>OU426981.1:118036966-122836966 GCA_911387785.2 Aelia acuminata
ACCCTATCCATCTCTCAGGTTCCGCAGTCAGTTCTTGACTTGTATGCTCAGGTCAATAAGTCTCCTGACAAGTCTGAGAAACATTAATGCTTCTGTTTTGATGAGAATATTCTCATCTTCTTTATTTGACTGTTTTTGTCACTTTTAAGAGACAGCTTAGGTTAAAAGCCAAGAAGTTTTTATCCGATTAAGTTTTCATTACTTCAATCTGTTCTAGTCTTTTCTTTAAAAGGAATAAGAATATAATATTTATTAATTTGTTTAAACTTGGTTATATTAAAGTTTAAATCTTGAAATTCGTATGATTTAAGAAAAACATTTTTTTTTATATATATATACATTCAATGGTTTTATAAGTAAATTAAATCCTCGAGGTATTGTTCTTAATTTTAGTAAATTTAATTCCATGAAAATGAACGGCGTGCTGTAAATATTTGTATTTATTAGTTATATATTAGTATTTGTATTTTATACACAAGAGACATAGTTATTACAATGTTATGTGCCTAGGGGTGTGTCACTGAACTAGCTGATAAATAATGACAATAGTAAAATTATTTTCAGTAATTATAATATGTATGCAGGATAGCTATATTAATTGTCATTTTTATGTTTCTTAAATCTATATTTGTATTTTTGAGAAACGGGGAATCATTATAGTCAATTTTAGTAGTTTTGTGATAGCAGAAATTCTAGGGATTATTTATATGAATTTTTTTTTTTTTATCATTTAATTGTAATTAATTTAATTAAGTATTCCAAACTTTTATCATTTTTTTTTTTTTATTACAACTTATTAAAAATTAAGCCTACACTTTTTAAAAACTCTCTTCTTTTGTTTGTTAGATTGGAATGCTATTAATTGTTTTCGGTCAATATTTGAAAAAACTTATGTTTGTTTAAAATTAATAAATTTACTGTATGGATATTTAAGGCAGTCGAAGGTAATTTCGAAATTTCCTCTGCCCTTACGTATATTAAATTTCCATTGAATGATGTTAAATGATTACAGTTTTTAATTTATTATGGCTTTTAATAATAATAATAATAACAATAATATTTAACTAATGAGGCTTATGCGCTCTTTTTATGTTTTTTTTTAAATTCTATTCGCTTTCGTTTTTTATTTTCCACAAAGTCGAATTCAAAGTCACTCAGATAAACATTTTTATCCATAACCACTTTTTTTATATTTGGTATTCTCTTGTTCTTAGGTCTCATAATTACTTTAAAAATTATATCATCTTTTTTTATTTAGTTTATTTATTTTTTTTATATGTTTATTGTTTGATGTTATCATTATTAATTTCATGTTTTAACACATGTCAATTGCAGCTTTTGTGCCAAAATATTACATACTTAAGGTTGCGGAAGAGCTATAGCAGTATTAATTCAGTTTGAGTAGAATTTTAGTTTTCAATTTATTTATTTTTCAGAAATGCCTATGCATGAATGAATATTATTGTATTCATGAATTATCATTTAATTTTGCATCCTGCATACAGTCTCCTGTGATTTTCGTTGGAATAGATTTGTAAATTATGGAAAAAGAATAGTGTAAATAATATTTATTATTTATTTTACAAATTATATATAAAGAACAATAAAAATATCGGTCACAATGATTGATTAATGGAGCTTAGCAATTGCAAATAATTGTAGAAGTCCAGCTTTAGCCCTAGTTACTGTGATGTCTTTCTGAGAAACCATTCTATATAATGTTAGTATTCTATATTATTTATTACTTTTGTGTGCCTTTATATATTTATTTTAAAACATATAATTTAAAGATTATTGTGCAATTATTAGCTAATATAAAAAGATCAGGTTTGTAATTAGCATTTGGTCTGTAGAATAAGTATTAATTATTGAAACATATATTAAATAATATGCTGTAGGATCCCAGCCTAAATTTTATTTGTTAATCTCCTATAAAACCTACTTGTTTTTGTTTTAATTTTAAATGTCGGTTTCTTGGTGTCAAGAGGTGAGAGTAGACTAAAATCGTTTTTTTAAATATTTTTCTAAATTATATTATTGGTTGTTTTTCAACACGAATCGGCCAGCAAGGACCACGCGAATATCATTTCAATTTCCTCTTCACACCCTCTGCCCTGCTCTTACTCCAATACTCTCTCATCCTCCTGGAATGTTCCCTTCTTCTTACCCACAAGAACCCCAACCCCTTTCAGTTTTTCCCTAACAAGTTCTCTATCCAAGCAATCTCTGTGATTTTTAGCCTGTCCAGTTCCTCTTTTATTTGATTAACATACCCCACCCCTCCCCTATACTTTTACAGTTGCAGACTTTGTCAAAAATTTTCTTGTTTTTATTTCATTATTCATTCTGACCATGTGCCCGTAGAACTTCAGTCTTCTGTTCCTGGTGACAATTTCCAAATCTTCCAAATTCATGTATATTTCTTTATTAGATTTTAGTCTGTACCCCTCTTGCGTTATCTTTTATTTTCTGTTTATAATAAAATAGAATAAATTTCTATTATATTTCTCCAACAGTATTACTTTTATGGTACTAAGTATTAGCGTGGAAAGTGCAATAACATTTATTTGGGATACCATAAATTTAGGGCCTTATTACTCAATTAAATTTTTCAATAGTTAAATAAATGATTTATGTTGTTATTATTGGGATAACTATTTTTTTTTTATTTGCAAAAATTGAATTCTCTGTGTCACTGCCAAATTAGCAATGTTCTTAGAAGTATGTTTCATTAAACTCATAATTAATTGTTTAAGCATTCTTTGTTCGTATTACATAACAAATTATATGTTATGTTTAAGTTTGATGTAAAAAGAAAGCATTTTATGGTTTTGAAATTCTGTTGAATTTCGAAATTTTGAAAATTCTTACAACTCTTTTTTTTGTATTTTTATGTTAAAGACAGCTTCCTTTGCTTATTTAAATATTTTATCTTATGGTTATATAGAAATATTGCTATCTATTTTTAAGATTCTGTATACATATTTTATTACCTTTTATGTTGTGATGTCTTATGACTTCTTCAAACTTATTCTTTTTGAGTTTTTAGTATTTTTAATAAAGTTTAAATTTATACACTTTGGCTTGTTAAAAGGTTTGAATTGTATTTTTTAGTTTATTACTAAAGGAGCGATGATGTTTACCATACGTTTTAATCACTTTATAATTTTAGGAAACATCTGAATGATTTGTTATAATGCTGGTATATACTTGTTAAAATTGCTACTAAATTCAATTTATATTAAACAAGCTGTACATTAATGTCTACGATATTCTTTGTTAAAAATATCTTAAGAAATAGTAGACATTACAAATAATTATGTATTTTTTATATTCCGACTTTAGGCGACATGAAAACTAAATGGTTTGGTATAAAGATTAGGTTGAAACTGCTTGTTAAAGTGTTTGAGTTTTGTCATATATATTTTTTTTTAGATTTGCTTCTGTTTTTTAAGGATAAGAATAACTTTTTATTTATTTTTTGTGATATGGTGCTTTTTCTTTTGTTGATGGATTATTTATATTCATTTAAAAAGTGTGAATGTGTTGATACATTTTTCAATTACGTAAATACATTTTAAGACTGATTTCCCAACTATATGTTGATGCTTTTACAGCAGCCTGCATCACTCTGAAACAAGTTTATATTTGTAATGTTATGTAATATTCTATTGATAATAATTTTGTAATTATTGCTTGATTTTTAACTTTACCATTTTTGTTACAAGTTTATTATTTTATTTTTCCAAAGAAAATTAATAAAATATTTTTCAAAAATTTATTTTATTTAAAAAATATAGTTTTTGTCTTTAAGCCAGTGAATACACTGACCATTTCCTTTAATATTAATGAGGAAATGTGTTACCAATCTCTATATATATAAGAGGCTTTGTCCTGACTGACAGAATCAACACAGAGCAAAAACTACTAATGATAGAAACTTGAATTTCGGAATTTAGACTTTAAACGCGATGTAGGTAACCACTAAGAAAGGAATTTCAAAAATGTAACCCCTAAGGGGCTTAAATGGCGAAATTGTCGTTTAACTCTAAAGGAAATCTATTGTTGAGATTTTAAACCATATGTTTTTTATTTAAATATCGATTTAACGTTACAATATTATTAAAATAGACATTCACATAAAATATGGCTACTGATTATTTAAATATTAGTGGTAATCAAATTATGCACACTGTGATTCCCATGATTGGGGATGGTGGGTGTTTATTTAGATCTCTTCTCCATATATTTCTCCATATATATATATACTTCTCCATATATATATACTACTACATATGTATATACTTCTCCATATGTATAAGAGGCTTTGTCCTGACTGACAGAATCAACGGAGAGCAAAAACTACTTATGATTAGAAACTTCGAAATTTAGATTTTAAAAGCGATGTAGGTAACCCCTAAGAATATCTAAAATGTAAATGGCGAAATTGTCGTTTAACTCTAACGGACATCTATTTTCGAACTTCGAGAAAATATATCTGATTAGGACCCATTTTAAAGAATTTGATACGACGAGTTTAACTCGAAAGGTCCTATTGGGCGTCGAAAACCATGTTTTACAGCCGAAAAATGAAGCGTTCACGACGAGTAAGTCTTTTTTGTTTCGGCGGTTTTAGTGAACTCTCTCCATTGCGCGTCTCCGTCTCTTCTACCGAGCCGGTAGCTTCCCCCTCCAACAGTCCACCTACCGGAAGCTCAAATTCTACTAAATCTCCTTAACATCAGTTAACATATCATATTAGATCAATACCAAGATAATGGTCACAGGATTGATTTTAAAGGCTCGCGGGCGAAGCCGCGATGGGGAATGCTAGTTTAATATATTAATGTATACATGAACAGCTTTTATTTTATCTTCTTTTGCTATTGTGGTATATGGATAACTGATTATTCCATTTCAAAAAAAGGCCCCATAAATATGAATTCTTGATAAAGTGAATATTTTATTAGTGCAGTGATCGCCTGTCATCTGTGATATCTTAGTACTGATTCTAGAATCAGTAATGGCATAATTTTACATAGGTTTTTGATTCAAGTTTTAATCAATTTTATCGTTTACTATTATTTTAACCTTATTTATTTTATTATTTTAACCTCTCTGAAGTTTCAAATAGGGAAATGAAATTAATAGAGACATGAAGATTTAAAATTATGATATGTAGCCTTGTGCTTTTTCATTAACCAAAGAAGGCTTCATCAATGCCATTTTCTCGGGTATAGCAATTGGAGCATTGATAGTTTTGCCAGAGTTCAAAAAGATGTAGTAAATCAGCCCAGGAGTTCGTGTTTATACTCGGTCGAGTGAGGACGTGTGTTTGGAAGCTCCTAGGGTTTAAAGACACCAACAGCGATAAGTTACTTTTACTTTTATTTAACCACTTCAAATTATTTCTATTCTATTTTATTTTTAGAAATTATTACTTTTTGTTCTTCACAGAAGGTTCTTTAATTTATTTTTATATTTTTTTTTCATTGTATATATATAATAGTATAGTTTCTCTTTGGTTATAATATTCGTTAGATGAAATGGCGGAATCACCGCCTTTAAAAAGAAAAAAAGGGAGATTTAGAACATTAAACGCAAGTAGCGAAGGATGCACATCTAAAAATACAGTAAAATTCTTCATTATTAAACGAATTGAAACAGATGAGGAAGGTAACGCTTTGGATTTCAAAAAAGTGTCGCCGTTTTTCATTAATAAAAGTCTTAAAAGTTTAATCGGTGAACCAAAAACAGTTAAGAAATTAAGGGATGGAACTCTTTTAGTAGAAACGCTGACAGAAATACAATCGGAAAAGCTTTTAAAATGTAAAAGCTTCCTAAATAACCTCCCCGTAATCGTTGAGCCGCATGGCAAATTGAATTCGAGTAAAGGTATAATATGGTGTCCAGACCTAAATTATTGTTCGATGGACGAAATAAAAGAGGAGTTAAAAATACAAAATATCTTAGATGTAAAAAGACTGACTTATTTCAAAAACAATGAAAAACATAATAGTCACAACTACCTACTCACTTTCAATAGTCCCACCATACCAAACGAAATTAAAATAGGCTTTTACAATATAAGTGTGAGACAATTTATACCAAATCCTACCCGCTGCTATATCTGTTTAAAATTCGGTCATACCAAAACTGTATGCAAAAAAGAACCTCTGTGTAGGCACTGTGGTAAAAACAAACACGAAGGATCACAATGTGATAGCCCCGTAAAATGCGTCAATTGTAGCGAACAACACGATTCCTTCTCTAAAAATTGTTCGGTATTTCAAAAGGAAAAAGAAATTAAAGGCATTCAGGAGGCCGAAAAAATAACATATTTTGCGGCAAAAAAGAAATACGAATCGTTACGCCCTTTATCATCACGTATGACATTTTCAAATGTAGTTAAAAATACGAAGACAGTTAGTGTACAAACAGATAACATAAATGAAAATTTTAATATTTTTAAGACTCCGTTAGTGCCAATAGGTTTAAATGCATCTTCATCTACCAACCGCTCGTATACCATTGACTCACCGCGGGCCCCCACTCCTTCCCATCCCCACCACCCCCCTCCTCCTCACTCCCACCACCCCCCTCCTCCTCCTTCCTCTACCTCAGCTGGACTCTTCATTCAGCCTGCGGCAACGCCCGGGGCTGCACCTCTAGCTGATCCTAACCTCCCCTCTCTCCTTTCTCTACCTTCCCAACCGACTCCTTCCGTGGCTCGAGAACCGGCCAAACTTTCGGAAGCCGAGTCCATAACTCCCGAGCTTCCTGCAGAACACGTAGTTTTATCTTCGGGTAAAACTAGTTCCGATAAAATCACCTCATGTCGCGATAACCAAGGCGACTCACAAGGTGACTGGACGTTAGTTCGAAATGGAAGACCAAGAAGCAGAACTCGAAATAAATCACAAACCAGAAAGCAAAGCAAAGAAAAGATGGAAACAAACTAAATAAAATAATTAATATTAATTAATTAATAAATGTTTGATTTAGTTTTACTTTCATAGTTTAAGCATAGAAAAAATTAATTTCTTCTATATGCTACATATAATCATTTCAGTATTTATTTATTTTTTATTTTACTTTGTCATATATATTTATTTACACTCACTTAAAACACATGACACCTACAACCAATATAATTCAATGGAATTGTAATGGTATCACAGGAAAAATCGAAGAATTGAAATTAATAATAAATAAATACCAACCAATAGCCATATGCCTACAAGAAAGTAAGTTGCTCCCTAATAAAAAATTTATTCTTAAGGAATATAATATCTACAGACAAGATTTCGAAAACAGTAATGTAGCCTGTGGAGGTGTGCTAACCGCGGTGCACAAAAAAGTTGTATCCGAGCTGGTTCTAACGGAAACTTCCCTTCAGGCGGTAATAGTTAAAGTTTTCCTCAAATTCCCTGTCTATCTGTGTAATATATATCTACCTCCTAATAACGTTCCAGAAAATAGTCTACTTAATCTTTTAAATAATTTACCATCCCCTTACATCTGTTTAGGCGATATGAATGCCCACCATAATTCATGGGGTTCCTCACATTGTTCGACCCGGGGAAACCTCATTAGGCGAATCATCGATTCCACCGACTCCATAGTCTTGAATACAGGAGACCCAACTTACTTAAGTCCGGCTTACAACACCTTTTCCTCCATAGACCTCTCATGGTGCTCTTCAGGCATCTTTCCGCATTTATTTTGGCAAGTTGCCCAGGACCAGTATTCCAGCGATCACTTCCCAATAATCATCTCTCTCCCTAACGGAAACCACATCAAGTCAAAACACCCTAGGTGGATTATAGAAAAATCTGATTGGTCGATTTTCGAAAATAACTTACACATAACAGAATCGGACATAATATCATCTAACAGTAGTGACGAGAAAAACCATATCATAACAACAGCGATTCTTCAAGCAGCGAGTCTTTCAATACCTAAAACCTCAAACGAAACGAGACCACACAAATGTGTACCATGGTATGATGAAGAATGTAAAGCCGTTATTAAAAGGAGAAGAAAAGCTCTCAAAAATTTTCAAAAGGAACCGACTCTAAGCAACCTTATAGAATATAAAAAGAGCCGTTCACTTTCCAGGAGAATAATTAAAAGCAAAAAAAGGGCATCTTGGGAAACATTTTTAAATACCATTTCAACTAACACTTCCCCAAACACTTTCTGGAAAAAGATACAAAGCATTTCAGGAATTCATAAAGAGAATCAAGTAGCACTTCTAATAGGCGAACAAGTAGAACAAAAGGAAGAACTGTTAGCAGAACACTTTGTAGAATTTTATTCAGGTCTATTCTCCTCTCAATTCCAACATGAACCTGATAACTCCGAACAAAATTCAATCGAAAATCAAATCGAAAAAGAATACAACTTCCCTTTCACAAAAGCCGAACTACTTGCTTGTATTAAAGAACTAAAACCTTCTGCACCAGGAATTGATGACATTCACAATGACATGTTAAAACATTTAACACCGCAGGCTCTGGAGGCTCTTCTGTCCCTATATAACCATATCTGGTGCACAGGAGATTTTCCAAACATCTGGAGAAGATCTGTAATAATTCCAATCCCCAAACCTGGGAAAAATAAGCTGTTTCCACAAAGTTATCGGCCTATCTCTCTGATAAGCTGCATCTCTAAATTGCTGGAGAAGATGGTATATAAAAGGCTGGCATGGATATTGGAAGAAAACAAGCTAATAGCGAAGGAACAAAGTGGCTTTAGAAAAGGACGCTCTACTTTAGACCATCTTGTAACAATTGAACATGAAATCATAGACTGTTTCGATAAAAAAAAAGAATGTATAGGCATCTTTTTCGACATTGAAAAAGCTTATGACAATCTAAACCCAACGCTCGTTCTGCAACAGTTAAAGGAATGGGGATTCGATGGCTGCATTCTCACAATGATAAGAAACTTTCTGCGGCACCGCACATTCCAAGTCAGGATAGGAGACCACTTATCATCAGTAAAAACAATGTCGAACGGTATACCTCAAGGAAGCGTCCTAAGCTGTGCCCTTTTCGCTATTGCCATCAACAAAGTCGCTCACATAATTCCCAAACCCATTAGGACTTTTTTATTCGTGGATGACCTAGCCCTACTACTTCCGTTTAACAATCGAAACTGCGCTACTCAAAAATTACAAAACTGTTTATTAAAACTAGAATCGTGGTCAACACAATCCGGTCTATATTTCTCAGCCGAAAAAACTAAATGCCTGCTCTTCTCAAGACGCAGAACACCAACATTACCTCCAGATTTAACCTACCGAGGCGTAAAATTAAATTTCGAATCAAAAGCCAAGTTTTTGGGATTATTCCTTAACTGTAAACTAGACTGGAAGGACCATATTAGATGGCTAAAAGAAGATTCTGGAAGAAGGCTAAATATACTTAAAGTCCTTTCAGGATGTTCATGGGGAGCGGACAGAAAAAGCATGCTAAGAGTATATACGTCTTTAATCAGGTCAAAATTAGACTATGGCAGTTTTATTTATGCTTCAGCTAGTCCCAAATTACTCACCTCCTTAGACTCAGTTCACCACTCAGGTATTCGTTTCGCGACTGGTGCCTTCAGAACTAGCCCTGTAAGCAGTCTATGTGTTGAAGCCGGTATAGCTCCACTGGCCGTTAGGAGACACCAGCTTGCCTGCGGCTACATAGCAAAATTAAAATTCAATGAAGATAACCCAGCATGGAAACCAGTGTTCCAACCAAGAATAAGAGGATTTAGCGAAAACCGAAGGCTACCCACTCCACTCGGAATAAGAGCAGGGAGATACATAGAAGAGATCAGACACCTGCAAACTACAAATAGTGAATATAATTACCCTCCATGGACTCTCAAATTACCCACAATAGACATAACACTTAGCAGATTCAGAAAGAATATTACCCCAGATTTTAAATATCTAACGGAATACCAAAGATTAAAAGACAAATACAGCAATAGTAAGTACTCGTACACTGACGGCTCCAAAACAAACTCTAACGTAGGATGCTCCATTATCACAGACTCCAACACCTTCAAATACAAGCTCCCTTCCACTTCGAGCAATTTCACCGCAGAGAGCTATGCTATTTGTGCAGCACTTTACCAAATCATGCAGAGTAGCGAGAAAATGTTTTTAATTTTCACCGACTCCCTCTCTGCCATTATGGAATTAAGTAACATATATTCTGAAAATCCAGTAATCAAAAAAGCACAGCGGTACTCGACAATGCTAAAAAGTTTAGACAAAAACATAATAATCGCTTGGATTCCGTCCCATGTAGGAATCAAAGGCAATGAAGAAGCAGATGTAGCAGCGAAGGAAGCAGCAATGTCAACATCAGAAGAAATAAACATCTACACGCCAACTGATCTCTGCAACAACTTAAAAGGCCTCGCAAAGAAGAAGTGGGACCAGCTTTGGGATAGCATAGAGGACAGTAATAAGCTAAAAGCCATTAAAAAGGAAATCTCAATCTGGGAAACCTCCAACCGAGCCAACAGGAGGGAAGAAGTCATACTGACAAGACTGAGAATAGGCCACAACCGCTTAACTCACGGATATCTTATAGAGAAGGAAGCTCCTCCAAAATGCACGACCTGTAATGTACGGCTAACCATTGTTCACATATTAGAGGACTGCCCGCTTTACTCTAACTACTTTCAAAATAGTAAAATCGAAAGAAAACTTCATTACTTATTAGGAAATAATTTTTCAAACGCAAACAACCTCATCGAATTCTTAAAAAAATTTAACTTTTACAACAAAATATAACAATAGATAAATAAATCTCTGAGCTAAAGGACACGAATGACCTCCGAAGTTGAGTGTCCATAAGCAATAAAACCTAACCTAATCAGCCCAAATGATGCCCTAGATTCAGTAATCGTTAACTTCTTTTGGTGTGTTAGAAAATAAACTGCTTCTTTTTAATCGAGCCACAGTCCAGTACCTTAAAATTCTGAGAATCCCTTTTTCATCTCCTATTCTGCCTATACGGTTTGTTTCTGTTTCGGGAAAGAACTGCAGTGCAAACTTCATACTGGTGATTTTTTTGGGGTGGCTTTCAGATGGTCAGTGGCAGTCGATTTGCTGATTGAGACATTCTCTGCAAGTTCTTTTATGGTCATTTTGGAGTTTCCTTTGTCAAAAGCTCTCAGAACGTCTTCATTAAGGGGGGTCCTTCAAGGCTGAAATTCCCTCCCGAATTTTTTTAAAATTAATTTTGAGCGGTGCACTCATTTTTTTGTTTGTGAGACAATTAATAAATGAAGACATCAAAACAAAGAAATGATAACTAAACAGGAACAGCTTATTATCCAAAGAGGTGATTTAATGAAAAGCCTGCATTATTTTTGAAAGAACCCAATTTTCAAATTTCTCTGGAAATAAGCTCCTGCAAAAGCCATGGTCGGACTTAGACCCTCTGCTTTACGAAAATCCTATGTAAGCACCTTATTGTCATTAAGCAGGGTTTGAAATTAACTCTTATTTTCTCGGAAAGAGAATAAAAGTCAAATCAGGACTTTTATATTTCTAATAAATAAATAAAAATCACATCATGACTTTTATATTTCGGGCCAGAAAATAAAAGTCCTGATATGATCTTTATCCCAATGATAGCTAATATAAAAGTCAAAGCTTGATTTTAAATATTTAAGGATGAATTTATTAGCTTTTTTTTTTTCGGATTTCTCCATATTGGTGTACATTTTTGGGTTAACCGTTTTTATGGAAATCTTATAGGGTATAATTAATAACCTTATATCGATCTTAAAATCGATTATTAGATTATCAAGGCTGCTGATAATAAAAATAATATCGATATAAAACCTCAGGCTCGCTCAGGTATCGATTATAACTTATCCGATAGTAACAATATTGAGGTCGACTTGTAGGTTATTTAGGGCGCTGATTGTGAATATGATATCGATTTTTGGTTTACGCGCTCAGGTATCGATTTATTATAACTTACGCGATATAAACGATATTGGGGTCTGCTCTTAGGTTAATTGAGGCGCTGAATTCGAAAATGATATCGATTTTTCGATTACGCGCTCGGGTATCGATTTATTACAACTTACACGATAAATAAGATATTGGAGTTCGCTCTAAGGTTAATTAAGGTGCTGAATTCGGAAATGACATTTTTTTATTACGCGCTCAGGTATCGATTTATTACAACTTACACGATAAATAAGATATTGTGGTCGGCTAATACGTTAATGAAGGTGCTGAATTTGGAAATAATATCGATATTTCGATTACGCGCTCAGGTATCGATTTATTAGAACTTACGCGATATAAACGATATTAGGGTCTGCTCTTCGGTTAATTGAGTCGCTGAATTCGAAAATGATATCCATTTTTCGATTACGCACTCAGGTATCGATTTATTATAACATACGCGATATAAACGATATTGGGGTCTGCTCTTAGGTTAATTGAGGCGCTGAATTCGGAAATGTTATCGATTTTTCGATTACGCGCTCAGGTATCGATTTATTACAACTTACACGATAAATAAGATACTGTGGTCAGCTAATAAGTTAATGAAGGTGCTGAATTTGGAAATGATATAGATTTTTCGACTAGGCGCCCAGATATCGATTTATTGCAACTTACATATATGATTATATAAATCGATACCTGGGCGCTTAATCGAAATTTCGATATCATTTCCGAATTGAGCGCATCAATTAACCTAAGAGCAGACCCCAATATCGTTTATATCTCGTAAGTTATAATAAATCGATATCTGAGCGCTTAATCGAAATATCAATATTATTTCCAAATTCAGTACCTTTATTAATGTATTATCCGACCACAATATCTTATTTATCGTGTAAGTTGTAATAAATCGATACCTGAGCGCGTAATCGAAAAATCGATATCATTTTCGAATTCAGCACCTTCATTAACGTATTAGCCGACCACAATATCTTATTTATCGTGTAAGTTGTAATAAATCGATACCTGAGCGCGTAATAAAAAAATGTCATTTCCGAATTCAGCACCTTAATTAACCTTAGAGCGAACTCCAATATCTTATTTATCGTGTAAGTTGTAATAAATCGATACTTGAGCGCGTAATCGAAAAATCGATATCATTTTCGAATTCAGCGCCTCAATTAACCTAAGAGCAGACCCCAATATCGTTTATATCGCGTAAGTTATAATAAATCGATACCTGTGCACGTAATCGAAAAATCGATATCATATTCACAATCAGCGCCCTAAATAACCTACAAGTCGACCACAATATTGTAAATATCGGATAAGTTATAATCGATACCTGAGCGAGTCTGAGGTTTTATATCGATACTATTTTCATTATCAGCAGCCTTGATAATCTAATAATCGATTTTAAGATCGATATGAGGTCATTAATTATACCCTATAAGATTTCCATAAAAACGGTTAACCCAATAATGTACACCAATATGGAGAAATCCGAAAAAAAGCTAATATATTCATCCTTAAATATTTAAAATCAAGCTTTGACTTTTATATTAGCTATCATTGGGATAAAGATCATATCAGGACTTTTATTTTCTGGCCCGAAATATAAAAGTCATGATGTGATTTTTATTTATTTATTAGAAATATAAAAGTCCTGATTTGACTTTTATTCTCTTTCCGAGAAAATAAGAGTTAATTTCAAACCCTGTCATTAACCCTTTAACCGGGGAGTTCCCTTTTAAATTACGCATCCTACAACGGGCGCGAGCTCTTTCACTAGGATGTGTATATACGTCCCGCCCGGTGCAATGTAACTTCATATTATTATTTTTTTTATTTATGCTTGAAATAAATTGAAAGGCTATGGAATATATTCGTTTCCGTTTATTTATACATAAACCATAAAGGAAAACACAAAAAGACAAACAAATAGTTAAGAATACCAACTAAAATATAAAAGTATCGAATTAAGAAATTATAAATTTTACAGCGTTAACCAATATAAAGAGTACAATATATATATATATATATATATATATATATATATATATATATATATATATATATATATATATATATATATATATATATATATATATATAAATTAAATATGTTATTATTATAAATATTATAAATTATATATATATGTATATATATATATATGATATATCTCAACAAGATGGCTGAACTTGCAGTTGATTTAAAATATGCTCTACAAACTTTGAAGGCTGTTTCAGTGTATAAAGTACTAAGAACAGACTTGAGAGAACAGGTTTGCCTCAGTATCCAAAGGATTGAAAAACACGTCGATTCTTTATCAGAAATTGCAGGTAATTCATCAAATTATAATGAACCTATCCGTGATAACCTAACTGCTCCCCCCACATTTTCACAAATGACAAAACAAACGGTTAGCAGGGTTCAAAAAAGGCCCTCTTTTAAGGCTATTATCAAGCCCAATGATACCATAGGCCCTCAAGAAACTATTTCGGAGTTCAAAACCTTGATCGATCCAAGAAAGCTAAAAATAGGCTTCGAAAAAGTGTCGGAAACAAGAAGTGGATCACTTATTGTTCATACCTCCAAAGAAAGTGACCTAACGAAAATTGAAGAGGCAATAAATCATTCTACAAAAATTAAATACCATAAATTAACAAAAAGAAATCCACGACTCGTAATTAGAAACACGGAAGACTATATAACCTCAACAAACGTAGTTGACTACCTCGTGGCCCAAAATGAAGACATAGCCCTAAATAGGGAGAAGATTCGTCCTATTTTGGTTCTGACGTCGAGAAGAAATAATTCCCGGCATGTAGTCATCGAAGTGGACGCCGTCACCAGGGAATTGCTACTTCACAACAGGATAAGTCTTGGGCACCAAAAGGTTTTCATTGAGGACTACTTTAGAATTAGAAGATGTAGCAAATGTTTAAAATTTCACCACAGCAGCAGGGATTGTCGCGGCACGGTGGCTTGTTCAAACTGTGGAGAAGACCACCAAGTTAATGACTGTAAATCTCAAATCCTAAAATGCATAAATTGTGATCATTTCAACAAGCACACAACAAGTCACAGGAAACGCCCGACGGACCATGCAGTTTTTGATAGAGGTTGCCCTTCATACCTTAAGGAGATACAGAAACTTGTTGCGAATACAAACTACAGCATACCCTTACTGTAAGTACTTACTAACTAACTATATTTACTATAAAACTACATTTTTATGACAAAATTTAATGGTACATAGACAGATAAATTTTTTACAACTTAACACACACCACTCTAAATACACATTAAATTTCTTACAACATTACACCATCAAAAAGAACATTGACATATTACTTTTACAGGAACCTTATACACGCAACAATAAAGTAGTAGGTTATAATAGTTATAATGTTTTTCAATCACTATCACATAATGATAACCCAAGAGCTTGTATCGTAGTTACTAACAGAAAATTTGACTGTTGCTTAGTTACCCAATTTTCGGATTCAGACTTTGTTTGCGTTGAGGTTACTATTGATAAATTTAAATTCATAGTTATTAGTGCATATTTTGATAGAAATAATCGTATCAATACAGATTTAGATAAATTGGCTAAAATTATGCTTAATCAATCAAATAAAAATATAATTATCAGTATGGACTGTAACGCACGATCAAAATTCTGGTATGACAAAAAAACGGACTTTAGGGGTTTTGAATTAGAAAATTTTATCATGACTCACGATTTAGTATTGGCAAACATAAATTCGGAAATTAATACCTTTGAAGGGGCAATGGGTAAAAGCAACATAGACTTGACTTTACTCAACGCACAAATCTATCGTGACTACCACATACGTAATTGGATTATTCCTGCTGAAACTGATTTCTCGGATCACAATATTATAACTTACGAACTACATACGAAAAATTACAGCCAAATAAAAGAATACGGAAATAATTTCGTATTCCTTACAAATAAAGCTGACTGGGACAGATTCAAAATTAATTTGGGATTTCAATTAAAAAACATTTTCTATTACAAACAAACTCGCAACCATGTGTTTTTACAGAAATTGAAGACAGGATACTAACTGAAATGGCACATATCCCGACTGACGTTATTTCTTCTAAATTAACCAGATCGATCATTAAGGCATGCAATATGACAATGGCAAAATCATGCAATAGAAATATTAAAGGAAATCATCGAACCGTGCCTTGGTGGAATGATGAGCTAACGAAGTTACGCAGACAGACTAACAGACTACGGAAAATTTACCAAAAAACAAAAACTGATGAAATATTAAGAGAGACAAGAAGACGAGAGTACTTAAAAAGTAAACAGAAATACGAGAAATTGATCAAACAATCAAAATTTGAATCTTGGAAAACTTTCACGGCAAACTGTACAGCGTGGAGCTGGCCATACAAATTTGCGGCAAACAAACTGAAACCTGTGACATTACTTCAAACTGTAATTAATAACGAGGGTCAATATACAACAGACACACGCGAAACTCTGACGAAAATTTTGAATGACATGATACAAAATGACAGGTCTGATACTGACTGCCACGAACACCAAATTATGCGTGATAGTATTAATATTCCTCCTACATCTACCGACGACTTACCTCTTGAGGACGAAGAAATCACGGATGTAATTAAAAATTTGAATTTGAAAAAATCCACAGGTATTGACAAAATTAGTCCTACAATAGTTTCCAAAATTTATGAAATTTTTCCTAAACTACTAATTGAAATTTATAAACTCTTTTTCAATAGAAAACAGTTTCCAGCCAACTGGAAGGAAGGTAGGTTAACGCTAATACCTAAAAGTGACGGTATATCGCTAAGACCAATTAGCATCCTTCCAGTTCTAGGAAAAATATTCGAAAAAGTTATTAAAAATAGACTCATATATTTTCTATTTACTAATAACATACTTAACAAACGACAGTTCGCTTTTCTTCCTCAAACTGGTACTGACGATGCTTTGCACGAACTGACCGAACACATTACAACAACAATGGATAAAAAAAGCAATTTACTGGTTGTTAGCCTTGACATAAAAGGTGCTTTTGACAGCGCATGGTGGCCGGCTATACTGACCAACCTGAAGAAGTACAACTGTCCACAAAATTTATACTTACTGATTAAAAATTATTTCGACAACAGATCCTTGACAATACAGACGAACTCTTACTCTATCACCAAAAAACTAACCATAGGTACTCCACAAGGATCATGCCTATCACCACTTTTATGGAATGTGTTAGTGAACACAATATTCGAAACTGACTTACCTCACGACACGAAAATATTAGCATACGCTGACGATATTTTAGTCTTAGTCAAACGAAAAAACTTCAGTGAACTAGAAGCCGTTACGAATACAATACTTATTAGACTAATACGATGGGCTAAGACTAACAAACTTCAATTTAATGCTAACAAGACGAAATACATAATTTTTTCTCGGAAAAGGACAATACCTGTACTTGACATTAAATTAAATTCTGTTGGACTAATAAAAACTGACGTGATTCGATATCTCGGCATACTATTCGACAGAAAACTGAACTGGAACAGACATACTGACAACGTCTACAATCAGGTATTACAGACAATCAACAGACTCGCAATTGCAGCAAGAGCAAGGTGGGGCCTCAGATCTGAGATGCTGAAAGTCATTTATGAAGCCGCTCTATTACCAAAAATTATCTATGGTAGTCATGTTTGGCAATCTGCGGTAAGTCGGAAGAGAAACTTAGATAAGTTGAAAAGGTTACAGCGACTTATTGCGATTAAAATATGCAAAGGCTTCAGTACTCTCCCTTATGAGGCCTCTATTCTTCTTGCTGGATTGCTACCGATAAATTTAATTATAGACGAGAAGACAGAATTATACAGAATTAAGAAGTTACATTCGAACTACAAACATATATTGCACGACGACATAGAACTACCGCTTTCAACGAACAACTGGATACACCCCACATCATACGCACAGGTACAATCACAAGTGAACAATGACTTTTCATCACAAGACACTGATAGAACAGACATATACACAGACGGTAGCAAGGATGATGAAAAGGTTGGTTGCTCTTGGGTAGGAAAGGACAGAATCGGAAATGTATTGGAGTACCAATACAAACTCGCGCCCTGGTGCTCTAACAACCAAGGAGAAAAATTGGCTGTTTTGAAGGCCCTGGAACACATCCTTGCGAACCCATCTGACTTCAACTCACAAATAATCGTGCATACTGACAACATGAACGTCCTACACTCACTTACTAACACAAACATTCACGATCCACTGACAGAAACTATCAGACATCACATAATTCAGCTACTCACGCACCAAAAATCAGCCACAGTAAAATGGGTAAAGGGGCATTCAGGTATAGAGGGCAACGAAAGAGCTGACCACTTAGCGAAAGAGGCGGCTAACAGCGATGAGTTGTTGCCCACTTATACCAAAGCACCCATATCTCACATAAAAAAAATGATAATTAGAGAATCGGTCATTAAGTGGAACGATATGTGGAGAACATCTCCCAAATCACCCAGTTTACATAAATACATCCCACAAATTACACTTACTAACTTTAAACAACTACACAGTACAGAACACACATTGACACAATTTCTCACAGAACACGGAAACACAAAACAATATCTAAAACGTTTTAATATAATAGATACAGACACCTGTGACGAAGACGGACAAGTTCACAACTTCAGACACATACTCTACGATTGCAAACTATATGACAGACAAAGATTTGAACTGATACGAAACATAATACTGAAACGCGGTAACTGGCCAGAAATTGAACACGTACTATTTACTAAATTTAAGACAGACTTAATGAAATTCATAAAACAAATTGACTTTGACCGACTTACAGACAACAGAAGGGCAACCTGATGGCAATACATAGGGCAATCTTGTTGTGCTTGTAGGAGATTTTTAGTTTTTGTTTTATTTTATTTAGTTTATAAATTTTTTTTTATTTTTTTATTTTTTTTTTTATAATTTTGTGTTTTATAATTTTGTTTTTGTGTTTGAATTCATAATTTCTTAAAGTTTTGTATTTAAATGATAGTGAAAAACAAGAAACTCTGTAATATATGTAGTATGCCTCTAAAGGCATGGGACATGTATACAACAATAAATGGTCTCTTTATGGGGTTACCATAAAGGGAAAACAATAAAAAAAAAAAAAAAAAAAAAAAAAAATATATATATATATATATATATATATATATATATATATATATATATATATATATATATATATATATGTAAATTCACGTCGTTACATGTATCGATGACTAATACCTCTGTTGTACGAAAATATAAGTCCCACCCGTTCCAGGGCACAACATATATTTCAAGGACGTATTTATACGTCCTGCCCGTTGGCGCTATTGTTTAGGTTGGACGCCTATATACGTCCCGCCCGGTTAAAGGGTTAAGGATAATATTGTCAATAGCATACTTTTCCATGGGCAGATCCAGCCGGTTGCGAAGGGGGCTGCACCCCCACTCATTGGCGGATTCAGGGAGGGGGGGGGGACTGCAGCCCCTTTGGAAAATTTTCATCATTTAAATGTAGAATTTGACTTTCCTTAATCTAAGGAAGAAAGTTAAAGAGCAAATAATGTGCAGAACAAGTAGAATTTTAGTTGTGGGAAAGGAACATAAAGGTAAAAAAGCTGATTGGCAAATCCAAATGAAGGGCTTTGGGGCTGCAGTCCCCCCCTTTATGATCGGTTGGATCTGCCCATGCCCCCACTGCCATACCCCTTGATTTGCAAATCACCTTAATATTTCTTTCCCAAAATTAAAATTCTTCTTTTTCTGCATACTATTTGTTCTTTACCTTACTTTCTTACTTAAAGTATTGTAAAATTTTATCTTTAAATGAAAAAATCTGGTGCGTGCTCGCAACACACAACTTTCACTTACCAACTTACTTAGATTAGAAATTAATGCGTTTTGTTAATTTCCACTTCTCAAATGAACAGAACGGCTTTAATTATGAACAATGGTCTGTCATTTAAGGCGTACCCCGCATGCTTGGGCTCAACGAGTTTTATGAGTTGACTGAATATTTTTCTTTTTTTCTCCTCTTTATGTTTTCTTTATTTTTATCATATCTCATATTTAGCAATTTCTTATTTTTAGGCGTAACGAGAGACAGTTAATTTCTCCATGTAAAAAAAAACAAAGGTACTTTAAAAGAAAGAAAGAAACAAACAAAAAAGCCCCCCCCCCCAAAAAAAAAGCCCCCTCAGAACATTTTAATAATGATAAAGCTTACCTGATATTAAAGAAAACCTAATTTTCATTAAACATGACGAATTTGATAAAAATCGTTAAAGCCGTTTTTGAGATAATCGAAAAAAAGGTAAAAATTGGAAAAAATTTAAGAAATAAAGTGCCCCCTCAGTTGGACCAATTTTAATGAAATGTTGGCTTTTACATATTTGGTATATACATACATCAAATACCCAGTTTCTTCAAAATCGTTAAAGCCGTTTTTGAGTAAATAAAAAATATGTACACGTGAAATTGGTACAAAATTTATTAAGTAAAGTCCCACCTCCGGTTGATCAATTTTGATGAAATTTTTACAGTCGTATCTGGGGCATATACATACATCATATACGCAGTTTGATCAAAATCGTTTAAGCCGTTTTTGAGTAAATAAAAAAAAACACGTGAAAATGATAAAAATATATTAAGTAAAGTCCCCCCTCCGGTTAATCAATTTTGATGAAATTTTGACAGTCATATCTCGGGCATATAAATAGATCAAATACTCAGTTTAATCAAAATCGTTAGAGCCGTTTTTGAGAAAATCGAAAAAAAGTAAAAAGTTATTAAATAAAGTACCCCCTCCCTTTGAGAAATTTTGATGAAATTTTTGCTGTCACATCGCGAGCATATACCTACACTAAATACCCAATTACAGGATCCCACGGTTTATAGTTTTTGAGCTAGTCTGTTCACACACACACACACACACACACACACAGACAGACACACACACACACACACACAGACCATTTCGCGGGACTTGGTTATTTCGACTCAAAGGGTCCCAAAACGTCTATTTCCGTTGAAAACCGGAAGTCGAAATTTTTCACGATCGCAATACTTCCACTTACTATATATTTCATATATAGGTAAGTGAAAGTAAAAATAATTTCCAAAGGGGCTGGTTGCAAAACAATGGCTAAAAAAAATGATTTGTTTTTTTTAAATTAAGATAGTGGACAGAATGTTATTCTTTAAAAATTAACCTCCTTAACCTTATTCTGATAGAGTATTATCTTTTAATGATTCGGTAATTCACTGCAGTGCTGGTTTCCCCCAAAGATGGCTTAAAACCTGATAGCTAATGTGTTTTACAGCCGCAAGTTATAACTTCCAGACATTTCGTTTGTACTTGAAAACAATAAAAAATCAAACAAGTTCTAATAATCGTTGCTACATTCAATCACTAAAAAAAGATATGAACAATTACACATTCTCATATTTATTAAAACAAGATCTGTTATTTATTTTGATATAAATGGAAAGTATGTGAATAAATATTCAAGATGTATTTAAAAAAAACTTTGGTATTCGCATCTTAAATAAAACGAAAATAATTAATCAGCTTTTTCTATTTTAAATACTTACTGTTCAATTTATATTTTTCGTAATTTTTTGAAGTTCTCTTTTGTGGAAGGGCTCTTTGTTTTTTTCCAAATTAAAAGGTCAATTATTTAAAATAATGGAAAAAAAAATCCATTATTAGGAAATTAAAACGTGCTGCTCTTTTATTGGTATAAAAAGAAAGTCAAAAGTAAATACATCATTTGAATATTAAAATACAAAACGTAATAATAACAATAGAGAAGCACAAAATTCCAGATCACAATCTTAGATTAATTTTCAATCAAAAAAGCTACTAAATAATGATAATTCAAGGTCGGATTCAGAGGGCGAGGGTTACAGGGGGTCATGAACCCCCAAATATTTTGGCTTTTAAATTTTTTGTATTTTTAAGCAAATAATGCCACTACCTATTGGGATATATATTTACTATGACCTAAACATAACACTTCAGGTTGTTTAGATCTTAATTATTCTTAATACAATGTAATAATGTCATTAAAACACGGTGCTGTCAGCCACTTTTTTATGAGACAGTGGGATCATGCCCCCCAAATTTCGTGCTGAATCTTCCCTTGTGCTAACTTCTTCGATAAATAAATAATTGACTTTTCATAATATATTATCTCATCCTTTTTTGTTTATTTAAGCATTTCACGCAGTTTCCATTTCAGTTTTTTCCTTGTTTGTTTGTTTAACGTCACTTTATGCTGCTAAGGCTAATCGGACGATGCTACAGTGGGGGCCCTAAATTTTGCCTATCCAGGTTTATTTAGGATAAGGATCATTAACGAGTACCTGACATCGTACAGGCTCAGGACCTCCATTTTACGTCCTATCCAAGGGACGGCACTTTTACTCCCTTTAAAAAATCCTATGGCCACCACGGGACGCGAACCCTAATTATTAGGTAGGTAGGTTGCAAGTAGGTTGCAATGCTAACCACTACCCCGCAGTTTGTTCCTTACTTTCTTTTCAAACGTTATTAAATTTTAATCCAAAAGTTGGTGGATTGTATTATCAAAGTTGATATATTAGTTCAGTCTTTGTAATATCTACGACAATATGTTCTTTTTAACTCATGGAAAACTCGTTTTTTGCAACCACTATTTTTATTATTTATTTATTATTATTTTTTTTAAAATTTCTTATCCATTCATGGAAACAAAAACAATTTATGGACTAAATTAATTGAGGCAATGGTGTGTTGGAATTTTTTTTTTTTAGATTTTAAGGAAATATTGCTGAATTGAATAATATACTTAAGGACAACGGGAAGTGACACAGAGGTAATATCTTCCCCCAGAAATTTCACCGTATTGAAATCGTTCGACGACTTTTAAGAGTGGTCCCATTAATCAAAATCAAAGTAAATGCCCACAATTCAAAGAAAAGGTCCGTGCTCTTAAATAATAATAAATAGTACCACAGTCCCTTAAAAAATATAGGTGCGATACTTGTACTATGATTAAACTAAATACAAGAGATGCGAACTGGCACATCTCCACTTCAGACTATTCTGATGCACTGAACCTTCTATAAAAATCCTATCTATAACTAGTATAAAGTCTTATATTGATAAAATATAAATAAAATATATAATAAAAATCCTATATTGATGTAATATAATAGATAAGTTAATAAAGATAATCAATATATATTATAAAGCAAAGTGTACAATGTGCGTGCCGAAAAGGCTCAAAAACGACTACACGTATTATCAAGAATGTTATGTTGTCATATTGCCCTATTGCCCCTAACGATGAAGAAGGTTTCAGTTTTCATTTTAAGTGTGTAATGTTGAAGGGACAAGGGCTGTAATTTTAAGCCTCTCGCTACATGTAATTAGCCCCTCTAATAAGCCCATGCGAGTTAATGAATGAAAAAATTTAGTTCGACATTTGGAAGCCAGGAGCGCTAGCTAAGCTCAATTCATAAGGTTATCCTTCATTATTTCGGTTTGTTGTGGTTTTAGCTTCAGCTGTTTTCTTTAAATTACACGAGATTATGTATAAATAATTATTTTTTCTTTTTCTTTTTTAATAAGGTCATTACATCTCTGCAATGAATTAAAATTAAAAATTAACAAAACCAACTGGATTCCTAAGCGAATTAAGTTTTACAGAAGAGGAAAGAATTGTTTGAAACATTGCCTTTAATCCAATATACAATATAAGAGTAAATTTACAACAAAAGAAAAATTGTTTATTAGTGTAGTGAGCGAATAAAAACTAACACTGAATAAAATAGATAATATGAATAAAAGATATAACCTAATGGAATATATACCGAAAATAAAGTGGTCATATAATAGTTCTGTTCTGTTCGTACTAAGCAACTCCCTGAGCGAAGCCGGGCCCGAAAGCTAGTATAATATAAGTCCTATAATAGAATAAAAATCCTATATTGATGTCTATTTGGACAGGCAGCAAAACGTTCATTGAACCGGGCCTCGGCTCCCCTAAATTAAATAAGATAAAGGAAAGATAATTAAGCTCCGTAATCTGTGTCATTTTAATAAATTATGCAGGACGGCTCGGACAGAGAAGGGAGTTGAAGGGTGGGGTTCAGTGACAGCCATTGTTTGTTACTTACATAATCGTTTTGAAAATTTAAAAAAATCAAGACTTAGAGCTCATAATGCATATAAATAAATTATTTTCAGTAAAGGTATAATCTACCTATTAATGGTTAGCTATTAACACTTTAACAGGTTAGCATTGAAGCACCATTCGCTCAAAATTGTAATAAGACTTTAACATGATGAGGCATTAAACATTTAACAAAAATTGCATGAATACCCCTAATGTATATTTACCCATATTTAGCAAATTGCATAAAAAATATGACATTGCATTGCATAAATTTATGAATTTGCGTGTGGTTCAAATAAAAATGGAAACCAGCCAAATCTTGTGACACTCCAAATAATGTAATGATTCATGAAATTTTTTTTGAACTCAAGATTATATTCAGTTCAATAAAATATGTAAATGAAAACATTTAATATCTTTTTAAGGATAAACCTCTGGCTTATGAAAGCATTCAATAAGATATGAGAGAGGATTTAAGAATAGAAGATAAAGAAATATTCTAATAAAATGAGAGGTTGGATAAAGTTCCTTTTTTATGATGATAAGAAATTGGTTTGATAAAAGTGAAAAACATTAATTATGTAAAATTAAGCCATATACCTTCAAATTAATTCTAAATGATCAGCTGTTTGGGACCTCTTCGAAGAAGCCACACTTCAGGTCAGTCTGACATTTTTTTGTAATTTTTATGTGTTGTTCATGCAAAAAGTTGCTCTGTTTTGTGTTTTTTAGACAATTTGAGTGCGCGTGTTCCATAAAATAACAGACAGTTGTCATATTTGTGAAAGGTTGGGTGGCCAAACGCCCCTCTTAGTTGCCCAGAGCTCTAGGCTCTGTAGCGACATACAAAAGACCCCAAAATGTCTTCAGCCAAACTTAGCACAATGAATCGAACAAATCTAAAGCAAATAGACACGGTAAGTGTCCAAAAAAACATCAGTTCAAAAGTCACATCCAACCCTAACCTAACAGAAGCTACAACCAGCTATGCCAAAGCCACCGCTACCGAACGGTTTTCAAAACGAGAAAACGCTATTATATTACACACCTACCCTGGGATTAAACAGAAAGATTATGTATTGAAAATTGCAGCATTAATTGACCCGAAATACATTCGCTACACCTCTAGGATCTCAAACTCTAGATTTTGCATCCATTTTAGTAATAAAGAGGTATTAGATAACCTCCTACAGAACCATAAATCCATTAACATAGACAATAAAGAAATATTAATAAAACGTCTTGTAAATCCGGCTAAAAGGATAATTATATCGAATGCTTGCCCTTCAATACCCCATGAGATTATTGAAAAAGAACTGAAAAGCTTAGGTCTAAGATTAGTCTCCCCTATGCATTTTCTTAGGGCTGGGTACCAGGACCCAAGATTGGCCCATGTCCTGAGTTTTAGACGACAGGTTTATATCCCACCTGACGATCTCAACAAACTACCTTCCTCTTTATTAATAAAGCACGAAACCGTGTCATATCGCATTTTCTTGAGCGAAGATATTGTGTCGTGCTTTATTTGCAAGCAACCGGGCCACATATCCACTGACTGTCCAGAAAATGACAATGACATTCAGGAAATACAGACCCAAGAGGGAGAAGACTTATTAATTCATTTTAACTCAGAAACTAATAAAAAAATCGAACAAACGAGCGCCATTCGCTCGTTGCTTGATACACCTAACCAGTCTTTACCCATTATTACAGTACAGCCAACCCCAGTTTGTCACCATGACAACCGATTAGCATCAACAGAAGCCAATGTAAACATCAAAGGCGACGAGGCTGACAAACGGAACTCTGGTAACCATGGTGATGTTGACCACAACAAAGCCGTCACTGCTGAGCCCAATTGTAATAAAGAAACAGCTGTTGATAACAGCAAAAATTCATTATCATCTCCTGCAGTGGTTTCTGGCATGAAAAGGTGCCACCCTAGCCCTCCTACTTCCACAGTATCTACCATGGAAATAAATCTTATGCTAGACACCAATAATGATTCAGAAAATATTGTTAATTTTGAAGAATTTCCACCTATGAAAGCAATACAATCAGCTAGCAAAAAATCAAAAAAATTAAAAAAGACTGTTAAAAATTCTAAAATTAACCTTGAAGAAGCTCGAAAATCCATCGATGAGAACAAGCACAAATATCCTATTTCATTCGAAGATTTAATAAAATTAATCGATATGGCTCCTGATACGAAAGATCTGAACAAGCTAGTGCATGAATTCACAGATAATATAGAAGGCATTAGGGATATGCTGGCTGACACCAGAAACCTGGTTACAAATCGGCGCTCTAAGATCAAAATATCTCAGCTTCTCAAGAGACAGTGGGACTCAAAGGATACTACCATAAACACGGAAGATAGCTCCGACTAATTAGTCTAACCAATCGTTTTACATTTTTTCTCTCTCTTAACTTTTATTTGATGATGGTCAAAACTTCCAAAACATTAATCGCACAATGGAACTGTAACGGACTTTTCAAACATTACGAATATTTTAAATTGCTACTAACAGAAGAGAACCCAACCTGTTTTTGTTTGCAAGAGACACACTTCTTGAAATCTCAGAGATTCGACCTAAAAAACTACAACGTCTATCGAAGAGATAGATCTGATGGTAAGGCCGCTTGGGGCGGAGTAGCAACAATAATCAAAAAAGAAATTTACTCGGAAGAAATAAACATTAAATCTACTCATGAAGTTCTAGCCACAAAAATTTACTACCCAGAACCAATGTCAGTTTGTAATATTTACATACCACCAAATAGAGATTTTACAGCGAATGATCTTCAAACCATAGTGGATCAACTCCCTAGACCTGTAATACTTGTTGGGGACCTGAATGGACACAGCACATTGTGGGGTTCTACATTGACTGACTATAAAAACAGAGGGGCTGAAATTGAAAAGTTTATTAATTCTAATAACTTTCTAATTCTTATCAACGATGGATCCCCAACTCATCTCTGTACGAATGGTTCGCACTCTGCGATTGATTTATCTTTTGTTGACACTAGAATTTATCACAGAGTTCAATGGAATATAAAAGACACTTTGTATGGAAGCGACCACTACCCGATCACCATAACGCTCGATGATAACTTCACCAGCAACAAATCAAATGAAATACCGAGGTGGTCTTACAAAAGGGCCGACTGGGAAAAATTTTCTTGCCTGCTGGAAAAAGAAATAGAAAGGAAAAAAGAAATGGTCACAGAAGTGGAGGAAAATATTTCTTTCCTCAATCTAAAAATCCTTGATGCTGCAGGAAAAAGTATTCCAAAGACAATAACTTTTCAAGATAGACGCATGGTCCCTTGGTGGAATGAAGAGTGCCGCATCGCAATAACGAACAAAAAAAGAGCTCTAAATAAATTCAAAAAAACTAAATCACCAGAAGACTTCAATGAATTTAAAAAAACGAGATCAATCGCAAAAAAGGTATTAAGGGCAAGCAAAAAAAACTCATGGACAAACTATATCAGTTCTATCAACAGTAATTGCACCATAAAAGAAGTTTGGAGAAAAACAAATGCAATACAAGGATCCACTAAATATGAGCACATTTCTGCAATTCAGACCGACGGCCGAATAATTACTGATCCATTCAAAATTGCTCAAAGTTTAGGTTCGCATTTCTCTTCAATGTCGAAAACATACAACTATAGCCCAGACTTTCTGCAGCATAAAATAGTTCAAGAGGAAAATAGCATCCAATTCGACACAGACGATTCTGAAATTTACAACCATCCATTTAGCCTTAGAGAAATGAAAAATGCTCTGGACAAATGTAAAGATAAATCAACTGCAGGACCCGATCAAATTCCATATATTTTTTTGAAAAAACTACCTTTCAATGCTAAATCTTTTCTTCTTTCTATTTACAACAGACTTTGGACAACAGGCATCTTCCCAGAATCATGGAGAAAGGCAATCGTTATTCCGATCAAGAAAAATCCCAAAGATATACAAATCAATAACTTCCGGCCTATATCCCTTCTTTCGTGTAGCTCAAAACTTCTCGAAAAAATGGTAAATGATAGATTAATACATTACTTAGACTCCAAAAACTTCTTCTCAACTTCTCAATGTGGTTTTAGAAGACACCGATCCGCTATCGACCAGATAATGAAGCTTGAAAGCGAAATCCAAACTGCGTTTTCAAAAAAAGAACACTTAGTTGCTATCTTTGTTGACATCCAGAAGGCTTACGATACTATGTGGCGATATAATGTGGTCAGGACACTTTCACAAGTTGGCGTGACAGGGCGATTGTTAACCTTTGTCAACAACTTCCTAAAAGATAGAACATTCCAAGTAAAAGTTGGCCCTAACCTCTCTCAAACGTTCATACAAGAAAACGGCACACCCCAAGGATCTCCCCTGAGCGTAACATTATTTTTGGTAGCCATAAATAGCATTGCAAATACAAAACCAAATGAAGTGAACTGCTCCATATTTGCTGATGATTTTGCAATTTATATAAGAAACAAGTCCCTCGAATATATTGAATGGAGGCTGCAAAAAGCATTGGAAAACCTTGAAAAATGGTCCAAAACAACAGGTTTCAGTTTCTCAAATAAAAAAACATTGGCTGTTCATTTCTGCAAAAAAACAAAATGCCTAAAAAATCCCTCATTAAACCTATTGAATCAGCCTGTTGTTTATACAGATTCAATCAAATTTCTTGGGATATACTTTGATAAAAAGCTAACGTGGTCTCCTCAAATAAACCATGTTAAGTTAAAAAGCCAAAAAAGCCTAAATCTACTAAAAATTCTGGCCAACACTCAGTGGGGATCCGACCGCCGAACACTGCTAAGGATTTACCGTACTCTGATTAGACCTATTATGGATTATGGGGCAGTTGCTTTTAGCTCAGCAAGTGCCTCAACCTTGAAACACCTGGACCCAATTCACTACCAAGGACTTCGTCTCTGCACAGGTGCACACAGAACCACGCCAGTAGAAAGTTTGTATGTGGAGAGTGGGGAGCCCTCTTTGGAGACAAGAAGGAAATATTTAGCTTTGGCATATGCTGGAACATTGATGTCAAGGAAAGATCTCATCGCATCAGAACTTACATGGCACTCAATTACAAACGAAGAACATAACCCATTCTGTAAATGCTTCATTAACAGGGTCAAAAAATTAACTAACGAGTTGAAAATAACTTTTCCTAAATTTTTTAAAGTCCCAAATAATTCGGCACCTCATTGGATACAATCAAAATATTACACTGATTACAGTTTATCAAAATTTTCGAAGCCCACAACACCTCCATGTGTATTCAAACAAATTTACAAAGAACGGGTAGAGCTCTACTCCGACTACTGCCTATGGTTCACCGATGCTTCTAAATTAAATTCACTAGTTGGCTGTGCAATAGTCGCTGATTCCATTTGCCAAAAATTCACCATACCTCAATCAAATAGTGTGTACACCGGAGAACTTTATTCAATCTTCAAAGCCCTCACCCTCATATCAAAACACCAACACAGATGCCATCTAATCGTGTCGGATTCACTAAGCTCTTTGAAGTCTTTAGAAAACAAGAAATCGAAAGACATATTAGTGACGAAAATTCAACTACTTCAGAGAGAATGCATGCTCTCTGGAAAAGTCATTAGCTTCTTGTGGGTCCCATCTCATTTGAGTATTGGAAGAAACGAGGAAGCTGACAGGGCTGCGAATGCCGCTAGAACGGATCCTGCCACCGAAGTGAGGCATATCAACAAGACCACCCCTCAAGACTGGAGGAACTACGTCAAGAAAAGAATACATGATATGTGGACTACTGAGTGGAGAAACAGGAGCTACGAATTGGGAAAAATCAAAGATAGTCCTGATAACTGGAAAACTGCAGAGAGAAGAAATCGACGCGAAGAAGTTATCTTGGCAAGGATGCGTCACGGTCATACCTCCGTAACGCATACTTACCTCCTAAAGGGACTGTACCCTCCGACCTGCGAGTCCTGCAAGGTACCGCTTACAGTTGAACACATTCTGCTGGACTGTGTGGCCCTTAAGGATTCAAGGAAGGAGTGCAGCATTAGCAGCAGACTGGACATCGCTCTTGGCGACACAGAGACCGCTGTTGAAAACTTGATTAATTTTTTAAAAAAGACACAGTATTATCACCTTATTTAACATTTTTAGCAATTCTTCTGTAAAATAGAACTCTTTGTAATTTTATGTAAAGATACTTCTAATTATGTAAAACCTCAGGAAAAATACTAAAATTGTACCAAAAAAACAACCATGTATTCATGCTAATGACCCAACATGGGTAGATGCATCTGTAAATAAATAAATAAATAATTCTAAATGGTATTTACTTTCACTCCGATTGAGGTTGAAGAAAATAAATAATACGTACCTTGGCGAGCAACGGTAATCTATGACATGCCCTGCAAATCATCGTCTCTATTTTATGTCATATAGTTTAACTAGAGAACAGGCCCTTCCAACCAACTCAGATATTTACGTCAAGGAAAGTTTTCGTAATACCTACGATTTTATCAGAAACTACGTAGGGTCATGAACCCAACCTCTTTCAATTTTCTGTTCTGTACAGGAAAAAAACCGCTGTGATGACCAGAAGAGACAATGTATATATAAAGATGCTGGGATAGTGTTCCACAATACAGTCTACATTTCCTTTGTGCAGTTGAAAAGGATTAAAAGTTGTCAACAGTTTCAAAAAGGTAAAATATTTTTTAATTCTTTGTATAAGATGGGATTTGGTTCAGTAGTTGACTGATAATTACCTAATAATCTGAGTACCTTGTTTTAGAAAAAAATATCTAATTTTGCATTTATTAAATAACGAAAATTGGTGTCTTAATTTTATATTGTCTAAAAGTGATATATGTATACTATTGTATTATCCAACAATATTATTACAATTATTATAGAGGTTATAAGATATATTACAAAGTGCGTCAAAGTTTGTGCATCAATACTTGTTTAATTGTATATTATTCTTTGCGTTTGTTACATTATTAAAGAATGTTATCCTCAAGGACCTCAACCTGAGGGGGTAGCAGGTGTCATGACTCCTCTCCAAATATTTTAATTATTTATTTATTTTTGTATTTTTAAATGTATAATGCAATTATACAGCTGAAGAATTATAAACGCAATACTTTAGATAGCATTCCTTCCTGCTGCAAGAAAGAAATCAAATAAATATATTTGAAAAGGAAAGTGCTGTTGGGCGAATCTCAACAGGTAAGAGTAAGACCGTGGGTCATCAACCCCCCCCCCCCCATCCAAATTTTGTGCTAAATCCGCCCCTAGTTGTTCTTACTAAAAAAAATTATAATATCCAACCCCTTATAACAAGTAACGAAATGTGTCAGTTTTATTTTTAAGTTATGATGTAGTCATTGAAAGATTATTATGTAGTATAAAAATCTGGTGCGATACTCGTAACACACAACTTTCACTTACCAACTTACTTTGATTAGAAATTGACCTATTTTGTTAAATGCCATTTCTCAAAGTCACACATTTTTTCACATTCATTTACTTATTTTTGTTGTTATATGCTCTTTAAAGTAAACTACATTTTTTTATTATTAAATAAAAGTTTTTACTTTTGATAATTCGGCAATGCAAGCATACTACTCCAAGTCCTCTGATTTTATAATTCTGTATGTTGTTGTTGAAAACTTCATATTGTTCCCATGAAACAAATAATTTCCATTAAATGAACAGAACATCTTTAATTAAAGAGCATTGGTCTGTCATTAAAGGCGTATTGCTCATGCTTGAGCTCAACTTGTTTTATGATTTGACGGAATATTTTTCTTTTTTTCTCCTGTATATGGTTACTTGATTTATTTCCTATTTCATATTTAGCCATTTCTTCTTTTTAGGCGAAACGAGAAACAGATAATTTCCCCATATAAAATATAAACTAAATTTAAACCATATAAACTAATTTCCCCACATAGAAAACTCAAAGGTACTCTTTAGGAAAACAAAAAATGCCCCTTTCCCATTTATGCCCCCTCAAAGCATTTTAATAATGATAAAGCTTACCTGATATTAAAGAATACTTGACTCTCATTAAACATGACGTATATCATTTGTGATACCAAGCATTGATCCTTGCGGAACTCTTGCTAGGATTTTTCGCGCTGAAGAAATATCTGAGCCCAGATTCGGAGTTAATTGAAGATAATATGTGTGGAGTAGAACGGTCTTGAGGTTGAAGAGTTTGAAGTTTAACCAGACTTAAAAAATGCGTGGGCATTATCCAAAAATAAACAAATAGTGTTACGTTTCTGCTCTATTGCTCAAGCAATGTTCTCTGTTGTTGAATGTGTGGTAAGAATTGATCATCATGTATTATTTTTTGGCCTGACAGTATCACATCCAGTTTGTTGTAATTTAATTTTTGACAAAAGTTTGGAACGAACTGGAAGGAGGCTGATTGGTCTGTAAGACGATGGGTGTTATTGTCTTTCAAGGGCTTACCCAGTATCGAAACTAGGGGGGCAAGCTATGGTCGTTCAGGATATAACATCTTACCGCGGAAAAGGTGAATGAAACCAAATTATGTATAATTATAGCAGTGCTTTATCAACTAAGTTATTACAATTATTTGAAAAAAAAAAAAAATTATTCTATTATTGCTTCCAGTCTTAAAAGCCTAAAAAATTATTGCTGCCTCCCCCCCCCCCCCGGCCACCGCTGGGTACGCCCAGGTTGTCTTTTCTGTTTATCATTCTGATGTGTGAAAATTTTCATTGGATGAGAAATTTAGCTGTCCCAACCATATAGTTATCTATAATTGTATGGAAAACTAGAGCTTTTCTCTATGGAACAATCGTTTGATTGATTTTTGAAAGCTATCGATTTCATGTCGATTATTTTTGAAGCAGTTGATGGTTTGATTTCAAATTTATTTTTATCTTACAATTTTCGATAATTTTATGAATTATTTAACAAACTATAGTTAAGCAGTGACTTGATAGTATTTATTGAGATATTTACTCAAGCAAGCCATACCCGGCGGTCGATAATTTCAGCTTATTTTGAAATTGATTTTATGTCTAAATTTTAAAACTGCATATATTTCAATAGCATTTATATTTTTCTGCATTCGATTTATTTTAGCAACTGTGGTATACAGCTTATTTTAATTCTACACAATTGACCAATTATAATCCTTTTTGAATGCGTCAGCTCATCATTACAATTTTCTTTTTAATTTAAACAAAGAATTTTTTTCTGTTTAACTTTAATTGAGTTAAACAGTTAACTTCTGTTTAACTGCACCAATTTTTTGAATCATTAAATCGTATTTTGAAAAATCAGAAAATGTTTCTTTGGTTAATCAATTGTAACAGACAGTCGACTATCGGTCATCCCTAATGTGACCATCGACCGTTATTAAATCATGTCATAAATCAATTTAATTTTCAATTATTCATGAAGAATTAAAGTTACCCCCCCCCCCCTCAATAAAAATAATTTTATTATCTGAAATGATTAGATTTTTTTTTTTTTTTTTGTTCCAGGCTTGAATATGTTCAGATTCGTTATTCTCGTTGCATTTGTTACTTTTTCAAGTTACCCTAACATCATCACTGCCGCTGCGGTAGGTTATTCCGATGGCATTGCCGAAGAACCGTTTGTCCACATTGGTCCTCAGGTAATTGGTTAAACAAAAGTAAAGCTTTTTACTGCTTCATAAATTTCTATTTGTCTATAAATTAACTCTTATCTGTTTTAGTTAAGAGAAAGAAGATCACCACAGTTGTCTGGGGGAGGTTCTGAAAAAGCCGGAAGTGTAAGGTACGATGGCCAAAAAACGGTTTGGAGCAATCATGATACAGGGGTGGACGCCAAAGGCTTCGCCCAGCACAGCTGGGCACAGGGAATGCCGTCTCGGACGGACTACGGACTCGGTGCCACAGTGAACCACAACTTGTACAGGGGAAAGGACAGCTCATTGGATGCCTTTGCCGGATTCCAGCGGCAATGGTCAATGGGCAGATCGGGGGGTCCGCCGACCAATCAGTACAACGCCGGCATCCGTTACAACTTCTAGAATTAAGGTTTCATACAACGTTGCATGAAATGAAATATATATTGAAATGTGCAATATATCCTAAAAAACTAACGTACAACAGTTCAAAAATTGCTTTTGTTAGTTCCATTTTTTTATATTTTCTTATTCATATTAACGTGGATTCATTTTCTATTTAAATAGATGTTAAAGCGTAAATATGCACAATATTTAAATGTAGGTGAAGTATTAAGATTCTATGTTCGCAGAGCATATAAAATATATCATAAGGATTCTACAATATAAATAACAGAAAACGAGGAAATAAAAATTTTGAATTGAAAATGTTGGAAGGCGTCATTTTTATAAATAAAAGGAATCTTTAAATTATAGTCATTTCCTGATAAACGACTTTAATTATTATGATTGAAAGACGATCGGACAAATTGGGACAAAAGCTTTTGGGATTATATTTTTACAAAAATATATTAATATTGAGTTTACTATAGTTTTGTTGTATTTTATAGTGTTAATTAAATTATGATTATAGAAGTTTTGGCTCACATGTTATATAAAAGGTAATTTGATTTGTTGTTATCTGTTTATAATTTTTTTAAAACCAAAGGATTGCTATTTTAGTTAGATAGAACAAAACAAAAACAAAAGAAGAGGGAAAGAATATTGTAATTAGTATTTTTGGACAATAAGCTGATCCCCTGGCAGATGGCATATTGAGTGTTTGTATTGAGTGTATTTGAGTGTTTTTTATATAATGTAAAAAAAAAATTGTAAATAAAGCAAATTTATCTGTCTATCTATCTATCTATTAAAATTCTGCTGATGTTTTATTTTTTAAAAAATAAAAAATATGCATTTGCATACAATCCAAGTAACGAAATGTTCTTACCTATGAAATGTTCCTAATGAGCCATTTGATGAGTGTTATGTACAATGATAGTAATATTAACTGTAAATAAGAAAAATGCTTGCCATGTGTAATATACAAATAAAAAAAAATAATATATTTTCTTTAAATATATACTTTACCAGAGAACAATATTTTTGTTTATTTATTAACCTTTTTTGATTCCGTTACTACTTCAGTAGACTACTTAAATATTTCTTCTCTGTATATTTGTTAGATAATGGTTACGTTAAAAAATTACATTGATGTGTACATTTTCTCGATTTTAATGCAATAGAGATATAATATTCATTAATTGACTATTAGTTATTAATAATAGTAACAAATATATAGAGGAATAGAGAAAGATCATTGAGGAGGCACACGTCCTATTAAAAAATCACATATTTTTTTTTTACATAAAAAGTTCTTGCTGACTTGTACTGAATCCGAATAGCTGCATTTTGTATAATTTGACTTTCTCTTGATATCATCAAAGTAGATGTATGGTTGAGCTATCTAAGAATAATGTAAAATTGATTTGAAAGTTGTTAGCTAACTGTCTTTCAGGATGCTGATGATTTTCTAAAAATCATAAGAATAAACGCTAGTTTTTAATATACTTATTTTTTCAAACTTATCAATGACATTAAATCCTGTTGGATCTCTTTACAAATCACAAGAGTTGCATTTTTCCCACCATATTCTGCCTTCAAAATAGGCTGCATGTTTTCTAAGGTTCAAAAATTGATATAAAATTGTTTTTAATATATTATGTTCTGATGTTTAACACTTTTACAGTGGTTTTATTTACTACTATTTTGTTTGACTCTCAAGATATAATCTTTTTGACAAGCTAAGTATACAACTTAAATAGTTTTTCTCTTTGATTATTTCGAATGAATCACTAACGTTTTGAGCTTCCCAGAGGCCAAACAAACAAGACCCGCGATCTATTCTGTGTGTGAACATAGTACCTCAAAAACCGTACAATATAAACCGATAAGGCCGTACCGAGATAAACCGTACAAGGCTGAAATTATGTATTTAAGGATGAGGTATATGCCCTCGATGTGATAGCTAAAATTTCATCAAACTTGAGTTAACAGAGGGCGCGCTTCATTCATCTCAAGTTTGATAAAAAAAAATTTACTGTGTAAATAGGTTCATATGATCCATTGTAATTGTCCCTGCCGGTCAAAAAGCGAAACAACAGTTTTTTATATGTTTTTACCTAATTGGATCAACCCTACAAACACATCCTATAGAGGCAGAGGTAGTAATTATTAGCGTGGAAAGTGCAATAACATTTATTTGAGATACTACTTTTAGTATTTTTAATAAAGTTTAAATTTATACACTTTGGCTTGTTAAAAGGTTTGAATTGTATTTTTAGTTTATTACTAAAGGAGCGATGATGTTTACCATACGTTTTAATCACTTTATAATTTTAGGAAACATCTGAATGATTTGTTATAATGCTGGTATATACTTGTTCAAATTGCTACTAAATTCAATTTATATTAAACAAGCTTTACATTAATGTCTACGATATTCTTTGTTAAAAATATCTTAAGAAATAGTAGACATTACAAATAATTATGTATTTTTTATATTCAGACTTTTGGCGACATGAAAACTAAATGGTTTGGTATAAAGATTATGTTGAAACTGCTTGTTAAAGTGTTTGAGTTTTGTCATATATATTTTTTTTAGATTTGCTTCTGTTTTTTAAGCATAAGAATAACTTTTTTACTTTCACTTACCTATATATGAAATATATAGTTAGTGGAAGTATTGCGATCGTGAAAAATTTCGACTTCCGGTTTTCAACGGAAATACACGTTTTGGGGTCCCCTGAGTCAAGTCCCGCGAAATGGTCTGTGTGTGTGTGTGTGTGTGTGTGTGTGTGTGTGTGTGTGTGTGTGTGTGTGTGTGTGTGTGTGTGTGTGTGTGTGTGTGTGTGTGTGTGTGTGTGATGTGTGTGTGTGTGTGTGTGTGTGAACAGACTACCTCAAAAACTATAAACCGTGCGAACCTGAAATTGGGTATTTAATGTCTGTATATGCCCGCGATGTGACAGCAAAAATTTCATCAAAGTTGTTCAAAGGGAGGGGCTACTTTATTTAATAACTTTTGAAGTTTTTTTCGATTTTCTCAAAAACGGCTCTAACGATTTTGATTAAACTGAGTATTTGATCTATTAATATGCCCTCGATGTGATAGCTAAAATTTCATCAAACTTGAGTTAACAGAGGGCGCGCTTCATTCATCTCAAGTTTGATAAAAAAAAATTTACTGTGTAAATAGGTTCATATGATCCATTGTAATTGTCCCTGCCGGTCAAAAAGCGAAACAACAGTTTTTTATATGTTTTTACCTAATTGGATCAACCCTACAAACACATCCTGTAGAGGCAGAGGTACTAATTATTAGCGTGGGAAGTGCAATAACATTTATTTGAGATACTATAAATTTAGGACCTTAATACTCAATTAAATTTTTCAATAGTTAAATCAATGATTTATGTTATTATTGTTGGGATAACTATTTTTTATTATTTTTTTTTATTTGCAAAAATTGAATTCTCTGTGTCACTGCCAAATTAGCAATGTTCAGTTAGAAACTGCTTGTTAAAGTGTTTGAGTTTTGTCATATATATTTTTTTTAGATTTGCTTCTGTTTTTTAAGCATAAGAATAACTTTTTATTTATTTTTTGTGATATGGTGCTTTTTCTTTTGTTGATGGATTATTTATATTCATTTAAAAAGTGTGAATGTGTTGATACATTTTTCAATTACATAAATACATTTTAAGACTGATTTCCCAACTATATGTTGATGCTTTTACAGCAGCCTGCATCACTCTGAAACAAGTTTATATTTGTAATGTTATGTAATATTCTATTGATAATAATTTTGTAATTATTGCTTGATTTTTAAATTTACCATTTTTGTTACAAGTTTATTATTTTATTTTTCCAAAGAAAATTAATAAAATATTTTTCAAAAATTTATTTTATTTAAAAAATATAGTTTTTTGTCTTTAAGCCAGTGAATACACTGACCATTTCCTTGAATATTAATGAGGAAATGTGTTACCAATCTCTATATATATAAGAGGCTTTGTCCTGACTGACAGAATCAAGCAGAGCAAAAACTACTAATGATAGAAACTTGAAGTTCGGAATTTAGACTTTAAACGCGATGTAGGTAACCACTAAGAAAGGAATTTCAAAAATGTAACCCCTAAGGGGCTTAAATGGCGAAATTGTCGTTTAACTCTAAAGGAAATCTATTGTTGAGATTTTAGACCATATGTTTTTTATTTAAATATCGATTTAACGTTACAATATTATAAAAATACACATTCACATAAAATATGGCTACTGATTATTTAAATATTAGTGGTAATCAAATTATGCACACTGTGATTCCCATGATTGGGGATGGTGCGTGTTTATTTAGATCTCTTCTCCATATATTTCTCCATATATATATATACTTCTCCATATATATATACTACTACATATGTATATACTTCTCCATATGTATAAGAGGCTTTGTCCTGACTGACAGAATCAATGGAGAGCAAAAACTACTTATGATTAGAAACTTCGAAATTTAGATTTTAAAAGAGATGTAGGTAACCCCTAAGAATATCTAAAATGTAAATGGCGAAATTGTCGTTTAACTCTAACGGACATCTATTTTCGAACTTCGAGAAAATATATCTAATTAGGACCCATTTTAAAGAATTTGATACGACGAGTTTAACTCGAAAGGTCCTATTGGGCGTCGAAAACCATGTTTTACAGCCGAAAAATGAAGCGTTCACGACGAGTAAGTCTTTTTTGTTTCGGCGGTTTTAGTGAACTCTCTCCATTGCGCGTCTCCGTCTCTTCTACCGAGCCGGTAGCTTCCCCCTCCAACAGTCCACCTACCGGAAGCTCAAATTCTACTAAATCTCCTTAACATCAGTTAACATATTATATTAGATCAATACCAAGATAATGGTCACAGAATTGATTTTAAAGGCTCGCGGGCGAAGCCGCGATGGGGAATGCTAGTTTAATATATTAATGTATACATTAACAGCTTTTATTTTATCTTCTTTTGCTATTGTGGTATATGGATAACTGATTATTCCATTTCAAAAAAAGGCCCCATAAATATGAATTCTTGATAAAGTGAATATTTTATTAGTGTAGTGATTGCCTGTCATCTGTGATGTCTTAGTACTGATTCTTAGTTAGTATCAGTAATGGCATAATTTCACACAGGTTTTTGATTCAAGTTTTAATCAATTTTATCGTTCACTATTATTTTAACCTCTCTAAAGTTTCAAATGGGGAAATGAGTTCAAAAAGTTTTTTGATTGTAAATCAAAATGTTTTATTGTAGTAAATCAGCCCAAATGATGCCCTAGATTCAGTAATCGTTAACTTCTTTTGGTGTGTTAGAAAATAAACTGCTTCTTTTTAATCGAGCCACAGTCCAGTACCTTAAAATTCTGAGAATCCCTTTTTCATCACCTATTCTGCCTATATGGTTTGTTTCTGTTTCGGGAAAGAACTGCAGCGCAAACTTCATACTGGTGATTTTTTCGGGGTGGCTTTGAGATGGTCAGTGGCAGTCGATTTGCTGATTTAGAGATTCTCTGCAAGTTCTCTTATGGTCATTGTAAAGTTTCCTTTGTCAAAAGCTCTCAGAACGTCTTCATTAAGGGGGGTCCTTCAAGGTTGAAATTCCCTCCCGAATTTTTTTAAAATTAATTTTGTGCGGTGCACTAAGTTTTTTGTTTGTGAGGCGATTAATAAATGAAGACTAACTAAACAGGAACAGTTTATTATCCAAAGAGGTGATTTAATGAAAAGCCTGCATTATTTTCGAAAGAACCCAATATTTCAAATTTCCCTGGAAATAAGTTCCTGCAAAAGCCATGGTCTGGCAGGATAGGGTTGGAACAAGGAACTATGGAGCATTGCCAGACAGCAGCCTATAGAGGAAGAAATAAGAAAAAGGAAATGGAGGTGGATCGGCCACACACTCCGAAAAGAAGATGGGGCCATAGAGAAGATGGCGCTGGACTGGAATCCCCAAGGATCAAGGAAACGAGGGCGACCGAGGCTGACCTGGCGGAGGAACGTGGAAGAGGAGTGCAGAGCGGCTGGCAAATCTTGGCAGGAGGTCAATCTTGGCCGGGATCGGGATGGATGGCGAAAATTTGCTTCGGCCCTATGCCCCCGCAGTGGTGGCAACAGGAAATAAGTCAAGTCAAATGCCATGGTCGGACTTTGCCCCTCTGCTTTAAATAATAACACAAAATCCTATGTAAGCACCTTATTGTCATTAAGGATAATATTGTCAATAGCATACATTTCCATGGGCAGATCCATTCGGTTGCGAAGGGGGGCTGCACCCCCACTGCCATACCCCTTGATTTGCAAATCACCTTATTTACCTTTATATTCCTTTTCCAAAATTAAAATTCTTCTTTTTCTGCATACTATTTGTTCTTTACCTTACTTTCTTACTTAAAGTATTGTACAATTTTATCTTTAAATGAAAAAATAATTTCCAAAGGGGCTGGTTGCAGCCAGCACTGCCCTGTATCTGCCAATGTACATTTCAGATGGGATTATGGTAATCTAGGAATGTAATTTACATTTTTAAAACAATGGCTAAAAAAAATGGTTTGTTTTTTTTTAAATTAAGATAGTGGACAGAATGTTATCCTTTAAAAATTAACCTCCTTAACCTTATTCTGATAGAGTATTATCTTTTAATGATTCGGTAATTCACTGCAGTGCTGGTTTCCCCCAAAGATGGCTTAAAACCTGATAGCTAATGTGTTTTACAGCCGCAAGTTATAACTTCCAGACATTTCGTTTGTACTTGAAAACAAAAAAAAATCCAACAAGTTCTAATAATCGTTGCTACATTCAATCACTAAAAAAAGATATGAACAATTACACATTCTCATATTTATTAAAACAAGATCTGTTATTTATTTTGATTCAAATGGAAAGAATGTGAATAAAAATTCAAGATGTACTTCATGTATGTACAAATTATTTTGGTATTCGTATGTTAAATAAAACGAAAAAAATCTATTATTAATCAGCATTTTCGATTTTAAATATTTATTGTTCAATTTATATTTTTGTAATTTTTTGAAATTCTCTTTTGTGGAAGGACTCTTAATAATGGAACGAAAAAATCCGTTATTAGGAAATTAAAACGTGCTGTTCTTCTACTGGTATAGAAAGAAACTCAAAAGTAAATACATCATTTGAATATTAAAATACAAAACGTAATAATAACAATAGAGAAGCACAAAATTCCAGATCACAATCTTAGATTAATTTTCAATCAACAAAGCTACTAAATAATGATAATTCAAGGTCGGATTCAGAGGGCGGGGGTTACAGGGGGGTCATGAACCCCCAAATATTTTGGCTTTTAAATTTTTTGTATTTTTAAGCAAATAATGCCACTACCTATTGGGATATATATTTACTATGACCTAAACATAACACTTCAGGTTGTTTAGATCTTAGTTATTCTTAATACAATGTAATAATGTCATTAAAACACGGTGCTGTCAGCCACTTGTTTATGAGACAGTGGGATCATGCCCCCCCCCCCCAAATTTCGTGCTGAATCTTCCCTTGTGCTAACTTCTTCGATAAATAAATAATTGACTTTTCATAATATATTATCTCATCCTTTTTTGTTTATTTAAGCATTTCACGCAGTTTCCATTTCAGTTTTTTCTTTGTTTGTTTGTTTAACGTCACTTTATGCTGCTAAGGCTAATCGGACGAAGCTACAGCGGGAGCCCTAAATTTTGCCTATCCAGGTTTATTTAGGATAGGGATCTTTAACGAGTACCTGACATCGTACAGGCTCGGGACCTCCATTTTACGTCCTATCCAAGGTACGGCACTTTTACCCCCTTTAAAAATCCTTGGGCCAACACGGGACGCGAACCCGCGATCTTTAGAATCGTTGTGGTGTCTTTTGTTTTTGTTGTTAATTTTCTTATTGGGGGCTTGGGCTTTGTTGAGACTTCAAAGTATCATATAATTTTTTTATTAGTTAATCATTATTATAATTTTAGATTAATTTATGTGATGCATTATAAGTTATTATAAGTGATGCATTTAAATTTATGTTTGTGTTGATTATTGTTAACGGGGTTTGATATCAGGCTTTTCGGTTGTAAATGGAGATGTAATATAAGTAGGTAAGTATTGTAGGTTGCCGTGCTAACCACAACCCCTCAGTTTGTTCCTTACTTTCTTTTCAAACGTTATTAAATTTTAATCCAAAAGTTGGTGGATTGTATTATCAAAGTTGATATATTAGTTCAGTCTTTGTAATATCTACGACAATATGTTCTTTTTAACTCATGGAAAACTCGTTTTTTGCAACCACTATTTTTATTATTTATTTATTATTATTTTTTTTTTAAATTTCCAATCCATTCATGGAAACAAAAACAATTTATGGACTGAATTAATTGAGGCAATGGTGTGTTGGACTTTTTTTAGATTTTAAGGAAATTTGCAGAATTGAATAATATACTTAAGGACAACGGGAAGTGACACAGAGGTAACATCTTCCCCCAGAAATTTCACCGTATTCAAATCGTTCAAATATGATTAAACTAAATACAAGAGATGCGAATTGCCAAATCTCAACTTCAGACTATTCTGATGCACTAAACCTTCTATAAAAATCCTATCTATAACTAGTGTAAAGTCATATATTGATAAAATATAATAAATATAATGTATAATAAAAATCCTATATTGATGTAATATAATAGATAAGTTAATAAAGATAATATAATATAAGTCCTATAATATTATAAAAATCCTATATTGATGTCTATTTGGACATGCAGCAAAACGTTCCACGGCTCCGCTAAATTAGTAAGATAAAGGAAAGATAATTAAGCTCCGTAATCTGTGTCATTTTAATATATTATGCAGGACGGCTCGGACAGAGAAGGGGGTTGAAGGGTGAGGTTCAGTGACAGCCATTGTTTGTTACTTACTCGTACATAATCGTTTTGACATTTTAAAAATCTGGTGCGTGCGCGCAACACACAACTTTACTTACCAATTTACTTAGATTAGAAATTAATGCGTTTTGTTAATTGCCACTTCTCAAATGCACAGAACGGCTTTAATTATGAACAATGGTCTGTCATTAAAGGCGTAACGAGAGACAGTTAATTTCTCCATATAAACAAAAACAAAGGTACTTTATAGGAAACAAACAAAAAAAAAAGGCCCCAACCCCCCCAAAAATGCCCCCTCAGAACATTTTAATAATGATAAAGCTTACTTGATATTAAAGAGCACCTAATTTTCATTAAACATGACGAATTTGATAAAAATCGTTAAAGCCGTTTTTGAGATCATCGAAAAAAAGGTAAAAATTGGAAAAAAATTAAGAAATAAAGTGCCCGCTCCGTTTGTCCAATTTTGATGTAATGTTGGCTATAGCATCTTTGGCATATACATACATCAAATACCCAGTTTGATCAAAATCGTTAAAACCGTTTTTGAGTAAATAAAAAAAAAACACGTGAAAATGATACCAAATTTAATAAGTAAAGTCCCCCCTCCGGTTGATCAATTTTGTTGAATTTTTTACAGTCATATCTCGGGCATATAAATAGATCAAATACCCAGTTTGATCAAAATCGTTAAAACCGTTTTTGAGTAAATAAAAAAATATCTGGTGCGTGCGCGCAACACACAACTTTCACTTACCAACTTACTTAGATTAATAAAAAAGGCCAATTTCACCAAAAAACTGTAATAACAATTTTTGTTTTTGTTTTATATAAGCCCCCCCTCCGTTTGATCAATTTTGATGTAATGTTGGTTATCGCATCTTTGGAATATACATACATCAAATACCCAGTTTGATCAAAATCGTTAAAAGCGTTTTTTGAGTAAATAAAAAAAAAAACAAGTGGAAATGAAAGTCCCCCTCCGGTTGATCAATTTTGTTGTAATGTTGGTTATCGCATCTTTGGCATATACATACATCAAATACCCAGTTTGATCAAAATCGTTAAAGCCTTTTTTGAGTAAATAAAAAAAAAAAACACGTGAAATGATACCCCTAATGTATATTTACCCAGTTGGCAAAATGCATAAAAAATATGGCATTGCATAGCATAAATTTATGAATATGTGTCTGGTTCAAATAAAAATGGAAACCAGCCAAATTTTGTGACACTCCAAATAATGTAATGATTCATGAAAATTTTTTTGAACTCAAAATTATATTCAGTTCAATAAAATATGTAAACGAAAACTTTTTCTATCTTTTTAAGGATAAACCTCTGGCTTATGAAGCATTCAATAAGAAATGAGAGAGGATTTAAGAATAGAAGATAAAGAAATGTTCTAATAAAATGAGAGGTTGGATAAGGTTCCTTTTTTATGATGATAAGAAATTGGTTTGATAAAAGTGAAAAACATTAATTATGTAAAATTAAGCTAAGCCATGTGCCTTCAAAATAATTCTAAATGGTATTTACTTTCACTCCGATTGAGGGTGAAGAAAATAAATTATACGTACCTTGGCGAGCAACGGTAATCTATGACATATCCTGCAAATCATTGTCTCTATTTTATGTCATATAGTTTAACTAGAGAATAGGCCCTTCCAACCAACTCAGATATTTACGTCAAGGAAAATTTTCGAAATACCTACGATTTTATCATAAACGTAGGGTCAAGAACCCAACCTCTTTCAATTTTCTGTTCTGTACAGGAAAAAAACCGCTGTGATGACCAGAAGAGACAATGTATATATAAAGATGCTGGGATAGTGTTCCACAATACAGTCTACATTTCCTTTGTGCAGTTGAAAAGGATTAAAAGTTGTCAACAGTTTCAAAAAGGTAAAATATTTTTTAATTCTTTGTATAAGATGGGATTTGGTTCAGTAGTTGACTGATAATTACCTAATAATCTGAGTACCTTGTTTTAGAAAAAAATATCTAATTTTGCATTTATTAAATAACGAAAATTGTTGTCTTAATTTTATATTCTCTAAAAGTGATATATGTATACTATTGTATTATCCAACAATATTATTACAATTATTATAGAGGTTATAAGATATATTACAAAGTGCGTCAAAGTTTGTGCATCAATACTTGTTTAATTATATATTATTCTTTGCGTTTGTTACATTATTAAAGAATGTTATCCTCAAGGACCTCAACCTGAGGGGGTAGCAGGGGTCATGACTCCTCTCCAAATATTTTAATTATTTATTTATTTTTGTATTTTTAAATGTATAATGCAATTATACAGCTGAAGAATTATAAACGCAATACTTTAGATAGCATTCCTTCCTGCTGCAAGAAAGAAATCTAATAAATATATTTGAAAAGGAAAGTGCTGTTGGGCGAATCTCAACAGGTAAGAGTAAGACCGGGGGGTCATCTACCCCCCCCATCCAAATTTTGTGCTAAATCCGCCCCTAGTTGTTCTTACTAAAAAAAATTATAATATCCAACCCCTTATAACAAGTAACGAAATGTGTCAGTTTTATTTTTAAGTTATGATCCAGTCATTGAAAGATTATTATGTAGTATAAAAATCTGGTGCGATACTCGTAACACACAACTTTCACTTACCAAGTTACTTTGATTAGAAATTGACGTATTTTGTTAAATGCCATTACTCAAAGTCACACATTTTTCCACATTTATTTACTTATTTTTGTTTTTATTTGCTCTTTAAAGTAAACCATATTTTTTTTATTATTAAATAAAAGTTTTTACTTGTGATAATTCGGCAATGCAAGCGTAGTACTCTAAGTCGTCTTATTTCATAATTCTGTAGTTGTTGAAAACTTCTTATTGTTCCCATGAAACAAATAATTTCCATTAAATGAACAGAACATCTTTAATTAAAGAGCATTGGTCTGTCATTAAAGGCGTACTGCGCATGCGTGAGCTCAACGTGCTGTATGATTTGACGGAATATTTTTCTTTTTTTTCTCCTGTATATGGTTACTTGATTTATTTCCTATTTCATATTTAGCCATTTCTTCTTTTTAGGCGAAATGAGAAACAGATAATTTCCCCATATAAACTATAAACTAAATTTAAACCATATAAACTAATTTCCCCACATAGAAAACTCAAAGGTACTCTATAGGAAAACAAAAAATGCCCCTTTCCCATTTATGCCCACTCAAAGCATTTTAATAATGATAAAGCTTACCTGATATTAAAGAATACTTGACTCTCATTAAACATGACGTATATCATTTGTGATACCAAGCATTGATCCTTGCGGAACTCTTGCTAGGATTTTTCGCGCTGAAGAAATATCTGAGCCCAGATTCGGAGTTAATTGAAGATAATATGTGTGGAGTAGAACGGTCTTGAGGTTGAAGAGTTTGAAGTTTAACCAGACTTAAAAAATGCGTGGGCATTATCCAAAAATAAACAAATAGTGTTACGTTTCTGCTCTATTGCTCAAGCAATGTTCTCTGTTGTTGAATGTGTGGTAAGAATTGATCATCATGTATTATTTTTTGGCCTGACAGTATCACATCCAGTTTGTTGTAATTTAATTTTTGACAAAAGTTTGGAACGAACTGGAAGGAGGCTGATTGGTCTGTAAGACGATGGGTGTTATTGTCTTTCAAGGGCTTACCCAGTATCGAAACTAGGGGGGCAAGCTATGGTCGTTCAGGTTGTAACATCTTACCGCGGAAAAGGTGAATGAAACCAAATTATGTATAATTATAGCAGTGCTTTATCAACTACGTTATTACAATTATTTGAAAAAAAAAAAAAATTATTCTATTATTGCTTCCAGTCTTAAAAGCCTAAAAAATTATTGCTGCCTCCCCCCCCCCCCCGCCACCGCTGGGTACGCCCAGGTTGTCTTTTCTGTTTATCATTCTGATGTGTGAAAATTTTCATTGGATGAGAAATTTAGCTGTCCCAACCATATAGTTATCTATAATTGTATGGAAAACTAGAGCTTTTCTCTATGGAACAATCGTTTGATTGATTTTTGAAAGCTATCGATTTCATGTCGATTATTTTTGAAGCAGTTGATGGTTTGATTTCAAATTTATTTTTATCTTACAATTTTCGATAATTTTATGAATTATTTATCAAACTATAGTTAAGCAGTGACTTGATAATATTTATTGAGATATTTACTCAAGCAAGCCATACCCGGCGGTCGATAATTTCAGCTTATTTTGAAATTGATTTCATGTCTAAATTTTAAAACTGCATATATTTCAATAGCATTTATATTTTTCTGCATTCGATTTATTTTAGCAACTGTGGTATAAAGCTTATTTTAATTCTACACACTTGACCAATTATAATCCTTTTTGAATGCGTCAGCTTATCATTATAATTTTCTTTTTAATTTAAACAAAGAATTTTTTTCTGTTTAACTTTAATATATGCACCAATTTTTTGAATCATTAAATCGTATTTTGAAAAATCAGAAAATGTTTCTTTGGTTAATCAATTGTAACAGACAGTCGACTATCGGTCATCCCTAATGTGACCATCGACCGTTATTAAATCATGTCATAAATCAATTTAATTTTCAATTATTCATGAAGAATTAAAGTTCCCCCCCCCCCCCCCCCTCAATAAAAATAATTTTATTATCTGAAATGATTAGATTTTTTTTTATTTTGTTCCAGGCTTGAATATGTTCAGATTCGTTATTCTCGTTGCATTTGTTACTTTTTCAAGTTACCCTAACATCATCACTGCCGCTGCGGTAGGTTATTCCGAAGACATTGCCGAAGAACCGTTTGTCCACATTGGTCCTCAGGTAATTGGTTAAACAAAAGTAAAGCTTTTTACTGCTTCATAAATTTCTATTTGTCTATACATTAACTCTTATCTGTTTTAGTTAAGAGAAAGAAGATCACCACAGTTGTCTGGGGGAGGTTCTGAAAAAGCCGGAAGTGTAAGGTACGATGGCCAAAAAACGGTTTGGAGCAATCGTGATACAGGGGTGGACGCCAAAGGCTTCGCCCAGCACAGCTGGGCACAGGGAATGCCGTCTCGGACGGACTACGGACTCGGTGCCACAGTGAACCACAACTTGTACAGGGGAAAGGACAGCTCATTGGATGCCTTTGCCGGATTCCAGCGGCAATGGTCAATGGGCAGATCGGGGGGTCCGCCGACCAATCAGTACAACGCCGGCATCCGTTACAACTTCTAGAATTAAGGTTTCATACAACGTTGCATGAAATGAAATATATATTGAAATGTGCAATATATCCTAAAAAACTAACGTACAACAGTTCAAAAATTGCTTTTGTTAGTTCCATTTTTTTATATTTTCTTATTCATATTAACGTGGATTCATTTTCTATTTAAATAGATGTTAAAGCGTAAATATGCACAATATTTAAATGTAGGTGAAGTATTAAAATTCTATGTTCGCAGAGCATATAAAATATATCATAAGGATTCTACAATATAAATAACAGAAAACGAGGAAATAAAAATTTTGAATTGAAAATGTTGGAAGGCGTCATTTTTATAAATAAAAGGAATCTTTAAATTATAGTCATTTCCTGATAAACGACTTTAATTATTATGATTGAAAGACGATCGGACAAATTGGGACAAAAGCTTTTGGGATTATATTTTTACAAAAATATATTAATATTGAGTTTACTATAGTTTTGTTGTATTCTACAATATAAAAATCACCGTCTACCTAAAATACTAGCATTGGAAGGCATACAAACAAAAAGCAATAGCTGGTTTGAAGGGGGTAAAATTAGCGGATCTTCTAGGCTGTGAACTGGACAAGGATTTTAAATCGGTAGAAAGATGAGGAGGCAAATGAATACCATAATAAATGAAGCAAATAGAAATTTTAGGAAGGAATTAGCAATATCTACGATGGGTGCCGAGTGTCACCTAAGGTATGAGAAACTTGATTCGAACGTTAATTATGTAAACGATGATAACTCCATCGAACCAATTCAGACGGTGTACAAGGCCAGAAGGGAGCTTTTTAACCTTAACTTCAAACCGTGGTTAGATGTTTTATTTTCTTCGCAGATGTCCAATTTTAAACTGATTAAGAAAAATATTTAGGAAAAAGTACCTTAACAGAAAACGCGGTAATAGAATTTTTTTTTAGAAAACGTCGGAAGGCGTTATTTTTATATATAAAAGGAATCTTTAAATTATAGACATTTCCTAATAAACGACTTCAATTATTATGATTGAAAGACGATTAGAAAAATTGGGACAAAAGCTTATGGGATTATATTTTTATAAAAATATTGAGTTTACTATAGTTTTGTTGTATTTTATAGTGTTAATTTAATTATGATTATAGAAGTTTTGGCTCACATGTTATATAAAAGGTAATTTGATTTGTTGTTATCTGTTTATAATTTTATTAAAACCAAAGGATTGCTATTTTAGTTAGATAGAACAAAACAAAAACAAAAGAAGAGGGAAAGAATATTGTAATTAGTATTTTTGGACAATAAGCTGATCCCCTGGCAGATGGCATATTGAGTGTTTGTATTGAGTGTATTTGAGTGTTTTTTATATAATGTAAAAAAAAAATTGTAAATAAAGCAAATTTATCTGTCTATCTATCTATCTATTAAAATTCTATGAGTAATGACTGCTGATGTTTTATTTTTAAAAAAATAAAAAATATGCATTTGCATACAATCCAAGTAACGAAATGTTCTTACCTATGAAATGTTCCTAATGAGCCATTTGATGAGTGTTATGTACAATGATAGTAATATTAACTGTAAATAAGAAAAATGCTTGCCATGTGTAATATACAAATAAAAAAAAAAAATATTTTCTTTAAATATATACTTTACCAGAGAACAATATTTTTGTTTATTTATTAACCTTTTTTGATTCCGTTACTACTTCAGTAGACTACTTAAATATTTCTTCTCTGTATATTTGTTAGATAATGGTTACGTTAAAAAATTACATTGATGTGTACATTTTCTCGATTTTAATGAAATAGAGATATAATATTCATTAATTGACTATTAGTTATTAATAATAGTAACAAATATATAGAGGAATAGAGAAAGATCATTGAGGAGGCACACGTCCTATTAAAAAATCACATTTTTTTTTTTACATAAAAAGTTCTTGCTGACTTGTACTGAATCCGAATAGCTGCATTTTGTATAATTTGACTTTCTCTTGATATCATCAAAGTAGATGTATGGTTGAGCTATCTAAGAATAATGTAAAATTGATTTGAAAGTTGTTAGCTAACTGTCTTTCAGGATGCTGATGATTTTCTAAAAATCATAAGAATAAACGCTAGTTTTTAATATACTTATTTTTTCAAACTTATCAATGACATTAAATCCTGTTGGATCTCTTTACAAATCACAAGAGTTGCATTTTTCCCACCATATTCTGCCTTCAAAATAGGCTGCATGTTTTCTAAGGTTCAAAAATTGATATAAAATTGTTTTTAATATATTATGTTCTGATGTTTAACACTTTTACAGTGGTTTTGTTTACTACTATTTTGTTTGACTCTCAAGATATAATCTTTTTGACAAGCTAAGTATACAACTTAAATAGTTTTTCTCTTTGATAATTTCGAATGAATCACTAACGTTTTGAGCTTCCCAGAGGCCAAACAAACAAGACCCGCGATCTATTCTGTGTGTGAACATAGTACCTCAAAAACGATAAACCGTACAAGGCTGAAATTATGTATTTAAGGATGAGGTATATGCCCTCGATGTGATAGCTAAAATTTCATCAAACTTGAGTTAACAGAGGGCGCGCTTCATTCATCTCAAGTTTGATAAAAAAAAATTTACTGTGTAAATAGGTTCATATGATCCATTGTAATTGTCCCTGCCGGTCAAAAAGCGAAACAACAGTTTTTTATATGTTTTTACCTAATTGGATCAACCCTACAAACACATCCTATAGAGGCAGAGGTAGTAATTATTAGCGTGGAAAGTGCAATAACATTTATTTGAGATACTACTTTTAGTATTTTTAATAAAGTTTAAATTTATACACTTTGGCTTGTTAAAAGGTTTGAATTGTATTTTTAGTTTATTACTAAAGGAGCGATGATGTTTACCATACGTTTTAATCACTTTATAATTTTAGGAAACATCTGAATGATTTGTTATAATGCTGGTATATACTTGTTCAAATTGCTACTAAATTCAATTTATATTAAACAAGCTTTACATTAATGTCTACGATATTCTTTGTTAAAAATATCTTAAGAAATAGTAGACATTACAAATAATTATGTATTTTTTATATTCAGACTTTTGGCGACATGAAAACTAAATGGTTTGGTATAAAGATTATGTTGAAACTGCTTGTTAAAGTGTTTGAGTTTTGTCATATATATTTTTTTTAGATTTGCTTCTGTTTTTTAAGCATAAGAATAACTTTTTTACTTTCACTTACCTATATATGAAATATATAGTTAGTGGAAGTATTGCGATCGTGAAAAATTTCGACTTCCGGTTTTCAACGGAAATACACGTTTTGGGGTCCCCTGAGTCAAGTCCCGCGAAATGGTCTGTGTGTGTGTGTGTGTGTGTGTGTGTGTGTGTGTGTGTGTGTGTGTGTGTGTGTGTGTGTGTGTGTGTGTGTGTGTGTGTGTGATGTGTGTGTGTGTGTGTGTGTGTGAACAGACTACCTCAAAAACTATAAACCGTGCGAACCTGAAATTGGGTATTTAATGTCTGTATATGCCCGCGATGTGACAGCAAAAATTTCATCAAAGTTGTTCAAAGGGAGGGGCTACTTTATTTAATAACTTTTGAAGTTTTTTTCGATTTTCTCAAAAACGGCTCTAACGATTTTGATTAAACTGAGTATTTGATCTATTAATATGCCCGAGATATGACTGTAAAAATTTCATCAAAATTGATCAACCGGAGGGGGGACTTTACTGAATAAATTTTGTATCATTTTCACGATTGTTTTTTATTCACTCAAAAACGGTTTTAACGATTTTGATAAAACTGGGTATTTGATGTATGTATATGCCAAAGATGTGACACCCAACATTTCATCAAAATTGGTCAAACGGAGGGGGGACTTTACTGAATAAATTTTGTATCATTTTCACGAGTTTTTCTTTATTTACTCAAAAACGGTTTTAAGGATTTTGATCAAACTGGGTATTTGATGTATGCATATGCCAAAGATGTGACACCCAACAATTCATCAAAATTGGTCAAACGGAGGGGGCACTTTATTTCATAATTTTTTTTCCAATCTTTACCTTTTTTCGGTGATCTCAAAAACGGCTTTAATGATTTTTATCAAATTCGTCGAGTTTAATGAAAATTAGGTGTTCTTTAATATCAGGTAAGCTTTATCATTATTAAAATGTTTTGAGGGGGCTTAAATGGGGTAGGGGCCTTTTTTGTTTCCTACAATGTACCTTTGTTTTTGTTTATATGGAGAAATTAACTGTCTCTCGTTACGCCTAACAATGAGAAATGGCTAAATATGAGCTATGATAAAAATAAATAAAACATATAGAGAAGAAAAAAAGAAAAATATTAATAATATAAAGTCAACTCATAAAACTTTTTGAGCCCAGGCATGCGGCGAATATTTAATGACAGACCATTGTTAATGATTAAAGCCTTTCTGTTCATTTGAGAAGTGGCAATTAACAAAACGCATAATTTCTAATCTAAGTAAGTTGGTAAGTGAAAGTTGTGTGTTGCGAGCACGCACCAGATTTTATTTATTTATTTTTTGTGATATGGTGCTTTTTCTTTTGTTGATGGATTATTTATATTCATTTAAAAAGTGTGAATGTGTTGATACATTTTTCAATTACATAAATACATTTTAAGACTGATTTCCCTACTATATGTTGATGCTTTTACAGCAGCCTGCATCACTCTGAAACAGAAGTTTATATTTGTAATGTTATGTAATATTCTATTGATAATAATTTTGTAATTATTGCTTGATTTTTAAATTTACCATTTTTGTTACAAGTTTATTATTTTATTTTTCCAAAGAAAATTAATAAAATATTTTTCGAAAGTTTATTTTATTTAAAAAATATAGTTTTTTGTCTTTAAGCCAGTGAATACACTGACCATTTCCTTGAATATTAATGAGGAAATGTGTTACCAATCTCTATATATATAAGAGGCTTTGTCCTGACTGACAGAATCAAGCAGAGCAAAAACTACTAATGATAGAAACTTGAAGTTCGGAATTTAGACTTTAAACGCGATGTAGGTAACCACTAAGAAAGGAATTTCAAAAATGTAACCCCTAAGGGGCTTAAATGGCGAAATTGTCGTTTAACTCTAAAGGAAATCTATTGTTGAGATTTTAAACCATATGTTTTTTATTTAAATATCGATTTAACGTTACAATACTATTAAAATAGACATTCACATAAAATATGGCTACTGATTATTTAAATATTAGTGGTAATCAAATTATGCCCACTGTGATTCCCATGATTGGGGATGGTGCGTGTTTATTTAGATCTCTTCTCCATATATTTCTCCATATATATATATACTTCTACATATATATATACTACTACATATGTATATACTTCTCCATATGTATAAGAGGCTTTGTCCTGACTGACAGAATCAATGGAGAGCAAAAACTACTTATGATTAGAAACTTCGAAATTTAGATTTTAAAAGCGATGTAGGTAACCCCTAAGAATATCTAAAATGTAAATGGCGAAATTGTCGTTTAACTCTAACGGACATCTATTTTCGAACTTCGAGAAAATATATCTAATTAGGACCCATTTTAAAGAATTTGATACGACGAGTTTAACTCGAAAGGTCCTATTGGGCGTCGAAAATCATGTTTTACAGCCGAAAAATGAAGCGTTCACGACGAGTAGGTCTTTTTTGTTTCGGCGGTTTTAGTGAACTCTCTCCATTGCGCGTCTCCGTCTCTTCTACCGAGCCGGTAGTTTCCCCCTCCAACAGTCCACCTACCGGAAGCTCAAATTCTACTAAATCTCCTTAACATCAGTTAACATATTATATTAGATCAATACCAAGATAATGGTCACAGAATTGATTTTAAAGGCTCGCGGGCGAAGCCGCGATGGGGAATGCTAGTTTAATATATTAATGTATACATTAACAGCTTTTATTTTATCTTCTTTTGCTATTGTGGTATATGGATAACTGATTATTCCATTTCAAAAAAAGGCCCCATAAATATGAATTCTTGATAAAGTGAATATTTTATTAGTGTAGTGATTGCCTGTCATCTGTGATGTCTTAGTACTGATTCTTAGTTAGTATCAGTAATGGCATAATTTCACACAGGTTTTTGATTCAAGTTTTAATCAATTTTATCGTTCACTATTATTTTAACCTCTCTAAAGTTTCAAATGGGGAAATGAGTTCAAAAAGTTTTTTGATTGTAAATCAAAAAGTTTTATTGTAGTAAATCAGCCCAAATGATGCCCTAGATTCAGTAATCGCTAACTTCTTTTGGTGTGTTAGAAAATAAACTGCTTCTATTTAATTGAGCCACAGTCCACTACCTTAAAATTCTGAGAATCCCTTTTTCATCACCTATTCTGCCTATACGGTTTGTTTCTGTTTCGGGAAAGAACTGCAGCGCAAACTTCATACTGGTGATTTTTTCGGGGTGGCTTTGAGATGGTCAGTGGCAGTCGATTTGCTGATTTAGAGATTCTCTGCAAGTTCTCTTATGGTCATTGTAAAGTTTCCTTTGTCAAAAGCTCTCAGAACGTCTTCATTAAGGGGGGTCCTTCAAGGTTGAAATTCCCTCCCGAATTTTTTTAAAATTAATTTTGTGCGGTGCACTAAGTTTTTTGTTTGTGAGGCGATTAATAAATGAAGACTAACTAAACAGGAACAGTTTATTATCCAAAGAGGTGATTTAATGAAAAGCCTGCATTATTTTCGAAAGAACCCAATATTTCAAATTTCCCTGGAAATAAGTTCCTGCAAAAGCCATGGTCTGGCAGGATAGGGTTGGAACAAGGAACTATGGAGCATTGCCAGACAGCAGCCTATAGAGGAAGAAATAAGAAAAAGGAAATGGAGGTGGATCGGCCACACGCTCCGAAAAGAAGATGGGGCCATAGAGAAGACGGCGCTGGATTGGAATCCCCAAGGATCAAGGAAACGAGGGCGACCGAGGCTGACCTGGCGGAGGAATGTGGAAGAGGAGTGCAGAGCGGCTGGCAAATCTTGGCAGGAGGTCAATCTTGGCCGGGATCGGGATGGATGGCGAAAATTTGCTTCGGCCCTATGCCCCCGCATTGGTGGCAACAGGAAATAAGTCAAGTCAAATGCCATGGTCGGTCTTTGCCCCTCTGCTTTAAATAATAACAGAAAATCCTATGTAAGCACCTTATTGTCATTAAGGATAATATTGTCAATAGCATACATTTCCATGGGCAGATCCATTCGGTTGCGAAGGGGGGCTGCACCCCCACTGCCATACCCCTTGATTTGCAAATCACCTTATTTACCTTTATATTCCTTTTCCAAAATTAAAATTCTTCTTTTTCTGCATACTATTTGTTCTTTACCTTACTTTCTTACTTAAAGTATTGTACAATTTTATCTTTAAATGAAAAAATAATTTCCAAAGGGGCTGGTTGCAGCCACCACTGCCCTGTATCTGCCAATGTACATTTCAGATGGGATTATGGTAATCTAGGAATGTAATTTACATTTTTAAAACAATGGCTAAAAAAAATGGTTTGTTTTTTTTAAATTAAGATAGTGGACAGAATGTTATCCTTTAAAAATTAACCTCCTTAACCTTATTCTGATAGAGTATTATCTTTTAATGATTCGGTAATTCACTGCAGTGCTGGTTTCCCCCAAAGATGGCTTAAAACCTGATAGCTAATGTGTTTTACAGCCGCAAGTTATAACTTCCAGACATTTCCTTTGTACTTGAAAACAAAAAAAAATCCAACAAGTTCTAATAATCGTTGCTACATTCAATTAATAAAAAAAGATATGAATAATTACACATTCTCATATTTATTAAAACAAGATCTGTTATTTATTTTGATTCAAATGGAAAGAATGTGAATAAAAATTCAAGATGTACTTCATGTATGTACAAATTATTTTGGTATTCGTATGTTAAATAAAACGAAAAAAATCTATTATTAATCAGCATTTTCGATTTTAAATACTTATTGTTCAATTTATATTTTTGTAATTTTTTGAAATTCTCTTTTGTGGAAGGACTCTTTGTTTTTTTCCTAATTAGAAGGCATATTATTTAAAATAATGGAACGAAAAATTCCGTTATTAGGAAATTAAAACGTGCTGTTCTTCTACTGGTATAGAAAGAAACTCAAAAGTAAATACATCATTTGAATATTAAAATACAAAACGTAATAATAACAATAGAGAAGCACAAAATTCCAGATCACAATCTTAGATTAATTTTCAATCAACAAAGCTACTAAACAATGATAAATCAAGGTCGGATTCAGAGGGCGAGGATTACAGGGGGTCATAAACCCCCAAATATTTTGGCTTTTAAATTTTTTGTATTTTTAAGCAAATAATGCCACTACCTATTGGCATATATATTTACTATGACCTAAACATAACAATTTGGGAGCGGGGTAGCCGACTGGTAAGGCAGTGGACTGCTGTGCTTAAGGTCCCGAGTTCGAATCTGACATGGCTTATGATATCTTTATTATTCGCCACAGTTCGTCTCGTAGGCCGAGAGACCCTCCTGGGGCAAACCCAGCTTCTATAAAGTGGGTACCCTTAATTAAAAAATTAAGGGGAAAGAACCTGGCGGTTGAGCGTGATCACGGTCAAATCACCTCCTTGCACGACCGCTGACCAAGAAACAGTACTCTTCCTTACATAGTACTGCACCCAAGACCCTTTATGGGTTGTAGTGGTACAGGTTTTTTAAACATAACAATTTAGTGCTGAATCCTTCCTTGTGCTAACTTCTTCGATAAATAATTAATTGACTTTTCATAATATATTATCTCATCCTTTTTTGTTTATTTAAGCATTTCACGCAGTTTCCATTTCAGTTTTTTCCTTTGTTTGTTTGTTTAACGTCACTTTATGCTGCTAAGGCTAATCGGACGATGCACACAGGGGTATTTGACCCGAAAAGCTGGCCAAAACTATTTCCTTCCATTTTATTAATTCAAAAGTCCTCAAAATGGCTTCTATATTTGTAATAGACATTAAAAATGTTTTTTTAGCAGTTAAAAAAAAATACTCTAAGGAGAAAATTTTCATAAAATAAATTTTTACATAACTTCACCGACTGTGAAATAGGCATCCATGAGTTTACAATTTATGTTCATATTATTTTCTCTTTATGCATTGCACACATGAAATATGCTTGAAACTAATTAAAGATTTATTATCATTTATCTATTACTATTATTTTTAAAAAAGGAAAATAGTGTAAAATAGATGAATATAAAAAGTTATGGTGATAAAGAAAAAAATTGGTTTTTCCTATTTCATTAAGAATTGTTTAATACCTCTTCGAAACATAACTTATATCCCAGGAAGAAACGCACCAGCCTTACTTAAAAATGCATTTTAAATTTAATTATTCATTATTCACTTTCCTCGTCACTTAATGAGCTTTCAGAATCACCACTATCGGTTAAGTTGGTTGGTGGAGAAAACATTTCTAAAGTCTCCTTACAAAACCTGATACCTTTTTTCTTGAACTTCTCATACCTGTGATAACTGGATCTGATGTCAATATTAATCTATTAATTACATCCAGATTGCACTCTGTCCGGGAAAATTTTCTGGTATTATTTTCTCTATAAACCCTGAAATGGTCATTCCGGGTTTCTGCTGCTTCCTCAGATAAAAGACCAATATGAAGCAGAGGGCTTTTTATCACTTCAAAACCATTCCCTAAAACTAGGTGAACAGATGGTGTCATAGCATACATTGATAAACTTTCGCCGTATCCTTTGTAAATTTTAAAGTAACAAATGATTTTTGAGAGCGTCCACCAGATCTTGAGCTTCTGATTGATATCGTCCCATTTAGCCATTTCTTTTTCCTGTTCCAAAACCATTTCTTTTCCTTGAAGAAGCATTCTCTCTCACTTGGAAATCATGCCTCAAAATGGATAATTTTGTTTTAGCTCTTTCACATGCTCTAGGTTGTTACAATATTTCCTAATGAGAAAGGACACTAAAAATTCCTTTTTTTTTTTTTTAAAGCTAATGTTTTGACTTTAAAAATATGTCAAATAATTGTATTCAGGTTACAGTTATTCTTTCAGAAGATCCTAAAATACAAATAAATGAAAATATAACAAAATTGGATTTTTTTTTATTATCTAATGAAATTGACATTTTAGTAATAAAAAATAATAAGTCTCCCAATCGCAGCTATCCGCAGAACTTTTTTCAAGAAACATAATCTACGATAATTATACATTATCATAAAAAATATTTCGTTGCCCAGAAATGCCCAGAAGTATAACTTTTTAACCTTCAAATTTAATTTTTAGCTCTAAAATATACCTACCACAAAACAAAAAGATATTGATACTAGTATTGAATACAAAAAAATTATAACTATCTGGATAACAAGTACAAACCTGGCCTCGAACTATCCATCATATGATAATGCCGATACTTCAGTAAGAACAAAGAAAATTAATATATTTTGTAGACCAATATTTATGAGCACAGACGAGTTAAAGGATAAGGTCAGTTTTGAATTAGAATTGCCGTCGGATTAAGGGCCTGGAAGAGATAAAAATCATCTTGCATGATCCAACAGGTCCTCTACTTGAACTTACAGTCATTATTTACCAGAAATTTCAAATTTCAAAAAATGGGTTTTGGCCAACTTTTAGGGCCAAATACCCCTGTGTGCGATGCTACAGCGGGAGCCCTAAATTTTGCCTATCCAGGTTTATTTAGGATAGGGATCTTTAACGAGTACCTGACATCGTACAGGCTCGGGACCTCCATTTTACGTCCTATCCAAGGTACGGTTCTTTTACCCCCTTTAAAAATCCTTGGGCAACCACGGGACGCGAATCCGCGACCTTTAGAATCGTTGTGGTGTCTTTTGTTTTTGTTGTTAATTTTCTTATTGGGGGCTTGGGCTTTGTTGAGACTTCAAAGTATCATATAATTTTTTTATTAGTTAATCATTATTATAATTTTAGATTAATTTATGTGATGCATTATAAGTTATTATAAGTGATGCATTTAAATTTATGTTTGTGTTGATTATTGTTAACGGGGTTTGATATAAGGCTTTTCGGTTGTAAATGGAGATGTAATATAAGTAGGTAAGTATTGTAGGTTGCCGTGCTAACCACAACCCCTCAGTTTGTTCCTTACTTTCTTTTCAAACGTTATTAAATTTTAATCCAAAAGTTGGTGGTTTGTATTATCAAAGTTGATATATCAGTTCAGTCTTTGTAATATCTACGACAATATGTTCTTTTTAACTCATGGAAAACTCGTTTTTTGCAACCACTATTTTTATTATTTATTTATTATTATTTTTTTTTAAATTTCCAATCCATTCATGGAAACAAAAACAATATATGGACTGAATTAATTGAGGCAATGGTGTGTTGGACTTTTTTTAGATTTTAAGGAAATTTGCAGAATTGAATAATATACTTAAGGACAACGGGAAGTGACACAGAGGTAACATCTTCCCCCAGAAATTTCACCGTATTCAAATCGTTCAAATATGATTAAACTAAATACAAGAGATGCGAATTGCCAAATCTCAACTTCAGACTATTCTGATGCACTAAACCTTCTATAAAAATCCTATCTATAACTAGTGTAAAGTCCTATATTGATAAAATATAATAAATATAATGTATAATAAAAATCCTATATTGATGTAATATAATAGATAAGTTAATAAAGTTCCACGGCTCCGCTAAAGTAGTAAGATAAAGGAAAGATAATTAGGCTCCGTAATCTGTGTCATTTTAATAAATTATGCAGGACGGCTCGGACAGAGAAGGGAGTTGAAGGGTGAGGTTCAGTCACAGCCATTGTTTGTTACTTACTCGTACATAATCTTTTTGACATTTTAAAAATCTGGTGCGTGCGCGCAACACACAACTTTACTTACCAACTTACTTAGATTAGAAATTAATGAGTTTTGTTATGAGAAATTAATTGCCACTTCTCAAATGCACAGAACGGCTTTAATTATGAACAATGGTCTGTCATTAAAGGCGTACTCCGCATGCGTGGGCTCAACGATTTTTATGAGTTGACTGAATATTTTTCTTTTTTTCTCGTTTATGTTTTCTTTATTTATCATACCTTATATATAGCCATTTCTTATTTTTAGGCGTAACGAGAGACAGTTAATTTCTCCATATAAACAAAAACAAAGGTACTTTATAGGAAGCAAACAAAAAAAAAAGCCCCCTCAGAACATTTTAATAATGATAAAGCTTACTTGATATTAAAGAGCACCTAATTTTCATTAAACATGACGAATTTGATAAAAATCGTTAAAGCCGTTTTTGAGATCATCGAAAAAAAAGGTAATAATTGGAAAAAAATTAAGAAATAAAGTGCCCGCTCCGTTTGTCCAATTTTGATGTAATGTTGGCTATAGCATCTTTGGCATATACATACATCAAATACCCAGTTTGATCAAAATCGTTAAAACCGTTTTTGAGTAAATAAAAAAAAAACACGTGAAAATGATACAAAATTTAATAAGTTAAGTCCCCCCTCCGGTTGATCAATTTTGTTGAATTTTTTACAGTCATATCTCGGGCATATAAATAGATCAAATACCCAGTTTGATCAAAATCGTTAAAACCGTTTTTGAGTAAATAAAAAAATATCTGGTGCGTGCGCGCAACACACAACTTTCACTTACCAACTTACTTAGATTAATAAAAAAGGCCAATTTCACCAAAAAACTGTAATAACAATTTTTTTTTTTGTTTTATATAAGCCCCCCTCCGTTTGATCAATTTTGATGTAATGTTGGTTATCGCATCTTTGGAATATACATACATCAAATACCCAGTTTGATCAAAATCGTTAAAAGCGTTTTTGAGTAAATAAAAAAAAAAACAAGTGGAAATGAAAGTCCCCCTCCGGTTGATCAATTTTGTTGTAATGTTGCCTAACGCATCTTTGGCATATACATACATCAAATACCCAGTTTGATCAAAATCGTTAAAGCCTTTTTTGAGTAAATAAAAAAAAAAACACGTGAAATGATACCCCTAATGTATATTTACCCAGTTGGCAAAATGCATAAAAAATATGGCATTGCATAGCATAAATTTATGAATATGTGTCTGGTTCAAATAAAAATGGAAACCAGCCAAATTTTGTGACACTCCAAATAATGTAATGATTCATGAAAATTTTTTTGAACTCAAAATTATATTCAGTTCAATAAAATATGTAAACGAAAACTTTTTCTATCTTTTTAAGGATAAACCTCTGGCTTATGAAGCATTCAATAAGAAATGAGAGAGGATTTAAGAATAGAAGATAAAGAAATGTTCTAATAAAATGAGAGGTTGGATAAGGTTCCTTTTTTATGATGATAAGAAATTGGTTTGATAAAAGTGAAAAACATTAATTATGTAAAATTAAGCTAAGCCATGTGCCTTCAAAATAATTCTAAATGGTATTTACTTTCACTCCGATTGAGGGTGAAGAAAATAAATTATACGTACCTTGGCGAGCAACGGTAATCTATGACATATCCTGCAAATCATTGTCTCTATTTTATGTCATATAGTTTAACTAGAGAATAGGCCCTTCCAACCAACTCAGATATTTACGTCAAGGAAAGTTTTCGTAATACCTACGATTTTATCAGAAACTACGTAGGGTCATGAACCCAACCTCTTTCAATTTTCTGTTCTGTACAGGAAAAAAACCGCTGTGATGACCAGAAGAGACAATGTATATATAAAGATGCTGGGATAGTGTTCCACAATACAGTCTACATTTCCTTTGTGCAGTTGAAAAGGATTAAAAGTTGTCAACAGTTTCAAAAAGGTAAAATATTTTTTAATTCTTTGTATAAGATGGGATTTGGTTCAGTAGTTGACTGATAATTACCTAATAATCTGAGTACCTTGTTTTAGAAAAAAATATCTAATTTTGCATTTATTAAATAACGAAAATTGGTGTCTTAATTTTATATTGTCTAAAAGTGATATATGTATACTATTGTATTATCCAACAATATTATTACAATTATTATAGAGGTTATAAGATATATTACAAAGTGCGTCAAAGTTTGTGCAACAATACTTGTTTAATTGTATATTATTCTTTGCGTTTGTTACATTATTAAAGAATGTTATCCTCAAGGACCTCAACCTGAGGGGGTAGCAGGGGTCATGACTCCTCTCCAAATATTTTAATTATTTATTTATTTTTGTATTTTTAAATGTATAATGCAATTATACAGCTGAAGAATTATAAACGTAATACTTTAGGTAGCATTCCTTCCTGCTGCAAGAAAGAAATCTAATAAATATATTTGAAAAGGAAAGTGCTGTTGGGCGAATCTCAACAGGTAAGAGTAAGACCGGGGGGTCATCAACCCCCCCCCCATCCAAATTTTGTGCTAAATCCGCCCCTAGTTGTTCTTACTAAAAAAAATTATAATATCCAACCCCTTATAACAAGCAACGAAATGTGTCAGTTTTATTTTTAAGTTATGATCCAGTCATTGAAAGATTATTATGTAGTATAAAAATCTGGTGCGATACTCGTAACACACAACTTTCACTTACCAACTTACTTTGATTAGAAATTGACCTATTTTGTTAAATGCCATTTCTCAAAGTCACACATTTTTTCACATTCATTTACTTATTTTTGTTGTTATATGCTCTTTAAAGTAAACTACATTTTTTTATTATTAAATAAAAGTTTTTACTTTTGATAATTCGGCAATGCAAGCATACTACTCCAAGTCGTCTGATTTTATAATTCTGTATGTTGTTGAAAACTTCATATTGTTCCCATGAAACAAATAATTTCCATTAAATGAACAGAACATCTTTAATTAAAGAGCATTGGTCTGTCATTAAAGGCGTATTGCTCATGCGTGAGCTCAACTTGTTTTATGATTTGACGGAATATTTTTCTTTTTTTCTCCTGTATATGGTTACTTGATTTATTTCCTATTTCATATTTAGCCATTTCTTTTTTTTAGGCGAAACGAGAAACAGATAATTTCCCCATATAAACTATAAACTAAATTTAAACCATATAAACTAATTTCCCCACATAAAAAACTCAAAGGTACTCTATAGGAAAACAAAAAATGCCCCTTTCCCATTTATGCCCCCTCAAAGCATTTTAATAATGATAAAGCTTACCTGATATTAAAGAATACTTGACTCTCATTAAACATGACGTATATCATTTGTGATACCAAGCATTGATCCTTGCGGAACTCTTGCTAGGATTTTTCGCGCTGAAGAAATATCTGAGCCCAGATTCGGAGTTAATTGAAGATAATATGTGTGGTGTAGAACGGTCTTGAGGTTGAAGAGTTTGAAGTTTAACCAGACTTAAAAAATGCGTGGGCATTATCCAAAAATAAACAAATAGTGTTACGTTTCTGCTCTATTGCTCAAGCAATGTTCTCTGTTGTTGAATGTGTGGTAAGAATTGATCATCATGTATTATTTTTTGGCCTGACAGTATCACATCCAGTTTGTTGTAATTTAATTTTTGACAAAAGTTTGGAACGAACTGGAAGGAGGCTGATTGGTCTGTAAGACGATGGGTGTTATTGTCTTTCAAGGGCTTACCCAGTATCGAAACTAGGGGGGCAAGCTATGGTCGTTCAGGTTATAACATCTTACCGCGGAAAAGGTGAATGAAACCAAATTATGTATAATTATAGCAGTGCTTTATCAACTAAGTTATTACAATTATTTGAAGAAAAAAAATTATTCTATTATTGCTTCCAGTCTTAAAAGCCTAAAAAATTATTGCTGCCTCCCCCCCCCCCCGGCCAACGCTGGGTACGCCCAGGTTGTCTTTTCTGTTTATCATTCTGATGTGTGAAAATTTTCATTGGATGAGAAATTTAGCTGTCCCAACCATATAGTTATCTATAATTGTATGGAAAACTAGAGCTTTTCTCTATGGAACAATCGTTTGATTGATTTTTGAAAGCTATCGATTTCATGTCGATTATTTTTGAAGCAGTTGATGGTTTGATTTCAAATTTATTTTTATCTTACAATTTTCGATAATTTTATGAATTATTTATCAAACTATAGTTAAGCAGTGACTTGATAATATTTATTGAGATATTTACTCAAGCAAGCCATACCCGGCGGTCGATAATTTCAGCTTATTTTGAAATTGATTTCATGTCTAAATTTTAAAACTGCATATATTTCAATAGCATTTATATTTTTCTGCATTCGATTTATTTTAGCAACTGTGGTATAAAGCTTATTTTAATTCTACACAATTGACCAATTATAATCCTTTTTGAATGCGTCAGCTCATCATTATAATTTTCTTTTTAATTTAAACAAAGAATTTTTTTCTGTTTAACTTTAATATATGCACCAATTTTTTGAATCATTAAATCGTATTTTGAAAAATCAGAAAATGTTTCTTTGGTTAATCAATTGTAACAGACAGTCGACTATCGGTCATCCCTAATGTGACCATCGACCGTTATTAAATCATGTCATAAATCAATTTAATTTTCAATTATTCATGAAGAATTAAAGTTACCCCCCCCTCAATAAAAATAATTTTATTATCTGAAATGATTAGATTTTTTTTTATTTTGTTCCAGGCTTGAATATGTTCAGATTCGTTATTCTCGTTGCATTTGTTACTTTTTCAAGTTACCCTAACATCATCACTGCCGCTGCGGTAGGTTATTCCGAAGACATTGCCGAAGAACCGTTTGTCCACATTGGTCCTCAGGTAATTGGTTAAACAAAAGTAAAGCTTTTTACTGCTTCATAAATTTCTATTTGTCTATACATTAACTCTTATCTGTTTTAGTTAAGAGAAAGAAGATCACCACAGTTGTCTGGGGGAGGTTCTGAAAAAGCCGGAAGTGTAAGGTACGATGGCCAAAAAACGGTTTGGAGCAATCGTGATACAGGGGTGGACGCCAAAGGCTTCGCCCAGCACAGCTGGGCACAGGGAATGCCGTCTCGGACGGACTACGGACTCGGTGCCACAGTGAACCACAACTTGTACAGGGGAAAGGACAGCTCATTGGATGCCTTTGCCGGATTCCAGCGGCAATGGTCAATGGGCAGATCGGGGGGCCCGCCGACCAATCAGTACAATGCCGGCATCCGTTACAACTTCTAGAATTAAGGTTTCATACAACGTTGCATGAAATGAAATATATATTGAAATGTGCAAAATATCCTAAAAAACTAACGTACAACAGTTCAAAAATTGCTTTTGTTAGTTCCATTTTTTTATATTTTCTTATTCATATTAACGTGGATTCATTTTCTATTTAAATAGATGTTAAAGCGTAAATATGCACAATATTTAAATGTAGGTGAAGTATTAAAATTCTATGTTCGCAGAGCATATAAAATATATCATAAGGATTCTACAATATAAATAACAGAAAACGAGGAAATAAAAATTTTGAATTGAAAATGTTGGAAGGCGTCATTTTTATAAATAAAAGGAATCTTTAAATTATAGTCATTTCCTGATAAACGACTTTAATTATTATGATTGAAAGACGATCGGACAAATTGGGACAAAAGCTTTTGGGATTATATTTTTACAAAAATATATTAATATTGAGTTTACTATAGTTTTGTTGTATTTTATAGTGTTAATTAAATTATGATTATAGAAGTTTTGGCTCACATGTTATATAAAAGGTAATTTGATTTGTTGTTATCTGTTTATAATTTTATTAAAACCAAAGGATTGCTATTTTAGTTAGATAGAACAAAACAAAAACAAAAGAAGAGGGAAAGAATATTGTAATTAGTATTTTTGGACAATAAGCTGATCCCCTGGCAGATGGCATATTGAGTGTTTGTATTGAGTGTATTTGAGTGTTTTTTATATAATGTAAAAAAAAAAATTGTAAATAAAGCAAATTTATCTGTCTATCTATTAAAATTCTATGAGTAATGACTGCTGATGTTTTATTTTTAAAAAAATAAAAAATATGCATTTGCATACAATCCAAGTAACGAAATGTTCTTACCTATGAAATGTTCCTAATGAGCCATTTGATGAGTGTTATGTACAATGATAGTAATATTAACTGTAAATAAGAAAAATGCTTGCCATGTGTAATATACAAATAAAAAAAAATAATATATTTTCTTTAAATATATACTTTACCAGAGAACAATATTTTTGTTTATTTATTAACCTTTTTTGATTCCGTTACTACTTCAGTAGACTACTTAAATATTTCTTTTCTGTATATTTATTAGATAATGGTTACGTTAAAAAATTACATTGATGTGTACATTTTCTCGATTTCAACGCAATAGAGCTATAATATTCATTAATTGACTATTGAGAAAGACCATTTAGAGGCACATGTCCTCAGGGGACTGTCATATTTTTTTTTTTTTTTTTTTTTTTTTTTTTTTTTTTTTTTCGGTTGGCGCATTAGGCCTAATGAGACCTTTGGCCGCGCAGTGTGGTCTTCTTTCAGACATTTGTATTGCTTACGGGAGAATAGACAGCCTGGAGGGGGTAGCCCAAACCTTACGTTGCTGCAAACCATGCTCACCATTGTGCAGCGGCAGACTGTCCATAGCTCCATAACCAATCCCATTGGGGCCAATTTGGCAGTGTCCTTCCCACCGATGGCGTCAGCTCTCTCGGGTTCAAGGACAGTGACAAACTGGTCTAGGTCCAAGGATTATGGTAGCTCAGAGTCAGCAGGCCCCGAGGACCTATATTTCTTTCCCCGAAGCATACCGTCCTTGAACCAAACCTCCGGGCGGTTACTGACATCCTGGAAAACCACACCACGATTCTCGATGAGATACACGGGGAAGGTTCATCACTCCTACGCCCGGTCGGTGAGAGTCGCCTCCAGTAGACTGACGGGCCTCACATACCCGGGTGTCTGGGTAGACTTGGACTGCGTGGCGTTCATTGGTGGGTGGTCACCCAAATGGAGTGGTCACCCATCCAAGTACTAACCACGATGGACGTTGCTTAACTTTGATTACCTATTGCAAGCGTCCTAGTCCACTCGGCCATCCCGGCCCCTACTGTCATATTTAACAATCACATTTTTTTTTTTCCATAAAAAGTTCTTGCTGACTTGTACTGAATCCGAATAGCTGGATTTTGTATAGTTTGAGTTCCTTTTCAAAGTGTATGTATGGTTGAGCTCTCTATGAATAATGTAAAATTGATTTGAAAGTTGTTAGTTAAAAGTCTTTCTGAAAGGATGCTGATGATTTTCTAAAAATCATAAGACTAATTCATTTTTTAACGGTTTATCCGATTTCAACAAGTTTTGAAACGCTGGTTTTAATATACTTATTTTTTTCAAACTTATCGCTGACATTAAATCCTGTTCGATCTCTTTACAAATCACCAGAGTTGCATTTTTCCACCATATTCTACCTCTAACTCGATTTTTTCAAAATTGCCACTTAGGCCCCTTGTCTTCTAAGGTCCGCAATTGTTTACAAATGGTATTCAATTGTTTTTAATATATTATGTTCTGATGTTTTTGTTTACTACTATTTTTTTGACACTCAAGATATAATCCTTTTGACAAGCTAAGTTTACAACTTAAATAGTTTTTCTCTTCGATATAATTTCGAATGAATTTAACTACAAGACGTTGAAAGCAGAATGTTGAAAAGTTATTCAAAGCAGTGATAGGTAAAAAAAAAATGTTCATGCTAGTTACAGAGTTTTTCGAACTACGTTGTTAACAAAACGTTGCACAGTGTACCAAATAGACCTGTTTGCGATCGTGAAAATTTCTACTTCCGGTTTTCAACGCAAATACACGTTTTGAGGGCCCCTGAGTCCGAATAACCAAGTCCCGCGCTCTATTCCGTGTGCGAACATACCAGCTCAAAAACGATAAACCTGAAATTAGGTATTTAAGGATGAGGTATATGCCCTCGATGTGAAAGCTAAAATTTCATCAAACTTGAGTTAACGGAGTGCGCGCTTCATTAATCTCAAGTTTGATAAAAAAAAATTTACTGTGTAAATTGGTTCATATGATCCATGGTAAATGTCCCTGCCTGTCAAAAAGCGAAACAACAGCTTTCTATATATATATATAGTTTCCTAATTGGATCAACCCTAAAAACGCATCCCTCACTTATTTCAACAACGTCATATCTCGAAAATCGGCTATGAAGACTTTAACAAGGACGTCATAAATCAAACATATTTTTTTACAATTTAAATTTTTACATCAACAATCTGTTGTGTAGATAAAATTATAATTATAATTATAATGTTTTAAATAATTTATTTTTTGAAGAGAAAAGATTTGGCTCCATCGGGAGTCGAACCCGGGTCTCCTGCGTTACATGCGAGGATGCTAACCGCTACACCACAGAGCTCGGCTCAAGGCAGAGCAAATCCTTCCTCTTCACTGATACCTACTCCCCCTATCTCACAAGTTTTGCGAGTAGTAGCGGGAGGTGGACAATTTTTGTCCAATTTATGATATTTATTGACATAAGTCAATTTTTTAAATTATTTTAATTAATCCAATCTTAAATGGTGGCTGACCACCAATTTTCTCTTCAAAAAATAAACTATTTAAAAATAATTTAAAATTGGTGGTCAGCCACAATTTAAGATTGGATTAATTAAAATAATTTAAAAAATTGACTTATGTCAATAAATATCATAAATTGGACAAAAATTGTCCACTTCCCGCTACTACTCGCAAAACTTGTGAGATAGGGGGAGTAGGTATCAGTGAAGAGGAAGGATTTGCTCTGCCTTGAGCCGAGCTCTGTGGTGTAGCGGTTAGCATCCTCGCATGTAACGCAGGAGACCCGGGTTCGACTCCCGGCGTAGCCAAATCTTTTCTCTTCAAAAAATAAATTATTTAAAAATAATTTAAAATTGGTGGTCAGCCACAATTTAAGATTGGATTAATTAATATAATTATAATGCTTTATATCTTATAATTATAAGGCTATAATTATAAATATAATATAATTATAAGGCTTTATATCTATTCTGTATACATTTTATTATATTACTTTCACTTACCTATATATGAAATATGAAATTTCGACTTCCGTTTTTTTTTAAATTTTAGAATCAATCTCCTAAAAAACACGTTTTATGAAATAAGATTTTGTTAAAGGGAGTGAAAGATATGTCTTCATTTATGAAATTTCGAACTGTTTTTTGTTTTTGTTTTAGGTGTTTCATGAGTGCGAGTAGCCACCACCAGGAGGCAGCTCTGGGACATGCGCGACTCCCTCCGTCATTGGCCGAACGGTAACGATTCAGTCCTCAACAGGCCTCTGAAGGTGACGGTGTGTGCGCGCGTGTGCCGCTCTGTGTATATCGCTCATGTAGCTGTCATGACACTTATCTAGTTGGCAACTCATGTCTGGCGAGGAACTGAGGCTCATCCAAGCAAATGTGTACAACATGCCTGTACAGGCCATCCGTAAGTACCGGAAGGACAGTTCAGAGGTGTGCTGCTGTCTCAAGTATTTTATCTTCGGCTTCAACGTCCTGTTTTGGGTGAGTGTCTTCATATGATTATGTAAAGTAAAAAATATGTAATAATAAAACTAAATATATAATGAAGAAACATAAACATACCTTATGAAATAGCCATTAGTCGGTTTGACAGGTCTGTGTTCGAACTGAGCCGACTCAAGATTTTGATAAATGTACCCTAACTTCACTCATTTCTTTAACATTAAATATTGCACTTGTCAGAAACTTGCCTATAATTCTTATTGTATTGGCACGTTTAATAATGTTGATTGTTATTTATGATATTTCTTTTACAAAGAGTTTTTCTCTTTTTATTTATAAATTAGTGAATAAGTTTATGTGAATAAAGGATTTAAAACACATTTATGTTTATCCAATTTTCAAGAGGTTATTTAAGACTAACGTTGTCGATATAATGTAAAACATAGATCTTAGAAGGATACAATCCTGCAGTCGATAAACTAAAGTATATTAATAAAATTAATTTATTTATTAACAACATATGCCTCAACCTGGATTATCATCAGATTGCTTAAAGAAAACATACAAGGAGGGTGAAACATGACAGGAGGAAGAATAAAAACCTAAAATCTGAGTTAGTAAATATAAATGTTTAAATATTGGAAATACAAAATTTTTCAAAATCGCATTATGATATAAGTAATATTGATATAAGCTAAATTTACGTAAAAAATATATGACAATACATTCGGAGCGTTAATAAATATTTTACTCCTACATTTTGAAAGAAACCTCTACCAAAATTTACTGCTTAAATATGATATTAGTTTAAATCGGGCATCTAATTACTTTCAACATAAAACAATGACGATGAAAGAAATCATCAAGGTAAAACATTATTTCCTTCTATTATTTTTGAGGATATTATTTCACAGCTAATTAAAAGGTTGTTTGAAAATTAAAATAAATTTTAATAATTCTGCAGTAACAAGCCAGTGACCCTGGTGTAGAAACGAAATAAATAATTACAATTAATAGTAATTATAAAAAATTGGGTGGGGGGAAGAAAGTAGGGAACCATATATTTTTATGATTTTTATAGATGTGATGTTTAGAATGGTTTATTTGGTTTTTAAAAGATCAAGGGGTCCGACTGACATTTTTGAAAAAATCAAGTTGGATGCGGAATTTAGTTGTAAAAATTCTATTCTTTAGATTGGTTAAGAGATCGAAGTGGATTCAGTGACGGTGGCAACTTTAAATAATTTGGATTTAAACCAGTGTTTCGAAATTCCTTGAAATCGGTTAAACCGGTAACCAAATTAATAATTCCTCACATAAAACCTCTCCAAGGTAACATTTAATTAGAATTGTCAGTTTATAAGAACGTCCGTTTTTTTTTTGTCCCCTTCAGATTAGGCTATACAGGGTTTCCTGGGGAGGGGAGAGGGTGAGGGATTTATTAAATTTCCCTTCCATGTTTCAAATTTCGTCGAAATAATATAAAATGGTGTAATGTTAATTTTTACCCCTTCCCTCCCCCCCCCCCCCCCCCACTTTGCCGTTGTTAATAACTACCTGTTCTACTAATCAGGGCTGGAACAAATCCAACAAAGCGAAATTCATAAAAATAAAAAAAATAAAAAGGTATAACCATTCTGGTTTTATAAAAGGTCTAACTAACCCTACTTTATTTTGTAAATCTCTTAAATACATTAAGGGTTTATAAAATGGCTAAAACTAAAAATACTAAAAAATATTGGACCTATATTGATGGTTAAAATCCTGATTAACATTTTTTAGATTAAAAAAAAAGTAACTTATTAAATCGTCATAAAAAGATTTTTTCAAACTTTTAACTTTGATATAGGTACATACTCAAAATGGGGAAGTGTCAATCAGAACCTATTGTTAGATTTTATATATATCTAATTGTTTTAATACATTGTCTCCCGAGGTCCACATTCAAACTAATAGACGTTTTTAAATATGCATATATTGGAAATCATTTTTATTTAGTCTCACATACAAAATATATCTAATACCAGTGTCCCTACCCTTTACCTTATAATAGCCCTTAAATTGTATTGTTATGCTTGATATGTTAGAAACAATGAAAACCATTGTCCTTTGAAACTTAAATGAAGCAGGAAAGTTCTTAGAATTAGGAACTCATCGGAGGAAAGGAAAGTTACATAACTTATCTGGTAAACCTTTTTAGTGATTTAACACTTGTTTAAATACGAATAAACTTGTTTAACAAATAGTGACTGTATGTAAAAAAAAATTGCAAACATTCAAGTTCCAATTAGTTGAATATATCCGAAGGCCAAATAGTTAAAGAATGCTCTTTATAGATTTATTTATTCAATCGATATCACATCAACGGTACAATATATATTACGGTACAATATTAGTTTTTACGTTGTTCTGTTTAGTAGGTATGTTTCATTTATTAAGGATCATATTAAAATACATTTTTTTTAGTTTTACCTTTGGGGATTATGGGAATGCGTCATGATAATTAGAATATAAAATAATTGTCACATTGGTCATCTTTTATTTCATTACTGTGTTTTTGCAGCGTAACACTAGTAATATACCATTAAATTTGAGTGAAGCGTTAATCCTGTATTAAAAGACGCAGAAAACGGCGATGTACTTTATTACCTTCTTTCCTTTAATGGCGACGCCATAATGGGTCTTTATTACTACTTATGATATACCTACCTTTGTTGAAAACTACATCAAGACAAAACATACAGAGCGTACTTAAATCATGAATAAATGAGACGAATAAGTAGGAAATATGGGGATGAACGAACGCGATTCATATAACGCTTCAAGACGTAAAATTATTTCTCATTTTTCTTTGATTAGAACTCTCAGAACTGCTGTTCATTAACGACAACATGGGCCAAAGAACAAGCTGTTGTTGAACAAGCTGGCACATTCAACAATCACTTCCGCTGCTGACGTAACCACTCAGGATAAGCCTCTCGAATAGTTGTATATGATTTTCAAGCATTTAAGCGTTTTACCCTCTCGACAAATATTTGAAGGCTATTTTGTTCAAGTACTTACGTATAGATTGAACTCTCATAGACATTGAAATAAAACTTAAGCACTGAGTAGTTAGTCATGTACATAAAGAAGTAAATGAGACTTTCAGAATTATTGATACCGGAGGTATATCAATATAGATTACCTTCTGTATCTATAAAAAAAGTGCCTTTAATAATACTGTTAAACCAGAAATTAGAAAATCTATTGATAAACTTCAAGTGATAACTTATCACTTGAATGTGTAAGTTATTTTATTTTGCCTCGTTTTAGTCAAAAGATATCTTGATCTATTAAATGAGTGTATTGGATAAGTTTGAAAATAATAATTATTTATTTAAAGACGATATCCTATTTCTAACTGATTGAACGCTGGTAAAAAGATCTGATTTAGATATGAAGAAATAGTTTAATGAACCAGTTTTATATGTAAAGTACCCGGAAGATTGAATATTGTAGATAAATTATTAATTCGTCTTATTATTTATAGTTGTCAACATTTCCGAAAATACCTTACATCTTAGTCATTGATTAGCAAAGTAGGTACTTGTTATTCAGAGGGTAGTTCGTCTAAATTTCGACAACAGAATTATTTAAGTGACATCATATAGCATATATCTTTATATTAAATTAATTTAACCATTATTGTGGAGTGACCACCTATTTTTTAAATTATTTTAAATAATTTATTTTTGAAGAGAAAATATTTGGCTCCGCCGGGATTCTAACCCGGTTCTTCCGCGTGTCATGCGCGGTATGCTATCCATTGCACCACGGAGTCGCTTCCAAACGGTGCCAAATCCTTCCTCTTCACTGACACCTCTCCCACGATCTCGCAAATTTTGCGAGTATTTATGTGAGATGGACAATTTTTGTCCGATTTTGGGCATCTCTTGACGTTCGTCAATTTTTAAATTATTTTATATTAATTTAACCATTAATCGGGAGTTTTTTTTAAATAAACTTTTTTTCTTTTATATTTTATAAAATTTCGAAGAAGCTCATGAATATTTGGAGGCAGAAATAAAATTAGCCATTAGCGCTTCCTTCCTATAACATTCTTGGATTCCATCTTATATCTTCTTGAGCGTCTCAGAGATGGAAGTAGATTTTCTAAGTAAAAGTGATGAAAGGAAATATGAAAGAAAAACTACAGCTGGCCCCCTCTTAAGGGAAAGAGGGCAACTAAGGAAGATAACGAGGCGAGAATACAGCTCTTAGCTTTTTGTAAAAATGAAATGTGGTTAGGCCCGAAGTGACTCGGTTCATTTATCACCATGTTGAAGGCCGTATTTCATTGTCAAGAATGCCTAATGTTCGTCGGAATCGTTCTGTTTTTTTCTCCGTTAAATTGGGATGATATTATTGATGACATGACATAATTATCGCCGACTTTGTATTAGAAACAAAAATTGTTTTATTCCAGTAATGAATTTTCGATTTATGTTTGAATTACGTAAGTCACATTCCATGCACGTTGGTCCTGTAGATTTTTCATTATTTCTGACATATATGTAAGACCAAATCAATTCGTAGTTTTAATCGTTTATTTAAACATTGTTCTGATTTTCTGAAAAAAAAATTTAGCATCTTTATTCTCGTTCAACATTTACTACCAAGTTTAATTTTTTATCCCTTGATGGTCTGCGTATATTGTTTAACTCTAAAATAAAATAAAATGTTGTTTGGATTTTCGAACCTTTCAATTATCACCTTACTTTAAGTATAAATAGATTTTTCTATACGTAAGGCGAAGTACCTACCAAATATTCCTTGAAAATACAACATAATTAGCATAAGTTTTTCCCATCCTTTATATCTTTTAAGGCCTATTTAAACGGTTTTAGGTGAAATACAACATTGTGCTCCCAACAGTGATTAAAACTCTTGTTGATCACAGGTTTAGTTGATATATATAGCAATGGATTCAATATCGAATCCTTGCCGCGTTATGTGTAAATTTTTGTGTTTTAAAACTCGTTAGGTTTTACTTTAAGATATGTTTAGTATGCTTAGTTTATAAAAGATCATATTAATACATTTTTAAGTTACACCTGTTAGGTTTATGGTGATGTAAACAGGCCTTTAATTTTTGAACAAACCCTAATTTATTACAGTGCAAGATATTTGCAAATATATGTCCACGCCTGTAATCATTGACAGAATGATAACGTAGTTACCTCCAGATAATTATCAACGATTGTACAAGACTGGGTTCCCTGACAGGCTAAGAGGTCCGGACCGTGAAGGTTTGTCAACAGCGTTTCCAGGTCTTTGCTACGCAAGGGTTTCCTCAAGGGAAACTGGTCAGCCCCATTAGACGCGGTACTGCCTTCCGCCCTCACTCTAATGGAACTCAGGTCAATAATTAAGAAGAAAGCTCGTTTAATATTATTACCTTCCAAGGGTTTTATATTCAATCAATTTTGGAAAGATGGACGAGAGTGTTTAGGCCATTGTTCTTGGTTACATTACCCCTTTCTCTTCATACGTTTCTTCTCCTTCCCACTAGCCTATATCGAGTATTAGTAGACTATAGAGTATTTAGAATCCCCCCACATATATACTAATACTCACTAATTAGCACACAAACGAAAAGAAGAAAGATGTAAATTCGAGACTTATTGCTATGTATATGCTGTCATGGAGGGAGTAGATTTCATAATTTCAATAAGCAAGATAATATTCAATAAAATACTGAGCGCAGGTATCTCTGAACCGTCTCACAGCTGCTCAGGTTTAGGGAGTTAATCTAAACAAAAAAATGTCGGTTAGGTCCTGTAATTAAGGGCGGAAAGGCGCTATAAATACCGCATTCTAAAATTGCACAAAGGTTCAGCAGGAAATACATTAGAAGTTTAAGATAATAGAGTGTGGAAAGGGAATTTCGGAATGCCACTACTAATGAGGGGAAGGTCGAAGAGAGTGGGGAAAATCTATCAAGATGGACATTTTAGAAAAGGAAGGACAGTTCTGGGAGTGCGATAACGGATTGTGAATTCGGAGATACAATACAAGTTGCTTGGTATCATCATGATCCTACTTTCTGGTGGCAATAATCCTTGGTATTTTCTTTTTCCAGGAGCATAGAACCAAAAATATTCTCTATATCCTAGAACTTCTCATTCTATGTTCTTGAAGGAAGAAAACACATCCTTTAGAATATGTTTGTCGATACAAAGTCTGTATTTTCTCCATTGTCAAGTACCGCACGTAGAATTAATATTTTATATAACTATTTTCTGTTCTGAACTTCTGCACAATTCACTCAGAGCTGCATTGTTCGCCAGACACTGGAGGAGGGCGGATGCCTAGCCTTGATATAGTTCTCGACCTCGACTACCGTGGCTAGTCCTTCGGCTGTGTTGTGTATATCGTCCTTCATAGTCCTTATCTCTTTGGTTCCTTTTCGTATCACCAACTATTCATCCATAGATCACTTATAGTTCATTGTTATAATAAGACTAGTCTATTATAAATAAGCGATTCCCTTGTGGTCTATTACCGAAGTAAAGATATGGCGTATCTGTGATCTTTCATATGATTTCCCGTATCTGATTTGCGATCATATAAGAAAAAAGAAACTATTCCTTTATCAACCGCAACCTATAAAGTATGGATAGCCATCGGTAGTCGATATTCTTCTTCCCTTATTTAATCTTTTAAGGTAGAGGGCACCTACTTTACAATTTTTAAATATTTTAATGTTTTAATAAAATAAATCTTTATGGATTCAATATGAATATGTCTTCAGAAAAAGAAAAAAAAACATACAATTATCTACTCATCTTGCATGTTCTCATGCAGTTTGTAGTGCACTGTAGAGATGTTTTAAACTTATATCTAATGTGTTAAACTTATATTTTAGTTTCCAGGAAATTGCTTTTGTGATTTGTGAGTGTAAGGGATCGTGATGCCCTGAATATTTGGAAATGTTAGTTGTGTTTTCGGTGAAACATCGCGCCTTATGCTGAAGTGGTAAATGCTGCAGGAAATACCCACAAGCAACCTCAAAAACCATATATTTCCATTAATTAATTTAAGGAGGAAATTACACCTTATAGATAAGTCTATGTTGTTGAGATTCAATATTTATATTGATATTTTAAAAATTTTTTTTTTATTAATTAATGTTTATTGCATGAAAATATCCGTAGTATCGATATTTCAAGGCCGATATTTTGATAGTATTGTTTTAAACCAATAAATATATGTAGGCTAAATATATGTATTATCATCTACCTGAAATGTTCTGGTTGTTTGAACCTTGGGTTTCCATTATTAGCATTCAACGATTCTTATGACTAAAGATCCGTTTTACGACGTTTATTCTTTGACAAGTTTCAAGCTTGAAAAGTTTTTGAGTTTATATTGTCCTTCAAATGTCCTACAGCTTGAGTTGGTCTTTGTCTGTATTGACGTAATACTTCTTAATAGAAAATCCTCAAACAATTTTAACTTTACAAAAGCTAAAGAACTAATTTAAAGTCAGTCGTTAAAAATATTAACATTCAATTTTCACCAGTCCTAGTAAGCTGTAAAGTTCTTTGAAATTAGCTGTGAATATTATTTCTATCAGGAGAATCCATATTTAGAGTTGCTCGTATTATCATTAGGAATTTTATATTATAAGTATTGGAGGTATCAAAAGTTGGTCTAAATATAATTTATTTGAAAAATTCCAAGATGCACTTCATTGGTATTTCTACTCCTGCGACAACACTGTTAGATATATTACTATATTATTTAACTTTTTTTTTAAGGACCCACTGATATTTATCAGCGACTTAATGATGTATTTCCTAACAAGATGGTATGTGAGAACTTTCTAAATTTTAACTATTAATAGAAACCAAGTGGTAGTTTGATTTTGTATTTTCTTAAGGAATGCAAGTATTTATATTTAGAATAAAAGGGTAATATTTGTATTATTATTTTAAAATGATGAACGAATTGACTGAGATGGTTAATTACTGCTTGAGTCCATAATTCCATCAATATTTGACCTTCAGGACACTATGAAAGCTTAGTTTTTTTTTATTTTCTATATTTTTTCTTTTGCTTAAAATATATTTAATTTTAGTATATCATTTAATTAATCATCCTCTATAATGATGGTTTTCTTAGTTTTTCATCCCAACTGACTTTTATCCAACTCTCTACCAACTGACCGGGTTAGATTGCTACAAACAACTTTCTTTGTTGCCGAGGTGGCAAGTAGGGCATCCTATATTTATGACCAGAGAGGCTTCAGGAATAAGGAAGCCCGAGGAAGACCCAGAATTAGAACAAGTTAAGCCCCGGGGAAATCACCTTGCGATGGTGGTGTAATCCGATGCTCTAAATTCGTTAGTGAATAACCGTTGTGTTCTACCACTGGGTTGATGGTGAACCGTCTTTAATTTTTTTTTTTAAGTAGAGAATTTTTTTTGTATATAGCTTGTTGGAGAATTTTGATAGTATTATTAGTTTTTGAAAATCGGATATCCATACAGACCACATTATTTAACATTTTTCAGGGGAGGGATAAAATAATTATATAACCACACTAACTTGACGATGGAATAAAATACTTACTTATTTTATATAAAAATGTCCGGAAACCAGGAGATCTCCCTAATTGATTCAATGGTGGAGATAAAAAAAAGTATTAATGAATCAAAACCCATCAAAGATGGGATGTTAAATATTCAGACACTGATGATAAGTGTTATAGTCGAATTGAAGTCTACATTTTCAAACTGCACGGAACTTGAAAAAAAATCAATCATTGATCAGGCAAAGGAAATACATACGGTGTCTACGAAAACAACTTAACAGATATAACATTATAATTTTTGTTCCACAAAAAGGCCCCTTCCTTCCTAGTAGGAACATCCCCGTGGGATGTTAGACCATACCCCCTTAACTAGTACAGCCCAAAAATTTGAAATAATCTTGAAATAACAGGCTGATATTAATAAAAAATCATATTTTTATGTATAGATAATAAATAATATAGTAAATCTTTCCATAATAAATCCGATAGAATACAAAATGACGGCCTATTGAATACGTAAAGCTGTATGTCAGAAGCTATTTAATCTACTGAGTCAGTTTTGGTCTCAAATGTTAGATGATTTAATCTAGTTTGAAAAGTTATAGAATAATTTTTGGTCGAAAACATGCTTCTTCATGGTTAAAATTGAGACAAATTTTTGGGATGTTATTGGTGAACCACTAGGCTGCCAAGGTTGAAAAATTGGTTTTGCATCTGATTCCTATTCCATACAGACCAAAACCTACTACCACCATTTAAGGTAACTTTTAATGTTACTATGAAACTACTGACTAAAATATTTTTTTCAATTTTGAACTGAATCTGTGGACATGTCGACTAATTTATATTTAAGTATTTAGAATATATATTCTTACTAGCAGACCCGGCCACGCGTTGCTGTGGCTCATTAGCTATAATGCGTTGAATTAATTATATCCTAATATCTTTGTTTGTTTGTTTGATTTAACATCACTTTATGCCACTAAAGCTAATCGGACGATGCTACAGTGAGTTTGCCTATCCAGGTATAATTAGGATAGGGACCTTTAACGATACCTTTAAATAAATACAAAGTCAAACCAATATTCAATGATAAAGATTAAGGTTAATTTTCAAATATTTATTTAGAATAATAGAGTTTACTTTCCTAAAAGTTGATCTCAGGATGGACCAGTGGACCACAGCAAATTGTTTTAGTCTTTAGCTTGTGATTGGAATGAAATACAAATAAAAAAGGAAAACGAAGGAAAAATACCAACACTTTGTAAACCAAGAATTTATAGTAACCTTTATCATGCTTTATTCTTTAACTAAAATTAAGAACGAATAAAAAGATTTTACAACTATTTGCCAGTGGAATATAATGATGGAACACTATGAACAAATAACTGCACTTACATAATACAATACAAAATCTTCGCTGACATTTTTTAAATTTCAAATAGATAAAAGGACGATTCCAATTATAGCCTGAAATGTATTTACTTTTTTAAAATTTGATATCAGGGTGGACCACAGCAAAGTGTTTGAGCACTTAGTTAGGAATTGGAAAGATTACAAATAAAAAGGAAAAGGAAGGAAAAATACATACACTTTTGAGACTTTGTTGTAACCTTTTCTTGATTTATTCATAAATGAAAATTAAGAATAAATATAAAGATGTTTACGACTATTTGCCTGCAGAATATAAAGATGGAACAATAAGACCAAATAGCTGCACTTACTAATAACACAATAAAAATTATTATAACCGTAATTATAATAGCATGCTTGTAAACAAAAAGGTTATGAAATCGACATGTGAAGCCATGTTAATAAATCGTAACACGATCTACTGTATTTGCAATAATTCACTATATAAGAATTATTTTTGTCACTAATCAATTTAAAAACTATCCTGTCCGTTAAGTTGGCCAAAACTATATACATTGAGCCAAATTTTATTAAAATCGGTTGAGTAGTTTCTGAGAAATAGAGAGACAAACATCGGGACACGAGATTTTTATATATATAAGGATTTATGTTAATCTTTTTTTTTAGATAACAAAGTTCATTATTAATGAGGAGATGATTAAAAGCACAAAAAGGTTCTTAACGCTCGAGGTAAAGAATACATACTATTCTTTACACTTAACGTAAAGAATTCTGTATGAAGAGCATGCTTTCATTACATGTTATGACTTGATGTGATTTACAAGGACATTTCTGTTTGTCACTCAAATTTTTGTCTTCACACCCAACTTAAAGTTTTCGGTTAAGTAAAGATACCAAAAAAATGAGAAAAATCTATGTTCTACCGAAATACAATGCAAGTGTACATAATTAACTAAAATAACAGATACTTCCCACTATTAAATTCAAGGGTGTTAAATGCCATGAAAGGGATCGAGCTTAAAGCTGAAATCGTGTAGTCCTACTTCCTTCTTGGAGATATCAGACACAGGAGCTAGTTTCGGCCTGGCCGAAGATTCGGCCAATTTTTGGCCGAAACCGAAACTGGCCGAAACCAAAACCGAAACCGAAACTTCGGTCGGTCACTAGTTTTTACATATTACTGATTTAATTTTAGCTCTATGGATGACCAATAATTTTGATTTGAAAGTTCAATTATAATAATGTCGTCCGATTTCCTCTTTGTTTACTTTCCTAAAACCCTCTTTACATTTTCGCTGAAACTGGATTTTATGTACCTATATAAAATCGTAATCTACAAACTGCTTCACACTTAAGGTAATTGGATAGAAGTAACGATTTTTTTCTTCTTCAATTCTTCCGTCTGTCATAATGATATAAAATTATGGCTCAGGAATACTTTTATATATTTGAATAAGTATGAAAATTGTATATTGAATGGTATTTTAATACATTTATGAGCGAATAGTAATAAATCGTTAAAGACTTGTTGGTTTCTGAAAGTTTTTTGCGTTGATTGTCAAGCTAAAATTTTCATAAATGAGGAAACATCCTACGCTATAGCCAGATTTGGAAGATCCACGTTCTGATACAAGGCCAGCGAGAACGAGTCATCCCAGAAATCAGACGATACCACAAATCCGATTAGAGACCATCGAAGATATTTCCTAGGAAACCTGATTTTTTGCATTTTTCTGCGACTTACGATTATTTCAAATAAAGTAGTGTTACGATTGGATTTTCTACATAAATCCATAACAAGTATTCCATTCCATTGGAAATTCTAAAGTTAAAAACGATATGCGTTGGTTAAACGGCCTTTGAGTTCGTCCGTTTATTCCAAAAACTGTGGAATCTACAGGAGGTGATCCATTTCCAGAAAAACAACACTTTATAGTGGGTCACCAAAGGGGAAATGAAATCTTTCCCCTGCCTGAGTTGTAGCGCCAGGGATTTGATTTAATGTAATCGTTATTAAAATGAGTTGTTTACTTTGCTATAGCCGATAGCGTAATTCCCTTGTAGTGATGAAGGTTTGAATACCATAAATCCTCGCATGCTTTAGCCGAATCAAGCAATTACCTTGGCTGTGTGGATGATCTCATCATTGACACTCATCATCTCACAATGCCCAAGAGAGGAAGGATTCTCTTCAAGGATTCATGTCTTGTATTTATTTATATATTCTGAATCATAAATGAATATTTACGTTCATTGTAGACACAGAGAATCGTGATTCTCTATAAATGAAAACAGTACATATTGTGATTATGGAAAGATAGACAAATAAGGTAACTAGTTTGCTTATTTAAGCTCCTTCATGTTATATGGAATTATGAATATTTAATGTTTAATTCAAAAATCATTATACTATCTCTATTATATATTTTTTTTTTTATAAGAATTATGGAAGCTTAGTCCATCTTAAAATATGATTACCCTTAAGGACTTTTATAGTTGTCTATTGTAGGTATATTTTAATTGTTTACAATTCAAAATGTTTTAGTATATTTTTTTTACTGTAGTTGTTTAACGATTTTGTAGTGTTTATAAGTAGTCTTAGGTTCTTTAGGGTGAGGTTTGTGGAAACGTATTACAAACTTGCAAGTTTGAACCATTTAGTTCCTGTTCTGTTCGAACATAACAAACATATTTATTATCTCATAAAGGAAATGGTCATTTACACCTTGTCACCGCCCATTTAGTATTAGTAGGTTATTTATAAGTGATATTTATTACTATCAGATTTTCGATATTTTCCATAATTTTCCATCCAATGTTTGATAATTGTTTTTGCCATATTCACGCGACATTTGAATTTTACTTTCTACAAAAATATATTTATGATTGTAATTTTTTTCTATTTACAACCAAGCACAAGGAGTCAGTTTTTCTAAAATCCAAGTTATGGCTAAGTTATTTGGAAACATTTTTATTGACTATTTCGGGGCGATTCTAAATTTAGCTAAATATTTCAAAAGTAGATTTAACACCAAGTTTGGGCGGAGTTCACAAACCCTCCGGCCTTTTGCCTGGCAGCAAATGGTTTTCGAATTTTTTTACAAGATTATTTCCTAGTTTCAAGAAGGTCTGCGATCTAAACAAACAAAAATATTACGTTTAGACTTAAGGTGCCTTGTTATTGCATTCTTCCTATTATTAAAAATATTAAAAAAAATATTTTTGGATAGCCAAAAGATTTGAGGGTGTCTTGATTCCTGTAACTACGCTCCTCCCCTGAATAATTTAATGAAGTTACCACTGGGACGAATGGTTTAAGTTTCGTCCTTTATTATAGCTTTTAAGAAGGTTGGAGCCAAATTTAAAATTTACAAACTTTGTATACATTTTAAAAGACAAATTAAATCTTTAAGATGAACATTCTTCTTTGTCTTTTTTTTTTGTTTGTTTGTTTAACGTACTAAGGCTAATCGGACGATGCTATAGTGGAAGTCTTAAATTTTGCCTATCCAGGTATAATTAGGATAGGGATCTTTAACGAGTACCTGACATCGTACAGGCTCGGAACCTCCATCCCGAGGGTCGGCATAGTCAAAGATTTTTTATTTCATTAAAAAATGCTCGGGGCGACCTTTATTATTGTAGGTTGTCATGCTATCCACTACACCACAGGTGACCCCGTCTTTTTTGTTTTTATCAAAAATGTCGATCCATGGATTTCGATTATGATTGTATCTTAAAATTTATTGTTTAACGGTTTAAAGGATGTCAGAAAAGAAGGCCTTTTCAAATATAGATTGCATTCATTCTGGTAAAAATAATTTTAGTTAGATATTCTATTACTTATCTTTTCTATGTTTTGAAAATCAGTTTTAATGTTACATACGCCTTTTACCCAACATGTCTTTTGAAAAAGGTAGGAAAGTTTAATAATTTTATCTTCTGGTAAATGCGTTGGACTTTCATCGACGGAACCCTTTTTTCACAGAGAGCTGGTGCCTAAAGCGGGCCTTCCATTAGAGCAAATGAGGTTTTCCACTCCCCGGTCCTAGGAAAATCCTCACTCAGCTTAAAAGTGAAGTTGCCCCCCTTCTCTTTCGCAAGTCATCCCAGCCTTCGGTTCAGGCCTTAGTCCTGTCGTCATCCTGTTATTTTCAACTTCTTCCACTTATAATCCTCTGAAGATAAATCTTTTCCGCAGATGATCCATATTTTCATAAACCATTCAAACATTAGCTAACTTGTAGACCTGAACTTTTCTATTGATCTATATTCCAAATAAACTAAGGTATATATTTCAGACTCCTCCCACTTTTTTAAAGTCCATTGTCGCATACAATTCTGATCAATGGCCGTACATAACCTTAATTTCACACCTCAGTATAAAAAATAGAACATGAACAGGTTTCGAAAAACTGTAACTTCGTTTCTAAAAGTCCAATACTTATGATTTTTTTTTAATTTGTAAAAAATACAGACATTTCACTTTTGACTTACATAACCGAAAAATCGAATAGATAGACTTTGAGTTACGTACCAATATTATATTCTTTATATCTCTCTTCTTCTGGAGATTTTTTGGTGGGGCTAACAATTTTATTCACCTGGAGGGAAAGAAAATCTTAAAAAAAAAAAAAAACCTATTCATTGATTATGGTCATTTATCAAAAAACATAACGGCCGCCGGACAAAAAAACTTTTAGAAATAATATATAAATGTAATGTTCTTATGTTTCAATAAATAATGTTTTTACTTTCACTTACCTATATATGAAATATATAGTAAGTGGAAGTATTGCGATCGTGAAAATTTTCGACTTCCGGTTTTCAACGGAAATACACGTTTTGGGGTCCCCTGAGTCAAAATAACCAAGTCCCGCGAAATGGTCTGTGTTTGTGTGTGTGTGTGTGTGTGTGTGTGTGTGTGTGTGTGTGTATGTGTGTGTGTGTGTGTGTCTGTGTGTCTGTGTGTGAACAGACTAGCTCAAAAACTATAAACCGTGGGAACCTGAAATTGGGTATTTAGTGTAGGTATATGCCCGCGATGTGACAGCGAAAATTTCATCAAAATTGCTCAAAGGGAGGGGGTACTTTATTTAATAACTTTTTACGTTTTTTTCGATTTTCTCAAAAACGGCTCTAACGATTTTGATTAAACTGAGTATTTGATCTATTTATATGCCTGAAATATGACTGTAAAAATTTCATCAAAATTGATCAACCGGAGGGGGGACTTTACTTAATAAATTTTGTATCATTTTCACATGTTTTTTTTATTTACTCAAAAACGGTTTTAACGATTTTGATCAAACTTGGTATTTAATGTATTTATATGCCAAAGATGTGATAACCAACATTTCATCACAATTGATCAACTGGAGGGGGGACTTTACTTAATAAATTTTGTATCATTTTCACGGTTTTTTTTTTTATTTACTCAAAAACGGCTTTAACGATTAACAAAAATAAGATATGAATGTAGAAAAATGTGTGACTTTGGGAAATGATGTTTAGCAAAACACCTCAATTTCTATTCTAAGTAAGTTGGTAAGTGAAAGTTGTGTGTTGCGCGCACGCACCAGATTTTTTTTCCTTTTAAGCCGTATTAAATCCCTAAAAGGTAAATTTATTAAAAATTAATCACAAAACATTTAACATTTTGATTAACATCATTATTATTGCACTACAATAAAGTCTTGTGAATTACATTAACATGATGATATCGGAAATCATGTAAAGAGTATCATTTAGTTTGTAAATCTTTAAATAAATAAAAGTACTTTATAGATACTTATCATATAATTATGTATGTATGTATATATATATATATATATATATATATATATATATATGAGGATACATAGGTATGGCGGTGAGTTGAAGCAGGCCGGCCGGCACAGGAAGGTCAACGGACAGGAGACTGGCCTTGAGTTGCCTCACCTCGGCTGTTCTTCCTGCACTTATCGATACTGTTGGTTGCTACTATACTAAACCAATAAATCGAATCAATAATCAAATTGAAACATTTAATATATAATTATTTTATTTTTATTCTTGGTTTATGCCTGAAGTATAAAAAAAAAACCATTCCTACAGTTCCTAATATCAGCCGGAATACATATGCCAAATAAAATAAAGTTTAATTTTTTTCGGAAGGAGCCGCTGTATGAATGTCGAAACTCATCAAAATATCTGGGATAAACATAATTTTTCTATTTCTTATTATTACATTTTTTTTTTTAATTTGTTTTAACGCTTCTTCCCAGAAGTTTCATTGGTGTGAATAACTAAATTTTTTAATTCTATTGTAGTAACCGGTGGTCTTCAAGAACTGGAATAACTTAAAACGCTTGTTGATTCATCCTTCTCTCTAACGATTCCAGAAAGTTGATATTCTAGTAACACTTGTTTAACCTTTTGTGGAGTGTCGTCGCTTTTTTAACATGTTGCTGTTCAATGACTTTTAGAAGATAGCCGTAGGTTAACAGGCAATGTCCTAATGTCCTTGTCCATAAAGCATCTTTTCTTCCCTCTTCCATTTTCTGCTACTTTTTTTTCTTGTTATCGCTTATAAATATAATTTATAAGAGATATAAATTATATTGTTGATTGGAATATCTTATTTAAGTCTATATTAGATTTATTAATGATGAGATACCATCAAAAATATATCCTACAAGAGAAGACTGACAACTATAATTTTCATCTATTTCTATTTCAGTCTCCAACGTTGTAACGAATTCGCGAGGTTAATTCTTTCAATTAATAACTATCAAAAACACACATGATGTACGTATTATTATTACTGCGAATACTGTTGAGTAAAAAGCATGATAAAATAAAACGTTATGTTTTAAATAATATTTGCAGGGAGCGAGTGGTGTTATTATTATTATTTAAATAATATTATCTCCAAATGATCCATTGTTTACAATTAAAAATCTCAACAACCGGGGCCCTCAACTCATTAGCTAATGAGATTTACATTAACATGGTTTGTAATAATTAGTCGTTGATACATTGGGTCAGTGAATCATCAAAGCAAATACAGGTTTTATTGTTGTCAGTTAAGATAATATTTTTTAATGACTATATGTACTAATATTTTTCACAATTATCATTTCGAGAAATGTCCATCTTTTGCTTAGGAAAACATATAGCTTGTATACAACAGATAGACCACTAACAGTAGCCGATAAGCAAAAAATAGGTCGTTTGTGGAACTTTCTCCATATCTTTCGATAACCGACTACATATTCAAATAAATATCTTGACATTTAATCATACGTACTTCGAAAAACAAGGAGGTTACTCAATTCGATACGTAAGGGCATTTTTTTATCTTATTTTCTATCTATGTTCATCGATCACTGTGAAATGGATGGACCAATCGGAAAGAAACTTAATGCAACTTGTAGAGTATGTCCCCGGTGGTCCTATTAAAAAATTTTTTGTATTCTTTCATTAATAACGATTATATTGCGAAATATTAATATAAAAAATTGATTATTGCTCAAAATTTTTATCGCAGTAGGTGTGGACTCGTCAAATCAAAAGTAAATTATTCATTTTATATTGATTTTTTTTCTTTTTGTTCAAAGAATTTTGTTCAATTTCTTGTCTTTATTAATGAAAATCAAAAGATTATTAAGTAATTCATTCTTTTTAGTACATTTTTTTACAGTAACTAGTTTCCGGAGTAGGAAAAAAGATGTTTTAGAAAAAGTATCGAATCATTTATTGTAGAAAGACATTGATAGAGCTCTTAACTCAGATTACAATCCAATATATAGATCCGTCTGTAGCTTCACCAACCCTGAACCTGAAAGTTATTTAAAATTCAATGTAAACATAGACAAGTTAAGAACAATTAGCCAATTGCGAATTTCAGGTTTCGAAGTCTTGAAAATATTTTACAAGAATTCAAGAAATATCATTAGAACTGATGAAGAACGTAGCAGTTCTGTCGTGCAACCATAATCAATAGTTTAAAGCGTATAATATTGCTCTGCCCATTTTCCCTTATTACAAGAAAATGATACTTGCAAAAATATATGGTTGAGGGTGATGAGGATTTATCAATCCAAAATTTTATACCGTGGATAGCGTGAGAGGAAGTTGAATGTTGAATATTTGCAATCGATATGTCAATGATCATAGTCAATATGATGCCATTTTTTAATTTTTTTTATGAATATGATGTCAGTTTTTTATTTTGTTTATTATTTATGATACCAGGTTTTAATTTTGTTTATATATCATACATGTTTTAAATTTTGTTTATAATTTATCTTTAAATACTTGCGTTGTAGATTAGTGAGTAGAATATTAAATTGTGATATAGACTTATAGCTAAGATTGTAATTATTGCTTTGTTTTTGTTTTTTTTCATTTTAAAACTAACCATACTAACACGAAATGGGCCAGACTCAATGGCTAAATGTGTAACATTAAGCCAATAAACCTTAAATAAAATAAAAAATAGTTTCCGGTGTTGGTTTGATTTTTTATTTTAATAAAAGAAAGTACTACATTCACATGAAATTTTTGTGTATAGATATAACCGTGGTTTCTTTGATAATGATATCTTATTAAGGAACAAAATCTGCATGTTTTTATAATATTACTTTATGCAAAGATCTTAGAACGATACGTATAAAAAATAAGTATTCTAATAACTTTTACATAAAGAAGGGAATGATTCGGAATATCTCAATCTCTGTCTCCTCAATAACAAAGTTTAGATTTTTGGTATTGGTATTAATTATGGTATACAAATGGGAAGTGAAAAAAAAATTTTCTCCGAATCGAAATTTTCCATTAGCACTTAATGAACACATTTTGTTCTGTCTGTCTGTAGTGAAATCTATTGGCGTAAAATGTCATACTTTAGATACAGATTTAGATTAAATTTGTGTACAAATGATATAATATGGATATACTTTTAAAAATTCAATCTAAAACATTTCTTAGAAAATAAAGATAACGACTGTTATATTTTTTAGGCAGTTGACATACATTTTTTAAATTTGGTGCAATAAGTCCAATTTTTTTTTGTTGAGCATTTTTCAATACTTGCTGAAAAATAACGATAAAAATGTATCTAGGATAGGTGTGTCAAACGGCAGTGTTTTCAAACAAGGTAATATTTTTTTTCCGAAGCATGTCGATATAAAGAAATAAAATAGTATTTTTTATTGTTCACTTGATAGAAATGGCGATAAGGGTTTAGTGGCCTACTTGGCTGGCCGTTCCTTATTTATTTATTTAGTTTTTACGTACCTTCCAGCTCTATCACCAGCCGACATCTTTTCCCATTTCGTTTTATGGAAAAGTAAATGTTTATAAATGGTGATGCCATGCAAATTGTCTTGCTGAAATTTAAATTTCTTTCATGAACCCTAAATTTTATGAAAATTTAATAAATACTCTTGTTTGTAAGAAGGATGTATCTAGACCGAGGAACACATTTTCATTTATAAACAAAATTAGAGGTAGTTGCTGACCTCAATTACTCAGATGTTTTTTTTTCTAGGATTAGTAAAACAAAAAAAAAAGCCTTGGAGTTGCCCATATCTGGGTTAATTTTATTATTTAAATTGCATTTCCTAGGAAGATTATTTCCGTTCACGATTTGCCATTAGTTCAGGGCATTATAAATACTGAACCACGGACCACGACAGCTACTTAACATTGCTTCTATTCGCATTTCGCTTATGTACCTTGACATACTAAGTTTTCTTCTTCTTATTTTTTTTTGTCCAATTTTTCTTACCTCCTGCAGTTCGCAGTTGGGAGAAGAGGTTCAACCTTGGAGAAGGCTAGGTAACCCCAACGGTACTCGGGATAGCTTCGCCTGCACTTTCATCGGATGTCTGAAGGTTAGACCGTCCTTTCTTCATTGCATTCGTTTGAGATGCTTTCACATAGCTGCTATGTCAGCTCTCGTCCATTCAGTCAGTATGTTAGTAGAACATTTTTTATTCTTTAGAAGTTTAATGAATGGGATGCCTTTTTTTATTATTATTATATTTCTTTTTAAGAGGAAAGTTTCTTTTTAGCAATATCAATGTTGGATTTGAAACCCAGTGGATTGGAACGAGATGTTATATATATATATATATATATATATATATATATATACATATATATATATATATATATATATATATATATATATATATATATATATATTAACGAGCAGTCCAGACCTCGCGTTGCTGTTGCTCAGTGGCTATAATGCGTTGAATTTATCATATGCTATTCTTTTTAATACAGTTAAATCAAATTTCACTGAAAAGATTAAAACGTTTCAGCTTATCTAAACACAACGGGATATAAAATAGAGCTTTTCGCCAAATTTAAAATTGTTTCGTAACGAATTTAGAAGGGTTAAAGTTTTTATTTTTAACATGTCATATTTGACTATAGTAAGCATTAATGATCCATTCATTTAGCACTTACTGGATTATTTCAGCGGAGGTGAGATTAAATATAAATAACACACATCTATAAGAAACTAAGAAAGAACATAATCGGATTGGGATTTAGTCCAATCACAATAGATAGTTAGCAAAAATGTACCAAATTTGCCAGACTATATATGTAATTAACATTCAGGATATAACAGATGATGATATGAGATATCGTATCATTCTGTTCTACCTGAAACAGGTTATCAAAAGCTAGCACGGAGCTGGACGAACCTGTTTCATGTTCTTAAAGTAATAATTATCAAAACATTTATTTTATTTATTTATTTAATAACAAACGTTTAACAATTATAAATTTGCGATCTGCAAATTACTTGCAATGAGCAAATTTTGCTGGCTGCTACATGAGCGTTCCTTCTGGAAATGACAAATTAGCTCAGCAAGTCTCTTGGCCACCACCTGCGTAGTCGACGTGGTGGGCTGAAAGGGTTGTGCGAGCACCTTAAGGCTTCCGTAAGAGGGTTTGGATTGTAGGTCAGTCTTTGGCGAAAGCTATTATAATTTTCTTTGGCTGTTTCCGAAATTGTTCGCATGTCTAAGTCTTTGTGTATTATATCGTTGCTAACAAAAACTGGTGCATCAACTATTCTTCGCAACACTTTTGACTGAAAAGACTATTCTTTGGATGCTGGACGATTTCGCAGAGCCCCACAACTCTATCCCGTACGTCCATATAGGTTTTAGCAGGACTTTGTACAATGCGAGTTTATTTGCCAAAGATATTTTTGAACGTCTGTCAAGTAGTCTGGATAAAAGACCGTATCGTTTGTTTAGTTCTTTACGTTTTAGTCTGATGTGAGTTTTCCAAGTCAGTCTTTTGTCCAGATAAAAACCTAAATATCTAACCTCATCAGATGGCGGTATGCAGATATTATCAAAACATAAAAATTTAACTTTATGAATGAGATAGATAATGTTAATTTATAACTTTTCCTAATAATAATTTAGATTTTATCCACCCTAAATATCGAAATAAAATATAGTTTTTTGTCAATAAATCAACTTACACCGCCATCTGTTGGAAATGTATAGAACATACAAATAATCACACTCAATTGTAGTATAATAAGCATTAAATTTGCAATAAAAGATAAACTGAGGCCAATAATCGAGATAAAAACTATTATATCTTTTAAGTTGACCACAACTAACACAATGAGCCAAACTGTATAAAGATAGGTTGACTAGTTTCTGATTTTACCCCTGACAAACATCGTGACATGAGATTTTTATATATATATATATATATATATATATATATATATATATATATATATATATATATATATATAAAAATCCGTAAAAGTTCGTACACGATGTCAGGTACTCGTTAAAGATCTCTATCTTAATTACATCTGGATAGGCAAAATTTATTACTCCCACTAGCAGTGTAGCATAGTCCGATTAACCTTGTTGGCATAAAGTGACGTTAAAAAAACAAACAAAGCAATTTATTGAATTCCTATTCAATCTATTTCATTATTACTTTTACAACCAAAAATGTTTGTTATTATTATCAAAATTTTCGTTCTAATCAAAGAGAAGATACATTATATTATTACAAATTATTCTTCAACATGATTTTTCAACACTCTGATATTTTTATATTTTTTTTGTAAAAGTGGTTATCTCTGTGACTTGGCTTGAATTTTTCTGTCTCCCCAAATTTTCAAATTTATTATTTCAATACTTTGGAGGGTATTTCCTTTGTTTTCATTTATCTACGCTGTATTGAAGTTTCGAATTCGTATCCCTTATTTAGAACAAGTTTTAAGTTCTTGGAAAACTTTCCTAAAGAAAAAAATAATAAAATAAAATGAGCTTTTAAAGTTTTCTCTCTAATAGCAGCCAATTATCATGTACAATTTTCCGTTTATTCACTTTCTAAACCTGTTATTATGCACTATTATAAAAAAACCATTCGATTTTCCAATCTCCTGAGGGTTCCACGCCCTGTTGATGGGTGAGTGAGCTTCCTTGTTTCCCAGTTCTCAGACCACTACAGTTATCCGTAGGTAGTTGTTGCGGTCTCATCTTTACCTATCGTGTTCATCGCCACGGCCTGTGCGAAAATAGTTATTCTGTTTATTGTATATCGATCGGTTCAAGTTCTTTTTTTATGGTTTCGCAAGGATTGACAAGTAAAATAACATATTTAAATCTAATAATGTAATTGAGACTTCAGAACCCTCTCCCCCATTTCACAGTATGCGATAGGTACCTGAATATATACAACGTCTTAATAGAATTGCAATAGAGCATTCTTAGGTCAGTTCAGCATTGTTTTTTAATCATATGCTATAAAAAAAATAGAATTATCATGTGATTAAAATTCCTCATGGTAATCAGTCCTTACTTGATAAATATCGAAAAAAAAAAATACAGTAAATGTTAAATTTTTTAATAATATGACAATATAATGTACCGGATGATAAAAGAATCCTAGTACCATATTGTGTTTTATAGATTATATATGTAAGTATCTATAAATTTATGTATTTAAATTTTTTACTTTAAGTATTCTCCAATTTAATATTCCATTTTTTAAGAGAAAAGATTAGCCGAAGGGAGTCGCTTCATCAACTGTGCCACCAAGATCGCATCCAAGCCAGGTCTATCCTTTTTCATCACTGAACACCTTTCCCGATCACGCATATTTTTTGCGAATTTATATGGCATTTTTTTTGTTCGGTACCCCTACCTGGCCATGTGTGTGGCCCCTATGTGGCTTAAGGGGGGTAACTCTAGAGGTGTGACCAACCTACTCTAACCATGGTGGGAAGGTAGAGATTTATTCCGTGCGGCCTCCACGAATTATAAGTCAACCTTCCCAGGGCGGATTCGAACCTCTGCCGTTCGGCTCGAACATGCTAAAGCGGGTAGCGCTCCAACACGCTCGGCTATCCCGGCCCAATTTATTGGGTATTAGACTATTCGTCCGAATAGCAAAATCTATTGACATTTCTTCTATTTTTAATAATTATATGCATCCTCATCCTAGTCTTTTCCCTCCGGATCCTTTGCTAGAGACGGCCCCTCTTCTATGTTCCACTCAATCAATTTGAATTGCGAAATATATTTAGTTAGGACATACCAGGTCATTCAAAAAGTCCTCCATATCAACTACAGTTGGTCGACCCGAGCGTGCCTCGTCTTCTAGTGTCTCGTCGCCTCCACGAAATTTTGAAAACCAAAATTGTGCCTTCCGCTCAGACAGCACATCTTCCCCAAACACGGAGCATATTTTTCTAGCAGTTTCGGCAGCTTTTGATCCAAGTTTAAACTCATAGAGCAAAATCGACCGAATTTGAGTTTCAACTGGAATCATTTTAACTAGACAGTTGGATGGTGACTGCATTAAATTAATCCTCCTTAGCCTCCTATTCATAAAGTATAAACATTTGTGTTTACATGGATAAAAGTTGTATTGAACGGAATTAATTAGCAAACACTCTAGAATCAAAATAAACAACGAACAAACGAAAAACGACAGGACTTTTTGAATGACCTGGTAGATCCCTGCGATTCTCATCAGTTTGGCCTTTAGTACTTTATGTGTTATTTTTGTTAATTTCTTCCTTTCTTGATATTTTTACTAATATTGAGTCAGCATACTATTTATTGCTACGTATACATATTACTATTGATTACTATGTATAAATATACTGTTTAAAAAGGACGTGTTCAATATTTGATAAACAGATTCTCTGTTGTTTAACATAGATTGTTAGATGTTTTGCTGAAATTTTAATTCAAACTAAGGGGGCAGGGGTGTGGGGGCTTACTCTTGTAGATTTTCTGATGGAATATAAAGACTGTTTAAATTCCTCGGATAAGGGAAAGGAGGAAGGGGAGAACTTGGTAACTAAGTTAGCTCAAAAGTTTAAGAAGTACTAACGCTTCCTTGACCTCCATGTTTTTCATAACTCCCCCAACTTACTGTATAATGTTCCTTCCTGCAAAGTCCGCGAGTTGTGAAACTTGTACGGCGCATCGGTAAGTCATGAAACCTTATTCTAAACCTGCCTAAAGATTAATTATGTTCTGGCTCAGGCTTGGTAATGACCGCAAAAATATTTTTGTTCAGATTATAAATATATTAGTTGTAATTTACTGGGAGCGTGTATATATTTCTTAAATGTTCATTGGAACTTTTTTTCGCATTTTCGATTTTGAAACCCCCCTCCCTGTTCACTGCGATTCAAGTCTAGGTCTTTCTTTGAGAATAATACGCGCAGAACAGGTTTTTGTTTTTGAATGTCATGCTACTATGAATAACTGAGTTTCCCATGTTTGCGTTTAACTTCTGGAAATTAACAACCATTACAATTGTTCTTTACGACAGTCACGCGAAGAATACTGATTACAGCTGTAGGACACCGTTTCGAAAGACACTCGGCCCCACGAAGGATAAGGCAACGGCGACAGATTTCCTCATGATCTTGGAGTACGTGCATCGTGTCCTAACGGAGTTCGCAAAGTTGAGTGAAATTTTGTGCACCTAAATTTTAGATTTAATACTACTTGTAAATTTTAAGATGCATAATTGGAGATGATTAATTATTTAAATTCCGATAATATAATCTAATACCTCAAATTTAAGACGTTTTATCCAAACGTAATTAAAGCATGTTGATTTACGTTTATTTAAAGCCTTTTTTAAAACAATTTGAATCAAATTACATAGATTTTCTTAAGCAATATTTAAACTTTAATGATCAAACATGCGGTAATGCCCCTAGTAGTACTGTTCTCTATTTACACCGACATAATTGTTGCGACAAAGAACCAAAATACAATAGTAACATGTTTTGCTGATGCTATTGCTATCACAAGTAGTAGTTTAAACGCGAGTAGTTTGCTCTGACAGAACAAAGTGCGTCAATTTTTCTTTACAGAAAGGAAATAAAATACTTCCATTACAATTCAAAATAAAAAAAAATACATCACTACATATATCACTACACATATCACAAAAATACATCAATAGCTTTCGATACACATCGTAAACCTGGGATATTTTTACCTAAATGTTTTGACAGTCATTGATTTTGTTTGAGCATTTGTCTAAAAAAATATTAAATTTGCATGATATCATTTATTATCCTCTACAAACCTATACGACTGACTTTATTACATAACAATTCGCTGGTCTCTCATATTTAAAATTCCAAAACAATTGATATTATTTCAAAGTAGTGTATTCGGAAAGATTTCAAAAGGAACGGGAATACAAAGACTAAAAGAATTGAAGATACAGAATTCAGAGGACTTACACTATCACCTTCTGAACGATGGTAAAATTGGTTGTTGAAATTTAAAATGAATTGAATACTTTTGATTTTCAAGCTCATTACAAGAAAAAGGCTAGCCTCAGTAATAGAAGTTAAACAATTACTTATTGTAATATAACTCCGCAAAATGTAAATATGATTTACAGAACTGAAACACTTCAGAAACTGAACACGGGGATGTAAAAACAAATTCGTATAATTTATTATCATTAATACGGCTTACAGTTTCAAGTAGGGGAAAAATTTAAGGAACGAATATTATTCATCCAACAACTAGTTGTTAATGTACATCCTTATATCGTGGTCAACCTTCGACTGATTGCGGTGAGAACATGACGGCTTACAATGGACAAGGCGTTGGGTCCAGAGATAGCCATCTGCTCTTGCAGGCGATGTAAACTCGTCAACGGCGACTATTTCTCGCAGATAGGAGGTCCACCGTGGGAGGGCTGAAGCAACCCAAGACAATTCGTGGGAGCCGGCGGCCAAGGCTGTGCAGTATTCGGGTAAACTGTCTTCCTTTCAGTTTTCTTGCGAAATCGAAGCGGTATTACCTCGATGGTACATCGATTGTTCTGTTAAAATATGTGGATAACATGGTTACATCCTTTTATCATCAAACGTTCAGCAAAATAAATTTTACATTGAGATTATGACCCAAGTGATTATGACACTGGGGGGTCGTGTCCCCCCCCCATAATATTTCGTGCTAAAGCCGCCCCTATTATCAATATAGCCTCATTTATTTATGACTTCCATCCAAATCTTCCTTGACCGTCCCCTCATTGTCCTATTGAAAAATCGTCCCTATACAGAAAACAAAATTTTCTTGCCATCCATCTCATTGAGTGGTCCAACCACTAACTTCTTAAATCAAAATTATATAAAATATTCTTTTTTTTTTCCAATTCGATTTCTAATGGAACCTTTATGACATGAGGGAGCTTTAAAATGCTTAGACTTTATATTAACTAATACGAATCAATCTTTATAATAGTAAGGATTATTATACTTTCAAACCCATGCTAACATGCTAAGCTTATTTTAGGCAATAATTATTGTAGGTATTTGTTTTGAGTCTGAATTTTAGCCTTGCTAGGACTTGACTAATTATAAATATTTGACATCAGTTTTTTTGTACATGCACTGTGTCATACGAAGTTTCTAGAAATCCGATCGTCATTGCATCAACGGAAATAATTTTTCTGCTAGATTCAGGAACAAAGAGACTAAACGCCGGAAAGAAAAGAGGAAAATTAGAGTTCTTAACGAGCCATGAAATGGTAGGAAACTACATCTGAAAAGTTATAACTAAAACAGGCTATTGCTTGCATACTTCAGTTTCATTACACCGTTCTTTTTAAATATTAAAATGCATGGAACATTAGAAGGGGTATGGATACCAGTGCAACTATCGAATCGAATCTCCCTCCCATTTTATAAAAAAACCAGTAGACGAATAATTTCACACATCTAAATTTTTCAAACTTTCTAATCTATTAATATTTATATATATGAATTTAATACAGTTACCATTTTTTTTTTTTTTTTTGTGAATAAATACGTGTGCTGTATTTACACTAGATGTTTTTGTGCCGAATCCCACATCCTGATAATGTTGGGACCGCTGCTCTGTAAGTGAACAATAATTTTCGTTCAAACTAGGAGATATGTTCAACTTTTCGATTTGATTTACCCTGAAAATCGGATACGTAATTTTTAAAAATATTTCAATTCATTGTTTTATAAAAAATATGTCTTCTGTTCTGAAAATCACGTATCACTCATTCCTTTATTTGTTAGTTGAATTTACTTTCCGGTAAAATCTATTATTTTATTTTCAGAACTTCATGTCTCTTGGATTTCGAAAAATAATTCTCCAAGAGATGATATAATTTTTTTTTTACCTTGATGATGATTTATTGTTATTGATGGTTTTAAACGTTTGATCTTACGCTTTCGATATGTCATAGTTGTGTCATTGATTGGCGTAATCCTAGTTTTCCTATGCCATAACATTCATATATGCTTATTAAAAACGTGAACATAAGCACCACGCAACATAATGAAGTCATTTCTTTAATTAAAGAAAAATCATGGCTGGCATGGCAAAGAATATGGTCAGAAACGAGAGATAACAAGTTACGAATCGTAGAGCCTTATGTTTGCCGTAAAAATCAAAGTATCCTCATGACCAGGAGAGAAGAAGTCGTACTCACCAGGCTGAGGATTGGGCACACTCGACTTACCCACGAGCACCTGATGTGCAAGAAACCTCCTCCTCAATGTAGTTCCTGCGGGGTTCCACTCACGGTTAGCCATATCCTCACTGAATGCTACGCGTACGAGACTTCCCGAGAGCAACTCTTAAAAGAAAACCTCGACGAAACTCTCCAAATGGAACAAAAAGCTCAAAGCAACCTAATGCTGTTCCTCAAAAATAGCAATATATTTAATGAAATCTAACCTACTTTTTAAATTGTAATTGTACATTTCTTGTGTCCATATTGTATATTTCTCGTGTTCGTGTTGTATTTTTATTGTATTGTACTTGCATTGTGTTTTTTTATTTTTTTATTGTATTTGTAAATTGTAATTTTATTGCAATGAATTTAACTGTAACCTATATTGTATTACAGGGCGAAAATGACCCAGGTGGTCGAAAAGCCCGAAATTAAATATAAAATAAAAAATAAAATTAAAAAACGTAACTTAATTTTTTTTTTTTTTTTTTTTTTTTTTTTTTTTTTTTTTTTTTTTTTTTTTGTAAGTACACATTAAAATCGCAATAAGAATCGATCACTGTTTACTATTTCATGCTCGTTGATTAATGTTATAACTTGTAGTGGTAGGGTAGGCCCTTATTCGCTAGGCTCTGCTAAGAACCAGAACGTTTGTGGGAAGATATCGCAAGCCGGTGAGGGAAAGAGGGTGTTTGACATTTGTGGAGTTGCACCATGCTCTAAGGCTCATGACTCACCGCCATCCCGGCAATTAGGGTTCGAGCTAACGGCTCTTCGGTCTCTTACGATCATTCCTCTAATAACAACTGTACAAAATTATTTAGTGCTGTTATTTTACCGGTTTTTTATGTATTGCGATTATGAGTAATGCTAAACCAACAGTCAATCATTAAGCAACGATCAGTCAAACGCTCATTTACCAAATCCAACGTCATAATTGACTATAATCTCAATAAATATTCTTATTCTTACTTCTTATGTTAAATATCGTAATTACCGTGGCTGTCTCAAATTATGATCAACGCCAATTTCGTGGTATAAATTGTTCTGTTACGATATTTAGAAGTTAACTATTAGAATGATAGAAAAATCGAAAGGAAGTCTCCATTTTAAATTATGGCTTATTGTGCGGAGGTAATGGGGTGGGGGTCGCTCCCTTAAAAAAAAAAAAAACATTTTTATTTAAAAAATAAAAAAAAAGAACAATGGATATTTTGTTTGAGAAAAACTGTTCTGCAAAGTCGGAATCAGTAGAAGGCAATATTCAAAATTTAATTAACCTACTCCGGTGCGTTCCTTTTTCGCTTTTAATTCAGTTTTCTGTTTAAACTCAAATTCATTTACCATTTCGAAACGTAACTTTTTTTTTTACTCCGTTTTACCAGCTATTTTGAAATTTATAATTAGAAACTCATTATAATTTACAGTGATTAAGGTATTTGAGTTAAAAATGTTTGCCAAATTTTTAATTTACAAATTTCTGTTTTTAGAACTAAAAATGGTGTTTAATTTGAGGAACGACGCATTTTCTCCTACAAATCACTCTTTTTTCTTTTTTTTTAAATTTAGAACTTTATCAATAATCGGACATTTTAACTGCTGAAACTTGTTCATTGTTTGAGAATCTTCCGTGTATCTACGGTTGAACCTAAATATCATTTTATTCTTCTTGATTATGTGCATATACCATATCGTCTTCAATAATCACTTAAATCGGTTGATTCAGCTTATATCTTTAATTATTATTGGAATGCTTCTCTTTAAGTCTTTTCTAAAAGTCAAAATTATTCAAGCCTTTTTTCCCTTAAGTTATTACTAAAGAGATTATTTAATAATTATTGATGCCTTATTACTACAACAATCAAAGCAGCAACCTCTTTGTTTGCAGAAATTTAAGTTCGTTTTTATTCTTCAGAGAAGGTCCAAAATTCCGGTCCTACGATCGAGAAAAAAAGTGTTGGAGACTAACGAAATTTGATTTATTGATAAAGATCTCTAATTATTTCAAAATTGTTAAGCATCCATGACGTGAAAATTAACAACGTTAAACATATAGGCACGTTGTATCCTTGAATCCGATTCTAACTTACTTAACTCTGTTTAATATTCAGTTTTAACAAACATTGTGTAATCCTTAATTTCTATCCACGAAAAATGTTCGTCATCAGCCTTCATCGATTTGTGATCCTTGGAACGCGATGATAGAACCCCGTGAGTCATGGGTTATGTATTTACCTTTTGGGTGGCCTTGGCGGGCTTCTTCACTTCCTAGATTGCTAACCATATCGATTAATGATGATTAAAGAAATCTATATTTATATTAGAATAAAAAATAATTTGGTAATCATTATAAATATTTTGTGTAATTTTGTTTATATCGAGGTGGATGTAAACTGGATGAACTCAATATTTCATGATCACCTGGATATACCGAAGATGAACGCGGGTAACCACTATTCATTTAGATCGAGAGTTCGGATGTAAATGCCCAATGTATTTGGGCAGCATTGTTTTGATTTCAAAAATAAAGCACTTCTCTCTCCTAAGCATATGTATTATCTATGTTCTTTATATACATTTGTATTTCTAATGCTTGCTGTCTTTACAGATATTTTATATTTTAGCAATATATTTTTTCATTATAGCCACACTAAAAACCTACATTTTCGGGCCGAAACGTAGCTTGTCGAAAGTTTTTCGACGACATTCCTGACTAGCAGTCATCCCAAAAGAATCTGAAAGAAAACAGTCGATCATTTTCCTCTTAGAAACATAAAAAAATACGTTCGCTTAACGTAAAACTCGTTTCGTTGAAATGGAAAAAGAATTTTTTGACATACATATTAAGTTTCTCAAACAGATGATTTAATTACGTTTGTAAAATCCCGATCAGTCCATTCCGATTGAAAAGCGACTGAAAAACTTTTTTTACGCATATAACTGTAATGTGTTTGCTGTACATTATCATTCAAAATTTCGGTTTTTGTTATTTTGAATCATGCATTTTCTTTGAATCATCCTCATATTGCCTTCTTCAGGATATAAAATTTCTTATATCTAACTGTGCATCAAAGCAAGTGATCATGTTTTGCAAATAAAATAAAGAAAAGAAGAACTACTTGACTTTTGCTATAAAGGTTGTTATTTAAGGGATTTGTTTACTCTTATTTTTTGCTTTTATTTTATTAACATCAATCCTTAATAAATATTCCTTTAGAAAAAAAAAAAAAAAAATGAAGTGAATATGTCGATATGCTCAAGGCTGATTCTAACGAAGCCCGGTGCAAGAGGTGACGTAACAGTGACCCCTAGTGAAATGCTCCTCTAGTGTGAATCCGTGATGCTCGTTCGTGAAGGTGTATTCAAAGGACTGCGTGGCGCGGTTGCGCAAGAACTCACACGAAGAACCCGAGTAACCTTTAACTCCTGCAGGGGATGCAATAGGACGACCTCTCGTTGTGCAACCGTCCTCTTTGTCACTTCTCTCCTCCGCCGTATTCAAATATAAAGCTACAGCCGGAGTTACGTGGGCTTGAAAGGGCCTCCGCACTTAACTCAGCCAACTTCTTGGAACTTCAATTCTAATGCTTAATTAATGAAAGAAATAAAGATGAATGGATCTTGGTAGCTCTTTTTTTAAATATTTTTTCGAAAGCACTGCCTCTCATAATTTAAATTCTATTATTCCGGCCTAGTATTCCAAATTATGGAAATATATTGAAGCAAAATAAATTAAGCTTTGCTGTATGAGAGTGTTGATTCTTTTGGGTGTTTGTACTAAGTCTTAAAATACAGGCTTATAAATATACATATAAATAAATAAAGGAAAATTAAAAAATAACATGCACTTGAAGACATGGGCCTCACCAGCAACAAATTATTGGGGGAGACGGCTCAATATTTTTCTAGATAGGGTAGGTAGAAATTGGAGGGGCTAAAAGTTGAAATAATAACTCCTAAAAACAAATGTTGAGGCATTAAATTCATCCCCCAACGCTGTATTTTAAAGGTATTTATAGTCTCTTAAAACTTGTCAATTTATGCCTCAGTTCTAGATTAAAATAGGGAATTGTTAAGGCTTTAATGTTGAAGGATGTGGGCCAAAATTTCTTGATTGAATTTTATCCAAGTTTTTCTTCTGGTTCTGATCCCACTAATTTCATTGCTTTCCATTAACTTCTGTAAGCTTCATCAAATTGATGGATAGTAGGATCAAGCTGCTTGGTTTAAAAAAGAAATGTAGAGCCATAAAACAAAACAATGGAGTGTGCTGTAATTAACTAATATTTTATATTTATATTTTATCGGATAAATTCGTAAAATCGCATTTTTATTTAATTTTTTACATTGGGTCTTCTCCTGCCAATATATTGGGGAGGGGGGCAGTCCCCTCCTGTCAAAATATTGGGGGGGGGGGGGGCGCTGATGATAGTATCTAATGGAAATGGAAGGCAGTAAATATGTAATGGAAATTATGAAAATACAGTTATTAATTAAATATGTGACTCATCCAAAAGAAGTACATAATCAGTTGCCGGTTTCATCGCTATTGTATTTCTTCAAAGGATATCCGAATTGCATTAATGCATAGCGGAGATAAAACATCTCACATTAACGACCTAATAACACTAACCAACTGAAATATTATTGTACACCATTCCAAATCCTTTAAGAATGATTTGAATATTTCAGGTTCTGAAAACTTGTGTAACATGTATGAAAAATTGCCAATAATTGAAGTATAAAATTTTAATTAAGATGACTCAACTTCCAACTCAAAAGCGTCATTGTCGCAAAAATACAATATACTCCTGGTCACTTTTGTATTTGAATTTTTATATAAATGCTGTCACCAATTCTTATCGGTTCATCAAGCCAAACGGTCTTTGTCTAAAAGTTAGGGTTCAGAATCTATTCCGGATCATTGTGTTTGGCCGTGAGGAATGGGCTTCTGTTTGACAGTAACACGCAACACGCCAAGATAGAGTGCTTATCGTATTCCTGAGTAGGTCACGGATGCTATGGTATTGTTTTCGAAATCTTACTTTAAACATATTTGTTTTGTTATTTCATCGAACGCAAGGGCAAACATTTTTGTATGTGGATTTTTAATCGAAGTCGAATTATCTTATAGCTTTTTAATTTTTATCATATCTAATTGTTGCTTCGTAGAAGATAATAAGCTATTAATGAAATTGTTCCTACTAATTTTTCGGTTATTTTTTTATGAAAAATTGAAAGTTTCATAACCGATGCTTTTGTGGCTAATGCAATTGAATCAAGTTAATTTAACACGTTCGCGCCGGCCTGTACTACCGGTGGGCAGAGAACTAAACTGCCGCATCGGACACTTTGACTCAATTACAAAACTTTCCACGACTGTTGGGTATTAGGTAGGATTGTATTGTTTATTTTATTATTGTTGGATTGTCAATACTTCATAATGCACTTGAATAACTCCCGTCCGTTTAGAGCGAAAATCTTTAAGCTCAGACGCCAATGGGCGAGGAGCATGAATTACATTCCCGAATGAACGTGTTAAATTAGGATATTTCTAGTTTAATTTTATTAGTAAGTTGAGAATCTGGTATTTTTTTTTTTTGTACATATATAAACAATTTATCAATTTCAGTTTTAAGGTGATATTATTATTAGCACTTGGTATTTTTAATGTATATTCTTTTATCAAACATTTAATTAATTTTTTTTCTATTTTCAGGTAAGTCCATCTGCAGCTAAAATACACACTTACAAACAGTAGATGTAAGTTATAATTCTATTCTAATTATAATTCTTAAATTACAACTGAGAAGACATGTAGAAGTTCTAATAATAATGGTTTAATGCGTTCCATTTTATGTTCATGTGACTTTAAAAATAATAATTATCATAAACAAATAATACCAAATACTAATACCAATACCAAACTAACTAAATAACAATACCAAACTAAGACAGGTCATGGAAAGAGATAGATGCAGGATAAATTTTTATTTGTATGCAAATTTTCTTATGCATGTATTGACAAAGTACAAGATTACATTGAAAACATATGATGTTTTTAAAGACTTTTTCTATTTTAAAAAGAAAGTAGTATATAAGTAGTATTATGTGATGTTTTTCAATTTTTTATTCTACTGGTAATCCTAAAACGTTGTAGAAAAAGAATTAAAGCTCCTGTTTTCTCCAGAGTTTTTGGTCATTCCGTGTCGATTCAACACAGGCTTGAGCCTCACCATCTCAGATTTTCTTGAACTTTGGTATATGTGTACTACTTGTATTTACTAGAACAATTGTGAAATATTACTGACTTATGTCTACCCGTTTTTGAATTATTGGTCTCTAAAGCCGTCAAAAATAGGTCCAGAAACAGAAAAAAATCATGATTAAAAATAGCTTTAGATGTTTTCCTAATTTCATATGAAATTGCATAGAATGCGCTGTTAAACGACACCAATCTCATAGCACTTGATAGTCCTAGTCAAATTTGGAAAATTATATTTTTGAGGGCTTTAGAGACCAATGATTCAAAAACGGGTTGACATATCTCAGTAATATTTCACAATTGTTCTAGTAGATACAAGTAGTACACATATACCAAATTTCAAGAAAATCTGAGATGGTAAGGTTCAAAATGATATATTTTTGTGTTGATTTGACGTGGCCTTTTTCATGATTTTACGTTTTTTAATTATTAAAAACAAACCATTCGAATCACTATGGCTTTTGTTTTACAATTGATTCCTATATAATATTTTTTATAAAATTACAAACAAAACCATAGAACTTTGAAACCTGGTTTCTTTTGGCGATCGGATTTCACTCGTGTCTTTAGGAAGAAAGTAAGGTAACCCAACCACATTATTGAGGTATGGCCAACCTGGTAGAGAAAGGGTTGGAGGCACTTATGCAACTTGAAAAAAAAATAAAAATAGCAATTCTTTTATTTTTCGAACAACTTTCATTCTAATTGGAAACCTGTCCTCTGATTGTGGAAGGGGCGAAAACTAGAAATTTATCTTATTTTTTTTATCCCATGGAAACAAATGTATGCAAATGATTTTCTCTTTCACAATTATTCGATCTTTTATGTGAATGCATAGTATTGTTATCGCGAAGTACCACCACTAAAGCCAAATATGGAAAAATTATGTACTTAATCCATTTTGTTCAGGTTTATTTTATTTTTTTGTTTATTTTATATATATATATATATATATATATATATATATATATGCATAAAAATGACAGAGCATAGAACCCAAACTTATAGGTATCAATTTTTTTGGACTTTAATTTATAATTTGCACCTGTCAGCGAGTGTTGACTATCAGCGAATGAGATAGCGGTAATAGGAAATGGCTCTCAATGATTTTTTATTTAATATTTTAAATTGTAATATTTATACTATAAATATACATTAGATGTTTGAAAGTTTCGCTACATTTGTAATAACATTAAAGGTTAATGATATTTTACATGTATATTAACAAGCTTTATAGGTAAAATCATTGAAATTATTTAAAACTTTTAAAAATATTAAGTTATATCCTTATCTAAATATTACCACCAAAACCAGATTCTAATAAGCTATACTTTGTTTCTTAGAATTATTTTTTATAATGTTCGTGAAGGACCAGTTAGTCACGAATCCTTAAATCCTTTTAATAATAAATCACATTTAACGGTATATTGGCAATCTGTTATCGAAGTGGTGTCGAAACGGTAGTGAGATTAATTGCATCGTTTATAGCTACTATTAGGATTTATAGCATCCTAAAAGAAAAAGGCTGCGTAATTCATTAAAACTGATTACTCCCGCTATTATCATGTTCAATTTTAATTCTTGAAAATTTGTGAATAAAATAAAATTTCTATGATTTTCGCTAAGTGTATTAAATGCGTTATGAATAAAATAATTTTATATTGCATTAGTTATTGTTTTTGCATTCCGATACAACTAGTTCTCTTTAAAAAAGTAGCGGCACATATCATTTAATTTTTTATTATTCTTTTTAAGTATTACTATTTTATATTTAATGTTACCTAGTTTAAAGAACATGAACTGATTTTCTTTGATCATAATGTTTGAAGTATATTTAGCTGTAAATTTGTTTTTTTAAAAATACCCCAAAGTAACGCTTACTATTGTAACGTGGAAAAAACCATATGATTTTGGTTTGTTACATGGAAAAGAGTTTCAGACTGTTTGTTGTAACAGTTAAAAACTGTTCTAGTTCCTGTTCTTGATTGTTCGAGAATCTTCTACGCTTTTCGAGTACCTTCTAGAATGTTCGATTTCAGACTAAATATATGGAACAATGGACTGGAGTCTTGCTCTGAAGATCGAATCGGATGGTTACTTTTGTGTTACTGTATTGTTACAATTAGATAACTCATTTTATAACATTTTAGTTTTTATTGTTCGTCTGACATAGTGAATTATTATTTTCCTATAATAAAAATTATTTAAACCTACAATAGTGTTGCTCTATTATAAGCATCAAGGACTAAATCTTTTCACGGCCTCCTGGATAAATATATAAGTGGGAGCAATTTCTGTTATTGTTCCATGCAGTTTCTGTTCCCATTTTTGGCTTATTATGTATCACCCATCATTCGTTTCAGGATTTAAGCCAATTCGTCTGGTCCTTCAACAGTTGTTGCTATCAAGGTCGTATTGTCATTGCACTTGTTTCCAAAACGTTTTCTGTTTTCTATTCTGCAGCTCACCTAGAGATAATTTTGAAGAAAAAAAAATAGAAGAACCTATGAAAATAATAAGAAATCCTCGTCCAAGAACAGTTTAAGTTAATTATTTAGGCAATTTGTGTAAAATAATTTGAATATATCTTGGAATGATCGTGTAGGAATGTTTATATGTCTTAAATGTACGCTTAATATCGTTAAAAAATGTTAACAGCAAATAATTTTAAGTATCATCTAAAAAATACATAATGATATCTATATAAACCATTCGTTGTTTTCATTTAAGAAATTGTTCTCATCCTATAAAAAATTCCTTTTTGAAGAGTACAAAGTCCAGACAGATCAATAAGTGTCTAGGCTGATTTGTGTAGGCATTACAGTAGGCTGCAGCCTTTGGAAATTGTTTGTCATTTAAATAGAAATTTAACTTTAACTAAAAGTAGAATTTAACTTTAACTAAAATTAAGGAACTGAGGTAAAGAACAAATAATAAGCAGAACCAGTTGAGTTTTAGCTGTAAGAAAGGAACATAAAATTAAAAAAGCTTATTGGCAGATCCTGGGGTAGAGCTGTGCCCCCCCCCCTTTGGGACTGCAACCCCTTCTTTACAACCCGCTGGATCCGCCCATGTAACCACCAAAAATGTTTTTAAACGTTATCACTTTCAGTTCATGACATTTGTTCATAACACAAAGAAGGATTGAAAAAGTATATGGTTGTAGAAGATTCAAGAATGTAACTCCAGATGATCCCATAACGATATATCAAAAGCCCGAAACGTTTGAGAATAATAAATTATAAAAACTAAATACGGAAGAGGTCCCTTCATTTAAAATAAAAACTGATTATTCATCAACTCTCCCTCACATCCAGTGAATGTGGGATACGTTAATAACTTATTTTTTGTATAACTTCAAATTGCCACTCCATTTACATATTCGTAGTAGGTCCTATGAATACATTTCAAAACATTTAGTTATATTTTTAATCTGAAGCCTTTACGCTAAGTATTGTATTATATGTATACTTTTATTTCGGACGACGCGAAGGATAAAAACATTTATGTCCAAGGTACCAAACTGCTCTAACTATGTAGGAATATGGTAGTCGTGATTTATTCCGTTCTTACATCCTAATTATCACAACCATCAACCTATAGCTGGTTAAAAGTGCTCAGAAAATCACTATTGAATCGAGTGGGGCTGATTATTTTTGCTCAATCGACCTGATATTTACACTCTTACTTTCACTGCTCGAGTTCCAAAATTAAATTTATTTTTTTTATGATTATTATTTCGTTCGGATTATTTGGCAAACATATCCCCATACAGTTATTGGGCTAATAAACACTTTCAAAAGAGGCATTACCTCATAAAGAAATTAGGTCAATCACTCAACGACTTAGCGGCTTACGCAACCGTTCATGTTCATAACGGACCATGGCATCAGCTCTCTAGGGCCGAGAAACTAGTTAGCACTTTCTCCCCAAAATATTCCGTCTATCAATCAAGGGAAAGATAATGTATCGGTGGGCTTCAATATTTGGGCGCGGCCTGGTGTTGGCTTGTCGCAGATTGTGGAGAGTTTTATTGTCATTGATATCTTGACGCTGATCTGCAGTAGATACTTCTGCAGGCGAAGGTTGAATGTTTCGCTTCGGTTTCGCAATCTTATTGATTTCACCACAATTTAAAGCCGTATCAGTAAGATATGATTTCATTCGGTTGTAAAACTATATTTTTAATAGAATAATCGATTTGTTTCAGAGGTGCACACAATTTTATTGCCTATAGCGCAATGTCGACAGAATGATATCTTAGTTCTGAAATAACAATTATCATCAAATGTTTTAAATAGTTATCTATATTTTTTTTTTTTTTTTTTTTTTTTTTTCGGCACCAATTTTTTTTACTCGTCTCCACGGATAAAATAGTTAAAATGAATTGAAAAAAAACAATAATAGTTTTAAAAGGTTCCAAGTAAATCACCAACTTCAATTCGTCATGTTAGAACCAAGTAGTAGAAAAACTAAGTTTTCTCCGCTTTTCGAAGAAAAAGTTATAACAAAGTTAAGAGAAATATTAAATTTTTATGTACATTATAACATAAACTATTAATATTATAACATAAAATATTATAACATGTGTTTCTGTCCGTTGAACATGGGAGTGAATACTCATACCTATTAATGATTCTAGAGGCTCTGGATTGAGTAATGTTTTTCACCTTCACATGTCGTGCTGGAAAAAGTTATTTCTATTCGTGGTCTGCCACACAGCGACAGAATTTCCAAAAGTTTCCAAAAATTCACCCAATGAAATTATATTATTTATTCTAAACTATAATTGGAACAATATATAGAAGGTTGCAGGTTACGGATTTCATGACATAAAGTTTATAATTGCTTTGGAAGGGACCAAAAGGAAAAAGTAGGTTTTACCCCGGTGGCCGTTTTGGGTTAGTATATATGTATAACTTGATAATCATTTAGTCTCAGACGGAATGACAGTGCACAATTTTCTAATCATTTGTTCTACTTTGCGCGTTATTTGTCACTGCTATTAGGTCGCCTTAAGATTCAGTTAATCATTGGAAGTAATAATAGATAGCAGTTATAAGTTAGATAACCATTATTCAGTCAACAGCTGCTACAAATATTCCGTAGATATGTCCTATTTTTTCATGAATTCATTGAATACTCATAGTATAAAGTTGCTAAATTGGGGTCACCTGTGGTAAAGTAGTTAGCATGGCTACCTACAAAACTAAAGGTAGCAGGTTCGCGTCCCGCGGTGGCCCTAGAATTTTTGAAAGGAAGTAAAAAATCTTTGGCTATGCCGTCCCTCAGATAGGACGTAAAATACAGGTCCCGAGTCTGTACGATGTCGGGTACTTCTTAAAGATAAAAGAATGTTAAAGATCCCTATTCCAATTATACCTGTTTTGGCGAAATTTAGGACTCCCGCTGTAACGTCGTTCGATTAGCCTTAGTAGCATAAAGGGACGTTAAACAAACAAACAGAATATCTATAACAATAAAGTAATGTTTTAATAAATTTTATTATTTCAGTAATAAGATTATAATTATCAAGATATTTTTAAATATTCTAATATTACAATCAGGACATAGCCGAAAAGTGATAAGTGTGTGCGTGGTGCTCGGAGACAGCGGAACAGATAGGCTGGGCCTTGAGGTCAGTGTCTCCCGGTGTAATGTGCCTTGTTCGCCTGCCTTCGCACTGCTTTTGCTCACACTCACACCATCTCTAAACTTAGGCCTCACATCTTATATATAAAATACGATAGAATAGTAAAAATAAAATACATAGGACAAAAAATAAAAATAAAATTTGGAGGACCCCGATTCAAATTCCGGCTCTGGGGAATTTTTATCTTTTCTCTTCAGATAAAAATTAATGATTATTATTAAGAAATAACTTACCATCTGTTATTATAAGTATTGCATATGATGTTTAAATATGACGTTCTGTCTATTAGTTTCTCACATTTGGACAATAGTAGCCAATAGCCTTCCCTGCAATGTGGCGAGGCCTGGCGGGTAGGAATCGTTGAAGAGAAAAGGTTGACATGGCTGGGAAGTGCCCTTGTTAGATCAATTGGCTAGAGCGACTTCAACGAGGTCGCAGAGGATCTGGGTTCAAATCCCAATCGTGACAGTCTTTTAACTTCAGATAAAAAAAAAAATATAGTGATTATCAGATGATATATAATTAAAATAACCTACAGAATTTTAAAATTAACTAGGCTTCAATTGCCTTTATTAAATGGCCATTACGAAGACCGATATTTTATGGAATAAATATTTAATACAGGTAAATTATTCTAAAATAATAAATAAATATGGCGTTAAATGACTTTTATCTAATTGTAAGCTGAACTTAATCCTTTGATCACCAGACCATAACTTTGGAAGATTTGAGCTAACCAGCGATATCTTCCCATTGCACCAAGCTTCAACTAATCACTCCATAAACTACTTAAATTGAAGCGAACTAACTGACCGAGGCAAATTGTTGCAACAGCTGGTTTAAATATTCGCCACAAATCCTGTAATGATGTAATCAGGTTTCGAACTCTCACAAATCGATTTTCCCAGACTACGTAATACCGAACAGGCTTCCAGAGATTTCTCGGATGTGTCTGTAGACCTTATTTGGCCTCTAAACTTTTAAAATATTGATTTTTCCGACTTATATTTCAAAATAACGTTACGAAAAATTTGAAAGGAGTTATAGGAGTTAGTTATAGGAGATAATGATACCTATAAGGTGCTTTGAAAGTACTTCCCTTTTGCGAATTTAAGTTTCATCACTAGATCGTGAGAATTTCAACCTTCATTGAGTTTGTTGACTTAAATCAGTAAAGAATTGATCAGTATGAGTATACTATCTTCATTTTTACATATGTAAAAATCTCGTGTCACGATGTTTGTCCGGTCTAAAATCCGAAACCACTCAAACGATCTTTATAAAAGTTTGCTCATTGTGTATAGTTTGGTCAAACTTAAAAGATATCATAGTTTTTATCTTGATTATTGACCTCAATATTTTTTCATTGCAAATTAAATGTTAATTATACTAAAATATAGTGTAATCATTTGTGAGTTCATAACAGATGACGGTGGAAGTCGTTATATCGAAGCAACACCCATTTTCTTCCGATATTTTGGGTTGGTAAATATGCCGTAGCCAAATTCAATTGCGGCTTGGTCTTGGAAACTCCGTTTTTCTCCATCGGCAATTACATATCGCCTGCTCACGTGTGTGGAAACCATCGAATTTATTGGCGTTAACAAAATACAGGTTAACCAACACTGTGCACTAATTAGCATTTCAATAAATAGAAATTGTGAATTGTAATATTTTTTAATTTTTTTTTTTACTTCAACTATTGATTCGCACCTGTCAGCAGTCGCTGACAATCAGCGAATGAGATGGTGGCAATAGGAAATAACGACATGTCAGGGATGAGGAGGGAAAGCACCCAGCAGCGCCCCCTTCCTGGCTTGATCAAATTACCTTGGATGTCTAAGAGAGCCGATCTCTCATCCAGCGCCTTTTTAGTCTCCTTGAATCCATGCGTATATCAGCCATATTACTGATTAAACTGTTAGGATGTCCGTTCAAGTTAATAAAAAAATCGTTTGTAAAGAGTCGTTATGTGCTGGTCGACTGTTGGTAGATGTAGGTCTGCATGTAAAGTTTTGTTAGTCACGTACCAGGGCGCCTTTGTAATAAGTCGTAACAATCTTGATTGAAACGTTTGAAGTTCTTGCAAGTGAGTCTTTTTAGCGTTTGATTGGCACCAGGGTAATAATTTAAAAAAATGTAAATGGTTATTATAAATTGATTACATACTACTTACATATTTATAAGTAGTATTTAATGAATGAATCATTAATGCATACTAAAGTCAAACACGAGATGCAAAAAATAAAAAATTTACCCCTCCTAAATTCTTTACCAAAAATTTTTAAATATGTGGTAACCTTCTATTCAGAATACCGTAGGTTTTTAGATTAGCTGAAACGTTTTTATCTTTATCAGTGAATAGTGATTTGACTGTATTAAAAAGAGTGGCCATGTCTGCTAGTAAACTCAGTAAATATACCTATGTATGGATGGACTTTTTAAAATTGTCTTTTTATTTTGAATTACGAAATTCCTAATTAAATGTTAAGCAGTATTGTTATTGCTAATGGTTGTACATTATAATTTATCTAAAAATCATTATAATTATTTATAGTCCCACCCGGTAGCGTGTTATTATTTCGTGTAGCGGCGGGTACAAGAGACACCAGGATGTCACTAGCCAGTTCTAGGTCACTTCCGCATTACCTCCAATCGACAGGTTTTCTTTGGAACAAAAGCTCATCATTGTCTCCTACCGTCCTTCACTGATCAATTTGAGACCCTTTTCAATTTCATTGGTGAGGATAATATCACACAATAATTTATTGCTGTTGATATAATTAAAATAATACTATTTAGAATTATTTTTAAAGATATTTAAAAACATTTTTGTAACTTTTAAGTCCGTGTAAATACAGTAGTTCATCGATAAAATTTAAGTGGCTAAAGCGTAGTAGCCTCTTCCCCCACAAATTTGGTTGTGGGGAGAGATGAATGCAGGTTTCTGATTTTTAATTATAAAAATAAAATAAATGATATTAATCATTTCTTAATAATCAAAATACCCATCATTAAATAACCCAAATAAATTTCTGCCAACGAGTTAATTACTTTTATATGCCCTGTGAATAGACTTTTGAATTTTAAAGTATTAAAATATTCTAAAAACGCTTTTTCATCAAATTTTTATCTGTTATGTAGTCGTCTAGGTGCCTAAAAACAATTGTCAGTCGGTTAGCGAGGTTAGGCAGATTCTAACAACCATAATCAAACAATTTTCTTGAGCTTATACGTCATTCATGAGACCATGTCGGTCGGGGTGTGAAATGTTTCTGGTGCATCTATTTGCGAACACACCATTCAGCATAGATTGTTTCGTCATGAGTAAAGAAGCTGTAGTGTATCATCCCAAATGAAGCCCACCAAACAATAATTATTAACTCACACTGACATTACCTCAGAATTCGTTAATGTTTTTGGAATTACAAAATGAAATCTGGCGAAAAACACGCTTTGACTTCTTTGTACAATCAGGAGTGTATCAATGCATTTTCATGTTACGGAGGTAAATAAACATGTTTGTTTTGGAAGAGGATTAATAAATCCAAAGAAATTCCATACAACTTCAATACAAAGAAATAATCCTTCAAACATATCACTTTATTATTAAGAGAGGGGATTTCATGTTAACATGATTTCATGCATTGATTTTCGGGCAACCCAATTGAAATAGAAATTGATTGATTTTTTTTTCAATTTTATATCAACTATTGGTAGGGATAGTAGCTATGGTAGAATCCATTAGTATTATGGAAATTATTTATGTAATATTAATCGTCATGGACTTATTTTTTCCCAACTTATAATGTTATATTCGACTTAACTCTAATGGTTTTAAAAAGTTAATTTTTTGTCTTTCTTTAATGTCGTACCCGTGGTTGACTGTGTATCTTAAAAGTCCATCTAGGCCGTGGTGATCTCTATTGTGCCTAGCGTACTCCGTCATTTCCAGGTGAGGAAGTATGGCAGATGATGGTTATGATAAGGACATTGCTGGAGATAAGGAGAGAGACGGATGTTGGATTCCATTTCCTCACCCTGTCCAGCTGTCTTCCTTCACCTATCTCTTCAACCCTCATCTCGTTTATTTCCTTTTGAAGCATTTCATCGCAAAATGATGTTATTTTCCTCCACTATTTGTCCTTTTATTTATTATTTTATCTCTCATTTTGAGCTGTATTATTACTTTGGGCATAGCGAAATTGCTTAATTAATTAGTTTGAAAAAATCAGCCTCAAACATTACCTAGGGAGGAATAATGTACAGAACATGCTGTTTGCTCAGTTGCAAGAATTAAGTTAAGTAAATTCTCTTTATTTTTTCCTCGGTATATGTATATATTGAGTATCATAAGATGGATGTCGGGAAGTCCCAGTGATCAAACGCGTTAGGAAATACGCGTTGCCAAAAAGAACAGATAAGTGATGACCCGAATATAGCCCGTTCAAAACCCGGAGTCTGGTGTCATATAAAAATACTCGGCATTAATCCTCTACCCTCTCCCCTTGCGCGGGGAACCCCGTATGACCTAAACGGCGAGGATCAATAAAAAAAATTAAATTAAAAAAGGTATCATGAAATGAGTTATTTTTGACAACACGCGGAAAAAAGTACAAATTTGAAATTTATGTGAATTCGATGAAGATTTATTAGTCCATAGATGGTAAAAAAAATGTCTGATTTGAAGAAAGTTTTTGATCTTATAGGCTGGAAGTACTTATTTCATAGAGCACAAATATTTTAAAATTGAAGTTATCAAGCTTTTTTCATTTTTGCTTACTACTCGAAAATTATTTATTGTTGGCAAAATGGTATTATGTTTTAAATATTATAACATACAATTTTGCGTCGAATGAGTTACTCAAAACTAAAATCGGTCAAGTAGTAGCCAAGACTGATTATCAAGTATTTCCCCATTTTAGCGGAAAAATGAATTCCGCTCATATTCCAACACCTATGATTTGAAAATGGCTACTCCTAATGCAAAAGGTTACATAATAATGGCCAATTTCAAGTACCCAACAAAACAAAAATCGAATATACTGATGAATAGTGAGAAATAGTTGGAAAAGTTTTAACTCTGGTCATCATTTATGAAAGCTATCCGATAAAAATCTAGCTTCTCTGTGGCCTCCTCATTACTGATGCAGTAGTGCTAGAGCCGCTGAAAGGTTGCACCTGTTGACATTTAGGTGAATCTGTTTTAGGTTGCTTCCGAAAGGACAACCGCTGACCTCTTCTCGCCCAGTTCGTTTTTTTAAAAGTTCTCTTGAGCTATTTAAGAATACCTTAGAAATTCCGGTTTAAATAGAAATTTTAACACTGCACGAATTCTTAAAAGATGAAGCTAAATTAGTTACTCATACTTAAAAGAAATACCCTACAATACAATATAATATAACACAACGCCAATGACCCACTACAGTAGAGCCGAAGATAATGAAAAATTAAAGTAAAAAAATTGAGATTTTATAACATTGACATCAACTTAATTTAGCAAATTTGTGTGTTTAACGTTACTTTATGCCACTAAGGCTAACAGTGGGAGTCCTAAATTTTTCCTACCCAGGTATAATTAGGATAGGGATCTTTAACGAGTACCTGACATCGTACAGGTTCAGGACCTCCATTTTATGTCCTATCCGAGGGACGGCATAACCAAGGATTTTTTACTCCCTTTAAAAAATATTAGGGCTACCGCGGGACGCGAATCTGCGACCTTTAGTTTTTTAGGTTGCCATGCTAACCACTACACCACAGATGACCCCAATTTAGTAAATTTATATGTCTATAAATATTCAATGAATTCATGAAAAAAGTAGGATATATTCATGGAACGCTTGTAGCAGCTATTGATTGAATAACGGTTATCTAACTTATAACTGTTATCTGTTATTACTTTCAATGATTAATTGAATTTTACGGCGACCAAGTGCTTTTACGGCACTGTGGTTAATCGCTAGTTGCCTTAATCTATCCGTTGCTCTCATTACTTTTCTGATTGAGTTTCTATACCCTTTTTTTGTTTCTTATGGGCCTTCCAGAGAGAAAAATTGCCTAACTATCGTTCTCAAATAGAATCACGTAAGAATAATGATTAAATATAAGTAAAAAAAAAAATTGTGTTAGCAGTGATAAGTAACGCGCAAAGAAGAACAAATGATTAAAAAATTGTGCACTGCCATTCCGTTTGTGACTAAATGATTATAAAGTTATGCATATATACTAACCCAAAATGGCCACCGGAGTAAAATCTACTTTTTCCTTTTGGTCCCTTCCACGGCAATTATAAACTTTATGTCATGAGATCCGTATTCAACTAGCGTTAGTTGTTGAACTGTAGTATTTAAAACTTAACTTTTGTTTGTTTGTGGAATGAACTTGGATGAGGTATCAAAAGGTATCAAATCATGAGGTATTCCTGCATGCTGCATGAATGAGGAGTATAGTGAACTAGATTTCCCTTGATGTTATCTTCGAATAAAGATATTGAAATTTCGAACTTGATCAAATCCTTGATCTTTTCGGATTATGTTCCTAAAAATAGAAATAGGTTTCAACCGCCGAGAAAGGACCCTGACATCGGAGATATGTAGTAATGAACTCGGTGTGGGTGTGCCGGCCTTAAACCTGACCGCAGGATCGTGATGTTGGAGTAAGCCATTGACGATCGTTGGCTTATAGATCTCCGTTTGAAATTTGACATTCTTAAACATTTCGGATTTTCAATAAATTTTAATACTCTACGAAGTAATCAGCGACTTGATACAATGTAGACGATAGTGATCGATCAACCGAACTCTTTAACTACTTTACAACAAAACGTCAGAAGATGTTATAAAGTTTCAATATTCCTTCTATTAACCAGATAACATCATTTTATCCCTAGTTGGAGGTATCAGTTAACCAGGAGAACTTTTGTTGGTTAGTTACCGTTAGTATGCGATGTTGATTAATTGAGATGAGATCAGACTCAAGCGAGGCGCTGTTATTTTCAATTGGGGAAAGGATTATTTAAATATCTTTATTTCCTGGAGTTAATTACTGCCTCTTTCAGAATCAGGCATTCTTAAATATTTTTATTTTGTTTCTCAAATTGAGTAGAATTAAACATTAAATCCACCCTATTTAGTAGAATACCCGGATATAATAATTGTAGATATTATTCATAAGAAGGAATATATAAATCTGAAGTAGGTATCTGCTTTTGGTTTTTTACTTTCACTTACCTATATATGAAATATATAGTAAGTGGAAGTATTGCGATCGTGAAAAAATTCGACTTCCGGTTTTCAACGGAAATACACGTTTTGGGGTCCCCTGAGTCGAAATGACCAAGTCCCGCGAAATGGTCTGTGTGTGTGTGTGTCTGTGTGTGTGTGTGTGTGTATGTGAACAGACTAGCTCAAAAACTATAAACCGTGCGATCCTGAAATTGGGTATTTAGTGTAGGTATATGCCCGCGATGTGACAGCATAAATTTCATTAAAATTACTTAAAGGGAGGGGGTACTTTACTTAATAACTTTTTAGTTTTTTTTCGATTTTCTCAAAAACGGCTCTAACGATTTTGATTAAACTGAGTATTTCATCTATTTATATGCCCGAGATATGACTGTAAAAATTTCATCAAAATTGATTAACCGGAGGGGGGACTTTACTTAATAAATTTTGTAACATTTTCACGTGTTTTTTTGGTTTTCTCGAAAACGGCTCTAACGATTTTGATTAAACTTAGTATTTGATCTATTTATATGCCCGAGATATGTCTGTAAAAATTTCATCAAAATTGATCAACCACAGGGGGCACTTTACTTAATAAATTTTGTATCATTTTTACGTGCTTTTTTTATTTACTCAAAAACGGCTTTCACGATTGTGACCAAACTGGGTATTTGATGTATGTATATGCCAAATATGTGATAGCCAACATTTCATCAAAATTGATCAACCGAAGGGGGGACTTAACTTATTAAATTTTGTATCATTTTCACGGGGTTTTTTGTTTACTCAAAAATGGCTTTAACGATTAATAAAAATAAGATATGAATGTAGAAAAATGTGTGACTTTGGGAAATGATATTTAACAAAACACGTCAATTTCTTATCTAAGTAAGTTGGTAAGTGAAAGTTGTGTGTTGCGCGCACGTACCAGATTTTTAAAGTTTGAAGTGGGCCTAAGAGGGCTCATTATTAGGCAATGTTGGCTAAAAATCAGTAAAAGGCTCACACTTATGTAATTTTCCTAATCGCGCACCCATCAGCTCACGTCATCTCAAACCTGCAGTTTCACCTCTTTTAATATATACATTAATACTACACAAAAAAAAAAAAAAAAAAAAAAACATGTTTATAATATTACAATAAAAATAAAATGCATATAAATATAATGCAATACAATTAAAAAACAAAAATTTGATGTTACCATACATTTTATTATTTCTACATCTATAGTATAAATATAATAAAATATATGGTAAAATCAAATTTTGTTTTTTAATTGTATTGCATTGTATTTGACTACATTTTATTTTTATCGTAATATTATAAATATTGTATTACAGGGCGAAAATGACCCAGGTGGTCGAAAAGCTATACCATATATAAATAAATAAATAAAATCAAAAAAGTAGGTTATAATAGTAAAAGTTATACAAACAAATTGTAGATATCACATTTTTTTTGTCATTTTCGCACTGTAATACAATATTTATAATATTACAATAAAAATACAATGCAGTTAAACACTATAAAATTACAATGCAATACAATTAACATACAATTAACATACAATTAAGAAACAAAATTTGATGTTACCATACATTTTATTATTTATTTATATTTAATTTAAATTTTATCGTTAACGCTTTAATCATTTAAATGTTTTACCAGTACCTAAACCAAGACTTTTTCTCATGGATCTTCAGTAGCATTCAAATCGAAAAATGAATTGCTAACATCTAACATTATTACCCCCCCCCCCCCCCCAACCCAGAATGTTCTTATCTAACCTAGTAACCTAGTATGTATTAGTGTATTTTCACCCAATGGTAAACATTTTTGTAATTTGTCGAATTAGGTGATTCAGTGCAATATGTTATTAAAAGTAATATTACAATCAAATAATCAAATCGCACGTCTCAAAGATGGTAACAATCAAAATATATCAAATTGGAGTTATGCATAACGTATTATTTTATTTATTTGCTTTTTTTAGAGGCGTAAAAACTCTTCCGTCATCGACCGCTAAAAATGATTTTTATTTTTCACTTTTTTCTTCTCCGTGTTCTTCTGTTCCAAAGTTCTTACAGAAATACCAGGTTCTTCAGTAATTCTTCTTCAGCTCGATTTCATCAGTCGATATCCGTTTTCTGCAGATCATCTTGACTCTCCCATGATAGCGTCTATCCAGGACTGCACCTCTTTTTTTCTCCTGTTTTTCTATTTATCAGTTTAAGATAAAATTTATAAAGCTATATAGAAACGTTTATACAAAGATAGCAACTGATAATTATGCATAACGTTGGAATCAGAATTACAGTATTTACAATGCCAGAATATAATCATAATTGTCTTTCTTTTCTTTTTTTTATTCCTTAAATATGATGAGAAAGTTTCTTTCCTCAAATCCCAATAATTTTGAATAACTTTAAAAAATTTTAAGTAACGGTGACTGTTATTCAATAATTTTTAACTATTATGAATATAACAGTTAATTTTATTTTACAGTTGTGCCTTTCTCTTATCTGGTCTTATTACATTTCTTAGAAAGATCTCAGATACCCTTTTTTTTTTCATTTCCTTCATTTATGTTCCTCATAAATAGCTGCTATCCTTTCTTTAGAATTAATTAGTTTGTTAGTTAGGAATTTTTTCTACTTTTGTATTAATAAATCATAAAATTATTGTTAATTTTTCGACAAGTTCATTATAGTCATCAGTTGTGTTATTCTTATTACAATAATCAGACTCTTCATGCACACCATTGGAGAAATAGCTTGTTTTTTATTCCCTGCACATGCTTGCAACCTTAGGCTACTGCATTGAATTAATCACATCTGATGCAGATCGTATTCCGTGGCGAACTCCCATTCGAAGTGAGAGCTTGGATGTGACCGAACTGGGAAGTGGCTATTGTCGTCCTAGCTGGGGACAAATCGTTTCGGGGAGGGTGCGGTCTCCATGGTTACACCCTCCCTACTGTCGGCACCATCTCACAGTTTCCATGTAATCGTCGATAATCGAATTTTTCCTTAAGAAAAAAATTCCATTAATGATTTTTCCAAGTTTTAAGTATATCTACTGTCCGCATCTCGTGTACCTTTTTATTATTTTATTAGATAGGTTCATGATTTTAAAATCTATTATATTTTTTTCCGTCAAGGTTAAAGTTTACTTTTCGAGGACCTTCGTTTCGTTTGGGTTATTTATTTAATCATATTTTAAAACTGCACATAAAAATAATAAGGTCTATAATATTACTTGGCAGTAATATTACTCTCTACCATTGTTCTATTATCCCAAACGCACCATTTTAAACTTATCTTGAACTGTTATTAGTAATACTTTAAAAATTAACATCATACATCGGCAATCATCACTCTAGTAGTGGATTGCCTATGTTAATACTAGCTAGGGTGCCCGGCTTCCCTCCGGTAGTAGTGATAGGGAGAACAAAATTTCATGAAGGCACAATTTTCTCAGCATATTTCTTTTTATCCTGAACTATGAGGGATGGTAAAATCTTATTGCAAAAATGCTATTATTGGAGTTAGTCGTTTTGTCAACTGGAATGCTCACCATAAATAGTAAACAAACCAAATTCTTTTTCGTAACTACAATAAGAACACTTCAAACTTTTTATTTTCGATTTATATTCAGCCAATTCATCTCTTATTTTATGTCTGATTTTATTAGCTCACTGTACTACTAAGAAATGTTCACTCATATTGCATTAAATTTACTTAAGTATATATTATATATATAGATTAAATGTAATGTGCTGACCATATCTAAGCCTTCTTATGAGAAAACTAATTTTTTAAGGAATCCAGTTGGTTTCCTTATAGATTGCAGTGATTTAAAATCATTATTTTATTTTGAAAGCAAAGGATAAACTATTTATTTTCGCTTAATTTTTTAGTAATTTGAAAAGAACAGCTGAACAAATATATAACCTTTACAAACTGAACCTGATAAATGAACAATAAACATTGAGTGAAACGCACTCTAGCGCTTCCTGGTAGCCTGGAGCTCGAACTAAATTTTTCATTCATAAACTCGTATCTCAATCTCAGATAGGCTAATTACATGGTGCGAGAGGCTTAAAATTCTAGTCCTTTTCTCTTCACTTTTACACCCTTAAGAGAAAAACGGAAACATAAGAAGGTTTCTTAGACTTCCGTTAGGAGTTACATGGCTAAACGACGACATAACTTTCTTAATTGTCCTTGGAGTCGTTTTTGAGCCTTATCGGCACGCACATTGTACACTTTGCTTTATAATATTTATTGATTATTTATTGCCTATAAAATAAATAAATAATATTACTTACAATACTAAATGTGTCGTTCAATTGACAGAAGACTGATTTTGATTTCGAAATATTAAAGAAGAGCACTTTTAATAATATTTCTCTATGAAAAATTCGTGCCTTTCTTATTTTGTAATAGTATGAAATATTGAAATATAACCGTTTACTAAAATATACAAATAAAATCAAAAGTTAGGAATTTTCAAATGAAAACTATTATTTAAAGTGCTTTCATGCAAAATGCTGTAATTGGACGTTATTATTCAATCAATGATTATCTGTTAGATAATTAATTTATAATTTTAAAACTATTAAATCATACATATAAATGTTTTAAATCTATATATACCTATATTATTTCGCAAGGCCATTTTTTTTGTCGGTACGCCATAATTCCTTAATACTTCATCAAATTTCATGATAGAGGCATCATTTTAAAGCTCTCCTTAACCGCCACACCGGAGAATATAGAAATCATTCATTTTGCCTTCGATTGCGAGTTATAATCGCAAAACCACGGTTTTGGGAGAAAAATGGTCATAGAGATTTCTAAATGGTGTCATTTTCGGTTATATACATTTTTTCGATTAAAACCTTCGTCTGCGAGTTGTAAGTGAAAAATTGCAATTCTCAGCGAAAATGGCTTTTTCGTAGGTGTCATTTATTTCAGTTTGTCGACGCGAACATTTTTATTTTATACACTTTTCCGATTGTCGACGTCGTTTGCGAGTTACAAGCAAAATAATGCGATTTCAGTCAATAGAATCAGCGCATTCGCTTTCCGCGAAACCAATATGCATATTTACATAAGTATGCGGTGTTTTCAAGGGTGCGCTTTTTCAGTGACATCTATGTCTGTGTAAAACAGACCTACCAACAAACAATCGCAGATGACCATATCGTAACTTCAAACATAGTTTTCAATGAGGTTCTGTAAACACGTTACTACTATGTAAATACCTTACACTTGTGTTTAAAAAAATAAATAATCTACAATTTAAACACATCTATTCTTTACTTCAGACCTCACCTATTCCTTATAGTTTAAAAGTTGAAATCGGAGTTCACAGTTCTGTCAACTGTAAGGCTCAAATTATTTTTAGATTTTTTTTTTTTAATTTGAACTATTTATTTAATTAATCTATCGTTATTCTTGAGTGGATCCAGCTTTTCTTTCTAAGCAGTTGCAAAAAAATAAATCAGAAGGTCCCTTAGAAATTCCACCTGATTTATTCTTCATTAACAAAGTTTTAAATAAATCGAGTTCCTAATTTATTAAACTTCAATTTTTTACATTGCTATAAAAAAAAAAAAAAATACAGTAGTGACTCAGATGCAAGGACTGACCCACTCACACACGACTGTCAAATGGTGTGAGTTGCTCTCCTGTAACTGACTTAGCTCGCTTGCATTGTACATCCTTATCTAATCAGGGATTGTAAACTTATAATATTTTATTAGTACTGTTAATTTTGACGAGATCATTCCGATTCCCAAAATGATTTTTTTCACCTTGTTTAAGATTATTTAAAAAAAAAAATTGTATAAATCAATGTTTTTATATGTTCAAGATTTTGGGGCTTATTGTGGAGAGTAAACTCTTACTGGGGAGAGAGCGCAATTAAGACTATCCGGTAATTACATTATAAAATTAACGTTTAATAATATTTATTATTACTTCAAGCCGAAGGAAACCTGCACTATTTGCAACTTAAGAGAGCTAGAAGATGTTTTTCATATTTTGGTCCGGTGCCCGATTTATTCTGCTTTCCGCCATCTGCCCTACTCAATCGGTTTAAACTGGTCGAATTGCTCAAAATCGAGAACATTCAATCCCTCAAAAATCTCTTTTGTTACATTCGGCAATGTTGTAGACTAAAATCATTCATTGTTAATGAATAACCGTTAATTAAGATCGAACATCTATTTTTAATTTTATATGTTATTAATTGTTAATATTTATATTTGTTAATGTTATAAAAAATTAAATTAATTATAGATACTTTGATTTATATTTAGGAAAAAGGTTTTTAGGCATATAATATTTATCTATTGTTTATATTAAGACTTTATTTAATGCTTTTTTGTCAAGTATTTATTTTAATAATGTATTTAATGTGTAATAATGTTTTTAAATTGCTATGTGGAGATGATGTTGCCACATCTTGTTCTCTATTATCACTTAAATATTATTGTTGTTAAATATTGTTGTTAGCTGTAACACATCTTGCTTGGCCAACTCTATTTGTATGGGGTATTCCCCAAAAACAAATAAAGGAAATATCTATCTATCTACTTTGGGAGAGAGTAAAATAGTATCTAACGTAAATTATTATACTATTATATTAATATTATTATTACTTTGAATTTTAATTTTCAGAGGTTTTAAAAAATATTATTTTATCGTGCCCTGAACGTTAAAGACCGATAGTGGAAGTTATGCATGCTATCTGCCACATCAAGATACTCCACTACGACCTAGCTCGGAATCTGCTCTATCTGATTGGGTTCATTGTCTCGGAGTACTCTCATTGTTATCTGCTTAATGGCTCTAGAAATGAAAATATAGTTCCACTCTAAAGGTGTAATGGATTTGGGTTCCGTAAAATGCCTTACTTAACAGTTACAAGTTCTTGACTCGTGTGTTATTTTTTAATAATAATAATAATAATAATAAGATAGTATAGATTTCTTTTCCAGCTATCAGCAACGATGGAGTTTAGTGAAATCGGATAAATGGGGCAAATTTCGTTTTTCAGGTTTTGAAAAATGGTTGAGGGAGGTTGGAATGGCAAAGGATTTCGATGCATGCTTCTCGGTGAAATTAAAATATTTTATTACTTATCTAAAAGTAACAATTATGCATTATTTTTTATTAATTTTGTTGTCTTGCTATGTTCAGTAATGTATTACTTTAATAAGTTATAAAAGTAGTTTTAGTTTGAGTTAAACTTTTAGCAAAAGTATTAAAAAAGTGAGTGATATTGCATCCTGATGTATTAGTTATGTGTTGTCATTTACACTTTTCGTTAATTTGTTATTTGTGATTTTGATCAGCGATTTCATACGATTTCAAAATGTAAGAATGCTGTTTTCTGACAGTATTTTGATATTAACAAAAAAGTTATTCTACGTAAACTGTTATTTTAACATATTTTTTTGAGGTATCTATGTAAACAGCATAATTATCCAATTATATGTGTTAAATAGAATTTCTTTGTTAAATTTTATGGTTTGTGTAACTAAAAATGTTTTCCTTTTACCACCTATAGTTTGAATTTATTTGGAAATATGCTAGTAATCTAATAGGAGCGTTCTTGCATGGTTATACTAGTTATTATTTTTAGGTACAATTATCTTCTCATCAAAAATAAAATTCCTATCTTTTAAATTTCTTTTAGATATTTTATTATTTTCTTAAATAAATTTCAGATGGGTATTATATTTTATAACTTAATTTTTAGTCTTTCCGCCCCTATTAATATATGCTCTTGAGCACATGTTTATTTCAAATATTATTTATTTGTTTCTTCCATAACTTCTGAGGTTGTTGTTGGGAAAAAATGTTTTAATTATTATTATGGAAGGATTCCTTTATTATTAAAAGAAAGGAACCCTTTAATATAGTATTAAACTACTGATTTTTGTTTTATTGTTCCTTATCGGGTTCGAAATTTTTATATCCTGTAGATTAGTTTCTAACTTAAAATTATGAGTAAGTAAGATAATGCGATTTATATTGGGTTGGCCAGGTCATTTTTGTGTTTAAAGCTGGAATAGACCCTCACCTTTACATGTGCTTTATTTTATTTTTATTTCTTATATATTGTATTTTTACATTCCCGAAAATCCTACATAATGTATTTACCCTGTTTTTATGATAATTCATAATGAAAAATATTGTATATGCGACATATATAGAGTTAGTTAAAGAAAGTCTAAAGCATGTGTGTGCAACAACCGGCCCGCTGTAACATACGAACCGGTTCGCGAGACATTTTGAAAAACCCAATTAAATAAAATTATTACACTACTTACTCCAAATGAGGAAGATTGAGATTAATAAGGGCATAAAAACTTCGGCGTGTATCGATACAGCTTAATTTGAACAATAATAAGTTACGCATGTTCAAAATTCATATGCGCAAAAAATGCACTACTTTTAAAAGCGGCCCGCGAACGTATTTGCCCACTAAAGTTTGGCCCTCAACATGTCGAAAATCGCCAATACCCCGTCTAAAGCATAAAATTTAGTTTAAGGTAATATGTTTGTCGAAAAGATTATGATTTTTCTTTGTCGATCGCAACCTCCATTAACGAATTAATCACTAGCTTTCTTAAAATAATTCGTATTCGTGACGATTTGCATTATAGCGAATTTTAATTTATTCCCGTTTCATGTGTTTCCAACCTTGGCCGTAACATTTCATGCAAATGTTTGTGGGTCCCAAACATTTTACTTTATCATTATTATTTAAATCTAGTTATGTGAGGGTAGCTAAAGTTCTCGAATAGTTTACGAATTTCCATATTTAACGTTGGTCAGTCAACGATTCCGTGATACCCACTGAAAATTTTTTAATCGACAAATTATAAAGATAATTTATTTTGTTATTAATTATCTATATTTGCATATTTACTTTCTCTTATATATCTTACATGGTGGCATTGGAGAGTAAAATATTAATGAAATAGAATAATTATATATTAGTTTTGTATATAAAACTAATTATATTTATATTACTATATAATATATTTATATATTAGGATATAAACAATGATTCGCAATGAGAGTTTCATGTCTTATTATATTCTTCTTAATGACTATATTTATCTATGTGATCTATATTTATATTTAATTTAGAAAGTTGTTAAAATGTTTAATGATGAAGTTGGAAGTGTGCCACCATTCGCCTAAGAAAAGGGGGTAGACAGATATTATTCAGCATAGTGAATCTAAATTTTCATTTTTATAAAATTATTTTACTTGCACTATAATACATCTATCAAATCGTTTTGTAATTAACTCAAACAAGTATTACCTAAACGTTTAAAAAACGAATAAGAAGAAAAATCTTTTAATTAGTCGAAAAAAACCTAAAATTTTGCGGGTTGTTAAAAGTTTTTGACCGATCTTGACTTCTTTCTCAGCGTTTGATACATAACCTAAATTTGATGATATGTTTGTTTAATCGTTTTTTTAAGGCCCAATCCAAAATTTTTTATTCGAAAACAATGAAAATGAATATTTAGTAAAATGTTAGAACTTTGAGGGCGAGGAAGGATGACTTAAAAATGAAGTCCTTTATTATTTTCTAGTAATCTTTCACCAAGAAACTACCTCGTTATATATATATATATATATATATATATATATATATATATATATATATATACATATATATGAATTTGCATGTAGGTAATAATTTAAAAAATAACTATTCCTTTTAAAATATAGGAAATATTAATATTTTTTTTTTTTTACAGGTAAGTGAGTTTTACTAAATTATTGGAGTACGGTAAGTTCATTGTTCAATCTATATACCCTTATCAGTATTAATTTGTTCATTGATGGACCCAACTTACTATCCTTTTATTTTATTGTTGTTCATTTTCAACATATAAATTAAAATATGAATCAGCTATATTCATTTACATTTTTTCATTAAGAATATAAATAAAAAAATAACATAAAGAATCTATAATAAAATATTACTAACTTACTAACCGGATAATAATAATAATAATCGTCACCGGTTGATAATTTTAAATGTATAAACAGGAATATTTGGCCCATTGTAGTCTTTCCTGGCGGTCGAACGTTTAAACACACTTTAAACGTTGAACAAGTAGTACGAAATTTTCTTTCTTCCTAAAGTTATTGTTTTGTTTTTTTCGAAATGGGAACTATTTAACAAAATCATCAAAAATTATATATGAATTTTTTATGTCTTTTTCATTTGATTTTGATAATAACTACTTGGCTTCATATTGAATATAATATTATTATTTTATTAATTACTTTTACTCGGGCAGAACATTGCTTTGGGGAGTATCGTATCTGTTATTCATTTCTCATTTCGACTATTTAAGAATGTGGCTTCTTAAGAAAGAAAATCTTCCGACCTGTTGAAAAATCACGTCTTACAATTTTCCACCTGAGCTCCCGTAATTACTGTTAAATAGTTTCAGTAAACTGCCGATTGAAAGTGTGCCTAATTGGGGCTAAGATAAAAGTTGACATTTCGCTGTAGCAACCTCTTAGAGGGAAAGTGCTCGGTTTTTTTTTCACCCCTCAGAAGAAATCGCCGTCTTTCACGTCCCGCAGTTTTTGTAATGTATCAAGCTCGGTTTGAGCAATTTATGAAAGCTGGGAGCTTGGACCGTGACAACTGTTTAAATTGAAAGCATAGTTTCGAAATTTGCTGCTCTGTTGCTCTCGATAACATACGGCCGCATAAATGATTGGGACACACCGGCCATTTTCATCAAAAGCTGATCGATCCCCTTAAATTAATGAGTTGAATAGAGATTATAACAGTTAGTTCAGTATGCATGTTATACTGAGTATGAGGAAGAACCGAGTTAAATTCCTCTAAGCAAACATTATTGCGAAAGGAAAAAAACTGAGTTCACGATTATGCAGATTAAGATATCCTCCTGTATATGCGATCTTCATAAAAACCGCCCTTCCAAAACCTCTAGGGCTACTTTTAACTCCAGGGCTACCCGTTTCCCACCTTTCTGGCTGCCAGTTGCTCCCGGAATTATAGGATCTACCTATATTTTTTCCCCAATCTACATCTACATCGGATCTACCTACATCTTTAGTTCAATTACCGGCCGTTGTCGAATCATTTATCGTCTAATAAAATAGTTTAAAATTATACCTACATTTTTGTATATTTATACAAACAAACCTTCATTCTTTCCTTCCTCGATAATTATTTATTTTTGTCATAAATTCCTCGATAACAAGTGCAAGTACAAAATAATATTATTTTTTTTTTGTCAGAGGCTATCGATCGTCCTGCGATCATGGAAGGTTTTCCCGTAACCACTTAACCTAAATGAGTTTACTGGTGTTAAACCTTTTCAGTAAATTTTTTTTAATGTTAGTTTATATTGATTTCTTTTCTCAAGCCATCCCACATTTCACGATGGACCTCATTAAATTATAACGTTATATAATATAATATTGATTCTGTTGACTATTATTTTTACTAAGTTCTGATGTCACACATCAAAGAAAATAATGATATTTAATAAATTTCTTTTGGGGAGGGGAGAGATAATCAACTGTTATTTTTTACGATATGTTAAATGATTATAAGGATTTTCAGTTAAAAGTTTTTTATTTTGGAAAGCCAACGTTTCGATCCAACTTTTGGATTTTCATCACGGTAAAAGAAAACAAATAAATGAGTATCTATGAATTGGAATCTATGAATTATAGGAAATATAATAATACTCGACATCAATCCCCCACCCTGTCCCCTTTCCCTGGAAACCACGGAGGCCTGAACGGCGAGGAAGGGGAGGAACAAAAAAAAAATTAAAAAGTATCCCGCCTCTGACTATAGTTGCTGCAAACTTAACATCAGAAGTTTATGCAGAACATCTGGAAGCAATGCCAACTTAACTATAGTTGCTGCAAACTTAACATCAGAAACAACAACAACAAACAACAAACTAAACAATCAAAAGTTTATGCATGCTGTCCAAATAACTTTTACTGTTGGAAGTAGTTTAAGCACGTCCTCCCTTCGTTGAAACATTTTTGTTGGCTTAGTGCAGATTGAACTGCATGAAGTAGTTCTATTTCATATCTCCAAAATTAACAAGAGGATTAACTTGGTAAGACAAACAGTAAAAATAAGTTGTGAAAGATTTTTATTTTGTATCGATACTAGAATACGGAGTCTTCGTCGTCACCTTGGATTTGGATGCGCTCACTGTATCTGGCGTATCCAAGAGACCGTTCTGGGAAGATGTCTCCATTGATTGGACTATAGACCAGATGAAGGTTGGAAAGGTTCTTCGAAAGGTTCCATTGTGGGGCCTGCACCTATTGTGCTGCCAGGCTCCTCACTAATTACAATCGGCCAGACTGCTGTCTTTGTCTAGGACCAACAATGGCTTACCCTGCTAGACCTGCTCATCGGTGTCTTCGTATTGCGGCACATCTAGGTCTGATCGTTGACGGAGAATCGACGAATTCCCCTATTTTTTAAACACATTTAAATAAAATATCTCCATATTTATAATTGTTTTCATTGTTGTCTTTATTGTCAATCTTCTAGTCTTAATTGGTAGTCGGTTTAAAACTTATAAGATAAACGTCATTCAACTAAAATATCCATCGCGTCCTTCTACTAAACAGATCATGTATGAAGACGATTTAATAATTCATTCAAAAATTCCAACACGGGTGATTATAATTAAAAGTATTATCCTGACTCACACAGGAAATTATCTGGGTATTGTGGTTGCCGAGGCTGTAACGAATATTTCCCACGCCAGGTAATTTGTTGACCATTTCCCATTTCCTCTTGCTAAACGATTCTCTTCAGAAAGATACCTAGGTCGAATGGTAATGTTACTTTTATAATTGCCTGCTGATTTCTATTTCTAATAACTTGGTGTTTATATAGAAATAGAAAGGGTCAGTAGCCTTTTGCTAGTTGCTCAGTGCTTTAATAAAAACTCAGATTTTATTGAGCATTTCTAATACACAAGCCTTTCTATCAAAAAATTGCAAAGGTTTTTCTATTGGTAGATTATAAGGCCATTTTGTTGCTTGTTGTTTCTCCATCAACTAGGTATGTTTAACGGAGAAATTTCTTGAAAGAGACTTAATAGGGATGCGTATGAGAGCATCTTTTTCAAATAAATAATTTTTGAAGAGTTTATAACTTTCGCTTCTTGAAAAATAAACCTCTCTAAACGATGGCTGGATCCTATCAAAGGGAGTAGATAAAGAGTTCCTGATCGTCTTTCCTGTGGAATATTGGATCGGAGGAAGCCTCACGCGATCCGAGATGAGGGGGAGGTTCCGGGATGATCGGAGATTGTAGATTTGAACCAATTACGAGGGAATGAACAGAAGATGGAGAGGGGTGATCCCTTCGAGCTTGTATTTTACTTTAGTAGACCCTCGGGCTGCACGGCATTTATTTTCCAATGCACCTGAGGATATTTATCCTTTGATTGTAAAGTGCTTGCAGGTTTAATTTTTGGAGCTCGTTTTTGTCAATGAGAACGAATGGCATTCAAAGAAATTTGTAGCATGAAGCACGTTAATTATCCTTCTTTTCAGAAGCACGTTAATTATACTTTATTTCTTTTATTGCTGTTCCCTTCCGGTATAAGTTTCTCTAAGCTAACATCAATAGCTTTTTTTTATAAAAAGAAAATTGTTATATAAATAAATGCTCAACATAGATATACGTACACATGCATTAAGACGCCGTCTTATAAGGCTCGGAGAGGTCATGCAAGTTTTTATTCATAATTTATTATGTTCGTCATATTTTAATAAATTATAATATTTTATAAATTTTCTTATATCTTGAGGAAATTAATTTTAATTTCAATTACGAAAAATAAAACGCATATATTTTTTCTGAAAGAGGCAATACTGGCTTTAATACGCCATACCTATGTGACAAAGTTCTCTTTAAAGGAGCTTCATAACTTTTCTTAGTTTGAAAATGTTGTACTCACCATGGTGATCCTTCATACCTTTATTTTTCCTGGATATTTTGCTATTTAAGTCCAGAACGAACTTTTCGGTAATCTAGGAGTGAAACCAGTAGTTCAGAAAGTATTAAATCCGCCTCCATCTCTTTACCAATCAAAAGAGTGCCATTTTTACTAACATGCACAGCATCTTACTTTATTCTTTTCAAAAACATCATATAGTTCACTTCTTGGTTTCAAAGATCCACATATGTACATTTTAAAATATTATATGCATGTTGTTTTTTTTTTTTCAAAATCCGTTCACTTTATATCTGTTTATGAATACATCAAACTAAAAAGAAATCATTAAAAGCTATTATTCATCTATTATAGAGAAAATAATGGGGTTATCTTCTGAAATGGGTAAAACTAGTGGCCCTCGCAGAGACAGAATTCGCCCTCCTGCAGTAACCTTTTGGTCGCAGCCTTGAGAGGTGGCTCTTCAAGGAAGTGAACATCAGCGCACCACCGTGAAGATCACTGATTGCGCAAGAGCGAATCCGATTTACTTAGCTGATTGTCGGGGTGATGATCCATTTTAAGGAAGCTAGCTACTTTTGTTGTTTTTTTACCTTGATTTTTTAGTTTTTATTCGGGAAGTTAACTCTCTTATCACCTCAAGGTACCTGCTTTACGCCTATCACATTTTAACTCTATATTGTGTAACTCCTTGCTTATCCATTTATAAAAGTACATTGTATAGTACTGATGACAGTAAAAAAATTACATTCCCTTCTCTCGAAAGCCCTGTCTGTTTTAATATTACATATTCTCTGCGAAACGTTTTCTGAAATTTGCTAGGATATAAGATATCAATTTATTCATTTCTCCAGCGTGATGATGCATTGAGTTGGACCTCCGAAGTGGGCAGTTTGGGATTTAGAGGTCCATTAGCTGCTGAAGAGAAGGGAGCAGGAGAAAAAAGACAGATTGCCCAAGACCTCAAGAAATGTGCTGCTTCTTATCAAGACGTTCCATAGTATGTGCAAGTCCGAGTATGAATATACTTCAACTGTTAGTATAGTTTCTTCATCAAAAGTGCTTTCTAATACTTATCCTATGGCTTCCATAATTCAGAAAATTAAGTTAAATATCCAAATATTAATCCTAAATCTTAACAAAAAAAAAAAAAAAAGTAAATAAGTAATATGTGGTCTTATACAATTTTTTTTTTTTTTAAATCTTTGTGATTTAAGTTTTTTTTACCTATTCCTTGAATTCGCGGTGCTTAGTTTTATATTCCCAAGAAAATAATTTATTAATTTCATTTTTAAAATAGGTTGTTTCAAAATATTAGAATACCTACTTGAATATTCTAATAAATTAAATTCTATTGAAGAATTCAATTATAGTTATATCGCGAAATCATTGTTTCATTTAGAAATATTTTTGCAGGATTTGCTAAAAATACTTAGCTCGCTGTATCCCAACTGAAAACTAATAGCTTTTCCTACAGCTAATAGCTCTTCGATCTCAAAAACTATCATAGACCATGAAGTATTACTACCCGCTTCTTTACTTAGACAATCCAAATCAATTTTAACGAATAATCGTAGTTAAATTATTTTAATGAACGACAGGCCTTGCAGCCCTGAATTGTTTAGGACGTTAAAAAAACAACATAAAATAAAAAACTTAGTTTTTAATTATCTGATAAGATCCTCGCATTTTCTTTATCCATCGTTTTATTTTATTTTTTATTTTTCAAAGCGAGAAAGGGACGTAAGGGGGAATCCCTTACTTCAAGGAATTGTAAATAAATTCAAGATATTTTTAAGGCTTTTGATCTAAATTACATTTATAAATCAAGATTTATTTTTGTTAGTGCCGCCTGCATTGATCGTCATGTTTATTAAATTTTCAATTTATCTAGCCGTTTAATAATACTTAATGTAAATCAGAAAATATTCTTGTATTCTCACGTTATGTGTTGTGTTCTTTATTTAAATACTGTTTAAGAATTCTTTTTCAGTTGGTTAAAATGTTCCGGTATGAATTACATTTTTTAAAACGCTGATAACTGTTGGGGTAAGCAATTTTAAAAATGATTTTTTTTTTTTTTATAACGTCAATTTATGCCACTAAGGCTAATCGGAGGATGCTGCAGTGATTTGTATGTAGTATGTATCTAGTTTGTTGGTTTGTTGAAGAAATGGGTTGTGTAACGTTGAAAAAAAAAAAAATTAAAACTATGTCGTATAGAGACACCATGTATGAAGTATGCCATTGTTTCATGCACTGATTCACTTTTGCACAAAAGACCGTCAAACAGCTAAAATGAGGGTGAGGGGGATATATACATATATAGTGTTTAATGCCGATTTCATACAAGATAATTACGATTCTAATCCAAGCTTTGTTGTTCAAAGGACTTTTTTTTTTTTTATTGCATTGTAAAATGTTTGCAATGAAAAATATTTAGGTAATTTATAAACTATTACATTTAAAACTATTTAGGTAATTTACAAAATTTCCTACTAATTAACTAAGCAATTAGAAATTATAATTAAGAAATATATATTTTTATATATTATAACCAAATTTAAAATTGTTTGGTTGAGAATTTAGAAGGCTTAAAGTTTTTATTTTTACATGTCATATTTGACTATAGTAAGCATAATGTAAATTAATGCTTTAAAAGAACAGAAATAATCATCTGAGGTGAGGAAATATTGACTTGAACTACTTACAATAGGTTGCAGTTTAGTAGAAGAGTGCTTTTAACTATTTATTACAATTTTTATTTAAATTTTTTTTTTTATGTACAATAGGAATTTTTTTCTCTCGGTTTTTTTAGTCCATTTTGGCCAAACATGTTTATGGAAATAGGAAAATTATTAACAATTTACGGCCTTTTTTTAAATGTTATCACACTTGTTTTTTCTTTAATATTTATTTTAATATGATTCGAGTGTTGGTGTTCTTACATAAAATCTCGAAAAATAGCGGATAGATTGATTTGAAAGTTTCACTCAATGTTGCATGTCTTAAAGTAAATCTTCGCCAGAATATATTTAGTTACTTTTCGAAGATTTGACATTAATTTGAATTTAATACAGAACAGCGTGACAGATTTTAGCAAGTATGTTAACATTCAGTATGATGTATATTATTAAAAACGAGCAGTTCCAGCCACTCAGTAGCTATAAAGCGTTGAATTAATTATATTATATTCTTTTTAATACAATCAAATCAAAATTCAATGATAAAGACGTTTCAGCAAATCTAAAAATCAACGGGATTTAAAATAGAACTTTACGCCAAATTTAAAATTGTTTGGTTGAGAATTTAGAAGGCTTAAAGTTTTTATTTTTACATGTCATATTTGACTATAGTAAGCATTAATGATTCATTCATTTAGCACTTACTGGATTATTTCAACAGAGGTGAGATTGAATATAAATAACACACATCTAAAAGGAACTAATAAAGAATATGATCGGATTGGGGTTTAGTCCAATGATAATAGACAGTTATCTAAAATGTTCCAAATTAATCTTTTGTCCTAATACATATTAATTAAATTCAGAATATAACACTAGATGAAATGAGATATCGTCTAACCTGACGTTTAACCTGTCTTTTGCTAAAACCATGGGAAAAACGCGTATTTTCCTAGTCCAAGCCTGAAAAAATAATTTCTCCTTAACCATCCTAAATATCGAAAGAAAATGAAATGTGTCAATAAATAAACTTACACCGCCATCTGTTGGAAATTTATAGGAATGTTGAGTGTGAGGACAAATAATCACACTCAACTGTCCTATAATAAGCATTTAATTTGCAATAAAAGAAATATTGAAGTCAATAATGGAGATAAATAACTATCCTATCTTTTAGGTTGGACAAAACTCTACATTGGAGCAAAATTGTATAAAAATCGGTTGACTAGTTTCTGATTTTACACCCGACAAACAACAGAAAGGTTATGAAATCGACATATGACGCCATGTTAATAAATCGAAACACGACCTACTGTATTTGCTTTAACTCGCAATAAAAGAAATATTGTGGTTAATAATCAAGATAAAAACTACCCTATCTTTTAAGTTGGGCAAAACTATACACGTTGAGCCAAATTTCATTAAAATCGGTTGAGTAGTTTCTGAGTTTACCTCCGACAAACATCCGGGACACGAGATTTATATATACTCGTATATATATATATATATATATATATATATATATATATTTATATATATAAAGGAAAAGGGTACTTTGTCGGAATTCAGTGGATAATTAGCCCCAAAGATGGTCAGCCTCGTGATTAGCTTTTGGAAGAGAAGACTGAAGAACTAATAAAGAGTTCAGCGCTCCTTGGTTTCTTCTAGTGATCGGTCATGGTAGATCTGTCAGGATGGCAGTTTTTCAAAACATTCCTCCGGTACATTTTCCTCGGCTTCTGGCTACTGAAGAAGTGGTGGTTTTGTTCTGCACCAGCGGCATGTCGAGTTTCGGCTCTTCCCTGTGACCTCGATCTGTCGTTCATATAGCCCATGGAACATGAAACCTAGTATTACGAATTTTCCTCATATTAAAAAAAATGGAGTGGATCAAACTTGGTATGGGTCATTCTCCCATTTCATTCAAATTTCATTGTTCTGATTTCAATGCGAAAAAATTACATTTTCCAATGATTTTTTTTTCACAAATTGTTAGAAGGTAGGCTCCTTACGGTGTTAACAAAAAATGCCTTAATAGAAACATACATATTATTTCTCAAGGCCATTTTTTTTTTGTTGGTACGCCATAACTTCCTTAATGACCTATCAAATTTCATCAATAAGACATCATTTTAAAGCTAAAGGAAAAATATACAAATAACTCATTACGCCTTCCATTGCGAGTTATAAGCGCAAAACTGCGGTTTTTGCGAGAAAAATAGTTGTAGAGGTTTCTTTTCAGGTTTTCAAAGAGAACATTTTTTCGATTAATCCCTTCGTTTGCGATTTGTAAGCGAAAACCGTCCCTCGGATAGGACGTAAAATAGAGGACACGATCCTGTGCGTTGTCCGTTACTCGTTAAAGATCCCTATCCTAATTATACCTAGATATGCAAAATTCAGGACTCCCACTGTAGCATCGTCCGGCTAGCCTAAGTTGCATAAAGGGACGTTAAACAAACAAACAAATCAGATACGTGTCAACTAATGAAGTCTTTGTAATCTCTAAATATTATTTAAAAGTGCTCAAAACAAACATGAAAATCAATTTCACTTAAATATTTAAATAAGTTTAGAGTTCAGGTTCTACTATACTCAAACATCACCGTGTTCCTATTTCCCTCACTTAAAGACTATTTCCCTCATTCCACACGAGTGAGGGAGATAGATGTGAGGGAGATAGGTTTTTGAGGTTATATTAAAGTAGAACAATCTCTGTCAGTCTCCTATGAACAACATTTATGAGTTATTGAAATCCCTTGTAAACCTACAAATCAACTGTAATATAACGTGAATCAAACTCACCTTTTAGGAAATATCAGTGGGTGAGGGATATAGGAGATGCAACGACACTCACTGTTTTAGCCGATAAAAACACCCTCACAAGGAAACGAAAGCAGAACTTCTGTGAAAAAGGTTTTCCTTTTTGAGACGGGAATCTGTTACAATGTTGCCCAAGATATTGACATTTTAAGTTTAAATTTAGGACTATAAACAAAGTGTTACTGAGGTAAAAATTCTTGAACAATAAGCTGAGGTTTTCTATTAACCAGTGGATGCAATGGAATTATTAGCAATTTCACACAAATTATATAATCTCATTGGGACATAAACTTGTATGTATTGGGCGAATGACCCGTATACAATACCTAAAATATTTCAACTATTTCAGAAAGCTAGTGTGAAAACGTTTTTTCCGTTTTTCCGATTCCAGTTGTGAAACTTGGGAATCTTGATGGATATAAGAACATTAAATAAAGAAGAAGAAATTCGCTTAACTACATCTTCCTTTTTTTGTTAAATGTAGTAAAACATTAGATGTCTACATTCTGTGAAATATTTTATCCTATGAATAACTCGAAAGCATAAACCAGTAGTTCTCTGGGGGGAAATTTAAAAGTCTACAGTTGAAGTATATCGTAAATATAGTTAGAGGGACTCGGGGGGAGGAGAGGCATTGTTAAAATTAGAAAGATTTCTTTATTTATTTTTTTTATTTTTATGGGTTGGAGTCGTAATGCATGAAAATCGTGGAAGTTTGGCAAAAACAATGTCGCTTGAAAATGATTTGAATCCCAGCCAGAATCAATATTTTGATGAGTTTTTCCTCTTGCTTGGCATCCTCGACATCTTTGAAGACTTCCTTCCATCGATCCTCGTGTTGACAAGAGAAAGGCCGAGGGTAACAAATAGGCAAGCCAAGTCGGAAGGGAGGTATCGTGATCACGACTGTTGTGTAAGCCGCGGGCATCAAAGCGGTTATGCAGAAACATCCCTGCTTAGCCAACTGACGCCACTGACCGACTAACCCTTTTACTATTTCTGCTCCTTTATGTTTGCGGCTCATAGTGCTTTGATTTGAGATGCTCCGAGACTAAAATCCTGCAAGGAACGATTCACATGGGCGTCACCAGCACCAAATTATTGGGGAGGACGGCTCAATATTTTCCTAGATTGGGTAGGTAGAAATTCGAAGGGCTAAAAGTTGAAATAATAACCCCTTAAAGCAACTGTTGGGGCATTTAAATTCATCCTCCAACGCTGCATTTTAATGGTATTTATAGTCTCTTAGAACTTGTCAATTTATGCCTCAGTTATACATTAAAATAGGGAATTGCTAACGCTTGATGTTGAAGGATGTGTGCGAAAATTTCTTGATTGAATTTTATCCAAGTTTTTCTTCTGATCCTTATCCCACTAATTTCATTGCTTTCCATTAACTTCTATAAGCTTCATCAAATTGATGGAAAGTAGGATCAATATGCTTGGTTTAAAAATGTAGAGCACTAAATGTAAAGCAATAAAACAAAACAGTTCGAGCTGAAATAAAAAATATATAATTCATCAAATATAAAATACGCATGACTACCTTTTAACAATATAGTGTGCTGAAATTAACTAATATTTTATATTTATATTTTACTATCATCCCCGTCGCGGCTTTGCCCGCGAGCCTTTAAAATCAATTCTGAGATCATTATCTTGGTATTGATTTAATATAATATGTTAAAAAAATCAATTTAAAAAAACGAAGTGAGCGAAGGGGGAGAGGGATCGGAGCTCCCGGTAGGTGGAATGTTGGAGGGGGAAGCTGCCGGCTCGGTAGAAGAGATGGAGACGCGCAATGGAGAGAGTTTACTAAAACCGCCGAAACAAAAAATTGCTTACTCGTCGTTAACGCTTCATTTTTCGACTTTAAAACATGGTTTTCGAGGACCTCTAGGGGCTTTCGATTTAAACTCGTCGTATCAGGATCTTTAAAATGAGTCCAAATTTGACATTTTTCTCGAAGTGCAATAATAGATGTCCGTTAGAGTTAAACGACAATTTGGCACTTTAAACCCCTTGGGGGTTACATTTTTGAAATTCCTTCCTTAGTGGTTACCTACATCGCGTTTAAAATCTAAATTCCGAACTTCAAGTTTCTATCATTAGTAGTTTTTACTCTGCGTTGATTCTGTCAGTCAGGACAAAGCCGCTTATATATAGAGACCAAATTTCCCGACGGACAATAGGTAACTTTTCATTATTTCACTGTTCCCGACATATTTATTTATTTGCTACAACTTGTTTTCAGCGTCAAGCCCTGTACAAGTGGAGTCTGGCATCATAAATATTTCTTGAGTAATAATAATAAAATCTAATCAAGAACGAAATAAGCTATTCATACATTTTACATATAAACAGTAACCTAGTAACCTAAATCTTGCATAAATATCATCAAAATATCAACATATCTTAATCCCTCCCTTAACAACAACTATTTCTACCATATAATAATTATTCTACAACAATTCTACAATTCTAATCAATTAGAACAATAAAATGTACATCCATAAAGCTCGGTTTGAGCATCCTAAGCTAATATGTAACCTTTTTTATCACATGATGTTCTATTTTAATTAGCTAGATTTCTCTACCCTATTATACTTTTCATAAATAAAAAGTGTTTCTTGACATCATTTAAATTGGTTGGATTTAATATTTCACATGGGGTTTGTGTATTTATTCCTAAAAGGAAAGAATTTCTTAAACAGCTAGATATTGGGCATTCAAATATTATATGGTATAGTGTCTCCTTTACCCTCATATTGCACATTTGACAGTCTATCTGTGGGTTAATTATGTGACAGTCACCTTTGGCTGAGAGTTTTACTTGGTATTTTCCCAACTTATTTATCTACTACCTATCCGAAAGCTCCTCATGTCCTCACTTTGACTATTTTAGTGGGGTCTATGGTGGCCTCTCGATAGATGAAACAGAATCTCGAAATGGTCTCATGTGGCCCCATTTTTATGGTGAAGCTCGTTGTTGATTTTTGTTCGGCTCGTTCTTATACTAAACCATCCACACCCAGGACCCTTCTGCATCCATAGCCTCCTACAATTGTACCCCTCAGTTCACTTGATGGAAACAAAATGACGAAGCCCTTTCATCCTTTATACCTCTTCTAACAACAAAAAATTCGAACGATCCTTTTTTTCCAATCCTCAACCCTTTGGAATCTACTATCCGCCATGCTCCTTCTCAGTTTTAATTCACCACCTACTTTCTAGGCTGACGCTTTTTAGTTTATAATTTACTCAAAGTTTGATTACTGTGATAAGTATATAAGAAGTACATTCCAGTCTTAAATCATCAAGCTCCCATCATGTCAATACTTTTCTTTTCATTTTCCAGTTTATTTATTTTTGAAGATTCCTTTTGTTTCTCTTGCCTTTTTTAGACATCGAATGTAAATATTAAATTTAATATGTAAATTTTATAATATTTATATAAAAATATAAAATGTATATATTAAATTTAATATTTTTACTAATCTAGTATGATGGCCAGGTACATTTATTATCGCATATGTGTATATTTGTTATTTAGGGACATCGTCCCAGAAAAGAGTTTTGTTTCCTATCTATCTGTCTGTCTCATATTATTTCTTCAACACACATATTTGTTAGTAACGGCGGTTCCTGAGTCGAAATATATAATAGTTAAATGTATTTCATTAAGGAAGTTAACAAAACACCCAAGAAAATAAAAAATAATTATTATACACTTTCTTTGTGGATGTTAAATTTACCTCCTATGGAAAGGAGCTACCTGAATGTTACTTGCCTGTCGATAATAACGTTTTCTATGGTTAATCTTTCGCCTAAGCAAGGCGTTTTTAAATCTAGCGCTACTTCAAAAAAACTGAAATTCTTTACTTTTTCATCTTTAATTATTAGGATAGGGATATTTAACGAGTACCTGACATCGTACAGACTCGAGGGACCTCCATTTTTCGTCCTACTCGAGGGATGGCATTGCCAAGAATTTTTACTCCCATTAAAAAATCCTAGGGCCACTCCGGGACGCGAACCCGTGACTAGTAGGTTGTCATTGGTATTGTAGGTAACCACTACACCACAGGTGACCCTAATTATCGATGATTAATACCATTAATCGTATATCAACTCTCATTTTGATTAATCGTAGGAAGCAAAGAGGCAGGCCATTGAAGGTGACTTGCTGACTCGACTGTAGTGGATCGGGCTAAGGAAGACCATCTTAGTTCACAGATAACAGATCACGATCATAGTTCACGTTCTCAAGACTATTATCTCGTCTGAATGCCGGTTCTCAGTCATGGAGGGCCATATTTTGCCTGGAGTGGGGTCTGATGATTATCAATCTTGCAGCATAACATTCCTTTACATAATTAATTTTTTATTTTGTCATGGTGTTAATATTTTATCCCCTTTTTCTGAAGGGCCACTAAATATATATTACGTACTTTTTGATAAGCGTAATAAAACTTGGTTTTCAGTTAGCTAAAAAGTATTTCCTATATCTTTCCTCTCCATAATGAAATGGGTATAAGAGTAGCAAGCGTTGCTTTTTAAAAAATCCAAATTGTGGGTATCGTAATTGGATATTTTAACTTTCGGTGGAAGCTCCTCAACTAAGTTACAATAATTTGGAAGAGTCCCTGTTTTTGTTTTTTTAAAGGCAACCACTATAGGGCCATCAAGATTCGCTGTTTAAAAGTGCTAAAAAATTCGCTGTATGATTTATGGCCTAGCCTAATTTCTATTGTTTTGTTGAGTTTCGAATAAAGAGACGTCTTTATCTGTGCTATTTATATTTTATTCAGCTGAAATAACAGCAATAATTGCTAAAGGAAAGTCAATCAAATTATTTTCTGTCATTTGATTCTTTAAAACTGAGAAGAGGTTGTGATGAAATGGCTAAAGCATGGAAGCGTTACGATTGTGAAGTTTTACCTTAAGCATCTTCTTTATTGTCCTGGAATAAAGATTTCTTTCAAGATTACTAAACCAACAATAGTTGATTCTATGAATTTTTTATGATATTTTTTTTTTTTTTTATTTGTACCCACTAGGAAGGTGCCGATAATCAGTAAATAAAACGGCAATAAAGGAAATAATGGCATATTTATTAGTTAATGATTTTCTTGTCCCACTTTGCTTATCGTAGCTTATAACTCTATTACCCATTTTGTTCCGGAGATGCGTTTACGCATCATTAATATTAATACTTTTGTAGGTATATTATTATGAGATTATTTATTGTCACGTGAAACACATTAAGTGATTTAATAGAGTTCTAGTCTAGGCATTTTGTTGGAACAGTTTCAAACTGTTTTAGTACATGTTTGTAGCTTTTCGAGAATCTTCTGCGCTTGTCGGGAACCTTCCAGAATGTTCTGATTCAGACTAAATCTAAGGAGCCTAAATATGTGTTACAAGTTGATACTTTTTGTAACCTTGTTAGTTATTTGAGTTTTTATTGTTTTTCAGACATTGATAATTATTATTTTTGTTTAATAAAAATTATTTAAGCCCACATAAGGGTCTGGCCACACATGTCCGCACCGGATCCGCACCGTAGCAATAATACAGGTTATGTTCAGAATATTTTTAATTTAACTTACATATTACCTTTAGTTATGCCTAAAGTGGCCTGTGTCTGAAATGTTTGGCTTGAACTTTAGGCATAACTAAAGGTAATATGTAAGTTAAATTAAAAATATTCTGAACATAACCTGTATTATTGCTACGGTGCGGACATGTGTGGCCAGACCTTAAGTGTTACAATACAATGAATAAATATTTATAATAATAAAATATTATGAGTGAGCAGGGAAAACTTTTTTTGTTGTCCTTCCCATCCATGCTTGCATTTGGGCTATACGGGGTTTTCTCGAGCCAAGGGAGGCTTCGGCTCCGGTATTTGAACACACTATCCTAAGTTTATCGCTTTGCGCTCGTTAAATGCAAGAATATTCTAACCTTAAATCTTGTTCTTTTTTTCTTTTTTTTTTTTGTTTCCCACAAATTATCTTTCTATTGTCCTCTGCGATTTCTGTGCAACACAATGTGGTGATGATTCATGAAATTTATAAAAATCGGAGCACGCAGGCAACAAATATTACCTTAATATTTATAATAACCTTTAATGTGCTATCCTAAAAAATCGCTTTTCGAGTTAGACTAGTCTTGCATTGGACAAATGATATGTTTGGTAGCGTCTTAGCCCGCTAGGCCACCCCTCAAAAGAGGAGAAACATGTAAAGGACGATATAACTACAATTACTACCCTAACTCGCATTTACAATTACCTATACTGGGTTTTTTAACGGGCCAAGAAAAGGGTGTGGGCAAGGCTATTAATGCCCGGGACTCTTTAATCTTTCTAATCATCAGTTTGTACGCGGTAGTCCGCTTGGCCCCTCCGCCTCCGCAACTGAATTTTTATTATTTACTTAAATAATATTATCTGATGAGACAAGATTGGCCATGTTCGGGAATCGAACCTAGGTCTCTGCATTACCGTTGCAGCGCTCACTATTTACGTACGCATAAATACTAACCGACCCTCTTTCGGCTAAAAATGGTTACTCCTTATATGCTTGGATTTATTACTTTTATAATAATAGCTTTAAAACAAGCTGAAATGTGTTATCTAATTCTTATACTTCATCTCTAGCCCAAGGTAATGTGAATCTTACTGGCGGTGTACTAAAGCAATGATTTTATCTAAACGATTTGTCGACTCTCTATCGGACATCATCTCCTACCAAGATCATCAGGAAGGATTGTTCTTCAGGATCGCTCTGCTCCTGAAGACTATTTACATCTTGATGGGCGTCAAAGACCTTGCTGCTCGAGTCAACACGTACGAGCTGAGTCCTCCCTGTAATGGCACATAAGTGCTCATCGCCACTTGCAGTTCGTGAGCTCTCTGTTCCGCTTGGACCTGACGCTAACGTGTCTCCGAGGGTCATCGAACCCTCCGGTAATTTTCTGATATTATTGAGAAGAGTCGTGCTAGGCTCCGTTGTTAGTTTAAGTGCAGCCAACATGTATTTTTTCTTTTCCCCGACTTGGCAAGTTGGGTAATTCTCTGCAAAGTGGATGGTTTCATGTTTGAACCCGTCCATCCGAAACTTGCCCCATTTTGTCTAACTATCACGGCATTCTTAGTTTGCCCAAAAAATATGAAAAGAATATCTGAAACATGTTATGTAAAAAAATTAGTTGATAATAACACAGACTTCAACTCCTTCGATTAAAGTGCTATAGTTGAGAAACTGTTTACTAAGTCATTTATCTCAAGCTTAATGTTAGTTATCCTTAATGAGAACTTCCCTAGAGAGCAATCTCTTTTGCCACTTAAAAACTTTGCAAGTTTTTTCTAGAAAACTATGATATCTTTCTTTATTCTTCTTTTATTGGATTTTTAAGAATGAGTATTTGCATCGTTAAGGTAAAATTCAAAATAAAGAATTTTATACCTGTTAAACTAATTAAAGCATGGAAATGCGAAGGGGTTTAAGTGCCTTAGAAATTTTTCCCAGAAATCATATTAATTATATCCTCTAAAGTGAACTACGTTCGGCGCTTACACCCATGCCATCTTTCATCCGTTCAATTAACAAGTTTTTAACAACAAAACATTACTTATTCATTTCTGAAGAATGGGTTTTGTACATACAAATTTATTTATTTTTTTGGCATTTTACTCCACACTTCAATTTACTTAATTGGTTTTAATGGATACCTCTCTTGGAGGTAGGTTTTTCCAAAATGAAAGCTGGATTATAGGTTTTTATGACAACAAAGCAATGGTATATTGTTCAATTCTTATTGCTTGGATACTGTCAAATCTATTTAATTTTTTTTCTGATAACGATTTGTTAAGTTCCACCTGTTCCGGTTTCGTAACACCGACATATTTTCTAGAATTAATCGCGTGTCATTACAATACCGCCCTTGCCCCTGTTTAACAATAAAAGGGCCCTTTTCCATTGCATGGCCTACATTTCCCAGTCAATCCCACTCCTTAGAGAACATTATACAAAAGATGCCGGTTCCATTATGGAACGGATAATTGCAGGAGCGGTGACATTGGTTGCGACAACCTTTCGGCAAGACGTTTCGGTCGGTCTATGTTAGATACGGCACATAAACGATACAGGCCTTGCCACAATCCTTTCGCAAGCCTTGTAGAGTTGAGCAGTACATCAACACTATAGCAAGACTTTTATTAACCTTGCTAAACAGAATGTTTCTAGAGCACTCTATCCTGCACCGACTACTACAACACGTGTAAACACTTACTTTTTTATATTTTTTAAATGATTCATGCTAAATAATGGAAATAAAAAAATCATAATAGCAATAAATACATTAAATGGGATTTTAATGTCTTTTGGAAAATTTTGAATTTGTAAAATAATTTATTGTATTTTTTTATAGCTGCGCGCGGTTAAAGTAGGCCTGCAAAATTGCAAGTCTTAGATGCTAAAGATTACCTAAAATATTGATAAGAGCTTGGCCAAGTGGAAAACGTTCGAGGGTTAGGCTGAGGCGAAGATGGGAGGATTCCGTGCGGGCTAGTCTAGTTTAGAGTTGGGTTTGGAAGGGAAGCGATGGATGAAGGTTAGTCTACATCAGACCAAGGTGTTCGCCGTCTTAATATTGTTATTTTCATAATTATTATTGTATTCCTTTTTTTCGTAATGGATTATTCCACTTCTTATCTGGGTTAAATTTGATGTTCCTGTCTCTTTAGAATTAACCTTAAAAATGTTTTAGAAAGATCTATTATTAAAATCTGGTTTAAAAAAAACAAATTTTTTCTTGATCCAATAAAATATATATACCTAAATAATTAAAAATTGAATAAATGATTTTATTTAAAGTGATTATATAAATATTTGAAAAAATATATTAAAACCCAAAAAAATGCTCAAGACACTGCTTGTGAAAAAGAAAAAAATGATTTAGGGAAAAATGGTTGAAGAAATTAGTATAAGGACAAAATTATAGCTAGATAAAAATAAAAATAAATTTTATTTTATAGAGATCGTAGTCTTTCTTCTTTAAATTTTACCCGGCTGTTAATTTTTTTGTTTATGTTTGTTGAGACTGTGACAAATAATAGCTTATCTGCAGATAATCTCATTAACAGGTAAAATCGTACTGTAACGAAATCGATGTAAAGATTGGCTCTCACCACTCCTGGTTCTTAATTTGTGAACGCGAAATTATCTATAAACATTAGCTCTTTGTTCTTTTTCGATTATCTCGACTGCATATTCTCTTATAAAACTTCTCTGACATTTTTAAGATTAACATTACCTCGATGTATTTTGCGTTTTAACGGCAATTTCTTGATGTTTTTAAAAATATATATATTCAGCACTTCTCAAAGGTCGTGAATATTGATCAGGAATGCACCTGTTTTTACCTTTTCTTTAACGGAATTTTTTCAATAATTGTATGCCGTGTTTCACCACAATTAATCGTTGGACCGGTCAAAATTCCTGCATCACTAATGAAAAGAAACAATCCCCAATAAAACAGAAAAAAATTATGAAGGAAGTAAAACTATTTTGATATACTTAAATGTTCTAAGTAAGTTCTAAGTTCTAACTATAAATAATATTTTAGTTTATTATTATGAACTATAACCCATTGTGATAAACAAAACAATTTTAACCCCTTTCGATACCTCAATTTTATAGTATTACTGACCATGCGAATTATTCGCACATGCCATTTTCGTGTTGATTGATTTTGACTTTTTTTTTTTTTACAGGTGAGTAATTGTGTCCATCCAAGTAAGAAGTGTAATTCTGTAAGTAATTATAATCTACTACATATGTGTTTAATTTGAGGCAAGTAAATGGCAAAGGCTCATGTAAGTGCCATAAATCGAAAACAGAAAAAGTAATTGGAAAATGAAGGATGTGAATTCAATTTAATGGAATCAGTATTATTATTAGTAATTATTTTACGAGAGATTTAGTGTAAATTTAATTGATAATAACAGAATTATAAGTTATGAATATACTCCATTGTGAATTAAGTTAAATTAAATTTTTCAATTGTTAAAGCTAATTCTCTTTCGAAGAAAAGCAGGATTATAAAGAAATACTTGTAATTAACTTATTTAAAAAAGACAAGAAATACGGTTGTAACTCGACTGTTTAATAGAACTTAAGAAATAGGAAAACAAATCAATTATATTATTATTTTTAATTATACAATTAAACTTAGTCCTCTGAAACTTTGAATTCTATATTCAGAAGGGGCTTTGAAGTTTTCCCGATTGGACTTGAAATCTTTTGATAACTTTGTTTGAGAGAGAGGGAGACTACTCCATCGGAACCGTCCAATCCGACGTGGACTGATTGTTTACAAACTTAGTTATCGGCTGGGCGCTTAAAAGTTTCCGAAACTTAGTTGAGGTAACTAAGTCCACTTCTGCCCGATTACTTCTCTTATAAGGATCGACATTGTCCGCGACTGTTTGCGGCTATTGCCCGGCATTTTTGTTATTTTACTATTTTTATTTGGTTTTATATAAATTAAATGTTTTCTTGGGAAAATTTTATTGCCAAATGAATTGATATTTTATTCTTCTTCTCGAATTTCATATATGTATTATACGTAGTCTTGCTTATATATTGGTTGAGCCTGTTCCTATATTATTCATATTGATCTGATAAATCCGCTCATGAGTTAAAATTAATTTCTTATTACTAAATTATTTATTACTTAGTTCATAGCAAGCGTAAAAACTTGATTATGTTACGGATCCATATTGTTAAGAGAATTTTATCTTTCAATATCAGTTATTAAAAATTCAAACACAATACAATTTTTTAACAACAATTTATAATTGTTGTATTTGATAATTTTCTTCACTTAAATGATTCATTATCAGTGTCTTTGCCAGCTGAGAGTGTAGGTGCGTCCGGGCTCCAAAAACCAGAGTTGGGCGTAATTGAGTCATGTTTATTAAAATATTGTATTAAATAACCTTTATTTATTTTTTTTCATTAAATTTATAAACGAAGGATTATCGATTATCCGCTAAACCGGACAATTTAACTTTAATTCGTTCTTTTTAAAGTTTATCAGCATTGAAGTATCAAATTTAACGTAAAATTTAAACTTCGTTAATTTTTCATATTTTGGATTTCGTGGTAAGGGTTAACCAAGTTCTACTGTAATTATTTTGCAATGAAATGATTTCCGGCTAAAAATATTTTTGACTATAACTATCCCAAATTGATTAATATAATCAATAAGGCAGTCTTAATTTTAATACACCATAATGCTCTATATTCGTTCATAATCATAGGTGCACGGTTCGTTGTATAATATTGATCATTTGGCTATGAAGTTCAAAGCATACCTAAAATGTTAATAAGTAACAATAAGATATTTTTGGAATTTATTTAACATTGCATGGATGTAATAAAGCCTTTTGTAAATAACTAGCCTTTTGTATCTAGGGAGGAAGTATTTAATTACATGTATTTTAGTCGTGAAATTCTAAGTACACCGCTTTAGAGACAGTAACGCGAATTATCCCTATACTGCCTGCATTCCTTCCCTGCGGAATTGGATTTTCCTCTAATGCATGCTTCAGATTTTCCACCATGGAATGCAATATACTTAATTAATGCTTTATTTATAACTATAATGTTACTATTGTTAATAGAAAAATGTAGTTTATTAAATATTCTTCAATACAAAACTTAATTTTCTAGTTTTTTTTTTTTTTTTTTTTTTTGTAATAGGGTTTTCCTTTATTTACACCACTTACTTTCACTTTTCTCTAGTAACTTTTAAAATTTTTACACGTTAATGTAAATCACTCAAAAAAATTCTTCGATCCAAAAACAACAGTCAATATCAAATCAGTTGAATCGAGCTTTTGAGAAAGGACAGAATAAGATGGGAAATGGTACACTCAAATATTTTTTTTCTCTTATTTTCTATAGAGAAGGAGGTACTATGATGAAGATTTGTTTGAAATAATAAACTAGCGTGCATAAAGGGAATAAAGATCCTATTTGTAAAATACAGGAGGACTAACTACCCTCAAATTCAATCAATTTTATCAACATGTGTTGTCTGTGTTCCAGTTTATGTTAGATAATTATTGAATTTATTGAGAGATAGAAACGTGTAATCTGTATTTACCAACGGCTATCAAACTGGCCAAATTAATGCTCCATTTAACGCTGAAATAACAAAGTGTTATCATTAGAGCCCAAATATTGACCAGTCAACGATCCGTTAACTTTGATAGATGAAATAGATGATCTATTTAATAACATTTCCTTGTTGTTGGTGTTTTTTGTTCGTATAACGTATGAAACAAAAACATTAAAACACTAAAACTAAAAAGATAATATGTTATTCAGCTTGAGCCTTGTCTACTTTCAAGTATTTAATTGATATGTGTGGTTCGTAATGAAGCAATTCAATGTATTTGGATATCAGCAGTTATTAAAAAAAAAAAAAAACTAATTTGCTTTAGCGTACTTACGTTTAAGGATAGGGAGAATTCTTTTATTTTTAATAATATTTAATTTAAACAGATTAAGGTTCTCTCGTCCAATGCAATATTGATCTATCTCAAAATCCTTTAATTGTTTATATTTTCACAAATTATCTTCCAATTTTCCTCAGCTATCTCTGTGCTAGACCACTTATAGACCGTGATAGGGGTAATTCTTGAAACATTTTAGCGCATAAAGCAAAAACTGCGCATAGGACTAACGCATGAAGCAGACGACGTATATCAAAGTAAGCGGAGAGAAAACTTTTATTGGACCTCCTAAAGAATCGCTATTTTTGTTTATTTAGACCAGTCTTGCATTGGAAAAACGATATGTAAATATCTTTTGTTAATGAATCAGCTGGAAAGGGAAATTGGAAATTATTTATAGATTTAAATTAAAATATATGCTCTCCATATTCCGAGGAAATTCAGTAATTCATCTATAACTTGATTGTAGTAGATACTAAAATTAGTAGTTTTATTTCCACCATCCTTTTTTTAAAGAGATGTAGAAGTAAAGTAAATGTAGCAAGTATTGCGGTCAATGTATACTCGTCTGAATGAATGCGTACCACAAATACTTAATTTATAATGTTATTCAGCAAACATACTTCTCACATTCATTGTGTGCTCAGGCAGAATTATTTATTCTAAATTCGCAATTACAACTCGAAATAATTCGTTGGACATAGGATGATTATAGCACATTGATGGCATGCACTCCCCCTGATGCCGCAAATGACAGTTCGAGAAAGTTGCTCATGTGCCCACGCTACTACGCCCACACCTCGATGTTTCCCCACTTACCTCTTTTTGAGTCATAGTCCCTTTGTCAATATCTTTCCTTCCTGCTGTATTCATCTTACATATTGCATATAGCATGAATAATAATAATGTGGAATTATTCCACATTATACTAAATTATATAGATTATTTCATGAACGGAGATTAATAAGACAATTCCTAAACTAATTCGAAATATCTGGGAAGTTGGGCTACATATCCAGAAAAGGGTCTCAGTTTGTGAGTGGAACAGGTAATTGTCAAGACTATGGGTACGTCTATATATAAATTTAAAAAAAAGTTGTTTGTAGCCTACACGAGGCGGGTTCGAAAAATGCGACATTGTCAATTATTTTTCTACTAGCTACTTCTTTTCCATTCACTATAATTCTTCAGGGAAATGGTCGGTTTCCGGAAGACTAAACATCAATGTATAATGATTAACGAGGGAGAATTGTCAACCCCGCAAATGATCAGATCCGCCTGTTTTCGTATAGATTATTTCGGATATGTTGCTGAATGTTTTATTTTATTTATTTACATTATACTTTTCGATATCGGCAGTTTAAAAGGTCCGTGGATGATGTTTAAGACTTTTTTTTTGTAACGGTATAAATTTCGAAATGTTAATGGTTTCTCGTTCATGAGATTATATGGGAGTTTATACCATATTTTTTAATCCGCACCTGTTGATTACAACAATCATCAGATGAGTATGAGCTGGCATATTGATGAAGATAACCATCCTCATTGATGAGTTCAAAACATTGAGATAACCTAATCCGTTTATGAGCTTAGCTTCCCGTTCAATTTATTCATTAATTCAAATAGTCATGTTTCCTGTTGAAGGAGTTGAATAACAAATTAAATACGTGTCAGATTTATGTTTTGTTTCCGTGAAATGAGAGGAAAACTTGCTAACGATTTAACATTAGGCAAGAAGCTTCGAACAGGTTTTTAAAAACACCACTCATCCTAAAATACAAGAATAGTTAAGAAGCAGTTACTTAACGCTTGTTAAGTAACTGCTTCTTAATTATACAGATTCGAACCCAGTAGTAACTTGAGCAGAGCAACTCAATACTTTGCCAATGAGTTATCCCGATCCCCCAAAACTTTGGTCCTCACGGACTTCATAGAGAATTTTTATATAAAATTCCTTATTAACTACCTACTGATATAAAACTATTGCTTATTGTTGTTGGAATTGCCTCTACCCGACGGGGTCATTGGCTGTTTTCCTTTTTTTTATATTCTGATATAATAACCAATAACTTTCCTCCTTTAAGTTTTTCCACACTTTCCTCTGAATCTTGCAATATTTCAGATAATGATGTGTTCAGCATTAATTTTCTTCTGATTTCTTGAAAATATTCACAGTCCACTTACATATATATGTGAAACAGTCGTTGGGGCACCACATTTAACGCAGGTAGGCTGTACTAGATTAGAATAGAAGAAGGTATGCATGGGAGAATTCGCATTGACCAACTCTTAGGCGGCACAGGATTATTTCTTATCTCATCGACCTTCTATAACTCATTTTTTAACTATATAATATAATATAACTATATAATTTCTCAACTAGCTTATTTTTTACATTCCGCTTTTATTTGCAGCAGACGGGCTCCTTCTCTAGTCTTCATTCCCTTGTATGTCTGAATGGGGGTCACCTGTGGTGTAGTGGTTAGCATAGAAACTTACTATACTAAAGGTCGTAGGTTCGCATCCCGAGGTTGCCCTAGGATTTTTTAATGGGAGTAAAAAATCCTTGTCTATGCCGTCCCTCGGATAGGACGTAATATGGAGGTCCCGAGCCTGTACGATGTCAGGTACTCGTTAAAGATCCCTATCCTAATTATACCTTTATATGCAAAATTTAGGACTTCCACTGCAGCATCGTCCGATTAGCCTTAATGGCATAAGGTGACGTTAAAACAAACAAACATAATAATTTCTATTTAATAAGCGCTTTATAATTTGACTTCGTGTTCATAAATAAAATTAACTTTATTTCGATTATAAATCCCCCTATATGATAAATCCCCCTATCCCCCTAATCTATCTGATTTTACATATAAGCATTACTTTAGTTAGCCCATACATAGGTTTTGGGAGAATACAAATAATAATACTACATTTATCCAGTAAATACTAAAAAAAATATCTGTATTTTAATTTATCATTTATTATCACCCTCTGATTATACAAAGTTATGAAAATTAATTGATGACAACTATTCGTGAACATGGTTGATGCAGTTATGTGAACTGCCTGAGGTTGTTAAAGGAGTTGGCTTGGTTCGAGAGAGGCGGAAGTTGTCCCATTTGTAGGTGTCAGTATGAGGTCGTCAGTGGGCGAATCGAATTTTTTGCCATATCACGCTTGCACTGGCCTAATATCTGTAAATAATTTTTTTTCTGATAATATTTATTGCTGAGGTATGATTCAAATATCCTTTTTAGCCAAAAACAAGACCAAGATCTAGAATCGTTTGAAGTAGTTCTATGAACGTTAGTGACGATAGTTATGCGCCATTATGTATTTGGGTGACTGATTTTTAGCAGTTCAGTTGTGTCTATATCGAAGAGTGGGTTGACCTCAAAATTATTATTCTATCATGCTGCTATTGAAATCTCGAAATATCCTTATCATCATACGGGAAATGGATCGTAATGACCTCATTTCAAATCGGATTGTTCTGGAACATTGTTCTGTCGTTGTTATAGAATTCGAGTATCTATTAGCAATCAAGTAAGTAAACCTTTATATAAAAAACTCTACCTCATCATTTTGAAAACAAAAATATAATTTTAAAAAATAAGGGAGAGTGGGGTTGGTTGGCATAGGGGGTAGGTTGGCCTTTGGCTTATAATTCCGAAATAAATATGGTAAAATGCAGCCATTTGTCATTCTATTTTCCGTTAATAGCTGTTAAAAATCGATCAAAATTATTATATCATTACAGTGCAGCTTTTAATAACAATAATATGTGTCAGGCAGTACTTGAATGAGATGGCCAATCAACACCACCGTCTAGGCCAACCTGCCCTACACGGGGGGTTAATTGGCATACTCTGACTTGACGAATTATTAAATTTTCTATGATCATAGTGTTAAATATTATGAATTGAAAAAAATACTTGAAGTACTCTAATACTTGGAGTTTACAGTGGTATCAGCCCTATTGGGATTATATTAATAGGAATGACTGGACAATCAAAAAAGTGAAAACTGTTGCCAACCAACCCCACTCTCCCCTATACTATAAAATGAGATTTCTTATTTTACATATTTTAAAAATCTTGGTGGACACCGTGCATAACACTCAATTTATTAAACAGCATAAATTATTTACTTACATAAATTTATTCCTTTTTTTACATTTTTTAATTCTAACAAAATATCTCCTTTACCCTTTTTTTCGCGATATGCATTTTTTGAATTGTGGCAAAAGTGAAGAAATTAATTGCTATGAATGCATGCCCCATATGTTTAGAATTCGCTCCCCCCCCCCTCCCCCCTTCCTGGCTTGATTCAGATATCCTTGTTTGTTAGGGAAAGAGAGCTCTTATCCAATGTTTTTGTAATCTCCTTGGAAACATGGAAGCATGATGCAATATCTCTTATTAGTTCCTACTTGAGTAAGTCCACTTGGATCAGTTTCAAATCGTTTTTTAAAATTCTGTATTCAATGTATTATTTGTCATGTACGTTAGTCATAATAATTTTAAATTATAGAACTGCCTTAACAATAGAATTACCTTAGGAATTCAAGAAATTTAAAATTTAAAAAGTAAAGGTTTACAGAATTTAAAATAGAATAAGAATACAAGTCTTTATTGGTATTATTACATTCTGTCTCTTTTAAGACACTGGTAATATTGCTGATAGTATGCATTCACACTTATTTACAAAAAAAAATAAAAAAAATAAAAATAAAATAAATAAATAAAATAAAAATAAACAGCTCGAGTAAGGGAAAAAAAAAAGCATTTTAAGCACATTCATACACTATTTACAACCTGCTGGAGAACCCCGAGGCAGGCTTTTCCCACCACGGAGGAGAGAAAAGTAAGGCTCGGTGCACATGGACGACACTTTTCTGCGATGCGGACTATAAGCCAGGTCAGGGGTATCTGGAGTACATTGGACCGACCGGATTTACCATTATACTCCAGGTACCCCTGACCTGGCTTATAGTTCGGATCGCAGGAAAGTGTCGTCCGTGTGCATCGGGCCTAAGCCTCATGAGGTTTCCGCGCTTCTCTCTCAGCCGCATCACTGGTATTTAAACCAGTGGAGGCTGAGCGAGGGCGCAATAGCCACAAGCACACCTGACTTGAGCGGAGAATCTGGCTATTGACAGAACTCCGGTTTATACATATTTACAAAAGGTCACTTGGCCACTGCCGCTTTAACCTTCGAGGAGGGTTGTAGGGATGAGTGGAGCTAATTGAAAAAGGGATTGAACAGTAGGATTAGGATGATGGGTAAGGTTACTGTGAAATTTGGAGAATTTCTTCGGGATTAGTTTTTGAACGAACGGGATATTAAGGTCATGGTGTAGAGTTTTGTTGGATACATAGAAAGGAACATTGACTATTGTTCGGAGGATTTTGGACTGGAAGGATTGGATGCGTTTGATGTTAGAGGGTTTAGCTGTTCCCCACAGTTCGATGCCGTAGGTCCAGATTGGTTTCAAAATGGTTTTGTAGATAAGTAGTTTGTTGTCAATTGAACGTTGTAATTTTCTGTTCAGAAGTCTATAAAGTTGGCCAAATCGTCGGTTAAGCTCTTGTCGTTTTAGTCTGTCTGGTATGTGGGTTCCACGTCAGTCTTCTGTCTAACATGAAGCACAGATACCGTACCGTTACAGAATTTAAATAATTAAAGGGCGAAATATCGAATCATCCTTATTTCTTATATGTTTATTAAAAAAACAAGTCAAATGTTAAACATTTTCCAACCTACGTTTCGGCATTGGCTGATAATATACGTTTTATTATAATAATTAAAAAATTACCTATTATATTTAAAATTGGAAAATACAAAAATGACAAAAAAAAAAAAAAAAAATAGAAGAAGGTGACAATAGATAATGTTAAAAGGAAAATCTGAAAATGGAAGCAATTCTGAAAGGTAGGTTGAAAAATGTTTAATCTGAAAATGGAAGCAATTCCGAAAGGTAGGTTGAAAAATGTTTAAGATTTGACTTGTTTTTTCAATAAAAAAAATAAGGAGGATTTGCTATCTCATCACCTAATTATTTGAATATAATCAGTGTTGATCTTCCGACAAACAACTTCATATACATATATAAGGATTACAAAATATATTGTTGAAAATTTAACAAGATGTTATTGCATTGAATATGGTATCTTGTAAAATAAGTAAATATTTTACATTATAGTAATCAGTGTGTTACAAACAGTCTACAGAATGATAACCGCAACCATATGACTTATCACACCTTATTTGTAGTCAGGTGGCGTATGCCTGTGTGAATATCTCAGCAACTGAATGTGATTTTTGACGACAGAAGTTTGTAAGTTCTGGTCTTGAAGGCTTTTGTTAATCTTAATTCATTTATCAATGCTTCGTCTTAATGATAGAGGAACTTCTTTAACTGAACGTCGCATTGTCTCGTAGGACATGCTGATTTTATTGTTCTGATCCAACCATGCGTCTATATTTGAAGGTTTTTTTATCACCACATATCTCAATGATGACCTTCTTTCCAAGGTGATGCTTAAACTATTCGTAAAAGATAATTCCGTTATTGTAAATGTTTAACTATAAATTATTCAAATGTTGGAGTATGGGATCCCTGTAGCTGAATAATATCTCTAACCATAGACTTCTTATACCTGATTGTTAGTCAGAGGGCGTAGGTGTCTTGAACGTCTAATGTTTGAATATGATGTATGGTGGAGATTTTGCAAGTTCTGGTGATGAAGACACCTGTAAATTTAACGTAAATTCTTCAAATTTGATTATTAATCAAACTTTAATTGATTAGCTACGATTTAACGATAAAGAAACTTATATAACTGATCGTCGGCTTACATATGCAGATGTGATTGTTGTGAACCTATTACACATTTACAGCAATAACCTTGTTTCCAAGGTAATACTTAAACTATTCACAAATAGACAATCTTGTTATTGTAAGATATTAACTGTACATTATTCAAATGATCTAGTGCGGGATCCCTGTATAAGGAGATGGTGGCAGATGTCCAGCGAGAAGGGTCTGGTTCGCCTTCGGTGTATTGTAATAAGGCGGAACAATTCCTTTCCGCAGCTTTGATTATAACTTTCCTTCTTCATAACTTTATATAACGTATATCTCTTACTATTCAATAATAACATTTTTTTATATATATATTCATGGCAGACTATGTTTACATGGAATATATTTTTCCCAACTTGATAACTTGGCATTAAGTGTTAGCTTTGCAGTAGATGAGGCCTTTAGTAACGAAATAATTCTATTCAAACAGAATCTTATTTATAAATATAAAAGTGGTCTTACAATTGCAACATTTATGTGGAATTCAATAAATAATTAAAGAAATTAAATATTTTTGTGATTCTTTATTTAAACCTCCCTCATTTCAATTTTCTGTTCTAAGTTTCGGCATTTACGCCGATTAATTAAAGGTTTTAATTAAGTAGGCTGAATTCCCTTTTCAGATTTAAATTAAAAACTTTTTTTTAGTCAAAAATCAGACTTATTTCATTAAAGCTTGTAAGTCAAAATCTCTGATTTTTTTTTTAATTTTTGACATTTTGACTTTCAAGGTTTATTACTAATTTTTGACAAGTAAAAGTTTTTAATTTTTATATAAGAAGGACATTCAACCTATTTAATTGAAAAAAATTAATGGTCACAGATATTGTTATCTCGATAATGGCGTAAATGCCGAAACGTTGAACACAAAATTAAAGAAAGTAGGCTTAAATAAATGATCATAGTCTCAAATAAATAAAAAATCATCATAGAATTAAAACTATTTTTTTTTCTGTAAAAAGGCCGTGTTTAAAAAGATTGGAGTTTGAGCCATTTAATAATACTTCAATGAAGATAAAACCTATCTGATAGTAAAGGTCACTGCATTTTTCATTAATATAACGAGTTTAATAATAATTCTATAAATTTTTAATTCTATAAATAAACTTATTATACTTATCATAACACCCAAAACCGAAAGATGTTTCAAATTTCGTCGAAATCGGAATAACTGGTAAAAATTTAATGATTATCATTATAATTACTTCCCTTCCACCTTCATTTCCGCCCATGTTATACACTTATTCTGCTATTCGAAGCAGCGACAAATCCAATCTGTCTAACTGCTTTTGAGTTGTACATAAATAGTGTAACCGACCGGGCGTTTTTTTATAAATCAACTATACCTCATAAAATGTCTTAAACAAAAAAATATTAGAATAGTTAGAACTGATACTGAAAGAAATATTAAAAAGAATAATTTTATTATTAATTAAACAAACAAAATTAATGAACGAAAAAATATTTTTGAATTACTCGAAATAGAAAAAATGTAACGATCAATTTTTTTTTTTTCTTCCCTCTATGTATAAGTATTGAGTTAATTTCACTGTAAAAAAGCAAATAGTACTAACAAGATGAAGCAATGTACTGTACATAATAAATAACAAAAATATCAATAACTGGATTTTTTTTTCATATTGTTCGATTATTCACATACAAATATGCCGAAAGCTATTCAGGTTTTGAGTGCTCCACCCGGAAGTATAGTTTTTCAATTCTTACTTCCTTCATTCCTTAATGTCTTATGATCTTAGCAGATCTAGCCAACGACAGAAATTGGTCCACGACACTCCTCTACGCTTGTCCTTGCCATTAAGACAGTAATTATATCCAAATTTAAAAGTAGTACATTAGCAGAATATTTGAAAAAAAATTAAAAGCTCAGCTTAAACCCATGTTTTACTCTGTGTGTCCCCACACTTCAGACTCTGCAATACGACATCCTACACCGCTATCCCAGAAGGCTGCTAGGCTACGTAACCGGTGTCGTTGGGCAAGAGCCGCCTGCAGCTCACCTTGACCTCCGCAGCCTATCCTGGAGGTCGCTCCTGTCTGCTTTCTCATCGATCTGGAAGAGGATGGCAACTCCTTCAGCTCTAGGGTGGAATATAGGAATACAGGGTAGCAGTAGAACATAGGGCATACTCATAGTTAACAAATATATTTATTCCGAGGAATTAAAGCTATTAACTGTATAAGAGTTGTATTCTCGCCAATTAAACTTCGATTAGGATTCGAGTAGATATCAATAGCTCCTTGTTTTTTTTACTCTGAAAAAGAACTTGTATTCCTGCATAGAATTAAGTATATATGAAATTTTATAATTGGGCATCTCTTCATAATCATCTTAGAATCTTATGCTTAAACTTATTTTATTTTTTTTATTAGATTAATAGATTGTACATAATCAATATGTAACTTCAAGAAAATCACCTTAGAATAATATTAACGTTGTTTTTTGTTTAACGTCCCTTCATGCTAATCGGCATTCTACTGTGGGAGTATAATAAATTTTTCCTATCCAGGTATAATTAGGAAAGGGGTCTTTAACAATTCCCTGACATCACAGGCTTGGTGCCTCCATTTTACGTCTTATCCAAAGGACAACATAGCCAAGGATTTTTTAGTCCCTTTAAATGATCCTGGAGTCATCTGGCGGGATGTGTTTTGTAGCTGGCTATGCTAACCACTGAACTACAGGTGACACCCTTGAAATATTTGCCTAAAAATACCGAATAATTATCTTTAGTTGGACCCTAGAATACAAGGATTCTTAAATAAAATTTAGTTAAAACTTAATTATTTTAACTATGCAACAGTCCGATGATTATTTCATAGCTTGTTGGCCATTCCACGTCAAATATCATTTAGAACCTCACCATCTCAGATTTTCTTGAAATTTGGTATATGTGATCTACTTATTGCGAAATATTACTGAGAAATGTCTACCCGTTTTTGAATTATTAGTCTCTAATGCCCTCAAAAATCTGTCCAGAAACATAAAAAATCATATTTAAAAATAGCTGCAGATGTTTTCCAAATTAGAATATACTAGAACAATTGTGAAATATTACTGAGATATGTCTACCCGTTTTTGAATTATTAGTCTCTAATGCCCTCAAAAATCTGTCCAGAAACATAAAAAATCATAATTAAAAATAGCCGTAGATGTTTTCGAAATTTGACTAAAAAAAAATTTTCTTAAAACTAAATGTAAAACTTTAATTTCAATTTTCTCAAAAAGAGCATTTTTAATTTTTTTTTAAAATAGGTAGTATTATATCTATTTATACAACGAAATATAAAAGTGGAATGAAAATTTCTTCATTACTAAAAAATTGAAAACTAGTGATAAAATTCCATAAATCTAGCATTTCATAATTAAAAATGGCTGTAGATGTATACCAATTCAAATTCCAATGTATTCCATTCAAATTTGACTAGGACTATGAGATTGGTGTCTTTTAACAGCGCATCCCATGCCGTTTCATATGATATACAACAATTTATAGAATGGTACTAAAGAAATTTTCTTAAAACCAAGTCTCAAAAAGAGCATATTTAAAATTTTTATATATATATTTTTTTTTTAAATAGTTCACACTGCCTATATATACCTACATCAGTGTATACCATTCATTCATTCATTCCTCAGTTTAAATTGTAGTTATTTATTTTACATGATAAAATATTATGTTAATTGATTTTAAATATGTGATTAAATACGCGTTATGTCGCAAGATGGTATGCGTAGAAATAAATGCACTCGTTACAGGGTTACTGTAATGAGAAAACAGGAAGTTCCTATGGTATTAATTTTACATTGCCTTATATAGAATATCATTTACGCTAATGTTGCTTAAGATTTATCTGCCGAAGTCGGGTCAGAACGGTAGATTGGTAAGCATTGAGTGATTGGTGGTGTCGGCGTCCAACTTTTAGGTCTTTTTTATACTGCCGGTGTTTTATTTTTAATATTTAAATTTAAACTTTTTAAAATTTAACTATTTTTAAAAATATTCTTCGAGAGTGACTTTGAAGGCGCGATGAGCCATTTAATGATGAATTTTTATTGCGAAGACGAGGATAGAGAATGAAACATACATAATGATAAAATATTATCTATTTCAAGATTCTTTCGTCGAGGAAAGAGTAAGAGACGATTTGTCAGTTGACTGCTTATGTAGATTGCTGTTTATGATGTCCTCTCGGATGGCCAAAATATCGTCAGTCCAACCCAACAAGTCGACCAGTACCATACAGCCCTCTTCACAGTCGCCCTGCCAGAAGACATCCTTCGGCACACGGCTGCTGAAGTCGAAGCCTAAGGATTTGCTGGGGGGGCTACCGTTGATGATCAGCCTTGGGCACTTCTTGCTTACCAGGAAGGGCATCGAGGCTACCGGTTCGTCACTGAGGGTAGTTCCCATGATTATCAGAAGGTCGCACATCTTCATGTCTTCCGCCATGTTATGGCAGAATAGTTGGGGGAGTGCTTCCCCGTAAAAGAAAACTCGTGGTTTGATAATACCACCGCAGCCGCACTTGGGTACTTGACTTTTTTCTATTCTATGCTTGACCCAGCGAGGCGATGATTCTTCGTCACACATGCTACAATGGAACCTAAAAAAATGGAAAAATGGCAATTAACGATCAAACTTAGTCTCATTCAAACTTGCAGTGAATGGTTTGCTATTGGCTTAACTTTTTTCTATTTTAACCTTGTACAGTACAGTTTCCGATTATCCCAAATCTGTCTTGAAAGGCATTTGGACAATTTCTACGAAAGAGAACCTACCTTGTCATTTCTAATATACCATTCGATACATCAGAAATGATCAGGTGGTGTTTAACAAATTATCATAAATAGTTTCTTAAAATTCTAAGGTTATCATAAAATAAAAAGCAAACAAACTTCTTATACGTTCCATAAATGTGTCCAATCTTGTCTTCGGCAATTCCAGCTTTCACCTCGAGTTCATCCGCATTCATAGAATAGTTTTTCAAAAGGATATTCTTCCTCTGCAGGAGAGTTATGAAATAATGGCAGAGTGTTGGTTTGAACTCACCCTTGATATACGGGTAGATCAGTTTAAAAAGTACTAAGGGATTCTTTTTGAAACCCCTTATTTCGAATACGGAGTGAGGGTATGGTACGCTAGTGGGATTTATTTTGTAGTAGAGCCCAGTGCCTGGCGTCCTCATGTCGGCTATACCACTGTTGGTGGATATCCCAGCTCCGGAAAGCACCACAATGTTTTTGCAGGGTTTTTCTGTAATGTACCTCGCTATGCCTTCTATCGTAGACTCAACGAGAAATGTTTCAACCTTTTTAGCAGGCTTGGATTTCTTAATTTTCGATGTTCGTTTGACCTCACACGTTACATCTCGGTCTGATTTAATAATCAGTACCTCTTCGATCTCTGTATTATCGCCCATTATAGTGGGATCGTTTTTATCGATTATTACTCAGGTGTTATCTCCCACACATGGCTAGAAAACAAACGCGATTTGTTAACTAAATTATTTTTGCTCAATGCTACTTTAAATTAATAAAGTATGCAGATAAACTTTTAGGGCTATTTATAAAATAATTTTTAATTTCATTTTGGAGTAGAAACTTGTAATTTGAATGCAGTTTTAAGTTCTCATTTGAATAAAAAGTTAGCAGAGCGACAATATCACGTAAGGTTTATACTATTAGGTGTTAATATTATTTAAATATCTTATATTTTAAAGTAACACCAGAAATAAACCTTTTTTGGTGAAAAAGTGTAAAAATGTTTAAAACATTTGCTGTGTCTATATTATAGTTCAATGGAGGGATTACCGCCATATGTTTTATATTCGTATTTAATTATTCTATTACTGTCTACTTTCTTTATTATAGGGTTAACAAAGTATTAACTTATATTTCATTTCAAGAATCAAACAGCTTTTTTAACAATCAGTACAGTAGCTACCATAGTAGCTATGGAAATTACCTATATTTACTCAAGTTTTGTTAATTTGACTCATCATCCGATTGGATCATTGACGTTTACCATCACAGAACTTTCGATTCTGCTTATAATACGGTTTCGCTTATCACTTAATTTTAAGTAGAAATGAATTTAAAATAAGCTTCAAGAATATTGCTGTAACTGAATAAGTTTAACTAACCCGACTTAGTTTGATGTATGTATCTACAATAGATTATAAAATATAAGTGATATTATTAATAGCCGTGGTTAAGATTTTAGATTAAAAAATGAAATTAATCTATCAAATCCAAATAAAAATATCATTGATATTATATAATTTTGATAATCGATATGGACAAATATATTTATAAAATTTTGATTTAATCGAAATGGAAAAATTGTTACTTAAACCTCTTGTCTTCCAGGGTAATACACATAAAATACATATATGATTCAGTTTTATAAAATACGATCGTTCAAAAAATTGTTTCTTTCATTTTGGTTGGTGTAATGTCTACCAGGTGTATAAATATGAAACCGGAATTCGCCAATGATAGGAGTTAGCAGTCAATATAATCTTCTAACTAATCCTTCAGTGGTGTTATCTGCTTTTGCCTACATGTAATAAAGAGATCCAATTGATACCAACCCCAGTTTCATTCTATAACTGTGTTTTTAGTGGCGTTGAACATGTCGACTTTTGTGCCAACAAATCAAGATTTGCGGACAGCATTTATTTTCCGTTTCCTTCTGAAAAAAATTGGAGCATTATCACATAGGATGCTTACGGGGAGCATGCCCTAGGCAAATCTCAATGTTTTGATTGGTTCAAAAAATTTAAAGATGGATTTTGATAAAAGAAACAAAGACCGTGGAAAACCACAAAAAAAAAAACTTTGAAAACGCTGATTCGATAGCGTTTGTTGGACAATTATTACATGTGACACCATCTCCATTTGTTTGAAAGGCATGGAAAAGATCCAGAAGGTCGGAAAATGGGTACCCCACCAACTGAATGACAGGCAGCAGGAAGCTCGAAAAACCTCATGGCAAATGCTGCTCGCCAGGTACAGAAAAAAAGTCATTTCTTCATCAAATTGTGACTGGTGATGAAAAGTGAATTTATTTCGAGAATCCTAAGCGTAAAAAATCCTGGGTAACTCCTGATGAACCATCGGCATAGCTTGGGGAGGAAGAAAATGCTCTGTGTCTGGTGTGATCAGATGGGTGTAACCTACTATGAGCTGCTGAAACCTGGGGAAACTGTTAATACGGAACGCTACCTACAACAGATGATAAATTTGAATAAAGATTTGCGCCAAATATCAAGAAAGGACACACAAAGTATCATTTTTACACAGTCAACTCTTATTTGCTATTTGAAAAATTCCGGTTTCATATTTACACACCTAGTAAGTGAACTAACGCCAAACTCCGCATTTTGAGAAAACTGAAGTTGAAGTTGAATATCGTGAAATAGGGTTTTGTTTACTTCTATCGCTTTTAAAGTACAATATATTTCACTTTCTCCTCTATGTTATTCAAATATAAAGTAATACCGACCATATATGTCGTATTGAATTAAAATCACTACAACAAAGTAAATAGTAATGCCTAGATGAAGCAGATAAATTACAACGAATATGATTAAAGCTGAGCAGCTTTTGAGAGATCCACCTGGAGTTGTAGTTTTGGAAAATAATTAACTTTAACCTCTTGTGTTCTTTTGGAAGAATCCATCCAACCTCTTTACTACGATCCATGTATGTCGTAATATTTAATTTTTTTTTTTTGGTCTTTTCGGGGTTATTTTGTACTGTAAGTACTGTACAGTTGTACTTTTCGGGGAAGCTTATTTTGTACTGTAATTATATAATTTATTTATTTGTGATGTCGCCTCTACTCCAAAGGTTCATTGGCGTCATTGTATATCCATTTCAACTCAAGCATCTGAGACATTCGAACAGAGTGGTGACTCATTCACTGTCTTTCATGATTTCCTTTAGTGAATCATTTTGCTGTTTCCTATATTTCTCATATTGCAGGCACTCTATCAGCTAGTTTTGAACTGAGAGTGGGACATTACCTAATTTTTAACAGGTTGGGGCTTATAGCCTCTTAAGTAGGTAGCTATCTATGTGTAAATAGACAATGTCCAATCCTCAGTCGGCACAGCATGACTTCCTGTCTCCTTGATGTTCTACCTTTTGTTGTCCATTTTCTTACAATCCATATTCACTTTGCGATTTTCTCTAATCCAACTGTTCTCCCATTCTGCTAATGTTATATAATTATACAGTATATTGTTTTTTTTTTTAATCTCTTAAAAATTGAAGCGTGGAAATGCATAACGATATAAGTGCCAAAAAAAATATATAATTTTTTTTGCACAATTGTTATGTGTGTCAAAACCATTCTTCAGAAGTGGATACAATTAATTTTTAGTTGTTGATAAATTGTTCATTGAACGTTTGAAAGATAGCATGGTTGGAAGCGCCAAACGTAGTTCAACTAATGGGTATAAGCCATATCATTTCTGGAAAATATACTATAGGCACTTAAACCCTTTTTCATTTCCATGCTTCAATTATTTTTATTCTAGGACAAAAGCTATTGGTGCAGGTCAAGAGATAATTAATCTTCAAATTAAGATGAGGAAGAGCCTATACGAATATATTATTATTATTTTTATTTTTATTTTTTTGCCTGAACAATAGCAGAGATTGATTTTTAAATTTATCAAAGCCACACCTATGTGTTTACAAATGTTTTAAGAGGACATCATCTAGAAATAAGATAAATGATTAATAAATATGAAATTACACCTTGAATTCCAATCATAAAATTTTATATTTAAATAAAAATCTGTGTAATTAACTTCTTAGACGTCATTTTCAATCAAAACGATTGGTTGAATCTGTGTATTTCAAAATTATTTATTTTCTACTTACGAAAGTAGTTCTTCTGTATTGATATCCTTCTCTAATTATTCCTAACTCTAACCAAGTTTGGTTTGCGTTTAAGATTAATAAAAAACAGATTGATAACTAACAGTACTCATACAGCGGTCAAGTAAAGCTAGGAAAATAAAACAGCTCTAACGGTAGACCAAGGCTGCCTGGGCCTTGGCTCAGTGCAGTGGGTGTCGGTGGGCGTGCGGGCCCTGACCTCAATATCAGCTTCTTATTTTTTGTAACGCAGTATATGTATATATATATATATATATATATATATAACACTGTAATACACATGTAATGCATAGGTTTCCAAAAATAAAGTGAAAAGTTCTCATATCATTTCCAAATCTTAATTTATAATTTTCTAAACCTAATCAAGATTTTCTTTAGGAGCTTGTGCTGACTTGGGACCATGCCAGAGTTTAAAAAAAAAAATATTAAATCAATTTAAGAATTTCTATAGCGTATTTTAGCTTTATTGTTAAATTCCTTAGAAGTAGTACCTATTATAGATATTATGGTATCTTTTATAAAAAATCTTAAACTTATTTAAAAAAATCTGATATGGACAATCCTAAAATTGGTTGGGAAACTCCCAATTTGGTTTGGAAAGTTCTAAATTTGATTTGGAACTATCCCAGTTTGTTTTCGAAAACTCTGAATTAGACTTGGGAATGCTATAAATTGGTGTTTAACGGAGTTTATGTACAATAAATACATATACAATTAATATACGCGAGGTTAAGACGATCACATTAAGTTATTACAGATCACTAAGCTACAATATTTCCTCTGGACATATTTGGTTCCCCGATATTGATCATTTGCAAATGCTGATAATTATTATTAAATGTAATACTCTCTGAGCCGATCTATGTGGGAGGAAGGCGAAGAGGCATCTCGTGCTCGATTAGTATCAAAATTGATAATACCGATGGAAATTTTGGATGATTCTGATTAAAGAGTTGATTTTATAGAAACTTTTTTTTTTTTTTTTTTGTGCCAATGATGGAACAATTGCATTGGATTTTTTTTTTTACGATATTCACTGATTTTTTTCCCCTGTCCCTTAAGTTTATTTTATTTTATTTTTGTCGTTCAACAAGGTTTGAGGAAGATAGAAGCTAGTTTGAAATGCTGGACATGGCTCTGTCATGCTCAGAGACGTACCACGTAACAGCTGACATCCTGCTCAGAAGATGACTACCAATCTTAAACAAAGGCAGTCCATCTGCCGCAGCGTCCATGCACAGAACATCCGGTGTCGCTCAACTCCTGCTTTGACTACAAACTCAGCGGAATAAAGCTATTCTTACTCATAGGATATATTAAATCAAAAATCAATTCTTTTCCTAAATTTAAAAGAAAAATCAAGTCCATGGATTGATTACATTGAAAAATAATTTTTAAATAATGGATACAAAAGGCAGACGGATCCCAATGTCCAATACTTCTTCACTTTAGTCTTCATTTATGTAATCATATAATTTTCTTTTCTGATGGTGTCTCAACAAAAATTTTTACTTACCTTTGTTAAAAAAAGTATTCAGCCTAGATTGTTTCAATATTGAAACTAATAGACGACTTATTTGTTTTTTTATTTTTCAACATTTCATAAAATATTAGCAGTTCCTTCAGAGTTAGGTTTCGCAAAAATTACGGTATTTTTGCTGAATCTATTTCTTCCTCCGATGCAAGAAGGTTGGTAGAATCCTCACTGCTTCGTATTAATTCAGTTTATAATTAGCCTATGCAGTATGCCGCAGATGCGTCTCTAAAAATGTACCTCTTTTAACTTTTAAAAATATACCTCTTTTAACTTTTAAAAATATACCTCTTTTAACCCTTTACATTTAGAAAACCAAGAGTTCTTTACATGCCCGAAGGAGAATAATCATTGATGCAGTAGCAATTGATAGTCTCTTCATAAAAGTTACGTCTTGATCTGTAAAGCGCATTTTTCTAGTTTTGTTGTCAAAAAATGAATTTCAGATGTTAATTTACATTTTGTTGTTCATTTATGTTTTTGGTTTTAATTTTTACATTTTAATAGATATGGAAAAAAAAAAAGGAAATGAAATGTTGGAAACTATAACTGTTAATTATAGATTCTTTGAAATTCCTATGAGCGTCGATAGGAACTCCGTTATATCGATTTCTACAGTTGTTATCGATGCCTGACCCTTGCTCTCCCACGATCCGCTGCAGCCAATAGCCACGTCTTCAGGACCTTTGTTCTTAGGGTCGTCATCAGGCGATGGTATTCTTTTGTATTCCCCGGCACCAGAAATGTCAGTACCCGTACAATAGGTATGGGGGGGGGGGGGCTATTATTGATAGCTTTACTGGAATTAACATTCATGAAATCCTAAACACGTACCATATCCCCGTACGCTTGAAGGCATATTTTCATTACAATTTATTTCTTAGACAATCATAATTATAATAATAAGAAGAGTGAAACATCTTTCACTGTGACCTGATGGATATTAACCTTTAGAATATTATATTACATATTTTTTGAAAAAGGTATTTCTAGTGAGTATTTATTTCTTCTATGGCGTTTTATTGACAGGGTATATTTTTATTTTTTTTTTTTTACTCTTTAATTTATAAAAACCATTCACTCTAGATCCTTAATTTTCTTACTCACGGCTGAAAGTTTCTTGTTAGAAACGATTATGGATCTTGAAAATTTTAAAAGTTTTCACCATCTTCAGACCCTATAAATATTATGAAGGCATTCTTTAATCGCGAGGGATCACGCTTCAGTCAATTTAAAATTTTACATTAATGATGATAATGAACAGTTGTACATCCACTGAAAATCGAAACTTTTTTTTATTTAATAACTTAGCTCATAAGCAAAAATTATTTTAAAAATACAACATGCAACCTTCGCAAACCATAACTTTTTTTTTTTGTTTAACGTCCCTTTATGCGACTAACGCTAGTGTGTTTGCTAAATTTTGCCTATCCAGGTATTATAAGGATAGAGATCTTTAACTATTACCTGATGTCGCACAGGCTCGGGAGCTCCATTTTACGTCCTATCCGAAGGACAATATAGCCAAGGATTTTTTAGTCCATTAAAAAAATCGTAGGGCCACCTAGTAGGATGCGAACCCGCGACCTTGTGTTTTGTAGCTGGCTATGCTAACCACTACATCACAGGTGACCCCCAATATTAATGTATTATTCTAGAATTATTCCTCTGAAAATAACAATTAATTAACTAATATCTTCTCGTTTAGTTGGATTCTAGAATACAAAGATTCTTTAGAAAAACTTTTAGTTAAAATTAAGTATTTTAACTATACAATTGTATGATGATTTTGTCATAAATTCTTTGAATTCGTTTTACCATTATTTTTGCATACTTTTACATCTATTTTTTCAGTTTTTATATTTCTTTTTTTTTTTATGCTTTTTTTTTTTTTTTTTTTTTATCAGGAAAGGGCTTGGGTATATTTGTTTATTACTTATTTATTATCTAGAAGTTTGCATGTGAATTGATAGCGATATTTCGAAGAAAATTGCTTTTAATTTTCCTGTAGAGGAAATGCTAATTAACTTTATCAGCCACAACCACGATAGCAGTTTCGCCCTAGCCCGTAGCCGCACGAATCGTCCTAACAGTTATGGAAAGGAAAGATTACCCGCTAAAGAGGGTTAGGGACAATAAAAAGCTACAACCGCTGACGAAATTGTTTCCCTTTATTGCCAAGGAAATTCTCCAGAAAATGAAGTCGCCGTAGGCAAATAAAGAAAAATTGCCTGCCGTAAAGGCCGAAGGAAAATTGGAGTCCTAGGCGGAGAACGCTGTTCGGGGCGTATTTTGTTAAGGGCGCTCTGTTCCTCTGTTTTAGCGTTGCTCCCTGCCGGACCCTCAGTCCTTTGTCATCTCAAGCAGAACATCATTCTATCTCCTCTTTAACCAACCCTTGCTGATATCGATTCTCTTCTACAGTTCGTACCTTTGATATCAACTTCGTGTAAGTTGAATATTATAAAGTAAGCAAGTAAGCATTCTCGTAGGATGAACGGTTTCGGTGTTAACAGGTAAAATATTATTGGAACTCAAACTACGAGCCTCAAGATGGGTCTGATAGGGTACCTTCTCCAAAGATGCTGGTTAATTATTGCTATTCCCCGTTCAGGGGCGGATCCAACTCTATCCAACAAATCCAGGGAGGGGGGGGGGGGGGAGTTGCAATACCAAAGGAGGGGATCAATTTAACTTCCTTTTAGTTTTGTCAGTGACATGTCGACTCCGAGTTCCTCTTGGGGCATCCCCGCCTAGCAGGACCGGATCCACTGCGACTTGGTTTTAGGTGGGGAACTTAACCACATCACCGTGTTGAGGAAACAATCCATAGAGAATCATTCAGTGTTGCTTCCAAGGCACTAAATAGGTTATATGGGTTGTTTTACCTAACGAAACTCCTGGATTTATTGAAAATAAAAACATAATCGTTTTAATATGATATAGTCGTGTTAAATCTAATACTATGATAAAACACTTCATATTCTGAAAATTAACAATGTTTTAATCCTTGTATGTTTTTATAGTGTGATATAATGTTCATGAGCTCTTCGTTTCTGTGCAGTCGGTATAAGACGTTTTTTTTTTTTAAATCTTCGTATATCGACAGCTGTGAAGCCTAGGCATTTGATATTTCAACTTATGAATTTATTCATGTACATTTTGAGTGGAGTCCAAAGGTGTTATTAAAAATATGGATTATTTTCGCCTATTATTAAGTCATTTTTTTTTTAGTTTTTAATCTGGAATTCGTCTTTAAAGATTTGTTTTTATAACATAGAGTGGTAATCTAAGAAGTCCTTTTTGTTTTCTTTATTTATGATCTTACGTTAAATAGTGGACCTTTCGGGCTATCTTACCCTATCCTCAAGACTAATCACACAACATTCCTATTTTTTACTCTATACACCCCAGTCCCCAGTACATGGCCATTTATTTAATTTTATCACGGCAAACATCAATTATTGTAAGAAACACCTGAAATTGCTTCACTTAACAAACATGTGTTTCATTTCATTGTTACAAACTCTTTTGTTCAATCGGAACGTCATTATTATTATGCTTCCCCTTTTAGTGCCTTTCATCGTAGGGGAGCGTTTAGCTAGGAATTTCATTAGACCCATGGAGAAAATAAATTAATATATTTTCCTATCGCGTTCCAAGTTAGTAGGAATAGTAGTTGTGAATTATTTGCTGCGATTCAGAGCAATGGCTCAGTGCAATAAACCTATAGAGAAGATTAAACAGCGCGACACTCATATCAAAGGGCACTAATACACGAGCCGTTCATTACCGAGTCACTCCTACAGAGAGCTAACTAGGGCTGTTATAGTCCCCTAATGACCCATCGCTACCTCTTTGCTCCTTCTAGCGGAGGGATGTAATTGTCATAGGGTCCTTGTAAAGTAGTTTTTAATGTCCCTGGCCATGATATATAATCAACTTTCATTTTATAATCTAGAATCCTCTTTTATTATCTCAGTATTGCCCTTTCATTTTATTTATTTACTAAGAATTTAATACTACAATATAGAGATTATTATATATAGTAATTATTCTATAAATAATATAATTAAATGCAGTAAGCTTAAGGGGTGTATGGAACATTTGTCAGAGAGCCAGTATTTAGGTGCGGAAAATATGAGGTGCGCAATTTAGGTAAGTGCAATATCTCTATTTATTGATATTTGTTGAAACCCTTTGTTAGTTTAGGGTGTAAATATAGAAATAAGATTCTCGAAAATGTTTGTAAAATCTTACTAACGAGTTTTTACTCGTTAAGAAATTAACAGTGTGCGAGTTTCATTTGAATTAGTTATCAGCATTATCAAACTAAAATTATCAATAATTAAGAAAGAAATAAGACACACAGTTAAAAAAACATTACTTATTTAATATCATTTGCAGGAGTGAATCAAGTAATGTTCTGAGGAGGTACGCATTTTTTCGTTTTAAAAACCCTGAGTAATTAAGGACCTAATTTAATATATTAGAATATAACAACGTTGTAAATAACGACTAAATGTTTAAATACAATAGAATTTACATTTAAGGACACAAAAAAATAAAAATGCAGTCACCTATGGTGTAGTGGTTAGCATGGCAACCTACAATACTAATGATCGCGGTTTGCGTCCCGATGTGGCCCTAGGATTTTTTAATGGGAGTAAAAAATCCTTGTCATTGCCGTCCCTCGGATAGGACGTAAAATGGAGGTCCGAGCCTGTACGATGGCAGGTACTCGTTAAAGATCTCTATCCTAAATATACCTGGATAGGCAAAATTTAAGAATCCCACTGTAGCATCGTCCTCAGTAGCATAAAGGGACGTTAATCTAACAAACAACAAACAAAATAAAAATAAATATGTCTAAATGTAGCGATTTTTTTTGTATAATGCTAATATTTTGTTGGTCTCTTTCAACACTGGGGGTGGGGCACTTAAACAAACGCGATTTAATAATGCTTAAGAGGAATTAAAGAAACGTTGGTGGCTACACATTTTTAGATTTTAGTGTATTATTATAGTAATAAAATAATATAAAGAGTACATTATAATTTTATTTTTTACTTAGTTATGGACATTTACTGATAAATGTCTACATAACATTGAAAACCAAAAAAGTCGGAAACCGAAAGAATTTAATGATTTTATGTAGAAGCCAAGTCCAGCTCTTAAATTTTTATTTTTTTATTATCATTTTCCTGATTCGTAGTATTAACTGGATGATTGGTTTAAAAAGAAATGTTATGATTTCTGTGATTATAAAAAATATTTATAAAAAAGTTTTCAGTCAATTATATTTTGTAAAATTGTCCTTTTCGATTATCCATACCTTAAGCTAATGTTATAAAACCTTAGTGATATTTAGTGTACATTGTGTATACACAAGGAAGTTTTGTAGTATAGTAGTATAAACATACATATATATATATATATATTTATAAAGAGTTGAGTGCATTATATTATTATAAATTTAAGATTATATCTGCGTTCTTAAATAGCTGTTATCTCTAACTGTAGTTAAATTTATTTCTCCGATCTTGATCATAAGCGGAAAAGAATTCGATTCGATATAATAGGAAGAATCGTATCCGGTAAGGTATTGCAAAATATATTTACACTTCTTTTTTTTTTATAAGGCTACTTTCTAGTTACAATTTATGTCGGAGCAATTTCCCGTTTATAATTTTTTGGGGAAAAAACAGTAAGGTGCTTCGGACACGGGCCATATTTCCACCTCTTCGACAACCAGTTCATCGGTAATGGCTTAGTTCCAACTGTCGGCCTACTTCCGTCTCGGTGCACGTTCGAGGATCGCTAGGAACCCAAGCTTCCTTGTACGGAGAATAAGTGTTATGAAGAAAATAGTGATGACCTGTAATCGAGGTAATTTAAGTTTATCTATGCCTTTATTTAATCCAATACGTTGACGTTGGACCATTGCCAAAATAAATGGATATGATGAAATAAATGGATAAGTGGTAGTGCTGACCCAGAGATACAAGGAACGGATCCGGTGACTGGCACGATATGACTGGTCAGGAACATTTCCATGACCAGGCTGCCACTTTATGACCGGTCCAGCGGCTGTCCGAGTGATATCTCTCTCGGCTCCTATAGAAATCGGTTCCTGTGAAATCCATTTTCACCGTCACGTCTTGCCACCTCCAGTTTAACTGGACTGCATTGTTGGACTCTACGGTTGGACTGTTTTCATTTAACTGAGACTAAATTCTTGTTCCCGATTTCCTTGATATTCCCGGATCAATCCATACATTTATATTTTTTTAAATCCATTTTGTAATTTACTTTATAACAGAATACACTACTCAGGTTTTGCGAGATCGTAAAACATTTCTATAACTAAAATTATATTAGTGGGTTTCTCTTAATTTTTAGCTATTATAATTTTTTTTAACACCTTTTTCTATTTCATTTTCATCGATTTTGGTGTGTCAATGTTTCGATTGCATTTCGACTTCATTATTGCATTATATATTACTTCAAATAATACAATGACAACCAATTTTTCAAATTTAATAAATTAAAAAAATTATATTTAGTTCTGGCCTGGTAACAAAAAAAAAATGAAGTAGACTTACTGAGCCTCACGATATTGAAGAACGTGGGGCAGTAATTTTGTACTCAACAAAATGGCTTCAAAGGACGTGGCCCATTACGAACAAAGCCCTCAGTAATGAGTGTCGCTCCCCCGCCGTGGTTTACAAACATGTTTAGCCCTCCGGCCAAAGCGACGTCCGTATAAACACATATATTACCGGTCCTTTAGCAAAATGAATAATCTCATTTTCTTTCTTTATTATCCTCTACAATGTTCTTTTTTATATTAATATTAAGTTTCTGTTTAGTACTGTAATAAAGTAACGGTTTATTTACAGCAGGTTTTACTTTAAAATTACCTCATAAATTCAAATTTTTGAGAGAATTGATTATATATATAATCAATTATATAAACTTCAATTAATATATCAATATATAAAATCAATTATATAAACTTTTCTGATCCAGAACTAGAAAAATAAACGTATGTACATAGATAATCACTGAACATTATTTTATTCGTAGGACGAATGGCAAAGGATAATTTAGGAAAACGGATAATTATCAAAATATTTAATAAGCTGATCATACGTTATTCATTGATTATTATCTTTCTAGGGTCTTTTTTACTTTATCCCCACATATCTATTTTAAATAAAAACACATGTTTTTAGATAGATAGATAACTTTCAGAAAAAATTGAGTAACTGTTACTAGTAATTAATATTAACAGGTGTTCAAATATATTTTTGTTAATATTATAGTCAAAATGAATATTATTGAACTTTCTAGTGTTTTTAAAAGTGAAATAAAAGTGCTAAAATTTTATCAAAATTACGGAATAATACATAAAAGAAGAAAATGTAGAAAAGGACATCTAATGAAACTTGCATTTAGGAATGATAAATGTCCGAGATAGAGATGATCGAGGGCTGGTTGCAGAACAGAAGAAAGTGTTTTAAGAATACTTGGTTTGAAAATGCACGTTTATCTTTAAGAAAATCTTTATTATTAATTTATTGGTGGGCTAATGAGTATTGTACCATCAAATTTTGCAAGAAAGAACTTGGTATTAGTTCCAGAACCGTCAACGATTGGAAGAACATGCTTCGAGAGGTTTGTGCAAGTGATATTTTAGCAAAGCCTATGGTTATCGGAGGCGAAGGATTATCAGTAGAAATAGATGAGACGTGCTACACTCGTAGGAAGTATAATGGTGGAAGGGTTTATCCGCACCAGTGGGTATTTGGAGGGGTGTGCCGGGAAGAGTATAATAGTTTATGGATATTTAATAGGGAATCATTGGTTACAGGTAAATACTTAATAACTGTTATTCAATCAAGTTACTGAATAACTTGCCACAGTTATCATTAGAATCACATGTTTTAATTTAAAATATAAATGTGGGGATAATGTAAAAAAGACCCTCTTTCTATATTCATTATATTTATTAGATTAAATAATGAAAATGAATTCACTTACATTTATTTAATAGCGCTAAAACCCTAAATTATACTTAATTTTTCGGAAACTTTTATTAAAATAGTTACCTAAATGAAATATAATAGATAAAGTTAAATTATTTGTGGATAACGAATGATGAAATATTGTCATTCGAAATGTTGAATAATATGTAATTTTATTCGAAAACCGTTGTCTAATGTTTGAGGTTAATTTTGTCCAACTATGTTCTTGACTAAAAGTTTTCATTTTTCAGAAGTATTCGTAAGAAATCTTTATTTTAAAACTGAAAAAATCGTTCATGCTAAAATAAATCAAATATATTTAATCTTTATTTGTTTTTAAGTGAGGCCATTAATTTATTACCGTTTTTCGATAAGATGTCCAATCTGCAGGTAACATTATCTTAATATAACTATTGGTATAAAATAGATTAAATATTAGACATTGTATAAAAACGAGTAAACATGCCCAGGGAACGCGGCAGGCGTGTCAGTTATACCCAACCCGCAAAACCAAAATGAAGTCAGCTATCTTTCGTGATCGGGAATAATGTAAATAAATTTTCATTGACAAAATATTGAACACTTCTGAATATATTCTGTTTAAAATATTACTATATTAAATAATTATTATTTGTGAAAATATTTTATAAAAGATACACCTTAGGGAGTGGACTAGACTACTTTAGTTGAACGGTTGTGTAGAAATTATCAATACACATTCACGTAATGTGCCTAACTGTAGAAATATCCATATTTTTTTTGCAAATAATTTTCTGGAACTAACGATATATATATATATATATATATATATATATATATACTATAAGACACCCTCGTATTTCAAAAATAAATTTAGTTTATTACCTGCTTGATTTATTTGATATGATAGTTTATTATTATTGTTCACTTTTTCTGATAACTTTAAAATGTTCTGCAAAATGATTTGTTAAAATTTCTAAACTTATTCGTGTGATTTACTTATGTTTATCTGATTTAATATAAAATAAGTTGTTAAAAAAATATAGTCTGATAAAGTCCATGAGTCCAACTTAACGCTGAATATACTATGCAACTTGAAATTGATTAATTTATTTCTTTATGGTATAAATGAGGCTAAAAATAATATATTTTTAAGTATTTTTTTATAGGTCTTTTTGTCTTTGTTGGGCATGTTGAGCTAGGATTATTACGAATCTGTTTTTTTGTTTTGTTTTTTAATTTAAATTTTAAACCCAGTGGTGTTTTATAGAATGCATTATTTTAAATAAATTCTGCAAGCGAGCATTGAAGTATTTAGCATATAAATATATACTGGTTTTGAAAATCTCTCTAACCCTGCAGCCATTGAGCCTGTAAGGAATGCATCAGTATTCAGTGCAGTCCTGGCTCGCCAATGGCTTGTACAGTAAAGCAAACGCAGCCTGCTTGGGTAAATCCACTACCGAAATATTCAGTACCTCGTCTAGGACATCTGATTTTCATGCTGAAAGTTTAAAATAAAAATCTAAAAGTTCTTTTTGCATTATACTTATTTTTAATATTTATTAGCTTATTTTAATAGCTGAAAATATACTTTTTGCTAATGAATCAAACCAGTAGTTATGGTGATTGGGTATTTCTTCAAGTAATAATCTATATGTTTCTTGAACAGTATTTCTTGAGTAATAATCCATTCTGCATAATGTAAAAATAAGCAAATTAATAGCTATTAGTTACCAAACATAATTATTTGTTTTATATATATATATATTTCCTCGTTTGAATTTAATTTATTATTACTGAAAACGTACACTGTCAGAATGTTTTATGTACCTAAAAGCTTAATACTATGCAGAAATTGAAAAAAAAAATTACCTTAATTCTTCAGTTACACAAAAATAATTCCAGGTTAAGTAAAACAAATTTTATTAAGTTAGTCGATAATACATTCAATTAATGGATGTAGTTACTAGCAATCCTATTAAGTAGGGCAGTACTACTTCTCAATAAGTATTTCTTTATCTAATTTATTAATAATAAAAAATATATGTTTATGATTAAAGCTATATTATTATTATATGACGATAATTCAATAGCCTGGCATTCATTATAAACGTAAAGAATTATAGAGAATGAGTTTGTCCCCTGTCGTGCGTGCTTTATCACATGAACATTCTGGTATTTGGAGCAACTTTGTGTAATGCACTAATCATGTCGGTTGTCACATACATAGATAGCTAAAGGGGCTTAAGCAGAAGCTTAAAAATTTACACCTGTAACACAAGAGCCATTAGACCAAAATTGTTTGACAGCTACTGAACTGAAAGCTCTAACTGAAAACACATTGATTAGAACCTCTCTGCTGATAAAAAATAAATAAATATGACTTCAGTTTTGGGAAATCCATTTTTCTTGTTTGTTTATAAAAGAAAAATCTTATATTTTTTCTCCTAACATTTAGAAAACAGACCAAGACCTTTTTTGCTTACATTATAAATTGTCAAACTCCTTCTAATACTTTACATCTCTAAAATCGGATATTTTGAGTCACGACTGATATCAGAATGCGTTCTATACTTGCAAGATCTCCATTTCGTTAACCCAGCCCAAGTCACCTCTGTGAATTCTTTAACAAGAATGTCATTCATCAAAAGGGACTGTTTAAAATTTGAGCGTTACATATTTTTTTATTCTCTCTTCGATATCAGCAGATCGTTATTTCGTTACAATCTAAAACGATCTTCACAATAAAAAGTTAAATGGGTTAATAAATTGTATGGTGAAATAATGAACAAAACATATAATTTAAAATATTTCTAGACTTGTTGTTGGAACAAGCTGTTCTTGTAGATGTTTGTGACAGTTCGAGTACCTTGTCGAGAACATTCCAGACAGTTCTGTTTCAGACTAAATGTAAGGAACGGTGGCCTGAAGAGTTAGTCTTGCTCTGTAGATTGATCATATGATTACGTTTGTGGTAATAGTGTCGTTATAAGTTGCTACTTTTTGTAACCTTCTTTATTATTTGAGTTGAAATTACTTGTGTGGCATTGTAAATTATAATTTTCTTTAAATAAAATTATTTAACACTAAACCGACCGACATATAATATATACCTATTTCTACTGATCGCGGTCAAATGGCCGCTTTTGAGATAAACATTATAGTCTTTTCCAGTTGATTGTAATTGTAGCAGCACCTACTTCTGATAGTAATACCTGCCTTTGTCAGTGTTGCCACAAATTATATAAATGTATTTATAGCTGGCTACACTGCGGGTAACTAGACATACAAACTACCGTGGGATACTGTGACTTGCTAAAAAAAACTGCATATTAAGACTTATATTATATTTTCAAGTGGTTTATCTATTTTTTTCAACAGAAGTTTCTTTATTTTCATTATTCGTTTTGTTATTTTTATCTTAATACAGTGTTTTATTCTTATTTTATTAAACGTTTTTATTATTTTCATCCCGTACTGTTACAAATAGAACTAATCACGTCACAAATATTTATAATGCTGCGTACAAAGCCAGTAATCTAATTTGAATGATCGCCATTTTGCCTCACCTCGTGAGTTACCAGCAGTCGCTCTGTACCCATCATAAAACAAACTGTAAGCTCATGGCGTTTTCCTAGAACACAATCGGATGTCATTTTCTTGGAAAACTGCTGTTTTTGTGTTAAGTTTGAGATTTGAATGTAGATAACTTCATAAAATTTCATATATATTCTAGCGGTCAAAAGACCGCTCAGGGTAGACTACGGTAGAGTAAATATCATTATCAGGAAAAACGAAAGAAGAGAAATATATACTGAAAAATTAAACAGCTATATATTATAGAAAAAGCCGTGCAGTAAGTTCAAGAAAAATAAAAACCTGGAATTTAACAATTTAGATTAAAGTCTCAAAAGCGGTCATTTGACCGCTATGGTAGGTTTAGTGTTAAACCCACATATCGCCTGTTTAGAATCGTAGTGGCGAAACTACAAAAAATCAATTTTCGAGTTAGGACACCCAAACGACATGAGGATGACTCATGTTTGATTGCAGAAGTGGTGAAAAGTTATTTCGATGCCTTGAATTTTGTATCTGTACATAGATATTATGAATTATTACTCGCGATTAGATTAATATTGTATAAAATGTAATTACGTACTACTCTATAACAAGAGAGTGTTATAGTGTTAGTTTTACTACCTAATTAGTACAATGCCTTGCACAATTCAGTTCGAGTGGAACGTAATAAATATTCAATTAAAACGGCATAGAAAACAAAACAAACTGAATGTTTAAAGAGCCCTGGAGCCAGGAGCCTACCTAATATGGCTTCACTACAAATCCCCCAAGTCTGACCCCAATCCATCCCCTGGTGATTAGTTAAAAGCAACGCTTTGTCTGTTACGTATGCTTTAAAAATCTAACTTCCGATTCTACTCAATGCTGTACTACGATATGAATGATTGCGAGATACTATGTACATGGGTGTCACCAGCACCAAATTATTGGGGGGGGACGCATAATATTTTCCTAGATAGGATAGGTAAAAATCTACTTATTTCGGCTTATATTGATCTGCGTTCTTGCAGATCAAAATAAGCCGTACGTAAGTAAGTTTGAAAGATAGTCTTATTAATGATTGCTTCCTGTTAGAAACTGAAGCACGTATCAGTTGTAATATGGAATATTTAAGTAGTGTGATTGGGTGTCTCGAGACTGTTTATTAGTGCATATTTATTAGGAAATATTATGAACTAGTTAGAACTTGTCACTGTATTTTAAAAAGAAATTTTCCTCGGTTACGGAATCAAATGAGAGAAAATCATCATCATAATTTTGTCCGAAGATGATTCAATTTATTAGACCATTATTTCTCTTTGCTTTCTTTCTTCATCCTCTTTCAAATACTCTCATTAGGAACACAAATAGGTTCGATATGAATTGATCAATATGTACTGAAAGCTATATAAACTGTTCGTTTGGGAGTTTAACAATTATATTGACGCTCATATTGACGATTAGCACACAAGTTATTAAATGTCAGTAATGCTCATAGGCTGTAATGCTCATAATCCAACCGGATGTAAAAGGGGGGCTGCAGCCCCCAGCCTGGAGCAGCAGCAGCCCCTGGATCTGCCGATCAGCTTTTTTACCTTTCTATTACTTTCTCACTACTAAAATTGTACTTGTTTTGTATATTATTTGTTGTTTTCTTTACTTCTTTCTAAATTTTAAAATTTTCAATTATCTTTAAAAGATGATGATATCCCCGTACCAAAGTTATGATACCGTTTGGAAATATTGTTTATAAACGACCAACTAGTCAATGCAGAATAATCTTATCATGATATTCACTATGGTCCACGTTGATCCGTATTAGTGAGTCTTTCATTATATTGATCTATAATATTGAACGTCTATGGGTTACTTAACTCTTCTGCTTCGTTACAGTGCTGATAAAAGATAACTACAAATCAGACGTAATTATAAATATTTTCCAATCACTTAATTCCGTTTCTGTCTTATTAAAACTTTTATAGCTAAGTATTGGTGTAAAAAACCTCTTGCGATACTGCGCAGCATTACGTGGACACAGCTCTGGTATATATAAACTTCCCGTTCTGCCGGATATTTAACGCGTCTTCACAAACCACAGGAATGTGGATGGTAACTTTCTATTAATCACCAACTCTCTAAGATCTGTATTAAATAATGTCATAGGCATGGTGATGTAGTTCTATTTTAAAACCGAATAGGCATAATTCAATGTGCGTAGGTTCTGTTTCATGGTTGACCATACCTTAGGTAGAGGCGACAGAATAGATTTCGGCTATCTTTGATATTGATTCCATCTTACACATACTCGAGACTTCGCCTTCGGTTAAAACGGAATCAAGGACTGATATGTTTAAATACAATAACAAGTTAAACTATTTTATTCATATCAGACTTTTTATTTTTTTCATCTTGAAGATACACGACTCTCCCTAAAAAGTTATTGTTTTGTTTATTTAACGTCACTTTATGCCACTAAGGCTAATCGGACGATGCTACAGTGGGAGTCCTAAATTTTGCCTATCCAATTATAATTAGGATAGATATCTTTAACGAGTACCTTACATCATACAGGCTCTGGACCTCCATTTTACCTCCTATCCGAGGAACGGCATAGCCAAGGATTTTTTAATCCCATTAAAAAATGAAAGGGCCACCTCGGGACGCGAACCCGCGACCTTAAGTATTGTAGGTTGTCATGCTTACCACTACACTACTGGTGACCCCCTAAAATGTTACTAAATTACTTTTTATGATTATAAATATTTATTAAAATGCTCTGCATCTTTTTATCTGTTAACGTTCTAGTATTTTTCGGTTCCACATAAGCCATTTTTTTTTTAATATTCGATTACTTATTTTTAATCATGCTTTTAAACATATCAACGTTTTAGACTACTCCTATTGCTTGTTCACCATCATATTATTGATTTTTTTTCACCATCATCATATTATTGATTTTTTTCCAAGTATCTTTCCTGCCAGCAGTCATGGATTGAAATTCAAAAGTCAAACCAATTAATAGTGATAGTGAGGTGTTAGATGCTTAAACTTCAAGGCAATCAACTTACAATTGAACTGATTCCTGTCGTAGGTTTCAAGGTGTAGTAATTAGCACTATGAGTAATACAATTACATAAGGTTCTCCCTCTCTCTCACTCTCTCTATCTCTCTCTCTCTCTCTCTCTCTCTCTCTCTCTCTCTCTCTCTCTTTCGCGCACCCACACACCCACTCGCGCACACACATCCCATATACCTTTTTTCCTCATTCGCATTATATCCCTCTTTTTATTTTTTTTTTTTTAGTCTCTCAATTTCCTTCCACCCTCAAAGTAGGTTGCTAGTCGATAGTTTTTATTCTCCCATCTTGATTTTGATCAAAAGCCTAACAACTCTCTATCCTTATCCCCGAGGCAATCCAAATTCCGTCGCACAGTTATGGTAGAACCCAATGAAATAAACCAAATATACATACATCAATTAACTATACTTTTAAAGATTCCTATGACCATTAAATCTTATTCAAGGACTGTTCGATTTCTGAAGTATGTGCTTAGACTTTGACCTTATCTTTCCGGTGTAACAGGGGTGTAAACTGTATGATAGCCTATCTATAGAGCTCAGTATAAACGCAATACATTTATGTAAAACAATATATTGCTGTCGAGGCCGACATAGATTTTTTTATTTTGTATATATATATATTTTTTGAGAGAAAGTATTTCTTTTTATTTCGTCTTTTATAGAATTGTAGTGTATAAAGTGTAGAAAATTGTATTTTGTATTATTTTAAGTACAGTGAGGTGCCAGGAATGTCACGCGAAGTGTTCGGCATGCCTCGCGTGACTCCGTAACAAGTCGGGCCAGTCAGCTGACACCCGAGTGGCATGGGCAGTGTGTGGCTCGCCATTTTAGAGGGCAACCCTCATGTTCCACTGGTACAATTAAAATTTCTTCTTTTTTCTTCGTACCCATGGGTCATGCTCATCGCTACCTGGGGCTGCAATGGCTCAGTTAACAAATCCTCGCCGGCATCAAGTGCTGCGGGTGACAGTTGGAAGTTTTAGAGAAGACTGATCTTCAATAGAACCACAGCTATTCGATATATTGGTTTATTCGGCGCTTGCTAGCCGTATGTTACAAAAAAAATTTTATTTTACGTTTACTTGGTGCCAGTGGTGTACGAGCTTGATAAATGTGGACAAATTCACAATATCACTAAGGATCGGGGAAGGAGTTTGTCTCATAGACATTCATTAATTAATCAGCTTGGTCTAGTGGACAAGGCACTGAACTCTAGTAGTGAACTAGCTGGGTTCGATTCTGAGGTTCTGTTAAAATCTTTTTTTTTGTGAATTAATTTGTAAAATATGATTTTTATTTTTTTTATTAATCACAGTGGTGGTCCTTTTTTATTTGTAAATTTTTGTAATTAATTTTAGAGTTTTTGCTATTAAGAAATTTTTTTTTTAATTTTTATTTGATCAAGGTTTATTATTTTTCTCTCAAAAATTTATTCTGTTTTATATAAAGTATTTATATATTTGTAAAAATAATTAAATGAAGGTGATACAATATAATTTTGATTTTAAAGGTTTTTCCAAGAATTATTCTTTAACCAATTTTAATTTTATTTTATTTCCTTTCTGTTGCAACCAGCAAACATTTTTATTTTTTTATTTTATCAGACGGCCAGGCACTCAACCTTTCAATAGCGAAAGGCAGGTCGGCCCTCACAATTGCCCTTCAATTCCAATCTTTGGGAACCTACTTGATTTTTATGAGACAAAGTTTCCACGTCCCTCTGGACACGAAACAGTAGCAGTTGAGGAGCAACTGATTTTATCGGTGTACTAACAACCTATAGCATTCATTTGTTTCAATTGATGATATTCTGACAAATTATATTTAATCTTAATCGTTCAAGAAGTAAAAATGTTAAACTGTATTAGGTATTAAGTTCCAAACGAGTTGTTGAGAAATGAAAAACCAAGTCACAAATTGCCACATCGGTAGCATTACGACAGCTGTGTAGGCCTTGGTATCGCACATATGTGACCTTATCTTTGGCCGAGACGTATTTATTTCACTCCAGGTCGCCGAGTCACGGTCGGCTGTTTCCAGAACTGTACTCGGTTGATCTGGATATTCGCGGTGTCTCTCTGTGGCCACACCCAGTGCTCCACCCGCCACTCGTGTCCAGATCTTTGTCTTGGTCTCTTTCGCCAGACACGTTGTAACAGAATTATTTAAAAACATATGGAACCTAGTAGGAAGTATAGTAGGAAGAGCCCTTATTACGTTACTGAATACGCTGTATTATGCTGTAATGTTTTCTGGGAAAATCAGTGCAGCTTCCGTTATTGATTTAATTTAGTCGCGGTTTTCGTGATTATTTATATGTTTTTTTTTTGTTACCCAAGTATCAAAACTGATAAGGAATAATTACATGGCCGAATGCTTTAGTTGCATGGGATACGGCACATGGTATAACATGGGTGGCATTACTAATTGCGAAAGCAGTGATGTATTGGGAGGCTTGTTTCCAGTGGCGTGGAAGTCCTTACACTTCAGTTTATTATAACATCGAAATATCGATATTTTTCTTCCGATATTTGATATTTTACCATCGATGTGATCTATTTCATAATTATGGACTATTGCGATATATAATTATTTTAATTTAAATTAAATATTAAAACGATCGTTTTTGGAAAGGTCTAGACATTGTTTTAAAATTTGATAGTGAGTAAATTATATCTTGCTTGTTCTGAGTGTAGCGCATAAAGCGCTTAGATTATAAACTTATGCTTAGATATATGTTCGTTTGCTCTTTCTTTCTACTTCCCTCCTGCTTTACGTTTTTATTTTTTTTTGTTTATTGACAGAAATTTTGTTGTTAACACAACCTTTTTGGTTTTTAGTAGTGACCGACCTTTGTGTCTGACATCTCGGAGAAGGAAGTAGGACAACACGATTTCAGCTTATAAGCTCAATCTCTTTCATGGTTTTGGATTAATGATGCGAAGTATCTGTTATTTTAAATAATAACACTTGTATTGTATTTCGATGAAACAGAGAATATTCTCAATGAAGGTAATTAGTTGACTGTAGAAGAATATGTGATGGGAATGGTTGGGGGTGCTGTCAAATGACACACTGTGTGTCCATTAACACATATATGGTGCTGACGTTTCGACCCGACATTCAGGTCATCATCAGGGCTAAATATAAAACAAGATAGCAACCAATAATTTATATAATGAAAAGAAAAAATACATAAAATAATTAAATGAATAATATATAAATTAAATTTGTTTTTTTTTTGGAATTAGATATTAAGCAAAAGAATATGAATACATTTTTTTGGATTTAGATAATAAAATTTTCAAATTAGGAAAGCTATAAAAATCAAAAATATGCTTATACTATACTAAAGAATAACAATATTAAATGGGATACGGAATAGTTGTTACGAGGAAGCGGAAGGGATATGTACGGAGTGAAAATAGAAAATTTCTTCATATAATTTATTGGTGCTATCTTGTTTTATATTTAGCCCTGATGATGACCTGAATGTCGGGTCGAAACGTCGGCAAAATATATATGTTATTGCACATATAGCGTTTCATTTAACCGCACCTCTAACCATTTCCATCACATAGAATATTCTCATTCGTTTGGTATCTTTAATTGATCGACAACTTTAAGTTGGATGTGGAGACAAAAGTTTGATAGTGCTAAACCGAAATATGCCTCGTAAATTACATCTTAGTCTTAACATGTATTGAAAGCATTATTTTCATAAAGAATTATTTACGTTGAGTATAAAGAATAATATTTATTCTTTACTTTGAGCATTAAGAACCTTTTTGTGTTTTTAGTTACCTCCTTTTTAATAATGAAATTTGATTTGTAAAAAAATAAGATTAACACTCAATAAGAATATATATTATAAATACGTAAATTATTATATTATATATATTTATTATATTATTTATTATTAGTATATATATATTAAAAAGCTCAGATTAGTCGTTGGAGAAACCGAAATGTCCACAAATTCAAATCAAAAGAGAAAAAAATATTTTAGTCAGTAACCTTGTTATGAAAAGGGGGGCTATATTTTTAAAAAATTGATTCCTGAATAATTCCATGAATAATTGTCAAACTTATGTATTAGATCTTGGGACTAATATTGACCTGCTTGTTACCACCTTACCACCACGATAATTACTATAAACAAGCCTTCCAAATAAATTAGAGACGCCCAATGGAAGACAGTATTTATTAACCGAAAGGTGGGCTGCTATTATACCTAATTGGAGGTAGGCCACAACTGAGATGGCTGCAGATAGCGGACGACACGCAGGGGCTCCCTAGCACCACAATTTAGGAGATTGGGCTTACCGCTGAGCTATGGATTTCTAGATTAATATTTCCCATTTGTCTCTCCGTCGGTATATATGTCCGTTCCGGAGCATCAAGTAAATGTGTTGGTTATGAAATTAAGTAAAGAAATAATATTTAAATATTTATTTAAAAAGAATTACCTATACCTGATTTCTACTTGCGTCGAGCCATTAGGCAAAATCTTAATTATGCCAAAAACATTTACTTCACGAAGCTGCAGAAAGAAAGTGTTAATCGACAAACCAAATAAATCATTATGAACTCTCCTCGTTTAGCAACAAAAATGTTCCCCAGTCGTTTCGTTGAGCCAGAAGTTGGTGTATATTGTACTTACCCCTATTTCAGAGGAAGGAAGGATGTTGTTTCTAAATAATTGAGGCAGTGCTCGAAGAGGAAAGTAAATTTGTTGCCTCTGGTTTATTTAGGTCGGATGAATTATTCTTCTGCGGTGTGGCCCAAAACTGAAGTTGTTTAGTTACTTCTGCTGAGTATGCTTCTTATTTCTTTAGTGATATGTTCGTTGGTAATGCGGTAACTTGAGGACGGCTGTAGCGGATTGGTTACTTTTGTATTATAATTTTCGCAGTACTATAACTTTTTTTTATCTAACGAAGAGTAAAAAAAGTTTTCCTGAAATTGCCACATAACCCATCCGTCATGCCCCTTCGAGCATAGCTATTTTTATATATTTTGTTCTCTGTTAAATGGAGCTAACTTTCTTGAAGCTTCGATCCTACCTCCTCGATTGATTTAGAGCATTAAAATTACTTTGTGAATATGGTTTTTATTCTCTACTTTTGTTAAAGCAATGCAATTTATAATTCATAGCCAATTTAGTATGTTTAAGCTTCATTCCAAAAATAAGGGTTCCCAAAAGACAGTCATTTTTATATTTACCAATGATGTATTTTTTTATATGGAAAACACCAATAAGTCTTAGTACGAAAAGGGTTAATTCACATTTATCCACAGTATTACATTTCTTATTAATTCTAATTTTTTTAATTTATTAATTTTTTATAATAAGAATTATTTTGAGATAAGTACTCTGTTTGAAAAAGATAAAAAAACAAACATTATATAAACTTCAAATAGTCGACATAGTATTAAGTCGAATTTCGTCTACTGATCCTTTAAATTTTTATGTTTCCCTTTTCATATTTTCTTCCATTCCATATTTAATCCCCTCTTCGTTCTTGTAAGCCCCCTTTTACTTACTAGCTGTGCCCCCTTCCACGCCCCAGACCCGTTGCTTTCTCGACACTTTGGTATTCTCCTTTCTTCTGTGACTTATCAATGGAGGGACGGAAGGAAGGTAAATAGAGTAGGTGACGCTCCTCACCTACTTCCATTGCGCGGCCCTGAATAAGTAGCGTAATCTCTTTCTCTTCCTTTCTTTCACACTTTTAAGACAAAATTTACTCTCGTTTTATACACTTGTTTTATAACTGTATTTGTCCTCTGATGTATAATAGAAAAGTTTATTAGCTGTTTTAACGATTGGCTTTTTATAAGAACAATCAGACTTTATAGTTTAATTAACCCAAATTTTGGTTTTAGGAATAAGTATCTTAAGTACCACAATAAAGATTATAATGATCTGAGGAATAATAAAGTCGTTTAGTTTGGTAACGACGTCCTTCGAAGCACATTGGAATTATTTCATTTAGGTATAAAAAAAAGTTTTCTATGTACTGCTGATTTCTCCGAGATCACAAAATATACACTGGATGTCGGGGAAAGAAATTAAGTCATGAGGAATTTCCAAACAGAAATATTTTATTTTTCTAAACTAAATACTATAAAGTTCACTTAGAGTTAATAGATATACAGTCGAAGCATAACAGCGCTTGCCAATCAAAAATAAGCTCTGACATGTGACGTCACAGTAGACCAGTAAAATATATTAGTCTAACTTCTTCACGTAGAACAATAAACTAGCAGACCCTATTACAAAAATGTGTTGTTTCTTTATTCTTCATGGAACATGACAACTTAGTAGTCAGTGACAATATACTTTGCGACTAATGAAAGTACAGCTTAAATAGTAGAGGTCTGCAATGACGTCACGGTAATTGAAAAAAAACCCACTCTAAATAGAATGCTTCGACCAGATATCTATTAACCGTGGACTGGCCCGACCTTGTAATAGAAGTCCTAACGAAAATGGTTGGCACTTTAAATCGATTCTAAACTTTTATAAATTATAATAAATAAAATGGGATAACCTCGAGTTTGAAGTCCCAGATGCCAAACTCTTATCAAATGCCTCGGCGATATCCAGAAATAGTTACGTATTTTTTTAAAATCAAGATTTTACCAGGCTCATGTAAGAATTGTTGAAATAGTTTACAAATTTGAAATAAATTATTGCATTTTATATGTTGTATTCCTTAATCTTTTCTTATAAATTAGTTGATGAGTACATTGATATTTGAGAGACCTGAGGTAGCTTGTTTATATTTGCCATGAACAGAGGATGTTCTGAACTAACCTTTCGGCTGCCAATTTATTGATCATGCTTTCTCGCTGCTCCGATCCCCCGAAATCGAGTTCTTTTTTTTTTTTTAATCCTCCAATTGCTATGAGCTAATAAATAATGACAGAAAAAAAAAAATATATATAGCTTATCTTCAAGTCTTACTTAGTAATAACGTGAAATGGAATTGTGAAACACTTTTTTAGGATTAATTACATACATATAACTTTTTATCAAAATTAATTGATTTTATTTCCATAACGAATATTTCATTTTCTTTATAAATATTTATATTTGATTATTTTTGTTTGATGATAATAACAAAACTATTGTTAATAACTTAAAAGTATTTTCAGATATTAACCATATCTTCATACATACATAGATAAGATATCCAAAAATAATTTCTACAAAAGCATTACTTAGATAATTTGTACATGTTCTCATTATTTTGGGCCTATTCGTTGCTAAAAATTCTGATCCGATTTGAATCTATAATTATAGATGGAGGATGAAATCATTTATTGTGGAGGATATTAAAAAATTTTAAATGAACACCTTTATTAGCCTTATCTTGTTACTTTCACTTACCTATATATGAAATATATAGTAAGTGGAAGTATTGCGATCGTGAAAAAATTCGACTTCCGGTTTTCAACGGAAATACACGTTTTGGGGTCCCCTGAGTCGAAATGACCAAGTCCCGCGAAATGGTCTGTGTGTGTGTGTGTGTGTGTGTGTCTGTGTGTCTGTGTGTGTGTGTGTGTGTGTGTGTGTGTGAACAGACTAGCTCAAAAACTATAAACCGTGCGATCATGAAATTGGGTATTTAGTGTAGGTATATGTCCGCGATGTGACAGCGTAAATTTCATCAAAATTACTTAAAGGGAGGGGGTACTTTACTTAATAACTTTTTAGGTTTTTTTCGATTTTCTCAAAAACGGCTCTAACGATTTTGATTAAACTGAGTATTTGATGTATTAAATATTAAATATGCCTGAGATATGACTGTAAAAATTTCATCAAAATTGATTAACCGGAGGGGGAACTTTACTTAATAAATTTTGTAACATTTTCACGTGTTTTTTTTTATTTACTCTAAATCGGCTTTAACGATTTTGATCAAACTGGGTATTTGATGTATGTATATGCCCGAGATATGACTGTTAAAATTTCATTAAAATTGATTAACCGGAGGGGGGACTTTACTTAATAAATTTTGTAACATTTTCACGTGTTTTTTTATTTACTCAAAAACGGCTTTAACGATTAACAAAAATAAGATATGAATGTAGAAAAATGTGTGACTTTGGGAAATGATATTTAACAAAACACGTCAATTTCTTATCTAAGTAAGTTGGTAAGTGAAAGTTGTGTGTTGCGCGCACGCACCAGATTTTTTTTATTTGTGGAGAAATATATGTAAGCGGAAATCGATTCTGTGGCTTCCCGGGGCCACTTAATAAGCGGTTACCCGAATGCTGTTAAGGTAAAAGCACCAGTTTATAAATGGATTTAGTTTCATACAGTCCCTGACTTGTATGGTTTTATTTTGTCTTAAATAAATAAATAAAATGATTCATTACCTATCTTAAAACATGATAAGAAAAATAAAAAAAATAAATAGTTATGTATAGTAATGCAATACTGTTCCATTTTTAATAATATTATCTGAAAAGAAAAGAATGGCCATGTCCGAATTCGAACCAGATTCTCTGCAGCCTTCCTTATCATCATTTTTAAAACTAGTTAAATGTAATAAAAATACATCATTTTGTTCATCAATGCATTGAAATGCAATGAAAAACAATTATGAAAATAAATGATAAATGCTTTGAAATTTTAATTTCAGGTTGTAATATGAAGAATAATTTTATATATTATGAAATGTTTTATGAAGTATATCTGAGCGGTTTCCGGATAGCATCAGTTATTGCTGTTTTACAATATGTATAATGTGAGCATTTAAAAGTCTTTTTCTGTTCAGCATAGTTAGTATAATAACACTCTTTGGAAAGCATGATTTTTTATTGTTTACTTAGCATTACAAAATGAAATTCCTTATACAAAAATATTAATTTATGTCATTAATAAATTAATCTTCAATCATTTGATACTTGAAAGAAGAGAAAAAAGGGGGAGGGCAGCTCTAGGAGAGAAGAAACACAGGCCCTGGCCCAGTGATGGAAGTGTTATGTAAATTTGCCTTCTGTTAATTGAACCACGTTTCCCTTCCGTAAGTGGATTTTAAACTTTGCTACTTTGTCGCGAAAAAAAAAAACGAGGAACAGTGTCGTTTGCTTGATCTCCATGTTCCCCATAAGCCTAATTTTTACTTTCCTTACCTACATATGAAATATATAGTAAGGAAAGTATTGCGATCGTGACAAATTTCAACTTCCGGTTTTCAACGGAAATACACGTTTTGGGGTCCCCTGAGTCCAAATAACCAAGTCCCGCGAATGCGTGCGTGCGTGTGTGTGTGTGAACAAACTAGCTCAAAAATTATAGACCGTACAAAACTGAAATTGGGTATTTGGTGTATGTATATGCCCGCGATGTGACACCAAAAATTTCATCAAAATTGTTCAAACGGAGGGGGTACCTTATTTAAAGAATTTTGTCTATTTTTTACGTTTTCCTCGATTTTCTCAAAACCGGCTCTAACAATTTTGATTAAACTGGGTATTTGGTGTTTGTATATGCCCGCAATGTGACGGTCAAAATTTCATCAAAATTGATTGATTGTAGGGGGCACTTTACCTAATAAATGTTGTCCCATTTTCACGTTTTTTTTTTTTTTATTTACTCAAAAACGGCTTTAACGATTTTGATCAAACTTGGTATTTGAAGTATGTATATGACCGCGATGCGACGGCCGAAATTTCATCAAAATTGGTTAAACGGAGGGGGCACTTTACTTAATAAATGTTGTCTCATTATCACGTGTTTTATTATTGAATCAAAAACGGCTTTAACGATTTTGATCGAACTCGGTATTGGTTGTGTGTATATGCCCGCGATGTGGCAGTCAAAATTTTATCAAAATTGATCAATTGGAGGGGGCAGTTTACTTAATAAATTTTGTCCCATATTCACTTGTTATATTTTTTTATTTACTTAAAACGGCTTTAACTTGGTATTAAACTTAACTTAACTTTGGTATTAAAACGATTTTGATCAAACTTGGTATTTGATGTATGTATAAGTGACAGCCAAAATTTTCTTAACTCTATTGTCAAAATAAAAACTTTTATTTATTAATAAAAAGATTAATTTTACTGAAGAGAGTAAATACGTGATGCTCAAAAGTTTTGAAGCATCGCAGGTGTGTAAAAATATAGTATGAGAATATAGTCTATAATTAATATAGGTATATTTTAGGCTAGAAACTTTTGTTCCATAATAAATTTTTGAAAACAATATTCAGCGAGTTTAGAGGAACAGTAATCGTTCTTGATTTCCAGTAAGGCATAAGAGACGTAAATACACCTATCGATCCACCTTCACGATGTATTTGCAAAAAGCAACTCGTAGTAAAAAACAACCAAGCAGTAAAAAAAACTCGACTGTTGATGAAATTAGTCCCTTCATAAATAAATTAGCAATAATGAATCGAAAAGTGCTGAGAACTACCAAATTTTGCTTTACAGATACTCTATAACTTATGGAGATATACAAATATAAGTATTTACTTAAATGTGGAATAATGTGTGAAGTTGAGGAATGGCGTTTACATTTTATCGAAACACGTCGATTTCTAATCTAAGTTCGTAAGTGAAAGTTGTGTGTTGCGCGCATCGCACCAGATTTTTTTTTATTTTGTCTGTAACATTGCAATACTAATAATAATACTTAAAGCATTATTTAATGTATATAAAATAAACAAACGACACACCAAGATGACAAAACTCCACTCCATGCTTATGGTTTCATTTTTATGAGGTCGCAGCAATGCAAGATGAATAGTTAAACATATTGTAACACTGTGGTAAATAACAAAAAACAATAAAAACTCGAATTATTACCAATATTAAAATAAGTATCTACTTGCACCGATACAGTAACCCAAAATTAATCACATGATTCGATCTGCAGATCAAGATTAAGACTCCAGTCCATTCCTACTTATATAGTCGGAAATAGAACATTGTAGAACGGTGTTGGAGGTTCTCGAACATTCTAGAACATACAGAACATGTATTGGAACAAAAAGCCTATAAATCATAAGAGAAAAAAATATGGAAAAATAAGTTACCTATGATTTTTAACGGGATCAGGACTTCATTATTTGTAACTGGAAAGAATCGTCTGTTAACTCATGTATCTCAAATGGAAAAGTCGAAAAACAAAAAAATATATTGAAAATACTGTCTTGGTAAAAATAATTCTGAAGAATGTCCCTTCATAATTCAAAACTCCTTTCTGCAGCTCCTGGAGAAGTACAGGGGTTTTGAAATAATGTACACCGGCGCTTCCAAAACAAAAGAGAACAGGCTGCGCGGTTTACACTGACCGAAATAGAATTGTATATAGGTTACCTGGAACTTCCATCTGGAATGTTCCATCTTTACTGGAAAAGCAACGGCCATTTTAAAAGCTCTCAACTTGATAGGAGAGTCGGAAATGGAGAAGTGGTTAGTTGTAACAGACTCCAAAAGCGTCCTAACAGCAATAAAAAACTCATCTCCAAGTAATTGTATTATAAGAGATATGAAAAACATGTGGTGGAAGCTAAAATTTCGTGCGAAAACAGTGAGTTTAGCCTGTGTCCCATCCCACAGAGGAATCAGAGGAAACGAAAATGCTGATCTTACTGCCAATTTGGCCAGACAAGAAGATTCGGAACAAGTAATATTATTAAAAGAGATCACAACAGAATATTGGCTGAATAAATCGAAGAAAAATCTGATAGAAAAATAGGAATCGCAGTGGAGGAACAAACTGTCAAAATTAGCCGAGATAAAACAAGACTGAAACAAATAGACGACAAGCTTAAGAACCTCAAGAAAAGAAGAAATCATATTGTGCAGCCTTCGGATCGGGCACTGCCAGTTCACCCATGGCTACCTTCTCAGATTAAGTTGTTAAATAAAATAAAATATCATAGTAAGTTGAAACGTGTATCACTTCGGTTTCCTTTTCCAAAATATGACAATAGTTAGGTGTTAATTAACACTGTAGCGATGTATCTGATTTATTTGGACTATCATAATCCTCCTCATCCTGCTCATGAAGGCCCCACGAAGGAAGACAGACAATGCGGGCAGATAGGACCAAGGCCTCGCCGGCAGAGCCGCAATTAGGTGCTGAGGTCGGGCAGCTTGTGCTACTGCACCACCAGATCCTATCAGCTGAATGTTTAGCCGATAATTGTTGCTCTCTGCGGAGGCGGCGTGATTTATTTGTTGTTTTTTTAATTTATTATCTTCGTTTGAAATTTGTATGTTTTTTTAGTTCTCAACCATTGATATTGTAACGTGAGATAAAACCAATATATTTGGTCTGTTACATTGAAATGATTTATAGGCTTTTTGTTCCAATACATGTTCTGTATGTTCTAGAATGTTCGAGAACCTCCAACACCGTTCTACAATGTTCTATTTCCGACTATATAAGTAGGAATGGACTGGAGTCTTAATCTTGATCTGCAGATCGAATCATGTGATTAATTTTGGGTTACTGTATCGGTGCAAGTAGATACTTATTTTAATATTGGTAATAATTCGAGTTTTTATTGTTTTTTGTTATTTACCACAGTGTTACAATATGTTTAACTATTCATCTTGCATTGCTGCGACCTCATAAAAATGAAACCCTCCCCCCCCCCCCCCATTACCTACCCATAATAACATTTTTGCGATATTGGCATTAACTTTTAACTTCCCTATGATTCAATATATTTGGTTTATGAGCAAGCAGTCAAATTTGTTTATAATCGGATAAATGAAATCATCAAATCATCAAATCAGGGTTAATAATTGAACCCTCCTCCTCTAAGAAACATATCCACAATAGCATTAATGTATAATTAACGTTTGTGCTTTTGTCCTCTCTCTAAGTGGTTTAGTCGAATTCAGCTTTAAATGGGTTAAGTGCCTAATAAGAAGCATGGAGGTGGCTTCTTTGTAGTGAATAAATGCGTAAGGCGTTCATTTGAAACAAAATTAGTTTGTAATCTGTCGGTGTAATGAAAAGCCTTTAAGCGAAAATAAGGCTTTATTTATCTTAATTCAAGATACAAATCTAATGCAATATTTTTAGAAAGATATAAACATATTTAAATACACCGATATGATTTAAATACACCACAGTCGGTGAGCATTTTAGTCAACTCTAAGGTCTCATTACTGATTAGAGCTGTTCAGTTAGTTTAATCGCCACATTAGTAGCCACAGTAGCGCCTATTTTGTTATTTTTGACTAAATTTCAACGCTTGATAATGAAAACCTGATTTTATACCATTTACTGTTAAAACTGGAAAAGTCGTGTCCTGAAAAGTATGGAAGTTTGGCTTACCACTTCATATCTGGGACGAAGGCTATAACACCCGAAAGTGAAATTTGTTAGAAATCTCGTCATAGCGGATAAACCGGTGCACCGTTAATAATTTACCCCCCCCCCAAAAAAAAAGGTAAAAACCTATCCATAATAACAGTCTTGTAAAGTAATTATACTGCTAATCCTATAGGCTTATATTTGGTGTTTCAAAATTCTTTGAAATCTGATTATTAACTCAATTAACGATTCGTGGATTTATTGACTGTTTTCCTGTTTCGGTTGCGGTCCATTTGAATATAACAATCGCCTGTGGGTGAAAGTAATTGCACAGTGTTTAAGTTTGGTCTCGTACGTAAGTCACGGTTTAAATTAAAGATAGGAAAGGTTCTTTGAAGAGTAGCTCTAAGCATCGTCGTTCACTGATACATTTAAACAGTAGCTGTACCGCTGTTATAAGTGTTAAGTCAAGTTGGATATCATTAATCCATTAAAGAAGTGGTAAATCAATAAAACAGAGTATAACTAGGCTGGGTAGATATAATGATTCAATTAGAACAATTTGCTCTCAACTCTAATCGAAGTGAAGTATTAATGGATTCTATCGAACAATCCTAAGTGATTGGCCCAGCTACTACCCTTCGACTCAACCCATTTCATTCACAAATATTGAATAGTGAATGAGTTGATCCCATTTCCTTAGTTGAAGCCGAGTATTCATTTTCTTGTTTCTCAAACTCCTCACATATTACTATATATATGGCACAATAACGTTTTGCCTTAATCTTTTAAACCATTTGTTGAACCGGCAGGAAGTAGAAGAAAACTAATAATCCACAACGAATGCTCAATTAATTATAATCAATTAGTTTAAACTTGAATATTTGTCATTTGTTCGACAAGAAGTCCAATTATTTTTCACTTTCCTATGCATCACATATTCTGGATAATCATTTAAGCTAGATTAATTTAATTCGATCTTTTATTTCTTTTTCCTCCTAAGCCAATCGCTCAAAAACCTTGAAGTGAAATAACTTCAGTTTTTTTTCGGATGATTTCCCAAATGGCGTCATACATCCCCAATGATCCAGACATGACCAGAACCTTCCGATTTCAAGGTGACGACACTGCTTAGTCTTTGGTCACCTATTAGTCTTCTTGTTAGCCTTGTATACTTGCGTCCCTGACGCGTATTCCTGTAAATTGTGTGTGGTTTTGTTTGTCTAGTTTTCGTTGTCTTACTACGACCTCCGGAGTACGCAAAATTGTATGTGATTAATCGAATTATTTTTAGGATAACTATTTAATTGTTTTTGAACTATTTTAAGCTGCAGGTAAAAGGTTAAGTTGAAAAATTAAAGGTAATAATTATATTGTAGCTGGGTATATCAACATATTTTTTTAAGCAATATATTTTTGTAAGTTAAATACACATCTGGTGAATTGTTAATAAAAAAAAGTAAAATTGGATTGAAAAACCTTTAATATTTTTGTAATACTGAAGTTAATATACTGGTACTAATATTAGGAAAGTTAATATACTACATTTAAGGCGTTTTGTTCTCAAAAATATAAAATCTTATAATGCATACAAGTAATAATTACAGGATTATTGGAAAAACAAATAGCTAAGTTTTCGCACTTATAACAGCCCCTTCTGATTTGATGTACTGAAATTCGGTTTGGTGTATTCTTTTGGAAGAGCAATGAAATTAAACTGGTGAAAATTTTCCGTCAAACTTTAGGTAGAATTTGGTTTTTAAGTGTTGCGCGCTTCTACAGTCTCTTAGTATTACGAGATTGCAAATTAGTATATGGATTTGGTTTTTGTTTGAGAAACACCTTTTTGCGGATCTATATTTTTTCTCATATCCCCATTTTAATACATTTAATTCGGAAATCATTGGAACTAAATCAAAAAATAATTCTTTAGCATTATTGACCTAATGAATCCACTGTGTGTTGGAGATGAGAGCAAAAGAGACCTTAAGTGAATGTTTTCATTTTTATTTTTTGTATAATAAAGGAGATATTGATAACTTATGCAAAAATACGACATAACTTTAAATATAAGAACTGCGTTAATAGCCACCCATTCTGGAAACTACCCTCATGTAGCCCCCAATTCTTCAGTGAATATCCTCTTACTTAGAGATTTATTGGGGCCCAGGATGGAACAGGTATCAATTTTCCCTTCCAATTTGCTGTAGGAGTCAGGTGACCCCTGGCTTTAGATTTATAGATGTCGCGGCGACTCCTCATCATTCTGGTATCGTAATTCAACCCTCGCGAATAAACCAGCTATACTGTTACTAACTAGATATTACGATAACTCATCCACTATTGAATATTTATTACTTTATCTATATAAATAAAGATGAAATTCTGTTTGTTTGTTTGTTTATTTGTTCTTTATAGAAATCCATACCGTTTGTCCTAAATTCTCCAAATTTCGCTCAGTGGTTCTTTGATACCAGGTGCGAACACCTGTCCATATCAAAATTGCATAACTTCAGCCAATCTCTGGGTATATTCTTTATTGTTATAAAATTCGTCATTATCTCGCTTTACAGTGGTTTTTTTTACGAAATCGACCGTTTGAGTCGAAAAAACGGCCTAAAAAATCATTTTATAGATTTTGAAGAGGCCAACAAGGCCCGGTAAGACCGTCCCGCAGGCGTCGAGTTCTGGGATTTTTAAACCATATGTTTTTTTTAACATTACAATGCGTTTATTTACATATTTATTTACATTTAAGGTGAATTTATTTTTTTAAAATGTCTCCTAAGAAGCGAGCTTCAATAGGAGTAGTGAGCGCAAAAGCTAAAAAACAACGTCAAATACGAGCAGCTGAAACTCTCGACGAACAACAAAATAGGATTGAACAACAGAGGCTTAGACCGGCAGAATCGCGGGAAACTGAGTCTGCCCAGGAATACGAGGCCCGCGCCTTGCGCCACAGAGGCTAAGGCAAGCCGATTTGCAAGAAGCTGAAAGTGCAGGGCAATATTTCTGTTTGTTCTTCACAGAAATCCATACCGTTTATCTTAAATTCTCCAAATTTCGCTCAGTGGTTCTTTCATACCAGGTGCGAACACCTGTCCATAATAAAATTGCTTAACTTCAGCCGATCTTCAGCTGATATTCTTTATCATAATAAAAGTCGTAATGATCTCGCTTTACAATAGTTTTTTTACGAAATCGACCGTTTCATTAGAAAAATGAAATTCCCCGGGTGAAACCGGGACATACAGCTAGTTTATTTATAAATACTTATTTCTTCAATTTTCGAATTCTAAACTCTCGTATCTTTATCAATTTTCTTAAAACGTAAAATATTATTTTATTTTAAATCATCGGCTGTTGAATTTTACTGTGGAATAAGATTGATTATTCCTAAGATATGTATATATTTTTTAAAACTCTGCTGTTGTAAAGTTTGTTTGAATTTGGCATCTTGCACTTCTGCTCTATCTCCTAAAGTACGTAGACCCTTCTTCCAAGAATACGAAAATAAATTTGAGAAATTATGATTTTGTTTATCTATTTTAACGGGTATCCACAATTGTGACTTGATCAATATTAATGAACAAGATATATTCACTGTTTTTTATTTATTTGCGTCATAGAATTTGAGAAGCTAATTCAAATGAATTCATTACTTGTAATTTATGCTGAAAACAAAGAAAAAACTCCATTTAAATAATGATTAACCGATTTTAGTTCTGCTATATTATATCTAATGATTAAATAATTGAAATCTAAAACTTATATCACAAACAACATTAATTTGAAATATAAAAGCTTCAGTAAAGACCTGTTTAATTGATCATAAAATTATTTTTGAGATTGCCAAAATGAAATAAAGATTTTTAGGCTGCGAAAAATCATTTTTAATGTGATGTCAGCCTTTTAAGAATATTCTCACGGGCACAATATTTATAAGCTATAGTAAAAGAAATTTAGAAAAACTTCTTCATGCACATTGTCTATACCATTCTCTGTACTTATTTTGACTTTTTCTATCTGTAGATATACTTTTCAATATTTTTCTATTCGTTAGTATCCTCAAAAAAAGATTGATCCCATTTCCATATTTATTATTAAGGTATTGTGGAAGTTTCCTGAAATAATTATGATGGTAGAGAATTCCTTAAAACGTTCACAAAAAAAGGGGGTATTGTAGGGTACCGAAACGCGTCAGAAAATTAGACAAAAAGGTAGAAATTTCTGTAAAACTTGGGAAAAACGGCTCTTGAATGTGGCCTGTTTCGATAGGTTATGTGACCGTGATATTAGCGATCGCCCATCACATAATTTTCAATAAAAGAGTCCTTGATAAGCTTTATTTAATCCAAACTTCTGACTTCCACTCGCTTCGCTCTCACAGAGGGGATAAATAAATCCCCAAGAGGTCCTTTTCAGTTGAGACCGGGAATAAACTAAACGGCGCTAAAATAGGACTGGCCTCCTAAAAAAATCTCGAAATTCTTTACGTTTATTATTTGAAAAAATACCTACATTGTTTTTAAGACATGATAAATCTGGATATTACTGGTTCATCATATGTCCAGTTAAACGTAAATGATGTATATATTTTAAAATTAAGTAAATTTAGCATGCTTAACTGAGTTCATCTTCTTATTTCCATGCCAAAGATCAATCATTCGCTACATGTTGCGAAATCCCTGGAGCCGAGAGAATGCTCATGGTTAGAGCTAAGAATAATGGTCTGAGGTGATCGATGCTTTGAGGAAGGAGTTGTAGCAACTGTTAAAGTTCTGAGCGGAGGATTAATGTCTGAACTTGGCCAGCGTTTACTAATTCCTTGCCAGGAATGTTATCGTTCGGAAAGTTTTCTTATTTAAGCCCTCCTCTTACTTAAGGCCTGGAAAAAAAAAGGCTTTTCTTTAGAAACAGTGCTACAGTCTCATTTACAATATATATGTGGTATTTTCTTTTTAGCGTTATAAATTATAACAATATAAGCAGAGGTGCTAATCCTGTCTTTGATTGGTAACTTCGAAATAGAATATTTTAAAACTATTTAAATGAATTACAAATAGTATCAGTATATTAAAAATTGCCATTTATATTTGGCTATTCAGTAGTTAAGAGCCTGTATTTTTATTTTATAATGTTATTTTTATCTCCGTATTTACTTATAATAAAGACTGTATTAGAGACAAATATTTTTTGTACATAATATACTAATGTAGTCTTATTACAGTAATAATAATAATAGAAATATATATTTTTTAGATGCTTGGATTGTGTATCCTTGCAGTCGGAGTTTGGGCCTGGTCTGAAAAGTACACCTTCAGCAACCTCAGTAGGCTCTCGCACGTCGCTCTCGACCCCGCCCTCGTACTTATATGTGTTGGTGAGTTCATTTAATAATATTTTTTATGTTTATTATTAAAATATTAATTTATTACTTTCACTTACCTATATTTTTTTTTTTTTTTTTTTTTTTTTTTTTTTTTTTTTTTTTTTTTTTTTTTTTGTTCGGTACCCCTACCTGGCCATGTGTGGCATACGGGGGGTTACTCTAGAGGTGTAACCAAACCTATTCTAACCATGGTGGGAGGGTCGTGATTTATTCCGTGGGGCCTCCACGAAATAAAAGTTTACCCTCCCAGGGCGGATTCGAACCGCCGCCGTTCGGCTCGAGCGTGCAACAGCGGGTCGCGCTCCTACACGCTCGGCTATCCCGGCCCCACACTTACCTATATATGAAATATATAGTAAGTGGAAGTATTGCGATCGTGAAAATTTTCGACTTCCGGTTTTCTACGGAAATACACGTTTTGGGACCCCCTGAGTCGAAATAACCAAGTCCCGCGAAATGGTCTGTGTGTGTGTCTGTGTGTGTGTGTGTGTATGTGAACAGACTAGCTCAAAAACTATAAACCGTGGGAACCTGAAATTGGGTATTTAGTGTAGGTATATGCCCGCGATGTGACAGCAAAAAATTCATCAAAATTACTTAAAGGGTGGGGGTACTTTACTTAATAACTTTTTAGGTTTTTTTCGATTTTCTCAAAAACGGCTCTAACGATTTTGATTAAACTGAGTATTTGATCGATTTATATGCCCGAAATATGACTGTAAAAAAATTCATCAAAATTGATTAACCGGAGGGGGGACTTTACTTAATAAATTTTGTATCATTTTCACGTGTTTTTTTTATTTACTCAAAAACGGTTTTAACGATTTTGATCAAACTTGGTATTTGATGTATTTATATGCCCGAGATGTGACTGTAAAAATTTCATCAAAATTGATCTACGGGAGGGGGGACTTTACTTAATAAATTTTGTACCATTTTCACATGTTTTTTTTATTTACTCAAAAACGGTTTTAACGATTTTGATCTAACTTGATCTACGGGAGGGGGGACTTTACTTAATAAATTTTGTACCATTTTCACATGTTTTTTTTATTTACTCAAAAACGGTTTTAACGATTTTGATCAAACTTGGTATTTGATGTATTTATATGCCCGAGATATGACTGTAAAAATTTCATCAAAATTGATCTACGGGAGGGGGGACTTTACTTAATAAATTTTGTATCATTTTCACAGGTTTTTTTATTTACTCAAAAACGGCTTTAACGATTAACAAAAATAAGATATGAATGTAGAAAAATGTGTGACTTTGGAAAATGATTATTAGCAAATCACGTCAATTTCTAATCTAAGTAAGTTGGTAAGTGAAAGTTGTGTGTTGCGCGCACGCACCAGATTTTTTTTAAATAAATATTTGGGTTTTATTTATAAGTATTAAATATTTTTAGTATTTAATTATATTTTAGCTTTCTAATTTTAACCTACAAATGAATACAAAGTTATCAATCGATGTTTCCCCGTATGATTAAATAATTTTAATGATTGATCTATTTTTTATATTTTTGATTTATTGGAAGTTGTAATGGATAAGAAGTAATTTGATCTCTAAAAAATTATAGATTTTTTTTTACATTCTACTCATTTCTAATTTATGGCAATTTAACAGTTAGTTAATAATAACACTTTAGTCCATCACTTCTTCAGTAGTGATGCGACATAGATGTCGATTTTTCCAATACATCGATGATATTAACATCGATATATAATATGAATTACAGAATAATCTCAACCCAGCATCCTATTAAAGGACATTAAATATTTCAGAAGTTATTGGAGGCTTTTAAGAAAAGAGCAGTTTAGATATGAACAGAATTATTTTAAAATACTCCCCAGAAAAAAAAACATCCTTGGTTTTGGGGCCCGGTGTGGCTGTGCGATAAAGCGCCGTACTCCCATGCCGGAGCTGCGGGTTCGAGTCCCGCCCTGGGTGGTGCTTTTCTTTCGTAGGAGAAGTATCACCCAGTGCCATGGGTGTTAGTGTGGGCAGTATAGGGCTTCAGTGGAAGCCTTGAAGTCCCCCAAAAAAAAAATCCTTGGTTTTGTATATTGAAATTCAATATTTTTTGTCGATGTCGCACCACACTTGAAATCAAGGTTGCTGTATTTTGCTATTAAATAATTTTGTCTTATGAGAAAAGATTGGCCGTGACCAGGATTCGAACCCGGGTCTCCACATCACCGTCGTGGTAAGCTAACAAACTACGCCACCAGAGCCCGTATCCTAACCAAGTCAGCCTTTTATCTTCGCTGATCCCAACGTCCACCGAGGAGATCGCCACATTGGAAATTATACAAAGGAAGGATCTGATTGTCAGACTATCATTAATGTCCAGCCCCAGATTACTTCGCTACAATGTGGTAATCACTCCCAACGGATGAGTACCTGAAGTTTGAATGTTGGCGTAACTCACGGGTTTCGGTTCACGGGCTTCGGTGGTGTAGTTGGTCAGCGCTTCACAACGGTGATGCGGGAACCAGCGGATTGAATTCCGGCTCTGGCCAAACTTTTGGAACTTGAGAAAAAAATATTTGAATATTCCTTTACTTAACACATTTAATAAATAAATATTTTCATTCCTTTAGAAATAAAGGCAGTGGGATGTCACAGTTAAGTAGAATTTTTGAATATCATCAAGTCATTTAAATTGTCACCAAAGATTTATTTTCGTTTTATTCAGATACTTTTCTCTTGATTTGGTTCACCAATTGCTGTATTCTTCATTAGACATTTCTCATGTAATTTCAACATTTTCATGGTCATGCATATACCACATTTGTTAGCATATATGAGGTGCTGTTTCAGTATTGCATTGATGGTATGAATTCGTATTGCATGTAGAATCATATTAGATTCTAGGTTGATCTGGGCTGCTAATAAGGTCGGACTGAACCATCCAGCCACGGGTTACGATTAGTAGAGATACTGATCGAATTGTTCGCATTATTGCTTATCTCAATTAGTATCCATCTTACTCAGGGGAGGCATGAAGTAGAACTTATTGATCCTTTATTGCTATTAAGCAAGCGTTACTACCTGCATCAAAAAATAACTTTGATTATTATAACTTTAATTATTATAATTATATGTATTAATAAACTAACTTAAAAAATACTGTACACATGATATGTATTTATGTTCACAATATCAGTGATGAGAATAAGCATAATCATCAAAACTAAAAATGAATTTCTTTGTTGATTAATTATAATATACATTATCAACAATCCGAGAAAAATTAATAAATTCTCTTACTAAAAAGGACTTAATCTTAAAAGCAACTACATCAGTATACTGCAATTTGATTAGAGTATATTGATTTACTGTAAAAAGCAACACTTATTTTGAATTATTAACATTGAAAATATCACGGCATTAAGCCTTGCTCTAGTTAGTTCCCCTTTGCCGATCCGGTTTCTAGTAATTGCGTCATGGCATTTATTTTGAAAGTTTATTTTTTATTACTAGCATCAAGTTATTATTATGCAATGCGAATGGGGGATATTTTACCTCCACAGCCGCTAGTGTTGCTAAATATGTAGAAGCTAATTAACTTAATATGTGTCCTCAATTTCTTTATACGTTTCCTAAGTAAACGTAGGATAATATTGGCTTTATCCTACATATTCATTGCTAGAGTATTACGTACTTACAATACATTTTTTGAGAACGAACATCTTTGAAATCATTCTTACGGCGCTATATAATTACCATGTTAAAAAAAGTTGGTATTCTAACTTTTCAGACCAGATTAACGTTGTTTATAACCCGGCACTAACCAGACAGACATACTGTTAATACGCGTTGTGGTTCATATTTATCAAAATTGAAATTCCTTTTAGTAATACTATGTAGTAATATCCTTATATCCTTATAGTAATATAAGTTATAAAACTATACTAAACAATAATAAATGGAATAATAATAACTCATTTCATTATTTTTTGGTTTTATGCAATTGGATAAGTTTTTCGCCGACGATGACCTGTTTGTGAGGTCCCGATCTCCTCTTTAAAAGACCCGTTAGGGTTCGGTTATCCCTTTTGAGCGAGGATAGAAAGCGGTAGCCGAAAGCTGAGATCTAATAAAGCGAACAAGGCCCTTAATAACTGGAAAAAAAAAAAAGATTTTCCCCAGTGCATCTTTTTCAGTTAAAAAGGTTCATTAGTTGTTGCTTTATTAGGTCTTTATATCAGCTTTCGATTTCCGCTTTTTATCCTATCTCAAAATGGATAGCAAACCCCAAACGGGTCCTTTTCAGTGAACATCGGGGCCACACTAACGCATCTTTTTCGGCAGAAAATGTGTTTAGGACATGTTTCAAAGAGATTGGCCTAATTATTTAAAGAAATTAAAATGATTTTTTCTTTCTATCTCTACTTCCTTTGTGCTATTAGGCGCGGAGTAGCCTCAATCCATCTCTTGTATGTTTCTCAATCGGCTGCCGTGGACCTTTGTGAGGTCATCTACTAACTCATTGGAAGTTAATCTTGGCTTACCAATGGGTCGCTTTCCTATGAGCCTTGCTTAAATCAGCCAGCGTGCCTTTCTGTCATCTCCCATCCTACAAACATGGCCATACCACTTCAGCTGGCGTTCCTCGAGGACATAGATAACAGATCTTATCCCTAGTGCGGCACGGATGCTGTTATTTCTAACATAGTCTCGTCTGGTTTTACTTGCCACTTTCCTCAAATACCTCATTTCGGCTGTGGTAACTTGGCTCACATGTTTCTTAAGCATCGTCCAACTTTCTGACCCATAGAGCAAAACAGGCATGAACACAGGTTTAAACAGGTATAGCTTTGTTTCTTTGCTTACTTCTTTTTTACCAAGCATAGTCCACGATATTTAATTGAGTAAGCGATTTGCTTTCCTTATTCGGTTCAATATCTCTTTGTCTATTCGCCCATTGTCTACTAATGATAGTTCCTAGATTGTCGAAACCATCAACACTTCGCGGTTCTGACCAAGGCAGTTAATTGCTGGCTGCTGGTCTGTTCTTCCAATATGCATGATTTTGGGAGGATTTATACTCAATCCTTTCCTTTTCAATTCTTCTGACCATTCTGCTTGTAGATGTTCAGGTCCATCTGCAATCACCACTATGTCCTCAGAATAAATGGAACTTTGGACCAGCATTGGAATAGGTTCCAATATCCCTAGGGATTCTTTTACATATTTTCCACACCGGATCCATTACAATGTTAAAAAGGAGTGGACTAAGGCTGACACCTTGCTAAAGAATCTAAAGGGTGCAGATTCTGTACCATTAAGCCCAACATTGCTTTTGGGTCCTGGTAGCTTTACTTCACTGCATTAAGTAGGTTTGGAATTTTCTTCTCCTCCAACGCATTCCAGATTACATGGTGTGGAAGTGAATCAAACGCAGCTTTTGTGTCTAGAAAAGCAAGGTATATATTCCGTCCTCGATCCCGTGCTTTCTCTGCTACCATCCTTAGGGAAAACAGGTGGTCCTGCGTTTGTCTGCCGGGACGAAATGCAGCCTGTTGTTCCTCTATATCTTTCTTGACATAGTTGCGCAGCCATTTTTCCAATATTCGAGTGTACACTTTATACACAACCGAGGATAGGCAAATAGGTCTATAATTTTCACTGGTCTGACTTCCCTTCTTATGGATGGGGATAATGATGTTTCTCATCCATTCTTCTGGAATTTTCTTTTCATTCAATATTTCCTGGAAAAGAACCTGAAGACCTTTTTCAATTCCTATTTCCCTTCCTCCGAATTTAATAAGTAATGTTGTCGGGATCACTAGCCTTACCGAGTTTTATATATTCAACTGTCATTTCAATTAATAAATAATCATATATAGAAAGAAGCTACAAGATAACAGAGGGCTTGTTGCAACTGGTTTGTTTCTAAAGTTACAAGTACCGATATATGATAAGGAATCTACAAATTAAAAGAAAAACGACAATGATATTTTTTGAGAGAGGGGCTTCATTATTTTGTTAGCAGCCGTCGCTAGTTAATTTCAGTAGTTATCTCTTATCATTTGGATTGTTTTCAGCAATGTCAGGCTCTGTGATCTTGGAGCAGAGGACGAGCAGAACCCTCCCCAATTCCTCCCCCACTTTCGGACGTTATTGTCCCCAATTGCATCCTCCCCATCACGCGCTTCTAATTCCCTTGTAATTTCGCACTAAGTCCATGACCCATCCTCTTTGATAAGCTACAATGAAGCGTTATCCCCCTGGTTGGAAACGTGCTTGCAACTTTGTTGTAAGCCAGGAGCTTATTTGCTGGCAGTGAATCGCATCGCCCTTGGCTACGAGGACTAGGACATTGGCTAGCGGCAAATCCGATTAAATGTTGCCCAATCACGTCCCCGCTTTCTCTTTCATAAATCTATTGTTTGGCCTCCTATTACCAATTGCTAAGCCCCCTTTAATGCTTGACGTAGATGATTTTGATAAGGTCCATATAGCGCTACACCTTTCTCTGTAAGGCATCGTAACACATCAACATTCAGTATTATTTAACACATCAGCATTAGTATTATTATTCTTTGTTAATTTTTATATAAAAGTTTTAGGACAAACCTTGTGTAAAATAAATATTTTAGAGCTGGCTAGTACTGAAATATAATTTAAAATTCATAGGAGTGAACAGGCGGAATTCAAATCGATTCTAATTGGGTTATATTCACCACAAACCAGTGAATATCCTCATTGAAATGAAAATATGCAATATACAAAAAAGTAGTTAATAAGTATGTTCGAATCAATTTTTTTCTAAGATAAATTATAATTTTTATGTCAGAGTCAAATCCAATCAGGTTCTTGTACCACAATTGTGTTTGCATTAGTGCCTCGTTGTAAGGAAAACCCCGTTCCATTTTTTTTTTTTTTTTTTTAATGTATAAAACAATTTTGTCTGTGTTGCATTATGTCGGTCGTTTTGCGGATACTCAGTATCTCATTTCTGATGTGATGTTATAATTTAATCACTCTTCTACAAATTGTGTAAATTAACTTTTATGATGTAGTTTAGGTAAGAAAAGATCATTAAAGTGTTTATTTTGCTATATAATATTGCGCATCAAAGGATCGGATCAGAATTATTGAATTCAGTTGACAGTGACAATAGATAGCGATGGCATTCATGAGACTTAAATAGCTCAAATAAAATCAATCATAGAGCGCAACTCAGCTGTGGATTTGATTTATCATCATCAGTGACGAATGGCGCGATCCGTCCTAAAAAGAAACTTTCTTATATTTAAGCGTTTCAGTCGTCCTCACTGTGATCTTCATTTCTCATTTAAAGAAAACGAAAACAATGTACACATGTATAATAATACAAGTGCCTGTTTTAAGTAGACATATAGTAGGCTGTGTCATAGCAACCCAATGCAGTTGGGCAGCACCTATTTTATGATAAATAGTGTTTCTCTTTCTCTAATATTGTATCTATGATAAGTACAATCCATACAGACCCATGGGCGGATCCAGCCGATCGTAAAGGGGGGGGGTGCAGCCCCACAGCCCTTCATTTGGATCTGCTAATCAGCTTTTTTACCTTTATGTTCCTTTCCCGCAACTAAAATTATACTTGTTCTGCACATTATTTGTTCTTTAACTTGCTTCTTTACATTAGGAAAGTCAAATTCCATCTTTAAATGACGAAAATTTTTCCAAAGGGAGGGGCTGCAGCCCCCACAGCCCCCCCCCCCCCTGGATCCGCCAATGTACAGACCATATTGATTGTCTTTAAACGTTAACCCTCCGTCGGGCGCGTCAAGAATGTTACGCTGTCGGGCGGGTCAAGAATGTTACGCTGTATCTCTGAGATTTTCTAACCATAATCATCATAAAACATGATTTCATTTTATCTAAACTTAAACGTTATGTGTTTCATTCGAATCCTTAAGATTGGAATGCGTTAATTTAAAAAAAAATAATTATAAAATAGTCTTGTATTCTATTACAAAAAGTAGGAAAATACGACACCGACGCCTGTATCTCTCAGATAATAGGCTTTACAGTAATTCAGATATGAAATAAAGTCAGAAAAATATATATGTATAATTTCATTGTTACATACAGACACTAAATCAATAAATAAAAAAGAGAAATATAGAATTAAAAAAAAATTATGTCAACGGGCGCGTTGTATCAAGCAGATTAAAAATAATGGCAAGTAAATCACAGAACACTATCCAATGCAATTGCACTACTGAACTTCACAGAAGGACCTGTGGAACACATAACTTGGAGCACAACACCTCCACCCTCAAGAAGGCAGTTTGGTGAATATTTTTCTTTAAAAAGTGTATCTCACAGATAACGCGCCCGACGGAGGGCTAAATCATAATCCCTAGATGTTTATTGATTTTGAATTGTTATCTTCCAGTTCCTTGACGGTTGATGTATCATGTGTAACAAAAAGTAAAAACCAATTCAATCAGTTTTCAAACCTTTTCTCATTACAATTTTGGTTTTTGAATGAACTAATAAAATTCTCTAGCGTAATGCAGATTTACTAACGTGAATAAATGTTTCAACATAAAAACTGTATTTTTATATGAATGAAGCCCAAGTATACATCATTCTTGATACGATCTATTACTGACCAATGCTTTGTGTTTAATTTATTTTGTTTTTAGGATTTATTATTCTAGAAGACGTTCTTACAGATTTTAAATGTTTTTACTATCTTAAACTTTTTTTCTATTTTCATTTCATCTGGGTCTGATTATAAAATGTCCGGTTATAAACTGAGTTATAAAACTAAAAATTGAATGAATGAATGAATCTTTATTGCTCTAAAGGATACATGTCCTTGTAGCAAGGAGTACAAAGCTGGATTTAAATAATATAAAAACATAAATAGTGCTAATATCCTATACACAATAATAGAAAACAGAAAACAAAATTTAAGACTTGTATGGCTCTATACTATAAGACTACCATTATCCATACTTTACAAATATTTATTAATTAAAATAAATATCACCTCATTGCATATAATTGTCTCTTATTCATTGACAATAAAAGAGCGGATTTTTAGTGCCTCTTGCATATAACAATATATATTTTTTAAATCTTTACTATTTTTGGGGTTTAATATATGAAAGTAGTTGTCTTGGTCATATGTTAGGCATTGCGGAAGATAAAATTTACGGATAGAGTTGTACATTGGACAGGAGATTAAAATATGAAAAAGGTCTTCGGGTGTGTTCAGATTGCATATCGTACAATTTTCTTTGGGGTTAATCAGGTGTGTGATATTATTTGTGGTTATTTTGATGGTATGTACTCCAGAGGTTCTAAGTTGTGCTGTAGTTCTAAGATATCGGAATGTAGTGCTGCGGTAGAGGTAATAATTGGCTTCATCCTTTAATGGTTCTAATTTACAGTACAACAGACTATATTTAGACTTTGAAAGTAATTCTTTATCTTTTAGTTTAGTTTTTTTGATATTGGTGTTTGTAATTTTGCCGATGTCCATTCTTATTTTTACAGGATCAGAAAATATTAATGGGTCGAAATTTGAGTAATTTTCTAAGAAATCCTGTACCTGTGAAACCCAGTTAAATTTTTTGTTTGATTTTTGGCTATTATGTAGGGATAGTAATTTCAGGTAACATAATTTAGGGTATCTTATGTTCTCCATTTCCAAAATTTTTATTATCCAATTTAATGTCATTTTTGTTATATAATGGCTAATATGTGTTGAGCGCGCTTCTATTCTAATAATATGTTGGGGGGTGGATTTGTTCAAGTTTAACAATCTTTTATAAAAGCTCTGATGCACGTTTTCAAGACTGTCGATGTATCTCAGTGCCCAGATAGGTGAAGAGTACAGAAGTGTGCTAAGTGCTAGGGATTCATTTAATTTTTTTGTTGTTTTCCAAGAGCAGTTTTTTGTCTTTGCACAGATGTCTATTACAGCACCTATTGCCTGTTTGGCCCGGGCCGTCATTGCAGCTGTGGCTTTATGGAATACCCCTGAGGAACTAATTAGGACGCCAAGGTAAGTATAATCGGTTACAATTTCGATTGGTCTTTTATTATAAACTGGAGTTCTGTATTTCGCCCGTCTGCCTTTATGCACAACTAAAGTTTTGGTCTTTTCTACATTGACTTCAAGGCCGTTTTCTGTGCAATAGTTGTGGAGAATGTTTAATTTATTCTGAACATCTGGCAAAGAATCTCCAATAATTATGAGGTCATCAGCGTACAACAATAGAAGAATGTCGCACCAGCCGTAAATCGGTATTCCTGTGGCTCCTTTCTTTCTAAAGTAATCCTCGATGTCACTAATAAATAGTGAGAATAGGGCGGGGCTTAGAGACTCTCCCTGCATCACGCCTTTAGTGATAGGAATATTTCCGGTTATTTCAAATCCATTTTTATGTATTGAGTGGCTCTATCATATAAATTCTTGATTAATCTGATTATTTTTCCACTTAGACCCACCCCAATTAGTTTTTTCCATAAAAGTTCATGGTTTACAGTATCAAACGCTTTCTTAAAATCGATAAAGACCAAGAACAGAGGTTTGTTTTTGTTCATATTAAATTGGATGACTGAGTTTAATACAAACAGATTGTCAATGCAGCCTCGGTTCTTACGGAATCCTGATTGACATTCGGGTATCACCTTTGCTTCATCTTGCCAAATTATTAACCTATTTAAGATGATCTGAGTCAACACCTTCAGAATACAGTTAACTAGTGCAATGGATCTATAGTTATTTGGATCATGAGTACTGCCTTTTTTATGTATCATTACCGTTATAACTTTAGTCCAATTTTCCGGTATTTTTTCATTATCTAAAATAGTGTTATATAGTTTTTCCAAATATTTCATCCAATTTTGAGGCAAGTTCTTCAAAAAATCATACGATATGGAATCTATTCCAGGGGATTTCCCACTTTTAAAACTTTTTAGAGTAGTAGAGATTTCTTCTGAACTTATGTAACAGTCAAGAAAACTAAAAATTGTAATGAATTACACAATATAATGGGTTAAGAAAATGTTTCCTCTGTCTCAAATCAATCACCAATTTTTGTTCCAAAAACAGAAAATTTAAACATTGGATCATCGGTGATTACAGATTTTAGCATTCTAATTTCACATTGTCTGGCACACCTTACACTTATAATTAAAAAATCTTTGCCACATTAAATCAGAATGATGACCTCTAGTAGACCTTACGGTAATTTCAAACAAAAATATACGCACCTGAGTAGAATCATTTAATGTCGAATATTGTTGCCCTTCAACTGATTTCAACCTCTCAGAACCTTCTTGATATGAATCCTTTCAGAGCCTTCCACTGCATAAGTAACACTCGCAATATCCCTGCACTTATCAAAGAAAATATCATTTAACTTTCCTGTCACCTGGGGACTGATTCCCCGACTCCCTTCACAATCCAGATTCCCTTCATTTTAGTGGAGGTTTTTTTCTTGATTTTATGGCATATTTTTTCGTTTCTAAATATCGCGACTCTTAAAATTCCGAAATTGATGTTATATTTAATAGGATTCTTTTGTTATGCTAAAATCGTGATTTTGTTGTGATTTCGGTAATTACAATATTCAACATAGGTTGGAAAAACATGACATATTTATTGGATTCCTAGTCCCTTCACCACTTGAATTTCATTTATGAACTCTTCCCTTTTACTTTACCTGAAAACTTGAAGGTTGGGACGAATGGTTGCACGAGATTCTCATCGGGATTCAATAATGGCCCCTAGAATGAGAATTGCCCATGTAGAATTAGTTATTCATTTTATTGTTTATATGGAGGTTGAATTTAAATCTACTTATATAATACTTTGGATATAATCCATTAGGCACTCACCTTTTAGGATATGAGACAGTTTCATTTTTGTGCAGTCGAGCTGATTTCTACTATAATAACTAATCCATAAGTCTCGATACATCTGTTATTGATGTTAGTACCTGCTATCACCGGTAGGTATTACATCAGTGCCAGTGATAGTCCTTTAACACATCCTTTCGCTGGAAAACTACCGACCATCAAGATACTATCACCTCCCTGGGGCCAAGTAGGTGTAGATGTTCTGTGCGATTCTCTTTTTTGTGGCATCTGTTTTAGTTTTTTTTTTTTTAAAGAATGACCTAATAATTTTTGTTTGGCAATATTTAACCAAAGGAGGATACCCGTTTTGACAAAAGTTTAGTTTAGTACATCAGGAAGTCTCGTTCGAAAATTCTACTTAACAATTTCATAAATATAACTGTTAAACTTTGCAATAGGAAATCATGTGAATGTTATATTCAATTTTATTCGCATTAAAACCTTACGTCATTTTCGTTTACCTGGAATCGCGGTTCAAGTGTAACACAAGTATAGATAGTGTTACAATCGTATATTGTAATCCAACTTTCGATGTTCACTTGCATTTATTCCAACAAACTTAACTTGTTCCAAATATGTACTAAACAATGTTAAGGTGCTATTGGACAATCTGACGATTAAGGCCACTCAGTCCTGGTGGGGGGAGGGGGGGGGTATGTTTGATCGATCCCGCTTAGAATTAAAAAAAAAAAATAGTGGAATTAATTTATGTATCTGACAAAGTTTCTATTATGGTATTTGTTTATAAGAATTTAATAGTTCTTAATGTTTTTATAAATAAATAATTATGCTGTTTTCGCTAGTATATATTTTTTTTCCCTTTGTTCCAACCAATCCCCCCACCCCGAATTTTTTTTCAGGGAGGGCCGCTGCGATTGATCAGTTCTTTAGAACGATGCGGCTGGTAACGACGGAAAATATTACTTAAAACTTAACTATAATGTTGTTTTATTAGAATATTTTGGATTCCAAAGTGAAGTACCTCAACTCCCAATCACATTTTAAATACCTTAGATGTATGGTTTGTAGTTTATAATCGGATTATTAGTTTCATACAACATTCTTCTGGACTTTTCTATTATTATCCAGTACCTAACAGATAAACCCATTGACTTCATAAAGCTTGGAATAGGCTTTACTATAGAGCAGGTAGTAAGCTGTTGAGATCAGAGGGAATGTATCGGCTTTGTTAAGTAGAGCCGTTCAGTACTGCAAGACTTGAAGGCTTTTAGTTTAAGTATAATAATTCAATTCTAGGTAACTGTTGAATCGTCTCTCTTTGTTATGTGTAGGTATTTATTATTTATTTATTCATTTACCATCCATACACTTCACAACTACCTAGAAGAAGTATAAGTATTCCAATAACTTAACAACATTTGTTGTTACATCTGGGAATTAAAAAGATAATCAGTTTGTCTCGCCATTTTCTCTATCTGGTTTCCTAGTTGTTATATATATATATATATATATATATATATACAGGGTGTTTCGGAATTGCACGGCACTATTTTAGGTACGTGTTCTCTAACACAAAATAAACAAAAAAGTTCATATTAACATGTATCTCAAACTCATTTATTAAACAGATATCAAAGGTTAAAGATTTATTATTACTATTTATTTATTATTATTACAACATTTAGAGTAAATGTTCAAAGGCGCCTCCGTTTTGTTGAATGCAACATTCAGCAAGACGAATCCATGCTTCTCTGGCTCTTCGTATAGCATCAGGATGGTGGTTGATAGTTACTGCGGCTTCCACGATCCGATTTCTTAGCTCTTCTTGCGTGTCAACTGCCGCAGAATAAACCATAGACTTCATCCAGCCCCACACAAAATAATCTAATGGCGTTAAATCCGGAGATCGTGGTGGCCATTTAACAGGTCCGTTTCGACCAACCCATCGGTCTCCATAAGTTGCATTTAAATAATCAGTGACACTATGAGAAAAGTGAGCTGGAGCACCGTCATGCATAAACCACAGCCTTTGCCTAATGCCTAGCGGAATATCTTCTAGAATATCATGCAGATTATTTTGCAAAAAATGCAAGTAAGATATACCTGACAGCCTAGGTGGCAAAAAGAAGGGGCCGATGATTTTGTCGCTTAGAAGACCACACCAGACATTTAAAGAGAATGTATGTTGGTAATGTCCAACAGCAGTCGTATGAGGGTTTTCTTCGGCCCAAGTATGGGTATTTCGAAAATTAAGAATCCCGTTTCTTGTAAAGCAAGATTCATCAGTAACCAAAATGCAGTTCAGGAAGTTAGGATCTCGTGTGCATTGTCGAATTAACCACTGGGAGAAATTTCTGCGCTTGTTATAATCTTGTGGTAACAAATCCTGCCTACTTGATACGTGAAATGGATATAATTGTTGTTCGCGTAAAGTTCGCCATACGCTGGTAGAGGAAACATCGAAACGACGTGACAATCTTCTGGTACTAGTAGTAGGAGATAACTGAACAGCATCGAGTATTTCTTCTTCTACGTTTGCAGTTCGTCGAAATCGTTGTCGACCGGCGTTCACTCGTATAGGTTTTAGCGTACCATTATCCCTAAGACGTCTTTCAATGGCCTCAAACGTTTTACGATTTGGTATTCTTCGGTTAGGAAATTTTTCACGATATCTTCGAACAGCAGCAGCACCGTTTGTATGTACCTCGCCATAAGTTAAAAGCATGTCTGTTTGTTCATCAAAAGTGAATAAATTTGTGGTATCTCCCATGATAATCATAAATTGAACTGTGTCACAAGATTCACTCACACTAAAACACACAGAACTAGACAAACAGATGAACAACTACTGTCATTGCTTATCGTTCATTTGTTTATCAGGTGATTAAAACCTTTTATTTAGTATTAAACACGTTAAACGTTGTACAGTCAGTCTTAATGCAGTAAATAAATAATAAATCTTTAACCTTTGATATCTGTTTAATAAATGAGTTTGAGATATATGTTAATATGAACTTTTTTGTTTATTTTGTGTTAGAGAACACGTACCTAAAATAGTGCCGTGCAATTCCGAAACACCCTGTATATGTATATATATGTATATATATATATATATATATATATATATATATATATATATATATATATATATATATATATAGAGAGAGAGAGAGAGAGAGAGAGAGAGAGAGAGAGAGAGAGAGCTATAAAAAGAATACTTATATATTTATATAATAATACGGTATTATATGATAATATATAATACTTGCTGATTGACAATATCTGTTTTCCATTCACATTGTTTTCCATCAATCGTCCCTTTTGCGTGATGCCGTTTCTTTGTCAACTCAACTATACAACAGCTAAAACTTGTTATTTTTCTTTTTATCTTCTCTATTTTCATATATTCTCTTCTTGTAAATGAGTTCATGAATCAAGAATGACGTTTTACTACGGGTCCTGCCATCCGGCCTTGAAGCACGGTAACATCCAATCTGCCACGGCCTTCCGTAGAAAGTGATGGTTGAGCTATTGCCCGGGCGTTGTAGTAATGCGAATTATTAAAGCGTCAGGGCCGGGGACCTAATCTGATTGGCCCTAATTGCGGAGACTTGCTCAACAGGTTGTCTATTGACACTGTGATTGTCTATGTTTGTCATGAGCCAGTAGGTTATGATCGCCATTACCACGTTCGACGATGTCTTGTGTTTGTTATGATGTGAAACCTCAAGTGTCAAATAGGAAGGTATCTCAAGTCCGATGTATCCCTGTTCGAATGTTTCGCTTTTTTACTGCTACTAACTCTTTTATTACTACTTAAATGTTATCCTTTAATTTTCATAAAATTGCGGGCATTGACGATCATCAAGCAGGATTTCGTAGTATATACAAATAGGAAATAAGATTAGATAAATTAAGTCGGGCCATCATGGAAGTTATGACAATTAATTGGTTTTAGGTTTGAGAATATTTCAAATACCAAATTTTGATAGAAGCTAAATTTTTAATTTGGCTTCATTTCATCTAATAGAAAGCATTATTTCATTGGGCATTTTATGTGGCGTTGTGAATCTTCTGGAAAAATAATGTTTATGTGGATTTTGTGTTCGATTGAAATTTCGAATCAGAAAACATTAAAAATATCGAACAGGTTAAAACAAGTATATTTTTAAACAGATCACAATTCTTCTTTCACTATAACCGGTTTTAAGAGCGTTTACCACAACAATCCAGTGAACGAACTAGCAATTGATTGCGAATGCTCTCCAAATTAGGGTTAATTCTTTCCGTATTAAAGAATGGAAACAGCTTGAAATTCAATGCTAGAATTTAGCCAACTTTCTGTTCTTGATATTTTATTAAATTGTCCAATAATATGTATATTTTAAACATACCCCCCCCCCCCGAAAAAAAAACTCTTCTTATTGGTTTTTGTTTTTGCAGGCGGAGTGACGTTCATCATCGGGTTCACAGGGTGCGTGGGTGCTCTGAGGGAGAACACCTGCCTCCTGGCGGCGGTAAGTAGATCATTGATCTGTCATCTCACCTGTGTTCACATCATATTATTTCTCATTCCAGTTATAGACCGGCACGAGGGCTTGCCTGATGCTTAAGATTGCTAGGATCTTTTTATTATATATAAGTTTCAGCCCTATCCCAAACACATCGATTCAAAGAACTAGCGGGGCACAGTTTAATGTTTAAAATTTAATTTTAACATCAATAATGTGTATTCCTATACGTTGAAAACTTGTGTTTTAAAAAATTATTCTTATTGATTATATTTATTAAATAATTTGAAACATTTAAGGTAAAAGTATTTATAGTGGACACTGTTCCAGTAGTGGCCACTTGGACAATTAAATTTTCAAAATAAGGCATCTAGTCTTTGAATCAGCTTCAAACTTAGAGTGAATGTACTGGATAGCAGTAGGTACGTACATTCACTCTAAGTTTGAAGCTGATTCAAAGCCTAGATGCCTTATTTTCAAAATTTAATTGTCCATGTGGCCACTACTGGGACAGTGTCCACTATTGATACGTTTACCTTATTTATTATGTTTTTTTTTGAGAAATTTATATTCTAGCTGTAGGTCGATTCGGTCTGCTATTGTTATGTCTACACCTACCCATATTTGAATATTAGTTTTGTATTATTTTTATTATTTAATTTACGGTAATAAATCCACATCCTAATGGTCTAGAGGATTTTAGTAGCTGCACGGAGGTTTAGTCCAACTTAAGAGAAATAAATATAAATCCGCGATGACTTCTGCCTCTGAGATACCATAATCCATGGACCTCGCCCAGTTTGTCATTGTACTTGAACCTAAAAGAGCTGATGCCATTGTTGGTAAAGACACTGCCAATCTGGCCCCAGTGCTATTGGTTATGGATCTAAGGGCAAGAGCTCCCGCAAGCGACATTAATAATTAATGTAAATTATTTATTTAAGAAAGGTCCTATTAGGCTTTCTGCGCCAACCGAATAAAATAAAATAAAAATCTGGTAATGTGCGCGCATCAAGACGCTATTTTTTAGCACTGAAGTGCTACCGGAGAAGGAATGCGAACTTGTTTCCCTCAATGAAAATTATTTTTTTCTTTTGGACAGTCGATTGTGCCGTCAATATACTTCATATTGGTGTACCAAGTGGGAAATGGCCGCATTTACTCATGGGACGTTCTTTCCGGGATTCGTTTTATGTTTTATATATATAAATATTTTTGTTAGAGTATTACAAAAATAACAATCGAGTTTTAGACGAACAATTGAATTTTCATATTAGATATATCGTAAATAGAAATCGATAAAATGGGTTCATATTAACGGCCGATTATTAATTGGCACTTTTCAATTTTCAAATTTTGAATGCTTCAGGATTTTTTCTGGAAACGACGGCGATATCTTATTTTTCCTAGGTCGGTACAGTTTATAGTTCTTTATTTAAATCATCAGTTAAGTAAATAGTGGTATATCCTTAACAGTTATGATCCCCCCCAAAGTTAAAAATAAAATAATAATTTATATTAAAAGTTAACTATTAATTAAAAATTGTTTGCTTCTATTCCCACACTCTGTTATAAATTACTTAGATATTTGGAACTTAGTTGGCAGGGCTTCTTTATTCAGTGCTGAACTTAACACTCTTCATTTTTTTTTTTTTTTTTTTTTTTCATTTTTTGATAATCTATTCTACAAATAACTTCTCCCTCTCTATTGTGTGGATCGCCATTTTTTTATCAAGATAACAATTTCCATCAACTAACTATATTTACCATCTTACTTTTTAAATATATATTACTTGAGGATTAGAGAATTGAGAATATTAATATTCCCCAGAATGGGTCCCTTTCATTCTTATTTATTCATAAACATCTGTACATAGTTAAAGTCGTAATTAATTTTATTTTATTTTTTCCAGTATGCCATTTTTCTTTTCATTATCCTGTTACTTGAGTTAACTGCAGGACTTTTGGGCTTCATTTTCAAAGACTGGGTAAGTTTACTTTTATATGTTATATTATAGTAATCAGATATATTTTATAGTATTAGAGTAATCACATTGATTGTAAACTATTGATTTTTAGATATTTTTTGATTTTCAGATTTTTTAGTAATACTTCTAATATAATATTATTTATTTTATTCAGCTCTACTTAAAAGTTGTCAATGAATTTATTTAATCAAAATTGTGAGATTGTAGGGTTTAATGAAGTACCTATATAAAATCATAAGATTTTCCCGAACACATACGACCTTGCTTAATGATGAAAATTATGTTGCTTTAGTGAATCTACATAATTAATACTTTAATTAGAACTATGAAAATTACCAAAACTGTTTTAGTTTTGGATTTTTTATTTAATAAAACCAAAACTAAATTTTTAAGTAAAGATAGTAATATAATTTGCAAAATATATATGTTAAGAAAGACCAAACATAAATGAAAAGTACCAAACATAAAACAAAAATATTTTCGTTTTTTTGTCCATCATTTTCAAATGCATTACAAAAAATCAACATTCAGGAGCTCTTCATAAGTATATTTTGGCTGCCTGTGAAGCATTAATGTTTTTAAAGCTTGTTTTCATTTATTTATATTTATATACACACTAACATTATATAAACATTTTTATACAATTTCAGATAAAAATGCAGGCCACCGATGGGTTCCAAGCATTCATTATACATTATAGAGAAGACCCTGATCAGCAGAATCTCATTGACTGGATACAAGAAGACTGGGTATATATTTTTTATAAATTATAAATTAAATTTTTTATAAATCTTTGAAATTCTTAGAAATCTAACTTACAGTTCTATGTTCTTGACATATTAAAATAATAATACTCCAATTCTTTTTAAAAATGTATAACATTATGTTGTTTTGTTTTTTTCAGTTACAATGCTGTGGTATAGAGGGTCCAAAAGACTGGGATAAAAATAATTATTTTAATTGTTCGTCGCAAGCTGTCGGGAGCAGGGAAGCCTGTGGAGTGCCATTTTCTTGCTGCAAGAGAAAAGCAAATGTTTGTCTCTCTTTTTTTATTGTATACTTACCATTTATTGAATTGAAATATTTTATAAATTTTAGCTATTGCGGAATTAATTTTGGTGGAATGAGAGGGATCTCTCCCAATGTAGTATTCATAGACTAAATTTTGAATCCTGTTCCATTTAAATGATCTATGTATAAAAAAAATTCAGGAAGATTAGAGGCAATTATTTATTTATTAGAGAATAAATAAATACATTATTGAAAAAATATAGAATTTCCACCTGGGTTAATTAATAATTAATTCTTGGTGATACCTCCGGATGAATCTTGAAGCTCACGCCCTGGTTAGTGGAGTACTGTTCAAGGAAGGAAAATGAATTGGATAGAATGCCAAAAGGGTATTGGTTTTATGGGACTGCTTACTCTAAGTGTTGTTTGGGGTTTGCAACTAAATGAATGTGAGAATACAATGAGTATGTGAAAAATGTCAAAAGAGATTTCCATTCATATATCAAACCTTTTTAATTGTATTTTTTAAATCTATTTTTTTTTTTTTTTTTTGCTTACAAATAAAATTTTTCCTACTATGCATATAAGATAAATGAAAATGTTTTAGGCAAGTTTTCCAATCATTATCTATACATTCTATTTTTGATATACGTCGATGAAGTTTGGTTGCTTTGCCATGTTACTGCCGTTTCTATTGACATTTCAATATTTTGTAAAAATAGATTTTCAGAACTGTGGTAAATGATTGTTTGATGGTAAATGATTTGGGAGTGGAAGGTTCAAAGTCTTCTGGAGTCGGAGGGTTCAGAGTAGTTGGATTCAGTGTTATGGAACTTTCTATGAAGAGGAGGTCAAGAAAAGGGAGAGAATGGTTCATTTCAGTTTTGTAATAGGAGGGTAATAAGGAGTTGTAGATTGATAAGATATTCATAATTTTATATAGATCAAATGCAGGTTAATATGAATTTATAAATAGATTAGACCAACGAATAATGTATGGTTGTCTCCTGGTTAGATAGGCTGGACAAAGTTCTGATTCCTGTCTAAAAAAAAAATGAAGAATAAAATAATAGACGGTGTGGTAGGCTTTTTATTTTTTTTTTATTATGACTAATCCTATTTGATACTTGAACAATATCTTTCACATTGCTTTTTGTTTATAACCTCTGCTCTAATGTGACGAGTATCTATTTTGTTGTTCTAGATAGGTATTGCTTAGTTAATTGAGATGTTTATAATTTGAAGCAATCTTTAGTCATTAAGTGACTATCGTTATATCAATTATTCTTTTGTACACACTTCTACCTCAGAGGTAGAAAAAACAACTTTTTTTTAAATTAAATTTAACTATTTTGATTTAAATACCATGATCAATACTTCCTATATCTTATCAATGTAATTAACAATCTTAAAAAAATGCAATAAGCTTTCTCTGTAAGTAACAAATTTAACAAAGTATATATAATGGTATTTGAATCCTTAATTTATTTTTTAAAAAAAGAACATGTTGTCCTTTACCTCCAGGGTGCCGATATAATTTCTTTAAGGTTTTAATATTTCAGAAAAAATGAGTAGAGAAATTTATTGATTAGTGTGATTACTGTAAAATTTGTGCAGGAAACATAATATGTACACCATCCAACGCCTACGATTTTCTTTACATTTAATTACTATTTCAACCATTTTTACCATGTGGTTTGATCATTTACATTATTGTACTCACGATTGAAAAATATAAAAATTTGTAAAATTTATTTTATGTTGAAAATAACTTATATTATCTCTGTGATCAGGAAATTATCAAGAATAAGCAGTGCGGGTATGATGTAAGAAGGAAACCTAGTGAAGGCTTTGTGAGTATTCTTCATTTTGACAAATACTTTTGATCTTGTGAGTCCATTCTGCCGCTCTTTCCAATATTAAAAACAAAAAACAGTCTAAATCAAAAAAATCTAACAGTGATGAGTTAAATTAAAGCAACTCCTCAGCACTCAACCCTTCCGCCATTATCTCCATATAGCCAGTCAAGTTGGCGATTTTCAGCTATGAGATATTCCATGCAATGTCAATGTCTATTATTGCAATTTTTCAACAGAGCAAATACTCGAATAATCTTTCGAACCCATAAGGATCTAGATTCAAAATTAATTTCAAGAAAATATCCTTGGCTGCTATGATTTGTTTTAGATTTTTATATTAATTTATTTCAATGATTTATATTGAGATTTATCTAATTAGAATTTTCCCCCCTTTTCAATGAACTAATGATTTTCAATGGATTATTAAGAAGCTGGTTTATAAAAACATGTCAAGGTTGTTTTTTGCAAATTTTAATTAATAGTTTAAAATATTGTTTTAAACTATTGTATTTTGTATTTTAAACTATTGTATATGTATTTTGTTATACATTTTGCAACTATGATTTGATAGTTCTTATTTTTCATATTGCCAATTCAAATAGTAAAAGATTTAGTTCGTTGCAGAAGCATGAACTAGAAAATTAATACTTTAGATTCATAATATCACTTGTTTTGGCCATCCTTATCTTTGAAATAACTTCTTAAAACTTTTTTACTTTATTTGCGACTTGATAACGCTTACTACCTCTTACAAAAATGATTCTTTCCTGGAGGCTTAAATTAAATAAATTATACCTTCAAAATTTAAATTACATGTACAATATTTAAATTTAATTTCTGCTGCTATGTTTTAATTTCTCTTCACAAATGCATTATATCCCTGAACCTTAAGGTTGAGGGTCATTGTATGCGAGAGTACAAAATGCTTAGTCATTAAATTCTAGATCTAACTCTGCTTTTATGACTATTTTTATGCTTTCACTATTTACAGTATACTCACTAATAATATTTTTGGACTATTTTTAAGTTTTTTCACTTAATGAAAGTCTTTTATATAGTGCATATAATTCATACACATTCATAATTATACTTGTGACTCAAAAAAACGCTATTCCTTTATTGTTGCAAATTTATTTTAGTTAAAAATAATAAAATACTCAATTTATTTAATGAACCATGCTACATGAAAAACATAATTCTGATTTTTATAAATAATCACCACTAAAGTTAGTAAGTATAGTAAAGTATAACTGTTCAAAATATCCTAACAGATTTAGCCATAGATTTTAGTGTCGTATCTTTTTAAATTTATTTATTTCTTTTCCTTGAACCAGATTTCTATCCTTGTGTGATAAATTATAAAACCATCGAATCCCATTGTTTCTAGTCTTCCTTTATCTTTGACTCCTGACTTGCAATTGTAAATTTTAATAAAAAGAATCAAGAGATAAAAATTAAATTAATGATTATCTTAAGTCACATAGGTAGTAAACATGTAGTTGTTATGGTTTTGGGGAGTTAAAGGAAGAAGTTTAATTTGACAAATGAAGACCTAATCGTAGATAATAATTTTATCGTTGGAATTCGTAAAAAAAAATACCTATGAAAAATATATGTTATGTTTATTTGTTGTGACTAACTAAAAACTGTCTCTATACCCTGTAAGTTATAAATTAAAAAAAATTAGCTCTGTAATCTTTGGCTTATTTAGTAAGGATATTTTTACAGTTACCGTCAAGAGTTGAGGATTATAAAAATCATCAAAAAATTAATAAATATTATATTAAAATATATATTCAATAATTTACCAATATTGTTACCAAGTCCATTAGTGATTATATATAAAACTGAAGAATTCCCTATAAAACCCTAAAACCCCTGGATTTATCAGATAATATTTTTAATAATTTTTGATTTTTAATATTTATTAAAAGAGAAAACAAAATATTTAATTTTGAATTTTTAATTTTTCTTTGGTAAGCCCAGGAAACATATCTTAAAATCTTTTAGTTATAAGTAAAAAGTAGTGAGTTGCTTAACTTTACTAACAATTTTACTAACAATTAATGGTGGTGGATAGTTTGCTGATGGTTGGGCTAAGATATCTCCATCTGAGAATGATGAGAGGAACATATATGAGCGAGGATGTGTACGTGCTGGAGAGGAGTGGATTGAAGCTAACGTAGTTCATATCTCTGGCGTTCTAGTGTTTCTTGTAACAACTCAGGTAGGCTACAGCATTCATATTAATTTTATCTATTTTTTATTGATAAACGAGTGTGTACATATATTCTTTTTATTTATCACCAAGGATGATATAATTACTTCTGTAAAGATTTATAAACATATGATTCTCTTTAAAAATAAAAAAAAGTGAGGATATATCTTAATTATTGGAATAAGATAATACTTTAGGTGAAAAAAATCTATCCTGAATACAGTTCATAACTTAACCAAAAAACTCAGATCCATTTATATCTACTTACCCAGTTGCAATAGTCTAGTCAGGGAGGGGGCAAGGGAAATTAGCCCCCCCCCCACTCCCAAGATAATCACTGTGATAAGAGGAACACCTGCAATAAGACCCCTGAGGATTTATTACTTGAGGACCCCAAAAAATATATCTTCCCTTGGCTCCAAGTGATGTGGCTCTGCCAACGTCCAGTTCATGAGAACTGCTAAAACACGGTCAGTGTGGCAGAAACCAATTAAAAAACAGATATTTCATTGTTTAAGACAAGAGCTAAGAGTTTAATTGATAAAATTTCAAGGTGAAGTTATATTATATTTCATGATTTACTTTAAATCAATTCAATTCTGTTTCTAATTTGAATGGGTCTACTAAAACTGAGTGCATATTGTAGCAACAATTCAAGCGAAGGCCGAGTAACAAACAAAGAGTGCTACTGGTCATATGAATAAAGAGACTAATATCGCATAGTTGAGTGACGATAAGTGTGACTTGCACCTTATAGGATACTAGCTGTGGGGCCCGGCTTCGCTCAGTGAGTTGTGGAATAGATGGAATGAAAGCATAACTTTAAAATGTAATAGTACAGAAAAAGAGACCAAAATTAATCATGATTAAAACAAAATTTGTTTATCCTGAAACTTCAGTTTAGTATTAGTGATAAGTTTAGAAACCTCTGAGTCCGCCCATATATGGTTGGGGTTTTAGAGATCCTATTAATGCGGTTCCTTAATGCGTTTTCTTCCCTTTTCTTGATTAAGAAAGAATATTTTGGCAGCAAATATGTCCTGGTATGTACCATTTCTTATGGTTTCTAAGTTCTGATTCCATTGAGGCCACTCTCATGACGATATCGAATCCTTATCAAGTAATTTCTCCTTTTTCGGATTCGGTTGAAAATTTACGAACAAAACAGAACTATTAAACAGAAATATTATATGAACACTTTATTTTCGATATATATTCCATTAGGTTATATAGTTTATTCATATTATCTATAGGTTATCTATTTTATTCAGTGTTAGTTTTTATTCGCTCACTACACTAATAAACAATTTTTCTTTTGTTGTAAATTTACTCTTATATTGTATATTGATTAAAGGCAATGTTTCAACCAATTCTTTCCTCTTCTGTAAAACTTAATGCGCTTAGGAATCCAGTTGGTTTTGTTTTTAATTTAAATTCATAAAAAGGAAAGAATAATTATTTATACATAATCTCGTGTAATTTAAAGAAAACAGCTGAAGCTAAAACCATAACAAACCTTTCTAATGAACGATAACCTTATGAATTGAGTTTAGCTAGCGCTCCTGGCTTCCAAATGTCGAACTAAATTTTTTCATTCATTAACTCGCCTGGGCTTATTAGAGGAGCTAATAACATGTAGCGAGAGGCTTAAAATTACAGCCCTTGTCCCTTCAACATTACTCAGTTAAAATGAAAACTGAAACCTTCTTCATCGTTAGGGGCAATAGGGCAATACGACGATATCATATAGTGGGTGTAGTCGTTTTTGAGCCTTTTCGGCACGCACATTGTACACTTTCCTTTATAATATATATTGATTAGCACAGATATATGCATATTTGAAGTTATATTATAAATTTGCGTTCACCCCCTTAAATCTTAATGTTAAGTAATTTTTTTTTATGTTTTGTGTTTATTATTAAATATTTGTCATATTTGGTTACATATTTTTGAAAAGATACTTACATACAAATGTATGTGTAGGACACTTATTTGATATTCCAATACAATTTTCACTTATTACTGATTATATATGTACTTACATAATCATTTTTTAGCCGCAATATCATTTAGATGCAAAATGTGGTTCCTCTCTACAATTCGTACAACTTTTGAAGTCATGACTGCATCATAATGGAAGTCTTATTGGATTCTGAAACATAGAAACTACTCCCCCAATTACAACCACCCTAAAGTGTAGTTATCTTCTTTTGGGTTGGCAGATTCGGCAGAATTTTAATGTCACTAATAATTCAAAGTTTCATGAAGTTACTAAATTTTTTCCCATATTTTCCTGGATTATATTTACCTACATTTACAAACTTATTAATTTAAAATGTTTGTTTTCGCATATGTAGAATAGAATAGAAAATAAATTTCCTTTAAGAATTAATTATTTAACATTGAACAATAATAATTAGATAATAACAAATTTCTGTTAAGAAAGTTCATTGCTCCTGAGAGGGTGTCCCTCAATTATATCACGATTTTCCATTAAATATTTACTAATGAATTATTTTGAATATTATGAATGTTACATAAGAATTTTATGAATATTAAACAGATTTATGAACAAAAATTCATTTTTATTTTGGTAATAGAGCAGTTCAACATCGACAACGATAATAGCAAAGAAAACTAGCATGTTTGATCTTGTCACTCTTATTTTTTTGGCTAGCCTCTCCACTGTGCGGGGTTTCTATTTCAACAATGTGTTTGTTGGCTTTCGTCGCTCTACTATGCTGTCTACCTAAGACATCACGGATTCTCGGAAAGTGCTCTATTATAATTAAATACGTTTTAACTGAAAGTATTCATTTCAATAAAAAGGAAATCAAAATCTAATGAAGAAAGAGGTTGTTTATTTTTATGATTATATGTAATTTTGAAGTTATTAGAAGAAAAGGGTATTGAGCATATTTAAGGAAAAAATAAATTAATTTAAAATTCTGTAACTTTTAAGCACTCATAAAAACTTCATGATATAATGGTTGGTTAGTTCAGGTCTTGGAAATAGGTACATGCTTTGAAAATTGTAGTTTTTTTAAATAGATTGGTTCTGAGACACACGAATTGAAATTGTCTTGCTCGGGCTGGAATTTTAACCTTTACTGAAGGTAAGAGCAACTGGTAAAGGGTCTAAAACAACATTATAGCATTCTATGGGCCACCCAAGTAACATAAGAGAACCCCTTCCATATGACGTAAATTTACCTTATCCTCATGGAAGTTATATGGGCATTGTTAGCCCGTATTTATATTTAAAATACTCTACATACATAACCAAATCAATTACCGTAAAATGGGGTGACATTGTGACTTATGGGGTGACTTTGTGACAAGCCTATTTTCTACAGTTTTTTAATTTCCCTCCTTAAAAAGAATCAGGTTAGGCAATTCAGTGTACTTGTCAGTTGGTCAGTAATGTGCTGCAACCTACTGGCCACATATAACTTGTTTCATTCCATTTACCATGGTTCTTTATTTCAAAGTTTCAACTAAATGAAAACAATCAAACATATATGAAATAAAGCACCATGGTAAATGGAATGAAAGAAGTTATATGTGGCCAGTAGGTTGCAGCAGATTACTGACCAACTGACAAGTACACTGAATTGCCTAACCTGATTCTTTTTAAGGAGGGGACTTCAAAAACTGTAGAAAAATAGGCTTGTCACAAAGTCACCCCATAAGTCACTAAGTCACCTCATTTTACGGTATTTGCTTCATTATTAATCTTCTATATAAAAGAGTTATTACAATGATTGTAAATTATGTAAAAGCATCACTAATCAACATTCTTGAATTAACAGCATGCTGGTGAAGAGTTATTCCCTCAAATCTATATTTTCGAAAAGCTGTTTTAATAGAATGACGCTTTGCTATTAATAGTGTTTACATCTAGTTTTTTTCAATTATATTATTTTTATCATAATTATTGGTTTCTTATTTTTATTGCTATCTTGTATCCATTGAATGTAAATTTGGGTATTCCATTGATAAAATTTGAGTGCATATAATCACAATTATCATTAAGTAAATTAGTTATTAGATAAACTATAATTTTATTGAGCAAACCTGTGCCAGTTTTTATGAATATTAATATAAATATATAAATATTATATGTATATATATATATATATATATATATATATATATATATATATATATATATATATATATAAGTAAGGGTATTGCATAGATTTTTATGCATGAATGATCTTCTGACATGTCTGTTGATCCATGACTTGCCCCCTGCTCAGGGATTCAAACTTGTAATCTTCAGGTCTCAAGGACAATGTGTGTTGTACTGGAAATCTTTTAAGGCTCTACCTGAAACCCCATCCCTCCTAGTTTCAACCCTATGAAGTCAATTGTAAAGCTATGGAACCTATTTGGTTTCTTAATAAAATTAGATTATATTCACACATTTTTATTGGTTTTCACCACCATAGAATGAAATATTTTATGGAATTCAGCAAGATGTAATTATAAAAACTTCTTCTCATGATATCTATATATATCGTATCAATATCTTTATCAATATGATATATTTAATAACATGTGTAATATTTGCTGTATACATTAAATCTTGCTATCAATTGCAATGCTTCAGTTTGTCCTATTCTATTTGTAAAAGATAATGTATATTTTCTGATAAAACGAGGCACGAGCGTACAGAATGGACTACATAAAAAAGTCGACTTAAACCATTTCATTGTTATAAATTATAAAAAACAAGACCTTTGGTTTATACAGAGCTTCGATGTCTCAAAAATTATCAATGAGAAAGGTTGTGTGCAAGCTGGAGAAGAATGGATCGAAAGAAACCTTCTTGTCATAGTGACAACTGCCATCACTGTTACGTTTTGTCAGGCATGTATTTTATTAAATTTAAATATACTTTAATGTCATAAATGTCTTTATGGTTCTATATATATATATATATATATATATATATATATATATATATATATATATATATACTATATTTAATTCTTATAAGGTTCCTAGTGGAGTTTTTTTTTTTTTTTTTTTACTATATAAACATACACAAAGGTAAATGTTGGAGTTGGATATGACTGCAAGCCTAGACCATCTGAATGTGATAGAATTTGGTCTGACTGTCGAAGATATATTAATAAAAACATAGAATAAACAGATAAAAATATATGATAATTCTCATTTATTATTATTTATTTACTTATTTATTTTATTAAAAGTAAATTCGCTTGTAAATTTATAAAGAAGCTAGTAACAGTTCTATTATAAGAATTCTCCAGCAACTGGACTTTACCTCAAACCATTTTTTTTCGCAGTGGCTCATAAATTGAAGGGTGGAAATGCATAAGGCAATAATGCATTTGCCAAAGCCATTCTTCAGAAATAGGTATAAGTAATGTTTTGTTGTTAGAAAAGAGTTCATTGAACGTATGAAAGATAGCATGGGTGTAAGCACTGAACCTAGTTCACCCTAGAGGGTATAAGTCACATCATTTCTGTAAAAATTTCCTAAGGCACGTAGGAAATTTAACCTTATGCATTTCCACACTCCAATTATCGAAATATTATCTTTAATCCAATCTCCTTACCTCTTAACTTTCTTTTGTCTGTATTCAGTACAAGATTTTTCATTTTATTTTATTATAGCTTCATTTTATTTAAATATTTCTCGATTTTGATCTGTAATATTTTTTTTCTTTTACATTAATTCTTATCTTAATAGGCATTAATTACTGAGAGCTTCATAGGCAATGGGTTATAATATCCTTTTCTTCCCACTTCAAAGATTGCGCAACCTTGTGAAACTACCAGCCAGATTCAGAGCCAACAATAGTGGTCGTTTCATAATCCAAATAAAGTTTTTATGTTCCATCAATGTTTAATGTCCTGTACCCATATCAGAACCAGTAAACCTCCTCCAGTTGTCACCTCTCAGAAGGGGGCTCTTGAACAGGCCAACCTCCCTTTCATCATTGTCGTGAATGGTGCCTGTTGGAGGCATCAAATATTACTTCCACCCTGGGCCCCTTGTGGTCTTGGTACACCATAGCTGATTTATTCTGTTATTTCAAGACTAGTCCTAATCTTGGTATATTTTATTGTAAATTCGATCTTAAGTTGTCCATACACTTTCAGGCGGCCTGCCAGCTAAGACTGAACATAGCATGACGCACCAATTGGCAAACCTTTATAGCCTACATTACACTATAATTTACATATTACATCTTCTACAGATTTGCCGGTCGGCACACTCTTTTTTAGTCCTAACTGACAGGCCAGCCTGAACGTGTATGACCGGCTTTAAAAATCCGGCCAGTCCATAAAAACAACTCTCATTTGTTTCATTTTGCTAAAATTGTTGAAAATAACAGTTATGCAATGCATTCAGCTTCTTCTTTCAATTGCTTATCAGGTTAGAGTGTTATCAACAAAGTTACAGTGGACTTTCTCCACTCCCAAGATCATTCTTGGCTTTGGTACAATTCTTCAATTTTTACTTTCACTTACCTATATATGAAATATATAGTAAGTGGAAGTATTGCGATCGTGAAAAATTTTGACTTCCGGTTTTCAACGGAAATACACGTTTTGGGGTCCCCTGAGTCCAATTAACCAAGTCCCGCGAAATGGTCTGTGTGTGTGTGAACAGACTAGCTCAAAAACTATAAACCGTGCGACCTGAAATTGGGTATTTAGTGTATGTATATGCCTGCAATGTGACAGCAAAAATTTCATCAAAATTGCTCAAAGGGAGGGGGTACTTTATTTAATAACTTTTTATGTTTTTTTCGATTTTCTCAAAAACGGCTCTAACGATTTTGATTAAACTGAGTATTTGATCTATTTATATGACCGAGATATGACTGTAAAAATTTCATCAAAATTGATCAACCGGAGGGGGGACTTTACTTAATAAATTTTGTATCATTTTCACGTGTTTTTTTTTATTTACTCAAAAACGGTTTTAACAATTTTGATCAAACTGGGTATTTGATGTATGTATATGCCAAAGATGCGATAGCCAACATTACATCAAAATTGATCAACCGGAGGGGGGACTTTACTTAATAAATTTTGTATCATTTTCACGTGTTTTTTTTATTTACTCAAAAAAGACTTTAACGATTTTGATTAAATTGGGTATTTGATGTATGTATATGCCAAAGATGTGATAGCCAACATTTCATCAAAATTGGTCAATCGGAGCGGGCACTTTATTTCATAATTTGTTTTCCAATTTTTACCTTTTTTTTGATGATCTCAAAAATGGCTTTAACGATTTTTATCAAATTCGGCATATTAAATGAAAATTAGGTGTTCTTTAATATCAAGTAAGCTTTATCATTATTAAAATGTTCTGAGGGGGCTTTTTGGGGGGGGGGGCCTTTTTTGTTTCCTATAAAGTACCTTTGTTTTTGTTGGTAAGTGAAAGTTGTGTGTTGCGCGCACGCACCAGATTTTTTTAATTCCTTTTCCTCCTTCCTTTTCAGGCTGATTAAGTCTTGTGATAGTTTTTTTTGGATGTAACATTATGAATTTGTGTTTTCATTGATCTGTCTTATGTTGTGAATCAACATTAACATATTGTAAACAGTATAATTATGTTACTTATGTATATTAGCTTCAGTACTTTAACCTTGATCTGCATGCTTCTGCCAAGGAAATCCTTGGCAGCTTGAGCTTGTCTGTACACTATAGTTTTAATTTTTTTTTCTTTATATGTTCCAGATACTTAGTATATGTTTCGCTCAAAACTTAAGGGCAGATATATATGCACAAAAGGCTAAGTGGCATTGACATAAAGTTCAGCCCACAACCATTTAGTGGTCAGTGGGCCATCGGTATGTGTTCAGGGCTGATATATGCCCCATCGCTTTCTCTAATACCACCATGTACCAAAAGTTTCAACCATCCGGTCCTTGGTATTTATTTTGTGCTCATTATATAAATTTTTGTAACTGATGAATTGTAAATAATATGAATGTATATTAAAAAAGTATACTTATATATTATGTGTATATAGGTATATATCTATATGTATATTAATTAATTTTTAGATTTAATTTAATTGTGATGAGACATGTGTTTGTAATTTAATTGGCAAATTTTTGTTGTTAGTGATATATGAATTAATGAAAATGTAAATGTACGACTATTTATAAAAATGCCTGTGTGAATATGTGTATATGTATGTGCAAAGAAAACTCTTAAATTCTAAAATACTGGACAGTATGAATGACGAACTATTCAACAAATTTTAATAAAAAGAAAAATTCTTTCCTACCAAACATATTTCCTTTTTTTTTCTTATTGATTCCTCTTCTTGAAAAAAAAAAAAAAATCTTATTTGATTGGTGACCTAATTTCATTGAAAGTTACTTGGGGCCAGTTAAGGTTTTCTGAAATCTTCAACTTAATATCCAATTTTACGAAATACAATTAATATGAAGCAGTTCCTAGGAGTGATGGATGATTAGATTATTTCTAGAAGTTGTTTTGGGTTCCTAAAAGAAAAAAGTATAAGCATAAACTTATTTTCCTTTATGCTGACATTCAGCCTAAGATGTGATCTTTTCATCAGAACAAAACGAAATTATAATCCAGCAAATATGCTAATAAAAATCTATGAAAATGTAGTAAAATTATTACTATATGTGAAACAGTGGAGTACTAAGTGAGTAAGTCCTGGGATTGAATCTGGTGTGGTTGGTACTTATTTATTTAGGTACCAAGAATCAACCCGGGGTTAACCTATTCTCTATGAATTGACTATTAAAAAAAATAGTTCTGTCTAAGGTTTTTTTGTTCTCATGATGAAAAATAATCTCTCTAATATTTACGGTCTCATCTGATTCTGTATGAAATGGAGAATTAATGAATAAATTTTGAAAGCTCCAGTTCAATTAATACCCATTGTAAAGAAGAAAGTATCAACACGTACAAGTTGGTTTTGAGCTCAAATCAACCTCGGAACTTCAAATATCTCAAAAGTTCAAATGACCCTAAATCAGAAACTACTTGTAATTGGGTAAAAGTTGGCCTTTTTTCATATTTCTGTATGTACTTAATACCTACAAATTTTTATCAAAATCTGAGGGGGAAAGGTAAAATTTTGAATTTGGCTGGATGATATGATATGGAATGGCCCAAATATAAACATATTTTATGGGGAATGGCAGTAAGATATAAAATAATTATTACCTCCCCTATATTAGTTTAAAATAATTAAAATAACTTTTTAAGGCTTGTGACCAAGGAAAGATGGTAAAAATCTACCACCACCTTTTAACTTCTGTTGCAGCAAAGTTATTCCTTAGGTGCCCAATACACTGCATTAAAAAATTAATGCAATATTTTCTATAGAATAAATTCAAGAAAAACTGTTGGGTAATTAAAACTACCCAGTATCAAACTCTCATTGAATGGTCAAAATTTATTTTATTATACTGTAGACCATGTTAGAATCTTGTTTCTCCCATTAACCACATGCATTTAGTAATATATAATCAATATATGAAAAGATAAGATGTTCATATTTAAAAATATCATTCGTTGAGTAAAATGGAGTTCAATAAAAACAACAGAATTTCTTTTGTATTATTATATTTTTTTGTTTACACCACAACATCGATACAAAAGCAGTTACAAAGCAAGCCATCTTCCGTTAGACTATAAGATTTCACTAACTACCTTTACATTTGTGAGCCCAGTATCAATTTTGAGTGGGCTTATTATGATTACTCTAAATTAAGTAATTACTCTAATTAAAGTAAAGAAATTAATAGTTTACAACATTCAGTTAGCACCTGTCAAAACTGTCTATATTAAAGTAATAAGTTTGATCAAAATAATTCATAACACATTTTTATACACAGAATCTGACTAAATATCTAAATTTTTAGCACTTATAAGAAAGCATCTTTCAAAAATACATACTATTTGAATTTAAAAACTATTATTTATAAACTTCCAAATAAAACAAAATATGTAACTAGTATGAATATCACTTTCCATTAGTTAGTAAAATTTCTTATAGTCTACTGTACTTCATTCTTTATATCCTTAAATTGTTTCTTCTATTATTTCTTACACTGACAAAAGTATTTGGCATATGCTTACATATTTTCTACTACAGAAGCATTACAGTTTTCGATTGGTGGGGTCTATGTTTAAAAGGTGGGTTTCATGCACATTGTGATGTTACCTACATAGATTTGATGGAAGATTGACCCTAAATACTCAATCATAGTGTCGTTAGCAAATAAAAGGAGTAGGTTTTAAAAGGTTTTAGAATTTATTTTTTTTATTTGCTGCGGACCTATGATTTATGTACTTTTGGATCGACAAGAAATAGATCTACTTATGGTAGAGTGTTACCATTTTTTGTTTTTCCTATTTTTCTTGTACTTTGATGCAATGGACTGGGATACTTCGAAAAGAGCCCATGTAAATAATCGAAGTATACCCACTGCCCATAATTCAATGTTCTTAACTTTGAACTCTCTATTTAGGATATAATTCAGATGCTGGACATAAGATGTCAGTTAATATATGTTCCCAGCAATATAATAAAGACACTGGTCATAAGATGTCAGTTCATATATGTTCCCAATGAATAGTAATTGTCAACACACTTCAGAACAAGCAAGCATTATTGCAAATAAAATAATTGGGGATAAAATGAAATAACATTTTAATAATGATTGCATTCTGTATGCTGTGTCGATGCGATTGCCTCAAAGTGCAAAGGCTGCTTTCCAAATGTGAATAGTTCAGTTTTTGGAAATATCTGAATCTTTATTGAACATAGGAACAATTATTTGACCTTTTGGTGAATTGAACAATCTATACATAATAGTTATTGTAATGCCTAGCCATTGGCTTGAGCATGTTAAATAATGCATCCATATGCATCATAAATGATTCCTATGAAATGAAATATTTTCTCTCAACATTTCATTTATTTATAAGATTTGTCTGCTGTAGAATATCGAATTGCCAGAAATCAAATTCCAATTAGATATCCTTACTTTACCCCATAAATATGTTTTTATAAGAATGCATAAACATAAATACATTTTTATGAGGTATAAAAAAAATTAATGTTCGTTGATAATGCTAAGAGTCACTTTCATCTCATCCTAATTACATAATGAACTAACCTTATCAACTAACCTTATCCTATCTTAAGTCTAATTATCCTAAACTTAAAAATATCTTAGAAAATATGAAACTCCTTGAGTTTTTTCCCTGATTTATATTTGACTCTTATGGTCACATGGTGAAAAATCTGAGGAAGTATTGCAGTCATCCAGAAAATCTAATGAGATTTTTAAGCAATAAACAACAACAAGCTCAAAGTTCAAATTCTATCTGATTGAAAATTAATAGGAAATCATAATAGTAATAATTTCTTTGTCCGGCCTTTAATTAACTTCCTTCAGTTTTACTACTTTGCAAACTATTTGCAAGAGTCAATGCTGTTACTAACTTAAAGCGTTTCTAGAATACCTCCTAACAAACTGCCGAGTTCATACTGATTTTAATCCTCAATTCTACATCTTAATGTACCAACACGACAATAATACAGTTTAATCGGGGTTTATTATCTTGCCCTATGACTAAGCATACTCTTTTCAAACTGATTTGCATTCATAAAATAAATTATAGAGGGTCTCTCCATTCTTCAATTAACGTTCTCCTTATTATTAAAAGATAGATTTTATTTGTGTCATTGATAGAGATAAACTTAAAAATTAGAATTCTGTTCTCAAATACTTTTAAGCTAAACACTCACATCCAAAATTTTCTTATAATTAGCTTTTAGCATTAAAAATAAAAATGGAATGTAACCGGGAATGCTAGCTAGAAGCTATCAAAGAAAATTATGGATTCAACTATAATAATTCAAATATAGACTCCCTTGGTCGAGTGATCCATATTTTAGTAATAGCCTTTTATACTTATATATTTACCCATGTTGGAAGGCCTTTATAATAATTATATTATTTATTACCAAAATCTAAAATTTTCCTAATTTTTTGTAGAACCTGATTGTTGTAGATGCTTACATCTACATTGATTCAAAGTCCAAATGCAATACTTCCTCTAATGACTTTTAGTGATCATTATGTTCAATACCATGTTCAACTTTAGTTGCCGAAGTTACAGTTGAATAATCCCATATTTAGTGATGTATTCACTGTAGACTAACATCATTTTAAAGGAAGCATCTATATGTAGTTCCTGACTCATTGCTTCCATTCATTGTCCAGAGCTCTATGCTTCTAATCATTGTCCCGAGCTCTATGCTTCCATTCATTGTCCCGAGCTGTATGATACTAGGAAACTGGTTCCTTTTTATTTTCCAAAACATTAGAAATAAGAATCAAGTCGGGCCCAATTTTCTTTAGTTAAAGATATTTTGGGCAAGTAGTCACTGAAAGTCAGAATTAAGACAATAATCTAATATTGACATTCTACTGTGAATAATTTAGTTATACTTCAGACATCCTGCCATTTACATTATGTTGCATTGTGATGACAATAATGGCTTTTCTTGTAACAATTGAAATTATTTTCAATGTTTTTTGCATATATTTGATTTTTCTATTGTAATGACAAACTAAGATTAGAGGACAGTATTTGACACACTTCAAAACTGATGATAAGGATTCCGAGAAAACAGTTTACATGTAGCAATGGAAACAATTAGTTAATTGTTTAAAATGGTTAATTGGTAGCTGTCTACTAAGTCTCTTGACTTATTACGTCCAAGTCGAAAATGATTTTAAGTGATAGTTTCTATATTGATTTATATTTTATTGAAGTTTGTGCTAAAGACTTAAGTTTCAAATCGTAGCTTTGCCATTATATCTGTGAAATTTGGTGGAAGAGTTTGCTGGAAAGTGAAAGAAAACAAAGCATTAATTGAATGAAAAATAACCATTCATCTAATTAAACTATTACAATAAAAGATTCTCTTTTCAAACTCAGCTATGTTCAAAAATACTATTTCAGAATATAGTTAATTAAAAACCTTGAATAATGCTAAATAATTTTATTTTTCTATAAATATATTTATTTTGTTCATACCTCATTCATTCCTTGGATGCTTGAGAAGTAGTGCATCACAGGATCCTGTAGATGAATTGTTTCAGCATATGCCATGCCTAAAAATGGCAAATATTCATGTACAGCATAAAAAAGATGCTTAACTAACTGCTTAACATCCTTAACTACAGAGTATGATTCTTCAACCAAGATAAACATTTTAGTTTTGAGCTTTCAGCAAATGCAAGTTTTGAGCTTGATTTTAAGCATGTACAGTAAGTGATTAAGATTATGATTAAAACAGGAATTGAGATGAAAACATGTACAAGAATAACAAAATTTTAATTTTTTTGTCTTATTTCAAAAATACCATATTAGTTTGTTTAATTAAAGTCACTTTATGCCACTGTAGTCCATGGTACTACAGTGGGAGTCCTAAATTTTGCCTATCTAGGTATAATTAGGATAGGTATAATTAACGAGTACCTGACATTGTACAGGCTTGGGACCTCCATTTTATGGCATATCCAAGGATTCCTCCATAAATAAAAGGATCACTCCATTTAAAAAATCCTAATGCCATCACGGGATGTGAATCCGCAACCTTTAGTATTGCAGACTGCTACTCCAAGGATGACCCCATATCATATTCGTTAGCTTTTATATATACCTAAAGAATTTAGGGTTCATTGCCTTGTAAGGAAATACTTTTTCAAGGTCAGGGCAATAAGGCTAATAAAACACTTAAATAACCTGATGATTTCTCAGAAGGGTGGTCTCGCAACCCTAAGGTCATACTATAACCTGTGTAACAGAATAAATAGTCACCCAACCCTATCAAGACTTGTTGTATGGAAATTCAGTACCAAGATTATTTCTATTGTAATATAATAACCATGAATGGTGCCAATTTATTTTTTAATAATTCATAAATTTGTATTTAAATTCTTTTTACTTATTAATTTTAATTTTGTATTATTTTATCTTTCTTTATGAATAATTGTTATTTATAAAATTAAATAAAGGAAATCTATCAGATCTAATGTCCAATGCATAGATACAGAATATAGAGTTGCCAAACCAACTTTTTAAAGGGCAGTTCATAAAAACTATTCTGCACCCTATGCTAGTTACCAATAGCATAAAGCAAGGGTGGAACCAGGGAGGAGTAATTTTTTGCTATTTAAAGACAGAATTTAACTTTACTAAAAGTAAGGAAGTAATGTATACAAGTAATATGCATAGCAAGTAACATGTCAGTTATGGGAATCCCAGAACCCCCATCATGCTGGATGGTGTTCCTACCCTCCAAATCTTCTGAAATGGTATGCAGCCTCCCCTTTTACCACCAGCTGGATCCACCAGTGACCAGGAGTCCTAGATTTGTAAGCGGTTCATTTCATGTAACCTTAATTTAGATTTCATTTCACATCTATTTGCTTATAAAATTTATAATAATTTGTAAACACTTTTTCTATCTAGGAATATACTTAAATGGACTTATGAAAAGGATAAATACTATCTAATAAGTTCATATTATTATGATAAAGCAGAATTATTTATGACAATGAATTCTTAACAGTTAGACGCTAATAGTTTCAAATTTATAATCAGTTTTATTTAACTGTGCAGGATTTGCTCTGTTATTTACATCGTCAGAGTCAATTATGGGGTATTATTCTCTAATAAATTTGCTGCCTTCAAACATGTTATCATGTTTATCATATTTACCTGAGTTATGCAGTAGGCGCTGATGCACAAAGGCAAACAGCCTACTGTGAATAATTATGTGCTACATCATCCTAGTGTTTTCATGCCACCTAAAAATAAGAAAATACAGAATTTTTATTAATATGGTCAATTATTCAGATAAAATATATTGATACAATTTATATATTTTAAAATAAAAGATAAATAAAAATTATTAGAACTGCAGAATAGAAAGAAAAAATAATAAGGCACACAGTGGGTATCGCAAAAATGGGAAGGAAAAATAGCAAGCAAACTGACCATATAAATTAAAAAATACTAAGAAAATCTGGAATGAAGAGTATTTTAGAAAAGATGGTGAAAAATTTTAAACAGGGTATACAAGGGATTGAGAAACAAAGTGGATTGAAATAGCTTTAAACAGGTATAAAAGAAGAAAACTCTTAGGGTTGAACTGGCAATGGTCAAGTAAACTTGCTGTTTCACCTCAAAATGAAACAGAACAAGCTTAATTTTTACACGGATGAGATATCAATGATCTTTGAATTGGTTTTCTAATTCACTAGACTATGGTTACTCCACACATTTTACAAGTGCTGTGCCCCCTTTAAAACCAGCTTGTTCAGCACTTGATCTAATGAGACTTTGTTAAATGACTGGACTACTACCATCAGAATTGTTTAAAAATGGGTCGAACACTTAAGAACCTAGTCATTAAAACTACCCCATAAAATAAGAGAGGGGGTGATACCAAAGATTTGGAACTCTGGCCTATTATGTTTTATCCTGAAGAAATCATAATTTTATTTTTTCTTGCAGTTGCATTTAAATTTTTCATAGAGATGCCAGTGATTAGTAGGTAAAATGTTTACAGATACTTTTTTTTTCTCCTGGTGAAAAAAAATTTGGTGCATTACAGAACTTTCCCTTACAACCCTCCTTGCTTTGACTGAAAATAGACCCATTTTTTGAAAATGGTGTACTTGAGTGGAACAGGAGAAGGAACACAAACTTGCCAATTGCTTTTGCTTTTGGAAAGAGGGTAGGTACTCTTGTCAGTATTTCATACAGTGGAATAGCAAGATATTATAGTATTCTTCTCAGGTAGGGACAGTTAATATTTCTTTATTTAAATAAATTGTTATTAAAAAAAAATTTATTCACTAAAATTCATGCCATATGCTTTTTCTGTCAATAAATATTTTTAGCAGCATGCACTTGGCATTCTCTCACAATGCTCTCTACTTCCCCTAGTTTTTTTATTTTCTATTGTAAAACGAAATTAAAAACATTGTTCAAAAACAATGTTTTGTGGATTTAAGGAATCACAATTCCCTAAGTTTTTACTCCAAATAAACAAAACTAAATGTACTTTAATTTAAAGATACTTTAATAATTTCCTTTGCAATTTAAGCCCTAATAGGTCGTTTTTATGATGATGCAACGTGTTCCATATTAAACTATACTTCATTACGATTAAATATGGCAAATTTAATTATAATCCTTTGAGCCGTGTTTGAGAAAATCGAAAAAACCTAAAAATGTGATCAATTTATTAAATAAAGTTACATCTCCGTTTACATAATTTTGATGAAATCTTAGCAATCTTCACATCACAGGCATAAACATAACTTAAATACCTAATTACACACATACACGCACACGCACACGCACGTTCATACAGACCATTTATTTGTACTCAGGCAACCCAAGAACGTGTATTTCCGTTGAAAACTGGAAGTCGAAATTTTTCACAATCGCAATACTTTCCCTTAATATATAGTTCATATATAGGTAAGTGAAAGTAAAAATTGTGTATAATATTAACTGACACGCTATTTTATTATTCCTCATATATATATATATATATATATATATATATATATATATATATATATATATATATATGAGGAATAATAAAATATATATATATATATATATATATATATATATATATATATATATATATATATATATATATATATATAAGAACAAATATGTTTAAGAAGTTACTTTTAATTCACATAAAAATAAATTAATTTGACAAAAAAACCTTCATTATTAAAAAGGAAAACATTCAGCATCTTTTTGTAGATATCTCTTCTGCAGATATTTTTAAATATAATTTTAGTATAGAAAATATCATTTATGTTATTAGAACGCCAAAGTATGTTTTTTATGTTTGGTTAATTATCTTATTAGAATTAATTTAATTAACTATTGGTTATATTTTGATATAATAACCAATGATGATTCTCTATTTTCCCTTATATCTAACATATTCAGTCAAAACCGCGCTTTTTCAAGTTTTTCGCTTACAACTCTGACGGACCCCCACATAAGGTATATTAGTAATCAGCCTTTTCGATAAAATTCCAGTTACAAAAGCTTGTTAGCAAGAACTCCATATTCTCGAAGCACTGTGGGCTGTCGATTTCTAAGAAGCTTATGTTTCCGTTGACTGAACGCTCTTCTGTAACGAGAAATATGCTCCTGCATCATTTATCTTTCAAACAACTTCCAACCTTAAGCTTTAACCAATTTCATATCTTCGACTTGCTAAGATGGTTTTGTGGATACTAAATCGGGCTACTCGGCTGTCACGGTTGCAGAATACCCCAATTCAAAATCAGTTGTCGCAGAGTATTAAAGAGCTATAGTCACAGCTCAACAATAACGCATTTCTTATTCCTTCTTCCCCCTTCTAGGCTATTCCGGACTAGGGGGTGAGGACGGGTTATTATGCCAAGCCAGCTGGTAACTCGAGCTCAATTTTTACCAATCACATTTGGTTGTCAAAGCTAACGACGTCAGTACACTCCGCCCCTCTGCCCCTCCCCCAACACTAAGGTAAGGCCCACATTGGGCCGCTCAGCAGTTTTTGTAATGCATGTGATAGCTGGGAAACCGCGATGCCCTGCTCTGCGTCCCACTTAGCGACTGGTCCCCTCACTACGGAAACTTTTTATTTGTGGGGAGTTTACCTATATATTTGTCCTCAGAATCTAAAATTTTCATTTAAGATTAACGTTGATAGATATCAAGCAACGTTTTTGGTTCAATTTCTCTGTGTTCAAATCCAGGAACATAAACCTGGTAAAATTAAAAAAAACAAACGAAATCAAGTTTGAAAAACTCGTTCAATTTGACAAAAATTAACTCATGTCAAAGTAATTATGCCTTGCAAAAGTCGGTTAGAAGATTTGTTTTGTATATACTTAACTTGTATATAAACATGACATTACGGAAAAACGGTTAAACCGATTTAAACTTCGAATATTTCATTCGACGCATAATGTTTTTTTTTTTTTTTTGTTTTATAAAGAACGTAAAATAACTTTTTTGTGCGATCGATTTTTTCAATGTAGTAGCAAGAAAATTAATAAAAACAATTATGGTTTTTAGGCCACATAAGCTTCTGCCGAAGGTAATATTTGTAAAAAAAAAATGTAAAAATTTTTTCCAAGCTGTCATGTTATATTCTAGTTAAGAAAAACTATCTTTTACCCGACCTTTTACAAGGAAACCTACTTATTCATGTACATTTTCCCTGGAGGATCCTACAAAATACAACGAAAGAATCCATTTTCCATAAAATCAGTGATAGATTACTTGAATTAAGGACAGGTAACTTACTTCATACACGTACGGAAATTTTTTTTCCTAGACACAATTGTGCTAAAATCGACACTTTCGATTTGGCTCAAAGCTGGAGAAAGGTTGCAGACTAGCAAAATCATTTTGTTTGGGATAAATAATTTTTATCGAATTCTGTCGTCTAATTTTGGATAATTATGCCCAGCGTTATTTTTCTTTTCTCGAAAACAGTTGTCTTGATTGCTCAGCCTTGGAGGAAACTTATGGATTTCGCTTAATGATACATCACCGTGTTTTACTATACTTAATACGCATAAATAATAAAAAAAAAAAAAAAAAGATATTTGATTTATTTAAAAGTTTAAGGTTAAATCAGGAATACTCTGCAGAAGGAATATTATAAATTTCCATTTGACAAATCAAATTAACTTCTTTGGAAGAGAGGCGAACCACTGATAATACCCCCAAAGCTGGAAGAACTACCCCCCCCCCCCCCGGTCGCCGCCTATGGCCTATCGCTTATAAAGTGATGAAGTTATACAGATCTTAATTGGGAGATTTGTTTTTACTAACAATTTTAAAATACCTAATTAGCTAAATTTTGGGACTTTGGACTGTCGAGATATATATTTCCGGAGTGAGTGGTGTGGATAATCATTAGGAAATCTTGGGGATACCACTCTATATATGTATATATGGATACATGCCATGGGATCTTTACCCCTCCCCCCCCAATATTTCAACTTTTTATATTTTGTTCATATTTTTAAGGAATAAATCATAAAGGGTATAAGTAAGCAATTGCATAGATTCTAAACCCTAAACACTACAAAAGAAACTTACATCATAAATAAATCTGGCTTTCCTGGAGGACCTCTGGTAATAACCCCCCCTAAACTTGGTACTGAATCCGTTCCTGAAATGTACCTTTAAAGTTGAATAACCTTAACTGAAATACCTAAGGCCTAATAAGGTCGTATACGCCCGAATGGATTAGTGACGTCAAGATAACCATGTTGGAAAAAAGTATCGGTGAATCATAAAAGTCAATAATAACCGATTAATCACTTAATGGGAGTCTGCAGGGGAGGGCAGCTGCCCCCACTCCCCCTAGAAAATTTGAAAAACAAAAACTAAAATATTAAATAAATTCTTATTAATTTACTATATTTATTAAGTATTATATATATATATATATATATATATATATATATATATATATATATATATAAATATAAAAAATTAATGTTTAAATATCAATAAGCTTTATTTGAAAAGTTAATTGGCCTTAACCTAGTCTGAATACCTCGACCCCTTTCCCGATCATAAGAATTTTATTAGGCTACCCCCCCAAAGACGAAAATTTTACCAGCTTGTGCAACCTCCCTTCTTCCAAACTGATGCCATCTTTGACCGCTCCCTTATACTAAAAAAATTCCAAATATTAAGTTTCATATAAAAAGTTATTTATAATTAATTATAATCCGCTGTAGGTAGTTGTAAAAACTTTTTTTCCCAATGGTATTGACAAATTTGTTTAACTAAGACCACAGCTCTAGGGCGTCCGTAGGATTTCGTCTCGGGGGGGGGGGGGGGGGGGGAAGGCTGGTCAATTTTTTATGACCGGGGAGGGGTATGGAGGTATTTTGACTAAGTAAGGCTCAATTAATATATCAAATAAAAGTTATTGGTAGCTGAAAATTAAAATGTTTTAAAAAATATAGTTAATCAATACGATTTTATTTGATTTGTATCCATTGTTACTCATACTTTCTAGAGGGGTACAGCTACCCCCACCCCTGCAGTCGCCCATATCACTGCTATTTTAATTTTTTATTTGACCAAAATGTGTTGGTTTGCCATCAAATTAACATATAGCTAGTTAGTTCCAAATATCAAAGAAACTCTTACGTACCATCCGCTAAAGGTTTCATATTACTGCATTGTGACCCCTGAACAAGGGTGTACCCAGGATCAAAACTAGGGGGGGCAAACTATGGTCGTTCAGATTGTAACATCTTACCGCGGAAAAGGTGAATGAAACCAAAATTATGTATAATTATAGCAGTGCTTTATCAACTAAGTTATTACAATTATTTGCTTGAAAAAAACTAGTCTATTACTGCTTCCCGCCTTAAAAGCTTAAAAAATTATTGCACCCAGCCTTCCAGGGGGGGGCAGCTGCCCCCCTGCCCCCCGCTGGGTACGCCGATGCCCCTGAACATTAAAGATATAGTCAGTTTTGAAATTTATATTTAATATTTTTATTTTGATAAATTTACAATTATATGGGTCCCTCCCCTTCTTTTACCAAATTACCCATGTTATCGATTTTTTATAAACTTTTAAAATATTTCATAAAGGTCCACTGGTGGATCCAGGGGGGGGGGGGGGCTGTGGGGGCTGCGGCCCCTCCCTTTGAAAAATTTTTAGTCATTTAAAGATGGGATTTGACTTTCCTTAATGTAAGGAAGCAAGTTTAAGAACAAATAATGTGCAGAACAAGTAGAATTTTAGTTGTGAGAAAGGAACATAAATGTATAAAAGCTGATTAGCAGATCAAAATGAAGGGCTGTGGGGATGCAGCCCCCCCCCTTTAGGACTGCAGCCCCCCCCCTTTAGGACTGCAGCCCCCCCCCCTTTAGGACTGCAGCCCCCCCTTTACGGTCGGCTGGATCCGCCCATGTAAAGGTCATACATAATATTCATGATACTGTCACAGACGGTTGCGGTTAGTGCGCAGTCGTCTCTTTTACCTTTCCCAGGTTCATACGTTCTCTTTTAATAATAATTTGTTTCAAATAAGAGTTAAAGTAAAATTTATTGAAGTAGATTATTATCATCATTATTAACAGGACTATTTCAAGATAGTTACAAATATACTAAATTTTATATACTTAAATTCTTGAAGTAAAGTGGTGATTAAAAATTTAAACTATCTATTTCAAGAATTTCATGCAGCAGTACTTTGATGAAATAAAAAATGGTACAAATAAACTTTAAAAAACATTTAAGAATATTCAGATATGGAAATAAAAAAAAACACAAGTATGTATATGAAAAATGCATTGTTGTAAAAGCAATGTGAGTCAGAGGTATAAAGGATAGAAACACAAATAAAATTTAAAAAAATGTTTTAATTAATTTAATTTAATTACTATAATAACCATTCATTAAAAAAATGAAGGATTATATTGTTAGCTTAATTTTGCGCCTTTTTTTGAGTTCCTTACAATGGGTCTTTCAAAATTATTTTATTTCTGAATAAATGATTTTAAAAATACAACAAATTTCTAGAAACTAAATAAAAAACATAATCGCATGACATGAAGTAATTAAAAGAAAGCATTGACAAATAAATAAAACAACATCGAGATGAAAAACATCAAGAAGAAAGAGTGAGACTATCTATACTGATAGCTGCAGAAGCCTTACAGAGCAAGAGGTCCTGCCTGGAGGAGGTCTGGCGGAGAAGAGACAGGTCCCGGAGCCTGTGCCTCGCTCCAGCCCTCCAGGCGCAGGACCAATCAATAACTCAATTCCTAGAAGGGACAACCCATCATCAATAAGTGTCCTGCGTACAGTCCATTTCCACCTACCGCTTAATTTTTATTTACAAGAAATAACTTACTGAGAAATATATCCGTTTACAAATCATTTATAATTATTTAAATTTCACTATTGAAACTCAATTAAAGATCCTAATTTGGCAATATACCGTCCATAAAATGAAAACGAGCAGAATTATTGATTTCAACAAACTAATGCATTGATTTTATTAAGAAATGTGCACATGCGTAGGTATATACTAAAATTGGCATGGCAACAGTTGCGGGCTATGGATTCCAGCAACAAATAAATAAAAATTCTTTAATAAAACAACAACAAAAAAATCTACAGTTTATTAAATCTAAATTTTACAATTATATCTACTGTCTAATAATTAGAAAAATACAAGTAGTAATAATTGTAACTTACAACCTATCACTAACGCTAAATTACACATTAAATTACAATTCTTATTACTACAGTCCTCTAAGTATAGCGCCCAGATAAAACTTATCAATGGTCACTGCCTTGTCACTTGGGATAGGTCGTCGTATACTGACCCCGTTACAAGTCGGTTTACAGTTTATAAAGATACTGATGATCCTAGAAAGATCTTTCTAGATCGCTTTTGTTGTTCCAGGAGCAGATACCGTTGTAAGTGTTTAAAGCTCCTTCAACACTATACTACCCCATATGTATTTTGATGTCTGCCACCATATTTTTAAATTATTGAATTATATTTTAGTTTTATTGAAGGCTATTGATTGAAGATATTTTTGATTAGGGCCTTGTAAAAAATATCTTCCTTTAAAGTATCTTATTTAACCAACAATAACTCAACACAAGAAATTCCACAATGAATAAGTTAATTCTAAATCAACTTTTCTACGATTTTGGAGCAAATAGTAAGCTGATAGGTTAGTACGATGAGAGTGATTACTTCTACTTGTTTTGCATGCATTTATAAATATACATTTGTTTAAGTACTTGCATATCCCGTAATCACCAAATTTATCATTGCGAGTAATTGGCTAATAAAATTTTGTTTAAAAATTTACCCCTGACCATCCGCCCCTACCGATAGACCTTTATATTGGACTTGAAAGGCTATCTATTTCGAAGTACCTCTAAGTACTTCGTTCGGTTAAAAAATTTCAAAACCGTGGCTTCTAATATGGTTCAAATTCGGATTTTCGCGAAAAAACGATGAGTTTATGGAGAAAATACCCTCAATTGTTGTGAAATCAGGATTTCATATTAATCTATGACACTTTAAAGGCAACACCAGCTAAGTGTTATTCCATGTAATAACACACCTGTCCACAGGTAGTGCGTCCGATGACGTTGTGGGAGGTTTTTGTTAATTTTGGAGGTTTTATCGGATTTGCCTACCCAAGTAAGCCCGTCATAATTCTATTTACCATGGGGAAAGCTAACCATTTATAGAGAGGTTAAGTCTATACTGTAAATAAAGGGTACTAGTTCTGAAGAGTGGCTCCTGGGCGTGGCCTGTTTTGAGAGGTTATGTGACCGTGATGCTATCGAACTCCCATCGCCTTTTTTTCAGTTAAAAAAGGGCCTTGAATAGCTTTAATAGATTCCAGCTTTCGACTCCCTCTCGCTACGCTCGCTCTTCAGAGATAAATAAACCCCCAAAAGGGTCCTTTTCAGTGGAGATCGGGCCTTACTTAGGAGGGCGCCTTAGTGAACGGCGGGGGAGCCATTGTTCAGAACTTGTAACTAAACCAAGTTCTTACCTAAAATGTGAGTTCTGATTCTTGATTATTTTAAAATGCCAAAGCGAAATAATAATGCAAAGTTGCTTAATTATATATTTAATAATGTCTTTGTAGATAGCATAGATAATGAAGAAGATGGCCAACAAGTTGACAAAAACATTAAACAAATGCTGGAAGAAGAGACCACCTCAAATTTACATTATATTCATGGATACACTGACTTATCGCAAAGACAGCACCCAGTTTCTGTACAATTATTTGCGGCATTGTACAGACTCAGGGAAACTGAAGATGGGGCAAATGTAGCAACAATAGCTGATTTATTTAGGCATAGTAATAGTGAGATAGCAATAATTGTGACCAAGAGAGTTTTATAATGGAACGGAAGGAGTTAAAAGTGGAACTTAATGAATTTCTAAAAAGTCACATTCGATGACAAAATGACATTCTAAAAAGTACATCCACACTAATGTCAATTTTTTTACTGGTTTCCCTATTTCTTTCGTATTCTTTTCTTTTCCGTTTCGCCCTTTAACTTTTTAAATAGAAGATATTCTAAAGCTTGTTCATTGATAAGCTCAAGATTGATAAACACCATATTTACTTTGAATTGAACAATTCTAATTGACCAGATTTAATTAAGAAGAAAATATATTTATTTCATAAGAAAATACAAAGAACTGAGCCAACCTCTCTGTCATCTTTTCAGTGCTTCTTCCATTGGCTCATACAGCCGACAGCCGTATTTAACAAACAAATCGAAAATATTGCTTTCGAATTTAACTTATTTATAACACAACACTGCTCGCAAGGATATCCTTAATGTATCTCTTTTAAAACCAATACTTGTGCATTTATAGTATCTGCATGAAATGTATGTACTTTTACGACATTATTGGAAAGAATGTTAAATTTAATATGTTATTGAAAAAAAGTTTACTGGAGTGGCTAAAAACGAAAGGACGAAAAATTTTATTGGTGGGGTAGGGTGTTTTGAATAAAAGGACTGCACAGCGTTGGTTTGCACATTTGAAGGTCTGGCCACAAATGTCCGCACCGGATCCGCACCGCAGCAATAATATTGGTTATGTTCAGAATATTTTTAATTTAACTTACATATTACCTTTAGTTATGCCTAAAGGTCAGGCCACACATGTCAGACACAGGCCACTTTAGGCATAACTAAAGGTAATATGTAAGTTAAATTAAAAATATTCTGAACACATAGGCGGATCCAGCCGATCGTAAAGGGGGGGCTGCAGCCACACTGCCTTTTATTTGGAATTGCTAATCAGCTTTTTTATCTTTATGTTCCTTTCCCACAACTAAAATTCGACTTGTTCTGCTCATTATTTGTTCTTTAACTTGGTTCCTTACATTAAGGAAAGTCAAATTCTATTTTTAAATGACGAAAATTTTTCCAAAGGGAGGGGCTGCAGCCCCCACAGCCCCCCGCCAATGTCTGAACATAACCTATATTATTGCTGCGGTGCGGATCCGGTGAGGACATGTGTGGCCAGACCTTGAACATTGTCGACATCACCCTTGAAGATCTACAGAAAGGGTAGTTAATAAAGGCGTCAACCTTTCCACGACAACTGTCGTCCATTCTTGGGCCATCGAGGGATAATAAACAGAATAATTAAGCAATTCCGTTCAAGAACAGACAAAATATTTGTACACGAAATAAAAAAAAGTCTTCTGATTTAAAAAAAAATCTCTTGGCAAATAACGTTTTCCCAGGGGAGTCAACTTTTAGCTCTACCGGTGTACACAATATTTTTCATCATACGTACATGATGAATACGATTACAAAAAGTACTCAACTCTCGTCTTGAGTATATTTGTAATAATGTAATAATGATCTAATCACAATTAGAAACAGCGTAATATCTTGCACGCATTGAAAGTATCGATACTTAATATGTATCCAACGGTATCGTACATTTCTACCTCTAGTGGGTAACCAAATCCTAGATTGTTTACCTATTTTCTGAATAATTTCTTATGTAGCAGTGAAAGTTGTCTATATTGTTGGACCATTTTAAAGAACATTTTATTTTTTTAATATATGAGAAAATCTTTTCTAAGTTCTCTAGTTAACCGGCATGGCGGATAAAGATGCGATGGATATTTATCATAAAGATTATGAAGAACATTCACAGGTAACAATTGTGTAGTTATATGATATTTTAGATATTCAAGTTACCCATTAGCAATAATTTTTCAAGAAGAAACAGACTTTAAGATCATCTTTTCAGATATAATAATTGTATATGATAAACTCCTTGCAGGTTTAACTTTTTATTAACACATTTCCTGTCTTTACTTTATTATAATTTCATTTTAAATAAATGTACATACGATAGTCTTAAATCTTTTATTGGTTATGTTTAGCTACAAATTTGTATTATTCCCAATTCAAGAATATTATCATGGTGGTATTGCCTTATTTCTCTTGCCCAGTGTATTGCCAGAATTTTCTCCTAAAGTATATGATTACATTGTTTTAAAGTTATTTAGCATTGATTATGAATTGGACAAAGTAAGAAATAAACAAATTAACACAATTTAATAATCATTCATAAGGGTTATAATTATTTATCGGATACAATGAATTACTCTTAATTAAATCTGGTCAATTAAAATTGTTCAATTCAAAGTAAATCAGGTGTTAAACTTGTGCTTATCATTGAACAAGCTGTAGAATATTTTCCATTTTAAAAGTTAAAATATTCTTTAAATAGTGTGGGTTTGATATGCTCTTACCTTTAGATATTTATGCATGTCCATAACTTATATATGCATCACTTGTTTGAAATAAGACTGCCACAATTTAAAATTAATTCTTGATTAGTTGAAATGTTAGTTTGTGTATATCTGCTTATTTATGTGTCATTACTTTAGATTAAAGCAAGCACGGAAAAATAAAAAAATGCTACTTTTCCATAATCATAATCAACGAGATAATTATATTACTTGTAAATGAAAAAAACACTGGTATAGTAAGACTACAAATTTAAGACAATATTTCCAGTCTCTAAAATTCTTGTAATAATAAATTATAAATTTTTCATACATCAGTCAATCACTTAATTGAAATTACTTGTTTATAACTGATTATTGTGACTTGATTAGGAAATATAATTTTTTTTACAACACATGTTAAGTGAATATTTTTTATTCAAATAATATAATTCAAGTGAATATAATTGAAATCTAATCTATTTCCACGTAAACAAACCGGGGGAAAAAAAATGTCACCTACAAAACAGGTCATTTTCAGTCTATTAAGTCTCTCATAAGGCTATTATGTTACCAAAGTAGATTAACTATAAAGTTCTTCAGGATGATGGAGACCAAATAGATATTTATGATGATGTGATGGACCCGACTCATAATGAGAACTCTGGTAACAGCACTCCTCGCAGTGAAGAGAACACAGAGAGTTTCCATTACAGTAGTTCGTATTCTGGCAAGAAGTACCAGCTGTATATTGGAAATCTGACATGGGTAAGTTATTATTTTGTCTACTTCTATATTTAGGAGTAAAAGTAAAGTTTACTGCTTTAAGCATTTAAAAAACTGCTAACGGTTTTTTTATTTTTTATTTATTTTTTTATTTTTTGCCATTTGCTGGCCCATTTTCATACCCAGCATATTAATTTAGATGATCATGATTGATCCTTTTTTCAAACATTATATCAGATTAATGAATAGTGATGGGTAGATAAGGGGTAGATGATTTGACTGTTCAGAAGTAGTAAAATAAAATTATTCGTAGTTATCCAATTATAGCAAAAACTTTTCCACTATCATCATTAATAACTTCTCCCTTTTCTTTTAAAGAAAGAAACTCTTGTTTTTGAAGAAGGTGTCATCAGGATGGTTACATTTGTACAAAAACTGACTAAATATAATCACTGAAGGTGTAAAAGGCCAAAGTTTTGGTAACTAGTAGGTTGGTTCTAAAATTAAGATGTAAAAGCTGGTAGTTATCATATCTCTTTTTTATAGATTTGTTTTCTTATGAACCTGAAACGCATTATTCTTCAGCTTTTTGCCATCTATTTACCTATTTCTGAAACATGAGAAATTCCATGATGAATGAAAGAAGTTGGATGACAGTTTATAAAATATACAGTTCTGTAATTTGCAATTGCTTATATTATTTTATTTATAGTAAATTATAGAAATCATGAGCTTTTAAAAATTTCCCTAGTAGGTTTATAGAGCAGTTAATCTAAACCACTTTGTATCCATGGTTCGGGATAGGTGTTAGAAATCTGTAAATAGTTTTAATCAGTTCATTGGATATCAAGTAATTGTTTCTTTTAATGTAAATTTTTAAAATTCACTCTGCACATTTGTAACTTTTTAAATGATTTGCAATAAAGGAAGGTAAAAGTATATTTACTTTTAAAAGATATAATATAAAATTAGCTTTATTACGCTTGAGAGGACAAAAAAAACCTTGCTTCGCTTCACATTTCTAAGATTTTTATATTCTGTTCTAGTGGACAACTGATCAAGACATTGCTGATGCAGTGCGTTCAGTTGGTGTACAGGACTTTTTAGAAGTTAAGTTTATTGAAAACCGTGCAAATGGTCAATCCAAAGGATTCTGCTTGATTTCTCTTGGATCAGAGGAGAGTTCAAAAATATGCCTTAGGGCTTTACCTGGAAAATATATTCATGGACAAAATATAGTTGTCACATATCCTACAAAGTCTGCATTGACAAAGGTAACATTTTGATAATTATGTATTTTATTATTTCTTTTATTAATGAAATATGTTTCAAGTTAATAATACATTTGTGTTATTAATTATTTGTTTTAGTAGCATTAAACATATATTATTATTTAATTTATGAACCATTCACAGAACTTTAACAATGCTGTTGCTTATATATGCAGATGCTTTATAACCGATCTGTTCCGGACTAAAGAAATGGTTTACTGAATCCAATTATGTCTTTATAAATTAAATATCAGGGTAGTGATCACCAGAGCTATTTATAATTCTATCTGTCTATTTCCTAGAGGTTCTGAATCATGTGGGACCTGCGCTTTATCAATGATTTACAACCATTCTTAGTCAGCAATTGACAGAGAGTTATTCATAATTAGTTATATTTTGTAAGAAAACAAAAAATTTGGGTAATTCTTAGTCCTGCAGAAATGCAGAAAGTCCCTAAAAATTCATTTAAACAGTAAAAATTCCTTGTGAATAATAAATTAATTGATTTGTTCCAAACAACAATAATAATTATTCAGCTGAATCCCTGATGCCTCCCAATTACACAATGCTTCATGTTTATCTTATTCTTTTTGTTTTTAATTTCAATTTCATCATTCCAACTGTATTATGTTAAATTTTTTTATTGATATGATTATTAGTCTTGGTAGAATATAAAGACATTAAAGGCTTTATAATATGCATTAGATACACATATAGTCATAAATTCCTGGAATGTGGTAACCTTAAAATATACTTACTTTAGTAAATTATTTGATTTTATTTTATGTCTATTTTAATTTTTAAAATGGCTGTTTGTTTTACCTCTATTTAATCGGTGCTTAATATTTACAGTTTGAGAATGAAGCTAAGATGAGGTCCCCCGCAGCTGCTAACAAACAAGGACCGCAGGGCCAGATGCCCCCTCGCGGCCAGCAGGCTGGAGTACTGACCAATGCTATGCCTGACCAGGGCCCAAGGCCGCAGCACCACCAGCCACCGCACTACAACCAGCAGTGGCATCATAACGGTATCCGCCACCCTGGTAATTGTTACTAAATTTTTTATTTACTTACTGGTTATTACTGAATTGTTTTATCTAGCTTCATTTATTGTAGATAATGTTATTTATTTATTGAAAATTAGTTGTTTATTATATTTTATATAATTTTTAAATAATTTTATGAAAACAGATAGGGTGGAGAGCTTATTTATTTATTTGTTTTTATATATCTCTGGTTCCTGGCCTTAACAAGTTAGTTCGACTTACCCTACATATGCGGTCCATCATTGTTTAATTTTTGGGCTCTCAAGGCATTATTGATAAGAATCGCTAACTCTCGATCCCAATAGTTTTTCTTTTATTGTTATATGAATTTTTAAGTATCTCATGAAAAGACACTCAAATTGTTAACTTATTTTCTCATCTTCTGAGCATAGTAAGATAAGTCTAGTCATTCAATTCCTTATATTTATAAAATTTGACATGTTATATAACCACTTTTTCATCCTGCAAAATGTCACATTTTCACTCCATACATCTAGTTATGTAAATAAAAGTCGTATTACTTTCAAAAATGAATTAAAGACTGTTTTGAAGAGAATTATGTTCTCCTGTAACTTTTTTATTTAGATTTTTTTTAAAGCACTGGTGCTTTCTTGATAGTATTTATTTCTACTTCAATTCTGGTCAAAAAGGTACATCAGATGTCTCAACTAAAAACGAAATTTTTGAATGAGCTAAAAATCGAGCTTGTACTCCCCATTTGTCAAAAGTATTGATGGCTAGCTGAAATATATGAAAATTCAGGAACATACAGGTCGACTTTTAAACATGACAAGTTCTTTTCTTTTATTAATGTATCAGACAATCAATTTTTGTATTGGATCAGAATACTTTAGACAGACAATAGATTACAATTATTATTCTATTGTTTTTATATTTAACAGATTACTTGTATTCAATCTCGGGTTAAGACTTTAGCGATTAGATCTTGATTACAAATCTTCAGCTATAGGCAAAATAATACTTATTAGTTTCTATATATTGTGCAGTGAACGTTTTGACTCTTATTTTTCAAAAAAGCTACATAATCAAAATTAAAAGTTTCTTTTGAAACCTATTTAGTGGCTGGAGTATAAGGAAGGATGAGGAAATGTTCATTTCAAACATTCTCGTATAAAATAAGTTCCTATTAAGTAAGTGAATTTCAGGAGGTAGGGACAGTTTTTTTCTGATAAAATTGTCCAGCTTCTGAGAACATTTTGCCGACTAATGCCAAAAAAAAAAAGACTTGAGAGGAAAAAAAAGAGACTTCTGCCATAAATAGACTCAATATCAATATAACTATTCCAAATTTATTATGAATATAACCTTAGATATTAAACAAATTATTTTATTAATCGTATGATTGATGGTCTTTTAATAACAATTTTAACAATTATATCAATGTCATATGCTTAAAATACACTGTTATATTTTTTATATATGTTAGCTCATACTTGTCCATTTCTAATTGGTCAATTAGAAATGGACAAGTACGAGGTCTCTGTCCATTACTAGTTTTGATTCCTATTATTTTATTTTTGTTATTTTCTTCTAAATTTGGTTGGAAGATATTTATATTATGATTGATAAAAAATTAGCAAAAATTATCTTCCTTTTTCACCATAAATATTTATTTATAGCACATGTTGACGTTTCGGGGCTGTTTCCCCATTCTCAAAACATAAATAATTTTTCTTGGTCTTTTAATAAAAATTCTAACAAATATATCAATTTCATATGCTTAAAATACACCGTTATACTTTTTATATATGTTAGCTCATACTTGTCCATTTCTAATTGGTCAATTAAAACGTCAAAATGTGCTGTAAATAAATATTTATGGTGAAAAAGGAAGATAATTTTTTATCAATTATAATATAAATATCTTCCAACCAAATTTAGAAGAAAATAACCAAAATAAAATAATAGGAACCAAAACTAGTAATGGACAGAGACCTAGATATGTATATAACAATTTAGTTATGAGTATAACAGTTTTGATAATGTATAACTCTTATTTATCAAAAATGTGTGGAAAATCTTATTTATAAAAAGAATATGTTCTTATTTAACATAATTTTCTTTTCATATTTTAACACGTTGAGCACCAAGCGGTACGATCGTACCGCTGTTGGACTTTTGGCTGGGGCCGATGTGGTTCCTAGATACCGCTCGCTCCCACCAGCTAAAAGGTTGTTCTAGGCAAGGGGCTCACCTGCCGAGTGTGATTTCAAGGTGTATGGGACGGCTCGGGCCCTGAACAATTCGCCTATGCAATTGGCCCGTTTTTTTTTTTTTTTTTTCTTTAATTTAGGGGGTGAATGGAGAAGAAGAAGAGGTCTGAACGCCAAGTAGCCAAGAGCAAAACTGAGGGATGGAGATGCAAGGGACAGGTAGAGGTATGAAGGGATTAACGTGGTGTTCATATCCGGACATCCCCCTACTACTATGGGCTGTTATCCCGGGGCCAGGCGATACTTACATACTGCTCTCAAAATTATTGTTAATGGCCCAAATTAAATTTTTTATTATACATAGATTGGTGAATGACAATCTTCCAATAATTTCTTTTATTTCACCATTACTTTTTTAAAAATGGTCTAACGCCGAAATTTCATAAATTTTTCTCCTAATACAAAAGGAGAAGAATGTATGAAATAAGAGAATATTGCTCTGAAGATGGACAAGAATTGTCCGAAACGTTGGCGTTAGACCATTTTTAAATATGTAATGTTTAAATAAAAGAAATTAATGGAAGATTGTCATTCACCAATCTATGTGTAATAAACATCATGATCTTCCATTATAATTAATATATAGTTAATAATATAATAAATTAATAAATATATTATATATATAATATACCAGGGAGTTCAATAAGTTTTGTCGGGCGATAAGAAAAACACAATGTTATGTATCAAAATACACTTTATTATTCAGTATAATCTCCCTGAACATTAATGCACTTGTTCCAACGATCCTCCAATTTGTGGATCCCATCCCTGAAGTGAGATTCCGGAAGGTCTGCAAAATACGCTTCATCAGCCGTTATGACCTCTTCATTTGACGAAAAACGCTTGCCACGCATAAATTTTTTGAGTTCTGGAAACAAATGGAAGTCGCTGGGGGCCAAATCTGGTGAATACGGCGGATGCTCCAACAATTCGAACTTTAATTCATGGATTTTAGCCATTGTCAAAATGCTCTTGTGACACGGTGCGTTGTCCTGATGAAAAAGGATTTTTTTCTTCTGCAAACCGGGTCTTTTTTCACGAATTTTTTCCTTCAACTGGTCCAAAAGGTTGCAATAATATTCAGAATTAATTGTTTTACCAGTTTGCAAGTAATCCACAAATAAAATTCCTTTCGCATCCCAAAAAACTGATGCCAGAACCTTCTTGGCCGATTTCTGGACACGAACTCGTTTCGAAGCCGAACAGCCAGGTTCACACCACTCTTCAGCCTCTTGTTTTGATTTAGGATCATGGTGATAGACCCAAGTCTCATCCATAGTGATGAATCGACGCACAAAATCCACTTTATCCTTTTTAAAACGCTCCAAATGTTGTTGAGAAAGTCGCATTCGAATGTGTTTTGTTCAATTGTTAACGAATGCGGCACCCATTGTGCACACATCTTTTTAAAACTCAAAATTTCATTTAAAATATGACTCACACTGCCTAATGAGATGTGTAAAGCCTCTACTAAATCCCTCTCAGTCAATTGACGATCTTCCAAAACCGTATCCTGTACTTTGGCTACGATTTCTGGTGATGATGCGGTTTTTGGACGTTCTTCACGTGGATCGTCTTCAAGGCTTGTACGACCACGTTTAAATTCAGCAACCCATCTTTCTACTGTTCTTATTGAAGGTGAACGTTCATTAAACACTCTTAACATTCGTTTGTGAATTTCTTTTGGTGCTACACCTTCCAAAAATAAGAATTTTATCACTGCACGATATTCAATTTTTTCCATTGTCGAAAATACTGTGACACGGTGACACTAAATGGCTTGTAAACAAAGAATGAATTGACTGATTGAAATGAACCTTCACATACGTTGATAAGAAGAGTGAACCAACAAAACAAAAACAAATTAGGATTAGTAGCAACACCCTCTCTTATCGCCCGACAAAACTTATTGAACTCCCTGGTATATAATATAAATATATATATAATAAATATAATAAATTTTTTATTTTGCAATTTTGCAATTTATGTATCATTCTAATCATATTAAAGTTATAAATTAGGAAAAAATGCTTCGGCTCCATGCAAAAATACATCATCTTTTCCATGGCGCTCAATGTGTTATGTGGTTAACGTGTTATTAATAGGCTAACAGTTAATTTCTTTATGTAAGCAAAATTAAAGGTAATTTCCTTTTTTTAATTATAATTTTTCCTTCGCGATTCAGGCCTCATCAGAATATTTCTATGATGATAAAATCTGCTAGATATTAAACAATACAATATACCCATATAACTATAGCATATGCCTACCTCAAATACCTAATTTCACATTTGTATGGTTTATAGATTTTGTGCTGGTCTCTTCACACACAGTCCATTTCGCGGGACTTGGTTTTTTGAACTTAGCGGTACCCAAAACATGTTTTTCCATTGAAAATCAGGAGTCAAATTTTTATTTAAACTTCCCTTTATCCTATATATTTTATATATAATTAAGTGAAAGTTCAATGAAAAAAAAGATATGTATTGTAACACTTCTGTGGGTTGAAGAATATTTACTCAACAAAAAGATACAAATGTCAATGCCAACAAATTAATACAACTTAAATATTTGAGCAGGTTACAAAAATGATAACGTTATAAAGCACAATCATATGACTTGGGCTTCACAGTCAAGACACAGACAAGACTAACTCTTTCGGTCACTCGCTCCTTATATATAATCATAAATGGTCAGGTCTAGAATTTTCCAGAACTAGGTGGACAGTTCTACGTCTTCCTGGACCAGGCTCGAAAGATCTGGACCCAAACAGTTCGTTCCAACTGCCATTCAATTATTTTGTTCCAACAAACAGTCTGGGAGTTCATACCATATGTTTCTTTTATTTACTTATCGATTTAATGTTACAGTGTAAAAAATGTAATTTGTGAAAGCTGTAGCATATACATTGATTTTTTGTTATTGTTATTTATAAATGTAGTGATAATTTTTATTCCATATTTTTGCAGGTCCACCTAGGGTTTCTGGACCTCCTCACCATATGCAACAGCAAGGGCCACCACAGCCGCCTCCCGGAATGGTTAGTCAATAATTGATCATTAAATTTTTATTTGATAACCTATTTTTTGTAACAGTCGTGAATGTTATTAACAAAGTGTGGGTATAACCATCTGCATTCAAAATTTGTGTAAAGCTTATTTATTTAAGGAAGGCTATATTGTCCACATTTTCTGTTAAATTCAACTTATTTTGTAATATTTTATTAAATATACCTTATTTTTAATTTTTAGTATCCTGGGCCCCCTAGGATGCCTGGACCTCCAATGGACCAGCATGGACCTCCCCCACCAAGGCCTGACTGGCCTAGACCTCCAGGTAAATTAATTATATTTATAGCAAATGAGTTACTTTAATTTTGTAACTCTGTTGAGATGTTTTTATCCCTAAACCTATAATTAAAGCAAGAAATAAATAATTAAGTATATTATTTATTTACACTGGGCACACAATAGTCCCAAATAGTACATTAACAATAGACCTAAAATGGTCGAGTTGCATTACGCCCATTGCAGAACTATAGATAAAATGGCAACTAATAACAAAGAATTTTGTATAAGATTTGATAAAGAATTTTGTAGTAAGATTTGAATTTAAACTTCTTTATTAATTGTACTATATATCTTGGAAAGATCACAGATCAATTAATTTAGAACTGAAGTATTAATAAGGATTTGCCACAGTTTTTTCCATCTTATTTTTAATGGAGGTATTACATTAATCCATCTCTTGTTATGGTGTCATTTAGAATTTCTTTAGTGAAGTTAAGTTTAATGGTGTAAGCATTGATCCTTGAAGCATTCCTGTTATCATAATCCAATAGATGATACACTATATAAAGTGAAAAATCAATGTGAGGTGGATCATTAAGGAATATAAAAGTTTTTTTTTATGTTTTTTAACCATTCATTTCCCTTTAAGTACCCATTTTACAAAACTGCTGACAAATGAGTCAGTTTTTGCTTGAATACTCATAATATCACATTTAACTTTAAAAAATTTGACTACTTTTGGAAAAAAAAAAATATGGTACTCACACAGGATAAGAGGCAAACTATTTCTCATGTGCCATCTGCCAGGTAACTAAGTTGGGGTTGCATATCTGGGAGGGTTGGAGGGTTAATAGCAGGACTGTAGGCCTTGTTTAAAAAATTAATTAAATTTTTCATTCTCATTGTGGGTGTCTCTGTAATGATTTTTATTGATAATTGTTGCTAACCGATTTTTTTTTCCATGCTCACTTCCTCCTGCAACCATCTCTTTTGGCTAGGCTAGCTTATTAGCATGGAAGACAGACTGTTCTTTATTGTAATTGTATTGTGAAGAGTTCTGCCTTCAAGGTTTTGCACTATATTTAAATAAAAACTGTAATATTTCATAATAGGGCGAACAAAAGTATATTTATAAAACTGAAGAATTTAAAATAGTTATACCACTCTTCTTTTGTATTTAATAATGTGAATGTTTATTTCTATCCATAATTATCCTACAAACATTATATTCATGGCAAGATGATTATATCTATTTCATATTGACTTGATAAAGAGGTCCGTTCCCCCGTTCTTTAGTGGTCATCAGTACCAGCCTCCTCCATATCCTGGCCGTTTTTAACATATAACTAAAACCTAACTAACTCGACAACATAATGTTATAAAATAACCACCTAAGCAGGGAAGTAAGGGAGTGGGTAGTATTGCTTGACTTATTAGCCACCAATCATTGAAGAATATAAAATGCCACCTTTTCCTAATTAATGTTTATTAATGAGTGTTATAAATAAATATATTTCAGTCAAAATAATGTCTAGTTAATTTGTCTTCCTCTATATAGCTAATAGTATTATGTATTGTGTTGACTTATTCTAAATTCAATAATAGTTGAAGTTAGTCCAGATTGTACACATCCTTTTGGTTCTGAATTATTAGAAATGTTAAAGTTGTCTGGCCTGTGAACAGGTATGCAGGGACCAGGTTACGGTCCAATGGTGGGCCAGGGCATGCAAGGGAAGCAGCAAGGGATGCCGATGCCTGGCATGCACCAGCAGGGCCCTCCGCCCCCTCGTCCTGCCCCACCGATTCAAGGTAATTATTTCTTTATAATAATATAAAGATTAATATAAATAAATAAATACTTTTCATAATAGATAAATACTTTTCTTCTGATTCTTAACACTTTTTATATTTTTATCATACTAGTAGTTGGTGCTATGTTCCCTATTATACATCGTTATTATTATTTTGTCCTTGTATTTTTGAAACCTAGTATTTTACAATTTTTTAAAATCATTGACTAGTTATTTAAAGAAACAATATGATACTGATTGTTATAATATCTTTGATGATTTAAGCTAGTTATGAATTAGCTTTGATTATCATTTCTGATACTTAAAATGAAGCACATTTAGAATCCAATCCAATTTTTATATGTCATACTTAGCCTCCTTAAATCTGTTGTTAATAAAGCATATGTATTAGGAATGCCACCGAACCAGAACCCTGGAGGACCTTATTTCCAGCCTGCTCCGCCACCTCGACCTCCACCTCCGGGTCCTTCAATGGATTTTGGACCACCTCCTCCTCAGGTGCGACCTCATCACCCACCCATGCAGCAGGTACTGTCCTTACTTCTGATATTTTTATATGTCATTGTACCAGTATATGTTAGTTATTTTTTGGCATTTTCTCAGGGTGTTATCTGCCTTTTGAATCTGTTTTTTTGTATTGCTGACCTGAAAATTTCAGCAAATGCATTAAGACAGATATTCTTGGTTTGATAAAAATTTGAACTTCATTGATAGTTCAGTTTATCATTGTGAAGAAAAATTTATGTGTTGTATTTTCAAGAGAAAGATTTCAAGAATAGAACTGTAGATGCAATTTTTTTTTATTTCTAATTTTTTTGATGGTTTATAAAATAAATTAATGGAAAGCTAATGAATTAATAGTATAAAAATGTAATACTCTTGATTTTAGTTTAATGCTTTATTAGAAAAAATTTATTTGGATAATATAAAATCTTGAATTCTGCTGTTTTGGTGGTTAATTTTTCTATTGAAATTACATTATTCATGACATGATCAACCTGCATGAATCCTCATTTGACGGTATGCTGTCATTTAGCTCAAAATTCTTTATGTTTGTGATATTTAAAAAATTCAACCTGTTTGTTTATTGGTTATATTTTTTATTACCATTTTCTATTTCTCTTTTAAGTGTTTTTTTTGTATAAGATCAGTTTTATAATTATTATTTGAAACCTCTGGTCAAAATTTTATTTATTTTTTAAATTATTTTATTTAGATTATTAAGCCAAAAAACTTATTTTATTACCTGTAAATTTCTAAACACTAGTGACTTAAAGAAAAAAAAATACACACATATATATATATATATATATATATATATATATATATATGTTCAAGAAATGAAAACAAAAGCAAAGATGTTTCCATCTCAAATTATGTGATTACAAATTTACCTAACCATACATTAAATCCATTTGAAATCCTGTTTAAAAGAAATTTTTTTTTAATTTTAGATATTTATGATATTAATTTTAACTTAATGCTTGCAATATTATTCTTAAACTATAAATAACATATAGAGCATAAAATTTTGTTTGATTTCTTGTTAAATTAGTTCATCAAACTTATCTAGACCTAAACATCAAAATCATTAATTAATATTAGTTGATATGTTGTATGGTATTTATTGATATTTATCTAGAATTATTTGATTTTGCTACGGGTTATGTGCCCGTAGTTATGTGCACTTTTTTTTTTTTTATAAAAGATATTGTATTTGATGAGTTCCAGGTCATAATTTATTTTTCCATTTTTATTTTCATTCACAATCACAAAATTCATTTTCATATGGACAAGAACAAGTATGAAATTCATCTTGCAATGGCCAATAAACTTCAAAGCTTCTACGACTCAGTTACAAGTATCAGTGCATTCCAAAGATAATTTACAATTCCATTGCAAAATGAATTTTCTTCAAAAATGGACTAGATACTTTTTGATCTGGAGCTCCTCATTTATCAATATTCAATAAGTAAAAAACATTTTATTAATTAATTATGACCAGGCTTTGGTAAGGTTTTCTCTTAATGTCCTTTAACAATCAATGAATGAATTGATAATTATACCGTTAAATCGATTATTTATCCCAAATTTTAATTAAGTACTTATTAATTGGTTCCTGATTTGTATGTTTTTACATTTATTTTTCTGAACCTTGTAGAACTTTTATCAACAGCTATTGATTGAGTGAAAACCTATTGAACATATTTGTTTTTACATATCTATGTTCTATCTACATATTATCATCCATATTCAGTCTAAGAAGCAAATTTATATTATAAAAAATTTGAGAACTAGTAACTGAAAGAAAGCATCCCAATACAAAAGACTCTAAATTGATGGAATTGTTGGGTAGAATAGCGCCTTTTGGCTATTTAGATCTACCAAATAACATTCACCATGAAGGTCTAAAGTTACCTATTTTATTTTAATAATTCAGGATTAATAACCACATTAACAAGACTTGTTTAGTGAACTTATTATAAAACAATTTAAAATGCTTAAACTAAAATAAAACTCAAAAGCTAAAGCCATATTGTCAAAATACATTCACGAATTTTTTAACAAAGCTTTGGTTGGTGGAGACTGAGACCTGTGAAGGTTCCAATAAGTGTTACACCAGCAAAAAAGTCTCAAACAAGCCCATGATTTGGGATTCAAAGACTTATTACAACAGCTTAAACAAAATATTAAGATAAAAAAAAAAAAATAATAATTTGAACCCGTGCTTTATTTTTTCTTCATTGTGTTTCTTCTTTTGAATACTGTAAAACTACTTCTAATACAGAACCTATATTCTTGTGATATGTATCATATCATTATATAAATTAAAAAATCTCTTTACAAGTTTTTTAAGGTCAGCTAACTAAGGTATTAACAAAAAAAAACAGAAACATGTTTTTATTTGACAATCTACTTGCAAAAAATATTAGTAAAACTTTCTTCTCTAGTTACTGAAATTCAAACTCAATTATATTAGCTGTTGATTTTATTTGACAGGACCCCCAACCATTTTCATTACATTAATTTCTACTCAACTATCCAGCTTTATTATATTAGTTTTTAATTTAATTTTAGGATTTCTGTTCTTAGATGTTTGTGTAGATATAATTTTACGTATCGCACCCTGAATGCTAGATTATCATAACTCAAAAAAATTGGTTTTTCATTTTATTTTTATCTTGAAACTTCTGCAACTGGTCTAAAGACTGTGAACCGACTATAATATAAGCCAAATTTAAGACATTAATTAAAATTTGATTTGTCGTTTTTATAAAATTAAAATACTAAAGTTACATATTTGAAAATATTTGGTTCGAAAACTAATACTATTAGTGCAATATCAAATTATTTCGAGTTGTGTTTTTATTGCATCAACAAAGGATTTTTATTGTTTGGTGTATTGGCCTATTTTTAAGATTATATAAAACACTTGTGAAAATATGAAATAGGAGTTATGGTAGTCTTACCTCGAGTCTTGAGTGCGATATATATGTACATATTTAACTATTAATTTTCTTGGAAATCTGTGCCGTTCTTAATCACGCTTTTATAGTAAAAAAAAAAAAAAAGTACAATTAAGAAAATCATTATTTCAATTTTTTTTTTTTTAATTATTAACTTATTGTTTTATTATTATTAACTTATTTAATTATTAATTATTGAATTTATCTTGCATGTACAAGCTCAATTTTTGGTATTTATAATTAATGATAAATAATGCTAGATAGTGAATGAATGATGTGTGATAAAGATTGCACTCTTATTTAATTTTTCTGTCCATTGAGGTTATTCCTATTTTTTTTTTATTTGAGAAAAAAAATAAGTTTGTAGATATTAATGTCATTTAATTAAAATTTAAGGGGTGGGGGAGATTATTAATCTTTATGAGTTTTAAAAAAGTAAAGCCTAGGATTTTTTAAAATACATGACTTTTCGATTAGATTCTATTCATTTTCAATAGAAATTAAGAGTTATTGGTTTATTTTTTTTATTATTCCTTCTTTTTCTTGATTTATCATTCGGCAAACAATATATTTATATAAAATGATAGTTTTATATCAAGATTTTCCAATAGCATAATCACTAATATAGAAAAAAATGGCCCCAAATAGTCTCAAAATTACATATATATATTTTCATATATATACAAGCCAAATTTTCGCCCCTTCGGGCATCATCAGGGCTGTAAAATCAATATATATTATAAAGCAAAGTGTACAATGTGCGTGTTGAAAAGGCTCTAAAACGACTCCACGTGGGATTAAGGAAGTTATGTCAGCGTGTTGCTATATATCCCCTAACGGAGAAGAAGGTTTCTGTTTTTCTCTTAAGGGTGTAAAATTGAAGAGAAAAGGACTGGAATTTTAAGCCTCTCGCACCATGTAATTAGCCTACCTGAGATTGAGATACGAGTTTATGAATGAAAAATTTAGTTCGAGCTCCAGGCTACCAGGAAGCGCTAGGGTGCGTTTCACTCGATGTTTATTGTTCATTCATTCCGTTCAATTTGTAAAGGTTATGTATTTGTTCAGCTGTTCTTTTTAAATTACTAAAAAATCAAGCGAAAATAATTAGTTTATCCTTTTCTTTCAAAATACAGACATAAACAAAAAAAGGAGAGCTGAATTGACTGATTATAAATCGAAAATGAAAAGTTTGAGGTGTTCTTATTGTATGTAATTATGAAAAATGGTTTTATTACTATGTATGATGAGCATTCCAGTTGACAAAGTAACTAACTTCAATTACAGCATTTTTTCAATAACATTTTATCACCCCTCATAGTTCAGGATAAAAAGAAATATGATGAAAAATGCCCTCATGATATTTTGGTTTTCACTTTGTAATAGTAGGTGCAGTGTCCGTCCAAATTACGGGGGGGGGGGAGGGATATCTTAAGGGAGATTGAACTGGAAGAAAGGTCTTTAAAAAAAAGTTTCTATGAATCTTCGGTAGTTTCTAAACTTCTGGATCTAATAGGACCATCAAAGTAGTCGGCGCTTAAGTTGTAATCGAAATATAGTTTTTTAACTAATAGATTTTTCAACCATAATCTAATAACTTATTATCTGCTGACTGCTTGGAATGGGCTTATAGAATTCAGAATCACAGAAACCATCAAAAACGATGCATGACTCGACAAAGTTGCAGCAAAAGTAATTGTTCATTCACCATTTTCAACCCCCTTTTAAGTATATATGGTTCCTTATTTGGGCGGACTCTGCAGATATCGAATCTTAATATTGATACCATGTTAAAAGTTTCAAGAAAATGCTAATTTTGTTCTATATTTCCTTTAATTTTAAAGTTTTTCTGTTATTAAAACTACCACACAACTACCGGAGCGAAGCCGGGCACCCTAGCTAGTTATGTATAAAGGTACAATTATAATTATTCTAAATTTGTTTTAATAAGTATTAATAAAATAAATGTTGGGGGACTCACCATCAGATTGAATTTTCACATATTATATGTGAAATATTTTATATATATATTCAATCTGATGGTGAGTCCCCCAACATTTATTTTATTTTATTAATACTTAGTAAAGCAAATTTAGAATAATTATAATCGTACCTTTATACATAATTTTACAGCCCTGATGATGCCCGAAGGGGCAAAAATTTGGCTTGTATATATATACAATATATGAAAATATATATGAATGTATATATATGAAAATATATATAAGTAATTTTGAGACTATTTGAGGCCGTTTTTTTCTATAAAATGATAGTATTAATCACATCTAATAGTATTAAAGATGAACACATTCAGTGCTAAATGGACTCAATTGACCCCATGGGGTCAATCCATTTGTAGTGGTCCAATCTAGTTGCTTCAACATTTTTATTTTTTTAAATATTTTTACCATTGAAAGGGCAATGCATCAGAAGCACAAAAGTGCAATTAGTTTATTTTTTGAATTTTTATTTTTCCAATGGCGGCCATATTATTTTCGAAAAACCGCGTATTTTTAGCTATTTCAGTGCTCTGCTTCAAATCAAATATCTCCTCTTTTACTCATCCTAGATTATTCAAATAAAGACGAATCTCTTTAGAAAGGTCTGATCTTTAATAAAGGTTATTACAACTATGAACTTGAAAATAAGTATTAAGGTCCAGGTACACCTTCAAAGTTTCAAGCGGTAATTTAAAAAAAACGGGTTTTCAACAATTATTTTTTACAAGAAGGGAAATGACTAAGTGTTTGTTATTTTTTTATTTAATGGATACAGGTAGGCACTATAAATTCACAAAGTTTCAAGCTGTGAACTTGCACAGTTTTTTCAATACAAATTTTTGAAATCTTGAAATTTCCAAAATTTCAAAAGTTTAAAGCTTTATATCTCTGTTGGGCAAGAAAATAAAAATTTGAAATTTAGCCCAGATTTAGTTCCTGGTTAGAGGATTGAATTGTCAAAATTTCATTTTGTGGACTCAACTAATTGCAAGGATATAAAACATTGAAAAGTACTAAAATACGTATTAAATCCAAAACTCTAAACAGCATATATTATTTTCTGTCCGTTTCCACGAAATGAAATTTTGACAGTTCAATCCACTATCAAAGGACTAAATCTGGACCAAATTTCAAATTTTTATTTTCATGCATTACAGAGAAATTAATGCTTAAACTTTTGACAGTTTGGAAATTTCAAGAATTTAAAAATAAAAAACCGTGCAAGTCCACAGCTCGAAACCCGGTGAATTTGAAGAACCCACCTTTATCTATCAAATAAAAAAATAGCAAACCCTTAGTCATCTATCTACCTTTTGGTAAAAAGAGTTTTTGAAAACTCGTTTTCTTAGAATTACCACTTGGAAATTTGTAGAGGTACATAGACCTTTATACTTATTTTTAAGTTCATACTTGTTATGACCTTTATTAAACTACAGATCTTTCTAAAAAGATTGTTCTTTATAAAAATATTCCAGGGTGAGTTGGAAAGGAGATACTCGATTTGAACCTCAGCATTGAAATAGCTAAAAATACGCGTTTGGTCGACAAAACTGACCGAAAAAATCATATCAATAGAGCAGAAATGATGAAGCAGGGGTTCCATTAAGTAATGCACTGAAAATAGATCAAAACATATGAACTAACCGCAGCTCGAAACCCTGTGAATTTGACTCCCTGTAGGTTTTGCGATAGTTAAACAGTGCCAGTTATCCCTCCTTCCCAGAACACTCTGCATCTCCCAGCATATGAACCCTCCCCACTCCTCCCGCTAGCAAGCACTCGGTGTTCAATTTTTTGGTCTTTATGACACCATGAGTAAATTGCCCAGTCGGCAAGGGAGGGAAGGGTAGTGGGTTTGTTTTTAAATTGTAGCATCTTATTTATTTGTTTTCATTTGTACTCACGATCAATAAAACATAAATCATATTCTCTAAAATGAACTATTGCTAGTTATTTTTTACTACAAAAACATAAAAGCCAACCAATGCATACCCTGCTGCTGTTGATTACTTCTCTACAACCAAAAAGTATATAAATGCAGACATTTTTCGTAACATGCGTAGAGCCCGATTGTCAATTGACTCCGTGTAGGACTTCTTGATAGTATCATTATGGGTTAATTTATCCCCGTGTAGTATTTATGTAGGAAGTACTGTTTTCAGCTTAGCACTGAACGTTTAAAAAAAGTTTTGAAACAACTTAAAAGGTTTTTTTTTTTAAATAATAAAAGTGGTTACTTGTTAATTATAGTATTGCCACTTCCTATTTATTTAAATTATTCAAAGTAAAATGATGAAAAAACTCATGTTGTTTTTTTTTTTTTTTTTTAGAAAACTCTTATATGTTTACTAAAATTTAAAAAAAATGGATCTTTTTTTTTAAATTGTCATGATTAGTTGCTGGATTTCTGGCTTAGATGGCCACAAATAAATATAATAACAATTATGAATGAATAAATAAAAACTATATTATCTAACATTCAATTGTTTAAAGATTTTATTTTTTGTTAGAGTTACACACTTCAATTGTCTACATATAAACAGATATTATATAAAAATACATAAAGATAATATTAGATGATTTCTTAAAGTGTGCTCACCTTGAATGTTTTAAAAAAATAATGTTTCTATTCTATTAAAATAATATTTACCTCTTATGAATGTTTCCAGTCTCTAAAATAAAATAATTTTATTATATTCTTCTTCTTTTATGTTCAATAATATAAAGAATATAAGTCCAATATTTAAAGAAACAAGAAAAAACTAATACTGGTCCATTTTAAAACCCTTATACTCTCTATTATCTATTTTATGAGGCTATTGATATAGCCTTAGTTAGAATATTTCTAACTCATATTCTTTCTAAAATTTTCAAGTACCTCCCTTATTTGTATCTGGGTATTAGTTGAATACAGTTGAACTCCGCTTATGTTATCGAGACCGAAATATAGTTACATATTTAAGTTTATGAACCAAATAATTCGGAACATATATAACTGAAGAAAAAAGATCATATATTAAGTAAAAGTCAAAATATGATACAAAAATTAATCAATAGGTTAAGTTATTAGTTTTTTGGGGCAATCAAATTAATCAAAATTAATCATTAGGTTAAGTTATTAGTTTTTTTGGGCAATCAACTTCAAGGTCACTACCCCCTTTGTTAATCAATAGGTAAACCCTTCTAACTAAAGTTAAATAAAACTAATAAATATTTATACATAGTAAGGTCCATAAGTTTCCGGCCTGTCATACTTCCCATCCTTCAAGCATGCCTGGACCTTCACACCTATGCAGGTCCATATCTGCTCTCCCCATACCCATCGCTCGCACTTCCTCAGTCCTGTCAGTCAGTGTTCAGCCTTGAAGGAAACTCCCCATTTTTACAGTGCTTAAGCTAGAGTACCTTGCGGTTATTAAATTCTTATGTAAAGAGAGTCTTACTCCTTAATTAATTAAATTAATGGTGCCAACGGGCAGTCCACAGTGTAAGAATGGGCAAAATTATTTAAGTTAGGGAGAGAAAGTCTAGAAGATGACTCACGTACCGGTCACCCTAGGTCCTAGGTCTGAAAACCTAGGAAATAGCATTCAGGTTGGGACTTTAAAAAAAAAATTGTTCTGAGATTATTACAAGGTTAGGGCAAGATGGGTACCAAAAATTATTTCAGCTGCTCAAAAAGAGGAATGAGTTCACTGCTGCAATGAATTTTCACATGAATATAATGCCAACCCAAACAACTTTTTTGGATTCAATTATATCTGGGGATGAGACAATGGTTTTTGTGATGTTTATGACCACTCAGCGAAAGGGAGTCCATGGAATGGTGAAGACCAGGAGAAGCGCCTCCTTTAAAGCAAAAGTGACAGTCAACAAAAAAGGTATTGGCCAACATTTGTTGGGACTGTAAAGGAATACTACTAATTGATTTTAAAGAAGGAATATCACAATGAATGACGAGTATTATGCAACGATACTTCACTGACACCATTAAAGAGAAGAGGTGGGGGAAGTTAAGCGGAGGTGTCTGGTTTCTTCACGACAATGCCCATGTCCACACAGCATTGGTTTCCAAGGTCTGTAGATTCCAATAAATCTCATCCATCCTGGGCCGGGACAGCCGAGCGTGTTTGACCCGCTTTAGCACGCTCGAGTCGAATGGCGGCAGTTCAAATCCGCCGCCCCACGCAACAAATCTTGACCGTCCCACCATGGTTAGAATAGGTTGGTTAAACCTATAGAGTAACCCCCCGTAGACCACACTTGGGGGTGAACAAAAAAAAATCTCATCCACCCTACAACCCAGACTTGGCCCCCTAGCGACTTCTACCTTTTCTCAAAGTTGAAATCTGACCTTCAGGGGAAAGCAGTTTAACACAGACAAAGAGCTCCAAGCAACTGCGGAAGATCACTTTTTTAACAAATTAGAAAATTACTACTTATAGGGGGATATATTGAAAAACAATGACACCAGTTTTTTTTTTTTTTTTTCACCTTTCCTTCTATTCCGGGCCTGAAACTTTTGGATCTTACTATGTATAACTAATAAAACTTATGATTATTTAAATAAAACTAATAATTTAATCAAAAACTTTCTTACTAAATTTTCTCCTACAAAGGAATCAGAATTAATCATCTGGACACAGCCTTTTTTATTTCAATTCGTAATTAATTTGGTGGTAGCACGTGAAATGCACAAGCAATGAAGTTCACCCCTTTAAAACATGAGTAGATAATTCCTTTTGTTTCACCTTCATACATGGTGGGGGGGAAAAAATTATAAATAAATATTTTGCTTTAATCCTGTTTAAGCTGAGTTCTACTGTATCTGTAAATTTGATTATTAATTTGTAAATATCAGGAAGAATAAATTACCTTTACTTGATTAAAGCTGTTCTGTGATTTTTTTTTTTATAAGTATATTTAATTTCATGTCAACGGTGATGTTTTTATTATTGCTAGGTGTCAAAGGGTATTAATACATTTATACAATGGTGACTAGTCTAGTTATAATTGTTTATAAGTAAAGAAAATTTTAACCTAAATTAAGATTAATTGATTGAATCGTTAAGTTTTTTCCAAAGGTGTCTTTTTATTTAGATATTGTAGTTCCATTACTGTAGTGCTTTTTATTGTAGAATTGGCCCTTGTCCTGGGCAAGTACTGTTTTATCACTAAACGGCTATTGAAAACACTTGTAACTTGGCGATACAGCTAATTGAAGATTTGCTGTTTTGACAATACAAAGTTCTACTATAATGGAAACACAATATCTAAAAACAATGGGCATGTGGCTTTTCAAATCAAACGATTCAATTGTATAAGTTAAGATTTACTATACATTTTCAGCATAAAGGTTTATCAAATTTTAATGCCTAACGATATGTTTTGCATTTTTATTATCCTTAAATTAAATACAGTGTTTCCTAATTATTAACGTTGCATCAAGGAGTTTATAAGCTCAATATAAACTCGAAATACTGGGAAAATGTTTGTGCTTTTGTGATTGTTTGATGTTTCATATCATGTATGGGTGTAATTTATGTTGAAATGTACCTTTTTTTTTCTTTTTTTTCTCTCTCTCTCTGAACTTTAGTATCAGAAGAAACTAACAGCTTTTGTCTCCAATCACCTGGTGCTTTTGAGCATTCTGTCAAACTATTGAAGAAGTAATAATTAGACACTGTTTCAATAGTCTAAGGGAAAAAAAAATTGAGTTGTAAAAATATATTAATTAAGATATCAACAGTGATTGAGAATTTATTGTCTTTCATGTTAAAATATTTATAGATAATTTCATTCAATTATTACAGTTAACTCAATGACATGTGATCTCGAGTAGGTATTATGTTTTAAGATGACAAAAAAGTTTTAATCAACCTGGACTGAGTTCAAGCTGTTAATATTTTCTGTGAGTGTAAACAATATAAAAAAAAAAAAAGGATTGAAAATGACTGTTTTTATTCTTAAATTTGACTATAATGTTGAAATCATGAAAGAGCAATGGAATTAAGGGTTAGGGATTGGTTTTTTGGTAAAAGTTAGTTTGAGATCATCTTCCTGATCTATAAATTAAGGTCAGATCCGGAGTGAACTGAATCCAGTAATTTATTTTTTTGTTTTTTTTTTTTGTGTGAAGAAATACTCAAGGAGATATAAATGAATCTATCTAGAGTTGATATCTCCATAAGAGTTTAAAGAACAAACTCTTAAGGATCTAAGAATAAAATAAATAGTAAGAAACTATTTAATTTTTTGCTTATGTTTCGATCCAACAATGCATGTTTTCTTAAGGGCTCACTTCCTAAAGTCATCCAATGACATCAAAATCGTCGTTAATCATAACCCAAAACATCTTTATTTTTACAATGTGGTCAACTGTTAATATTAAACTGAGTTGGGCAAATCCCTTTACTTTAATACACATAATGTATCAATATTGGTGCCTGATTCTTTATGATCCCTATTTCTTTACAGAATGAAATATTTTTAATATCATTCTATCCAATACTTTTTTGAAATTTTATATTAATAACAATTCTAGATGTCCTTGCATTTTTAAGTAAAGTAATTTGTTACTGTCTTGTTTACTGTTATCTTTTCTTTTTTGATTTACCGTAAGCCATGAGAAACAAAGTTTCTTTAATTTTTTAATTGCTAATTAATTAATTCAATATGAGGTAATAAGTTTCAAATAAACTGTAACTATAGTTAGTATTAAATACTTTTGATTTAATTCAAGATGAATGATTAATTGGGTTTTTTTTTTTTTTTTTTTTTTTTTTTAGAAAATAGTACTTTAAAACCAAAATACGGGGTGTCCCAGGCATAGTGTAAAAAAAAAAAAAAAAAAAAAAATGGCATGTTAAACGGGGTAGAATGGCACAGAAACGAGTTTCCTATCTCAATCTGTTGAGGAGATAGAATTTTTTTTGTTTTTATTTTTTAAATCTTTTTTCTAAAAAATGACAGTTTTCTCTACTTTGGTTTAGCGTAGAAACAAAAATGATGATATTTTCTTAATCAGCATTTAATTTTCTAAAATATGAGATGGTCTAGTTATTTTAAATCCACTTTCAGTGGGACTTTTAACGCGCTAAACACAAAACGTTTATCAAAACTTTATTTTAATAGTTTTTGAAAATTCCTCACTCCCCACTGGAGCACCCTAGAAGCTGTCAAACTTCCTAAAAACTGCGGAATTGAGTTACCTTTTTAGTGGTGTAACCCATGATACAATTGCACTTCACCTTTTGAGTCTAAAAGAAGTTTTTTTGATGAAAAACACGCTAAAGAATGTCACTGCTGGGGCAATGAGGAAGCGCGCTAGAACCTGCAACCAAAGTAATGGATGTCGAACCATATTAAAATGGATTATTGCAGCGCGTGCTCAAAATGTCCTCCATTATTTTGGATGCAGGCTTATCTTCAACTTTTTTCATGTAGAATTTTTCAAATTTTAGTAGAAGAGAAAGAAAAAAGTTAAATTTATTTTAAAGAAAGTACTTTTTAAATTTAAACTTAGGATTTTTTTTTAATTTTAGATTATTATTACCTTTTTTATATTATTTAGGATTCATACACTGTTCTTTTTAGTCTTAAAAAGTAAAACTAACTCTAACTCATGGGAAGTTCGGCATCCATTACTTTGGTTGCAGGCTCTATCGCGCTTCCTCATTGCCCCAGCAGTGACATTCTTTAGCGTGTTTTTCATTAGAAAAACTTCTTTTAGACTCAAAAGGTGAAGTGCAATTGTATCATGGGTTACACCACTAAAAAGGTAACTCAATTCCGCAGTTTTTAGGAAGTTTGACAGCTTCTAGGGTGCTCCAGTGGGGTGTGAGGAATTTTCAAAAAATATTAAAAATTTAAGTTTTAATAAATGTTTTGTGTTTCGCGCGTTAAAAGTCCCTCTGAAAGTGAATTTAAAATAACCAGACCCATCTCATCGTTTTTATTTCTACGCTAAACCAAAGTAGAGAAAACTGTCATTTTTCAGAAAAAAAGTAAGATTTAAAAAATAAAAACAAAAAAATTCTATCTCCTCAACAGATTGAGATAGGAAACTCGTTTCTGCACCATTCCACCCCGTTTAACATGCAGTATTACCCAATTTTTTTTTTACACTATGTCTGGGACACCCAGTATATCGAATTAAGCAAAGCTTATTACCTTCCAATGTTGTGCTGTATCGGTTTTTTTTTTTCTTATTCTTATATTACCCTGTCTTTCCTTGTATATATGTATGTTTATTATTCAACACCCTTTAAAATTGAAAATTTAGATGTTGAGATTGCTTATAAAAATCATTGTATCACATTTTGTTTTCTCTGTGATTTTAATTGATGGTAACTGCTGGTTTTTGGAAACATTAGTACCGTCATGTTATTTCATTTGGTTTAAAATATATACATACTTTTTATTACGTTTATCTGTATATTTCTTGAATTATACTCTGTACAGACTATATTTAAGCTTATGTAAACACACTAATTTATTAATATACCCTATAACTATTCATTCATTTATTTTTTTTTATTTTTTATACATATGTTATTAGCCAATTAAAATTATTTGTATGTTTAACACGTTGAGCGCCAAGCGGTACGATCGTACCGCTGTTGGACTATTGGCTGGGGCCGAGGCGGTCCCCAGGTACCGCCCGCTCCCGCCAGCTAAAAGATAGTTCTGGGCCAGGGGACCGCCTGCCGAGCGTGATTTCAAGGCATATTGGACCGCTCCGGCCCCGAACAATTCGCCAATGCAATTGGCCCAAACGTTTTTTTTTTTTTTTTTTTTTTTTTTTTTTTTTTTTTTTAATTTGGGGGGTATAAATAAATAAATAAAATAAATTAATTTTATTTATTTTTTTACAAAACAAAATATCTTATTTATTAAAATAACATATTTTAAGGGGACAAGGGTTGACGTCGCGGTCATAACCGGGCAGCCCCCGTACTACTATAGGTAGCGGGCTTTACCCTGGGGCCGGGCGGTACATACGTACCGCTCACAAAATTATTGTTTAATTGCCAAAATTAAACTTTTTATTTATTTCTTTTGCAATTTTTGTATCATTCTAATCATATTAAAGTTATAAATTAGGAAAAATTGCTTTGGCCCCAGGCAAAAGTACATCATCTTTTCCCTGGCGCTCAACGTGTTAAGATGATTTGTTTTAGTGTTACTGATTTTTGTGTAATGTAAATTTTAAGAGTTAAGTTTCATTAAATTTAGGGTTTTTTATTAGATTGCTGTAATAGTATTGATGTATATGTTATTATGCCAAGTAGTATCCGATGGGAGGCCAGCAGCCACCACCTCAGCAGCCGCCGCTCGTTTCGATGGATAAACAGCCGCAGTTCTCCGAAATAGAGTTCGAGGAGATCATGTCGCGGAACAGGACAGTTTCTAGCTCTGCAATATCAAGGGCCATCTCAGATGCTGCTACAGGTTATATTTCCTCAGAAAACAGAAGAGAATATTATTTATTGTCGTATTTGTTAAGTCTTCTGACATCTGGCCTGTTATATTTTCTCAATAGATTCCACGAGTTGCTCTGAACACTTTGTTATTATTTATTGAATATTAGTTTATATAAGTGAGATGGATTGCTCTGACCTTGTTTTAAATATAATAAATTATTTTAAAAGGCAATATTTTTTCTTTGCTTCGTGAATGTTTTGTATTAAAATATTTTATGTACTCTGTTTTCCAATTTTGAACAATCCCATGATTATTTTGAAGTTATTATATGTTTCATACTAATTTCCACTTTGTCTCCTAATTGCCCAAAATAAAAATAAAAAAAAAATCATACAAAACTAATTTGCCATTTTCTTTTAAATTGTTAAAAGTAATATCGAATTTCATGTGCCAAACAGTTTAATGGTGTCAATTAATTATGTAATAACTTAATGATCAGTCAATTTACTATCCTTAGTTAGCAACATAGTCTAAAACTATGTAGAGAGGTTAGTAAATTAGTGTCTTGAACCACTAGAAGTCTTTAACTAAATTCTCCTTTTATTTTCTTTTTATCAATGATTTAAAATATTTTTTATTGTTTAAAATATATGTTGAGGAGTTAGTGCAATGGTTTCTTCAGTCAATGCAATGGTTTATTGAGAAAATAGTAGTCTTTAATAAATTCCTATCCATTTTTCGCCCTGATGAAAGATTTAAAATATTTTAGTTAATTAGAGATATTATAGTTAATTGTATGATACTTAAATATCACTTATTAAAAACACTAAAACCAGGCTTATTATACTATAAGCATTTATCTTATTTATTAGTTTACTATTTTCCCAGTTAAATTTGTACTGATTAACAATTATTTATACATTAAAGCTTATTATAAAATGTTTACTCAGTTATTATTGTATGTTTAAGTATTTTATTCAATTTGCTTTAAACTATTTATTTTTATTTTTACATACCTTTTTAGTAGTAGACTTGAAAAACAACACCAGACAAGGCCAGATGTCAGTTAATTGTTTTATAATTTTTTTTATTTTGTTTTTCATAAATTTATTCTACATGTTATCTATATAATACTAGTTCTTAAATCATTTGTTCAAAGATTGTATCATATCTCACTTTGTATGAGAAATTTTATTTTTACTTTTAAATTTATTTATTCTGTTGTCGGAATGTTGTATTCTTATGTATGCAACATTAACACTCTTTCATATGCTTAGTTTAATATTTTTAAATTTTATGTATTAGTTTAATCATTAGAACGGATTGATAATATTACTTTACTACAAATACAATTAACATTGTTACGAACTTGTTTTCAGGTGAATTTTCCAGTGCGATTGAAACTTTAGGAACGGCTATATCTTTGATCAAGCAGTCAAAGATATCTAATGATGATAGATGTAAAATCTTGATATCTTCACTCCAAGACACATTGCATGGTGTTGAAGCTAAGAGATATGCTTCAAGCCGGAGAGGTTGGTATTTTTTATTTATTTAATTGAAAATAAGTTTAGAAACCTTTCAGAGGCCATCTGTGCTAATGCGATTATTCATTTTTCAGAGCGCTCGAGGTCTCGTGATCGGGCACCTCATAGAAGGCCTCGAAGGAGTAGGTCCAGGGATAGGAGTCGCGATAGGTAAATAGTTTTAATATCTATAATTACATTTATGTATTTATGTACCTCTTTTAATGTCTCCATATCCCACGATTTGTTCAAAAATTTAATAGGACAGGATCTTATCTAGTAGTCTTTAAAATCATCGCAGCATTTATAACATACAAGTTTCAAATGTTAAATGAAATTGTAATCACAAGCTTGTAGGTATCATTATTATCATGATTACATCAAGGAAAAAGCCTCTCAGATTTGTGGTTCACAGATCAGAGCCTTTTGAGAAATGCCTGGCACCATATTGAATAAATCGCCCTATTGATCCAAACTTTCCAACCTAATGAAAATGGAGACTATACCCCTCTGTGATCAGGGATTCTTTAATTTTAATTAAAGAAATCCAATAAAGTACGCTTCACCATTGAAGAAGCCTGGCGATTATTAATTTTAACTGGAAAGTTGAATTGAAGATTTTTTCTACTCCAAACATAGATTGAGATGCTTGCTCCAAATCAGAGTATTGTTTCCTCACCAAAATTTGTGATGGCATTGAAAAATGCCTAATAAAGGTTTACTACTCTTACTATACTATTAACTTCCACCATTTAAAACCATTTAGGCTATTTATATTAGTGTATTTATGCTTTCTTTCCAAAAATACTTAATAAGATCCAAAGTTCAAACATCTAGATAAGTGAATTTGTCCTAGTTCCCTGTATAAACCTTATTTATTGTATATAACGTATTGGCAAAGTTTTCATTAATCACTTTATGTTCAAGTTGACAAATTCATTGTGAAATTCCAATAAAATGTCTTGAAAAATTGTTACATATATAGTAATATTACTCAGTTTCTCTTCAATATTTGTGAGATGAGGGTCACTATACTTTCATAGCTAGAAAAGTCTGTCTAAAATACCTTCATAGGCCAAGGGTACAATCTAAACAAAGGTATCTTCTCTGGACTATGTTCAGTGGGATATCTCGCCAGAGCTACGCTACCATATCCAGTAGGATGGGTGATAAGCTTAATTCTTAGGGATATGCATGTACCTTCTCTACTCTACTCTCTACAACAGGGTGCTATCTAAGTAAGGCTTCCAACTGAGTAGAAAGATGGGTGTTCAACAGCAGGTAAGTAAGGTATTCCCAATACTAAACCCTACACCTGGGAGGAACCAGTTCCCAGGATGCAGCAGTATTAAGATGTATAGTGTAGTATACAAGTTACCAGTCCTTCTACCACTCTAGTAAGGGAAAAGATGATAGAGGATAAAGATTAAACAAAATAAATAACAATGCCAGGTTGAACTAGTACAGGAAGATATCAGGCGCTATCTTGAACTCATCCCACATGAATCAACCTCTCAAGTCCAAAGGAGACCAATGTCAGATTAAACTAAAAAATAATGGGGGTATTGCCCCCGGCGTTGCCATCTCACCCAGAATTAGAAAGGGCGCAACATCTTTGTTTAATTTACTGCTCTATGATTTTACAATTCATTAACTAAAAAAAATGATCAAATATAAATGAATGTTCAATAGCAATTTCGTTTTTATGAAAATAATACACTATGTTTTGATACAAGCTTCTGGTTCTGGCCCAATGGCACCCCAGTAGTCATTGTTTTTATTTAGCAGGTTTTAAATCACAGTTGGTTACATTTAGATTCTTTTTAATGTTTGAAAGTAAATTTAATGATTTAAATCTCTGCATTGAATTATTCAAATAGATTATTAAACATATTAGCCTAATTAATTGAAAATGTATATTTAATGGTCTGGCCACACATGTCCGCACCGCAGCACTAATATAGGTTATGTTCAGAATATTTTTAATTTAACTTCCATATTACCTTTAGTTATGCCTAAAGTGGCCTATGTCTGAAATGTGTGGCCTGACCTTTAGGCATAACTAAAAGTAATAAAAAGTACAACTAAATAGTTGTAATACTTATAAAGTATAAGTAGTATAAAAGTATAAGTAAAGTTACTAAATTTGTAAAACCTACTAAATTTACTATTGTTGGTAGTGATACAAATTTGATTAGGTTAGGTGGTAGTTAGTAGTAGTGGTAATTTTAGTTCGCGAGAACTGACAAGAGATCGCATTGAAAACGTTGGTCGCGGTAGCCAGGAGGGGGGGGGTAAAACCCCACCCGCCCTCCCCCGCCGCTTCACCACATAATAAGGACTTTTTGAATATTTACCTTTGCGAGAGGTAATTAGCTAGGAAAAAAAAACCATAGTAATTAGTTAATGACAATTTAGGTGTGCGAGAGCTAACTCGCGACGGTGGTGGTCCCTGGTGGGGTCGGGGATAACCCGCCCCCCCTCCCCAATCTATAGTCTTACCTAATAAAGATTTTTGGACTATTTACCTATGCGAGAGGTAACTAGTCGCGAAAAAAAAGCCGTATTAATTACGTTTTTTTTTAATTTTAGTTCGCGAGAACTAAAAAGAGATCGCATTGAAAACGTTGGTCGCGGTAGCCAGGAGGGGGGGGGGGTAAAATAGGGATAATAAGGACTGCATAATAATAATAATAAGGACATCTGCACCTACCCCCTATTTTTGGCCTCATCCAATTTCCATCACCGATAATTAGCTTCTACCCTTGGAGCCGAGGACTACGCTCGATTTTAATTTATTTTTTTTTAATTTTATTAATATTTCGATTTAATTACTCCTTTTTACTATTTCGATTTAATTAGAAATTTTTATTAAATTTCATTTACTGCCTAAGACTCCGTTCCCGTTCAATTTGTATGCTTTCGAGGTACGAAATTGCTGTCTAGCCGAGGGGCGGAGGACGGTGGGTGGTGGGTGGGTCCTGCACCTACCCCCTATTTTTGGCCTCATCCAATTTCCATCAATGATATTTAGCCTCTACCCTTGGAGCCGAGGACTACGCTCGATTTTAATTTTTTTTTTTTTTTTTGTAAATTTTATTAATATATCGATTTAATTACTCCTTTTTACTATGTCGATTTAATTAGAAATTTTTATACTGCCTAAGACTCCGTTCCCGTGCAATTTGTATGCTTTCGAGGTACGAAATTGCTGTCTAGCCGAGGGGCGGAGGACGGTGGGTGGTGGGTGGGTCCTGCACCTACCCCCTATTTTTGGCCTCATCCAATTTCCATCACCGATATTTAGCCTCTACCCTTGGAGCCGAGGACTACGCTCGATATTAATTTTTTTTTTTTTTTTTTTTTATTATTAAGATTCAAGTAGTCCTTTTTACTCTTTCGATCTAATTGGCAATTTTTATACTGCCTAACACTCCGCTCTCGTTCAATTTGTATGCTTTCGAGGTATGATAACCCAAGTCATAAATTAGGGTTAAGGGGGTGGGTAAGAGCGGTTACACCGATTTTTAATATTATTCCCGCACATACCCCCTATTTTTGGCCTCATCCAATTTCCATCACCGATAATTAGCTTCTACCCTTAGAGCCGTCGATTTTTTTTATTTTTATTTTTTTTATTATTGAGATTCAAGTAGTCCTTTTTACTCTTTCGATCTAATTGGCAATTTTTATACTGCCTAACACTCCGCTCTCGTTCAATTTGTATGCTTTCGAGGTATGATAACCCAAGTCATAAATTAGGGTTAAGGGGGTGGGTAAGAGCGGTTACACCGATTTTTAATATTATTCCCGCACATACCCCCTATTTTTGGCCTCATCCAATTTCCATCACCGATAATTAGCTTCTACCCTTAGAGCCGTCGATTTTTTTTATTTTTTTTTTGTATATGTAAAAGTAAAGTTACTAACTTTATAAAGTATTATAAAATTATAATACATATATATATAATTAATTTATACTACTTTATAAAGTATTATACTTTACTTATACTTTTACTTAAAAGTAAGTATTGTATATTGGGGGTATACAATAAGGTAGGATTGTATCGGATTATACAATTAAATAAGGATTATACAATTGTATCTTAGGTAGGATACATTATAATGTATGATGTATACTTATTTATTCCGTATTATATCCTAATATAATATCATAATACTTAGTATAATGTATATAATATGTTATATTATATATACATTATACTAATATGTTATATTAGGTGTTGTTAATAGAAGTGTTTAATAGTTATTGTTAATAGTGCCAAATCTAGTTATTGGTACCCTGTGGATTTAATTGTGAAATCTTCCCTATGGTTCGATTGTTAAAGTCTTACTTCATAGATGACTTAGAGGACCCTTCAAAAATTAGACTCATGTATATCTTGTAATAAAATTAGGAGTTGTTTACATATTTCTTTAAGTTAAAGTTGGGGTGCCAATAATTGTACTGAGTGGCAATAACTGTATGGTTTTCCTTATTTACTACATAAAAACATATTTTAATGTTCAAACATGAATAACTTTTATTTGAAAACTTAGTTGAGCCTTACGTTGTCAGAAGATCTCAACCCCCCCCCCCCTTCAAACCCGATCATAAGAATTTTAAGTTAAAATTTTATAAAAAATAATATGCTTGTTACGACTTTAGCAATCTCAATCTCATCCTTTTCAGTATGAGTAGATATGGCCATAGATACATAGAAAAGTCGCTTACATACATAGACGTCCTCGGCTTAAAAGGTATAGGCTAAATATCGGTGATGTAAATTGGATGAGGCCAAAAATAGGGGGGTAGGTGCGGGAATAATATTAAAAATCGGTGTATCATACCTTGAGTTATCATACCTCGAAAGCATACAAATTGAACGAGAGCGGAGTGATAGGCAGTATAAAAATTGCCAATTAAATCGAAAGAGTAAAAAGGACTACTTGAATCTAAATAATAAAAAAAAAAAAAAAAAAAATCGAGCGTAGCCACGGCTCTAAGGACATATAGCCTCTACCCTTGCAGCCGGAGGCTAAATATCGGTGATGTAAATTGGATGAGGCCAAAAATAGGGGGGTAGGTGCGGGAATAATATTAAAAATCGGTGTATCATACCTTGAGTTATCATACCTCGAAAGCATACAAATTGAACGAGAGCGGAGTGATAGGCAGTATAAAAATTGCCAATTAGATCGAAAGAGTAAAAAGGACTACTTGAATCTAAATAATAAAAAAAAAAAAAAAAAAAATCGAGCGTAGCCACGGCTCTAAGGACATATAGCCTCTACCCTTGCAGCCGGAGGCTAAATATCGGTGATGTAAATTGGATGAGGCCAAAAATAGGGGGGTAGGTGCGGGAATAATATTAAAAATCGGTGTAACCGCTCTTCCCCACCCCCTAAACCCTAATTTATGGCTTGAGTTATCATACCTCGAAAGCATACAAATTGAACGAGAGCGGAGTGTTAGGCAGTATAAAAATTGCCAATTACATCGAAATAGTAAAAAGGACTACTTGAATCTTAATAATAAAAAAAAAAAAAAAAAAATCGAGCGTAGCCGAGGGTAGAAGCTAATTATCGGTGATGGAAATTGGATGAGGCCAAAAATAGGGGGTAGGTGCGGGAATAATATTAAAAATCGGTGTATCCGCTCTTACCCACCCCCTTAAACCCTAATTTATGACTTGGGTTATCATACCTCGAAAGCATACAAATTGAACGAGAGCGGAGTGTTAGGCAGTATAAAAATTGCCAATTAGATCGAAAGAGTAAAAAGGACTACTTGAATCTTAATAATAAAAAAAAAAAAAAAAAAAAAAGGAGCGTAGCCACGGCTCTAAGGGTAGAAGCTAATTATCGGTGATGGAAATTGGATGTGGCCAAAAATAGGAGGTAGGTGCGGGAATAATATTAAAAATCGTTGTAACCGCTCTTCCCCACCCCCTAAACCCTAATTTATGGCTTGGGTTATCATACCTCGAAAGCATACAAATTGAACGAGAGCGGAGTGTTAGGCAGTATAAAAATTGCCAATTAGATCGAAAGAGGATGAAGGACTACTTGAATCTTAATAATAAAAAAAAAAAAAAAAAAAAATCGAGCGTAGTCCTCGGCTCAAAAGGTAGAGGCTAAATATCGGTGATGTAAATTGGATGAGGCCAAAAATAGGGGGTAGGTGCAGGACCCACCCACCACCCACCGTCCTCCGCCCCTCGGCAAGACAGCAATTTCGTACCTCGAAAGCATACAAATTGCACGGGAACGGAGTCTTAGGCAGTATAAAAATTTCTAATTAAATCGAAATAGTAAAAAGGAGTAATTAAATCGAAATAATTATAAAATTTAAAAAAAATAAATAAAAATCGAGCATAGTCCTCGGATCAAAAGGTAGAGGCTAAATATCGGTGATGTAAATTGGATGAGGCCAAAAATAGGGGGTAGGTGCGGGAATAATATTAAAAATCGGTGTAACCGCTCTTCCCCACCCCCTAAACCCTAATTTATGGCTTGAGTTATCATACCTCGAAAGCATACAAATTGAACGAGAGCGGAGTGTTAGGCAGTATAAAAATGGCCAATTAGATCGAAAGAGGATGAAGGACTACTTGAATCTTAATAATAAAAAAAAAAAAAAAAAAAGGAGCGTAGCCACGGCTCTAAGGGTCAAAGCTAATTATCGGTGATGGAAATTGGATGAGGCCAAAAATAGGGGGTAGGTGCGGGAATAATATTAAAAATCGTTGTAACCGCTCTTCCCCCTATTTCCCCTTCCCCTTCCCTGCACCTACCCCCTATTTTTCGCCTCATCCAATTTCCATCACCGATAATTAGCTTCTACCCTTAGAATTTTTTTTTTTTTTTTTTTTTTTTTTTTTTTTTATGATTCAAGTAGTCCTTTTTACTCTTTCGATCTAATTGGCAATTTTTATACTGCCTAACACTCCGCTCTCGTTCAATTTGTATGCTTCCGAGGTATGATAACTAAAGCCATAAATTAGGGTTTAGGGGGTGGGTAAGAGCGGTTACACCGATTTTTAATATTATTCCCGCACCTACCCCTCTATTTTTTGCCTCATCCAATTTACATCACCGATATTTAGCCTCTACCTTTTGAGCCGAGGACTACGCTCGATTTTAACTTTTTTTTTTTTAATTTTATTAATATTTCGATTTAATTACTCTTTTTTACTATTTCGATTTAATTAGAAATTTTTATACTGCCTAAGACTCCGTTCCCGTTCAATTTGTATGCTTTCGAGGTACGAAATTGCTGTCTAGCCGAGGGGCGGAGGACGGTGGGTGGTGGGTGGGTCCTGCACCTACCCCCTATTTTTGGCCACATCCAATTTCCATCACCGATAATTAGCTTCTACCCTTGAAGCCGTGGCTACGCTCGATTTTTTTTTTTTTTTTTTTTTTTTTTTTTATTAAGATTCAAGTAGTCCTTCATCCTCTTTCGATCTAATTGGCAATTTTTATACTGCCTAACACTCCGCTCTCGTTCAATTTGTATGCTTTCGAGGTATGATAACCCAAGTCATAAATTAGGGTTTAGGGGGTGGGTAAGAGCGGTTACACCGATTTTTAATATTATTCTCGCACCTACCCCTCTATTTTTTGCCTCATCCAATTTACATCACCGATATTTAGCCTCTACCTTTTGAGCCGAGGACTACGCTCGATTTTAACTTTTTTTTTTTTAATTTTATTAATATTTCGATTTAATTACTCTTTTTTACTATTTCGATTTAATTAGAAATTTTTATACTGCCTAAGACTCCGTTCCCGTTCAATTTGTATGCTTTCGAGGTACGAAATTGCTGTCTAGCCGAGGGGCGGAGGACGGTGGGTGGTGGGTGGGTCCTGCACCTACCCCCTATTTTTGGCCACATCCAATTTCCATCACCGATAATTAGCTTCTACCCTTGGAGCCGTGGCTACGCTCGATTTTTTTTTTTTTTTTTTTTTTTTTTTTTTATTAAGATTCAAGTAGTCCTTCATCCTCTTTCGATCTAATTGGCAATTTTTATACTGCCTAACACTCCGCTCTCGTTCAATTTGTATGCTTTCGAGGTATGATAACCCAAGTCATAAATTAGGGTTTAGGGGGTGGGTAAGAGCGGTTACACCGATTTTTAATATTATTCCCGCACCTACCCCACTATTTTTTGCCTCATCCAATTTACATCACCGATATTTAGCCTCTACCTTTTGAGCCGAGGACTACGCTCGATTTTAACTTTTTTTTTTTTAATTTTATTAATATTTCGATTTAATTACTCTTTTTTACTATTTCGATTTAATTAGAAATTTTTATACTGCCTAAGACTCCGTTCCCGTTCAATTTGTATGCTTTCGAGGTACGAAATTGCTGTCTAGCCGAGGGGCGGAGGACGGTGGGTGGTGGGTGGGTCCTGCACCTACCCCCTATTTTTGGCCTCATCCAATTTCCATCACCGATAATTAGCTTCTACCCTTGAGAGCCGTGGCTACGCTCGATTTTTTTTTTTGTTTTTTTTTTTATTACGATTCAAGTAGTCCTTCTTACTCTTTCGATCTAATTGGCAATTTTTATACTGCCTAACACTCCGCTCTCGTTCAATTTGTATGCTTTCGAGGTATGATAACTCAAGTCATAAATTAGGGTTTAGGGGGTGGGTCAGAGCGGTTACACCGATTTTTAATATTATTCCCGCACCTACCCCCTATTTTTGGCCTCATCCAATTTCCATCACCGATAATTAGCTTCTACCCTTGGAGCCGAGGACTACGCTCGATTTTAATTTTTTTTTTTAATTTTATTAATATTTCGATTTAATTACTCCTTTTTACTCTTTCGATCTAATTGGCAATTTTTATACTACCTAACACTCCGCTCTCGTTCAATTTGTATGCTTTCGAGGTACGAAATTGCTGTCTTGCCGAGGGGCGGAGGACGGTGGGTGGTGGGTGGCACCTGCACCTACCCCCTATTTTTGGCCTCATCCAATTTCCATCACCGATAATTAGCTTCTACCCTTAGTGCCGTGGCTACGCTCGATTTTTTTTTTTTTTTTTTTTTATTATTAAGATTCGTCCTTTTTACTCCTTTTTAGTCCTTTTTAGTTTTAGTCCTTTTTACTCTTTCGATCTAATTGGCAATTTTTATACTGCCTAACACTCCGCTCTCGTTCAATTTGTATGCTTCCGAGGTATGATAACTAAAGCCATAAATTAGGGTTTAGGGGGTGGGTAAGAGCGGTTACACCGATTTTTAATATTATTCCCGCACCTACCCCTCTATTTTTGGCCTCATCCAATTTACATTACCGATATTTAGCCTCTACCTTTTGAGCCGAGGACTACGCTCGATTTTAACTTTTTTTTTTTTTAATTTTATCAATATTTCGATTTGATTACTCCTTTTTACTATTTCGATTTAATTAGAAATTTTTATACTGCCTAAGACTCCGTTCCCGTGCAATTTGTATGCTTTCGAGGTACGAAATTGCTGTCTTGCCGAGGGGCGGAGGACGGTGGGTGGTGGGAGGGTACTGCACCTACCCCCTATTTTTGGCCTCATCCAATTTCCATCACCGATATTTAGCCTCTACCCTTGGAGCCGAGGACTACGCTCGATATTAATTTTTTTTTTTTTTTTTTTTTTATTATTGAGATTCAAGTAGTCCTTTTTACTCTTTCGATCTAATTGGCAATTTTTATACTGCCTAACACTCCGCTCTCGTTCAATTTGTATGCTTTCGAGGTATGATAACCCAAGTCATAAATTAGGGTTAAGGGGGTGGGTAAGAGCGGTTACACCGATTTTTAATATTATTCCCGCACATACCCCCTATTTTTGGCCTCATCCAATTTCCATCACCGATAATTAGCTTCTACCCTTAGAGCCGTCGATTTTTTTTATTTTTATTTTTTTTATTATTGAGATTCAAGTAGTCCTTTTTACTCTTTCGATCTAATTGGCAATTTTTATACTGCCTAACACTCCGCTCTCGTTCAATTTGTATGCTTTCGAGGTATGATAACCCAAGTCATAAATTAGGGTTAAGGGGGTGGGTAAGAGCGGTTACACCGATTTTTAATATTATTCCCGCACATACCCCCTATTTTTGGCCTCATCCAATTTCCATCACCGATAATTAGCTTCTACCCTTAGAGCCGTCGATTTTTTTTATTTTTTTTTTGTATATGTAAAAGTAAAGTTACTAACTTTATAAAGTATTATAAAATTATAATACATATATATATAATTAATTTATACTACTTTATAAAGTATTATACTTTACTTATACTTTTACTTAAAAGTAAGTATTGTATATGTAAAGTATGTATATGTAATAGAGGGGACAACTAGTTGGCGACGGTGGTGGTTCCTGGTAGCGTCGGGGAAAACCCTCCCCCCCGCCCTTATCTATAGTCTTACCTAATAAAGATTTTTGGACTAATTACCTATGCGAGAGGTAACTAGTCGCGAAAAAAAAGCCGTATTAATTGCGGTTTTTAAAATTTTAGTTCGCGAGAACTGACAAGAGATCGCATTGAAAACGTTGGTCGCGGTAGCCAGGAGGGGGGGGGGGGGTAAAACCCTACCCGCCCTCCCCCGCCGCTTCACCACATAATAAGGACTTTTTGAATATTTACCTTTGCGAGAGGTAATTAGCTTGGGAAAAAAAAACCCATAGTAATTAGTTAATGAAAATTAACGAGTGCGAGAGCTAACTGGAGCAGGGGGACAACTAGTTGGCGACGGTGGTGGTTCCTGGTAGCGTCGGGGAAAACCCTCCCCCCCGCCCTTATCTATAGTCTTACCTAATAAAGATTTTTGGACTAATTACCTATGCGAGAGGTAACTAGTCGCGAAAAAAAAGCCGTATTAATTGCGGTTTTTAAAATTTTAGTTCGCGAGAACTGACAAGAGATCGCATTGAAAACGTTGGTCGCGGTAGCCAGGAGGGGGGGTAAAACCCCACCCGCCCTCCCCCGCCGCTTCACCACATAATAAGGACTTTTTGAATATTTACCTTTGCGAGAGGTAATTAGCTAGGAAAAAAAAAACCCATAGTTATTAGTTAATGAAAATTAACGAGTGCGAGAGCTAACTGGAGCACGGGGACAACTAGTTGGCGACGGTGGTGGTTCCTGGTGGCGTCGGTGAAAACCCCCCCCCCCGCCCTTATCTATAGTCTTACCTAATAAAGATTTTTGGACTAATTACCTATGCGAGAGGTAACTAGTCGCGAAAAAAAAAGCCGTATTAATTACGGTTTTTAAAATTTTAGTTCGCGAGAACTGACAAGAGATCGCATTGAAAACGTTGGTCGCGGTAGCCAGGAGGGGGGGTAAAACACCACCCGCCCTCCCCCGCCGCTTCACCACATAATAAGGACTTTTTGAATATTTACCTTTGCGAGAGGTAATTAGCTAGGAAAAAAAAAAACCCATAGTTATTAGTTAATGAAAATTAACGAGTGCGAGAGCTAACTGGAGCACGGGGACAACTAGTTGGCGACGGTGGTGGTTCCTGGTGGCGTCGGTGAAAACCCTCCCCCCCCGCCCTTATCTATAGTCTTACCTAATAAAGATTTTTGGACTAATTACCTATGCGAGAGGTAACTAGTCGCGAATTTATAAAAATTTTATAAAATAATATATAAATATATTTTATATATATAAATTTTATAAATATAAATATTATTTATAAAAGGGTCCTGCACCTACCCCCTATTTTTGGCCTCATCCAATTTCCATCACCGATAATTAGCTTCGACCCTTAGAACCATGGCTACGCTCCTTTTTTTTTTTTTTTTTTTTTTTTTTATTATTAAGATTCAAGTAGTCCTTCATCCTCTTTCGATCTAATTGGCAATTTTTATACTGCCTAACACTCCGCTCTCGTTCAATTTGTATGCTTTCGAGGTATGATAACCCAAGTCATAAATTAGGGTTAAGGGGGTGGGTCAGAGCGGTTACAACGATTTTTAATATTATTCCCGCACCTACCCCTCTATTTTTGGCCTCAATCCAATTTCCATCACCGATATTTAGCCTCTACCCTTGGAGCCGAGGACTACGCTCGATTTTAATTTATTTTTTTTAAATTTTATTAATATTTCGATTTAATTACTCTTTTTTACTATTTCGATTTAATTAGAAATTTTTATACTGCTAAGACTCCGTTCCCGTTTAATTTGTATGCTTTCGAGGTACGAAATTGCTGTCTAGCCGAGGGGCGGAGGATGGTGGGTGGTGGGAGGGTCCTGCACCTACCCCCTATTTTTGGCCTCATCCAATTTCCATCACCGATAATTAGCTTCTACCCTTAGAGCCGTGGCTACGCTCGATTTTTTTTTTCTTTTTTTTTAATATCAAGATTCAAGTAGTCCTTTATCCTCTTTCGATCTAATTGGCAATTTTTATACTGCCTAACACTCCGCTCTCGTTCAATTTGTATGCTTTCGAGGTATGATAACCCAAGTCATAAATTAGGGTTTAGGGGGTGGGTCAGAGCGGTTACACCGATTTTTAATAATATTCCTGCACCTACCCCCTATTTTTGGCCTCATCCAATTTCCATCACCGATAATTAGCTTCTACCCTTAGGGCCGTGGCTACGCTCGATTTTTTTTTTTTTTTTTTATTATTAAGATTCAAGTAGTCCTTCATCCTCTTTCGATCTAATTGGCAATTTTTATACTGCCTAACACTCCGCTCTCGTTCAATTTGTATGCTTTCGAGGTATGATAACCCAAGTCATAAATTAGGGTTAAGGGGGTGGGTAAGAGCGGTTACACCGATTTTCAATTTTATTCCCGCACCTACCCCTCTATTTTTGGCCTCATCCAATTTCCATCACCGATAATTAGCTTCTACCCTTAGAGCCGTGGCTACGCTCCTTTTTTTTTTTTTTTTTTTTTATTATTAAGATTCAAGTAGTCCTTCATCCTCTTTCGATCTAATTGGCAATTTTTATACTGCCTAACACTCCGCTCTCGTTCAATTTGTATGCTTTCGAGGTATGATAACCCAAGTCATAAATTAGGGTTAAGGGGGTGGGTAAGAGCGGTTACACCGATTTTTAATATTATTCCCGCACCTACCCCTCTATTTTTGGCCTCATCCAATTTACATCGCCGATATTTAGCCTCTACCTTTTGAGCCGAGGACTACGCTCGATTTTAACTTTTTTTTTTTTAATTTTATTAATATTTCGATTTAATTACTCTTTTTTACTATTTCGATTTAATTAGAAATTTTTATACTGCTAAGACTCCGTTCCCGTGCAATTTGTATGCTTTCGAGGTACGAAATTGCTGTCTAGCCGAGGGGCGGAGGACGGTGGGTGGTGGGTGGGTCCTGCACCTACCCCCTATTTTTGGCCTCATCCAATTTCCATCACCGATAATTAGCTTCTACCCTTAAAGCCGTGGCTACGCTCGATTTTTTTTTTTTTTTTTTATTATTAAGATTCAAGTAGTCCTTTTTACTCTTTCGATCTAATTGGCAATTTTTATACTGCCTAACACTCCGCTCTCGTTCAATTTGTATGCTTTCGAGGTATGATAACCCAAGTCATAAATTAGGGTTAAGGGGGTGGGTCAGAGCGGTTACACCGATTTTTAATATTATTCCCGCAACTACCCCCCTATTTTTGGCCTCATCCAATTTCCATCACCGATATTTAGCCTCTACCTTTTGAGCCGAGGACTACGCTCGATTTTAACTTTTTTTTTTTTAATTTTATTAATATTTCGATTTAATTACTCTTTTTTACTATTTCGATTTAATTAGAAATTTTTATACTGCTAAGACTCCGTTCCCGTTCAATTTGTATGCTTTCGAGGTACGAAATTGCTGTCTTGCCGAGGGGCGGAGGACGGTGGGTGGTGGGAGGGTCCTGCACCTACCCCCTATTTTTGGCCTCATCCAATTTCCATCACCGATAATTAGCTTCGGCTACGCTCGATTTTTTTTTTTTTTTTTTATTGTTTAGATTCAAGTAGTCCTTTTTACTCTTTCGATCTAATTGGCAATTTTTATACTGCCTAACACTCCGCTCTCGTTCAATTTGTATGCTTTCGAGGTATGATAACTCAAGCCATAAATTAGGGTTTAGGGGGTGGGTAAGAGCGGTTACACCGATTTTTAATATTATTCCCGCACCTACCCCCCTATTTTTGGCCTCATCCAATTTCCATCACCGATATTTAGCCTCTACCCTTGGAGCCGAAGACTACGCTCGATTTTAATTTATTTTTTTTAAATTTTATTAATATTTCGATTTAATTACTCCTTTTTACTATTTCGATTTAATTAGAAATTTTTATACTGCCTAATACTCCGTTCCCATGCAATTTGTATGCTTTCGAGGTACGAAATATGTGTCTAGCCGAGGGGCGGAGGACGGTGGGTGGTGGGAGGGTCCTGCACCTACCCCCTATTTTTGGCCTCATCCAATTTCCATCACCGATAATTAGCTTCTACCCTTAGAGCCGCGGCTACGCTCGATTTTTTTTTTTTTTTTGTTTTTTTATTATTAAGATTCAAGTAGTCCTTTTTACTCTTTAGATCTAATTGGCAATTTTTATACTGCCTAACACTCCGCTCTCGTCCAATTTGTATGCTTTCGAGGTATGATAACTCAAGCCATAAATTAGGGTTTAGGGGGTGGGTAAGAGCGGTTACACCGATTTTTAATATTATTCCTGCACCTACCCCCTATTTTTGGCCTCATCCAATTTCCATCACCGATAATTAGCTTCTACCCTTAGAGCCGTGGCTACGCTCCTTTTTTTTTTTTTTTTTTTTTATTATTAAGATTCAAGTAGTCCTTTTTACTCTTTCGATCTAATTGGCAATTTTTATACTGCCTAACACTCCGCTCCCGTTCAATTTGTATGCTTTCGAGGTATGATAACTCAAGTCATAAATTAGGGTTTAGGGGGTGGGTCAGAGCGGTTACACCGATTTTTAATATTATTCCCGCACCTACCCCCTATTTTTGGGCCTCATCCAATTTCCATCACCGATATTTAGCCTCTACCCTTGGAGCCGAGGACTATGCTCGATTTTAATTTATTTATTTTTTTTATTATTAAGATTCAAATAGTCCTTTTTACTCTTTCGATCTAATTGGCAATTTTTATACTGCCTAACACTTCGCTCTCGTTCAATTTGTATGCTTTCGAGGTATGATAACTCAAGTCATAAATTAGGGTTTAGGGGGTGGGTAAGAGCGGTTACACCGATTTTTAATATTATTCCCGCACCTACCCCCTATTTTTGGCCTCATCCAATTTCCATCACCGATAATTAGCTTCTACCCTTAGAGCCGTGGCTACGCTCGATTTTTTTTTTTTTTTTTATTATTAAGATTCAAGTAGTCCTTTTTACTCTTTCGATCTAATTGGCAATTTTTATACTGCCTAACACTCCGCTCCCGTTCAATTTGTATGCTTTCGAGGTATGATAACTCAAGTCATAAATTAGGGTTTAGGGGGTGGGTCAGAGCGGTTACACCGATTTTTAATATTATTCCCGCACCTACCCCCTATTTTTGGCCTCATCCAATTTCCATCACCGATATTTAGCCTCTACCTTTTGAGCAAAGGACTACGCTCGATTTTAACTTTTTTTTTTTTTAATTTTATTAATATTTCGATTTAATTACTCTTTTTTACTATTTCGATTTAATTAGAAATTTTTATACTGCCTAAGACTCCGTTCCCGTGCAATTTGTATGCTTTCGAGGTACGAAATTGCTGTCTAGCCGAGAGGCGGAGGACGGTGGGTGGTGGGTGGGTCCTGCACCTACCCCCTATTTTTGGCCTCATCCAATTTCCATCACCGATAATTAGCTTCTACCCTTAGAGCCGTGGCTACGCTCGATTTTTTTTTTTTTTTTTTTATTAAGATTCAAGTAGTCCTTTTTACTCTTTCGATCTAATTGGCAATTTTTATACTGCCTAAGACTCCGTTCCCGTGCAATTTGTATGCTTTCGAGGTACGAAATTGCTGTCTAGCCGAGGGGCGGAGGACGGTGGGTGGTGGGTGGGTCCTGCACCTACCCCCTATTTTTGGCCTCATCCAATTTCCATCACCGATATTTAGCCTCTACCCTTGGAGCCGAGGACTACGCTCGATATTAATTTTTTTTTTTTTTTTTTTTTATTATTGAGATTCAAGTAGTCCTTTTTACTCTTTCGATCTAATTGGCAATTTTTATACTGCCTAACACTCCGCTCTCGTTCAATTTGTATGCTTTCGAGGTATGATAACCCAAGTCATAAATTAGGGTTAAGGGGGTGGGTAAGAGCGGTTACACCGATTTTTAATATTATTCCCGCACATACCCCCTATTTTTGGCCTCATCCAATTTCCATCACCGATAATTAGCTTCTACCCTTAGAGCCGTCGATTTTTTTTATTTTTATTTTTTTTATTATTGAGATTCAAGTAGTCCTTTTTACTCTTTCGATCTAATTGGCAATTTTTATACTGCCTAACACTCCGCTCTCGTTCAATTTGTATGCTTTCGAGGTATGATAACCCAAGTCATAAATTAGGGTTAAGGGGGTGGGTAAGAGCGGTTACACCGATTTTTAATATTATTCCCGCACATACCCCCTATTTTTGGCCTCATCCAATTTCCATCACCGATAATTAGCTTCTACCCTTAGAGCCGTCGATTTTTTTTATTTTTTTTTTGTATATGTAAAAGTAAAGTTACTAACTTTATAAAGTATTATAAAATTATAATACATATATATATAATTAATTTATACTACTTTATAAAGTATTATACTTTACTTATACTTTTACTTAAAAGTAAGTATTGTATATGTAAAGTATGTATATGTAAGTTAAATTAAAAATATTCTGAACATATCCTATATTAGTGCTGCGGTGTGGACATGTGTGGCCAGACCCTAACTCTCAAACAAAACTAAGGATTATTTACATTAATATTAAAAAAGATTCTACATTGCTATGGAAACAACAAAATAATCATAAATAATAAGCATGGCATTGATGAGGTGATTACAATAACAATAAAACTTGAGTCGATGAGAAGGTTAGTTTAATTAATAAAAACATTGCATTTAATGTTCAAACAAAACTAAGGACTATTTACAGTATTATTGAATATTTTATAAAGACATTATTATAACCGAAAATTATATTGGTACTTCTTAAATTCTTGTAATTTAAATGTCATGTAAGCATTATTTTACATTCTAAAATAAAAAAAAAAGCAACTTTGTGTTAAATGAAGGCTGTTATGAATTATATTACAATTTTAATTATTATATGCGTCATTGATTTTAAGGGGTTCTAGACAGATTTTATAATTATGATTTTAGTTTTAGCAACAAACAAAATAGTAAAAGCTAGAATTGAAGAGGTAATGAGTTCAGGTTAAGAAAGAACGTTGGAATTAATATATAGTGTAGGTAAATGTATTATAAATTTGTATGAGGTCTGAAATATGTTACTTCTTTGCCAGGTATTATGGAGAAAGTGGCGGAAGCAGTAGTTACGGCCGGGAGAGGTCCAGGAGCAGGGAAAGGGATCGTGAGAGGAGCCGTGATGACAGGTAATTGATTTTAAGGGGTTCTAGATCGATTTTATAGTTGTATCCACAGAATTTTTAAATCGTTTAATTTGAAAGCGCACATGTCCACTTTACCTAATTTTATAAGAAGAGCTCAAAACCTGACACAGCTCACACCATTTCATTTTTCAATGTTTGTTTAAATGTATTAATTGTAAAAAGAATAGCATGATGAATTTTTATAATGTTTAAAGAATTTGCAGTAATTTTTGTGTAGTGGATATGTGCCGTCATTTCTTCACATAAATCCGAGATTTTCAATAAGTTTCAAATAAAAATTATATTAAATGTTTTATTTTTGTATTCTTGTTTCGGTTACAGGCATAATTGTAATTTTGAGTAAAAACTAGTTTGATGTATGTTTAATGAAACATGCAACATTACATTTTTACATCACGGTGTAGTTCAGTGCATTTTTATTTATTATATAAATACTTTTCTCTTAACAGTTCCAGGTACTATGAAGAAAGATACCGGGAGAGAGAAAAGGAAAGAGAGAGGGACAGGGACAGAGATCGTGAGAGAGAGCGGGAAGGAAGGCACTCAGAGAGGGAACGGGAAAGGGAGAGCACCAGGACGTCCTCGAGGCACTAAACACTCCCAGAAAGCGGCTCTCTTTGCTGTTTTATTTATGAGACATTTTATCATAAAAACTCTTGTATCTCATTAGTTTAATGAACCTATAGATTAAATGTTCATTATTTTTTTTTTTTTTTAACCAGTTTAATAAAAGATTTTTATTTTTGTTATTTGCACTGTTTGAAGATTTAGATTATGTATTTGATAATGTCTCGTAGTAAATTCTAAAATACATGCATTTCATTTTTTTTTTTTCTACACATTGACTGCCAGCAGATGGACTGCACAATTTAGGATGACTAGGATGACAGCTTGTTCACTTGTCACATTAGAGTAGCTGTGATTGACTTTTTAGTATTCACTAAACATAAGTATGATTAGGTAGTCTCAGGGAAGAGAACCAAATATCCGAATTGGCTCAAATCATCAGAAAATTTACTTATATAATAATTATTCATTTCTTCATAATGAAAGGAAAATATTACAAAGAAGATATCACAGAAGAAAAAAAAAATTCATTATTGATGTATTTATAATGAAACATGCAACAGGTGATTGAGGAAATTCTATTTTCTGTGATTTTGGTTCTATTAAATGCTGTTATTTTATTAGCTATTATTATTTCAATATTTTGAATGGTTGAATCTGCTCTTCAACAGAAGCGGTTAAAGTCAGAGTATTGTAAGTCAAATTTCCGAATCCAAGTCAGACTTAGGCCTGAAAATATATTCTAGAAGGGCTTAACTGTTAAAAGAAAAAAGTGATGGTGAAGCCACCAACTATCTCTCAATCTCAATATTTCTACAAAAACCTTCTGTTTTTCAAATTTAGATGAATTGACTTATAGCACTCTGACTTTAACCCTCCCCCCCTACCCACCTCCAATTTTTGATTAAATGATTGCTTTTTTAAACTTTATTTTGGAGGCTTTATTTTTTGAATATATTAATTGTGTGTATGAAATTACTGGTCTTTATGAGATTTTTGTTTTAACAGCATTGGATCTAACTGATAATACCAGAAACCCTTCATCTTGAATTATATTGTTATTATTGAGTCTTCCCTTATTTGTTTTTCTTTCTATTTACTTTCTTACTCAAGCAGCATCATAATTATCTCTGTCCCATTTTAAATTCTACCAAGGTATAATAATCACCTTTAATTCCACCATCCTCCTGAATATCTTGTCTGATTATGAATCTCTTCTTTGCGTCATTGTGAAGTTAGGTTCAAATATTTTCTAACTCAGCTCTCAAACAAATAAACAGTTGAACTGTGCATAAATTAAGTCCTAGTTGGCTTCAGCTTAGGGATTAATTAAATTAAGCAATTTTTGTAAGATTTTATTTTTCTTTGAATAACCCATTCTACATAGTTTTACATAATTTTAACAATTATATTTTTTTTTAAATAATAAAATCTGATAAGTTTAAATTGTCTTTTTTCCTTGGAATTCTAAAAACTACCTTGGCAGTCAATGTTTTGAATTATATCTACTTTTTTTTTGTGAATTTTGTTGTCTGTATATGAACATTTATAATTTATGCTTTATATTAAACAACAGACATATATAATTTTTAAAAATTAAATTTAAGTCAAGAAATTTTTCTATGTTTGAGAATTATTTAATTTATTCTTGAATTCTATTCCATTACAGAAATGTTATTTAGTTTTTATGACAACATTCTTTATTTAACACTTTTTTTTTTTTAGAAATTATGTATTCAAGAAAATGTATACATATATACTGTGTAGATGTATGTTAGTTCAGGATTTTATTGAAGGAAATAAATTATACCTTGCTATGTGTTTTTATTTTTTTATTTTACCATTAATGAAAATAAAGAAGCTGTGCATAAAAATAAAAACAGAACCAGTCTATTCCCATTTAAATAATAAAGGCTTTCATTCCCTCTTTTGCGGTTATTACTATTTAGTATTATTTATAACCTTTTTACTTTTTATTAATTTAACCATTATTGTGGGTAACCACCTATTTTATTACCACTTTTAATTATATGCAGATCAACCCCTCCTCCCCCCTCATTCTTAGATAAAAGCAATATCATAATTCCCTTCAAGTTCTTCAAACTTTATAATTTTAGTTTCAGTTTGGGCAAATTTATGACATTTCTCAAAAATCTGTTAGCAAAACGAATTTCCAATGAATGTATATATATGTAAATATATTTTTTTTGGGACTTCAAGGCTTCCAGTGAAGCCCTATACTGCCCATACTAACACCCATGTATATATTTAATGTTGATGAAAATAATGTTTTATTAAGTTTTCTAACTTAAACCTTTTATTTCCAAGCAAATGGTAAATATAAAAAGGATAGATAAGTTGTAAACAAAAATATTCATAAGTTGTATTTTTTAAGTGAATATTTCCGGGGGTCATTGAGGTAAGTTTAGGCTTGAATCCATTTCTTCGAAGATAACTCTTAACACTTCATAAATTTTGCTTGGCATTCTGCAAACGTAGGTAACAAAATAAAACATAAAAGACTTACACATGTTCTTAGGTGACTACCCTTCCCAACAATTCAGTCTTGAAACATAAGGAAAGGCCCTTTCTTTTCTGCCAATCAAATTTATTATTTTCCATCATATGAAAATATTAATAAAAATTGTGAACGTAGCAGATGCCTCAGACAAATGTTTATATGTGCAGTAAGACAGAATGAAATATTGATATGAGGGTTGCCTGGATAGAAAAATAGTTCCTACCAGTACTATTCAGAAAATGGACCAGTTTTTGAACAATCATCCGACCTAAAAAAAATAAAGAAATGTTTAGGTACTTACTGGTTTTCTGTACCCAAGGGCGGGCGGGTTTCCAGCCAGTTATTGGGGGGGGGAGGCTGCAGCCCCCACACTCCTTCCTGAGGTCTTGCCAATCAGGTCTATTGCCATTATGTTTCTTTCCAACATTAATAGTCTATTTGTTCTGCATATTATCTGTTTTTTATGTTACTTCCTTACTATAAGTGAGTTCTTCACTTTCGTTTCATTCTTTAAATAACTCCTAAGGGGGCTACGTCCCCACAAACCTCCTTCTGGATTCACCTACATCTGTACTAATATCTTCATTGATCATAGTAAGTCTTTAAACTAATATGGTTATGGATAAAGTTAGCCTAAATGGCAACCTTGCTCCAAAGTTTCTCAGAATATCCTGAATCGATGAATGGAAGGGAACACAAGATCTGGTATATTTCAAGTTATGTTACGGGTCATTAATCATTAGTCATTACGGGGCTTTAATTATATGCCTTTTAGTGGGAAATAATAATAATAATAATAATTTTGTATAATAATAATAATAATAATAATTTTGGGCCGGGATAGCCGAGCGTGTAGGAGCGCGACCCGTTGTTGCACGCTCGAGCCGAACGGCGGCGGTTCGAATCCGCCCTGGGAGGGTTGACTTTTATTTCGTGGAGGCCCCACGGAATAAATCTCGACCCTCCCACCATGGTTAGAATAGGTTGGTTACACCTGTAGAGTAACCCCCCGTATGCCACACATGGCCAGGTAGGGGTACCGAACAAAAAAATAAAAAAAGTGGGAAATAATAAACACTAACAAAATGACAGTATTGTATTAAAGTTTTAGATAAATGCTTAAATGAGCATACAGTTCGCACAGTTGATTTGAGAACCTGTTAAATTTATTTCTTAACGTTGTAATAGTATAATGATTTCTTAATTAACAAACAGAAAGATACAAACAACTAAACACTCAGGAATGGTTGACTATTAATCATGGCAACTCCCTCATACAATCTCAGAAAGACAGTATATGCCACAATAGTTTAAAGTAGTTCATTTGTTTCTAAACAAAAAAACAACAATTGTTCTTAGTTTTCTGCTTGTTTCTTTTTTTTTTTTTTTTTTTTTAATATATTCATAAAACAGCAGAAGAGCTATAGTGGAACATGCCTGATCTTTACTACTTTCACAACTGCTATAATAGTTATCATATTTCCTAGATGAAGAAGTTAGCTATATGTATTATAATCATTTTCATTCATTCATTCTTTTACTGTTTATGTAATCCAATTCTCTATTTGTCATTTTTTTCAAAATTCTATTTACATATAATATAAAACTTTAGTTTTATTTTCACCACCAACACAAACATCATTTTGAACGACTGAATCTCAAAGGGGAGTGGGGCAGCTCATTGTTATGGAATTCAGCTGCTGTGCTGAAGGTTCCTGTTCAAATCTGGCCTTCGCAAGATATCTTTAATATTCTGTCACAGATTGTCTCGGTGGCCGAGAGACCCTCCTGGGGCAAACCAGGCAGTTGAGCGTGATCACGGTCAAATCACTTTCTTACAGGACCACTGATCAAGAAACAGTACTTCCTTACACAGTATTGAACTTAAGACCCTTCATGGGTTGTAATGGTACAGGAGAATCTTAATAAAAGCCTAAGATGAGGGGATGGGCTTATTCATCTTTCAAGCAAAATGGTTTAACAGGTGGCATTACTTACTGCTGGAGGATTTAAAAAGAACATTGACTAAATTATACGAAAAAAATTATTAATCAAACCACTCATAACTCAAGATTAATTTAAATAATGAGAAAAAAACATATATTTTTTAAAAGCTTATCTTTATTTTCTAATAAAGATGTAGTACATATGTACAAATCAAATCTCAAAAGTAAAAACTATACAATCTATTATTTAAAAAAATGTTTAAAAAAACAGACATTATTCTGAATATTGTGTTTGAACTAAATTATACAGTACTTGAGCCTAAAATCATAAGGAGAAAAATAAAAATATTTTATTGAGCCGAAGCTGTATAAATTAAAAAATGAACATTAGCTCTTGTCCATTGTTCCTTATTAAACAAACTAATAAGATAAAATAATTAAAGATAAAATGTCTAAAAAATAAACAGCAATGAGAGCCGCTTTCTGGGAGTGTTTAGTGCCTCGAGGACGTCCTGGTGCTCTCCCTTTCCCGCTCCCTCTCTGAGTGCCTTCCTTCCCGCTCTCTTTCACGATCTCTGTCCCTGTCCCTCTCTCTTTCCTTTTCTCTCTCCCGGTATCTTTCTTCGTAGTACCTGGAACTGTACAAAATTCAAATATGAAAACACATTATTGCAGATAAGATAAAAGCAATGAAGTGAATAACATAGCAATTCGGAAAAGTAAAATGACTGAATTTAACTAGAATTGTTTATAAGTGGACAGACACAACGCTGCTGTTTCAGCACAGTTTTTAAGAAAATGTACAGACTAAAATTATTTGAGAAAATTAATCAGAATTAAAACTAAATTTAGTGGTGTTTTAATTCCAATAATGTTCTTAGTTTACAACTATTTCCATACAATATTTGTTAAAAAAGAAAAGCAAAATCCATCTTAAAGATAGTCAGTTAATTTTACATTTAACTTTCATTTACTTTTGAGTGATTTGAAGTATTACTTACTTATAAAGTAATTATTAATTTCTAGAGCATATTAGTGATAATTCCATATCAAGTGTGTGTAAGCAATTTCAATATTTTCATACAAAAATTAATATTGCAGGACAAGAATGTGCAGAGAAGCCAAGGTCAGCCCGGGGCTATTTCGCTACTTAGTAATATTGCAAAAATTGAATATAAGTAAACAAACATCTTGTTGATATGATAAACAACAATGAACTTCTAGATCTTGCAAAAGCAAATTGAAGTATAAAGACAGCAGTGGGCAATGGAGCAGGCAGTAAGAAAAAGATTCATATTGATTCAGTCAGAATCAATATAGGAGGCTTATTCCAAAACTAAGGTCCGGTGGCTAAAGTTTAAGACCAATGTTATAAACGAGTTCAAATTTCCAGGTTCCAAACTTGTATGCAGAGGGATTAAAAAAAGTATAGAAGTGTGAAAGGGGATTATGTAGAAAACAAAAGATAAGTAGAGAAATATTACTGTAAAAAAAAAAATCTGGTGCGATACCGCAACATACACCTTTCACATATTAACTTATTTAGATTAGAAATTGACGTGTTTTGTTAAATGTCCTTCCTCGAAGACACACGTTTATCCGCATTCATTTTATTTTTGTTTCTATTTGCTCTCTGAAGTACACTGAATTTTTGTATTATTAAATAAAAGTTTTTACTTGTGATAATTTGGCAATGCAAACATATATTCCATCGCGACTGATTTTATTTATCATTTAATTACCATGAAACAAATAATTTCCATTAAATGAACAATGTCCATTTCTTATTTTTAGGCGTAACGAGAGACAGTTAATTTCTCCATATAAACAAAATCAAAGGAAAACAAAAAATCCCCATTTTAATAATGACAAAGCTTACCTGATATTAAAGAATACTTGATTCGCATTAAACATGATGAGTTTCATCAAAACCGTTAAAGCTGTTTTTGAGAAAATCGATAAAAATGTAAAATTTGGAAACAAAGTTATGAAATAAAGTCCCCCCTCCGTTTGATCAATTTTGATGAAATTTTTGCCGTCACATCTTGGGCATATACCTACATCAAATACCAAGTTTGTTCAAAATCGTTAGAGCCGTTTTTGAGAAAATTGAAAAAAATGTAAAAATGGGGAAAAAGTTATGAAATAAAGTACACCCTCTGTTTGATCAATCAAAAAGCTGTGAAAGGTGACCTGATTAAGATCAGGCACAAACACCAGGTTTACACTTTATGGAGGCTGGGTGTTCTCCAGGAGGGTTTCTGGACTCCATTTTAATCGATGACTGTTGGAACGGAATGGGAAAGTACTTTTCACAGCCAGGTTTAAACCAGGGACCCTGGGCATAGTGATGGAGGGGGTGGAGGAGGAGAAGGTTATTCTACAGGTCTAATGAACTGTTTTAACTAGGGTGGGTAGATCGGGATTGCCATAGAATAAATTTCAACCTGCACAGGACAGATATGAACAGCCCTATCATATTTTATCAGTTATGAATTCAGCAATCAGTAATAATCTTGATTACCTGTCATCACGGCTCCTTTCCCGATCTCTTTCCCGGCTTCTCGACCTCTCCCTACCATAGTTACTACTTCCCCCACTCTCCCCGTAGTACCTATAAAAAAATATAATATGCCAGATTTAGATAGAGAATACAAGTTTAAAAAAAAAAAAAAAATATGTAAATATACTAAATCAAGAAAAAGATTATGTAAGTATGTATGTAAGTATGTGTGTGTGTATATATATATATATATATATATATATATATATATATATAAAATAAAAAAGAACTTTTTTTTCATATAATGTATTTTACTATATTAAATTACATGAACATGGGCATTTATTTCCCTTTCAAAGTTACTGTCACAGTCCATGAGTACAACCGATTCTCCTACTTCTTTTAATAATATTTAGTTGAATTTCCTTCCAACCAGAGGAGGCCACAAACAAGGAGAGCACTAGTTTCAATGCAACTTTATGGTGATAAACAGGAAACTTTAGATTCTACAGAATAGAATACCCAGATAAAACATAAAAACTTAAAATTGATGGATCAACATGAACGTATTAGTAGTTTTAATCAGAAACATAAGGTGTTTTTCATTAATAACAATTTTTGATTAGCAAATAAATGCCAAAGCTGGATTTATGGCAAATACATATAAAATGCTTTATTTTCTTTCTTGGTGAGAATTTAACCAAAAGTATTAGTCATCTCAGATAGATCAGATGCAATTTACTGACAATTTTTTTTTAAAAACAACTTAAGAAAATGAGAAAAAATTGAAGAAAAAAAAAGGCATTGCGAACAGCATTGTTAAGATTTTTTAAAAAAAGAAAAGAAATAATATTGATACTCTTTCATACCTATCACGACTCCTCTCCCTAGATCTGCTTCTACGTGATCTTCTATGAGGTGCCCGATCACGAGACCGTGATCGCTCTGAAAAAATTAATTAAATCAAGTCAAGTAATCTCTAAAAGTTTTTTATCACATTAAATAAATAAAAAATACCAACCCCTCCGGCTGGAAGCATATCTCTTTGCCTCAACACCATGCAAAGTGTCTTGTAGAGAGGAAATCAAGATTTTACATCTATCATCATTAGATATCTTCGACTGCTTGATCAAAGATATAGCAGTTCCTAGAGTTTCAATCGCACTCGAAAATTCACCTGGAAATAAATCTACAGTCATTATTTTGCATTAAAAATAAAAACATTTACATGCTAAAATCTAAATCAAGATAAAACAATTTAAAATCCAAATAATATATTTTTCTTTAGAGGACAAAATTTATGTTGATACATGAGAAGAACAACATTTAAATTATAAAGCAAAAATAACTAAATAAATGCTATAAAAATTAAAATAAATTTCCAAATACAAAGTGAGATATGATGTGACACTGAAAACTACTTATTTTGGAAATAGTTCAGGGACAGTTTTTGAAAAAGATTAATAAAAAAAATCAAATAATAGAAAAAAAATGGAAAAGACATTCTTTCCACTGACATCTGGCCACCTTCTAATGATAATTTAAAAAAAAAAACAAAAAAAAACCGATACTTTTTAACTCAACTATGTTTAAAGTTAAAAATAAGGAATGGCTATCAATATTTATGATATCCATTAAGCTTGAATAATCTATATTGTCATTGAAAAATATAGGTAGAAATACTTTATGTATTTGAGTGTAAACAATTTTTTAAAAATATTTAATTTGAATATACAATTGTTATAAAAAATAAAAAAATTGATAAAACATTTTATTACAGGTTTAGTAAATGCCAAATAGTTGAATAATTAAAAACCATACACACTGGGACATCTTACATAGGAAAATGCCAAAATTTGTTTAGATTATTTTTTGGGGTCAATTACAGTTAGAAACTATAATATATAAATAAATTAGTAGAAACTAAGAAAATGAGACATTGAAAGTATCTATAAATAGTATATAATTATTAGTTTAATTTTTAATAAAATTATTAATCATAACTCTTCCAATCTAATGACTAACCATAACCTCTAATGTATAAGGCCTAATTACCAATATTGGGATAATTATTAGCCACGTGGCTAGGTTACCTCGACTCAACTACTTAGCATTTATGTATTGTCTTTACTTCAAAGAATGAAATTTTAAAAAGAAATATTTTTCTACAATATTTGATATTAGTTTCGACAGTTACATATAGCATAAGCGTATGTTCTGAAAAGCAGTTATTTCGAATTAGTTATTTTGAAATATTTATAAAAACGCTCAAGAGTGGAAACCAGACTGCATAACTGATTTTAATAAGATATATATATAAAAATCATTATTTGGAAATATTTCATTCTATCTAAAACAAGTTTAGAGCTTAATTTTTTTATTTAGACTAACTGAATAAAGTTAACATAAATAAATTAGTCGTCCTAAGCATAAAACTGGACATATGATGGAATCAATTGAAATAATAGGCCAGATGTCAGACGACTTAATTAACAAATACAAGACAATAATATTCTCTTCTGTTTTCTGAGGAAATATAACCTGTAGCAGCATCTGAGATGGCCCTTGATATTGCAGAGCTAGAAACTGTCCTGTTCCGCGACATGATCTCCTCGAACTCTATTTCAGAGAACTGCGGCTGTTTATCCATCGAAACGAGCGGCGGCTGCTGAGGTGGTGGCTGCTGGCCTCCCATAGGATACTACTTGGCATAATAACATATACATCAATACTATTACAGCAATCTAATAAAAAAGCCTAAATTTAATGAACTTAACTCTTAAAATTTACATTACATAAAAATCAGTAACACTAAACAAACCATCTTATATATACAAAATAATTCATACCATTTAGACTGCACAAAAAATATCAATGAATTGGTATTTATAGGCTATACTTAATAACTATTAAATAACTGTATGGATATATACACTAGATTTTAATATTTACAGATTATCATTAATCCTCAGAAAATACTCGTACACAAATACAGGTCAACTTAACCATTAACATATTTACAGATTATTGCAAAACTGTGCTGAATAAGTTTTAATTTACCCTAAATGAAATGTGTACATTGTAAGTTCATAGAAAAGACAGAATGTATCAAAAGGATTGCTTATCAATATAATAAGCTGTACCTAATAAAATATTCGTGGGGGAGCAGGTAATTGAAATTAAGTCGCATTTTTCAATATGAGCATGAGAGGAGATGCGGACAGCAAATGGTATGGTGGGCACTTCAAAAAAATTCATCATAAAAAAAACCATTACAAGGAAACTAATAATGAAGTTAATGAATTAATTAATGAGGTTTTGTAAAAAAAAAAAATCCCCTACTGTATCCAGAAATGTGATGAAAAATAAATCTAAATCCAGTAAGTATATCAATGATTAAAGATAGGATATTATATTTATTTATTTTTTCCTAAAACTCTAACGATATATTGATGTTGAATAATATCTCACCCAATATAATACAAAACTAACAAAATCCATTTACAAAAATCTAGTATTTAAGTTTGTCGAATGATATTTTCAAAGTATTAATTCAACAATTATGAATTTAACAATTAGTAAGCCACCTCTTCCTTAGGTTTGTCCCATTAGTTTTCAACATTCAACCATTCCACATAAATATATACCAAACTTATCTCCTAAATTTTATCCTATAATAATCTTAATCCTTATTAAGAAGCCGAAATAACCTTTTAACCTTAGCCATCATTAGTTAACTAATTGCCTAGTAAAGAAAATAATAATAAAAACACATAAATTAATAAATAATCATAATTTTCTTATGATGCATTATAACAATATAAAATAGAAGAAAGATGCACTTTTCTTAGCGTATTTTGAAACCGATACAGATTTGATCGATAGATAATTTATGTATTTACCGGATAAAAAACAAAATAAATTCATTATTATCAAACAGTAAATGAAAATTAATAAATAAATAATATAAACAAATATTATTTTTTTAGAAAAGATTCAGTTAATTTAATATTTAGAATAAAAAAAAAAAAAAAGAAATTATTTAATTTATATTGCTATGTTAGCTGGATAAAATTAATACTCTACAGGGTTAAAACAAGATATGAGAATACTATTTTATGATTACAGATATGCTGATTTAGAGAACAAAACAAAATATTTATACATACTATTTCAATGGTTTACCAGTAATAACTTTTCAATAATTGAAGCAATTTGTTCTAAAGGAAATAAAATAAAAAATTTCGTTCATGAACATCTATGTAACATAAATCTTGAAGTTATAATTTAAAATTCCCATTACCTTATAAGACTATTGTTAAAAGCTACATAAAATATGATCATGATGTACCATTATTTCAACAAAAAATTAAAAAAAAAACAAGAAAAGCAAGTGAAATACTCCTAACATACTAACTTGATGGATGCTTTTCCAGAGAAGAATCAGAATCTACTAAATTAAGTATAACATCGATATTAGTGAGTCATGAATTTGAAATTATTTTTGGAATAAAAATATATGGATGTGAAATATGCTGAGAAATATATACAAGGAGCCAGAATAGCCAAGCTTGCTAGAGTGAAACCAGCTATAGAATTATCAAGTCTAATGGCAGCTGGTTAAATCTGCGCTGGGCATGTTGATTTTTATTTTATGGAGGACTCGCACAAAAAAATTCAACCTTCCCACCATGGGTATAATAGGTTGGTTAGTATAATATGGCCAGGTGGAGGTACTAAACAAGAAAAAATTAAATAAGTATATGCAAGAAGCAAAATTATAAAGCTGGTGAACTGTTACTTTTCTGTTAAAAAACAGCTAAGTTAGAACCCAAGGTCTAGGTTTAGACATTGAAAGCAACAACAGATTTTACATTCTGTTACTATTTGGAGAGCCAGTCGAGAGAGATATCAATAGTGGAAATGATTACTTGATTATTAAATCTATAGTTATTTTAATATATTACTTTCAATAGAGAAATAGGTACTAATTCACAATATTTAGGTAATAAATTAACCCTAATTTTGGTGGGAAAATGATTTTTTTACAATACCATCCAATGTTCTAGAAAGGCTGTAACCTTTCTAAGATTTTGAATCCTCTGGAGTTCCCAAAAATCATAGTTTTGATAAGACCGTCAGTGATTAACAGCTTTAGTCACAATTTCTTACACACCCTAAGTTAGTATTCCTATTAATATTTAATATCACAAACCATTTTTTATTTTTGGTTAGTGCTGGCTTTGTACATATTTAGAACCTTCTGCTATTCGATTATTTGAAAGGATATAGTAAATAGTTTAAAAATAAGTAAAACTAAAACAAGTGTACTCACTCCTATAGCATAGGTTATATGAAAATAAAATTATCTGTATTCAATTATGTGTTCCAGCCAAGAAAATCCACACCTTAAACACCAGGTGGCACTTGTAACCAGATAAGCTCCTTTGAAGAACGTTAGGAACCCATGGATGGAAACGTAATTGACCCCCTAGTCATGTTTTCAACAACGGTTCAATCAACAACAGTTGAAAGTTATTAAAAAATGTAAATGAAACGAATAGGTAATAAATAGTTGATAGCAAACTTTAAGACGTATGTCAACATGACAGAGACCCTGACCCATAAAGAAAAAATTTAAATAAACAATGAAAGTATACATCCAATTTTATCTATTATTCAAAATAGTGTGACAAATTATAATTGCTGTAACTTTAACTTAATAACAATATCTTACAAAATTCAGAAGTAAAGAGTTTAAAATTAAATAAAAAAAGTTGTAAGAAAACGATGAAAGGAAATTATTTATAATAAACAGAAAACTATCAAGCTATGCTCGAAAATATCAAGTGTTCTCCATAAAGTGGTAAAGAAAACACGTGAGTGCTTCTTAAATTATTTTGTACATTTAGCATTTGAGGGTATAGAAATACCTAATTATGAAATATTAATTGCTTATATTAGCATAGGTGTCCCAGATAACAAATGGGAGCATAGATAACTGGTTTTTTCAATAACTCTTGTTTTTTGTTCTTTTACAATTTAAAAAGTGATTTGATTTTTCCCCAAGGTTCACAACACTAAGAAATGGCTATAAGCAACAACATTTCTTTTGGTAGTTATCTTTAAACTCTAAAAACCTTAGGAAATTGAAAATTCCTAAATATAATCTAAAATGATGTAACATTCTTAATTCATAAAACATGATACAGACATTCCATACATTAATTGTTGAAATTCTTTTATGGACTATTCACAGCATCATTCTTATGATTTTGTTTTTTAATTATGCAATATTAATTTCATATTTTTCCATATTTTCATACAGTTACAATTAATTAGACTCTTTGATTTTAAAGTTGACCTTGAAGACCGTTTTAAACTTAGCACATTTGTTAATTCATCCAATCCAATTTGTGTGTATTATTTACCTCTTTCAGGCATTGTGATATGCAGTATAACCTCTAATAAGCATAACCTCTTCATAAAGGAAACCTAGGATAGGCCTGGAAACTGTAATAAACGGAGCAGGAAAGTTTTGTTCCAAATATATGGGCAAAGTCCCTCTCTATACCAGAAAAATGATTTCTCTAGCGAATCCTGGGATCATTATGCTTTGTTATTTTAATATCTTTAACACAACCTTAATATCATTTTATGCGAATAATTACTGTATGATTTTCACAGATGTTTTATTTCCCCTTTTCAAGGTATTTTCCTTTTTCCCTTCTATCAGATCAATAGCTCTTTAGAAACGCTGAGTAAATGCATTAAAGTGTCTTCAGTTAAAATGTTTTGAAGTGTGTTAACACCGTCAGATAAGGTAAGTGATTGATTTGAAGAATAAGGAAACTTTCGCATAAGGGATATTGGATCGAAATTTAAATTTAAAAATCTCAAATTTATGATACAAGTATGCTTAAGAATAAATCAAAACTTTTGAAACAAAGAATAAGTGCAAAATCTTTTTTATTAACAAGTCACAAGGTCCCTGATTTTGAAAAAAGTTGCAACTTGCTTTAAACATAAAATTTGTTAGTGCGCAATAAAAAAAAATTTCAGGTGTGATTTTGTAAACTGAAACCCTGAAGTAAAAGGAAATATGTCATAGAAAAAAACAATAAAATAAAAAAGTAGAAACAAAGATTTGTTGAAAATTACTACTTCTTTCCCATCATATTTTAAATAGAATCATATTGGCAGTACAGATTTGTTATTTATATTGAATAACCTAAGCAAAAAGGCTTATACAGAATACTTTGACCCTAATAAATAATAAATAAATAAAAACATATATTAAATTTAATATATTTGTTAATATTAAATATTAACACTGATTTTTAAAAAGAATAAACATTTCTGATCTGAAATATTAATATGCTGAATATGTTTAAGTAATGGACAGACTAATAAAAAAATAAGCGATGCGATAAAAGATTGATATTCAGTTATAATTCCATTCATTTTGTTTTCTTAAATTGTTTACAATAAACAAAGAAAAACTTAAACAATTCTAAAAAATATTGAGAACTCCAATATCACATTATAGTAAAGTGAAACAAAACAAATACACATTGTTTCTCATACACCTTAGCTGATAATAAATCATCATATGTAATCTAAAACCAAAAAAATGAGTAAAATTCTAGAGATTTTGTGCCTTTTTAGCTCTGAACTAATTTATAAAATATTTAATTAAATAAACAATTAATATATATAAATCATCAATAAAACATCACAAGTAAATATTTCTTCTTATTCCAGCAACAGCAAAGATCAATATAAAATAAAATTGGTTATTTCCATTATGCCCAAACATCAAAGCAAGATATAGACGAAGTTATTAATTTTTGTATGATTTTTAAAACAATGATTGCAATTAACCAGGAAAAGTTACATATATCTATATCGAGTAGGATATAAGTTTGATATGTTTATATTTATTTGATTTATTTTATATAGAGTGAAAAAATTTTAAAACCAAAGCGAGGAGACTGAATTTTTTTTTTCCTTAACGGATTCTGTGCTAAAGAATATTAAAAAAAGTATTCATGATAAAAAAATTAGGTACATCAGAGAACATTTTTAAATACAAATATGTTTGTATGCAAGCATTTAATAAAAACTAAGGAGTGGGGTTAGATAAAGATGTGTTCTCACCATTTATCACGATGGTGTCGGTATTTCAAAGTCAAGTTAGCATTTTTCATACAAAACACGAGACACCGCTTCCATGTCACGTCAAATCCCTTGTAATTTTTGTCAGCATGGCTAGTGTTTTCCGTATTTTGTTTAGTTCTCGGCAAAATCTTTTTGTGTTAAAGGAAAAAAATGTATGTACAAAGCGTTTTAACGTCCAACACATTTCACTGTATATAATTATTTAGCACGATATCCTGGAACTATTAACCTTCGGAATGTTATTATTTAAAGTTTTGCAGCTGTTCATTAAATTTAAGAAACTGAATTTAAATAAATTTAACTTTAGTAAAATTAAAACTATTAATTACATATAAATGAATATTTCTTACAAAATTATGAAGACAACACTGTTGAATAAAGAAATTTATTTAACTCAATTTTGAAACTTTTGGTTTACATTTAATTGTCTTATAAAATGAAAAAAAGGATTATTTGTTATTATGAAACATATAACAGAAAGGTATACTATTAGTTCTTGAGAAAAGTAAAAGTGATAAAATCCAGTTAACTTCTAAATCAAATTCCTAAATATTCTTGTGTTTTAAAAATATATTATGTAATTAAGAAGTGTGAATAATGAAAATTAAAAATACCCACAATTCACAAAAATGATAATTTAATAAAAAGAAGAAAGTGAAAAATAGTATAGAAATAAAATATTCAAGAGATTGAGGGTTTCTCCTGAAATGTTGTAGGGGAAATTTTAAAAGGTATTGAATATGAATTTGAGGTTTGCCACCAAACATTTTCACTGTAATAGCCTGTAATTTTTTAAAACAAAAATATGAAATTTTTCCTCTTTTTTTCATTCTGTGCATGCTGCCATAGAAATTAACTATTGCATTAAAAAAAAAAACTAAAAATCCGGGAACTATTTTAATTACCGATCTATTCGAGCTCATATTTTAGAAAATTTACTTATATTTTAATAAACTTATATATTTTGTGAGGTAGATAGTTTTTGTGATTAACAGTGCAGAATGAAAAAAAGAAAACGAAAATTCATAGGTGTTTTTTTCTCCTTTTTTAGAACTATTTTTTAAAAATAGTTACAGCGAAAAAATTTAATGATTAACCTCAAATTCCTATCCAGCACATGGTAAAAAATGGGAAAAGCAACAATTCAAACTCCTCTTCAACTTTCCAGGTGAACCCCCTTTTTGTGTTCCAATGCCTGGACTATAAACAGTTTCTAATAAAATAAAATAAAATCAAATTTTGTATTAATCTTTAACCATATAAGGCATATAAACCTGAGGTTCCATGCATTTAAAGGGAATTTTCCATTTCCAATCATTAACAACATTACAAAGAAATAGAATTAAAATGCAATACATAGTTCTTTTAGTATTAAAAATACAAAGTTGCTCATCATTAAGGAACACCACAAACATCCATTTTCAGTAATGTAATAAACATTCTGATGTATGAGTAATTGCAGTACAAAATTGACAATTAACTCTAGATAGGTGTATACATAGTGCATACACGTATTAATGTATATATTTTTAAAAGAAAACCTAATACAGATATGGCTTACAGATAAGGTAATAGGGAGACAAGGAGTCTCTTCGCACCTCCAAGAAATAACTAAGACATAGCCTACTAACTGAGAGATGGTATTGACAAAGTGAAAGTATAATCTAGAAGCTTTTTTATCACCATAAAATAATTATTTAAGAAGTATGAAAACATCAGGAGTAAGGACAGTACCTGCTGCATGGGTGGGTGATGAGGCCGAGCCTGGGGAGGAGGTGGTCCAAAATCCATCGAAGGCCCCGGAGGAGGTGGCCTAGGAGGAGGAGCAGGCTGGAAATAAGGTCCTCCAGGGTTCTGGTTCGGTGGCATTCCTAAAACAAGTATTTTAGAGAAATTTCAAGAAGAATTTCAAATAAGTTTAAAGGGAGTGCAGAGATAGAGTGTAGTTTCAGGGTAAATTCTAGAGCAAGCCAGCGGGAACTGCAGCAATGCGTCACATTTGCTGTTCAGTCCATTTTAAGAAACTAATGAATTTAAAAGTGATGGATATAGCATTCCCACACCTATTTTAATCTTTTCCAGGTCCAAATGCAACCCTATACAGACTTGAATTAATTCCTAAATAATATGCTTGACTTCAGTTCTTCATTTGAAAAAAATATTTTGAGTTTTTGTAATGACTTTTAAAATCCATGCGCCGTTAATATTTTTTTTTCTGTTTTTTTCAAAAAAAACATATTAAAAAGAGCAGTCCCGGCCACGTGTTGCTGTGGCTCAGTAGCTATAATGCGTTGGAATAATTATATCCTATTCTTTTGAATACAATCAAATCAAAATTCACTGAGAAAGGTAAAAACGTTTCAGCTAATCTAAAAACAAACAGAATTTAAAATAGAACTTAACTAAAAATTGTTTGTTAAAGAATTTAGAAGGGTTAAAGTTTTATTCTTTTACATCTTATATTTGACCATAATGTGTTAATGGATGACACATGTAAAAAGGAACTAATAAAGAATATAATTGGAACAGGGTTTAGTACAATCAAAATAGACAGTCAGCAAAAATGTACCAAATTAATCTTTTGCCACAATACATATTAATTAAATTCAGAATATAAAACATGATGATATGAGATCTCGTATCAGGAGGTCAGGAGGTGCACAATGATTTTGGTTAACCTTTCTTTTGCAAAAACAAATAGATTTGATGTTTTCCCCACACATGAAAAGGCGACATATAATTTCCCATGGGAAAAACACAGATTTTCCTACTCCAAGCCGGAAAAAATAGGTTTATGCTTACCCTCCCTAAATATCGAAAGAAAATAAAGTGCTGTGTCAATAAATCAACTTACACCACTCCACCATCTGTTGGAAATTTAAAGATCTTACAAATAATCACACTCAATTGTAGAATAATAAGCATTTAATTTGCAAAAAAGAAACATTGTGGCCAATAATCGAGATAAAAACTACCCTATCTTTTATGTTGGACAAAACTATACACACTGAGCAAAATTTCATCAAAATCGGTTGAGTAGTTTCTGAATTTATCTCCGACAAACATCGGGGCACGAGAGTTTTATATATATATATATATATATATATATATATATATAAAGATAAAGATGAAAGCTTAAAAAAAATAATAATAATAATAAAACAAAAATGCTTGTAGATTCTCTATAAAAAGAAGACAAATTCATAGAAATCAGAACATTATTAAAGTTACAGCCTTTTTTCTCATGTTCTCTCTATCCATATAATAATAAATGAAATGATGTTTGATGGTAACCACATCACTTGAGAATGGCTGGGTAACTGACTACATTGTCATTTAAAATATTTCTAATAGTCTAAATCAGGTTAATTATACAAAAAAGAAAATTGAAAAAGTTGCCTGGAAGGTGTTTAAACTGCGTTAATTGCAATTTATTGAGATCAAATTCTAGGGACTGATATTGCCAAGTGAAAGTTACCTTGCATCGGTGGGGCAGGACGAGGGGGCGGAGGGCCCTGCTGGTGCATGCCAGGCATCGGCATCCCTTGCTGCTTCCCTTGCATGCCCTGGCCCACCATTGGACCGTAACCTGGTCCCTGCATACCTGGGTAAGATAAAAATCTCATTAACAATCACTTCTCAGTAATGTCAAATATAGTTCCAACTGATAGTTGGATTTCATTAGATAATTAGATTTCAATTTCTTAAGGTTTGAATCTGAGATATAGTACTTCAAAAATAATAACGTAAAAACTATTTTTGGATTAAACAATGAGATGATGGTTGGAGATACATTACCTTTCACAATACATTTATAAGCCAGCACAACCAGTAAATAATTGAAAATATTTTATTTTTTCAATTTATTGCTGTGTTATTATCTGAATAAGGGATGCCATAAATTAATGCTGTGCATTACTCCTTTGCACAAGGATCATTGGAATCTTTTCCTGAAGGTGTTTGTGGGGCAATAGATAATGCGTACTACCAACTTGGGATTTACCAATATGCCTAGATTAATATTACCATATGTGAGAAGAAAAGAAAAAAGAAAAGAAAAAGCTTTTAATCTAAACATTTATTAAAGTAAAAATAAAAACAAGGTTTTGCACATTAAATTGAACAAGAAATTTTATCATGGCTCTTCAGGAGTAAATTATGTAATGCTAAATATCTACAGATGCATATATATATATATATATATATATATATATATAAAAAAGGAAAATATATAAAATCATTCTAAAACATGAAAACAATAAGAGAGATTAGACTCAATAAAAACGATTAATCTAAATTTTAATGAATAGCTGACAACCTGTCATTGTGAGTTTTTTGAAAATAGATATACATATAAGACTAAGGTTTTCTGAATAAAATAAAAAGAACTGAACATATCCAAATGGTTTGGGGAAAATATGCCATAACTTAACAATTTAATAGATATGTGAAACTATAGAAATTGATGACTAAATCATTGAGCTCGGGAAACAAAGAAACTACAGCCATCATAGGTTTAAACTCTGGTTATACATGACCTCTGCAATAAATTATTAAAATAAAAATTGATACAAAAGAAATTTTCTATAGGGTACTTATCGACTGGTAGTCTTCTATTGTTAATCTCCCCATTGGTGGCTGTAGGTATGTTTCCTCATTACCTCTTCTAAATAAGGCATAGATAAGACATCTTATACCTTGACTTTATGTATTCAACACCGCGTACTCGTTTATATATTAACATAACACTACTTTACACTCACTCATAAGAACAAAAGAAAAAACACTAAGTCAAAGTGTATAGAGAAAAACTTACGACAGAACTGATGTCCGCACTGGTCAAGTCTCAATCCCCGAATCACGGTATTCTCTCCCCTTGGTTCAGAGGAACCATAGTGGGGGATGATCTTCATCCACGATGAAACAAATTTTAGATAAGAGTTTTGTAAAAACTAAATTGATAAGGTTGTAGAATACCTACTAATACCTTGTAATTAGTAAAAATAAGATTGCATGGGGGCTATATTTCTTTTAACGGTTTTTTCAGCAAAAAAGACGCTTTCTCATGCTCCAGCGGATGTTTGTGATTTATCGGATTTCTTTCGATCTAACTCTACTAACTTCTACCGGATGCCGAGCATCCTTATTTGATTAAGGCTCTACCCTGATTATCTTTGTTATTAATGAATTAAGATTTTAATTATACAGTTGGATAGTTTGTTAAAAATGCAAACTATTGATATCTCATAAGGTATATCTAGCTAGCCCTATTCATTACGGAAGTTTATTTAATCCATGATATAAGAAGCCTTACTACATAGCTCTAGCCGTGGTCTAGGAGAATCTCACAAATTATTTAAACTAAAACTATTGGGTAGTTTTAATAGTAAACTGGTACCCACTCTGATACATAGCATTATATTAACATTTCGATAAAATTAAATCTAAAAACAATTTGACAAATGAATACCTGGAGGTCGAGGCCAATCAGGACGCGGAGGCGGAGGTCCATGTTGGTCCATTGGTGGTCCAGGCATCCTGTGGGGACCTGGGAACTGAAAAATGACAAATTAAGAATAAAATAGAAGGCTTGGAGGGGAAAAAGTATGAAAAAATCTATGATTCTCTCAGCCTGAGTTATGCAGCGGATGAGCAAGCACATATTGGGATTTTAGTCTTGGCTCTTCCTAAACTTGTTTGTTCCTCAAATCAAAGCTTCAGAAAAGCAATGGTCAGCGGTTCGGATTGGTTCAGTGGTTCACATTTTTTCAAAGAGAAATAAGTATTTGTGGAAGTATTTAACAAAATTCGAATACGATAAAGTTTTAATTGCTATATCAAATATTATATAATTAAGAAATAAATGAAATAAAAGAGAAAAGTAAGTAAATTGTTCAAATATTGTAACACTTTCGGGGGTTTGTTCCAACTGTTAGTTCATTCCAACAAAATGTTTAGAATTATTCTAAACTTTTTTTTTCTTGTTTTTTGTTTAATGTTACAATATATTTATTTACATTTTAATGAAATCCTTATTTTTGTTGAAATATTTTTATCTTAATTATAGAACATTCCTTTTCAACAAATTATTAGCATTGATGTGTTGTGATTGCTGTAAATTCATGGCATTTGATTGTTATGATATAGGAGATGCTTGTGGAAACTGATGTGATTGAAACTTAGATTGCTGTGGTATGAAAAATGATTTTATCATTACTATATTATATAGCCATTATATCACTAATAATAAACAGAAGAAATTATTAGCAAGGTTAACTAAGGAAATTTCTGTTTAATAGAAATCCATCTACAAAATGAGGTAAAAGGCCTTTTGTTTTATTTTCAGAAATTAGAAGAGAGAAAAGAATCCTAAAAATGAAGATGTTGAATTAACAGATGAAAGTGGTGGTGAGGCTACTAAGATAGAATATAAAGCTGCAAAATGCATAACTGAGTGTTAAGTGTATAATAACCATAAACAAATAATTAATATTAAGGAATAACTCTAACCTAAATGGCTACAACCGTCAAAATGTTAATACTTCTTCCATTAAATTTATACAGAAAAGCATCCATATTATTTTTAACAATGAAATTCATTCAAAGCTAAAATAAATGCCCCAATGAGGGCTTTAAAAAGCCAAGTTAATATTAATTTAAAGATAATAAAAAAACTGAAAAAAATATATTTAAAATAAAAATTGATTTCCAAGGTAAATGAAAAAATGATTCTGAAAAAATAAAATCCTTAATAAGTTTTGAATATTTAAATATAATCCTGTTGATATAATATGAAACTTTTAGTGCAATATTTCTCTAAAGTATATACAACAAATAAAGGACTAACTTAAGCCCATAGGGAGGATCTAAATAATTTATTAAAAATTAAAAAGTATAAAAAAAATGCTTCACATATGACAAAAAGAACATTTTTAATACTAACCATGCCAGGAGGTGGCTGAGGTGGACCTTGTTGCTGCATATGGTGGGGAGGTCCAGGAACCCTAGGCGGTCCTGCAATCATAGATATTCACTACAAATTAAACAGTAATTGACAAGTTACAATATTATAGAATTAGTAACAAAAATATTTATAGTAAAGATAAATTTAATGTAAAAATTAAAAAAAAACATTAATTCAATAAATAATATCTCATATACCATTTTTAAACAGTAAAATATCAGTATGTTCAATCTATAAAAGATATTAAAAAGGTTAATAAAAGGTATGACAGGGGTTTTCTAATTAATAAATTATTAATTCATTTAATAACATTAATGACTGAACTAGTTGTAGTAAAGTCTAGTTGTTTGGAACCCATGATCCATTGGAGAATGGGAAACAATCATTTGAGATGCTCTCAGTACAAAAAGCAAAAATCAAAAACTTTTTTTTTTTTGTGCGGTACCCCTACCTGGCCATGTGTGGCATGGCATACAGGGAGTTACTCTAGAGGTGTAACCAACCTATTCTAACCATGATGGGTAGGTTGAGATTGATTCCGTGGGGCCTCCACGAAATAAAAGTCAACCAACCGCCTTGGTGGATTCGAACCACCACCGTTCGGCTCGAGCATGCTAAAGTGGGTCACGCTCAAACATGCTCGGCTATCTCGGCCCCAAATATCTATAACTGATTATTGATAGTTTAAATTGGGTTCTAAACCAGGCTAAGGCATAGTAGCCTTTTTGATTGGTTTTTTAATTGCCTGTTTTAAACCCGCCATTCATATTATTAGAGTTAACAGGAAGTTAACTGAGATGACAACATGAGTGAAAAATAAGTTGGAGAATGGAAAGAAAAGGCACTGAGCTCAAAATCTCAATACTGTTACAATATTAACTCAAGTTATATTTTTGAGTAAAAAATGTGCCTTTGTCTCCAAATAATAGGTTTTTTATTAGAAAATAGATCATATTTTCTAGCAATTTCACTATACCTCTTGTATTTATTTATATTCTTCTATGTAAATAATATTTTTTAGGCATATTATTTATTGAATACCTTGGATTTGAATATTCTCTCAAAAATTTCACTGGTTATTTATTCGCCAACTTACGAAAATGAAAGATTCTAGTTAAATATTATCCTTCAATTTGACATATATAGTATCTATAGAAATTTCAAGTTTATCTATAGATTGGTTTTAAAGTAACAAAGGGATATATAAAGAATAGAAAATAAAAAACTACAAAATTTTTAGAAAAATGGAAAAGGATAATGAAATTTGAACTTAATTTAGGAAAATAAAAATAAAATAAGATGAAACAGATGGTTGATAAAAAGATTGTTTGTTATCAAGTTAATCATGTAGCACTGATTAAGACCTGAAATTATCATACATATTGTTCTTTCTTTTCTTCTGACCGAACCCATTTTCATTAGATTCTACTCAAATATCTTACATCACTAAAAAATGCCTATATGTACGAGGTATTCAGTTCAGCAAAAATCATTTAGGCCCATAACAAACATATTACAAAAATTACCAGGGTGGCGGATACCGTTGTGATGCCACTGCTGGTTGTAGTGAGGTGGCTGGTGGTGCTGCGGCCTTGGGCCCTGGTCAGGCATAGCATTGGTCAGTACTCCGGCCTGCTGGCCGCGAGGGGGCATCTGGCCCTGCGGTCCTTGTTTGTTAGCAGCTGCGGGGGACCTCATCTTAGCTTCATTCTCAAACTGTGAAAATTGCTTACTATAAATAATAATATCATGGAGTATGGTATAAGTAAGGTTAATTCTTGTCACTAACCAAATTTTTTAATCATTTAAATAATTATATTACTATTTAAATTTAATAGTATCAACTTATTTCAAAATAGATAAAATTTCCTACAGGAAAAACAGTTAAGAAAATCAAAGAGATGAATACAAAAAATATTCCTGAAGTTTTTTTTATCCATATTGGATGTGAAGACAGATTTAACATGATTTTATGACTCTGGGGCACGCTACAAAGCTTAGTGATTGGAAGCTTGGATAAATCCCCTAAAATGAAATCTCTTCTAATAATTTATCTTCAGTTTTTCATCGTACCAAGGACCCTCATGAATAATACCATGCACTAGTTTTTTTCGATCTGTTTAAGTGAGTGGGAATAGTGAAATTTTAAAAAAGTCATTATAAACACATGTTAAGATCAAGTTCTGGACATATTAATTTATTTATTTTCGGATTGAAATCTTTAAAAAGGTCAGGTATATTACAGGTAGAATACATGATTTTTAGGGTATATTTTCCCTTAATATGAAACAAATATAAGGTAAGAATTTTCTAGACATCATTAAACTTAATCACTTCTTTAAAGTTGTTCTTTTATATTTTGTTATTACAATTTTAGTGAGTATTTCCAAGTTTTAAGTAAAATATTGTTTTCTAGATACTGATAATTTAGTATCTGATTTTATTATATCATACTGATAATAAAGTTGTTTAAATTTTATAAAGAGATAAAAAATTAACCTGAAAGATATCAAACAAACAGTATTCAACAATAAAATATCTCTAATGCAGTTAATAAATTCAACCGGGAAATAGTTTAATTCGATTCAGCGTCCCCAGTATACATAATATATCTTTTTATAAGTGGCGGTTTTGGTCCAATCAATAGTTTTTTTTTTAAAATAGGCCTTTTTTAACTACTGTGCCTAATGCCACTGAGTCATTAAATCATCTCAAGTTATTCATAAATATTTACATGTTTATCATAAATGAAATGACAAAATTAATTTTTATCATTAGCTAAGAGGGGAGGTTTTATAATTTAGTAATGCACATACTCCAAGAAATAATAATAATAATAATTAGTCACCAATGTAAGTCTGAGGTACTAATTACTGAACCATTTAATTTTGATAACATTTTTGTAAGTATATTAAAAGTTCTATAGTATCTGAAGAATAAAGAATTTACCTTAGTCAGAGCTGATTTTGTAGGAAAAGTGACAACTAGGTTCTGTCCGTGAATATATTTTCTTGGTAAAGCCTTGAGACACATCTTTGAACTCTCCTCTGATCCAAGAGAAATCAAGCAGAATCCTTTAGACTGACCATTGGCTCGATTTTCAAAAAACTTGACTTCCAAGAAATCCTGGACACCAACTGAGCGTACAGCATCTGCAATATCTTGATCTGTTGTCCACTTAAACAAAAACATGACAATAATATTAGTAGTAATACTATAATATTACATGACAATAATATTAGTAGTAATACTATATACACACACACTCTTGTTTTTATTTTGTACTTTCGCTTACCTAAATATGAAATATATAGAAAGGGGAAGAATTGGGATTGTGAAAAATTTTGACTTCTGGTTTTTTAACGAAATTACACATTTTGGGGTCCCCTCAATCCAAATAACCAAGTCCCGAGAAATGGTCAGGGTCTGTGTGTGTGAACAGACTATCTCAAAAACCATAAACCATATGAACTTGAAATTGGGTATTTGGTGTATGTATATGCCCATGATGTGACAGCAAAAATTTCATCAAAATTGGTCACAAGGAGGGGGCATTTTATTTCATAACTTTTTTCTTCATTTTTACGTTTTTTTCGATTTTCTCAAAAATAGCTTTAACGATTTTGATTAAACTCGTCATGTTTAATGAGAATAAAGTAGTCTTTAAAATCAGGTAAGCTTTATCATTATTAAAATGTTCTGAGGGGGCTTAAATGTAGAAGGGTTTTTTTTTTGTTTTCCTATAAAGTACCTTTGGTTTTGTTTATATGGAGAAATTAACTGCCTCTCGTTTCGCTTAAAAATAAGAAATGGCTAAATATGAAGTATGAAAATAATCAAGTAAACCTATACGGGAGAAAAAAAGAAAAATATTCCGTCAACTCATAAAACATGTTGAGCTCATTCATGCGCAGTATGCCTTTAATGACAGACCAATGCTTTATAATTAAAGATTTTCTGATCTTTTAATGAAAATTATTTGTTTCATGGGAACTATATGAAGTTTTCAACTACATAGTGAATTATAAAGTCAGTCGACTTAGAGTATTATGCTTGCATTGCTGAATTATCACAAGTAAAAACTTTTCTTTAATAATAAAAAAAAAAAATTAGTGTACTTTAAAGAGCAAATACAAACAAAAATAAGTAAATGAATGTGAAAAATTGTGAGACTTTGAGAAATGGCATTTAACAAAACACGCCATTTCTAATCAAAGTAAGTTGGTAAGTGAAAGTGCACGCATCGCTCCAGATTTTTTTTTTTGAATGCCTCAGTGGATTATCAGGAATAGAGGAGGAACAAAACAGGTATGGTCTTAACAGATAATTTAATTTGAGACTTTGAAGAATTTTAGACTGTAAGGATTTCATGTGGGAGGAATTCGTTTGGTAGAGCCCAATAGCACAATTTCTTAGGTCCAAATAGGTCTCATAATATATAGACATGTAAATAGAACTTCAATAATTTATTGGTAGTTTTGTCTATTAGTGGTGAAGAGAGGGATAATGTCTAGAGGTTTATTATAAAGGATGTCTAGTGGTTTGTTATAAAGGATATAAAAAAAATACCCATGTGAGATTTCCGATGTACAGTTGGTACTTCTTTCCAGTATAAGAAGTTGTGTAATGAAAACTCTCTGTATTCTCTTCACTGTGGGGTGTGCTGTTACCAGAGTTCTCGGTATGCGTAGGATCCATCACATCATCATATATATCAATCTGATCATTGTCATCCTAAAAAAATAAAGTATAAAAAGAAAAATTGATAAAAACTAAATAAATGTATGTGAAAGTGCAAGAATATAAATACGGAAGCAGTAGGTGGTTTTATAAATGCTTTTTTGAAACATGAAAAGTTTCAATCCGCCATCTTTGCTTTTCCCCAAAATCTTGTATTTACTTCGATGGGGTTACATTCTTCAAGGAAACAGAGGCCCCTGCAACTTTGACCACCAGTCATCTCTTTTTTGTGGGGCTGCTCGACGTTTCGAATATTAAGGATTGACCAAGTGTCGTCTGTCACTCTTTCAGCCCAGTGCATCCTGGGTCTTCCAACTCATCTTCGTCCTTACAGCTATTCATCCAGGATCTTTCATGGGATTTGGTCCTTGCTCATACTCATAGAATCTCAAAAATCTTTGTGAATGTGATGTCAGCAATACTATAGCATTTGGCATTGGTATACAAAAGCCAAAAGCCATCTAGTACAAATCTGCAGACAATTTGGGTTACTGGAGAGACCATCATTCTGAGCAATAGAACAGCATGGGCTTTAAGAGTTTTGTGGATGCACTAAGTTCATATTAGTCCTCGAAACATCTTAATTCTTAAGGCCTCTGTGTTTCAAAGGATCAACTGTTTGCAGCCATGATTTGATGTTATGGTCTTTGTAGAGGCTCCTCCTCAGGATACACTATCATAAGCATCCTCTTCCTCAGATTCAGGAAGAGATGGTTGATGCTCATTTTGAACTTCCTTCCCTTCTCCAGTAATACTTTGAGGTTTAAAATTAATTATCTTCCATCAATTATAAACTAAGTTAGAGTTGAGTTATCGGAATGTAAGAAGAAAGCTTTGATAGATTTTGGGAAGAGGAGATATAATTACTTGGGAATTACACCAGATTTTGCATTTTGTAGCCCCCAAAATTAACCATCACATTAATACATTGAAAATGGAGACAGATAAGGCTTTTAGTCGCTGCATTACTATGTTTATTTATCTATGATGCATTAAGGTTTATATTGGTTAAATAAGACTGATTATAGAATAGGAAATAAATCATTCGTTTAAGTTAAGCTAATTGTTATCTTAACTCTCACCATATTTATTAATGTATTCTTGGAACAAGTTAATAGTTGTAGTTGTGATAACTCAAATCAAAAAGAGTGATTTATATGCCTGTGTTCATATTAATCTTGATTTGCTATTAATAAATTTGACGAGCATAGCTAATAGAAGTCAAAAGTTATAATCTAATAAAGGTAGTTAATCAGCAGATACAAGTGATAAGGCAAGTAGTGATAACTGGGCAGGTTATGCGTAAGGGAAAAACTGGACAAGTACCTCAGATTATAATTAAGACTCTTTAAATGTACAAAAAAATGAAGAATGACAATTTTTTATGACCTTGCTGCTTTCTTAGTATGCTATTGAACAGAACAGTTTATGGTAAAATTAAGTTATGCAAACTGTTAATTATTTGCTAACTGTTAAATTATGCAATGTGAATAAACTTTCTTGATAAGATGGTATCCTCTATACTAGGAGCATATTAAGGAGGAAAAGCTAACTGTAACAATTTTACAGAGTAATATATAATACATTTTACTATATATCCACAACTATAACATTATGTTTACATACTATATACATAATAACGTTATAATAAACACTATTAAGGAAATTACTAAAGTTGTATGTAGGGGGGTTTTAGACAACATCCCAAGAATAAATCTGGGAATGAATTAACTTAAAATATAAAGGATTATGAATACAAATTATTAAATTTCAGAGGAATAACTTTTACCTGTGAGTGTTCTTCATAATCTTTGTGATATATATCCATAACATCTTTATCCGCCATGCCGGTTTACTTCTTTCGACTTAGGGTTTTCCCCTATATTAAAATATGATATCTTCTTACCGGGGAGTTAAAAACACAAACGCTAGATTAATAGTTAAAAAATCATAACCCAAATTGGAACGGAGAGTATATACTAATTTTTATTTAAAAAGCCAAACAACATAATAGCATCATACCGGAGTTATTTACTGACCGAAAGGTGATATATCGATATCATTTCTATCGATGTTTTTAATTTCGTTTTGGGTAACCTTTAATGGAAGCATGGAAATAGATTAACTTAATATCGAAAGAAATGCAGCAATGTAATTTTCGTTATTAAATAGTGATGATTAATTGAAAGATATAATTTTGAATATTTTATTTTTGAAGAGAAAAGATTGGTCTCGGGCGGGAGTCGAACCCGAATCTCCCGCGTGATAGGCGCGGTATGTATAAACTGTGCCACCGAGCTCGCTTCCAAGCCGAGCCAATCTCTCCACTTCTCTGATCCCTCTCCCCCGATCTCGCATGTTAGCGAATTTTTACAGGGGTGAACATTGGACGGGATCTATGGACATCGTCAATTTTGAATAGAGGATTCGATTCCCGGTCGAGACCAATCTTTTCTCTTAAAAAATAAAAGATTTAAATATATATATATTTGTGAGGAGGGCTGTAGCCCACCTCTGGAGGATTTTCGTCATTTAAAGATAGAATTTAACTTAACTACAAGTAAGTAAGTAATAAAAAGAACAAATAATACGCTAAACTAATAGAATTTTAGTTTTGGGAAAGGAAAATAAAGGTAAAAAAGCCAATTAGCAGATCCAAAGGGAAGGACTGTGGGGCTGCAGCTTCCTCTTTTGGGAATGTGGCCTCCCCCATTACAACTGGCTGGATTCGCCTATGGGCAAAGCAGAGCAGAGCAACGCAGAGCAGAGCAGAGCAGGGCAGAGTGGAGCAGTATTTTTAATATTTATATACATTAGGTAAGGAGTTGCGCGGTACTACCCTTCCTCTCAATGTGCGCTCTCCCAGGCTAGTAATAGGTTCCACAAAAACTGCTCTGCTCTATATCATCTTCATCTCAATGTGCGCCATACATTAGGCCTGCTCACATCAAGACGCAGGTGACACAGAGCAGCGCAATTTATTGTACATGTAATATTTAAGGATCTGCCATGTCCTGCCCTGCCTCTAAATGTGCTTTGTCCCCATCTAGTAAACGTTTCACTAAATTTGTTCTGCTGTATGTAGCCTGTGTCTCAATTTTCGCCCAGTCTTAGGTAAGGCGCTGCTCTTCCGTACCATGCCTCAAATTGTGCCAAAAGCAGATCCAGCCGTTTATTAAAAGGGTGGGCAGTCCTAAAGCCGGGGCTACAGCCTCAATTCCTATGGATTTGCATATCAGCTCTTTTACCTTTATATTCCTTTCCAACAACTAAAATTCTACTTTTTCTACACATTATTTGTTCTTTGCCTTACTTCCTAGCTTTTAGTAAATTTAAATTCTATCTTATGTTATGTTAACAGGTGTGAATAAAGATTAAATGTAAAAAAAAAACCCTCAATATATGGTCAAATATTTGAGATTGTCCCAGGATCAGCACTAATAGCGTTGTGGTGCTTTGCAAATCATATGACTTTTTTCAACATGTGTTGTTGTTAATAGTACATTCTAAATATTGTGCAATTGTGAAATAAAAAATGTTCTGAGTTAATTCTGATTATTAAAAGGTTTAATTATTTTTACAATATTGTGGATTAAGACCAAACATCTACCACAGTGGTGACCCCGACGTGATTTGAACACGCAACCTTCTGATTCACAATATTGTGGTTTAAGACCAAACATCAACCCAAGTGGTGACCACCGATTTGGACAGCTACAATCTGTAAGTTGAGAACTTTAGATATTTTCATTTATAATGTGTGATTCCGAGAACACGGCGACAAGGCCCCAAAGAAGCAGTTATGAAGAAATCAGCCGGGTATCAATTAAAATTCTACCTATTTGGCGAAAAAATGTAAAGATTTGGAAAATGCAAGTGGAAGCTCAATTTTACAATTATAAAATAACCTCCGAATTAACCAAATTTAATTATGTTTAAGCTTCATTGGATTCTGACGTCGCGGAGCTAATCGCAGATTTTTTAGGTAAGGAATTTTCTACAACCTCATATACTCACCTTATGGAAAGGGTGTAACGCGAATTCGAAGAATCTGAAGGGCGGAAGGTAACCAAATTACTTACTAATATAGATCTTGGGGACAAACGGCCCAGTCAGTTGTTACGCGAAATGCGTACCCTGGAGTCAATGATGATTTTCTAAAAACTATTTTCATGCAACGCCTCCCAGTTAATTTGAGATCCATGTTAGCCTCTAGCAATGATACACTAGACAACACTGCCATTATGGCTGATAGGATTCTCGATTATACACATTCCTCGCCTAACATAGCCTCTATAAATAATGATCCTTCCCATAGTTCATCTTCTAGCGTCTTACCCACTGATAGGCTATCGCGTTTAGAATCACAAATTGCCGAATTAACCGCTGCTATTAGTAGCTTATCTGCTGAAGGTCGTTCACGTTCGCGCTCTCATTCACGATCCCGCATTCCTCTAGTGGTCCTCTTTGCTGGTAAGCCACAAAATGTAACCAACCTCGTTCTTATAAACAAACATCCCCTTCCAAGTCAGAAAACAAGTAGGCCACTCTCTTGAGAAAGAGAGAGAACAGGCCAAATACTTACTCGCCGTCTGTTCGTCACCGATATTTCTACTGGAACAAAATACCTTGTGGATTCCGGGGCAGATATTTCTGTCGTTCCTTCCTCTCCCCAAATGCGACCAACCAAACGGGTACTCTTTGTGACTAATGGAACGCCTATAAACACTTATGGTGAGCGTCTAATTAACCTGAATATAGGAACGAGACGTTCTTATTGTTGGCCTTTAACAATCGCTAAAGTTCAGACTCCTATTATTGGAGCTGATTTTTTAAATCATTTTGGACTATTAATTGATCTAAAAAATAGGCGGCTTATTGATAATACAACACAGCTATCTACTTCTACATTGACTACGGTTAACTCAACCGAGAGTGAAATTCACTTATTAGATCCACATAGCAAATATACTGAACTGCTTCAAAAGTTCCCAACTTTACTCCGCGAAGATCCAAATTCTGTGCCACGGATATAAAATATTTTCATAGCATTAAGACAACCGGTCCACCAGTTGTTGCTAGGCCCAGACGTCTACCTTGCACAAAATTGGAACAGGCTAAATTAGAATTTCAAAAAATGATCGACTTGGGAATATGTAGGCCCTCCAAAAGTCCATGGTCGAGTCCCTTACATATGGTAGCTAAAAACCATGGTTCATGGATGCCTTGCTGTGATTATAGGGCACTTAATGCCATAACAGTTCCGGACCCCTATACCATATTTAAACGATTTTAACTCCAAACTCGCCGGTAAGACTTTCTTTTCTAAGCCAACCATATTCCGATTGCACCGGAAGATGTACCTAAAACAGCGATGATTACCCCTTTCGTATTATTTGAGTTTCTAAAGATGCCTTTTGGATTGTATGATGTACAAAATCGATTATTGTGTTAATTGATTATAAGTAGACGTGCGCGCCGCCGCGCCGCCGCCGCCGGATGATTTTAACTGCGCCGAGCCGCCGCCGATGAAGGTGGCGCGCCGCATGTACAACATTCTCAGAGCAGGGTTTTTTTGTGCTTGGCGTTGATATTATTGGCAACAGAGTTTTTCTTTAAGGCCTATTTGCAGACCTTCATAAAGCTACGAGAAAAATTGATCAGCGGATATGAAACGTTGTTAGGACAAATCAAGTCATTCCTCAACCGCCGCATCGTACCAGCAAGAATTGGTTGCAACAAGTTGTTTCTATTTTTCTGCGGTATAATTACCCTAATCGAATTATTACCAGTCCTCGTTATTGTTTAAAGGACTGATAAAGAATTCCATTATTTCTTTTATCTTCATACATTTTCCCCCTCAAAATATAGTAAAACTTTGATTTTATTTATTATTAATTTTTTAACGACTGTTACCACTTATGCTTTCTACTTAAACAATCTTTCTATTTCATCAGTGCTGTTGTATTCCATCTCAGTGATCCAGTATGTTTCAGATGAATAATAATACTCCACCATTTAACCACTTCCATTCTTTCCCCCACTTCCCTTTCCCCGCACATTGAATACCTGTTTGCTGAAATATCCACCTCCCCACATCCGTACTCTTTGGTTTCATCTACCTGCCTCCGAAAGTTACCTTTGATGAAACATTCGAAGCCATCTATTACAACACGATCCCTTCATATTCCAACATTGTTCTCTCCGGAGACCTCAATAACAATCTCCAGATACCTTCTCCTAACCATCCCTATCTTTCAGATATCCTCTATTCCCTTAATTTATTTATAGTCCCTTACGACCCGATTCTTAACACCCAGCATTCCATCACTTGGCTTGTCTTTTATGATCTCGATTCCCTAAAAAACTCCTCGCCTTATCACAGCATCCGGTTCCTTTACAGTCTTCCCACGACCTCATACAATTATATAACCTTCCCATCCTGCTGTATTCCCCCACAACTAAATCCTTTCGAAACCTTGATTCCCTATCACCTGCAATCCTAGCGCCTGATCTTGAGATGATCCAATGGGACCCCATATACACCTCAAACGCCATTGACTCCATGGTGGAAACCCTCGCCACTTAACTTTATACCATCCTAGACCGTCACGCTCTTCTCAAGTTCAAGACACTTAAGCATCCTCGAGCACCCTGGCTAACACCTACGCTAAGGAATTTTATGAAACTAAAAGACGCAGCTAGAAGAAGATTTTAGGGCACCTGACTTTCTGAAGATTACCATCAAGCTCCTCCGAAATAGCACTCAATCCTTAATATACCGCGCCAAATCCAACTACTTCCAGCAATCCTTATCCAGTACCCCCGACTCCAAAGCAAAATAGGTAATTCTCAGCAAACTGTCAATAGGTAAACCCACTCAAAACCAATCAATTCCATTTTCAGCCGATGCACTCAATTTGTCTCTAACATCTCCAATCTAAAGGTGTTCCTCTTTGACCCCCACGCTTTTTTCTATCTGTATCAATGAACTTCCATCCTCCACCCATCGCTGTCAATACCATCTATATGCCGATGACGCCCAGCTTTATCTCATCTTTGCCCCGCTGATTCCTCCGACGATATCCTAAAATCACATAGGAAGATATCGACAGAATATGTGCTTGGGCAAACCTCAACGAATTTACTCTGAGCGCGAAGCAGACGAAAGCCACCTTGATTGGGTCTCCCTTCCTCCTCAAATCAACTCTTGTCGCTCCAAATCTAGTCCTGAACAACTCATCTATCTCATTTCACAATTCTGTCAAAAACCTCGGCGTTACCTTCGATCAATCCCCCTCTTGGAAACCACATATCTCACAAATTTCCCGTCGCACTATCTCTACCCGGAAACAGTTCAACCGTCCTCTCTCATCTATCCCCACTTTGACTACAGCTGTATGGTGTACAGCGGACTGTCTGAGGCACTCGAAGCCAAACTTAAACGCCTAATGAAATATTCAATACGTTTTGTCTTTAGGATCCCAAGAGATACGTTTAAAACCCAGTACTATGCCGAGATGAAGTGGCTCTGCCAGTCCTACCGCTGTCGGTATCTACTGGCATTCTTCTTATACTAGACCATCAGAACTCAACGACCCTCCTATATCTTACAGAGCCTACAATTTAAATCCTCTATCCAATCCCGCCAAACCAGATCCCGTACGTCCGATATATATCCTCCACCCCATCGAACTTATACATGAACAAATCCTTCATAATGCAAGCAACATCCCTCTGGAACTCTATTCTCTCCGTTATCCGACACGCTCCATTAACTTCCACTTTCAAATCACTCCTCTTCGAGATCCTATTCAACTTTCAATTCAACTGATCACTGAAGGAACACGATGGATCTTTAGAAGTACGAGGGGGGTAAAGAAAGTTCTAAGCCTGATATACATATATATAAAAATATATTTTCAACTTACATATTTTTATTTTTCAATATAGTCCCCCACAACAGCAACGCTCTTATTCCACCGCTTCCCTAACATCTGTAACCCGGCCAAAATTTTTTTTTTCGAAACCTTCCAAAACGACTTTGAGAGCTGAGATCACCTCATCGTCTCACGAAAACACGCTCCCACACAAATGTTTTTTCATATTAGGGAAGAGGTAGAAGTCTGAGGGGGCCAGGTCTGGCGAGTAGGGTGGGTGCGGGAGTAGCTTGGCCGTCTCCGTGGTAACTCTTGATTTGTGGAGGGGAGTGTTGTCCTGCAGTAGCAGCACACCTTTGGTGATCTTTCTTCGGCGTTTCTCTTTGATGGCCTCTCGCAGTTTCACGAGAAGGTCTGCATAGTATTGCCCTGGCATGCCCTGCTGCAGAAAATCGACCAGCAAAACTCCTTCCGAGACTAACGTCACCCAGATCGGTTATCATCTTCGAGGTTTCCTCGGCCAGCTTTGAAGAGTGCGATCCACCTTTTGATAGTAGCATACGATGGGGCAGAGTCCCACAAAGTTGCAAATATGTCGGCCGCATCCCATTTTTTACAAAATATTTTATCACTGCACGGTGATCAAAATTAGACATTTTTAAATCGACCAATAACTCACAACAGTCGGAAAGAAACTGACCTGAATTGAAAGGTGGAATTAGAGAGATAAGAACTTGTTATAAGTAAACAATGACCTTTAACCCCATTCAGCTTATCTGTTTTCATTTCAAAAACTAGTTATCTATGTCACAAGACTGTAAAGTATGTTTTTTACAAGTGAAACTCCTTTAATGTACGGCCTTAACATTAACAATCCAATTCAACAAATAAAATAATAAACGAGTACTCCCAGGTGCGTCCGCAGGATTTCCTCTGGGGGGAGGGCAGGCTGATAAAATTTTCGAAAGGGTCGAGGTATTCTGACCTTTTAAGGCTCAATTAGTTGTCAAAATAAAACCTACTGATATTTATATGTAATGCTTTATAAACATATTAAATGAATACGAATTTGTTTATTGGTTGTTTTTGTTTCTCAAAATTTGTAGAGGGGGCAGCTGCCTTCGCCTGCGTACGCCCATGATACAAAACTCTCGCGAGCATCGGCGCGCCGGTATGCGCCGCCGCCGCCGGTTAAAAATCATCGGCGGCCCGCCGCCGAAGATTTTTCTGTGGCGCGCATGTCTAATTATAAGTGATAAGGAGGTTATGTAATGTTATGTTATCTTTGATATTTCAATGTGAGTTTTCACAAATAGATGTGGTTTATTTGGATAATAAATGTGTTCAACTATTTCAATACCTGTTTACCCCTTGTGGAGTTAAATATATATATATACATAGAGATACAACAGTTGGCGACGAGGTTAAAACACTCAAACGTTCGTAGTCATAATCTGTTCTAGTACAATTGCAGTATGGATGCTAATCAGTTCAAGAAGTTATTTGAGGCTTTCAACCACCAGCAACAGGATCTAATTGTGAAAAAATTGTCACCAGCCTTGCTGCAGGTAAGCCTTAATGCGCATATCTGCATCGCCTTACCACAAATGACATCCGCCAGGCTACTGCGCTATGCGTCTTTCCTATCGGGATTCGACTACACTGTTCAATACAAAAGGGGCATTGATAACCAGAACGTGTACCTTGATTGATAACCAGTTTATCCAGAGCTCCTTTGAACTACATACACAAGTTGACGGACATCGCTATTGGAGATGAACTGGACCAGCTGTATCATCAAGCAATCTTCCAAATTTTGAGCGACAGAATCACATGGAAGACCATCCAAGAAGAAACAAAAAAGGACGTCGAACTGTACAAGCTTATAAACGATTTACAGAAGAAGTCTTCTAATTCTGAATTTACTCTACTAGATGGTCTGGTGTTCCGACAGGACAGAGTCCTTATACCAGCAACACTACGTCAACATGTTCTATTGGAGCTTCACGAAACGCACCTCGGGATCGTGAAGATGAAGCAGCTAGCACGTAGATATGTTTACTGGCCTGGTATCGACCAGGATATAGAAAGATTTGTTCGCCGGTGTGAGAAATGTGCATTGACTTCGTCCAGCCCTGCAAGAGCTCCGCTCCATTCCTGGGATGATCCCAACAATAACTGGGAAAGAGTGCACATAGATTATGCAGGACCCTTCAAAAATAATTATTTTCTAATTTGCATCGATGCTAAATCCAAATGGACAGAAGTAAAAATTTCCAAAAATGCACCTACTAGTACTTCGACGATATCGCTGTTGGATGACATTTTTGCTTCCCATGGATTTCCCAGATTTCTTGTCTCTGATAATGCCACCATTTTTCATAGTGAAGAGTTCCAGTCATATTGCATAACAAATGGCATTCTTCAAAAGTTTATCGCTCCTGGGCACCCAGCTACAAACGGCTTGGCTGAACGCCACGTCCAATTGTTGAAACATCGGCTTAACTCCATTACCGACGAAGATGTGTCAATAACAAAGAAGGTACGAATGATCTTATTCAGATACCGTGCTACGCCGCTTGCTAACGGAAAATCACCAGCAGAACTATATCTGCATCGTAAACTCCGGATCCGTCTCGATGCCATCTTCCCTTGTAAACACCAACCTTCACATGGCATCGCACCGATTGGGGTGAGGTCCCTTCAAGTGGGGGAAAGGGTCCAGGCCCGTTCCTTCCATAACAATAAATACTTTTGGGAATTCGGAAAGATTCTGAAGAAGTTTGGAAAACGGCACTATCTAGTGATTCTAGACAAATCGGGGAGAACCTTGAAACGTCACGTCGATCAATTACGCATATTACTAGTTCCACAAAAAACTGTCACATTCAATCCAGAAGTATCAATATATGGAATTCCGAGATTGCCTACTCAAGCTCCACACCTGCCTGAGAATCCTGGCGCTCCGGCACGTAGGGATTCACCTCCGAGTCTACCTGATCCTCCCAGGGACCCGCCGAACACGATGACTCCGGAACCAGTTCTGCGCAGATCGACTAGGCCTACAAGGATACCGGAACGTTTCCGCGATTATGTTAGAGACTGAATTATTATTATATCATATCTATCCTTAATTATTGTACATATTTCATATTATTCCCTAATGTTCTTGTTCTATCACCAGGTATTGTTTGTTTATGTGGGGGAGATTGTGATGTACAAAATCGATTATTGTGTTAATTGATTATAAGTGATAAGGAGGTTATGTAATGTTATGTTATCTTTGATATTTCAATGTGAGTTTTCACAAATAGATGTGGTTTATTTGGATAATAAATGTGTTCAACTATTTCAATACCTGTTTACCCCCTGTGAAGTTAAATATATATATACATAGAGATACAACAGATTGAGAAATGCCGCTCAATCTTTACAGAGATACATCGATACCATTTTACGAGATTTAGATTTTGTTTTTTGTTATTTAGATGACATTCTCGTGTTTTCAAATAATGAAGAACAACATATTTGTCATCTCACCTCACTATTTAGGCGCTTGAACGAATACCGCTTAAACATTAATACAGCAAAATGTGAATTCGGGATAACAAAAATTTCGTTTTTAGGTTACTCTGTATCTGTCGAGGGTATTGAGCCATTACCTGATCGAGTTGACAAGATCGTTTCGTACAAACAACCTAAAACCATTGCCGATCTCAGACGTTTTCTTAGGTTAATAAATTTCTACAGAAGATCGTTGCCTGCCACCGCCGAAACGCAACAGCTGTTATTTAACCTTTGCAAAGATACGCGCAAAAATGTTAAACGCAACGTGGAATGGACTCCTGAGGCTTTGTGTGCCTTTGAGACATTTAAAACTCACATCACAAACGCAACACTCTTAGCCCACCCATCAGACGACTTACCATTAGCGCTTCTCGTTGATGCTTCAGATTATGCAGTCGGATCGTCGCTCAACCAACTTCGTAACAGTGTTTTAGAACCACTTGGGTTCTTTTCAATACCATTAACCGACACTCAAAAGTTGTATAGTACCTATGATAGAGGGTTACTTGCCGCATATATCTCCGTTAAACACTTTCGTTACATATTAGAAGGTAGAGATTTTGTATTATACAGGGATCATAGGCTTTTGACATACGCGTTTAAGCAACGGCTCGACAAGGCTTCCCCACGCCAATTACGACAATTGGATTTCATAGGGCAGTTCACCACAAACCTCCAGTACCGTCCTGGCAAATCCAACCCTCCGGCCGACTTCTTTTCTCGCCTATCCGCTATATCTGTCCCATCTGTAATACTTCGACGACGTAGCGAAACTACAAAGTACGGACGAGGAACTACAACAGCTAAAGGCTAATAAAAACTGTTCCCTTAAATTTGCACCAATGTTATTAACATCAGGAGCAGAATTAATAGTGGACACATCTACAAGTCGTTTGAGGCCTTACTTACTGCTGTCATTTCGGAAACCAGCTTTCGACTCTCTCCATAACATGGCAAAGCGTCCATCGAGCTCGTCAAGCAACGATATGTGTGGCCTTCCCTTAAAAAAGATGTCAGACTATGGGCTAAAACATGTATGGGTTGTCAAGTTCAAAAGTTACCGAACATATTTTAGCGAAATAGGTACCTACGAACCAGCCAGTAGTAGATTTTCTCACCTAAATCTGGATATTGTTGGTCCTCTGCCACCTTCCGATAGGTATATCTACTTACAATCATTGACCGTTTTTCTAGATGGACGGAGGCAATACCCTTAAAGGACATTTCAGAGGAATCAGTCGCACGGTCTCTATTATTTTCATGGATCGCCAGGTTTGGAGTTCCATCTACGATCACGACAGATCGTGGCAGACAATTTGATTGCCTACTCTTCGCCCACCTAACAAATCTTCTGGGCATCCAACATTGTAAAACTACAGCTTATCATCCTGCGTCTAATGGCAAAATAAAAAGATTGCATCGGCAGCTTAAGGCATCCCTACGTGCTCAGCTGGTAAATGACTGGATTACCAAACTACCCACAGTTCTTCTTGGTCTACGTTCCCTCTTTGTACCTCACCTCCAAGCGACACCAGCGTCAATAGTATACGGAGAACCTTTGCGACTACCAGCAGACTTCTTCGAAGATGGAGCAACATCAAATGACCTACCTGTGCTGGTACATAAATTAAAGGAACACATCCAGGCGCTAAAACCGGTAATACGACGCCATAATTCAGCTAAGCGATCCTACGTTCACCTGGATATTCAACAAACCTCCCATGTCTTCGTGCGACAAGACGCTGTGAGCAAACCCGTACAACCTATTTATGAAGGACCATTTAAGGTAATTTCACGAACCGACAAATTCTTCGATCTTGAAACTCCCAGAGGCACGAAAAGGATTCCTTCAAAGTATCTCTCCGTTATAACTGGGGAGGGAGTATGTGGTGCTTTGCAACTCATATGACTTTTTTCAACATGTGTTGTTAATATTACATTCTAAATATTGTGCAATTGTGAAATAAAAAATGTTCTGAGTTAATTCTGATTAGTAAAAGGTTTAATTATTTTTACAATATTGTGGTTTATGACCAAACATCAACCACAGCGTTATTATCTTTCTTTTTTGTGCTGGAATCATAATTTAAAAATTGTATATACTTTAGTAAAAGACAGTGCCAGTTGTGTTCCACTGGGAGATCTATTAAGATACATAGTGGTCCCCCGCATTTTGGAGGTTACATCTATAATAAGTTAATGCAGAGCGAGAAATATCACTATTTTAATTTTAGCGATATTTTTTAGTGCAGCTGTAAGATTACAAAATGCCCCGACCATGTTCACTTGTTCGGTCCAGATGAAGATCTAGGGTGGGGCGCCTCCCCCTCTCGATAAGTGGGCTCACTCAAATTATTAAAATTTCTAAATAATATGTAGTCATATTTTTGTTCCTGAATGGGAAATGGATTGTATTCATACACACATACACATCAAGTGAGGTCAATGTTTCATTTTGATATTAATATTCAAAACTGGTGTTTTGTAGTCAAGTTCAGCATTATTACAAATGATTTTTCAATCTAGTCCTTTCCCGTTTTCGACCATCCAAGTACTCAAAACTCAACGTTTGTTTGTTGAAAGTTTATAATTTAATGAATTTTAGTAGCAGTTTTTGTTTATCAAATAATATTACTGACAAATTTAATAAGTATGTTAATTTACAAAGCAACACTGATTTCAAGCGCAGTTGAATTTGGCTTGTTAAGTTTACACCGATGAGTTAGTATCTCTCAGTGGTATTAAATTTTGTTTATTCCTTATCGGGAAATTATTTATCCAATCCTAGTTGCGACGTAATGTCTCCGATTTGAAGATATAGTTCATTTTTAAAGATAATAAGAATTTCATACTCTGCATAGTTGACTGGCATGGCGGATAAAGATGCTATGGATATTTATCACAAAGATTATGAAGAACATTCTCAAGTAATATTTGTTTATTAGTTAATGGATACTTTATTGTAACTGGTTTTAATTATTTACCTGTCAATACTTACAATTTAAATTGCATATGCTCATACTTGAGTGTGACACCTATTTTTTTAAATTTGTATAAATTAATACATAAAACATTACATTAATTTTAAATATTAGATTAATTTTAAGCCCTAGCTGGTACATTGTACTAGTTTTTAATTATATGTTATTTAAACTTTTTGTTTGGATTTTGATTACTCAAGGATAGTTATGTGAGCATCAATCAATATTGAATGTTATTATGTGTGATGTGAAAGACTTACTGTTATTTGCAGTTTCTTATATTTTTTGTATTAATTTAAAGTTTTTTTATGGATGTATATTACATTAGAAAAAAAATCCAAAAATTAATTTAAACTGTTTCTTATCTGTATCTTATCTGGTCGACAGGAAGATCGTGATCATTAAAATTTGTAGTAGATGAAATTCTGTTAAGCTGACTGAGTAAACATCTCTACTGCAAGACTCACTATGCTTGCTGAATGGATCCACAGATCGCGTTCTTTTCATTACTGCTTATTTTGATAACATGCTATTATTTGATGTCAGTTACATTGTGATTTGTTTATTGTTTTTTTTCATCTTGGAATTCGGTGGTCGTTTTGATAGATGTAATTTTGACCTACCTATTAGTCATACTGGTCACTTGTAAACGAGGTTGAGGAGGAAGCTATACATGAGTTCTTATATAGGCAGGGGATATATTTCTGTGTAACTTATGAGGTAAATAATTTAGAGTTTTGATCTAACCCTCTTACCATATGGTTAATATATATTTGGAAGAACTAAATTAACAATAACACTTTTGTTATCCTACTTGTAGGTTTGGCCTATTTTAACTGGTTGACCATAATATGAGTGAACTTCCATCACGTTTATCAGTTAAAAAAGGGCCCTGATTTTCAGAAAGAACAATATTTAGTTTATAAGGCCATAAAATGTCTATATGGCTGAAGAATTAGGCATAAATACATTTTATGCATAAAAAATATAAGGTATGTTCCACAAGCACTTAAAACACGTTAATGACTCGTTTGCGTGCACATTACGCCGTTATTAACAGCCTGTTGTTAACAAGTAATTTGCAGGCGAAAGAGTTGTCTACTTTAAGTGCTTGTTGGTACATACCAATTTAATGGAAACCATTTGTCTCCATGGCAACTAAAGCATGTTTTCATATCAACTAGTTGGAGAAATAAACTTAGACGGCCATGAGTTATTATGTTTAGCATTGTCACATCGTCAAAGATAAAAATAAAAGCAATGTTAATAGTTCTTTATTGAGTTAATGCACAGAAACGGACTTAATGCTATAAATATTTAAAGCCATTCTTTTTTAAACATATGGTACAATAATTATATTTTAGTTTAAAACCTTAGTTCCATAATAGATTTTTGAATGAATTATAAGGTGGATTTTGCTGGAACAATCATCTTCGTCGGTTTCCGCATAGGTATTAGAGATTAAAATTTGAAAACTAATTTCATATCCTATGACCCATAAATACCCCTTCTATTGATTCCCATTCTCGATATATTTGTTACAAGAAGATATAATTGTTACAAGAAAAAGTTAAAAAAAATTGACTATTGATGACATTAGGATTTGTTTTCCCTTTAAAAAAATAAACAATAATGAATTGAAAATTACTGAAGACTTTCAATTAACAAACAAAAATAAGTAAATAAATGTGGATAAAGCTATTTTCTCTGGTTTTTTAAAATTGGCTTTACACAATTATCAAAACATATATGTTTCTACTCCAATTATGTTGGTAATTGAAAGTTGTATGTTGCTTGCCAAAGTTAAAGGCCTAAGTTTTTAGTCAGTTAGTTAATTCAACAATAAAAATTGATTTAATCTGCCAGTTAGTGACTGATTATTTATTAGTGCATTAAATTTCACATTTCTCTTCAATTATTATTTAATTAATTTAGTTTCCTTTCTGACTAAACTATTAAAAATTATTTACTAGCCCAATTGTCTTAATCAAATGTTTTGTATAGGATGATGCTGACCAGATAGATATTTATGACGATGTAATGGATCCTACTCATACAGAAAACTCTGGTAATAACACTCCCCATTGTGAAGAGAACACAGATAGTTTTCATTATGCTTCTTCATACTCTGGCAAGAAGTACCAGCTGTATATTGGAAATCTTACATGGGTATATTTTTTGTTCATTTTTCATGTACAATATTTTTTTTACAATTTTTAACAATACTTCAATAAATATTGCACCATCAGTGCAAGAGTGTGACGTCTGTAAAAAACCCTTATTGAGAAATTCAGTATAGATAAAATCAAGAACATATAACCATAGTTATGGACATATAACTATAGTTATGAACATATAACTATAGTTAACTATAGTTATTTTACATATGACCTATACTTTGCTAGGTTATTTCTCTTGTATTAAGGGTGCAATATGGTTGTGGGACCATGATACAATTTGATTTTAACTTGACATCCCACTACTTCCTGGTTCTAAGCAAATAACTCATTTAATAAACTTCCTTTAAAGTGAAGACATTTTTTATTTATTGAATATGGATGGTTTATTATTTTTTGAGAGTTTTATCTGAAGAAAAATTTCATTCTAATTCTGATTCAGTGCTTAAACTTGAGAGAATATTTTAAACTGATCCAAATATTGTTTTGTAATATAACCATTAATTCGAGTGTAGATTGAATTAATTAATAGTCTGGTTACTTAGCATCTTTATAAGCTGAAATCAGTGAGCAAATAAATTATACTAAAATCCTGCCCATAAGAACCACCTCTGGAGCCCCCATATTTCTAGCTTGGAGAGGGTAATTTATTTACAAAATTGTGAAAGTATTATTTTTTTTTTTTGGTTTTGGATTATTTCGATTCCAATTTCCTTGGGTTGGAGAAGAAAGAAATGCTATTTGGTGTATTAAAAATAAAATTATTTCATGAGATTAAATGAGATTCCTCGCGCGGGTCTCATTACCGCGTATGGGGAGCGTCCCACGGGTGGCGGATGTGGGGATGGTCGGTGGAAATTCCTAGGAAGTTCCTCCCGGCTAAGTCCGTAGGACTCGCTGACCAACAATGAGAGCGGCCCCCCAGGCTTGCTGGAGGGTGTGACGTAGGTTTGAACGCCCTACTAACATTTTATTAGTTCACCCAAACACCACAAAAAAGTCATGGATCTCCCTAAAGTAAAACGCTCATTATCCGGAGGTAAACTAGTCCCCCGTTCGGGTCTCCGGGTGGGGACTGCTTTAGGGGATTCATGCCGCAAGTTGAAAAATATAGATCTAAGCATAGGGACGTGGAACGTAAGAAGTTTAAATACAGCGGGTGGGTTAAAATCCGTCGCGAATGAGGTAATAGGGTATAGATTAGATATAGTGGCGCTGCAAGAGGTCCGCTGGCCAGGGGAGGGTTCGTTGAGGGAAGGGAAGTACACTTTGTGGTACGGTGGGAGCGGAAACTATTGTTTAGGCACCGGATTTCTGATTAGAAATAGGTTACTTTCCGCGTTGAAGGACGTTCGATTTTACGGAGATAGGTTATCGGTAGCTATATTTCAGGGTCGGTGGTTTAAAATCGCGTTGATCAATATACACGCACCTACTGAAGATAGTGAGGATGAAGTTAAATGTGAATTTTATGAAAAACTTGAATCGATTTATGACAAACTACCGCGAGGCTACATAAAAATTATTCTGGGAGACACAAATGCAAAGGTAGGGAGGGAACAAGTATATTATCCTACGATAGGTAGAGAAAGTTTACATGAATATAGTAATGATAACGGAATACGACTAATAAATTTTGCCACCTCGAAAAACCTAATAATCAAAAGTACTACGTTTAAACATAAAGATATACATAAATATACTTGGACGTCTCCGGATTCGCAAACCCGTAATCAAATTGATCACGTCTTGGTTCAACATAGGTGGCAAAATAGCGTAATTAATATTCGATCATATCGTGGGGCCGAATGCGGGTCGGATCATGAACTAGTAATCGCCAAAATTCGCCAGAGACTTATAATACATAGAAAAAATGAGGCTGGTTTTAATTATGATAATTATAATTTGGAGAAGTTAAAAATTCCAGCGGTTAGAAAACAATTCGAACTGGAAGTCAAAAATAGGTTTGAGGCGTTGGAATCGTCTGACGAGGATATCGAAGACATTGATAAGTTGTGGGAAGGTATCAGGGATAGTATTAAAGAGGTCGGTAACTCGTGTCTTGGAAAAAGGGAAAATAAAAATAAACCTTGGTTCGATGATGAATGTATTAACATGTGCGACAAAAGAAAAGCTGCTAAATTAGAAGCGTTAAATATTCCTAACGAAATCAATCTTGCTAACTTTCGAGCATCAAGAAAAGAAACAACTAAACTACTAAAATTTAAAAAGCGAGAATATCTCAAAAATAAAATAATAGCGATCGAAAGTAACAAAATCGAGAATAACGTTAAAGCCATGTACGAAGGCATAAACAGAATTCGTAAACAGTCGGGCCCGGTTACAACTGGAATTAGGGATGAAAATAACAATATCTTGGCCGATCCGGTAGACATCTTAAGACGATTCAAGGATTATTTCGATAGTATTTTAAATACGGAAAATAATAATCTATCTTTCTCTTCGGAATACCAGAGTGCTGAACCGTTAGTAGTAGAACCGAGTAAAGAGGAGGTTGAAATAGCCATTGGAAAATTAAAATCTCATAAAGCAGCGGGAACAGATAATGTCCCTAGCGAACTAATCAAGGCATGCGGGGAAGCTGGGATATCAAAAATATTTCTTTTGGTAAAGAAGATCTGGGAACAAGAAAAGATACCCGAAGAGTGGAAAGAGTCTATTCTCATTCCGATTCACAAAAAGGGATCAAAAACGGATTGCAATAACTATCGCGGAATCTCACTCCTTCCGGTTTGCTATAAAATATTTACGTTAATCCTAACTAGTCGAATCACCGAATACGCCGAGGAAATTATCGGAGAATATCAATGTGGTTTCAGGCAAAACCGATCAACCGTAGACCAAATATTCTCTCTTCGCCAAATATTAGAGAAAAAATTAGAATATAACGGAATCGTACATCAGCTTTTTATCGATTTCAAAAAGGCATATGACTCTATTAACCGCCAAAAGTTGTATAACATTCTGGTCGAGCAGGGAATACCAAAAAAATTAGTAAACTTAGTAAAAATGTGTATGACCGAAACGTTCAATAAAGTTAGAATCGGTAATTATTTTTCTGAGAAGTTTGAGGTCCGCTCTGGTTTGAAACAAGGAGATTCTCTCTCACCTGTTTTGTTTAATTTAGCGCTGGAATATGCCATTAGGGAGGTGACACGTACCGGAAAGGGTTTGAATTTGGGAGGGAATATACCCGTGCTCGGATATGCCGATGATTTGGTATTGCTTGGGGAGGACGTGGAAACCATAGAAATGAACACAAAAACGTTGATGAAAGCCGGACAAGAACTTGGGCTAGAAATGAATACGGATAAGACAAAATATATGGTTAGTCGTAGAAGTGGTGAGGATTTCGCGGATATCAATGTAGGGGGGAATACGTTTGAACAGGTAGAGAAATTTAGATATTTAGGGGCGATGGTAACTAGAAAAAACGAAATCGATGAGGAAATTAAGGCTAGATTAAAAGCCGGTAATGCTTGCTACTTTTCAGTCGCGAAATTGCTTAGCTCCCGCCTTCTGTCCCAAAACTTAAAAATTAGGATTTACAAAACTATTATTCTTCCAACGGTCGTTTACGGATGCGAAACTTGGCCGCTGACATTGAGGGATGAGCAACGGCTTAGAGTTTTTGAAAATAAAGTACTGCGTAGAATATTTGGACCGAAGAGGGATGAAATAACCGGAGAATTTAGACGCTTACACAACGCCGAACTGAGTGAACTTTACCCAGTAAATATAATTGACGTGATTGCAGCAAGACGAATAAAATGGGCGTGTAAAATTGCAAAACTTAGCTGTGAACGTATTCCGAAAAGATTAATAAGCGCGGTGCCGGATGGGAAACGTCCGAGGGGCAGGCCGAGACGGAGGTGGGAGGATTGCCTTCGGGCGGATCTATCGAAGTTAGGTCTGGAAGACGGTCGAAGAAGATGGATGGAGGTGTGCAGGGAGCGAGTGGTGGTGTCGGCATCGAACCTTCGGGTTCGTTAAGCCTTTATTATTATTATTATTATTATTATTATTTTCTTTTTGTATCATTAATTTACTGTTTAATTAAACTTCTATAAATATATATAAAGTACATAAATGATATGAATTTATCAACTATTTTTAAGAATAAAAAAGCTTCAAAATATGAATATTTTATATAATATAATTCAAAACCTTCAGAATGCCCATTATTGAAAGAATAATCCATTTTCTTTAAATTTAATGTTTTTTTTTTTACATTTCCTAGTGGACTACAGATCAAGACATTGCAGATGCTGTGCGCTCAGTTGGTGTACAGGATTTTTTAGAAGTTAAATTTTTCGAGAACCGTGCAAATGGTCAGTCCAAAGGATTCTGCTTGATTTCTCTAGGATCAGAGGAGAGTTCAAAGATATGTCTCAAAGCTTTACCTCGGAAGTATATTCACGGGCAGAACCTTGTTGTCACTTTTCCTACAAAATCAGCCCTCACCAAGGTGATTTCTTTATTCTTGAAATGTTTAATTTAATATTAATATTATTATTTATATTGTTTCTTTTAAATATATTTTAAATGAAATATAATAATTTGTGCTTTACTCTTAAGCTTTTGTGATTTAGGGCTGTATTAATTATTTTAGGCTTCTATATTTTTGTTATTTAACAATTAATTGATATTAACTCTAGTTTAATTTATAGCTAACAAAAATTGTATAAATATCTGGCCAATTAAATTTAATATTGTCAAGCTTTCACATGTGATTATAAGGTCGATTTCATTAATTTTTGCTTGAAAGATGACTGAAATAATGAAGATTGCTTTTTAGGGGCTAAATTATTAGAATTTTAAGGCTCATATTATTCATTCGTCAGTATATTTCGTTATGATTTCAACTTAAGCAACATGTAATAAAATAGGAGAATATTGTGCTCTTTCTGCTATTACAATAAAAAACACATTTCCACCTATTTTATCAAATTTTATGTTGATCAACTGGATTGATTCAACCTATTTAATGAATTATATTTTAAAATGCTGAATAATTATAATGTTTTTCTTTTTTTAATTTGCTTTGTAGAAAGAAGTTGAAAATTCTTTTTTTTCCTCACAAAATTAAATCTATTTAAGAAAAAATATTTTAACATTTAGTGCTTTATCTACAGCTCTCTGAGTAGTAAATAATTGACTATAATAGCCGTGATCTTTGGGTTGGACTCGGAGAAAAGTGGAAAGAGGGATGTGTGGACGGTCAGGGCCAATGAGAGTTATTCAGTGTTGCTGATTCTCTTCTAGCCTACAAAAAAGAAAACATTTCATTTGAATGTGATTAATGAAAAAATTTAAATTATGAAAAAATAAATTTTCTGTATATAAAATTGTAAAATGTTATGTGAAAATATTTTAGTAAGCAACCAAAGTAAAAAATTGTGACAGTTTTCCACAATTTTCTTTAAAATAACATTAACTTTTAATTTAGTTATTAAATGAACAAGGGATAAAATAAAGCTTACTATGATGCTTAAAAATGGCCAAGCTATAGTTGAATTTTATTAGTTGTTTGAGAAACCCAACATGTTGAAAAAAGTAAATTAACGTTTTTATTCATTCCTGGGCTTCAATTCTAGTTTCTGACAAGTTATATGTGTCAGCATAAAAGTTGAAGTTAAACCAAAAAACAAAAAAAAAAAACAATAGAAACCTAAAATAATTCTGAGTAAGCTGTCAACAAAACCTTGCGGAGAGCTGGAGGGCGGCAGAGCTCTTGCAACGTTGCTCCCGTTCCTCTTGCCAGGTTCTATCAACAACTGTTTACTATACGACTTATAAAGGTGGAGATACACTTATTTCACACATACACAGATACACTTATTTCACACATAGATAAGTGAAGATACTCTTATTTCAACCTCAAACACAGAAAATGTCAATGGAGGTAAAAAATAAAATAAATCAATTTTATTTTCAAATTTGTTTTATACAACACTCAGAATTGTTCATTTTTGACTAATGAATTATACTAGTTGTGTTGATTATAATGAACTATGCACATTTTTATCATGTAAGTTAATAGTGGCTTTATTTACACAGTTTGAGAATGAAGCTAAGATGAGGTCCCCCGCAGCTGCTAACAAACAAGGACCGCAGGGCCAGATGCCCCCTCGCGGCCAGCAGGCTGGAGTACTGACCAATGCTATGCCTGACCAGGGCCCAAGGCCGCAGCACCACCAGCCACCGCACTACAACCAGCAGTGGCATCATAACGGTATCCGCCACCCTGGTAATTTTTGCAATATATTTTTTTGCATGTTTATGGGCCTAAGTGATTTTTGCTGAACTGAAAATTGCTGAATACCTCGTACTTATAGATTTTTTTTAAAGATGTAAGATATTTGACTTCAGAATAGAATCTTATGAAAATGGTTGTGGGTTCAGTCAGAAGGACAGAACATAATGTATAGTAATTTCAGGTCTTAATGAGGGCTACATGATTAACTAGATAAACAATTTTTTGTGTTCCATATTTTTCATCTTAAATTTTTTTTTTCTAGATTAAGTTCGCATTTCATTCTCCTTTTTCATTTTTCTAAAAAATTTGTAGTTTTAAATTTTCTTTTTTTAATATATCCCTTTGTTACTTTAAATTCATTTATCATTAGACAGTGATCTTCAAGGTTTTTAACATATCAAGATTTTCCCCTCAGTGCGCTGTTTTGGCCAACTACGATTATGTCAACTGTCTGGTGCCTCTATGATTACTCTTAGAAAAAAAGTCAGAGACAAAAAGTAGAAACTATAATTTAATTTACTTGTTTATATAATAATTTTTTGTTTATAACATTTAATTTTCGAACTACATATTAAAATTATAAAAAAAATGTCAAAATTTTGACGTATGTCACCAAATGAACACACTAATAATAAACTTCCTGGTACAATATTTATATATAATTTTAGTATGTTTTTTGGGATATCTAAATGTACTCAGTTATAGAGTTTTATTTATCCCCAATTTCTTTGAGGCCAAAGTGGATTATTATAAAAATTAAATTTCAGTCTTTAATTTTGTATGTTAATCAATACGGCCTAATAGTTTTGTGAGCTACTAACTTATTTAAAATCAAAATAACTCAATCATCATCTGTTCTTTGTGGCCTATGAAAGTTAATCATTAAAGTAGTGGTCATAAAATCTACATCTTTGGGGCGTAGGTCTGCAGAAACGGCCCCTGGGATTTGTAGCCCAACTTGACTGATTCTAATGATCCTTATTAAACAATTATGTGAAAGTCTGCTGGATGTTCATAAGGTTGACATGTTAGTGGTGTAGGTCACGACAAACGGCCCAGATCTGAAAATTACCAAAGATAAAAAGGTTGTAGCACTATTAAAAATGAAACCACACACGAATTTTCATCCAGATTTTAACCCCTTAGCAGCTAAGGACTCTGGACGAAAGTTGCACTGAGAAGCTAGGCAGCTTTCACCCTCTCCAAGCTAAGGCGTGTAGGCCATGCTCTGCTGCTGACTGCCTCAACTTTTTCAACTCCTCATTACCTTTTCCGACTATTTATTAATGTTTTATTTACTTTTTATGATTCTATAATACCTTTATCATTATTTCAATATATTAAAATGCTAGATTATCGATTGTAATGAAAGATTACGTGATTTATGAAGGTAATAATGAACGAGGTTATAATAATTTTATTACTGCTCAGTAAACAACTTTCCCGACATGATGAAAGCAACACCAAACTAGCGAAATACTAACGAAATAAAACAGTGAATATCGCCAAACAACAGATGGATAAAAGCAGAGGACTATCGCTCAGAGCGTCTAGAACTTCAAATTAATATTGGTTGAACAAATATTTCCCCAATAGAGAAACCCCTGCAACCTAGCGGCCTCTAGATGTAATTATTAAGTCTCCGAGGATCCGCTAGGATGTGCCTCAGTCACGACAAGTTATCTCGTGTGAAGCTGTGGACATTAAATAAGTGAGATATACCGTCTTCCACTACTTGGGACCAGTGGCCCGCCACAAGTAATCACATCATCCGCTTGTATGGACCATCTTTTTTTTCTGAGATATATCGTCTAGAGCCATTAAAGGGTTAATAATTTCACAAGAAGTGGCTGGGATCTCAGACTAACTGTTGTCAGAAGTAACGCGTTTTCCAACATTTTAACCCGTAATTATTTTTTAAAATAGTTATTTGTTCAGAACCTCTACTTTGCCATGTGTGGCATATGAGGAGTTACTCTACCAGTGTAACCAACCTATTCTAACCAGGGTGGGAAGATATAGCTTTGTAAAGCGGGTCGCACTCTAGCATGCTTGGCCATCTGGCTCCATTTTTATTTTTACTCTGTCATCTTTATGAGTTTTACTGTCCAAGATGTTCCCTTAATTTATCGTGGAAATGTTTTACCGATAAACAGGTGGTTTTATAATATTTTGATACTTAGTGCACAATTTTTAAGATTTTTTTTTTTTCAGGACCACCTAGGGTTCCTGGACCTCACCATCATATGCAGCAGCAAGGGCCACCTCAGCCACCTCCCGGGATGGTTAGTTACTTTAATTTGATACAAATATTTTATCTTATGGTTGTGCTTTCTTGTCATTTAGCTATAAGTTACTCTTTGGATGCCTATTCTTCTCCCTAAAATATTGAAGTATAAGGAATATTTTAAAACATTTTAATTTTGATGAAAAATTCTTTATGAGAAGTTATGTAAAATGTTGATATAATACTCCAAAGTTAAACTTATTTAATTTATTCACCATTACTTAATTAATATATTTTTTTGTTATTTGTTGATCTCCAACTACTAATTTTTAATTTGTTCTATGATTTAAAGTTTCCAGGACCACCTAGAATGCCTGGTCCTCCAATGGATCAACATGGACCTCCGCCTCCGCGTCCTGATTGGCCTAGACCTCCAGGTAATCTTTTGATATCATTGTTTGATATTGAAAAATGAACAGGCACTCTGTTGTAAAACATTTAACTTTAAAAATTAAAAGAAAATTTATTGTTTCCAGCTTTTCTTTTAAATAAAACTCTTATGTCTGAACAGAAACTGAATAAATGTAATTAATATAGGTGAAAAAAACTATAGCTAAGGGGAGATTCTCTCCCTTACTAATTTTATATCAGACATTTTTGTCAATTCTTAATAGGTACAGAAAATACATTTGTACATAATAAGTACCTATATTTTAGAATAATTATTATTCTATTTAATAATTTTGGAGGACATAATATGAAATTTATTTTATGACAATTTTTATATTATTTTATATAGCTCAGGTTACATAATCTCGTGATTTATCTACGTCAGACTTGATTAACTTAATTAGATCACAGCTTTCGACTTCTGCTAATTTTTTTCGCTCAAAAGAGATTCTGGTCCTTTTTAGTGAGATCAGGATCATCATAAACAGCTGTGAACCACACGAAATTTTCAGGATTTTAAGGAGTGATAGTAAAAGCTTGATTAATTTAACAAGGAGAAGGTGCACTTCTGTTGTAGTACCAAATTCAGTTAAATCAAAACAATTTCTTCGTTTAATTGAGTTAAATAAAAAAAATATATATTTGAATTATTTAAATAAAACCATTTCAGTTAAAGTAAAATGAATAAAAGTGTCACGTTGTTATTTCATTTCTTATCGTGTTATCAGTGAGTGTGTGGTTATATAAACTATGGATGATAACAGTCAGTGCTTGTTTCCAACGCCCTTATGGGTATAACCCAGAACTGAAAATTTAGTGGGCTTAATAATTATTGCTCACGACTTATAATAATTTAAACTCTAAATGGTAATACTGTTTGGCCTGTGAACAGGTATGCAGGGACCAGGTTACGGTCCAATGGTGGGCCAGGGCATGCAAGGGAAGCAGCAAGGGATGCCGATGCCTGGCATGCACCAGCAGGGCCCTCCGCCCCCTCGTCCTGCCCCACCGATTCAAGGTAACCTATCTTTGATGGTTTAATTATTTGTTTTTGTTATTTTTACTTTCACTTATTTATTTTTTGTTAGAATTTCAATGTTTCTTTCTTCAAAGGTACTTGTACTGCTTTAAGAATTTTTGTTTTCTAATATTCTTGATTGGAGCCTACCATGTCCTCCCTTAATGAAAGTTGTGTTTTCAGGGATGCCTCCGAACCAAAATCCTGGAGGACCATACTTCCAACAGGCTCCGCCCCCTAGACCTCCTCCTCCGGGGCCTTCAATGGATTTTGGACCACCTCCTCAGGCACGGCCTCATCACCCACCCATGCAGCAGGTAATGTGCACTTAACATTTATCAAATTTTTAATGTTATTCTTATCTTGATACAGCTTAGATTGAATATCAATGGATTTGTCAAATAAATTATTTATTTCATTAGCTTATGTAGTTTTGATACCATTAGAGATTTGTTAATAGATAATACATATGTTTATAATTTTTTTTTTCCTTTCATTCTCAAGATAAATATTTGTCAATTTGATTCTAATTTATATCTCAATTATTTTATAGAAAAAATTATGTATGATGTTAGTTTGTGGGATAGACCCCTACTGCGCACCCCTTATCTCTAGGGATTGCATATCGTGTGTTTCTTGTAAAAAAATATTACGCCAATGTTCCCAGATAAAAAGTGGCTGAGCTGTCCCAAAATGGTTTCTAAACATGGCAAACTGATTAATTTGACTTAGACATTCATCCTTTAGCTTAATTTCACCATTATTGGCCTTTTGTTAAAGCTGGATAGTCAGAGAATCAGAATACATAATGAAAGATAAAGAAATAATTGGCTCAGACAACAGGAAATACCCTTAAAGTCACTTTTTAAGTCGTTCACGTTGTGAAATTTTTGTGAATTTGTGACAATACAGCCAACAATAACGAAAAAAAAATTACTAAAACATGTGTAGGAGTGGATTTTTTAAAAGCATCATTATTTAAAAAAAAAATGTATTTAAAGCTTTTAAAAAAAAAATGTGCCTGATCAGTAGAGAAATGGTAGTAGTTTGGGCGCCTTCATACACTAATCCTCTTACGCAGTAAAGAATAAATGATCAAAAAAAAAAAAATTATTGTTTCTTTCAATTAAATTTTTATACTAATATAGAGTAGTTTGCTATGTAAGGGGGGTTAATTTATTATTGTTTTCAATTAAGAAGTGATTAATGATTTAAAGGGATGCCAGAGCATTTTCTTGGAAATGCCCAAACTAATAAAATATTTACTTCCCCTGATTACATACAATACCTTCCCCTTTTTATAATAAAATAAAAATATGATTCCTCTTTTATGAATCTAAAGATAATAGACTTTCCAGAATTGGATTCCTCTCTCAAAGGTATATGTGGGGCAATATAATGTTGCATGCTTATAATATGAAGATATATATATATATATATATATATATATATATATATATATATATATATATATATATATATATATATATATATATATATGATTAAAATAAATAAAAAAACTGCATATGTATTTATGGTAATATTACTATTAATAATAAAAAAAATGTATTAACTATTTGTTTATTCATATCAAAACAAAGTAACAAACATTTTATTTATTATGTATCTTTAAAAGAATTAAATGAGATTTTAATGAAATTGATGATTAACACTGTCATAGCTGACGACCATTACAAGAACATATTTTAGACAAATAAAACATATATGATTAAACCAAATGTAACAATAAACTATAACTACTATATTACAAAATCATCAAACATATATACATATTGGGTACTCATCTAGATACTCCCAGGATCTATGACAGCTCTCTCCACTATTGTAACCTCTGATATAATACCAATTAACCAATAGCGCCAAATGATGATTTTAAGTCTCGTCAACTTGACACTCATCTTTACAGCACTAACTTGAAACACTTACTTAAAAATCCTCAAATACTCTTTTAAGCTCACCATGGATTACCATGTCAATTAAAAAGTCACTTATGATACTTTCTATGTCCTGAAGGGGCAGTCTACCACTCACTCAGGACTATCCAAAGTTATAACCAAAAGTACAAGTTGACAGTACGAAGTCACATTCAAGAGTCCCCCACTGGAACATCCCATTTCTCACCTAAAGAATGGAGGGGGAAATATTCCTCCACTGACAAATTTATTAAAAAGGCATTCAAATGAAAACAAAAATGATTTATTTGTAGGTTCTCAACCAGGGAAAACACCTGTAAACTTTAATTTGCATAACAAAAACAGGATATCTTGAATTTAGCACATTATTTTCCTAACAAGGAAACTTCGAAGGATATTAAGTTTCCTCACCTAGTCCATCTACTAATTTAGTTATTAATTAAAATATTGATCAGCTGATTTTAAATTTAGACTCCTTATTAAAAATGAAAAATTTTGATATCCAACAAGATATATTTTATTTGATTACTTATTAAGTTTTCTAATTGGTAAGTGGCTCTATCATCAGCTATGACAATGATATATGACTATTTTTACTACCTCTTAACCTAATACATAGCAAGTTATGACAATCAAAACAATATAGTAAAAATACTGTAATTATGTTACATGTGCTTATACAATGTATGACTGAGGTCTGAAGGTGTCCGAATCTCTACCGCTTTTTGGCTGATTAGGCGAATTTTATTAGGAACTGCTTTAAATATTTTCAAAGTAGAATGATTCTGTTTAAAGAAGAATTTGCTACCTGTTTTATTTGGAATTTTTTCAATATCGTTGGTTGTATTGTCACGAATTCTTTTTGAGTTTTACAACTTACAAGTGAACTACTTTGAAACATTGACCTTGTAGGTATTTTTTGTTGTCTAGGCTAATTATTAGCTGGTATATTTTAGAATAACTCCTACTTCCATACTTATTTATTGTTTTATTGATAACGAAGTTTCCTATGAATTTATGGTTGAACTTAACGCTGTCTATATTTTATAGTCCTAGGAAATATTTTTATGTGTGAAATTGTGTTGTTAAATTAATGTAGTTTTTTATTATTTCTTTTTCTTTTAGGAAGTAAAAATAAAAATAAGGAAGTATAATCTGAAGGTTATATTTTTTAATTTGTATATTAAATTCATGTATTTCCTCATTATTAAAAAAAGGTTCCTTTCTTATCTACAATAATTATATGTAGTTATTTGACTTACTGCACCATTTGTACTTAAATAGTTACTAATTGCTGAAGAATTCATTATTATGTGATATCCAGCAATCTGGAATTCCATATGTATACAGTATTCTATTTATATTCATAAATTTTGTATCTTAGAAGACCATGTTGTAATAGGATTCAACGTACAGTACATTATAAAAGTTCGAGAATGATGAACTTATCGGGTTCGAGGTATGACCATGACTTGGGCTGTCATGCTGTGAGAATTTTTTTAAAAAAAGTAGTTATAATGAGCAGTAGCTGGACAGCAAGTACAGGTGTAACCAACCTATTCTAGCCATGATGGGTAGGTTGAGATTTATTCCGTGGAGCCTCCACAAAATAAAAGTCAACCCTCCCAGGTTGGATTCTAACTGCCGCCGTTCAGCTCGAGCATGCTAAAGCAGGTCGCGCTCCAACACGCTCGGGTATCCCGGCCCAACTCATAATATATAAGCACTTATTTAAAAAAAAAAAAGATATGTTATTTTTTATATAATTCTGCTCATTAAAGTTATAATCTCACGAAAAGTGTGATACGGAAGCCTTAAAAAAAAATCTGTTGCGATGCGTGTAACACACAACCTTCACTTATCAACTTATTTTTATTAGAAATTGACGTGTATTGTTAAATGCCATTTCTCAAAGTCACACATTTTTCCACATTCATTTTCTTATTTTTGTTTCTATTTGCTCTGTAAAGTACACTAATTTTTTTTTCTTATTAAATAAAAGTACTTGTGATTATTCAGCAATTCAACTAATGCAATGCAAATACTCCAAGTCTTCTGATTTTATAATTCACTATGTAGTTGTTGAAAACTTCATATAGTTACCAAGAAACAAATAATTTCCATTAAATGCACCATAGAAACGATCGTCTGTCATTAAAGGCGTAGTGCGAATGCGTGGGCTCAACATGTTTTATGAGTTGGCGGAATATTTTTCTTTTTTTCTCCTATGTATGTTTACTTGATTTTTTTGCATATCTCATATTTAATGATCACAATAGTTTCCATTGCTTGATTTTTTTCATATTTCATATTTAATGATCACAATAGTTTCCATTGCTTGTGAAAGTAAAAATCAATATATGATCACTTGAATTGATCTATTTTCTTTCATCTTTGCATACATTAATTGTTCAGATTAATGTGTATCCAGTAAAATAATTGAAAATAATAGCAACATCATTTATTAAATCTAATTAATTTGGTTAGAACATTAAGAATAGACTTCAATTTTTGAAGAATGTAACTAATTTGGTATTAATGGCTGCAGTCAGTGAAATAATGTATTAATTTTCAATTTTTTAGTCACTAGCATTTTATTTATTTATATATTAGAAATTAATTAATTGTTCAAATGCCTACTGTCTTAAATTTCAATTAATTGGTGTCAGGATTTATGTAGTAATTATTTGTATCAACTTAGCTTTACAACTGGAAACATATATAACGTGTTGGACATTAAGTTTGTATAATTATTTTGTTGTATTGTGTTTACCTATATTCAATTAGTACTTATATAAGTTTATTGTTGACTTTCTTATTATGGCTAAGTTTAAAAAAAAAATTTTTTTGCTTCGAAATTTTGAAACAAAACAAGGGGAGGTTTTATACAGTTAAATTGCTGCTTTATTATTAAAAGTTGTCACTGACTAATATGGAGTAAAAGTATGAAATTTCAAAACATAATTGTTTGATTACTATTAAATTATACCATCCATAATATATTTCTTGAAGATGTTCTTATCAATGTTCTTTAGTCTGCATATACAATCTTCAATATTGAAATACCGTATAAATATTACACTACTTGAAACTATCTTGACATACAATTATTTCATACTCTCACAAAGATTCAAGGCTTTAGCATCAAAATGATTTTCTCGTGGTTATTGGGTTATCACTTAACACTCTAGTTTTATTGCTGTGAAGAGTATACTTTAAACTATGTATACTTTAAACTAATCTTCTTATTAAAATTTCATCTTTCGTAGATAAAGTTATTTATATGAATTGATATAATTTTTAAACAATTTATGAAATTAGTGTAAGGGGCAGTTTCAGGAAATGATTATTTTTTAAATATTTATCCAAAATATTTCAGGTAATTTTTTTTCCTCTATATCTAGAATCTGGATTGTTTAATTGTGTATGGATATGGCATGTTTAATTTATTATTGACTTTACTATCTTAGTTCTGCTGCATTTAGTTTGCTTAATTTAAAAAAAAAAATTTAATTCTTTATTGAATTTGAATTAATTTTCATAATTAATCCTTTTTTTTTTTTTTTTAACTGATTTAAATAACTCTGTTATGATACTTTTCTTGGCTTTATCCATTCTTATTACAAATCATAATTATCCAACTAGAACTTGAGTTATTAAATGACAAATGTAAGTATAATAAAATTATAAGTGTTGTCAGAGAATAAGTTATACAAAAGAAATGAAAAACACAGAACTAAACCTCTCTTAAAACCTCATCCATCTAAGGGATGGGAACTTCTTTCTTATCTTTTTTAAAATATTGGTGGATTGTTAATGGAGTTAGTAGTATGATAACCTGTCCTAGTAACGGGTGCCTTCCGTGATGAATAGAACACTTTAATATACTTCTATATGTTTCTAAGCAAGATGCAAGATTTTTCTGTGTTTACATATGTATTAGTCAAGGAGAAATAATGAGTTGTTTATGGGAGCGGTGAGGTTTAACAAACTCCGTTCAGAATCCCTTGGACTGGGTGGTCCAAAGTTTTTTTCAATGCTCCCTCCCATGTGTGATTTTTATGTAATCCAGGCCCTTTTACATGTACATAACTGTGCATTTGTTATAACACTTTTACTTTTATTTGTAATTCTTAAATTACATTTATTGTGTTTTGTTTCTTAGGTGGTATAACTTAAATGATCAAAGAGGTTTTCCTTGCCTATCAGTGATTAAACATTAATAATGTTTAAGTTACAATAAATAAGCTTTGTGCCCTCGTTAGGGGTTGGGAAATTATGTGCCCCAACTTCATGTTACGTCTACCTATTATGTCCGAGGCTTGCTTGGATTAAATGCTAAACATCAGAAAAGGTTTTCATTTGATCTTTGTCGAAAATAATTTTTTATTGACTTATGCTTTTATGATATTGAATATTTTTGATGAACTTCGTGACTATCTCTTTCTCTTTACCCTGACCAATTTTAATTTCAATTATGCTGTATTACCATATTAGTCTTTATTGGACTCTTATTCTATGGTAACTATTTACCATTTACTCTTTATATGGAACTATATCCAAACATTTGTTGACAATGTTTTAGAGCAGTTGTAATGAGCTCATAATTTGGTATTTCATCCATGACAAGGGAGATTGTTTAATTGTTCTATTATTACCATGTTATTAGTTCATAAATATTGTAAATTTGTCCCTAATTCTACCATATGTGGTTTTAGGTTATAAACTTTGATTGTAGTTATTACTTTGTTTTATCCTTAATATTAAAGATTTATTATATATTTATGTTGCATTTGAATTTTTTTACTTTACTTACTAGGATGAAGGCATTGTAAAGTTGACATACATATGTTATCTTGAATGGTGATGGAAATGATTTAAAAAAAAAAAAAACAAAAAAAACAAAAAAAAAACGACGTTTTTACAATTTACTTATTTTGCAAAAACCTTCTGTTCTGGCTTATTGTTTTGGTTTGTTAATATATAATAATAAATATTTTACTTATACGTAAAATTATATTGTAATAATAATGATCATATTAATTTCTCAGTTATCCTTTGCCTGCATTAGTATCAGGTTGGAGCTTCCGTTTTTAAGTGGCGCTCGTCCTTTCCCCTGTCAGTATTATAATCCAAGAGACTTGCCTTAATTTTATGAAATAATATTTTTCTTATTATTTTCTCAACAAGTCTGGGTCATGCAGTTCTCTTTTTAGAAGAGAGATTGAATAAAATATATTATTTTCTTTTTAGTTTTAATATGTAATTATTTTAGTGTAAATATGTATTTTTTTTTTTTTTATAAGCCCGAGTCTAATGTTTTCATGGATAGTAGTAAAGAAAGACTTTTTCCATGTTCATTAATTTGTTTCATGACTTATTTTGCTTAATTTAACACTGAAAATGTGGCTAGGGTTAGGATTCATTGCATTGACCCTGTAGTCTCTGTATGTATATACAACCAAAAACTTCTTAAAAAATTGGCATTAATTGCATCAAAAGGTTTTATTGTTTCAATGGCTCAATTTCTATCCTAATATGACTATCCTAGGATTTTCCACTTGGCGGAGTTGTCATAAGGCCACTTTTTGCAGTTGAACTTGAAAAGTATTCACAATATCGAAAATGTTCCAATTAATAGTTATTGGGTATTCAATTCTTCATTGAATGAGGGCATGTTTTATGGACCTCCCATTCCTAGTTTCAGCTCATCTAAAAAAGTTTCATTTCACTTCCAAATATTTCGGGAAACAGGTAGTTCAAAAAATACAATTTTGTTGTTGTCAAACGTAGGATTTATTCCTCTACAACTTTTATACCCTTTTTATGAGCTATTTTATTTGTATATGGGCTAGTTTAGCTTCTATTATATGTTTATGATAAAGTTTACTTTTTTAACTAATTTCTGGTAATGTAAACTAAATTATAACCTATTTCAATAAAAAAACCCATTCAACCAAGTTATAGAGGAATAAATCCTGCATTTGATGACACCAAAGTTGTGTTTTTAAACTGCATGTTTCCTGAACTATCTGAGAGTAAAATGAACTTTTTTATAAAAAATTAAAATTTGACTTACATTGGTGAAATATAAAATGGTCATGGGTGATCTATATGAAATACATTTATGTTGAATGCTCAATAACTCTTAATTGGAAAATTTTTGATATGTGCACTTCTTTATAAAAATAATTTTATGTTGAAATCAAGAGGGCGTTTAAACAATTTCTGTAGGATATATATTTTTCATCAGTGATATCAGGAAATGTTTTCATATAAAAACTTACTAAAAAAAACATTAGAAATGCAGAATTCGCTTTTCTAGAAAATATTTATCTAATCTACCCATATAACTCATTTAGTTTCAAAGAATTGGAAAACAACTGCCAAAAATAAATCATACATCAGTGTAAATTAATATTAGCACAAAAAGTGATAATTAAGACCTTAATATCTGCCATTTTATTGGAATTATCAATTTTAATTTTTGCTAATTACTTTATTACATGAACTATGAGGCCCTGTTGAGCCAGGGTTTAGGGTCAGTTCTTTAGTTTGGTTTGGTGCAAGGGATGAGTGTTTGTATGGCATTTTGGCCAGGCCTATAGGAATCGCTGTTTTCATTTTTGGTTCATTGGTGCTGCAAGGTTAGGTATGGGCGTAATTTAGGCACCAATGGTTTTCCTTCTTCAAATCTTCATGTAGTAGATGAAGGATAAAATTGAGTAAAAATGCCAAGTCGTAAACAGATTTCAGAAGTTTGATAGAACAGACACCTCTGTTTATTTGAATTTTCTTTTCTTCTTACCAATTCATTTAATTTAAATGAAACTTGTCGTCTATGCATTAATTTGAAAAAATAAAATGAAGCTTTGATTTCATGTGTCATAAGTATATTCAAATTTTGTTTAGGTAATATTTTTTATTTTAATTTATTAGAATATTTATTTTATTAGAAGTGTCCTTTTAATTTATTTTCTCTTGTACATTTAATTTTTCTGGCTTGAGGGAAATATTTCAATTAAATTTGTTCTTCCTGTTATCCAATGATCCAATTCAGGTTGTGATTAACAAACTGGTCAATGTTACTTTGGTGAAATATAGTCAACTCACTTTGGTGAAATATAGTCAACTCCTGGTATCTCAAATTTTATGGGAATGATAAATCTCTTAATTCGACATTTTGAATTATTATGGTAAGAGTTTTAATTAAGACTCAGTGGTTTAAATGCTGAAAATCTGATATACCATAGTGTATATAATGTATTTTAACAATTTTGTTTTTATATTATTTATTTGTGGATGCAGTGTAAAGAGTGTTAAGTTAAAAAAAAATATGATAATAATATTTTTATGTGATGGAAAAGGTTGGGGGTGTGGTCATATAAAACAACACTATATGAACACCAGAGCCCGGATTTTTATGCTGTAAAAAGCGTCAAAATATGCCATATACTATGCAGTAAAAAACTATAAAATATGCAGCATAAATTCTAAAGCATTAAACAACTGTAATATTCAAAGATACTGAGGTGCATAAAATATTTCACAGGAAAGAAAGTGGAGAAGACGATCTATAAATGAAACCAAATGATTTTAAATTTTGTTGAAACTTGAAACAAATATTTCCGATAACATTAAACTAAAATATAAAAATAATTCAAACTTACCAGTTAACAAAAAAAAATACAAGAATAACAGCAATAAAGATAACTAAATTAACAATCAATAATATATATATATATATAAAACTAGTAAATTGATCAATAAAATTATCTGAATTGAAATTAATTATTAAATGCATTTTTAAATTTATGTCTTTGGATCCTAACCTTCTATCATTTAAAAATTCGAAAATGACGTTTCAACATCAACTGATGTGTTTAGAGAAAGTTTATAAGCACCTAAAATTATCAAGTTGTTGTCTATGTTGCTGAGAACAATTGAATTATCCCTGTTTAAAATTTGATTTATGTTTCCAGGATATTAACCCCTGAATTTTTTATAGAAACATCTTCAATTTTTTCTTTCAAGGTTCTCCAACATGGCCTGGGAGGCGAATTATATTTTTATTTACTAATGAACAGAGGTAGAACTTCAGGAATCTCAGTAATCATTGATTTGAAGAAGAAGAACTTATTTACGGCTAATAACCTGATCGACATTAGGAATCTTATTTCCCACGTTCGAATTTACTTTTATATTTCTAAAAGTATTGTTTACTTTATTAGATCATCAAAATATGCAAATATATGCAGTTATCATCAAATATGCATACTCTAAATTGTAATTATATCTGGTCCGCTATTTTAAAGAATCATACAAACAAAATATGAAATTGCATAAAAATTCGAGCCCTGGTTATAACATATTTTGTGCTGACGTTTCGACACGAGATTCAGGTTTTCAACAGGGCTGTCTGGTCCGCTGGTATAGAACGGCAGCCCAGATGAAGACCTGAATCTCGGGTCGAAACATCGGCACAATATATGTTATTACAAAAATAGTGTTGTTTTATTTGACCACACCCCCAACCATTTCTATCACATAAACTTCTACTGTCAACCATGTACCTCCATTATAATTTTTTTATTTATTTTCACTTTGTAGATTTTTAACCCATTTATTAGTTCATTTAGCACTTTAAACGTTTGGCAACCTCCTGAAGGGTTAAATTAATCAACGATAATTAATGAACTTGTCGCCTACAAACTTCAGTAATCTACAAAGTCATGGGCTAACAAATTAAAAAAAAAATTTTTTTTTGGACTTAACACTTTACACACCAGCCATATTAGAGTAAAAACAGCTTGTTTATTAAAATATTTTTATATTAATGTTGGCTTATACCAAATATCTTAAAGTTCTAGAGCTTTAGAGGTCTTCCTATAAATCATAGATGCAGTTAAACTTATGTTTTTTAATAGAATAAAATTTTCTTCAAGAGACTGGATAAAATTTAAGATATTGTGAGTTGACTGTAATTTAAAGTTGGGTAATTTATTTAATTTTATAAATAAACTCAATAATTATTAGAAAAATAATGTAAATTGAACGAACATTCTATTGGTCTTTATCTAGCTTATTATTTTATTTTATTTTTTCATGCTATTCCTTTATGGGGATGGATGTTTTATATATATATTTAAATATTGATATGCATGCATTGAATCTATAGTTGTCAAGGGATTACTTATTTATAAATTTTATTAAAGTTCAGACTACGACGAAATAATCAATTTATGTTATTTTGTGTCTTCTTTAACCGTTGTAAATTTTTGTTCATGGTTTTGGAAAATTATCCTTTTCGATCTCTTGATATTATGTGTATATATTTTAAAGTAATTTTATTTGACTTAATGTACATTGCTTGAGCTTCTATTTGTACAGAGTATATTAAAGCGTTTGTATTAAAATATTTTCTAGTTGATAAAAATTAACCATTTGTTTAGGTTTCTTATATCGCTTACATATTTTATGATTTGTTTAAAAATAATTTATTTAATTATTCTGGTTCATATGTATTGTAATTATAAGGGGAATGAATACATATATTAACTAAGGTTTTTTAAGTCAATGTAATAGTATTGATGTGTATGTTATTATGCCAAGTAGTACCCGATGGGAGGCCAGCAGCCACCACCTCAGCAGCAGCCTATCGTCGCGATGGATAAACAGATGCAGTTCTCTGAAATAGAGTTTGAGGAGATCATGTCGCGGAACAGGACAGTTTCTAGCTCTGCAATATCAAGGGCCATCTCAGATGCTGCTACAGGTTATATTTCCTCAGAAAACAGAAGAGAATATTATTGTCTTGTATTTGTTAATTAAGTCGTCTGACATCTGGCCTGTGACATTTTATTTTTGTTTTACCCCCTACCTGGCTACTAATTGCATGAAGGGAGAAGGGGGGGTATCATAAAGGTAACCAACCTATTTTAAACATATTGAGATGGCTGACATTCTGTGGCTCTGCCACAAAATATTTCAAGTCGCTCATGACAGATTCCATCTAGAGCTGCTAAACTTAGAGCTTAAGGTGTTTTAAGGGGACCTTTACTCTCCCAGCCATCATGGCCTCCTTCTGGCCTGCTGTATCTCTTTCCCATTCATTATGTTTTATAGATATATAGCCTGCTGATATCACTTCAAGTTCATTTTATATTTATCTTCATTGGTTTATTTAATTCAGTAAAATGGCTTAAGCTTAAATAACATTATTTCTTCTAAGGTCATATTTATATTGAAAACTGATTAGCTGTCAACAGTTTCATGAATAATTTTTTACAAACCCAATAGTTCCTATACAGTTATAAATTTATGATTATAGCTGTTTGGTTTGTGAACTTAATGACATATTTTTCACATATTCAAAAATATGAATCACATATTTTTCATGGACATTGGCTTAGTTTATCTTTGATGTGACATTTTGCTAAAAAATTATAATAGTATTTAAACATTTATAGTTAACTGAAGCTTGTATTACAAACTACATTAGAAAATGGCCAGGTGTCAACACTATGTTTTACCTTTTTTTTATTTGTAGTTTAATCTATTTGATAGAATGTTATTAAATTAGCTCATAAATTAATTGCTTTTATGATGTATCATATCTCACTTTGTATCACCAATTTTATTCTTCTTTCTATTTTTTTTTCTCTTTTAATAGTCTGTAATGTTGTATTCTTTATGTATGCAACATAAACACTGTTTTGTAGATTAAAAAATATTTTGTATATCTCAGAATGTTATGTTTAAATTTAGCCTTTAGCTTATTTAAATTGTTTTAGACTGAAATTATAATAATCTTTATTCGCCTGTTTTCAGGTGAGTTCTCAAGTGCCATTGAAACTTTAGAGACGGCTATATCTTTGATCAAGCAGTCAAAGATATCTAATGATGATAGATGTAAAATCTTGATATCTTCACTCCAAGATACTTTGCATGGTGTTGAAGCAAAGAGATATGCTTCAAGCCGGAGGGGTTGGTATTTTTCATTTATTTGATATAGCTGAAAATGCTTTAGAGATTGTCTGATAATACATTTCATTTTTTCAGAGCGATCCAGATCTCGTGATCGAGAGCCTCATAGGAGATCTCGTAGAAGCAGATCTAGAGAGAGGAGCCGTGACAGGTTTGCTAAGAAGTCAATATCGTTAAATAACTTTTCTATTAATAGTCTAATATATGCTTAGTAATATTTTATGATTAGGCCAATTTGTTTTAACTCCAATGTGTTTTTAATAATTTTATTGATGTAAAATTATAAAGCAAAAATGTCAAACAAAGAATTACAACTCAAATTAGTAACACTGTTACAAAACAGTTACTATCAGTGAAAGAACAGTGACTCTAAAACAATGACTGTGCTTTGCGGTTCAATTTAAGAGTAAGACACTAATAGATAGCTTCTTATATACGGCCCGGCCAGTATGAGTCCATGTCCATGATGATAATTACATCTTCTATATCAGCCACAAGAACCGAAACACAGTTTGAGCCTAACTGTATTTCTACCTCGGCTTCCCTGAATACCGTGGCTGCTTCTCCTGTAGTGGTCCTCAGTCGCCACCAGGAGGGAGACCTTCTTGCCAGCTACTTTAGAGCAGACAATAACCTTTGTAGCTCCAGTGTCTTACAGTATCACATACTTTCTGCCATTGATCTGCATATACACTGTTGGCTCTGCGTCCTAAAGGGGCTACCATCACGACGGAAGGGTTTTGGGGGCTGTCTTGGGGCAATATCTCCCTCCAGGAGTCTACCTGTCTTATTTTTCCTTTCTCAAGAGTAACTCATTCCTTGCAGGTGCTTCTGTTGTGTCCAACAGTTAAGAAGACCAACACAAGCTCCAGAGCTGTAGTGGTCTTCTTTTCCTGGACTCTAGAGCCTTTACAACTTTTAAAACCAAGTTTTCCCGGTCGTTATGGTTTACTGGCTCCCCAAAGTTCCTGGCAATTCTAGAACTTGTTCAATGTAGCAGAAATTAACATCTGCTAAGGTTTCACATCACAATATTTTATTTGTTAATTTATTGTAGGATACAATCCTGTAATGATTATAAGCCTAGGTAATCCCCTTTCTTGTGTGTCAGACAAATAGCTAACCCTCAAAAAAATTGCATCAGTTTGTATCTGCCTTGCTTTAGCAGCTCCGCTGGGATATTGTATTCATTGAGGGCTATATTGTTCTTCATCTCTCAGTGTTTCTTTTTTATCATTCTAGTTTTCAGCTTTATATTAATTTCAAAAAGACTTACAAGACTTCTTTTGTACACCAGAAGTCGGTTTTTGTTTGAGTAGAGAATATCCAAGCATTTACTCAATGCTTGGATGCTATCTAGTATGCTCTAGTTAGATATATTTATTGAATGAAACCATTATTCCATTAGGCTTATAAAGAGGTATTAATTTTTTCAATGAATCACAAGCAATGTAATAAATTTTTAAATTTACTCATAAAAAATTCGTTATTATGTTCATCATTAGAAAAGTAAGTAATACCAACTAAGGTATAGCTAAGTGGGATGTCTTATAATAGGTTGGTAAGCTGCTAATGTGATGCTGGGGGAGCTATCAATTCCTGACTTTCAAGCTCACTAATTTGTTTATTATTATTAATTTTTTTAAACTTTTTCACGAAATAATTTAGGCATGTAAATGGATAATGCTGCAAGTGCCAAAAATTGAAGGAGAAAAAAAGTAATTGTAAATTTAAGCGAATTCGCCAATGTTATGGATTTAGTAGCAAGTGCCTCTCTTGAAGATTTTTGTATCTAGAAATGCTAAAAGGTATCACAAATGCTGTATTTCTCATGGTTGGCTAGTGAAAATGTTGTAAGGGCCACCAGCTAAAGACGTTACAATACCATTTAAGGACCAATACTTCCTTTGATATGATACCTTTTCTGAACTTGGTATTTTTGGAAATAAATTATAGGTGCTTATGCAATAATGATACTTAAAGACAATTATATAATTATCCAAGAGAGATGGAACAAACTAATATTGGAATTATTTTGTAGAAATTATTGGGCGTTTCTCTAATATTTTTCCTTATTTTTAGAACCAAATTTGAGTTCAGATATAATTTTAAAATTCAAAATCAATAATTTAGCAGTTACAGCCTTCTCCATTTTCTCGTCATTATTTTAAAAGCTTTTGCCCAATTTTTTATGCTTGTGGTTAATATATGTTTCTCGAATTTGGATTTATATCTGTTTTCATTTTTTCAGGTATTATGGAGAAAGTGGTGGAAGTAGTAATTATGGCAGAGAGAGGTCCAGGAGCAGAGAAAGGGATCGAGAGAGGAGCCGTGACGAAAGGTAATCTGGCCATTGATCGAATTGCTTTATTCACAACTGGAAGAGATATTTATTATTTTAATTTTAATTGGTAAATTAACCCTTTGCATGCAGCGGTAGGGAATAGGTTAAGGTACGTGATAGGACAGCTTTCATGAGGGTGGATATATAGAAAATGGTCCCATACTCAGGCATTTTGTAGCTCAGGAATTTATAGATATTTTTATTATTTATCTAGATTTATTTACATCTCTTTGGTGATTTTTTCCCCTCTTAGACTAGGAGAAATGTATCTATTTCATTTGATAGCTATTCATGATGGTTCTAATTATAATTAGACATTAGTTCATTTTTTAACAATTTATATTATTTAGTAAGCATTGAATTGATTTCATAATGGAATGCATCCTTGATTGTGAACTTGAATATTTGTGGAAAGATTTTTCTATTTGTCTAATGCATTAATTGTTTTATTATTAGTTACTACAGGAATTATGGCTTATCTTTCTTCATGGTTAAATCAATCAAAATCATATTCATTGGCTTGCTTACCTTTTTTATTTTCACTTACCTATATATGAAATATATAGTAAGTGGAAGTATTGCGATCGTGAAAAATTTTGACTTCCGGTTTTCAACGGAAATACATGTTTTGGGGTTCCTCTGAGTCCAATTAACCAAGTCCCGCGAAATGGTCTGTGTGTGTGTGTGTGTGTGTCTGTGTGTGTGTGTGTGTGTGTGAACGGACTAGCTCAAAAACTATAAACTGTGTAAACCTGAAATTGGGTATTTAGTGTATGTATATGCCCGCGATGTGACAGAAAATTTCATCAAAATTGCTCAAAGAGAGGGGGTACTTTATTTAATAACTTTTTAATTTTTTTTAGATTTTCTCAAAAACGGCTCTAACGATTTTGATTAAACTCGGTATTTGATGTATAAATATGCCCCAGATATATATGACTGTAAAAATTTCATCAAAATTGATCAACTGGAGGGGGGACTTTACTTAATAATTTTTTTTCTATTTTCACGTGTTTTTTTATTTACTCAAAAACGGCTTTAATGATTTTGATCAAACTGGGTATTTTATGTATGTATATGCCAAAGATGTGATAGCCAACATTTCAACAAAATTGGTCAAACGGAGGGGGCACTTTATTCCATAACTTTTTTCCAATTTTTACCTTTTTTTCGATGATCTCAAAAACGGCTTTAACGATACGATTTTTATCAAATTCGTCATGTTTAACGAAAATTAGGTGTTCTTTAATATCAGGTAAGCTTTATCATTATTAAAATGTTCTGAGGGGGCTTAAATGAGGTAGGGGCCTTTTTCGTTTGTTTGTTTTTTTGTTTCCTATAAAGTACCTTTGTTTTTGTTTATATGGAGAAATTAACTGTCTCAAGTTATGCCTAAAAATAAGAAACGGCTGAATATTAGATATGATAAAAACAAAGAAAACATATAGAGGAGAAAAAAAGAAAAATATTCAGTCAACTCATAAAACTCTTTGAGCCCAAGCATGCGGAGTACGCCTTTAATGTTCATTTGAGAAGTGGCAATTAACAAAACGCATTAATTTCTAATCTAAGTAAGTTGGTAAGTGAAAGTTGTTTGTTGCGAACACGCACCAGATTTTTTATTCTTGGATTCGAATCAACATTTGCAATGTTGGTATTCTGATTAAGAAGTTTTCAAAATTATCCAATTTTTCGTATCAATGTCCACCATGGAATTATTGATCCATGATGGTATAGCATCATTTATTAAATGCCTGTTTTTAAAGCTTCATTTGAAAATTAACGGGACAAACTGGTCATTTTTATGAAATTTATCTTTAAGGTTAAAATAACTGGGGTGACTATAATAATAAGTTTTTTATTGAATTAATATTTAATGCAGAAACTTTGTTTGAATGAAACGCCTAAACTAAAGATTTTGCTAATCGAAATGAAATTATCTTTACTCTCACATCATATCAGTTAGTGATCTCTTGCCTTTTTTAGAATCTTGTGCTCCATCAGGTAATATATTGCCTTTCACTCTCGATTGTTTAATTGCATAAAAGACAGGGAGTATATTTGATTAAGTAAAACTATTTGTCTTTACATCATCTCTATAAATTTATATTCGATGTTATGTAGAGATCTTTTTTTTTATTTTTTTATTATGTGGATTCTCTTTCAACCAAATATTTAAATTTTTCTCCTATTCAACTCTTATGATTTTAATGGACATAATCCATATCCTTTTCTTCACAAACACATTATAATCCATTATGTAATTTGTAATATACTTTCCATTTAATTATAATAATTCTGATCTTTGGTTATGAATTTAACTTTACTATGGAAAACTGAGGAACATCTTAAAATAGTCCATGTATGATCCGCTATAGTTGAATTGCTTTCTTTTCTTTCACGGATCATTTAATTTTTACTGTTGCTTTGCTGTTTGCTTTTTTTAATTTAATTATTATCTAAGGAATCCTATCTTCACTTTGGCATACATAAGTGTACAGTTCCAGGTACTACGAAGAAAGATACCGGGAGAGAGAAAAGGAAAGAGAGAGGGACAGGGACAGAGATCGTGAAAGAGAGCGGGAAGGAAGGCACTCAGAGAGGGAGCGGGAAAGGGAGAGCACCAGGACGTCTTCGAGGCACTAAACACTCCCATAAAGCGGCTCTCTTTGCTGTTTTATTTATGAGACATTTTATCATAAAAACTCTTGTATCTTTGTAGCTGGTTTTAAGAAAATATGTGTGGTTGAAATATTGAAGCATATTTTTAATCTTAAAAACTTTGGTTTAGTAAAATATAGTTATTTCATTTTATTCTTATTCATATTGTGATAAGTATCATAAAAGTTTATTTAGACACCAACATCTTAAAAAAATGTCTAATTGGGATGTAGCATATTGACATGGCATAGTTTTGTCTTTGTTTTTTTTTTTCTTATATTTTATTCATGATATTAATTTTGCTTGTGAACTTCATTTTATGCTTGTATAAATCTTGGTTGATTAGTGTAACTTAAAACTTTATAAAATATGATTTGTTGTTTTGATTATCTCCCAAAAATCTGGAAAGTTAAGATTCAACGGTGGTAAATAAGAAAACTTCTTCCCATTTTATGGTTTTTGAAGTACCAGAAAGTTTTATTATGGTGGTTATTATTTTTTTGATTTAGATTGGTGGGCTAAATACCTTCAGTGATTGAAATATGCCAGTAATAACAACAGTATCATTATCATATAAGTAAAATAGATTTTTTTTTTTTGCAATGAAATTATAATTCAATTATTTCTATTATAGTCACATTCACCCACCGTGTATCACTGGTGCTATTATTCCAAATAGTCTCTTCAGCATTTCAGTTGTTTTATTGAAGGGAAAATCTAGAGTCAAGACTTAATTCTACTAGTTCACCCTAATTATTTACAAAATAAAGGAGTAGGACTGGAATAAGGTATTCCTATTAGTAAAAATATAATTACGGTATTTATATTCATTAAATAGAAAAGTGATTTTTATTGTGATTATGAAATTATATCGATAAAACTTGTTGAAGAGTTGCTATTTCCCTCATATATACTCAATCGTCCATTAATTGTGAAATACAACATTTTCATTTTGTTACAAATACTTGCAAGTATATAATAAGTAAGTTAATATTGAACAATGTTTTTATTACATTATTTTAAATTAATTTTAATTTATTATTTAACAAGGCGATCGACATATGCTCAATTTTCAAAACTATATTGGTACTTCAAAATAAACACTAAAATAAATGTGCATGTAACCTTTAGAGTTTGATCCAATCTACTTAAATACAGTAGAAAATGGCATTTGTTTACTACATATTTTTCTATGTCCAAAGACCCAAACAAATAAGCAATCTTAATTTTAAGTACCACAATTAGTTATTTCTATGTAAATATTTAGAACTACTGCCTCCTCAATAATTAAATTGCCAAGCAGTCGAGTACAGCTGTCTGTTTCATTTCATTTTTTTAATCATGCACTATTCCAACTCTGTCAAATTATAAAATGCTAGCTGACTCATGCAAAGTTTCACACTCTAACCTGCCTTAATACCATTTAATTAAAGTACTTACTCACTGTATATTTAGTATCCTACATCCATTTAGTGCGTCATGGGTATAGGTGAGGGTTGAAGTAAAGAATAGATGTGTTTAAATTATAGATTATTTATTATTTGTAACATAGGTTTAAGGTATTTATATATTTACATAGTATTTACGTGTTTACAAAACCTCTTTGTACACTATGTTTATGGTCATCTGTGATTGTTGGTGGGTTTGTCTTACACAGACATAGTTGTTACTGAAAGAGCGCACCCTGGAAAACCCCACAACTTATGTAAATAAACATATTGCTTGGAAAGCCAGTGTGCTGATTCTATTGAATGAAATATCGCATGTTTTTGCTTGTAACTTGCAAACAACGGCGGCAATCGGAAAAGTGTATATAACCAAAAATGTTCGTCTTGACGAACTGAAAAAAAATGACACCTTCGAAAACCTTGTGACCATTTTCGCTGAGAATTGCAGTTTTTCGCTTAAAACTCGCTAACGAAGGGGTTAATCAGAAAAATGTATATGACTGAAAATGTTCTCCTTAAAAACCTTAAAAGATTGACACCATATAGAAACCTCTACAAAAACCTTGGTTTTGCACTTACAACTCGCAATCAAAGGCAAAATGAGTGATTTGTATATTTTTCTGGTGTAGTGTAGTGTGTAGTGTGTAGTGTTAAGGAAAGCATTAAAATGATGCCTCATTCATGAAATTTGATGAAGTATTAGGGAAGTTATGGCCTACCGACAAAAAAAAAAAGGCCTTGAGAAATAATATATATGATTCTAAACACTCCCATTATCTAGAATTTATTGGATTAATAATCATTAAGTTTTTGAGTCTTTAACTTGAGTTGCTAGCAATGTGAGGTGATGTTTTCCTTGAGAAGTATCCTGAAAAAAAAAAAAAAATTAAATACTGAAGGGTAACTTTTGTAAAAAAATTGTTTGGTAACATACCTTTGTTCATTTTTGTTTCTAATTATTTTAATGAAATTCCAGATGTCGTCTGAGAGTAGTTTTGACTCAGTCATTGCAGCAAAGTGACCACCAGTTGGGTAGAGGTTAAAGGATAATAAATTACTGAATGCTGCTTGAACTGCCATTTTTGGAAAATAGGCTATTTCATTTTTGAACCAGGCACAAGCACTTGGTACACTTATTGGATACCTGTTAAATATTTTTGCATTAATGAATACTTTATTGCTTTTGAATGTTTCCGGAAGAAAAAAAAATCTCAAATTAACACGTTAGGTAATTATAATCAGGATAATCTCAAAATGCTAGCCCAAATGACCACATCTTAGCAATTATGTCCCCTGACTTACTTAACTGGTAACTGTATAAAAATCCTCAGCAAACTGCTGGGGCCATATTTGAGGGAATGGACAGATAAGGTGGAATGTGAAAGCAAATCTTGTAGCCAATGCCTTTTTCTTCCACCCCTCATCGCTGAAATTTAGTCAATGAATGTATCCCAAAATAATGGAAGGTCAATGAAGGAAAGAGCTAATGGTAAAAATTGCCAAGAAAGGCAACCTGGATGAATGCTTAAATTAGAGGGAAATTACACAATGCATGATATTGTGCCACATTATCCTGGACAGGATTAGAGAGGCTGTTAATAGTGAATTGAGAAAGGAAAAGGTCAGGCTTAGGTCAAGAATATCTTGCGTCCACAGGATCAACACCTTCAAAATAGTCTAACAATGGTCTGGGTTCCACCAGACGAAATAAAAGTGCAAGACGATATTGTGAAAAATATTGAAGTTAAAAGAGACTACGGTAAATACAAGTAAAAATATATGCCCCTGATTAGGTTAATTACTTGTTTAATATTTTTTTTTTTTTTATTGGTCCTCCTCTTCCTCGCCTGTTAGGCTACACGGGGTTTCCCTGGCCAGGGGAGTGGGTGGGGGATTGATGTCGAGTATTAATAAACGTCCCCTGGCTCCGGGTTTTGAACTTGCTATCTTTCGATTCTCAATCATATGTTGCCATGGGCAACGCGTATTTTATGACGCGTTTGCCCACTGGGCCATCCCGCCACCTTAAGGTCTGGCCACACATGTCCGCACCGTAGCAATAATACAGGTTATATTCAGAATATTTTTAATTTAACTTACACATTACCTTTAGTTATGCCTAAAGTTCAAGCCACACATGTCAGACACAGGCCACTTTAGGCATAACTAAAGGTAATATGTAAGTTAAATTAAAAATATTCTGAACATAACCTGTATTATTGCTACGGTGCGGACATGTGTGGCCAGACCCTTACTTGTTTAATATTGTCCTTCAACCGATTCCGATCTCTAAGAGCGTTTTGGATTTTAATCAGACAAGGCTCCAACCTTCCGATACATGAAAGCAACATCCTCACTTCTCAAACAGAATATTCCTTTTAATGAAGTATATGAACTCAATCTGGTGGTGAAAGTCCAAGGTTAAAGTCGTGAATATAATGACAGAGGTGGTCCTTAAGGGGGGCGGGGGGGATCTGACATGAAAAACATTCAACTTTTCGTTAATCTGAGAGTCACCGGTGTCTCCAGCGCAGATGCCCATTTTTTTTCGGTCTCTGTAAAATATATAAAAATCTTCATAGATCCACAGTGGGCGCATCATAACGTTCATTGCGCAAACCCTTGTCAAAAAGAGGAAATGGCCACTCATCTTCAGGCTGTTTATACTATTCGCGGGCGCAATCGACTATAGGGTGCGCTAGTTGTTTTGCAAAATGTCGGAAAGAACGGGGATAGACATAGTTGATGTGATAGAGATAATTGGTAATTTTAAAAGACCATTAATTGAAGGGCAGGCTATCCTTGATGTTAACCACATAATTACATGTGGAATAATATCTAGAAGTAAAAAAACAGTTATTTTACAAGCCTTGTGCCTTCAAACTAGCAATCTTAAAGGACTGCCCCATCAAATAAAAGTGGAAATCAAATTTCTTAATTATAATAAACAATTTTCTTGTCATTGTACGCGTAAAGCTGGTAGTTCTGGTAAATGCAACACATCGTTGTAACTTTACGTTTTTCGGTTTATAATAACATTAATTACCTATTCATACAATCATTGTTATGACAGCTTAGATTCTTTGTCATATTATTTATTGATTTGTCAAAACTTTCAGGCTTCGCATTGAAAACTTGGAACAATTAAGCACAATGGATATAAGACAAAAATGGGGAAAATTAAAAAAGAAAAACAAATATGACACTATGGTTCCAATATTATTTGCATAAAACTAACATTTTGGAATAATAAAATGTCAAATACTAATATTTACCTGGATAAATATAGTCACTTTCATTAAAATGAAGACTACATGTCGTCATATGTTTCCAAACAGGCTTATCTATTCTTAATTTTACAATACACTCTTTAAGAAACTTTTTATTTTTTGGAAATAAATGGAATGACACGTCTTTTGATTTTCTAATTGAACACTGAGGGACCGAGCAATACCTACCTATTAGACATTTTTCAAATGATTTTTTGCTCAATCGGGATTTAATTATGGAAAAATAAAATAAAAACCCTATGAATCCCAGGTAATGGCCCGGCTTTTATCCCCGTTTCTCTAGTTCCTGAAAAGAGCAGCACCGTCGCTTGCGCCCGCCTATAGGCCTGTTTAAGCTCAACAATGTATGCTATATAAGTGTCTATTTGCATTACATATTCAAAAATAACCTTGATATCATCTGCAAAATCTTCACTGATGGCCTTACTTTTTTATCCAATCTCAAAAATGATTATCAGATGATCCGAGGAGACAAGCATAATTCGAAAAAGGTCCTTGTTCTGTCGTTGTCTTGCTATTTCGCGGGTGATGGTTAGTCTTAACCTTTTGTACTCTTTATAATTAGCTTCTTGAGCTTCTTCCGATAGTTAGATATACGATCTTACGATAGTCCTCCAATAGGCAAAATATTTAGGTAATCAATGATAACAACCTCATATAATTTCGAGCATGTTAATTATATCAGTTTAAAAAAAAAAAAGCATTCAAAATAACGTAAAATTTTTTATTGGTAATAATTGGTTCTGATTTTTTTCACAGTAGTAGAGGGCAAATGGGGCTAAAATACCACAATTGAATTTGATCGATCAAATGCGATCGTACGGCGATATATCGATTCCAAGATTTAAAGCGCTATGTTTAAACTTTGAATATATAGGGTAAACCGTACAGTTATTGACACCCTTAAGACTAAATTTCAGTGGTGACATTAATAAAAATACTTTTTATGAAGGGATGAGATTGAAACTTCCTATAGCTCCTCTTTATCTATCTTTATAAAGACTTAAGTGGTTTTTTGGGTCTAAAGTTGAATAGTTTTACAAAATGGCAATATTTATTGTTAAAAGTGCCAAACTAGTTATCGGCACCCTGTGGATTTAATTGTGAAATCTTCCCTATGGTTTGTTTGTTAAAGTCTTACTTCATAGATGAATTAGAGGACCCTTCAACCTGTTAAAGTTGAGGTGCCAATAACTGTACTGAGTGCCAATAACTGTATGGTTATTTACCCTATTCGGCCTCGAATTGGACTAAATCATAGAATATACTTCTACTTTAATTATTTGATAATATTTTTTTGTCATTTAAGTTGAAAAAATAGGATATTTATAATTTCATTTTTTGGATTTTTTCTTCTTCAGACAATAATTATTTAAAAATATATTAAAAGGAGTAAATGCCTGAAAAAGACATGTATACATACAAGTAAAAAGGCCAATAGATAATAATACTGACTCATTTTACTCTCTCTCTCTCTATAAAGAAAGAATTCAGATTAAAATTAATTTGAAATACGCAGAGTGATGATATTTGTATTTTTTTTATTCTCACTATTAAAAGAAATGCCAAGCTTATTAATGGAAAAAAGAATTATTTGATTATGCTCATTTGATCAGGACTTATAGATTTTTGGCCGCTAAATTGCAAAATTTTCCTACTGTGCGTCGGCTTTTTTAAAGATGAGCGATATAAATCCTGTCCGGAAATCCTCATTATCATATCTCCTCTCATTACCAGGTTAATTATATAAAGAACAATAATAGTCTTCTCCCAGCCTTCAAAAACTCCACCACCCTACCCCTAGCCCCACTATAGAAACCCGCCTGACCATGGGCATTTCCATCATTAAGTATTATTTTTATAAATCATGTAAATTTATTTCTATAGAATATTAGTATTTATTTACTCATTCGTTCCAACTAGTATAATAGTTTATCTATATACACGATAAAACCAGCTTACTGGTGAATTCCGGTTGCATAATATCCTGGATTGGTAGTCTCGGCATAAAGCCTAAAGGAAGAAGTTACAGTCTTCGTCAGCCATAGTACCATTACGTTATCTAAATATTGTAATTTATTTAAGCTCCACAGTCCTCCATCTGGAAGGAACTTCGCTTCTTTATTATCAGCAATTACGACCTTTTCAAGAATATAAGCCGCGAATCCAGCTGGTGAATCTGTTAATGCTACACCTGCAAATTAAGCTCAAATATTATAAAAAATAATTCGTCTAAAACTTGGCTTGTACCCATTTCACTTTATATATTTAGACCATCACATAATTATCTAGTACATACCGATAGTATCTGGTTTTGTAGCTTGAATATGATAGTATCCTGTTTCTTCCGCCAAAAATGCCCATTGTCCAGCAAAATCTTCTTGCCTGGGTTCTTCAACAAATATTTTTGGAAACAAGATAGATAGAGCTGTGTAGAAGATTGATTTTAACGTTAAGGGAACACAAAATGTTGAGTGGTATCCAACAACTCTGAAAAAATATTTCCATATTTATTGAAGTACAATTATTTTTTTTTATTTTTTAACCAAGAAAATCACATTTTAATCTTATAAGTAATTTAGAAATGTCAACATTAATAAATCAATTTAACTTTGCCAAACTCTTTGACGGCTTAGTACTGCTACACACAATGTTTAAATAATCTCATTTCCCCCTTTTTCCTCCCCTACACAAAAACAAATTAAATTAACATCCAATAATGTAGTTACTGCGTAAAGTAAAATGAAAATAAAATATTAAAAGTTTCACTAAAACATTCGAGTATATGTCAGTTGATAAAATATTCAGTAAAAATTAATCAATATAAGTGTTAAAAATAATCACAAAATCTGGAATATTTAAGATATATTATCAAGTTAACAACCTTGTATTACCTTAAAGGCCAGATAGGGGAACACATTAAAAAGCCTGGCTGAAAAAAGCTCTCTTTTCTTATTAAGTTTTCATGCTACAATTAGGGATGGGTCAGGTTGTATGAATCAAATACTTTGTCTCAGATACTGATAAGTATCTGATACAAGGAGTTGGTCCAGCCAAAATGAACTGGGTACTGATACTCACTGATCCATTGATACTTGATGATCCGTATCAGTTAAGTGTGAGGTACTAATACAATGAATACTTGGAATAGCTAACCCCGGACTATGATCCAGATACTGGCTACTACTGATACAGTTGAATCATTTAGTACTTGAAGTATTCCTTGCAAACTACTAAGTACCTGATCCCTTGATTCAGCAACAGGCTCTTTGGTAATTTTATTCATTTATTTTAGACAGTAACAATAATGAGATAATAGAAGGTAATAACCTAAATAAAATAATGAACTTGAATTATTTTTTATCAAAATAAATTATTGATTGATACTCTTATACGATTTTCAAACCTAATGATTTTAATAATTGAATGGTAGGTGTGAGGTAAAAGAGTTTCCGCCTCTTTTACAAAACAAGAAACCTAATTCTGGTCCCTCGAAAGAAGAATCGAAACATCACCATCAGCCTCAAAAACCAGTCCCTAAAAGAATACTAGCTCTTAGAAGAGATTCTTCAAAAATGAGTAAGGGCTGAATTCAGCCAGTACTACCCACTGTAACTGATTCACCAGCTGATCTCTCTAAGTTAGGTAGTGGGTTGAATAGCCTTATTCAGCTCCTGTTTAGTGTCCTGCAACAACTGTCACAGGTTATCCAAACATTATGCCCTGGCATGTCAACATGCCCAAACGTAATAACACCACAATAGAAGACTAAAAGGGAGCTGTTTAACTCCCTGCCTAAGTTGACAGGAAGAGAAACCGCTAGGTTAAAAAAAAAAAAAAAAAAAAAAAAAAAAATTCAAAAGTTATAACTATTCATAAATATATGTGTAATAAATATAATGTAATAAATATAATTGAATAGTTATAACAAGAACAAGTTTATATTTTTTGATGTTTCATTTTTATTTAAACAAAATATGGTTTACATTTTACAATGCACATAGAGGAATATATTTAATTTAAAAAATAAAAATATGTTTACTTAGTAAAAAATTCGTTGCCGTATAAAGTTTCGTTGAATCGTAGTTCATTTATTCAATTATTATGCAACGGTCATTCATTCAATTATAATGCAACGGTCATTCATTCAATTATAATGCAACGGTCATTCAATTTTGTGTATCAGATCCGAAAAAGTATCAGGATCAATTGTATCAGATACAAGAATTTCAAGTATCAACCCATGCCAAGCTACAATGCAATATCACGTCACATCAAGTGTGTGATCGAAACCTCTTTTTGATGAAAATTATGTTAAGAAAGATGGTTAATTTAAACTATAGTCACTCAAAGATGCAATGAATATAGTTTAAATTAATCGTTTTTTAAATTCTTTCATCATATTGTAAATTCTCTTAAACATTACCCAGAAATCTACCAAAGAATAATATTAAACCAATACTTCCAAAGGAAATTACCTTTCCGACCGTATGATTGCCTGTGCCATACCAATGACGCTTCCCCAATCACCGCCGTGAATGTAGTATCTTTTAAACCCCAGTCTTTCCATGAGTTCATCCAGGATGAGTGACATTTCTGCTGCATTTAGCCCTGGTTTAGAGGGCTCTTTTGAGAACCCATAACCTGGCAGAGAAGGGATGACAACTTCGAACAAGAAGTCGACTTCAGGATGCAACGGTGTGGTCAGCAACGGGATCAATGGATAGTAATCGCTGGGAATGTTGGGCCATCCATGTATCAGTAACAGTGGTAACACTTCTTTTCCTATAGGAAATATAATCGTTTAAATTTAGTTTGAAAGTATAATTTAAATTTATATTTGTTGAGTACGCAAATTTATTAATTTAATACCGTTCACTTTAGCAGGATCAGGCTTCACATGTACAAAATGTATATCCAAACCTCCTATTTCGGTGATATATTGTGGAAACTTGTTCATATGAGCTTCTCGTTCAGTCCAATTGTATTCATTAATCCAGAAGTTCAACAAATCACTCATATAAATCGTATTGAATCCGTATTTAAAGGCACTGTTTTCCAGTGGAGGGGATAATAATCTTGTATTATTAAGCCTATGTTTTAATTGGATGATATCCTATTGATAATATACAAATAATAAGAAGTTAAATAAAATTGGTATATATCTATAATTGAATCAGTCATTTGAGAAAGCTGATATGTCCAAAAGTTCAAATTTAGGACAAAGCGATACAAATGTTTATACTTTTGCGCTGAGAAATTGCTTTAGCTTTAATTTTTTTTTTTTCTGACACATATACCTTATTAGTTTGAAATTTGATTTTCTTGAATCAAATCTCTTGGCAGCCAATGAGCTCGAACTTAAATTAAAAGTGAAATCGAATTATTTGGGTATGTCGTATTTCTCAGACGACGGATTCACTTATGCTGGATCCAGTTTATATTTTAATATATGATTATCCAAGTATACCATGCAACTTACCGACTCAGGGAATTTAATGGTGAAGGGCCTAATAGTGGAGTCATCAGGTTTCACATTCCCTGGGCCCCAATACTTGAGATGAAATCGCGGGAGAGGAGGTGGTATCGTGATGTTGTAAATATAATAGCCCAACACTATGGGAATGGCTACCATCACAAATCGCCACATGATCCCTGAAACCAGTATAAATATTTCACAATCGATAAAAATGGTTGTAAAAGAGTAATCATGTGTAAGGAACTTCCTTAAAAGTACGAAATCCTCTATTTTTAGATAATTCCAATGTGATCGAAACTAGTGTGCATCTTTACTTTACTCAGAGTTGTCGCAGGTCGTACGCGTTTAGTAATTAAATAAGCTTTTCGCCTCTTATGAAATATAGCCGCTTATAATGAGTGAACAACTAAGTTTCAAAGTTTGTTTTTTAAATAACAAGGCACACTTAGAGTAAACCGTTGAAGATTTACACATGTCTTGGTTAAAAGTTTCATATTGAGGATTTTTAAACATTCTAATGCTTGGTGCTCTTCAGTGGATACTTCACTGCTAATGGCTTACTTCATCGTTTCAATGGAGGTCAGAATAGATGGGAACCCAGAAAAAGGATTATTGTTGGCTGTACATATATTAAATATCCAAAACTTAGGATATACCTGGAGAAAAAAAAAAAAAAATGAAAGATCACCTCTGGATTGTTATGATAATGACTTGACTACATAAGTAACGTACATTATTATTATTATATAGGCGATCAACTACACCAATGAAATTTTGGGTTCATTTGCCTTATTCAGTCCGAAAATGTAACTACCTTAACAACCATGACTAGCCCCCTCCTACTTTTAATCATGAGTACGCCCTTCTTTCTTCAAGGGATGACCGGCAGCTGAGATATTTTAATTAACAATATTTAACGATAGACCCGCGCCTGGATGTTGGCCCTACTGATCATAAGTGAAATAAAATTAAATTATATCAAATTTTATTACAGTTGCAACTAAAATTATTATTTCAAATATTCATCAAAAATACGTTCTTCAGTCCCTACTAGAGATGAAAAATCCACAAGAAAATAATGAAAATGTTTAAATACGTTACGCGCGATAACTGGTCAATGCTAGAAGTTTTAAAATCAGTTTAAAAACGTATACATTAGTAAAGACCATCGATGTCTCACCCCTGCTTTGTAGACCATCTCCAGCGCGCTGCAGCGTTTCTAATAACAATGATAAGGATCTTCAAGTCGCCTCCCAGAACCGCTTGGAGGTAGTCACCGTTTAAATGTTTTGATGAGGTAAATAACTGAATAAATTTATTCCCTGAAGTCGGATGTAAAAATTGCCAGTTGTTACAGTATCACCCGCATACAGACATTGTACGTGTCGTGTATATTTATAATAAAGGAAATTTATTATCTTATTTCATGATGGTTTTTTTTTTTTTTTTTTATTCAAATGATTAGTACGTGCTTTATACCAGGAATTAACCTATTTATCCCTATTATAACATTTCATGACAGAATGCTTCAAGGAAATCCTTATATAAAAATTGTTTTGTAAATATAGTTGAATAATTAATCATTGTAAAGTATATCCGTTTGAATTTAATTCCTGTTATGATATCCATTGAAGAGATAAAATAATTCTTAAAAAATATTTTATTTTGAATGAGGGTAATGAATAATGTATAAGGTTTTCTGTGTTTATTTTAATAATAAGCTATTTTATCAATATTTAGGCAACATCGGTAGTCCAATTGTAAGACAAAATTCTGTCTGTATCTTCAGCTTCTTATGATGTGTCTGCAAGGCGAAGTTTGCGAACTTCATAATGTTGATACCCTATTTTGTCTACTTTTTAATATCACCTGTTCTAAAAAAGGAATACTGATTTTTGGGGCCCCTGAGTACAAATAACCAAGTCCCGCAAAATGGTCTGTGTATGTGAACATACTAGCTCAAAATCTATAAATCGTACGAACCTAAAATTGGATATTTAGTGTATGTATATGCACGCGATGTGACAGCAAAAATTTCATCAAAATTGGCCAAAGTGAGGGGGTACTTTATTTCACAAATTTTGCCTAATTTTTCGATTTTCTCAAAAACGGCTCTAACGATTTTGATCAAACTTGCGTATTAGGTGTATGTATATGCCCGCGATGTGAGCATATACTAAAATTTCATCAAAATTATTTTTATATCAACTAGAATCGATCTATTTTTTCGATAGTGTTATAGTTGAAGACGATTGTGAGATCGCCGAAAAGATAAATAAACTCATACCTAGAGACGAAACTCCATTCGACGATTTTTTTTAAGTTTTACCACACAAAACCACACTTCAGCACGTGGAGTCTGTCATATAAGTAGAAAGGGGAAATTGCTGAGTGGAGTCACCCTTACCGCCCGCTGTCTGAATTTGGTTGCACTAGACCTTTTGGTTCGCCCAGTGCACCGACTGTTTCATTGTGCCCCACTCTCCCCTAGATATATTAAACTGATAACATTTATTCACACAAACCTCTCAAAAATAACAACAACAATTTTTGCAATATTAATATCGCTCGTCGGCAAGAAGAGGGTTACAACTCAAAATATATCAAATTTGAATTATGCACACATTGAAATCAGAATTACAAAATCTACAATGTCAGACTATAGTCATAATATTATTAATAGTTCCGTTCACGTAGGGCGCAAAATATTATATTCTTTTATGAAAGGGATGATGGTGTTAATGCTGGTATGGGGTTAATTTTAAGTCACAGATAGCACCATCAGTAAACCTGCCCCAATGGTAAACTGACTATATTTCATCAAAGACTATTTTTCCTAGTGGCTGTTTGAAGGTAGGATACATAAAGAGTGACAGTTAAAACTTTACAAGTGACACGAAAAAAAACAAAAACAACTCGTTTTCGTGTTGTAATCTTCTTTTTCCCGAAGAATATAATTACATTGGTTATTTCAGAAACGACGTGACTGCAGTTCCATATTCATATCGTTTTGTGCTTGTAACTTTGTCTAGTCACCATGATTCTGCAATCCCTAGTAAATAGTTAATTTGAAATTAATCCTAATATATATAAAAATCTCATGTCCCGATGATTGTCGGAGGTAAACTCAGAAACTACTCAACGGATTTTAATGGAATCAGGCTCAATGTGTATTGTTTTGTCCAACTTAAAAGATAGGATAGTCTTTATCTTGATTATTGACCACAATATTTCTTTTATTGCGAATTATTGCAAATATAGTAGGTCGTGTTTCGATTTATTAACATGGCGTCATATGTCGATTTCATAACCTTTTTGTTGTTTGCCGGGGGTAAAATCAGAAACTACTCAACCGATTTTAATAAAATTTTGCTCAATGTTTGTAGTTTCTTCCAACTTAAAAGATAGTGTAGTTATTTATCTCGATTATTGGCTTTAATATTTGTTTTATTGCAAATTAAATGCTTGTGTGATTATTTGTAGGTTCTATAAATTTCCAAGAGATGGCGGCGTAAGATTATTTATTGACACATTACATTTTTTTTTCATTATTTATGATGGTCAGGCAGAAATTTATTTTTTCCGGCTTGGACTAGGAAAAAACGCGTTTTTCTCATGGTTTTAGAAAAAGACAGGTTTAACAAAATCATTGTGCAAAATAAAGTAGCCTATTCAATACAAAAAAAGGGTTATTAACTGGGAGGTTATTTGAAAAAAAAAGGTGAGAGAGTTAAGGCCCCCCTCCATTATTAAAAATGCTAATTTCTTGTGTGAATAAGAGACATATTTCCGAATCCGATATACATAATTCTTTCAAGGTTCGTACTTTGGATGTAAACCGCACACAGGAAATATGTCTGGTGGCAATAATTAATTAATTTGATTAATATTTTTCATCATTTTTTTTATAATAGTAAAAATAAATAAACCTATTTTTTTAAATCAAAGAGGAGTGGAAGTTTCTTTAGTCTACTTGGAAAAAAAGTTAAAATAATATACCTAGCATGCGCGCATAAATAAAAGCTAATTTACGTTAACATAGAATTATATATATATATATATATATATATATATATATATATATATTATTGCAAATATAGTAGGTCGCGTTTCGATTTATTAACTTGGCGTCATATGTCGATTTCATAACCTTTTTGTTGTTTGTCGGGGGTAAAATCAGAAACTACTCAACCGATTTTTATAAAATTTTGCTCATTGTCTGTAGTTTTGTCCAACTTAAAAGATAGTGTAGTTATTTATTCGATTATTGGCTTCAATATTTCTTTTATTGCAAATTAAATGCTTATTATACTACAGTTGAGTGTGATTATTTGTAAGTTATATAAATTTCCAACAGAGGCGGCGTAAGTTTATTCATTGACACATTACATTTTCTTTCATTATTTATGATGGTCAGGCAGAAATTTATTTTTTCCGCCTTGGACTAGGAAAAAACGCGTTTTTCCGATGGTTTTAGAAAAAGACAGGTTAAACAAAATCATTGTGCTCCTATTAGCACTACTGTAAATAGAAATTGTGAATTCTAATAATAACAAAATGTATATCATTGTTTGAAAAAAGTTGTAAATTAACGTTATCTATCTCATTTATACAATTAAATTTTTATGTTTTGATAAGTAGCATGTAAAACATTCAGCAGGGTTTGAGTTTGCTCACTTTTCATAACTTGTTTCTGGTAGAAACTCAACCAATAGACGATATCTCATTTTACCATGTGTTATATTCTGAATTTAATTAATATGTTTGTTTGTTTAACGTCACTTTATGCCACTAAGGCTAATCGGACGATGCTACAGTGGGAGTCCTAAATTTCGCCGATCCAGGTATAATTAGGATAGGGATCATTAACAGATACCTGACATCGTACAGGAGGGACCTCCATTTTACGTCCTTATCGAGGGACTGCATGGCTAAGGATTTATTACTCCCATTAAAAAATCCTAGGGCCACCGCAGGACGCGAACCTGCGACCTTTAGTATTGTAGGTTGCCATGCTAACCACTATACCACAGGTGACCCCTTAATTAATATGTAGTACGGCAAAAGATTGATTTGGTTCATTTTAGCTAACTGTCTATTGTGATTGTACTAAACGCTGTTCCAATTATAATCTGTATTAGTTCCTTTTACATGTGTTACTTATATTAATCTCACCTCTGCTGAAAAAATCCAGTAAGTATTAAATGAATGGATCATTAATACTTACTGTAGTCAAAAATGAGATGTAAAAAATGAAAACTTTAACCCTTCTAAATTCTAAACCAAACAATTTTAAATTTGGCGTAAGTTCTAATTTAAATCCCGTTGATTTTTAGATTAGCTGAAACGTTATCTTTATTATTGAATGTTGATTTGATTGTATAAAAAGAATATATAAAAAGAAAAAGAAGAAGAAGCAACGCGTGACTGGGACTGCTCGTTTATAATAAAATATTTTGAGGGTGCTGACTATTTATCAACAGTAATTGGTCCTCAATTGATAAAAGATGTCCTAGGTTACTGCTAATTTCCTTGGCGACTCTTATTTATGATAAGATCTAGATTAAGGACCTTGAATATAAGTTTTAAAGTATTTTTCTAATCCAAAAATAAAAGTTTTCAGGATTACCAGTTAAATTTTGACTTTGCCCGTTCTTTTACAGCCATCGCTTACTTTTTCGATCGTTAAAATACTTCACGAATAAATACTATTACGGTTTATAAGAGGTATTGCACCGAGATAGTAGATGAAAATTGAAAGGTAATTCGTCAAAGAAAAGTTTTAAAAAATGATATTTTGAGCTAGACCAGTCTTGCATTGGAGGAGCAATTTGTTCTTTAAAAAGAACCTTCATTGATTTCTATATCTTAAAAATCAATAGTATTCTCAAGAATCTCTTATACTATCATCCTTAATTGTACAAAAGCAGAACGTATTATTTTTTCAAGAAAAAAAAGGAAAAATAAACTAGGAAAACATTGCAATATTGCGAAAAATATGAAATTTTTATATAAATTATTCCATGAAATAAAAAAGATAAGATTTGGGGTCTCAATAATAATATGTGGGTATTAATTAATTCAATAACAATTATAATTTTTTTTTTAATTAGGAATTTGGAAGTACTACTATATTATGAAAATTGCCAAGAAAAATTCATCGGTGTTTGATCAAATTCAAAGACTTATTCAAAAAAGAAATTCAGATTAATGAAGATTGAGACCGTATTAGGGAATAACGTTATTTGATTGGTAGCCCTTATAATATATATATATATATATATACATATATATATATATATATATATATATATATATATATATACATATATATATATATATATATATATATATATATATATATATATATATATATATATATATAGTATAAAGATACAAGAAAAATAAATATCATACATAATATATGCTACTCACTTCAGGAGCGTAGTGCTGCTTCTGAACTGAAATTGAAACTAAAGCAGTCTCCCACCAAAGCCACCATCTTTATTCCAGAATTTGAAGGTCTTTCCGTATAGTAAAGAATCTAACTTATCCCCTACTTACAATTAAAACTACAAATATTTTAATTTAAAGTTCAACTGTACTTGGGCTGAGTCCATCGATTCGGCACGACTAATGATCAAGTTGATCGATGCTGTGAGCAATGGGACTCCAAGAAGGATTAATGTTGAGGCACCTTGAAGAAAAAAAAATATAAAAAAAAAAATTTATAAAAAAAAATTAAACCAACTTCGAAAACTAGGAACCAGTAAAAATATATGCACTGAAAAGTATAAAATAATTATCTTCTGATTTTTATGAATACGCAGCAAAATTGAAAATCGTATGAAAAGCGGAAAAATGCATTAAAACGGAAAATTTTATTTTAATTAGTACGAATACATACTAACTGTTAATAAAAATTATTAAATTAAAATATTAAATACCACGTTCAATACTTAACAATCTTTTCGGAGGCGGCGCGAAATAGAAAATCTATAGAGAATTTTAAGATTTTCCTAATTTTTAGTGTTAACAATTTTTAAATTTTGCGCCGCCTTCCGAAAAGATTGTTAAGTATTGAACATGGTATTTAATATTTTAATTTAATAATTTTTATTAACAGTTAGTATGTATTCTTGCTTTCTCATTACAGTAACCCTGTAACAAGTAACTTTGTTTCTACGCGTACCATCTTACGACATAACGCGTATTTAATTACATATATACATAATAATTAACATAATGATTTGTCATATAAATTCATGTATAAAATTTAGATGTATAACATATAACACTTATGTGGATATACAAATATAAGAATGAAAATCTGTATCTAATAATATAAGTAAACAGAATTTAAGAATATGGAGAATTAAGAGCATGAATAGTAAATATAATAATAATAGAATGTAATAACCATAGAAATGGTTAAAAGGAATAGGATTTCCTATAAAATAAGATAAAATAATAGAAACACATCATAGACATAGCAACAAACGAAAACATACAAACAATGAACATAACAGTGAATATAAGTATACAAACAATAAACATAGCGATAAACCTAAACATACAATACATATATACATACAATCCATATATACACGCAATAAACATAAGCATACATACATATAATAAACATTTATATAATGCGTGTGCGCAAGTGTACGGTTGCTTGTGTTACAGTTCAGAAAAGTCTATCCGGTCCACAAATGCATCAAAGTCTGAAAAATATTTCCCTATTAGATCCTTCTTCGAAGGCGGCCATTTGTCGCCGTTCAATAGTACCGCTGAGACCAGTTGGTGCCTGTACCTGTCCAGTTTAGAGCAATTAAAAATTAAATGATCGTAGGATTGCTCGCTTTTTCCATCGCATGTGCAAATTTTTTCGTCAGTTTACTTGAATCTGAACAAATAACTTTTTGCTGCACCATGTCCTGTCAAAAAATGTGTTAGTTTGTGATTTAGTTTTTTGAGTTCTGCTCTGTCGTTTAATGTTTGTATGTACTCATAGGTATATCGACCTTTCGTACATGTTGCCCATTTTTCGTCCCAAGCCTGTTTGGTTGCTGTTTTCAAAAGCTGTTTGATTGCACTGATCGGTGCCTTGTTGAAGATAATCGGGAGAGTTGTGTCCCTTCCCGCAGCCTTAGCTGCTTCATCCGCTAGCTCGTTTCCTAGCACACCAGCGTGAGCTTTCACCCATTTAAAGGAAATAACCTTACCTAGGCTGTAGCAAGAGATCAACACTCCCCTGATTTCCTCAACAAGGTTTTCATGTAAGTTTATGTTTTTTAATTTGCTGATTGTGATTTGGCTGCCTGTATGAATACAAAATGTTTCAATACCTGAATTTTTAATGTATATTACGGCTTGTAGGAGGGCGAACAGTTCTGCTTGGTTATTTGAACAATATGGTCCGAGCCTGAAATATCCTGTGTGGATAGAAAATTCAAAATCGTTTGCGGTGGGTGCAGTACACACCTTTCAACACCCTATCTACTTTGGTTTTTTTGTAAAGACCAATGTTCCATCGGGAAGACACATAAAACTTTTTTTCCACAATGACAATCTTCTTCCTTAGCGGAATATTGTCTGCAGTACTTGTTTATTACATACATACATCTGTGTTCCGAGAGGAGGTGTTCAGTTTTGCTCGGGTGTAACATGAATCCGGTAACTTCAAGATGTCATAGGTATGCCACTGAACAGTTGGGATTTTGGCCGTTTTTCGACCAGTTTTATTGTTAATATAATACACAACATATACGTTTGTTATTTCGGTATCTGAGAATATGACTGCCTCGAAATGGAAACAATTCTTGACAAATGACTATCTTTAAGATTTTCGTCTCTATACTCTCTTATCGAGTGCCACCCTAAGTACGCTATCGTAACTTAAAGAAAAAAAATTAGACAATTCACCATCATAGATGGAATTGGAGATGCAAGAAAATAATATTAATTTTTTTTAGCGGGACGTATTTATTTCATGACTGGAATAATAATAAGTCCATATTATGGTCATATCCATAATATTTTTCTTAATTTTCAAACCAAATTTGAGCTTAGTTAATAGTTATTTGTTAGGTGCCTGAATCCTTTGTTAAGGTCTCTAAATCAACTGAAAAAGAGCTTTTCCAGGAAGTATTGAATTCCTTTTTATTGTGCATAGCGAGTGGAAGTCGGAAATCAAAATCTAATTTAAAACAATAATGGCTACGATTTTACGAATCTCTTTTAAAAAGGGTTATTAATGCTCGGCCTTTCTTTAAATTCTAAGAATTTTGTGGTTTTATGATTATGCTGTCCATCCGTCGTTTAGACATTCATTTAGGATTTTTTACTGTTATCGGTGTTTAATGTAATTTAATCTTCTTAAATTTATAAAAAAAATCTTTTAAGCAACCCAAAAAAAATGTTCTTGAGTTTTATTTCTTGGCAACAGGGCAAGGAACAGGGTCGAAACAACAATCACTCTGCCGGAACCATAAAGAAGTGTTTCATTATCAGAAAACGACAGCGATATTCCACTGATATTATATATCTTTATTAAAATCTATTGTTGAAAATTTATTTAAGGTTTGTTCCAACAAGCACTTAAACCCCTTCAATAACTAACACACTTCACATGTTCTCCCCCACTCTTTTAATTCTGAATTTGATTGGTTTGTTTTCCCAACCGATTCATCGACCATTAAAACATTATTGACTATTGCTTGAAATCAAACAATCAAATTTAGAATAAAAAAAGCGGGGATAGTACATGATCGGTTTGTTTTATATCAACGTGTTTTAATAGTTTGTTGGAGCATACCTTATGATATATATGCCATACGTTTTTCAAATAAGTAAATATTTTGAGCGATAATTAAATAATTATTTTCATGTTTTTTTCCAATAACTTCTTTAATAAATTAAGAACCCAAAAAAGGTTTCAATGGGACCAAATTGGGAAAATACTTAACAAGATGCAAAAGGTTTCGTTCCAATTGGTCCACCCATCTCGGAGTAATCGGTGGACATGCATAGAAAAAAAAAAAAAAAAAAGGCACATACGTATCGAATTGAGTAACCTCCTCTTTCGAAGTCGGTTAAAAATTAAATTATAAAAACAAAGTTTTTTATTGAATTGAATTGACAAAGACATGTAGAAAAATTCGTAGTTAGCTAAAAAAGAAAACAGCGCCTGAAGCCCGTGGTGAACCGATCATTTACCACTGGCTATGTCTTATTACATCACGAATTTTTGAATGCTAATCATATTCGTGAGAAAACCACTTTAAAAACATTAGAATATGATTTTTGTTTGACTAATAGCTTCAGCTTATTAAAAATGCTACAAGATAGTTTCTTGTTTGATAGGTTTATTGCTGACAAATTTCATGCATCCGTTCTGATTAATATGTTTTTAAAGTTTTTATACGAATATTTTTAAAATTAAGTCTACAATAGCATAAGAAAAGTTGGCTGAACGGATTTAAGGAAGTTGGCTTACGGTCTAAAACCCACCAAAACAGAAAAATATCTATTTTATATTCAATAATTATAACAAATAGAGTTGTTAGTTAAATAGAGGTTGAACATTTTTACTTTCACTTACCTATATATGAAATATATAGTAAGTGGAAGTATTGCGATCGTGAAAATTTTCGACTTCCGGTTTTCAACGGAAATACACGTTTGGGGGTCCCCTGAGTCAAAATAACCAAGTCCCGCGAAATGGTCTGTGTGTGTGTGTGTCTGTGTGTGTGTCTGTGTGTCTGTGTGTGTGTGTGTGTGTGTGTGTGTGTGTGTGTGTGTGTGTGTGTGTGTGAACAGACTAGCTCAAAAACTATAAACCGTGCGAACCTGAAATTGGGTCTATGAGTATGTATAAGCCTGCGATGTGACAGCAAAAATTTCATCAAATTTGCTCAAAGGGAGGGGGTACTTTATTTAATAACTTTTTAAGTTTTTTTCGATTTTCTCAAAAACGGCTCTAACGATTTTGATTAAACTGAGTATTTGATCTATTTATATGCCTGAAATATTACTGTAAAAATTTCATCAAAATTGATCAACCGGAGGGGGGGACTTTACTTAATAAATTTTGTATCATTTTCACATGTTTTTTTTATTTACTCAAAAACAGTTTTAACGATTTTGATCAAACTTGGTATTTGATGTATTTATATGCCAAAGATGTGATAACCAACATTTCATCACAATTGATCAACCGGAGGGGGGACTTTACTCAATAAATTTTGTATCATTTTCACATGTTTTTTTTATTTACTCAAAAACGGTTTTAACGATTTTGATCAAACTTGGTATTTAATGTATTTATATGCCCGAGATACGACTGTAAAAATTTCATCAAAATTGATCTACGGGAGGGGGGACTTTACTTAATAAATTTTGTATCATTTTCACGGTTTTTTTTTTATTTACTCAAAAACGGCTTTAACGATTAACAAAAATAAGATATGAATGTAGTAAAATGTGTGACTTTGGGAAATGATATTTAGCAAAACACGTCAATTTCTAATCTAAGTAAGTTGGTAAGTGAAAGTAGTGTGTTGCACGCACGCACCAGATTTTTTTATAAATTAGTTTTAATACTGGCATTATTTAAAAACTAGCTAAAAAAAAAAAACACAAATCCGAATATTTTTTTTTCTTTTTTTGCCGTTCTAGTTAAATGGTTAGGGGTTATTAGTTAGTATATTTAGTTAGTATAGTTATTAGTTAGTATAACTTAGTTAGTATCCTAACATATACCTATTTTATTAAATATTTTTTAATAATATTTATAATTTTATCCCTTTATGATTGATATGAGGTTGGATTTTGGATTTTAGTTATATGTATTTGAATTTAGTTATGCGACTGGTTATTTGTTAATTCAAATGTAATGGGAATGATGACAGAAGGGGGGGCTGTCTCCCCCAATATTTTGGCAGGAGAGGACCCAATGTAAAAATTAAATAAAAATGCGATTTTACGAATTTATCCGAGTTTAACCAATATAATATAAATATAAAATATTAGTTAATTTCAGTACACTCTATTGTTAAAAGCAAGCCAGGCGTATTGTATATTTTATGAATTATGTATTTTTTATTTCAGCTCGAACTTTTTTTTTTTTAATTTGTAAGACAAGCAGCTTGATCCTACTTTCCATCAATTCGATGAAGCTTATAGAAGTTAATGGAAAGCAATGAAATTATTGGGATCAGAATCAGAAGAAAAACTTAGATAAAATTCAATCAAGAAATTTTGGCATACATCCTTCAACATTAAGCCTTAACAATCCCATATTTTAATGTATAACTGAGGTATAAATTGACAAGTTTTAAGAGACTATAAATACCTTTAAAATAACGCGTTGGAGGATGAATTTTATGCCCCAACAGTTGTTTTGAGGGGTTATTATTTCAACTTTGAGCCCCCCGAATTTCTACCTCCGCTATCAAAGAAAATATTGAGCCCCCCCCCCCCCCCAACAATTTGGTGCTGGTGACGCTGAGGAATTACAGTATTTCAAAAACAATGCCCCAATTAAGGATAAATAAGTTTTTCAAGAGGGAATAAGGTCGTGCATCTCAAAATATAATTAGTTTAATTATTGTATATAATAAACAATTGTGGGGACTGGGAATGGGACTGACAATGTCTGTTAACATGAGTGGGATTTATCTAAACAAATTTTTTTTTTTTTTTTGACACTAATTATTAATTCGCACCTGTCTGCAAAGTGCGGACAATCAGCGAATGTGATGGCGGTAAGATGAAATAATGACATGTCAGGCATGAGGAAAGAAAGCACCCAACAGCACCCCCTTCTTGGCTTGAGTCAATTACCTTAGCTGTCTAGCCAGAGCAGATCCCTCATCCAGCGCCTTTTTAGTCTTCTCGTATCCATGCGAATGTCAACCATATTGCTTATTAAACTGTTGGGATGTCCGTACAAATTACTAAAAAATCGGTTGTAAAGTGTCGTTATGTGTTGGTCGACTGTCGGCAGATGGAGGTCAGTATGTAAAGTGTAGTTAGTCACGTACCAAGGTGCTTTTGTGATGAGTCGTAACAATTTTGATTGAAATGTTTGAAGTTTTTGTAAGTGAGTCTTTTTAGCTATGCCGAATATCTGTGAGGAATATGTCCATATGGGTTTGAGTAAGTAAGTGTACGTATTTAATTTTTGTTTCAGTTTTAATTTTGAAGATTTAGAAAGTAATGGATACATAAGTTTAAGTCTTTTGGTAAGCGTTCTTTTTTTCATTTTGACATGCGGGCCCCATGTCATCCTTCTGTCGAACGTGAGTCCCAGATAGTGTACTGTGTCCGTCTGAGGAATTTGGTTATTGTCAATATAAACGGGTGGACAGGTATGTTTTCTAAGTGTAAATGTGATGTGTTTTGATTTGTCATGATTTAGTTTAATTTTCCATAGTTGGAACCAGTCGTGTAGTATGTATAAGTGATGTTGTAAAGTTAATGATTAATAAGGTTAATGACGCCTGTGTTGCGTCCTGATGTTTAGTGATAATTGCTGTATCATCAGCATAAGTTGCAGTCAATGTCTCCGTAATAATGGGTATGTCGTAAGTGTAGATGATATAGAGTAAGGGTGCTAGTATTGAACCTTGGGGTACTCCCGCCAATATCGGATGTATTGAAGAAATTTCTGAACCCTGTCGGACGGAAAAAAATCTGTCGGAGAGAAATGATTGAAGAATAAGGTAATAAGTGTGCGGTAATATGGTCTTGAGTTTAAAGAGAAGACCCTGGTGCCAGACTTTGTCAAATGCTTGAGCAACGTCCAAAAATACTCCAGTCGCATATAGTTTTTGTTCTAAAGCTCCTGCAATGTAGTCAGTAACTCTGTGTAATTGATGTATCGTTGAGTGGTAAGTGCGAAAGCCGAATTGGTGGTCAGGTAATACTTTTTGTTCCGTTAGTATGTCAACCAATCTTTTGTGTATTAATTTTTCAAATAATTTGGAACAAATTGGGAGGAGGCTAATTGGTCTGTATGATGAAGGATTGTATACGTCTTTACCTGGTTTGTGGATCATTCTGATATGTGAGTATTTCCATTGTATTGGGAATTTGGACGTTCTTAGTATACAGTTGTAAATTGACGTGAGAAATACAAGAGCTTTTCTAGGCATTTGTTGGAGTACCTCAGCTGTAATTAAGTCATAACCAGGGGCTTTCCTTTTTGGTAACTGTTTGATTTGTAATGCGACTTGAGAAGGAGTGAACGGAGGTGGTGGAAGTGTCAACTGTAGTGGAATGTCTAAAGTATTAAGTACCATGGTATCATGTTCTGCATTTATGAAGTCAGTGAATGGTGTAAATACAGAAGAAAGGTGATTGGCGAAGATTTCGGATTTTTCCTTATCCGACACGGCCCAGGAGCCATCCTCTTTTCGAAGTGGTGCAGACACCTCTCGATGCCTTAACAGCTTTTTGGTATGCTTCCATAAGCTTCCATCGTCCGTCGAGAGGCCAGTAATGTACGCGTAGATATCATATGGTGCTAAAAAACCTATAAACGTGAATATTTTCTCTTTAAAAGTTTATTAAGCTTTTTTAGCAGAAATATTACTCTTTGGTACCCTCCATTCGAATAATTTCAGTTCCAACTTGGTACTTTAGTTGTGGGAACAAAACTAACCGAAGGGATGAACCCCATCTCAACTCCAAATGTTGAGAGTAGTGGGGTCAGTAATATGGATGTAATTGAAGCAGTCGATGCGGGGGACGCATGGGCTAAAGTCACGGGAAGGAAAAGGAATTCTCCAGGTGAATCACGAGACCCCAGGAAACAGAAAAGAACAGGCTCGGAAAGTGAAACTTCTGCTATTCCTGTAAGTAATTCTTTTGAAGCTCTTAATAATATTAGGCAACCAGAAGAACCTGTATTAAGTTCATCGGCCTCTGTTGTATCAATACCACCGATACATATTAACGATGTTCATAATTATCAGGCTTTGGTTAGTTATCAAGAAAGACAATGTCCACCCAATGCTTTTTTCCTTAAAACAACAATCAAGGGGGTTACGGTCTACCCACAGACCTCAGATGTTTATAGAAAGCTGGTAAGCAGTCTCCGACATAACGGAGCTGACTTCCATACATACCAGCTACCTGAAGAGAAATACATGAGGATAGTTGTGAAAAATTTGCACCACACTACTCCGGTTAATGATATAAAAAAAGATTTCGAGAAATATGGGTATGAGGTTACGAATGTAGCCAATGTTCTATCCCGCTTCAATAAAAAACCTTTACCAATGTTTTTCATAGACATCTCTAAGGCTACATTCAATGAAAAAATTTATGAAATTAAATCCATTTATTACACACGCATCATCATCGAAGAGCCTAGAAAAAAAAGGTTAATACCCCAATGTGTTAGGTGCCAACAATACGGGCATACTAAATCATACTGCAATCATGCACCTCGTTGTGTAAGATGTGGCCAAGGTCACGATAGAACCTCATGTACCAAGCCGAGAGATACAGCAGCCAGATGTGCTAATTGTAATGGTGAACATCCAGCGAACTACCGGGGATGCCAAGTTCTCAAGGACCTGAGGACTCAAAGAAAAGCAAGAATCAACCGCTCCCAACGATCTTCGCCTCCGTCTCCGCCTCCGCCCTCGAGCTCCGAGCATTACCCAACTCTGCAGCCACCCAAGAATGCGCAGCGACCAGTGCAGAAAAGTCATACGCAGAGGCTCGTTCAGAATCAGCAGCAGGATCACCATCAGCATCAGAATCAACAGCAGGATCACCATCAGCATCAAAATCAGCAGCAGGATCACCATCAGCATCAGAATCAGCACCAAACATGTTCGGGCATGAGACGGGAATTCAACCAGCAGCCACCTTCAGCTGATAATTCCTCAACAGCCCCTCCTGAATTGTTTCAATTACTTAATGGCCTGAACTCCCTCATCCAACCCCTTTTTAGCCTCCTCCAACAGCTGGCACATGTGACACAAGCTATGTATCGTCCAAATGGCCCCTAATCAGCTGACTGCGGGTTCTTTGTCCATCCTTCTTTGGAACGCCAACGGACTGACACAACACAAACTTGAACTGGACTTATATCTTCACCGAAAAAGAATCGACGTGGCCCTGATGACAGAAACTCACCTGACACCACGAACTAAATTTGGTATTTCTGGCTATATAATACACAGGACGGACCACCCCGACAGCACTGCCCATGGTGGTACAGCTATACTCATACGATCATCATTATCCCACAACCATATACACTTACCTAGTACACCTGACATTCAATCAACAGGCATAACATTGTACATGAAACACTACACAATGGCACTAGCCTCGGTGTATTGCTCGCCAAGATATGTGCTGACATCTTCGATATTTTGCAATTTTTTCCAAAGCTTAGGGCGGTGTTTTATAGCAGGAGGTGATTTCAATGCCAAGCACCAATTTTGGGGACCACGTTTAAGCACGCCAAGAGGTAGGAATCTGAGGGCTGCTATCCATGAGCTTTCGTTAGACACGATAAATCCTGACACACCGACATACTGGCCAACATCACTACGTAAATCTCCGGACCTTTTAGATTTTTTTATTACAAAAGGACTGCGGACTGTTCCTCACACTATACATACGAGTTCTGATCTTTGCTCTGATCATTCCGCTGTACAACTCATTATTCTGGATGGGGCGGTCAACGTAGAAAGAAGACCGAAACTTATTAACGGCACAATAGACTGGGATGCTTACAGAGAACTATTAGATAAGTCGCTTTCCATCCCACTTTCTATAAAAGATGAAATTGAATTAGAAGAGGCTGTGGACAAGTTTACCTCAAATATTCAAGAAGCGGCATGGTCTTCATCAATGCCCAAAAAACCCAGTTCTGCGCAGTTACCGCAATACCCTCAGTTTATTAGGGACTTGATCAGGGCAAAGAGAAGGGCCCGTAAGGTATGGCAGACTGACAGACGCCCCTCAGATAGACAAACATACAACAGACTTAATAATCAACTGAAAAGAGAGATTCAAAAATTCAATAGGACAAACTATGATCTAAACAAATTAAAAGAAAAAAATGAGCCTATGATAATTAAAACATATACAGATATCTTTTGTAAATTGTTAAGAAGAACCAAGGTCATGAAATTTGGAAATATTTAATGATTATAATAGTAGACTAAAATAGCTTATTGTACGCCATTAAAAAACGACATTACTTATGGGATGACTTGATACATTTATCAAATACCCAATTTCAGGTTCGTACGGTTTATAGTTTTTAAGCTAGTCTGTTCCATGGGCGGATCCAGCCGATCGCAAAGGGGGGGGGGGGCTGCAGCGCCACAGCCCTTCATTTGAATCTGCTAATCAGCTTTTTTACCTTTATGCTCCTTTCCCAGAACTAAAATTCTACTTGTTCTGCACATTATTTGTTCTTTAACTTGCTTCCTTACATTAAGGAAAGTCAAATTCTATCTTAAAATTACGAAAAATTTTCCAAAGGGAGGGGCTGCAACCCCCACAGTCCCCCCCCCCCCCCCCCTGGATCCGCCAATGGTCTGTTCACATGCACACACACACACAAAAAATGGATGGACGAACGTGGGGTAAGGAGGTCAAGAATGGATGGTTTTGGATTATTTGTAATTAAGGATAAGAGTTTTGTGAATACCTAGGATGTATGGTACTCGGAAATCAGGAAAAAGAAATAAGAGCGCCAGCATTAGTCCTAGAAAAAAATTTCGTGGTGAGTCGGTCTGTGGAAAAAAAACTATACATAAAGCGTATCTAACTTAATTATTTATTAAAATAATAATAAGAAAACGCAATAAAAAAGGCATTCAGCACATTCGATCACCATAACATAAAACTGGGTATGTACAATAGAAACAAATTACAAAACCACATAAGCAATATGAAAGACAAAATAGAAAAACTCGAAAAACAAAACGCAATATATGAAATAGAATGCAAAAACTGCAACAAAAAATACATACTCGTAGGTGAAACATCTAAAAAACTAAAAACAAGAATAACACAGCACAAAAATAATTGTAAAAATATAAAAAACATAAAAGCAACTGCATTATCCGAACACTATAAAAAACAACCATACCTTCGATTTCGATAACACCAAAATTCTAAGCATAGTACAAAATACAAAAAACAGAAAAATAGAAGAAGCAATCCATATAACAAAAAACATAGAAAACACAATAAACTACAAAACAGACACAAAACACCTAAACAACCACTATGCACACATAATAAAAAAATTGAAACACATATGAAAAAATAATAGAAACAAAACATCAACAAACATAGAGAGCAGGATGAGGGAGACTAATCAATGCAAGTACCAAAGTCCACACACAGCCAATAACTATAATGTGACAATGAAATCAAAGACAATGTAATAGGCCATAAAATGCATTAGACAAAAGTATTTTTATACTGTTAAAAAAAGAAGTTGACAAATGGCTTGTATGGAAATGTAGCAACTAAAGATAAGATAACCCCAGAGGATGAGCCACAAGCTCGAAACGTCAGGAAAAAAATAATAAAAAACATTAAACACGGGAGAGCTCCTTCATTAAAGAAAATCCTACAAAGGAACTTTATTTTACTCATATATTTAGATAAATATTATTAAACTAGAAAATTAGAAACGTAAATTTATTTTATTAATGGTTCATAACTTTTTTAGAAATCCACATTAGATGACTAGGCCGATATAGGTGAGTGCGCCGAGAGAACTCAGGGTGTTAATCAGATGTGATGGGTTCTACGCCAGTCGTTACGTGAAAAATCGTTTGACAACTGCGGGTGGCAAGGCAGAGTACGTCATTATAAAAAAAAAAAAAAAAAAAAAAAAAAAAATGGAAGCTAACAAGTATATGTACGAAAAGCAGATACTTTCGGGGTCTGAATGGTCCAATGCCCTGAAACTGAACATCAACTATGCACCCCTCCGGGGGGTCCAGAGTGTTAGCAGACAGATCACAGAAGTTGGTTCCCTCTGTTGCAAATGCAGCAGAGCTCGATACACCAGCACACATGCTGTGGAAATGCCCCAACGATTCGCTCCACCTAATTCGCCGTCACCACGTAGTGAATCATGGACTAATGAAGCTGCTGAAAGAAAAAGATCTTGCCCGCTTCGAGGAAGTTTAAAGGTGCCTTTACATCTTACGAACTTTACCTTCGAACACCACCCTCGAACAACCTTCGTGAAGCCTTCACGTCGACTGTTCGGGTGTTCCAGGTACTTCATCTGTTCGCCTGGGTTCGGGGGTAGCGCTAGTGTCACTTTTGATTTGGGTTTTCCTAAGTGACAGGAGTTGTTTATAATACTAGTGTAATTTATGAAACGTTCTAAATCGTCTCCTATTTTTTTATTTTTCAGATAATATAAAATATATTAATAATGGAGATTTTTTCTTTATCATAAGCTAGCTTTGGGTGAGTCAGCCATATTGGTTAGCTTAACTTCACGTGAAGTATAAATGGCCGTTCGCTTCACGTCGGTACGGCAAGGTTCGAAGGAGAACTTGTTCGAAGGTGAGGTTCGTAAGGTGTAAAGGCACCTTAAGGTGTGAATAGGGATGGATATTGTGGTGTTCCCTAAGGCCGGAAAGTCAGCAATCATTCTGGATCCCACCTTGAGATATGATATATCCTACGCTCTCCATCTGGTGAATAAAATAGGAAAGGAAAAAGAAGAAAGTCTGTGAAAAGTGCCTGAAAAAGATGTTCGGAGCCCGCGAAACTATACTTAGTTCTACTAGGAGTTTCATGATTTCGACATAAAGGACTTAGCAAGGTTGGCAGAAAATATATTCATAGACTCCCTGGGAAGAATACATCAACACGTCAATTAGATAATGTTTAAAGAGCATGCATTTGTAAGTTTAGTTTATTTATTTTGTGTTATAATCCTTTTGATTTATCTAATTATTTGCTAAATTTTCATATATTTTATTTCTGATTTCATATTTTAGGTATAAATGGAGATTTTAATTGTTGTTGCATAGTGGTTAATATTTTTCATTTTGATTTTAATATTATGGTTGATATTTTTTTTATATTAATTCGATTCATAAATAGTAATTAATGTTTGTATTAAAAAGAGAATGTCAAACATCAATCAGGAAAGGAAAAAGAAGAAAGTCTGTGAAAAGTGCCTGAAAAAGATGTTCGGAGCCCGCGAAACTATACTTAGTTCTACTAGGAGTTTCATGATTTCGACATAAAGGACTTAGCAAGGTTGGCAGAAAATATATTCATAGACTCCCTGGGAAGAATACATCAACACGTCAATTAGATAATGTTTAAAGAGCATGCATTTGTAAGTTTAGTTTATTTATTTTGTGTTATAATCCTTTTGATTTATCTAATTATTTGCTAAATTTTCATATATTTTATTTCTGATTTCATATTTTAGGTATAAATGGAGATTTTAATTGTTGTTGCATAGTGGTTAATATTTTTTATTTTGATTTTAATATTATGGTTGATATTTTTTATATTAATTCGATTCATAAATAGTAATTAATGTTTGTATTAAAAAGAGAATGTCAAGGTAAGGAATAAAACGGGAAAAAGAGGAAAATAAAATAATAAACGCAAAAAATGAAGAAAAAATATTTGTATACAACTATTTACTTTTTATATGCAATGAAATAAATATTATAATAAGATTGACAAATAGTCTGTTGTAGACCAACAATATATTGTGTTATAATATATTACACAATTTATTAGCTAAACAAAATAGTTTAGCGGCATTGCTTTGTTTCTTTTCCTTGTTTAAAAACTCACACTCGTGACCCCAATTATCTCCTAACCCAATCTTAACCACGTCACGTGACTAAGTGTGTCTTTCCATCCCGAGCCATCGTAAATTACAATAGCTAACCTCATGGAATAATTCCCAGATTTTAGTATACTTTTCTATTTCCTAGGCAATATTTATCTTTACGAATGAGTTCCGCAAATTATCACGTCTTTGATCGTATCAATGAATTATATCACTTAGTATTAGGGTAAAAGTGACAATGTCTAGCCTTGACTTTATATACTTCGGCCTTCCTCATAAGTTTGACTTTATCAGTAAGAACTGGGCTAGACAGGGATGGCTCATAGGAGTCTCTATGTAGACCTCTTAAAAACCTTATCACAAAAATATCTTGATGTAAAAATCATACAAACTGTTTCAGCAGATAGCTTTTGAAGCTTTAACCTGCTATCGCGGAACATCCCAAATATCATATAAATTATTGTTACATGTAATCACTTAACTATTTTAAGAAAAATCAAAGAGCAATATATTGTAGGATTGTATTACACATTTACACATTACACACAAATTGTAAGTGAATTATATTACACAATAGTAACATAATTGAAATAAACTGACTTTTTTTTTCGCTTTTGAAATTGCATTACTTTAAATACTTATTTTCTTGTAAATAATGTCCGGGATTAACATCTAGAAAATTATTAATCAAATCAATAAACATCAAAGATTGATTTAAATATTAATTAGAATTATTTTTAAATTAAAAATCAAACACATTAATTATTACATGATTTATTAGAAAAACTATTTGTACTGATTTCGAACCCTGCACTTACCCGAATAGCTAAACGAAGATTAAGAAGAATATAGCCCAGAGATTTGCTTCATTAGACTACATTAGTCCCTCAATCATTAGTCATAGCAAATAAATTATTTTGGTACAATATAAATCTAATACTATTTTTTTCCGCTTGAAAGTAGCCACTAAAGAACGAAAATCATCTCAAACATAAATAGTGAAGGAGTTTCTTCCCTAAAAATATATTATTTTTTCATTTCAGACCATCAACTTTTCTGGGTTCTGCCCCATCATCATCGGTATTATGATTTACCGTTACTTCATCTATTCTCGTAAAATGTTCCGACTTGCACATCAACATAATTAAATAAAACATAACATTATTTATATACGCATAAATTATTTCATTTACTGTCTTAATCACATAAAAGGGATTCACAAGTAACATACTCTTTGTTATATTTCATTAATATAATTTTCCAAACTAACAAAATCTTTCAAATAAAAAGAAATTCAAAAGATGCAAAAAAATCCCTCCCCTCTACTTACACGAGCAATTAAGATGTCATATTATTATCTTGTTTTATTTGCAATAGCCTGAAGAAATATATGTCAAACCCATCTTTATTATCATTGGAATCTATAGGAATATCTTAAATGCAACAGCAAAAAAAAAAAAAAAAAAAAAAAAATGGAATAAAAATAAAAACATAATTTTTCCATATCGGTCCACAAGTCAAAGCACTGCTGGGTGCGATGCACCCGCCAATATAGCCCTGGAGTGTTCGCTTCCAGCCAGAAATGGTTTCTCAGTGGAGCAATTAGCATTGAATTGCGGAAAAGGTTTGAACAGCAGGAAACTTAGCAAAATAAGATTCGTCGTCTATTTGGTACGTCGTGATTAATTTCAAGGAGACCTTGAAGTACAGTTGCTGGGCCTTTTATTTCTTCTGATTTCTAACCAGGTACGTCCGGTTTATGCATATGTCGTAAACGAGATCCCAAGGATATACCGGGTTGATCAGCTCAATATGAGGTCCAGAATTATGCGTCTATTTCCTTCAAAAGTAATTACGAAAAGAAATACTGGTATGTGACTAAGGCAGATAAAAAAGATATATCCGTATTCTATGATTGAATAAAAACCACTAATCAAATCAAGAACCAATGAAGAATAAAATTAAAATAAAATAACTGAGAAAATTTTCTCATTGAAATCAGCTTTCAATTAGGATTAGGATCAGGTTATGGGGCGATCAACTGCCAAGGTTATTACGCCCTAAATAGTATTATTAGTTACTTCTATATATAATTATAATATAATTGTTGGTGCGTCTTTATTTTATTTATTCTTTTTTTTATTATTTGTTTTTTGTTAATTATTTTTTTATCTATTTTTATTTATTATATTTATTTGGCTTTTCCTCTCTCTTTCTCCTTTTTTTTTTTTTTTTTTTCTCTTCCCTCTCCTGATACAACTAAATTTATTTTACTAAATAATACATATTTTTATACTATTTGTATATTATTACAATACATTGTATACATCTTCACTCACATACACACATACGCACCTACATACATATACATATACTCGTAGAAAAACGGCATCTATACACATTAAATTTTATCGTATAAATTGCTTTTTTTTTAGAATGGAAAGGATTTTCTCTGCATTCGTCGGGTCGTTTCCGAGGGATTGGTTCAATCTTCTTGTTAGATTATCGGGATTAAAATAGGTATCGTAGGCCGGGCAATCCTGTACGATATGCTTCACTGTGACTTGGGTTTTACATCTTTGGCAGATAGGTGGCGGTTCCTTATTTATTAGATATGCGTGCGTTAGGTTGGTGTGTCCTATCCTCATGCGGGTCAGTACCACCTCTTCTCTTCTATTCTTGCGGCAGGAAGTGCTCCATTGCTTGGTAGTGTCCTTGATGGCTCTTAGCTTATTATTGGTAGACTCGGACTTCCATGTGTCTTCCCAATCTGGGCTGACTTTTCCTCTTAGCCATGCTTTAATGTCCTGCGGCTCTAGTATGTTCTCCGGAGTTAGATTACTAATCGCAATCAGCTTTCAATATTTAGGTATATCATATATTTATTTAGGTGGTACATATCATGCGCATTTGCGATGAAAGATTTTTCAAAGCAGGAAAGCTTTCAGAAATTACAGTGTTTGAATATGAAAACCAGTAAGAAATGTGGGAGGGTCTGGAAAAAAAAAAAAAAAAAGTATCATGAAACAGTGCACTCATTACATTTTCTATTCCGTTCTAGTTATGCTGTTAAACCAGGCCCATATATGGTATTTATCTTTATGTTTTATTATTGTTATTATTTTTTTACGACAAATTAGTTTTACTATTATTTATTACTATGTGGAGTTTATTAAAACTGTTCCCCGAAGGACTTTATCATAAAGCTACAAGGCAATGACATATGAGTACTTGGAAAAAAAATACTGATTTTGAAATTAAAAATGTCCTGTTCAACCAAGGTTTTTTTTATTTTTATGTTGGTAAAAAAAAAAAAAAAATGAATGCATTTCGGAAATAATGATGTTCTGTTGTTAAAGTTTATAACAATATTCTTCACATACTACAGTTGAAGCAAAATATATCATGAAAAATATTTTAACAATTTATATTTTGATTAAAAAAAGTATTAATAAAACATTATTACTTGTAATGCATAGTAACATGTTTACACAAAAATAATGATCAGGATATTATTTTTTTCACTTGTGATCAAAAATAAAAATCACTCTAAAAAAAAAAAAAAAAAATGATTTTTGAAAATTCTATGTGAAAATTTTGACACGGTTCGATTTGTATTGGGAGGAAGAAAGAGCATGACAGAGTAGATTTAAAGAAAGTAGTGGCATATCATTTGAATGAAATCGAACAAGGTGGGTGTTTTTTTTCTGTGGCGGTGTGTCTCACCAAATCGAGAAGTTAAGGAAAACAAAATTAATGATTATAATTGAAATTATTTATATATAAGAATATGCTTACTAGAAAAAGAGGAATTTTGCTTATTATTAATTTGTTATCATTTTTATTTAGAAATATTTATGATTTAATTTTAATAATCTATTTCTTCAGTCCACTTTGAATTTTGAGGCCTTCTACAGAAAAATACTGAAAAAATCCTAAATTCATCTGATGTACCTTGAATGCGGTGCATGGTCGCAGTAATAAGTTCAGATTTATTAATTTATCGTTTTCACGTCTCTCACCCGCTTAACCGTTGCGTAATGGAGTGTTCGTGTTATATTTCTGGAATTCTACGATAAATTTGCCCCCATGTTTGCCTCTATCCATAACTTTACCTTTTAAAACAGAGCTCGTAACTAATTTTTTTTTTCTTTAGTCCTTACTATCGGTAATTGCTCTGGTCAAGATATCCAGGATTGGCTTTGTTTGTTTGTTTTTATTTAAAACAAATTATGAACCAAGCACGTTTCTTTAATAAATTGTTTCCTAAGAACAAATCACAATTAATATAGATAGCCTTAAAATTTTCCAAATGGGTGGATTAGGAATCTACTGATAATTTTCTCTCCTCACTTACACTTTAGAAAACCCATTAAAAGTGATTTAATTGTTCCAAAATTGCACGAAATAACGGTACAATAACACAAAACAATTATTAAAATGAATGCCAAATTAAAGGTCCTCTAATAGCTCTTATCTACTCTGACGTAATCATACGTATTATATATATACAAACAAATAAAAAGATTATGACGAGCGCGAAACCTAAAAACTTAAAAGAGGACTAAAAATGCCACGAAAAATCCAGGAGGTTGTAATTTACCCCCACTTCTATAGTTTATGGTATTATCTACACAAGAGAAACCTCTGCCTGGCAGGGAATAAATATGAAATAATAATAATGAATGAAAAGTTTAAAGTTTATTCCTACTCAAGAATTCTTCAACTAAAATATGATTGGAATTGAAAATTCTATTTTCATTGGTTCTAAGGGTTCTGGGAACGATTTAAAATACTACCCCATATCCTCCAGATTCTTCTCTCTCCAAAAATCAATAAGCCAAAAGTTGTTTTACTTGAAGCAAGGGCGGACCATAATACTAAAGAATTCTCTTTCTTTCAGCGAAAAAACGACTCCACGTTTCCACATCTTGGTCTTCTTACTCTTTATTACCATGTTCAAAATATCTGGAAGAGCTCAATATTCTAAACCTTATAAGGTCCAATAGCTCCTTAGGCATACGCTGCTCTTTTATCCTCTATACATGCCTATATCTACATCTAATTCTACCCTTCTTGATGCAGGTAACAATATCCGGGGCCTAGTGTGCCTGCTTTATTTACCAATTTCAATTCCTTTAATTTCAAAAATGTTTATAGTTATAGGAAGCTTCTATTTCTTCTACTAATAACATGAATTTTTCGTACTCACTTGTCATTTGACATGCGATGTGGTCTCAACAAATTCCTAAGAAAATACCGCATTAGGTATTGCATCAGACATGGAGTTTAGTCACGTTTAGACATATAAAAATAGCATGACTGATCAATGAATGTTCCCCCCTTTCATTTATTTCAATGTACTTAACATTGACCAAAAAAGAAGTATGTATAGAAAAAGTAAAAACAGAACACTTATTTATTTAAAATAAGAAATTGTTGATAGGGTAATAAATAAAGCTGTAGGTCATTCCATAAATATAACAATTTTATTATAAGACAAGCTGAGACCCTTTCACAATCACATATAGAACATACACAATACACAATCACAAGAACATAGGTACATATATCTTCATCCGACTGGCCCAACGGCTCAACAACTACCTGTGCCACAACCACGTCAATCAATACATAGAGTTAGAATTGTAATTCAACAGAAATTTATTAAATTCACAAACATAAATACTAATAAAGGAACAAACTTGTAAAAATTAAATATGCCAATTTATTAGACTTTTTTTTTTTTCGAAATTTCAGAGGGGTTCCATCCTCCCACATCCAACTCTGAACCATATAAATATAAGATCAATGAACTAATTGAACCCTCTCGAGATACTATTACCAATCTAATGTTTATATAATTAATTGTGTGTGTGTTTGAAATAACAAGGATATAACATTAATTCACCTAACATAAAGTGAATAACATGTCTTCCCAATATTCAAAGTAGGATGGAATTTTTCAAAACGCTAAGAGAACTACCCGAGTCAGAGATTTTCAAAGGCAGAAACAAGGAAAACAATGTGAGTATAGAATTGTCACTTATTATTTACAACTAAACACTATTTATAGATATAAGAATACAAAAGATAAAAAAAAAAAATAATGTAAAATGTAACCATTCACACAGGTGTGACTCGGGAGACTGTGGAACTCAGAGTCGTCAGATCAACCAAGTTTATCGTGTGAGGCCCTTTAAAGGAATGGGAGGTTCCGCTTTACCACGACCTTTTTTTTTTTTTTTTTTTTTTTTTTATCCATATTGTTCACATATCGCTCGTTTGGTGGAAGGGGCCACAACAGAAAATGTCCGTTTTTGTGTTGTTGTTTTTTTGCTGTAACGACTTCAAATTGCATTATCTTTCTTTGAGAAAAATTCCAGATTTTAAAATCCAATATTTAACGCTACGGAGCCAAGGTAGTCTTAAATACAGTTGAGAGATAACAATAATGATCAAAAAGGTGCTTCTCCTATTAAATTTTATTTTTTTGGAGAGTGGCAATCTTCTTCCAAACGAGCGATATGTATCAATAATAATAACAACAAACCCATGCAGCTGTCTCGGAAAGTAAACTTAAAATTATAATATGAAATAACAAATTAAGTAGCATGTTTTATTTATTATTAAATCGTAAAATCGTCAGGTTGATTCATTTTTAAATTATAGTTCATTTTTGCTGATTTAGAAATAAGAGTACAAAAGTTTAAGTAAAGAGTTTATAATGAGATTTGTGTTGTATTAAAAAAGAATTCTCGTTGTAGTTTTTCGACCTAGTCTTATGCGAACGACCAACTTAGCTGGCGTTGCTTTTGAAACGTTTCAATGAGTTATCAAACCCGTTGATAAGCGTGTCCGACCTGTTACCACTTGACAATAACGCAAACTGTGAAGTAATAGAGACCTGATTTCTGACTAATGTCGCCTACAATTGTTAAATATGGTTTCCTTCCTATTAAAAGGACTGTGTTTTTTCTTTGTGATGTTCAGGAAAAATTCAGGCAAATGGCGCATTTTAATGAAATTGTAGAATCAGCTAAAAAGTTGGTGAGTTCAATTTTTTCTTATAGCTACGGTAGTGCTTTAAAAATTATTCTGAAGTAATATTTTTAGTTTTCCTAGCATTGATCTAATTCTTTAATATTGTCATAGATTTCAACTGCTAAATTGATGGACATCCCTTTAATTGTTACTGAACAGTATCCTAAAGGACTAGGGAACACTATTTCAGAATTAGATATTGCTCATGCTAAAGGTGTTTTTCCAAAGACCAAGTTTAGCATGATTGTGCCAGAAGTCTCAAACCAACTTGATTCACTTTGTGGTGGAAACGTACAGTGTATTGTTTTATTTGGTATTGAGGTGTGTTAAAAATCATTATAATCAATTCCTGTTGCTTAATTAACTTTTATTATTTTAAATATTGGTATATTTTAGGCCCACGTATGTGTTGAACAGACGGCAGCTGAACTTTGTGCCTCAGGATTACAAGTACATATTGTCGCAGATGCTTGTACATCAAGAACTCAAGAGGATAGGCTGCTAGCATTCAAAGTGATTCTTTTAATTCATTTGACATTTATAAATTATAATTTTTATTAATTGAAAAAAAAATAGAACAAATTAATCCCAAAATAATTTAATATAATTTTAAAACACAGAAATGAACTTAAATTCATAATAAAGTTTCCAAAAGAGATTATCGAATTGAAACATTGTTTTTAGCTTAGCTTCTGAAATTTTACAAAGTCGCTTTAGTATTATAGGACGTTATAATGTAGCATTGTTCAATAAGATTAATAATATAGCATTGTTCAAATGAAAAAGTAGTAATGATAAATATTTAGAAAATCATAATATTTAACGTGTGATATTAGACAAACTCCAATTGTTACAGCATTTTATATATTGAGTAATTCTGCACCATACATAGCTGATGTTCCGATAATATAGTTTCTGACTACAGTCTTATTTCTACAGAAGCATATAGTCACTGAATCTCATAATGATTTAATGAAACTGTTGTATTTATATTATAAAAAGGCCAAAAATATCAACATAATTTATTAAAGTTGATTGCAAATTTGTGCTAGATAAAATTTAGTATTTTATTTAATTAATTATAGGTTTCAAAATCAAACTAAGATAAAGTCAATATTTTATTTTCAAAAGTAATTTTTACTATGGTTAAAATTTACTTGATTCTTTTTTAGTTTATGACTATAAGATGTTAGTTTCCTGATTATGAACTTTCCTAAATACACTTTTGAATATTCATAGTGATTTAAACGTCTATTTTTGGGATAAAGGGTTTGTGCCATGGCATATTTCGTTTAACATTTTTAGCAGGAGTGGTTACTGAATTTTTTTTTTAGGTAGGATAGGACAGTAAAAAAAAAACAAAACAAAAACACTCACATAACGAGTAAAAGCAGTACACCAATTTATTTACTAAGATAACAGGAATTACTTAAGGAAGATAAATTATTACTACAGTACTAGAAAATTGTAATTTTTATAAATTTGTCAAAATTAAAATTAGATTTATATAAATGTGATTTTTGTAATTTGTAAAAATTAGATGCATAAATTTATTCCCCTAATGTTATTTTTCTGACATTTTTTTGAGAGGGATCTATGCCCACACCCCAGGGCCCGCCCATGGTTGTTAAAAATTCATTTGGCTGTTGAAAATTCTTTTTAGTCTATGTTTTAAAGTTTGTTAAGTTTTTTTTTTTGTCTATGTTTAATTATTAGGGAGCACGGTAGCTTAGTGAGATTATTGAATGAGCATGTTTATTTTTTATCAATGACTAACTCAGTGAAAGTTTAGCTTTCAACTTGATAACGTATTAGTCATTTATCACTACATATAATGTTAAATGTTCACTTATCTTCCTATTCCTCTATTTTTAAAAGAAAACAAATAAATTATGATAACTTTTTATTTATTTGAGGCCAAAAAAAAACAACAAATTATTGAACTTCTTATTTGATTCTTTATTGAAGCCTCACTTAAATTACATTACTACTTCAACATTTTGGCAAACTATGCTATTTTTAAGCTAAAAATGAATAGAGCAACAATTAAACAATAGTCATAAAATTAAAAACAATTAAATAACAAAAAATATCAAATGCCCACTGGTGACCATAAAATTCTTTGTAATCGAATAGGCTGACTTCCCTTATCAAATATCAAAATTAAAACTTTGTAATAGTCAATCACAGTCTTATTGGTATAAATGGTTATACTATAAATATAAATAAATTATATTTATGCTTTCTACTATCATTTAAGTTAATATTTTTCCTACGGGAAATATTAAGGAAAAAGGAAATTTGACTTATTTCCTTTATCGGGGAAGTGTCTAGGTTACGAGAAACATACATGTTACCTGCATATTCTATCCTTAGAGAATATTATGTTGAATTTAGAAAACACTTGCATTTTTTATGCATGATGTCTTTTGTTATGTTTAGAGAATATTTTTAATTTACATATAATTTATTTAATAGTGTTAGTTTCATTTAGTTCAGTTTTAATAATTTCAAGGTATCCTATGAGCTATTTAATTTTTTCAAATTTGTTTTAGCGTTTGCAACAGATTGGTTGTTTCATTGCTACCTCAGAAAGTATCATTTTCAAGCTTCTTGGTGATAAAGAAAATCCTCATTTTAAAGAAGTTTCAGCATTAATTAGACAACCTATTACAGCTACTGGTCTAGTTTGAATGTAATTTTTTGTTTTTAAACAATTTTATTCTATCTTTCAGTTTTTAATTTTCAACCATGTTTGTCATTTTTTTTATATCTGGTAAAATTTATTAGTTTATAAATAACTTATTATTTGTATATTTATTTGCCTAAAAAGGAATATACATGAAATCATTAAAGTTTTATATTTATTTTTTAAACTATTTAATTAGAAGATAAAAGATTCAACCACAGCCGGGAATCGAACCTAATCGCCTTGGTCGAATCTTTTATCTTCTAATTAAATAGTTTAAAAATTATAAATTAATTATTTAACAATAATCAATGATTAAATTTCAACATGTAATTTTATAAAGTTGCTGTTACTTTTGTCAACAGGTAGAAATAGAATTTTTTCTCAGTTTCCTCAGTTTTTCTACTACTTTATCTTTCCTGAAAATAGTTATCTTTGGTTGTGAGAGTACATTATATATTTTAATTTTAATTTAAATCACATAACATCACTCCTATTTGAGAATTTTGAGACTGACAGAAAAAAAAAATAGCTTTTCCGTCCATCTTATTATAAGTTATCTAAAAGATTGCTTATTTACTTTTAAATAACTCGACACTTTTCTAGATGCTCAAAATTCTGTTATTATATTTTCCAGTACTAAAAATGAATGAATTTAAATAAGTATATTTCATTTTTATTTACTAAATCCTTTGTTGTTTATTTCCATAAAATATTAAAATGATTTCTAAAGAAACCTGAAGTTCCTTGCATTGTTTAATTGAATGTAAATTTTAAATTCTAACTATTGGGACTGACTTTATTCGGCTCTTGGTTTAAATGGTTAGTTGCAGTTCTTTATTTTGATATAGATTGCATATGTTCTATGTAACATTTAAAATTTTCCCTTTTTTTGGCAATTCATGCATATTTAGTGTTCCTATATTATTCCTCAATCCCATATAAGTTACAGTTACACATAAATGTATTGTTTTAGGGTACTTTTTTACTTTGTCATTTATCGCTATATTCCAGACAGTATTAGTTTTATACATTCCTGAAAGTATGAATTTATAAAAACATGTTGCAAAATAATAAAAAAACAACATATAATTGATTAAGGCCCACTTAATGATTACAATCTAAGTGGGTTTTGATATATCAAAATATTATTACTTTTAAACTACTGTCAGGCTCATGTTTACAGTCATTGCCAATAGCTAATGAAATGTTTTTCATTTTTCTTACAGTGCAGTTGTTATTACCTTTTATTTTACAGTAATAAAGTTCTTGATCTCAATATGTATGAGAAAAGAAGGATTAACTGCTTAGATAATTTAGAATTGAATAATATTGAGGCCTTACATAATTTACACATTTTACGTGGAAACAGTGTCAGAAAAATAAGACTAAATAGATATTAATTTATAATTCCCTTGTGAGTTCAATGGATTTTTCTTTTCTCGTGAAGAGCTGAGTTGGTAGAGCATTATAAAAACTGAATGGATATAATCTCATATCATGAATTCTAGAAAATATTCTTTTCAACTTCTATACTGTTCTTCCTATGAATACTTTTTAAATTGCCATTAATTAAATTTCAGAGTCTGAAAGGAAGTATATTTCTGTGAAAAATATGGCCTTTTGTAAACACAGCTTCTTCAAATATGTTCCCTTGATTAACTGTTTCGGTAATGGGCTCTAAAGTTCTTTCATTATTAAGCCATTGATTTTTTGTTAAAGTCAGATTTTCTTTGTTTACTCATTTTTTTCCCCTGAAATATTGGCAATAACAACATGCTTTATTAATGAATTATGAATCATTGGGCTTTTTTTTTTTTTTAAATTATCATGTTGCAGCTTACTAATATTATTTACAATCTTAAACATTATAACAGTTAACATTGACTAAAATCTTCCTGAATTTATTATACTTACATGAGATAAAGCAGTGGATATAATGGATAAATTAGTAGAGTAATGGAACTCAGTGCATTTATCTATTTTCTTAGCTATTAAACGGAATTTATTAGAGTTATTATCATGAGATCTTGTAGCTTTAATTTCATGTTTGGGTTGTTGATGGTAGACCATAGCATTACAAGCAGAGGGTTGTCCGAGTTTCACTTAAATAAGGTAAATTAAATAAATTATTTCTTTAATTTACCCCATTTGATTGAACCCAGATCGTACTTTGCATGGTTTTATGTTTGCTTTAAATTACAAAATATATATGCAATAATTTACTTTTTTGTATTGGTAGTGATAAATATCTAGTCTAGAGTTTTTACCTTTTGCTTTTATAAGGTATATTGGGAATTAAGTCATGCAATTCAATAATTTTTAATTTATTTTAGTTATTTAGTCATTATTTATAGATATTTAATATTTATCTTTTGCTAAAATGTGATCTAGTTGAACTTTTTTGTTTCTATTAAGGCAGAGAATATATTATTGTTTGTTCTTTCTTTCTTTGTCCTTATAAAAAATGGTGCAAATAATATAATGCTTGTGTGATAATTGTTACCAACCTGTTTATGGCTAAGGAAAAAAATGGTTTGTCTGTAAAATTATATTATTATATTGATTTATGCACTTTATTTTGAAATGTATTATATAATTTTTTTTTTCAAAGAAATCAGTAAATTACAATTTACATAAATCAGAAATTGTTTGACTTACTTATTACAATAATTTTATTGAGTGTCCTATTTTTAAAATTTTACATTAAATAATTACAAAAATGAGGAGATCTTTTGTATTTACCTTATTCTATGTTTGTTTTTTTTATTTTTATAATTTTCCTTCCAACAGTAACCCTGCCAGAAGGGAGTTTATTTTTTATTCTGTACATACCATACTAAGCAGTATATAATATACATGTTAGCTGTGTCGCCGGTGGCACCACAGAGGCTCGCCTCCAGCACCGTACCCTACAGTTGGTGCCATAGCCCCGGCAGCGACCAATGTCATAACTGCGTTATGAAAGAGGTCGTACGAGATGGCCAGTAACGCTACAGGCAGGGCAGGATCCCAGCACAGAGCAATACCTCTGCAGCATCAATAACGACACTATTTATTACTGACATTGATAATTATTTTGCTTTTTAATACAGTTATAAAGTAAATTAGATATAAAACAAACTAATAATAATAATAATTTGTGGATGTACGGAGCACCCCTGAGTCATGAAGAAACCCCATTGGCTTTCTAAAAACCTTATTCTTTGTTTATCCTTGTGACTATTCATAATTCGCTAAAATACTTACAGGTAAAAATTCACTTCACAACATCAATACTTTGCAATCATTATCCTGCCCGAGGTTCGAGTCCTGCTATGGCAGGTAGTTATTAATTCTGTTATATAATATAAGTGAGGGCTGGACTGCTGCCCTAGGGCACCCAGGTTCTATATTATGAGTAATCTTAATTAAATGATTAATTTATGCTAACAAGTACCAATTGAGAAATATTACTTCCTTCCAAAGCATCAAACCCAAAAACCTTCAAGAGTTATAATGATTTGGGATTTTTCTTCTTAGCTCGGTGTAAAATTTATTTTGTAATTTATTATGTGTTTTACTAAATACTTATATGGTCATCGAGTGGTCATATAGGAATATGTGGCAAGATCTTACCATGTGTATTATCCCAGTTACCTCTAAATCTGCCATTATTCAGTTTTTCCATCCTCAAATGGAAATATATATAAATATCTCTCACCACCTTTATTTATTCTAAATTATTTAAAACTAATATTATTTCTAATTTTTGGCATCTCAACTGGACATGATTATTCCATCCACATGACCACCCTGCGTGTGTGAGTTTTATTTCACCTGTGATTTATCAAATATAAGTAACTTAATAATATCTCTCTATAGAGATATTATTAAGTTACAAAAAAGGATATTATTAATTTACTATATCATATATACTATATATATATATATATACATATATTAGACTATATATGGATGGAAATTGAATAAATGCAATAAAATTTAATTAATTAAATTAAGGAAAAATTTAAAATCATAATGCCGTTTAAAAAAAAAAAAATCTCTAGTTACTCTAAATATTTATTTTTATCTGACTTCAGGACAATCTCGTTTATCCACACTACCTGGCCACAAATGCAATGTGGATATTCGAAAATCTGGATCTTCCGGAAATATGAGTAATAAAGTAATAATTACAATATACAATTATACACACATTTAATTTTTATAACTGAACCAATAAGCTTATGTAACTACAATGTTTCAAAATTTATTGTGCGAAAATTGTATCTCATCTGATAATTACTGCACTGGTTAGTAAGGATCATTTCAAAATCATTTGTTCAACTTTAATAAAATACGTTTAAAAATCAGTGTTCCTTTTTTAACTCTTATAAATCATGTTATTTGTCTAAGCCAGTTATAAATTATCGGCTAGAACTAAATTTCCGAATTTTGACCGGTTGTGTTTTTTTTCAGAATGAAAATTGATAGCAATATTTTATTCTTTTCAGAATTTTATTTTTATTTCAATCAATTGGTAAGAAAATAGTGATTATTGTAAATTTTATTCATTAAAGTTTACGAATTGCAATTTGTTTTTTTCCAATCGATAAATATTTCAAGCAACAAGAAAATAAATCACTCCCCCATGAAATTGCTTTTCTGGGACTGCTATCGTACCAGGTAATTGCATAATGCATTTTATCTTATGTTGCAGCAGTAAATCCAGAAATGTTCTGAGTGGGGTGGGCAACTTTTTAAATTTTAATTCCATGATTCATGAAGTAGATACCAAATTTAAAATACAAGTTCAGAGAAACTTTCTAAAACACTATGACATTTTTAAATACAATAAATTTTCCATTTAAGTACATAAAATATTACTCTATATAAGCACTTTTTACACAAAAGCAGTAATATTATATTTGTGCCGCTGATGTTCTTGTGTAGTCCTAGGTTCTTTTATACATTTAAAAAAAAAAAAATTAATTTGTAACAATGCTAATTCTATACCTCCACGCTGAAAGGCACAAAGGAGGAAGAGAAAGAAGAAGAAGAAGCTAATTCTATTGCAAAAGGGGAAATCCCCAAACAATATGAGTGCATAAATTAGCATTTTAATTTTATATAAATATACTTAGAGGATGAAAACAAAAAGAAATTAAAGAATTTACCAAGAGTAATCTAGATTTGAAATTTGAAGTCATAAAAAAAAAACATAAATTTAATTTTACAAATTAACATTATATTAAATATTTAATATGAATGGCCTCAAATCTAAACTGGCTGACTCTAGTGTAACGAAATAATTTATGAATGTTTTCATATGAGATGTTTTTAGTGAATAAATTAGCTACCTAATAAATAATAAAATATAACATAAATCACCAAAACTATGAATGGGAGTGGGAATGAATGAATATTCTCATAGATAGGGTAAGTAAAAATTCGAGAGGCTAAAAGTTGAAATAATAACGCCTAAACAAAAAACTGTTGGGACCATGGGCGGATCCAGCAGGTTGTAAAGGGGGGCTGCAGACCCACAGCCCTTCCCCTGGATCTGCCAATCAGCTTTTTTACCTTTATGTTCCTTTGCCTCAACCAAAATTCTACTTGTTCTGCATATTATTTGTTGTTACTTCCTTACTTTTAGTGAATTTAAATTCTGTCTTTAGAAACAAAAATGTTTCCAAAGGGGGGCTACAGACCCACAGTCCTCCCCCTGGATCCGCCAATGGTTGGGACATTAAATATCTCCTTCAAGGTATGTATGTATTTTAAAGGAATTTGGTCTTTTAAAACTTGCCAATTAATGTCTCAGTACTAGTGTAGGCATTTACCATTTTCCATAATATTGGTGGAGGGGGGGGGGGGGGCAACGACCATGAAACTGCGAATCCACGTTTTAGTTAACACGGCAGTTTGATGTAACGCAGTATTTGGTAAATAAGGATGACAAAAAAAAACTCTAAAGTCTGGGACCATGGATTATATTTTAATTTTTTACTGGATGATTTAAAATGGAAGAATGCTTTTGCTTTTTTCTCGTATGATTTAAACTATTAGCATATCGATTATTTAAAAAATCGTACATCGGAAGCTCGGAGTACATGACCCAGGACCAGGCAGCGGAACAGGTTGGGTAGCGGTCCCCCCCCCCCTCACAGCGGCCAGTCAGCGCGCCTCAGTACGAGCGGTGCAGTGATGGTGCGCGTGTGTTGGTGACTGCGCATCCAGTAGTGACTGAGGAACAGGCATTGTTTGTGATTGACTATGTGGTACTGACTGCATGGCCATGTCGATATACGGGGGCAATCGTCTCCTGAGGGCGGTATGCCTACTCTGCTTCATCTATCTGTCTCTTGGGCAAGGTGAGTTATAGTATTAGTAACCCTAGAGTGTGCCATGTAAACAAAAACTGTGATGAATCTCTCGCAAATAATCAGGATAATAATTAATTTAAATTTATTAGATAAAATAGCCTCAATTCAAAAGGCATTGATAAAGCGGTAAAAATTTACCTGTATAAGTTACATAAAATGCAATAATTTGCACGATTAAGATAATTTACTTAGTTCTCTAATAAATAATATAAACAAAATGGAGATCAATTATGTATTTACAGGAATAACGCCGTTTTATGGAATAGTAAACTTATAAATTTTTAATATATCTTACAGAAACATTTCAGATTTAATCTGTATTAACTAAGTTTGACTTCAACTTAGATAGGAACATTTGTACTTTTTTTTTATGAACTATATTTTTAGTTATAAAATTTAAGTAATAGTTTTTAAGTATCTACAGATCTTCAAGAAAGAAGATCAAGTATTTTAACATATAAAATACTTCTTCTCTACCTGTTCGATTTGGAATGGATCCGAACAAACAATATACCTTTTGCATTATTCTCTTAAGTCTACATCTAATACCTGTCTATTTTGGAGTAATGAATTAACTTATAAATTATTAACATACATCAGCTGATACCTTTCTCTAGAAAGTGTTAACGACAGTGGAAAGTGGAAAGTTCCGGTCCGCGTCCACGGGTAATAAATAATCGACTAAGCACAGAGAGTGTGCAGAACCAGTGACATCAACGATGGGGTAGGAAAGTAGTCTCATACAATTCTCAGCGGTTTGCTATCGGTGACCAGAAATATTTTTTGTCGGGAGAGAGAATCATTTTGAAATCATGACATGAATTATGTAAATAGAATAATAATAATACAACAAGAAGAAAATTTAATTAAAACTATAAAAGGTTTATAGATAGGTAGGTAATAGATATCTTCTGATTCAGAACAGTATCAACAGTAAATATTCTCTTCAAGTAGTCTTTTAATAAATGTGTGTTTTTTGATGGAACTTTATTATTGCTTTGTATGGATAACAGGATAGATAACTATGTCATATCTTATACATTTTTTCCAAATATTGCAGGTTTAATGATGATCAGTCTTAGCGTTTATTAAACCTGACTAGACCTGTACGAAGTGACAAGAGTCCTATGTTTAATCTGAACAATGACGGCTTACAGTGGCGCTATCTGAGCCCATGTGTTATCAACTTTGTTCCTGCTCGTAGACATTTTTATGCATTATCGATATCCATCAGATTGGAAGAGCCCACCACTCACTATTTGACTTTCGATGACCTTATGTATGTAGTATCTAAAGTGCAGGTACAGTCATATTATGTGAGCTTATGAAATTTACCTTTTCCCCCCTCTTTATAGTTTCATTCACACTTCTCAGCAAATAGCTATGATCAGTGAATGTGAATGTAAGAAACTATAAATGTAATTTAGGAATTTCGGGCAGCAAGAAGGAAGCACTCTTTCCGGGCTTGAAAAATACTTCAGGAAAGAAGGCCTTTCATCGTGTTTCTTTTTAGCCGCCTTCCAGCGTGCATTTTTACTTAGTCTGTTGTTATTTCACTATAATGTCACATGACAGTGTGAATAAAGAGTTCGAATGCAGGCTTTGGGATATAGCCATTAGAGCTGTATGAATTTGGTCGTACGGTGGTAGTTGTAAGACTGTATGTAGATTTTCGTAACTTACGTACTTGGAAGCGTCTGCTATTAGTCTTGGAATTTTTTGTTGAAAAGGTTATAATGTTAATAAGTCCACCTTATTTGCTGAGCCGAAAATCTGAGAGGTGTCTGTCCAAATTGGCTTATATGTAGGTTATAACTAGGTATATGTTTTCAATTTTTGTCTAATTTTCCATTTTGATTTGGAAAAAATTGAATACAGTATGTTTTTACGTTTCTATAAGTATCTTTTTTTTTTTGACAAGTGGGCCCAAGTCATCCTTCTGTCTAACATTAGTTCAATATAACGTACTGTGGCTTTCTGAGGAATATGATTTCGCCGATGTGAATGTTATGCGTTGTGATTTGCGATGTTTTAATTTAATTTTCTAAAGTGAGTAGCAATTTTTTAAATGCTGTAAGTTTATAAATTTAATGAGGTGATTCTAGGGCCGTGGTGTATATTTAAAATTGCTGTATCGTCTGCGTATATTGAAGGTGGTAGGTTAAATTTTCAGAGTTGGTATGTAGGTATGTCATGAGAGTATATGATGTGTTAGGAAGACAGTATTGATCCCTGCGGAACTCCTGCTAAGATTGGTCGGATTGAAGAAATCTCTGAGCCATGCCGGACTTATAAAAAATCCGTCGGAGAGGTAGGGTTAGTATTAGCGAAGTATTAGGCAGTATGTGTGAGGAAGTAGGATTTTTAAGTATGAAGAGAAGCCCCTGATAATAGCCTTTATCAAATGCTTAATTGACCTACAGAAACAGCTCAGTTCTTTTTTTTTTTTAAATTTTTAAGTATTAAAAAGTTTGGAAAATTGGGAGTAAACTAATAGACCGGTATGAAGAGGAATGGTAAAAGTCTTTGAGTAAATCTATTACATTCGGAATTTAGTTGTCTTAAGCATAAAATCGTATATAGGCAATTAATATTCCCCCAGAGTCTCATTCTTATGTATTAATATGCAATTCTATAACATAAACAGATACACGTACACACTTACGTACATACCTTCACACAGAAAAGGGACTGTGTTTACAAGCTGTTCACACAGTTTGGATTAGATAAGGAAGTAGTACAAACTGCCAACTAGGGGTACCTGGGAGCCTATGGAGGCAGCTTAGGGTTGAGGATTTCTCGTGAAGTCAGTTCCGAATGTACAAAACAGTTCATGCATCATTTTCCTAGGGCAATTATTGAATTAAAATTATGCTTACCAATTACCTTAGTAAAATAATAGCTAAAGAAAATAATACGAACAAAATTTATGACAATATTTTAGTCGAATTGGCATGTTCTAAAATACAGAAGCTTTGTCAATTTTGATAAGAAAAAAATATGTCTTTTAATAAAAGTTTTAAAAAAAGAAAACAATTAGAGTGAATAGTAGTTGAGTTAAGTCACTAAGAATATATTCTACCCTCATTTTTGCATGGAAAACTGATTTAATGTCATTTAGTGTATAATAATTGCACTAGAATATTGAATAAAATTTTAAAATCAATGGAATAGCTGATTTTCTTTTTTAAGGATTTTTTGCAAGATTTTAATTTGATCCGTAATATGGTTGGATAAAAAAAGATAAAGCCACTAAGGACCATTGGCGGATCCAGAGGGGGGGGGGGGCTGTGGGGGCTGCAGCCCCTCCTTTTGGAAAATTTTTCGTAATTTTAAGATAGAATTTGACTTTCCTTAATGTAAAGAAGCAAGTTAAAGAACAAATAATGTGAAGAACAAGTAGAATTTTAGTTTTGGGAAAGAAAAATCTGTATCGGGGGGGGGGGGGGGTAAAAAAGCTGATTAGCAGATTCAAATGAAGGGCTGTAGGGCTGCAGCCCCCCCCCCCCTTCAGGACTGCAGCCCCCCCCCCTTCAGGACTGCAGCCCCCCATTTACGATCGACTGGATCCGCCCATGCTAAGGGCAGCTATTTAACACCAACTATTTCTAACAAAAGCAACCTCCTAGATTCGAACCGTTTTGGAAGTGGTAAAAACCGCGAAAAAACGGTTTGATATGCCAAATTATTGACTGACATTCACCACCACTGTTGTGGCATTGTTCTGCCTTGAAAACAACTATGCATACCGTATTTAAGCTGATTCGATCCGAACGGTGCCGCTAGAAGTACCACAAAATATAGTGGAAAAGTACTTATTAGAGGCTTCCCCAAAACTCCTCGAACCTTAACTAGGAATTATTTATCACTACATACGATAATAAAGTAGACCAGTCATTAATTAAATGTACTATACCTCTTTGTCAGACTTTAGGTACATGTTGGTAGTTAACACGGTTCTTATTTGGTTTTATATATTTTTCAATATTTATATATTTTTCAATATATTTATTAATCATACCTGCAATTTCTATGTTACAGGTATTCACAATTTCTATATAATTACACATGTTGGAGTATATTATTATTTTAAAATACATTACAATCATCGCTGGGAAGAGTCTAATAAACAATAAGTAATTCTTTAATTAAAAAAAAAAATCCTGTTCCTCTCAGGGTGGGAACTGTGGTTATACAGGAACTTTCTGGGTTCTTTGACCTTTAAAACGAGAATTGGATTTTGGTAAATATATAAACCGGGAGTTTGGAGAACATATTGATTTCAAAAAGGCAGGGGATCTTATTCGTTAGGTTGTTGGGCTAATTCGTTCACTACACGTGACAAAAAAAATATGTATATATATATATATATATATATATATATATATATATATATATATATATATATATATACAAAATCATTAATTTATTTTCTCAAATCACAATACCTCCACAAAATAAGCATTTTATATAAGATTTTTATCGGAATATAAAATTTGCCATGGTAGATTCCGATGTAATTCGCGGCACTGCGTTTTTATACAAGATTATCCGTCATAGAAATGAAAGTTATTAGAAATTATTCATGAAGTGGTGGATGGTAAAGAAGGTCAGAGCTGGATCGGAAATGATTGACCTTTCGATTTAGAAGTACCTAAATGTCTAGACATCTGCTGTCGAATTACTCTTTACCTAATGGTCATCAACTTTGTATTGATCGGTTTTTGCAAAAATGTACACAATAAATCGCCAAATATTTCTTCAACAAAATAATATATTTTGCATGCTTAGAGTTTCAGAAATGTAACCCATAATTTGCATGTAATCAACCATTATATATGTATTTAAAGGTTTGAAATAATTTCAATTAATAGAAAGTTTTAACAGGCCTCATTGGCTTTCACTTTCTAATTTCATTCTTAACCAGATTGTAAACTTCATGAAATTAGAACCGCTAATATTTAAAAATTGAATATTTCATTATCATGCTAAAGTTACAATTATGTAGATTAATTAATTTAATGACTGTATATTTAAATATCGAAAAAGGAGATATATTGACTTTCATGATGGATTAGTCAATAAAACTTATATTTTACTGTTCATGTGATTGACCTTACGATATCTCCTACAAATGGGTATGATATGTCATGTATATGGATTGTCCATCTTTTTGTTAGTTTATTAAAGTTGTTATTGATCCTCTACGCTCTTTTTTTAACATAATTAATTACGTTGTGTGTTAAGATTTAAAAAGATTTTCAGAACCACGAGTTGTCATTTTTAAAGACTCATAGCTCCGTTTCTGTTAAAGATAGAAAGTAGAATTAGTAGAATTTTACACTACTTAAATACTACTCTTGGAGTAGCAGTTAGCACTAGCAGCAAGCGATTAAGATTTTAAAATTCCTAGTGTTCATTGATAACGCCTCATTCACATATTCTGAATCCTCGAAAACATGCTCAGACCCAGCTACTAACAGGTGACAAAATCAGAGAGTATCGAGGATAAAGATAAGATGGAGGGAAAGGCAAGTGGCGCGGAGGATCCAGAGCAAGACGAAGAGGCAATTAGTGGAAGCCATCCAGCCGCCGTAGCCTCTTCTTTAAGGCTCCGGAGGCCACTCATTAAGTGCTACACCATCTCACGGCAGGTTAAGGAAGGGATATGTCTGGCCTCCCTACAACCTGGCTGTAGTAGACCATTTGTATCACTTCGGTATTAGGTTTGATGCTTCATGCATTTTTCTTGTATCTAACGATTTTTATTATGATAAAGAACCAACAGAATGTTTTGAACAGTGAGTCTTGTATTTTTTAACTTTTATGTCCTTCTTTGTAGGGACTGCAACTCCCGCCATTAAAATTTTTGATGGAGGAACATTGTTGATTGTGAAAGTTGCGTATCCAGAAACTTCGCGAGGGAGTAGGCACACTTGTTATTTTTAAAAATGTTTTTCCAACCTTTGGAACCTTCAAATATAATGATTAATTACGAGTAAAGTGCTTATTCTATAGAAAGTTACACGTTACAGGGCATCCAACAATTATGCAGTTAAAATAACATTATAGATTCTTGGTGACCGACGATATAGTGTAAACGGGAGAGGAACCAAATCGCAAATGTTTAAATAAATAAATAGTTCAATTAAGACTAAGAGTATATCATATTACTAAGTAAATATTGTTTAACATAGTAATAGTTTTTTAGAAATATTTCTGAACCCTTTGGGGGGGGGGGGGGCGGGGCGAGGAGGAAGCAGTCTAACGATCTTTGAAGGCGGATTTTGAATTTTAGGTGAACAACATTTTTTTTTCCAGCTTCAATCCGAGGGAACCAAAGAAAAGAGGAAACCTGGAATGGAATAAATCGAAGAAAATTTACTTACGAAGAAATTACACTTCCTACAACTTTACATTAAGAAAAGCGAAGAAATAATATTTCACGGTTGGTGTGATGGAGGGGGAAGGGGGGTAATGCGTTTTCACTGTTGAGGAGGTAGGCTCACCTGCTTTCGCAAAACACCCTCCATTAACAAAAAGGTGATATACATATATAAGCTAGTTTATACATATAAACTGTATACATATATAAACCCGTCAGAATTAACATTTATACATTGATTGTAAGTTCACGTCAGGTGAAGTGACTTTCTTACGTAGATACGTCCTCAACCCAATCCATATTGTTACCTGCTATTGCTTCTTAACTATTAAACAGTTATTATTTTTCAAGAGATTGGAGCGACTGAAAGACAAGAAAATGCCTCCAAGGCCATGCCTTTGGGCGGCATTGATAATCCTAGAACAAATCCAACTTTAGATACAGGTTTCCATAATTTTAGATGGTCTCCTAACCCAAGATTTGGACAAATTTCAATGATTGCCATTAAAAATAATTCTCTTTGAATCATGTTGATGATACGGTTTGGAGCTTTGAATATTGAGAAATGCGTCAAAAACTAGCTCCATGCCCGACCAACGTTTTACCTTTTAAAAGTTGCAGATAAGATAAGTGATTGCGAGTATAAACACTAACATCCAAGGCCATGGCAGTAAGCTTGTCCTCAGCACACAAGCCTGAAGAAAGAGACTATCCGATTAAGACTAGAAATAAAAAAGACATTATTTGTGACCCGCTAACTGTAGGAATATGTATCAATGAGAAAAATAAATCAGAGACTATGAAACTAAGGAAAACATAATTTTTCCCTATAATTAAATAATGTATCAAAGAATGAGAACGGTCTTTTTCTTGGCAAGTAATATAAATTAGAAACGAAAAGAAATTCTTCTTCTTCTACCGGCTCAACAGGCGCATGAAGCTGCCCTTGGCCTGCTCAACAGCTGCCAACCATCCGTCTCTATCTCTCGCAAGCGTAACCGGAATCTTCAGTTGACGAAGATCCTGCCCTACAGCATCCTTCCATCGGCCCTTCGGCCTTCCCTGTCGGCGCACACCATCCGGTACATTTCTGTACACCCTACTGACCACACGCTCATCACTCATCCTTAGTACATGACCAAGCCATTTAAGCCTTTGTATCCTTATATATGATGAGATATTTAGGTCGTTATATAGCTGGAACAATTCACAGTTTTTCCTTCGTCGCCACTGACCATTTTCGCGTACTGCACCTAGTACTCTCCTCAGAATTCCTCTCTCAAACCTATTCAGCAGGTTCTCACTCTTCTTGTTGAGGGTCCAAGTTTCAGCGCCATATGTAACCACTGGCCTTATAAGCGTCTTGTATAGCGTGAATTTGGTGGTTCGGCTAACAAGCTTGCTTTTTATTAGCTTTGAGATGGCAAAATACGCTCTATTTCCTGCTGTTAACCTCCGTCTAACCTCTTCTTCCTCGTCTAGTTTGTCGTTAATAATAGAGCCGAGATACGTAAAGCCTCTGACCACTTCAAACTTGTAGGATCCTACTTCATAACTGCTCTGCATCTGAGCTTGATTTCCTACAACCATGAGCTTCGTCTTTTCCTCGTTAATATGGAGGCCGATCTTTCTTGCCTCGACATCCATAGCTTCGCATGCCGTTGTTATGCTCTGACGGGATCTACCAATGATGACTACGTCGTCTGCGTAGGCCAGGACTTGGGTCATTCTTGTAAATATGGTTCCTTCCTGATTCAATCCTGCTCTATTTATAATTGCTTGTAGAGCGATATTAAACAGGAGAGGAGCTATTGGGTCTCCCTGTCGCAGACCATTTCCCACTTCGAAAGACTCTGACATCCCGACACACTTAACTCGGCAAATAGTGTTCTCTATAGTGCATTTTACTAAACGAGTCAGTTTACCTGGTAATCCCAGTTCATGCATGGCTGCTATGAGTTCAGTTCTTATAATAGTGTCGTAGGCTGCTCTAAAATCGACGAACAGCACCCATGTGGTTTGCTGAAACTCCCTCATCTTCTCGGAGATCTGTCTTAGGGCGAAGATTTGATCAATAGTAGATCTATTGGGCCGGAAACCACCTTGATAGTCTCCCAGCTTCAGTTCCACATATGGGAGGAGCCTATTGTAAAGGGATATCGAAAATATTTTATAAGCGGTGTTAAGCAAACTAATCCCTCGGTAGTTGCTACATACAGTCGCCTCGCCTTTCTTCTTGTACACGGGGACGACTAAGGCCTTATTCCAATCCTCAGGCATCTTTTCTTCTTCCCATACCAGAGCTATCAATTCTTGAAGTTCCCTGGCGACTTCATGTTGCCCTCCTTTAAATAGTTCAGCGGGGAGTCCATCATTACCTGGCGATTTGTTATTCTTGAGCTTGACCAAGATGTCTTCAATGTCTTCTATATCGGGTGGAATCGTTTCCAACTCATGGCCTTGCACATCTACTGGTAATTGTGCTTGGTCTTCCCGACAGTTCTCTACTTCCTTGGGGTTCAGCAAATTCTTGAAGTACTGTCGCCACCTCTCTTGTATCTCTTCCTCCAGCAATAGCATTTTGCCATGGTCATCCTTGATAAGGTTTCCCCTCCTGGCCGGCCCACTCTTCACATTTTTTACCAATTTATAGAATTTTCGGGAATCGTTCCTAATTCTTGAGTTTTCAATCTCCTCAATTTCTTTTCTCATCGCTTCCCTCTTCTTTCTCCTGACCAGCTTCTTCGCAAACATTCTCGCCTCTCTATATTCCTTTTGACTCAACCGTGTTTTACGGCTAATCCACTTTAATCTTTTTTCATTACGTTCCTTGATTGCTTCCTCGCATTCTTTGTCGAACCAATTGTTACGAGGATGTCTGTGCTTTTCTCCACACACCTCTTTAGCAGACTGGGTTAATCCTACCTTGATCCGCTTCCATCTGTTTTCAATTGTTTCTTCCCCTGCCGAATCGCTCATGACCAGCTCGCGAAACTTCTGAGAAAACGTAATTGCACCTTCTTCCGTCTTAAGGCGTTCTACGTTCCATTTTTTACAGGGAGACAGATGTTTCTTGGCAATGCATTTTATTCTTTCGTGAAGCTTTATTATTACCAAGTAGTGATCCGTGTTGACATCATATCCTCTGTAGGATCTAACATCGTTTAAGGAACTAAAGCATTTGGTGGAAGTCAACACATGGTCAATTTGACTAGCTGAATTACCATCTGGAGAGTGCCATGTTTCCTTATGCACATTTTTATGGGGGAACATAGTGCTCATAACTGCCATAGATTTAGCACTTGCAAAGTTTACCATCCTAAGACCATTGTCATTTGTTATGGTATGTAAGCTATGGGCTCCTATGGTTGGTCTTAATTCCTTTTCTTTTCCAACTTGAGCATTAAAGTCTCCTAAGACAATTTTCATGTCATAACTGGGACAAGCATTGTATGCATCTTCAAGTTGTTCATAGAAGGTATCCTTTTCTTCTTCATTCTTTTCTTCTGTGGGAGCATGCACACAAATCAGGCTAATATTCCTGTAATGACCCCTCACGCGAAGTTTCATTTATTGGTTGGAAGTCTAGAATCGCCGATTTCATTCTGTTCGAGACCATAAATGCTACTCCGAATTGGTGCCTATCTTCACTTCCACTGTATAGTATTACGAATTCCTTTCCTTTCATTTCGCCTTTTCCAGTCCATCTCATCTCTTGTACGGCCAATATATCTAAAAAGGCCTTACGCGACACATCAGTGAGTTCCTTAAGAGCTCCTGCTCGATATAAGGTACGTACATTCCATGTGCCAATCTTGTATGTCCGTTTCCAAAGTCCAGGTCGTTGCCGTGAATCAATCCTATATCCGAGGCTTCGTTGAGCATTTGTAACAAGGTGATGTTTTTATGATTCATGGGTAGTCAGCCCATGAACCAACCCTCCTCCTTTATCCAGGCTTGGTACTGGCAATGGCCCTAGAATAACTATTTCCATTGGCGGAGTTACGAAAAGAAATTAGCATGCTTTATTGCAGACATACTCTTAATTTGCGAGTAATCAGAAATATAGTTATTAAGTAAATGAGCATTCATATAGAAGTAGAAAAAGCGGAAATAAAAAAAACACAATAAAGACTCGTATACATCATTTCAAAAGATGTTTGTATACATCACAGTAAGAGTTCACATCCCGCGGGTTTTTAAAGGGATATTTATCCCTAGAATTTTTTAAAGGGAATAAAAATATTCATTGGCTATGCCGTTCACAATAGGACTTAAAATGGAGGCCCCGAGCCTGTACGATGTCAGGTACTCGTTAAAGATCCTTATCTTAATTATACATGGATTGGCAAAATTTACAACTCCCTCTGTAGCATCGTTCGATTAGCCTTAGTGGCATAAAGTGACGTTAAACCAACAAACAAACATCACAGTAAGAATTGTATTACATCAAAACCAGAAACGTACCTATATCAAATATAGAATGAGGTACGCAGAGACACCACTTTGTGGTACTTCGCACTTGTTTTCACAAGTGATTTTGCAGTAACTAATTCCATTATTTAGAATCAAAGGATTTATATGCATGCACTGTAAATTATAATTATCCAGTCAAGAAGGAAATGAGAAATCGTGTCTATTAGGTGTAGTGTTAATATTTTAGCAAAAAGAATTCCACTATTGGCTAACATTATATTTAGGTTACCTAAGATGGAGTATTATAAAAATTTTCTCCTTTGTGTACCTGCCTTTTAACTCCAATTATTCACGCTCAATGTTTCCATGCTTTCCAATTATAATTTTTAATTTTTTCTTTTCAACGCGTCTGCAGTAGTCACTCTTTCCTCACCTGATAGGCAAGATACCATAAATATGATAACTGTAGTTTTATTTCTTAAACCCGAATATTATTGATTACCATTTTCCTAGAAAATATTCTGAATGGAGAGTAACAACTACAGTTTTTTTAGTAATAATAAATATTAAACAATATACGTCATTTTCTGGATACAAGAATGATACATTATAAATAAGTCCACGAAAATCACGTCCTAACAATCGTAGGTTGTTTGGATATCTTGTTACTTTCTTGTATATTAATTTCAATTTATAATTTAATTGACGACGACCCGGTGAATGATTATTTTCCTTAATGGATTTTCGGGACTCATCAGACATACATGAATTTATTTTATATCAGGCACCGAGCTATGACATGGGTGGACTGAAAAAATCTTGGTGAACGAAGGAATCGTAAGGAAGCCTATAGGCTATTGGATCGATTAATGGTTTACATTAGAAAGTGAGATCAAAGAACTCATATTTGGAAGTGTATAGTTCGTTTGTATACACAGTGTACACAAGTTCGGTTAACATCTAGTTAAAACTGGTTCAGGAAAAGAAGTTAAGCCACAGGATCATGATTAATTTTTTTTTTTTAAACAGATTGATTCTCTAATTTGAGCTGGTTTAACTTACTTGCCTTATCAAACATAACATTTAAACTTTACCTAACATTACATTTGGACATAAACAAACTACCGATTTATACCCAAGCTGCTTGTCGGAACCGCCAGGACGTCCAGCCGAAGAAGACCCGTTGTGTCAGATGGACAGCGTGTGCTCAGCTGGAGGCCAGGGAGTCCTGGATAACGGTAAGGATCAGAGAAGCTTCCGGCGCCTCATCCGGAACCACCCTGGCGAAGAGTGTACTTTAGAGGATCAGATCCGCTACGGTCGGGGCCGACAACCCTCGAAGAAGCGCGCCACCATAGTACATCAGCACCGAGTTTAGATCTATATTTACTCTCAAAATCCATGATATTAATGGGATTAGTTTTCCTGTATTTGTATTAGATCGAACTTCCCGTTAGTTAATTATCCAGGAAGGAAGAATTCAAATTGAAGGGTATGTGTATGAAAAAAAAAAGCAATAATTAACGTCAAGGTTTCAGTTTTCCTGTAGTAGGAATCATATACGTCATAGAACAAACCTCCATCCCTGCAGCGCTATTATTGTTTATTTGCGTAAACTTGAAGTTTTGTGTTTATTTCTTAACAGTTTCCGGAGAATAGGAGACCCATTTAGACCGGAATGACTTGAATATATGTGCAGGTATTCCAAATACTTTCAGGCGATATTAAAATCCATTTATAAACAGAAAGGTGGATAAATTTGCGGTTTCGAATCAGGTTTTCTTTTATGTGAAAATCATTTTAGAAACTTCAACAATAGATTTCTGGCCATACAGACAATAGTTATGATCCTCGGTTAGTAGGTATACATGAAAGCTGTGTATGTTAGTTGAAGACTTTTTTTTTTTTATTATTAGCAAGCGGATGCCACAGATGTCAATTCACCAATTCCGACTTTTGTCGGTGATGTATTTAACCCATGTCAGAAGGCTCTGTTCAATTATGTTCTGGATTTTTCCGAATGAAAGTCTGGGTTGGGATACAATTATACGATTTAGGTACATAAGTAAAATTTTAAGCTAATGTTAACAATAATATAAATATAAATAAAATACATAGGTTGTATGACTGTATATAATTCAAATGATAAAAGTTTATGTAATATATTTAAGAAATAAGGGTCTTTACCCTTAACTGAAGGGTAATGTACCTCACACATCTCTTAGAGGTCATCATGTACCACATCACGCCTCGACGCATCGTTGTGGTCGGAATGATAGTCCTTCGACAAACGTCTAGACGCAGTATTTTGATCAGATATCACTTGTATTACTTAACTTCTTTCCTAATAATGAAATATTATAGGCAGTAGGAGGAATTAGAAGAGATGTGCAATTTAAAAATTATCTTATAAAGACATTTTTCAAAAAAATCAAATTATATCCTAATCTGTTACTACATAACAAAGTCTGTTCACTAATTTCGTTTTATCGTCATTATGCTGGTAAGAGAGAAACGTTTTTTCATACGCATTTTATTCAATTTATTTTCCCTAAACATATGTTTAGTAAATTATATTGCATTGTATCCGATATCAGCGAGGGGTGTGGTACGCGGTTTCTATCTTTTTTGGAATCCCTAGAATCATGATTACGGACATTTAGAGCGTTTATGCATGTATTTATTCTATTACGTCTTGAAATTTTAATTTCTGCTATTTTCCGTGAAAACGTGACCTCAATGACGCAGCTTTGCTCTTCACCGACGTTTTGATATATTGCCTGCAATTTAGAAAATAATTTTTAACTATTGAATAGAGAGAAATACTTTAAAATTATAAAAAAAAAAGATTAAAAATTAAAGTTGTTTTGCCCTACTAGGGTTGTTATAGAGTTGCTAGTCACACAGCATATTGATCCGTCTATAAATACATTGATTATATATCCACGTTTTTTTTCTTTCTTTGTTTTTCCTTAACTATAACTGCTACCTTTATGACAGCGTTTTAGTTTTTTTTTATTATATAATTTCTTTAATTTGTATATTTAATATACAATTTTTTTTGGTAATATTAAAAATATTATTTTTAATAATAATTTTTAATATCAATGGTATAAACACCACATAAAACAAAATACTTTCCGAAGTATTTTGTAGCTTTTCCCTCCCAACGCCAAGTTCATTAATTAGGGAGAAATATATCTTAATTACAAATGCCATGAGAAAAAATGAGCAATGGAAAGGAGCATGCGAGGCATAAAAAAAAGCCAAAAGCTCAGTAGCATATTAATAAGGAAAGATACCGGGGTTACAGATGTAATCAGCCATATCAAGAAGATAAAATGGCAATGGGCTGGGCATCTAATGAGGAGGAATGACGAAAACTGGGCCAAGAAACTCACAGAGTGGATCCCCTTAGATATGAAAAGGAACCGAGGGAGCCAAAGAAGAAGATGGGTAGACGAGATAAGGAAGATGGAAGGAACGCTGTGGTCACGGAAAGCCAAGGAAAGGGAATACTGGAAAATGAAAATTAGCGCACACAAAGTACGGATAGTCTCCGTTAAAGACTTTAACAACTCCTGAAAAGGAAGGTCTATATACATGTGCGATAAAAGAAAATTACATGTAAATGTAAATACTGTTACTATAAATGTATATATGTATATAAATAAAGACTATTATTATTATTATTATTATATCTTAATTAATACCATGTCGATGATGGTTGTGTTATTGTTCTCAATTGTCCTAATGAGAGGCGGAATAGGAAAAATCCCGAGGGGGGCACTCTAAGATTATTTAAAGGAATCGTTTGAAAAATACATAGTGCTATATTTTTTTCATGGTTGCCGAGTTCACACTCTCCCTTAAACTATCAGTGTGTAATTGTCTGATTTAATTTTATTTTTGTCATTAAACAATCCTATGAGAGCTTTTTAGCTTTAAAATCCGGTTGAATCAGGAAGTAATAGGACTTGTTTAAGGTTAGCAATATTGTCACATCAAGTTGAGGGAAGGAAATGACGGTAGCTACATCCGGTAACTGCGAATCCTGCTTCGCCTGCAAAGCAACGATTCCTGAGTGGAGAAGTGTGCATGTGTGTGAGCGGGACTGTGTTGCATTGTTTTCCACCATCTGTCTTCTTGTTTCTCACTCCCTCTTCTTCTTTGAAATCCACCAGCATTTCTGCACTTTCTCTTTTATTAACATTAACAAAAATATAATATCTATATGTTATAGCATATAGATATAATCTAGCTACGCTTTTCAGTGTTATGGATTGACTTAAGATTATCGCGTAAGTGTACTTCATGCAGCAACTAACGGTTAACCATTTTATTACATTTTAATGCAGTTTTAACGTTTTAATATCTTATGGCCATTCCGACAAAAAAACAGATTTTATGATTCATCAATGAATATACCATGGTTATAAAGCATGAAAATATTTTATGCCATTTCCTTACACATGTTAAATTTTCGAAATTCCAAGACTCGGCACTGTAGGGTTCTCCAGACAGCCTAAAGCATAAAGGAAGTGACCTAATTGCACTCACTTTTTTACCCAGGTATTCCAGGAGCATGCAAACATTAGTTGCACATTATTAGAGAACCTCGTCTTCGCTTTGTTGTGGTTCATCTTCACGACAGATAGTTAATGGATCTCATCGTGCTTGTAGCTAAAATAGTTGCATAATATTCCGATCCTGGAATAATGGAACGACACCTTAATAAATGGTGAAATTTAAGACCCCATTTTACATTGACAAAGCTAGATCTGGGGACCTGGGGAGCAAAAATTACAATGCTAGAAACATTCCGATTCGCGACGTTATTGAAATGGCTACATCAACCCTACGCATTGTGTTCTCGCTGAAATACTGAGCGACACAAGGCTTTAGCCGGACGACAAAGGATGCTTTAGAAAACTGTTCGCCCCGTTGTCCACTCCTTCGCTACAGGAAGACACTCCAGAGCAACGACCCTCTTGATGAAAGCAGTCCCTTTATTGATGAAATTCCCAGAAGGGCCTCCATCTCTTCAGCCTGAATAGCCTTCTTGGTCCCTAGCTGTTCCAGCGGTACCGTCATCTTGTGTATGACAGCTGTGTCCCCCTGTTGCTCTATTGGATTCGGTTCGTCCTGCCTGTTTACGGGTCTTTTGAAGAATGTCTTCTGGTAATCGAATTCTATAATAATGCGTGTGACATACCAACAGGTTTACTATAACATTGTTATAGTCAGTTGATACCCGAACAGTTGATACTTTTTGTTAGGTATATCGTTCGGTTTTTAACATTAAATAAATGATTTATTTAAATTTGTGCACAATTAAGATTCTGAGAGTTTCATCATCCTAAAATTTTCTGTTTCGAAATCATACATTTTAATAAATGATATTCTAACTTTCATTGAATATCAGTACAGTATTTATAAATTAGTCCACTACTTTAAAGTGTGGGTTTGATTTATTAATATAAGTATACTAATTTATAAGCTACTAAGCTACAAAGCAAAAAGCATATTCGATTATTTTTTAGTTTTACCGAACACATCAAAAATTCTCAAGGCATCCCTTGAAAAACAAACTCGTCTGCGCTTTCCCATGGCCTCCACACCGCTTAGAAGGGAAAGCGTTTCACATCACAGACTTGAGTACTTGTCCATCAGCTCTTATCGCTTCCTCCAATATGGTCTCAGCTGCGGCCAAGGGTATTCCCAATAGTTTTCGGTAGCTATCCACTAAACTAATCGCAAAGGAAAGCAAGGAAAATACATATTTTATGGCGATACCATATGAATTACAATTTATATTGAGTACGATATAAGCTGTTTTTCTGTAGGTTTTCTTTTAATCACAAGATAAAAAAAAAAAAAAAAAAAAAAAAAAACTAAACTTGTACTGGTGTGTGAGTCACTGTAAAATCCTGACTATCAATCAACCTATCGTTAAGAATTACAGTTGACTATTTCTCTCCTTTAAACTTATATATTTTTTATTATTATTCAAATTTTAAATTAATAAAGTACTATAGTAATATAAAATATAAAAGTGTTTACGTGAAACAAAATATTTATAAATATAAAGTAATTATTAATAGGATAAATGTAAAGTTCATAACACAAAGCCTTGAGCCTCCAAAAAGTTGACAAAAAGTTAAGGCTTTTGGAATCTGTCGTTTATATAATTGCTAAACCAGTAAATGATATTTACTTACAATTAGACCAATATGTTAGCAAAATAATTCAAAATAATTTTGGAGTTTTTCTTGACTCTGTCAGGCGCATCAGGTAATCTATACCGCAAAACCTATTATCCGAAACTGGAGCTGCAACAATAATTCTGATTTTTTTTTTTTTGTCAAAAAGGAATTGATCTTGATATAAAGCGCAAATAAATAATTAAAATGATAAATGAAACACTAATCGAGGATTAAAAGGCGATCAGTTATTTAGTCTCAACAAATTATATTTATTTTATAACAGCATACGTTTTGGTCATTCGGCTGAAGTGGTGAATGCGATTGATAATTTATATTGTTCTATAAATAAGTTTTTTTTTTTTTTTTTGTAAATACTACAACTATTCTGGCTTGTCTTTAAAATTAGGTATTTATTACCATTGACCCTCACATAGATTATAATTGTTTAAAAATAAAATAATCATCCTTGAGTAATGTCTGTGATAGAGTCACTCCATTAAGGACATTAGGTGTCTGTACCCAGGGATGTACTGGGGTAGGGACAGTCAATTATTTTATTTTTGAAACAATTGGTACATTGGTAATAAATACCTAATTTTAATGAGAAGCCAGCGTAGTTATCGCGGTTTTTATTTAAAAAAAATTAATTTATAGAACAATATAAATTATCAATAGTATTCAGCAATGAGGATGACTGAAACCTATGTAAAAAAAATCTGGTGCGTGCGCGCAACACACAACTTTCACTTACCAACTTACTTAGAATAGAAATTAATGCCACTTCTCAAAGTTACACATTTTTCCACATTCATTTCTTATTTTTGTTTTCATTTCCTCTATAAAAAACACTTATTTCTTTTATATTTAAAAGTTTTTAGTTGTGATAATTCGTCAATGCAAGCATAATACTCTATGTCGTCTGATTTTGTAATTCTCTATGTACCTACTTGTTGAAAATTTCATTTAGTTACCAAGAAACAAATAATTTCCATTAAATGAACAGAACAGAATGGTCTGTCATTAAAGGCGTACTCCGCATGCGTGGGCTCAACGTTTTTTATGAGTTGACGGAATATTTTCACATCTTTAGCATATACATACATCAAATACCCAGTTTGATCAAAATCGTTAAAGCCGTTTTTGAGAAAAAAAAAAAAAAAAAACACGTGAAAATGATACAAAATTTATTAAGTAAAGTGCCCCCTCCAATTAATGAATTTTGATGAAATTTTGACTCTCGCATCGCAGGCATATACATACACCAAATACCGTGTTTTATAAAAATCGTTCGAGCCGTTTTGGAGAAAATCGAGAAAAACGTAAAAAATAGACAAAATTCTTTAAATAAAGTACCCCCTCCAATTAATGAATTTTGATGAAATTTTGACTCTCGCATCGCAGGCATATACATACACCAAATACCGTGTTTTATAAAAATCGTTCGAGCCGTTTTGGAGAAAATCGAGAAAAACGTAAAAAATAGACAAAATTCTTTAAATAAAGTACCCCCCCCTCCGTTTGACCAATCTTGATGAAATTTTTGCTGTCACATCGCGGGCATATACATACACCAAAAACCCTATTTCAGTTTTGTACAGCCTATAGTTTTTGAGCTAGTCTGTTCACACTCACACACATAGACCACTTCGCGGGACTTGGTTATTTGGACTCAGGGGACGTGTATTTCCGTTAAAAACCGGAAGTCGAAATTTATCACGATCGCAATACTTTCCTTACTATATATTTCATATATAGGTAAGTGAAAGTAATAAATATAATTTGCTGAAACTAAATAACTGGTCGCCTTTTAATCCTCACGTCAAATACAACAGAACGAAATAAACTTCTTCATCTTATTTCCTGGCAAAATATTCATAGATGAGCTGAATTTTCGAGGTAATTCTAATATACTAAAAAATAAAAAAAAAAATAGCCTTAGAAGCGTTTCGTCACAACATCCGTCCAAAAGTACAGCCGAGGGGGTCAAACAATTCCCATCATATCTTGAATATTTTATTACAGCATATTTACATATACCTATTATAACATGACACCTTCCATAGTTATTTATTTTATTTACCTAAATTAGTTATTGATCAATGTTTAGTTGACGTCGTAACTATCCCCTTTTGGCAGTATTGATTTATACTCTATTGGGTGCAGCTCCAAGAAAGAGGAGGAGGTATCTTTGTTATGGTTCATCACAATCTTTTGATCTGTCACGTAGTATGCGCCAGAATTATAGAGATAGACCGTCGTTTGTTAGCTATTAAAAATAAAAATAATAACAAAATAATCGTGACGATCGTCAAATAATGGTTGTTCACTGGTGTAATCGACACATATAAATAGTAGAACAATCCTGTTAACGTTTTTATAAAAATAATAAATGCACACACTTTTTTTTTACATCCTCACAGGTAGTAATAAATCCTACATAATCTCGATTTTTTTATTATTAATCTATCTAGCCCGTACTCTATTCTTTATAGGTTCGGTATACACATGTTTCTTTTAATTATTGTAATAATTTTGAATATTTATATTTTATAAAATCTGCATTAATTCAATAATTCATTTGACATAATTCTGTTTTTTTTACTTAGTAATCAAACAAACATTTTATAAAAGAATACAGATAAAATTCACTCCTTCCCTGTTAGGTATTGAATAACACGTCAAATGAAATGTTAATTTGGATTTAATGTTTATTATCTAATGCTAAAGTTTAGGAAATCATTTTCGTATTATGTAATAACATTTCCTTCAGACCAGGATCACTATGAGTGATAACCTCTAGGATTATTTCAAATATTTTATAAAATATTCTTACTGTTATAAAATATTCTGATAATTTCTAGAATTATTTCAAATATTATATAAAATATTCTTACTGTTGGAGGCATTCACTAATGTTTTGTTCTTTTTCATAGGTAAGGATGCAGAATAAAATACATCTACAATGTCTATGTCCGGACCAACGTTTGTGCAAGTATATTTTTATTCAAATCATGTCTAACCAAATCTCCAATTTTTTGTTTCTCTCCAATTTTTTCATTAATTAAACCTATCTGAATTTTAATCAAGACATAAGAATAAGATAGTTACAATGCCCTCCATCATCTGTTTCGTTAAATAATAAGGATAATTATTACATTTAAATGTTTTGTTTAATATAGGTTATTGATAAATTATAAATATGTCACTTCTTAGACTTTTGGGGAAAATTGTTAGTTTAATTATTTTTTTGATAGCTAAAAATTATGTAATTTAATCATGTAAATAAATTATATAAAATTAATTTTAATTGGATATTTATTCCCAGTAAGTATATTTTCAGACTAATAAAATCCAAGGGCCATAGAAATATAAATTAAAAAATAAAAATAGGAAAATCGAAAAGAATAAGATCGGTTCAATACAAGTAAAATGAAGGAATTTTTTAATTAATTTAGCATAGTGACATCTTCTACGTTAGCTCTTCATCAGGAAAAAGAAGAACTGAATTCGATCCGCTGAAAAAAAAAAAAAAAAAAAAAAATGGATTTGGAGATCCCTGCGCATCACAATCGCTCCAGTGCATTCGAAGCCATTTTAAGTTGATTTTACAACCATAGGCGCTGGGGGCACTGGGTGAAACTGCAGACATATTATATGAGTATATATATATATATATATATATATATATATATATATATATATATATATATATATATATATATATATAGTTCATTATTTTTGAGCTTGATTGGGATATGACCAAGCCTTCGAAATCTTGGTCAATTAAAATAAAGGATTTTAATAATGCATTTATTATTTTAGAATTTTAGATTTGTAGATTCAAATCAAAATAGGGATCTTAGTTTAGATTTGAGGTAAATAGGGTTTTTAAATATGAAATCTTGAGGTCATGATATATTTTTCGTTTTATAGCTAGGAGATAGTTTAGTTTTACAGCTTCGTTTTTACGTTTTATCTAGAAAATTTCACCATTAATTGCCCGGTTCCAGAGCTCTTTTAACGGTTGTACGTGGTTGCTGCACATTCCACATCCACTGATTACAATCCAATAAATGAGGAGCACAGAGTGGAAACGTAGTCTGTAATAGGGGCAAAGAGAAAGCTCCATTGTTATAGGGGTCTTATTTAGCCGGGGAAAATGGCCACTTTCACTACCCGCACTTGGTTTACAATAATCTCATATCGATTATCTGCCAAAGAGCTAAGCTCTGGAGGCAGGGTTTCGTCTGCAGGCTTCCTCTGACGTCAGCATGCCTCAATCCTTTTGTGCGTGCGAATCTGGAGCTACTGAAGTTTCATTAGAGTCCACAACATTTCAACTTGACTTCTATTTCCATTTCAAGTTTTGGTATTGGTTTCATTACTATATTTTACATTGCTTGAACATGGAAATCATATTACTCTATATGAAAATTGCATTCATTAAGCGTCATATGAACTCCTTAGCAAGAATTCTAGAAAACATTTGCCGAACGGTAGATTTTTTTTAGATTCACATCTGTGGCAAAAGATTAGAATAATTCTTTACCCTAGAAGTAGGGATATAAGGCGGAGGAAGATCTTGGTGCAAGTTTTACAGAGAACACAATACCACACTATATTTAGCGGAAGAGGAATTATGTTTTTAGTTACTATTCATTATTATTTATTTGTTAAGCTTTATATTTTAGATGGAGCTTCGTCTAAACGCTAAAATCATCATTGTCGTTAAGAAGTTTACCTGCAACTGCAACTACTGCAAATTTTTTTTTTTGTGTTTTTTCAACTACTTTATCGCAAATGGATGTAAAGAAAGGGTCGAATATTTTGCTCCCAATTAGAACGTATAATTCTATTATTACAACGGCAAACTTTATTTAGAGTCTCCTAAAGTCCTGCTGAAACTTCCTTCCTGTAAAGATACCTGGTCACTTCTTCACGCGTTAGGAGATCAAGAGGAACCCCGCTAGGGACTGCACTGCTTCATGCTTCAGTTGACTTATGCCTACATTCTCAGGTGATCCGAATCCGTCATCTGAGTCCTTCTGATGCCATCCTATTCTTCTGTCTCTGGGTTAAGATCCGATAATAGAACGGTGACCTAAAAGAAACGGCATACCTCAGGATACCCTCGACAATCACATACTATCTCACTACTACGGTGGCACATCTTCCTGTCTCTCTCTTAAACCATAAGGGCTATTGGAAGCCACCACAGGAGCTAGGAGGAGGCAGGGATCTTTAAATGATTGTAAACTCTAACGCAATATACATTTAATGACCCACCTTGAGAAGCGTTCCTTAGATTAAATGTTGCTTTACGGTTTGTCTCTTATCTCTTTTGATTTGAATAATGGTTATTAAGTAATAGTTAAATTAGAAGGGAGGAGGATATGTCCTATAATATAATAAACCACATAAAAAATAAAAAACATACCAAAAGCGAACACACAGTAAAATTATTTATTTATAAAAAAGAATTAGGGACTCTATTAAATTATTATACAGAAATAATACTATACCAGAAATTTTGTAAGAAATAGATGCGAAAATAGATTCCACTAATAAATTGTTTCCAAATTTTTAGAGATGGGGAGGTATTGCTTCTAGTATGATTGATCCCCCGTATGGGATCCCTTTTACCTTAATATATCGTTACAAAATATATAATTTTAAAATTTCATTCCATTGTGTGGTGGGATGGCCGATTGGGCTAACCATTAGCGAATTGAGGGCCCATGATGAATACATGATTGAGAACTCGAAGATAGCCATTAAAAAACCCGGAGCAGGAGGACATTTAATAAAATTCTCCCACCCCCTCCACTGGCCCGGGAAACCCTGTATAGCCTAAAAATCGAGGCAGAGGGAAACTAAAAAAAAATTATACCATTAAATTATATTTTTGGGGAAGTCAATAGTGTGCTTTTCTTTAGTTTGCAATCTAAATTAAAATAATAAATTTCCAGCTTTTGGTTAAATTACATCGATACGGCATGGAGATAGTAATTTTTAGGAATTTACATATTGTGAATTTTGACTAAGTTAGAAAAAACGTTTTTGACGAGATCCTCCTCATTGAAATAATTATGATTAATGTTGAACTATCGAAATGATATAATAGATAGCAGAAGGAGAATAACTGTTAACTATGGCTATCCAATTACTCATTAGTTTGCCGTTATTGAATCATCATCTCAGATTACTTGTAAATATATTCCAAATTAATATTCTGATAATGTTTGATATTTTTTGATGAGTAACTAAGGATCATTGGCTGGTTATTTGATACTTAACAAGATAAGGTATTGGCTATTTTTGTGGTACCTCTTAATTGTAATTAAATTTTATGGAAGATCTGAATAGTTATCTTTACCTACATTGTTGTTGGCAATTATTAACAAGCTACTTACTACCACATTTACTTTTACACTGCCATCATTGAGGATTGTTTGTACAAAGAAGATAGAGTGGCATTGTACATTGTAATTTCGTTCTTTTATTATTTATATAGTTGAATACCTATTGTATCTTGATAATATTAATTATCAGCCTACGTTATTATTTGGGCAGCGAGGCGGTAGTGCCGCAGACAAAGGATGGCCTACCTCGCCGCATAGTACTGCATTGTATGGCGCTGCTACCGTGGGCACAGAGGCGCTCTTGTTTCAAATCTTATCTCGATTGCAAAGCAGGTCTTCTGAAGGACGTTTCTTGTTGCACACGTGTCCTCATTATTATCATATGAAAAACTGCACAAGAATATTTATATAGGTTCGTAAGGTAGAAAAAAAGTGTTATTGCAAAACAAATATTAGGTGGCATATAAACCGCTTGGCGATTCTCCAATGTAAACGCTGGCCAAATCGACGATTCTCCGGAAAAAGTAATTGGGACAATATTCTTTCACCCGACTACTTCGCTGCAATGTTGGTGGAATGGATCGCTGCAATGGAACTGGTCTGGGTATGATGATGAGAGAAGGTTGATGCGGCTGAGATACAAATCCTTGGTAGCTCAGTTGTTTACCGCATGCAACCGATATGAAAGAACCCAATATTACCTAAAATTTTATTTTACTTACGAAATTAGAAATCTTTATTTATATTCAATTCAAAACTGTGTGTTGTTAATTCAACTTTTAGATTGTTTGAAGAAAGGATAAAAAATTATTATCAAACCTTCATCAGGGAACGCACATTACTAGAGCGTAAGAGCCAACGTGACGTTAATTTACCGCAAAGCCATTTGCGCATCTTTTTTGCTCATTTATTTGTGTAAAATGTCCTAAACTGTTATTAATTGCATTTTAAAAACACATTGACATAGAAATTTAATGTACTTCAATGAAAAAAATATAACCGCCAAAACTATTGAGACTCCAAAATAATGCTTTGATTCATCAAAAATATAATAAACTCAAAAATTATATTTAGCCTTATTAAATATTTATTTTAATTTGCAGTATAACCACTGAATTATGAAAGCCTTCATAAGAAATGACAGATAATTTTCAATGGACATAAAATTAATTATTGTTCTGATGAAATGAAAGCTTGGATAAAGTTTCTTTTTTCTGATGATCAGCTATTGCTTTTTTTGTGATGGTATAATATGTATTTTTTTTTTTTTTTTATAAAAAAAAAAAGTCGACGAAAAGCATTAATTCTGTCAAATAAAGCCACGTGCTTTCAAAATAGTTCCAAATGATGCGTAGTTTTGCACCGATTGAGGCAAAGGAAAATAAATATCTAACGCTAGCAATATCTACAAATTCTTCTCCCTATTTTGTGTCATATGGTGCAACCAGAGAGAGAATACTCGGCCTTCCCCGGCCTACTTGGACCGGATCCGTACTTACAGGAGAAGAATCTTCTCCAGAAATGAATTAGAAACTAAAGCATTATACAAAAGTGAAAGCAATTCTCTGTACCGGTCATAAAGCTGAATTAACATAAGGTTATAATATAACCGAAAAATTAAATTAAAAAAAATTAGTTGAATGAGAAGTTTTATGTGATGCCATTCAATAGATTTATTAAGCTGCAAGGTATTGTGCTTTAGGACTTACCGTGAAAAATACCGATCCTATGAATAATGAAACAACAATTTGCATTTTAACATTGTTTATCTAATATGGCACATTACTTTCTGTCTCTCTTGTTGAATATTAATGCTAAAAGAAAGCGGCAGGTTTTTATTCATTTCAACTTTCTTAAGAGCACATCGCATGTAGTGAGTGTTATTCTTTCATATTTATTTATGTTCACTATTAACTAAGAACCTGTTGACTTATGTTAAATCCTCCATTGATTAGATTATATTTGTGGATAGAAACCGTTAATAGAGATTGCACTTACTTTAAATAATAATAATTTGCGAGGGGTCGAGGGGTATTGGTTAGCATGGCAACCTACAGTACTAAAGGTCACGGGTTCGCGCCCCGTGGTGGCCCTATGATTTTTTAATGGGAGTAAAAAATCCTTAGATATGCCTTCCCTTGGATAGGACGTAAAATGGAGGTCCCGAGCCTGTTCGATGTCAGGTACTCATTAAAGATCCTAATTATACCTGGATAGGCAAAATTTAGGACTCTCACTGTAGCATCGTCCGATTAGTCTTATTAGCATAAATGGACGTTAAACAAACAAACCACAAACAATAATTTGCGATTGTATTATCCGTTATTAAAAACCCGAAATTATTGTATAGCAAATAGAGATCAAAATCATATCTGAAGAATCATTGATGTAATTTTTGCATGTTTGTAACTATGTATATAGAAATTTTCATATTTTTAAAGGCTTTTTATTTCATAATAGTTTTGTAATGTACAGCACCCTAATATCTTTTTTATTAAAAAAATATATGTAGGTTGAAAGGTTTTTATTTTAAATGTTGAACTTGGTTTACTTCGAAATAAGTTTACAGACATATTTCATACTATATTGGGAAACATTTTTCGATATCATTGTGGATTCAGTACTTGTTTGTCACACATTGCATTCATTTTATAGAAAACGACCTCAAATTAGAGTTGATTCAATATACTATAGGTTTTTGTAAAGAAAAAATAACTGTGTTTATTATTAAGTAAATGTTAAATATAAAAACGCCAATAGAATAAAACAAAAAAAAAAGTGAACATTAGGATAATTATCATAGATGATTTAAATCATTTAATGTACCAACTCCACATGTGGATTTTATTCATTGGAGCCAGATATTTTTTAGAACTCGAAATTTTGCAAGATCTAACCTCTATAAATGTTGGACATTTGATAGAAATAGAAAAAGAAAAGAAACTGTTAAAAAAATTTAATTGAAAACTATACTTTATTTTTTGTTATGTTACACTAAAAACTAAATCCCATATATACAACGAATTTTCAAATAAGTTACTAAACGTCCTTCCAGCGTCAATAATATTAAATCTATCAAGCATACAGTAGCAGTCAAAAGTTTAGACTCACTTGTATTTAATTCACAATCTTCAAGTTTAATAAAATAATTCTAACTCAAGAGGTAGAATATGATGGATATCTTCCACCATCATTAACTCAAGAGGTAACATTTGAAACATTATATGATTAAGTTTAGAATAAAATTATAAATAGGGGTCACCTGTGGTGTAGTGGTTAGCATGGCAACCTAATATACTAAAGGTCACAGGTTCGCGCACCAATGTGGCCCTGGAATTTTTTAATGGGAGTAAAAAATCCTTGCCTATGCCGTCTCTGGGATAGAACGCAAAATGGAGGTCCCGAGCCTGTGCGATGTCATGTACCCGTCAAAGATCCCTATCCAAATTATATCTGAATAGGCAAAATTTAGGACTCCCACTTTAGCATCGTCTGATTAGCCTTAGTAGCATAAAGGGACAAGCAAACAAACAAACAAATTATAAATAAATTCAAAATAAAATTATAGTTTTAATGTTGTTAAATAAATAAAATGTTATTATTTAGTTATTTTACAAAACTAAGGGTGAGTCTAAACTTTTGAATGGTACTTACTGTATCTGTGATCCGAAAGATTTTAGACACCTTAATGGAGTGTTGCTGTAGAGTTTTCTATCAAGAGTGAAGATAAATGAAGAACGATCCGTCCTTTTATTAAAAAAATTTTTTTTTCAAGCCTGAATCAATCACTATAAACCGAATTCGTTACAGATTTGTTTAAAGTTTATTATTTAGGCTAATAATATGTATACTGGATCGTTTAAAAATGTTTTCTTACCAACAACATGCTATAGAGACCCCTCTATGGCCGCTCCAATCTTTCCCCTTTGAAATGCTAAAGGAACAATCCCCATGAGCGTAACCTCTCACGTAACAGGTTGGGACAATAGCGAGGCACGATCTCGAGCTTACCAAAGAGGTAGGAAGGTACCTTATTGCTCCGGGTGAAAGCCATGCACCAAAAGGGTTTCATCCTACTTCTTTTCTTTCAACAACAACCTTATTTTATTTTTCGCTTAATCCTTTGTTCCTATAATCGTTGCTTTTTTTAGTCTATGTTGCGATAAAAATGTTCTAATTTTTTTGCAGTTTAATGCCACAAATTGGGTTACTTAACTCTACATTCAAACATGAATATTATATTATAATTCAATGTATACGGTGAACCGTACAGTTATTGACACCCTTAAGACTACATCTCTGTGGTTAAATTAAACAAAAAAACTTTTTATAAAGGGATCAAATAGAAACTTCCTACAGCTCCTCATTATCTATCCTCATAAAGACTCAAGAGGTTTTTTTGGGTCAAAAGTTCAATAGTTTTACAATATGGCATTTTTTATTGTTAAAAGTGCCAAATCATGGCACCCTGTGGATTTAATTGTGAAATCTTCCCTATGGTTAGTTGGTTAAAGTCTAACTTCATAGATGACTTAGAGGACCCTTCAAACATTAGACTTATGTATATCTGGTAATAAAATAGGGCTTGTTTACCTATTTCTTTAAGTTAAAGTTGAAGTGCCAATAACTTTAATGACAATGAGTGCCAATAACTCTATGGTATACCCTACTTCTTTTTATGGTCTACAAATAATTGTAATTTGCGATGAGATTTGCTATTAATTTTATTATTGGTTAAATTACATAATGAATATTTTATTTCGTTACTTTTATGGATGTGATATCTTTATTAATTATTTACATTTTGAGTGCTAATTTAAAAAAAATTAATTGATTTTTGTTTCTTATGTGAAGTTGAATATTTTATATTGTATTGGAAAATTCGAATTTTAATGGTATCTACGGAAAGATACTTGATGGAAACTGTATTAAAATAATTTTCAAAAAGATGACAATCCATTTGAAATGGTACAGAAAAAAATAATTTGGTTGCTTGACCATTTTGGAAATTTTTTATGTTTTTGATATATCAATTACATATGGAATCAGTATTTTTAAACAATTTTAAAACAACAATTTATTGTGAATCGTTTCAAAATGGGGCCATGTCTCACTGCGCATGCCAATTTTTTAATTTGTAATCTCTTACGGAAAACTTATTTTCTCAAGACTGGCAAGTCCTATACTAAGAATTCAAACAACATTGTTTTCCTTACAGTCAATATTAATTGTAATTGTCAAATACTTCTAATAAATCCACGTTATCTTTGCCGGATGGTACGTAAATGATTCAACCATACTGAATATAAATTTTTGTTAGTAGGTTCACTAATATTTTTTTCTCGTGATATAAAACTTAGCTTTAGAAGAGAATTTATGGGATAAAAATATTTTGTCCATTGTACAAGTCCCTAATGATCCGAACATTGAAGGGAGTGTGATCCCTGTTTTATATTTTACCCCTGAACATTCGCCCCTACCGGTGAGGCAAAAATAGGTAATAGGGTCCTGCAAGGCCGACATGAATATGGAAATCAAAGTTGTGACCCGTTTTAATGCGATTGTGACAGCATGCGACGTCTCAATTTGTCTGTCACTGACATCCATGAAATCGAGATATAGAAACCACGGCCACTCGTCATATGACCTATATTATTTCGGCCTTTTTAAGTACGAGTAATCTAGCACAGTGGCGCATCGATAAAAGGGTTGAAAACATTCTCAACCTCATCCCATATTTATATTATATCCTATTTCGGATTTAATTTTGGTTTCTTCACTCTTCTTCTCTTTACATCTCTAATGAGTAAAAAATACATACTGATTTTGAGGTTTTTTTTAATCTAATACTAGTAACCTAAGGCTGCGTTTGCAGGGAAAAGGGGAAGAGGGCTGGGTAGTCTTAAAATATTAGTCCAAAATAATGGACATAATGAAAGAACTATCAACAACTAATAGGTTTGTTCCAACAAGCAGTCATTGAATAACTGTCAGGCCTTCCCCCTCTTCAACTGTTGGTTCTCTAACAAAGGCCAATCGAACGGAAAAATCTACTAATCAAACATGGAATAATCAAAAGATTAGGGGGGCATGGCAGTTAGTCCAGGACTCTTGTTGAAACAAAGATACATAAAGGAAATACTTCCAAAGAAGAAGTTAGTCTGCTTCTAGTATTCCTTCTACCATAAAAAGATTAAAAATTAAATTTAATATTAAAATATTGGCATAGCATAATGTGTGTACGATTGGTCCAGTCCATGTGCTTTTCGTGTGGTGGATGGGAAAAGGGAAGAGAGAGAATGAAATGGCTAGGATACGGCTCTGGTGGCGCAGTGGTTAGCGTTAAGTAGTAGCAGTGCGGCGGTAAGCGTTCGAATGCCAGCGATGTCCAATCTTTTCTTTTCAAAATAAAATTTTTTAAATAATTTATTTTTTGAAGAGAAAAGATTTGGCTCCGCCGGGAGTCGAACCCGGGTCTCCCGCGTTACATGCGCGGATGCTAACCACTACACCACAGAGCTCGGCTCAAGGCAGAGCAAATCCTTCCTCTTCACTGATACCTACTCCCCCTATCTCACAATTTTTGCGAGTAGTAGCGGGAGGTGGACAAATTTTGTCCAATTTATATTTATTTGCATACGTCAATTTTTAAATTATTTTGCTCCTGACTCCCGGCGGAGCCAAATCTTTTCTCTTCAAAAAATAAATTATTTAAAAATAATTTAAAATGGTGGTCACCCACAAATTAAGATTAGATTAATATAAAAGTTTTTAAAATATGAAAAATAAAACCAATTTACGGCTGACCCTGTAGCTATATAGAAATAGATATACCGAAGGCATCGTTCGGAGGCTTATAGAAATATCTTATAGAAAAATTATTTCGTTTTTTTATAATGGATGAAAATAATATGATCTGGTAATCTCATCTACTTTTCATTATTTGTTGACCAACATTTGAAAGTAATTTAGAAATCTATATTGACCTTAATTGGGCTTGAAGGTGTTAATTAATGAATTCCAGGATCATGTATGTATGAAATTGTATCTAATTAAAATTGTTCATGTATGTATTTAATACTTAAAGAAAAAATCGTTCAGTATTAAAAATCTTAATATGAAAAAAAGACACTGGTGATTGCAGATACGAGCGAACTTAGCGGCTAGGGAGGGGGGGAGTTCCGGGTCCTCTTCACCAATCACTTACCGTGTTTACTTTTTAGCCCCAATGGAGCTATAAGTAAGTTTATCAATAACAATAAAAATTGAGTTAGAAACATGTAATTTCAATAAATTTCTTACCCTGGAATATTCCAAACCCTCGAACTTCCCTCTAGGGACTCTCATGAAGTCTTATCGTCCAGGACCCCGTATAGTCTGGAAATGTCTGATTATTCCAGCAGTGATATGTACCAGCTGATACTAATTGGTACCCAGGTTGTGATTACTTTATCGTTATTTGAATAGAAATGAAACTTTAAGACGCACCAGTTACCAACAGGTCTCTGAACTCTTAAATAGTTGCTTTAATAAAGCAGCCTTGTGATTATGAGTTAATGTCTAGTTATCTGTCACGGAGCTGCGCGCATGCGTCTATAGAACTTTACCGTTACTGAATATATTTTGAACTATACCCGCTAAATAGGTATTACAGTTTATAACTGTAAAAATGATAATAGACCAGAATATTAAGAAATAATGAGACAACAATATACATCATTTTAGCGTTAATAGGGGATTAGATCAATTGGATGATCTATATGATGATATAGACAGATATAGATAGTAAATTGGATAGTAAGGAATTATATATATATAATTCCTTACCATCTTGCATAATTATCGATTATATCTTATGTATTATAATTACACAATATCTTTACATAATTACATAAGGAGGGGTCAGGCAGGTTTTCTGATTTTAAGTCCTATTATGATCAGCCATACCATTTGATACACGTGAATGAAACAGAATAGTGGCTTACCATTAAAAAAAAACATAATTTTAAGTTTTGAAATGATTATTTATTGTTCTCATTCATAAACCACAATCCCATATTCATTCATAAAAAAAGAGGCGGTCTACATTATAATGACCTATAAAAAAGAGCTAATGTAATTTATGTGTTGATTAGCCAAGTTAATAAATTTCAAGACAATGCATTTATTCATTTGCGTTGCAGATTACGATCTTTAAGATGGTTAAATTTGCATTATTTAACATAGGTAGATGTCAGGTAAGTTATTTTTGAGATTGTTGTTAGGTTGTTTTTCCAGTTCTTGACAGGAGTTTCTTTAGTACAACAAACAGGGGCGGCGTTAGTAGGTCGGATATGGGGGATCAATCACCTTCCGAAATTCAGAAATAAAAAATCTTTAGTGGAATAAATTTACACATCTAATTCTTAATTTTGTTAGTTTAGTAGAACTTATATATTAAAGTGCCTAGTGTTTTTGTAAATAAATGTATCGTGTCTTCGCTTTGTATGTTTTTCTTGTTGTCTGTCCGACCAATAGGTGTTTAAAAACCTAGTCAAAATATTACCTTTAGATTGATTATATTCTAATCCACACGAGTAAATGTTCATTAAAATATAAGATGCATTCATGGTAGCTCATAAATAAGACGCCTTAGCAGGTGGACTGGAGCATAATGACAAGCCCCCATGTAAATGATGTACAACAATGGACCTGAACCACGCCATGCCCCTGCGGTACGCCTGGAACAGTTCCAGCCTTGGCCTTGAACCAAGATGACGCAGTGTACACTGGTGTATTCCCACACGGCTCGGCTGTACACTAGTGTACACACACATACACACACACAACACACACGGCCCAGATGGGCTGTCCTTAGTAAGAATGCGGCTCACCGTTGGCGGACCGTTAGGCCACGTTGCCAGATCTAACTCGTCCTCTTCAAAGTCGGAGAAGGAGGTCGTCGCCAATACCAATAACAATAACAAGAGAAGAACCCGTTTGTAGGCGAGTTCAGATTGAGGAATACTGATAGGGCGCCTCGTGGGAACATTGGGTCAATCAATAGTTAAGAATGATCTGGTAATATTTTTTTTACAAGTTCATCTGCTCAAACCTGAGAAACAAGATAGATACTAAGTATATGACTGGAAGCTAAAAATACAATTAGTAACTTAAAACAAAAATATAGATATGAATAGTCTTGTTGAGAATCTACCCACAAATAATAAAAGTTATATTGATTCATATAACAATACGAACTTTTGTATTAGAGGCGGTTTTATTCATCATGCAAAAAAATCATTTTAGTTATGATTTTTTTTTAAATGTATTTTCTTAAAAAATAATATTTATTGATTCATGGGGTAAGTTAATCCTAATAATTTTATGTTTGTGAATTGCAACTGTGGATGGAACGAATGATATACTTTTTATTGCTTCTCAAAGTACTGATAAAAATCCTTTATTGATTTGATTATGTCTACTAAGGAAAAAAGTGGGCACCCTTTCCCTATACCTGTTGAACAAAAAAACTTCACCCTGGCGTTGGAACTGGCCCTCATGTATATCGTAACTTCACTGATCACATCGAAGGGAAGATTTTTTTCACGACCATTTAAGATATTTCCAACTTTACTCAATATGATTTTGCGTACTTTGTTTGTTCCGATGAATGTTTAACTCAAAATCTTTTGTAGCTATTGTTTATTAATGCTTTACAATATAAACGCTTATGGGAAGCAAAAGCCTCTGACCAAATTAATATTTATTGGTATCGTTGGAAAGACTAGGTTTCCTTCTTAAGGTAACAAAAAATTATTATTTTGTTTAATTTTCGGGAAACATTAAACAAAATAACATTTTTAAGGAAATGTTTTCATCTTCTTAAATTATTTTTTATTTTTAACTCGGCTCGATTCGTCCTATTTGGTACATTTTATCAATCTTTTAAAATTCATTCTTCTTTTAAAAATGAAGTTAATCGGTTATCCCCTTTGAGCTATGAAAGATTGTGATGACAGCTGGAATAAATAATTGATCAAATCGGAGTGGTATTCAGATAAAGGACTTGATTGTACAATCCTGAAACCGAGTATTAACTTATTTTTGATTTGGAGCATTTTTATTTTTTGTTCAGACAGAACAATTAGAGAAAAAACAATGACAATTACATTAATGTTACTCTATTCCTCGTCCTATTTTTTCGTATATAGACTCATTAAATCTAAATTTAGTTCAAATTGTTTACCCATTGACTATAACCTCCGACTGTAAGTGTAAAATGTTTTATTTTGCTGAGGGGAAATCCTTCTATCTAATTACTTGTTGTTTTAAATTATTGTTATGCGGTATAGTATAATTGTGCGCCTGCAGGAGGGAAAACAACCATTTGACAAAATCAGTATTTTTTTCTATTCTACCAAATTTATATTGCTCTGCATTTCTTTTACCTGTAATTCTTAAATTCTATTATTGTCATCTTTTTCCTGATGCAATATCACTTTGAGATCAATAAAGTCTTCTTTGCCTACCATGTTTAACGGCTCCCTTTTCCGTAAATAAGTAAGTTTTGCGCCTTCCTATTCCCATTCCTTATGGGTCGTGCTAGAAACTTTAAAAAACACTGCACTAGCTTGCTTTATAAGTATGAAACCAATTTTCAATAAAAGTCTTATAATCTTATACTCGGTCCTCCGAGCTTTTGATCGGACCGAAGTGAAAACATCTAATTTTTTTTTTTAATAATTCAAGATATTCTGAAGATATTGGTATAATTTTGTTCCAAACTTATAATGATGATAATTCGAATTGTATAACTGTTCCTTTGGAATAAATATTAATCGACAAACAGGTTTGACAAGTTTATTAACTGCATAAATCGAATAAAATGGAATAAATTTGGAATAAGTATAAATCGACCATCAGGTTTAACAAGTCATAAAATCTTAAAAATTAAAATTATTATCATAAAAAGTGAACCACTTAATCGTGTTAATTGCTAGACCGGAAACAGAAATCATTCTCAATGCTGTTGTATTTATAGCGATATAAGCTGGCTTTAATATTAGTAATATCTCTTAATAAAACAAAACCACGGATGGTCAGGACTTCAGTATTTTGTAAGAATGTAATGTTCCCTGTTCAATGATTTTCAATGATGAACATACACAAGGTTTTTTTTTTTTCCGCCTTGATCACGTATTTAATGAAGGGTTTATAGAGTTTATGAGAGTACATATTATGAGTAACAGTATATCGGACCCATTTACACAACCAATTTTTAGATTCTATATTTTTCTGCAAATTTATCGAGAAATATTAATTTAAACATGTTACCAAAAAAATGATGTAGTGAAAAAAAAAATTCTTCATTAAGAAACAACCTATAGTTATTTAATCCAATCCAAACAATCGGCATCTTTTTGCTGGGCCCTGGCCTCCTCAAGAAACCTCCGCCAGCTCATTCGGTAAAGTGCACCAAGCTGTGTCCTCGAATCCTCTCCTTCACTATCCGAGTTTTGGAAGGCCTCTCGGTCTGGTTCAGTGCAATTCTTATACGAGAAGTTTTCTTGGAATCTCATGAAATCCTATCCAACGAAATCTGCTCAGCTTAATCATTCTTGCAACATTAGGCTCACTAACTGTGAGGAGACTTACGCCTTCTCCACGTTACACCATTTAGTATAGGACCCTAGATGCGTCGTATTTTTCTTCAAAAAGTTAAAACTTCCATTTCATATACCATTGAAAAACCCCAGGCCTCAGAATCATGATGTCAACAATGTCATAATCAGCGGAGGAAAGAAACATCATTGTTCATGTTAACTTGAGATCCTTGGTAAGATTTATCTACTTGTTCAAATGAGTATGGATCGAATCTGACCGCTATTTCTTTGGTGCCTTTTGTTAGCGTATCCACGTTGTATTTAGTTTTCGATGAGATGACAACTGGAACAATGAATGCTTCTTGTTGAATCTTAAAGCCGAGGATTCGTATTATGCCAGTATTTTCGATCTTGGACTCTTTAACAGCCTTTTCCAAACCAATGTGCAGCAGACATGGCAATCTCCGTGTCTAACACAATTATCTGAGATAAGCCCTTCTTACTGATCTCTCTGCACTCGCACCTTAGGCAGGTAGGTAAACAAAAGAAAAAAATATTCATGGCAAAAAAATAAAACAAACACTGTGAAATGGATTTATATATATACATATATATAAATCACTGTTGAGTATAGTAAATCTCTTGGTCAGCGCCTCAACTGTCATCTAGGCGAATTGTAAGGGTTTGTGGGAGTGAGTAGTGTTTGAGTTAGAATTTAGATTAAGTCTGTGATGAAAGTCACGGTAACGATCTATGTTAGGCCTTAAGAAATGTCAAGGTCAGTATGTAAGGTCTCATTAAAGGCATTAAAGGGGACATCTACGGTTTTGATTGAAATGATTGTATGGACTGAATATTTGACTTTTTTGCTGTTCCCTGTAATTCAATACCAAAAGTGGTTTAATTACTACCTTATGAATATTTTAATTTGCTTGTAGGAGTTAACTCTGAATGTGTGGCAAGTAGTCCAGAGTCCTTATCTCTCATCAAGTTCTTTTCTTGACCTTTTAATACCGTTTATCTTTTCAGTCGTCTTAGACCTTAAACATGTATGGATATCAGAGTTCGAATCGTTAGGTTTACTGTTGCTTCTGTTATTTTTCCTGTCGGATTACTGCTTAGTGCTAGAGGTATGGCTAAGTGTAAGATATATAAATAACCTCTTGGCTTCATGTGTTTTTAGTCTCCGTCTACGGGCCCTGCCAGCGTCTTCTTGCTGTTCTTGGATCACTTTAATTTGAAGATTGTAAAGATTTAGTGCAATCTTTGTAGGATTCCAGAATAACTTATACATCAGCAAATGTAGGTAACAGGGTTTCTGGATGTCGAGTAATGTCTAAGCAATTAAATATAACAAACGATAAATAAAATGAAGTTAAATATAGCTAAATTAAAAACAAAACAATTTATTTATGTTGATATTCCTTCAATAAAATATAAGTTCTTTCTATAATGCACCTTCTTCTATTTTCCTTACAAAAAATAGAAACTAGTTCCGCATTGGTAAGAATGTCAAGAGCACTGCACGAAATGAGATCTTCCACGCTGCTAAACACGATTGTCACCAAACTTTGTTTCTCTTGGAGAAGGCACTTGTCCACGAAAATTTGGTTTGGTGTTCGCGAACATTTCAACGAAGTTGCAGAATGCAACACAAGTACCAATTTCAACTTGTTTACGAACGTTCTAGCCATGAACAATTGTTTCTCTGTGCGTGATTGACTTGAGGAAGTACAAGAAGACGATTCGATGGAAATCACCCTCAACCACCAAGAGTTTCCCTTTAATTTCTAATTTTATTGAGAGCACCCCATTAGGTTTGGTTTTGCTCAAAGATGACCCACGTTCGACTCACAATTAATTAGGTAATGGTAAACTACTTGCCACAGCTTAATTCGAATTTTGAGCAATTTGACCTTTAGCATAAGAACTCAATGAATTACTCCCTATCCCGCTCAGTAATGTAGTAATTGTAAAATACATGTTTTCTAATTGATTAATTTAAATTAGCCCTGAATGAAATTAAAAAAAAAAAAAAAAAACGGATTTTATTCACAATAAAATAATCAATCCGCTTATAAAAGTCTATGATTGAAAATCGAGACTAGAATCAGAACAATGGACGAATATGGCATAAATATTTCGAAAAAACGGGCAAAAAATCCTACCCCTAAGGACTAGATCCTAAAATGAATTAGAGAAAAGCAGGACTACTAAAAAGGCACACTCCAGAAAATTGGCAAGGGTTGTTCTTACGGTTAAAAGAAAAAAGGACGGAACGTGAATGGAAAGGGGTTCAGTTGGTATGTTGCACAACAAAACACTCGAAACAAAAAGTCTGCAACTTAGCGTTATGAACAAAATGAGAAAGACACGCAGAGGTGCCGTGTTCCCAAAGAAAAGAAAGAATAGAAGTCTCGTGGGATTGTCTATTTTTTCTCACTTGGTTTAAAGTAATGTTAACCCAAGTATCAAATTCGTTCCGAACTTTAGTTTTACGAGGGTTTTATTGTTAGTGAATTATTGGGGTAATAATCACAGATTAAATAATTATACTAAGAAGAATGATTGATTATTCTCCTTATGTTATAAAGGATTTAGCATATAGGAAAAGTATATATATAATTATAGGAAAAGTATAACTCTTTGATTAAGTTATTCATCAATCGTTAATCGATGAATAGACCGAATGCGGTTTACAATAACAAATGAAGTTATATTTAGAGAGCGGGAATAAAGTCCTTCATTATCGTCTGGTATTAAATGTAATACTTTCAAAGACATTTTCTGAAAATGTTATTTTTTAAGACATCCTTCCTATATGTATGAAGTTGACACTTTTTTTTTATCTGTGGAAAGGATTTTTGTGTGTCAACCGTAATTGATACAAAACCGTAATGGATGAAAGAAAAGAAATAATGATAAAGTTCTTATTAGTTAGGAACTAATGTTTTTCCGGCTGTTAGGTTAAAAAGGGGATACATTCAAATACTTATATTTAGAGATTTATTCATCTTTCTGTGTGTGTGCGAATCAAAGAGACAAAAACGAAGTGGATAGGAGCGGTAGCAGATTGCTGGGTGGGCCGGACCGTTAGCTAGCTGTTCAGTTGCTGGACGTGGTGCTCAGGCTCGGGCAGTTGTCCTCCTCTTGACATATATATGACACATTTTTTTGTAACATGTCCTGGATACCAAGGAAGTAAGAATAACCCTCAACGTTCCTCCAAAAATACAAATCTGAGTAGTCAGATTGCTAAGATATAACATCTTTGGGTCTTCGTTGGCCATTGTTAAGATGCTATTCTTTCTTGGCGCATGACTCCATAAAAGGTTCAATGTATAATTTACGAACGTTTCTTATATTTAGAACCGAGGTAGCATGTGAAACACCATCGCCATACCATTATATAGATGGACGACAAGTACAAAAAATTAAGACCTCTACATCTGAAACTCATAAACTTATGACCAGATTTAACACACCGTTTCAAAAAGCTGAAAGTTAGATGTTGCAGTTTGTGATTAAATCTATTTGAGGGCGAATGATTTCATGGCATATTAAAAGCCTCAAGAAATTCTACTACTTACGAGAGCGTTCATGTAAATTTTTCTTTTAATGATATAAGACAAAATGGAGATCGAAAAGGACATGGATGATAGAACTAGACTGGTAGTCTCTTAAACACGCACGTTGGTTATTTGGACTCGTGGACGGGGGTTGTGAAAAAAAAAATCGTGTATTCCGTTGAAAACCCGAAGTCGCTATTTTTCACGATCGCAATATTTTCTCTTATACACTAAATCATTGTAAAAAACACTTTTTAAATAAAAATGTTATCGACCTTGATGATTTTCCTCTTTTCTTTTTTTTTTTTTTAATTTCGTCTATTTTCACCTGGTAAATAAAAATAAATAAATTGACCATCCTAGCAAGCAGATATTTAATATTAGTTTATTTTGATGTTATATATTGTTCTAATCTCTTCTGTTATATTAAAAGAAAGATATTGCGTTTTAGACATTATTATTCACATTTGAAAGATGTTTCACTCCTGTCTCATTTTCTTTTTGACATCTTGGCATAATAAAACGACTTTTTAATTCCTCGTTATTGAACAACTTTAGTGGTGAAATTACTGTACCAGTCAAAAGTTTAGACTCACTTTTATTTAATTCAAAATCTTCAAGTTAAAAAAAAAATTGTTGGATATGATTTGTTTGGAATACAATCTACAAAAGTAAAGATGAAATTCTGTTTGTTTGTTTGTTCTTTATAGAAATCCATACTGTTTGTCCTAAATTCTCCAAATTTCGCTCAGTGGTTCTTTCATACCAGGTGCAAAAACCTGACTTGCATAACTTCAGCAAATTTCCGGGTACATTTCTTTATGGTCTCGCTTTGCATTATATTTTTTACGAAATCAACCGTTGGGTAAAAAAAAATCTCATTTCTGTCCTAACGAACTTTTCTTGACCCACGGCTTTTCTCATTGCTTTCCAAATCCTCTAGGTGAAACCGGGATACGAGTATACAGCTAGTTATAAATAAATTAAAAATAAAATTATAGTTGTTATGTTGTTCAATAAATAAAATGTTATTTATTTATCTTACAAAATCTAAGGGTGAGTCTAAACTTTTGATTGGTACTGTAAATGTTCCGTGTTCTTAAAATAGTATATTTCATACCAAGGGCCGAAAGTGGGCGTTTTCCGGCCCGAGATATTTTTTGACCGAGACGTAGTCGAGGTCATGAAAAGTTCGAGGGCCTGCAAAAGCACTTTGGCCCGAGGCACGAACGCTATTTTTCACCATACTACAATAAATATTAATACGATATAACATTAATCAAAAACAAGATTTTCTTTTGGTTAAGTGTACCTCTTTGTTAGAAGGTTATCTTGTTGCTATGGGGGCATGATGAATGTTTAATGTATGGATTGTTTTACGTTATGTTATTATGTAAGTTAATAAAGAGGCACTTAACACTTGACATTTGACAAACAACTTAACATTTGATTTTTTTGGCTGATAACCAACCGATTGCCGTTTCAAAAAAGCAATACTTTTTGGAAATTGGGTGAGTTGAATATTTTCTTTTACTTTTAAACAACTTTTTATCATGGAGTACTTACTCCATAAAGTACTGGGTTTGTTTTGCTTTGATATGACCGAGAGATATACGAGTAAAACTTCATCATCAGGTTCAACATCTACAGGTTTTACATTTTCCATTTTTAACCAGTTCAAAAACTTGTATACTCTTCGTCATACCTATCTTTTGATTTTGCTGGTAACAAATCTGCTATGATTTCTTTTGCTCTTCTATTTATAGATTCTGATATATTATTAGCCATAATTACTAAATAACTAAACAATAATACGAGCAAAACAAACTTATGTAATTTATATAATGAAATGAATGAATTAAAATAATCAACAGCTGATTTTGCGGCCCTAGGGCGAAATATTCATCTTCGGCACTAGGGCGGCGAAGTGTAGTTTTAGGACCGCAAATTAGGTGTGTAAAAGAGGTGATTACATCGTAGTATGGTGAAAATATACTTTGATACTTGCAATGATTAACTTGAGACGATTATGGCACTAAGTTATGTATGTATGTATATCTATATATAATATATGTAAGCAGCGCTGGTAGGAGATTCCTTTTCTAAATATTCTCCAAGCTAGCACCGCAGAGCTCCACTTCTCTCGGGCGCTTGACGTTACGCAAGAAGAACATCTGGCCTAGCAGCACGGATCGATATGAAGTAGGGCAGCCATCTCAGGATGTTCTGTGGACCCCACAGCCAAGGCGGAATGGTGTTTGGAATCAGGTATCTGCTATCGACGTTTTACACGAAATGTGCGTTTTCACAGGAAATAGTAAAAAAAAAAATTGTATGAAAAAAAAATTCTATTCAAAAAATTTACCGTCATTTTCTATACATTTTTCCCAACTTTCTATCAACCAAAACTAAAATATTCAGAATTTGTGGAGAAGTAATATCAGAAAAAAAAAAGGACTTTTAAGAAAGTTGTTCAAATTTATGAACCCATGGAAATCTGTTGGAGATAAGTCTTGGATATAAGGCGTAAGATGACATTATAAAACAGCTCGATTAGTTTCTTCTCTTTCTCTCCTAAAACATGAAGTGTAGCGTTGCCTTGTAAGAGTCTAGGTAAGTTGTTGTTTTTATAAAAGCGTGTCATGACTCGAAATCATATCAGTTCAGAAAAGAAATATGATGGTTTCACCATTGGTTAAAAAAAGATAAATGTGTAGCAGTGTTGCCCATGTATGTCGATGAAGCAGTGTTGCCCATGTATATAAATTTTTATATAAACTTTTTAAAAGTTATTTATATTTAATAACATTGTATTTGTAAAATATTATTAATTATGTTATTAGAAAATAACTAGTGTAATATTAATATAGTAAATAATGGTGTAAATTGTTTTTCTTAATTTGTGCAACCATATGGCAACACTGTCAATTATTTATAAATTATAAAAATCATCTGTTTTAATTAGTGAGTGTTGAAAAAAATCATCTGTGAAAATATATGAAAATCGTTGACCTTATGTGGAATAAATAAAATAGTAATTTCCAGTAAATGTATGTTCCTTGGTGTACTAAGAATATATTGATTGGTGCAAAAAGAAGTACCAAAAACTGGTGACCCCGACGTGATCGTGAGTAAATAATTTAATTATTATTTTATTTAATCGTGAGCACGATGCCTAATGAAGATAAATATTTGGAAGAACAACAGAAAGAATCTTCACAAGACCAAGGAGCAGTGGGAATGGTAAATCCTAATCCCGTAAGTTTTGTTGATAGGGTCAACATAAAAATTCCACCCTTTTGGACTGAAAAACCAGAGATATGGTTTTACCAAGTTGAAGCCCAGTTTAGTATCAACGGTATAGTTAGGGAAGAAACAAAATTTAATTATTTAGTGTCCCAATTGGAACCAAAGTACGTTGAGAACATTTGGGACATCATTAACTCCGAAGAGGAAGAAAATAAATATACTACCGCTAAAAAGAGGCTTCTGGACATTTTTCGTGAAAGTGAAAACAAACGTATTAAACGTCTGGTGACCGCTTTTGAGTTAGGCGACCAAAAACCTAGCCAATTTCTGCGCCGAATGATATCATGTGCTGGGGATGACGTCACGGAAAAAGTACTTCGTACATTATTTATTGATAAAATGCCTGATTATGTCAAGAATATATTATTAATTAGTGAAGAAAAGCTAGACAAGCTTGCCGAAATGGCTGACAAAATCGTTGAAATGAACTCTTCTCATTCTGTTTATTCCGTTAAACCGCAAAACGACATGGAAAAGCGGATAGAAGAATTGGAAAAGGAACTACAGTCACTTCGTGTTAGACTCCGAAGCCGAGGTCGAAGCAGAAGCAATAGTTCGAATAGATGCAGGAAACGCTTTGAGAGCAAGGGTAAGTACTGTTTTTACCATTTTCGTTTTGGAAATAAGTGCTACCCAGAAAAATGCAAGCCACCTTGCCAGTGGAAGGCGGAAAACTCCAGCCAGCAGCAGAATTAGCGGCAACCTCTGCTGCTGGTACCCCTGGAAGCCGCAGATCTCGCCTATTTGTAACAGACAAAAAAACGGGGTTGCGATTTCTTGTAGATAGTGGGGCGGACGTTTCAATAGTTCCTTACCACAGCAAACACATGCAAAGGTATGAAAATTGTGATGTTAAACTATATGCAGCCAATAATACGGAGATACCCACTTATGGAATACAAATTTTAACAGTAAATTTAGGTCTTAGAAGAGAGTTTCAATGGCCTTTTATTATTGCTAAAGTTGGGAAAGGTATATTGGGTGCAGATTTTCTCAAAAAGTTTGATTTAATGGTAGATCTAAATAGACATAGGTTAATTGATAATGTTACCAAATTATGTACTTATGGGGAAGTTGGTATGGTTTCAGAGGAAGAAATGATAAGTCTTGTCAACAGGAAAAATCCTTTTATGGACTTACTTTCTTTATATTCAAATATTTTGGTACCTTCTATAACACCCAGCGAAATAAAACACGATGTTAAACATCACATTGTAACTGAAGGGCCACCTGTTTATTGTAAAGCTCGACAACTGGATCCTCAAAAGCTGAAGATTGCTAAGCAGGAATTTCAGTTTATGCTGGACAACGGTATAATTCGCCCATCGAGTTCGCCGTGGTCAAGTCCACTTCATCTGGTCTCCAAAAAGGACGGAACCGTAAGAGCATGCGGAGATTACCGAAGATTAAATGCTCAAACTGTACCCGATCGTTACCCAATACCCAGAATAGAAGATTTCCACCATATATTGCCAGGTAAAACTATTTTTTCTAAAATTGACCTGTATAAGGCTTATTACCAAGTTCCGATAGCCGAAGAAGACAAGAAAAAGACTGCAATTATAACACCTTTTGGTTTATTTGAATTCAATGTAATGAGTTTTGGCCTGCGGAACGCACCACCTACTTTCCAACGCCTAATTAATACTGTCCTCTCAGGTTTATCATTCTTATTTGTGTTTCTTGATGATATCTTGGTAGCATCATCATCTCTCGAGGAGCACTTAAAACACTTAAAATTAGTATTTGATAGATTAACTGAGTATGGTTTTCGTATTAATGTGTCTAAGTCCACCTTTGCAGTCAATGAGCTAGATTTTTTAGGTTACCACATTTCAGCTTCAGGATCAAGACCCATGGATGATAAAGTCAGAGCGATTCTTGATTTCAAACTTCCAGAATCCGTAATGGACTTGCGTCGATTTTTGGGGCTAATAAATTTCTACAGGCGTTACCTCAAGGATACTGCTAAAACCCAGTCTATACTCCATGATTATATTAAAGGGTCCAAGAAAAAGGACAAAACAAAGATCAATTGGACTGAGGAGGCGATTCAAATGTTTGAAAAATGTAAGGCGGATCTTGCCAATGCCACTCTTCTAACATATCCTAACAATGAATTACCTCTAAATGTCACCACAGATGCTTCGGATACATCGATTGGTGGTGTAGTGCAGCAATTTGAGAATGGGGTGTGGAAACCAATCGCATTTTATTCAAAAAAGTTGACTGACGCAGAGAAATCATATAGTGCATATGATAGGGAACTCCTAGCAATTTACCTCACAATTAAAAAATATAAACATCTGCTGGAGGGTCGAGATTTTTCCATAACTACCGACCACAAACCTTTAATTTATGCTTTTAAGCATAAATGTAGCAGTGTTGCCCATGTATGTCGATGAAGCAGTGTTGCCCATGTATATAAATTTTTATATAAACTTTTTAAAAGTTATTTATATTTAATAACATTGTATTTGTAAAATATTATTAATTATGTTATTAGAAAATAACTAGTGTAATATTAATATAGTAAATAATGGTGTAAATTGTTTTTCTTAATTTGTGCAACCATATGGCAACACTGTCAATTATTTATAAATTATAAAAATCATCTGTTTTAATTAGTGAGTGTTGAAAAAAATCATCTGTGAAAATATATGAAAATCGTTGACCTTATGTGGAATAAATAAAATAGTAATTTCCAGTAAATGTATGTTCCTTGGTGTACTAAGAATATATTGATTGGTGCAAAAAGAAGTACCAAAAATGAATTATTCTTGCCATTGAACACCACACATGAACCAATAATTGTTTAATGCAAATTTGGTTTGGTTGTTCTTTTCTTCCGCGGATTAAGTAACACCTGACTGACGTCTATTGTCATTAAAAAAATAAAACAAAAAAAACGGCGGTTACTAACCTTAAGCCGGTTTTTTTAAAAGCCGCCGGTTATTCTTCTTAGATCGGTTCAGTTATGCCCTCGGTTGTAAGTGGTTCGGTTTTTTTCAATATCCTACATCCCTAGTTGTCATTTACCATACACCTTTCACCTCCATACACCATACACCTCGAAGCATGCTTGAAATGCTTTAGCTTGGTCTATTTAGTCATTCGTTTGGGAGGATTAGGCAGTCTAACAGCCAGAATGCAAAATAAAAACTTATTATTGACTACTTCACAAAAACTTATATTGATTACTTCACCCAGAAGGAAAGAAAATCAAAAGTCAGGTAAGATCGGATTAAAAACATTGATCGGGAAAACATTACACCTATTATAAGAATAAGCCAAAGATTGATTGAAGGATGATAGGAGTGTAGCTTCTTCCTTATCAAAGATGAAACAAACTCCCAAAGAAAGAAATGTGGATCACGTAAGTTTCTTATATTCAGAGAGAAAATGAATGTATTTTAAAGAAACTTAAGGAATGAAAGAAACAGTTATGATGTGAAACAGTTACATATGGGATTTTCACTCTCAAGTGTTGTTTTTTTTTGTTACTTGTGTACAACACCTTATCATAAAGACCTTACCTCAACATACACAACAACAACACTCATATATAACACTCGTATATATATATATATATATATATATATATACATATATATATATATATATATATATATACATATATATATATACATATAAACAACTACTCTTTGTCTGCCACAACGACCAGGTTCCAGAACGATAAGATCTCAGTAGGCTTTTTTGTCGACAATATTGAACTAAAATTTAATTTCTTATTTCTTCCTTATTCATCCTAGCCAAAAGTCCGATTCACCACATATCAGTTGCGGTAAGTCGTCATAGTTGGATGCGTCAGGCATCAAATCAAATGTTCCTCTCCTTGGCAAATACCAACAGGAAAAAAATTGGGTCATATTTAGAAAATGGTCAGCTACTTTCGAACTGTAGGAGTTTGTGAAATAGAAGTCAATAGAAAATAGGCGCGACAGCAACGTGCGGGAAATTTTAAAACTCTATTTCCCAAAATTTTAATTTTTTCAGATATTCCAGAATTCTTCCCAGCGCGCAATATCAACTCTATAACTCTAAATTATTTTGTTGAAAACACTTTTGCGGAATGTAGGGGTAAAGAACACTAAACGCTTAGTCTTGTATTTTTATTGGTCCGAAAAGACGAGGCATTGTTTTTAATACTAAAAGAAGTAATGGATCTTTGGAGTAATATTTACTAAGCAACGGATTACTCCTAAACTAAAACTAAATTTATACTCGTAACATTCTTCCATTGGCGGATCCAGCCGATCGAAAAGGGGGGGCTGCAGTTCTAAAGGAGAGGGCCTGCAGCCCCATAGCCCTTCATTTGGATCTGCTAATCAGCTTTTTTGCCTTTATGTTCCTTTCCCACAACTAAAATTCTACTTGTTCTGCACATTATTTGTTCTTTAACTAGCTTCCTTATATTAAGGAAAGTCAAATTCTATCTTTAAATGACAAAAAAATTTCCAAAGGGAGGGGCTGAGCCCCCCCCCCTCCTGTATCCGCCAATGCATCCTTCATGATGAAAACAGAAGCTTCAAAAGCAACAGTAGCTTCCTGAACTACAGTACAATTTCGATAATCCGACACATATGGGACCGGACAACCACCGGATATTCAGTAATTTCCGGATTATCGGGAGTAAAATTAAAAAACGTATTATGATGTAATATTTTTACTATAATATAATATTAATGTTGGTAAATTTATACATATAAAACAAAATATTGTGTACATATGAAGAATGCGTTCATATTAAATAAAAATAACTGGGAAAAATACATGTTGTATGTATTATCTGTATTATGAAAAATACATGTATGTATGTTTGTAGACATCTGTATTATGAAAAATAATCATTAATTATTTTTTTGCCTTAAACATAAGAGGCAAATATATAACATAAGTTTTATCGAAAACATACTCTTGCGATATTTTGAGCACTAAACATTTTGAGCAGACATTGAATGCGTCGTTGTTGGTTACCTTACGGTGAGTTGAAACATTCTAGTTAACATAATCTTCCAAATCAGCCGTGGACCGAATTTGGCTGAGGATTTCGTCGTTAGATATTGATTGAAAATTTTCTTCGTTTGTGCTTTGAAACCATTCTTTGATTTCCTCATTTGATAGGGTAACGCTTGGTTCACAATTGTTTGAAAATTCTTGTAAAAGACAATTGTAGAGTTGAGCTTGCGGAGTTACCTTCGCCAGAATCGTCAATCACGTCTTTAGAGATCAAACAAGGGTTTTTTTTGGCCAAATCTTTTTAAGAACACTGGATGGTACCTATTTTTTACTTTATTCCAGCTGTGCACTAAATTAAAAACGAAGTCTTTAATGTTTGTTTTTTTTTCAAAAACTGAATGATCCCATCCGTTAGTTTTATTATGTCTGAATTAGGAGATTTATGAAATTAAATTTTATTTGCAATAAATTTTGACCCATGGGCTGCAAGAAGTTTCGTGTATGGAGGCATGTAGAGGACTTGAATTCGATGGTCATGCGATCAAGTTCCTTTTCTTTTGAGTGTCCCTCATAAGGCCGGATTACCGAACGTGCCGGAGTAACCAACCGCCGGATTATCAAGATTGTACTGAACAAACAAGTTTTGACGGTATAAGCTGTTAACGGTGGTTATTGCGTTTAGTTTAATTGGTTGTTCTTTAACTTAGTTGATATTGAAGTAACGGTTAATCTGTTGGCGTAATATTAATGCATTTCCATCAGGTCAGGAATTAGAAACCTGTTTCTCCTGAGAATAAGAATGGTAAAAAGTAGATTTTACAATTCAGCCTTCAAAATACTATTTTAGCTCGCAAGTTATTTTATATTGTTCCTCATTTGATAGCTATTTTGTATTGAAAGCTATTTTTTAAAGCTGTACAATGCTCGACGGTTTGTATATTAATTGATAGATCTTACCCTTAAAAAAAAAGAATGTTGTCGCAACATTCATGCTAAGAAGAGCGAATTAAAAAAAAAAAAAAAAAATTGATAATATTTGTATAGAGCTTGACCATTGGCGTTGGTTGTGAAATATTTTCCTTTAAAAGAGTTCAGTTTACAGTTGCTCAATTATCTTGTATCAGTAGCTTTTTTTTAAGTCTATTAGAGCGGCACACTGTTAACACTACACTACATTGCAAAAAAATTATATAAATTGCATTTTTAGTTTAGTTTTTAGAACTAAGATTTCAATGACGAGGCACACTCGCCTATGTTAGTAAAAAAAAAGAAGACAAAAAAATTTTCAACAAAATATTATTCTCATTTTCGTGACTCCATGTCCTGATCATTTCCAATTGGTCATTAGATGACGCGCCAGTTTTTGCTAACACCTTGTCGTGGCTCTAGATCAGAGCTAACGGGACTCAGGCCTTATTAGAGCCGAGCATATCAAAATTATATTTAGAAAAAAATTTAGATTTTTTTATATTAGGAAAGGGTATCGGGGCAAAATTGGGCCACGAAATAATAATAAGATCGTGGAGGATAATAAAATTATATGAAAAGTATTCAAATATATATTGACATTAGATTATTTAAAAAAATAAAAGAGATCCAAAAAGAGTTAAAAAAGTTATCAGAGCTCAAAAAGGGTTAGGGAAGCGATATGTATTGAATATCATGAGCGGATCCGGAGGGGGGGGGGGAATCCCAGGGGTTATGAACTTAATATTTTGGTTATTACAATTTGTTTGTATTTTTAAACGAATAATGTCATTAGGTAGTTACTATGCCATATACTAAATACTTTTTGTTGTCCAGATCCAAGTCCTTCTTAATACAAGGTAATAATCTCATATAAAAATGGTGATGTCAACCATCTCATTATGAGACAGGGGACGTGACCCCCCAACATTCGTTCTAAATCCACCCTGTTTAATATACTATATAATATTAATAATTGTTTATTATACCTGGAGTTAGTTTATTTAAATAAGTCATCATACTCGTCTTTTTTAGAACTTAACCTTATTATTATGATATACCTGAATGATCCTCAAACAACTGCTTGATAAACTCTTATTAAATAAATATTAGTAAAAGACATGTTTTTAACTTTTAATGTTCTCATTAATGCTATGGGAATTGAGTACTTTATGAAGGGAAATGAATTCTCGAAATGTATTTTACGTTTTTCTCCTGGGAGGAGCTTTTAATTTCTTCTACATTTCCTCATCTTTGTCCACGTCGGATTCGAAGCTCAGAGATTGTTTTTTTATTTATTTAAGAAAATAAATCAAGCATTCCTTAACTTACGTTTCTCTTCTATATTATGTTTACCAGCACATGCCATCCAACCTCCTAACGCTAGTTCCATCGGAAAACGAAATGAAAGGATAATTATTTGCAATTTGTAAAAACTGTGGGCTTTACGAAATCCTACCCAACACTTGTCTTCAATACATTATGTTTTACCGAACTTAAGAGCCTGAACGAGGCATGCAAAGACCGTTACATGAAATAGCTGGGTGATGGGATTCTGTTTGTAACGACGGGGTTAACCACTGTTACGCATGCATGGTAGAGATCCGCAATCTCCATTATAAATTTACTGTTAGGTGGATAGGTTTTGAATATATTCCATATTAACAACAGGCTTATAGAAATTGTTTATTTATTGTACGCTATTCTGTAAAATGGAATTTAGATAATTAGGAATCCCTAAGTGTACTGTGTCTGTGTCGTAGGCTTTATGTTTGTCAAAATGTGTTTAACGGATGGCCGAATGTCCCAGGTCTGGCTCTCAGGTTAAGTATCCCGAGCCTTAAGGACGCCATGGGTAAGGCGAATATTCTGTTAGGCTGAACCACCTTGGTGTTTGAGAGCCATTGATTATTTATTTTTTAGCTACCAGATCAGCTATTAAAATGTTTGTGGGGGCGTATTATTGAAGCAATGGGAAAATAGCAGTTACACCAAGCTGACGAGGCACGAGGATTCAGGTAGTCTGTAGCTTTTAGGGTTTTTATTAATAATGTATTTGTGGGTTTCCACAATTGAAATCTATGGTATAATTAGGTTTATGATAAGCAATATAGCTAACAGGAGCATAATAAATAATAGCTAAAAAGGAAGGAATAAATCATATTAAATATTATGAAATTTCCGTAAAGAAAATATGGTAAAATCTATCTTTTTTTTTTTATCACGGAAATGTGCAACATTCTTTCCGCTTTAAAAGTTATTCAAATAACTAAGGTTGCAATGAGGTCATTTTTCTGTTCGATGTATCTAAATTTATGTTTATGATATTGAAATAAATGTTATATTTGCATATCATCTGTTGGTTTTGTTTGAAGTAATAATTACCACAGCCACGGCAATAAAAACATTAATAGTATAGTGATAAGATTAAATGAATCTAACAGCAAGGATGACTCTATTGTAACATATCATATTTCAATAACTTTAAACTGGAAAGTAGATTACAATTTTTTTTTTTAAATTAACTATGTTTGTATGAAAAAGAAAATATTTTTTAATCTAATTATTGGGTTTACGATAGCCGAAACGCGGGACATTAACCATTAATAAATTTTAGAAATAAGTATATAGTATTTTTTTTATTTATAAATTTATTAAGGTTTTCTTATCAGCTTTAGAAAAAAAAGAAAAAGTTATTTATGAAACTTAAATTGTTTCAAAAAATGTTTTGCTTGGCTGAAAACGAATTCCGTAAAATCGCTTATCAACAGAATTGAAAAATACCGAAACGGAGATTGTTTCTGTGTAGGTTTTCTTTAGATGCAGAATATAAATATATAAAAAAAAAATGCAACAGCGTACATGTGTTCTTGTCATTGTTTTTGAATAGCAAGCGGAAACAGGGGTCATAAATTAGAAACCACAACAACCCGAGCAGTGTTACGAACTTGAGGAAAAAAGTCAGACCTAAAAGAAACACTTCACACTTAGCTTGCTATTACTGACTCGCTTGCAAAAAATAGACCAGTCAATAACTCAAGATCACCATTTCAAGTAATTTTGCTGTATTGTATGAAATATGGATTTTTGCCATGCTTCGTGTCATATGGTCGTGCTATATAATTTATGATTGTGAATTTTGTTTCGATGAGTATAATTTTCCCTGTCCAAGTCCCAAGTTGTTGAGTCCAGATGAAAACTTACATAATTTAAACTTTTTTATGCAGACCCAAATCCAATATTGTTTTCTCGCCAAAACAATCAAAGAACAATAGTTTATTTGGTTTAATTTTGGATAACTTTTTTTCTTTTATTAGCATCTATACTTCTCAAGGCTATTTATTATCGTAGAACAAAAACAAATATTTTTATTACGAAGGATATCTTTTAAAACACTCTTTTAAGTAGTGATTTGATAAAAAGAAATTGTTTAAATTCTATCCTCCTTTATTCCATTCACCTATAGAGCTCTCTCATAACCGGGGAATAGCGGTTAGGTTAACTGTTCCGAGGCTATTGAATCTAGCTTGTATTACCTCTGGGAGATCTCGATTAGTTTTAATTGCATCTCTACCGAAATTGGTTCGCGTCCTACATCTAGGACTTCAAATAAGAGCTTTGAATTAAAAAAACAAAACGTAAAGGTCACTCGTAAGAAACTATTAAGTTCTTTAAACGATAGTCATAGAACAAGAGTTTTATTTTTTAATTCTGAAAGATCAGTTTGAGTGCACAGAATGAACCGTTAGTTCGGACACAGTGGAAACCTGTTAGAACGCCAGGCAGCTAAGTCAAGAAGAGGAATAACTTTCCATTAATCAAATACCAGTCCTGCCAAAATTTATGACTTATTAAATATATATTTAATGATCATTTTCGTTACATCCTATGACACCTAAAGTCGTTTTGATGCATAAATATTAAAGATAAAATGAATGTACTTATTTTTAACTGGAGTCTTATTGGTTTATTTAGCCAACATTGAAAAATAATGCGTTAATATTGGTTTCCTCCTAATATCTATAGAAAGCATAGAGAGAATAGAGAATATATCAGTTTAGTTGAGAAGCAAATTAATTGATAATGAAAGGTGGCAAAGCATATGTTATCCTGTTGCTTGCTGACTTTACGTGGTAAAATTATTCAAAAGGAGTAGAAAACACCATATTCGCCAGTTATGGAACTTTTCAGTTGAGGGTTAGTTACTTAACTATAACTATTATTTTTTTTTATAAACTCCCCAGAAATAATAAAATTTTATATGAAAGAATAAACTGAGAACTCGGATAAATATTAATACCGCTTTCAACAAGAGGATCTTGACCTTCCCTGCACCGACCTAATTAGTGTGGCCTTGCTTAAACCGGAAGGTCGCTAATAGCTCCACTGCTAAGCAAGTCCCTTCCTTGCCTATCATGCAGTTGCAGGTAAATGAACACCATCTCAGGTGGAGAGGTCTTATATTTTCCTCAATCACCTTATAAGATTGGAAAGTTGAAGCAAATCAGTACAAATTACTTCTACAGTATAAATATCCCTTTAACAGCATCAAAGTAGATTGCTTACAAATCTGTTAGTGGGAATGGTGAATATAAATCTGCCATAATCGGGTGTCAAGTTGTAATTCTGCTTTAGGTTAATTCCTTGTAACTTGTTCCTGACAGTGAGAGACAATTATTGCAACCCATCTATGGTGGTATGCAATTTACTACTTAAATAAATAAATTGAACCACACTAGAAAAAAACCTGCTATTAATTCTTAAATCTAATTGTTTATAATTAAAACCATTTATTATAAACAACTCCCCATGGCTTATCTTATGAAATAAGGAGACAATCTATTTCCATTTTTTTTTTTAAATTACGGATCAAAGATAGCTTGCGTGGAGTGCTGTATTTTTCATACATGTCTTGCGCGTATTGGGTTATAATGTATGGTATAGTTTCCTCTGGGGTTTACGATTTGGGGTAGTGCTGTGTTATATTCTGAGCTGCGGCATTACCAGAAAAAAAATCTGTGGGGAATTGATTGGTATAAGAAAAGAAAACATTCAATAAACCCCCCCCCCCAAAAAAAAAAGCACACTTATTTATATACAAACAGAAGAACTTAATATTCTTGCGCATAGCAATTGTATGTTATTAAGCCATGCATATCATACTGCTGTAACAAATACAAGTATTTCCTCACTGGTACGGTAGGATGGAATAAATAAATAAAAATTCTCATACAAAAATACAACTAGATGAGACATATTGTAAGAATTAGATGTCTAAATTTATTCTATTAATGATTTTATTTCTCGATATTGAGGTGCAGGGGTCAATTTCTCATTTTCCCACCAGGAATCACCCCTGGTCCAAAGGCTCCCTTTTATTTTTATTTTTTTTGGCATTGGATTATTCCATACAGCGAACTATCTGGTTTGGATTATAATTTATATTTATGTTTTAATAAGTAAATATTAAATATATTTAATTTTTAAAATTGAAAAAAAAAGCTTAGTTGTGTTGAAAGTAATATTATTGGAGAAATGTTATCCTTCATGTACTTGTTATTGAAATCCATTTCACAATCTTCTCCGTAAAGCACGGGGAAAAAAAAAATTAACGAAATTTAAGAATGATTGATTTTTAATCTAAGATATAAGGAGTGAAAAACGTACCAACACGAACAATATAAAAACGTTTTATTTTCCTTCGTTAAAGGTAATGAGAATTAATGTATTGAACCAGAAGGATTCTCAGAAATAAACTTTTCCACAAATTAAATAAATTATAATACTTAAAGAGAAAAATTCCATGATAGCCTTTAGAGTTTCTATTTCTGTTCTTCTACCATTAGTAGACTCATATTACTGTGATTACCTATTAAAAAGAGTAAGAAGAAAATGGATATTGTATTATTTTTTTCTCCGAGGCTGAAGGTGGTGGTCATTGCGAAGGACTGCGAAAACAATTGCGAGATAATTTAGAAATTACCCAGCACCCTTCCTATTGGCTACGTGCGGACGGGACCCCGGAGAACCCTCACGAAGAACTGGAAGACCCTCCCTAGAAGTGGACATTGACCCCTCTGGACAATAGCCCCGGGTGGTTGCTGGCCTCATTGCCTCGGCTGCTGTTAGCTCACGCCCCCCTATTTTATAATGTCTCTTTTATTATTTAATAATAAAAGAGATAATTTTTTTTAACTCCGTTTTAGAAAGCCGGAATCAGTGACAAGGAAAGCCATCACTGCTCGCCGGGGCGTGTCAGTATGATTGGTTTCGGCTGAAGTCGAAAATATTTTTATTTGATAGAATATAACAATACTGATGTTTATATCGCATCTGTAAATATTAAGAAAGGCATTGATTCCTCTAACACAGTATGGGTGCGGAATCTAGTAGAGATTTCATATGTAGTGTAAAATATATTTAAAAAATCTGGTGCGATGCGTGCAACACACAACTTTCACTTACCATCTTACTCAGATTAGAAATTGACGGGTTTCGTGAATTGCCATTTCTCAAAGTCACACATTTTCCACCTTCATTTCTTATTTTTGTTTGGCTCTCTAAAATACACTAAATTTTTTTTTTATTGTTAAATAAAAGTTTTTACTTTCGATAAATCGGCAATGCAAGCATGATACTCCAAGTCGTCTGATTTTATAATTCTCTATATAGTTGTTGAAAACTTCATTTAGTTACCCTGAAACAAATAATTTCCATTACATGGACATAACGTATTTAATTTTAACGAATCGTCAGTCATTTAAGGCATACTGCCCATCCGTGGGCTCAACATGTTTTATGAGTTGACGGAATATTTTTCTTTTTTTTCTCCTGTATATGTTTTTTCGATATTTTTTTCATATTTCGTATTTAGACATTTCTAATTTTTAGGCATCACGGGAGACAGTTTATTTCTCCATACAAAAAATACAAAGGTACTTTATAAGAAAACAAAAAAGGCCCCTGCCCCATTCAAGCCCCCTCAGAACATTTTAATAATAAAAAAGCTTACCTGATATTAAAGAAAGCTTGATTTTCATTAAAAAAGACAAATTTGATCAAAATCATTAAAGGCGTTTTTGAGATAATAAAAAAAAAGGTAATAAACATTGGAAAAAATGTTATGAAATAAAGTGCCCCCTCCGTTTGATCAATTTTGTTGAAAGTTTGCTGTCACATCTTTGGCGTATACATACATCAAATACCCTGTTTGATCAAAATCGTTAAAGCCGTTTTTGAGTAAATAAAAAAAACATGTGAAAATGAGACAAAATTTATTAAGTAAAGAGCCCCCTCCAATTGATCGATTTTGATGAATTTTTGACTGTCAAATCGCGGGCACATAGATACATCAAATACCGAGTTTAATCAAAATCGTTAGAGCCGTTTTTTGAGAAAATCGAAAAAAACGTAAAAATTAGAAAAATCTTCAAATAAAGTACCACCTCCGTTTGACCAATTTTGATGAAATGACTGCTGTCACATCACGGGCATATACATACACTAACTACTCAATTTCAGGTTCGTACGGTTTATAGTTTTTGAGCTAAACACATACACACAGACCATTTCGCGGGACTTGGTTAATTGGACTCAGGGGACCCCTAAACGTGTATTCCTGTTGAAAACGGAAGTCGAAATTTTTCACGATCGCAATACTTTCCCTTACTAAATATTTCATATATAGGCAAATGAAAGTAAAAATAATCAGATTGAATCTCAAAACAATGTCAGTTTATTAACAGGTTTATAAGATTCATTAATTTATATCGCTTAATCCTGCCTATAATAATAATACTAGATTTTCAAAGGAAAAACTATTAATTTAATTAATTTATTTTTTGAAGAGAAAAGATTTGGCTCCGCCGGGGGTCGAATCCGGGTCTCCTGCGTTACATGCGAGGATGCTAACCACTACACCACAGAGCTCGGCTCAAGGCAGAGCAAATCCTTCCTCTTCACTGATACCTACGCAGGAGACCCGGGTTCGACTCCCGGCGGAGCCAAATCTTTTCTCTTCAAAAAATAAATTATTTAAAAATGATTTAAAATGGTGGTCAGCCACAAACTAAGATTAGATTAATTAAGAAAAACTATTACCATAATTATACGAAGAAAAATAAATACATCGCGCACTCTCAGCGCAAGCATGTAACTTCAGGATTATTTCACTTTATTAAGAGTGGATTAATTATTGTAAGTCGTATAGTGAGTATTTATTCAGCAGACACACTTAAAAGATATTCCATACAATAATATTTGTTGATTTTTACACCTAAAACGAAGAATATTACGACGAACTGAAAATATATTGAGGATCAAAGTAAAGTGAGAGCTGTTCTGTTTTTCTAGATGCCCCTCTCTTGCAATGAGTGGGCGATATGTATTTTCAAATTATTGAAATTTACTACTTTATTGATCAGTAACACAAATAAATGTGACAAAAACAGAGTATTTGCATGAGCAGCCTTTCTTTTTTCTAGTTGTAGTTAAAAAAAAAATTGAAATATTTACCAACTTTTATTAACGTTGACATTAGTAAATTATTTTCAAATTAACTCATGACGATTGTAATAACAATTGATATATCTTTTTGGAAGTTACCTAGTAAGAATCAGATTGATGAATATGAATCACTAGAGAGAGTTGCATTTTCACTCAAGCTGGTTCGAATTTTACATATTGCAGTACTGAAAGTATTATGATACAACTGAGTATATTTAAAATTTATAATGCTAACAAAAGAAAAATAATTCAGATTCGTCTGAATAGAACGGATCATTGATTCAGTAGCTTGTAACTTTGTAAGCACACTTTTACCGATTCAAACAAATGCATTTCCTCATCAGTACATCAAAAGTAATTTTTTAAAATCGTAAGCTAAAAATTTAATTTTTAAAGTTGTGTCTTTATACTTTCTGTTTAGTGATATTTCGTAAAATTAATCTTTAAATATTGATCTCTAGTCTTCTTTATCTTTTTGAGACTTGAAACTAATGTAAACAAAATATAATTTTTTTTTTAAATTATGAAGGACTAATATTTTTAACATGGTATTCATTAAGTTACTTTTCGTCAGTTTCATTTGAAAATAATAGTGTGATTTAGTCATTTTATAGTTTATGAGAAATTAAATTAAGCGACCTACAACCTTATAAGAATCAGTAATTCTACGTCTATTCCAAATTTAATGTAATAATTAATGATTTAAAATAAATAACAATCCATTTAATTTAATTTTTTAATTTCATTTAATCGCATTTTAAATAAAATCAATATAAAACCCTATTCTCAAAGTCTCTATAAATAGAAATTTGTTAGAATCTTCAATGAAACAGCAATTCCTAAAAATACAACTCAGGTCTATCATTGAATTACATTAAGGTAATGTTCCACTTTCATTTTAAGTGATTTGACTGTCATCTGCCCCCTCCTCATTAATTTAAATTACAACTTTTCTTTTCGTATTTAAATGGAATCAGTAAAGTTTCAATGACTTTTCATTTTCGGCGAATGCTACAAGAACCTGGAAATAGGTAGATTTCAAAAAGATCAAAAGAAAAGATGGGATTTGGTACTGAAAAAAGTAGGGAAATTAAAGTTACTTATATTCAGTTACTTATATACATATATTACCTTTTGCTACAATCCTACCTCTCAAACAGGTTTTTCTCTGTCCGACAGGGCTCAGAGATTTCTTCAGTCCGATCAATCTTAGTAGGAGTTCCCCAGGGGTCAATACTCGCTCCCTTACTATACATTATCTACACACATGACTTCCTACAAACCCCGAAACATTAACTACGACATACGCAGACGATACAACAATTTTAACAAAACACCATGACCCTATACTGGCTTCATTAAACTTACAAAACAACTTCATACATTTGAAAAAATGCATGACAATCACACCACATAACATTCACACTCCGACGAGATACATGCCCTCCAGTTTATATCGGCGACCACCAAACTCCTCAAACAGACAAAGTACCTTGGACTAATATCTGACAGAAGGATGATTTGGGGCCCTCTTGTCGAAATGAAAAGACAGACATTAAACAAATGACTGAAAATACTGTCCTCACTATTTTCCAAATCATCAAAATTGAAAAACAGACAGAAACTCAATACATACACATACTTACTGAAACCCATTTGGACATATCAAATGGGTTCATCAAAAATTTATGGATCAGCAAAAAAGACACTTACAAAAACTATAAACCTTCCAATCAAAACTTTTACGACTAGTAACGAACGCACCTTTGTATGTTAGTATCAAAACGCTACATACCGACTTACAACTACCTACCATGGGCGTACCCAGCGGGGGGCTGGATGCAATAATTTTTTAAGCTTTTAAGGCAGTAAGCAGTAATAGAATATTTTTTTAAGCAAATAATTGTAATAACTTAGTTGATAAAGCACCGGGCCGGGATAGCCGAGCGTGTAGGAGCGCGACCCGTTGTTGCACGCTCGAGCCGAACGGCGGCGGTTCGAATCCGCCCTGGGAGGGTTGACTTTTATTTCGTGGAGGCCCCACGGAATAAATCTCGACCCTCCCACCATGGTTAGAATAGGTTGGTTACACCTGTAGAGTAACCCCCCGTATGCCACACATGGCCAGGTAGGGGTACCGAACAAAAAAAAAAAAAAAGTTGATAAAGCGCTGCTATAATTATACATAATTTTGTTTCATTCACCTTTTCCGCGGTAGGATGTTACTACCTGAACGACCATAGCTTGCCGCCCCTAGTTTTGATCCTGGGTACGCCCTTGCTACCAACTATCGACGAACGAACAAGGACTCTCTATTCTGGCTTCCATATCAAATTACACGGACATAACTGACATATAAATAACACGGACTTATTAATGACATGGCCTCGACTGAGATGCCTTTTATGAGGCGACTGAAAAGGGGTTGGTTGAGAGACCTCCCCTCCTGAACAAAGTCCGGGATGATGTGCTGCTGGGCACTATCTTCCCTCATGCATAAAATGCCAACATCACAACAGTTTATCTCACATTTGCTAATTGTCCCTTAGCTGCGAATTAAAGTATGAAGCAAAAAAAAACAAAAAAACATATTCAGAATGAAGAACGAAACCTATGCTGAAAATGCCTCATACATTTATATATTAGTTCATATGTGTAGCTATTAAGCGGTTGCCAAAACCACCTACTTCAGGATTTTTTTAAACACCTATAGCAATTCATACAAACATATAATATACCTATATTTATATAAGATTATAGCATAAATCTTTAACTCTCTTTAATTTCATTTACAATAATTTTCACCATAGTTGTATAGTTGGTGCTTCGTTGCTCATTTGCATTTCTCAAGACAGGATCCAGGCACGCAGAAGAGGGTCCACGGCCGAAGATTTCGATTCGCTACAGCCCCCCCTTAATTAGAATTAGTTACACCTGAGTTAATTCGTTACACACCTCGCCGCCAGGTAGCTGCATTGTCATCAGGTTTCCCCCAGCTCCTGGGCAGTCCCCTTTATCTCGTATACTTTTACTCTACCATTGTAGACCTTTAACAGCTGAGCATCAATGGGACTCAAACCATTTACAGTAAACAGAATGACTAATCAGAAAAGAATTACTGTTTTAAAAAGAAAATCTTGGATATGATAATTTGTGCGTTATAGGAATTTGAATATAAATTTAAACGGCAAACGAAAACTTGATAACATCAAAACGACAGACCCATTATAATTTCAATTTTTATTTTATTTCGACAATTAAATTATTTTGAATCTTCTAAGAAATCTATTTTTCTAAAGAAATATCATATTTTTTTAGTATATTTTCGACTTTTACCTGTAAAAACGAAATGGACAAGGCGTTTAATAGACAAATGAATGCCTTAGTAAGCAATATGAAATGAATATATTACAAGATAAAGCGATTAGGAACTAACGAGTTGGGATGTAATGAAGCAAAATACTATTACTAATACTAATACTGCTGTTAATGTAAAATTTTTATTTGAATTTTTTTTTAACGGTAGGGATCTGAAATTCCTTCCATTTGTCGAGTCCTAGTGGGAGTTCCGCAGGGTTCAGTACTATCTCCTCTACTCTACGTTGTATAAACCTTTGACATACCTGTAAGGAATGAGACATTGACTGCTATATTTGTAGACGATAAAACAACTCCAACCAAACATCAAAATCCCTCACATACTTCACTAAAATTACTGATCCACTTAAGTGATTATTACATAAATTAAATAACGGTAGAAAATTATGGAAAATTCGATTTAATGACAATTAGACATAAATTAAGACATGTATCTTTTACTCTCCGAATTCTTAAAACAGACACATTGAAGTATTTACAATTTAGTAAGAAAATAAAAATAAAACCAGTGGAGCATTAAGTAACAGAATAGTTAGGGCGGAGGTGACAGACTACTGGGTTGTCCTAGGCGTTACCTGACAGCACTTTTGTTTTCTGATTCATTAATGAGATTATTTATGTTTCTAAAAATCTAAAAAACCAAAAGTGAAACAGGGTTTAGCAGCTATAACATTGTGTTATTAGTTTAAATATACAAAATATAAGTAGCTAAAAATTTGGGTAGGGGGCCATGATCTTATTATTTTCCGTCCTGATTCGTTTTATTTGATCCTTAAGACTTGAGAGAGGCTCAAATCTGTATTTTCTAAATAATCAAGAGCTATCATAAACCATAATTTTTTATTTTTCACGGAGAAAATTCGTTCCATTTGGATAGACCATTTGAACATGGGTGTCTAAATGCATTTAAATCGTGGTCAAAGTGCATGATGGCCAGCTACTCGAGTAGGTATTCCAGTTATTATGTTATTGTACAAACATATTGTAACCTTGCATTATATCACTTAACAGTGACATTAAGTGACTGTATTCCTAGCAAAATGAACCCACTCTTCGATCATATGGAACCATATGAACGATACAGGTATTACTCGTCTGCTATGGAACCACCAACAACGACCCAAACATCTGATCTAATGAGGGTAACAATTCCATGGCAATTCTAGAACTCTGTGGCTCTTGGTTCCTTCGTAACAATCAGTAACTCAGCTCTCAGCTTGGTATTAGTATAAGGGTTTTGTAACACTTCTAAGGGTTTTGTAATCGTCGAAAAACACATAACCTAATTGTGTTGCTAATAAATAGATATAATAATAGGCTTAATTTGAAATTATGAACCTAAAAAGTTTTTAGACCACTACTAAGCATACAACTTATCTTCATAATACATTAGATGGTATGATAAGATCTCTTATTCTTTTACAGCTTAAGGCTAAGGAGCAAGCGATTTAAAACTTATACTTTATCTTTAACACAATGTTATCATTTATAAAATATTTGGATATTTTTTATGAGAGTTTTGCCATCATGACAGTATGGTTGTATTTATGGTTTTCCACCAGCAAGAGATCCTTCTGTTAACGGTACCCCCATCAGCGGTACATCAAAGTCACGTGCCCAAGTCATCACTAATTTAAGACTTTTAAACGCCCATCTGTGGTGCCAGCTCATGTTAGCTTACCGTCTCTCCGTGAGATATAATGGTTCTGGAAATTCCAAACTGTTTTGAAACACATCCTGGTTCATTTGGTCCCTTTTTTAAGATAGTAAATTGATTTACGTAATGCTACTGGAGAAAGTCAATCCTCCAATATTAAATCGGGAAAAACCTTTAAGTCACTCAGAGTTAGGTTTACAATGAGGTAGTGATATTTTAGAACATATTTGTTTAAATTACTTAGTTTATATAAAATGAGTATTTTTTATGTTGCTTTTATCCTAAGATCACTGAAAGATTATACCTTACTGAATAACTCACTCATTAAATCACTTTTCTTAGGTAGGGCAAAAGAAAAAAAAAGTAAATATAAATTATTACTAATAAGTAATAAATATAAATTACTTTACTTAAATTTCCATTATAATAAATGGAAATTTAATTTTGGATTTTATTCAGACGAGTAATTATTGTCCCTTTCAGAAGTCACCAAGGTAATCAACGTTGTGGAATATCTTTTTTTAACTTTTAACCGTTTCATAAGGCTCTGCATTTAAAAATGACAAGTTCAAATAAGAGATTCTGATTACAACAATGAGTACATTTCCTCCAAAAATGGATTCCTTTAATTCTAGGTGAATAAAAATAAAGACTCAGCTGAATGTCCATTTGTATTATGTAATTAGTAAATTAAGGCTTTCTCATCACGAATCTCTAAATAATCTAATTTTAGACATTAGCATACTTTGCTTAATAAAGTATCTATTTATATAAATATGAGCATATTTGACTCTTGTTTCATCAATAGTATAATCGGATATTGAAAGTATATGTACTAATTTATTTTATTAAATAAGAAATCACCACTATTATTAAATTAACGAGGATTTTATGTTATTAAATTAACTCACTACATAATTATGATCTTAGAATATAAATAACGGCAATGTAAGTACCTATTTCTTAAAAATATATTCCAAGAAAATATTTTAAAAGTTAAATAATTTGGGACAACCCTCATGACATCATTTCATTGTTAGTAATTTAACACGTCTCTTGAAAATGTCACACTCCCCTTCAAAAAAAAGAAAGTTTTATTAGCATATTTTCACAATATTGGTAGGATTTCCGGTCGGGATTTTTTTTTTAGTTGTTTTGATACCACTGTATTATTTTAAATAAATAAGTAACTACAATCAATTAAATGTTTAGCAAATCAGTTTCATACATATTTACGCAATTAATACTTAACAACACTCTGGTACAACAGCATTTATATTTATCAATTTATTAAAGTCCACATTATTTTTCTAAATGAGTAAGGGTGCATTTTTTTTTCACTTTAACTATAGTTTTTCTTGTCATTATGGTTATATTAGTTATGGTACTGTCATGTAAGTATGCGCTTAGTCCTCTGTCCTCATATCAGAAATGTATTACAAAAAAATATAATAATATTATATTTATGCAGAAACCAGTGTCCCATTTATTGGATACAATTGTAATAATTTCACACATCTAATGGTTAAAATAATATTTTTACTATGATTATGGTAGGGGAGAGCGGGATTGGTTGGCATAGGGGGAAGGTTGGCCTCTGGGTTATAATTTCCGTCACACCTGTTTTGAAGTCGCCACAATCGTACCGCTCAACCTCTGAAGTCTTGTCCTGAGGTTTCAGTCCGATGCTAACACTGTAGAGAAGAGTGTGCTTCATTGATTTATTTTACAACATTTAAGTAAATTTTTATATTTTCAGTAAATTTAGTTTTAAGGCATTTGACATAGTTTTGAAACATTTGACTCCGATTCTGTTCACATAGCTCCAAACTCCTTTGAAAAACATAACCTAGCCTAACAACTAACCAGTTTCTTGTTTGGTTGCTCTCCCCTGTCTTGGCAGCCATCTTTCATATGATTTCTCCTGTGGGGTTAGTTGGCTATCTTCAACTGGGGTTTGTTGGCGCAGTCACAAAATTAAGGTAAACATAAACAAAGGCGAAACTACCACTAGTCTTTAGTTCCAGCGAGGAGGAGGAGAGCAATATTTCTTATGTAGAAAGTGACGACTTTCTGAACTTAAAAGGAATTTTAGGAACAATGAAAAAGATAATGACACTAAAGATCACCTTCAGCTGCAATCGAAGCTTATTGATGAACTAGCCACACCAGCCTACCATGAAAATGAAACTAGTGCACCGCAAACATTTTCTCATGATACGATTAAAGGGCCAGAGACTATTTATTTACCTACCTAAAGTTTTAGAAGATGTTTTGAGTTCGTTTTGTTTTATGAAAAAATTGTTTACATTGTTTATTTATTTATTGTTGTTATCATTGCGTTACATTAACGCAATGATACTTCTATGCCATTACATTTTTCTAATTTCTGCTGTTTGAAATGTTATATAATTTTGTTCAATTGAAATAAATATGGTAAAATGCTGCCATTTGTCATTCTATTTTCCCTTAATAGCTGTTAAAAACCGCTGAAAAAAAAATTAATATATCATTATAGAGCTGCTTTTAATATTGATAATATGTGTCAGGCAGTACTTGAATGAAATGGCCAAACAACATCACGTTCTAGGCCAACCTGCCCCACACGGGGGGTTAATTGGCATATTCTGGCTTGACGAATTCTTAAATTTTCTATGATCATAGTGTTAAATATTATGTGTTGAAAAAAAAAATACTTGAAGAGTACTCTAATACTTGGGGCTTACAGTGGTATCAGCCATATTGGGATTATATCAGGAATGACTCAACAATCAAAAAAGTGAAAACTGTTGCGAACCAACCCCGCTCTCCCCTACTTTATGACTATGGGACACCGGAATCTTCTTTATGTAATGGATTAAAAATATATGGCATTAAAATTAAAAATATACATGACAGTTTCAAAAGGGAAAAGAATTATTCTATTTTACTTAAGCATAACCTGCGGAATGTTCCACGTTTTCCCACACCCCTTGATTTAATGTCTCTAAAACATATCCATTACCCAGAAAAAATGTGACATACCTAAAAATTTTAAAAAAACTCCGAAATAATAAGTTGAGGCTCCCCAAAAAGTTTTGATGGTATAACTTGCTCCATACATCCCAATCTGGTACCTTTTTCAGAAAATGTTCCGGGTAGCATTAACCTCCTTTGCATGGAGGTGTGATTGTATCATGATAGCGAGTTCCATCCAAAGAGGGAACTTTTTTCTTTCTTTTTTACTGTAGTCACCGGCTTTACGATCAACCAATCATAGAAAACCAGAACTGGTTTCTTCTTCAAGGGGGGAAGACCTTTGAAAGACCTGGGACGTGGTCCACAAAGTATGGGTGGCTCGGATTGTAAAGCAGGGAAGATGATATAAGACCGCTGACAGAATTGAGGAAAGCTGTGACTAAGACACGGGCGCAGGGAGAAAGTTGGCCTTCCCACTGACTGCTCGCTCTTTGTGCCAACCTTCAAGGCAACTTTCTACGGGAAACATATCATTGGTTAATTATTCGATTTATTTGTTCTTAATGCGCTTTTTCTAATCAATTTTCCTCTGTTAATCAATAACTGTAATTACTGAGTTAACATCCTGTGCCGAGGGGTAGTTCTGAAACTAATGAATATCCGATGCCTCAATTTAAATCGGGGTGCTTTCAAGCTGACGCACAATGCATTGAATCTGTTGGCCATGGGCGTACCCTGCGGGGGGCAGGAGGGGGCAGCTGCCCCCCCCCCCCGGAAGGCTGGAAGCAATGATAGAATACATTTTTTTCAAGCAAATAATTGTAATAACTTAGTTGATAAAGCACTGCTATAATTATACATAATTTTGGTTTCATTCACCTTTTCCGCGGTAAGATGTTACTACCTGAACGACCATAGCTTGCCCCCCCTAGATTTTAGTTTGCCCCCCCCTAGTTTTGATCCTGGATACGCCCTTGCTGTTGGCTTTGGAATTTCATAGGAAAAGTCCATAAATAACTTCGAAAAGTACGTTTTTGGGAGAATATGTAAGATTTTAGAAGAAGCAGAGAAAAATAATCGATTAGCGGATATAATACTTATCTTTCACATGCAAATTAGATTTAAATAAGAACAGTTACTTCATTGAATAATACATATATATGTTTTATAAATTAGGAACTAATTTCAGACACTACTTAAATTACATTAGTAAGTAAGAGGTCACAATTATTGAATTTTTTAAACTTCAGTAGTTTTACCTGAAATAGTGTAACAAACAATAGAAAACTTGTTAATTGTTTATACATAATATATAAATATTTTATATTATATATAATAATAAATTTATATAATAAATATAAAAATAATTAATCGAAAAAAATGATTATCATTTATACTTTTATAAATATTTTAAATGCAAATACAAGAAAAAATATAAATAAATGAGCAGTCCCGGCCACGCGTTGCTATGGCTCAGTAGCTATAATGCGTTGAATTAATTATATGCTATTATTTTAAATACACTCAAATAAAAATTCACTGATAAATATAATGTTTCAGCTAATCTAAAAATAAACGGAATTTAAATAGAACTTTACGCCAAATTTTTTTTTTTTTTTTACATCTCATATTTGACTATATTAAGCATTAATGATCCATTTATTTAGCACCTACTGGATTATCTCAGCCGAGGCGAGATTAAATATAAGTAACACACATGTAAAAGGAACTAATAAAGAATATAATTGGAATAGGGTTTAGCACAAACACGAATAGACAGTTAGCTAAAATGTACAAAATTATGCTTTTGTTCTAGCACATATTATTTAAATTCAAAATATATAGCTTGATGTTATGAGATATTGTCTGCTTGTTGAGGTTCCACCTGAAACAGGTTCTGAAAAGCAAACTCAAACCATGCTGAATGTTCTACATTCTACTTATAAAAACATAAAAATTTCATTTTATGAATGATAATGTTAATTTATAACTTTTTACAAAAATAATGTACATTTTTTTTTTTTATTAGAATTCACAATCTCTATTTACTGTAGTGCTAATAGGTGCACAATGACTTTGTTTAGCCTGTCTTCTGCTAAAACAAATAGATTCGATCTTTTCCCTACACGTGGAAAGGCGACACATAATGACCCATGGAAAAAACGCGGATTTTCCTAGTCCACCCGGAAAAAATAAATTTATGCTTATCCACCCTAAATATGGAAAGAAAATGAAGTGTTGTGTCGATATATAAACTTACACCACCATCTGTTGGAAATTTATAGAACTTACAAATAATCACACTCAACTATAATATAATAAGTATTTAATTTGCAATAAAAGAAATAATGAAACCAATAATCGAGATAAAAACTATCCTATCTTTTAAGTTGGAAAAAACTACACCAAATGAACCAAATTTTATAAAGATCGGTTGAGTAGTTTCTGATTTTAACCCCGACAAACGACAAAAAGGTTATGAAATTGACACAAGACGCCATGTTAATAAATCGAAACAGGACCTACGGTATTTGCAGTAATTCGCAATAAAAGAAATATTGTGGTCATTAATCAAGATAAAAACTATCCTATCTTTTAAGTTGGACAAAACTGTACACATTGAGCCAAATTTCATCAAAATCGGTTGAGTAGTTTCTGATTTTACCTCCGACAAACATCGGGACACGTGATTTATATATATATATATATATATATATATATATAAGGATTTTTTTAAATTTTATTTTCCCATTTTTTTTTCTATGATCACCTCGCTCTTAATGCTTGATACATCACGCTGTGTAAATTATTTGTTAATACCAGCTACAAAACTGTAAATCAGATCCATAATATGTTTCTTGAGAAACTCCCAGTGTGGTTTGTAGGAGGTTATGAACCACAAATGGGAAGCTGCGGGACCTCTTAACAAAGAGACCTTCCAATGGTGTACCTTCACACGGTTCTATTGTCAGGGAATAGAGAAGGAAATAACAAGACTCCTTAGTTAGTTTGGAATGCAACGAGATGTAGGTACTCTGTTCGTAAGGATTAGTTTGAAATATAATCATATCAGGGTTATCAAAACAGGATGAAAGTTTGTGAAATTTGATGTCGAGCGATAAATTCAGCCAATCGTTCTTACATTTATTTTTAAAAAAAGCAATCCTCAATTAAGCTATTAAAAGAAATAATAAAAGAAGAAGAAAAGAGGAGGGTTAAGCGTTCAGCGTACCAAGTGGCAGCTTGAGGCACCAAATAGCAATTAGGTGTCTGGTGGGGTTTCTAGATACAGAATATTTTGACATTTTTTTTAAATTTTAGATAAGGTTACAAAAAAAAAAGTTTAAAATAATTATATTCTAAAAACAAAATATTAATCTTATGGCTTATAAAATTATTTTTATTTTATTTTTTGTTTGGGCGGGGTTCAAAATTTTAAGGCCGTCTTTATCTTGCATCTCGCTCTTGAAAGGAAGCATGCTTTAATTTCCAAGGTAATTTAAATATTATAATAAGTGTGAAGATTTAGCTTTAATGAATACGAAACAGGATTCAACTACCAACATGTCCGGATCCTCCCAAATGGAAATTATTTAAATAATAAAAATACATGAAAACACCTCCCCGACTCTTTAAGATCATGGTTTCCAATTACTTGTTAGAGTTAGCATGTGCCTCCACCCAGGAGCAGTACCAAAAAAACTTTCATTGGATGATTAGTCGATAGGAAAAAAACAAATATAGGTACGTTATCAAATTCACATATCGCTCCTCCAATGCAAGAATGGTCTAACTCAAAATCGCATTTTTCTCATCTGGAATCATCTTACAATTTTAATGTTCTGTCTCTTCGCGCGATAGTGATGATTCCTGAAACATGTTAAGAGTCGGGTAAAGCAGGAAACTGATATCAAAGGAAGTGAACAGAAACTTTGATCAGCCATCCTGAAAAATCGTTTATTTGAGTTAGACCCGTCTTGCATTGGACAAATGATATATAAGGGCTACTTGGTAAAATAAAACAATTTACATTTATTCAACTAACGTTTTCTTTCTAATTTCTGGGGAGTGGGATGGCTTTAGATCCCCAATATTCCTCCCCCTGCATCCGCACTTAAGTGAGAAAACATAAGTTTAACCTAAAAAGCTAATATTTTCTATATAATTATACATATTTACAAATCGACCCCATTAAACTAACAATAGACAGCGTAACCAATCTCAAAATAGACACAATAATAGTCCCCCCCCCCACAAAAATGAACGCCTATTGATATGACTATCGGCACTCTAGAAAGTTTCCTTTGTTTCCTCATCTTTTCAGTCCTTCCTGGTATTCAATTTCCTGGATCAGCGTCCTCACAGAAGTGTGATATGCCACCCCCTCAGGGGCAGTACCGACGGCCTCTCAGAAGAAGGAGACATATTGGACTGAGTTCTTTCGAGGCCTCTCGAGGCACCGAGAAGTGGGTCAACGAAGGCATTGTCGCCTTACATAATGACTTCCAGAATAGACCGAAGATGACTCACGTATTTGCGACCGATTCCTGCATTTCACTGCTTCTGTTAAGATTCTATTTTTTGTGGTCTGTTTAATAGGTTAGTTTTTGTATAAACGGGACGTGAATAATAATTCAACAACATCTGTGTCCATCCCTCCACCTACCGTTTTCCTATTTCTGACCTAATTCTAACTGTGGGTTACGTTGCGTGGAATTTGTAATTGCCTTTAACTAGCAATTTTAAAATAAATAGTTATATAGTTTTATAGCGCTTGGCAGCCTGTCAGTAAATAAGGAGAATTAGGGTCTTAAATTACATTTTAATGAATTGTGATGGTTGAATTACCAAACCCTATAGCTGTTGCTGTGCGGCCATAAGACCCTTTTATTAAAGGGCCGGAATTTTAATCCAAGCCTCTGCATCACCATTGCAGTTCGCTGACCGCTAAGGTCCTGTAACTCCGGATTCGAATCCCGGTTTTATATGAAGTTTCTCTTCATATAAAACTATTTATAAAAATCATGCTGGAAAATTATTATTTTCACCGAAGTTTAAATCTATCTTTTAGGCCTTCAGCAGAAATTAATATAAAGTAGTTTCTGCCTAAATGGGGAATGGAATTTGATTTATGCTGTATAGAGTCATATAGTAAAAAAGACTTATGGATATTTAAATTATTAGATTAGAGCGCGTTGTTATTAAAATTGCCTTGTTTAGTAGATCGTGATTTTTTTTTGTAATCCAAGTACTAGCACAAAAGAATTGCCATGTGAATGAAGTGTCTGTAAAATAATAATTTATTGATTTGTTTTTTTAATATTTTATTTAAGCGACGAAATCTTACTGAAGAATAATTCAAATTTGGTTTTGTGTGTTTCAGATGAAAAAACCTCGCAAGCGAGCCAAGCCGAAGCAGAAGTGAGAGCGGGATTGACAGCACAAATTTTACCAACTCGAGCGAGCGACGCCAACAAATTACCAGCCATACAAGCAACTATAGGGAATGAGAAAAACTCAGAAGATAAAAAAGTAGATTCAGAATCCAAAAAAGACAACTTGAAGGAAGTAAATTATGAACCGACAGTTGAGGAACATTTTAGCTTCACTAACGATTTAAAAGAAGGATATTTAGAACTATCGCCGACTAAGGCGGGCCCAGGAAACTCTGGTGCCATCCTCCGCACGGCGTCGGGGGAAGGATCTGGGGGCCCCCGTGGGAAGGTGGGGGGGCCCACTGCTGGTCGCAAGTCCAGCCCGGACATTCAGGAGATCATCACGGGATTTGTCAAGTTGCTCAACGGCAACACGCCCGCGGTCCCCCCTAGGCCCGTGAGGACGCGCATTAACAATCGTGGTCCACCGCGCATCACGGATCTCCCGCCTCTAGTGCTCGACCCACCGAGGAGGGATCCGCCACCTTATCCCTTCGAGAGGCCACAAGGTGTAATCAAACCTTTTGTATCTGGGGTGCCGCTTCCAGAACAAATCGTACCCACGGAGCCACAGCCAATGCGACCTCCGCTGCGTCCAGTAAGAAACAAAACGAAGGAGGCCATCCAGCCAACCCGCCTTCCTGTCGTTCCTCAAATCTTGGGGACTGCAGTGTCTTCTACTGTACAGGAGGCTCCTGCTAACCTATCTAAGACAGATAACTATACAACCACAACCAAACCACCACCTACAAATATTACTACCACTACAGATCCCCCGATTGTAAACCGTTCAACGACTACCACCAATCCACCTACTACCACAACAAATAGGACTACAACCACTACAAATAAGCCATCCACTACGACTACTAACCACACCACAACTACGGCTCCTCCAACCACTACGAATGCTGTAACAACATCTACCCGGAAGACAACTCCTAAAGTCGAAATGAAGACCCCACCAGCAACAATGAAGACCCCCGTCGAACAAGAGAAGAAGAAGAAGATTGCTGTCAGCCCTAGTACGACTATAGAACCTTCAATAGTTGAGGTGGTCACCGTCGAGGAGACGAAATGGAACGACACGCGGACTAAAGGTAAGTAGCGGGACCTCGACATATCTAACTGTTTGTGTGTTCTCTTGTCCAGTCTGGGTCTTCCTGCTCTAATCTCCAGTTGTAATTTTTCGTGTTAAATTTTATTTTTTACACTTATTATTGCGGAATTTTCATTTTGTTTTTCGTATTTCTACGATTGTTTGAAATATATAATCTGAAGATATTTTGGGGAAAAGAAAAAAAAAAAAAAATTATATATATATATATATATATATATGAATATCCTACCTTGTTAAAGGGTTAAATACACTAACGAGATAAGGACTCGGCACGGGTGATCAGCTGGATAGGAGGAAGATTATATTCCAATGAAAAATAGGAATGAGTACATAGGCTATCATGTTTATTTTAATTGATAAATATTATTTTTTTAGGAGAAAAATATCCGATTTCAATACACACTATATTGCTGAAGATAGTTGTAATAACTAGATCTGAATAAGTCTCTTCCCCCTAATCCCCACTAAACGAATATTTTCCAAGACCAAACAAAAAAACCTTGTGCGAATAAATTGTCTAAAACGGCAGGTCCCGTTCTTTACGGTATTCCTAGCACATTTACGTAATGATTCGAAGAGCGAGAATGCCGCATAGGGAGAATAGAAAAAAAAAAAATTCTAGCGGTTATATTTCTGTGTTAAGGAATTTTTGTCTTTTGGCCAAGACAGAATTATGAAACTGTAAACGTTTCAAGGAATAATTTATTTAATTTAAAAAAAAAAAACTTTCTGTCGCGATAAAATTAGATTGAGAATTATATTGTTGTTTTTTCAACATTACGCCATTATTTGTTTAGTCAATACTCGAATCAAGAGACAAGAGGAATCTTACTTATTCAAAGCATCCAGCATAAGCCTAAAAATAATGCTTTCGATTTTAAAAGTAGGGAATAGAAGGGGAAAATATGGCAATCCAGAGATTTGGGAATTTTGAGAAACTGCATCAAAACCGCTATTACTCAAAGAGTTTTTTTTTTTATTTAGGTGGGGGGGGGGTGTGGTGCATACTAAAATTAAAAACCTATACTAATCTTTTCAAGTTAAGATATTGAGATTTGATTATTATGTGTTAAACTGGAAAATTAAATTCTTATTGTAAAATGAAAACATTCCCAATAAGTAAAATGATTACAATTTCCCACCCAAAAGGTGAAGATAAAAAGTAAAAATATTTTTCTGAATATTATCCAATTTTCTATATTAGCTTATTTTCAATCATCATTTAGCTCTTCATTACTTTTAAATTTAATCAGCTCCGAAAAATGGAACCTTAGAGAAAGTGAAAATAGATGCTAGTTGGCTGAAAACTTTGCATTGAAGAAAGGTTATTCAGAAGAAGAAAGGCGTGGGAGCATTTTCCAATTAGTTCCAAGAGGTCTGCTTGCTTTCTATGCATCACACCCTTTTAAGATAAACTTTTATCTAAATATGATTCAATCTGAAATAGTCATTAGATTGTCCTCTAGAAAATTTCTCTTAATACTGTTTTGAGGGTTGTGTTTATATTTATACTGTCTACCATATGAAAATACCTTGAAATGCAATTATGCATTTCAGAATAATACCAAGTGAAGAAAAAAACTACTGAATTTAAATATTAAGATCTCATAAATTTCAGTAATCAAGTAATTTTTGCAAATAAATTGTTGAAATTTATTGCACAAGAGAAATAGCTCAAGTTATTCAACTTGTTCAAAAAATTTGTTGATTCTATAATTATCGTAATAATTATTTTCTCGTTTTGGGTCTTAGAGATATGAGTTCCCTTACAAAAACTGCCATGCTATTTTCTCTTATTCTTTAAGTAACAAAATATTACCCTGAAGACCTGCTCATGCGTTTCGTGTAACTTAGTCCCTATTATCAGAATCGACATTATCATTGTGAGAGTGCACATCAGGAAGATGAGTCCTATATTCATCAATTAGAATCATGACTTATAACATGACTTTACTTGCATGTGTATTCTTGGCTGACCAACAACTGGAAAACTTTTTCCTTCTTCAGTTACAGGAGGATATGCTCCCAGACCTGGAATAGTACTAGATGATCCAGAATATAAGCCTGGGATAGGAAAGAGGCCAACAGTAATAGAAACCCATGGAGGAGGGCAAGTCTTCGATATCACAGTTTCTGCGGTCCAGGGACCCGATCAGCCTTCAAAGACTGGCCAACCTGTGGTATATCCAGGTACGGCAGAGAGAAGTACGTTGATGTCGAATTTTTTTTTTAATACTGATATTGTTTAGCATAGACCTAGGAAAGTTTTAAAATTTTAATTATGTTTAAAAATAGAAGCATGGAAATGCATAAGGGTATAAGTGCCTTGGGAATTTTTTACAGAAATGATGTGACTTATACCCTCTAGGGTGAACTACGTTCAATGCTTACACCCATGCCATCTTTCATACATTCAATGAATTCTTTTCTAACAGCAAAAATTATTTACTTATATTACTTTATTAAAAATACCCATTTCTGAAGAATGGATTTGGCACATATAACGATTAGGCAAAAAAATCTTTGTTTTATTTTTTTGGCACTTAGACCCTTATGCATTTCCACGCTTCAATTATCTGTAAATATTTTAATCTAAAAGTACTTCTTTTCCATTGATAGATAGGTAACTGTTTTTATATAATTTCTCATGACAAGTTATTAGTTCTAAGTAATAAGTGAATATAAAAATTTGTCGAACTGTGGTCTTTTGGACCCTCAGTTAGGAGCCAACCTATTCCATTATATACATAAAGTTAATAATAATCCAACTAAAGAGTTTTAAAATTTTGTTTTAGAAATTAAAATAAATATAAAAAAAAACCATGAGCAATTAAGCAAAACAAACATTGAGCACAATATGATTTACTGTACCACCCGTCACTTCTTATCTATGCACCTCTTACCTCTTTCATTTCCATACATTAATTTATTAAGGAGTGCTTCAAAGAATGCTCATTAATGCAAGCATTTTTTTAAAATTTAGTTTGCAATTGCAACTTGGCAATTGAAAAAATATTAAAAAAATTTTTGTGATTGCTACTTAAATATTACATAAACATAGATTTTCTTACATAATTTTCATTATATAATCTTACATCTTACATAATATAACCATAACAAATTATAATGGTCAATATTTTTTTTTTTTATTTTGACATGAAAAGAAATGAAATTTATATTAAATGAAAAATATATTAAATTGGTTATAGTCGAGCTGGAAGGAGTCAGCCTACCTGGAGCTGGAAATGGTGAGGTCTCAGTAATCACATCAGCTGAGGCTGGCCAGCATTTTGTTTCTATTGATGGCAAGAGGACCTATATCAGCCTGTTTGGAAGTAGTGAGGCACCTGCCATCAAACCCACACCTGTTCAACGACCTCAAATGAAAACAACGCAAGGGTACATTTTTATATTTTACTGATAAAAATTTTCAATGGTTGATTAGTGAATACTCAGATTGATAGAAAAAGAAATAGTTGTCCTAGATAATCTTACAAGCTTATATTTAATTATCTGTACGTATAATATTTATATATATATATGTGAACTAATCACACAATGTTTATAAAATTGTAAATAAATTAGAATCATATTAACATAGCATTATTTTCTTCTTGGCTTTCATAGAACTTACACTGGAACAAGAGTAAAACGACCTCCTCAGTCAGGAAGGAGACCTCAACAACCGGCTGTACGAATAGATACATGTATCGTTGGTGATTGGAGCACCTGTGACAGTGAACAACATGAGACTTGTAGAACAGAGCAAGGCGTCTCATCTTGCCACTGTTCTCCTGGATACAGCAGGCGCAGTCACAGGCAGCCATGCAAAAGTTAGTAAATGACACAGTACTTAATATCATTATTATTAATTCTATTAAAGAATAGCTGAATGGTTTTAAATAAACTTAAATTTGGTTACTTTTTGATAATATTAACTACCTAACAACCTGTTTTCTAAGCAAAATTAGTCACTTATAATTTTATTGTTTTGTAAATAGGAGTAGTTTCATTGGTGACATCTGTACAAGTTGACAAATTCTATGACCAAAAAGTGACTTGGAGTGAAAAATTGAAGGATCCTGAATCACAGGAATATCTTCAATTGGAATATGAAGCCATCAGAGCTGTAAGAAAAACTTAAAATCTTTAATAAATTCATAAAATAATGCATATTAGTCCTATATTTTTTTTTTTTAGATAAAAAGTAAATTTTAATCAATTTTGTAAAGCTATATATTTTATAACCTAAGCAATTATGAGTAAAATATTTACAAAATACAAATATCCTATTTGGAATGATTTTATCAATTTTTAGATGGAATCAGCAATGTCAATGACGCCATTCTCAGATGCCTATATGGGTGCTAAGGTGAATGGAATCTACACACATCCTGGATCAGCACAAAAACCAGTTTTTGTTAATGTTACTCTCCAGGTTGAGGAGAATGCTGAAAATCTGAGGCCACAGGTCAGGGGAGAAATCCAGAGGCACCTCCTGGGAGCTATACATAGAAGAGGCAATAATATTGGCACTTCTCATTTGTGGGCCCCAACAACTAATGGGGTTTCTCATCTTCAAGGTAAGAATATTATAATTTTTTGTTTTTATTGGGAAAGTACATTCAGCATACTCTACCTTTACAACATTTTTATGCAATAATTAAGTATATATTCTTTTATGTTTAAAATAATATATCTTGGGCATACTTTAACATTACAGTATTTACATGCACTAATTAATTTTATATTACTTCATAATCATACTCAAAGTATAAATACAGAAAAGGATTACAAATGTGATGATAAGGGAGGCGGAATGGCCGAGTGGGCAAACGCGTCAGAAAATACGCGTTGCCCATGGCAACGTATGATTGAGAACCGAAAGATAGCAAGTTCAAAACCCGGAGCCAGGGGAAATTCAATAATACTAGGCATCAATCACCCACCCTCTCCCCTGGCCCGGGAAACCCTGTATAGCCTAATAGGCGAAGAAGGGGAGGACCAATAAAAAAAAAAAAAAAAAATGTGATGATAAAACAATGTTAAATTTTAAATTTATAACCATTTCCCTATCCATGGTAAAGGGGAGAATCTGCTCCAGGTTCAACATAGGGACATTTTTTAAATTATATCTTTGTAAAAAAAGAATAATATACATTGCAATATTAATTTTAATCAGAACAAATTCTATGTAAATAAAAATGTAACTTATTAGTCAATTGTTTCTGTTTTAGTCAACATTTATTAAGTCAATTGCTTTGTTACTGTTGAAAGTTAGTGGTAAAATATTTAAAATAATTATTTGATCAATTTCGTCAAAGAGAGTCCAAAGAAATTATTGAAGATATTATTGGATAGGAAATAGACTTTGATCTATCAAATCAGTTCAGTCCTAGTGCCATTTTATATAATCTGAAATATTCTAGAATCCATATCAACCAATTTCCCTTATTATTCATGTAATTTCAGTGAAATTATAATTTGTTGAAGGTTTCAGTTAGTAAAATATTTAGTTAAAAAACGAGTTCAATAATAATAAGCATTAAAAAATCAACAATTACAGATAACTATGCAATTGTTTATTCGGTAAATTTATAAATTATTACAATAATTTGCCCTTACAATACTGTGAGTTAAATAATTGATTATGTTCTCATTTTATAGATAACAACATTATTAAAAAAGATATTCAATAATCATCATTAATTAAATTATTACTAAATACTTTTAGATTTGGATGAGTGTTCTTCACCTGACCTTAATGATTGCCACAATGCAGCTACCTGTCGCAACACTTTTGGTTCCTTTGAGTGTACCTGTCCGCCTGGTTATAAAGATGAATTTTCAACAGTATCACACAAGTCTGGGAGAAGATGTGAAACTTGTGGACCAGAATTTTGTAACCACAGAGGAACGTGCTCTTATAGCAATTCTCAACCAGTCTGTCAGTGAGTAATCATGTTTTATATAGGAGAAATGAAGATTAAGTAAATCCTGAGGTGTGTAAAAAAAAATTACATCATAAACTACATATCTCCATGAAATTAACTCAACAAAATCTTAAATCTACGACATCAAACCTAAAATTATTTTCCTGTTTTTATACTTGCTTAGTACTGTTTGGTCATCCCTTTAGTCATAAATTTTAGTGAACACATACTTATTATCATGGCTTAATCACTATGTAAGGAATGTCTTGGACAGAACTTGTTATAATTTTTATTTCAGAATATGAAGAGCAATCTTCATGACTTAAAGGAATGACATAAGTGTTTAGTATGGGGCACAGTCACTCATTAAAACCTTGAAAATTACTTTAATGAAGGCCTGGTTCTTCTTGGTTTTATTTATCTGTTTTGATTCCCCTGCCCTTAATTTTTTCTCACAAATTCCTGGCCCTTCATCATTTTGATGTATAGTCCAGAGTTATCCCCTCTGAGTGATACTCCTCAATAATGCTTTTTGAAGCATGAAGTACCCATTGTCTATTGGTAATGTGCCAATACTCACCTTTATTAAATGATAATGTAGTGTCAGCACTCAGTAACTGATTATGTTTATCTAATTACATTTTTTAGTGTATTAATCATTACTTGTATTCATAATGTTTCTTTGATGAAAGGTGCTCCGGAAACTACTATGGCTCACAATGTGAAGTTGATGGTGAAGTGCTAGGAGTAGCAATTGGAGCTTCAGTTGCAGCTGTTATTATTATACTTTCAACTTTGGCATGTCTTTGCATGTGGAGGTTAGTAGTTCATTAACATATTTTTTTTTTTTTTCTGTATTCAACTGTTTAATATTTAATATTTTATATTTCTGTGTAGTAGTGATTTCGTTTAATCACTTTTATTTAAATTCTGCTAATATGCAAAACATTTATCTTTAACCTTTAAACATATTTGTAATTTGTTTTTAATTTTCAGTCGACGATGGAATAAAGAAGAAAAGGTGGGTATGGGCTCACCAGTATTCGGTTATATGCCATCGGGTGGAAGCAGTGTAAAAACACCAGGTATTGGTGCTCCACCGTATCAAGTATCTCTGGAGGACAGAATGCGTTGGGCGCAAATAGCTGATGTTATGGCTCACTCAACCAATCACTACGCGGTGGGTGTATGTAGTCTCTCTATATTATATTCTTAGATATTAACTGTGATATAAAACAATACCTTTTGATGATACATTGCCATAAGTTTAATTCAAAAACACTTAGGACTAAACATTGGTTTACATGAAATAATAAAACAGTACCAACCAACCAATATGTTTTTTGATACTTTTTAAAAGATTTCGCTTCTCAGAATAAAAAAAATGTGGAAAATATTCTTAACAGCAAGAATTAAGAGGGGTTTGAAATGAAAGAGATGTGGAGTCTCAAGTATCATGGGCAAGGATACTATAACTTTGACTTTGAAATATCAACACTATCGGTATAGCCACTAAAGGTAGCCGGTGAGACTAACAAATATTGTTTGTCTAACCCTACTTCTCCAAACATAGTTTTGTTTTTTTATTTCTATTAAATACGTGTACACATAAATATCTATGTGAACAAAAAGTGAAAAAAAAGTAATCTAAAATATGCAAGATTGATGAGTATACATATATATGAATATATATACATGAAATTCTTTTCATCATCTTTGCTGCATTTATGCATGTCCCCATTTATCTCTGACCAAGCTTTCACGCTTGTGTTTCAGGAGTTTTAGTGCGTCGGCTTCAACCTCTTCAGCTCATCTCAGTCTCTTGTCATTCTTCTTCCATCCATATACCCAAATAGCAAACCCTTGATAGCTAAGTCACCTCCCATTCTTGCAACATGTCCAGCCCATCGTAGATTGAGAGCCATATAAATTGCACAACATTTGGTTTCTGGTTAATTTGATACAACTCTGCATTGCCAAAAATCCTTTTCAGAAATTTTCTCTCGAAAACTTATAAGCTTACGGCATCTGTGCTTGTTAAGAACCATGTTTCTAAAGCTATATCAGCACAGGTCTAATTAAAAAGTTGTACAGAGCGAAATTCATCTAACATGAAAAAATATTTCGGTCCCCTCAATTTTGTGTTAAACAATTTTCACTGTATTGGTATTGGTAGTTATCGAAGTATTTTTATATTTACCAGGTCTGCAAGTTTAAAATGTCGTTTTAATTCCAATAGAATGCGCTCTTAGCCTATTGAAGGATTTGCTTATCTCTAAACGCTATTTTGTTTGTTAGTCATTTGTTTACAAAAGTCAGTTGTTTTTAAGTCGTTTACGTGGACGTATCATACCTTTCTTTGGTGTTAAAAATGTCTAATTTTAAGCCAAATAAAGAGCATTTGCGGCATGTCATGATTTTCTTATTCAATCAAAAGAAAAAGGCATCTGAATGTCATCGAATTCTTGTTGAGACTTATGGCGATCTTGCTCCAACCTTCAAGACATGTGAACGTTGGTTTCAAAGTTTCAAACGTGGTGATTTTGATGTTACTGATAAAAAACGAGAAAATCGACCAAAAAAGTTTGAGGACGTCGAATTGCAATCTTTATTAGACGAAGACAATACCCAAACCCAACAAATGATGGCAGAACAGTTGAATGTCACTAGGCAAGCCATTTCCGATCGCCTGAGAGCTGTGGGAAAAATTCAAAAGGTTGGAAAATGGGTTCCACATGAATTGGACGAACGACAGATGGAAAAACGAAAAACTGTGTGCGAAATGCTGCTTTTACGCCACGAAAGAAAGGGTTTTTTGCATCGAGTTGTAACTGGCGATGAAAAATGGATTTATTTTCAGAATCCCAAACGAATAAAATCATGGGTAACGCCAGGACAACCATCCACATCGAGTGCAAGACCGGATCGTTTTGGGAAGAAGACAATGTTGTGTGTGTGGTGGGATCAGAAGGGAGTAGTCTACTACGAGCTTCTCAAACCCGGCGAAACAGTCAATACCGACCGCTACCGGCAACAAATGATCAATTTGAGTCACGCATTGATCGAAAAACGCCCAGAATGGGCTCACAGGCACGCCAAAGTCATTCTTCAGCATGATAACGCTCCTGCACATTCAGCCAGATTGACTAAGGAAACGATTTCTTCGCTTGGTTGGGAACTCCTACCCCACCCGCCGTATTCACCTGACCTGGCGCCTTCTGATTATCATCTCTTCTCATCGATGGGACACTCATTGGCTGAGCAACACTTTAACAATTTGGAGGATGTAAGAAAATGGCTCGATGAATGGATTTCAAATAAAGATGAAGCATTCTTTTGGAATGGTATCCATAAATTGCCCGAGAGATGGACAAAATGTGTAGAAAGCGAGGGCCAGTACTTTGAATAAAATATATTATACTTTTTTTTAAATTACTGTGTATATATTTTAAGAAATAAACGACATTTTAAACTTGCAGACCTGGTAAGTGTGAGATTAAAATTTTTTTATTTATGGCATTACAAATTTTTAATCATTATTCAGAATTTTTTGTTTTTTTTTGTTTAAAACAATATCACCAATGAGGAACATCAATTAGATTCTAACACCTTTTAAATATTTTTTTTTATAACTCTCATATTTATCACCGACTAACCAAATTCAAAAGGTTGCATAAATTATTCACTATTGACAAAAATATTTTTACTTTTTAATTTATGTTCAATAATCTAATCTTATAATTAATGGCAGGTGGTAGTGTCTGCAATAGCATTTTTTTAAAATACATATTTAATTTTGTTTTAGCCTGAACCTGTTAATATTCCAACTAGACCTTCATCGGCAATGTTTGGATATGGAGGAACCCTTCCAGTTGCTCCAATGCCATTGCCCAGGTTCGATAAAAGCTATAATTATTAAATATTTTACTTTCAAATAAAGTATTCAAATGTTGAATGTTTATAGAAAATTGTTTTGCATGAGATATAAATTATTACTTACAACATGCAATTTTGAAGTTTTTATTATTATTGCTCTTATTTTTTCAAACATTTTAAATTCGTGGTTGTAAAATAATTAATTGTTTAATAAACAGAATTTCATTTATAAAATTTAAGTATTTATTTTTTTAATATTCATATGTATATCTAATGTTGTACCAGGTAGATGTTTACATGAAACATACCTTCTCAGCTTTAACCCTTTAACGCCTGTAGACTGATATATCAGTTCGAGTGCTGTATTCCCTGGGGCCTTTAGACTGATATATCAGTTCAAGCACTGCAGTACCTGTGGCCTGTAGACTGTTATATCAGTTCCGCCCACTTCAGCGTTAGAGGACTGAAACTCCAGACTTTATTTTAATTGATTTCTTAACTCTTTCCATTTTACTATTGCACTAGGATAAAACCCCGAGTAGTCAGCACCTTAAGAGATATTTTTGTGGCTTCTTTTAAAACAAAAATTGAATTTTTACTCATCGCTTTCGGATTTATCGTATCATTATTCAGGAATGCAACATTCATAAATCGTAGGTAACAACTCAGAAATAAATATAGTATATAATTTAAAAATATATATAAAACATTTAATATAACAGTTCTAAAAATTATATGTATGTCTACTTATGTACGTTCCTACACGTATTTTTTAATTTCATGAATTTTAGAGGAGGATGGCGAGTAGACAAAATAGTCATCATTTTCTTATTCATATTTAGGACGAGTGCTGGACATATGAAAATTATTTTTACATAATTGGCGTTCCCGGTTCGCCAACCGTTTCCAGCCCGTCCGGTATTTCCCAGTGACGAGGTTTATGGTTTCCTCAAAAATTTCCGAGGGATGTAAACTAACTGACATGGGGTTCTTACCGGGTTTTCCAAATTAATTTTACCTGCACCTTAATCCTTAGTCAAATAGGACAAATTTAGAGGTAAAATATGAATAAGGAGATAAAGAAGAGTGAATGTGGCTAAAAGTATTCAGGCCACCGGGCACGGAAGCCGGTATAAGGTCTCAGACCACAGGGCCTGCAATACACTCACATTGCTCAGACGCTAAAGGGTTAATAATTATAAATCAATATTTAACAATGATAATAACTGTTACTTTAAATAAATATTTCCTACTATTACTATTACAGGTTAGGTTTAAGATCGGGGCAAAATACAACAAGACAAGATTCTAGTAGTGAGGAGGAAGACAGGGCTGATCTACTTGGAAGAAGTTTCCAGGTTCCTCGGCCTAAAAGTAGAAGCTCTATAGCAGTACGTAGTCTTAACCTATATACATCTCTATTTTTATTTTTCATCTTTTAAATTTATGTATGTGTATGTTTGTAAAACCATCTTAATGTAATAAATATCTTCTTTTCTTTGACATCAACTCTAATGTCACTCGCCTCTCTCACAAACTAAATAACTTAATTTAACATTAAAAAAATGTTTATTTTAAAATTCGATTTGATAAATAACAAAAGATGATTTATTTATTAGCTAGCTCTATAAAAGTTAGAAATAAAATTACAAGCTGAAAATCTCTTTTCTTTTTTTAGAAATTGAAGGCATAATAAATAAAATTGAAAAAGATTGTCTATGCGCAAGGTAAAGAATTGATATAATTAATGTAACACTTCCCTGAGCTTAACCCATTTCGTTCATATCTATATGGATAGTAATCGGCTAAGATAGCCCCAGCTTTCCTTCCCCTCTGCTAATTCCAATTTGGATTCATATATATATATAGATAGATAGATATATATATGTGTGTGTATGTATATTAGAAGCAATTACAAATAAAATTTACAAACAATACTTTATGTTAAAATGCAACTATATGGCACCTCGGGATTGAACTCTTATCTGCACAAAAGTGATTTAAGCATCATTCCAAAAAATAATTTTTAAATTTATGAAATATGTATTTTTGACCCTCTATTAGCACATAAATACAATAAATATCCAAAATTCATATTATTTATACCCTTGCGGAGAAATAGTTTAATAATAAATAGGTAAATTTATCCTTTATATAAAGCTCCTGCAGATTCTGATTGCATACCTATCACTATTCTGTGTAATCCTTCCAATTCATTTATTTCTATAAATATTAGTCCACTCTGAGCTTAATAACTATTACAAGAGAAAATCTCTTATGAATCATCTCCAGTATGGTATTTGATTCGAATTTCAAATCTTATTTGTTGGAAGTTTTACAAAACCGTCCATCCTCCGTAGAAATTATATTACTTAATATTCATCTTCTATTACTCATTTTCAGCTTATTTATTTGTACGTTAATGACTCTAAACAGAAAGGAACCCGATATTCAAATAATATTGTTTTCTGAAAATCAATGCTATTAATTTAAAAAAAAAATGTTTAAGTGTTTAAAAATTTAATTAAGAACCTATTTATGATGGATATTAATATTTTTGTTAAAATAAAATGTTTTTTTTGTGTTCAGAATCAGAGTGGCATTTACTATGATGTGGACTATGAACAGCAACAGGGTGACCACTTTACAACTACGAAATCACATCCTGGCTGCATTGCGCTGAACACGTATACGCTAGGCAGGGCACACTACTACAGAACATGAAGGACGTACCTGCCTTCTTAAGAACTGTGATTAATAATTATGGAAGGATATTAAAGTGAAAGAAAGAAACACTTCACTTGCAATCATACATAAACCTTTTATTACAAAAAGAGGACTGTCAATAGCAGTTATTATGACTTAAAATAAGACATCTTTCGTATAATACTCACTAACATTTTTATTATTATGTTAAAAATTGTAATTGTTTTATTTTGTTATATTAAAGAATATGTTATATTGAAGAATGTTTTCTTCAATGACTAGGTATGTGATTTTATTTTCTTATAGTAAATAAAAGACACATTTTTAGACTATCACATCCTTTTGATAAACCAAAGTTATGCTATGTTCAGAATATTAAAGAATTATAAATCCAAAAGACAAATTTCTTTTGTGGTCTTACTTGAATTCTTTTATGCTGTAAATATATAAATATATGTATACATAATTATATTAAAATAGATATTGCCTATTTTTAAGGGCTAATTTAGTAATAAAATAAGTTATTTTACCTATATGATGCTGCTATTAACTTGGATTATGACCTGTAGTGATATTTATATTTTAAATTATCTATTAAAAAAAAAAAAACAACCAAAAACAAAAACCTCAAACAATACCAAGAATTGCCTTTCTATAGCATTAACTGTTACATTTTGATTTTTTACAGTATTTGTTTATCTTGATCATTTATTATATAGTAAGGGAAAGGATGTTTCAGATTTCAGTTCAAAAAAGGTTGTGAATTATCAGAACATAATAATAAAAGAGAGAAATGCCTATGCATGATATTCTCTAGTACATTTACAACTTCTGTTTTAAATTTATTTGATGCATTAAAACTGATGATGACTAAAGTAGAATAATTTTGTAGATTTTTGTTGTTGTTTTTGTTGTAACTGAGATTATATTATTTAAGCGTGGAAATGCATAATGGTCTAAGTGCCAAAAAAATAAAGAATTTTTTCGCCAAATTGTTATGTGTGTCAAAACCATTCTTCCGAAATTGATATAAATAATTTTTAGTTGTTAGAAAGTAGTTCATTGAACGTTTGAAAGATAGCATGGGTATAGCCGAACGTATTTCTCCTAGTGGGTATAAGCCATATTATTTCTGGAAAATTTTCTCAAAGGAACTTACACCCTTTTGCATTTCCATGCTTCAATTTACCCAAGAATTTAGCTTAAAAAATCCTTTAAGTTTATGTTTGAAACATATTTATATAAAAAAAACAAATAATACATAAATTAAAATATACACTTTTATTTTGTAACATGAAATATATGTATATTATTATTTTAAAACAATAAAATATATTTATCACTCTAGGTAACCAAATTATTTAAGCTAGCAGTGTTGTAATGCTCGAAGGAGTTCTGTATGTACATTATGAAATGGGGAAAAATAGAAAAGATTTGTATTTGAACAATTACCTCTAAAGTTTCAAATTAAAAGATTTTTAACTTTAAGGGTATTTGTTTGATGATAATTGAATAATGTTAATAATTTATGTATTAGTAAATTATATTAACTAGATTTCATTTTTAAATTTAAAAATAAATGTTTCCTTTTTAATGAGTCTCATTTATTCCTTAATTATAAATTACTTAGAGTTTGCTTTAGGGTCTGTTTAGTTATTTTAAAATTTTCTAGAATGCTGGTAAACAAACTAGATTCACCAATCTATGAGAATTGAAGAGCGACCATAGAGAAAGGAAGTGTAAAGCTAGTAATAATAATATTACTATAATAAAGCTCCAGGAGTTCGATAATATCACATCACATGACTTCTCAAAACTGGCCACGTCCATGAGCCACTCTTTAGAGGCAGTAACATCATCTTTATGTTCACAACATATCCTTAATATCAGTCCAAAAAATATACCTTAACTTGAGGCAGTACATATGTCAAATATGTTCAATTTTATCCGTGTATATGTGGTATAAGTTGAATCTGTCCTGATCATATCTGAATTGGTGAAACATGAATCAGTTAGTTTTTTTGTCAGTATTTAGAGTTTTTCTGTTTGAAATTTTCCAATTATATGAAAACATTCAATAATCCTTTTTAAGAATTAGCTCTTTTATGTTAATGAAGTACAATATAAATGAATAAAGTCAAAATTTATTGTCTATCTCAAGTTCCTTCTTCTAATGTTACCGAACTTGTTGAATATTTTTAATTTCAGTTAATCAGACAAAGACAATTGCTCCATGCTCTACTATGGAAATTTAATGATTTTGATTAAATATTTAAGTTATTTTTCTTAAAAGTTATGTAAATTCTTAAAATCTGTATGTTATTTGCCCAGATTACGTGTGTCAGTTTTGAAATTAACAGCCTTATCTATATTTTTAGTTCTATGAATTTGTTTTAGACATTACCATAAAATGGTCAAACCCCTTTTTTTAAAATTTGAATGAAGCAATAGTACATAACATTGCTGAATATATAAGAATGACAAATAGGCAGATTGAGGTAATTTATTTTAATATATTTAATGTTTTTTTTTAATTACCCTTTGAATTGTTTTAATTTTAATTTATGCATAAAAAATGAATAAAGCAACTTGTAATATTAATAAATAATTTTTATTTTACAAAGTTCTTTAGCTAAAATATATTTTATTTTAGTTGGTTTTTAAATTATTGAAAAAATAATAAAAAAAATTTTAGACTAGAAGATGGCCGTTGTCAGTTTGAAAATGAAGAAAACAATGAAATTGAAAAAATAAGATGTCCTGGTGATTGCTCCCACCTAGTGGTTCAGATCTACTAAAACAAATAGAACAAATTTTAAAATTAAGTTTTAATTCACGCCATAAATACACCTATCGATTTACCTTGACGATATATTTACAAAAAGCAACACGAAGTAAAACAAGGAAGCTTTAAAAAAAAAACTCTATTATAATTATAACTTATGCAGACAAACAAAAATAAGTAAATATATGTGGGAAAATGTGTCAAGTTGAAGAATGGAGTCGATTTCTAACTAACAAGGGGAGGGCACAGCTATGGGGTCGTCGATCGGGCCCATTTTTTTTCTGTTGATTCTACATCGAAAAATAGTCGACACGAGTCCGAGCGTTCCGTCCAATGGGCCTTAGGTGCTGAGAAATAAAATAAAATACCTTGAAAATCCTTTATTTTTTATCTTGAGTTTGGAAAATGATATCGCCATGATTCTTTCACTAATTCATTTATTTTAGAGAGCAGATTAAAGGAAAAATACAATCGTTAAAGAATTATTCATATTTCTTCAATTTAATTTAAAAAAAGCTTCAAGTTTTCAAGTAAACTAGCTTTATACATTTTTTCACATGAAAAACAATAGCAGAATTGAGTTCAGCACCTCAAGAAACCCTGATGTCTTAAATATCATCCAAAACAAAAAATAAAATTTTTTTCCTGACAGGAGCAGCTTAAAAATGTTTCAGCAAAATTGTATGTGTAGTTTCAAATTCTGCATCTCGTGTTGAGCTGATCCGATTTTTACGTTCATGAGCTCGTTGCATAGAAGAAAGCTTCCTTTTTCTAACCATATAAGTAACTATTGTATTATCTCGGGAAGCTCTTGTAAAAAATGGTCCTCAAAATAAAAATTAAATTCAAACTTTTCTTTATATTATGTTGATTCCTGAACACGTAAAAATATCTCGATTAGGTAGAAATGTGTAACTCTAGAACCTTTATTTACCCTATAAATTTGATGACACGTGTCGACTATTTTTCGAGGTAGAATCACCAGAAAAAAAATGGGCCCGATCGACGACCCCATAGCTGTGCCCTCCCCTTGTAAGTAGGTCAGTTGTATGTTGCACACATCATACCAGATTTTTTTTATTTACAAAGTGGATATTTTTATTGATAAATTATGAAAAACTTTTTAAACTGCCACAATTTGTTGGACTTGATCTATAGTTTCAAAATATGCAAAAAAAAAAAAAAAAAAAATTTACAGCTGAGGCATTTACAATAAAAAAAAAAAAATTAAATACTTCATTGGCAAAGTTACTCTGGAACTTTGTTAAAATGAGTGGAAATCAAAATGAAGAAACCAGAGAAAAAATTACAATTTAAAAAAATTGCATATATTTAAAAAAAATATAAAATGGTTCTTGTGTTGCTGTCACTTCTAGGCGTGGCCAAAATGGATTTCAACTGAAAAGGACCCTTGAGCGGACTGAGAACTGGGATGAGAACTAAATAAGCTGATCAAACCCTTTTCAAACTGAAATAGGAGTTCGCTAAATATTTACTAACCCCCATTAAATATTTAAAAATAGAGTATCAAGTTGGAAATTACTGGTATGGTTACATATGAATTAAATAAAAACAGAAACAAAGATAGCGTTGCATTCCTACATATACTAAATCTAGAAGTATAATAAACAAGAAAAAAAAAAAAAACCAGGAAGAAAGAAAAAAACACTTGAGGACAACAAAATAAAATAAAATCACCTGAATAAATGGATAAAATAATATCTGGTAAAGACAAAATTAAACGAAATTACTTCTAGAGCTTCCTTGTGTTCGTTCCTTCAGTGATTAGTTGATTTGCGGGTCAAATAGGAACTTGAAGAGAAGGGATTCGAAAGAGGAAGTCGATGGAAGATGTGGGATATTGGAAGGGATAGAATTCCAAAGGGAGATGGCTTGTATTATGAAGGACTTTTCATAAGTATCAGTTCGGTGAGGTGGAGGATAGAGATCGGACGTAGGGGATCTGGTTGGGCGGGATTGATGGGGGATTTAAATTGCAGACTCTGTAGGTTATAGAAAGGTCGCTGAGTTCTGATGGTCTGGTATAGGAAGGAAGGATGCCAGTAAATACCGACGGCGGTATACGGAGAGGTAGGAGCCACTTCAACTCGGGCGAAGTGTTGGGTATCTGTGTATCTGTGCGTATCTGTTGAAATCCCAAAGACAGAGGAGACTAGGAGTTGGCGGGTTTGAATGGAAGGAGATATCTAGATGGTTAAGCTGTTTATGGGTAGAGATAGTAGGACATACTTTGTGAGATGTGTAGTCTCCAAGAGAGGGATTGATCAATGGCAATGTGTTTTAGGATGGAGTCGGAGGAATCAGCGGGATCTAAGGAGATGGAAGGTCATTGATATAGATAGAAAAAAGAGTGGGGGATAAAGAAGAACTCACGCTTTTATAAAACATTATATGGGGGAAAAATTTGCGAATTACCAAAACTATATTTACCAAAGACATGTTAAAGCTATGGACACATCTTTATATTGTAACGTTAAATCGTCAAATATAAAATCATATGGTTTAATATTCCAGACGTTTGTCGGGACAAACTGTAAACCGACGTTACCCAAACCTTTTGTTGGAACAACTATTGGTCGGGACAAACAGTTGGAGCAACTGGACGGGCCTGGATCTTTTCGACGGAGCGAGTGACTGGGCGTTAGTCAGTCTTAAGGTCTGGTCACACATGTCCGCACCGCAGCAATAATGTAGGTTATGTTCAGAATATTTTTAATTTAACTTACATATTACCTTTAGTTATGCCTAAAGTGGCCTGTGTCTGACATGTGTGGCCTGAACTTTAAGCATAACTAAAGGTAATATGTAAGTTAAATTAAAAATATTCTGAACATAACCTATATTATTGCTGCAGTGCGGACATGTGTGGCTAGACCTTAAGTCTGTGTCTTGACTGGGAGGCTCAAGTCATATGATTTGTGTGTTATAAAGTTATCATTTGTGAAACCTGCTCGAATATTTGAGTTGTATTAATCGGTTGTGCATTGATAATTGTAAATTTTCGTTAAATAAATATTTGTTGACCCACATAAGTGTTACAAGTTATAAAAATCTCGTGTCACGATGTTTGTCGGGGGTAAAATCAGAAACTACTCAACCGATCTTTATAAAATTTGGTTCATTGTGTGTAGTTTTGTCCAACTTAAAAGATAGGATAGTTTTTGTCTCGATTATTGGCCTTCATATTCTTTTATTGCAAATTAAATGCTTATTATACTAGCGTTGAGTATAATTAAGTAAGTAAGTGATTAATTGTAAGCTCTATAAATCTCCAACAGATTGATTTATTGACACAAAACTTCATTTTCATTCGATATTTAGGGTGGGTAAGCAGCCCGTAGCCAAATCTATTTTTTCTGGCTTGAACTAGTAAAATCCGTGTTTTTCCATTGGGCAAATATGTGTCACCTTTTCACGTGTGGAGAAAACATCGAATAGTACAAACACTGAAGTGCGGCTTATGCGCCGTTCACTAAGGTGTCCTTCAAAGTAACGCCCGATCTCCACGGAAAAGGACCATTTTGGGGGTTTATTTATCTCTGAATAGCGAGCGGGAGTCGAAAGCTAGAATCTATTAAAGCCAATCAAGGCACTTTTTAACTGAAAAAAAGGCGATGGGAGTTCGATAACATGACGGTCACATAACCTCTCAAAACAGGCCACGCCCATCAGCCGCTCTTTAGTACTGTTTTAAAAATTGCAATAATAAAAGAACTGAGATTAACATTTTTTATATATTTAAATTCTAGCACAAAGACTGTTGTTCTGTTAAATGTGTTCTCTTTTTAACAAAGAATTATTTAATTTTTTTTTTTAATACAATCAAATTACAAAGGGATAGTAAATAAACACAAAACTACTTAAAACCGAACTTGAGAACTTTTTATTTTATAGGCGAGCGCAAGCGACGGTGCTGCTTCTTTCAGGAACTAGAGAAACGGGGATAGAAGCCGAGCCATTACCTGGGATTCATAGGGTTTTTAATTTATTTTTCCATAATTAAAACCCGATTGAGCAAAAAATTATTTGAAAAATGTCTAATAGGTATTGCTCGGCCCTCAGTGTTCAATTAGAAAATCAAAAGACGTGTAATTCCATTTCCATTTCCAAAAAATAAAAAGCTTCTTAAAGGGTGGTTGTAAAATTTAGAATAGATAAGCCTGTTTCGAAACATATGACGATATGTAGTCTTCATTTTAAAGAAAGTGACTATATTTATTCAGGTAAATATTAGTATGTGACACTTTATTATTCCAAAATGCTAGTTTTAGGCAAATAACATTGGGACCATAGTGTCATAGATTTGTTTTTCTTATTTAATTTTCCCCATTTTTATATTACATCCGTTGTGCTTAATTGTTCCAAGTTTTTAATGCGATGCCTGAAAGTTTTGACATATAAATAAATAATATGACAAAGAAACTAAGCTGTCATGAAAATGACAGCTGCCATAACAATGATTGTATGGATAGGTAATTAATGTTATTACTAACCGAAAAACGTAGAGTAAAGTTACAATAATGTTTTTGCATTTACCAGAACTACCAGCTTTACAAGAAAATAGCTTATTATTATTAATAAATTTGATTTCCACTTTTATTTGATGGGGCAGTCCTTTAAGATCGCTTGTTTGAAGGCACAAGGCTTGTAAAATGACTGTTTTTTTACTTATAGATATTAATCCAAATGTAATTATGTGGTTTGCATCAAGGATAGCCTGCCCTTCAATTAATGGTCTCTTAAAATTACCAACTATCTCTATCACATCAACTAAATCTATCCCCGTTCTTTCCGACATTTTGCAAAACTACTAGCGTACCCTATAGTCGATTGCGCCCGCCTATAACAAGTACCTTTACCATTTTTTTTTAGCAAAAGACAGGTTAACCAAAGTCATTGTGCACCTATTAGCGCTACAATAAATAGAAATCGTGGACTCTAATAATTAAAAAAAATGTAAATTATTATTATAAAAAGTTATAAATTAACGTTGTCTATCTCATTCATAAATTTAAATTTTTATGTTTTAGTAAGTAGTACTGTAACCTGTTTCAGGTAGAACCTACTGATACATACCTCATATGATCAGGTGTTTAATATCATGAATTTAATTAATATGCGTTATGGTAAAAGATTAATTACATTTTTCCTAACTGTCTATTGCGATTGTACTAAACCTAATTGCATTTATATTCTTTGATAGTTCCTTTTACAGTTGTGTTATTTATATGTCGCCTCTGCTGAAATAATCCAGTAAGTGCTAAATGAACGGATCATTAATACTTACTATAGTCAAATATGATATTTAACACGTTAAGTGCGGCATCGGTCCTCGGGGTCCGATGTCTTACATTAATGCCTTTTTACGGCCTTTTTAAAAGCCGATTTTCACATGAAAATGTCCGAAAGTCCAAACACTCAATTTAGTCGATTTTTAATGAGATTATTGCATTTTAGTGCAGAAAATGTTGCTAAATGCTGAAATCTGTTGTTTTTACTTTCACTTACCTATATATGAAATATATAGTAAGTGGAAGTATTGCGATCGTGAAAATTTTCGACTTCCGGTTTTCAAGGGAAATACACGTTTTGGGGTCCCCTGAGTCAAAATAACCAAGTCCCACGAAATGGTCTGTGTGTGTGTCTGTGTGTCTGTGTGTCTGTGTGTCTGTGTGTGTGTGTGTGTGTGTGTGAACAGACTAGCTCAAAAACTATAAACCGTGCGATCCTGAAATTGGGTATTTAGTGTATGTATATGCCCGCGATGTGACAGCATAAATTTCATCAAAATTGCTCAAAGGGAGGGGGTACTTTATTTAAAAACTATTTAAGTTTTTTTCGATTTTCTCAAAAACGGCTCTAACGATTTTGATTAAACTGAGTATTTGATCTATTTATATGCATGAAATATGACAGCATAAATTTCATCAAAATTGATCAACGGGAGGGGGGACTTTACTTAATAAATTTTGTATCATTTTCACGTGTTTTTTTTATTTACACAAAAACGGTTTTAACGATTTTCATCAAACTTGGTATTTGATGTATTTATATGCCCGAGATATGATTGTAAAAATTTCATCAAAATTGATCAACCGGAGGGGGGACTTTACTTAATAAATTTTGTATCATTTTCACGTGTTTTTTTTATTTACACAAAAACGGTTTTAACGATTTTCATCAAACTTGGCATTTGATGTATTTATATGCCCGAGATATGATTGTAAAAATTTCATCAAAATTGATCTACGGGAGGGGGGACTTTACTTAATAAATTTTGTATCATTTTCACGGTTTTTTTTTATTTTCTCAAAAACGGCTTTAACGATTAACAAAAATAAGATATGAATGTAGAAAAATGTGTGACTTTGGGAAATGATATTTAACAAAACACGTCAATTTCTAATCTAAGTAAGTTGGTAAGTGAAAGTTGTGTGTTGCGCGCACGCACCAGATTTTTTTAAAATCAGACTCCGAGGTCCGATTTCCGATAAAGTACGGCATAAATCCTGTATACTGTACCCCTGGGGCCTGTTCTGCGCCTATTATGTCTAGTTCCAATCCTTACAAAGATATAATGCCCTTGACACGCTCATTTATTCACTTTTCAGTGAAAAGATAACGCTTTCGTCGGAGCATTCCCATCGGAACCCGACGCCCGATATCATCTCTGGCTCATCACAGCAGTCGGACCCCGGGGATCTGTACCGTTCAATTCGGGATACCCTTAAGATACGCCGCCGCACCTAACGTGTTAAAGAATAAAAACTTTAACCCTTCTAAATTCTTTACTAACAATTTTAAATTTGGCTTAAAGTTCTATTTTAAATCCCATTGGTTTTTAAATTAGCTGAACATATAAAATATCTTTATCATTGAATTTTGATTTGACCTTATTAAAAATAATATGATATAATTCATTTTTTTTTTTTTTTTTTTTTTTATAGAGGAGCCAACCACTAGGGTCATTATCTCCTCAGGTCACTGGTTATAATTTAAATTTTGTTGTATAGGTTAGCTTGTCTTAAGAAGTTTAAAAGTGTATTGGGATATAATTCATTAATTCTAGGCATTATTGCTACTGAACCAAAGCAAAGCGTGGCCAGGTATGCTAGCGTTTTTATAATTTTCTTCAAGTACATTGCGCATGTTCCCATGATAAAAATTTTTACTCATTTTTGTAGTTTTTTGATAACCTGCAAAATGGTTACAGCCTTTCATTTTTATAAATAATTTAATTATATACGAACAAAAAAAAAAAATAAAAAAAAATTGGGGCATTATTAATAATGAAAAATTGGTAATAAGTTCACCACACACCAATTAGGAGACATGACATTGTTTATATTTAACTGTTTTAAAAAAAGAAACCATTTTGTAATAATTGCAGCAGTTTTCAAATACATATATAAGCTGGTAAACAATGGATAGTGAGTGAATCGGATGTACACATCAAGAGCAGAAGTTCCAAAATTCAAATTATCCAGGAAAATATAAAATGTGTGTTTGAGGAACTAATTTGTATTTTCACAGTCCTTTAAGATATTTAGGTGAAAGCCGAATTGTCAAGGCGAAGCTCTCGACCTTCTAGTGTGTTGTTTCCGAATTGGTTATTTTGCCTAGATAGTATACAGCCCTCTATCTAGAAGAAACAGTTCAGGCCAACAATAAAACTTTTTTTTTGCGGTAGGGGGGGGAGAGAGATAAAGAACCTTCTCAGTACACTGACATTTAAATATATTTTTTATATTCTTTTTATAGATCGCAATATTTCATGATAGATAAGGCGAAGTTTGTATATCAGATAAATTACGGCCTTTACCTATTATTTCTTAACCGAGCAATAGAAGTTTCAAAAATAAAGTTCTGAAGTACATGAAAGCATATTCTTTCAAGTGGATCAGTAACACTGATGGAACAAACGTATGGTTCAACTACTTCATAACCTATTTTAAGGGAAGGAAGACAGCGTGCAATTTCTGGTGTTTATGCAACAGGACTTGCAAGTAGCAGTTTGTAATGGTAGAGTTGACAGCTACTTACGAGACGTACATAAAAATTATTTCTCCATATGTCCGTTTTCTTCATAATCAAATATAGACAAGAAAAAAAAAATTTTTTTCTAAGGAAATAGTGTTGCTGTTATGGTAGATTACCCTCTGATCGCCTGAATGTTGATAACAGATTTTCATGTAAAATAAAAAGCCAAATATGCAGATATACTCGTATATGTAACTATATTTTAAGAAATATGTAACAAAAATTTAAATATGTGAGAATAAATATCATCAGATTGATTAGAATATAGGTATATATATTCACTTGGATTATCTATATTATGTATATTTTTAAATATGTATCATGTATATGTAGTATATAGACCAAAATCATAAATAAAAATAACGAGATGTGAAATAAAAATAAAGAAGATATAATATTTAATATGTAAAATAAAAATGAGTTTAAAAAAGTCGAAATACTGTAAAGCGATAGAATTCAGCTTCCAAATGAAAATTGAAAGCTCAGAAAAATATACTCGTATATTAAATATGTAAAATCTGTTCCCTATTTACTAATATACATAAGGATATTTTGATGGATCAGTGCTTGGAGAAATGATTTTAAAAAAACTTTCAAGAATTATTTAGTAGCCAAGTACATTTAAAAGAAACATATAAGTTAAAAGTTATTAAATTTTTTTTAATACATAATCTAAATATTTTAAAAGAAACTTATAAGTTAAAAGTTATTAAAAATTTTCTTGTACATACTCTATATATTGTTAAATAAACCGAAGAAAAAGGTTTTTTTTTTCAAAAATGTGTGTTGCGTTTAAGAAATTAAAAAAAAAACAAAACACAAATTGGAAAAAAACAAAAAATACTAATTTTTGAAAATAATTTTGCATTTTCTTGTTTAGGATGTTGATACTTGGATCTATTTGTATTTGAATGATCGAAAAAAAAGTGATACAGTGTGTCAGTAAGAATCGATTTTCGTTGTTACTGATTTATTGATTTGAGATAGGTCATTGTTATTTCTATCTCGATGAACTCCAGAACTAGGATATTTTTCAGAGAGGACAATCTTCATTTTTCAGCCCCTTCTACAAACTCCTCCCCCTTCAATATATCTCAAGACATTTATAAAAGTATTTCATGCAATAAATATTTCATCATTAGCGTGATCAATGCCAAATAAATGACCTCCCTGCACAATGTGGGTCATCTACATGAGTGGTACCAGTTTTTTTGGAGGGGTGGGGGGTGTAGTTGTCCCCTCCGGGCTCTCGGGAAACAACTTACCCTTGAGTTTGAAAAAAAAAAAAAGATTAGTGGAATTAATTTACGCAACTAATTTTTACATATTTTCTAATATAGTAATATTTATTTATTAAACTTTATTGAATAAAGTTCTTATTATTTTTTTAATAAACAATTCTGTTTTTTCCACTTTATCTAGGTTTTATAGTTTTTTATTTTTAATACCAACCCTTAATGGCTTAACCTTTTATAAAAACGGTATTTCAGCCTCGAGAATCGATCTGCGTATCTCAGCATAAGTTATGTAATATATTAAAAAATATAGTTTATCCAATGAGAAAAAAACAGAATAAGAAATAGGAAAACAGGTCTATTTAATTGTGTGGGTTTTTTCACTTATTAAAACTGATTATTCCTAACTGAATTATTATTAATTCAAGTAATAAATAAAGAAATTTCTAGTAATTATTTTAATTTGCATGAGGAAAAGCCTCTTGAAAATAAATCACCTTGGTATCTTCAAAATGAACGCTAGCACTTTCAATCATTCTATGATATTATATATAACTTTAAATGAAGAAGACAGGCAAAGTACATAAGTACATTTTATTTGGAGACAGTTGATCGCTTCTTCTTTGGTTAAATCTTTTTGTATGGCACCAGTCAAGAAACTTTAGACCATGCATCTCATAGGTAAAACGTGAACACTCTTGTTACTTCGAGAGTGTGAAGTAGCAATGTAGAAACCGAAAATCAAACCTCAGGATTAAAAAAAATATGTATATATAATAATAAATTCCCCGTCATTCACTGTTATATTTTAAATACTATTATCAATTAATTTTTACTAAAATAAAAATTTAATTATTTCAGTAAAATTGAACTTTGGACAATTAATAAAATGTATTTTTAACATTTGTAATTATCATAAATATGACTTTCAATATTTTAAAATCTTTGCCATGTGAATATATCTTAGAACACACTATTGGAGAATATGTCGTGGTATGAAGGTAAGAACTAGGTAACCAAAATTATACTGTTTCGAAAAAAATAGATTGGGAATATCAAATTTCAACAACTCATACAGCTACAAAGTCGTTTATCTAACCTATTTAGGGCACGTTTCTGTGAAATTATTAATATTTTTCAAAAGTTTGGTTGTATCTAGTAATAATACTCACCTACGACATCGTAGTGAAATAGTTACATAACTATTTCACTATCTTCATAGAATATAAAGCTTAAATATACACATCCATGTTGGCAAGAAAAGGATCGAATAATAGAAGGAATTTCGCGATGCAAATTATAAATCTATATCCAAAACAATAGACTGAAAAAAATTTAAGCAAGATAAACACCATTGCCAACTGCCTAAAAGCTTGATAAACATTCATTATTAGAGACAATCAAATTTATGATTTTCCAATTTACTTAAATTTATGATTTAGCCAGCTTTTTCGGTTGTTTACAATAGTATTCAGTATTCAACAAATAGTATTAGTGTTTAAATTATTTTGTTTGTTTAATCAAGTCTAACCGTGATATCCAACCTTCAAAAGTATTCGTTGAGAGTTGTATCTGCCCTGTGTGACTTCAAATGATTTTGTCTACCTGTTTTGCTGAACTGAAGATGGCTCAAAAGAGCCGAAACGTCTTTTAAATAAAAAACTTTATTGTTGAGACTAATTTGGTCCCCTTCTGATAACCTGTTGAAAAATACAGTCTCAAGAACTTAATATCTTATAAGTGAAGTTCAAAAGTATATTTATTGCGTGAACTTTTCCTGATAACAGTTTGTTATAATCCGTATTATAATATAATCCATGAACTGTTTATTAAATAATAATAAGGCAAGTGAAATTCTGGTGTTTTTATGAATCAAATCCGAAACTAAAAAAAAAATAATGGAATGTTTGCGTTATTTATTTAATATATTAAAATATTGCGTTTTAAATTTAAATATATTAAAATACTGTTTTTGAATATATTAATATATTTTTATAATTATTAACCGAAAGGAATAATTCTTTTTAGCAGGCGAATTAATTTGCAACTAAAATAACGGAGATGAGGTAGGTATGAGATTTTCGTTCATTTGTAAGCACTTTGGAACTGAAATGGTCATTTATATGAACATATATTTGATAATATCAATTAATTAAAAAAAAAAAGATTTGTTTCTAAATAATACCTAATCAAAAAAACTAATTTACCTTTAATAAATGAACTCGTAGAATATGGATGTTTTTTGATTTTTCAACTTTCTATCCTCCCTCTTTTTCAAAATCAATGATGAAATGACATTTCAAATCAAATTTTTTAATGCATGGATTGTCAAAAATAATCGGAGAACCTTTTCAATTTAAAAAACAAAACAATAACATACAGATGTAGGAGAGTCGAACTTTTACGCATATTGTTTAAATAAAACAATGGTGAAAATCTGATCCCTCGTACAGCTATTTTGTTTGCAACTTAATTTGCTTCCATCTCGCCTTTTAGTTACTATTTTTTTTTTTTTTTTTTTTGGCTTCATATTTTATTTCGCGCCTGTAAACAAACTTCGACAATCAACAAATGTTTCAAATGTTTTTAGGGTATGTTAGGACATGGGAAAGGATGGAACTGGTTAGTTCCAATCTGGTTAGTTAACCAAGGAGATCTTTCATACAACGCCTTTTTAATCTACTATTTATTCGCATATCTGCGATGTCTCTGTTGCTATGTTTCTTATCAGTCGGTTAAAATGTTAGTAAGACGTAAAGTCTACTTTTTGTATTTGTAAGTCAGTATTTAGGATTTTGTTAGTCACGCAGGAAGGTGCTTTTGTTATGAGTCAACATTTTTGATTGAAAGGACTGAAGATTATTTAATTGGACCTTTTTGGCTGTACCGTATATCTGTGAAGAATATGTCTATATATTTATATTCTTTTCAGCAAGTTTAAATATGTAGTTTTTTTTTTCCCATGTCCTAGTTATTGAAGTTTTGGGAAAAAAGTGAGTTAAGTAGGTTTAGTCTTTTGTTATGGGTCTTTCGTTTCATCTCAACTCCCGTTAGTTAATTCTTAATTAAATTAGAGAATTAAATAATTCTCAAATTAGTTTAAACTACGAAGACTATAATAAAAAATCGATAAAATGTAAACGCCTCATTTTTCCACATCCTCTGCATAAGTTATAATGTTACTGTAATGCAAAACTTGAAAGTTCTGAGTACTTTTCGATTCATTATTGCTTATTTCTTTTTTTAAGGGGCCTGATTTCATCAATAGTCGAGTTATTTTTACTGCTTGGTTGTTTTTATTAGCGATTTGCTTTTTGTAAATATTGCGTGAAGGTGAATCGATAGGAGTTTTATTTACGACTCATAGTAAAGTTAGTCTCATTTGCCTTTTTGGAAATCAAGAACGATTACTGTTCCTCTAAAATCACTTTATATTGCCTTCAGAAATTTATTATGGAACTAAAGTTTATAAATTAAAATCTAATTAATTAAAGATTATCTTGTACCATATTTTTTCACTCCTTAAATGCTTTAAAGAATTTGAGCATCACGTATTTACTCTCTAAAGTAAAATATACACACATCAAATACCCTCCTGATCAAAATAGTAACAGCCGTTTTTGAGAAAAGAAAAGAAAAAACTTGAAAATGAGACAAAATTTATTAAATAAAGTGCCCCCTCCGTTTGACCAATTTTGATGAAATTTTGGCTGTCGCATCTTTGGCATATAAATACATCAAATACCCAGTTTGATCAACATCGTTACAGCCGTGTTTTAGTAAATAAAAAAACAATCTGGTGCGATGCGCGCAACACTCAACTTTCACTTACCAACTTACTTAGATTAGGAATTGACGGGTTTTGTTAATTGTCATTTCTCAAAGTCACACATTTTTCCACTTTCATCTCTTATTTTTGTTTTGCTCTCTAAAGTAAACTAAATTTTTTTATTATTGAATAAAAGTTTTTAATGCGATAATTCGGCAATGCAAGCATTTTAACTCCAAGTCGTATGATTTTATAAATCTCTATGTAGTTGTTAAAAACTTCATTTAATTACCATAAAACAAATAATTTCCATTAAATGAACACAACGTCTTTAATTTTAAACAATCGTCTGTCATTAAAGGCGTACTGCCCATGCGTGGGTTCAACGTGTTTTGTGAGTTGACGGAATATTTTTCTTTTTTTCTCCTGTATATGTTTATTCGATTTTTTCATATTTCGTATTTAGACATTTCTAATTATTAGGCCTAACGGGAGACTTTTTATTTCTCCATACAAAAAAATACAAAGGTACTTTTTAGGAAAACAAAAAAGGCCCCTTCCCCATTTAATCCCCCTCAGAACATTTTAATAATGATAAAGCTTACCTTATATTAAAGAACACTTGATCCTCATTAAACATGACGAATTTGATCAAAATCAATAAAGCCGTTTTTGAGATAATCGAAAGAAGGTAAAAATTGGGGAAAAAATATGAAATAAAGTGCCCCCTCCGTTTGACCAATTTCGATGAAATTTAGGCTGTCGCATCGCGGGCATATACATACATCAAATACCCAGTTTGATCAAAATCGTTAAACCCGTTTTTGAGTACATAAAAAAAGCACGTGAAAATGGAGAAAAAAATATTAAGTTAAGTGACCCCTCTATTTGATCAATTTTGATGAAATTTTGATTTTCACATTGCGTGCACATAAATACATCCAATACTAAGTTTAATAAAAATCGTTAAAGCCGTTTTTGCGAAAATAAAAAAAAATCGTAAAAATTAGACAAAATTTATAAGTTAAGTCCCCCCTCCGGTTGATCAATTTTGATGAAATGTTGGCTATCACATCTTTGGCATATACATACATCAAATACCCAGTTTGATCAAAATCGTTAAAGCCGTTTTTGAGTAAATAAAAAAACACGCGAAAATGATACAAAATTTTGTGTTCCACTCCAATTGATCGATCTTGATGAAATTTTGTCTGTCACATCGCGGGCATATACATACATCAAATACCCAGTTTGATCAAAATCGTTAAACCCGTTTTTGAGTACATAAAAAAAGCACGTGAAAATGGAGAAAAAAATATTAAGTTAAGTGACCCCTCTATTTGATCAATTTTGATGAAATTTTGATTTTCACATTGCGTGCACATAAATACATCCAATACTAAGTTTAATAAAAATCGTTAAAGCCGTTTTTGCGAAAATAAAAAAAATCGTAAAAATTAGACAAAATTTATAAGTAAAGTCCCCCCTCCGGTTGATCAATTTTGATGAAATGTTGGCTGTCACATCTTTGGCATATACATACATCAAATACCCATTTTGATCAAAATCGTTAAAGCCGTTTTTGAGTAAATAAAAAAACACGCGAAAATGATACAAAATTTTGTGTTCCACTCCAATTGATCGATCTTGATGAAATTTTGTCTGTCACATCGCGGGCATATTCATAACTAGAGCTCGGATTCCCGTGCAATTGCATCTTTTTTTTGGAAAGTCAGAATAAAGCGAATTCAAGTTACTTATCCGAATCAAGCCTAATGGAATGTTTTAATGAAGTTTTATACTGCACGAAATTGCACGTTTTGGGGTTTACTGCACGAAATTGCACGTTTTGGAGGTTACTGCACGAAATTGCACGTTTTGCAGGTGTTGGAGGAGTTTTATTGCAAGAAATTGCATCATTTGATATTTTTCAGAAAAAAAACTATTACAAACTTTAATTTTTTCTTTAATGCACTTCAAAAAATTGGTGGAAATATAAATGGGAATTAGGAATAGGAATAAAAAAATAACGGAAAGGAAACAAAGGAAAAAAATAAAGGGAACTTGGGAGATGTAAACAAACACAAACCTCCAATTTCTCCAAGAACTAAGGGCTCAGTAGTTCCTGGATGTTTACATTTTGCTTCTTAATTCTCATCGCTCTGGCACTATCAATCTAGCTTCTGTCGAGTATATTGGTACTTAAAGTGCCAAAAATTGGAGGTGTCTTCGAAAATTTCGGGATGGATTGAAAAATATCCCGACTCAAAAGGGATGGTAGTGTAGTGTTTTGCAAAGCTTGTGATAACAATATTGGATGTGAGAGGAAATCACAAATTGATGCCCACTGCAGCACAAGTACCTAAATACCTAATTATTTTTTAACCATAGATCGGTAACAGGGGTAGTGCGTGTCATCAGAGTGATTTAAAAATAAGCCTACGCACCGGATATTGCATCTAGTGATTCCATAATTTGAGTAGTATCTTTCCTTTATAAGATCTCCCTTTTTCCAATATAATTACAGCTCACATGCGAGTGTTTTACTCTTCATTCCACATCTTGTTACTACTTTAAGTAAATATTTAATGTTCTGATTTTTTTTTTTTGTTTTTTTACCGGAAATATTTTCAAATATAGAATTGGAAGAAAATGTGTAATCAATTATCAAATTAAAAACTATTACTAGAAAAAAAAATTAGAAATGTATTTAGTTATAAAATTTGACTAAAAAAATAATGAAGTGTTATTACATTTCTAATATACTCCATTAATTTGTCTTTACTAATAAAAAAATCATTATTTTACCAAAATCTAAATTAAAACCAATATTTTAAAAATAAAAGATTTTACTTCAATTTACTCTCCGCTACTTATTTGTTTCAAAAGTAGCTATATATTGTTCACATAAATAATTTAATGCCTGATTTTTAAGCATTACATTTTTATTGCATGTTTTTGCACGTTTCGAAGTTTTTAATGCACGTTTTGAAGTTTTTATTGCACGTTTTCAAATTTTTACTGCACGGAATTCCGAGCTTTATTCATAACCAAATACCCAATTTCAGGTTCGTGCGGTTCATAGTTTTTGAGCTAGTCTGTTCACACACACACACACACTATTCTGTGGAACTTGGTTATTTGGAATCAGGGAACCCCTAAACGTGTATTTCCGTTGAAAATCAAAAGTCGAAATTTTTCACGATCGCAATACTTTCCCTTACTTTATATTTTATATATGGGTAAGTAAAAGTAAAAAAAACAAAAAAAAAATAATCCTATAATTAATGCCGAACATTTCGGGGACAATTGGAATTGGATAAGTAAAATAATGCATCGAACTATCAATACACTTGCAGATTGCCTATGACAAAATAATTTCAGTTTTCCTGGAGGCCTATTTATTACATAAGGCCTAACACAAAATTAGCTAAATAGTGCCATTTAGGGCTAATTACCTTTGTGATGTCACTCAGCCGGTGTTTACGTTATCTCATCCGAGGGAAGGAAGGAGAGGTGGGGTGGATCGGAGACTAGGTAGTCAACGAGGTATTCCTTGGGTACCAGTCCGCCCAAAGCGAGGGTTCGGTCAGCGTGTGTAGAGAGATCCAAGCGCTCAGGTAAGCTAGGCCCCTTAGCTAGTTCTCTGGGCCATTATATCACCTAATAGCTTAGTAATTAACATTTCGCATTTACAGGCACGAAAATGCAAAAATAATATCTCAGTAATGAGCCCTAATTGATAAATCAATTGTATACATTTTTCATTTCGTCTTTATTAAAGTATTTGACCACAATTGGAAAAATTACCTGAACTATACTGCAAGTTGTGTTGACTACTATAGCTGAAAAAAATTCTCATTCTTTATTTATAAACGATTGATTAAAATCTACAGTGGCGACCCCAGAGGGAAACTGAAAAACGCGCATCCCCTCCCGAAGATAAGGGTGCAGTTTTAGATACATTCTCGCTTATTAATTAATAGGATTACTTACTACAGGGTTTTGCACATCTTATATTTATTTTTGCAAGAAAATCCAGTATTCACTATATATCCACATTAAAATATTCACATTAATTTTAAAAATCTAGACGATTGACGTTATACGTGGAGAATATTATAACAGACTGATTGGTTATGTTGGTGACTTAGTGCTGTTAAGTAAAGATCTGTGGAAACTATAAAGTTGAACACAAAGCTGTTATGAAACTACCCTTCGAAATAAACACTGATAAGAAGAAATTACGTTAATAGGAATTAATGAACTTCTTAGTTACTGATAACTAAAAATAAATGTTTAAATACTGGGAATATTTCGGTAACGAATTTAATATTTAAATTAATGCAGTTATAATTACTGGAAAAAAAAGAAGGAAAAATATGAAGAATGGTTTCACCATCTAATAAATATTTAATTTATATATTTATTCTTTCGATCCTACTTAAATCGAAATGCAAAAAAATAACGGATGAGTAGGAGAATTTTTATAATTGGAATTTAATTTTATTTTTAGCAATAATACGTGTTATATAATATATCGTTATTTTATTTACCGTCCCCCATTGATGTTTGCTTGGTAATGAATAGGCTATTTTTTTCACTCTCATTGTTGAACCAAAACGTATTCAGATTTCCATCCGAACCGGACATTTCTGAAACATTTGTACGCAGTTTTATTTATTTAATTTTTAATACACAATTACATATTTTAAATACATAAAAACGTAAATTATTTATTTAAGTTCTAGCTTTTGATGGCCAAAATATTTGCATCTCTATTCATCCTATCGCGAAGCTCTCAGATTTTATTTATTTATTATTGGGTCACACTTTTCGTTTATGTTATTATGTAGTTAATAGTCTAACTTAATATACTATCTTCAAACTTGGGATAATACTAAGTTTTGATACTGATATGAAGAGCATTTTCTTAAGCGAAATTCTCAACGCTTTAACTGACCATCCTCCAAAGCCAAATCTGCATTTTTAGCCTTAGCGTACCACGTTCCGTTCTTCACGCCGGGAGTTAACTGGATGGTTTCGAGCTTACCGTCATTTAATTCGATTATTTAGAATTAATGTTAATATCAGTGTAATTAACTAGGTAGTTGTTACTTAATATTGGATTTTCCCAGAATAATGAGTCGAAAAGCATAAAGGATAAGTAAATCGTATAATAATTACGCGAATTAATAAAAGGATGATGTTTCTGCCTAAAATGGCAAACATCGGTTATGTCTTATTTATAATAATTATATGTTGGAACTTACAGGCCCCCATTTGTGGATTTAACAATAGCAAGGCTGATATAGAACTGAAGGGAGAAAAAATTGTTAAAAATAAACCGTTCTACCGGTCCTTATATATGTTTGTGAGACTTGGAAAGTCATAAATTACGAACAACAGAACCTGGATGGAATTTTATATGCTGGGAATAACCAGAAAGTAACGGAAGACAAATATTTTTGGTTTTATTTAACGTCGCTAAATGCTACTCAGGCTAATCGGACGATGCTGTAGTGGGGGTCCTCAATTTTTCGTTTCCAGTTATAATTAGGACAGGGGTCTTTAACAAGTACCTGAACAAATTGAGGAAGACAAATATCTGGGTTTGAAACCAAAAGCCATCGCAGAAATGGCTTTTAAGAAAAACTAGAAATGGGATGGCTATAGGAATAGTAGGAGTGAAGAAGGCTGGACGGAGAGGATTACGAATAGTGGGAGATATGGAAGCCAAGGCAGCAGACCAGAGCAACACGCAGCCCGGTGAGAGCCACGTCCCTCGTGAGAGCAGCAGGTGGATGAAGTGCTTGGAACAGGGTTGTCAAAAGCAGTTATTGAAGAATGAAAAAATAGGGGAAGTTCGTTACCTCGTTGGGCTTCAAGGATTATTCTTCAAATATTTTAAATGTCAACGGGTTTTTTTGATTTGTTTTTTCTGTTCAGCTCATTATTTAATTTGTAACCGAACTCACTAAATCCTCAGCTAAAAGCTGATTTTACATATTTTGTAAATAAATGTATAAAAGCATACTTATTATTACAAGGTGTAGTAACGTGAGAAAAAACTAAATGTAATTCAATATTTTGAAGGCTTATGATCATAAATGATTTTTCATAAATATCTCATATATAAAACATTGGACATTAATTATAAGTATTCAACTTCATACAACAATACCTCCAAAAAATCTTCAAATTAGTGCAAAGAATGCAATATACGCATTTTTAAAAATTAGTTGAGATGCCGCCTCTACCTATAAGGACCATTGTCGCCTAATTGTTGTTTATATATTTTTTTTAGTATTCGATGCATTTAAGGAATTCGAATAGATTTTTTTAATGTTTCAGAGAGAATTACTTTTTTTTCTGTATTTCTGAAATTGGGGGACTCTAGCAGCAAGTACTGTACTGATTGTGGGATATTATAACATTTTTAACAGGTTGGGGCTTGTAGCCCTCGTCGTAGTAGCTAGCTAGCTATGTGTGAAGTGACTGTGTCCAATCCTTATTCGGCACAGTATGACTTCCTATCTCTCCTTGATATTCTACAGCTGTTTTTACTTTAGTTAATTTCAGGTTTTCTCACACCCCTGCTCGTCTCCCATTCTAATTGCATTCTTTTTGTATGGAGCACCAAGTCTTCTAGGGTAACTTTATTTAGATTATCAACGTAGAGGTTAATTAACTAAATAATAGATTCCGTTTGATGTCTTGCCGATTGACTGCTCCTTCGTCGCCGGCGATGCAATAGTGGGCAGAACCCAAACGAAGACAATGTTTATGCCTTAATTTTTTATCTGGCTCCATTCGTTTAGAATTTCTATACTAATCTATTTAGTGGGTATTGACTATTTATGGCAGCCAACATACTCCACTATTTTATTTTATTTTTTGGCGTGGCGCATTAGGCCTAATGAAACCTTTGGCAGCACAGTGTGGTCTTGCAGACATTTGTGTTGCTTTCGGGAGCACAGACAACCTGGGACAAAAAAAGAAACAACCTGGAGGGGGTAGCCCAAACCTCACGTTGCTGCAAGCCATGGTCACCATGGTGCATCGGCAGACTGCCCATAGGTCCATAACCTATCCCATTGGGGCCAATTTGCAGTGTCCTTCCCACCGATGGCATAGGCGCTCTCGGGTTCAAGTAGGCGCTCACGGGAAAGTGACAAACTGATCTAGGTCCACGGATTATGGTAGCTCAAAGTCAGCAGGCCCCGAGGACCTATATTTCTTTCCCTAAAGGATAGCGTCCTTGTACCAAACCTCCGGACGGTTACTGACATCCTGGAAAACCACACAACGATTCTCGATGAGATACACGGGGAATGGATTCCCGTAAAGAAGGTTCACTCCTACGCCCGGTCGGTGTGAGTCGCCTTCAGTAGGCTGCATGGCGTTCATTGGTGGATGGTCACCCGAATGGAGCGATGACCCATCCAAGTACTAAACACGCTCGACGTTGCTTAACTTGCCTTTGTCCACTCGGCATTCCCGGCCCCATACATATGGCTTTCCTCCATTATATCGATACTTCGTCCAGCTGAAATTAACAAATAATAATATAATAACGCCATTAACTCCTGGTGGATCATAGGGCATCTACTTCATTATAAGCCTGCCATTCCTATCTTTTGCAGCGATTACTTTTGCTTCTGGCCAAGTCTTGCTAATCTGGGCCGTTTTTTTCTTTTTTCTTCTTTCTTTTTTTTTGTTCCTGAGGCTGATGTGCCTGAGGGATTTCACTGAGGCTTATTTTCGATGACAAAATCTGGGCTTCTTAATGTGCGTCATATCCATTTCCACTTCATTTTCCTTATTTCGAGTTGAATAGGAAGCTGCCCAATTGTTTTCCAGAGCTCATAATTGTTTATATACTAAGGCCAGGAATCTGCAAAACTCATGGGATTCAATAGTTCATACGTTCCAACTGAATTTACAATTTATTTTTTTCAGCTATCAGCAATCAAGTGTCGTTGCGTTCATAGATCATGATCATAGAGCGATTATTCCCTCGGCTTTTAGAACATCACGATACTCACTTTCGTAGCTGATAGCTAAAAACTATACTCTATCGACCAGATTGTCAAACTGTTCAAGGCTTCTTGAGTTATCTAAACTTTATATGCTACGAAAATTTAACAATTTATAATGGTTTTGCAGATCCAACAGGCAATCCTATTCCACCAATAACGAGCCTTAAAAGTTAACTCTGAATATTGATCATGGAGTATTTTTTCCTTTTGATAATCTATGTTGGTCACGTGTAAAAGCCTTGCAACATATTCATTTTGTCGTAAACTTTTTTAATAGATATTATAATGACGCTGTAACGACATTCCATTATAGCATTTGAATAGGTTAAATCATGCTATAAAACCAACGAGCTCCCTTTTTTAATCGCATCAGTCTCTGGATCAATATTTTTTCTTTAATTTACCTTATACGTGAGAAGGGTAAAATAAAAAATTTCTTTTTTGTATAATATAACGAAACTTATTTGGGCTAAAAAAAAAATATTGAACGAAAATAAGATTTTACAATTCCACACAAACAATGAAAACACAAGTAATCACTTTGTAACACAAAAATAACCAAATGCACTGGGCTTCAGAACAAGACTAACCCTCCAGTCCAATGCTCATTATATTTAGTCGTAAGAAGAACAGCCTGGAAGGTTCTTTGTTGATGGTACTCGAACATCGTAGTCACAAACATGTACTATAACAGTTTGTTCCGACTGTTTCTTCATTCCATCATTATTATTGTGGACCAAATCAGTTCGAGATAACTGCATTAGTCCAATTAAGCACTGCAAATGTTCGTATGAATTCTCGCGGTTTTTAAAAGATTTTTATATTCCCATGGCTATTGGGCTTCACCCTAACGCACTTATAGGTTAACGAGACCATTATTACCTATGAAAAAATACTGTTTGTGTTTTTTATTTATTTATTTATTAATTCAGCGAATTATCCAGGATATAGTTTTTTCTTGTCATTGTAAACCCAAACAGTTACTCTATCCATAACAACCTTGATCTAACCAGCTTCTTCAAGGGCTTATCTCTGTGTATAGATAACTTTCATAGAACCAGATGTGTTTTTTATTAAATTAAATTAAATGTTTTTATTATATATATTTTAAACTTTGCTTTTCTTCAATGAACTAATAACCAACTGCTTCAATCATATCTGTTGCCTGCTCATATCGCTGGTGTGTGTTCTCATACTTTATCCATTAAGTAAAATTTTCACAAAAAATATTATATTAAAGAATCAACCTAGATATTAAAAATAAAACGATAACCTATCGATCTATCCATCTGCCGAATATTTACATTTTACGACATAGCTTCCGATTCAGGTATGGATTGAGATCAGGTATAAAAATTATCGATAGTAAATTTTCAAAATCGTGTAGGTAAATACTTATTTACAGGAGATAAGAAAAACATAAGAACTGCATTATATTAGATTACGCTAAATTAGAAGTAGTAAGTAAAAGTACAAAGTAAGAGTTACTACTTGGTAAACAAAGAAGATTAAAAAAGAAAGGTCATTGCCCCCCCCACCGATGGTGAACCTTAGTCGGTCGATAAGATTTACCTAACATTTTATTTATTTTTCCAAAATTAGGAAATGTGTGTTTTTTCAAATTTTCTATCGATGTATCGGATATTATGTTCTATATATGAATCCCGGAGGTAAACAACAACATGACCATGAATGAATACAAGTGCGAGTATAAATAAGCACGATTAAGTAATAGTGCTTAAGAACCAGGGGTCATTAAACACGGTCAGGGACCCTAAACCGGCCTGAGAGCATTTTAATTCGGCTCGCCAAGGTTATTCGGGTTGCCCTATTATTAATGAAAGTTTTTAATGGTGATGGGCAGATAATTTATTAAAACAACATTTCGTATTCTTATCCGCATAAACATTCCACGATACAGAGTACATGCTCCCTGCTTATGAAATTGGCAAAATCGATTCCTCGGATATGTCAATGTATTGTTTGAAAACATTCTTTTTGTATTAGTTCATATGTGGGCAACAACCGGCCCGCTGTGCCCCCGAGAAATTTCGAAAAACCCAATTTAAAAAAAAATAGTACACTAGGTACTTACTCATACTCACTCCAAATGAGGAAGATTAAGATTAATAAGGGCATCATAACTTCGTTGTGTATCGGTACAAATTCATTAGAACAATTTTTTTACAATAATTTACATATGTTCAAAAAACGTATGCGCGAATAATGCACTACTTTTGAAAAAGGCCCGCGAACGTACATATTTGCGCACTAAAGTTTGGCCCACAACACTGGATACTCCCACCAGCTCTTTTACCTTTATGATCCGTTCCCACAGCTCACATATTTCTTCCTCCCCTTTGTTTGAGTTAAATTCTATTATTAAATAATAAAAAAATAATCAAATGGGGGAGGATGCAGTCTCTCTGCCCTCTTGGACGCTCTTATGTTCCAAGATAATAGACCATTGTAGCATCCTACATGATTCTTTCTTTTACCTTGATCCTTTGATGACTCTTTATGTGGAAGTAACCTTCTTATACTACTAGAAAACCCGAAAACGAAATGTGTTTCAATTTCGTTGAAATTTTAAAATAATACTAATTACCACAATCCCCCCCCCCCCGAATTATCCGACTCGGTTTTATATATATTCAATTGATTATAAAATGCCTAAAACTAAAAATACGAAAAAAGTCAGAACTAATTTTTAATTTCCAAGACCTTATTGAGATTAGAGAGTACAATTTGGTGCGAAGAACGCAACACACAACTTTCACTTTCCAACTTCTCCAAGTTCTCAAAGTCACACATTTTTACACATCATTTACTTATTCTTGTTTTTAATTGCTTTTTAAAGTATACTTAATTTTGTTATTATTAAATATAAGTTCTTACTTGTGATAATTCGGAAAAGCTAGCATAATTCCCAAGTAGTCTGATTTTATAATTCTCTATGTAGTTGTTGAATACCGCATTGATTAACCATGAAACAAATAATTCCCATTAAATGAACAGAGCATCTTTAATTATAAAGCATTGGTCTGCCATTAAAAGCATACTTTGCTAGGGGGGGGGGGGGGCTCAACGTGTTTAATGAGTTGACGGGATATTTTTCTTTTTTCTCCTGTATATGTTTACTTGTTTTTTTTCATATTTCATATTTAGCCATTTCTTATTTTTAGGTGAAGGGAGAGACAGGTAATTTATCCTTGTAAACAAAAACAAAGGTACTTTATAGGGAAAAAAAAAAACCCTACCCCATTTAAGCCCCCTCAGAACATTTTAATAATGATAAAGCTTACCTTATATTAAAGAATACTTGATTCTTATTAAACATGACGAGTTTAATGAAAATCGTTAAAGCTATTGTTGAGGAAATCGTAAAAATGGGGAAACAAGTTATGAGATATAGTACCCCCTCCATTTGGTCAATTTTGATGAAATATTTACTGTCATGGCGCGGACATATACATACACCAAATACTTAATTTCAGGTTCGTATGGTTTATAGTTTTTAGCTAGTCTGTTCACACAGACTCAGGTCCAAAATAACCAAAACGTCTATTTCCGATGAAAACCGGAAGTCGAAATTTTTCACGATCGCAATACTTTCCCTTACTATATATTTCATGTATAGGTAAGTGAAAGTAAAAATATCCTTGAAATGCACTAAAAATTAAAGATCTACAGTAATGTAAAAACATTAACATTGATTTATTCTAAATTTGAAAATTTCACGAAGACCCCTTGTCTATCAAGATCTACAGTATTTTTATTTTAATCTTTCTGTACTATAATAAAAGTTTCATGATATTTTTTATTTAATGATGAACAATTTGAAATATGAGTCACTCTTATAGCTTCTTAAATAATTTGGGCGAAGCTTTAGGTTGTTTGATGTGAAACTCCTTTAACCCTTTCAGATCAAATTTTTAAACATTAATTTTTAAAAAAAATTACCATTTCCTGCTGTATAAGATTGATTCAAACATAAAATAATCCAAAGTTAGTTATTATTAGGAAGCTCAGTGTAGTGAATTTTATCAATCTAAGTTATTTTGTTTTCCAAAAACGGACATTTAGAATTCAAAATTTCGGAAAGAAAAATATGTTCATCTTTTTATTTTATAAGAACGGTTAGAAAAAGTTCTTTTTACAAGAAATAAGAAAAAGCAATATGCTTGTGGTTATAGTTAATCAACTTAATTTTCATATGTTCTAATCCTGTTTTAGGTATGTTTTTAAAGAAATAATTCATATATTATTTAATCGAATTTTACAATGGATGGCCAAAAAGGATTATTTTAAATCTCAATGAAACCATTAGTTAATTACCGTTACCAGTCAAATAATTGGAGGCTAAAACATGTGAAGACCTCTGTTATTAATTTTTACCTAATAACGACATATTTTTCATGTTTGAGTTAGGGAATAACTGAGGAGGGATATTTTCTTTGAAATGTTCCCTAATGTTTCAGAATTTCAAGGATTCTACTTTCCAATTTTCTCAGTGTCACACAAAGGGTATAAATAACCAAGGGTATAAACATTGTCAGTGTAGTTGAAACTTCATTCATTAAATTCATGTTCCGTTAAACATAAATAATTTTCTTTAAATATTGTATGCTGTGATATGCAACTATCACCCAATCATGCAATTTTGAGTGGAAGACAGTTGTGCGTGAAGTGTGAATATGATGCAACACGAAGAATTGATAATAGGTTATTAAGTGGGACGTAATAGTCGGGCGGGTAAGAGCTATACTAACAGGCTGGTTGGTTACACTTCTGGAGTAACCTAACTTATGCCATACATGTCAGGGAAGGGGTACCGAAAATTTTTATGTGATACTTTTTCATTATGCACGCAACTTGTTTTTGACGTCCTCCACTAAAAATAATAAGAATATCCTAAGTATACTCTTCTATGCTTATTTGAAATTTGAAAAAAAATTGCCATTTCTGTGCGTATTATCATTATTTTTCTAGATTATAAATTCTAATGGTTTGATGGCGCTCGATGGCTGGATTTAATGGTTGGAATCAATTTCATCGTTGAAACATTTTCGGGCAAGGTGAAAATATGCCCGCGATGTGAAAGCAAAAATTTCATCGATACTGATTAAACGGAGGAGACACTTTATTTCATAAATTTAGTCCTATTTTCACGAATTTTTTTTTCGATTTTCTCCAAAACAGCTCAAACGATTTTGATTTAACTCCTGATGTTTAACGAGAATCAAGTATACTTTAGTAAAAGGTAGTTTTTATCATAACGAAAATGTTCGTAGAGGGCTTAAATGGCGAAGGAAAAACAATTTTTTCCTGTAAAGTACCTTTGATTTGGTTTATATGGAGATATTGACTGTCTCTCATTATTGCTAAAAACAAGAAATGGATAAATATGAAAAAATCTAATAAACATACCTAAAAAAAAAAGTAAAATATTCTGACAACTCTGCATTGAACCCACGCATGCGCAGTACACCATTAGTAACAAACCATTGACAGAGTTAATATGATATGCACATATTATTTAAAGCAGTTTACGGTGTGAAAAAAATATGGTAGATACTAGTCCCATAATAGATTTCTGAATACATTATAAAGTGTTTTGAGAGAAACAGTAATCATTCTTGGTTTCCGGAAAGGTATATGAGACAAACATTTTAAAATTAAGTTTTAATTTACTATGAGCCATAAATACGCCTTTTATCGATTCACCTCCACGATATACTTACAAAAAGCAACTCGCAGTAAAAAACAAGCAAGCAGTAAAAAAAGACAACTATTAATGAAACTAGGATTTTTAGGCCCCTTATAAAAAGAAATAAACAATAATAAATCGTACTGAGAACTTTCAAGTTTTTCACAAATTAAAATATTCTACAACTTAAGAAGCCAAACAAAAATAATTAACTAAACTTCGAAATATGTGTGGAGTTGAAGAATGGCCTTTGCATATTTATCAAAACACGTCGATTTCTAATCTAATCTAAGTTGGTAAGTGAAGTTGTGTGTTGTGCTCATTGCACCAGATTTTTTCTATTTATTTTTACTTAATGCTATTAAGGCTAATCGGACGGATTTATCAAATAATTAGGATAGGGATCTTGAACGAGTACCAAACATCGTATCGAGGCTCGGGACCTTCATTTTACGACCCATCCAAGGACAGCATAGCCAAGAATTTTTTACTCCCTTTAAAAAATCCTAAGGACCCAATAGCTGAATATTATCTATGTACTACCAAATTTAACCATGTTTCTTTCTATTATACGCTGTAAATTTGGGAATTGATGATTTATCAGTAATCAATTTTTTAAGTTAGAGATTTTTCGATGTTTTGTCAAATCCTCTTCAATTTCTTATATTAGTGTTGAGTTTCATCACTGACATTGCTTCCTTGAAATTTCCCTTAAAAATTATTTTCGTATTTAGGGGCCGAACAACGTATGATGACACCACTCCTGTGACTATGGCTGATCTGTTCAACATAATTATATTTAATGGATCCACCCATTGTCTTCTTCTCATTCGGATTCTTGTTAAATGCGAATAGCTCGTCATAACTTTATCTTCACTCGATAAACAACTAATGATTCCTGACAACTACTTCTGCAACATTTGTTTTTTTATTATTGCTAGAATATGTCTCAAATCTCAGGAACATTTGATAATTTTCTGAGCGGTAGTTATCTTATCTCTTCTGATTTGAACGCAACAAAGTTCCGTGTTCAGGTCCCAGCAATACCTGGACCAGCAAGCATCTTCTTTAAAAAACTGAGGGATGATGAAAATCAGAGTTTAAATCCTTACAGATAATGGTATAAATTTATCCTGTCACAGAAAAAACCAAACAAGAAAAAACTTGAGCGCTCGTTATATATATATTTTGCAAGTGGATAAAAAAGTTCATTGTGCCAAGCTAAACCTATCCTTGGATGAAGAGGACTCGTTCCTCGAAGGTCACCTGGCAAGAGGAAGCCTCAAAACCTGAAAATCTTGACACTATGCATAAAAAATATATATATAAGATCGTATAGGACCATATCATTCATTGTAATGTATATATAACTTAATTCATCTAATTATAAATTATAACTTAATACATCTAATTAGTAGCATCGTCCGATTAGCCTATGTAGCATAAAAATGGAAGTTAAACAAACAAACAAACTTAATACATCTTAATGTTATATATATACAAATCTGCGATTTAAGTTGTTTTTAATATAATCATATGTTTTAATTAAATCACCATTAATATTCAATATGATTAGAAAGTCGGTTAATTCAATTGCATTTTATTCATCGTAAAAGTAAGCACTTCAAAATCGTTTTCAACGGAACACGATTTAATTATTCTTACTAGATAAGATGAAAAAACAGAATTACACACACACCCATATAAAGTAGATTAATTTTTTTTTTTTTTTTTTTTAAGTACGTTTACAAATAGCTAAAACGAATGTAAACATTTTTATAAAAAAAAAGGGAAAAGCCGGTTTATTATTACTTAATCGGCCTTGAGCAGCATCTATATTATTTGAACTGGAAAATGTAGTGATTAGAAGTTGATATTTTTCAGAAATACCCCAAAACCAAAGAAAGTCGGATATGATTTTAGGCCGAAGACAGCGTCAAAATTGCCCTATAAAATTTAAACGTTTTTTTTTTTCTATTTTCGTTCAAGAAGAAGGTGTTGTGTCTCTTAAATGGTATCTCTTCCAATTGTCCAAATTCTATTAACCTATCAGAACGTTAATATATTTAATACGTAAATATCGTCTATTGACATTTGTGTGTGTGCTGTGCCACTATTTTTTTTTCTTTTATACGTATTTATGTATTTATTGCTACTTCCCCTCGACAAAGCTAAGACGTGTTCGTGATTCTTGACACTTTAACTAAATAAAATTTCTTTTTAGGTACCGTAGTAATTGACATCGGGTAGATGAAAATCGTCTGTGAATAATATTACTTTATGATATCAATCATATTAATATTAAAGAAGAGCACATTAAAGCTGTTTATTTATGTTCGGCTAATTATTCTTGTAGGTCATAAAAAATTCAGTATAATTGTTTCTAAAGACAGTTCAGCTATGTTTCAGAAAAAAATAAAAAAATATTATATAGAGCAAATTACTTTATTTATTTTATGAAGAAGTTGCACAATACCACTTCCACCTGAATAGCCATTATAAATGTTTAAGATGATTGTATTGAACAATTTTCTGATTCTCAATTTTACGGAGGCTCCCGTTCGGTAATTTTGATTCGCAAAAGAAAAAATAGGATTTTTCATGATTGTTAGAATAGGCACTAGATAAGGGGGCGAAAAAATGAATCGTCAATCTTGGTGGAATAGTTACATCAACAAAACGAAAAAATCATGCCGGTCTCATGAAAACAGTAATCTAGCTAAGAAATTTATTTACAAACAAATATCTGAATAACAGAGTCATACCTAAACACGGCCAATCCGTCATGATGCTAAGTCAGTATTGAAAAAGTAATAAAATCGATTTAATTTTATCAGGCAATGGAAAACGATACAGCAAAGAAGTTATATGGGTAATTCTCACGAAAAGGTACAATTTGAGGGAGTCAGTTTTCAAAGTTGAAATCTTCTCGTAGACTATCAAAAAAATTTATGTGCGTGCCGTGCACCATCCCAAATGTAATTAAATCATTCAGCGAGCTTAATTCCCTCTTTTAAATTAATAATAGGCGTAAATAAAAAAATGAAAAGACAGCGACTGAAATGGGGTAGGAAATCCTTCTTCTTCTCACGAGTTAAATTATTGTCGCATTGAATTTCACATTAAATCTCAAATTCAAAATGAAGTAGTAGATGCCCTATATATATGACTTCAAGTGTATGACTTTCACCTGGCGATGAGTTATACAAACCAATCGATTTCCTTTTGATTTTAACCATCTTTATTGTTAAAATTCAAAACTTTTAAAACAACGCACATTTTAATTACATACAAAAATAGATTAAGCCCTCTTGGATAATTATTTTCTAATTTTAATTAAATAATAATTTGTTTTTTTGTTTGTATATTTTTCGTGATGTGTTCGGCAATAATCTGGAGAGCAGAATAAATGGTGTTGGGGATGACCACATGGCGGGGAAATTCCAGCGCCTCCTTATGCACGGCCGTCTTGAAGTGCAATACTAACCTGTCAGAACTCTTACATATTGAAAAGGCTGGAACCTTGGATAGGCGCGAATTTTCGTGAGTTTGACTTTAAAAATAAATAAGATATGTTGAGACTGAACAAATACAGTGGGTTCAGCTGACCACAGTATTCGATTCAGTGTGCAAAAAGGGGTTAAATGATACCAAAATCGTGTTTCTTTGAATTAACATTGCCTAAATGTCAGTCCCTGTCGAGGCTTGTCGGTCCCTGCCTAAGATATTGTGGCAGGGACTGACTAAACCCATGTTTTTGGGCTTTCGTTTCTGCTGAGTTCATCTTGAATCAAAAACCGAAAAATATCTCTAAAACTATCGATCAGAGTAATGAGAAAATGAAAGTTAACCGGAAATAACATAGCAGGGACTGAGCACCTATGCTTGTCAACACACGAAAGCGCCGACTTCTTCACTTCACCACATCTTGCTGTTTACTAGATACAATAACTGAGGCGTCCACGTGGACGAGGAGGATGTCTTATCATTGCACAAGTGGGGAGAACCCCTCCGAGCCCTCTGGGTGACCTAAATTGAAGAAATCCTGAAAGCGGCAGGGACTGACCTACTCCTCGTAGACCCGCAGTTTTCATGAAAAAAAAAACTCATTTATAGTAAAATAAATAACATTTGGGCTTCAGATTCGGAAAGTTTAGATCAAATGGGACAAAATAAGAAAAAAAAAGTTGGGAAAGGTTGAAATGTGCGCCCGTGCCAAGTGGTCAAAGTTGACTACCTTGTCATGGGGACACTGAAAAAAACACGTTTTTGAGTACACAATTAGCATTTTCGTAATCAAGCAGTCATTTAGTCATTTCCAAATGAGGTTGACCAGAAAGAGCATAACATTTTGATTCGGAAAATGTTTTCCAGAGTTTGAAACCTTTTCGTTAACTACTCGAAAATTGCCGGGCCATCGAATTGTACTTTTCGACGAGAATGACCCATATAAGAGTTTGGTTTTTAAATGTGGATTTATCAGGGTTTAAAATTAACTCGGAAAGAAAAGTCAAATCCTGAATTTTTTAGCCGAATATGCGCTCAGGTATCGATTTATTACAACAACGCAATATAAATGATATTGGGGTCCAATCATACGTCAAAAAGCGCGTTTTTTATCACGCGCTCAGGCATCAGTTTATTAAAACTTTAATCTTTATATATATATATATATATATATATATATATATATATATATATATATAATATATATAAGTAATATTTGTATATATTGCTAGGTTGCCACTGATTATAAAAATAATATAGATTTTAAGGTTCCCAAATCGGTATAAATCAATACTCTTCTATTATTCTAATAAAACAATACCAGAGCGTGTCAAAAATCAATATCATTTCAAAAATCGAAGTCATTTTCAAATTCAGCAACTCAATTAACCTCAGAGCGGACCCCAACATCGTTTATTTCGCGTAAGTTGTAATAAATCGATACCTGAGCGCGTATTCGAAAAATCGATATTATTTTCATTATCAGCATCCCTGATAAGCTAATTATTGATGCTAAATTTGATATAAGGTAATTTATTATACCCATAATCCGAAAATAAACTCTTACATTCATTCTTAATTCATTTTGATAAAGATAATATCAGGACTTTTATTTTTTGGCCCAAAATATAAAAGTCATAATGTGTTTTTTATTTATTTATTAGAACTATATAACTCCGGAAATGAATTTTTTTTCTCTTTCCGAGAAAATTAGAGTTATTTCAAGTAATTTCAAACCCTGAGATTTATAAAAGGAGTACCCTTCTTTATTTCCAATAGTCGGTAAGATATGTTTTATGATTACAAAAAGAAAGGATTACTTGAAATCGACACCGATCTTTTCACAGAATATATTCCACAATAGCATAATTCAGGTTATATAGAAATAGATTATTTGTTAGCACACACAGCTAATATGGGTGCATAGTTCTTTGAAAGGTTTTAAACTCTCAATGTTAAGAGCTGATTTGTTTAATATGTGGCGGTAGTAATGAGGTGCAAATGTAAATTTATGAGGCAAATCGTTGGAAATAAGTGGGCTTAATAAATGCAGGATCAAGGTCCCACCTCCCCTCTATCCACCAAATCATAGTCTTGGAAAATAAATAGCCAAGAAATAGATAAAAAAAGTTTATTTATTTATGCAGGCGTTTTTATCTAAACGTTTTGTTCTTCTTCAGGCTAAGATGAAATTTAAACAAACAACGATATCTATTGTGAATTATTTAAGACAGTGAGATTATCCTCTCAAAAAATAAGGAGCCTCTGCTCGTCCGACCTTGATGTGACCAAGTCTGAGCCATATAGGAAGCCTGGGGCCAAAAAGCGGATCAGGGTTTTAGGTAACCTTACTTTCGTTATCCTCGTGAGGTGACGACTTCCGAAGAGGTGTCCCGATCCGGAGTTTACTTTTTCCAGCACTATCCTCCTTCTTATCTCAGTGTCATTCCATATCAGGGTCTGAACCTTTAAGGTCTTAGGTTTTAACAATCTTTCAGTTGTAAGTTGCAAATATCAATGTAAAGAAAAATACAAAATCGCAGATTTTACGGACATACAATATTTGAGATATAAATTGTTGAAGTAGTAAAAAAAAAAAAATATTAGTATTTTTAGCTAAAGATGTGCTGAATTTCAAAATGGGAAAACAATGGATCCCAAGATAAAAAATATAATACATACATACATATATAATGATGTAAGACATATAATACCTCATTTCTTTTAGGTCATTATATGCCAACATTTTTTTTATCTTACTAACCCAGCTTCTCCACTTTGAAATATAGCTGACTTTTAGCCACCACATGGTAGAATAATATATCTTTCCTTAAAAAAGAAAATCAAAATGGGTATTTTTCAAAATTAAAAATAAAAGATTTAGATTTGTTTTTAATGTATTATATTACTAGAACATGGTCTTGTACATCAGAAAAAACTGAAAAAAATACCGCCTGTCCAGCTTTCTAGCAAAAATAGTTTTAAAGATCTAGTCCAAAAACTATTTCTTAAAATATTGTATGTCAATACCCATGGTATTCACACTTTGAAATTTGGAACACCTTTAGCTAAAAAATTCTAGAATAACATATTTAAAAAAAATTAAATTAAAAGGGGTGTTTTTTAAAAATTCGGAAAATGAGTTTTTATTGTATTTTTAAAGATATTATCTTTTTATCATACGATCATGTGGTACATCGAAAGAACACATGTTTCAGCTTCCTAGCTGAAATAGATTTTGTTTGTTTTAACGTCACTTTATGCTACTAAAGCTAATCCGGCGATGCTACAGTGGGATTTCTAAATTTTGCTTATCCAGGCATAATTAGGATAGAGATCTTTAACGAGTACCTCACATAGTACAGACTCGGGACCTCCAATTTACGTCCTATCCGAGGGGCGGCATAGACAAGGTGTTTTTACTCCCTTTAAAACGAAATAGATTATGAGATTTTTTTTTTTTTACTGCTTAAAAAATTTATATCTCAAAAAATGTAAGTCCGAAAAATCTGCTGTCTCGTATTTTTCTTTACATTGGTGCATTTAACATATAACTGAAAAAATATTAAAATCTATGACCTAAAGGTTGCTTTCCACCGTACATATGTATAGGGAAGGTGACATCTTCCTCCTGTTTAATTATCTTTTTTCCATTCCCGTCATTATTTTTGTTCCCTTATCCATAATATTTGTTCCCTTATTTGGTTTACAAATAATATCACGAAGTTAGGTTAAAGTCATTTTGACTCCGTTTAGGCTCTCTTTGTTCTTTTTCTCTTTTTTCTTTTGACCAATTTTATTAAGTTTTCTAAAATTCTTAAAATACAACTTTTTTATTTTGACAATAATTTTAATTGATTTTTTTTTTTTTTTTTTTGTATGATGATAAGCAATACATATATGGGCAATTCCACGTCAAATCAACACAAAATAAATCATTTTGAACCTCACCATTTCAGATTTTCTTGAAATTTGGTATATGTGTAGTACTTGTATCTACTAGAACAATTGTGAAATATTACTGAGATATGTCAACTCGTTTTTGAATGATTGGTGTCTAAAGCCCTCAAAAAAAGGTCCAGAAACAGAAAAAATCATGATTAAAAATAGCTGTAGATGTTTTCCAAATTTGACCAGGACTATGAGATTGGTGTCGTTTAACAGCGCATTCCATGCCGTTTCATATGATATAGAACAAAGTATAGGTTGGTGCTAAAGAAATTCTCCTAAAACCAAGTTTAAATTTTAATTTTCTTAAAAAGGGCATTTTTTTAAATTTTATATATTTAAAAAAAAAATAGGCCACACTGCCTATACCTATACATTGTTCTACGAGTATATCACATCAAACGGCATGGAATACGCTGTTAAACGACACCAATCTCATAGTCCTAGTCAAATTTGGAAAACATCTGCAGCTATTTTTAATCATAAAATGCTACATTTATGAAATTATATTACTAGTTTTAAATTTTTTTAGTGATGAAGAAATTTTCATCCCACTTTTATATTTTGCTGTATGAATAGATATAATACTATATATTTTGTACAAAAAAAAATATAAAAATTTTAAAAAATGTTCTTTTTGAGAAAATTGAAATTAAAATTTTACATTTAGTTTTAAGAAAATTTCTTTATTACCAACCTATACATTATTGTATAGCATATGAAACGGCATGGAATGCACTGTTGAACAACACCAATATCGTAGTCCTAGTCAAATTTGGAAAACATCTACAGCTATTTTTAATCATGATTTTTTCTGTTTCTGGACCTATTTTTTGAGGGCTTACAGGCCAAAAACGGGTTGAGATATCTCAGTAATATTTCACAATTGTTCTAGTAGATACAGGTACACATATACCAAATTTCAAGAAAATCTGAAATGGTAAGGCTCAATCCTGCGTTGAATTGCCCATATATGTAGTTATTTAATTATCACTATAAGAAATAAAAAAATATAATACATCTATGCGATTTTATCACTTTCCTGTCGTTGTTCTTTCCTTAAATAAATATAAAAAATTAAAACCCGAAATATCAATACTTCAGGAAAGGAAGCCCGTAGGAAATGCAAAAGGTCGGCAAGTTTTTTTATGCATTTTTTTTTGTTAAGTATAAAAAATAATATGTGACCAGGAAGACAAATGGAAATTTACTGTACTAATTACATTAGTCTTTTATAAATAGAGTCAATTCACTAAGATATTGTAATATATCCTAGTGCATGCGGGATCCATATATTAGGCCCAAATAATTTCACCGCTTGTCGTAAAATGCGACTAAAAGGTCAACTGTCAGTTATACCCTTTCCTAGACCTTACCCTTTTCTTCCTACAGCGTTTGCTTATTCCTGATCCTCTACATTTCCTTTCGTACCAGCATTTATATTCAACTGTATTGCAGACAATCAAGATGTTTCAAATGCTAAGAGGGGCAAATTCTTTGTAGAAAAACCTGGTCCTCAAAGGCTGGGAGATGGTCGGAAAACTAACAACGCTATACCATCTAAAATCAATTGTCATAGAACGAAAACAAGAAAAGAGTAGGACAGATCTATGGTTAGGATGATCACGAGTAAAAGGACTACGGAAATGGGCGACTTGGAATGTAAGAAGTTTGTACCTCCTAGGTGCGAGTAAGGTACTAGAGAGGGATTCAGAGGTATAACATAGACATTGCCGTAGAATAATGATGATTATTATTTTACAGGAAGAATTGATTGGTTTGAAAGTGGTTTCGTAATCAACACGAAAAATGTCTTAATGCAGCGCAAAACGATAAATGAGCGAGTAATTGATATCATAATTTTTTTTTTCTTTTTTTTCCGGGACTTTAAGGCTTCCATTGAAGCCCTATACTGCCCATACTAACACCCATGGCACTGGGTGATACTTCTCCTACGAAAGAAAAGCACCACCCAGGGCGGGACTCGAACCCGCAGCTTCGGCATGGGAGTACGGCACTTTACCGCACAGCCACACCGGGCCCCAATATCATAATTGATATATCCTTTAATTCACAAAGGAAAAAATTCAGTTATGTTCACCAGAGAGAGAGCACACAAGGAATGCGACATCGACATATAAACATCGATTTTCAAATTCAAAACATAATAAAGCATCGACCAAAAAACATTGATGATCGACATCGATATTTTTAATATTTATTTTTAAACACTAACTCGTCAGCGCTAAACCGTATTTAAGCATTGATGTCGCATCTGTAGTGGGGACATGGGAACGTTATCCTTGTGAACAGTGGCGGTCCCAGGGGGGGATATGGGGGATCAATCCCCCCCCCCCGAAATTTCGACGAAAAAAAATTAGTGTGATGAATTAAAAAAATTAATTACGCATCTAACTTTTACGAGTTTTCTAGGGACGTTTAATTTTGACTAGAATTGTTTATAAAGAATTATATACATGAACTTAATGTATAAGCATAAGCAAATAAAGTGTGCTATTTTTACGCTGTTTTTTTTTTAATACCGACCAATCCCCCCCCCCGAAATTTTTTTCTGGAACCGCGCCTGCTTGTGAATATTGTTAAATGATTTTGTAAGCAGCTACAATAAATAAAAACATTAAATAGCGTTTTTTTAAAGACCTGTAATAACTTTTGATGTATTACTGTCCTATAAATAGGTCGCTGGGCACTAGGATGAGGTTTTTCTATTAGAGACTCCATTATGGATTTTTCCATCATCTGTCTTGCTTGAAGATGAATATATTTCAAGAACAAAGGCAAGGAATAGCTATTTAAGAAAATATTTTCTAATATATTAGCATAAAGATGGATATTATACAGTAGGGATGTGATGGAAGATATCTCCGAGACCTCGATTCAGGGAGCATCCATCAGTAGAAGAATTTGAAAGAAAAATTAAGAATCTTGGTCCAGAAAGAAATAAACAAAGAAAAAAAGCATGCACACGAAGTTCACAAGGAACAATATAGCAATGTATAATATGTAATATATAATATGTACAGAACCAATAAATCTGAATTGCATGGGCAAAGACACTGGGAGTTGTAACAGCCAAAAACCAATTGCAATCCGAAATCAAAGCTAGAATTATAGCAGAGCATAAATGTCTTCTTGCTCTTACACCAATATGTACTAAGTTCCAAGCAACTGTCACATAATGCAAAAGTAACAGTTTATAAAACTAGCTTAATGCCTTTTGTTACTTAGGGATAAAGCCATCGGGTCCGGTGTGGCTGAACTATTAAACTCTGTACTTCAATGCTAACGCTGGGGGTTTGAGTCCTGCCTTGGCTTGTGATTTTCTTTGGCAGGAAAGTAATTCTCAGTTCCATGGTTGCTTAGAAAGGGGTGGTACCCGTAAATATTAAAATTAAAAAAAAAAAAAATCTAAATAAAACATCTAAAATAAATGGGAAATAGGTCATGTGGTGCCAGATCAAAAATAGGTCCACTTCAGGCTTCGAAAGCACAATGAAAAATCTCCAATATGGTGGCCATTGAAAAAAAAAAAATGTAAAACTGGGGTCTAAAGAAAAATTAGAGGATGATGGAATTTTGGAAATGGATAGTGCTACAAAAAATATATGGTCCCAAAAGAATAAATAGTCAGTAGTGAATAAGGAAATATGTAGATCTTGTATGAGCTGAAGAATAATGATGACACTGCCTGGCTTAGGTGAAGACCCATTGAATATCCACTTGTGAAAGATAAAAGAAGTGAAAATTATATTTTTCATTTCCTAAATATTGAGATGAAAAATTAATAAAACGATTAGTGGTTTTCATACCTCTGGTGGTCAGTAGATGCCATTAATTGGTTTTTTAATGTTAATCCAAACTAAACCATCAAATTGGGATAGTTATTTTATATTGTTATTATTATATGATGGAAATGGTTGTGGGTTCGGTCAAATGAAAACACTATATGTGTAATAACATATATATTGTGCTGACGTTTTGACCCGGCTTCGATCTCCAAAAGCCCTCTCGACAGCCCTGAAGAAGACCTGAATGTCGGGTCGAAACGTCGGCACAATATATATGTTATTACACTTATAGTGTTTTCATTTGACCGCACCCCCAACCATTTCCATCACATATTCTTCTACGGTCAACAAATTACCTTCATTATTATTATTATTATTATTATTATAGTTCATCTTTTTAATAAACAAGTTTGTTTTTTAATATCATTTAAATTGTTAAACATATTCTTTACCCATACCTTAAATTTTAATCTTTTAAGTATGTAAATATTTTATTGATATTAATAAATGTATTCAATTTCTATTAATAAAAATAGTAATTAATTTTCAGTTGAATTAATCACTAGATATGGACTCACTGATTTGCATTATTGAAAAATTGAACAATGAGATCCCAGAGGAAATAATAAAGCAAGGAAAAGAAGCTATAAGAGAAGATGAATCGACAAAAGAACAAATGTTGGATCAATTTAAACATTGGATTCTTAAAAACAGAGATCTTAAAGATGTGCGAACAGGTAATTAAATCTCTCAAACATCAAACTTTTTTTTTCAGGAAATTATATATCTATTGTAAAAACATTTTTATTTCCCCCACTAGATGACAATTTTTTACTGCGCTTTTTAAGGACTAAAAAGTTTTCCTTGCTAATGGCACAGGACATGCTTTTAAAGTATCTGAATCTTAGGCAGACATACCAATATTTGGCCTATAATCTTGATTTTCTTGAGCCATCTGTTTTAGAACTTATCAATAACGGGTAAGTCATAAATAAACATTAAATTAGTTATTAAATTACCTGGTATCGCTCACTCCTTTAAACAAAGTTATGACTCTAAAAACAGGAATTTTCAGAATAGTGAATTTAAAGTTTAAAAGTAGAATAAAAAGAATTCAGAATATATATTAAGTCTCTGATTTAACATTTCAATGTGTGGCTGATCCTTTTAGTTAAAAATGAATTTTTTTCTCTGTTTGAGGCAGAATAAAATATAAGAAATTTACATTTTAAACAGTCCTTTTTGATTTAGGATGTTGCTGGTAAAAATTTCAAAGATGATCAGTTGAAAAATTTAAAATCTCACCAAGGGCGGATCCAGGGGAGAGGGATCACAGGGGTCATGACCCCCCCCCCCCTCAAAATATTTTGGCATTTCAATTTTTTTGCATTTTAAAGTGAATAATGCAATTAGGTAGTTACTAAGCCCTAAACATAACACTTTTGGTAGTTTAGATCCCAGTCCTTCTTTTTACAAGGTAATAATCTCAATAAAAAAAAGTGCTATCAGCCACGAGATTATGAGACAGGGGGTCATGACCCTGCCCCAAATTTCGTGCTGGATCCGCCCCTGAATGTATTACTCTTTCAGCATAAGACATAACTAAAAATAGCTGATTTTTGAGATAAGATGTTGAAAGAAGTGAGAGATATGTAAAATGAATCATACCATGTATATTTATACATATATAAAAAAAAAAATTGTATCAACAAAATGTCTTTTTTTTTTTTTAATAGATATTTATTTCCGTCTCCAATAAAAGACAAAAATGGAAGAACTGTCATTATTGGAACATCAGGTTAGTACTCTTATAATTAATGGAGGTAACTATTTTTAGGATCAAAAAATTCATTTTAGGACAGAAAATATGACTAAACTTTCCATATGATGAAATTTGTAAATTTCATAATTTGTTTTGTAGTAAGAGCTCTTTAAAAATACTGTTTAATTCAACTTTTTACCTCACAATTTTAAATAAAACTAATGGCTAGAATTGAAGTGACAATTATTTTATGGTAGTAAAAAATAAATTATGTCTGAAATAAAACATAGTTCATTTCATTTAGCTTTCCGAGGATATCAAATTTTCCCATTTCCCCTTATGCCCTTTACTTAAATTTGTGCCCAGAAATTAATATCAATATTACACTAATGTTATGAATAAGTCAGTGTATCCATTAAAACCTGAAAAATTAATAATAAAAATTATTATTATTCAAGTATCCCTGTTCAAATTATCATTGAGCGAAAAACGTACTGTGACCATTCATCTAGAATAAAATAATTAGTTATGGTTTGAAAATTAAGCCATCAAAATATTATTCAATGCTAGAGCTGTCGATGGTGATTAAAATGAAATTGTCTAACATGTTTTTATTGCATATTTTCAATCTTGATTTTTTAGCTGCTCCAAAAATTAAAATATAATGTGTTATATACGTTCTTATCAATTTTCCAACTAGAAAAAACAGGAGATGCAGTTTGTGTATGAGGAAAAAAGATTATTAAATTATCCAAAAGATTAACTATATCAACAGTTAGCTATACATACTTACATAATAAGTTTTATCAAATAATCTCTTAATAAATTGAAAATCTAACTATTTTTGTTATTTCAGAGCCTTTTGACCCACATAGGTACACTCACATAGATATGACTAAAGTGCATGGAATCACATACGAGGCTTTATTAGAAGATGAAAATAATCAAATTCTGGGGTTCACACACTTTGGTGATATCACACATGCTTCTCCGGCCCACTTAACAGTCTGGTCACCAATGGAATTCCCCAGAGCCTACAGATGGGCAGAGGTATCTTTAACGAGCATTTTATCTTGTTTTCATGCTTTTGGATAATGTAGCTCTTAGAAGGTATATAATGGATGGATTATTTAAAATTTAATTTACCTTTTGGTCATTGCATAGACAGATATTAGATAGGGACTAAATGGTAATATGCTATGAAAATAATCAAGCACAATATATGGTGTTCACCTATATGGTGGTTTGCATAGTAACCTACAATCCTAAAGGTCGCGGGTTCGCATTCCATAGTGGCCCTGGGATTTTTTAAGGGAAGTGAAAAATCCTCGGCTATGCTGTCGGAGAAGACATAAAATGGTGTTCCCGAGCATTCATAAATATCATAGCTTTTTTATTAAGTGGTTTTGCTCTGTAGACAATAAATTGAAAAAATCCTATTTACTTCTGAAAATGAATATAATTATTTGATAAGAGTGAACAGAAATATATTGAAAATTATCAAATAATTTATCAATACCCACCAATAAGCTCCAAAATTCCCCCTTCCAGTATTATTATTGTTATATTTTAAAGATTTATCTCTTTTACCTGTCATTTCCTTAAATTTAATGGCTCTCACTTAGTTATCTACGTAAGGTTTTTTGACGTTTCCTCATCTTGGCTTTTTAGCTGTTCAACTTTTTCCAGGGCGAGGAAAGAGGGTGGGGAATAACTGTCAAAGTTAAATGCCCCTTGCACCAGGACTCGAATCCGTCATTCTTAGATATTAAGGTTGCCAGGCAAGGCATAGTGGAATGCGGCGTTATTATTTTGATACTTACCATGTGAATAACTCATTACTATAATACACAGCTTTGTGCATTCTTCACCATGTGTAAAAATTCTTACAAGTTCATAGCTGTAATTAGATCCATATATGTCCATATGTAAGTAGATCCATATACTAATTATACCTGGATAGGCAAAATTTAGGACTCCCACTGTAGCATCATCCACTCCTTAGTCGCATAAAGGAACATTAAACAAACAAAAAAACACAATATATTGTTGGAGCAAGGATTATCAGAAAATATATTCTATTATTAAATCTGACATCAGAAAATTCATAAGTTTCTCCACTATTTCCTCTGAATCCTGCAGTTTATCAGGTAGTGAAGTGCTCAGCTTTAATTTCCTTCTGATGATTATTGATAATATTAGTATTCCACTATTATTTGCTAAACTGTCATTTGGGCACTACATTTAACACAAGTAGGGTGTGTGAGGTTATGAAGAAGATATGTATGGGAGAATTTGCACTCAGTGGCCAATTCTTAACCATCACAGGATTATTTCTTCTCTTCTAGATTTTTCGTAGCTAATTTCCCATTCCTTACATTGTTTTTTTACCTGCAGCAGTTTAAATGGGTTTCTTTTCTCCAGGCTTCATTACATGGTGTCATTACTTGCTTGGGAATAAGGATTTTTCCTGACGATTACTGTCTGTTCTAGTCACTCTTGACATAATATCTGCTTTTTCATTTCCTCCAATGCCACAATGGGATGGAGCCCAAATAAAAACTATTATTTTGCCTCTCTTTTGATGTCATGAATAAGGTTTAGTATTTCTAATATTGCAGAGTGTTTTGATCTTTGACTTCTTATTACCAGTAGAACACTCTTTGAGTCAGTGACAATAATTGATTTTTAGTGGTTGGCTATTTTGCAAAGGAGCAGAGCTCCATGCAATTTAGGAATATATGATTTTTTTCCTTTATTACAGCACACACCGCAGCAAAATCTTCATATTTCGAAGTGTATGTGTACATTATTGCGTGGTATTAGAATGCTAAAATTCCTAAAAACATTGTTTGAATTTTCAAAGGGTGTATGTGTTGTTTTGTCTCTTTGGAGAGTTTTATATTCATTTTTACATTATAATGGTACCAGGGAGGTTTTGTTTCTTCTGGATATTTTTTAATGTGATCTATCTATGTATTTGAGAGATATACAGGATCTTCTTATCATCGAGAGGTCTGCACTCTTGCCATAGAGGATGTGACTAGGCCATATTCTGTAAGCATCTATAAACTTCATGATTCTGAGAGCTGTATTGTGTATCCCATACAGCATCCAGCTTTTTATTATTTTGCTTAATAATTAGCGTAATGTGGGATACTCACAGTTCATACTTACATAAGTAAGTTAATCGAATAAAAGTAAATAGTGCTTAAGTATTAAAAGAATACGAAATGTTGTTTAATTTATACATTACTTAAATTACTGACTTTGAAAAGAAATTGAAATGATCTTGATTGAAAAAAAAAAGAAGGAAAAATGAAGATAGTGATAATAGATTTATGATGGTGGAAGATAGTTGATTGTAGCTTTATGAAGAGGAAATGTTTGGGCGGAGGATGCGATCAAAATAAATTACTTAAATATGTAAGTATCACATATTTAATTAAATATGTGATACTTATATATTAGTGTTATTTATTTTAACCACACCCATCAACCATTCCCTTTTCCTCAAAATAACAAAATTATTAATAATAGATAGATAATAACAATATATATTATAAAGCAAAGTGTACAATGTGCGTGCTGATAAAACTCAAAAAAAAATCCACATACAATTAAGAAAGTTATGTCATAGTGTAGCACTCTAGCTCCTAAGCGTGAAGATGGTTTCCGGTTTTATCTTTAGGGTGTAAAATTGAAGAGACAAGGGCTGGAATTTAAAGCCTCTCGCCATATGTAATTAGCCTATCTATGCATGACGGGAGGGAGGGTTATGAATGAAAAATTTAGTTTGAGCTCCACACTACCAGGAAGCGTTAGGGTGCATTTCAATCAATGTTTATTGTTCATTCATTCAGTTTTTAATGGTTATATACATCTCTGCAATGTTAACAAATTAATTTTCCTATGAGAAGGCTAATTGATGAACGCATTACGTTCAATCAATACATAATATATAAGTAAGTTTAACCCAGTATGAGTGAACATTTCTTAGTAGTACAATTAGCGAATAAAAACAGACAGAAAATAAGAGATAACATGTCTGAATATAAATCGAATATAAAAAGTTTGAACTGTTCTTATTGTACTTATGAAAAAGAAGTTGGTTTGATTACTATGTATATGAGCCTTCCAATTGATAAAATGACTAACGAGTCATTCTATGTCACATCAACACACTTTTTTCCCTCACCATCTCACATTTTAATGAAATTTGGTACACAGGATATCTTCCTGTAGACTAAAACAATTAAATGAATTGTACATTTAGCTCAGTCTTGCTGCTAGTATATGTTGTATTTTAAGAAGGAAATTTGAATGCTTAATCATAGTATCTGGAACAAATAAACAATAATGTCAAGATTTTCAAAGAAAAAATTATATTAATTTGGTTGATTTTAGCAATCTATGCCTATGATGCACAAGGAAATTCATCTGTACAAGCTACCTGCACCATTGAGGTACACCTATGAATTAGTGAAAAACCTTATGAGTCCAAAAATCAGAGAGAGGATAATAGTAAGTTAAGCCAAAATTAATCTCCAAAGTATATGTTTATATATATTTTTTTTGGAATATAAATTAACTAAAAATGCAGCTCTAAGTTTCATAAGAATGCACACATGATCATTTTAATTCTCTATTACAGTTGCATGATACACTTGAAGAATTACATAGTAAACTTGATCCAAAAGTGTTGCCGAAGGAGTTTGGTGGAATTATTCCTATGGCAGACATGATAGGTAAAGATATAAATATTAAATTTTATGATATGTTCATAAAAACTGATACACCGTGGGCCAGAACACCTACCATAATAAGTAACAAATGATTAAGAAAAAAGAAACGGTGTCCCCAGAAAAACTACAAGAAATGTTTCTAATGTCAATTTTTTTAAGTCTTTTGCATGAAAGTATAAATTCCCAGTATATTTTGTTTAAACAGCCTAAATTAACAAAAAAAAGCTAGAAAATATAAAATAAAACATGTGAAGCTACCATTTTTATTTTAAGGGGTTTCCTAAATAAAGCACCTTATCTTATTATTGAATTATATCATTAAATAATTTATAGTAATATGAAAGTTACCATCTTCTATGTCATCAGTATAGAATAAATAAAAAACAAAAACAAAAATATATTTTTTTCTGTCAATTAAATATTTCAGTAATATATGCTTGATAATACAATAAAAATATATGCTAAAAACACTGTAATTATATTATTTACGAGTAGTGATAGTAGTCGTAGATGGCTAAAGGCACTCAGATCACTGCATTTTTCGGTCGATAAGTTGCTTTCTCAACCGGTAATTTAATATATTGGGCTAAGACACTGCCTATGTTCCCATTCAACCATTTGTTAATACATCAAAAATGTTTTATATTACCATTGTGTTATACAACAATTTAGAAAATAAATTGAAAAAATTAAATAATCAAAACACAATTTAATAAAAGTTATTTCTAATTACAATTACAATTTAATTTTACAGCTAATATTTAAATTTTATTATTTAATGAATTATAAATTTCATTTTAAGGTTTGTCAAAATGAGCATGTACAACTTGGCTGGTTTTATATTAAAAAAAATCAATTTAGCTCTTAAAATATTTTTTCATCTTTTTACAGTTATATTTTTTTTTTTTTTTTTTTTTACCCTTCCATTGTAACCCTATGGGGGGGGGGGTGTATTTCTAAATTTTACAGATTCCATGCCCTTAGGCCTACTACCTGCATAGATATTAATATTTTTTTCACAGTAATAGTAAACAATCTGTATGTTAAAGTTTTCTAACTAAACACAAAAACGAATAAGACAAAAAAAAAAATAACAAAAAATAAGCAAAAATAAAAGTTCAAAACACCACAGGGTGTGGTGGGAGTTGAGGTCCATTCTAGTTCTGTTTTTTTTCTAGTTCTGCCGGGTCTTCTGTCTTCTCTGGGGTCAATTCTGAATATTAATTGATTTTGAAAATTTTAATAGTTCCACTTTATATTTCTGAAATAATTTGTTTTCAGGAGTAGGCCATTTATCCCCCTTCATCAGGATTGTTTTTATTAAATGTCCTCTGTTGTGTTCGTGCAAGTGACAGTCGTATAAGATATGTTTAAAGGTTTGTGGAGTTTGTCCATCACAGTCACAAGTGTTTGTATTACAAAGGTGGAATCGGTTCAAATAATGTTTTGATTGTCCGTGTTCTGTCAGTAATTGTGTTAGTTTGTAAAGTGTGCTTTTGGTTTTTCATGATTTTGTTGTGTGATTTTCGGGATATATTTGTGTGAAGGTCGTCCTTTAATAGATTTTTGCCATTCTTCGTTCCAATTAGTTAGTGCGTCAGTTTTGATGTTTTTATTTATGTATGTCACAGGCACTGTGGTGTAAGAGATTAGTGACTTTGTGTCATGAGCAGCTTTCTTGGCCAATACATCTGCTCTCTCATTGCCTTCGATGCCACTGTGTCCTCTAATCCACGTCAGTCTATACCTGGGCCGGCGAGTCTTGGGTCTTAGATTTACCCCCACATAGCTACCGTGGGCGTGGCCAACTACCCCACCTTCGCCCCGCTACTCACCCTCTTCTCAGTTATAACTCAGACGTCCTGCGTGATAGTTCTTGTGTTTTAATATAATTTTTGCATTTATAACGTTTATTTCAGAAAAAATATGTCTGAAGCGAAAATCAAAAACATTTTGTGCTGAAATCCCCAGCTCGCATGTTTGTTCACCGCCTTCACACCTACTTTTCAAAGGAAAAAGACAATAACGGGCCTTTGATATAAATAATTTATTAAAATTAAAAATAAATAATTAATATAATATTGATTAATAAAATAAAATAAATAATTTGTATATTGTATAAAACTAGTTGTAACTCATTGTAAATAAAGTTATTATTTTTATAATTGTATTTTATTTAAATTATGAATTAGTATACTTGTGGTTAAATTTTGATTCTAACATTCCTCTCCAGAACATTATAAATATCGGTAGAGTAAAAAAAACATATCGCATAAAATGTTTCATCCAACCTATGTTTTCTTTGGCTTTTGCCTAACAACAGTTAGGCAAGTGAGTCGGGGGAGTGTAGAGGGAGAAAATAGGCGTGGCTATAGCGTGAGCTATAGTTAGAATTCCTTTGTACATGATTTCAATTAAGTTTTCTTTCAGTTGTGATGTCAGTGAGTCATATGATTTAAAGTTTTTGACTGAGTCTATCAGCGATCTATTGTCTGTAAAAATGTTGTACAAATTTGTCTGGTTTCCTGTCTGGCTTAAAATGCATTTTTTGGCCTTAACTACTGCCAATTTTTCTGCCTGATTATTTGAACAGTTTGGTCCTAATTTATATTGTTCTTCGTACCATGTGTTTTTGTCATAAAAGGTCAGTGCGCATCCCGTGTTCTGTTCGACTTTGCTTCCATCAGTATATATGTCAATGTTTGAGTTACCTATGTATGTGGTGGTTATGAAATCGGTACTTTGGCATGTATGGAAGGGTGTATCCAATGTTTGGTTGGCAAGCTAGTTTCAATATCGTCGTTTCTTAAGTCCTTGTAGTTCAGTACTTCTTTTTAATTTTGTAGAGTGTCGCTATTTCATTTATTGTATGGTGAATTGGTAATATCCCCGCAAGAACACATGTGGGGTCATATTAAATAGTATGAAAGGCCTTACTAATCCTAATTCCCATTAATTGCTGAACCCGTTGTAACTTTTGTAGATTAATGGGCTTGATTGCCGCTGAATCCCAGACTGGTATGGCGTAAAGAAGCTTAGGAATAATAGCACCTTCATAAATGGTTATCTTACAGTTATCTTATTTATCTTTTCTTTAATTAAAAAATCTATCTCCCCCCCTCCATTAAGGATTAATAGAAATTGTGATTTTTATTTTATTTTTTACAAGTTAAAAGCTGAGACAGAAATACTGCAATTGCAAATTGTGGGAAAAAAATTATACATTATGGTTTTAATTTGCAAAGTTGGAAAAATTATATATATTCATTCACCTTTTTCAGAACTATGGAAGTTTCATTTGGTAGAAACAAGAGATAGGATTTTAGCACTTGACAAAATGAAGCTCCTGGACAATTCCTGCTTAATGAAAAAAAATAAATCACTTAAAAAACAAGAAATTGATGTAGGGACTTTTAGAAAGCTTGCTATAGATTAAATGTAAATAAAATAATTACTTATTTAATTATTTTTTCACTGATTATTTAATTTTATACTTGCACAAGTATTTATTTTAAACAGTAAGATGTCTTTTTTATTTTTAAAATCTTATACATATGTTTTCAGTATTATATTAAAATATTTTTTATTAAACAGTATAAAAATTGTCACCTAAGCACAAAAGAAATTGAGTATATTGTATATGTATTTGAGAACTTTATATGCACTGATGGCAGGGTAATATAAATACTTATTTTATAAGAGAACATTGGATTATAATAATTATACATATTTTTTATAGCTGGTTTTTATTTATAAAAAATATCCTTATTCAATATCATAAGTAAGGAAGATCAAGGCACACCTGTAAGCCTGATTACAACTAAATGACATTTACAACTTTTATTGTAGGTTGGAATCCATTGTACATAATTTGAATTGTTGGTAACATAAACTTATTCTCCTAAGCAAACCCAAATGGGATCATATTTTGCTTATGAGAATAAGTTTATGGGACTTTCAAAAAATATCATATCTGCGCACACACCTCAACAAACTTTGATTTCCCCAACTTTTTTTTTTTTTTTAGACAGCATGGCTTGAAAGTTTTCAAAAATAACCTATCTTCTCATCTCTAAATGCCATTAAAATTGTTCAAGCAAATTTACAATATTTTTATTCAATTTAAAAGTAAAATTACATAAAGAAATTTGAGAATTTCAACACTACGATTTCCAACAATCATACTGACAATTGTATATTTGCTCACTTAAAGCTTATAAAATGAAATTATGAACCTTGATTTAGAATGACTTATTTCTTCATTCAAGTTGAAGAAAGGAAAGAGAGGAATTTGACAAGTGAAAATTGGGGATAAGCCTGAATCTCTCTGCTAATCACACCATGAATCAAGGAACTGCTAAAAAAATAGTGTGTGTAACCTTTACTCATTAATGATGTCAAGGTGTAATTCTTTCTGTTATTGAAGCAAATTTTAGAATTAAGCTAAAATTAAAAAAAAAAAAAGCCATACAGTGTACAGGCAAAATCAGAATGAACCAAATTAATTACATTAACATTATAATTTAAATATGAAATAACAGTTTTATGTTCATAAGAATTCAAAATATAAACTAAAATAAATAACCCTAAAGATATATATAAAATAAATTCTGCTTTTTAAATTTTAAAAACCAATTTAGAAACAGCATCAATCAATGTACTAGAGGTATCTTGTCACTTAATTCAAAAAAGGATTACACTTGATTAAATTAGATTTTTCTTTCTGTCATTGACTCGTAGTTTATCAAAAAAATTGAATTATCCAAGAAGAATCCTTGGTAACTCATAGTAACTTCAATTTAAAAGACCTCAATATTGGTGTAATTCAAATTAATAACATTGTTTAATTTAGAGTTATTTATTATTAGAATTATTTCATTCATTCATTTATTTTGAAAGTTGCCTAACTCCATTTTTCAGTTCTTCCCGGTTATCATGGTTACTTGCACAACTTAATGTTATTTATCAGTAAAGCATTTCAGGTTGCTTATATTTCTAGCAAATATGATAATTCTTAACCCATAAGTTTTCAGAGTTAGTTCAATAATCAAACCGTGTAGTTTGAAAGTGGCCTAACTCCATTAATACTTAATTCAAGATATTTACTATTGATAATGGTGGTAAAGTAGTGATGAAGGTAATTTTAATTAATTAGTATTTACAAGTAAACCTAAATTTTTGGACAATTGTGTTAGTTGAAAGAGCGTTCAATTAATATAAAACATAAAATTTAATATTAAATTTTAGAAATTATTTCACCCATGGGGAGAACATAACAAGACTATTTAGTTCAGGTAAGAATAAATAATCAAAGAAAGAATATTTTTGGAAGTTTTGGGATTTGGGTGATTTTAGCAAATAAAATGAATATGTCGAGCGAAACATTGTGGAATGAAGACGTCAAACAAACAGTAAAGGTTTTCGCCAAGAAATTGAAGTTATAGGTATTTATTAATTTCTAAACACAGAAAAGTTCCCGTTCTTATTGAATTCTTTTGAAATACGTAAAGGATGCTTAGAAGGAGTATTAAACTCTGTCACTGTAGGCAATGATTTATGTGGGATGATGGTTGGATTATCAAGAAAATTATCTGAGGAAGGGAAAAAGCACGTTCTTAACCATATTAAAAGTGTTTTAAAGATATATAAAATAAATTCAGTACTTTTTTTTTCAATTTGAAGCATTTTAAATTATGTTAAATGGACTTGGGCACCTTCAAATTTTATAATGAATCTAATTGTTAATTTTGAAAGTGGCCTAAATCCATTCTTGATAAGAAAACACATATTATTCACTTAATAATTGCCACTATTTTAATAAGAACTATAAATTTAACACCCTTAGATACAATTAAGCAGTATGACTCATTAGTATCCTATATGTATATTTTTAAATTCATTGAAACGCAAACACTCAAATATCTCGATTTGAAGATAATTGTACTTAGGCCACTTTCAAAATAAACGGCTCATATATTAACATATTTATACACTTATAAGACATTAAGTTCTTGAGACTATATTGTTCAACAGGTTATCAAGAAGGGGACCAAATTAGTCTCAACAATACAGTTTTTTATTTATAAGACGTTTCGGCTCTTTTGAGCCATCTTCAGTTCTAAAAACATTTAACAATACAATTAATAAATCAAAATATTTTATGAATACAGTCATTTAGTCATCTGTATTTATTATATACAGACCAGCAAAAGGCAGTATCAAATATATACAGGCAGACAAATTATTTACTCCCCTGTTTTCTTCTCCATTTCTCTCCTCCTTCAGGCTCCAGGTGGGCCACAGAGTTGTGATTACTCACACATTCTTGATGAACTTATGATAGGCAATAAAATTAACTTGGTTCGGCCGAACATGAGGTGCCTTATTTGAAAAGCTCTTAATCCAGCCTTGTCACCGCCTGTAGACTTTCCTTCCTCTTGCCGCCGCTAGGTGGCAGCACCTCTGGCACAGTGCCGTGTCCGCTTACGAATGATTAATTGTTTAGGAGACATTCCTAAACCACCCCAAAATGTTTATTTCCGTTAAAAATCCGAAGTCAGAATCCTATAAATTGCATATATCTAGGTAAGTCAAGATAATAATATTTTCTACTATTATATTGTAACACTTCTGTGGGTTAACAATATTTATTCAACGGAAATATACAATTATCAATGCCACACGAATTAAAAATACACAATTATTAGAACAGTTAAAAAAATTATCACTTTGTAGCACAAAAATAATCATATGGCTTGAACTTCACAATCAAGGCTAAGACTATCTGTCCAGTCACTCTCTCCTTTTTTTTTTTTTTTTTTTTTTTTTTTTTTTTTTTTTTTTTTTTTAACCTCACTTTATGCCACTAAGGCTAATCCGACGATGCTACAGTGGGAGTCCTAAATTTTGCCTATCCAGGTATAATTACGATAGGGATCTTTAACGAGTACCTGACATCGTACAGGCTCCATTACGCGTCCTATCCGAGGGACGGCATAGACAAGGATTTTTTACGCCCAATAAAAAATCCTAGGGCCACCTCGGGACGCGAACCCGCGACTCACTCGCTACTTATATAGGTCATCCCATAAGTAATGTCGGTTTTTAATATTCTGTTTGTTTATGTTTAGATTACTTTGTTTGTTTGTTTATGTTTAGATTACTTTTGCAGCTAACAGGTAAGGTACCAAAATTGGGAAAGTGGGTCCCTCACGAATTAAGCCCCGATAATTTGCAACAGTGACTGATCATTTACTTTTCTCTCCTCTCCCGTTTAAATCAAGAACCTTTTCCGAACAGGATAGTAACTGGAAATGAAAAGTGGATTTTCTATCGGTATGTTAGACGGTGGTTAGGAGCTGGAGAAACACCTAGGACAGAAGCGAGAGAAGGACTTCATCCAAAAAAAGTGATAATGTCTGTATGGTGGGATATGGAAGGAATCCTTTATCATGAATTCCTTGATCTAAATCAAACTATCACAAGATCTTTACTGTGATCAGCTGGACCGATTGAAGCGAGCAATTGAGGAGAAACCACCATCACTTATCTATAGACGCGGAATTTGATATGACGCATCTTGACAATGCGAGGCCACATGCTGCAAAACAAACATTGCAATAATTAAAGGACTTTGGATGAGAAATTATTTCTCACCCACCGTATTCCCCAGACTTGGCGCCTTCGGATTATCACCTTTTCCGCAGTGTCCAAAACTCATTAAGCGGCAAGAACGATGAGGTGAAAAACGTGGTGACAGTTTTTTTTCATTCAAAACCAAAGGATTGTTTCAGAACAGGCATTTAAAATTTGGTTTCAAGATGGCAAACTGTTATAGAACATGATGGTAATGGTAAATACATTTTAGTTTGAACGTGTTTCATCGATTTTATCCTATACCTTATAACACGCCATTAAAAAACGACATTACTTATGACCTGATATATAATGGTAAGGAGAACATTCCAGAACCTTCTCGACCTGCGTCGATGGTAATCGAACTTCGTAGTCACAAACACGTGCTATGACAGTTTGTTCCAATTAATAGTTCGTTGCAACGACTGGTCTGAGACTTAGACCATATTTTTTTGTTTAACGATTTAAAGGTGAAGTGATAGGTGTATTTACACGGCTCATAGTAAATGTAAACTTAATTTTAAAATGTTTGTCTCTTATGATATTATCGATTATTATCAAAGCTTGTGACTAACCTGGGTCATTAAATTCTGAGAAAAATCAATGTTATTATAAAAAGGCATAGTTAACTAAGTTTTGAAAAATTAATTCCAAAATTTTTGAGCTCTGAAAAGATCCTCACCTTTGTGCTGCTCCTTGTAATAGAAAATGTTTCATGGCCAACATAGAAAGAAGGTCTAACTTTTCTTAAACCTTGATGCCCATGTTCAAGTTCAGTGTAAGACATTGTTTCATCTATATTAATTGACATTTATAAAATATTAATTATGCCTTTCCGGAAACTGAGGGGGATTACTGTTCCTCTAAAACAACATAAATTGCATTTAGAAATCCACTATGAACTAAAGTCTCTAAACTAAAATATAATTAATTAACGATTATCTTGCACCATGTTTTTTCACACCTTTGATTTAAATAATTTGAGCATCATGTATTTACTCTCGAAAATACACTAAAATGTTTTATTATTAAATAAAAGTTTTTAATTGTGATAAAACAGAAATGCAAGAGAAATATTCCCAATTGTAATAACTTAAAATTTAAAAAATTTATGGGACACAATACATTAGCTGTAGAATATACACCTCATTAGTAATCAAAAAATTGAAAATTTTGTATGAAGTTTACCACTCAGGTTCAGAATGGTGCTTACACATTTTAGACCAATAGTCTATTTCTATATTTTAAGTACGTTGAGATGTGACAGTTTTTTATTGCGCGCATTGCAGTTCCACTATATTGCGCGCAAGTATGGTATAGAACATTCTAGAACCTTCTCGGCCTGCGTCGATAGTACTCGAACTTCGTAGTCACTAACATGTGCTATGACAGTCTATTCTAATTTCTAGTTCGTTGCAACAACAGGTCTGAGACTTAAACCATATATTTTTGTTTAACGATTTAACGTTACAATACAATTCAAATAAAAAATCTGGTGCGATACGCGCCAGTACTGGTGGTTGATCACCACACTCTTTCAAATGAACTTGATTCAAAGCCAAATATAATAGTAGGGTGGAATTAAAAAATTTCCGGAATAATTTCGACACTGAAATTTTTTCAAATAGCTAAATTCCTTGTAACGTTTACATCCGAAACTAAATCACGCTGTTGGGATATCAACAAAATTTGAGAATTCTAAAGAGAAGCGACAAGCCATAGAATACTTAATTTTCAGGAAAGAGAAAGAATGAAGCTTTAATCCATTTGCAATAAGGCATAATAGATTCATCCATGGGTATCTGATCTCAGGAGAGCCCCTCGATATTTGATGCTGTGGAGTAAGAAACAACGTTTTTCATATACCTATCTAATGAATGCCTTATTGTTTGTTAACGTCCCTTTATGCTACTAAGGCTAATCGGACGATGCTACATTGGGAGTCCTAAATTTTGCCCATCCAGATATAATTAGGAAAGGGATCTTTAACGAGTACCTGACATCGTACAGGCTCGGGACCTCCATTTTACGTCCTATCCATAGGTATATCTATAAAGAAATTTCCTTAAAACCAACTTTAAAACTTTAATTTCAATTTTCTCAAAAATGGAAATATTTAAGAAATTTATACATTTTTAAAAAATAGGCAGTATTATATCTAATCATACAACAAAATATAAAAGTGGGATGAAAATTGCTTCATTACTAAAAAAATCTGGTGCGTGCGCGCAACACACAACTTTCACTTAACAACTTACTTAGTTTAGAAATTGACGTGTTTTGCTAAATATCATTTTCCAAAGTCACACATTTTTCTACATTCATATCTTTTTTTTGTTAATCCTTGAAGCCGTTTTTGAGTAAATGAAAAAACCCCGTGAAAATGATACAAAATTTATTAAGTAAAGTCCCCCCTCCCGTAGATCAATTTTGATAAATTTTTTACAGTCATATCTCAGGCATGTAAATACATCAAATACCAAGTTTGATCAAAATCATTAAAACCGTTTTTGAGTAAATAAAAAAAACATGTGAAAATGATACAAAATTTATTAAGTAAAGTCCCCCCTCCGGTTGATCAATTTTGATGAAATTTTTACAGTCATATTTATGGCATATAAATAGATCAAATACTCAGTTTAATCAAAATCGTTAGAGCCGTTTTTGAGAAAATCGAAAAAAACTTAAAAAGTTATTAAATAAAGTACCCCCTCCCTTTGAGCAAATTTGATGAAATTTTTGCTGTCACATCGCGGGCTTATACATACTCTAAATACCCAATTTCAGGTTTGCACGATTTATAGTTTTTGAGCTAGTCTGTTCACTGTGTCGGTACACACACACACAGACACACACAGACCATTTCGCGGGACTTGGTTATTTTGACTCAGGGGACCCCAAAACGTGTATTTCCGTTGAAAACCGGAAGTCGAAAATTTTCACGATCGCAATACTTCCACTTACTATATATTTCATATTTATTTATTCAAGTGAAAGTAAAAATTGAAAACTAGTGATAAAATTCCATAAGTCTAGCTTTTTATTACTTTCACTTACCTATATATGAAATATATAGTAAGTGGAAGTATTGCGATCGTGAAAATTTTCGACTTCCGGTTTTCAACGGAAATACACGTTTTGGGGTCCCCTGAGTCCAAATGACCAAGTCCCGCGAAATGGTCTGTGTGTGTGTGTGTGTGTCTGTGTGTGTGTGTGTGTGTGTGTGTGTGTGTGTGTGTGTGTGTGAACAGACCAGCTCAAAAACTATAAACCGTGCGAACCTGAAATTGAATATTTAGAGTATGTATATGCCAGCGATGTGACAGCAAAAATTTCATCAATTTTGCTCAAAGGGAGGGGGTACTTTATTTAATAACTTTTTACGTTTTTTTCGATTTTCTCAAAAACGGCTCTAACGATTTTGATTAAACTTAGTATTTGATCTATTTATATGCCCCAGATATGACTGTAAAAATTTCATCAAAATTGATCAACCGGAGGGGGGGACTTTACTTATTAAATTTTGGATCATTTTCACTTGTTTTTTTATTTACTCGAAAACGGCTTTAAAGATTTTGATCAAACTGGGTATTTGATGTATGTATATGCCCGAGATATGATTGTTAAAATTTCATCAAAATTGATTAACCGGAGGGGAGACTTTACTTAATAAATTTTGTATCATTTTCACGGGGTTTTTTTATTTACTCAAAAACGGCTTTAACGATTAACAAAAATAAGATATGAATGTAGAAAAATGTGTGAATTTGGGAAATGATATTTAGCAAAACACGTCAATTTCTAATCTAAGTAAGTTGGTAAGTGAAAGTTGTGTGTTGCGCAAACGCACCAGATTTTTCAAAATAATTACTAAAACTATGGCAATGTTTAAATTTTCATTGGAAAGAACATGAGACAAATAATAATAAGGCTTCAGCTAATAATCAGAGAGGTAACTAACTACATTTGGTCGTTATAACGCCAAAGTGAAGTAAGCACCAAACTCCATATTTCGATAAAACTAAAGTTTAATTAAATCAAAAATAAAATAAAATTTAATTAAGTAATTAAAAAAACGAGAATTTTGACACTCCTTTTTCATGGGCTTCTGAATCCACAGAAAACTTTTTTATTAATATTCTTGATGTATTTTTAGGAATGAACGCTTTGCGTTCGTTTAATAAAGAATGCTTGGTCAAAACGAACTCTCAAAAAAGTTCTAATTTAGAATGATCTTGAACTGAATATTCAAAGTCTATGTTATTTAAGCTAGAAGTTTGAAGTTCGGCGCTTACTTCACTTAAGCGTTATAACGACCAAATGTAGTTAGTTATCTCTATGCTTATTATTTAAATCCTTATTATTATTTCTTTCATGTTTTTCCTAATGAAAATTCAAATATTGCCATAGTTTTAGTAATTATTTTGAATAAAATGTTTATTACTATGATATATATATATATATAAATATATATATATATATATATATATATATATATATATATATATATATATAAATATATCAATATTACTAGACTTATGGAATTTAATCACTAGTTTTCAATTCGTTTAGTAATGAAGCAATTTTGTATTACTTTTATATTTTGTTGTATGATTAGATATAGGGCCCGGTGTGGCTGTGCGGTAAAGTGCCGTACTCCCATGCCGGAGCTGCGGGTTCGAGTCCCGCCCTGGGTGGTGCTTTTCTTTCGTAGGAGAAGTATCACCCAGTGCCATGGGTGTTAGTATGGGCAGTATAGGGCTTCAATGGAAGCCTTAAAGTCCCGAAAAAAAAAAAAATAAAATAAAAAAAAAAATGATTAGATATAATAATGATAGATACTATTTTAAAAAAATATATAAAATTAAAAAAAAATGATCTTTTTGAGTAAATTGAAATTAAAATTTTAAAGTTGGATTTAAGGAAACTTCTTTAGTACGTTGTTGTATATCACATGAAATGCGCTGTTAAGAGACACCAATCTCATAGTCATTGTCAAATTTGGAAAACATCTACAGCTTTTTTTAATCATGATTTTTTCTGTTTCTGGACATAATTTTGAAGGCCTTGCAGGTCCATAATTCAAAAACGGGTGGACATATCTTAGTAATATCTCACACTTTTTCTAGGCAATACAAATAGTTCGAATTTACCAAATATCAAAAAAAAAAATCTGAGATGGTGAGGCTCAAGCCTGTGTTGAATTGACATGGATAGACGTATCTGATATTATCTCTAAGTAATCAGGAATGGCTATTTTAAATGGTACTAGCTACTATCAGTGGACCCATTTTTACTTTCACTTACCTATATATGAAATATATAGTAAGTGGAAGTATTGCGATCGTGAAAATTTTCGACTTCCGGTTTTCAACGGAAATACACGTTTTGGGACCCCCTGAGTCGAAATAACCAAGTCCCGCGAAATGGTCTGTGTGTGTGAGTATGTGTATGTGAACAGACTAGCTCAAAAACTATAAACCGTGGGAACCTGAAATTGGGTATTTAGTGTAGGTATATGCCCGCGATGTGACAGCAAAAATTTCATCAAAATTGCTTAACGGGAGGGGGTACTTTATTTAATAACTTTTTACGTTTTTTTTCGATTTTCTCAAAAACGGCTCTAACGATTTTGATTAAACTGAGTATTTGATCTATTTATATGCCCGAGATATGACTGTAAAAATTTCATCAAAATTGATTAACCGGAGGGGGGACTTTACTTAATAAATTTTGTATTATTTTCACGTGTTTTTTTTATTTACTCAAAAACGGTTTTAACGATTTTGGTCAAACTTGGTATTTGATGTATTTATATGCCCGAGATATGACTGTAAAAATTTCACCAAAATTGATTTACGGGAGGCGGGACTTTACTTAATAAATTTTGTATCATTTTCACGTGTTTTTTTTATTTACTCAAAAACAGGTTTAACGATTTTGATCAAACTTAGTATTTGATGTATTTATATGCCCGAGATATGACTGTAAAAATTTCATCAAAATTGATCTACGGGAGGGGGGACTTTACTTAATAAATTTTGTATCATTTTCACGGTTTTTTTTTTATTTACTCAAAAACGGCTTTAACGATTAACACAAATAAGATATGAATGTAGAAAAATGTGTAACTTTAGGAAATGATAATTAGCAAAACACGTCAATTTCTAATCTAAGTAAGTTGGTAAATGAAAGTTGTGTGTTGCGCGCACGCACCAGATTTTTTTTTTTAAATCTTATTATATTATTATATATATACTATATAATTATATTATTATATATTATATATAATATATTATATATTATATTATTATATATACGGCAAAAGGTGGTCTTTTTTTTCATCAATAGGGATTACAACTCGACAATTTAATCATGATTTTTTTCTGTTTCTGGACCTTTTTTTGAGGATTTTAGAGAATAATAATTAAAAATCTGGTGCGTGCGCGCAACACACAACTTTCACTTACCAACTTACTTAGATAAGAAATTGACGTGTTTTGTTAAATATCATTTCCCAAAGTCACACATTTTTCTACATTCATATCTTATTTTTATTAATCGTTAAAGCCGTTTTTGAGTAAATAAAAAACCCCGTGAAAATGATACAAAATTTATCAAGTAAAGTCCCCCCTGCGGTTGATCAATTTTGATGAAATGTTGGCTATCACATATTTGGCATATAAATACATCAAATACCAAGTTTGGTCACAATCGTGAAAGCCGTTTTTGAGTAAATAAAAAAAGCACGTAAAAATGATACAAAATTTATTAAGTAAAGTGCTCCCTGCGGTTGATCAATTTTGATGAAATTTTTACAGCCATATCTCGGGCATATAAATAGATCAAATACTAAGTCTAATCAAAATCGTTAGAGCTGTTTTTGAGAAAATAAAAAAAACACGTGAAAATGTTACAAAATTTATTAAGAAAAGTCCCCCCACCGGTTAATCAATTTTGATGAAATTTTTACAGTCATATCTCGGGCATATAAATACATCAAATACCCAGTTTGATCAAAATCATTAGAGCCTTTTTTGAGAAAATCGAAAAAAACCTAAAAAGTTATTAAGTAAAGTACCCCCTCCCTTTAAGTAATTTTGATGAAATTTATGCTGTCACATCGTGGGTGTATACCTACACTAAATATCCAATTTCAGGATCGCACGGTTTATAGTTTTTGAGCTAGTCTGTTCACATACACACACACACACACACACACACACACACACACACACACACACACACACACACACACACACACACACACACACACACACACACACACACACCCTTTCGCGGGACTTGGTCATTTCGACTCAGGGGACCCCAAAACGTGTATTTCCGTTGAAAACCGGAAGTCGAATTTTTTCACGATCGCAATACTTCCACTTACTATATATTTCATATATAGGTAAGTGAAAGTAAAAAACGGGTAGAAATATCTCAGTAATATTTCACAGTTGTTCTAGACGATACAAGTAGTATAGATTTACCAAATTTCAAGAAAATCTGAATTGGTGAGGTTCAAAATAATATATTTTTATGTTGATTTGACATGGAATGGACCAGATATTAAACGGAAGAAAAATGATAAATGTTTTGAAAAAATATTTCAGAGCCTTTCGGCTAAAGTTTTGAGAAATGGGCAACGTAGCAAGAGAAGTATAGCCGTAGCGCCATAGAAGCCTTAAATACGTTAATCGACGAAGTAGTTAATAGGAGCCGGAGGTTTTTTGCCTGACTATCCGCCGGTGGGGGTAGCCCTGGAGGGGAGCTAGATAAGGGAGGGACCTCGCTCCGACGGGCCAGTCCGCACCCAACCATGGCCACGCTATCAGAGCCCTTCATCGTCAGCTACGTCGTCGATCAGTACGTCGACACCTCCAGCGACTCCTCCGTCCAAGAGCCCTTCTCCCTTCAGGACGATGAGGCCGAGAAGAGGAAGAAGGGTGTGCCCGCCGTCGTCCTGAGGAAGAGGCGCTTGGCTGCGAACGCCAGGGAACGCCGGAGGATGCAGAACCTGAACCAGGCCTTCGACAGGCTGAGGACGGTACTCCCGCAGATCGGCAACGACAGGCAGCTCTCCAAGTTCGAGACCCTCCAGATGGCCCAGACCTACATCAACGCTTTGTACGATCTGCTAAGGTAGCCGAGTTTTAAAGAAAATTTCGCTCCCTTGTCCGTCCAGAATTTCCAGTCATTAGTATTTAAATTTATTTTGTTGCACGTTGCGATGCCAAAATATTATTAATAGTAGGACGTTAATCTTAGATATATTTTTATAAAATGTCTTTAACCATATTGCAATAGTATTGAAACTTTATTAATTTTTATGATCATTTCTTGTAATATGGCACGCTCTTCCAAATTTTGTAGATCATATAAATTTGTTAAAATTGATAATCTAAAATAATTTTTATCATTCATTAATTATCGAGATATTAATGCTGAGCCAACAATAATCACTGCTCTTAATTTTTAGCTTGTATTGTAGTAAAATTTATTATTGTTTCGACACTTCTTATGAGCTCTATGATTGACGTCCTGAGCTTCACTATGTGTAGAATTATTTATAAGAGATAGTAGAAACAGGGACCAACTCGCGACAAGGTAGGAGCAAGAATCGCGTACCTTCAAGTTCTAGGAACCATTTCCAGAAGTGGAGGCGTTGTTGTTGTTTCAAGGTGGAAGCCCTCAAGAAAGATCACGTCCTCTTGCCATTCTCACCTCTAAGTCATTATTTTCTTTTTCTGTCTTAGTCATTCCTATTTGTAAGATAGTTTGAGAATGTAGTGTTTTATTTACCATACTTTTTAAGTAATGTATCGACCAGTATTTTCTGTCGCCAGTAAAATGTATTTAAGCCCAATATACTGTTGTAAATTCCTAGTAATTTATAGCGAAAGGAAACTTTACAAAATTTCATGGAAAACATTTCTTTTCTTTGTTTTGATTCGTATTAATGATATGTTTCTGGAATTATGTAAATATAAAATACTTGTAACGAGCGATTACCAATTGACCATGTGTTCAATGATATTTGCTGTAAAACTGGTAATGTTAAAAAGTCAAAGATTGTTTTAAGTTTAATGATTGTTATTACTTTTGTAAGTGAATCCAAGCAGGAAAATGTATAGACTTAAATGAAACTCTGTGATATATTCTTAGTTAGCAAGTAGGTTAGTTTTGACTAGTAGTTTATTTTATATATTTTGAATAAATAAATCTAATTTTTATCAATTATCATTGTTTTTTCATTGAATAGTATCTACCATTCCCTGGTCTTCAGCATGTTGACAAATATCTCAAGTAAATATTATTAATTTATTAATTTTTTCACATTAATAAATTTAAACTTTTATAATCAAATTTTTTTAAATAATAATAAAGATCAGAAATTTCTATCATTATTGAATTATTGATTGTAACCTGAAGCCAGGACTAAAATGTTTTTAAAAAAAGTTAAAATTTTTATGTTTTTAATATTTTTGATTTAGGAAAAATGGTTTTGTGTAAAGAATTAAATGAATTTTTGGGTAGTGCATTCTTAAAATTTTAAAGCTTAATAGACAATCAGGATTAGGTATAATAACAATAAATTAAATACTGGATCTAATTAGATCTGAATAAATCCTGGAACCATTAAAACAATATTGAAACGTAAATTGAGGCCCATGAAGCACCCTTTATTTAAGGTAGGTCTAGTTAAACAACTTGTCACAAACCCGCATTTTATATACTCACAAATTTTTATTAGAACCTGAGTTTGCTGTGTAAATTCCAAACAAAGAATATTTTTTAAATTTGTTTGCACATAACATAACAGATTTCTAACACTTTTTAGACTACACCTTGATTGATAAATATAAACATTCTGGTCGTTTCCAGCCTTGTAAGTGCTAAATAAACTTTTATAAAACTTATTTTACAAAAGTCCAGCTTTTTCAATCGTGTTTTTCTTAAAACTATAATAAATAATAATAAAGTTTAATAACTTTTCGGACTAAACATCCGTTATACAGAAAGCACTGGTATCTATGTATGCGTTATTTTCTAGATGTATTTACAAATACAATGAGGTAATTTTTAATTAGTTAGTCTTTCTTTATAGGGGTTATAGAAGCAATGCTTGTTTTCTCACTAATTGCTATTAAAAGATCTAATTTTCTTTATTTGTTTTACTTCGTTGTAAATTACAATTCATTATTATTTTATATAATTATATAAATATATTTATATATAATTATATATATATATATATATATATATATTATATATAATTATATAAATATTTATATATAATATATATATATATATATATAAATATTTTATATAATTAATATACTATTAAAAAACAACACTACTCGCAATCTTGCTCAACTATTTGATAGCAATCTGCCGATGTAAATAATAGAAATTTAATTAAACAAACCATAATAATAGCAAAAATATTTATGCTTTATCATTAAAAAATTTCTCATTGGTCGATCGAAAATAGGGTGAGTAGGTATACCGAAATGAATAAATATGGCTTAGTTAGACTCATGCCCTACTCTGGCATTAAAGTCTCCCATGGTTTTTGTCTGTTCCATGTCTTCTTTTACTAGCCGTTAATTTTCTGCTGCTGATCTACATAGATCAAAAATTTTATTTATGTTAATAATCTTAAAGATTTCTAATGTAAATCTCACCTATTGGTTCATACGATTTTTTAATGTACTCTGATTTTCATTTCTCCCTTTCCAAGCTATAAGGGTTTTTCCAGGCCTGGGGTGAGGGAGGGTGATTGATGCCGACTTATGAAAAACAAAACCTGGTACACTTGAGTTGAACTCACTAGCCATGCGTTTATACCTCACCAACATTTGAATAAATATAAATCATACACTGGAGTTGTTCTCCTTTTAACTCAACAATCTAATGCCCCATCATGTTACAATCTTTTATCAATAAATAATAATTATAAAGTAATACATTACATTCTTTTAGTCGATTCCGTTTCGTCTCCAGTGAGTATGTCATTTAAATGACATAAAATACAATAACTAATGAAACTCCTTGATAATTATACTAAACTTATTAATTCTAGATCATGTCCCAAAGAAACAGTAACAAAGGTTTCTTGAAAGCTGGGGCCTAACTTTTCCAGGACGGGTAACTTTATTTTTTTTTCCGCGCCTTCTTTCAACCCCCCCTCCCCCTGAAACCTCATGTCCAAAGCTATATATTATTATTTTATTGACTGAATATGAGGCCATAACAATCAAAGAACATTTTTAATTTTTATTTTTTTTATTGGGCATAAAAATTCTTCGATATTTGCCTCACCCCAAATCATACTATTCATTTACTTTGCAATTATAATTATAAATATTGATATATCTTCGGGTGCGCGTTTAACTAGCTAATCTGCAAATGCTTAAATTTTCAGGTGATCCAACAGTCCCTTATTTTTCGTGCAATTCAGTGGATCAGCCCCAGCCTAGGTCATAGTTCAACCCTTTTCATAACCTTCGTCTCTTTCTTCCAGTGCCTTTATTGACTTTCGTTCATGAATATAAATTCATTAGCTAACCCAGGATATTTTTTTTTTTTTTTTTTTTTCAAGCCCCCTTAGTAAATTTATTGTATAATAACAATACAAATGTTTTATGTATATTAGAGGCTTTTACTGTAACAATGTTACATTTTTGGTTATGATTACATTATGTGGTTATGATAATGTTTTGTTGTTACATGTTTCTCAATGTTATTTACCTTGGAGTGATGGGGCTCATACATTTTTTGTGTTGGGAGTTCCCACAATAATGATTAATCTAATTATCTTATTAACTAGAAATATCCTACTGACTTATATTCGAGAGGTTGAAAATAGAGCTGTTTTGCCAGCGAACTGGAGCCGGTGGCGGAGTCAGTGTGTTGAACAGAGGGTTCGATATACCAGGCAACGAAACCTGAAATTTTATATGCCTTTTCTTGATGAATTCTGAAGTCTTTTCTAGCTCAAATATTTCATGCAGTTGTTCACCTTCTTTTTTTTTTTTTTTTTTTTTTTTTTTCCTACCCAGGATAAACATTTTGCAGATAGATTTATCACAGATTAAGAAAAGACTTTCTATGAAATGGAACAATGGGACAGAAAACAAGTTTCCGAGAATGGAACTTAGAACAGTTTCATTAATATGAATGGATTCAATTCAAGTAAATAAAAAAGTTACGGCGATTAACAAAGGGGGGGGGGGCAACTTTATACATATGTTGAATTTCATTGAGACAAAAAAAAATGCATTTCATAAAGATACTCATAGAATAATTTAAAAGAATTATAATCGAACATTATTTACATTTTATATAATAATAAATACATTTTCGACTTCAAAAGTTGTGTTCGTGTTATTTATTCATATCTCATATACGGTTTTTTGATTCTTAATGGAAATTTACAAGTAATGAAAAACCGATCATAGAGATTTTATTATTTGTAAATAAACTAAAAAATAAGTTTAGTGTTACTGGTACCTACTTTAACAATAGGAGAGCAATACAATTATTTGGAAGAGAGGAATGCCTAACCAAGTCTTGGAGGGGGCACCGCTGATTGGGTCATAAGAACTTTAGCGAACATAGTCGCTGTGTTCATCATTTTCTCCACATTAAATTTTCCAAATCTGTCGGACAATAGCAGCACCCTCTCGGGGTGGTCTATGCCAAGTTGTTATTAAGCAATTATGACACCCTTCCGCCTGGAGGTGTGGAAAGAGAATGGTGGAGAGGAAAACCAACAATTAAAGATCGGTACCCGTTATCCTATCGATGGGGAAAAAACTCCATCAATTGGAGGAACTACACTCACACTTTTTTATGTAAGGGAAGGGTTGGTGAGGAGCAATTGGCCCGCAGCCGATGGAGATGAGCGGTTAGTTATGGGCCAGGTAGTCAGTGTTCTCGCTTCCGATTTAAAAAAAAAATCAAATTATCTTTATTAAATTATTTAGAACATGAGTAATATTGAGGATTTTTAAGTTATTACAAAAATTTAGGAAAATTCAACAAAGCGTCATTCGTAGATATATTTGCTAAGTAGATACTTGCATGACCATTACAACTTGTAAAGGAACAAATAGTACTACCGGGACTACAATTCTACCCCAGAGGGTCCAGCATAATTTTGCCGCCCTCCCCCACTCCATGAAAAGTCAACATGTTAGTAGGGACCTAATGCATTTTGTTTGAAATATTTATCTTAATGAAATTGTATCAAGTTCATTGACTGAATACAGGTAAAAAAACCTTAATATAGGGGTCCCCTGTGGTGTAGTGGTTAGCATAGAAACCTACAATTCTAAAGGTCTCGAGTTTGCGTCCCGAGTTGGCCCTCGGATTTTTAATGGGTGTAAAAATGCCTTGTCTATACCGTCCCTCGGATAGGACGTAAAATGGAGGTCTGGGGCCTGTACGATGTCAGGTACTCGTTGAAGTTCCCTATCCTAATTATACCTGGTTTAATTACAAAATTTAGGACTCCCACTGTAGCATCGCTCGATTAGCCTTAGTGGCATAAAGTGACGTTAAAAGAAACAAACAGACCTTAATATATAAACAATTTTTCTATTTATGCCAAAAATAAATAGTTTCTATAAATTTGAGTAGTGCTAAACAATGCCGCTAAGAGTAAGGGCCCCCTTTGTCCCTCTCTTATTGAAAATCCCCCTGATTAAACCAAAGTGTTTTCTACACATGACACGTCATAACGGTAAGCTCTACCTTTTTTTTTTTTTTTGAAAAACGTGTAAATCTTAAAAATATTTCAAATTACTCATTTATTGAGGTAGGAAATGTTAACTCTAAATCAAAATGGTAGGGCAGAAAAATACATCTAACATTTAACTGACTGAATTTGCTTAGTCATCAAAGTTGACACAGTGATCTATTGTTTTCGATCAAAAAAAGAAATATAATATAAATCAATATAAATATAATTAATATCACATATGGGACATTCTTTTACAAATCGAACAGATTTGGACAAAAATTGACCGACACATTTTAGATTTAACTGAAACTTTTTTTACGGGTTCTATATCGAAAAAAAGAGATACGTGTAAGAGGATTTTTTTTTTTATTTTCGATATTTTGAAAAATAAACAAGATCGAAAATTCGTGAATTTGATGATTTATCGGTAATAGCCTATTTTTCAAAAAATCATAACTCCGGTTCTGTTTAAGCTAAAAAATCTAATTTTTTTTTATTTTGAAGGTAAAAAGACAAGCTTTAAGAAAAAAATACTGTCAAAAGAGATTGTCGAAAAATTCAAATTGTTATTAACAATTTCAATGTTTAAATCGGTTTTTAACAGTGGCCCCACCCATGAATCAACTTTTTACTATTTTTATCGTATTCTGCGTCAAATTTTCTACCGAAAACGCTTTTAAAAACGATGGAGAAGTTATTTTTACTGTAAGATAAAAATTAATTAATTTAGCGCGGTACGTCACATCGACAAGTGGGTCACATTTTACGGCTCATATTCTTGTTTTACACCGTTTATTTCTTAAATATAAATAATTGTTTCATTGTTTTAATTAAAAAACATATTTTAGTAGCCAAGAAGATGGGAAAAATAGAAAAAATACATAAATAAAAATAAATAAAAAATATTGTTGAAAATGAAATTTTTTTATTAAGATTTCGATAATGCATTAGTTAATAAGAACAATATTTGGAATGTTTACATACAATATTTAAAAATAAGACAATGTTTACATTTTCTGTTTAAATTTTTTTACAATATCCTTTTTTTCGCAAGATGAAAACCGTTTTGCTTCCAATTGCTGTAAAGAAATCGGATTAATACAATGATATTTTAAAGTTTCTTTTATTGTTAAAGCTTTTTGGAAACGTTCGGACAATTTGATGATTTATCGGTAATAGCCTATTTTTCAAAAATTCATAACTCCGGTAAAAAATTAATTGATTTAGCATAAGAATACAAATGAGAAAAAAAAAACAATTGTCTGAACGTTTCCAAAAAGCTTTAACAATAAAGAAACTTTAAAATATCATTGTATTAATCCGATTTCTTTACAGCAATTGGAAGCAAAACGGTTTTCATCTTGCGAAAAAAAAGGATATTGTAAAAAATTTTAAACAGAAAATGTAAACATTGTCTTATTTTTAAATATTGTATGTAAACATTCCAAATATTGTTCTTATTAACTAATGCATTATCGAAATCTTAATAAAAAAATTTCATTTTCAACAATGTTTTTTATTTATGTATTTTTTCTATTTTTTCCCATCTTCTTGGCTACTAAAATATGTTTTTTAATTAAAACAATGAAACAATTATTTATATTTAAGAAATAAACGGTGTAAAACAAGAATATGAGCCGTAAAATGTGACCCACTTGTCGATGTGACGTACCGCGCTAAATTAATTAATTTTTTTCTTACAGTAAAAATAACTTCTCCATCGTTTTTAAAAGCGTTTTCGATAGAAAATTTGACGCAGAATACGATAAAAATAATAAAAAGTTGATTCATGGGTGGGGCCACTGTTAAAAACCGATTTAAACATTGAAATTGTTAATAACAATTTGAATTTTTCGACAATCTCTTTTGAAAGTATTTTTTTCTTAAAGCTTGTCTTTTTACCTTCAAAATAAAAAAAAATTAGATTTTTTAGCTTAAACAGAACCGGAGTTATGAATTTTTGAAAAATAGGCTATTACCGATAAATCATCAAATTCACGAATTTTCGATCTTGTTTATTTTTCAAAATATCGAAAATAAAAAAAATCCTCTTACACATATTTCTTTTTTTTCGATATAGAACCCGTAAAAAAAGTTTCAGTTAAATCTAAAATGTGTCGGTCAGAAAGGTGTTCGGTTTGTAAAAGAACGTCCCATATAGCCTAAATAATGACATTTATATTATTTCATAATTATGCCTAAAAGTATATTTTCTGTCATAATTTAACATTTGAAGAATTAAATAATTTTTTTTAACATTTTTTTTCAGCATTCTTTTATTGAGATAGCTCCAATTCGTATCCAACTAAAGCCAACTTACCGTAATTTCCTAACACGGTGCTAACTTAGGTAACCTAATAATCATTACGAAAATAAACAAAACACGAAATTCGTCAACTTAAATGGCACTAACCGTTATCCGTGGAGAACAGGCATAATGAACGCCCTTGTAGAATCACCACCTGCCCGAGTCGTGAACGGGAGGACATCGAGATTACAGAGTGCAATAGACTCTGCAATTAGAGCAATGCAGTCTGGTATTAGCCCCAACGGGTCACGGGCCGACAATTAGTCCTGATTAGGGATTGCACCAGCGGTCCCGCGGAAAATAAAATGCTCACTCAGGAAATGCCAAACAGTCAAGTCGTCTGCTGGGCTCCAGGATCTTGAAGTAATAGTTAAATTGGGCGCTCTGGGAGCCGTGAAGTGAGCAGTCGTGTTCTAACCCTCAATCCACATTTTAGGAAAAGTATCCATTTTGCTTAAGAGTAGGTATTTTTGAGCGACGGAGAACACTCCGCTTACAATGGTTTCTTCCTTGACAGCGAGTTTTAAAAAGTTCGATTCAACCCTTGAAATGAGTTTACTATTGGAATCTGATATACTACCTCTGGAAAAATTACTTTAGGTAATTATATTATTTTACTTTGTTGACAAATTTGTATGTGGAATCATGGAATTTTCTTTAATTAATTGGAATGGGTTTTCTTTTATTGTTCAGAAGCTTTATACCAGGGATGTTACGCGTAAATCATTAATCTTTACGTTGTTCAGTACAGAATAGTAAAGGATATGTAAAGAATGTTAAGGATTCTAAAAGGGAAACTATTACTGAGTTGGTCGGAGATTTTTAAATTCTAGGTCTTATACTGTGATGTACATAAGGAGGCCAAGGATTCCCGAAATCCCTGGACATCAGTGATATAAAGTTGTGGAATAGTTTGGTGATTAGTTTGACTAAGACACTGGTGCCCTCTGGAATCTTAACCCTTTAGCCCCGAGTTACGGTTTATTAAGTTTTACTGTTTATAAATTTGAATCATTGGGAGGGAATAGCTTAAAGGGTGGGGGAAATCAGTAACAATTTGGACTAATTTTATTCAGAATGAAAAAAGAATAATAATTATTTTCACCAGGTTTACGTAATAGGTTTTTCAGTTTATTAGTAGAAATTATGTAACAACTACTTGCTCCCCTCAGCTGCTTTTTATTCTCATTTCTCCTCTACCGAGTTCTCAATTTAAGCCACTAGTCAGTGGCTTCCTTGTGTCTTGGGGTGTACAGTAAACTAAACCGAAAAAAAATCCGGTTTTCCAGATATGTGCCATAGCCTGCAAGATAGATAACTAATGGAGGAAGGAAAAGGCCTCTCTCAAATGTATTATTCTAAGTGAAAATCAAACCTATTTCAACCTTTATGTTAGGAGATAATATTAGTGTAAAACTTATGTGGGTTTAAATAATTTTTATTTGACAAAATAATAATTTACAATGCCAGACAAGCAATAAAAACACAAATAATCAACAAGGTATCATCACAAAGTATCATCTTGTAACGATACATTATCACAAAAGTAACCATACGATTCGATCATCAGAGCAAGAGTGACTCTCCAGTCCATTGCTCCTTATTTTTAGTCTAAATTCGAACATTCTAGAAGGTTCTCAAGAAGCGCAGAAGATTCTCGTCACTAACAAATAGTAGACCAGTTTGTAACTGTTCCATCAAAAGGTCTATAACTCTTTTCGATCATATGTTTTGTGTTTCGCGTTACATTTGTTTGTTTAACGTCCCTTAATGCTACTAAGGCTAATCGGACGATGCTACAGTGGGAGTCCTAAATTTTGCTTATCCAGGTATAATTAGGATAGGGATTTTTAACGTACAGGCTCGGGACCTCCATTTTACGTCCTATCCGAGGAACGGCGTAGCCAATATTTACATTTGTTTAATAGACATATTTGATGATGTCTATATTATTTGATAATGAAATATTCGTTCGAAACATATTAAACGTATATAAAAATCCTCGGCACCCATTTAAGATATAATAAATTTCTGTAGCTGGAACAATGGTTTAGCTAATACTTCAAAATTATCCAGAAACTTCCAATATGGAGGATGTATATGATATGTGATGAAGGAGTGAGGTAAGGGTCTCATTGAGATCGTTTTAATGGGAACGGTTACACAATGTCTAAAGAAATACTAGCTTGTTTACATCCTTCAAAATTTTATTTTTCTTTACTGCTCCATTCATAGTTCATAATAATTATGCAAATTCAACATCAAACACATTAAACAATCATCGATTTGAATTGGTTCCTTCCAATGACATTTAATTTCATGCCAATGTAAAGAAATCGGGACAATCTGTTTATTTATTTAAGATAGATAAAAGAAAATTAACCTAAAATTAACTGCTTACTAAGAATTCCATTGAAGAAATTAAAAGGAAAAAAGAGTCGACTCGGCGTATTCACTTTCACGAATGGCCGGTTCAAAGAATTTCTTTTGTCTTTCATTCAAAGCATCACATGGCGATCAATTGAAGGGAATATCCTTGAAAAGTTTCAGTGGACAGCAGTTCCGATATAAGATCGAGTCTTGATAAGGAATCTGATCACAGTATAATTACGTATAATTTTCTCAGCATCAATGTCCTTTGAAACTGATAATTAAAATTAAGGATAATTATTTCTTTGATAAGAAATTAAAAGTTTGAAAAGAAATTCTAGATAATTTTGGAGAAAAAAAAAAATATTTTTTCCGCATTTTAAGAAAGAATAATACGCAAATGCGCAGACCAATATATTGGCGATCCTTACCAATATTATAAGGAAGATTGAAAAAAAAAAGGTGTTTAAATGAGACTGATGATGAAGCGTTATAGATGGAGTTCGGTAAGGAACTCAAAAGATGCATTGCACGAACATTAAGGTTAAAGGATTGCTCAATGGAGGCGATTCTATGAGAAGCGACCTACAGATCTGTGGTTGAGATCTTGTGTTTAATCGTTGAATAGAGGTCGACAATTTAATAGCGGAATAATTTATTTGACTCAACTTTCCCTTTGTCATTCCTTGCTCATAAGACATACACTAGCCGAATCGTTAATATCTATATTTGAAACAAATATCACTCACTTTATATTTTTCTGATCTTCTGATGGTTAATTAAGCCTAAAGATGGTTTACAAGCTAGGCATCTTCAAGATTGGGAACTTGGAGTATTAGTAGACCTGTGGCCCAAACTACAAAAGTAGGTATTAATTGCCTGCACAATTATTTCTTTTAGCGGACAAACGAAGGGAGGAAAAAAGATGAAGGTAAAAATGAAGACTAGAGGGTGTTTAAGTTGAAAAGCCGTGGCCGGTACCGATGAGGATTGACAGTGGTAGATAAAGCTAACCAACAATTATGCTGCGGTGAGCCTGCAATTAGTTGCTCGAGTTGCAACGATCCCTGACAGCCTTTTCTGCAATTCATCCCTTTTCTTCAAGGTTCGGTTTTTACGAAAATCAAAGGTGAGGGGGTTCTCTCATCGGACCTCCTCCCCTCGCTATTGTCTGAACCTCCCTCTGCTCTCAGAGTACGTCCCATAGAGAAATGGGAGGAGTCATAGAAGTGTATTCGCAACCTATTAAAACAAATGATTGGTGGATTAAATATTCTACAACGTACATAGATAAGACGTAAATAGAAATAGTGATCATTTAGAATTGTCGGTTATATTTACTTACACATACAAACATCACTGATTCTGATTCAATGAACAGTTCGGTTTTTTCTTTTCTCTTTTTAATAACACTGGACACATGGTTTCAGCCAATGCTTCCTAGGAGCCGAGAAATATAAGAGTAATGTGAAGCTTCTTATGCTGCCTATAGGGCATGGTTGGCGCCGCTTGGTGGCATGGTTTTGCGGCGAAAGCAGTTTCACTTAAAGAAAGATTATAATCAAAGATTTTAAAAAACATTTCATATTTTCATTTTTCCAAGCCTGTCGATTCTAATTCACAGATTTGCTTATTATTCAGGAATTCCACATTTGACTAAAAGGTTTAATTTAACTCAATTCTTATTTAATTAATTATTCCTCTATTGTAATTTGTAATTTATTTCATGATTACATTTTCCTCTCTATGCCCGTATTTTATTGAGCGATAACGTATCGCTTGTCCAGGGCAAGGCTGGTTTAACTGAAAAAAAAATTTGCAATTTTGATTTTTTTTCACGAATTATCTTCAAATATCCTCTACTATCTCCTTCCGAGACCGTTTATAAGTACCCCTATACGGTCAATATTAATGATCAATATTCATAGATCAGTACATATTGAAAGGCTAAATTGAACGTTTAGGATAGCATCAAACATATTGGCAGCATATTGATATGTTAAAATCTATATTGAAGTGTTTTTATAGATTTTCTATTGATGTTTATAAGGTTCGTTTGTTTGTTTGTTTAACGTCACTTTAGGCCTCTAAGGTTAATCGGACGATGTTACAGTGGGAGTCCTAAATTTTGCCAATCCAGGTATAATTAGGATAGGGATCTTTAACGAGTACCTGACATCGTACCTCCATTTTACGTCCTATCCGAGAGACGGCATGGCTAAGGATTTTCTACTCCTAGGGCCACCGGTGGGCGCGAACCTTTAGTATTGTCGGTGTTGTAGGTAGCATTGTAGGTTCCATGCTAACCACTATACCGCAGGCGACCCCATGTTTATAAGGTATATTTGGATCATCCTAATTATAGTACCTATCTATCAAAATGGATTTTTTTTTTTTTTAACCAGACTATAGTGTCTGAAGTGTGTAAACTGAAGAAAATAATTAACACCTTTTGTCCTAATTTAGATAGAAATAGAAATAATGGGTGATAAAAATAAAACGTGCACAACAGAGCGAACATTGAAAGCAAAACCAGCAGTTCCAGTAAGAATGTCTATTCATCCTATTGATATATCATATAGAGGAACGTATATGAAAGCTATAATGAAGCGTATTGATGAATCTTCAAGCTAATGATCAATGCAAATCGGTCAATAATATTGACCTTTTTAGGGGTGCTACAAACCGTGACAGTGATGATTCGTGAAATATGTCAACAATCAGATAAAGCAGGGAATGGATATCAAAGAAGGGAAAAGGGGAAACTCTCGTGAAAAAGAAAAATTGTATTTTTAAGTTAGACCAGTTTTTTATTGTACCAGCGATAGCTTAGTAATCAATAGAATCGTTTTATTGAATATATAACAACTATATACAATTTACTTGTCTAGATCATGTCAGATATAGGTTTCTCTGTTCCTATAAAATAACTCATTTTAGCCAACATGCTAAACTACCTGAACCAATCGGTTTGACAATGTTCCGACGAGTTACCCGAAATAATGAGCAGTAGCCTTCGCAATGATGGAGGGGGCGCAATACATTACCGGCGCAACACCCGCCAAAACATCCCAAAAATGCAGAAAAAGCGCTGGCTAATAGAGGAGCTAGTTAGCCGGAAGACAACCTGTCATTATTGTGGGCAGGTAGGGCGCCGCTTCTCGGCCTTTTGTTTCTTCGTTCCTCCCTCTTCCTCTCCTATTGGAATGATATCCCCTCGTAATGAGGGTGTTTCTTGGAAGGTCTTTCTCAAGGAGGCTTTTTAACGGAGTATCTTAGTGTAATGACATTGCTTGATAAGTATTGAAAATTGTGTCTTCTCCGATCATCAGACAATACCTGAGTTTAGGTTATGTTGCGCAGTTAACCCGCCTGTTCAAATAAAAATGTATGAGACGAAGGAATAGGTAAAGAAATTTGGAATTTAGCTATTGTATCAAAGTCTTATTACATACAGTTGAATGTCTAGTAAGACTTGGGTAGGAAGGATTGTCTATTCTAAATTCTGTTCCTGTATCCTTGCTATATTCATATTTAACGTTATATTGTAGAAATCCTTGCAAGAAATGTAATGAAATAAAAAAATCTGGTGCGATGCGCGCAACACACAACTTTCACTTACCAACTTACTTATATTAGAAATTAACATGGTTTTTTAATAGCCATTTCTATACATAATATAAAAACACACACACACACACACACACACACACACACACGCACGCACGCACACACACACACACGCGCCCACACACACACACACACACACACACACACACACACACACACACACACACACACACACACACACACACACACACACACGCACACCCACACACACACTCACACACACACACACACACTCACAGACCATTTACCGGGACTTGGTTATTTGGACTCAGGGGACCCCAAAACGTGTATTTCCGTTGATAACCGGAAGTCGAAATTTTTCACGATCGCAATACTTTCCTTACTATCTATTTCATATAAAAAAATAATTTTAAATGGTCCTAGAGTTTATATCTGCAGCAATTACCAAATCTCGCGTTACGCCACATAATTCACAAAACAAAAATGCGTAAAAATTGCCCTGAAATTAGTGTTCGACCGAAACCAAAATTTTAGCCGAAACCGAATTTCGGCCATAGACCTTGTTTCAGGCCGAAACCGAAACCGAAACCGAAACTTATTTACGTGTCTACATATAAGTATGTAATATGTCTAGTTTAGCAATAATATCAATTAAAGCTTATAAAATAACAGTAATTTAACTCAATTATTCATATAATAAGTGAGCTGGTATACAAGAGTGGTAAAACAGGTGTATTAGTTAAGTTATAGGATCGAATCCCGGTCCCCTCCTTCCTAGTGCGGCTGGTCCCCGTGGGATGTTAGACCATACCACCTTCACTAGTACAGCCCTAAAAGTTGAAATAATCTTGAAATTACAGGCTGATATTAATAAAAATTCATATTATTATTTATAAATAATAAATACTATAGTAAGTCTTTCCATAATAAAGCTGATAGAATACAAAATGACGGCCTATTGAATACGTAAAGCTGTATGTCAGAAGCTATTTAATCTACTGAGTCAGTTTTGGTTTCAAATGTTAGTGGATTTAATCTAGTTTGAAAATTTATGGATAGTTTTTGGTCTAAAACGTGCTTCTTCATAGTAAAAATTGAGACAAGTTTTTGGGATGTCATTGGTGAACCGCTGTGGGAAAGGGGGCTGGCTGCCAAGGTTGAAAAATTGGTTTTGAAACTGATTCTCATTCCAAGACAAAGACCTACTACCACCATTTGATGCAACTTTTATTGACAAGGTTACTTACTAGAATATTTTTTTCAATTTTGAATTGAATCTTTGGACATGTCAACTAATTTAAGTTTAAGTATTTAGAATATATATTCTTATTTATGTTAATCTTTTTTATTTTAGAAAACAAATTTCATTATTAATGAGGAGATGATTAAAAGCACAAAAAGGTTCTTAACGCTCCACGTAAAGAATAAATACTATTCTTTACACTTAACGTAAAGAATTCTGTATCAAAAGCATGCTTTCATTACATGTTAGGACTTGATGTGATTTCCGAGGACATTTCTGTTTATCACTCTCAAATTTTTGTCTCCACTCCCAACTTAAAGTTTTCGATCAAGTAAAGATACCAAAAGAATGAGAAAAATCTATGTTCTACCGAAATACAATACAAGAGTTATTAACTAAAATAACAGATACCTATTAAATTCAAGGGTGTTAAATGCCATGAAAGAGGTCGAGCTTACAAGCTGAAATCATGTAGTTCTACTCCCTTCTTGGAGATATCAGACACAGGAGATAGTTTCGGCCCGACCGAAGATTCGGCCAATTTTTGACCGAAACCGAAACTGCGGGTGAAACCAGGTTTTTGGGCCGAAACTAGCCGAAACCGAAACTTCGGTCGGTCACTACCTGAAATGAGTCTCATAATATTCTCTTCAATTTCATTTGGTACATATATTTCGTATAAGTGTTCCCCGACTTCTTGATGAGCTTAAGCGGCTGACAATGATTTACCAGTCGCAAAGACCTGATTATGTTCGCAAATGAACCTTTCTAGTTTAAAAAATGAAATCATCGAGTGGTCATAAACGAATTCCGGTTGGCTGACTCCAATAATTCACCATTCCTTAGGGGTTCCCTCTGGTGCATAGCAGCCTACAACACTGTAAGTCGTTGGTTCGCATCCCGCTAGGTACTCAAAGGACTTTTAAAAGGGAGCACATCTCAAGGTTTTGTTTTTCATAACCAAATTGCTGCTGACGATGTACATATTGTTATCGGTTTACAATTAAATTAAGGTGTTAAAACTATGTTCATTTATACATGTTTAAACATATTTTCATTTCTTACATTATAGATTAAGATTAAAATAATAAGCAACAGCAATAAAATAACGAGGTATTACTAAAATGTATCGCTATTTTAGAAACTATTTTGATCGCTTTACACTGATTATTAAAAACAAAGCATTATGGATCCATACTCTAGGTTTAGTATCAAAGGAAATCTTTATCAATAAGTCACACGAAAGGTCTATCCTTCAGATTATCGTGAGGAAGCACTGTAGATCAAGGATTTTACTATGGTAGCACAATCTTAACCGTCAGGCTTATTCCCTGACTGATCCCAAAAACAGATATCCAATTCGTAGTAGCAAAAATAACCAAAAAAATGCAGAATACTGTTTACCTCGCTTGACTCCCTAATTCCAATGTTTTGCTGTTTTTCGAAAGATATTGGGCGAATTATCTGAAGGTGAAACGAATTTACACTAAACGAGTAGGATCGAGAAAAATCGGCATCAGGAGACTCAGAAGGATATTTAAATCCGAGACTAGCCGATTAGGTGTTAGGTCCTATTTAGCAAAATACCTCTCATGAACCGTTCATCAAATGAGTCCCGAACGGTCTAATGCTCAGGAATTGCGTGTCAACTAGCCATTTAATTTTACCAAAACGAAATTACTTTAAGCTGTAATTTTGGCACGCGTTATCGGAAAATTGCAACCACTTTCTTAGAAGAAGGTCGGTTTTTAACTACGAATATAGAATTTAAAAAATTACACTTTAACAACGTAAAAAAAATATATCTTAACATCTAATCGCTAAAGATTCAGTCTAATGATACCGTATTTAATGTTGCAAAAATAAAAATATATAACAGAAAAAAGCTTTTAAAGTTTCAGAAGATCTGTAGGCGTGGCAGCCAATCCTTGATATTTTGGAGTATATATATGACTAATATAAAAAATATTTAAACAAATAACTTAAACAAGTATTAAATATATGGAATCGCCATTGCCTGATTTTAGAAATAATAATAATGATGATATGAATAATGATATAGAAAAATCAATAAAGAGGAGAGAAAAAAATAAATAGATAAAGAAAAAATTTTAATATGATTTCCAAGAGTGTATCATTGGTTTTGCCACGTTATAATTTTACTTGCTACTTGAACAGTAATTATACTAAACTATATACATGTAAGGATTAATATTATTAAATTCGGTAAAATAGTTAGTATTGCGTGATACGATTAATATAAAATAATTTTGGGATAGGGTGCTTTTCATTGTTCAGGTATATGATAGTGTTCGAGATTTAAGATTTTTATAATTGCTTATACACAGTCGAGGGTAACCGGCTAACCGCAATAATATTTACAGGGGTGTTCATGATCATCAAAAATGAGGGTAATCGAATTCACTGTAATTTATATGTATATGTGATTAAGTATATAGTTCATGGTAAACAAATACATATCGAACAAAAATACAATCTTTTTAAATGTCTACATATAAACGTCGAAAGCTCATTGAAAACATTCACGCTTACATGGATTTACATACCGATAAACAAGACGCTCTTAACTAATTATTTTAGAGAAATAATTAGGCATTTTCGTTAAAAAAAAAAACCGCTTCCAGTTTAACCGTCTCTCCTGATTAGCTGAGTGACGCGTTTAAAGATGAAAAATTCTTTATGGCATCCTTAAAAGCATTTATAACTTGGTCATATTCTCAACCACTGGTCATAAATTTTATTAAAATTTGTATTGTTTTGCGATTCAATAGATTTTAAATAAATTGTCTTTGATCTTGAAACAAAATCCTATTCTCCATTCATTTAATAAAAAAATTAAGAATAAATAACTTCGTATGACCGACGAGATGACATTAGGGGCGTAAAAACGAAAAACAATAAAAAAAAATTTGTGAAAAACCGATAAAATAGATAAATAAAAAAATGTTACTTTCTTCAATTAATGTTTACATAAATTTTATAAATCAGGTTGTGTGTCGTATATGAATTTCAACGCAATATAGAAGTTATTATAATAATGGTGTTTCATTTTTTTTTTTTTTTTTATACGCTCCGCATTAACCGGCTCTCCCGCTTAAACAGCAATGTATCGTTCCCAACGAGGTACATACTCGTAGGTAGGTAAGCGGGAATCTACTGTAGTCCAAAACTTGTACATACTCAAATCGATCTGTAGTGATCGCCTACACGTGAACAGGCGGGACATAATTAGCATTGACAAAACACGAATTTTTGAATTTTGGCTATTTTACACACCATAAATATCGAAAGAAATGAAGTGTTATGTCAATAAATAAACTTACACCGCCATCTGATAAAGATTTATAGAACTTACAAAGAATTACACTCAATCATACCAAAATAAACAATTATCTTGCAATAAATGTTTGAGGTCAATAATAAAGGCAAAAACTATCCTTTATTTTATGTTAGACAAACATAACCACTACTACACAAATTTTATCGGTTGTGTAATATTATAGTGAATCATATTTTATCCCGGACAAACATTGTGACAAAAAATTATTATAGACACAGAGGTTTTATTTATTTATTTTTATTATCACAGTTTTAAATGCCAATTAAAAGTTTAAAAATTAATCACTATATATTATAAAGCAAAGTGTACAATGTGCGTGCCGAAAAGGCTCAAAAGCGACTATACGTACTATCAAGAATGTTATGTTGTCATATTGCCCTATTGCCCCTAACGATGAAGAAGGTTTCAGTTTTCATTTTAAGTGTGTAATGTTGAAGGGACAAGGGCTGTAATTTTAAGCCTCTCGCTACATGTAATTAGCCCCTCTAATAAGCCCATGCGAGTTAATGAATGAAAAAATTTAGTTCGACATTTGGAAGCCAGGAGCGCTAGCTAAGCTCAATTCATAAGGTTATCCTTCATTAGTTCGGTTTTTTATGGTTTAAGCTTCAGCTGTTTTCTTTAAATTACAAGAGATTATGTATAAATAATTATTTTTTTCTTTTTATTTTTCAATAAGGTCATTACATCTCTGCAATGAATCGAAATTAAAAATAAACAAAACCAACTGGATTCCTAAGCGAATTAAGTTTTACAGAAGAGGAAAGAATTGGTCGAAACATTGCCTTTAATCAATATATAAAAAAATCAACAAAAGAAAAATTGCTTATTAATGTAGTGAGCGAATAAAAACTAACACTGAATAAAATAGATAACCTATAGATAATATGAATAAAAGATATAACCTAATGGAATATATACCGAAAATAAAGTGTTCATATAATAGTTCTGTTCTGTTCGTAAATTTTCAACCGAATTCGAAAAAGGAGAAGTTACTCAACTTGATAAGATGCGGTACCGTCATGAGAATGGTATCAATGGAATCAGAACATAGAAACCATAAAAAATGGTACATACCAGGACATACTTGCTGCCAAAATATTTTTTTTAATCAAGAAAAGGGAAGAAAACGCATTGAGAAAACCGCATTAATGTGGTCTCTTATACCCAAACCATATATGGGCGGACTCTGAGGTTTCGAAACTTACCTCTAATACTAAGCTGAAGTTTCAGGATGGTACAAATTTTGTTTTAATCATGATTAATTTTGGTCTATTTTTCTGTACTATTACATTTTAAAGTTATTGTTTCATTCCACCTATTCCACAACTCCCTGAGCGAAGCCGGGCCCCAAAGCTAGTTATAATTATAATTTAATTAAGGGGTCACCTGTGGTGTAGTGGTTAGCATGACGACCCATAAGACTAAAGGTCGCAGAATCACGTCCCCTCGGATTTTTTCATGAGAGTAAAAAATCCTTGGCTATGCCGTCCCTCGGGACGTAAAATGGAGGTCCCGTGCCTGTACGATGTTAGTTACTCGTTAAAGATTCTATTCTAATTATAACTGGATAGGCAAAATTTAAGACTCCCACTGCAGCATCGTCCGATTAGCCTTAATGGCATAAAGGGGCGTTAAATAAACAAAAATTTTATTAATATTTTTTTTGCAAAGATACGAGTGCCATTGGAAAGGGAATACATAATCCTTTTTTTACAATGAAATTTCTTTTTTTTAACCAATTGGAAAGTACTGCTGTCAGTACTTCATTGCGTGGTAGGTACTCAACTTCCTTAAGGGACTCCAATGCCGAGGATTGGTTTGGATTTTTATATATAAAAACATATGAACTAGAAGGTCATTGAAACTCACTTAAAATTTAAAACTGGGATTGAGTGGGAAAATAGTTTTTAAATGAATGATGGACAATCAAAGGTTCAAATTCAACTTATTAAAAATAAACGCTTTAGAAAAATAATTATCTCATCTTCATATACTTTAATCATTTTTAGAGGAGATAATTACATATTTTAAAAATCTGGTGCGTGCGCGCAACACACAACTTTCATTTACCAACTTACTTAGATTAGAAATTAATGCGTTTTGTTAATTGCCACTTCTCAAATGAACAGAACGGCTTTAATTATGCACAATGGTCTGTCATTAAAGGCGTACTCCGCATGCGTGGGCTCAACGTGTTATATGAGTTGACGGAATATTTTTCTTTTTTTCTCCTCTTTATGTTTTCTTTATTTTTATCATATCTCATACTAAGCCATTTCTTATTTTTAGGCGTAACGAGAGACAGATAATTTCTCCATATTAACAAATACAAAGGTACTTTATAGGAGAACAAAAAAGGCCCCTTCCCCATTTAAGTCCCCTCAGAACATTTTAATAATAATAAATCTTACCTGATATAAATGAACACCTAATTTTCATTAAACACGAAGAATTTTATGAAAATCGTTAAAGCCGTTTTTGAGATAATCGAAAAAAAGGTAAAAATTGGTAAAAAAGTTACTAAGTAAAGTCCCCCCTCCGGTTGATCAATTTCGATGAAATTTTTACAGTCATATCTCGGTTATATACATACATCAAATACCCAGTTTGATCTAAATCTTTAATGCCGTTTTTGAGTAAATCGAAAAAAAGTTATTAAATAAAGTACCCCCTCCCTTTGACCAATTTTGATGAAATTTTTGCTGTCACATCGCGGGAATATACATACACTAAATACCCAATTTCAGGTTCGCACGGTTTATAGTTTTTGAGCTACTCTGTTCACACACACACACACACACACACACACACACACACACACACACACACACACACACACACGCGCGGTAATATTAAGAAATACGGTAGATATTCCTAAAGTCGAATTAGGCCTCAAAGATAGAATAGCAGGACAAACTAATTTACGATAATGGACACATAGACCTAACCACCCTATCAGTGGGCTGCTACTGGCAAGTGTGATTTAGTTGGGGTCCAGGCGCCGCTCCTATCTCTAACCCGATAGCGCTTCGCAACGGCAATAAACTGCTAACCAGGAGACACCGATAATTGAACGGCTCTATTAAGATAAAGGGCTGCTTCCTTTCAGGTTAAAGACGAATAGAAGTTCGCAGTTCTCAGTGGATAGCTCAATAATAACCCGAGGAATCCTGTCCTGCAGTATACCTATATATGGAATACTCCACTAGGAATGATTGAAAACCTTTATTCGTCTAAAGAGCAATGCTCTGTACAAATGCTTATTATAGGCTTAAGTTACAAAATATACACTTATTTACAATATCAACTGGTCTTATGTAGTTGTTACTTTACTAAACGAAGGAAATGATCCTATCGATGCTCCGGTAGTATGACACAAATGCAAAAATTAAATTTTTACTTTGTAATTTCGTAAACTTATTTTATAGCGTTAGTGGGCTCAAACATGGATTTACTTGATGATTATAAATCAGCAAAAGTTTACTTATGACATTTGTCACGGAATCGATGGTCATTCAATTAATTCAAAATGGAATTATTTTTCTTTTGCTTGTAATGTTTGTAATTGTAAATTTGTAATTGTAATTTGTAAATTTGTAATTGTAATTTGTAAATTTGTAATTGTAAATTTGTAATTGTATTTTTATCATTATAATTCTGGAGAATACACATAATTATTCTTTACATACAGAAAATCAACTATATTATAGTTGATATTGGTTACATACACTCGCTCTGTATTTAAACGTGACTATTTATTTTAATCGGTTTTTTTTCTTTATTGCGGACATATAACTGTTGCTGCAGCGTAAAAATTGTTGTTGAAAAAATAATTTTTTCAATCATGGCTTTATGGTATGGTTCAATATCTTCGAAATAAGAAAAATGCTTATAAAATTGAAGCGTTGAAATGCATAAGGGCACAAGTGCCTTCGAAAACTTTTACAGAAATGATGTGACTTATACCCTTTAGGGCGAACTAGATCCAGTGCTTACACCCATGCTATCTTTCATACGTTCAATGAACTCTTTTCTAACAACAAAACATTACATACACCCATTTCTTAAGAATGGCTTTGGGACATATAACAATTTGGCAATAAAATTTTTTTTTGGCTTTTAGACCTTTATGCATTTCCACGCTTCAATCCATAAAATGACAAGCAAGAGACATCACATTAAAATTATTTATTGAACCTTAACTAGGTTAATTTATTCTGGCACGGGCCTTGGCTATAAGTGCGATAGAATTATTACAGCAGTAGAACTAGCCGATTCCACAAAAGCAATACAAACTAACAGCATGTTTGACGGATCCGTTACTTTTGGAAAACACCGCTGACCCTAGACAAAGAAGCAATCGTCCGAGAAGTAATGCCTACAAGAGCCAATCACATTAAGGCACAAAAGCCGTTTTTGTTACTAGGCTCTTAGTCTTGTTGTTTAGGTAAATCCTTGGCATCGGGAGGAGACCATTATGTAAGGCGGGCTGGTCACGGAAGGTCCGACCCAGTTCTATCCAACAAAGGAGCCGGTAAGGCGTAATTACAGAGTCGCGCCCGCAAATCGCAATCAAGGTAAATATCTTCGAGCAACTGATCCACCATTGAGCCCCACCACCGCCTCTTCCGGTACCTGTACCAGAGTGTCTTTAGGGACATCGTTCGGCGGGTTGGGGATGGGCCTCTATGGACTGTGGTAGGGCAGCAGCAACGAAGGAGCCCTCCATGTTTCTTTTTGCTTTCCATGATTTCATGCCTTAGATCCTACCGACAGAAAAACTATACTTAGGCCTAGTCCAGACTGTAAACAAATGTTTCGGAACAATGTTCCCGATGTTCCTTAACAGCTCAAATTTGTTTATGAACTGTTGCGAAACAAAATCAGCCCTGTTACTTGTTTCCCGAGAGAGATGGAAAACACGGGAACATTGAACAAGTCTGGACGTGTTCCTGAGTTCATTTGTTTACAACTCTCTAGAGTTGTGATAATAACAATTGTTTTGTTTCGTTCGTGGTATATTATTATTTATTTTTATTTATTTATTTAAACAGGGTGAAAAACAGCGAAGGTTATCATCACCCGCAAATTAGAAAGGGCGTAGCTGTTATATGAGAGGGTAGAGCCCCACTTCTTTAATGAAACTCAAGAGTTCTCTGTTCATCTTCTGATTTGCTCCTAATGTTGTAGCGATAGACCGAGGAATTCCCATCTGGATCATCTTGTCATTATAAACCGGGCACTCTTCTATTATGTGCCTCACAGATAGTAATGTTCTGCACTGTGTGCATTGAGGCGCTGGCTTTTTAGCCATCAGATAGCTGTGGGTGAGGCGGCAGTGCCCTATGCGGAGGCGTGCAATGACCACTTCCTCTCTTCTCGATGAACTTGAACCTGAAGGCCATTCCCTAACTGATCTCTTGATCATACGAAGCTTATTAAGAACTTGCCCATCCCATGCTACCTGCCACTTCTTCCAAATCTCCCCTCTAAGAGGCAAGAACAGCTCTGTGCTCGATAAAAAGGAAATTTCTATGTTATCCAATCCGTGAGCTGATTTGGCTGCTCTATCAGCCATTTCGTTGCCTACCACGCCGATATGGCTTGGCACCCATACAAAAAGAACTCCTTTCTTAGATTTTTTCATCTGGTGTAAATGGCTGTGAATTTCTTTGACCAGTGGTTTTTCTGAGAAGGGATTTCTTACGCTTTTCAAGGCGCTTAGTGAATCCGAACAAATCACAACCGAGTCTGCTTTAGCCGTAATACTATGTTCGAGGGCCTTCAGTAGAGCTGTTAATTCAGCTGTAAATATGGAACAGAGGTTGTTTAGTTTGTACTTTTTTGAAGTCAGATCAAACACTATCGCACAGGATGCAGATTCTTCTGTTTTAGAACCATCCGTGTATATTATTAGACTCTTTTTGTAATTGCAGAGAATAGAGGAGAGCGTGGTTTTCAGGCAGTGGATTGATTCATTATTTTTAACTAATCGGAACAAATCCATATTGATAACGTAAATATTTAACTTTATTTTATTTATTTTGCAGCCCTACGTGTTTATTAGTACCTGTAGTACGTGTATATACTAAGGGTTTAAGCGAGGACTAAGGGTGAAACCCTCCCCCGCCGCTTCACCACATAATAAGGACTTTTTGAATATTTACCTTTGCGAGAGGTAATTAGCTTGGGGAAAAAAAACCATAGTAATTAGTTAATGAAAATTAACGAGTGCGAGAGCTAACTGAAGCGCGGGGACAACTAGTTGGCGACGGTGGTGGTTCCTGGTGGCGTCGGGGAAAACCCTCCCCCCCCGCCCTTATCTATAGTCTTACCTAATAAAGATTTTTGGACTAATTACCTATGCGAGAGGTAACTAGTCCCGAAAAAAAAGCCGTATTAATTACGGTTTTTAAAATTTTAGTTCGCGAGAACTGACAAGAGATCGCATTGAAAACGTTGGTCGCGGTAGCCAGGAGGGGGGGGGGGGGTTAAACCCCACCCGCGCTCCCCCGCCGCTTCACCACATAATAAGGACTTTTTGAATATTTACCTTTGCGAGAGGTAATTTGCTAGGAAAAAAAAACCCATAGTAATTAGTTAATGAAAATTAACGAGTGCGAGAGGTAACCGGAGCGCGGGGACAACTAGTTGGCGACGGTGGTGGTTCCTGGTGGGGTCGGGGTTAACCCGCCCCCCCTCCCCAATCTATAGTCTTACCTAATAAAGATTTTTGGACTAATTACCTATGCGAGAGGTAACTATTCGCGAAAAAAAAAGCCGTATTAATTACGGTTTTTAAAATTTTAGTTCGCGAGAACTAACAACAGATCGCATTGAAAACGTTAGTCGCGGTAGCCAGGAGGGGGGGGGGGTAAAACCCCACCCGCCCTCCCCTGCCGCTTCACCACATAATAAGGACTTTTTGAATATTTACCTTTGCGAGAGGTAATTAGCTTGGGGAAAAAAAAAACCATAGTAATTAGTTAATGAAAATTAACGAGTGCGAGAGGTAACCGGAGCGCGGGGACAACTAGTTGGCGACGGTGGTGGTTCCTGGTGGGGTCGGGGTTAACCCGCCCCCCCTCCCCAATCTATACTCTTACCTAATAAAGATTTTTGGACTAATTACCTATGCGAGAGGTAACTAGTCGCAAAAAAAAAGCCGTATTAATTACAGTTTTTAAAATTTTAGTCCGCGAGAAGTAACAAGAGATCGCATTGAAAACGTTTTACCCCCCCCCCCCTCCTGGCTACCGCGACCAACGTTTTCAATGCGATCTGTTGTCAGTTCTCGCGAACTAAAATTTTAAAAACCGTAATTAATACGGCTTTTTTTTTCGCGACTAGTTACCTCTCGCATAGGTAATTAGTCCAAAAATCTTTATTAGGTAAGACTATAGGTTGGGGAGGGGGGGCGGGTTTTCCCCGACCCCACCAGGAACCACCACCGTCGCCAACTAGTTGTCCCCGCGCTCCAGTTACCTCTCGCACTCGTTAATTTTCATTAACTAATTACTATGGGTTTTTTTTTTTTTCACAGCTTCAGGTAGTTAGTTTCCAATTAACTAGTATTCCACCCAAAGAAACCATAACATACACCAAACAACACATACGACCAATGAACGTGATGGATACTGTGAGGATTGGTTTCATCCGAGAAAAGCCCAGGCGTTTGGTTACTACGACGAGTACAATCTAAATCCTGGTTTTGATTGGGAAGACGAATTTAGAACGGAGGATCAAGTTGCAGATATTTTTACCAAGCCGCTTGGACCTACGAAGTTCAATAAATTCAAGCAGTGTCTATTTAAAAAAAAAAAAAAAAAAAAAATTGGTACTAGAAATAAAAATTAAGGGGGTTTGTTAAAATCTCTATGATTTAATTTATATTTCTAGTACCAAACTTAAAAGTCATATGTTCTAAAAACAATATGTTAGTTCTATCTATATTTTTCTACCAAGTGTGTAATTCCAATAAAAATTGTTATTTGCTTATACTTCTCTCAACTACTAGTCAGCTTCCAGATTTAACACTTCTCAACAGAACCGACTATTGTAAAAATAGTGTGAGGTTAATAAAGGATCAAAATTAAAAAACTGAAGTACTATAGTTGATTATTATTTAGTGAACCTCAAGAACCCTACTATAACATTATACTATAACATTATTATTTGATTTTATAATGTGGAATCAAGAAAAAACCCTCGAATTTATTGAGATGTTGCATAGCAACCCGTATTTGTCGGAAGTCACATGTAGTGATTGGATATAACTGTCGCTGAAGTAGAAAAGAAAATTAAATTAGAAAATTAGAAAATAGCCTCATCGACATGTTCAAAACTGGAGAAACACTGACTCAAGTCTGGACGCGGAACATTGTTTCGGAACTGTTTATGAACTATTTGGGAACATGTTTAACAATGTTCTGAAACAATTGTATAGTCTGGACTAGGCCTTAGATGCTTTATACCTATTGTGCTTTTGACGCACAAAAATCTATTCTTTACATTTTTGATCTGAACTTTAAAAAGGAAAATTATTAGTGAATATAATCTCTGTACATAAAGATGAAATTCTGTTTATTTGTTTTTTTGTTCTTTATAGAAACCCATACAGTTTGTCCTAAATTCTCCAAATTTCGCTCAGTGGTTCTTTCATAACAGGTGCGAACACCTATCCATATTAAAATTGCATAACTTCAGCCGATCTTCAGCTGATATTCTTTATTGTTATAAAAATCGTTTAGTTCATACTTTACATTTGTTTTTACAAAATCGACCGTTTGAGTCGATAAAAGTCTCTCTTTATAGATTTAAAAAATGAAATTCTCCGGGTGAAACCGGTTATTATATACAGCTAGTTAATTATAAAAAATCACTGCTAGGTTTCTTACATTAAAGAAAACCATGTATCCCTTAAAAAATATTTGCGTTCGTCTACATAACTATTTAGTCGTGTCGATGAACTTCGCCTGATGAGGAGCACCAGATTGTGATTAGAACAAAGGCTGCCACATTATAAATTACCATATATTTTACGATCACTATATGAATGATACATAAAGGGCTCTATATATTTAGAAATTTATATAAATTCCTTAATAAATAAATTTAGGAAGATATGTAGTATTAAATATTGATTATGATTATATTTGAATATAAACATTAATGTATGCCAATGGTACATATATAAATAAATGAGGGATATATAAAATGTATTGCTGCGGGCTTGAGTTAATTATTATTGTATTCATTAATATTATATAACTTCTGTTCCTCTAACATATAAATAACGCCATAGGATGTGCTATGGAGTTCAAACCGTGTACGATTAAGTCCCTCTATGTTTGCGTAATTTAGGAAGCGGAGACAAATAATTAAATCCGTAAAATTTTATAGCAAAGGTTAAAGGTGTGGAATATGAAGTCCCAGGTACATATGTTAGTACTTTGGTTATTTTTCGGCGAATAACTCTCTCTATCCCCACCACGTGGCTGAGGTGCTTGAAACGGCTGATTTGCCAATCTTATCAGCTCTCTGTATGTTCAAGGCATCTAACCACGCTTCACCTTACCGGGCTTGTACTTGGGTTAACGTATATTTTTAAAACTGTATTATAAAGAATTTTTGGAACATAAGAAGGTTTACAATTAAATTATATCTATATACAATACATATCTATATCGCTCGTTTGAAGAAGGCCACCCATGAAACGCCATTTTCGTTTTGCTTAATATAATTCAAATTACATTCTTTCCCTGCAAAAATCTTCAGATTTTTAATAGAATATTCGAGGCTCAACGCAGCAGTCAAGTAAGCCTACAATATAGTTGAGAGATAGCAATAACGATCCTGTAAAATAATAACAAATCCTTCTCCTGTAAAAGTTTAGATTTTTGGATTTTGGAAGTATTCTTCCAAACGACTAATAAATACACCAATAAAAACTTCATGAGTTGTTACTGTGGAATGGAGTTTATTTAACTATCCTGGCTAAGCCCTTGGGGTTGTCGAATTTCTTTCGGGGGTGAGTGACCAAATCTTGAGAAGTATGTACAGGCTCGCAGATTGTGGGTATCTGGGGGTTACTTGTCACACATTTCGCCCCTCCGAATCCTTCTTGTCTGAAATATGAATTTTTTAAATTATTTGTAGAGTTCATTTATGTATAAGGGTCGTATCATTTAATATTATGTATTTAACTAACTTTTGGGTTGCTACAAATATAAAACCTTTATAAACAAAATGATTAAAAATTTAACATAATACCATTTATAGAAAATGCAATGAGGTAATAAAATAGATAATATAGTAATAATAAAAATATAATAAATATAGATAATACAAAAAAATGATATGTATACATAGGTTCATACGTATCTACAAAAACGGTTTTAAATTACCACTCTAAATTACCACAATTAGACTAAATAATAAGAAAATATGTTTTCAAATATCAAGCAGCCTTTAAACATCAATATATATATACTTGTGTGGTCTGTGTTGGAACAGTTAGATTTTTTTTAATATATAACTAATAAAATTAACATGCCTTTCAGCAAACGTCAGAAACCAATTTAGGACCTCTTTAATAGCAAAAGGGTTGCTATGTAAATAGCAGACTAAATACAATTTTTTCTTTTTTACCGAACAAATGTTCTGTCGGTTGTTGATTATTGAAGTTGAATATTGAAATTAGGATCATATCTAGTTTTTTTGTAGAGGGCCTAAAATTTCGATTGTATATAGTTTCCATCTTTAAATAAAGTGTATGTAACATATGTGGGTCATTCTCACCTAAGTGGGCACTTTTTACAGCGTTGTTATTTTAAATTTTATGGTTACAAATAAACATTTTTTTTCGGTGTAGTACTATTCCTTTGGCTGTAAGAAGCAAGGAGTCGAAGTGGCAGAACACCAATTCACGTTAAACGTGATATGAAGATGACTAAAAAAAAAATATGAAATGAATTACCAGACCTTTGGGATTAAAAGGATTGTAACACTGCAAGATAGCATTGATGTTGTCTTTGATTACATTTCGTTTAAATAATGCCTCTATAATAAAAGACATATGTGCATACTTTTTTCATGGTAAATCGCTTTTTGGAAAAAAAAATTCTCGATATTTTTTCGTAGTCTTTCATATTGTCGTTCAAGCGTTATGTTTTCTTTGCGCAACATAGCATTATCTCTATACACTTTCGCTTTGTTTTTATTTACCAGTTTCCTTCCACATATGCATTGAGTAGCGGGTGGGTCATATTCTCACTAGCGGTTGAACGAGATTTTGTATCATCAAATTAACTCCCTTTTAAAATGTTTTTTTCTTAACAAATATACATTAGAAATCGTTCTCAATCGCTTCTGTTTCAAGTGAATTTCATGGGGAGTCATTTCACAAACCAATCTTACTTTCTTTTTTTGCCGTTTCATTTTTTATTTTTGATTCTCTTTCTCAGAATAATTGGACCATTTTCTTGTTTTGAAATCGAAATCTTTCAAACACCTCCTCTCTTGTCTTGTATTTTATTGGGGGCATTTTTTTAACTATCTGAAAGAGTGATAAATTTATAAGTTTTTTTTTCTTTCATTTTTTTTTTTTAAACAAGCTTTTAGGAAGAGACTATTTAATTATAGATATAGAATGCAAGGCCTCAAAGTCTCGTATAATTTCAATAATTCACTTAATCGTGCAGGTTATATGCCAAATTTTCGCCTATTCAGGCATCTTCAGGGCTACAACAGTTTCACATGCAAGCTATAAACAGACTGAAACCTTCCCGTATGGGAGGAGGGCTAACAGGGAAATATACAGTGTTGCCAACATTCAAACAAATTTAGATAACAGAGATAATAACTGAATGAGGTCTATAGAAAAATAAACACAACATTAAAGTTGAAGAAGGTTCAAATAAAGTAATTTTAATTTTACATTTACACATATATGTAGATGTAAAATTAAGATTACTTTATTTGAACCTTCTTCAACTTTAATATTGTGTTTATTTTTCTATAGACCTCATTCAGTTATTATCTCTGTTATCTAAATTTGTTTGAATGTTGGCAACACTGTATATTTCCCTGTTAGCCCTCCTTCCATATGGGAAGGTTTCAGTCTGTTTCTAGCTTGCATGTGAAACTGTTGTAGCCCTGAAGATGCCTGAATAGGCGAAAATTCGGCATGTAACCTGCACGATTAAGTGAATTAATGAAATTATACGAGACTTTGAGGCCTTGCATTCTATATCTATTTTTTTTTTTTTAATTTCTCATTGTTAAGGACTGATGATGCTTTAAAAAAGTTGAGCAGCAAAAGAAAGCTTCAATCCACGTTGCTATCTTCATTATCCTGCAGTATTTGATTTACAGTAAGACAGGGGAATGAATTTTTAAGGTTTATTTGATAACCGTTGAAAGGGAAAAAAAGATATCGTAATGATACTTGAAAAACGAAATCTGTGCTACAAAATCATTTATATTTGAAAAATTGGAAAAGATAAAACTTACCTGACCAAAACTATAGAGAAAAGGGGAATGAAGACTATTAAACATAACCTCTCAAGTTTGAGAACTGATTTGCTTCTGGAGAGCTTGAATTTGTACTGAGGTTAGGTTAATATTTGGGGTTGCTTGGGGAAAGACCCCTTCTTGCTGACTATATACATTTTACTGATTTCCCCTCTGAAAAGTGTGGTGAAAATCTAATTTTAAAAATTGACAGGGGAATGAACGAAAACCTGTGGGACATCATAAAAATGAGTTTTTTTCAATTCTAATCCTACATCATCAAGGATTAGACTGCTTTTATGAAATTTTACTGTATTTTGAATAAATTGGACAGAAAAAAATGTAAAAATCGACCTAATATACGAACATAGAACTCTCAAATTGAGCTGAATCAGACCTCGGGACATGACAGGGGAATGAATTTTGACCTTTTTCTGGTGTTTTTAAGGTAAGTGTGTGATATAATTAAAATAAAGCCGCATGGGTCTAGCTTTACAAGTCGCCTGGATTTAGAAAATTGATGTCTTAGAGTCTTAACCTTTTCCAAATCGCTACAAACGGCCTGGGACACAAAAGTGCCCTCTTACGCGAGAATGACCCATGTATATTTGGATTTCAACTGAAGGCTCCCAATAAAAACTGTTAAAATGGTAGATGTGGTCTGGAGTAAGAATCGCCGATTAATTTTTTTCTATCAAATCAAAAATTTCTAATCTAAGTATCAAAATTTACTTTTAGTAACCGCATAAATTTGTCAAATACAAATTTGTGGCTAAAGAGTAAAGAGTAAAATAAGTAGCCTAAACTAACAAATAACTTTTTTATTTGTTTGTTCAAGACTTTGTAAAAGCGTTGTACTTTATAGCGCCTTGTAGGAGACACCTTAATGAATAAATTTAAATATTCAGGATGTTGTTAAGTGCTAAATAATCAAATAAATGACCAAAAAATCTACAAAGTCATGTGCGATCAAATAAAAGAATATCTTTTAATTCAATTTAACACTCTTCACGCCATCAGCTTTTTATTTTTTATTTCCTTATTTATTCTATTAAAATCATTTTAACGATTTGGAAATGTTTTTCTTCAGAACAGGATGCGTATGAAACTTCATAAAAGAATAAAATATTTCCATCGAGGAAACTATGCGGAAATGGGTATGTTTTCCGACTTGATCGAACCACCATCGCATCATTTTCAGTTTAAAAAGGCATCGATTAGCTTTACTTGAACGCTGCTTTCGAATCCCGCTCGCTCAAAATTGACATCAACATATGAGATATGCTTATGCTAAGTTATGCATCGTTATCTTAAATATGCTTGCGTTGCATAAATATGCTTGCCTGAAGAGGAACAAGTGCTTCTCTCTCTCCGGGACGGACGGCTTTCGGATCGAGGGGCAGCAAGCCATGCCAGGGTTTCCGTGGATGAGCCAGTGGAGGAAGGCCTGGAGGTCTGAGTGCAAGGTGAGGCAGTCGGGGCAGCCCAGGTCGTCTTGCAGCTTCTCCTAATGGCAGCGGAAATATATATGTTGTTGATAAAAATAAACGAAAAGATGTTTATAGGTTTTTTCGAGCAATTCATTTAGGGATTTATTTTATTTAATAAATAACTGTGTTAATAAACCCCCGGTCTATTTAAACGTTACCTATGACTGAAATACTTGCCTCGACGCAGCTGACAATACTCTTGATGACGGTGTTGGTGAGGTTGTCCAGCGGTGGGTTGAGAAAGTTGCGGGGGACGACCTTTCTGCAGACCCCGAGCCCCTTCCTCAGGATCTCGGTTGCCTTCAGGACCGAAGACACGACCTCCTCCGCCTCCCCGCTCGCCACCATGATCTCTGCGTGCTGGGCCCCTCCGATCGGCGTTGTCTGCTCAAGCGACACCTGTCTCGGGTATCACAAGTTTTCACTAAATTAGGTTGCTTTACCAACTGCAATCAGGTTCAATGTCAATTAAACCTATAGTAAGGATATGGAGGTAAGTTCACAATACAAAAGAAGTCTCCCCAACATATTTATTATGATTGACAATATACCTTCATTCATGACTTCCACCCAATAGTCAGGTCTGAAATAACCCACATGAGGTTGTCTCATCTTATGATAGAACGAAAGAATTAGAGATCATGTTTTTCGTTTGAGCATCCAGAAGTCTAAGAAAAGTAATAGTAGCATTAGAAAATTAATAGACCTAAAAAGAACGCCCAGTTTCGATAGTGTCAACTTTTAGACCTCAATATTTCCCATGGCTTCATCCGTCTCAAGACTTCTGAATGCTCAAAAGGAAAACAAATGAATGGGTGTTATGGAGAAGGACATATCTTTACATTTTTCTGAATTGTTTTAGTGGATTTGACTATCTAATAGTAGATGCCATTTAAATAGAGTAATTGTGCATCTGAAGGCTATTCAGCAATACTTATTAAAGCAAACAAGGAAATGAGCTTTCTTTTTTTTTTTGGCTTCTACTGAAAATTTTTTAAATTGTAACATATCTTCGTTGATACTGCAAAAGGTGGTATGTCAGAAATTTTTCGATTTTGCGATTATATTGGATTTGCGGATCAAAACGAGGTGCTCTAGGGTCCTAAAAGACGAAGTAAGTCACCAGTAAATAAAAAAGAAGGATCAATCACAGTAAAAAAAATATTCCAATTTCAGGATTCGCTTGGTCATTAATCCTAAGTGACACCAACCTATAAGGAAAATTTAAACTCTAAGGCCCTATACACATGGTGATACTGTAAATGAACTAAACCAGTTGGTAACTTGGGTTTCCTACCAGTTACAGACTGAATGGTGACTTGAATCCGCACACGAGGCTACTCAACAGCAACAGAAATCTCCAGCTCGTTAAGTGTTGTCATGGATATCGCTCGAGCAATGTGGGAAAGTCCAGTGATATTTATTAATTATAAACTATCGTCTGTCATTAAAGGCGTACCGTGTATGTGTGGGCTCTGCTATATGAGTTGACGGAATATTTTTCTTTTTTTCTCCTGTAGGTATATGTTTACTTGATTTTTTTCACATTTCATATTTAGCCATATCTCATTTTTAGGCGTAATAGAGACAGCTAATTTCCCCATACAAACAAAAACAAAGATACTTTATAGGAAAAGAAAAAAGGCCCATTCCCCATTTAAGCCCCTTCAGAACATTTTAATAATGATAAAGCTTACCTGATATTAAAGAAGACTTGATTTTCATTAAACATGACGAATTTGATCAAAATCATTAAAGCCGTTTTTGAGAAAATCGAAAAAATTGGAAAAAAGGTTTCAAAATAAAATGTCCTCTCCGTTTTATCAAATTTGATGATTTTTTTTCTGTCATATCGCGGGCATATAGGCCTACCAGCATCAAATACCTAATTTTAGGATCGTACGGTTTATAGTTTTGGAGCTAGTTTCTTCACACACACACACACACAGACCACTTCGCGGGACCCCAAAACGTGTATTTCCGTTGAAAACCGGAAGTCGAAATTTTTCACGATCGCAATTCTTTTCCTTACTATATATTTCATACATGGGTAAGTGAAGGTAAAAAGCTGGAAACTCGAATCACCAGGCAACCCGACATGCGAATCACCAAGGCGACTAGTTACAAGCGAGTTCTGTGAATCACAAATCCGTCCACAACCAGTTGCGCCGTGTGCGGTGTCCCATTGCAATAGGTAGTGACTCAAAGTAAACCAGTTTGAAATTCGCGTCAGTAATCAGTTTCTTTTTAGTATCCCCCTGTGTATAGGGCCTAAGTGTAACCTACACCTATTGTTACCTACCAACATGATTCTAAAACGTCTAGTTTAAGAAAATTTGAATAAATTCTTTAAAAATTGAATTTATTTGTTTAATTTCTAATACTCATACAGAGCACATAATTTAATGTACTAAATTATAATATTGGAATTTTTGCGCCCATCGTTTACCCCTATGTAAGTAGATTCTACAACTCTGCTAACTATGGACTAAAATCCGAAAGACATTGTGCTCATATGTCAAGGAGTCAGATAAAGTATAGAAACGAATAATCCTCAAGATGTGGTAAGCATCGAGTTGGAACAGGCATCTTCGTCATTTTCAATTTGGATACTTACAGTTACGGCCTCGTCCATGGTGTCCCTCCTCCTCTTCCTCACGTTGGACTTGTTGACCCAAAGCGGAGGGTAGAGGTTATCGTTGAAGGCGTCTTCTCCGATGACTTTGTTATGCGGCCTGACCTCTGCGAAGGTGAGGAGGTAAGTGTCCGGACCTCCTTTGAAGACCCCGATGGACTCCTTCAGCATGTTCTCTCCGTCGGCCTCTTCGGGATCTGGAAAATTACATCTTCTCAATTATTTTAAGCTCGAATGGAAAGGGCGGCTGAAGCTGGAGTTTGTGATTGGAATTATTGGACTTTGCCCTACTATCTACAATTTCACAATTCTTAAGTAATGTAACGTTAAAATTTGTCTAAGATTCACATTTTGTTAATATCAGTAAACGCCATTAATGTGGGGCATGGAACGACATTGAAAGATAATAGTATTCTTCCTGGAAAACAACCATAACCATGGAGTTCCCAAACGGATAGGAACCGCATCCCTCTTGACATCGAATACAGAAAAAATGATGGGCATCAAAGTAACTGCTACATTTGCCCTCTCGTAACGTTAATTTTTTCTCCACTAGTATTATAAGGCGTACTTACCGCAGTCCATTATCTCATCTCGGTGTTTTCTATGTTTTCTCCGTTTCTAGAAAACATATAATAATATATTTCTGCAATGAATCAATTTTACTGTTTATTATTTTCACTTTTAATAACTAAGATGATATTAAGTGACTTACCCCGGTGGCATCGCTGTCCTCAAACAGAAACAAGGCTAAAAATACGATCAAAGAGTAACCAACAGTAACCAAATTTGGCTTCATCTCTTCACCTGCCCCTACAACAATATTCTTAAGAAAGATGCAAAGGGTCCTAGAATTTTTCATAAAATATATGTCGTGAGGGTTTTACAAATTTCGTCTAATAACTAATAATACATTGCAATAATATTCTCATTTAGAAATTTTATATTCAGAAAAAGAAGTAAAAGCTGTAACGCCATTTAGTACATGTCTAATCACTACAGAGTTAGATGAACCTGCGTCTGAATTTATATCTCATCTTTTTGTTGATTCCTGCATTGGCTAAACCTCGATTGATTAATAAATAACTCATATTTTCCTCAATTAGAAGGCATTGTGTAGAATATGACTATTATAACCTAACGTAAAACATAATTGAAAATTCCCATGAAGAAATTGAGTAGTTCAATTTGATGAAATCATCATTTAATGCTATTAATAATGGTTGCGTACATACCCAAATTGTTAAGCCTAGTATTTATTGAATAATAAAATAGCAAAAAATCTAAACAATAATTATATTGAAAACTATGTTCTTCTATTAACATAATTTCTACTAAACAATTATTTGTATACAAATCACATATGTTGCTAGCTATTAACGATTTTTTTTCCAACTTATACTAAGCAAAAGGTTATATTTAATTAGTGTTCCCATATTTTTAATATTTTCCATTAAGGCCTGGAAATAAAAACACTTCACTCTAAAAACTCTCATATTTTGATTTAGTGTTTTTTTTTTTGAGGTAAGAAATCAATGTATTTGGCTTCTCAACCCCTGCTCGCGCGCCAACGTGAAATTACATGCTTACTTTGGTTGTTTATGATCCAAATATTTATCCTTGAGATATATATATTTGGTTTTCTTACGCTAATCTATTTCTTTATTTTTAAAAAATATATTTTTTGGCATCCTTTCGCTTTGGAAAATTTCCTAAATTCATACAAGCCTAACTTTGTTGAACCGTAGAGCTGATTAGACCAATAGACCACGCAACGTAATATTAATCTAACATTCACTTTCGATCCTATATCCAAAATGCTATTTTATGAAGAAAAATCTGGTGCGTGCGCGCAACACACAACTTTCACTTACCAACTTACTTAGATTAGAAATTGACGTGTTTTGCTAATTATCATTTCCCAAAGTCACATATTTTTCTACATTCATATCTTATTTTTGTTAATCGTTAAAGCCGTTTTTGAGTAAATAAAAAAAACCGTGAAAATGATACAAAATTTATTAAGTAAAGTCCCCCCTCCCGTAGATCAATTTTGATGAAATTTTTACAGTCATATCTCGGGCATATGAATACATCAAATACCAAGTTTGATCAAAACCGTTAAAACCGTTTTTGAGTAAATAAAAAAAACATGTGAAAATGGTACAAAATTTATTAAGTAAAGTCCCCCCTCCCGTAGATCAATTTTGATGAAATTTTTACAGTCACATCTCGGGCATATAAATCACAGTTGGGCAAAATGTAATTGAATTAGAATTATGATTACGATTACAATGTAATTGTAATTCAACACATTTGAATTACGATTAAATTGTAATTGAATCATTTTTTAGAAATACGATAAAAAAATTTTAATTGTAATCCAATTGTAATTCAATTATAATTCAATTACAGCATAATCCAATTACGAATTTTTATTTCGATCATCTGTTGTAATACAATTACAGAGAGCTGGGATTACGTTATTTGTTCCTATGTTCTAATTATGTACGTTTTAATTATAATATAAAATATAAAAATAACGTATTATCTAATTACGTCTAATTATATACTGGGTGGGAAAAAATTTTACCTGGCTTGGTACTTCCTGTTGTTCGATTTTGAAAAAAAATTGCAAACGTACTTGCGGTTGGCCATACTTATTTTGACGAAATTTCAGTAGCGCAGCTAGTGGGACTGTGACAGTTTCTCACTCACAAAAAACTTTTCTGATTGGGATAAAACTTTACTACCCTTTCACTCGATCTGCATTTGTCCCTCTGTTTGTATGTATGTCTGACTGTCCGTCTGTGTCGCGCGATACAGGCCGCAATTTTGATGTCGACTTGAAATTTAGAACGAATATTTCTTTAACATCGTAGATTCGCTGTAAAGTTTTTGACGATGGTCTAAATATGCAGCGTTTCAGCGCTGGCGTCGCACTGCGCCGACCAAAAAAGTCGTGTCGGGAATCGTTTACCACAGGTTTCTACATGATAAATCGCACGTCGCTACTTTGACACTTTTTTGATGACGCGCAGAGTCAGCGGCTTAGCTTCAAAATAAATTGCCCATGTTACATACCAAATCTTATTATAAATATTATTTATTTATTTTTTTCACTGCTTATTGTCGATTTTGTTTCAGGAAATTTCTGAAATGTAGTGCAATGAAATACATATATTTAACAGAGAGCTAATGATTAGTTTTTACCAAACCTACACCTTATCGTTTTTTCTCCTTTTGTTATAACCTATTATTCAGGATCATAATGCAAATTTATTTAATATACTCCTATGAAATAGTTGTTGATTAGGACCCAGGACTAAGGATAGTTATAAGGAATAAGGAGGAATCAGGATCCTAGGAATAAGGATAGTTATTGACCAAGGACTAAGGAATATCATTATTTCCTCACCAATAAGTTGGTACTCCAGGATATTGGCAGTTTGTACATGCGAGTGTTTGAGGGTGTGTGCGTGTGCGAACAGACTAGCTCAGAAACTGAAAACCGTACGAAACTGAAATTGTGTATTTGGTGTATGTATGTGACCGCAAAAATTTCATCAAAATAGGCCAAACGGAGGGGGTACTTTACTTAATGAATTTTGTCCAAATTTTACGTTTCTTTCGATTTTCTCAAAAACGGGTCTAATGATTTTAATTAAACTGGAAATTTTATGTATGCCCGCGATGTGGCAGTAAAAATTTCATCAAAATTGATCAATTGGAGGGGACACTTAAAACGAGTCGTAAAACGTTTATCACACAATTAAAAAATTTAGTGTTCTTTAGAGAGCAAATACAAACAAGATATAAGCGGAAACGCAGATGAAAAGTCAGTAAATTGTCACTATCATTTTCCTATTAGCTTACCTCTAAATAGTCGGAAAATAGTTTGAACCGTGAAACCTAATTCACCCGTTCACGATACATAAGCGGAAGAGCGAATGAAAAGTCGGAAAATGTGTCAGTATCATTTTCCTATTAGCCTACATCTAAATAGTCGGAAAATCGTTTGAACCGTGAAAATTTATTCACCCGTTAAAGATATATAAGCGGAAGAGCGAATGAAAAGTCGGAAAATGTGTCAGTATCATTTTCCTATTAGCCTACATCTAAATAGTCGGAAAATCGTTTGAACCGTGAAAATTTACTCACCCGTTCACGATATATATGCGGAAAACCGCATGAAAAGTCGGAAAATGTGTCAGTATCATTTTCCTATTAGCCTAAATCTAAATAACGGGAAAATCGTTTGAACCGTGAAACCCAATTCACCCGTACTCGATATATAAGCGGAAAAGCGAATGAAAAGTCGGTAAATTGTCACTATCATTTTCCTATTAGCTTACCTCTAAATAGTCGGAAAATAGTTTTAGCCGTGAAACCCAATTCATCCGTTCACTATACATAAGCGGAAGAGCGAATGAAAAGTCGGAAAATATGTCAGCATCATTTTCCTATTAGTCTACATCTAAATAGTCGGAAAATCGTTTGAACCGTGAAAATTTATTCACCCGTTCACGATATATATGCGGAAAACCGCATGAAAAGTCGGAAAATGTGTCAGTATCATTTTCCTATTAGCCTACATCTAAATAACGGGAAAATCGTTTGAACCGTGAAACCCAATTCACCCGTACTCGATATATAAGCGGAAAAGCGAATGAAAAGTCGGTAAATTGTCACTATCATTTTCCTATTAGCTTACCTCTAAATAGTCGGAAAATAGTTTTAACCGTGAAACCCAATTCACCCGTTCACGATACATAAGCGGAAGAGCGATGAAAAGTCGGAAAATATGTCAGCATCATTTTCCTATTAGTCTACATCTAAATAGTCGGAAAATCGTTTGAACCGTGAAAATCCATTCGCCCGCCCGTTCACGACGTATTAACCGAAAAGCGAGTGAAATTCGAAAAATTTGTCACACTCATTTTCGTTTTGGCCTACCTATTTATATTAGGTGATAGTATTAGTTTTAATTTTATTTGAATAATCCAATTATAATTGAATTACTTCAGGAATTACAAAGTAATTCGTAATTGATGTTATAATTCAATTATTTTAATTCATTGCGATTTTAATTCAATTACAGTAATTCAAATACAATGTAATCCAAATTGTAATTGAATTACATTGTAATTGGATTACGCCCAACTCTGATATAAATACATCAAATACCAAGTTTGATCAAAATTGTTAAAACCGTTTTTGAGTAAATAAAAAAAAAACGTGAAAATGATACAAAATTTATTAAGTAAAGTCCCCCCTCCGGTTAATCAATTTTGATGAAATTTTTACAGTCATATTTCGGGCATATAAATCGATCAAATACTCAGTTTAATCGAAAATCGTTAGAGCCGTTTTTGAGAAAATCGAAAAAAACTTAAAAAGTTATTAAATAAAGTACCCCCTCCCTTTGAGCAAATTTGATGAAATTTTTGCTGTCACATCGCGGGCATATACATACTCTAAATACCCAATTTCAGGCTTGCACGGTTTATAGTTTTTGAGCTAATCTGTTCACACACACACACACACACACACACACACACACACACACACACACACACACACACACAGACCATTTCGCGGGACTTGGTTAATTGGACTCAGGGGACCCCAAAACGTATATTTCCGTTGAAAACCGGAAGTCGAAATTTTTCACGATCGCAATACTTCCACTTACTATATATTTCATATATATAGGTAAGTGAAAGTAAAAAAATATGCCACAATTGTTGGGAAAACCGTATTGAACTGCAAAAAAGGAGTTTCCAAAGGAGGGTCTGCGGCCCCAAGGCACTCCCCTTGGATCCGCCAATGCTCACGAAGGTCTTTTGTATTATAAATCGTTAAAAAAATATTGTAATGAAAATATGGTCTTACCTTTATTTCATACTCGAGTAAAAACACAACTGGAACAAATCATCTAAATAAACTTGTCGGAATCGAGTCATGAAACCTAAAAGATATTTTAAATTTTGACCAATAGATTTCATCAAAATATATTACGATTTTCAAAGACGTATTTACCATAAAAGTTAGATTGTTTCCACAGTTTTTCATGAAACTAATTTCTATCTTGTTGTGTTATCAAAACGGTTGTGAAAAACTTTTAACGGAGGCATCAGTTTTACCTATCTACGGCTATGTTCAACTCAATCATAACCTATGACACATTTCAAGTGTTGCTTGTCACCTGTTAGACCACATGGCAAGGATCCTAATGTGTTTCTTCTAAATTTCTAATTTCTCTAAAAATGAAATATTCTTTCATTCAAATTATCCATAAACCATGAAGAGGTAATTATCCTCCAAGGAATATGTTCCAAACTTTTTGAAAAATTGATACACGAAAGACTTGTAGGCATTACATCATCAGCTCGGATTTGGCAAATACCATTCAACAAGATATCAACTACACAAAGTTACTGACGAAATTTCAAGAGCTTCAAAGCATGGTCTTTTCTTTAAACTCAAAAACATATATTCTAAATAGTGCAAATATTTATACATTTTGATATTGGTAACTATAGAGATTATTTTAAAAATTTACTGTTATAACAAAAAATGTTTGACCGGCTCAAACAAATATCTTATCCTTCATTTTTCCCTTTTCGATAGGTTTTTCTACGACGCGAAGGGCTCGGAAATTCGTCTCTGGCCTATAAGTGTTAGGGTAAGTTTGCTTGTAGATAGTGAATAAATATATATAGGATAGTGAATTGTAGTAGTGAATAAAAGAATAAAAATTAAAGAGGCGATATTAGGTAGGAGTAGAAGCGAACAGCTGTGAACGTAATAAAGCCTAAATACCAGGCAAACAGAAGCTGGCAGGAAGTAGAGGAAGTTTTAATCAATATGTTTTCATAAATTCCATACCCTCTCTTGGTTACTGTCCCCCTGGTGCTCAGTATGACGAGGCGTTCTTCGTATTCAAGACAACATTCCAATCTAGATGAGCTGAATCTGTAGGTTCTTTTAAAGCCTATTTGTTTAAAATAACTGTTTAACCGATTAAAATTTACTATTCTTTGTTTGTTTATGTCACTAAGGCTAATCAATCTGACGATGCTACCTAGAGTGGGAGCCCTAAATTTCGCCTATCCTGGTGTAATTAGGATAGGAATCTTTAACGAGTACCTGACATCGTACAGGTTCGGGACTTCCATTTAACGTCTTATCCGAGGAACGGACTAGCAAGGATTTTTTACACTCATGTAAAAGTCCTAGGGCCACCGCGAGACGTGAACCTGCGAACTTTAGTATTGTAGGTTGCCATGCTAACCACTATACCACAGGTGACCCCATATCTTTCTTTAAAAAAGAAAATTAAAATTGGTATTTTTCAAAATTAAAAATAGAAGATTTTAAAGCAACCTTTAGTATTGTAGGCTGCTATGCCAGCCACTACATCACACGTGGCAAAAATAAAATTATTAGAGATATTGAACTTCTCAATAGTGAGGGAAAGAGAGAGCATTTCCCTTAGCTAACATCAGCTACTCGCACTTCAAGGACTTGAAAATTACGTTAGAAACACTACACCCCAGGTGATCCCCAACATACATTAGTAAAATTGTATCAGTCGTTTTAATCAATTTAATGAAATATTATATTATAAAGATTTATAAGTATTATAATATTATATTATAAAGATATATATATAAAGAATTAAATCAGCATGTGAAAAAGACAAGGTTTATTTTATTGATGGAACATGAAAAAAAATAATAATAAATTTACCACGAGCTTCTTTCTTTGATGTTCTTTGAATGATTGAGTTTTGCGATTATAATTTTTTTATTTTTTATTTTTTTTATTGAGAGGGGTACATAGCTCGGAAAGTCTAATAAAAACAAATTAAAACTCCATAAATAAGTACATGAAATTTTATTAACTTGATGCATATATGATTTACTCAATTAAAACACTTGAATATGTATTTAAGGAACTTTTGATTTTTAAAGAACTGAATTACTTATTTTGATTTACTTCAGAGAACTGAGTCATGTAAATCGAAATGGCTGCACGTGTCAAATTATTCGTCAGAGCACAAATTTGGAAAAAGTATTAGTCATGCCCACTCATGAGATTAAATTTTCTTCTAAATAGTTTGCTATATCTCAGTTGGCTAATTATCTCATATTTTCTTAAAGTTGTAATAATGGTATAAATATGTTAAATTAAAAGACAATCTTTCAAGGTTATAAAAGCACATTTTATTCAATAGGCAAAACTTGACTAACACGAAATAAACAAGTATTGCCTAGGCAACCAATATCATTACACAAGTAACGGTATCAAGAAGCTCATATACTTTACGACTAATGATATCCATACTTTAGGAAAAGAGTACATACATATTTTTTTAACGCTGATGGCCTGGTTCTAGTAATAATAGAAAGCGAGAACTGGCATGAAATTACACTATAAATGTTCTCTTAAATATTTCAAATTAAAGTAGTTATAACCTTTTAAAGCCCTGCAGATGTTTGTTAGGCACAGTCTCGGTCCGATTTACTTTCATTTAATTACAGCTCGAAATAAACTTTTAATCATGACGATAAAAACCCAATGAGTTACTACTATATCACATCTCCTCTCTTAGTAATCTTTGTTTAATTACTCGTAGGTTGCAATGAAGCATACTATTTTCAGTAATAGCCTCCTTCATAGGCCCGGATGTAACTTATCGAAAAAAAATGCTTGGACTGTTGTTATAATGGGCTTTCTCACGGGACGGAGGAAGTCCCAAGTACCTGTAGGTGCTCTTTACCCTATGCACCACATAGATGCCGTGATTTTACATAGGCACCGAATCGATATCGGTATCTATCTTAGCAATTAGAATCAAATATATCTAATATAATGAGGGGGGGGGCAAACACAAGGGACAAACAAACGATTAGTTGACCTCTTTTTGTTAAAAGATACGTAACATTCATAGCTCATTATTATTTTGATACTTGAATGAGCCCAAGGAACGTTAAAGAGGATTTTCGCACAAGTAAACTGGTCACTTGCCTGGTTGGAAAGTTTAAAGAAAATAATCTGGTGCGATGCGCGCAACACACAACTTTAAATTACCAACTTGGTTATAGACGAGATTTGTTAAATGTTATTCCTCAAAGTCACACTTTTTTACATTCATTTACTTATTTTTGTTAGTATTTGCTCTCTAAAGTACACTAAATTTTGTTATTATTAAATAAAAGTTTTTAATTGTGATATTTAGGCATTGCAAGCATAATACTCCATCTGATTTTATAACATGTACCATGAAACAAATAATTTTCATTAAATGAACAGAACGTCTTTGATTATAAACAATGGTCTGTAATTAAGGGTGTATTGCGTATAGATGGGTTCAAGGTGTTTTATGAGATGACGGAATTGATTTTTTTCATATTTAGCCATTTCTTATTTTTAGGCAAAGGGTAATACAGATAATTTCTCCATGTAAACAAAAACAAGGTGCATTATAGGAAAACAAAAAAGGCTCCCTTCGCCATTTAAGCCCCCTCAGAACATTTTAATAATGATAAAGCTTACCTAATATTAAAGAATATTGATTCTCATTAAGCATGTCGAGTTTGATCAAAATCATTAAAGCCGTTTTTGGGAAAACCGAAAAAAAACGTAAAAATTGGAAAAAACATTTATTAAGTAAAGATTCCGATTAGCCTTAGTAGCATAAAGAGACGTTAATAAAAAAAGTAAAGTCATCAGATAGGTTTTTATGATGAAACGGATTTCCTATTCACTTTTCTCGTACCTTTATAGTTATACTTTTATCTTCTTACATTTATGGTAACCAGAAAATTTAATCTTTATTGTAATTAGTAGTTAATCAGGCTTAGATCTGATCATTACTTCAGGTTGTTGGCAGAGTTTTGTTGAAATATTTTATATTTCATATCAATTTATTATCTAAATTTATACTTATGCTTTTCTTGTTTGCGTTCTATTCTATCAATTCACAGTGATAAATACTGTTAGCGATTCCTATCCGTATTCTATACATAAAACAAAATTGAAATCAGTTTACAGAAGTTTCAATAATAATTAAGCGGATATAGTCAGGTTTTAACCCACATGTTACGCTGTAACACTAATCATTATTATCATAGAAAATGTTTTATAGCATCAATAAAATTTCACATATATATATATATATATATATATATATATATATATATATATACATGCATTTAAACTTAATTATTTTAATTGTTGACTGTAAATGTACATAGATACCGTCAGGAAGAAATATCATTGGGTTCGTTACAGTTAACCACAGCCAATGATAATCCTACTCTACAGGGGTCAACATAAAAGCTACAGAAACAAAGGATCTTGGACAATGCAATTTCTTAGACCACCGGCCCAGAACTTTCAATTAATTCAGTAGACCCGTGCCTGCTAGACGAAAAAAAAGCCCTAAACGATTTGGCCACCAGCTACTATTATAGAACTATTAATACATAGTTTTTTAGAAGGCCCACCGGACTCTTTTTTCGATAGCGCAGTGATATCCCTGATGACTTTCGATTGTTCACAAACAGAACCGCCCCTACAAGACAATACTCAATAGTTCTAAATCAATTTCTTTTCTGACTGATGGAGATTCTGTTATTTATGGCCCTAAATGGCGTGTAACCCTCCGCCTCCAATCCCGGCCCTCGGAGGGACAACCTCAAAGTGACGAGTAAATTTACCGAGTGTCGTTACAGGTAATAAGGTCACCTGGGGCCCTCCCTTCGACTAATAGCATATTTTCTCATGAAATAAAATGAGTAACGTAATTTAAATTTAAAAGAAATTAAAATTTACAAAAATATAAATTCAGCGATTTTTATCGCGATAAGATTAGGAACTGTATCAATAGTTGAGAGTTTAAGAAAAAAAAAATATATTGTTGATACTGTTTACCAATATATTGATGTTAGGATAATCTTTATTACGAATTTAGTTAGGCCAACCCCTCCAGAAAACTGGGAATATAACTGTCTACATTTCCGTTTTTTATAAAAAATGATTTCTTAGAAGCTTCTAAAATGAACCAATAGTTGACACATCAAATGCTAAGGTTTTGAAAGTTGACATTTATGATTTTAAACTTGACACATGCATTAATTTTCGATTTCCCATGATTTTTTAATAGGTATTAAGTACTGCAATAAAAGTTAATATTTTTTTATTTATAAACTAGTAAATTCACAATGGAAAAAAAAAATCCACAAATTAATTATTTTATACGCAAAAAGCTAAAATGAGACAAAAAAAAAAAAAACAAAGAAAAATATTCAAACAGAAAATGAGATCATCCTGTTAAGCAAGTATGATAAATAGATTTTAGTAATGGTCAGAAGTTTAGTTTTTTTTTATGTTGGCTTTGCACAATTTTAGACTCTCCAATGATGAACTTCACTCTTCTAGACAATTAATGATGGCCACATGCATTGGTTGGCTGAAATGTGTAGTATTTTGATAGAGTGCGAGTAATAGCAAGTATCACTTGTTCTTTGCAGAAATGGGATGTGGGGAGAGTCAGATAAGACGATTTTTCATTCAGTAATAGGATGATTGACAATGAAATTTTGCTCTCAATGATCCATGGATAGATCACACAAGCAATAAATTCATAAAATAGGACACCTGTCATCCAGCCAGACTCAGATTTCCATAAACCACGCCCAGATGGAACACTATTTGCTGATTCTGGCGGTGAGTTGATATCGATGTCAACTATTGAAATTAAGGATTAATTTCTGTTCGAATAGTTAAAACCTACATTTAAGCCCTAAAATATTGTATAAATATATTAAAAAGGATATCATATGATTCTCATGAACTTAATGAATACCATAAAAGTAATTAAACCATAATTGAACTCAAATAAACCAACTAAACTAAAAAAGCAGTGCATTTTACGACCGGCGTAACCCAAACATGATGTCTTTAAATGATTTTTTAAGATTAGTTTCGGGTAATGAGTTTTTAAAAACAATTTCATGAGAATAGAATTTTGAAAAAAAAATTGAAAATGTAGAGAATCAAACATTCCTTTAATAAACTTATCAGTCATACCCCCTTTGAGTTGTTTAGAATAAGCTTAGGCATAGTGTTTTATTTATTCGATCAAGTTGGACTGCTCTTCTCCAGAAGACAATGCGACGAAACAAACGGACGAGGGAACGATTTGCTATTCACAAAAGAGACAGACGGACTTAACACTAATTGAGCGGTTGCTGTCGGAAGTGATGCGGCACGTGCGCCGACATCTGCGGAGCGCGCCCATCATCTGCCGTCCTGGAGGAAAAAACCGACTCCCTCTTCGTACCTCGTTCGGCATGTTGTTCCTAGTTCTACCTCCTTCAGGTAACTCAAGAGGTTAAATGGTGAAAACATGTCAAAAGTAAGGAGTAGATAAGTCGGGTCAATGCGCAACTTAGGTAACGCAGGCTTAGGTAGGAAGCAGTAAGTGGGGCGATGGATCATGGAGTCACATTGATACCTTTCTGGATTACTAAAAAAGGTAATTGCATTGGTAAAAAAATCACTACATTAAATATTTGCTCTAAAATATTCACAAAAAAAAGAAAGCGGGATAGAATATTAAGTAGGTGCATATATAGAATTTTCAAGATTTGCTTTGTTATTTTTCCTTTGTAAAATTAGGACAATTTTTTTTTTAAATAATTAGAAACATCCAAGCATAAAGCTTCAAGTATATAATTGTATGAAAAAAAATTCAGATTGAACATGGACAAATCTTCTCAACTGGTTAAAAAATAGATAAACGTTGACGGGTCAATGTTTAAGATTTCTGTGAGGAATTTTTCGATTATATCATGAACATTAATTTAGATCTGTTTGTTTTTAGTTTTTGCTGAGTTATATTTCTTTAGTTCTTATTAACAAAAATATAAAATTCCTAGCTCTTCTTGCTGTGCACATACCTATCAGCTTTGTGAATACATCATTCGGTTCATTTTTAAGAGTCGCAATTTACTATTACTTTCACTTACCTATATAGGCAAAGTATTGCGATCGTGAAAAATTTCGAACGGAAATACACGTTTTGGGGTTCCCTGGGCCCAATAACCAAGTGACAAAAAATGGTCTGTTTGTGTTGGAGTAGTATTTTTTTATTTTCCATCCTCCCCAGCCTTAAAATATGTTCTGCAAACTTAATACATCTCATCGCTACATGTTAACAGTTGAGCACGAAACTTGACTCTAATTTCCTGACTTCTGCTCATGTTTCTAAGAAAAGTAGTTCACGGTCCTCTTCCACTTTTCGTTATTCTCTCCAAAGTAAAGTGTGATTGACCGATGATTTTCTTCCACCCCTACTCAAAAACTTTGAATTACGGATAGTTTTCCTTAACCATCAGCTGAGGGAGATCGCTCTGCGTCAGAACTTAGAACCTTGTCTCTTTCAACTAATCGGCTGCTTCATAAGCGGGACAAGCCAGTAAAATATGTTCGGTCTCCAGAACACTACAACTCGGGCATAGGGGATCGACGTCCTTTCCATGTTCTACCAGCTTCGCTCGGAACCCCCCCCATGCCCCAAGAGGATCTGTGAGGTCCTGTAATCCGGTATGATCTATGTGGCTTCTATAGTAGGTAATTACGTGTGGAAAGCCCTACTCGTCCTCCCTTCTCCCATAGGTCAGTAGGGTTGAAAACAACGGTAAAATGGCCATCTTGGCCGCAAAATGCACCGGTAGGCAACGTCCCATGGATTATGTCAAAAAAGTGTTCCAAATAGAATTAATTTCAGTGTAGGAACGTTCAGATGCAGTGCCCATTCATTTAAAAAATAAATCCAAAATGGCCGGAAATACCCTATATCATTAATGCTGCGCAAACAACAATTATAAATCACTTTATGCTCGAGCACTCAAACAGAAGAAGTAATAATGAATCATTTTAGAGGTGCGTTCAGAAAAAATAACAATTAAATTTAGATCCTGCTTATATAAATGTGTCCGACTTTTCAGTGCTTCATGGAAAGTGGTTCTCCTGGAAAGTGCCCAGGGCAGCAAGAAGAATTATATTTGAATAAAATATAATGAAGGCATAAAATTTGAGACGAAACGTCAAACGTATATCCTAATAAAAGTTATTTTTTCTGATGTTTAAATATTTTCATTACATTAATTCCTAAGATCCAACATTATTTCATTTTATTTGTTGAATTAAATATTTTCAGTTAGACGCGAAGGGTTATGCTGAATGACGGAAACAGTAAGAGTGGAAATAGCATGGAGTTTGGATTTTTAGTTTTAGTCAATCTTTAAGAATAACAAGTTACAGTAAATGTAGATTTATTTCGCCAGACAAACGTGCAAATCGGACTATCTGGTCCCATTGTTGAACTGCAATACAACAAACAAAGCAGAAAGTGCCGACTAAGCCGCTTTGTCGGTTGGTTGAGGAAGAGCTAATTCATCTAGAGGCTAACTCGACCATTGTTAGTGACTGTGTCCAATTGCAAAGGCCCGAGGCACCGCCGTACTGGCTCTTAGAGTTCATCTATGTCTAGTTACAGTTATTTGATTTATTTCATTTGTGAATGCAATACATTTTTTTTACTTAGGATAATAATTTTAAAAACTGCCTACTTGTTGAATTCGAACCAAACTGCATAGAAATATGCCTTCGTTTAGAGTTGTATCCAAGTAGGTTATAGGCGCTCCACAAAATTTTATTAACGCCCTCTCTCACCCCTAAATTGGTTGTTAGCCTACAATTTCTTTCGGCTCCTATATGTGTGTAGGCCTTCCCCTTAGGGAGTAATGGTCTAACTTCCCTGTAGACCAATTCCTACTGGGAAGTGGTGTTCGCAGTTGCTCTCCACAGTTCTTTCCAGGCTTCTTTATCTCTGGCTGTCCTCATTCAGTTTGGCCCTGCAATAGCTTTTAGGTAGTCGCTCCATCGCCTTCTTTGCCTGCCACGTATTATTTTCAGTTCATAAGGAGTCCGTTCTGTTTTCTTTAAAAATCATCTTCCATCCAGATGGCCAGCCCCTCCGTCGGGCGTTAAAAGAATGTTCCTGTCGGGCGCGTGTATCTCTGAGATCATCTCAACCATAATCACAATAAAACATTATTTATTTTGTTTAAACTTAAACGTTATGTGTTTCACGCGAATCCTTAAGAATGGAAGCGTTAGTTTAAAAAAAAATATATATTGTATTTAAAAAATTGAAGAGTAAAATGGAAAGAAAGAAAAATCATGGTAGGTAAAACAAATATCCAAGTACGAAATAGGATTTTATTATTACAAACAAGGGAAAATATGATATCATAATATATGATAACATATGATATCATCATATGATGATATAATATATATGATATAATATGATATGAAAGTATGATACCTTATCAATACAAATTTTTAAAAAATATTCAAATGAATTTTCAGAATATAAAAAGACTATATGTAAATAACATGTTTGATACAAACGAAAAGTAAATAAAAAATCTGGTGCGTGCTCGCAACACACAACTTTCACTTACCAACTTACTAAGATTAAAAATTAATGCGTTTTGTTAATTGCCACTTCTCAAATGAACAGAACGGCTTTAATTATGATAAATGGTCTATAATTAATAGGTAATCTATCTATTATAGGTGTATCTTTCTATTATTATTATATCTATAGGTGGTATAAGTTGACTGAACATTTTTCTTTTTTTCTCCTCTTTATGTATTCTTTATTTTTATCATATCTCATTTTTAGCCAATTCTTATTTTTAGGCGTAGTGAGAGACTTAGTTAATTTCTCCATGTAAACAAAAACAATAGTACTTCATAAGAAAGAAAGAAACAAACAAAAAAGCCCCCCCCCCCAAAAAAAAGCCCCCTCAGAACATTTTAATAATGATAAAGCTTACCTGATATTAAAGAAAACCTAATTTTCATTAAACATGACGAATTTGATAAAAATCGTTAAAGCCGTTTTTGAGATAATCGAAAAAAAGGTTAAAATTGGAAAAAAGTCATGAAATAAAGACCCCCCTCCGGTTGATCAATTTTGATGAAATGTTAGCAATCACATCTTTGGCATATACATACATGAAATACCCAGTTTGATCAAAATCGTTGAAACCGTTTTTGAGTAAATATAAAAAACACGTGAAAATGATACAAAATTTATTATGTAAAGTCCCCCCTCCGGTTAATCAATTTTGATGAAATTTTTACAGTCGTATCTCGGGCCTATACATACATCATATACACAGTTTGATCAAAATCTTTAAAGCCGTTTTTGAGTAAATAAAAAAAAACACGTGAAAATGATACAAAATTTATTATGTAAAGTCCCCCCTCCGGTTAATCAATTTTGATGAAATTTTTACAGTCGTATCTCGGACATATAAATAGATCAAATACTCAGTTTAATTAAAATCGTTAGAGCCGTTTTTGAGAAAATCGAAAAAAACGTAAAAATTATTAAATAAAGTACCCCCTCCCTTTGAGCGATTTTGATGAAATTTTTGCTGTCACATCGCGGGCGTATACCTACACTAAATACCCAATTTCAGGTTCCCACCGTTTATAGTTTTTGAGCTAGTCTGTTCACACACACACACACACACACACACACACAGACACACACACAGACACACACACACACAGACCATTTCGTGGGACTTGGTCATTTGGACTCAGGGGACCCCAAAACGTGTATTTCCGTTGAAAACCGGAAGTCGAAATTTTTCACGATCGCAATACTTCCACTTACTAAATATTACATATATAGGTAAGTGAAAGTAAAAAAAATACAAATATTTTATATGAATCATTTCCAAACTGAAAAATTTGTCCAAATACAATATGATGCAATTTAAAAATAAAAAGGCTTAAGTAATCACAAGGCATTTACATCTTCCTGTTTATCAAAATAAAAAATAGTCTTGTATTCCATTCCGAAAAGTAGAAAAATACGACACCTGGTGCGTCTATCTCTCAGAAATAGCCTATTATCTTTACAGTAATTCAGATATGAAATAAAATAAGAAAAATATATATGTATATTTTAATTGTTACACAGAGACACTAAATCAATAAAAAAAAGTAAAAACAAAAGAAATACGGAATTGAAAAAACTTACGTGAACGGGCGCGTTGTATCAACCAGATTAAAAATAATGGCAAATAAATCACAGAACACTATCCAATGCAATTACACTACTGAACTTTACAGAGAGACCTTTGGAACACTTAACTGGGAGCACAACACCACCACCCTCAAGAAGGCAGTTGGCGAATAATTTTCTTTAAAAAGTGTATCTCATAGATAACGCGCCCGACGGAGGGTTAAAAGAAGATTTATGTTTTTGAAGCCTGTTTGCCTCTTTATATCCATTATTTTGATGTGGTATTTTTTCTTAATGTTCAACACAGTCCTTTCAATGGAATTTTGCCAGACTGTTAATATATTTTCTATTTTTACTTTCACTTACCTATATATGAAATATATAGTAAGTGGAAGTATTGCGATCGTGAAAAATTTCGACTTCCGGTTTTCAACGGAAATACACGTTTTGGGATCCCCTGAGTCGAAATAACCAAGTCCCGCGAAATGGTCTGTGTGTGTGTGTGTGTGTCTGTGTGTGTGTGTGTGTGTGTGAACAGACTAGCTCAAAAACTATAAACTGTGGGAACCTGAAATTGGGTATTTAGTGTAGGTATATGCCCGCGATGTGACAGCAAAAATTTCATCAAAATTGCTCAAAGGGAGGGGGTACTTTATTTAATAACTTTTTACGTTTTTTTCGATTTTCTCAAAAACGGCTCTAACGATTTTGATTAAACTGAGTATTTGATCTATTTATATGCCCGAGATATGACTGTAAAAATTTCATCAAAATTGATTAACCAGAGGGGGGACTTTACTTAATAAATTTTGTATCATTTTCACGTGTTTTTTTTTATTACTTTTTTACTCATAAACGGCTTTAACGATTTTGATCAAACTGGGTATATGATGTATGAATATGCCCGAGATACGACTGTAAAAATTTCATCAAAATTGATCAACCGGAGGGGGGACTTTACTTAATAAATTTTGTATCATTTTCACGGTTTTTTTTTATTTACTCAAAAACGGCTTTAACGATTAACAAAAATAAGATATGAATGTAAGAAAATGTGTGACTTTGGGAAATGATATTTAGCAAAATACGTCAATTTCTAATCTAAGTAAGTTGGTAAGTGAAAGTTGTGTGTTGCGCGCACGCACCAGATTTTTTTATTAGAGACCATGTTTGGTAACTATAACTTATACAAGGTAGTATGCAACTTTCGAAAATAATTTTTTTCTTATAATAATTCTTTTTTATTATATCAAAGTTTCCTTTCATAATAGGCTGGGTGATAGGAATTATTTTTAAATACGTTTCTGTGCTTAGTAGTACAATTTGATGTTCTTATTCTTTTTTCAGCCTGGCTGCGGGAGGATGTCAAAATATGGGACAGATAGGCCATTATACCCCGAGACAAATCCTTTGAGGAGGCGCCCCCACAGGTACAAAGGAATCACGGCCTACTGATGCCCCCTTAGAGTACCATTTCAAATTTCACAACTTTTTTCACAAAAGACCCGCCAAAGGCAGGAGGGCAAAAAAGTGTTTACAAATCACATCTTATTTTATACTTATCATATGATAATTTTTACTTTCACTTACCTATATATGAAATATATAGTAAGTGGAAGTATTGCGATCGTGAAAAATTTCGACTTCCGGTTTTCAACGGAAATACACGTTTTGGGGTCCCCTGAGTCGAAATAACCAAGTCCCGCAAAATGGTCTGTGTGTGTGTGTGTGTGTCTGTGTGTCCGTGTGTGTGTGTGTGTGTGAACAGACTAGCTCAAAAACTATAAACCGTGTGAACCTGAAATTGGGTATTTAGTGTATTTATATGCCCGCGATGTGACAGCAAAAATTTCATCAAAATTGCTCAAAGGGAGGGGGTACTTTATTTAATAATTTTTTAGGTTTTTTTCGATTTTCTCAAAAACGGCTCTAACGATTTTGATTAAACTGAGTATTTGATCTCTGTATATGCCCATGATAAGACTGTGAAAATTTCATCAAAATTTATTAATTAGAGGGGGCACTTTACTTAATAAATGTTCTCCCATTTTCACGTGTTTTTTTTTATTTACTCAAAAAGGGCTTTAAGGATTTTGATGAAACTTGGCATTTGATGTATATATATGACCGCGATGGGACAGCCGAAATTTCATCAAAATTGATCAACCGGAGGGGGGACTTTACTTATTAAATTTTGTATAATTTTCACGTGTTTTTTTTATTTACTCATAAACGGCAACTATAAGAAATGAATGTGAAAAAATTTGTGACTTTGTGAAGTGGCAATTAACAAAACACGTCAATTTCTAATCTAAATAAGTTGGTAAGTGAAAGTTGTGTGTTGCGCGCACGCACCAGATTTTTTAGATACGGAATTCCTTACGATTGTCTCTGCCAAGCGATCCCCCATCTACCTGAAGTTATTTTCACACAGTAAATTACTTCGTTTTTTGAAAAAAAAAATATACATATATACATATATACCGAAACGAACTGGTCATTTCAATAACTTCGTTTGCAATATCGATTCAGATATAAGTTATAGAAAATAAATGGGAAAAGAATACACGAATATTACATGCGCCGCTACAGAGCGTTTAATTCATTAAAATATATTAACCAGTCTTATTTTGGCAGTATCTGCACTTATGTATGTAAATTTGTGTAAAGGGTGAACATTAGTAAAGTAAGCAATCAACAATTAAGCAACAACAAGTAAGCAAAAACAAAGCATATAAAAATTATGTATGACTAATAATATTTATTTTTTAGGTCTTTATGGTCCTTAAAAATAAGACAGTGTTATAATCCTTCAATGAAGACGAATATTATCGTATAGTGCAATGATTATTTTAAAAATAGTATCTTCATGAATATTATTTATAAAAAATTTCTTACATAGGTTGGGCAGCCAACAATCTTCCTTACATTTTTATTTTCTTAAGGGATGTTAAAGATAAGAAAACTAAAGGTAAGTTTTGGGTTTGTGTAAGTCCAATCATTAATGATGCATTTTTTCGATCAGAGGGACACAGCCCCCTTGCTTTGGATAATAAAAAAAATATAAAGACGATCCGAGTTGCTAGATATGGTTATTTTCTTCGTACTAAAGTAGAAGAAAAGTATAAAGAATTTTTATAAGATACCTGACCTCATAATCACATTTCTTAGTACAAACTAGTTCTTGCGTCCTGTAACCAAATCTCTGCCTATACGATATACATAGACTCCTATATACCTCCCATAATATATTTATGTTTAACGTCTCAGTTAACATAATAAACTTTTTCTGATGACTAAATCGGCAAATTACTTATCCTGGATTCTTGAAAGATATTAGCCTTCCCAGATAACCATTAGAGCCCTGATCAGTTATCGCTAATGACTGAGATTGCGGACCAAGATGGGGAGCAGTGACGCCATAGGGGAAGAGCCGAGGCAATAAAGGCGACAACTAAACGAGGTCCTATGTCGAAGCGCAATAAAGGGAGGCGGCCCAGAATATTCAAGGTGCTAATGCCCGGTGCTAACGAGGGTCACCTGCACCTAGATAAGCACCACTAATAGAGACATCATTTGGTGATGACATCGGCACAACACACGAGCACCGTTAGGCATTCCTGCTACCTGCCCGGTCCCATGGCCGTGTCTATCGGCTCCTATCGCGGATCTGGATCTGGATGTTATTGATTGGAAGCACTTCGGTGTCGCCCATCCGGGACATCATCGCCGGAGGTGATAGATATGACCATTTTTAAAAAGCAGGGGGTCTCGAGAGGCTGTATGAAAAATAACCTGACTGGATGGTGCTATAGGTAAAATAAAAACAATAATTGATCAGAGGCTGTTAGTCATGATGGTTGGAAGATGGCTGGACGGGCTAACCCCAATGACAAACCTATGAGTTCGAATACCAAGGACCTGTGGACTTTTAAAAAATTAGTTTTGATCTCCCTTCCTCCGCCTTTCCCTGGGAAATAAAAGGTAAATGGTTGTTAATTCCATAATAATGTTTTCATAAGACCTTCAGGAAAATTCTTCCTTTTTTTTGTCTTAAATATATGATGATCATAAAACCGAAATGTATTATTATTTTTAAATAAATTAGGGTCTACGACTTTAAAAAAAAACGAAATGGAAAAGGAAGTAAAAGGTAGGTTAAAGTCGGGAAATTATTTTTACGGTTAAAAAATTACTTAGCTCTCAAGTTAGCACAAGTTCTTTACTGCAGTATTTAACGCAAAATTTATAAAGAAATTAATAACATACATTATAACATCCGCAATGTTTTTAATTTATCTTACCCATAAATGAAATGTATTGTATGATAAGATCATCACGAACATAGACTTGTGGTTGGAACAAACATGTTCGTGACCGTTCGAGAATAAACTACGCATGTCTGGAATCTTCTAGACTGTTTCAATTTAGACTAAATATAAGGAGCGATAGATTGGAGAGTTAGTCCTTGCTCTGAAGATCAAATCATATGGTTACTTTTGTGTTACTGCCTCGTTACAAGAAGTAATAAAAATGAAAAGTTGTCAATTCTCCAGGAAATTTATGCTATTAATTTCGCCTTTAAAATTTTTTGAAGGGTTTATATTAAAAATTAAACTATTGGGGTAACTTTTTCATCCAGACTTAATGTTTTAAAAAGACTAAGCTTTCTTTTCCTAACATCTCAACAAAAAAGCGCCTCATAACCTAAATCTTTCGTTTAGTGAGGAAATGGCCCAAATTAGCACTTTGTCTGGGAGTGACTTTAGCGAACTCCAGTTGCGTCCTTCTCTGTTAAAGAAGGTCTTGCATAGCTTTATTGGATTACTACTTTCGACTTTGGCTACCTTAAAAGGGTTAAACGTAAAAGAATATTTCTTTACAGTTGAGATCCGAGCCGCATTGAACGTCTTAAAATAGGTCATTTTTAGACTTTTGTCCATGTAGTTTGAGAATCAACCACACTGTGCTACACTAAGGACAAAAATTTTCGCTAAAGGAACAAGTTCGGAATAGTAGAATAAGAACTTGTCGGTTATACGGGAATGACAAATATTCTAATCATTGAATATTTTACCGTCACTCTATCCTTATTGAATCCAAGGCGCTTTGTTTTGAGTAATTTATAAAAAGGCATATGATAATTCCAAAGACTTAAATCGTGTCCACCGGTTTCTTTGTTAAACCCGAGGAAAAACCAAATTTAAAGTGACCGCCGGACAGGAACCATCAAACAATAAAATGGCTTTATTTTTGCCAAAACTTGGCTACTAAAGAAAGTGCAGAGATATCGGGGATCGCCTGCGGGGTAGTGTTTTGCATGCCAATTTCTTGCCCAAAGACTACGTTCGTAGCCCAACAAAAACATTATGATGCGCTGATGACCTTTTAATAACAGACAATAATAGAAAAAAAAATAGCAGCGGTGACCAATTTTTTCCTTATGATTTCTCATTTCACGACAATCGATTCATCGTAAACTGGTTCAAGATTACACACCTGTTACGAGCTTCCTTTATAGTGTGTCAATCATCTGACCCGACTGCACACATTAACTGCCACCGAGAAGGCACAAAAGCCCGAAGGCATAGAGCACTAGTTGTTGCGAAAGGAACCTAACCCGGGTCGGCAGGCGTCACTGGAAGCCACCGTACACTGTATCATGTTACCCAGCGCAGGCGCGTCTCTGAAGCCGGGAGGCCCTTAAGTTCCGTTTCCGTCAGTTTCCTGGGTTCCTTCCATAGGAAACGTACGCCCATTCAAACATTTCCTTTACCCTATTATTCATTCAACTGAAATTAAAAATAAATATAATAGAAATAAATTATATATGTACATATATATTATTTTATATGAGCATGCAAAGTAATAACTAAAAGGTTACTTATTACCTGTGGTTGAGTTGATAGGAAGGTGTTATTTTATTAGCATTTTAAGCTCATGGATTCTAGTTTTCTAGTAAAGGACGGTCCCGATAATCCGAAGCACCTACTAATCCGAACAAGGATGAAGCAAAAGTTAAATTTGACTAATGAGAGACCTAGAGACATTGAAAATAGTTAGCAGAAACACTATACTTCTGGGACCTAAATTTATCTTTCATTTCTGGTGTCACTCTCCCCCCAAACCTATTTTTTTTTTCACTGTCGCTATGTGCTTCATAGATGTGCTTCAAAATCTTACGCTAATTTTACACAGACATGTGAAATCTTAGAAATTGAGGTCTTGAGAGCATTTCACCAATCGATATCTCAAAATCAGCGTCATTTGATATAGTTTCATTCATTCATGTCATCTATTACAATGCTACCTGGTTACAAGAAATTTGATAATGTCCACGCGGAAAAAATATGGCCTGAATGTAATGCAGCAGAAGAAAAAGCTCATCTAAAGATGTCGAAAAAATTGATAACCGAGATCAACTCAGAAATAACGAAAGTCTCCATCGAAATTGATGATTAGTTTGATGTCTCAGGAGAATGTACACGTTTGCTTGGATGACGTCGAAATTGTTCAAAGTGTGGCCTGACGGAATGAATGTGGCCAGGACGCAGAGCCTGGTTACTGTAATGCCAAGCAGTCTTTCGCATTAAATTTTATTTTACAGAAAATATCATTACACCCATTTCATTCTTCATTATAGAATCGCCAGAAAGACATTTAATTCTTTCATGGAATAGGCCTGGACCTAACTACGACAACAAAAGTTTGTTTGGTGCTTTAATGAATTTGAAAGATCAGGCGTTTTCTTTAGCAACAAAATCAAAGACTTACATACACAGTGTGTATGTATTTTTCGAAATAATTATTTTTAGCAACATTTTTATATTCAACTAGTACTTACTACATAAATTTCCATTCCTCAGTATGACATTCCTACCACTTCATGGTAAATGGGGTCTATGTTAGTTGTCTATATCTATGCTAAAAGTCCCGCTGTGGCCCTAGAATTTTTTAATGGGAGTAAAAAATCCTTGGCTACACCCTCCCTCGGATAGGGCGTAATATGATGGTCCCGAGCCTGTACGATGACAGGTACTCGTTAACGATCCCTATCCTACTTATACTTGGATAGGCAAAATATAGGACTCCCACTCCGATTAGCCTTAGTGGCAAAAAGTGACATTAAGCAAACAACAACTTTATGCTAAATGTAACCTTTGATAATCCGGCAATATCGATTAGTCCGAAAAGCTGGTACGGTAACATTTCTAGAATTGAATCAGCTTGGAAGAAATATTCTGTAATATCTTCGATTAAGAGAATAAAATAATGCAACTTGCTACTGATTTTTTCGCTTAAAAGGGCGTGATACAAGTAACGCTATTAAAACTTCCCAGTCCGAAGATTTTTGTACGGTGTTTGTAGGGGAAAGATTTCACCTGTTACAATTTTCGAGGAACATTCAAACCAAGAAAGGATGAAAAATTTAGAACAGACCGCAGCTAAGGTTGTATTTCGTTCACTACTGTACTTATACACAGTATCGATAAGTTTACTTATTCTTGAGACCCTTGCGGGACGGGCATGCAACAACCTGAATATGGTAGATCCTATTCCGAATTAATCTGCTTTATAAATAATTCGGGTAGAAAGTGCGGAGAACTGACGGGTAAGACTTCTGTTAGTTAAGAACTGACTCGTACCCCTTCTTTAATTGATTTTAACGATAATTTCATTTAACCACTTACTCTGGGACTCTTTAACACTACTGGGAATACTTGGTCATTAATCGTAATGTTTTTATTAGTGGTGATCGAAGACAATAGGTTCATAATAATAAAATACGGGGAGAGGGGATATTGGTAGCTGGAAAAGAAATAGAAGAGTTGAAAAAAGCATATATAAGGCATAAAGTTAGCACACTTAATTATTGGCAAAAAGAAAAAAATCTGTTAAGATATTGATGCAAACATTTATTGGAACTTATTTTTTTTCTTCGAACTTTCGGGCTGGTCTCAATCCTCAGTATCATGCCTCCCCCTGGAATTGGCCCAGGAATACCATATACTCCACCCTTCAAACGAAATATGAATAAACTATTCAGAGCTCCACGTGACGTGCTCCACAACAAGCTGCATACACAAGAGCCGACTGCCCACTAACTATAACCGCTGCCAAAAAACGGTAGGTCTGAGCTAAATATCTACTTTATAGTCCGCCTACAGCCATTACTCAATTACTGAGCAGACATCAGGTAGCTGCGGTCGTTAGGGGCACACGCGAATATCCCCGAGAGTATCAAATTTCAAATGAGAAGGCGGGGTAGTTCTTGGGTGGCCGAGCTTCCAGGTAGTCCTTCATATAGTAATATCGTTAGCCAGCTCGTATAAATTAGAACTCGTCAGTTTGGGGGGGGGGGACGATTTTCTGCTAAATGAGGCCTTGTTAGCTAAAAAGGACTTAAGTTTCTAAGTATACTTAAGGACTAGGACTAGGCCCACAGATATCTGCATGAGCAAGTTGTTACAATTTTAACCATACAGATAACATAAAAAAGTATTTGAGAATAAATGTTCTTGATATACGTATATGATTTATGCAGAAAAGTTCATAATCGTCGGTGAGAGCCTCAATCATAGCCTGACATATGATACTAAAATAAAAAAACAAAAAAATTTTTATACCATAAAGCTGAGATGTAGCGTTGAAGAGTGGAATGTTTGGTAAAAGTCGTGTATGTAAGATTTTACTGTCGGTATGTTCATGTCGTTTGAAATAAACCAAGGTGCATTTGTGATTTTTCTGAGAATTTCAGATTGTGAAGTTTGTATTTTGTTATCTTTTCAACTCTTCAACGCTACATCACCGTAACCCACTCATTCATTCTCTTTCCTCCTCCCTGTTCCGTGGCCAGCCTCGATGTCGACTGAACGACAGTGGCCTAGAGACTTCTTACTACAATAAATTAAAAAATGCATCAAGAAAGTCAAAGTCAAAAGCAATTGTGACCAAATTTGCTTGATGGACCACTGCGCAGGTGCAAATCTACAAGCGGAACAATAAAAAATCTGGTGCGTGCGCGCAACACACAACTTTCACTTATCAACTTACTTAGATAAGAAATTGACGTGTTTTGTTAAATATCATTTCCCAAAGTCACACATTTTTCTACATTCATATCTTATTTTTATTAATCGTTAAAGCCGTTTTTGAGTAAATAAAAAACCCCGTGAAAATGATACAAAATTTATTAAGTAAAGTCCCCCCTCGGTTGATCAATTTTGATGAAATGTTGGCTATCACATATTTGGCATATACATACATCAAATACCCAGTTTGGTCACAATCGTGAAAGCCGTTTTTGAGTAAATAAAAAAAGCACGTAAAAATGATACAAAATTTATTAAGTAAAGTGCCCCCTGCGGTTGATCAATTTTGATGAATTTTTTACAGACATATCTCGGGCATATAAATAGATCAAATACTATGTTTAATCAAAATCGTTAGAGCCGTTTTTGAGAAAATCAAAAAAACACGTGAAAATGTTACAAAATTTATTAAGTAAAGTCCCCCCTCTGGTTAATCAATTTTGATGAAATTTTTACAGTCATATCTCGGGCATATAAATACATCAAATACCCAGTATGATCAGAATCGTTAAAGCCGATTTAGAGTAAATAAAAAAAACACGTGAAAATGTTACAAAATTTATTAAGTAAAGTCCCCCCTCCGGTTAATCAATTTTGATGAAATTTTTACAGTCATATCTCGGGCATATAAATAGATGAAATACTCAGTTTAATCAAAATCGTTAGAGCCGTTTTTGAGAAAATCGAAAAAAACCTAAAAAGTTATTAAGTAAAGTACCCCCTCCCTTTAAGTAATTTTGATGAAATTTATGCTGTCACATCGCGGGCATATACCTACACTAAATACCCAATTTCAGGATCGCACGGTTTATAGTTTTTGAGCTAGTCTGTTCACATACACACACACACACACACACAGACACACACACACACAGACCATTTCGCGGGACTTGGTCATTTCGACTCAGGGGACCCCAAAACGTGTATTTCCGTTGAAAACCGGAAGTCAAATTTTTTCACGATCGCAATACTTCCACTTACTATATATTTCATATATAGGTAAGTGAAAGTAAAAAATTAATGAAAGCTGTGAATAAATAAAAAAACTTAGGATTAATATGGTTTTTGCTCAAAAAAATAAAAACCTACTTAGATAAAATAAAAACCTAATACTACTTAGATAAAATAAAAACATGAAATTAGTGTTCCATTCGATTTCCTACCCCATCTTCCTATTTATATTTATAGCTTGTAGGTAGGAAGAATAGTTGATATCCTAATCAACTATTATATACTCGAACCTGTAAATAATAAACCTGTAAAATAGGGAAAACAAGAAGAAAACAAATAGATTCTTTTGTTTGTTTGTTTAACGCCACTTTATGCCACTAAGGCTAATCGGACGATGCTACACTGGGAGTCCTAAATTTTGCCTATCCAGGTATAATTAGGATAGGGATCTTCAACGAGTACCTGACATCATACAGCCTCGGGACCTCCCGTCATATCCGAGGGACGGCATGGCTAAGGATTTTTTAATCCCATTAAAAAATCCTAGGGCCACCGCTGGACGCGAACTTGCGACCTTTAGTGTTGTAGGTTACCACTATACCAAAGGTGACCCCTAATAGATTCTTATATAGACTGGCAAAAGAGTGAGAATGTTTGTGGGTTCCCGAAAATGAAATAGCTGTTAGCACCGCTTGGACTGACCCAGTATTTTCTTACAGTTTCCTGTTTATTTTCGTCTTTACTCTACTATCTTTACTTGTATATTTCTCTAGTTCGTATCAACGAGCTTTTTCTGTATATCCTTATCTGCAGATTGTACGATTCTCCATAATTAAAATATTGTAACACTTATGTGGGTTTGAATAATTTTTATTAAACGAAAATAATAATTCACTATGCCGCGCAAACACTGCAAATACAAATCATTAAGAAGGTTACAAAAAGTAACAACTTGTAACGACACAGTAGCACACAAGTAATCATTTGGTTAGATCTTCAGAGCAAGACTTTCTCTCCACTCTATCGCTCATTATATTTAGTTTGAATAAAACAGTCTCGATTTAAAAAAAAAAAAAAATTAACGTTACAATATTTCAATGATTTGCATTTGCAATTATTTCCAACCAAAAACTAAAGTGCAAATGAAAAAGGAAATTAAAATATGTTATTACCAATTAATCATACTAGAGTTTTATCCAATACGATAGTTTGTGTATTCACATAATAATTAAATGAGTTCTGCTTAAGGTACTCCGAAACTTAAGTAACTTATTTTGTAATAAATAAATCAATAACAAAAAAAATGAAGTTTCTTGTCTAAAACCCAAATGAAAAGATATTTACTTAATACCTCCACACAAAAACAAGATAAAACGGATAAAAACTTTAACCGTATATGTTATTTTAATTTATTTCAAGACAAATCAGGTGCGATGGGCCCAACACACGACTTACGACCTTACTTAGATTAGATATTGACGTATTTCGATAGTATTTAAAAGCTATTCCTCAACTTCACACATTTTTCCATATTAAAGTATATTCTTATATTTGTATAGCTCAATAAGTTATGGAGTATTTGTATTGCAAAACTCGAAAGTTCTAAGTACTTTTCGATTCATAATTTCTTATTGCTTTTTTTAAGGGATCCAATTCATCATTCATAATACGGGATATGAAATTACGGCTGTAACATCGCGCGCATATACATACATCAAATATTCAGTTTGATCAAAATAGTTACAGCAGTTTTTGAGAAAATGAGACAAAATTTATTAAGTAAACTGCCCCCTCCAATTCATCAATTTTGATGAAATTTTGACTCTCACATCGCGGGCATTTACATAGACCAAATACCCAATTTCAAGTTCGTACAATTTTTCGGTTTCGCAGGACTTCTATTTATTTCATATATTCATTATATGTTATACAGTATATTATATAATGTATTCATTATATATTCACTATTTCATATAGGTACATGAAATAGTGAAGCAGGTATAATACATACATATTCACTAGGTCACATAGGTAAGTGAAAGTAAAAAAAATCAATTTCTTTACTATGCGTCGTCTGAGAAAGCTCCTTTCCCACTTTTACGTTTACAATTTATTGAGGTTGTTGTGATTGTTAATATAATCTGTATTGTTAATACGAGTTATATCGAGAATTTTAGAGTTTTCTTAAATACTTGTGACATAAATACATACAAATAATACGTATTATTCCTCTTTAAAAACTTGTAATTACATATAATTATCTTCAATAAGAGCCGACTCTTTGAGAGCCGCACCCTCAGAGGAAATCCCGAACCTAGGCTGAGCTGACGGGCAACCGTCCTCGTTTTGGACAACGCGTGCGCAGCTGTCAGCTGGCCCACTGCCGAATTACAAAACCCCGAAATCCTCCAAATTGCTCACTTTGTTAAATATATTATCCTCTCCCTTTGTAGCTGGCCGACATATGGGCTACCTCTCCTGTTGCGTAAATGTAAACACTACCTCATCTTCATCTTCTTTTATTTAGGACAATTAGTGTCTGTGGTCTCTCATACACACGCCTAATCAGTCCCCTATTTATGTCCCAGGCGATGGTAACATATGGGCAATTTGTCAGGGGGCTTTTCACTAACTTCTTTCAAAAAAAGGAACGATAGATTTAATGATCCAGTTTGCCACTTGCCAAAGTAACACTTTCATTTTTCCAAAAGTCTAAAATTGGTTCTAAAGAAGTATTTATCAAAGAAAGGTTGAACCCAACGGAGGGGCAACTACTTGTTCCATTTTGAAAAAAGAAAGGCACTCTCAACGTAAGAGATATTATTTTTTTTAAATATTCCTTTTGATTTTAGCTACGTGCTTTTGATTTTTGCATGGTTGGACAAAGGATTAACTATGTTATTACGTTTCGTGTTTGGGCAAAAGAGCTTAAGTCATAAAAAGTTTTTTTTTTTTGTCTTGTCTTCTTAAAATTTATAATTTACTTTAAAGACCAGTTTTTTTTTTTAAAATAATACTGTTTCATTTATTTGCCAGGTTTAAGAAATACAATCAAACTTTAAAATGTTTGTGAACCTTCTTCAAGTATTCCGAAATCGAATACAATTTTACTTTTTTCTTTTTAAGTTTTTTCAAATTGATACCACACATTCCGATTATAATCTATGAAAACAATTTATAGTAAGGATTCACGACTCCTTCTAGCACTCACGTATCTTACCACCACACAGCATTTTTTTTATCAAATTTATTTATAAGATGGCTTTCTTGTATCACGAGGGACTAAAGCACCAAAAAGTTTTAGGAATATAGTTTAATAGATATTTTAATTGCATTATATAGCTTTAAAAATACAAAAAAATATACGTAGCTAATATTATTGGGAGGGACCCCCCCCCACGAATTATCCTTGGTTTCGGTCTAGTATAAATAGCTATTATCGGGAAATGGTCTGTATGTGTGAACAGAGTAGCACATATTTCACTGCAGCCTTCGCGGCAAAATTTACCAAACCGGAATATTATTTTCTTTTAATTATTCAAACGTTCCATTACCGAAAATTAAGTTCAATTCATAACAGGTTAATTCCTCCTCATAACGATACATCCTCAGCGAACGATAAAAAAACTTGACTGTTTTGCAACATACAGAGATCATTTCTCTTTCCACAGGACAATGGTATTTCAACAAATAAGTTGAAATTTATTCCACTTAAGTTATTTACATTGCGATCATTTCAGAACCTTCTTCTATAAAATGTTCTTTAAAAGTAGTTCAGTATTGAGAAGTAGGTAAGTAGGTGGAAGGTGACGTTGCAGTGCAGTAATCATAAGGACATCTAACCATTTAAATCTCGAGTTGGGTCATTTACTTCTTGATGGTGTGCGGGAGGTTTCTGAAATGATATAAATAACATATCTCAATAAACATAACAAACATCATATACCTCATAATTTCTAACTTCCTTATTTTTATATGTAAAATAATCCAAACGAGTCTCTGGCAATGGAGTGTTATACGTAAGTGGAGCTCTACTTCCCTTCTGACAAGAGTAAGTACTTCCCAATACAAATTTAAAACAATTTTTATCATGGAAAAGTATCATTGCACAAGTTAAAGTAATGCAATAAAATAAAATAAAAAATAGTTAAAGTAATGGATGGAGGTAAGTACAATAAGTGTGATTGGGGCACCGAATCAGACTTTTTAATAGAATATTATAATACATTTTTATATCTAGGTTAATCCCTCAAGACATCCACCGCCATGCTTACAGAAGAAGAGGGGCATACCTAATGAAGGAAGGCGCAGATCCGACACAACCCCTAGAGCTACCACCTGATAAATAAATTGGGCCGGGGGGGGGGCTAACAAGTGATGGCGGATATAGAGCCAGGTAATTGGATATATAAAAAATACGAGGGTAGGAAGCAGCTCGTGCCCCGCCGACCTTATGTTCTGCATCAGCTGTCTGTCGGCTCTTCCCCGGATCTTACGGTTCCATTGTGGAGGCGTCTTCCAGAATGGTCTAGGTAGGGCTAAGGGGTGAATTAAAAAAAAAATACAAAGAAAAACTGTTCAAATAAACAAAATTGTGTGACACCTCCATCACCACCCTCCACATTGCATCAGCAAACTGAATGATACCAACAACAAAAATGAGTAGTATGCATCTTAAGCAAAGCGTTGAACTTCTTCTTAAAATATGTCATTCAAATGAAAAATATATTCACAAATCGAATAGAGCAATTTAAATTATTTTTCTTCCTTATGATGTTAATGATTTGTACCCTTTTGTACCCGGGCTGATTTTTTTGTATATATTAGGGGCACCTTTCAACTTAATATTAATATGTATTATAGCCTGCACACTCGAGTACAACATTCTTTGTTTTAGTACTTTCTTTCCAAAATGGATATTTTTTTAATAATCGTTGAACCACTCTATGTAAGAAAAATCTCTTTTCTCTTAAAGTTTCTTTCGTCCAAACATAATTTTTTAAAACCATATAGAGGACAGAGGAAGAGGTTGCCTAACTATCCCTCCAAAATTTCTCATAAATGGGTTGCTGCGGCAAAATCAAAGCAGCATTTTAGACTCAACGCCAACTTCCACATTTCAGGGAACCACCATTCAAGAACCTGGAAAAATTGTGTAAGACCTGACTTATTCCTTTGGAGAATGATAAATAATTAAGTGGAAATGAAGCATTAGCCTGTTACATGGACTCTAAGCCACAGCGCAATCGTACAAGCAGACTTGGATGCGGTCTATGTAGGCAGGTCATGACTTCTTGCCATTACCATCTAAGAAAATCTTTTACTAACAGGTATTTAAGAAAATGCCTTTTACTTTTTCCCCACTAGATTACTTAGGAGTACCAGCACTATCATTTGGCGGAATCCTTAGCCATAATCTATGATATCCGATCAAAATTATCTTTGCACAGATAAGCTCTCAAAAATAACTTTATTCTGGGGCTAAATCCCTGTACAGATATGCACATATAAAACTGATATCTGACCATCATGCAATATCTGTGAAAAAATCAAATATTTAATTAAGGTAAAAAAAAAAATATATGTAAAGAGGATTAGAAAAAATAAAAAATATAGAATTTTGTAAAGATAGGCTTTATTTTTTATTTTTTCTTCTTAATCTCCTGGCAATCGTTTTAAATTCGATTTTTAATTTAATTTTTTTTAATTTTATAATCAAATTACTTCAATGGTCACAATAAATGAAAAAATTACGAAAAACAATTTTATCATTCAATATAATATATTTAATTTATGAAATATACACAATATTAAATATAATATATTCAATTTTATAATTAAATATAATTATTCTATAATTAAATATAATAATTTCATAATTGGATATAATAATTTTATAATTAAATTACTTAAATGGTCGAAAGGGATGAAAAAATGACGATAAATACTTTTGTCCACCTAGCTCCTACTAAGCGAAACACTGTGCCTCAGTTAAAACGAAATCTTCGCTGTCACATCGCGGGTATATAACTACCCCAAATCATAATTTTAGTTTCGTATGACAAATCGTTTCTGAGCTAGTCTTGCTTATTTGGACTTAGGGAACCAGAAAACATGTATTTTTGTTGAAAGCCTGAAAAGTTTTTAATACTTCCATTACTCTATAATACTTTCCATTATTATATATTTCATATAGTGGTATGTGAAAGTAAAAAAAAATTATCTTCTATTAGTTTTTAACTATAAAGCAATAATTCTTTTAGCTGCTTCAAGTGTCGTATGAGTAGTTCGCGACGATAAATCTGTTCCTTCTCAATCTGCGACAAGCAACTACCAATCAATGTGTTTGAAATGATCTCGGTGTATCAGACCTTTCTTTGGTATTCTATTAAAAATTAAACAGTTTACGGGATACCGGTTAGTTACAGGAGTGCAGTCGTTATAGCTTTTAATGTCGCTGTTTTATTTGGAGTCACTTACTGAAAAAGCTCACCAGGCATCCAGCGTCCTATTTGAATGGCAGACAATATCTTAATTGTAATTTGAGGATTCTAAGGAAACGCAATTTCATAATCGTTCTTTAGTTATTGTAGCTGATAACCAAAAAATTTAAAAATGTTCACCAGAAATACGTTCTTAAGTCTCTAATAGGGAGGCGACAGCGATGTTTAAATACGTTTAGGCGCTAACAGGTTCACGTTTAAAAACTTAATATTAAAATACTGGGATGTTGAAAAACATTTATGTTTAAGAGTAGATATGATATGAACGATGTTTGCTATCGATGACGCATCACTTCGTACATTATTCTTCATTTCATTAAATCCCGCAATTGAATACCACAATTAATTTTTTGCCACTTTTAGGTTGCTATTTCTATAAAAAATGACCATATCCAGTGGTCAGGGGTGCTGACCGGGTGGAGTGAAGGGGAAGATGGACAGATCATGCATCATACTAGTATAAGCATGCAAACTTTACATTGTAAACGCTTCATTAGCGTTGATCAATGGATTCGTTCTTATTGTAATGGGCTCAGACGAGTCCATAAAATGTATATTGAAATATATTAACATTCACTTGATAAGATGAATTATCGAGTCTTTTTTACTTAACCCACACCAGTTACTTATTTCTAAAACAGTTATTTATCTTAATAATATTAGATTAAAAACAGTGAAAAACAAACGATTAAAGTAATGTATTCAACAAGCTTCAAATGTTAACAAAAATGATAGTTTAATATACAATTCGTTGAATTATTCAGATAGGGGGCCCAGTATGATTTTATTGATTTTAAAATACAATAAAAAATATCCTCGTTTTTGTATCTTATTCTGTAAGCAAACTCACTAATAGTCAAACGAGTTTGATCAAACTGGGTATTTGATGTAAATATGTGCATGCGTGACAGCCAAAATTTCATCGAAATTGATCAATTTTGTTAATAAATTGTGTATTAATTGCTAATTGTATATTGAACTATCAATTTGTTTACATTTCAGCCTTGTTAAATACATCTAAAATAAACATATGTTATTAAATAACGGTACGATAAATCACCTATAATATAAAAAAATAACTGGTGTGGGTTAATTAAAAAAGACCCGAATCATCTGTTTCAGGACATTTTCTGGGACCCATAGTAGTAAGCCCGGGACTTTTCCGGAAAACAGGAACTAATGGTCACCTTGATGGTACATATAAAAACCGAATAGCCATTTATTTGGATTACTGGACGTATTTATATTATCATATCGATTTTTAAATATAGGCACCAGAATAGCATCGTATATATCGAAATAGTGCGGTTATGATTATAATTAATATTCATTAGTAATAAAAATATGAATCATATCGGAGGACCAGCGATCAGGACAACAAAGGCGGCAGGAGGTGAGTATTTTTTGGGAGTGGTCCTCCCTGGCCCTCTAACTTCCTCTTCGCTTCTGAGCTCCTGCTCCAAACTTCCTACGCCTTCTTTTGTATATTTTTTTCTCTAATACCTCCCTCCCTCCCCTCCCATCTCCTTATACCTTGGGGTAGGGGTACACTACATCTGTTCTCAGTAGATTTTCATTTTTGAATATAACTCTCAGTAGATTTTCATTTTTGAACATAAATAAGCCTTTCAGTTGATAGAATCACTAACTCCAATTTCAAAATTTTATTGAAGAGCACTTTAAATAAATATTTACCTTTGGAAAATTCATACCTTTTTATACGTAGATTTTAGAAAACTGCTATGTTTTTCATGTTTCATTTATACTATTACAAAATAAAAAGAAAAATATTGTTAAAACTGCTTACCTAAAAAATGTTGAAATTGGAAATAGTCACTCCGTCAACTGAAAACCTCATTACTGCGTTCTTATTAATTAAATTTTTTTTTTCACATTTTCCTTTCAAATTTAGAGTATATTTTTAGAATTATCAATGAATATTGTGTCATATCAATGTCTTAATATTTTAAATTGGTTCTCTCGAATAAACATTCGATCATTAGCTGGTTCATGGGGTGGTGTTTAACCATATAACTAAATGCAAATAGCGGAGCGGGTATAAATATTTGAAATATTTAGTTGTTTTTTAGTACACAACTCGATTTGGCAAAAAAAGTGTTATGACGTTCTTTCACTCTAGCATGATAAATTTTTGGGTTTCTCTACTAATTTCTCATGTTAAATAGCAACACTGCCTGCCATCCAAGTAAATAGATTTAAGTATTTTTTTTACTTTCACTTACCTATATATGAAATATATAGTAAGTGGAAGTATTGCGATCGTGAAAAATTTCGACTTCCGGTTTTCAACGGAAATACACGTTTTGGGGTGTCCTGAGTCCAAATGACCAAATCCCGCGAAATGGTCTGTGTGTGTGTGTGTGTGTGTGTGTGTGTGTGTGTGTATGTGAACAGACTAGCTCAAAAACTATAAACCGTGCGCACCTGAAATTTGGTATTTAGTTTAGGTATATGCCCGCTATGTGACAGCAAAAAATTCATCAAAATTGCTCAAAGGGAGGGGGTACTTTATTTAATAACTTTTTAGGTTTTTTTCGATTTTCTCAAAAAAGGCTCTAACGATTTTGATTAAACTGAGTATTTGATGTACTAATATGCCAGAGATATGACTGTAAAAATTTCATCAAAATTGATTAACCGGAGGGGGGACTTTACTTAATAATTTTATTATCATTTGCACGTGTTTTTTTAATTACTCAAAAACGGCTTTAACGATTTTGATCAAACTGGGTATTTGACGTGGGTTGATATCCCGCATTTCATCAAAATTGCTCAAACGGTGGGGGCACTTCATTTTTTAACTATTTTTGCAATTTTTTCGCTATTCTCAGAAACGGCCTTAACGATTTTCATCAAATTCGTCATGTTTAATGAAAATTAGGTGTTTTTTAATATCAGGTAAGCTTTATCATTATTAAAATGTCTTAAATGGGGTAGGGGCCTTTTTTGTTTGTTTGTTTTTGTTTCCTATGAAGTATCTTTGTTTTTTTTTTATATGGAGAAATAAACTGTCTCTCATTACGCCTAAAAATAAAAAATGGCTAAATATGAGATATGATAAAAACCAAGTAAACATATAGAGGAGAAAAAAAAGAAAAGTATTCAGTCAACTCGTAAAACACGTTGAGCCCACGCAGGACGCTTTTAATGACAGACCATTGTTCATAATTAATGCCCTTCTGTTCATTTAATGGAAATGATTTGTTTTATGGGAAATAAATGAAATATTCAACAAGTACATAGAGAATTATAAAATCAGTCGACTTGGAGTATTATACTTGTATTGCCGAATTATCTCAAGTAAAAACTTTTATTTAATAATAAAAGAAATTAGTGTTTGTTATAGAGCAAATGAAAACAAAAATAAGAAATGAATGTGGAAAAATGTGTAACTGAGTGAGAAGTGGCATTAACACAACGCATTAATTTCTAATCTAAGTTAGTAAGTGAAAGTTGTGTGTTGCGCGCACGCACCAGATTTTTTTATTTTTTATTTTTATTTAGTTATTTTAGTTTAGTAAAAACCCGCCTGAATGCTTCTTTTTAGCCACTTGGTGCTACGTCGTATTTTGGGCTAAATGCAACTTAACCACTTATTTACAGGAATGACAGAATTATCATTCTAAATATTGATTATTTTTATAATTATATGCATACCATTATTACGAAATAGGGGAAACATTTTTTTCCCAGTCTGAAACATTTTTATCACCTTGGGCTAGGGCAAAAGTATGGAAAAAAACCTTTGTTTCTGATATGCTGAAATATATTTGGTTAGAGGTATCTAAGAAGCTCGTGTCAGATGAAAATAAAAAAGAATGCTGCCTAAATTAATTCTATAAAGTATTTGTAATTTTGTTATGTAGGGAGTTTCGGAATCGTACGGAATAAATATAGAGGCGTTATTCTTCATAAAAAAAAAGTATGTCGCTCACTCCATTCAACAACAGCATACCTTAAAAATAGGTTATTTTTATTTATGAGTATTTTCTTAATGACCATAAAGAGTAATATATCCCTGCAAGATCGAAAATTTTTAATCTAACCAACATTCACGATTTATTTTACAAAAATGTTATAAATCAAAAGGAACTGTTAAAAATTTAATATTTTGGTTTTCTTCAAAGAGAGACAAAAAATCAGTTATAAGCGAACTCATATATAAAAAACTTCTGAACATACTTGATTTTACTTTTGAACTATTAACTTCGAAATTTGCCATAAACTAGCATATATGTTAATTCAACATAACCCAACAAATGATTAGTATTACCCAGCTGCGGATGCAGGATAGATCCTACCGGAACTTCGAAAAAAAAAAATAGTGGAATAATTTTATTCATATAATTCTTAGTTTTTCTGTAATATATTACTATTTATTTGTAAGGCTTTAATAATCCTCTTATTTTTATTTTCTTAATATTTTTTATTTAATATTTTTTCTTAATAATTTTCTTATTTTCTTAAGATTATTTTCTTGTTTATTTTATTTTTTTTTGTTTCGATCAATTCCCTCCCTTCCCCTAATTTTATTTTCCGGCGACCACTACAGGTATCAATCATTGCAAAAACATTTCTATACAATTCAAAAGCTAAGTCTATATACATTCGGTTTATATACCAAGTTTATATACTTCTATACATTCGGCCAACTAAGTAATCACTGGATTTAAAGTTAAATTAATCAGTAAGTATCGATACGAAACCAGCTGATTAGGTAAAACAAGAATTATGTTTTTAAAAACTTTGTTAAATAGTATTTTTTCTAAATTTTATTGAATATTATTTGACGTTATATTGGTGCTATCCATGGAAATAAATGATTTAGGAAAAATTTACGTATAAAGGTTTTTTTTTTTCTTTGTTGGAAGAATTACGCCTTTCCGTTAGTTCCGTGCGATTCCGAAACTTCCTTGTATATATATATATATATATATCCTCGTCACCATGCTAAAGTAACGAATATGCATAGCTTTTTAGTTGCACATTCGTTACTTTAGCATGGTGGCGACGATATCATTACAGTTATGATTGTAATAAATACTTGTCATTAAACTAATAAAGTAACGTTCCATTACATCAATTTTAGTACAAAATAAACATAATATTTTAATTATTATTTATTTACTTCTGAATTTCGTTGGAAGATATATATATATTTTAAATAATTAAATATTACTTCAACTCTCCCTCTCTCTATATATATATATATATGTATATATGTATATATATATATATATATATATATATATATATATATATATATATATATTTGTAAGAAGAGCAGAGCCATTATTTGAGAAGGGAACAGATGGAGCAGGTGCGGTGTCTGTCCTGGTCTACCGCTCCATCGCTCTCCCCCCACCAGTATATTCGCTCCTCCTTAATGTATGCTACGGGAATACATTATGTATCCACCTCCCCCACCTCTTTGAGACTTGTTTGAACTTAAATACATTTTTAAAAAAATATATTAAATTACTAAACAGAGCAACGATTGCATTTCAAAATCACATAAGGGTGATTCTTAATCGATGAATACAACTGTAATCCAAGATTCAACTGTAAAAATGTCTGCTTATTAACAAACTTTAAAATTAAAAAAGAATTGTAGAGATTGATAGGATATAACGGGTTGATAAAGTGCATCGTTTCTCAAACCAGTCACCATCTTTAGTTCTAAAAACGAAAATTTTTAAATATTGGTCCCGCGGATATTACAGAATTTGCCATGGTAATTGCACATTTTTGCGATTAAATCTTACACTTTTGATTCAAATATCTTCATCACTATAAATCATATGAAATTGTAATTATATTGTAACGTTAAATCCTTGAACAAAAGCATATGGTTTAAAATCATAGACCTTTTATTGGAACGAACTAACAGTTCGAGCGAACTGTCATAGCACGTGTTTGTGACTGCGATGTTCGAGAACCATCCACGAGGTTCTGGACCATTACTTACGACTACATATACTGGGTGTCCCAGACCTAGTGTAAAAAAAATGGCGCAGAAACGAGTTTCCTATCTCTATCTGTTGAGGAGATAGAATGTTTTTTGTTTTTATTTTTAAAATAAATTTTCAGCACCCTAGAAGCTGTCAAATTTCCTAAATACTGCGAATTTAGTATGCTTTTTAGTTGTGTAACCCATGATGCAATTGCACTTCACGTTTTGAGTCTAAAAGAAGTTTTTATGATGAAAAACACGCTAGAGATGTCACTGCTGGGGTAATGAGGAAGCGCGCTAAAGGAAATTTTAGTAGAAGAGAAGAAGTTTAATTTATTTTAAAGAAAGTATTTTTAAAATTTAAACTAAGGAGTTTTTTTTTTTAATTTTAGATTATTATTACCCCAGCAGTGACATCTCTAGCGTGTTTTTCATTATAAAAACTTCTTTTAGATTCAAAAGGTGAAGTGCAATTGTATCATGGGTTACACCATGTAATGGTGCTAAAAATTTATTTTAAAAATAAAAACTAAAAAAATTCTATCTCTTCAACAGATAGAGATAGGAAACTCGTTTCTGCGCCATTCTACCCCGTTTTACATGCTATAATTTTTGTAATATGTTCTAATAGTTGTGTATTTATAATTCGTGTGGCATTGAAAATTGTTATTCTTCTTTGAATAGATATCGTCTACCCACAAAAGTGTAACAATATACTTTCAAAATATAATGAGTTAAAGGAGTCACAAATAATCACTAGCAATCACAAGCAAAGAGTTGTGCACTTGAGAAGGTAAAATAAATTGTTGAATATTGACCTTTGATTGAATTAGTTCACCTTCTTAAGAGTCCTCATAACATATCCGTTTTTATCTCCAGAAACTGTTCCTACTATCTGCTGAATAAAAGATGAAGTACAATAGATTTACTTTTTGACGATATGCCATTTCCCCTTTTTTATCAATGGCAACCGTGATAGTCAGACAGTACTTTACCTCTGATGGACATTTAATTACCTTTTACAATAGATTATAATTATATTGAAGAAATAACCAATTGTTATTAAATTAATTTTAAGCCTTTGCACTCGGCACCGTTTCGGACGTTACCTACCGGCAACTCGACGCAACTTATTCGCGAAAACGTACACCCTGAAAACGTAATATTATACTGTAAAATTTTAGAACCAAGTAAGGAATTGTAATAAAATTTAGGTTATATGTATTTGTGAAGCTTCAAGAACACATAGTTACAAAAAATAAAATATTTTTTTTAATTTTATGTTTTTTTATAATTTTATATTAATTTCAACATTTTTTTTTTAATTTATATATTTTTTATAATTTTAATATAAAAAATCTTGATAATTAAGAGAACCGGAGCGGATAACGATGTTAATCCCTTAGATTTCCTTTTTAGATGTTAAAAGATTAACGTACTATAAAAATAATTAAAAACGCCGCGAGCCACGACTGTCAATTATTTGCATTATCTCCGTAGCGGAGCCCTCGAGTTTGAAAACAAATTTTAAATGGCTCCGCTCCGGAGACCTCGAGTGCAAAGGGTTAATATGTATCACTTAAGTTATGATAATTCTAAATTAACAGTGTTGGCACTGTAGTAGTTATATTGTATTCATCATCACTATATTTAGTCGATCAACTATAAAAAATTCACCCTCATGAAACCGTATCTTCCTTCAGAAGAGCCAGATTAAGACATGGACTGACCCGTTAAGTCAACCACAACAAATCTAGAAGCTAGTCCGGCAGGTACCCTTTGTCAACCCTAAGCAGGCCTACTAAAGACTGTTAGTGAAGTTTTTGTTGCCACCCACGTATTCATTACGGCGGAAGGGTAGGGTTCTTCATCCGGAATCCTTTTTCCCATAATTTCCAAGATCTAGTGGGCACCGCGCCGTCATCAGCAACCATCTGTTCATTCATAGTTTGTGGGACAATCTGTTTTTTTATGGAAGGGTATGATGAAATGTAATGCTTAGAAACAACTACCATTTTATAAAATGATGACAGGAGGTCGTTGTGGACCGAGCTCTCCTGGGTAAGATGAGGCATCAGAACATTGTCCACACCGAAGTATTTACCAGCTTGACTTTACTAAGTTGAGGTTGAGAAAAGTTCAATAGCTATTAGATCAAACTTCCACAGATTTATTCCGGTGGGTCAGGCGGTAGATCCTAACGGTTTTTGTGCAATTTGTATTAATAATAACGTAAAGTAATGTATGTATCAGATTAACTGTTTGATCTCGGAGTCTCCCGCCCCCAACCCTAACTAGGGGGGGTGATTATTAATATTAATTGGTAGGAAAGATTATTATAAGGGCCGGGACCACGGTACTAATTTAATTCATGAAGTTTTTTATTCGCAATGGTATGAAAAAAAAATGTCTTTCTTTTACGTATTAATACACTAAATTTTTATGTTCTAAAGAATTTTTATCTCCCATTTCAGTCTATTTAAGTTTATGATTAAATTTAATTACAGTGAATTTTTTTACAATTTTAAAAAAATTATGGAAAAATAAATATGGCTAAACTATATGGTACCGATCTTCATTTATTATTAGTTAAATATATTTTTCTCTCAGTATCCCATATCTTTGTTCATCAATCAAATTCAATTATTGAAACATCATTTTGAAAAAATTAAGAAATCATTTTTAGTGAAAAATAATTCTTCTGTTAAATATTAATTAATATCCCCACAAAAAACCTTTATTTAAGCATAAGTCAAAAACCTATTTGTAAGAAAAAAGATATAACAAATGAAGAGTTCGCGGAAGAAAGGGGGGATGTCATTTGTAGTGCTTTCCGAGAAAATCAAGTTTTTAGGTTTGGATCTTTAATTACTTACGTATCTTTTATAATTTTTCTTCAAATTTTTTAAATGTCCTTTTCCTTTTTGTTTTGCGTGTCAAAATAATTAATTTGCCCGAAACAGACATAACACGCTCTAAAAAAAAAATGTTTTAGTAAAAAAAAAACCAATTTAAACTTGAAAGGTGGATAGTCTTGGACGCTCCCCCTTTCTTCCCTGTTTTATTGATGAAATGGTGATGTTAATACAAACGCAATTTGACCTTCTAACATGACTCTCCCCCATTCTAGGTTTATCCACATGGACATTCCCCCTTTTTTCCGAGAATAGAAACGATTGCAATACTTTCCCTTACTATATATTACATATCTATGTAAGTGAAAGTAAAAATATGATGACATTTTTGAGATGTGTTTTTATTTCAATGAAGATGGCAACTTTAGATTATGGAAGCCAGCTGTCCCTTACGGAACGCAATAAACAAAGTGGGTTCTTTTAAATTTTTTACTCATTTTGATGGCTCTTTCGTAAAAGAAATTAAAATAAATTTTGGAAGCCAAATATAGTTCCCCAAAGCCGCTAATACGGGCCCAAGGGCCAGTAAAGTACCGCCAGAGAGCTAAGATTGACACATACTAATGCCTATAACGCCTCCCGCAATAAATCGCCGGGATCAGGTAGTCTCCCTCGCGATTTATTAACGCTGAATCTAAGGTTTTTTACCAGGGGCCACCCACAGGTAGGCCGGGGTCCGTGTCTCTTGGGCAGTCATTAGGCTGCCTCCGGGGGGATACTCCAAGAGTAACGGTGACCGGCGTCGCAGGAAAACCTACATTAACACTAATAGCTACTGGAAAATACTACCAGAAAAAATCGAAGACTGAAGTAAGCGTTAATATTGACCTTTATACATCATGCAGATAAAATATTTTATCCAGTAAAAATCTAGAAGGGAAATTCCCAAAAGAAACCTGTTTAAAAAGCTGATAAAGATATTTTAGTTTATTTTTTCATATTAAATCAATAATTGACCGTCACATAAAAAGAATAAATAAAGGAATTTATTTCATTTTCTCAAAGTTAGGTGGTGTTTGTTTGGTTATTTATTTAACGTGGCAATGCTATAATGGGAGGCATAAATTCTTCCTATCAAAGTACAATTAGGGTGGTTATCTTTAACGAGTTTAACATGAAATCGCACAGGCTCGGGCATCCGTTTTACGTTTCCTCCTAAGAACGGCCATAAATTTTTTACTTACAGAATTTTATTAAAAATCCTGGAGTCACTTGGCGGGCTGCGATCCCGTGACCTTGCGCTAACGACAACATCACAGGTGACCCCTTAGTTAGCTACCAAAATCATTGATTATAATTAAATTAAGCTTACATTACAAAATATATACAGCAAGCAGTCAACTTCAAAAGTGATGCAAGGAATTTAACCACACACTATGCCGACATCATTAATGAATCAAAATTACAGTTCTTAAATGAGAACCTTAACAGCATTTATAACTTTAATAGCAACTTAAACTCATGGATGAAATGGAAAGTAACCACGAAATTGTCAATATTCATGTATATGGGTGGGAGGTAGTCGGGGGGGGGGGGGGATGTCATATAAATAAATAGTTGTTTTATTACTTTGGTGTATTGGAGAGATGTGAAGGGAGAGAGTGTATAAGACAACAGTTATTACCTACTAATCCCCAACTGGTTGTGTGAGATATCTATAGGTAAAAATTAAAATGAAACAGAATTTTTAATGATAGAACGATTTAAAGTCCTGTACGTATGAAATTGAAGATTATTTGTATTATTAATTTTGTGCGAAAGAGTAAATGAAAACCAGAAAAAGTATCGGTGATCATAAGAGAAAACATACAATCTATAATAGTCTACTAAATCAATACGAAATACCAATTTCTAAAAAAATAGATGTTTATAATTCCGCTGTACGGTCAATAATTTGTTATGGAAGCCAAGTCTGGGGATACCACAATTATGCCGAAGTCGAAAAACTTAATTTATTTTTTATCAAGAAGTTATTCTCTCTTCCTGTCAATTCACCTCATTACATTTTATACTTAGAATCAAATTTTAATCCAATATATTTTTATACTTTACATTTACATTTAAAATATGTACGAAAGGTGCCTTCTTTACCAGAATCAAGGCTACCAAAGATTTTGGCCGCAGAAATTATTTTGGCACAATGAAAACTCCCAGCTCTTTAATAGAAAAAATATTTCATTAGAATATGACAATAACCTGACTGTAGCAAACATTATAGATGAATTAAAAACTCATTTTAAGGGTGATATGATTGCGAAAGCTAGGGCGTGTCTAATTTTCACGGACTCTACAAAGAATTAAACAGTGATTTAGTTGACAGCCATTATATAACAGATTTAAATAAAATGAAATTTATCAAGATAATACTCAAATTGCGGGGGCAATTAGTGTCCCTTAACAACAGTGTTATGAGAAGTGAAGATCAAAGAATGTGTACACTCTGCAATTTGAATGTAATTGAAGATTTATGTGACTATGTGGCTGTTTGTCCAATTCTAAATGAATACAGGTATAAATTTTTCAAAAAAACTTTGATTAATTTAAACGAATTAATAGAAATTTTAAATGGAAAAGATTGGAATAGTCTATATCAATACAACCTGTCAGCATATAAATACAGAATGTTTTTGATCGAACATTATAATACATAACACCTTCTAGGTAAACATTTGCAAAATATGTATATCAAAATATTTATCTTAATACAGTAACGAAATATTTATACTATTCATATACCACCAATTAAGTTAATTATTCATTTATTTTTTGTATAGATTATAAATAATTTCCTAAAATTATTTGACTAGATGTAATAGATGTATTTATTAATTTTATTTTATTTTTTTATGGATTTGTTATTTATTTCTTTTGTGGCATGTTGTTCGTATTATAGTAGATTTATTGTATAATTATTATTATGGGCAGCTCTTGGCAGACGGTTTTATACCATGCCAAAACAGGCTTTTTATTTTTTTAATTTTAGGAGAGAATGTAAATTTATTTTGAATAAAACTTTTATCTATCTATCTATCTATCTATCTATCATAAGAGAAAACATAAAATGTGAATATTTTGATCTATGAAAAAAAAATTATAATGATAAGTTCGTGGTATTATTGATCCCAATAAAGGGACAGAACCCCGATACGTTGATTTAATGAATTAAATAAGTGTTGATCTAATTAAATTAGAAAAAAAACTTATAGCCAAGCTTGGAAGTAATGTAAATCATGTACTAATTTTTTTTTTTTTTTAAGCAAATTCAACTTTATCACAGGAATTCTTTTTATGCATACATGTTTTATAAGTTAGGAAGCTGCACGTCTAGGCAGAATCAACGTATGATAATACTTCTGCTAACAATATGTAAGTACCTACTACCAAATAAATATAGGTATACGTGAAAAACGGGAGGGTATGTTAATTTATTTTATTATTAAAATTAACCTTATTAAACTTAGTACACCAGTAATTTTTACCTAAATCTTACTTTAAGATCCCAGTCAACATTTCAAAATTGCGCATACATAGTTATTTGAACGAATGAAAGAAATGTATTGTTGTTTATTTCTCACCTATTAATTATAAATGAAAATCAAAAAGTAAAAGGATGAGTATTGCTAGGAAGGTATTACTAAGAATGGTTTTCTTCCAGGTAGGACAAGGAAATTCTTAACCAAAATTATCTGGGCCGAATTAAAAATAACCAGTACACAAACAGTCCCTTCCTCCGTTGGTAACAAAAAAAAAAATCGGTAAACAATTTCCAGTGGCATGGTATTTAACGATTAAGGAGCGATTTGGCTTTGACTCCCGAAACAGTTTTTTCCTAGCCCAAGATCGTGGGCCACCCTGGCTATATCTATTAGCAAGAAGACAAAAAAAGATTGCGCCATTAGAAGAGTTGGTAAAAAAGTATTGGATGGTGGAGTGGAATTGAGATGTCAGGGTTGATATATGGTGGCCTGCATCTTGAAAACATTGCAGCTTATTGCGTCTGCACCGCTCTCATCGTAAACACGTCCTCCGCTTTCTGCACGGTGTCATCTTGATTTAAGCGCCCATCTTCTGCTGGAAGGGTTCAAGCATGATGCATAATCATAAAATAAATACCAAACATCACTATGTACTATAAATTTAAAAAAAAAAAATATATATATATATATATATATATATATATATATATTGTAATGAATTTGTGAACTGAATAAAAAAAGTTGTGTAAATCACTTATTTATTGTGTAATCTATTTATTTGTCTAAATACTATCTGTTTAAGGTACAGATAGGTTAGTGAAGGGACGGTAGAGCCCCTTTCACGTTACAATATATATATATATATATATATATATATATATATATATATATATATATATATATATATATATATATATATACAGGGTGTTTCGGAATTGCACGGCACTATTTTAGGTACGTGTTCTCTAACACAAAATAAACAAAAAAGTTCATATTAACATATATCTCAAACTCATTTATTAAACAGATATCAAAGGTTAAAGATTTTTTATTTATTTACTGCATTAAGACTGACTGTACAACGTTTAACGTGTTTATTACTAAATAAGAGGTTTTAATCACCTGATAAACAAATGAACGATAAGCAATGACAGTAGTTGCTCATCTGTTTGTCTAGTTCTGTGTGTTTTAGTGTGAGAGAATCTTGTGACACAGTTCAATTTATGATTATCATGGGAGATACCACAAATTTATTCACTTTTGATTAACAAACAGACATGCTTTTAACTTATGGCGAGGTACATACAAACGGTGCTGCTGCTGTTCGAAGATATCGTGAAAAATTTCCTAACCGAAGAATACCAAGTCGTCTTAGGGATAATGGTACGCTAAAACCTATACGAGTGAACGCCGGTCGACAACGATTTCGACGAACTGCAAACGTAGAAGAAGAAATACTCGATGCTGTTCAGTTATCTCCTACTACTAGTACCAGAAGATTGTCACGTCGTTTGGATGTTTCCTCTACCAGCGTATGGCGAACAACAATTATATCCATTTCACGTATCAAGTAGGCGAGATTTGTTACCACAAGATTATAACAAGCGCAGAAATTTCTCCCAGTGGTTAATTCGACAATGCACACGAGATCCTAACTTCCTGAACTGCATTTTGGTTACTGATGAATCTTGCTTTACAAGAAACGGGATTCTTAATTTTCGAAATACCCATACTTGGGCCGAAGAAAACCCTCATACGACTGCTGTTGGACATTACCAACATACATTCTCTTTAAATGTCTGGTGTGGTCTTCTAAGCGACAAAATCATCGGCCCCTTATTTTTGCCACCTAGGCTGTCAGGTATATCTTACTTGCATTTTTTGCAAAATAATCTGCATGATATTCTAAAAGATATTCCGCTAGGCATTAGGCAAAGGCTGTGGTTTATGCATGACGGTGCTCCAGCTCACTTTTCTCATAGTGTCACTGATTATTTAAATGCAACTTATGGAGACCGATGGGTTGGTCGAAACGGACCTGTTAAATGGCCACCACGATCTCCGGATTTAACGCCATTAGATTATTTTGTGTGGGGCTGGATGAAGTCTATGGTTTATTCTGCGGCAGTTGACACGCAAGAAGAGCTAAGAAATCGGATCGTGGAAGCCGCAGTAACTATCAACCACCATCCTGATGCTATAGGAAGAGCCAGAGAAGCATGGATTCGTCATGCTGAATGTTGCATTCAACAAAACGGAGGCGCCTTTGAACATTTACTCTAAATGTTGTAATAATAATAAATAAATAGTAATAATAAATCTTTAACCTTTGATATCTGTATAATAAATGAGTTTGAGATACATGTTAATATGAACTTTTTTGTTTATTTTGTGTTAGAGAACACGTACCTAAAATAGTGCCGTGCAATTCCGAAACACCCTGTATAATAGTTAAACAAAAACTAAAAACAAAAAATAATGAAATTATTACTAATAATAATGATAATAACTTTATTGGCTATTACACTACATTCATTTAGCCAGGAGTCTGGCCAATTAGTATTAGTAAAGCTTTAATTTTTTTATTTTTTTTATTATTACCATTAATTTTAGTAACAAAATGCATACCAATATTTATAAAATAGGTATATTAATTAAAAAAGTGATAAAATAATAATATATTAAGATATATCACACATTAGCTTGATACAATATTAATCCCCTACAACAAGTTTAAAAAAACAATAGTAATAATTTAACAGATTCATCCAATAACACAATAAATAATAACCTTAACATTATTATGATTATATGACTAAAGTGATAATAATGTTAAGGTTAGTTAACAATAATAATAAATGGATACAAATACTGTGATTTAGGGTCTGGCCACACATGTCCGCACCGCAGCATTTACGAGGTTATGTTCTATTATGTTATAGGTTATGTTCAGAATATTTTTAATTTAACTTACGTATTACCTTTAGTTATGCCAAAAGTGGCCTGTGTCTGACATGTGTGGCCTGACCTTTAGGCATAACTAAAGGTAATATGTAAGTTAAATTAAAAATATTCTGAACATAATCTATTGCGGTGCGGATCCGGTGCGGACATGTGTGGCCAGACTCTAAGTCTGTGTTTCAAGCAAAAGATCTCAGTAAATATTAAAAGCAGTAAGTAAATAAATAGATACAGTAAACTATTATAAGGTGTATATATACACTTAATTTAAAACATTTTATTTAAAGCCATTCTTCAACACCTTACATGTACATCTTTAATCAAAGCTGTTCGCCCTGTTATTTAAGCCAATCAATAGCATAAAGACATTTCTTCCACAGTAGCTCAGTAAGGACAATTGTAAACTAGCCGACCATAGGTCTATAAATATACACACCCTTTCGCAAATGCATATACGCACGGATACATACAAACAATAGCAGTAATAATAGTCGAACAAAAACTAAAAACAAAAAATAATGAAATTCTTATTATAAATCTAAAACCGTCCTAAATCCTTTCAAATAACTTTTAGTGATACCTTTTCCAGTCATTTAAAAATCGACAGTAAAAAAAAAAAAAAAAAATTACATTAGATTAAGGTTTTTCAAATGATATGATCATTTTTATCAAAAGTGATTTTTATTTTTGATCATAAGTGAAAAAAAATAGTGAACTATAAAAAAGAATATTCGAGTTTTAAATTAGAAACATTAATTCGTTTAATAAGCCCCACAATATATCTTAAGTCCACAGTGTTAGGTGAAGAATATTGTAATCAACTTCTTGCAAGAGAATATCTTCATTTCCGAAATGCATTAAACAATTTCTGGCTTTCAAAAAAAACATAACAATAAAAACTGCATTCTGAAGATTTAATTTCTAAATTAGAATTTTTTCTAATTGTTCAGGTGTCGACTAGTAGCTGCTTGCTAACATACTTTGGTGAACAGTTTAATGAATTCCGTAATACCTTAATGAATACATAAATTAATAAATATTTAGTAAAACTTAACTAGCTCTCCACGTTAATTTAATAACAACAAGCTTTTTACAGAGCTTTGATTTTGTTTTCCTTTTTGAAAGAAAAGGTCCAAAAACAGCCATTTTCAAACTTTTTAAAATCAATTTATGCCTTAAAAAGGAATTTTCGTTTTATCCACAACCATTATGCCTCGATCTTCAGAGCCAGATTAAGACTCTAGTCCATTGCTTGTTATATTTAGTCTGAAATAAAATATTCTAGAAGGTTCTCAAAACGTTTCGAAGATTCTAGAACATGTTCCGTAACTGTTCCAACAAAAAGTCTAGAACTCTTTTCAATTTAAGAGACTAAAATCATATTTTTTTATTTTCACTTTAGAATATTTATTTAAAAAGAAAAATTAATAAAAATAACAAAACAAAACGAGGCACGCGATTTATGTAAAAATTTGATTGCTTTCATAGGTTGTTTCAGATTTTCTTGTTTTTTTTTTTTTTTTTACTTGAAAGAATAATGTTACCATTGAAGTTCAACTATATGAGTGCACGCGACTTTTAAATGTTGACGCCCGGAGATCAGTATATCTTGATGTCATCAATTCGCAATATCTGCCATTAAGAATATTCTTTTCACTTGATTAATATTATTCTCTATATCATACTTTATTGTCAATAGTAATAATAATAATAATGCTTTATTATTGTAAAAAAAGAAAATACAAAATTTCATTCAAGCATTTACGGCTTGGGACGTACCCGTCAGCCGGTATTGTCAATAGTATTGATCGTATAAGGGCTGCATAGCACTGTGGCAGTAGCTCATAATCTTTTGATTTGGGTTTTTTTATTATTTCATTCATGGACAATGGACAATTTAACGTTCATAAATTCAATGATGAAAACATGGATGACTGAGGATCGGCCATACCAACGTGCAACTGTGAATCTGGTGCGAAATTAAGTTATCGATGTAAGGGGTGTCTCAGACCTAGTGTAAAAAAAAAAAAAAAATGGGTAATACTGCATGCTAAACGGAGTAGAATGGCGCAGAAACAAGGTTCCTATCTCAATCTGTTGAGGAGATAGAATTTTTTTTGTTTTTATTTTTAAAATCTTACTTTTTTCTAAAAAATGGCAGTTTTCTCTACTTCGGTTTAGTGTAGAAACAAAAACAATAATATTTTCTTAATTAGCATTAAATTTCCTAAAAGATGAGATAGGTTTGATTAACTTTCAGTGGGCCTTTTATCGCGCAAAACACAATACAATTTATTCAAACTTAAAATATTAATAGTTTTTGAAAATTCCTCGCTCCTCACTAGAGCACCCTAGAAGCTGTCAAATTTCCTGAAAGCTGCGGAGTTTAGTTAATATTTTAAGGGTGTAAACCATGATACAATTGCACTTCACCTTTTGAGTCTAATAGACGTTTTTCTGATGAAAAACACGCTAGAGAATAAATACTTCATTGCTTCGCGTACCTATTAAAAAAAATACTTGATTGAATAAAAATATTAGTTATGTTATATTCTTGTCAATATGCATGAGAGGTAAAGGGTTGTGAAGGTGGCAAGCCTCCCCCCCAAAATAAAATAAAAATATTATTTATAGGGAGTCAAGGAGGGGGGGGGGACCCAAATTTTTGTTAATTACCTAATGTTACATAAACGTACATTTTTTTCCCTTTTTTTAATAGCTATAAAAATTAACAATTTAGGATTATTTTAATAAATTAAATACACCAACAGAAAAATGACAGTTCATAATGTGCCCTATGCCCTGACAATATCACGTTCTAATTGGAATTAGTGTAATTTTACTGTTCGTGTATTTAATTTCTTCAAATAAGCCTAAATTGTTAATTTTATAGGTATTAAAAAAAAGGGAAAAAAATGTACGTTTATGTAATATTAGGTTTTTACACTCGGTCTGGGACACCCAGTATATATACATCAATAAATATATATAGGAGCTAATAAAATGATCGCCCAGAAAAACCAATTACCTAACTGATCTCGACGAGAACCAACCGCACTGCGAGGCCTGCCAATAACCACTGACGGTTCCGCATATAATAGAGGAATACACCTACAGCGTGCCTTTGAGGAGAATAGCGTTCCCCGATGAAGAGAGTACTCAGTGACTATAAGGAAATCGATGACATCATTAACCTATTAAAAGAGAAGAAAATATTCCACAAATTTTAAAAATTAATAAAGGACAAAATGGAAAATTGAATCGAATTTAATAGTTTAGAACCATGTATGCATTAGGACCAAGTCATAGTGTTGAATTGCAAAGGGCGTAATTAACTTGAAGTTGATCGCCCAGATAAACCAATAACCTAACACTAACCCGTTCTGTGATTATAAAATATTTAATAACATCACTTAGAGGAACTTATTTAACCTGTTACATACATTTCAAACTACAAAAATCGATGGCTCTAGCTTCACAGATCCAGGTCCGAACATATTGAATATACCGTTTGGGGTGCGAACATATTGAAGCTTTAACCGTATTTTGTTGTTACTAAGTATCATTTCACATTGGTTTATTTGAAGTCCCTCATGAAACTTTAATATCTAATCTATATACAATATTCTATTAATATAATATTTTAGTATTTAAAGTGGAATTCCTTGGTCAATCTGAAACATTCTTTTTGTCATGAATTACCCTACGACTGAGCGGTTTTACGCTTTAAAACCAAACCAACCAACCAACCCTAGGACCGCATGACGTATCGGTTCTTATCAATACGTTGGAAGAAACACAGTTCAAGAACAGATGAAATATCCATCGTTTCCGAAACACTTAATCTAAACGCAGAGATTCGATGAGGTTAGCAAAGAATAATGTTACTATAAATTTAAGCTAAGTGACAGAACGGTACTTTTCAATATTGACGCCCCGAGATCAGTAAATCTTGAGGTCATCAATTGAGCTTCAATATCGACTAAAATAGTCTTCTTTTCACTTAACTTGACCATCATTGTTGTATATATCATACCTAATTGTCAATAATATTGATCTTTTAAGGATCGCATAACAACATGGTAAATATGAGGCTCCGTTTCCTTATGCATTTTTTAAGTTAGGATGTATTTCCGCAGGGTGCTCTTGTTTGGGTAGTCACCGGATCGACTTAATCCATCTGCCGGGGGATGTTTCACATTCCTCACCTGGAAATTTTCTATAGTTCTAATATAAATGTTTAGTCACTTCCACTGGCAGGACGTCGTGAGGAACCGCCCCGCTAAGGTCTGCATCGTTGGAGCAGTTAATAACTAACCAGTCAATTCAGCACTGAAAATAACTTTTGTAAAATATATCACAACTGATGATGAAAATAACCGATAGCGTTTTAACTCCTTATGGACTCGTTTTATCTTTCAATGTCAACATTCTCCGGAACGTATTGTAATGCTTGAAATAAACACACGAAGAACTTAAGTATTACCTATGTTTAAAAACACTGAGAACATTTTGTTATAAAAAATTAGTTGGAAATATTTTCCTTGAGCTTATACATAATATTTTGGAGTTTCTCAAGGCAAACAATAAATTCGATGATGTTATTTTCTCATTACTGCCCTTAATGTATAAAGTACAATTAACAACAGCGGATGCAGCTATTAAGGTAATGACTTGGATGAACAAATGAAGAGACAATTTGTCTAGCACAAAGTGATCTAAATAAGCTGGCCTGGAATCAAAGTTTTTTTGTCGAAAAGGTTTGGCCATATAATCTCCGGTGGTTGCCATATGTCGGAGACACGTGCACATAAGCTTTGTTCAGCCACCTCACCTGTGCTTAGGCTGAGGCTTAGGGAGGACCTATCCAATTGGAACACCTGATGATACATGATATTTTTAAAGGTAACTTATTTTATTTATATATAAACCGTTCGAAATTGAAATAAGACATTTGATGTGATTATATGCCCATGAGTTGACCGCAAGGATTTCGTCAAAAATGATATAAGGGCACTTTATTTAATAAATTTTCTCTCATTTTTAGTTTTTTTCCCGATTTTCTTAAAAACTTTTCTAACGATTTTGATTAAACTTCTCATGTTTAATAAGAATCCAGAAATTTAGGGCTCTTTCTGTAGTATCGTACCTTTTATAAATAAATAAAGGGGCGTTAAACAAACAATAAGAATAGGAATCAAGTATAACGGTAGGTTTCGTTATATAAAAAATGTTCTGATGGTGCTTTAATGGAGAAGGAATTTTTTTCTTTACCTAGAACGTACCTCTGATTTTTTTTTATATAGAGAAATTAACTGTCACTAATTATGCCTACAAATAAGAAATGGCTAAATATGAAATATAAAAAAAAAACAGACAAAAATATACAGCAGAAAAGAAAGAAAAATATTCCCACAACTCTAAAAACACGTTGAACACACGCATTCGCAACAGGGGCGGATTTAGCACAAAATTTAGGGGGCATCACCCCGCTGTTTCATAATAGTGGCTGGTAGCAACTAAGCAGTTGTATGAGATTATCACCTTGTATTAAGAAGGACTGCAATGTAAACAACCAAAAGTGTTATGTATAGGGCATAGTAAGTGATTTTTTTGTTTAAAAATACAAATAACTGAATAGCCAAAATATTTGGGGGCGGGTCAGGTCCCCTGTGCCTCCCTTAGATCCGCCCTTGATGCGCTATACCCCTTTAATGACTAAATATTGTTTGTGAAGAAATCGGCTCATGCAAAAGATTTTTCAACGTTTTTTTGAAATACAAATATTTAATGGATAATAATACCTTTTTTATTTGTGGTTTTATACTTATTACTTCCAGTTCTTATTTATTTTTAATGGGATTACCATACATCTTCATTGGTATGGGCGGATCCATTAGTAAGTGGGGTGCTGCTACCCCCATTTTAAACCGGCTGGATCCACCAATGTTGCAGTGCACCAACCATCAGCAGGGAATCCAGAAATTTGTAGGTGTCATGAAGGACCTAATTTCATATATTAGTATGTATTTACATTGTGAATTTCTATTCAATATTTATATACAGCGGGAACCTCGTTAACCCATTCACGTGCTTCAAGGGTGATCGTACCTAGCCTGTGGCCTACACCGACCACCCTCGCACATGAAGGCGAGAAGAGAGAGGAAGGGGACAGAACCTGCTAACCAGCCTGACCCCAACAAACACTCATGACCTTTACAGGTCGGCGATTGGTGGTCTCAGTAACCACGACCACCACGTCCGTACCGAGCACCCCGAGGGGTCTCGGCACCACCCAACGATGACGCCCAATATTTATATACAATCTTTTTTTATTTAATGAGTTATAAAAATCACTAAGGGTAGCCCTTTTTATACAGAAATAGTAATAGTTGATTGGGCGCCCCCCGCCCCCTCTCCTGGATCCGCCACTGCCAACCATGATGCTCTGCCCACCACTGGAGCTGTTTCTTCCCTGCTTCAACACAATTTGCTTGAAAGGAACAAATTTAAAGATACGAGTGAAAAAAACAATCAATATAATTGTGAGGTAGAGTTAAAGCATATTACATTTTATCGCGGTCCTAATGTTTTGGTTATATTAATGTTACTTACTGTTGGGTGCTACAGTCCATGAAAGACCAAGGCCTCTGTCAGCTGCCTGTTGCACTCATTTCTATCCGCTGCATTTCTCCACAAGCGACGGATACCCATCGCACTCATGTCTCCTTCCGCGTCATCCATCCAGAGGAGACGAGGTTTGCCTCTTCTCCTTCCGCCTCTTCATTTACCACACATCAGTTTTCTTGGGATTCTCTCTGCTTCCATTCTCTTCACATACCCCACGCTCTTCAGCCTTCTCTAACGGGTGAAAGTTACAATCCTCAACTTACCAAGTATACCCTGGAGCTGCTGATTTTCTTTGTACGATTTCATGAATGATCAAATTTGATGAGGCTAAATATTTTCCTAAGGATCTTTCTCTCCCATAGAAGCAATGCAGCTTTACTCTCCTTCGTCAGACACCATGCTCTGCATCCATACGATTAGCCGGACATTGGTTTTATGAACTAGGAATTTTGGCTTTCTTGAAAGGGCTCTGAGCTTAAAAAATCTGGTGCGTGCGCGCAACACACAACTTTCACTTACCAACTTACTTAGATTAGAAATTAATGCGTTGTTGTGGTCCCCTTCGTTAGACCAATTTTGATGAAATGTTAGCTATCACATCTTTGGCATATAAATACATCAAATACCCAGTTTGATCAAAATAGTTAAAGCCGTTTTTGAATAAAAAAAACCTGGTGCGTGCGCGCAACACACAACTTTCACTTACCAACTTACTTAGATTAGAAATTAATGCATTTTGTTAATTGCCACTTCTCAAATGAACAGAACATTTTTAATTATAACGCATTGGTTTGTCATTAAAGGCGTACGGTGCATGCGTGAGCTCAAGGTGTTTTATGAGTTGACGGAATATTTTTCTTTTTTTCTCCTGTATATGTTTACTTGATTTTCTTCATATATCATATTTAGCGTTTCTAATTTTTAGGCGGGATGAGAGACAGTTAATTTCTCAATATAAACTAAAACAAAGGTACTTTATAGGAAAACAAAAAAGGCCCCTTCCCCAACTAAGCCCCCTCAGAACATTTTAATAATGATAAAGCTTACCTGATATTAAATAGCAACTAATTTTCATCAAACATAACGAATTTGATAAAAATCGTTAAAGCCGTTTTTGAGATAATTGATCAAAAAGGTAAAAATTGGAAAAAAACTATGAAATAAAGTGCCCCCTCCGTTTGACCAATTTCGATGAAATTTTCACAGTCATATCTCGGGCATATACGTACATCAAATACCAAGTTTGATCAAAATCGTTAAAACCGTTTTTGAGTAAATAAAAAAAACACATGAAAATGGTATAAGATTTAACAAGTAAAGTCCCCCCTCCAGTTGATAAATTTTGATGAAATTTTTACGGTCATATCTCGGGCATATGCATACATCAAATACCCAGTTTGGTCAAAATCGTTAGGACCGTTTTTGAGTAAATAAAAAAAACAAGTGAAAATGATACAAAATTTATTAAGTAAAGTCCTCCCTCCGGTTGATCAATTTTGATGAAATTTTTACAGTCATATCTCGGGCATGTAAATAGATTAAATACTCAGTTTAATCAAAATCGTTAGAGCCGTTTTTGAGAAAATCGAAAAAAACTTAAAAAGTTATTAAATAAAGTACCCCCTCCCTTTGAGCAAATTTGATGAAATTTTTGCTGTCACATCGCGGGCATATACATACTCTAAATACCCAATTTCAGGTTCGCACGGTTTATAGTTTTTGAGCTAGTCTGTTCACATACACACACACACACACACACACACAGACCATTTCGCAGGACTTGGTTATTTTGAAAACCGGAAGTCGAAAATTTTCACGATCGCAATACTTCCACTTACTATATATTTCATATATAGGTAAATGAAAGTAAAAAGTCTTCGTAGAAATATCTGCTCCCTGACGCGATCCTGCCTTTTATGTCAGCTATGACATTTACGTTCTTCCTTTTTTCTTTCAAGAAGAATTTTTTGAAATTTTTCCCAAATACATAATGTTGTATTTATTAAATATGCAACAAATAAAAAAAACATCATTGAAGACATCATTAATTATAAAAATAAATGGCAGTTGGATATAATATGGTAACATCCTGGAGGATTGTTTCCATAGATTAAATAGACAATTAACCTTGACCAATCTTTAAAGGACCTCTTTCACTTAATTCCAGGTCGTGACTATTCTACCGTAAAAAGACTAATTCGTCTCTATAATAATAATAATAATACTAGAAGATTGCTAAACTGACACTATCTTAAAATCTCGACACATCTCTCACTTGACTAAATAGAGACGTTAAGAGTGGACGTGTGAGATGGAACGGATATAAACATATTGGACTGATCGACTAATTGCTGGTTGTTTAGGTGCTGTCTATTAGTCGAAGAGCTGCCGCCGTATCAGATCCGGTGACCACAGATCTGAAGGTTGATTGTGTGAAGCACGTGCTGTACGCAGGTGTACAACAGGGAACCATTGTGTGTTCCATTCTTTTTTATTATATTTATTTGTTTTGGTCCTTAATCTTATTTCATAATATATAGAAGTGACTTCATTATACAGTGAATAGATTTTAATTTGATGATTTTGGAAAGATTTATGTTTGAAGAAAGAATGTAATTATACGGTTGGTTATCTTCAACAAAAAGGAAGGGTTTCAGATAAAACTGTGAGTGGAGCCAACTTATAGGGATAGCTATGTTCACTAAGTAAACAATCCTAGTTTTTGAGAAAAAAACGCTTCAGGAATCGGGGTTGCCTTTAAACCTAACAGTATTATGACTTTTTAAGGAGGACTTAAAGAAACAATGTAACGAATTACTTGAGAGAAATTTATAGTATTGAAAAGCATTGCGATTGTGAAAATATTTGAATCTATGATTTCAACACAAATAAAGGTACCTTAAGGCCAAACATCTAACGTCTTACTAAATGCCATCTGGCCAAATGGTCTAGTGATAAACAGCACTGTCAGTTAATAAAAATAAAATTGTCCGCGAGAGAGAGAAATGCTTTACTTATAATAATAAGCAGTGCTGTCCAAATATATTGGGCTGCTATTTAACACAGCATACTAACCGATACATAAATAAATACATACTTACAACTAAAATACATTGTTACATTTTATCTTATATCCATTAAAATGTCATAATAATTTATGATATTATTAATATATGTTATTATTAATATCATAACAATCAAAATACTAAAGGCCTTAAGATCCCGAAGCCTCGATGCCGACTCCACCATCCCCCGCGCAATACCTACTCCACCTGATCAGTCTTCACAGAATCCTCCCACCATCGTCACGGCCTCCCCCTCGGACTTATCCTAGTCGGCAAAGCGCTTATTATTCTTTTAGACATTCGTTTACAACTAAGACTATTTTACACGACCCTTTTAACCGTAGCGCGGCTTTACTTCGTTTAAATTCATCGAGCAAAGTTAACGAAAATCGGCATTGCTTAACCCTCTAAATTCTCCGTTTCATTCATCTTTCTTCTTCTACTCAGAGCTCAATTAAAAAAAAAAAAAACTTAAGGCGATGCTCATCCCTTAAGATAAGCTCTCATATTTCACATCCGTAAGGAAAGAACTGTTGGAAATACCTATTTTCGTAAATTGTTGTTTTTAAGTTTTCGGACAGAAGGTATGAGAAACTTAATTTTGCAAAGGGAAAGTAACAGAATTTATTCCCTTTCATCCTGCACTTCCTCTTCAATTTTTTTTAATTGTTTCTTATATATTTTTTTTTAAGTCTAAAGATGTCTAAATGATTTTTTGCCAAAATTGTTGTAGTTGTAGATGTTGGGGTATTTTCTTTTCCATACAAGCCCACATGGCCTGGAATCCACTGAACTTTGAAGTTGTTAATCGTGCTTGAGGTTTCCTCTACTATTCGATAGATCAGATATGATTTGATGTTTTGGAGATGTACATTTTTTAGTGCATAGCAAACTGAAGCGGAATCTGTTAATATTACTTCTAGTTATAGTTAGTTATTACTTCTAGTTACTGTTATTATTACTTCTAGTTATAGTGGAACCTAAATATGTAAATTTCTCTACATAAATCTCTATAACTGGAAAATAACATGCAAGGAATATACCGAATAATAAAATAACTTTTAATCTATTAAGCTTTGAGACTTAGGTTTTTTACACATTTGCTGAGGATAAGTTGGGAATGAAAACATTATATAGTTACGTATATAACGAATCATCCGGCCCTACAATATACCTACTGTCTTCATCTTTACCGCAAATGACTTCTAACCATTATCGGTTTTAATGCGACGAAATAGAGAAAATCATCGCCTACGTCAAACCCTTGTTAGCAACAAACCATACGCCTCGACCAGATCCGGATGTGGAAATCTGTCAAAATGTGTCAAATTTGTCTCCTCCGGTGCCGCCTATATTAATGACTATAATAGAGGAAGTGATGTTCGCAGATCTAGGAGGCGCCTCAGGTAATGGCGCCTGACCTCACAATAACCGCTGGAGGTGTACAAATTGTAGCCGATAGTTTGTTTGTGTCAGACAACAATGAATTGTGACCCAAGATTGCTCCATTTTCTGCGGCTAATTGGCCGAGAGGTCTGCTCCCAGCCTCTGTTTACCTTTCTTCAGCTCGCCGCTGGAACAAATCACATTGTGCCTCAGTGCCCATTTGCGGCTTCTCTTAGGGGCAGATCGGCCGCGCTGTTTGGATTTCGGCAGGCTGTTGGAACTTTATTGTTATCTAAATGATAGGAACAGTATGTATAAATAATTAAAATATAGAAACATCACGACCTTCCAGCTCTGTAGCTTAGTTTTTCTTTCCTTTCTTTTTTTTTTTTTTTTTTTTTTTTGGAATTTTTAAATATCAACATTCCTACCATTATATATCCGAAAGTTATTCATTTGTGTTCGAAAGTTATCACCGCCCCTTTATAATGATATTTCTTTTTTCTTATCTTATTATAACTTTTATACTTTGTTTATATAACCTATATTCCTGTATCCCAAGAGTAAAAGACACAAGGTCCTTTTTCTTAAATTTTTTTAATATTTTCAATTGCTTGTCTACTTCAATAACAATTTTATAAACGTTCATAAACTGTCTGATGAAAAAAGGACATGGTGCTTTTTAATTCAAGAGTACAGGTTTGTAATTCAATATATTAGTTTAATTTATACAAATATTCTCCTAAGCTGAAAACGCCAAGAATACTTTGGTTTTCATACAATTTATAAATGTTCGCTCTGTCCAAAAACCAAATGAGACTGTTTAGGTTGAAATAATGCTACTTTTATTTAAAATTTTTCATTATGAATTATGAATCTTTTTTTTCTCATAACATTAAAAAATTAGATGTAAGCTTTTCAACCAAAAATTTGTGTGACTATTCTTGCCACCCGATGACTTTTACTTATTCTTATCTTGACTTACTTCCCATTATCAATATTTATGATTAATATTTTTATTTTTTGAATTTGGCCATAAAGATGTTTTTTATATAAAATTTTATTTTCACCAAACATTTTATTTTATCCAAAATATTTATTTTTATGTCTTTATGCCTTTTAATTTTTTATGTCCAAAAAATATCTTCTAACTCCCAGAACTTATCAAAATGTAAATAATAAACGTAGCAGTTGTAATTAAGTGATTATTCGATTTCAAACATATGATTTTTATTTTTAAGTGTGGAGAAGTTAACCTTAAAATGTATTAGAATTTATTTTTTAAATTTGTCTAACAATTTTCACACCTTATTTTCCAGGCATGATGTGAGATCGCAGGCAAAGACTCGGGATTTGAAGGTACGTCAAGTGTGCATATAATGTATTGCAAGGGAACAAGTATTGACTCTCGTGGAACACCTCCTAAGATTGGTAAGATGGATAAGAAATATTCGAGCCCTGTTCGATCGAAAAAAATCTGTCGAAGAGGTACAATTGAACTATAAGATAGTATGTATGAGATAGAATGGTCTTGAGTTTGAAGAGAAATCCCTGGTGCCAGACTTGATGTCTGGGTGACATCCACAAAAAGCTAGTAGCGGTATGTCTCATCTTTAGTGTTCAAGAAATTTAATCTTGTATTGATATTGGATGCGAGGCACGAAATCCGAATTGATGGCCACGTATTATTTTCTTGATCAATCACTCCTGAAAATTAATTTTTCGAAAACTTTATAACAAATTGGAAGGAGGCCGATGTATTTGTAAGAGGAAGGAATTTTTGTCTTCTTTTATGCTTGAATATCTCTGAGAGACCTTGCTCCAAGTACTCAATTCTTGGGGGGAGGGAGGTGTTTAGTTATGAGTAGTTTGCTTCCTTTATAGAGTGTAATTCTTATTTGACCTATTGAATGTTTAATTCAGAGGTCCTAAGTGTACAGTTCTATATTGTAAGAAACACTAGAACTGTTTTAGGTGACTGCTGGAGCGCCTGGGGAGTTATTAATACAGGACCTGGGGCATTTCGTATTAATTACACCTAGAACATATAAGGTGAGAGAAAACATTCGAGACAAAACATATCTTCGATTCCACTAGGCGGCTGCTCGTTGTTAGATTGATTGTAGTAAATTCTTGCCGTTGGTGCCGAAATCAATAAGTAACGGAGCATGAGAGGCGGTTAACGTCCTGGAGAAAACCCTCGGGGACCTGATAACCACCAAAAAAATGCTGTCCCTGAAGAGACAGCGCTCGCCCCGAGGAGGTCCTGGCTAGTAGAGCGCGATGTTTAGTATCGCACCAGGGTGGCCGGCCCCGTAACGGGAGACTCCCCTCCAAAAAAATTTTTGATCCTCTTTTTCAGCTTCCAAAGTATCCGTTTACTGTCTCTGGGGGACTTAATGTGGGTCCTTGTGCCCGCCTCTGCAGTCCGGATCAGGTGGAATTGAGATCTTGCTGCAAGTCCTGATTTCTTAGGGGGAGGGAGGTGGTTTAATAGTGGTTTAGGTATGCCGATGGTTTTAGAACATGAGTAGGAGACCTACTGTTTAATGGAATAATCAATAATTATTTATATTCGAGTAGGACTAGTGCTTCCTTTAAGAGTACTTACCATTCATAATCCTTGTTTGATCTTATACATATATATATATATATATATATATATATATATATATATATATATATATATATATATATATATATATGTATTCGGGGAAAAAATCCTTTTTGCAATTGCTCATAAATATATATATATATATATATATATATATATATATATATATATATATATATATATATATATAAATGAAGTCCAAATTAAAACAATAAAATTTTCTTTGTTTGGTGCGACTCTGCAGATTTTCGTTACGATCATTATCTCACATCATTAAGCACTTAACACGATTGGAAACCCCTTAATGTTTAGTTTATTTTTCAAAATGTCGCCTAAAAAGTGTTAAGCATCTGCAAGATCATGAGCAAACAAGTAATAAATTCTTTTTTTGTTTTCATTAAACACTCTTAATGCTGCAGTCGCAGAAGAAGAGCACAAAAACTGTCCCACCTCTGACCATTTCATTTTTTTTAAAGCTTTGGTTAAACATTTATAATTATCAAAAGTAATGGCATAAAGTATGATGGATTTTTCATAAAAATACTTTTATTTACTAAACTAAAAAAATCAGCCTTTGTAACCTGAGGATTAAGGTATACTGCAACTCTCTCCTACCCACCAAACAATCTTTCTGTAAGAGTTTTAGATAGCGTGTTTTGTGTTCCATTAGTGTTTTGTGTTTGATTAGCGTGTTTGTGTTCCAATAATGTTCGTTAGTCCAGGAGATTCTGCCCAAAATAAATATACACTCAATCATTTGTCTATGATGCCCCAATTGAAAAGAATTGGACAAATTGCAAATGGCTTCATTAAATCAGGAGTGTACCCCAAAAAGCTTGTTGGTGGAATGAATGTCACCCTCAATACTCTTATAAGGCCATAGCGAAGTTAGACCTTTTTACCCGACAAACGAGTAAATATTAAAAATCACCTTTATTGGCGCGTTAATAAAAAATCTTTTGTCTTTATTTTTTTTTTTATATGTAAGTGCAATATTAAAAGGTCTATTTTTCCTATATAGAGAATGAAAAAAAAATCAAGAAAAACGGATGTCTTTCTATGTGACAGTGGACTCATCATAGCGCTGCTATAGTTAAAATATATACATAGAAATATTTTTAATATGGCCACAAATACGATATTCTGCAATGTTCTCTGAATATTCTGCTCAAAATAAATATACACCCAATCTATCGTCTATACAAAAGAGTTGTCTATATCTCTATTGTCTATACAAAAAGTTTATACGTGGAATGGATTTCACTCTTAATTATAATTAAGTATTAAGGCTATAGCAAAGATAGGCTTGTTACCAGACTCACCCCTGTGGAAGTTTTAAATTAAAATTGAAATTGTCCAAGATACAATGCGGCTTACAATGATTAGTGAAATGTTCATTTCCTTATAATAGATTTTCAGCGGCCCCAAAATGTAAAATATGTTACATGAAAGCTGTAATTGATTACAAACGATACATCAATAGATGAACCCTGAGAGATGAAATAAACATATTACAAGAAGGGACAGATACTCTTAGGGCCTATCCGTCACACCTCCCCGCTGGGAGGGGGCCATGAATACAGTGAGCGGTGACACGGGGAGTGTTTGTCAACAGTGGCAGTTTTTGCTCGGGCGGGCCGGTCTCAGATCCTATCTGTGCACCCCGGGACCTGTCGCAGCTCCACGGCTATATTAATACCACATTAGTGTCTCGCATTCCTTCCGCCTGATTTAGCCCAGTTGGCAGGCATATAATAGTCCTTCATAAGGCCCTTGTCGCGCTGTTCCAACAATATTAAAAACATCGGTGTCAGAGGAAGAATGTATATCAGAGGCATAGCTCCTAAAAAATAAAATAAAAAAAAATATCACCTAATCAATGTAGTATCTTGAAAGTCTCCTAAATATTCGACAGCTTCCATTTTTTTATAAAACATGATTCTTTGTAATTAATAATAACTAGGTTTGTTCCAATAAGTAGTTCTGGACTAACTCTCATGTCCCCCACTTTTTAGATTTTATGTTTGATTGGTTTGTTTTCTAACAAGAGCCATTCAAAGGGGAAAACCAACCAACCAAACTTAAACTCGTTAAAGTGGGTTATATGACAGTTGATAAAGAACTGTTTGTAAGATCAAATCTACTCTCAGTGGAAGTCTGTAGAGATATCTTTGTGTGTAAATAGATTTATATTTGTTTCATTTTGGCTTTAGAGATCTTGTAGTTTTTTCATGTATTTTTTTTATTTACTTATACCTAAGCATATATGACGAGGTAGCACGCAAAAGGGGTTTTCTCACTTTTTGGAAATCTCTGGAAAATTACGAAAAACGTTTTTCTTGAGTTGAAATTTCGACAGAAACCTTATTTTTTGTTTTTTGAGCCATGTTTCAGGTCTAGTTTTTTTATTTAAAGAAAAATGAATTTAAAATAATATAATAATATAATTTAGCAGAAAAAAACTGTAATCGAGTATGGAGAAAACCCCTTTTGACTGAATTTTTTGCAAACATATCAAAATTTAACTGCAAAAAGGCTTAGTAACTAAACTTGTTAGTGAATGAGTTGATTTTATGAGCCAGTAAGGTTAAAAAATAGCAAATTGGTGAATGTAAGATAAAATTTTATTATATATGAAATAAATTAATTTCTTTCAAAATTTTTGAAATTAAAATGTTTGTTCTATTTTTTATTAAAAAAAAAACTAAATGTTTAATAAAACAAAGAATTCGTTGAAGTTCGAAACCTGGCGGGGTGTAAATATTTTTCCTTTGGCAAAAATAATGAAATATTTACATTTTCACAGCTAATTCATGAGCCAAACAATCGCATTCCTCTTCACATTCCTCCTCGACTTCTGGGTGATTTACTCATAACAGTCCTTTATTCCAACTGAAAAATTCCTCTTGACCTGAAGTCCAGTCATCTCCGAAGATAAGAGCTAGCAGTTTTCTGAGGTCGTTCTTCTTTTCTGAAGCAATTGGAAGGGTCAGAGGAAGTTGTGGTACATCAATACCAACTTTTTGGCCATTATAACCTCTTTTGAAGGGAACTTGAAATTGATCATCTTCAGATTCGAATCGGAACGTGTCCAATCCTTTAAACTGGACACTGGAGTATCCTTTCTTGGTTTTGAATTTCCTCAGAACGATCCTTTTTTACTTTCACTTACCTATATAAGTAAGTGGAAGTATTGCGATCGTTGGAAATTTCGACTTCCGGTTTTCAATGGAAATACACGTTTTGGGGTCCCCTGAGTCGAATAGACCAAGTCCCGCGAAATGGTCTGTGTGTGTGTGTGTGTGTGTGAACAGACTAGCTCAAAAACTATAAACCGTGCGATCCTGAAATTGGGTGTTTAGAGTAGGTATATGCCCGCGATGTGACAGCATAAATTTCATCAAAATTACTTAAAGGGAGGGGGTACTTTACATAATAACTTTTTAGGTTTTTTTCGATTTTTTCAAAAACGGCTCTAACGATTTTGATTAAACTGAGTATTTGATGTATTAATATGCCCGAGATTCGACTGTGGAAATTTCATCAAAATTGAATAACCGGAGGGGGGACTTTACTTAATAAATTTTGTATCATTTTCACGTGTTTTTTTTTATTTACTCAAAAACGGCTTTAAAGATTTTGATCAAACTGGGTATTTGATGTATGTATATGCTAAATATGTGATAGCCAACATTTCATCAAAATTAATCAACCGAAGGGGGGACTTTACTTAATAAATTTTGTATCATTTTCACGGGTTTTTTTATTTACTCAAAAACGGCTTTAACGATTAACAAAAATAAGATATGAATGTAGAAAAATGTGTGACTTCGGGAAATGATATTTAGCAAAACACGTCAATTTCTAATCTAAGTAAGTTGGTAAGTGAAAGTTGTGTGTTGCACGCACGCACCAGATTTTTTTTAACTGATTTGATCGAAATTTTTCAAGTATTTATTCAGCTTCTTGAAATCGTACAAGAACCAGTCTTTACCAAGTTTTTTTACCTGACCTAATTTTCGGTAAATTGCTTCATACTCCTCAGGGCAGTTGATTGATGGTTTTTTCTTCAGCCATTTTTCAGCCCTTCCACAAACACGATCGGCCGGAAGAAAGCTATGGCCTCTTACTGGAAAATGCAAAGTGATTGTTGTCACCTCCTATCCAAATTTCAGGAGGAAGAACATGAGCATTTGGACAACAATATTGTTTGTATTTTGTGCTACGCACCCATCAGAGAACAAGCGGATGTTTTTTATCCCCTGAAGATCGATGTTTTTCAAAAAGTTGAAAAGGGCATTAGCGATTTCAGTGCATCCTTTTCCACCTTGGTTTTCCGTCTATACAAAAAAAGTTGGAGTTTTCCCCTTTTCGTCAACTACGCAGAAGCTGTAAAAATTTATCTGTCGAGAGTAGAAAGCCTCTTGAATGGGGGTTTTTGGGAGGGGTTGGATTTGTTGCAAATCAAAAACCCATGTTAGTGTTTCCTCACTATCTTCCTGCTTCAAAAGGTCATAAAATGCTTTGGATCGAAGTTTATGTAGTCTTTTCTCAGTAATTAGCGATTAATGTTCAGGTGTATTCTTGGGAGCTTTCTTAATTTTATCAGTAAGAAGTGTGCAGTATGTGCACACGTCTGAGGCGGGAGACTTGAAGCCTAGGTTGCAAGCACTACATATAACCTACCCAGAAGGTTGCAACGCAAGGTGCAATCTCATTGGCTACTGGGAGAAAGCTGGTTTTGCTCACATACTGATGGTGGATAAAACCCCGTTTGCATGCCAAACTGTTTTCTAAAGTGAATTTTAATGTGGATAAAAGGCCAAGATTTCCTTTGTTATAAGTTACTTCTGAATGAGAACTAAAAAAAAACCGTGTCTAGCTGACTTTTGAAAATGTGAGAAATCCCCTTTTGCTTGCTACCTCCTCATATACCTGTTTAAAACAGAAAATTGTATGATATAATCCATTTTTTTTTATCCCTATCTGTTTTTTCATTTTTTCTATTAGTTTATTTTTATTACATTTATTGCACTTATGCTACTTGGCCCCTTGTTCTCCATTGGCGAAAGTGAGGCATAATTGTTTTTATTTTGTTTTTTCACATTTCTTCTAGCTCACGGTATAAAGAAAATTTAATGAGTATGATTTAACTTTTTTTTCTTCTATTAAAATTATACATGTAATTATATTACATTGAAATAAAAAAGAAAGGAATTAGTTGGACAAATACAATATTAAATTACAAATTTTACTACCATATACCCATTTTTCCCCGGGTAGTTTCAAACTTTTTTCCACTTTTATTTATTGTTACTATTTTTAAGACGTTTGAATTTGCTTATTTTAATAATAAAGAAAATATATTTTTAATATGGGTTATCAATGGTCCCGGTTAATTTTATCATGACTTGTTGCTAAGTCATTAATTTATTTGTTATAATTAGAAGAGAGAAAGAAAAAAAAAACACTTTCTTTTATTCAAAAAGGTTAAGAAACACCTTCTTACACAGTGTTTTAATATTGGAACAGTATTTTATACTTATTTTATATAAGGTTATCACAGCATACATACATATGTAATATATAATTATATCCTGAAACTATTTTCGAACTAACTCTTCCGAAAACTGTTAGCTGTTCCAATTTAAAAAAGACATTTGTAATATCTTACCTTGTAAAATCAGATATTAAGATATCTGTAAAATATGAAAACCAATGAACAATTTATTAATCACAAAACAAATTAATATAATCATACAATTTAATTACAACTAAAAGATAAAATATAAACCTCACTGTGGATAATGTATTCTTTTGTTTTTGATGCATCGCTTCACGCCCATTTACAAACCCCGACTATTGAAATCTCCAGCGAACATGACTGAGCGGTTGGGCCCCGTGAATAATTTGGGGACAGATATCTGACAGGAAAAAATGTTATGCTCAGATCTGAGTTTTTGTTTTACGGCCTGCGAACTCTTTGAACTGAATTTTTTATTTAATTTTTTTGTTCGCCGCACCTGGGTGAGGACCGGATCTCATCAACGTTGAAGCTTATACAGGTGTTAAAAAGTGAGTCCTCTGTTTCTATTCTTTATAAATGGCCGTAGTAATAAATTATTTTGGTATACGAACATATAGCTGAATGCATACCAAAATACAAAACACCTGACTTGGTATGTATGTACAAAATTGTAAATTGTAAATTAAATGAGTACTTTCTAAAAACCTAAAGAAGTACATTAGGGCCCTGCGAATTGCCTATTCAACTTCGTATTTCCCTGGGAGTTTATATGAACAATATAAAATTGTCATAAAAATACTTTTTTTATCATTATAAAAATCATAAATGTTTTTTAAATTAAAAAAAAATCTTTGTTTTTAAAAAAAGAAAGAAAAAGTGATGATTTTATAACAACGGTAGTGTAACAACAAAACGCATTAATTTCTAATCTAAGTAAGTTGGTAAGTGAAAGTTGTGTGTTGCGAGCACGCACCAGATTTTTTTAACTTGTCTAACTTTTTATCTATGATTTAGTTTTGAAATTTTTTTCATTTTCAGAATAATTTTTTCGTAATATTTATAATATAATTCGTAATATTTATATAATAAAAATTATTAATAATATTTTTATTTTTACCCAGCTAGGAACTTTGGTCTCCCCACTCAGTCGTTTTAAGACAAAGCATTGTTGGCATGAGATTACAATGGAAGATGGTGTAACTTGCGCGCGTTCTGCCAAGCTACCTATCCCTTCTCAGGGTGACCAATGGCTCTCAACAGGCTAACAGAAGACTCGGTAATTTCCTCGACTATCAATAACCTTATAGCCTCTAATCGAAGCCGCGTAGGTACGATACCATCGGCGATTAAGGTGCGTAGGATATACCTGAGCTGCGGTGAGTGTTGATGGGAGGTGTTGATTAACTTGTTGGTTTAGCTTTATGTAAAGGAGGCACGTACTACCTTTTTTCTCCTTCTATAGTTGTTTGGTAGTGGTAAGGGTTTGGACCCGTACCCTACTTCAGGAATATTCGAGGAAAAAAAATGATCAAACAGATAATTATAGGTTAGAAGTTATCATACCTATACATTTTTGTAAATAAGAATAAACTTATTTCAAAAAGAAATAACACACTATTATAATAAAAAAAAAATGCAAGATTTGAAAAAGAAAACAATGTTTCATTCATACTTACACTTATTAGTGACGTCTTATTACAATCTATTTTTATCGGCTATCCAATGATAACATGTAGTTATCCTTATATATAAAATCTAAAAGGTGTTTTTTTTCTCGGTACGTCATATCTTTCTTAATACGTCCTCGAATTTGATGGTTGAGGTACAATTGAGTATTTCTTTCAAACGGGAAAAATATTCAGATCAGAAAACCCCGAATCAGATCAGAAACGATAAGCTTTATTTGCTTGCTAATAAAAAAATCATCGGTTTTTTTTCTATTAAGTTAGTGCAAAATTGAAAGTTCTATTGTTCCATAGAAAATTAAAACAACATCATGAAAATCGGATGTCTTTTTATGAGATAGCGGACTAATCAGAGCGCTGCAATAGAAAAAATATATATCTGAGAAATATTCTTTATGTGGCCACAAATACGACCTTCCGAAATGTTCTCTGAATATTCTGATGCGATAATTTCTTCTATTAAAAAATGAGCTACAATGAGCCCATGAGCTAACCCCCTCTATATTCCTTTAAATAATGATGAGAGGTCTATATATAATTACTTATTTAGCAATAGTAATTCACAAGGTCTGTAACAAGCATGCAAATGATTCGCTGGGTCAAACTAAAAATTTTATTCAAAGTAATTAATAAACAAGCTTTGGATATTATCAATTAGGTATTTACTAAGTATGAATAAATATTTAACTTTTTGGCTTGGGTCAAGGTTGATTTTTCAAAATTAAGAATACAAGATCTTAGATTATTTAAAAAAGTTTATTTATATCTCTAAAACATGGTAATGTTTTATATCACAAAAAAAAAAAGAAGAGAGAACTGAAACAAATACCGCCTGTTCCAGCGATGTAGCAAACATAGATTTTATGATCTAGCCCCAAAAAATATTTCTAAAAATAATACGTCAATATTTATTATCTTGAGAGCCGTTTTCGACTTTAAAATGTAGCAAAACTTTAGCGAAGAAATATTACAATCTCATTTTTTTTTAAATACATCAAAGTTTTTTTTTTTTTTTTTTTTTTTTATTCGGAAAAGAGGTTTTTAATATTTGTTTAAGATATTTTATTTTTAGGGTATGGCCATACGATATATCAAATGGAACATTACAGAGTAAGGGGTCATTTCGTCTCACATCAACACACCTTTTTCCCTCACCATCTCACATTTTATTGAAATTTGGTACATAGGATACCTTCCTGTAGACTAAAGAAAATGCCAAATTTCAGCTCAATATCTCAAACGGTTTTGAAAATATAGCTTGGTTAACTCATTGAAAAACGCACAATTTTGTCGATAGAGAGTTGAAATTGGTGTCACTTTGAAACTGAATCCAAGACCTTTCTTATGGCATACAACTCAATAGGGGTAAATAGGAAATTTGTTTTTTAAAATCTCTTTGGTTTGATATGTAATGAGTCATATACACTACATAAAAATAAAAAATGAAAAAAAAAGGAATAATAATAATAAAAAAGAGCCATAGCATCAACTTTATTATAGACCGTTAAAAACAAATTTAAGTGCCGATTTTATCAATTTCCACACCATATGCTTTTATAATATCCCAAAACATAGTTACGATTCGCTTTCCGCCCAGCATTGACACCACCATGCAGAGGCCAGAACATCTCCAGAAGTCTCCTGAAGAGGTGCAGTACCGCCACAGGGGCTACCTGCCGGCGATCACTGTTATTAAGAAGGCCTATCATCACCTCACAGATTTACGGTGTGAAATTGGAGCAGTCGCTATTAGCCGCTAACAACTTCATAACTGCTCCGTGTTTGTTTTTCACATCCGCCGCTGCATCCTCTTCTCCGAACCATCCCCTCACAAAGGCAAACACAAAAAAAAAAAAAAAAATCAAGTAAAAAAAAACAAATTTAGTAAAATTTAAAAACATTAGCTTCAAAGCGATTTGAAGTCCAACGGTCATTCCTTCCTATACCTTCTTACTTCTAAAAAGATATTTCCTGTTGCAGATCTTCAAGTTATCCCACGGTAGTCAAATTAGAAGTAATGAGTGGTCGGCCATATTCATATATCGCTCACTCCTTTCAAGAACTTTTTTCTTGCTTTCTCATTATAGTAACCCTGTAACAAGTAACTTTATTTCTACGCGTACCATCTTACGACATAACGCGTAAACGTTTCAAGAACTTAATATCTCATAAAACATGATTTTTATTTCACATTTTGTACAATTTCTATTTAAAAATTTTGAAGTAGAATTAAATGTGCTCCTAATATATTTTAAACTTATGATATACTTTGTTACTATGCGACACATTGCTTTAGACAATAACTGATTTTTTCTCTGTTTTAGAAGAAATAAATATTATGATATTTAAAAATGAAACAGTCCTTACGAATTTTGACGTTTTTGTTAAAAATATTATAGATATTTGGATTGAGCTGAAAATCTGACGATCTAGCGAGCACTGGCGCAACCAAAGGGGGGGGGGGAGGACTGAGCCCACCGCCCCTAGACGACGGAAAGAAACTTTTTATTTAACTAAAATCACATACTGAATTATATTTAAATTTTAAGCAGCACTTTTCCATTCAGATCATTGTTAAATAAATAATAGTACATATTTCACTAACAAATGAAGCGTGGAAATGCATAAGGGTATAGGTGCCTTCGGAAATTTTTACAGAAATGATGTGACTTACACCCTCTAGGGTAAACTACGTTCAGTGCTTACACCCATGCCATCTTTCATACGTTCAATGAACTCTTTTCTAACAACAAAACATTACTTATACCCATTTCTGAAGAATGGATTTGGCACATATAACACGAAAATAAAAAAAACTTTGTCTTATTTTTTTGGCTCTTAGACCCTTAAGCATTTCCACGCTTCAAATATAGTGGTAATTTTTTTCTAAATGCCAATAAAATATTCGGAATAAATAAATAATCTTCTTTGTTGTTTTCCTCGTTTTCCAAGCAAAATTTACCGTTATGCGGTAATATTAGAAAATAAATTATGTCACCCATTTACCCTCTGAAACTGACACCACCTTAGCTCTAGCTCCCACAATATTACCCCTGATCGTACCAGTACTCGTCAGGATATACAATTCCTATTTCAGGACATTGAGTTAACAGTAAAAAAATTGCGTTTTTTTTTTTTTTGTTTTTAGATATGCAGTTGCCGAAAGAAATGAATGATTTCTAAATTAAAACTCTAGATTGGAAGCAAGATTGATCTAAAATTGGAGGAATTGAAGTGAGTTTGAAGTGAATATGTATGCGTGTATTTAATAATTAATTAAAATTCATTTATTCTCAATTTTTAAAAACATTAACATTGGTGCCATTTTCATCCCTAATTCATATTTTGACCTGTGATTTGAAATGGCACCCTCCTCGTGTCTTAGGTAGAGACATCAGGCAAGATTCTGCAGCTTTCCTTGAACAAGATGTTTTTTACTCTTTTTGGATCTGTTTTGATAAGTTCACAGCTATGTAAACAAAGAACGAGCTGAAGTATCAAGTAAAATGTCATATTCTTTAAGTCTTAACCAATAGCATTTTACCAACAAAATATGAAATGGTGTGGCTCAAAATTAATTTTTGGCTCTCTTAGCTTTAATATAGCGCAAGTAACTTCAATATAGAATATAAATGTACTAACTTTCAAGGCTCATAGGCTTTGTGAAATGATAAATATAAAAAATCACCTCTCCTTTCCACTCAAAAGCAAACCAGAACAGAGGCCGAACACCTCCCAGACAAGCTACCTGCCGGGGTCGGTGATGAGCCGTAGTGAATCCAGATACCATTTCCTCTCGCCGAGATTCCCATGAGAGCCAGATATCGCGGGGTGCTATATCATCTATGGGTCGTATCATCCTTCCGGACCCAATATCCTACAGGAACCGCTGAAGGTAAAAGAGGCTCTAATGGACGAGTAAAGGGCGTTGATGGTGGAGGATTTCTGTTACAAGTAGATAGGAATACAGTATGGCACCTCTTAGTTTGTACTTACTTCATTCAACGAATATCTTCAGAACATAATTAAAGAGGAAGAACATGTTATGTAACAAACAAATGAAGTGGTGATAACTAGCTTTAAGGTTTTTAGTTTACAATCATTTTCTATTTCACACATTCAGCAGTTTTTGGTATGATGTTATAGTTTGGTTATTCAAAGTAAAAGAAACAAGCCACGTTTAAAGGAAAAAATGATGTGTTCATCGATGAAACATCCCTATTTCTTCTAAAATGTCTCTATGTTTTAACTAAGCTCTTCAATTATAAAACAACCAAGGGTAATCAATATCTACCCTTGGGATAAAGAAGTAGCAAACAAGCTAAAATCTAAATATAAATTTGACAGATCAGTCAACAAGAGTTTCATTTAGATATTTCCTAACTTGAAATACTCTGAGATGATTGGAACGACAAGAACTTGTTTGTGACTTTCGAAAACTTCCGAAATTGTATCTTTTAAAAAACTTTTGTATTTTTTAAATAAGGAACCCGGATGTATACAAGTAACTCTGTGAACTTGATAATGCTTTGCAAATTTTAGTTAATAAAAGCGGTACTAGTTTCCCGATACTACTTCTGAACAAAGCTAACATGGCCCCGTTCAGTGTGACCAAAATCTCCACTAAAAAGGACCAGTTTGGGGGATTTATTTATCACTGAGGAGCGAGCGTAGCGAGCGGAAGTCGAAAGCTGGGATCTGATAGAGCTTTATTAACACGTGTACCACCGGTGGCTCACAATAGAGTGCCGCATCGGACCCTTTATTCAATCACAAAACTTCCCAGAACGATGTATAACGACGTAGAATTGTATTGTTTATTTTATTGATGTTTGATTGTCAATACTGCATAATGCCCTTGAATAACTCCCATCCGATAGAGCGAAAATCATTAAGGTAAGACGCCAACAGACAAAGAACATGAATTGCACGAATGAAGCCCCGGCGTGAACGTGTTAAAGGAACTTTTTAACTGAAAAGAACGCGATGAGAGTCCCCTTAAATCACGATAACCTAACCTCCCAAAATAGGCCACGCCCACATGTAGCATTAAGAAACGTTTACCATAAAAGCTTATACAGAAATTGATGTTTTAAGTTACTTCCTGAATCCTACTTGGACTGCTATCGCTAGTCGATAATACCGAAATATCAATATCTTTCTTCCAATATTCATACTTGTACGAATAGCGATATCGTCCCTAGATATTTTAATATTATAATTTAAAAAAAAAATGAACCATCGTTTTCGTTAATTTTTGGGGTTTTTATAAAACTTTTATCGTTAGAAGAAAAAATTATACCAATCTTCTTCTGATTTGAATATAGCGCGTCTTATAACCAAATATTTGTTTTGTTCTTTCTACTTCTTCTCTGTCGTACGTTATTATTTTTTTAATGATGAAACTTTTAATACTCGGTGCGTGTGACTGTTGTGAACTCGAAAACTTAAGATTTTAGGCTTTAGGATATTTGTTTTTAAAGTAAGTTAGCTGCGTTTGCGCTTAGATGTCGTTCCCACCTGCGCTAAAAGCTTAAATACGGCAGATAACATCAACGACCTCAAAAGCCAATTGTTTCCAAATATTAATTTTAACATAAGAATTAAACCTTTGTAGAAGTGCCTATATGCTAAAGCAGGGGTTCCCCCAAACTTTTTTTTGTCGTCCACTCCTCTGTTTAAGTGAAAATCTCCCACGCCTCCCTTACACTAATAATCGTTTGGGCAGAAAAAAGAATCTAGTGCAGTGCTCGCATCAATCGATATTTATTTAAAAAATAAATCTAAAAAGTAATAAAATTTAAGATCATGTTTTGGACGAAACAAGTGAATGGGGATCGATAAAGGTAATTAAAAGATCCACAATAAAATGTAACTTTTTGAACAAATTTTCGAACATTGATCATGTAAGTCTTCTTACTTATGAAAAATTAGAGGGATTCCATAAAATTATCCATAAGGCCACAAAACATTCACGCCCGCAGAAGGCGTGAATGCGTTCGATGATTATACGTATAATTATGTAAATTATTTATTATCTATAAGTAAATTATATTATTAAAATGTTACTTAATGTTAATTTGCAGTACCTGGAGTTGAAATGTGCAAAAGCGATCGAAGACAGCCATAGCGGCGTCTCGTGACCACAAGCCGAGCGGAAGTGACCCAGGTCAGGTTTCCCACTGGAAGGAAAGACAACAAGAAACTTTCCGGTAGATTAGCGAGCTCCCTGCCTCTTGTATAATAGTTTCTAGATTAGTACCAACGCCTTGGAAGTTATTAATTAAGGAGGCCATTTAAAGACCATCAATTAAATTCCGTTGATGGACAACAGGCCCGCGGGTTCTTTTCTTTTATATTTAGTTTTTTAAGTGTCATTTATTTCTAATTTGTATTGTTTTTCAACCAGCAGATAGAACAAAAACCAATCCCTAACGACTGAAAAGTGATATGTATTTCCAGTATTTATTTCTAGGAGTTATACCTAACCATAGCAAAAAAACTGTAAAGGAAAATATAAGAAATTACTTAAGAATACCTTAGCAATTGTAGGTTCCACGCCACTGTGTGCCATATTCAAATCTTCGTCCGTCGAACTGAGACATTTAACATTTAAGTAATCGGAAAAAGATTTCGACACAAATATAGGTTATTTATCAAATTTAGGTACCAAGGAACTTCGTTTTAATTATTTTGTTCATTTGTCTGTAGTAATCCATAAGACGGCATCTTTCCCTGATACCGACAAATAATAACTAAAAATTAACAAATATTAACAAAAAATTATTCATATAATTTAAACAAATATTCGAAATCGGGATAATAAATTAATGCATATTTCCTCTTTCGTCATTATTGCAAACAAAGTTCAAAAAACAAGCTCGCTAAAAATGAGGTACAATCATTGTAAAATTTATAACTGAAATAGAAAATATTAAAAAATTCAGAATCAATAAGAAATTTTCAATTAAATATCAAAAACAAGTTGAAAAATCACAAAAACTTATTTACTCTTAATTAAAAAGAGAGGCATACATCAGGCAAAAAAATAAAAAATCTGGTGCGTGCGCGCAACACACAACTTTCACTTCACTTCACCAACTTACTTAGATTAGAAATTAATGCGTTTTGTTAATTGCCACTTCTCAAATGTACAGAACAGTTTAATTATAACGCATCGGTTTGTCATTAAAGGCGTACGACGCATGCGTGAGCTCAAGGTGTTATATGAGTTGACGGAATATTTTTCTTTTTTTCTCCTGTATATGTTTACTTGATTTTCTTCATATATCATATTTAGCCATTTCTTATTTTTAAGCGTGATGAGAGACAGATAATTTCCCAATATAAACTAAAACAAAGGTACTTTATAGAAAAACAAAAAAAGCCCCTTCCCCATTTAAGCCCCCTCAGAACATTTTAATAATGATAAAGCTTACCTGATATTTTTTTTTTTTTTTTTTTAACTGATAAATTTTATTCACACCTGTCAATAATAACATTAACAATCAGTGAATTTGATGATTGAAATAATACATTGGCATGAGAGGCATGAGGGGGAGCATTACCCAGCGGCATCTCCTACTGTCTTGATAATATATACAATTGACAACTAGACGAGGAGGTCCCTCATCCAGCTCCTCTTCAGCCTTCTACGGGTGTTACCTGGCATGAGTTTTGTGGCCATGTTATTAATGAGTGAGTTGGGGTGTCCTTGTAATTTTTCGTGGAATTTTTTGTAGTGCGTTCGTATGTGTTTGCTGACAGTCGGCATGTGAAGGTCATTGTGTAATGTTATGTTGCTGACATACCAGGGTGCTTTTGTAATTGTTCTAAAAGTTTTTGCCTGAAAAATTTGAAGTTTGTTAATGTGAGTCTTTTTGGCGATGCCGTATATCTGTGATGCGTAGGTCCATATTGGTTTCAGTAAGTAGGTGTAGGTGTTCAATTTCTGTCTAAGTTTTAGTTTCGACTGTTTTGAGAGGAGTGAATATAGAAGTTTTAGCCTTTGGTTCAGGGTTTTCCTTTTTTTTTTAATATGTGGACCCCATGTCATTCTTCGGTCAAATGTTAGTCCTAGGTAGTGTACTGTGTCTGTCTGTGGTATCTGTGTATTGTCAAGGAAAACGGGAGGACATGTTTCACGTCGAAGAGTAAAAGTTATGTGTAATGATTTGTCGTGATTTAGTCGGATTTTCCAGAGTTTAAACCAGTCATGTAATTTTGTTAAATAATGTTGAAGAGTCTGTGATGCGTATGATGAATTTATGTGTCTTGTTAGGATTGCTGTGTCGTCCGCATATGTTGCTGTTAATATATCTGAGCTGCATGGAATGTCGTGAGTGTAAGTAATGTAGAGAAGTGGTGCGAGCACTGAACCTTGGGGTACTCCTGCCAGGATAGGCTTAATAGAAGATAATTCCGACCCGCAACGGACGGAGAAATATCTGTCAGAAAGGAAGGATTGTAGAATAAGATAGTAGGTAGGTGGAAGTATAGTCTTGAGTTTAAAGAAAAGACCCTGGTGCCAGACTCTGTCGAACGCCTGAGCGACATCCAGAAATACGCCAGTTGCATATAATTTATGCTCTAGTGCTGTGGATATGTAGTCTGTGACTCTGTGTAGTTGATGTATAGTTGAGTGGTGTGTCCTGAATCCAAATTGATGATCTGGTATTGTTTGCGTGTTTGTTAGTATATCAATCAGTCTTTGGTACAATAAGCTTTCAAAAATTTTGGAACAGACAGGAAGTAAGCTAATAGGTCGGTATGATGAGGGCAAGTTCTTGTCTTTGTTAGGCTTGTGTATCATTGTTATATGTGAGTATTTCCATTGTAGTGGGAATTTAGTCGTCCTCAGTATCGCATTATATATTGTAGTCAGAAACACTAGAGCTTTCCTGGGCATTTGCTGGAGCACTTCGGCGTTAATCAAGTCATGTCCAGGGGCTTTCCTTTTAGGCAACTTTTTGATTTTTTCAGCGACTTGGGCAGGTGTGAAGGAAGGAGGAGGTAGTGTCAATTGTAAGGGTGTTTCTAAAGTGGTGAGTACGTTAGTATCGTGTTCAGGATTTATAAATTCTGTGTGTGGTTTGAAAACTAATGAAAGATATTCGGCGAAGAGTTCAGATTTTTCTCCGTCGGTCACGACCCAAGAATCATCCTCTTTTCGAAGAGGTGCCGGCACTTCGCGATGCTTCGTAATATTTTTGGTATGTCTCCCCAAGCTCCCATCGTCAGTCGAAAGATTCGTTATATAGTTGTCGTAAGTTGTTTGTTTGAATTTAGAAATCTGTCGTTTGAGTTCGTTATTTATTCTATTGTATGATCGTTTATCAGATGGAAGTCTGTCAGTCTGCCATATTTTCCGAGCTCTTCTCTTGGCTCTGATCAAATCCCTTATGTACTGGGGATAAATCGGTAGATTTTCAGACTTTCTAAGTTTGGGTACAGAAGAAGTCCATGCTGCTTTTTGTAAGTTTTGCGTAAAACATTCTACAGCCTCCTCAAGTTCTTTTTCATTCTTAATGGAGAGAGGAACTGTTAGTGCAGTGTTTAGGTAATTCCTGTACGCATCCCAATCTGTTCTGCCGGTTATTAAAGATGGTTTCTTCGATGCTACGCAGGGCTCGTCAAGTAATACCAACTGCACAAGGGAATGATCAGAGCAAAGATCTGAGCTCGTACTTACACTGTGTGGTGTGGTTCGAAGTCCTTTAGTAATGAAAAAATCGAGTAAGTCTGGAGTTTTCCGTCTAGAAGTTGGCCAGTAAGTTGGTGTATGGGGTGATATCGTGTCTAATGAAAGCTCGTGGAGAACTGACTTTAGACTCCTTCCTCGGGGGGTTGAAAGTCTTGACCCCCAAGACTGGTCTTTGGCGTTATAATCTCCTCCTGCAATAAAACATCTACCAAGACATTTAAAGAAATTACTAAACATCGCGGGTGTCAGCACATACCTGGGAGGACAGTAAACCGCTGCAAAAGTAATGTAGTGGTGTTGTGTGGGAAGTGTGATAGCTGTAGCTTGTATGTCTGGTAATATTGGAATTGGCAAAGGATTATGTTTCAGTGTTATTTTGACAAGTATAGCAGTGCCTCCGTGTGCTGTTCCGTCTGGATGGTCAGTTCTGTAGATTTTGTAGCCCTGTATGTAAAATTTTGATTGTGGTGTTAGATGGGTTTCTGTTATTAGTGCAATGTCAATGCGTTTTTCGTGTAAGTATATGTCTAGTTCGGTCCTGTGCTGAGTCAGGCCGTTTGCGTTCCATAGTATGACTGACATGGAGCCCACAGTCATCTGATTAAGGGGCATATTGTTGGCTAAGGGCAAGTGTTACCTGAGATAATTGTTGTAGAAGGCCAAAGAGGGGATTGATGAGGTTATTCAACCCGTTAATTAAATTTATAATTTGGTCAGAGGAGTTTTCAGCCGGAGGGGCCGACGGGGTAATATTTCTACTCATACCTGTACATCTCTGATGTTGTCCTGATGCAGGTTGGTGTCTATGTTGCTCCAGTCCCGGTAATTGTTGAGGCGGATTATGTTGTTGCGGCTGAGGGAGGTGCGGAAATTCACTGATGGTTGGTGGTGGTGGTGGAGCCTGCACTTTTGGTGGTCTCTGAAGAATATCATGAGCCCGGCGGATTTTCCGGAGCTCTTTCAGAATTTCGCACCCTCTGTAATTGGCTGGGTGCGGACCTCGACAGTTGGCACAAGTTGCAGCGGTGTCTCTTGTTTTGGTGCAGGATGTGCTTTCATGGCCCATACCACACCTTAGGCACTTGGGCGGATGATTACAATATGTTTTTGTGTGGCCATACTGCTGACAACGTAGGCATTGAGGGATCATCCGTTTCTTCCGGGGTTCTTCGATCTTCACGTGAGTGTAATATAAAAACTCTATGTCAAAAATTTTTTCGTTGAAGGATGCCTTAGACACATCTACGAAAAACATAGGCAACGGTGTTTTATACCTAGAAATGACATTTACAACATTTGTTGCCTCGTAACCATGGTTAGCGAGCTCTTGTTTTATAGTTTCAGCTGGAGTAGCATGATGTAAATTTTTTATAACAACCCGAGGGCATTTATCTTCTTTGAGTTGGTAGGTGTGGAAGACGGCACCCCCTCTTCTAAGACTTGCCACTAGCCTGCGATATACTTCGGCATTCTCGGGATAGACGGTTACCCCTCTTATAGACGTCTTTAGCCTGAAGCTGTTAGGGCCCCCTTCTTTTTGAAGGTAGTTTACAAGAGCTGAATAGTCTTGAATGTCACTCAAATGTATGGGCGGTGGCTTAACATTGACTAATTCGTTATTTGATGGCTGTGGGCCACTATTTGAGCTTGATAAAGGAGCGTATCTATTGCTAGTAGTTACAGAATTACTAACCTTCATTTGCTTGCGTGGGTCTCTATCGGACACTATTTGTCGCTTTCTACCTGATACAAGCTCCCAGGGAGTAGATTCGGACTGATTTTCATTAGAATTGTCCATTTCAATAGCTAGACCATTAGCTTCTAAAGAGTCCGTCATTGTTCAGCGGGTGAACCCGCTGCACTTAAATTTTCTCTCCCCTTACTTTCACACTAGTTCAACTTACCAATAGGGGGAAGAAAACAAGTATTAACACACAGTTTACACCATTAAAACATGTTAAAAAACTTTTAAAACACAGAGCAAAACAAAAACACGTCTATAACCCTTACCTGATATTAAATAACAACTAATTTTCATTAAACATAACGAATTTGATAAAAATCGTTAAAGCCGTTTTTGAGATAATCGATCAAAAAGGTAAAAATCGGACAAAATTTATTAAGTAAAGTCCCCCCTCCTGTTGATCAATTTTGATGAAATTTTTACAGTCATATCTCGGGCATATAAATACATCAAATACCAAGTTTGATCAAAATCGTTAAAACCGTTATTGAGTAAATAAAAAAAACACGTGAAAATGATACAAAATTTATTAAGTAAAGTCCCCCCTCCGGTTGATCAATTTTGATGAAATTTTTACAGTCATATCTCGGGCATATATGTAGATCAAATACTCAGTTTAATCAAAATCGTTAGAGCCGTTTTTGAGAAAATCGAAAAAAACGTAAAAAGTTATTAAATAATGTACCCCCTCCCTTCGAGCAAATTTGATGAAATTTTTGCTGTCACATCGCGGGCATATCTATACACTAAATACCCAATTTCAGGTTCGCACGGTTTATAGTTTTTGAGCTAGTCTGTTCACATACACACACACACACACACACACACACACACACACACACACACACACACACACACACACACAGACCATTTCGCGGGACTTGGTTAATTGGACTCAGGGGGCCCCAAAACGTGTATTTCCGTTGAAAACCGGAAGTCGAAAATTTTCACGATCGCAATACTTCCACTTACTATATATTTCATATATAGGTAAGTGAAAGTAAAAAATTGGTTGAAAATTTTTTTTTGTCTATGCTTATCCGGAAAACCTTGTATATACTTTGGTCCTAGTCGTATTACTAACTCCTTCTCTCACAATCAGTAAAAAAAACACTGATGCTAACCATTCAGTACCATAAAGTATGTACTCACAAAATTGATATTCGTTTGAACCAATCAATCAGAATATCGTTACGTACACCCGAACTATCAGCCTGAAAGCATTATTCTTATTGTGTCCAATTTTTCCGAAGGTAATAAAGTTTATTCACAATATAACCTTTTATTTTTCTCTCTTTTTTTAAGTATCCTATCTTTCTACTTTATAATGATTAAAAAAATAATCTCCACAACTGAATTTTAAGATCAAAATAATTCATAACTAATTCAGGAACATCGAATAAATAATGAAAGCAAACACATACAAATAGCAAAATATAAAATAGCTTAGAATTATTGGAAGAATCTCTCAAACACCGTTGAAGTCAATAATTAACCGACCAATCGGTACTGGGATTAAATGTAGTTCACTGTTCAAACTCAAGAGTAATCTAGTAGATTCAGCATATATCTCTGAGATGATCCAAAATACATACTTTCCATAAGCTTTAAAAAGAAATTTCCACCTGGATTATTATATAGTGATTTATTATTGTTTTTATTAGATTGTTGTAAGGGATGCGTTTATTGCGGATCTTGGATCTGGAGTTATATTACCGTAGGGTAACTGTACCATAAGTTGACAATGCTCCAATAGTTGACCTTTTGCACAAAAAGTGTGAATAATACGATTCAGGGTTGATTATTTTGGTTCAAAATTTGATTAATTTGCCAAGTTATACTAGTTAGTTGTACTGCCATCAAAATTAGTTTGACGAAAACTCAAGCTTATTTTGAGAGGTTGTAATGGCGAATTTTCTTGTGGCCTGAAAACTTGGTTTCTGCTACCCTGTTTTATTAAGGTGAAAGTCAAGTTAAATAAGTTTTTTAGTTGGTTTATTTGAGTTCAAGTATGTTTTAATTACTTTTATGGTATTCATTAAGTTCATGAGAATCATTTGATGTCCTTTTTAATATATTTATACATTTTTTTAGGGCTTAAACGTAGGTGTCTATTAGAACAGATATTGATCCCTAATTTCAATAGTTGACATCGATGTCAACTCACCGCCAGAATAAGAAAATAGTGACCCATGTGGGGTTGGTTTATAAAAGTCTGAGTCTGTATGGATGACAGGTGTCTTATTTTATGAATTTACAGCTAGGGTGCTCTATCCATGGATCGTTGAGAGCAAAATTGCATTGCCAATAATCCTATTCCTATATGCACAAACGTCTCATCTATTAGTCGCACTCTATCAAAATGCTATACATTTCATCCAACCAACGAATATGGCTATCTTTAATTGTCTAAAAGGGCACTGGAAGAGTGAAGTTCATCATTGGAGAGTCGAAAATTGTGCAAACCCAACATTAAAAAAACGAAACTTTGGCCATTACTAAAATCTATTTATCATACTTGCTTAACTGGGTGATCTCATTTTTCGTTTAAATATGGTTTGTTTTGTTGTTTTTTTTTGTCTCATTTAAGCTTTTTGTGTATAAAATAATTAAATTGTGGAAATTTTATTTTGTTCCTATTGTGAATTTACTAGTTTATAAATTAAAAAAATATTAACTTTTATTGTAGTCCTTAAATTACCTATTAAAAACATAGGAAATCAAATAATAATGCATGTGTCAACTTTAAAACCATAAATGTCAAATTTCCAAACCTTTACATTTTTATGTGTCAACTATTGGTTCATTTTAGAAGTTTCTAAGAAATCATTTTCTTATAAAAACCATACATGTAGACCATAGAATATTGTATTGCTAGTTTTCTAGAGGGACTGGTCTAACTAAATTCATAACAAAGCTTATCCTAACATCAATATATTGGTAAACAGTGTCAATAATATATTTTTTTTTCTTAAACTGTCAACTATTTGTACAGTTACCCTATATCTTTCATTAATGGTGGCTGTTTAGTGATTGTTTTTTATGTGTTCTTCCAGTAACATCGTTTAGAACATCACTTAATTCTGGACAGTGATTAGAATGCAGTGACGAGTGTCACTGACCTGCGACCTAAATGAGCTCTCCTTCCGAACAGCCCAGGCAATATAATAGAACAGGGGACATATTATGAGGGGGAGGCCATTGTAACAGTAGCCTAGTTCGTTAGTGTGACATGACAGAGATATTGTCCTAGGGTCGATACACCCACCGCCTTCCCAATCTCGACCGTTGGACCATGCTCTTATGTCGCTGAAGCCACATTAATATCTTTACTTTAGCTGGAAACAACTAACAAAATCACAGGTAAAACGAAAGTGCTGAATAATGCTTCTGAACTGAAGAATAACTCAAGGTTCTTATAAATTCCACGAAGCATTTTTCAATAGCAATTTGATAAAATTAGAATTTTTAAAACCAGATGTAATATCACAATTGTAAGGACTTGGAACTAGAGAGAGGCTCGCTATAGAAGTTGGCAAATAGATGATAAGATAGGGAGCAAATACTGAGTGACACCATGAGCCCAGTGACTAACCTGCATTCATATGTTCGCTATGTGGAATAAGGAATCTTGATCGCTCACACACTGATATCCATACGATATTTTATATATAGTCTTGTACCTTCTCAATCAACTTTTCACTATAGCAAATTCTTTATATATATAATTAATATAGGAAAAATAGTCAACATGAAATGAACATATAGAATAGTTTGTCCTATGCAATTAACAAAACCTATTCGCCCGCTATCTGTGACAGTGATGAGGTCAGGTGGCATTCCGTTATTTTTTAATATTTTGAATATTTGAGAATCTAACAGGAATATTCCCTTGATGGTACAGTTTACAATTTCAGAGTTATCACTACTTAAATATAGAAGATAGCATTGCGCGACTCGAGCGTTTTTATTTTTATAAGTAGGATTACCTACCTACAATGGACATATTATCATTTAATTAATTTGCGATTTTTCGCCTAAATGATAGTTGTCCTGTAAAATAATATTTACTTTAGAATTAGTTACGAAGTTTCGCAAACTAATAGAAAATAAAATAAATTAAAAACAAAAGATTATTTTTATGTTAATGTGTCACATTTCGAGGCCATTGAAATCTGGGGTATAACGCAACAGATTAGTTCACTCCCATGAAAAAAATTCAAACTACTTACTTTATTTCTTACATACGTTTATAGCAAAGTTAAGAACTTATTTAAGAACGAGGCAACAGCTATGATCTCAATCGACTGTACGGAAGCGTTTGACTCAGTATCTCATGGCCTCTTATGCAAGACACTGTTAGACAACGAGTTTCCTGAGCAACTATATACTATTTTGAGATCCTTTCTGCAGCACAGTTCTTTAAGTGTGCGAGTCGGCGAAGCTGTGTCCAATGATGTTGCACTCACCTGCGGAGTCCCTCAAGGGTCTGTGCTATCCCCAATACTGTTCTCGGTCTACACGTCTGATACTGTTGGCGTAAAGTACAAGAAAGCAACTGCAGCGGCATACGCCCTATAAATAGTAGCTCAATAAACGCTGAGAGAGCTCTACGGCAGGCGGAGGAGGCCTGTGAGGAAATCACCAGGAAACTGGAAAGGTTAAATATTTCAGTTAATCCCAAGAAGACCGACTGTCTTATTTTATCTTTTCATAAGAACAAGCGCCCCCTCCCTAAAGTACATAGGGTAGCGGGTAGCGAGAACAGGCCGGCTCACAGCATAGAGTACTTAGGTGTCACACTCGACAGGCACCTAACAGTATCTCTCCATAGCGAAAAAAAGATCGGTTAGGACTAGGCTAAGCCACCTGCTAACTTCACCAAACCTTTCCCTCCGCCTCAAATTGTTGATATATGTATAAAGGCGTCTTAAGACAGGCCCTTCTTCATGCAGCGCCAATGCTTCCAAAAATATCAAGTTCCACAGAAAAAAACCTTCATCAGTTTCAGAACGGCATACTGAGACGTATTGTGAAACACACGACATTACAAAGATCGAAAATCGACTTACTGCATACCACTCTTGACGTTCCGAAAGTCACTGAATTTATTAGACGGAGGCACATCAAATTCTTTGACAGCCTCAAATTAGGGTAACTCAACTCAGAAACTGATACTTAACCCAACTGAGTTAACAAAACTGGTGAGTCCCATCACCAGAAACAGATTCGTGACTAACTGACACAAAACACTCTTAAAGTGCACCCTGTGCAGTAAAATAGTTTTTCTATAGGAATATAGAAGTCCTCATGTTCCTGCCACTCACGAACAACGAAAACGAAGTTTTGATTGCACTACATAAAATAGTGAAATAAAATGGTAGTCCTTTTATTATTAACTTTTTGTTACCTTGATTTTTCTGCTATTATTTATCAACTTATTATTATAATATTATTAAGGGCTTCCAACAAGGGTAGTCGATTCAAGTCAGGGCTGAGTGACAGAGGTCGCGGTCTAGCCAGTCTCCCTGCCAAAGTCCTCAAGCCTCCCATATCCTCTTCTATTTCATCTATCCACCTAATTCTAGGACGCCACAATGAGTCTTCCCGACAATTTGACCACCGTGTTTCAACGGAAATACACGGTTTGGGTCGAAATAACCAAGTCCCGCGAAATGGTCTGTGTGTGTGTGTGTGTGTGTGTGTGTGTGTGTGTGTGTGTGTGTGTGCGCGCGCGCTGTCTCTCGTTACGCCTGAAAATAAGAAAATATGGCTAAATATGAAGTATGAAAAAAATCGAGTTAACATACACAGGAGAAAAAAATAAAATATTCCGACTACTCATAAAACACGTTGAATCCACGCACGCACAGTACACCTTAAACGACAGACCATTGTTTATAATTAAAGACGTTCTGTTCATTTAATGGAAATTATTTGTTTCATGGGAACTTTATGAAGTTTTCAACAACTACATAGAGAATTATAAAATCAGACGACATTATGCTTGCATTGCCGAATTATCACAAGCAAAAACATTTAGAGTTTTTTAAAGAGCAAATAGAAACAAAAATAAGTAAATGAATGTGGAAAATTGGGCGACTTTGAGAAATGGCATTTAACAAAACACGTCAATTTCTAATCAAAGTAAGTTGGCGCGCATCGCACCAGATTTTTTTTTTAAATCATGTTCCACAGGACAGGAAATAGCATGCGTGTTGTCCTTCGAGATTCTTACAATTTTCTCCGAACTCCATTCTCTGAGGATATAGAGGAGTCATCATAAGACCATATATATTTGGAAATATCTATATGCAGAATTTTCCATCGTTGCCAAGGTCACAGTCGTCTTTAGCATGGAAGGCTACGTTTGTGTCTTTGCAAAGTTTATGCAATTTTCTTTTTTTTTTTTTTTTTTTTTTAGTTTTACTAATTTCTTTTATATATATATAAGGCAATCAAATATATTATGAAGTAAAAAAAAAAAGAGAGAGAATAGATAGTGATATTGAATGTCAATATCGACTTTTCTTTAATTTAATTGGATATTAAATGCTAAAAGTATTGTACCTAATCCTTATCGATTACGAATACATTTAACCCTCTTAAGTCAATTAGGAATAAGTGGTTGAGCTGAATATTTACACTCGAAGCAGCCGCCTCATCTTCCAATTTCCCTAATGGCGCGTGGGCGCAGTTGCCGAATGTAATTTGAATACGGCATTGTGGAAGGGGCTTCCCACGGAGCACCCTGTGCTGCCGCTAGCGTGCTGTAGGAGCCACACCCTGCCTGTCCCCCCGCACAATACTCCGTGATCGGGCACTTCAATCTGAGAGCTGTTTGTACTTGAGCCTCTTAGGGCCTGCCTCTATGGGGGAGCATAATAGGCATCGTTCGGGAACAATCGATCACTACAAGGGCCAGTCTTGTGTCCGCTTCTCTTTATGCATATGAGAATATACGGGGACTATTTATTTGCAACGTCTCGCCGGCGGTAGAGGGTCACATATTGACGCGACAATAAAAAAGGCTACAACAGTCATTAGACAATGTCTGTCAGTACTTGATGATCTCCAGCAAGAGCTGAATGGTTTAACCCATTTCTTCCCAAGGGTAGAACTAACATGAATTTTTGCTGTTATTCTTAAAACACTAGTAGTTAAGTATGAAATTTAAAATTTCGTAAATAAGGCTTGTATAAGGAAAAGTCTTTAATTACCAAATCATGGATTTCGGGACAACAAAAAAATTATCTCATCACGAAATTAACACGTTAGGTGCGGCATCGGTTCCTGGGGTCCAATGTCTTACATTCCCTTCTTAACAGCCGATTTTCACATGAAAATGTCCGAAAGTCCGAACACTTCAAATACTCCATTTAGTCGATTTTTAATGAGATTATTGCATTTTAGTGCAGAAAAAGTTGCTAACAGCTGAAATTCTGTTGATTTTTAGAATCGGACTCCGAGGTCCGATTTTCGATAAAGAATGGCGTAAATCCTGTATCGGCCTGTCTTGCGCCTATTATGTCTAGTTCCAATCCCTACCAAGAGATAATGCCATTGAGAAGCTCATTTAATTCCCTTTTAATCAAAAGATAACGCTTTCGTCAAAGTATTCCCCATCGGACCCCGACGTCCGATATCGTCTGTGGCTCATGCTCGCAGTCGGACCCCGGGGACCGATTCGTCCAATTCAGGATATACCCATAAAATCGCCACCGCACCTAACGTGTTAAGTTATAAAACATTTTTTTTAGGATATGGCTAATCATGAGATGAATAAGTTTTGCTAAATGATTTCAATATTGATTTGTTCCATCTCTGATGGGTAGTTATATTATTTTTCTTCAAGTTGAGAGAGAGTTGAGCTGGCAGGGATTAACTTCCCTTGTGTGACTTCGGTTCGATTTCTAGGGCTCCGTTTTGATAGAAAATTAAATTGGAACCAGCACTTAACAGAAATAAAAATTAAAAAAAATTAAAAATTAAGGGTACCAATAAAAATGATTTGTATGAAAAATAAGTGGGGGGCCGATCCCATACGTCGTTATTATTTTATAGGAGTAGGATCAGAGCAATATTCGATTATGTGGCAACGATTTATGGCGAAGCTTGTGATAGCTCATTAAAGAAATCAGATATTATAAATACTAGATGCATAAGAATGTTTTAGGATTACTAAACCCTACTCGAATAGACGTGCTTTATAATGAGGCGGGGGAAAGCTATTTACAATTTAGAAGACAACTGTTAGCGGATAGAATATATTTTAAAATCAAATCTACAAATAGCAAATGCTATAGTAAAATTGTATCCCTAGGTATCCTCATTTTAACCACGTCATATTGGAAAAAGATAAAATATGTCCCTCTTATCTAGAATAGTTTTACTAAATATCAATAGCCGTAGCCGTATCAATTTAGCTGTAAATACAATACCGGTATATTCGCTTGAATATGATATGCTAATTCAAACATATAATATAACAAATAATAATAAACTATATTCATCACCCCCAATTAACATTAATGCAGATTTAAAAGCCTTTCCGACAAATATCTGGCCTCAACACATCCATATGTACACAGACGGGTCCAAAACAAATGATAATACTGCTGGCTCTGCTATCTACATCCTAAAGTATAAATAAACCGCACAGTACAAACTACCCAGTAAGGTCTCTGTTTACAGCGCCGAATTATATGCAGTATTGCAAGCTCTGAAATAAATAAATCAAATGACAATAAATTTTTAATTTTGACAGATAGTATGAGCGCATTATTGTCAATAAAAAATAATAGTAGTATTGATAAAAATAATATTTTAATGGACATAATTAAGAAAAATGTGTATGCAATAAATCAAAATAAGGATATAATATTTATATGGATTAAGGCGCACATGGGAATACCAGAAAATGAGAAGGTTAATCTCCTCGCTATAACTTCCATTGACCTACCCGCACCTTACAGATATAAAATTACCTGACTGCTATTTGATGATTAGAAAATCTATGATAAAGGAATGGTCAAGCTCATATCTATGATAAAGGAATTACGACATCCAATATAAAAAATTAGTAACTAAAAATAAAAGAGAAGAAATCATTAAGATTTCAACAAATTAATATTAATCAAAAACACATACTTAGCTGTGTGGAATAATCTAATTCCAAAAAAAAAAAAAAAAAAAAAATGAAAAAAACTGTTTAAGCTCTAAGGGTGATTATAAAAATTCTGGAATACTTTATTGTATATCACAGATTAATATATTAGTAAATTATGTCATAAGTTTATTGATTATTACATTTAATATTTCTCATACTTAGTTACACAATTTTGAAAATATACTTAAATACGAAAGTACATATTTGACTTTTACTTTGTGTCCTCTTATTACTTGTTGCATGTGTAATTCATTTTGTTAGCTGTCATCATTCAAAAGCAAAATGCGGCTTTGTCCCTCTACTGCGTTACTTTTGATCTGTTGAATTTATCGTCATGGGAGCAACTACATAATATAAGCTCAATAAATCACTCAACATACTAATAAGTAAATTAATTTTTACACCTCCCCCTTTTCGAATCCTCTCGAAATGCTAATTAGTCCCCATTAATTTTAGTATACTTTTTCGATCTCGAATCTTATATCCGCCTTCATGAATCTTCCATCCTAACTTTCTCAAGTTAATAGGTCAGAGAACAGTTGTGACGATATCAACCTGCGGCAGTAAAATATCCGGCTTGTTTCAATTAGATTTTAGCTTAGCAGTCTGTCGTTTAGCTGAATTCCGTTGAAGCAATTGTTTTGAAATGGAATCTGTGCGAGATGTGAGGAAGGTATGAGAATCGCAGAAGTAATGGAGACTCGGGGAATTGGAGAGTCACGTAATATGTTTGGGTAGTGGAGGACTACCGAGTGACAGCCTGGAGCACACTCGAGCTGACACCAAGTGAGGAAGGATCTGGCAGGGTAAACAAACACTGGGGCTCCTCCGTGCCATTGTCTTGGGGGGATATAGTCCAAGCGTCAATTAGGAAGGTTGGGTATCTTTCTGCTCTGTTCCAAGTAACCAAAACTAATTTTTGGCTACAAAAAACAAAAGTTAGTCCGTGATTCTTGAAGGTCAGTTGATTACAGAACTCGTCTCTTTTGCACTTTAGGCCCACCATCGATTTTTTGTCACAAATATGAACAGTTGGTTAAACATACTTATGACTGTAAAGTAATTGTTTATTTTACGACTGTAAAGCCGTTTATTTCAAGTGGTTTAAGTCCTTTTGCATAGATTTTTTATTCAAATTTACCTTTAAAATAATTTCTATAATTAAATTACATATTGAGAGAAAAACATTAAAATACACATTTTTAAAGCCGTCTATCTGCCTACCCTATTATACGGGAGTGAAAGTTGGACTCGATTAGAGAAACACCTTAGTCGATTGACAGCTAATGAAATGAAGTATCTCCGAAGAGTGGCTGGTCGAACAAGGAGAGATCGTACCAGAAATGAGCGTACGAGAGAAGATCTCGGAGTTGCTGCCCTGAAAGATACCCTTGAAAAAAGACAACTTCGATGGTTTGGACACCTCTGCCGGATGGACGAGAACCGTGATCCCCGAAAAATCTTCGACGATGTGCCTATAGGGAAACAACCAAGAGGTCGACCAAGAAGGCTGTGTATTGACCACATTTCCAGAATTGGCCAAAAGCCAAACAAGCCACTAATAAATGCCATGGACCGAGGCACCTCCACGCTGAAAGGCACTACGGAGGAAGAAGAAGAAGAAGAAGAAGAAATTACATATTGTTGAATAATTAGAAACACTGCATGATTTGACATAACAAACCAGTATCTTTAATAGATAGATATGCTAATGTTGAATTTTCTCGAAACAAGGTGTAATTGAATTAAAAATACATTCAAAATAAACGGCCCAAATGAAACATTGTATATGCGAATTAATTAAACTGGATGTAAAATATTTTCTCACTTTTCTAAACGTATAGGATCTTACATACAAGGCGAAATTCTTTCAATATAGTCTTCATGTTGATAACTTTTGTTCCAAACGAATTCACACAAACAAATCAATCATACACCTTCTAGTTTTGTGTAACAGTTCATATCGCTGAAGAGTCATTATTATCATATCAGTTCCATAATTTTGTTTGAAATTTTATATTAGATTAAATTTAATAATAATATTAAAGATTTTTAGAGATACAATAATTTTGATATATTTATTTGATATATTATAATAGAAGAATATATTTACCGGGCAGTATAGTGCTTCAGTGGAAGCCTTTAGCCCACAAAAAAAAAAAAGAAAAAAAAAAGAATATATTTACAGAATTATTAATGTTTAAAAAAGAAAATAAATAATATTTAAAATGAGAAAACTTATGAAGAAGAATGAAATATAAAAAATATCTACGATTAAAACTGAAACTATTAACAATCAAATAAATACATACAACTAATAAGTTTTATAAAATATGTAAATGGCCGATGTAAGAAACCTCTCTCTCCCATTATACTCTCTCTCTTTAATCCGTAATAAACATACATTGTACATTGTAACATATTTATTTTTAAAAAATTATAAATAAGGCTAAAATTTACTTTTATTATTAAAATGTTTGATCAGCTCAAAAATTGCCACTTTCTAAAGCAGTATTTGGTTGGAACAAATTCGTTTCGATATTTGATATCACCTTCATATGAACTAACTTTTGATAGGTTTAGTAAAACAGATGCTGTCACATAATTATGAATCACTCAAGTGAGAAAAAAAATCGAGTTGCCTATAGAGCAAAACAGTCTAGAGCTTTAATTCTGTATGACTAACTTCGTTTTAAAAAAAAAGTCTATTAAAATTTTCAAAAACAGACCACTTAAAAAAAAAATAGTATCGTTACCTAAGTATTACAAAATAATATATTTTATTCTTATTTTCTTCTGAATTTGGTAAGAAGATTATTTATATCTTATAAGTACTGATTAATTAGCAACTTATCTTCCTTTTTTCCACAACTATTTATTTTCTCATTAAACCATGTTAACGTTTCGAGGATGAGTCCCCATTTTCAAAACCTGTAAATTAGTTTATCTATTAACATTTAATGATTCAATAACTGTTATAATAAATTAAATAAATTACATTAAATATAACTTACATAGATAATATCTCAATCGCATGATTGATAGTCTTTTAATAATTTTAAAAACTATGTCACTGTAAAATGCTAAAATACAATGTTGTATATTTTTTATATGTCAGCTCATACTTCTTGCCAAGTTGCTAAGTAAGTGAAGTATGAGCTGACATATAAAACATATAGAACATTGTATTTAAGCATTTTACAGTGACATAGTTTTTAAAATTATTAAAAGACTATCAATCATGCGATTGAGATATTATCTATGTTGAAAATGGGGACACAGCCCCGAAACGTTAACATGGTGTAATGAGAAAATAAATAGTTGTGGAAAAAAGGAAGATAAGTTGCTAATTAATCAGTACTTATAAAGTATATATATATTTTTTTCAGTGACAGAAAAAAAGAACGATGAATATTACCCGAATCCTTTTCGATGGAAAAGTATTAAGAGAACATTTCTATTTTATCATGCCCCAACAGTTGTAGACAAGAGTATGGTTCTGTACGAAACATGATGATGAAATATAGAAAACACCTGCTAACTAGATATAATTTTGCTCCCACTGCCACCGAAATAAGAGGGACATATACCTACTTCCCAAGAGACGATGGGTGCGTGCCGAAACCACCGGGGAACGACAGCTGGACTCCGGACGCGTGCTCTCCTCAAACAGTGGCGGTCGTCCTGGTGTCTCGGCGAAGAGGGGCTAAGCCCAACAGTCAACCGATTTCCATATCCTCTCTTCTCCGGTCCTTTGAATATGGACATCCTTCACTTATAGGGAGAGAAATGCTTTGTAATTAACAAAATAACAAACAATGCTGCCCAAATACATTGGTATACCTTAATACAGATCACAGCTATCAATTATTAATTACATACTGTAATACTAATGTGGGTTTAAATAATTGTCAGAAAAACAATAAAAGCTGACTACTAGTGACACACAAAACAGTAACCACATGCTTCAATGTACACAATAAGCCCCTAGTCCATTGCTTCTTATGTTTAGTACGAAATGGAACATTCGAGAACGCCGTTAACATTCTCGTAAGATCCAGAACATGTACTAAAAGAGATATGTGACTGTTCCAACAAAAAGTCTGGTACTCTTTTTCACCGCTACAAACCAAATCATATGTTTTTTCACATTATAATAAATTTAACAAAATTTTTATATATTATATTACTAGCTAGGGTGCCCGGCTTCGCTCCGGTAGTTGTGTGGTAGCTTAACAGAAATACTTAAAAATAAAAGGAGCACCTTCTTAAAATTCGTTTGTAACTTGGTATCAATATTCTGCAGACTTGAGATCTGCAGAGTCCGCCCAAATAAGGAACCCTGTATAATTTACAGGGGGTTGAAAATGGCAAATGAACAATTTTGCTGCAACTTAGTCGAGTTATGCATCGTTTTGATGGTTTCTGTGATTCTGAATCCTATAAGCCTATTCCAAGTAATCAGAAGATAATAAGTTATTAGATTATTGTTGAAAAATCTGGTATCTCAGTAAAAAAATTATATTTCGAGTAAAACTTAATCACTGACTACTATGATGGTCCTATTTGATCCAGAAGAATAGAAACTACCGAAGATTCATAGAAACTTTTTTTAAGAACTTTCTTCCATTTCAACCTCCCTTAAGATATTCCTACGTAATTTGAACGGTTTCTGCATATCTAGAATCTTACTACTATTACAAAGTGAAATCCAAAATTTCTTGAAGGCATAATTTTTTCATCATATTTCTTTTTATCTTGAACTATGAGGGATGATAAAATCTGGAATGCTGTTATTGGAGTTAGTCGTTTTGTCTACTGGAATGCTCATCATACGTAGTAACCAAACCAACTTCTTTTTCATAAATACAATAAGAACACTTCAAACTTTTTATTTTCGATTTATATTTAGTCATTCATCTCTTTTTTTATGTCTAATTTTATTCGCTCACTGTACTACTGCGAAATGTTCACTCATATTGCATTAAATTTACTTGAGTATATATTATATATAGATTAAATGTAATGTGCTGATTATATATTAGCCTTCTAATGAGAAAACTAATTTTTTAAGGAATCCAATTGGTTTTCTAATTGATTGCTGAGATGTAAAGTACTTATTTTATTTTGGAACGCAAACTAATTATTTTCTCTTATTTTTTTAGTAATTTAAAAAGAACAGCTGAAAAAATATAGAACGATTGCTTACTATATGAATGGACAATAAACATTGAGAGAAACGCACCCTAGCGCTTCCTGGTAACCTGGATCTCGAACTAAATTTTTCATTCATAAACTCGTATCTCAATCTCAGAGAGGCTAATTAAATGGTGCGAGAGGCTTAAAATTCCCATCCTTTTCTCTTCAATTTTACACTCTTAAGAGAAAAACGGAAACCTTCTTCTCCGTAAGTGGTCATATGACTAAACGAAGACATAACTTCTTTAATCCTACGTGGAGTCGTTTTTGAGCCTTTTCGGCACGCACATTGTACACTTTTCTTTATAATATATATTGATTATATATTCATTTGTATATCCTTTTTTTTAATATATCAAATGTTTTTCCCCTTTTTATATTATCTTTTATCTCTTACATATACGCTTTCTTAGCATTGCGTTTGCCCCTCTTATCTTCACTTACTCTGTCCTTCCTCCCCCTTTCAAATAAACTAAATTCAACCTTTCAAATTGGCACATATCCAAAGATTGCACTAAAGTCAACAACTCATGACTAATAAATAAACAAAAGAATAAATAAATAAAATAAAATTCAGCTATGATATATAATTACTAGCATTCCCCGTCGCGGCTTTGCCCGCGAGCCTTTAAAATCAATTCTGTGATCATTATCTTGTAGAAGATAATGAAGATCTTTTAGAAGATTCTTCCAGTAGGTGGAATGTTGGAGGGGGAAGCTGCCGGCTCGATAGAAGAGAGGGAGACGCGCAATGGTGAGAGTTCACTAAAACCGCTGAAACAAAAAATTGCTTACTCGTCGTGAACGCTTCATTTTTCGCCTTTAAAACATGGTTTTCGACGCACCGTAGGGGCTTTCGAGATAAACTCGTCGTATCAAGATCTTTAAAATGAGTCCAAATTAGATGTTTTTTATCGAAGTGCAAAAATAGGTGTCCGTTAGAGTTAAAAGACAATTTCGCCATTTAAACTCCTTAGGAATTACATTTTTGAAATTCCTTTCTTAGTGGTTACCTGCATCACGTTTAAAATCTAAATTCTGATCTTCAAGTTTGTATCATTAGTAGTTTTTGCTCTGCGTTGATTCTGTCAGTCAGGACAAAGCCTCTTATATACATAAAGATACCTCCACATACTTAATTTTAAGAAATATATATGAAACTGACAATCCAAAATGTCGGGAATATAAAAATTATTTATAATAAATAAGATATATATTTTTTATAGGTTTTTTGTAATATTTTTCCTACCAGTATAAACATACATTATTGTTAATACATAATGTGTAACGCAGAATATTGTTCTAATTATTAATTACCTTCTTGGTAATATATATATATATATATATATATATATATATATATCATCATGATATCATATCACATCATCATCATATCATATTAAATGACAATCATCATGATATATGGGAAACTGGAATCATTCAAGGCTCCAATGATGAAATCGAGTTGAAGAACAGAATTTATGAAGAGGATAGGATCCCTAAAGAACTAGAAGAGGAAGATTTTAAAAATGAATTTGAACCATTTTTAGTCGTTGATGACCTGTGGGTTTTACGCCAAAAACAGAACAAATCAGTAAATAAAAAGTCAATTTCGGAGATAACTTTCAATCTAACCTTTGTTCAATCAAACCTTTAGACTTTGTTCAAATTTATGGACAATGACGATAATATTTCTTACTGTAATAAAATCGACAATCGCCTGATTGTATAATTGTTTTTATAAGGTTTTCTAAAAATAATTAAGAAATAAAATAAAACTGGATATTTTATTAATTACCTTGTTAATTTTGTGGCCGCCGATTCTCTGGATAGATAGCATGTGCGGTATTATAAGACATTGCCTATTTTTATTAAAAAACGCATAAATATTTAGACGTTACCAGGTAACAAGAAAAGTGGCACAAGTCGAAATGGTCAAAAGAAATATATAATTTTTCATTGTTACAATAATTATTTATATATATTAAGCAGTAATAGGTAGTGAACAATTTGAATGATATAATTATGACACTTTCCTTGCTTAAAATTTTCTATATTTCAATAAGTCCAAAAAACTAAAACTTATAAAATCATGAATTATCTCACAATTCTCGCCGACCGGCAATACAATGAATTAATAAAATACTCATTAAAAAAATTAATATCGTTGTTGATAGTACCAGAACTGACCATACCCCTGAGAACCAATAGCACAACCTCTCCCCCAACTCATAAAGTTTTATTGCTCTTTCCCTAACCCCTAAATAAATTTGTTTCGACGCACGACGTTTGCAGTAACAACATCATTATGCCTTTATATATTTTTAAGTGGCGTTTGTCATTTACAAAAAATTTGGTCATCACGATAGTTAAGGTTATTTATGAGAGGATTTGTTTGAAGTTCGTCATAACATTCATAAAAAATATTATTAGGCACCATATAACTTTTTTTTTATTTTCGATTAACAAGTTTTGTTTTCCATATTTTCCAATACGCCTCCCGATGACTCCCCTCAAATTACTATGTTATTTATTCACCATACAGCCTTTAAAGTAATTCTATTAATATAAATGGATGCTCAACAACATAAATTATTTTCCAAAACAAACAACTTTACTATAAGCAGTTATGCATGTAATGGGAATTACAAGCTTCCGAAGGATGAAATTCAGGTGGTTTTAAAAAAATCAACTCCACCCCCCCCCCCTCTCCTCAGAATATTCTTGCATACGCCCCTGGGAAATTTTAAATATAACAGTGGATTTCATTACTGAGCGAAACCTAAGCATGCTCACGTTCATTTTACCATTACGAACAGAATGGAAATTAAAAAATTATACGTAGACTACACTATAAGTTGAAGATATGGCACGAGTTCTTAGAGTGAATTCAATACTTCCTCAGTTCCCGAAAGGAAGTTGGGTAATCGATAGTTGCAATCAAGTTGGCTGATTCCCCCAAATTGGTGACTAAACAGAGACTTCCTCCGGGCCCACCCACGCACTACCACAGCCTTCTATTAACGGTCATTACGGTGTTTACGGGTGACTTTTTTACAATACTGACGGTTTAATATTTGGCAACACTGATATATAGATATATATCGTTGCAGACTATCAATCACAGAGAAATACATGAATAACTATATTCCTCCTCAATATGAGGATAAATAAATTTTTAATCTGATATAAAATCTACCAGTTTACAAGCATATCATGATTTTTCATACACAAAGAATTTTGTCAACAATGTAAAATCAAACACGCAATTCCGGTTTGAGAACTGATTGTTGATGTTTAAAAGGCAAATTAGTGCCCACTGATCTTCAATAAATTAGATAATTCTTAACATTTCTAGCTAGGGTTAAGGAGTCACAACTAAATTAACAATTTACAAGGGGAGCGCACATCTGACGTGTCCCCGATTTCAGTGAACTTTTTTTTGTGATTCTGGGTCGAAAAATATTTTTGCGTGTCAGAGAAAAATATTTTATCCATTTCCAAAGGTTCCGTCCAACGCACCCAATTATTTTATATAATTGTGTCTACCTTGGTCTGAATTGATGAAAAGGTTATCAAATATCAGTTCGTTTTATACCCGTACCCATTTTCTAGATAAAATTTGTACCTTTGGAAGGTGGTTTTTAGGAAATATTTATGTAGTTATTTTATTTTTATATCATTTCCCCTCTTCAATAAAAAATAAAATATTGGTGGGCAAAGTCACCTCCAGAAGTGGAGTCACTTTGCCCACCAGATGTTTTCTTTGTATATCAAAGCTATAAATTAAAGATGGGCAAAGCCACCTCCTCAGGGTGTTACAAGGGCTACAGTAAAGGCGAAAATTGCTCAAAATATCGAATTTTATTCTCAATGAATGGGTTTATAATGAATAGTTCTTTAGGCACGACGACCAAGTTTCGATTTGTAATTTCTGGGCATTATGCTGAAAAAAAAAAAAACGGGCACAGTTGTCAGGACTGTCGGCAGAAGAAGAACGACATAAAAGTTTTTAAAATTTGGTGAAAAAAGGAGAGGAATTTTTTTGGCTGATTTCAATACTTTCTCTATCTAAAAGATGAGAAAGTACGAAAACCCATTGTAAAAAATTACAATCTACAACTTTAAATAAAAGCAAAGTGACCCCAATTTTCCTGTAAAACGTGGGGTGACATTGCCCATTCGAATAACAATCAACAGGTTGGGTGCAAGAGCGAAATTCCAAGTGGATTATATTCTTCATTACATTTACTAATAATAATAATAAGTGATGAAACTCAGCTTGTTTTCGTAGAAGCTGGGTATATCTAATTTTGAAGTGCTCAAATTTTCATGGAAAACACACTTCACAAATATAACAGCTAATTGGTGATAACACTTATAAAGAACGACTTGCAAATTATAGTATAGCTCGTAGACATTGAGGATGAATCTTTCAGTGGCTGCAGCGCACAGTGGTCAATAATTGCTTTTTGGCGGACATAAATCTTCCATTTCCACAATTTTACAGATAAATTGATGGGATCTTTTTTACCAGGTCTGCAAGTTTAAAATGTCGTTTATTTCTTAAAATATATACACAGTAATTTAAAAAAAAAGTATAATATATTTTATTCAAAGTACTGGCCCTCGCTTTCTACACATTTTGTCCATCTCTCGGGCAATTTATGGATACCATTCCAAAAGAATGCTTCATCTTTATTTGAAATCCATTCATCGAGCCATTTTCTTACATCCTCCAAATTGTTAAAGTGTTGCTCAGCCAATGAGTGTCCCATCGATGAAAAGAGATGGTAATCAGAAGGCGCCAGGTCAGGTGAATACGGCGGGTGGGGTAGGAGTTCCCAACCAAGCGAAGAAATCGTTTCCTTAGTCAATCTGGCTGAATGTGCAGGAGCGTTATCATGCTGAAGAATGACTTTGGCGTGCCTGTGAGCCCATTCTGGGCGTTTTTCGATCAATGCGTGACTCAAATTGATCATTTGTTGTCGGTAGCGGTCGGTATTGACTGTTTCGCCGGGTTTGAGATTGCAATTCGACGTCCTCAAACTTTTTTGGTCGATTTTCTCGTTTTTTATCAGTAACATCAAAATCACCACGTTTGAAACTTTGAAACCAACGTTCACATGTCTTGACGGTTGGAGCAAGATCGCCATAAGTCTCAACAAGAATTCGTTGACATTCAGATGCCTTTTTCTTTTGATTGAATAAGAAAATCATGACATGCCGCAAATGCTCTTTAATTGGCTTAAAATTAGACATTTTTAACACCAAAGAAAGGTATGATACGTCCACGTAAACGACTTAAAAACAACTGACTTTTGTAAACAAATGACTAACAAACAAAAAAGCGTTTAGAGATAAGCAAATCCTTCAATAGGCTAAGAGCGCATTCTATTGGAATTAAAACGACATTTTAAAATTGCAGACCTGGTATTACCTTCTTAATAAAATTCAAAAACCAAGGAAACTATTCCCGTTAAAATTGCTTCGGTATAAGTGTCCTTTTTGTTTACCCAAAACCAGGTTTCTTGTGTGTTAATAGATACTTTTCGTTAGTATGCAAAAAAAAATGGAAGAACTCAATATTTTTCAGAATTTTCTTTTTTATTTTTTTAGTCTGAGGGTGGGATTTCTTATCACCGAGTATCCAAAAGAAAATTCAAATTGCATAGGAGTTATGGGTATTTTAAAAACAACTAAAAATTCAACATTAAACTCGATTTTCTGCTTTTAGAAATAAGATATCAATTTAGCGATTTCACTGAAAGTTTACATTCAACGGCTAGTATATTACGTATGAGCTACATGAATTTGGTTTCCTTATTAGGGTACAAAAGCAATTTATAAACTACTTTTTTTCCATAAAAACCGTTTTTCTCGGTTTCAAAGGGGTGCTCCCCGGAGTTGTCACTGGGGTAATTTCTAGTCTTACTTGTACTAAGACCACATAAAAAGATCAGTTAAATTCACTTGCGTCTTTTTTAGAAAAGTATTTTTTGTATATGTTTACAGAAAAATTGGCAATGTTTGGCCCTGTAACCTGCTCTAAATGGTACAGGTACATTTACAAGCTCCTTCTAATCTATAACATAAAACGACAACACCTATACATAAGGTTTCCACTTATAAATGCATACTGCGGTATAAAATTCTCTGTTAATTCGTCATTTCAATTTACACTCTTTAAAATGTTTGGACTAGGTGTACTTTAGGGTGGACATTGCCATTTTTCTCGTATCAAAACAAGAAGGACTGAATTAGACTTGTAGTGCTATAGATTGTATAGAGAAAACATAACTTTATCTTAAGTAAGGCAGACACATATACAAACATATACAAAACATACTTTTCTAAAAAAGGCGCAAGTGAATTTAACTCATCTTTTTATGTGGTCGTAGTACAAGTAACACTAGAAATTACCCCAGTGATAACTCCGGGGAGCACCCCTTTGAAACCGAGAAAAACGGTTTTTATGGAAAAGTAGTATATAAATTGCTTTTGTACCCTAATAAGGAAACCAAATTCATGTTGCTCATACGTAATATACTAGCCGTTGAATGTAAACTTTCAGTGAAATCGCTATATTGATATCTTATTTCTAAAAGGAGAAAATCGAATTTAATGTTGATTTTTTAGTTGTTTTAAAATACCCATAACTCCTATGCAATTTGAATTTTCTTTTGGATACTCGGTGATAAGAAATCCCACCCTCAGACTAAAAAAATAAAAAAGAAAATTCTGAAAAATATTGAGTTCTTCCATGTTTCTTTGCATACTAACGAAAAGTATCTATTAACACACAAGAAACCTGGATTTGGGTAAACAAAAAGGACACTTATACCGAAGCAATCTTAACGGAATAGTTTCCTTGGTTTTTGAATTTTATTAAGAAGGTAATAAAAAAGATCCCATCAATTTATCTGTAAAATTGTGGAAATGGCAGATTTATGTCCGCCAAAAAGCAATTATTGACCACTGTGCAGCGGCTCAAACGACCTTTCAGCTATTTACTATGGAGGCGCGAAACTGTTTTTTCAAAACTGGGCAAAGCCACCCCAGAGGACAAAGTCACCTCAATCGACGGTATAAGAATTACAAAACACCTGACATGTTGTATGAAGAGAGGGCCAAATGAACTTTATTACAAAGAATCTGGTGCGATGCGCACAACACACAACTTTCACTTACCAACTTACTTAGATTAGAAATTAACGCGTTTTGTTAATGCCACTTCTCAAAGTTAAACATTTTTCCACATTCATTTCTTACTTTTGTTTTCATTTGCTCTATAAAAAACACATACTTCTTTTATATTTAAATAAAAGTTTTTACTTGTGATAATTCGGCAATCCAAGCATAATACTCCATTTCGTCTTATTTTATATTTCTCTATGTAGTTGTTGAGAACTTCATTTAGTAACCATGAAACAAATGATTCCGGAAGTCGAAATTTTTCACGATCGCAATACTTTCCCTTACTATATATTTCATATATAGGTAGAGAAAGAAAAAAATTAATTAAATTAGTTCTCACAAATACGAATTCTGGCACTAGTTTCCCTACGTTTCTTCTGGACAAAGCCAACATGGCGCCGTTTAGAGTGACCGGGTTCATTTTCCTATAAGGAGCGAACGCTGGGTCTGATGGGAAGTCGAAAGCTGGGTTCTAATCAAATCATGGCCCTTTTTATTATTAACTCAAAAGGACATGAAGAGAGTTCCCTCATAATTTAATCATAACAATGGGCCTGGCCTTGAAGTGACAGCAATTTCGTTAGGTACCCGAAATCTTATTAAAAGAAAAATGTTTTAGGAATTGATTTCTTTTTAAGATCTTTTCCCAACCGATTTATAACTCCTTTAAGACTCTCCGAATTCGACACCATTATAGCAAGTAGAAAGCTCATTTGGGGACTTATCTTCTGAATCATGGCAACAATTTTAAGATTACATTAGTGGATGCAGAAATTTTCTGAGGGGGCCAACTTTTTTTTTTTTTAGGGCCTAATTTAAAATATTTTAACACTTGTATGGGTTAAACAATTGAACGAAAATAATAATTTACAATGCCACACAAATTATTGAAACATAAATAATTAAACAGGTAACAAAAATGATCACTTTGTACCACAGAAATAACCACATGACTTAAGCTTCAGAACAAGACTAACTCTCCAGTCCATCATACCTTATATTTAGTCATAAGAACAACCTCCAAGGTTCTAGGCCAGTCTAGATAGTTCTTGAACATCATAGTCACAAACATGTATAATGACAGTTTGTTACACTGTTCGTACATTCCAACAAGTCTAAAATTATTCTAAACCATTTTTTTTTAGTTTTGTTTCACGTTACAATATGTATTAGTATATGTATAGTGACGTTTTAAATTACTATTAAATGTTTAAATACTATCTATCAATTGTAGGACATAAAAATGACTAAATACAGCCCATTTTATATAGACATAGTAAAAGTTTATAAGTGTCCTCTCCTCTCAGTGTGATTCATCTTTTTATTTTTGTCTTTCATACTTTGCAAAGTGATTTCTTGTACATTCGGACATGGGCGTCCGAAGACCGGGGGTCGCTGCCCCCCCAGGAAATGAGAGACACAAAAGCAACAAATTCATATTCATTTACATTATTTATTAAGTTTTATACAAACAAACATTTTAATTTTCAAATACAATATGAATAAGTTTTATTTGAAAAATTAATTGGACCTTAAATGGTCAGAATACCTCGATCCCCTCCCCCCGGCCATAAGAATTTTACCAGTTTCCTCCCATAGATGAAAACTTCAGCCGCCCCTGCCTTTGAATCACTTTACTACAATTGGAAGAAGTTTTAACCTCTTATACACAGGAAAACAAATCGACTTATAATTATTTTTAGGGGAACTAAAAATGTTATTAGGAGATTTTTGGCACAGTATATAGATTCTGAGATAGGTAATCCAACTTGAAAAATATATTTTTTTTATATCTAGACTCTTCAAAACTTTTTTACGGCTTGATAAGATTTAATCATTTAGCTATTATTTTACGCATCTATTCCAACTTGTTTCCATAAGGAAAAATATATAAAATGTGAATTACTTACTTTTTCTTATTTAAAAATACAATTTTTATTCTTACGCAATTTAATACGAAAGGTATTAGGTTGTACTACAAAACGGTTTTATTATTATTCATCAACTTTTAAAGATATATAAAACTTTTAATACAGAATGATTTTGCTTTAGGCTAGCCAGACACTTACAAGCATATTTGTGTATTTTAATCTGTGTAGGTAAGGTGAAGTAAAAATTAAGCTTTTCTAATCAGTCAAGAACATTGTTATTTTTATAGAAAAATATTTTGTTGCTGATTTTATTTTAAAAAAAACAAAAAAAAAAAAATCCTTACCCGGCCCTGTATCACATTGGATCTCTCTAAACTATAATGATGTTATATATGAATAATTACTAATATTATATCCAGCTAAAAATCCTATATTGTGGAGGTATGAAGTGTGTTACAGGTCAGGGGAACATATCTCTGCATTAGTCTACTTTCATGCCATCTGTTGGCTTCCCCGAACACTAAACAATACAACTGGAATAGAATTCTATTTAATTTTATCAAAATAACTAAAAAAAGTAATTGGTTCACATGTAATAGTACATATAGAATAGACTTTTTTCTAAATAAATAAGTAATATTAATTTTTTTTCTTGCTATATAAGAAATCTTTATTTTTCATAATTATCTAACATTTTCCATTCTGTCTAAGTCAAGGACAATGGTAATATTGAAGGCACTGTATTTACAAACATATAAATAAGCAAAAAAAAAAAAAAAAAAAAAAAAGCACAAGGAAAAAATAGAAAAAAAAAAAAATGCAAAATGATAAAAAATGCATATGATGCATTCATACATTATTTATTATCAGAATGCAAAACTCAGAGCCTGCTTTGGGCTAAGAATCTGGCCATTCCTTGAACTTTAATATCTACATATTTGAATAAGGTTGCATGGCCACTGCCACTTAAACCATGAGGTAAGGGATGAGTGGAGATAGATAGGGGTTGTGCAATAGGATTTTGATGATGTGGAAGGTTAGTGTGGAATTTGGAGAACTTGTTTGGGTTAGCAGTAAAACAAACGCGACATTGAGGTCATGATGAAATGTTTATGTAGAAAGGATCTTAGACTTTTTTTCAAAGTACTTTGCACTGAAAGGATTGAATGCGTTTGATGTTAGAAGGTTTAGCTATCCCCCAAAGCTCGAGTCCGAAGGTCCGGATAGGTTTTAGAATAGTTCTGATGAGTAATAAATAAGTAATTTGTTTTCCATTGATAGTTGACTTTCTGTTTAGAAGTCCTATACAGTTGCCAAATGGTTATTTCCATGTTAATCTTCTGTCTAAGAGGAAGCCAAGATTCCTGAATGTGTCTGACTAAGGAAATTTGATGGAGTTGAAATAAATATCAATCAAACTATAAAACATAATTCATACAAATTATATAATTTTAAAAGTTTAATTATGGAAACAAATCTAGTAAACAAAAAATAAATATAAAAATGAGCATTTACATTGCATTGCTCTGTAAGAAAAATAAAACAAGTAGTGTATTCTTACATTAAAATTTAAAAAAAACAAAATTAACAAGGATTGTAAAAATAATAATAATAATAATAAAACCTCAGCTCTGCTTATCTTTTTTTTTTCAATCAGCATAAATACGCTTCATTTTAAGTTAAATTCTTGGAGCACATTTGGCAAATATGTGATAAAAAATTCCTTTATTCACATTTCGAAACAACACAAAGCCCTATTTTTCACAGCCTCTCCCTGGCGAGGTAGGTGAAAATTAAAAATGTTTTAACTAATCTGAATCAATGTTAACTAAATCTGTTAACCAAAGCCTATCTTTTAAGAAAAAAAAATCTTAATTTAAATAAAAGTAAAACTAATTGAAAGGTAATAAGTAAAGTAATTGTGATAATGAAAGTAAAGTAGTGAATAAAAATATAAATTTATTTATGAATCAATATAAATACTATTTCACACCATAAGCAAAGTAAAGAACCATCGGTCCCTCTTTGGTACAATTAATTGAGCATACTTCATTTGGCAATAAAAAGAAAATAGAGCCAAATTTCGAAACCTTCTTTGCATTTCCTGAGCTTACCTCCCCTTCTCCACTTAATACAATAAAAATTGAACAAGTTTTACTAGCAGAAGATTGATAAGTCTCTCCATTCTGAATCTAGAACATAATTAAAATATGATTAAATATAACGTCAAATAAAATTATAATACGTGAAATATCAACAAAATAATTAAAATGTGACATAAATATATAACATAAATAAACACATTAACATGAAATTAAAGTATAATTAAACATAAAAATAACAAAATCAAAATAAATAATGATAACATCAAATAAAATTATATTGAATGAAATAAAAGAAATATAAATGCATTATTATGAAATGGCCTAAAGAAAATTTTAATAAAACTATTTTCTTCCATAGCCAATTATCCCCCTGATCAATAATAAGAGGAGAAAAAGATCATTGAAATGTTTTTCATCTCCACTTAGGGTTTCTAAAGAATCCAGAATTCCATACTAATGCTGCTAATTGCTTGAGATACTCCATTTAGCAGGCAGTTTGAACTATAATATATAATCTTTCTCAAAAATTTCATTCTGTCTTTCTCAGTCATATTCCAGATTCTTAATAAATGGAACCACACATAACAACAATATGAGATTACTAACAACTCTTTAGGACTAGTTAAAAAGAACATGGCAACCTGAATTCATTCTTGATCATCAGCTTGTGACCTCAGGTATTTATTATTACATCATTAATTTGGAGAGTTAATTGATAGCGAAGTGTCTATGCAGCCCAAAGCAGCATCGGTTGGCCAAGACAATTCTATTTTTTATCTCTGGTCCAAAGGCATTTTCTTGAGTAACAATCTAACCCAGATATGTAAATTGCACTACTTTCTTAATATTTCGTCTTAGAGCTATTCACTTCTTGTCCGAGCAGTTTTGCTTGTTCTGGCAAGACTAAAAATGCATCGGCCACAGCTGTTAGTGAACTACCAACAATATCTATCAGCATAGACCCTAAGCTGATAAAGAGGGTTGAATACAGGTCCTCAAGTATCTAATTTCAAAAAATCATAGGTTTATTTTCCTTCACAAAATTTTTGAGCTACAACAAAAATCTTTTTTGAACTGTCTCAGATCAGTTAAAAATCTCCCTACACAATTTATTAGCAACTGAGAAATTCATAACTCCAACTAACAAAAAAGTTCTGAAATTTCTTATATGTTTATCAAATACTGTTATTCAGAGTTCAGTGACAAAACCAAACACCTGTAACCAGTGAAAATGATATTGGAATGAAAAATGTATTCTTGGACTTTTAATCCCTTGAGAACAACTGAAGGAAAAATATTAAATCTTGCATTAGTCTGGATCACACCTGGGCAAAAAGTATTTTAACTTTTATTTGAAAATACTTTACTTTAAATAGCAAGTATTTTGTTTTTTTTTAAATAAAATTCATTTTAACCTCAAATCATTTATAATACTTTTCGAAAAAGCAACTTACCACCAACTTAATTTTCGATTTTTTTATTTTCGAATAAACCGGTAAATAGTCAATAATTAAACCCCGCCCACATAAAAACCTATTTATTGTAAAAATTATGAGGAATTGGCCTTGTTATTTGACTTATGAACAATCTACGTTTCATATTTCGTGACAATCGGATATGGCGGTAAAAAGTTAACCCTTCTCCAACCCAAAACCTATGCATAAAATGATTTATGTGAAATGAATTCATTAGGTGTCTATTTAAATAATCAACATCCACCAATGTGACGAAATTTGTTGAAATCGGATGAATCAGTACAAAGTTAATAATAAAACGTACTGGAATAAACATACTTGCTCAATATTTAGGAGTGAGAGCTCTAGTGCAACAACTTACTTAAGTTTTAATTTATTTGATTATTTAAAATACAAGTGAAAATACTTTTTTTTCACCTTCTTATTTTAGAATTAAAATGAAAATAAACATGTGATTTATTTTATTTTAATTCTAAAATACTATAAAAAACATTTTATAAAAAAAATTAAACCGACTTCGAAACCTAGGAACCAGTAAAACTAAATTCACTGAAAAGTATGAAATAATTACCTTCTGATTTTTATGAATACACAGCAAAATTGAAAATGGTATAAAAAGTGGAAAAATGTAATAAGAGGAATAATTTTATTTTGATTTGTACAAATACATACTAATTGTTAATGAAAATTATTAAATTAAAATATTAAATACTATGTTTAATAAAACACAATCTTTTCGGAGGCGGCGCAAAATAGAAATGACATGTTACGTCATGACGTCATGAAAAGATTTTCATAATGCCTAGCGTTAAAAATTTTAAATTTTGCGCCGCCTCCGAAAAGATTATGTTTTACTGAACATAGTATTTAATATTTTAATTTAATAATTTTCATTAACAATTAGTATGTATTTGTACAAATCAAAATAAAATTATTCCTCTTATTACATTTTTCCACTTTTTATACCATTTTCAATTTTGCTGTGTATTCATAAAAATCAGAAGGTAATTATTTCATACTTTTCAGTGAATTTAGTTTTACTGGTTCCTAGGTTTCGAAGTCGGTTTAATTTTTTTTATAAAATGTTTTTTATTTCATACTTTTTAGTTGGAGAAGATAAAAAAGTAGAAAACGGTACATTGTTTTAAAAAAAAATTTCGAAATATTTTTACGCTATACCACATTCGCCTTTCCCAGGCCTTTTTATTATTATATATTATTACAATAAGATGTTAGAAATAGTCTCAGATAGACATATAGTATGCTGTGTATTAGCAACCCAATGTAGTTGGGTAGCATCTCTTTTATGATGAATAAAGTATTTTTCTCTATATTTAAACAGTCACCTTTTTAATTTTATGAATACACACAAAAGTGGGAAAGCAGTGCGTGTATTATACAATTTTCAACATACTACGTTTTATGATTAAAAAGGGATTTTATTTTTTTAAAGGTCAATGTTTCATTGGGAAGGGAACACATAAAATGTTTATCCACAATGACAATATTTTTCCTTTGCTAAATATTGTCGTCAGTACTTGTCATTTACATACATCATCGGTTTTCCGAGATGTGTTGAGTTAAATATACATAAATAAATAAATCCGGCCATTCCAAGATGAAGTCACTGAACAGTCGAGATTGTGGCCGGTTTTGGACAAGATATCGTTAATGGAGAATCGATGAGGATGGCAATATGACCTATATTACTCGTAAATTGGAAAGTAACTTTGGAATTATGATTGCTTGAATATTCTTTTGAGAACGATGGCGATATTATGCACTACTCCGGTAGGGACCGTTAATATTGCTTTATTTAAATCGATCGCTGGAAAAGTAGTGATTAAACACCATCATTGGATAGACGTCCCAATAAAAAAGGGGCAACCATAAAATTGATCAATATCAAAAAGACTGCCCCGCTAGGATTATGTTCGTAATTCCTTTCGATGAATTTTTGACTAAATTTATTACCGAACTACTATGAATTATATCCTTCGTAATAAAATATTATTCAGAAAATAAATTGCTAAACACTGTTGCTTCAATTCTAGTGGCGTAGCTTTTATGATATCAATCATTTTTATGGCTGCCAAATTTTTGCTAAGGGGACTTTCATAGAATGAGGTTGTTTTCTGGGAGATATCAAGTTTTATTTTACTGATACAGCACTTTTTATTGATGGATGAACGTCTGCAAAAGCCTCAATAGTTACAGAAACAAAATTAAAAACCGAACACAAGTTCTACGACAAGATATTAAACAGTGACCGAGTGTATCCGGAAGAAGACAGAGGTATATTGTTAAGTCAACTGAAAATGAGCTTTTCCAGGAATTATTGTAGTCCTTTTTAATGTGCTTAGCGAGTGGCTACGATTTTAAATTTAAACGAACCTTCGGGAACTTGACGAAGTCTTAAATTCTGCATTCAAAGGGTTAACAATACTCAAGCTTTCTTGGAATTCCACGAATTTTATGGTCTTATGATTATGGTGTCCAACCGTCGATTAGATCTAAATTAAGAAGGTTTACTGCTATCGATGAATATCTAGTTCTCTAATATTTATGCTAATGCTACAGAAAACGACAGCGATATTATACCTATTCTGCTGATATTTAAATCTATTGTTGAAAAATTAGTTAAGGTTAAGTATAGGTTTGTTCCAACAAGCACTTAAAACACATCGATAACCAATAGACTGCTCATGTTCTCCCCCCACTCTTTTGAATCCGAATTTGATTGGTTGGTTTTCCCATTTGGTTCATCCAGCAGTAAAACAATATTGAGATTTGTTATTTATCAATTAGTTCTAATAGCTTGTTGGAGCATACCTTATGTTACATATGCCATATGTTTTTCCAAAAAGTAAACATTTTGAGTGACAATTAAATAATTATTATCATGTTTATCCCTATAACTTCTTAAATAAATTAAGAACCCAAAAAAGGTTTCAATGGGACCACCTTGGGAAAATACTCTACAAGATGCAAAAGGTTTCGTTCCAATTGGTCCATCCATCTCTGAGTAATCGGCGAACATACATAGAAAAAAAAAAAAAAAAAAAAAAAAAAAAAGTCACATACGTATCGAATAGAGTAACCTCCTCTTTCGTTCGAAGTCGAATAAAAAATAAAAATAAAAGTATTTTCATTCGTATTTAAAATACTTTTATTTAAAATAATGCCCAGGTCTGGTCTGGATACATTACAGTGACTTAATGAAAGAATAAAATAAATGAGAAAAAGGATCGATAGTTGTAAAAAGATGACAATAAAATGAAAATATAAATATTTATTAAAATAAGAAAATAGGAAAAATGCATAAATATGTTAATATACTGTGATTCTTAAATTTTTAAGGAAGGTTGGTATTGTAGGAGATGGAGAAATAAAAGGTGTTAAAATGAAACGAAGGAAGAAGCTTGACAAACGGAGTTGGATAAGGAATTCCAAATATTGATGGCACGGGCATTAAAGAATCTTTAAAAAAAAAAATGAGATCCAAAAAGGGAAAGATATAAAAATCTCTGGGTTATAGGTTTGAGATTATTATTTAATGGGTGGATATTTAAGTAATGTATGGAGGTCGAGAATATAACAACATTTTTCAAATTCAAAGTCATACCACAAGTAACTATTGTTCAGAATTGCACTTACTGTTACTCGTGTAAGTCCGAATTCTTGTCCAGGAGGGTTAAAGACCATGACATCACCAGTCTCTTTGGGAACACCAGTCATTTTCAGCTGAACAATAGTGTATGATTTAAAATCTAATATCTCCAATAAAACATCAACATCCTTTAACTTTGGTGTTAACCCACATCTAACAACATTATCAGAGCACGACATGCATTCAACACAATCTGAAAACAAATAATGCAGCAGTTTTTAATAGTCACAACACTGATCCAGAAGAATAATGACACATCTGCCAACAATTATTTTTTACTCTCATATTATGTTAATTTTTTTTTCATGTATTGGCATGCACTAGTGTATAAACAAAATTCACCAACAAATTTATGATATATTCAATCAAGACAAAATGAAAATAATTTTCTTTTGATTGTATAGTCAAATTTTAAAACCAGTGTCATAATACAACCGGACCAATGATATTGTGTTCATTCTTCAAATGAAAATTTAGCAAAAAAGATCAATGAACAACCTCTGTTCTTTGGTAAGAAAACATTTAAATATTACTTAACACAGAAGATATAATGATCACTGTAGTACATTACTTAAGATAGTTAGAACCAACCTCCTTTTATGTAAGCATGAGGAACTCCAGCAGCTATAAACATACATTCTCCTGGTTTAAGTGTGAAGTAATTTAAGAAGAATGGCATAAACACTCCAACATCGTTTGGATACCATTCGCTAAGTTGTTTTACTAGAGAATACAGGTATTTTTCTTTAACTTCATCCTCTAAAAACAAATGCTTTTTAAAAAAATACTAGTAATTTAAAGATTATTATAAGAAGTAAATTTTAAACCATATAATAGCTCCCAGATAACTACTCAGACATGTTTATCACACTTAATATGTTCCATAAATCTTTTAATTTAAATATTTCATTCACACTAATTGGCAAAGTATCATTGACATCACCCAACAGAAAAATTATACATTAATTTATGGGTAAAAATAATGTAAACAAATGAATAGTTTACTAATAAGCAAATTTATTTGATTTTTATTAGTTTGAAAAAATGATAATCAAGTGTTTTACAGATTATGAATATATATTAAAAATGCAGTGCTGTGTGCAACACACAAATTTTACTTAACCTACTTAGAGTAGAAATTCATCTGTTTTGTTCAATTCATAAGGGGCAATCAAATAGGAAATAGTTTTTTTCCACAATCACTTCTTTTTGTTTTTATTCATTATAACATTTAGAATATTAAAATTATTCCAAAACTTGACAGTCATTAATACTTATTGATCTTTTTTTTGTTTTAGGTGTAAAGAAAAATTCTTACTTTATCAATAATTGAGTTTTTTTACCGTTTTTTTTTTTTTTTTTTTGTCGGTTTGTCATGAATGGGAGTTGGTAGAGGAAGTAATACGGCCCATACTAAGTTTAAACGTAATTTTTGTCTTTGGAGCATTTCCAGAACCAATAAGGACTACTGCTTCAGTAGGAAAACTTAATATTTCATTCATAGAATCAATTATGGAACTAAAGTTTGTAAAGTGAAGTATAATTATTAGATATGACCCTGTATCCTATGATTGACACAAATAAAAACAGCTTTAAAATTCTGAGCACCACATGATTTTTTTCGCATTCTCTGACTATAGAACTATAAACAAATTATTTTTAATACGACAGTATCAGGCTAAAGCTCCCACAGCCCCCCTCCTGGATCCGCCAATGCTCTTACAACAATATTCTAGTATTCTCTCACTTACAAGTTATATATGAAATTTATAGTTAGGTTAAGTAATGCGATCGTGAAAAATTTTGACTTCCAGTTTTCAACAGAAATACAAGTTTTGGGCCCCCTGAGTCTAAATAATCAAGTCCCACGAAATGGACAGGTGTGTGTGTGTGTTTGTGTTTGTGTGTGTGTGTGTGTGTGTGTGTGTGTGTGTGTGTGTGTGTGATGACAGACTAGCTCAAAAACAATAAACTGCACGAACCTGAAACAGGTATTTGGTGTATGTATACGCCCATGATGGGGCTGCAAGAATTTTATCAAAATTGGTCATATGGAGTTGTTTTTTTTTTTTTTTTTTTCTTTTTTTTTTTTTTTTTTCATAGCCCCTTATGATTTAGTAATTTCTCGATTGATTTGATTGCTTCCTTGAATAGTAAACCTTTTACTGCAGTTATATGCATTTTAAGGGGTATTGAGAAAATCTAATTTTTAAAAATTTAATAGTTTTTCTAGGTTTCCGGTGATGGGGCTCACCTCTTTCTTGATTAAACCTTAAATTCTAATACTTAATCCTAACATTCACATACTTGCTGCCATCGTCTTGGGAGATTCGCAGGGCTGAGGCTATTAAATAGTGGATTTGACAGGGTTGGTAATTTATCGAAAAAAGAATCCTGCCTCTTGGTTATGTATTCCTTGATTTTCGGTAATTTAATTACTTCTTGAATCGCTGATGTCCTCATTCTCTGCATGTAAGTCCCTTTGACTATTTTTCTGACTATTCCATTTTGAAATGATTGCAGCTTGTTTGCAGTTGACCTGCTTACATGCTTGAATACAGGTGCGCCCGTACAACAGCGCCGGCCGAATTATGGAGGTGTATACTAAAATTTTTAAATGTATTGATAAACTGGTAGTGATTAGTAGTTTATTAAGCCGATATGTTTTGAGTCTCAATGTTTTAATTTTTCTGTCAAAATGTCTCGAAAAATTTAGGTGTCTGTCTAAGTGTACGGCGAGATACGTCAGGTTGGTCGATAGCTTAATACATTTATTGTTTATGTAAAATTCTTTAGGAATTTTCTTTTTCCCTTTTTGGTAAGAGAAAACAATCCCCACAGTCTTGTCTGGATTAACTTCAATTTTTAGGTTTTTGAGTTGATCTGTTATTTTTTGGCAAACCGTTTCTGCCTGCTGCAATGCTTTCTTGGCAGTTAGGCTGTGGCTTGTAACAGCTATGTCGTCAGCAAAAGCAGTTACAGAAGCATTTTTATGTTTAGTCCCAACTATTTCTGCTGTGTAAATCAGAAAAAGGACTGGGGAGAGGACCGCTCCTTGAGGTACACCACATGTTAGCTCGACGGGGTTCGATTCTATATTCCCTACTTTTACTGCCAAAGACCGCTGGCTCAAAAATGATTTTATAACAGAATATAGTTGCTCTGGGCATTCTTGATTGATGAGCTGTTGACAAAGCTTTTTATGGCAAACTGAATCGAATGCTTTCGAGCAGTCCATAGAAATTAATGCAGTAGCACTGTTCCGGTTCATGTTTTTGGTGACCTCTGTCTGCAGCTTTACTAAGGAATGCTCAGTACATAATTGAGATTGAAAACCTGTCTGCTCTGGTGGTATTAAATCATTTTGTAGACTAAAACTCCTAAGGTAGTTCAAGACAATTTTTTCAAAAACTTTTGCCATGTGGGGTAACAAACTTATCGGACGATAATGAGCTGGGTCACTTCCACTCTTCGCTGGCTTTAAGAGTGGAAATAATATAGCGTGTTTCCAAGGATCAGGGAAATATCGAAGTCTTAAACATGAGTTGTAGAGATTCACCAGAAACATAATACCAATCCTAGGCAATTTTTTGAGTAAGACAGTCTGTATTCCGTCACTACCTGGTGCACGGTTCCCTTTGGTCCTTCTAAGAATGGCTTTTAATTGCTTATAGGAAACAAACATGTAGTTGTTTTCCATTTCTAAGGTAGGGAGCGAAGTCAAAATCCCTGTTCTTTTTTTAATTTCCCCGCCATAATAGTCAGCTAATACTTGAGCCTGTTCCCGAGGGGTCATCAGGCTGTCGGTTTTATGGAGTCTAACATTTGTATGTTCCGAACTAGCACTTTTTACAATTTTCAAAAATTTCCTATAATCGCCATGGGTAGCTTCAATCTTTTCTTGCCATACGCATGTTTTCCAAATCTTTATTAAATTACGTATTTGGTTAGTCAGGGATTTCATGATCTACCTAGCCTCATGATCTCTCGTGCGATACCATCTGTTCTTCCATGTATTGCTTTGTGATATAAGTTGCAGAATATGGTCTGGTGGCACGCGGAAAGACGGTAGGAGAGGGGCGAATTTCGGAATCGAAACATTAGCTGCATCCAAGAAGATATTGCCCAATGAAGCAATGTGAATATCAATCTCATGAGTTGTTCGAAGTTTAGGAACTGAGTGCAGATTTAGTTTTATCTGTCTGCGGTACAAGTCCCAATCAGCCTTTTTGTAATCCGGCGATATAAAATCCAGCGCTGTGCACTCTGTGATCTTATGCTCTTGCCTGGTAAGTAGAAGGTCAATGGTGGAGGTCTTTGATGTGCCACCTCTATGCCTGAATGTGTGTGTATTCGAGTGGACGACTGTGAAGGGTGTTCCAGCGACGAGTTTGCCCGCTTTATTACTACTCACATTGTGCCAAAGAGTATGTCTTGCATTCAGGTCTCCGATAACCCAGTGATTTCTTTGTTTAGAGCATTCAAGAACCAGTTTTTTGAATTCCTGCAGTGAACTATTCGGGCGCCGGTATAAAGCAGTGATTCGGGTAGGTTGTTGTAACTGAACTTGTACAGTAACTGAATGAATTCTCTTGCATCTAATGTTCACCGGAGGAGGCATTCTTTTCCATGAAATACCCTCCTTAATAGCTATTATTACCCCTCCATATGAGTCCGTCGAGTTGTCCTGGAGTATTGAATAACCGGTCAATACTAGGTTGTGATTGTTCAATCTCGTGTCTGTGATAATTGCAAGAGCAGGTTGGGTAAGTGCCAGAAGACTTTCGATTTCTCCAATTTTGTTGTTAAGACCATCTGAATTGAAATTGATGATTTTTAATTGGTTAATCATTTTTGTTAACTAGATTTATAACTATTTGCATTAATTGTGTAATTTGGTTCATAAAGCCAACCATCATATTGGTAAATTTTTCCATCCACGGGGTGAAGATGAATGAGAAGAGGGGTTTGTTTCTTGATTATCACCCGTCAACATGTTCGCATAGCTGTTAGGATGGTGACGAATGTTCTTTGAAACGTTTTGAGTCTCGTGGGAAGCTGGAGACGTGGTTGGTTGTGCCATTCTTTTTTCTTTAAACTTCTTTTCTAACTCTAACCTTTTCTTACATAATCTGTAAGATGCTACATGGGGTCCGTTACAGTTGTTGCATTTAGGACTTTCTTGTCGTGGGCATTGTTCTATATCGTGAGGACCTGAGCAACGAACACAAACGAATCTTTTGCCACAATGATTTTTCGTATGTCCGAATTCTTGGCATCTGTAGCACTGAGAGATACCTTTGTTTTCTTTGTACTCCACCACAGTAAACAGAACTCTATTTACTGCGCGGACTGCTCTGAGTTCTTCAATGGCTGTGGTGACAAGAACTGGCGATATCTCACATTTTGTTCCATCAGGCAAAGATTTCCTAAGACGTCGCATATCCAAAATTCCTTTCACATCTTTAAATGCATGTTGAATATTCCACATGTCCTCTACTAAATCAATATTCAGTAACAAATATTTTTTTGTTAAACGAATATTTTCCTTTGGAGCAAATGTATGAAAGGAAAATTGACTGTTTTTAAACAAAGAGACAATTTTCGTGTGGTCTGCCTTGGTTTCCGTGTAAATTCTGATGCCGTCATTGCTGCATTTCAGATATATATTATCTATCGAGTGTTTCTTAAATTCCTTCAGGAGTTCAAGAGGCGAGTACTCATTGTTGATCACTATTGGTGGAGGTTTTCGAATAGGCATTGCAGAACTGTTTGTAGTTTTGTTGTTGTTGCTGTTGTTGCTATTGCTGCTGGTACTTTGAACAATCTCTTCTTCACGTACATTTTTTAATGAGTCAAATCTATTTGAAACAGCAACTTCTAGTCTCTTTTCTAATCGTGGGCCTGTTCGCTTCGCAACCTTTTTTGGACTAAAGAATCCATCGCTGTTCCTTCGTTTTCCATTATCTTCATCCTCCATTGGAGGACTGGTTGATTCGATCTGGTCGTCTTCCACTGTACCTGCTATAGTGATAAAGCAGGGTCAGTGTCCGAAAAACCACTCGTAGTTTATCACCACTCCAAAAATCTCGTTTTATCGAGATAAGTCACACAGATTCAACGAGTAAACACTGTATCAGTTAGTCTCAATTGCCGCATATGGAGAGGGCACTTCATTTAATAAATTTTGGTCAAACTAATCATATTTAATGAGAATCAAGTATTCTTTAATGTCAGATAAGCTTTGTCATCGTAAAAATGTTCTGAGGAGGCTTAAATGAAGAAGGGGACTCTATTTTTTTCCAATACAGTACCTTTGTTTTTATTTATATAGAGAAATTAACTGTCTTTCGTTATGCCTAAAAATAAGAAATGGATAAATATGAAATATGAAAAAAAATCGAGTAAACATACACAGGAGAAAAAAAGAAAATATTCCAAAAACTCATAAAACATGTTGAGTCCATGCAGCACGGTACACCTTTAATGACAGACCATTGTTTATAATTAAAGATGTTCTGTTGATGGGAAAGAGTTGTCAAACAAGTTTTGAAACATAGGTATTTAATGGAAATTACTTGTTTCCAAGGTAACTAAATGAAGTTTTCAACAACTAAACAGAGAATTATAAAATCAGACGCAATGGAGTATTATGCTTGCATTGCTGAATCAGAACAAGTAAAATAAATTAATTTAACATTAAAAAGATTTAGTATACTATAGTGAGCAAATACAAACAAAAAAAATCTGGTGCGTGCGCGCAACACTCAACTTTCACTTACCAACTTACTTAAATTAGAAATTGACGTGTTTTGCTAAATATCATTTCCCAATTTCCCCATTTTTCTACATTCATATCTTATTTTTGTTAATCGTTAAAGCCGTTTTTGAGTAAATAAAAAAACCCGTGAAAATGATACAAAATTTATTAAGTAAAGTCCCCCCTCCCGTAGATCAATTTTGATGAAATTTTTACAGTCATATCTCGGGCATATGAATACATCAAATACCAAGTTTGATCAAAATCGTTAAAACCGTTTTTGAGTAAATAAAAAAAACATGTGAAAATGGTACAAAATTTATTAAGTAAAGTCCCCCCTCCCATAGATCAATTTTGATGAAATTTTTACAGTCACATCTCGGGCATATAAATACATAAAATACCAAGTTTGATCAAAATCTTTAAAACCGTTTTTGAGTAAATAAAAAAAAAAACGTGAAAATGATACAAAATTTATTAAAAAGTCCCCCCTCCGGTTAATCAATTTTGATGAAATTTTTACAGTCATATTTCGGGCATATAAATCGATCAAATACTCAGTTTAATCAAAATCGTTAGAGCCGTTTTTGAGAAAATCGAAAAAAACGTAAAAAGTTATTAAATAAAGTACCCCCTCCCTTTGAGCAATTTTGATGAAATTTTTGCTGTCACATCGCGGGCATATACCTACACTAAATACCCAATTTCAGGTTCCCACGGTTTATAGTTTTTGAGCTAGTCTGTTCACATACACAAACACACACACACACACACACACAGACACACACACAGACCATTTCGCGGGACTTGGTTATTTCGACTCAGGGGGTCCCAAAACGTGTATTTCCGTTGAAAACCGGAAGTCGAATTTTTTCACGATCGCAATACTTCCACTTACTACATATTTCATAAATAGGTAAGTGAAAGTAAAAAAATAATTTAAATTTAATAAGTGAAGATTACCTTAAAATCTCGGAGAGGGCTGTACATAAAATACAATTTGCAATTTACACTTATGAACTACTTAATGGTAAGTTAAAAAGAAATTGAACAAAACAAATTAAACTCAAATAAAAAAAACTTTTAATTAACAGTCGAAAATTTTCACGATCGCAATACTTCCACTTACTATATATTTCATATATAGGTAAGTGAAAGTAATAAGTACATGAATATGGAAAAATGTGTGAATTTGAGGAATACATTATATATTTATCAAAACATGTCAATTTCTAATCTAAGTATTAAATTAATTCTAAATTTAGTATAAAATTAAAAATGTTTGATGATGTCTAAATTTTTTAAGTTTAGATTTAGTTCTAAGAAATTTTCAATTTTTAATATAGAAATCAACAGTTCCCTTAAAATAATCTGAAAGTAGAAATTATTATTTTTTTTTTTTTTTGTTACCTATATATAGTAATACTCTTATTACCAATTGAAATTTGTGTCTTTTATTTGACAATCAAATTCTTCCTTATTTTATTTTTAACCATTTTTTATTATTAGGGATAGTGAGGGACCTTTATTTACTCAATATAAACAAAATCAAAGGTACTTTATAGGAAGAAATTTTTCTTTTGCTATTTACACTATATCAGACCATTTATAGAATCTACTTTATATTGAAGAATACTGTATTCTCACTAAACATGAAGAGAACAAACACGAAACACGAACAAAATCGTTGGAGCTATTTTTCAGAAAATCATAAAAAGGTGAAATAGTAGATGGAATGAAGTACAACTTCTGGTTGCTCAATTTTGACAATAAAATTTTTACGATTTTGGAAGTCAAATTTTTTCAAAATTGTAGTAATATTACTTTCTATATGTTTCATATATAAGTAAGTGAAATTAAAAACATCTAAAATTACAATTTAATAAAAATCTGATGGATTGAGTTATATTTGTTTCATAGAACACAGAGCAGCTCACAACATAATAAAAAAAATACATTACCTAACCTGAGGACGGAAGTTAGGCTGCTACATCAACTTTAAATAATAACATTCTTCTTTTAACTAATTGTAAAAATAGGTAAAGGGGGAGAACATGAGTCTGACAAGTGGGCCTAATGGTCCTCTTTGTCAACATAACAACTAAAAGACAAATGAATATCCAGATATATTAAACATTAAGCCACCAAGTATCCTTAATATAAAGAATTTTATATGATGTCATATCACCAGCACTATTACACTTTACCTAGGCTCTAGAACAAAATATAAAAATCTGGTGCAGTGCACCCAACAAACAACTTTCATTTATGAACTTGCTTAGATTATAAATGGACATGTTTTGTAAACGATTTTGATAATATGTAAACGCCATTCCTCAACTTCACACATTTATATGCTCATATATCTCCATAAGTTATAGAGTATGTGTATAGCAAAACTTGAAAGTTCTCAGTACTTTTCGATTCATTATTGCTTATTTCTCACTTTAACGAACCTAATTTCATCAACATTACATAATTTTGTCAACAATAAATACATACCCCCCTCCCTTTGACCAATTTTGATGAACTTTTGGTTGTCACATCATGGGCATATAAATACATCAAATACCCAGTTTGTTCAAAATCGTTAGAGCCGTTTTAGAGAAAATTGAAAAAAACGTAAAAATGAGACAATTTTTAATTAAATAAAGTGCCTCCTCCGTTTGACCAATTTTGATGAAATTTTTGCTGTCACGTCGTGGGCATATACATACATCAAATACCGAGTGTGATCAAAATCGTTAAAGCTGTTTTTGAGTAAATAAAAAAAAAAACATAAAAATTAGACAAAATTCATTAAATAAAGTACTTCCTCCGTTTGACAATTTTGATGAAATTTTTGCTGTCACATCACGGGCATACCAGGTCTGCAAGTTTAAAATGTCGTTTTAATTCCAATAGAATGCGCTCTTAGCCTATTGAAGGATTTGCTTATCTCTAAACGCTATTTTGTTTGTTAGTCATTTGTTTACAAAAGTCAGTTGTTTTTAAGTCGTTTACGTGGACGTATCATACCTTTCTTTGGTGTTAAAAATGTCTAATTTCAAGCCAAATAAAGAGCATTTGCGGCATGTCATGATTTTCTTATTCAATCAAAAGAAAAAGGCATCTGAATGTCATCGAATTCTTGTTGGGACTTATGGCGATCTTGCTCCAACCGTCAAGACATGTGAACGTTGGTTTCAAAGTTTCAAACGTGGTGATTTTGATGTTACTGATAAAAAACGAGAAAATCGACCAAAAAAGTTTGAGGACGTCGAATTGCAATCTTTATTAGACGAAGACAATACCCAAACCCAACAAATGATGGCAGAACAGTTGAATGTCACTAGGCAAGCCATTTCCGATCTCCTGAGAGCTATGGGAAAAATTCAAAAGGTTGGAAAATGGGTTCCACATGAATTGGACGAACGACAGATGGAAAAACGAAAAACTGTGTGCGAAATGCTGCTTTTACGCCACGAAAGAAAGGGTTTTTTGCATCGAGTTGTAACTGGCGATGAAAAATGGATTTATTTTCAGAATCCCAAACGAATAAAATCATGGGTAACGCCAGGACAACCATCCACATCGAGTGCAAGACCGGATCGTTTTGGGAAGAAGACAATGCTGTGTGTGTGGTGGGATCAGAAGGGAGTAGTCTACTACGAGCTTCTCAAACCCGGCGAAACAGTCAATACCGACCGCTACCGACAACAAATGATCAATTTGAGTCACGCATTGATCGAAAAACACCCAGAATGGGCTCACAGGCACGCCAAAGTCATTCTTCAGCATGATAACGCTCCTGCACATTCAGCCAGATTGACTAAGGAAACGATTTCTTCGCTTGGTTGGGAACTCCTACCCCACCCGCCGTATTCACCTGACCTGGCGCCTTCTGATTATCATCTCTTCTCATCGATGGGACACTCATTGGCTGAGCAACACTTTAACAATTTGGAGGATGTAAGAAAATGGCTCGATGAATGGATTTCAAATAAAGATGAAGCATTCTTTTGGAATGATATCCATAAATTGCCCGAGAGATGGACAAAATGTGTAGAAAGCGAGGGCCAGTACTTTGAATAAAATATATTATACTTTTTTTTTAAATTACTGTGTATATATTTTAAGAAATAAACGACATTTTAAACTTGCAGACCTGGTATACATCCACCAAATACCCAATATAAGGTTCGTAGGGTTTGTAGTTTTTGAGCTAGTCTGTTCACACACGCACGCTCGCCGGCACACACACATACACACACACACACACAGATCATTTCGCGGGACTTGGTTATTTGGACTCAGGTAATTGTATTTCCGTTGAATACCGGAAGTCGAAATTTTTCACGATCGCAATACTTTCCCTTACTATATATTTCATATATAGGTACGTGAAAGTAAAAATTCACTAATAGTAGCCAAACTGAAAAAAAAGTAATTAATCATCAAAGCCAGTTAGAAGGTAGTGATAAGTTAGTCCACACATAAGGAATACAAAAAAATAAAAAATAAATAAATATCTCAAATATCTGAAGCAGTACACAAAATACTCCTGGCTAAATGCATGTAAGACAACCACAGGTACAAGACTCCTAAGGTTGTTTTAATATCAATAATCATAAGATTACATCAATAACTTGCTAACATGCCAATGATGAATGTAAAATGATGAAAAAAGCTTCCAACAAAGGGATGGACATTTCACCTCAGATAAAAGATGTACCACTTTATAATCTATTACTGAGACAACACTAATAATAATAAAAAACAAAAGTCAGAATAGTTGACTTTCATATCACCTACACCACAAAAAATGGAATAACTAATTACTATAATGATAAAATTAATTATTAATACTGCAAAGTTAAATCGTTAGATAAATAAATAAAAAAACATATGGTTTAAAACACCAGACCTTTTGTTGGAAAAAACTAGCGGTGGGAACGAAACGTCAGAGCACGTGTATGGGACTGGATTATTCGAGTTAAATCTACGTCTGAAAGGTTCCAGAGGGTTCCTTTTACGACTATATATAAGGAGCGAGTGACTGGACCAGTCAGTCTTAGTCTTTGACATCATTTTTGACATAACCACTCACGTGGATTACCTTAAGAATAGGGTAGCCCTAGTCTTAAATAGGCTCAGTCGTCTAGGGTTAGGGGTAGGCGCCTTCTGGGGTCTCATATACCCAGCAATGATGACCATTTATAACGGATTAATACTGGGTATTCTGGGGTAATCCGGGTATACTGGGTTCCGGAGACGCCTGAGCACATCATTATGGACTGCACCGTCTTTAAGGCACTTAGGGCCAAACTGTTGAGGGAAACTGGACTCTATGTGGTAGCAGAAAACGATTTCCCTCAGCTAGTGACTGAAGCAAACTACCCATACTGCAAGTCCTTTGTGTACGGGTCCTTTGTGTAAGGGTGCTGCCCATTTCAATTTGACAAGGCAGGGATCTTTGCCTGGAAGACCACCTGAAGGAGATGATGAAGGCCAGGAAGAAGGTGAATTGCAGAGTAGTAGCTGAAAAACTGAAGTAAGAAGAAGAAGAAGGAACAGAAAAAAGAAACAACTGAAGTATAACTCCAAAGATTTTCAATTGCGACATTTGAAATGTTGCCAACAAGGCAAGGAAGGGTGAAATAAATAAATAAATGATAATTTTTGTAACCTGCTTTAACATTTGTGTTTTTATAGTATGTATGGCATTGACTATTGTTATATTTCCGTTTAATAAATATTGTTAATCCACAGAAGTGTTACAATACTACTATTAAAAACATAAAATAATGTTTTTGATGGATTTTGATTTACCATCTGCAAAACTGCAATTAGCACAAGTGTGCTCATCTATGATGAACACCCAGTTAATTAAAACCCAGTAATAAATATCTTGGTCACAATCTTAAAAGTCATCAGGGTTGGATGTCATTTGTAACTTAGCAAGGTATGTCCATTATTTTCATCAAAATGTTTCACAAATCTTTAGCTTAGAAGAATTAGATTCCTTGGATACTGAAGGGTTGGTGGTAATACAAAAATCAAGATTGATGTTTATAAATGTTTTAGATAATAATAACTAAACAAAAGACAATAAATGGTAATATCAACACATTGATAATCATAATCGGTATAATTATGGCCAGGCATAACTTTACCATAAGTTATTAGAGATTTAAAAAAAAATTAAGCTACCTCATAGCTTTACAGCTTTAAATTAAGATAAATGGAAATGAGAAATATTAATTTCTAGGATTTTACTAATTTCTGAGCCAAAAAGCTATCAGACATGAGATCTTCTATCAAATTTTAAAAACAATTACAGGCAGATATAGGGTTATCATGCTAGACTATGAAATATGTTATATAATCCAATCAAAAAGGAGGCATGGACAACATTATCAATTTATAGGATTTAAAACATCAATGAACAGGATGTTAGGTTTCAGTAAGCTTGTTAGATTTACTTGTTTTCAACAGTACAAAAAGCATTAACAAAAACCTGATATACCTTTAAACTGATAAAAATAATATACATAATATAGAACTATATACCTTTATTTTCCAATCGATTCAAGAAACTTTTAATAATTGATTCCATTTCTGCTTCTTTTTTTGATAACCATGTTTGCAGAATTTGCTTCATATATTCATCTTTATGATCAGTCAGGTAATTGCTTATTAGACCCTTTGGAATAAGCATTTCAAACTCAGGAACCTCTTATAACAATACATAATTCATTCTTATAATATATTCGACAAAATAAGTTAAATTAATGTAACTGATAACATTATGATAGAAGAAATTAATAATTTTTTTTTTGTTATTTTAGAGCGGCTAAAATCATTACAATATAACCAAATTCCATTAATTTAGCTTCTTCTTATCAAATAAATGATAAAATGAATAAATTAATAAAAAAATAAAGATAGCAAATAAATGAATAAAAAATAGTTCAAGAATTTAAAAAAGTTATTCTAAAAATATCATACAAACAATTTCCATATTGCTAGAGGAATTCTAAAAAGATAATAAATGAGCAGGATTTATGTTTAGTTCATAGTAAAATAAGACAACCATTAGTTCCAATTTAAAAACTCTGGGTAAAAGTAATGAGACATAAATAAATTTCTACCAAAAGCCAAGTTAGAAAAAGTATATTTTTTAGGGCTGAAATACAAACTTGAAGATATTGGAAAATTTACCTTAAAAGGAAAAATTTACGTAAATAAATAACGATTAATTTATTATTTGTACCTTCATAACAAGCTCAAATTTAAAATATTGATTTTGTCAAAGAGAATCATCTTGAAAAACAAAAAATTGTGAACATTTAAAAGAATATTTCAAGATGTAAATGAATAATATAAAAATCAGTAAAAAGGAAAGAACTAGTCTGGAGTGGCCATCCATTGATCTACAACTAGTAATAAAATTATTGTGGCAACAATAAAATAGTGCTATATGTAGATTTATTGACTACTACCTAGGACTAATTCAGACCATGTTGAATATATGGTCAACCATCAATCATCAATAAATTATTAACTTTTCGTAGTCCTAGTTTTTAAATTTGGTGCCATAATCAATTACTTAAGGGTATGCAAAGGCTGTAGGTCACCAAAGTTACATAAGTCAGTAACGTAGTATTTTTTATTTTCAAACATTCTTACCTTTCAAGAAGGTTTTTATTTCATCTACAGGGCGAAATCCAGACATAACTTGAAATTCTGTAATAGCAATGGTCATCTCGGGTTTATGATTGCCATCCTTATAAATTGTTGGCATCCTTTTAAACAAATCGATAGCTTGTTGCTGCAATTTACATTAATGATTATCTATTAGTAGTATGGAAATTATAATATAAATAAGTCAGACACAACTCAATAAACACAAATATAAACATACTAGACACTTACTGTTGTTTGTTTCTAAACCTAAATATATTATTAAAAAGTATGCTTCAGCTAAGAAATTAATTATTAAAAAAGCACATAATCTGTAAATACTATTGAAACATACAAATAAGCAATTTTAAGGACAGAATGAAAGGTCCCAAATAATGTACTGCAACACTTATTTAAAAAACATACAGTTATTTCACAAAAAACTTTGCTTCAGTGTTATTACTGTAAAATTACATGAAAATGAAACCTATGAATTATGGAAACCACACGATCTAATCTGAAGCATAATGCAAAGTGAACGTTAAGAGTGCTTTTCTTTGAACAGCCAAGTAGCTTAAGTATTACTATTACAGTTTTATTAGATGTAAAAAAAAAAACTTATAAAAAAGTTTCCTTTCTATTGGAGAACACACACCCAAATGAACTCTTTGAATTTTGAATTTGAATTCTTTTAACACCCAAATGAACATTATCCTAAAACAATATGTAACAGAATACACATATTACAATTTGTAGACTAATATACTGACCTTATTTGGGTGACATTGTATGGAGAGGGCTTTATTGACTGATAAGACTTTGAATAAAAATGGTAACAATTGTTCGAAATTTGTACTGCCAGCTTTAACATTTTTTCGCAGCCAGTCTGACAAAGGTTGTTGTTTGTCTTTCACAAGAGACTCACCATTGTTGTGTATGCCCATCCACAGTTCAGCATAAGGTTTTTGATCATTAATTTTTAAGTCAGTATTGTTGCACATAATTTGTGCCACCAAACTGTCTTTACCAATTTTCCCCCATTCATAATTTTGCAGATGACCTATAATTTCCATTGGCATCACTCTAAACAACTTCTTTAAATGATAAATTCTTGATATAAAGAGGGGAAGAATAGAGATAAGAGGGAAACTTTAACGTGGATTGAAATAGATAGAACCTGCAATGACAGCTAGTCAACTTATGATAAAAACATTTTTTGAAAAGGTGATAACAGCTGCGCATCATAATTCACGCAAGGTAGCATTCCTTCTTGCTATTGGTCTATCTTCAAAAGCGCGGTAAATTTAAAAAAAATAATTCATGAAAAATTATTGTTTTAAACATTTTTATTTAATTTTCTAATAAATATTTAGCTTTAGAATAAATTTTAAAATATAAGCTTACTATGACCATAGTTCATAAGCTTACTATGGACTTGGAATTTAGGAAACTAATCTAAATAATTATGCTATTGATTAAACGAAACCTGTGCCCCTAATAAATTCAAAAAATCTGGTACGTGCGCGCAACACACAACTTTCACTTACCAACTTACTTAGATTAGAAATAATTGCGTTTTGTTAATTGCCACTTCTCAAATGAACAGAACGGCTTTAATTACGAACAATGGCCTCCGCATGCGTGGGCTCAACGAGTTTAATGAGTTGAATGAATATTTTTCTTTTTTTCTCCTCTTTATGTTTTCTTTATTTTTATCTTATCTTATATTTAGTCATTTCTTATTTTTATTCGTAACGAGAGACGGTTTATTTCTCCATATAAACAAAAACAAAGGTACTTTATAGGAAACAAAAAACAAACAAACAAAAAAGGCCCCTACCCCATATAAGCTCCCTCAGAACATTTTAATAATGCTAAAGCTTACCTGATATTAAAGAACACCTTATTTTCATTAAATATGACGAATTCGATCAAAATCGTTAATGCCGTTTTTGAGATAATCGAAAAAAAGGTAAAAATTGGAAAAAAAGTTATGAAATAAAGTCCCCCCTCCGGTTGATCAATTTTGATTAAATGTTGGCTATCACATCTTTGGCATATACATACATCAAATACCCAGTTTGATCAAAATCTTTAAAACCGTTTTTGAGTAAATTAAAGAAACACGTGAAAATGATACAAAATTTATTAAGTAAAGTCCTCCCTAAGGTTGATCCATTTTGATAATTTTTTTACAGTCATATAACGGGATTACAAATAGATCAAATACTCAGTTTAATCAAAATCGTTAGAGCCGTTTTTGAGAAAATCAAAAAAAACTTAAAAAGTTTTTAAATAAAGTACCCCCTCTCTTTGAGCAATTTTGATGAATTTTTTGCTGTCACATCGCAGGGATATACATACACTAAATACCTAATTTCAGATTCGCACGGTTTATAGTTTTTGAGCTACACACACACACACAGACCATTTCGCGGGACTTGGTTATTTGGACCCTAAAACGTGTATTTTCGTTGAAAACCGGAAGTCGAAATTTTTCACGATTGCAATACTTCCACTTAATATATATTTCATATATAGGTAAGTGAAAGTAAAAGAGAGATTAAAGTAAGTCAATTCAATTAAACACTAAAAGAATTATTTATAATTTTCAGAAATTCTTTTTTAATTTTAAAGAAGGATAATTTCACATCATGTAACTAGGAATGCATTCGTGTATTGATAAACAACCGAAGATATTGACGACCAGTGTTTTTTTGTAGATATATAGCAGTTTATATTTTCCCAGTAAAATAAAGACAAATATAGTACCTCAAGATAACTTATACGTTAAGGTGCCTTTACACCTTACGAACTTTACCTTCGAACACCTCTCTCGGACAACCTTCTTGAAGGCTTCACGTCGACTGTTCGGGTGTTCTAGGTACTTCATCTGTTCGCCACTTTTGATTTGGGTTTTTCCTAAGTGACAGGAGTTGTTTGTGATACTAGTGTAATTTGTGAAACGTTGTAAATCGCCACCTATTTTTTTATTTTTCAGGTAATATAAAATATATTGACTATGGAGATTTTTTCTTTATCATAAGCTAGCTTTGGGTGCGCCAGCCATATTGGTTCGCTTAACGTCACGTGAAGTATAAATGGCTGTTCGCTTCACGTCGGTACGTCAAGGTTCGAAGGAGAACTTGTTTGAAGGTGAGGTTCGTAAGGTGTAAAGGCACCTTTAGAGTACAATTTAGCACGTATTCGTAAATGATGTTTTTGAGAGCGTCCAAATAATTGAGTCTATTGTTTAGTACAGCATCATATCGTTGCCATAATACACAGGCAATCATTTTAAAGATGAAGAAAAATAGGAAGATGACGTTTATAAAAATCAAAAGCGTTACCTATCAAGTAATTTTCTGAGTAGTCCACTATTCCTTTGTTTTTTACCAATTAAAAAGTTATTCTTGATTATTATTGTTAAAACCATTTTTGAACGATTATTACAGAGATGAGTGTTTATTCTGTGGAAGGATTCAGATTATAGGGTATCAGGGACACAAAATGTTATCAACTTGGAGCACTTTTTATATAGTTATACTTTTTTTAAATATTATTTTCACCTGTCGGGATGGGGAGACCCTCCTCGTTTTCCTCCTTTGGACGCGCTGGTTCCATTCGTGGAGAGCTTATATTTCTTTCCCTGAAGCAGACTTCAGGGAATGGACCGGGGCTCGGAGTGAAATCCTGGAACACCACATCGTGCTTCTCAATAGGACTAATGATCATCACTCCTACGCCGTTTTGAGCATATCATGCAAAAATTTCGAGTGATTTTGAATATTGTTTTAACTAATAAACATATTTGAAATTTTCAGTTGTTTTTAAAAGAATGATATATAATGAGTAGTTGACAATGTTTTTAAATAGAGAAAACATTCATTGATTGAATCCACTATGCATATTAGACAACGTTTTAGGAGAATTTTTCAATTTCTTGATATTACACAAAAATATTTTTGTGAATTATTTAATGAAAATATTGTCCGGGATCATGGCGCCTTTTTGTGAAATTATTAAATTAAATTAAAATTCGTGAGTGAATTAATTTTTACAATGCTATAACTCGTTTATCAACGAGAATACTCAGATCCACCTTGACACAACAATTATCATTACAAGGACGGCTGAAGTGAACCAGCGGATGTTCTGACTTTTGCTCTGAGTTATAAATGTAAGCAACGTCAGAAAAATGCTAAAAGGGTCTTCTTTAAGCATTTTTCTAGAAGCTTAACTAACTCATTAACACGTTGAGCGCCAAGCGGTACGATCGTACCGCTGTTGGACTATTGGCTGGGGCCAGGCGGTCCCTAGGTACCGCCTGGCTCCCGCCAGCTAAAAGATTGTTCTGGGCCAGGGGATTGCCTGCCGAGCGTGATTTCAAGGCATATTGGACCGCTACGGCCCCGAACAATACGCCAATGCAATTGGCCCAAAGGTTTTTTTTTTTTTTTTTTTTTTTTTTTTTTTTTTTTTTTTTTTTTTTTTTTAATTTGGGTGGTATAAATAAATAAATAAATAAAAGAAATTAATTTTATTTATAAGGGACAGGGAGAGGTATGAAGGGGTTGACAAGGGTTGACGTCGCGGTCATAACCGGGCAGCCCCCGTACTACTATAGGTAGCGGACTTTACCCTGGGGCCAGGCGGTACGTACGTACCGCTCACAAAATTATTGTTTAATTGCCAAAATTAAACTTTTTTTTTATTTCTTTTGCAATTTTTGTATCATTCTAATCATATTAAAGTTATAAATTAGGAAAAATTGATTTGGCCCCAGGCAAAAGTTCATCATATTTTCCCTGGCGCTCAACGTGTTAATAATATCTCAATTAAAGCGATACTAGCGCTATCCACAAACAAGCGGCCCTATAGACGAAGTACCTCAAATCTTCAAAACCGACACATCTTCCACTGCTAATGGAACAGTGACCTTCCATAATGGAAGTGATCTCCCGTGATATATCTCACTCACAGTCATATCTGAAACATGGCTGCTTACATCAAGGGTTGAGCAATGCCTTGAACTAACAATCAATCAACTATTTTCCACCTAAGTATTTTCTTAAATTATAAATATCATTGTTTATTTATTGCCAGATCCCTTTGCTAAAAGGTGCATATCCCTTTAGTTATAAGAGTTTACGATAACAATGTTTTGGAGAGTTGATAGGATTTTATTATAATAACCTCTATATTTTAATCTTTGAATCTTACCTTTAACTTTCAAATGAACTATGTATTTATATACTTAAATATTATTATTATAGTTTTATGTATCACTTCTAGATAAACTATAGCTGCATCTGAATTTTTTTATAATGGTCTGATTGGGAAAAGTAAACTTTTAAGAATACAGGAAGTACTTATCTTAAATAATGTCCTTCATTTCTTATGTATGCTTTTTTTCTTGCATCCTTAAATTGTGGTATACATTTGTTCAAAACATATTTGTTGTACATATGAAGCAAGAAAAACATATACGACTATATTGTGTATGTATGTTTTCAGAAAAATAATTTTTTGGTATTGATTTTTAAATAATCAAAAAAATTGTAGAATGAATGAATATAGGCCAAAGAGGATAATGAAATATGTGCCTTGGGAAAGAAAAATAAGAGAACAACCTGAGAAAAGGTGGCTTAACCGAATAGGAAAAAGTTAGGCAGCTAGAGGGCTGCTGAGATGAAGACTGCTAAGATAAGGAAAAATGGAGAAGGGGCTTGTAAGCAGGAGCGGATCCAGCACGAAATTTCTGTGGGGGGGGGGGGGAATCATGACCCCTGTCATAATCACATGGATGACAGCATCGTTTTTAATGAGATTATTACTTTGTACTAAGGACTGCTTTCTAAAAAACGAAATAGGTTTTAGTAAGTTAGGGTAAGTATTTAGTATTTGTTATAATTTAGAGTTAAACCCTTGTGTAAAAAAGAGTACAGAAGCCCTAGTCGATGTTGAGGTTTGGTGGTTCTGCTTTATGTGTAGCCCCAATGTCATCCTTATGTCGAAAGTGAGTCGTGAGTTATGAATTGTGTTAGTTTGTTGAATTGAAATATTGTTTAAGTATACTTTTTTTTGTTAGATAGGTACCCCTATCTGGCCATGTGAGGCAGATGGCTCTAGAGGCATAAGGGGGGGGGGGGGTTACTCAAGAGGTGTAATGAACCTATTCTAACCATGGTGGGTAGGTCGAGATTTATTCCGTGGGGCCTCCACTAAATAAAAGTCAACCATCCCAGGGCGGATTCGAACCGCCACCGTTCAGCTCGAGCGTGCTAAATCGAGTCGCGCTCAAACACGCTCGGCTATCCCGGCCCTTGTTCAAGTATTCTTGAACAAAGGAGTCATGTCGAAGTACGAAAGTGATGATGTAAATACTGTTGAAAGATTGATGATGATTGATGTTAACATGTATGGTGCTGATTGTTGTGTAGTCAGCTGTAGGTCGCTATTCATGTGTTAGGGTAAGTTAGTATTTCATGTGGGTAAAGAATTTTAAGAATTGATGCCTGCGATACTCCGGCCCTTGCTGGTCGTATAGAAGAGGTTTCTGAACACTGGTGGGGAGATAAATAACTATTGGAGTGGAAAGAGAAAAGGATAAGGTAGGAAGTTGAAGGGAAGGATTTAAGTTTGCAGAGCATTGTGCCAAACACGGACTAATGCCTGAGCTACATCAAGGTATACGCCAATAGCGTATAATCTACCATCTAGAACAACTGAAATTTAATCCGTGACTGTGTGTAGTTGTGCATTGTTGAGTGCAGGGAACTGAATCCGAATTGATGTTTGAATAAGTAGATTTAATTTTAAAAATTGTCATTTCGTACATAGCGCTCCTGGTAGCGATGCTATTTCTATTCGTTATGGTGAATGATTTAGAAAATGTCGAATTTTATCCGATGTTGTTTTGTTTTATCTGATCTTGAAAAATAATAATAACATTAATCTTATGAATTGATAATAAAAAAACAAAATGGTGTGTTTTGCCTTAGATAACAAACGATACAGACGGTACAACTGCATTAATATGTATATTTCATATTTTATTTTATCCATTTAATGTGAAATATTTTGTCAGCGATCTGTGCTTTGACACAAAATAGTAGCGCACACGTCTTCTCCTCTGTCATTCTTACATCCACAGTGATTACAAGGATCTTCTGTAGCCCTAGAACAATCTGGAAAAAAATAAATAAAAAAATATTATAGACATAAGAAAAGTCAGAAAAAATGATAAAAGAAGGTCTAGAAGCTTATCTTAACTAATTCCAAAGCGACACTAGCGTTATACCCGAACAAGCAGCCGTATAGACAAAGTAACTCTCCAAGTTTCTGTCTTATTTATCACGAAGTCATAGTCTTATTTATATCCATTTATTAGCCGAAATTGTTCGAGAGCGACATTGAGTGAAAAAAAAAGTTGATACATCGGTTTTCTGTGAGTGTAGTTTATTATTTTAGAATACAAGCTTGTCAAATTTCCCATTCCCAAGTTTATTATTAGCTGCATAATACGAAAAGAAAAATAGACATAATTTTTTTTGCTATTTTTGTTTTATTGTGCTACAATCATAATATTATTGTATATATCATAATATTAGCTAATATTATTAGCAACATTTACACTTGGAAATCATTCTGATAATGTTAACCAATACTGTTTAAAAATTTTTAGTAACATTTTTTCGTTAAAAAAATCAATTCTGTGATCATTATCTTGGTATTGATTTATTATAATATTTTATTGTTATATGTGAACCGTACAAATGTTGGAAACGGAGTGAACGATGGGCGATAGGGATAGTAGTTTTCGGTAGGTAGAATGTTGGAAGGGGAAGCTGCCGGCTCGGTAGAAGAGAGGGAGACGCGCAATGGTGAGAGTTCACTAAAACCGCCGAAACAAAAAATTGCTTACTCGTGGTGAACGCTTCATTTTTCGGCTTTAAAACATGATTTTCGATGCCCCGTCGTATCAAGATCTTTTTAATCAGTCCAAATTAGATATTTTTTCTCGAAGTGCAAAAATAAGTGTCCTTTAGAGTTAAACGACAATTTCGCCATTTAAACCCCTTAGGGTTTACATTTTTGAAATTCCTTTAATGACAGACCATTTTTCATAATTAAAACCGTTCTGTTCATTTGTGAAGTGCCAATTAACAGAACGCATTAATTTCTGCGTATAAATTCCTACAAGATGCCCAAAACTACCTCGTTTTCAAAGTTTTAATGATGATCGATCTAAAAAATTGGTATGGATCCTTGCTCTAGAGGTATTTAGGTTTCAAAAAATGTCTATAAAGTTCCGGTTTGAGAACCTTCATTTTTTAGGGTTTTGTCCCTATCGGCACCACTGTGCGCTGTTTGTCTCGAATGCTAAAGCCGGTCACGCTGCAACACGATAGATCCAAGCCACCGTCAACAGTAATTTCAAGCTCGTATTGAACAATACTCTCATATATCTACAAGAACATATGTTCTTCTCGATGTGATTTAGATAAATTTAGATTTTTCGTCTTTTAACCTAAAATATTTCTATGTGTCTTAGAAAATTGTAAAATGCACCCTCGAATGAAATGCACTTTGATTGAAAGATTTATTTTCAAACATAAATTTACAGATTGGCTTTACATTTTATCATGGATCCAGTAAAAATGTAATTAAATTTATCAGCTTGAATTATCCTACTACATTTCCACAGAAATTCAAGTCATCGTAGGTTGTTTTAGTAAGATATTGCCACATATTGAGCCTAGCAAAGACATATGAAAAAGTTAACCTCTGTTTTGTTCCATTGGAGGATAATTCGCGCATCTAATGTTCTCGCAGACGTCACGTCCTCTCTTGCCTATGCAACCGCAGTGTTGGCACGGGTGCTCATCAGCCCCTTCGCAATCTGAAAAATTAAGATTAGTTTGGATATTGCTATTTTATTTGAAGAGAAGACTATTACTTAATCTAAGGCAAATCTTATTTTTCATAAGTTGCATTACTCATATAATAATTTGTAGCCTTAACTACTTGTTTCTATGTTCGTGTGCCTACTAATGTTATGGTGTAACCATTGACGGATCCAGGGGGGGGGGGGGGGGCTGCAGCCCCTCCCTTTGGAAAATTTTCGTCATTTAAAGATAGAATTTCACTTTCCTTAATGTAAGGAAACAAGTTAAAGAACAAATAATGTGCAGAACAAGTAGAGTTTTAGTTGTGGGAAAGTGACATAAAGGTAAAAAAGCTAATTAGAAGATCCAAATAGAGGGCTCTGGGGCTGCAGCCCCCTCCCTTTAGGACTGCAGCCCCCCCCCCCCTTTACGATCGGCTGGATCCGCCCATGGGTGTAACACAGTTACCGTATAATGTTACAGCTACATACAGTAATACATAATGTCATTCAGTTTGCATTTTTTTATGAATTATTAGCAATTTACCATAGTGATTTCTTTTTTATTTTAACTTACCCAAGTATAGAGAGAGTATTGTATTAATGAAAAATGTCGACCTGTTTTCAAATGAAATACAAGTTTTGGGGTCCTCTGAGTCCTGCAAAATAATCTGTGTGTGTTTGAACCAACTAGCTCAGAATCGATTTATCGTACGAATCTGAAATTAGATATTTGTGGTAGGTATTTACCCTTGGTGTGAAAGCAAAGTTTCGTCAAAATTAAGTAAATGTAGGAAGCAGTTTATCCCGTCTTTTTGCTCTTTTCGATTCCTCAAAAAAGTCTCTAATTTTATTTTGATTGACCACTTTTAATTAAAAACATGATTATCACGTTTAATCATAATTCTTTAATACTTAATAATAAATATAAATTTTGAATATAATTTATCGTATCATAGAAATGTTCTGATAGAGCTTAAATGGCTGAGGAAAAAATCATCTTGTAAAAAAACCTTTAATTTTTCATAATGGAGGTAGATGGTTGACCGTAGAGTTTATACGATGAAAATGGTTAGGGGTGCGGTCAAATAAAACAACACTATATGTGCTATAACCCCTATATTGTGCCGACGTTTCGACCTGAGATTCAGGTCTTCATCAGGGCTGTCGATTCCACTTGTGTAGAACGAACGACCTGGCCGTTTTCTTTTACAATAAAAAAAGAAGAAAACTATTTAGGGAGAAACAGAAAGAATTGTGCATGCTGTTCAAATTGTTTACCGATCTAAAAAAAAATTGGTGATTCATAAACTTAAATTAATGAAATTTGATATAATTAATATTATCTTAATTATTGATTTAAGTTAATATTTAAAAAACATATTAATATACTTCTGACCTACAGTAGAAGTGTACAATATCGCCGTAATGTTCTGAAAAATACTCAAAATTTGAAAATGTAGTTCCAATATATTATCAGCCGTTATTATGAACCCTTTCGATTCCTATTTACGATGTATCGTTGAAAAACTAGATAGTGTAGTCTAAAACTAGATTGTTATTCCTATAATATCATAAATTAATTTCTTTATAAAAATTCAAACGAGTCCCTAGAAAAAATTTAGAGGCCCATAACTAAGTGGGGGGGAAATTCATTATGCTGCACCACTGAATGAAATACTGAGGTAATAAAGAAACGCCAAGCGTATAAGTACTTGGAATTTTGACAGCCCGAAGTGGGTTAGCCGTGGTATGTGAGACCCGTCAGGCTACTGAGGCAACTCACACCGACCAGGCTTAGGTTAATTATCCCAAATACACTCCGAATGTCTGCTTTTAATTAGGAGACCAATAATTTTCAAAGTTCCTAGTGCTTTGTAAATCAATATATCCAAGCGATTCTCTATTTAGCGAATTTCATGTAAGTTAATTTAGATATTCGATTCAATCCATAAAATAACTAAAAATAAATTATTAGCTTAGAAATGGAAAATTTATTGTTCTATTAATCCAAGTTCTGGGCCAAGTCCGGACCATATCCTGGATAAATTGAACAATAAAGTTTCTATAGAAAATAGAAAATAGAATATTTCTATATATAATAGAAAATCTATAAATATTAGTTAAATATTGCGAGCTATCCTTAGTACCTGTTCTGGGTGAATTTGAGCGTTTAGATCTGTGACTCAACTGTTTACTTGCTGAAAAACATATAAATAAATAAATTTTAAAGTATAAAATCTTTAGCTTTGAATATAAGATTCAGATTTTCTATTTTATCTAAGTATAATTACCTTCATGTCCTGCAGAAGGCAAAGCAAGCACTCCTAAAATAGAAAAACAGTTTTATCAAAGAATAGATAACACACGAAATGTCTAAAATATCCTATATTTAGAATTCAGATTGAGAGAAGTTAGTTAGTATAATGACTTTTAGAAAAACCTTGGTTTAAACCTAGGTAACGACTACAAAAAAGAAGCTGCGGCGGTTCCGGGAGGGGGGGTATAAAAAAAAATTTATACGAACCAAACCCAACCCCGAATTTTTTTTTTTTAACCGACCCTGATAAGAAGTGTTATCACCTCAAGTGTGTTGCCCCTTCGATTGGTACACATAAAGGACAATAAAATAAGACAAAAATTGCATCAGATAAAGTTTTAAAGCAATTTTTCACCAAGAAATGTAATGTCGGCATTTACATAGTTCTCTTGATCATTGAAACTTATTTGAGCATTATTTCCCGTTAAGACTGAGAAAAACATTTCCAATGCTATAAATAAATCTTATAAATATCAATGAATAAAATGATACTTATATTTAATTATAACTTGTTACGCGTTAAGGATAAATACAAATAATTGAATTATTCGCATGAAATTAAAAATTAATTTTGATTTCAAAAATTAATGGTATTTCAATAATCAAAGGATAAACCCCCTTGGGGAATTCGAAAAGTACTCGTAAAATAAACAATAGATACTATTATTTTATTATTATATAAAAGCGTTAATTTTTTTTTAAATATTTGTTTAGAAAAAGATATTATAATTCGATAGTTAATAACCAATAATTCCATGTTGTTTTTGAATTTTATTTTAATTTAGCTTTGATCTTAGTTCACCCAACCTTCTAGAATTTTAGGTGGTTTACTCATTCTGATTATGAGATATATATATGAGAATATTTTTCCATTTTCTTGTAAACTTTTAAATCCATGGGCGAAACAGCTTTACTAGGATTCTGGGTGCACCTCCGTATAAATTATTTATGCGTCGTACCTTTTTATTATTGATTGATTAAATTAATTTAAATTTATCAAATTTCAATTGTAACAATAAAATAATCTCACCGTAAGTAATGCAAACGAGGAGGAAAGTTACCACTACTAGTCTCATTTCAACTGATGCCGTCAGACAAATCAGAGCGAGTTAAATAGCCTCGAAGGACAGCGAGGGCTGGCGAATGAAAAGCTTACACCGATCAACAAGGAAAACCTGTTGGTATACGTTCATTAACCCAGGCAACGAGTTTTGCGTCGCACAGCGGCTAAAATTAGCGAATTATTGGACAAAATCTTTATTAACTAATACAGAAACAAATAAGTCATTTTTACTTTCACTTACCTATATATGAAATATATAGTAAGTGGAAGTATTGCGATCGTGAAAAATTTCGACTTCCGGTTTTCAACGGAAATACACGTTTTGGGGTCCCCTGAGTCCAATTAACCCAGTCCCGCGAAATTGTGTGTGTGTGTGAACAGACTAGCTCAAAAACTATAAACCGTGCGAACCTGAAATTGGGTATTTAGTGTATGTATATGCCCGTGAGGTGACAGCAAAAATTTCATCAAAATTGGTCAAACGGAAGGGGTACTTCATTTAAAGAATTTTGTCTATTTTTACGTTTTTCTCGATTTTCTCAAAAACGGCTCTAACTATTTTGATTAAAGTTGGTATTTGGTGTATGTATATGCCCGTGATGCGACGGTCAAAATTTCATTAAAATTAATTAATTGGTGTGGGCACTTTACTTAATAAATGTTGTCACATTTTCACGTGTTTTTTTTTTATTTACTCAAAAACGGCTTTAACGATTTTGATTAAACTTCGTATTTGGTGTATGTATATGACGGCGATACTACAGCCGAAATTTCATTAAGATAGGTTAAACGGAGGGGGCACTTTACTTAATAAATGTTGTCTCATTATACCCAATTATTATATTTGTTTACCCAAAAACGACATTAACGATTTTGACCAAACTCGGTTTTTGGTGTATGTATATGCCCGCGATGTGACAGCAAAAATTTCATCAAAATTGATCAATTGGAGGGGGCTCTTTATTTCATAACTTTTTTCCAATTTTTACCTTTTTTTTTTTTAATATCTCAAAAACGGCTTTAATGATTTTGATCAAATTCGCCATGTTTAATGAAAATAAGGTGTTCTTTAATATTAGGTGAGCTTTATCATAATTAAAAAGTTCTGAGGGGCCTTTAATGGGGAAGGAGCCTTTTTTGTTTCCCTATAAAGTACATTTGTTTTTGTTTATATGGAGAAAGTAACTGTCTCTCGTTACGCCTAAAAATAAGAAATGTCTAAATATGAAAAAAAATCCTAAAGTAAAGCTATAAAGAAGAAAAATAGAAAAATATTCCGTCAACTCATAAAACTCGTTGAGCCCAAGCATGCGGAGTACGCCTATAATGACAGACCATTGTTTATAATTAAAGCCGATCTGTTCATTTAATGGAAATAATTTTTTTCACGGTAACTATATGAAATTTTCAATAATTATACAGAGAATTAGAAAATCAGACGACTTGGAGTATTATGCTTGCATTTCCGAATTATCTCAAGTAAAAACTTTTATTTAATAATTAGGATTTGTTATAGAGCAAATGAAAACAAAAATAAAAAATGAATGTGGAAAAATGTGTGACTTTGAGAAGTGACATTAACACAATATCTAATCTAAGTAAGTTGGTAAGTGAAAGTTGTGTGTTGCACGCACGCACCAGATTTTTTACTTTTTTAATTATCCAGATGGAAAGAATAAAAAATCTGGTGCGAGCGCGCAACACACAACTTTCACTTACCAACTTACTTAGATTAGAAATTGACGTGTTTTGCTAATTATCATTTCCCAAAGTCACACATTTTTCTACATTCATATCTTACTTTTGTTAATCGTTAAAGCCGTTTTTGAGTAAATAAAAAAACCCGTGAAAATGATACAAAATTTATTAAGTAAAGTCTCCCCTCCCGTAGATCAATTTTGATGAAATTTTTAGTCATATCTCGGGCATATAAATACATCAAATACCAAGTTTGATCAAAATCGTTAAAACCGTTTTTGAGTAAATAAAAAAACCCATGAAAATGATACAAAATTTAGTAAGTAAAGTCCCCCCTCCCGTAGATCAATTTTGATGAAATTTTTACAGTCATATCTCGGGCATATAAATACATCAAATACCAAGTTTGATCAAAATCGTTAAAACCGTTTTTGAGTAAATAAAAAAAACATGTGAAAATGGTACAAAATTTATTAAGTAAAGTCCCCCATCCCGTAGATCAATTTTGATGAAATTTTTACAGTCACATCTCGGGCATATAAATACATCAAATACCAAGTTTGATCAAAATCGTTAAAACCGTTTTTGAGTAAATAAAAAAAACACGTGAAAATGATACAAAATTTATTAAGTAAAGTCCCCCCTCCGGTTAATCAATTTTGATGAAATTTTTACAGTCAAATTTCGGGCATATAAATCGATCAAATACTCAGTTTAATCAAAATCGTTAGAGCCGTTTTTGAGAAAATCGAAAAAAACGTAAAAAGTTATTAAATAAAGTACCCCCTCCCTTTGAGCAATTTTGATGAAATTTTTGCTGTCACGTCGCGGGCATATAAATACATCAAATACCAAGTTTGATCAAAATCGTTAAAACCGTTTTTGAGTAAATAAAAAAAAACACGTGAAAATGATACAAAATTTATTAAGTAAAGTCCCCCCTCCGGTTAATCAATTTTGATGAAATTTTTACAGTCAAATTTCGGGCATATAAATCGATCAAATACTCAGTTTAATCAAAATCGTTAGAGCCGTTTTTGAGAAAATCGAAAAAAAAACGTAAAAAGTTATTAAATAAAGTACCCCCTCCCTTTGAGCAATTTTGATGAAATTTTTGCTGTCACATCGCGGGCATATACCTACACTAAATACCAACGTCACACATTTTTCTACATTCATATCTTATTTTTGTTAATCGTTAAAGCCGTTTTTGAGTAAATAAAAAAACCCGTGAAAATGATACAAAATTTATTAAGTAAAGTCTCCCCTCCCGTAGATCAATTTTGATGAAATTTTTAGTCATATCTCGGGCATATAAATACATCAAATACCAAGTTTGATCAAAAACGTTAAAACCGTTTTTGAGTAAATAAAAAAAACCCATGAAAATGATACAAAATTTAGTAAGTAAAGTCCCCCCTCCCGTAGATCAATTTTGATGAAATTTTTACAGTCATATCTCGGGCATATAAATACATCAAATACCAAGTTTGATCAAAATCGTTTAAAACCGTTTTTGAGTAAATAAAAAAAACATGTGAAAATGGTACAAAATTTATTAAGTAAAGTCCCCCATCCCGTAGATCAATTTTGATGAAATTTTTACAGTCACATCTCGGGCATATAAATACATCAAATACCAAGTTTGATCAAAATCGTTAAAACCGTTTTTTACTTTCACTTACCTATATATGAAATATATAGTAAGTGGAAGTATTGCGATCGTGAAAATTTTCGACTTCCGGTTTTCAACGGAAATACACGTTTTGGGACCCCCCTGAGTCGAAATAACCAAGTCCCGCGAAATGGTCTGTGTGTGTGTCTGTGTGTGTGTGTGTGTGTGTGTATGTGAACAGACTAGCTCAAAAACTATAAACCGTGGGAACCTGAAATTGGGTATTTAGTGTAGGTATATGCCCGCGATGTGACAGCAAAAATTTCATCAAAATTGCTCAAAGGGAGGGGGTACTTTATTTAATAACTTTTTACGTTTTTTTTCGATTTTCTCAAAAACGGCTCTAACGATTTTGATTATACTGAGTATTTGATCGATTTATATGCCCGAAATATGACTGTAAAAATTTCATCAAAATTGATTAACCGGAGGGGGGACTTTACTTAATAAATTTTGTATCATTTTCACGTTTTTTTTTTTATTTACTCAAAAACGGTTTTAACGATTTTGATCAAACTTGGTATTTGATGTATTTATATGCCCGAGATTTGACTGTAAAAATTTCATCAAAATTGATCTACGGGAGGGGGGACTTTACTTAATAAATTTTGTACCATTTTCACATGTTTTTTTTATTTACTCAAAAACGGTTTTAACGATTTTGATCAAACTTGGTATTTGATGTATTCATATGCCCGAGATATGACTGTAAAAATTTTATCAAAATTGATCTACGGGAGGGGGGACTTTACTTAATGAATTTTTATATCATTTTCACGGGTTTTTTTATTTACTCAAAAACGGATTTAACGATTAACAAAAATAAGATATGAATGTAGAAAAATGTGTGACTTTGGGAAATGATAATTAGCAAAACACGTCAATTTCTAATCTAAGTATGTTGGTAAGTGAAAGTTGTGTGTTGCGCGCACGCACCAGATTGAGTAAATAAAAAAAACACGTGAAAATGATACAAAATTTATTAAGTAAAGTCCCCCCTCCGGTTAATCAATTTTGATGAAATTTTTACAGTCAAATTTCGGGCATATAAATCGATCAAATACTCAGTTTAATCAAAATCGTTAGAGCCTTTTTTGAGAAAATCGAAAAAAACGTAAAAAGTTATTAAATAAAGTACCCCCTCCCTTTGAGCAATTTTGTTGAAATTTTTGCTGTCACATCGCGGGCATATAAATACATCAAATACCAAGTTTGATCAAAATCGTTAAAACCGTTTTTGAGTAAATAAAAAAAACACGTGAAAATGATACAAAATTTATTAAGTAAAGTCCCCCCTCCGGTTAATCAATTTTGATGAAATTTTTACAGTCAAATTTCGGGCATATAAATCGATCAAATACTCAGTTTAATCAAAATCGTTAGAGCCGTTTTTGAGAAAATCGAAAAAAACGTAAAAAGTTATTAAATAAAGTACCCCCTCCCTTTGAGCAATTTTGATGAAATTTTTGCTGTCACATCGCGGGCATATACCTACACTAAATACCCAATTTCAGGTTCCCACGGTTTATAGTTTTTGAGCTAGTCTGTTCACATACACACACACACACACACACACACACACACACACACACACACACACACACACACACACACACACACACACACACACAGACCATTTCGCGGGACTTGGTTATTTCGACTCAGGGGGTCCCAAAACGTGTATTTCCGTTGAAAACCGGAAGTCGAAAGTTTTCACGATCGCAATACTTCCACTTACTATATATTTCATATATAGGTAAGTGAAAGTAAAAAAAATATGATGTTTAATGATATACTTGGCATTTGAAATAAGTCCCTTTAGAAGCACTTTCTTCACACTATTTATTTAAACGTTTATTTTGTAAATGGGAGGGGGTTACTTATCTTTAACAGATATTCAAATGCTGACCTTTAATGTCCTTTTTTCCTTCAGAGCCAATATTTTATCTGACAATGTGTGAACATTTTTTGAAACCGTCACAATTTTAAAACCGTCACACACATGATTTCTAGTTTAAAAATCTGGTGCGTGCGCGCAACACACAACTTTCACTTACCAACTTACTTAGATTAGAAATTGACGTGTTTTGCTAAATATCCTTTCCCAAAGTCACACATTTTTCTACATTCATATCTTATTATTATTCATATCTTTGTTAATCGTTAAAGCCGTTTTTGAGTAAATAAAAAAAAACCGTGAAAATGATACAAAATTTATTAAGTAAAGCCCCCCCTCCCGTAGATAAATTTTTATAGTCATATCTCGAGCATATAAATACATAAAGTACCAAGTTTGATCAAAATCGTTAAAACCGTTTTTGAGTAAATAAAAAAAACACGTGAAAATGATACAAAATTTATTAAGTAAAGTCCCCCCTCCGGTTGATCAATTGTGATGAAATGTTGGTTATCACATATTTGGCATATAAATACATCAAATACCAAGTTTGATCAAAATCGTTAAAACCGTTTTTGAGTAAATAAAAAAAAACACGTAAAAATGATACAAAATTTATTAAGTAAAGTGCCCCCTGCGGTTGATCAATTTTGATGAAATTTTTACAGACATATCTCGGGCATATAAATAGATCAAATACTAAGTTTAATCAAAATCGTTAGAGCCGTTTTTGAGAAAATCAAAAAAACACGTGAAAATGATACAAAATTTATTAAGTAAAGTCCCCCCTCCGGTTGATCAATTGTGATGAAATGTTGGTTATCACATATTTGGCATATAAATACATCAAATACCAAGTTTGATCAAAATCGTTAAAACCGTTTTTGAGTAAATAAAAAAAAACATGTGAAAATGATACAAAATTTATTAAGTAAAGTCCCCCATCCGGTTGATCAATTTTGATGAAATTTTTACAGTCATATTTCAGGCATATAAATACATCAAATGCCAAGTTTGATCGAAATCGTTAAAACCGTTTTTGAGTAAATGAAAAAAACACGTAAAAATGATACAAAATTTATTAAGTAAAGTCCCCCCTCCGGTTGATCAATTGTGATGAAATTTTTACAGACATATCTCGGGCATATAAATAGATCAAATACTAAGTTTAATCAAAATCTTCAGAGCCGTTTTTGAGAAAATCAAAAAAACACGTGAAAATGATACAAAATTTATTAAGTAAAGTCCCCCCTCCGATTGATCAATTGTGATGAAATGTTGGTTATCACATATTTGACATAAAAATACATCAAATACCAAGTTTGATCAAAATCGTTAAAACCGTTTGTGAGTAAATAAAAAAAACATGTGAAAATGATACAAAATTTATTAAGTAAAGTCCCCCATCCGGTTGATCAATTTTGATGAAATTTTTACAGTCATATTTCAGGCATATAAAGGGATCAAATACTCAGTTTGATCAAAATCGTTAAAACCGTTTTCGAGTAAATAAAAAAAAACATGTGAAAATGATACAAAATTTATTAAGTAAAGTCCCCCATCCGGTTGATCAATTTTGATGAAATTTTTACAGTCATATTTCAGGCATATAAATAGTTCAAATACTCAGTTTAATCAAAATCGTTAGAGCCGTTTTTGAGAAAATCGAAAGAAACTTAAAAAGTTATTAAATAAAGTACCCCCTCCCTTTGAGCAAATTCGATGAAATTTTTGCTGTCACATCGCGGGCTTATACATACTCTAAATACCCAATTTCAGGTTCCCACGGTTTATAGTTTTTGAGCTAGTCTGTTCACACACACACACACACAGACAGACACACAGACACACACACACACACACACACACACAGACCATTTCGCGGGACTTGGTTATTTTGACTCAGGGGACCCCAAAACGTGTATTTCCGTTGAAAACCGGAAGTCGAAAATTTTCACGATCGCAATACTTCCACTTACTATATATTTCATATATAGGTAAGTGAAAGTAAAAATGTGCGAAAAAAATTAAAGTTGTGGGAAATACTTATTTGATAATAAAATAAATTCTTCCTTACCAATGTTAACCTGGAAACGGGAAAACTTGGCCAACTGTTGAAGCGAGTATTAATCACAATGTATTAACGAGAGGTTTATTTTATCCTTTTAAAAAGCTTTAAATCCGTTATTAATTCTTCCTCATGCATAAAAAATGCCTAAATAAAACCTTTTTTTTTTACTTTCACTTACCTATATATGAAATATATAGTAAGTGGAAGTATTGCGATCGTGAAAAAATTCGACTTCCGGTTTTCAACGGAAATACACGTTTTGGGGTCCCCTGAGTCGAAATGACCAAGTCCCGCGAAATGGTCTGTGTGTGTGTGTGTATGTGAACAGACTAGCTCAAAAACTATAAACCGTGCGATCCTGAAATTGGGTATTTAGTGTAGGTATATGCCCGCGATGTGACAGCATAAATTTCTTCAAAATTACTTAAAGGGAGTGGGTACTTTACTTAATAACTTTTTAGGTTTTTTCGATTTTCTCTAAAACGGCTTTAACGATTTTGATTAAACTGAGTATTTCATCCATTTATATGCCCGAGATACGACTGTAAAAATTTCGTCAAAATTGATTAACCGGAGGGGGGACTTTACTTAATAAATTTTGTAACATTTTCACGTGTTTTTTTTATTTACTCTAAATCGGCTTTAACGATTTTGATCAAACTGGGTATTTGATGTATTTATATGCCCGAGATATGACTGTAAAAATTTCGTCAAAATTGATTAACCGGAGGGGGGACTTTACTTAATAAATTTTGTAACATTTTCACGTGTTTTTTTTATTTACTCTAAATCGGCTTTAACGATTTTGATCAAACTGGGTATTTGATGTATTTATATGCCCGAGATATGACTGTAAAAATTTCATCAAAATTGATCAACCGCAGGGGGCACTTTACTTAATAAATTTTGTATCATTTTTACGTGTTTTTTTTATTTACTCAAAAACGGCTTTCACGATTGTGACCAAACTGGGTATTTGATGTATGTATATGCCAAATATGTGATAGCCAACATTTCATCAAAATTGATCAACCGAAGGTGGGACTTTACTTAATAAATTTTGTATCATTTTCACGGGGTTTTTTATTTGCTCAAAAACGGCTTTAACGATTAATAAAAATAAGATATGAATGTAGAAAAATGTGTGACTTTGGGAAATGATATTTAACAAAACATGTCAATTTCTTATCTAAGTAAGTTGGTAAGTGAAAGTTGTGTGTTGCGCGCACGCACCAGATTTTTCTGTTTCTATATGATCGCCTGGGAGTAGGACTAGTCGGTGATCCTCTTGTTGCTGGGGCGTTAGTTGGTTCGGGTTTCTGTTCACTCTCTAGTTCAAGTTCTTGAACAACTTCTGAATCAGTAGCCGGTTCATGGACTGGAGTGTTCTTTGATTTTACTTCTTTTTCTCTCTCAGACTCTCTGATTACATTAACCTGTTCATCTAGCGCTCTCTAATTCAATTGGTCAACGCTCTCCTTCATCGTTTCAGTATGTTGTTTCAGAACAGATTCAGGAGGAGCTGCTATATGGCGGGTAGATACTAGAGCTTCTTTGCCATCTGGGTAGACGATTCTGGCATAATCACGGTTCGCTTCAATTAAATAAGCCTCTTCCACCAATGGCTCATATTTGCTAACCCCTTTTGTTTTCTAACATAAACAGGGCCCGGGTTCATAAGCCAACCTGGTTTCGAAATTCCATAGAAAGACCGCCTAGGATGTTTAAACATCCTTTCATGCGGTGTCACGTTTGTAGAAGTACATAAAAGGGAACGGATTGAATGGAGAGCTTCTGGTATTACGCTTTCCCATTGTTCTGTTTTATGATTTTTAGATTTCAAAATAAGAGATATTGTCTTCCATATAATACCGTTGTACCTTTCCACCTGGGAATTGCCTCGTGGGTTATACGGTGATGAGCGACTTGTAGCGATCCCTTGAGAAACTAAATAGTGTTGTAGTTCAGCTGACATGAAGCTCCGAGTCCGAGTGTATGAATGCTGGCATGCCAAAAATTGAGAATATAAGGGTAAGACTTCTTATCACAGTAGCAGCTGACATGTCCGGGCATGATACCGCAAAAGGGAATCTTGAATATTCATCAATGACTGTCAATATGTATTTATTCCTTGTAATAGACGGAATTGGTCCTTTAAAATCGATGTTTAGTCTTTCGAACGGTGCCATAGCACGGATCAGATTAGACGGTGGTTTCTGATATGAACGAGGTTTGATCTCGGCGCAAACCGAACATGGGGCTACTGTTTTCTTTACATCCTCCAGTGAATATGGTAGGTTCTTGCATTTTACTAGATGAAACATTCTGATTATACCCGGGTGTCCAATTTCGCAATTTAGTTGGTGAAGTTTCTCGACTTCCTTCATCGACAGTGAACAAGAGATTCTTGAAAATGCATCTGCTGCAACGTTTTCACGACCTGGTCGATAAACGATGTGTGATGATTTATTTAGGTTCATTAATAATTGTTGTGTCATAATCTCTTATCACATCATATGTTTAATTACTTTTAATTTCTATATACCTATGTAACCTTTTATACAATGTTATACACTGTAATTGTGAATAATAAAGCCTAAGTTAGAAAGGTTTTCATTACAATTTATTATTCACAAATGGATAAATTTCTGAAACCGGATAAGTTCGACGGTGATCCACACTCCCCCACCGCTACTCAAGAATGGAATTACTGGCTGAAGACATTCGAAAACTTCATCGCGTCTGTCGAGAAAATCGATGACGGAGGTAAGTTAAGTTTACTCATTAACCACATTTCTCATTCTGTCTACCTTTTAATTGCCGACAAGGACACATATGCGACAGCTATCGATGCACTGAAAGCTACATATGTAAAACCGATAAACGAAATATTTGCTAGACACAAATTGGCATCTCGTAAGCAGTTTCCAGAAGAGACGATTGATCAATATCACCAAGCTTTGCAACAATTAAGTAAAAACTGTGAGTTCGCGGATGTTGATGCAGAGACTAATCGAAAAACGTACGTTCGCGATTCCTTTATTCGTGGCCTCAGTTATCATCAGATAAGGTTAAGACTATTGGAGTTCAACAAGCTAACTCTCGATGAGGCTGTTGAGAAAGCTCGAGCCTTGGAATCTGCAAAGAATCAATCAGCTTCATACTCTTCCGAGCTAACTCTTAATGCATCTTCATCGGTTCCTCCGTATATTGACATTGCATCGGAAGAAATACCAACAGTGGCTGCAGCCAGGCCCAGTAATTCGACTTTCAAAAATCAAAAATGCTATTTTTGTGGTCGGCAGAGACATAAAACTCGTCAGCAGTGTCCCGCTCTAAATGATACTTGTGAAAAATGCCAGAAGACGGGTCATTGGAAAATTGTTTGCAAATCAGCTAAAAAAGGTCCCTCATCAGCCGCTCTGATTGCAGCCTCTAGTGTCCTCAACAAAGCTACAGTGCAAGTTCAGGTAAATAATAATCCTACGTTTGCTTTGATAGATACAGGGAGCTCCGAAACTTTCATATCACAGAGCTTTGCGGAAACCTGCAAGTTGAAAATGTATCCAACTACTGGTAGTGTATCTATGGCTTCAACATCTATCAGCAAGCCTATTTCTAATTACTGTGTAGCTCACTTTGAATTGTTAGGTCACCATTATGCCAATACGAAATTCAGCGTACTTCCCGATTTGTGTGCTGACGTTATTGTTGGTCACGATCTATTAAAACAACATTCGGAACTCAAAGTTTCCTTTGGTGGAACCAAACCCCCATTAAATATCAGTTACCTTGCTCCAGCAAAAATAGAACCACCTCCCCTTTTTGAATTTCTTACTAAAGACGTCAAACCTGTAATCACCAAATCTCGGAAGAACTCTTTAGAAGACACCGATTTCATGAAGAAAGAAATTGAAAAACTGCTGGCTGATGGAATCATTGAAGAAAGTAGGTCTCCCTGGAGGGCACAAGCCTTCGTAGTAAAAAACGAGAGTCATAAAAAGCGAATGGTCATTGATTATTCGCAAACTATTAATCGATATACGCACCTTGATGCATATCCCATACCTAGTCTCGAGGATGTCGTTTCTAAGGTTTCAAAAAATTTTGTATTTAGTACTATCGATTTCAAAAGTGCTTATCACCAGGTACCTTTACGAGAAAAAGATCGGTCTTTCACCGCGTTTGAGGCATGTGGCCGTTTGTACCAATTTCGACGTCTAGCTTTTGGTTTAACAGATGGAGTCCCCACCTTTCAGCGGGTTATCGATGACGTTATTACTCGCGAAAAGTTGAAAAAAAACATATGCGTACCTGGATGATGTTACGGTGTGCGGTAAGGATCAGGAGGAACACGATCGAAATCTCAAGCGCTTCTTAGACGCGATCCAAAAATATGGTTTCACGATCAATCCAGAAAAAAGCAAATACTCACTAATTTCAATAAACTTGCTTGGCTATAAAATCGAAAACGGAACCATATCTCCTGACCCTGACCGTCTTAAGCCGCTGCTTAATCTTCCACCTCCAGACAGTCGGAAGTCCCTTGAAAGAACAATTGGAATGTTTGCGCATTATTCCAGATGGGTCCCTAACTATTCGGACAAAGTCAAACGGCTTCTTAACTCAAAAAACTTTCCTTTGACTGCCGAAGCTATTAGTTGACTTCGAACAACTCAAAACTGAAATTTCTAAAGCTGTATTGAGAACGATTGACGACTCGGAACCATTCACGGTCGAAACTGATGCTTCTGATTTTGCGATTTCAGCTGTGTTATCACAGTGTGGACGGCCAGTAGCATTTTTTTCACAAAAGCTGAATGACAACGAGCTTAAACATTCATCCGTTGAGAAGGAGGCTTATGCTATCGTTAGTGCCCTTAAAAAATGGAGGCACTTCTTACTTGGAAGATTTTTTAAAATTATTACAGATCAGCGCTCTGTATCGTTCATGTTTGATATGACACACCAGAATAAAATAAAGAATGAGAAGATACAGAGGTGGCGGTTGGAGATGTCCTGTTACAATTATGAAATAATTTACAGGCCAGGAAAACATAATCAAGTAGCGGATACATTTTCCAGGGTTTGTAACGCAACTCAAATTGACAAATTATATTCCTTACACTGCGACTTATGCCACCCTGGAGTGACCAGAATGATCCATTGGGTAAGAACGCGTAATTTACCCTACTCAGTGGAGGATGTCAGAAAGATGACTTCATCGTGCCAGACCTGCAACGTCGTGAAACCTCAATTTCACAAAAAATTGAAATCTACCCTCGTAAGGGCGACGCAACCGTTTGAAAGAATCAGCATGGACTTCAAAGGCCCCCTACCCTCAAAATCAAGGAACAAATACCTCTTGACAATCATCGATGAGTACTCCAGGTTCCCATTCGCCTACCCTTGTCCAAATATGAACTCGTCTACAGTAATTGACTCCCTTGTTGACTTATTCACCACATTTGGTCTACCCTCTTATGTGCACACTGACCGAGGAACCTCATTCGCATCCAGGGAGCTACAAGAATTTCTTCACAATCGAGGGGTAGCAACTTCAATGTCAACACCTTATAACCCCACAGGGAACGGCCAAATTGAACGAGAAAATGGAACAATTTGGCGCACTATATCTCTTGCTCTCAAACACAGAAAGTTGGAACCATCGAATTGGGAATCTGTGCTCCCGGATGCTCTCCACTCGATTCGATCCCTCTTGTGCACAGCAACCAACGAGACGCCACACGAAAGGATGTTCCGACACAACAGGCGATCATCTAACGGCATTTCGCTCCCTACTTGGCTTTCACCTTCAAAGAAAGCACTAATGAAAGTACACGTACGGAGGAGCAAATTCGATCCATTGGTGGAGGAAGTAGACATCCTTGACGTGAACCCCCAGTATGCCAGAGTACGCCTCAACGACGGGAGAGAAACGACAGTATCCTTAAAACATCTAGCACCTCAAGGTGAGATGTTGACAGAGCCACAACCAGATGACATTGAGCCGGAGCAAGAGAATATTGAGCAGCAACAGCCTCAACCTACAAGAGCCTCAAAAACTCAAGAAGATCAAGATACCCAGGATACAGGATGCAAGATAACTACAGATCCAGAGCCTCATGAAAATTTCCTGCGACGCTCTACTAGGGAGCACCGAACGCCTTCCTATCTGAAGGACTATGAATTGAAATTTTAGAAGGAGGGAAGAATGTGATGATTTATTTAGGTTCATTAATAATTGTTGTGTCATAATCTCTTATCACATCATATGTTTAATTACTTTTAATTTCTATATACCTATGTAACCTTTTATACAATGTTATACACTGTAATTGTGAATAATAAAGCCTAAGTTAGAAAGGTTTTCATTACACGATGTCATAGGAATATGGTGCAAGCTCCAACCTCCATCTCAGCATTTTATTATTTTTGATTTTCCCATTGTGGTTTTGATTAAATATGTAAGATACTGATCTTTGATCCGTAATGAGTTTAAAATGACGACCGATAAGGAAATGTCTCCACTTTTGTAGAGCTTCTATAGCATAAGCTTCCTTCTCAATAGGGGGGAAATTCCGTTCAGTCCTATTTAGAGTTTTTGAGAAAAAAGCAACTGGTCTTCCTGATTGAGAATGCGTCGCAGCTATAGCTTGTTCTGAGGCGTCCGTTTCGACAGTAAATGGTAGATCTTCGTCCACGGCAAAAATACTGGAATTGGCGATTTCCTTCTTAATGGTGTTAAAACCATTGAGAGCTTGAGGGCTCATTGGGAACTTAGTGGTATTAATCAGTGATTTAACTTTCTCTGAAAAATTTGGTATCCATTTAGCATAGTAGGAAAACATCCCAAGAGCACGTTTCAGGCTAGGTGTGTCTGCGGGGACCGGAAAATCCAAAAGTGTTCTTAAACGTTCAGTATCTGGGCGCATGGACATATTTTCTATGACGTACCCAAGGACTGGTATTTTCTGAAGTGAGAATTTACTCTTGTGTTTATTCAGAGTTAGGTTATATTTTTTTGTAACCTCCAAAAATCGATTAAGATTTCGATCATGTTCTTCTTTATTTTTCCCGCATACTGTTACATCATCAAGATATGCGAAGGTATCCTTTAGGTTTTCAGTTTCAATTATTTGATCGATGGTTCTTTGGAAGCAGGCGACACCATTAGTTACACCGAAAGGTATACGCGTGAATTGATAGAGCCTACCATTTGCTTCGAACGCTGTGAACGGCTTATCCTGTTGGCTTATTGGTACCTGGTGATAAGCACTTTTTAGATCTATTGCACTAAATATTTTGTATTGAGCTAATTTAGCGACAAAAGTTTCAATATTTGGTAACGGATAGGCATCAAGAAATGTATATTTATTTATGGTTTGAGAATAATCTATGACTAACCTTCTCTTTCCTTCTTTTTTATTACAACAACTTGTGCCCTCCACGGTGAATTACTCGGCTCGATAATTCCTTCGGAGAGTAGCCTTGACACTTCTTCTTTGATATACATTGTATCTTGAGAGGAGTAGCGACGAGATCTAACAGCTATGGGCTTACAATTGGGGTACAAATTATTAAAAAGTGAAGGAGGGGTTACTTTCGCGCTTAGGAGACTGCATACACTAAGGGGAGGTCTTTTCCCCCCAAAATTCAGTTCCACTCGGTCATGCTGATTCATTATGTCGTGGCCAATAACTACATCAGCACACAATTCTGGTAGTATAAGTAATTTTACGTTTGGATAGTCATGTCCTTCTAAATTTAAGTTGACGTAACAGTGTCCAATCGTAGAAGATACGTGGTCAGTAGATGCCAATACTATTTGACTTCGTGTAGGAAAGCAGTGAATATTGTTTGCTTGAACTGTCTTGTGAGATATAAAACTATCAGAGCTACCTGTATCGAGTAGTGCGTCTGCTGTTACACCATTGATTGAAATTTGGACGGTAGCTTTGGATAAGAATTTGGGAGAGGCGGCTAATAATGAAGCAACAGTTGATACGGAGTTAGGATTTCTGATTGATCTGCACATCTTAAAAAAATGCCCTTTTTTTCCACATTTGTTACAAACAGCTTCACGTGCAGCACATTTGTTGCGAGGGTGTTTAGGTGAATACCCACCGAATCCACATTTGTCAGGCGAGCTTTTGAGTGAAGCAAATTGAGATTCAGGGTTATTTTGAAAAATCTCCTCTCGGATGTAACTAGGTGAAGATACTCTATCATTGGTTATTAAATGAGTTTGATTAGAAAGGGAATTTAGTGAGTTGTACGAAGTCATATACGAGTTCGCCTGGTTTTCAGCTGCTTCCAGAGTTGATGCCTGGTTATAGGCTTCGTCTAACGTTAAGGATAAATTTTCTAATAGACGTTGTCTAATCTTGGGAGAAAGAAGACCCCGAATAAACGAGTCTCTTATGTAATCGTCTCTATTCCGTTCAGCTGTTACAGCTTTAAAACTGCACTCCTTACTGAGTTCTTTAAGCCTACGCAGATACTGATTAACACTCTCTCCGGATTCTTGTTTCCTTGAAGCCAATTGATGTCGAGCGTAAATTTCATTGGTTGTTTTTTTGTAATAATTTTCAAGAGTGTTACTAGCATCTTGATACGTAGAGCAATCCACGATTATTTCATAAATTTTATAAGATACAAAATTAGCAATAAGTTTTAACTTATGGCGTCAATTTCTTCCGTGAAGTTTTCAAATGTAGTCTTCCAATGCACCCATTGACGTGTTGCCTGAGGCTCATTTGGGTCTAGTGAGAGACGTTCTGGCCTAAAGAATTTTTCCATCCTAAATTAACTGATGAACGCAGGACGGTTAATTTTTGTCAAATAAATTGTTATGGAAAATATACCTTGTATAGAAAGGCTTTATTTGACAAAAATTGAATTAGTATTTTTACAAACAATATTATGATAATTGTTGAATAATTATCATATGTTATTTACATAACACAATGACAATTGGAATTGCACTTGAGATAAATCTCCGTGTCTTAGTTGTTGTGTATCGATGTGCTGGAATCGATTCCATGTGGAGTGGGTTACTCTCGAATGGCCTATCGAGTGGAATGCTGCCATATTGTTTGGTATTTTATGTCTCCTCGCGTTAACTTGGTTAATGCATTTATTTTCAATAAACTGTGTTCAAGTCAGCTGTATTCATACTCAGGTGTCTTATTGTTAATCCACCCATGCTACTCACTGTACATAGTTCCTCCGGGAACACAATATTTGGCATAGGAAATTATCGACGAGGACAGAAAGTTATGAACTTCGAGGCTATAGAGTCACATGGAATATTGAATTGAATTACATCGTTGTTTCCCCCTACCTACTGTTGTTGAGGAGATACATATTTTAAAGTAGTCATGTGTGAAGTATTGATGTGGTTAGGTTTACTAATTATTGCTTAATACTAGTTAATTCGAATTTCTCGTTAAATTTGATAAATATTTAAGCAATTGTTTTACAGACTTGCCCTTAAATAGTTTCAGTTCGTGAAGTTACAAACTTACTAGTGTCAACTAAGTAAAAGTACAAGGTACTGGCCTTATGAAGGTCGGGAGAGTTTAAGGGGTGGAAATAAGTGAGTTTTAAGGACAGGAGTGGTAACATTTTATATTATTTTAGTGCATAGCGTATATTTTTTAAGATAATTTAGATTTATATTCAAGGTTATAACCTAGACATTAATATAAACATTGATAAGAGTGTAAAATTAATATGAACGACTTAAATGTAAATTCGTTAAATAATATGGAGTGCAATGATTGCGAGAATTTAAAACCGAGCAAGACAACGAGAGAAACAAAAGACCATGAAGGTGCTAAGAGAATTAGGGGAGAAACCCCTGTATCACTTCAAACCTCAGAAATTCAAATAGAAGGCAGTGATCTGCTAGGTAAGGGGAATGATGAGACCCATCTTCACAATGTCAGGCATATTTAAGAAAAACTGCGTGTATACATTCACGGCACTGGTCGAAATAATACACAGACTAGGAAGCATATGAACGGAAAAATAAATGAGATCATCGATACCGTTGAGACTCAGATTTACCGTTCAACAGAATACCGAAAAAATGGGAGGAAGTTTCCAAAATTGTACAGAAAACTGTTAGAGAAACGCTTGCGTTGTTGATGATGTTTATAAGCATAATTGAAAGATCTGTGCCCTAGGTTATGGAAGAGCTCAAAAAGGTAATTCTAAAAAATAATCAGGTCCAGCAATCATCATCTGAGCCCCAATCTTCTACTGAGGAAATCCCTCCATTAATTGAAAGACAACTAGGGCCAGAGCCCTTCCAAATAGTTAAAGGTACGAGAAAACCAAAAAAGAAGAAATAGCCGGTCACATTTGGTCAAGATGTGGCCGAGAGTACTCTTGAGCAAGCGCCAGAAAATATAAACAACAAAACGATGACAGACTTATTAAAAAATCTACCAATGGAACCATCAAATGCCGCCAAGTCTACTTACATCACCATAAGCAGAGAAGGGAAAAGTGCCGTTGAAATTGTAAACGAATTGCCATCCCCGAGCGAGCTAGGAGTACAGGCAAGAGTAGTTAGTGTGGTTACTAAGGGTGGCTCGGTTTTAGTCGGAGTTAGCGGACCAACGCTAAGGAACTGGTAGCCAAAAACATCAATAACAAGGGATAGAGGCCAAACTGGCCCTGAGGAGAAAGCCCAGACTTGAGGTGAGAGGAGTCCGTCATTCGTGGACTGCGGAGCAGCTGTGACAGGAACTATAGAGAAGAATACCGGAGCAGTCGCTTACTGTTCCACAAGAAAAGAGAAAGTGCATCCAACCGTTATTCTCTATGACAGCACGCGATCGAATAACGAAAAATTACGTTTAAATTATTGGAGGAGCCAAAAATTGATGGAGGATGGTGATGTTTGTCCTTCAGGAACTACTTAGATGCACCATATTGCCTTAAGTGCCTAGGTTATGGGCACACTGAGTTAGCTGTACAGCAAATGCCTTGGACTGTAGGTGGTGTGCTTTCGGTCTCATCGCCAAAGAGTGTCCGGTGAAGAAAAAGGGATCTGATCCGACCTGCGCTAATTGTATAAGGGAAGGAACCCCTAGGCAGCAAACGAGGCACCAGGTCGGTGCACAGTGTTTCGATTGGTATAAGCTAGGTGGACAAATGTCATGATTGATATTCTAAAAATTGGTAATATAATAATGTAAACAATACATCAAAACGTGGCATTGTAATATTTGTTTATGTCTCACACACTCCACCTCATTACTAATAGGGTCTGAAGGTGTAAAATCTTGGTGTAATAGAATAAATCAGTTGAATTCCAGGCATAACTTCAATCATAAAAATTACAGTGGTCCTAAATTTTATAGATTGTTGTTAAGGATTAATATTACTGGGACTAGTGAGTGCTAATTTACTCTAATTCAGTAAATTTGTCTGTTAATCAAACCACAATAAAAATTGAGATGATTGCAGAATTTTTTCATCGTTTTGAAACTTCTAAATGATGTGAATGACTTTTACCCATTTGTACCCGGGCTGATGTTTCTGTATTTAATAGGGGCACCTTTCAACTTAATAATAATATGTGTCATAGCCTACTCACTCGAGTACAACATTCGTTTTTTTAGTACTTTCTTTCCAAAATGGATATTTTTTTAATAATCGTTGAACCACTCTATGGGAGAATAATATCTTTTTTCTTAAAGTTTCTTTCGTCTAAACATAATGTTAAAAACCATGTAGAGGATAAAGGATGAGGTTGCCTAGCTATGCCTCCAAAATTTCTCATAAATGGGTTGCTGCGTGAAAATCAAAGCAGCATTTCTAGGCTCAACGCTAACTTCCACATTTCAAGGAACCACTATGATCCCCGGAAAAATTGTGTAAGACTTCACTTATTCCTTTGGGGAATGTTAATTAATTAAGTGGAAATGAAGCATTAGCCTATTACATAGACTCAAGCCTACAGCGCATTCGTACAAGCACACTAGGATGCGGTCTATGCAGGCGGTTCATGACTTCTTGCCATTACCGTCTAAGAAAATCTTTTACTGACAGGTATTTAAGAAAATGTCTTTTCCTTTTTGCCCACTGGATTTCTTAGCAGTACCATCACTATCATTTGGCGGAATCCTCGGCCATAATCTATGATGTTCGATCAAATTTATCTTTGCATAGGTAAGCTCTCAAAAAATAACTTTATTCTGGGGCTAAATCCCTGTACAGATATGCACATATAAAAATAGACATCTGACCATCATGCCACACCTGTGAAAATATCAAATATTTATTTAAGGTAAACATAAAAATATTTTGTATAGATAGTCTTTTGTTTCTATTTTTCTTCTTAATCTTCTGGCAATCGTTTTAAATTCATTTTTTTTTAATTAATAAAAATGTTTTATTTTATAATTTAATATAATATATTTAATTTATGAAATATACATAACACTTGTATTAAATATAATATATTCAATTTTATAATTAAATATAATAATTTTATAATTAAATCACTTAAATAGTCGAAAGAGATGAAAGAAGGCTAAAAATACTTTTATCCACCTAGCTATTACTAAGCGAAACACTGTGGGTGGCCGGGAATGCCCTGTGCAAGGAGAACTAAATATGAATAAAATCAGGATCCTCCAGTTAAATATGGGTCGTCGTCTTATTGCACCAGATGAACTTCGAGCTCTAGCAGGGCGATGCGACTTAAAGGCGATACAAGAACCGAGTTGCAATAGGAATGTGGCCACAGGATTTGGTCTCACTTCGAGAGTGATAGCTCTGAGCAGTGAGAGAGGGGGCTCAGGGCTGCAACCGTGGTTAACAGCCACAACCTCGACGTGATGGTTTGAGGCAACATGCCATGGCGGATTGTACAGGATAATATGTCAAGTAGGGTAGGATCTCCTTTACGCTGGTTTCTGCGTATCTGCCTGACGGTAACAATATTGATGAATACATATCTGCTAAGAAGGGAATTACATACCAATTCCTGGAACACGGTGTGGGGATCCAATCGAACAAATACAAGGGTCGCTAAAATTAGCGATTTTATAGCAATAAACCATCTCTTAGTGCTAAATGATCCATCTACAACACCTACATTTTCTGGAGCGATGGAAGAGAGCTGGATTGATGTCACTCTGGATTCGCCCACACTCTCCAGGTACATATTCGATTGTAATCTCAGATCTCAAACGAGTTCGGACCACAATGCAATATCATTTTCCTTTGTAGAGAATCCAGGAAATATCTATGGCACGAACAGAGGTTATTTGACCAGAAGAACCGAGGAATGCCTTCCGGTGCCAAATGGAGGGAGCTATTGCTGATGAGGATCGGGAAGAAGCGGAACTAAACGCGGATAACCTAGACTACATAGGCGGATCCAGGGGAGGGGCGCGGGGGACGCGCGCCTCCCTCCCCCTGAGAGGTGTGAACACCTATTCACTATTAGTATATCTGTATAAAAAGGGCTATCCTTAGTGACTTTTTTAACTCATTAAATGAAAAATGGATTGCATATAAATATTGAATATTTATAGAGGTGAGAGATGGTCAACTGTTCTTCAATTACGATAGGTTAAATGATGGTCAGGATTTTCAGTTTACAATGATTTTATTATGGTAAGCCAACGTTTCGATCCAACTTGTGGATCTTCATCAGGGCTAAAAGAAAACAAATATATGAGTATCTATGCTAGAGGGTGATAATAAATGGATACATTACAGAACTAATAATAATATAAAAGATGGTCTATACATGAATATTAAAATAAGAGGCTGGTTAACAAGATAAAATAGAATCTGATATTTACCTACTGAGTCCAGGTGGATACTAAGACTAAAGGTAAAAATAAGGTGAGAGGTAGTGGTAGGGGGTTAGTTTGCCGACTTCAAAGGTTTATGGCGGGGAAATCCAACGCTTTTGAAGTGAAGGCACATGACAACTAGTGAACAAAAATATTTAAAAACTAAAGAATAGATGTTACTGTATACAAATAGTCTGGACTTAATAATATACAAATGTTTGGACTTAATAAAATAACATAAAAATGAGATAATACATAATGTAACAGTGCATAAAAATTTGGAAAATATACAGAAAGAAGCATACAATACAAAAAATAATAAGAGGTAAATAAGAGGTACAGAGATAATTGCAGGTACCTATGAAATCAAAACTAGGATTTGAGGATGCGGAAGATGTTAGAATAAGTGGATGAAATTATCTCTTTATCTGTTTTGTGATTTACCGGGTTATTTTTTTCTAGATGGATGAAAATGGATTCTGAGAGGAATCGTTTATCGTGGTTAGGTACAGTAGCTAATATGGAGGGGTTCTCAAAGTCGAAGGAATGGTTGTAGGCAATGGCATGTTCTGCTAATTTAGATGTAGACGAATTACGCGTGGAAATGCTGTGTTTATGTTGATAAATACGTTTTTAAAAATAATTTTTGGTTTCACCGATATAGCAACTGTTGCAATTAAGGGTGGAGCACTGGATACGATAAACTACATTACACTTGTCTAGGAAAGGTACTGGGTCTTTGAGTTTTGTATAAAGATATTTTAATTTATTGTTATTTTTTAATACTAGGCGCATGTGTGGGAAACTTGATGAGAAGGATTTTTTAATTTTGTTTGAGAGAATGTGGATATATGGGATAGATCTGTATTGGAAAGTAGAGATCGGAGGTTGTGAAGAGTTGTTAGAGAGATTTTGAGTTTTAGCATTGTTATTGATAAGTGTTTTTATTAAGTGCTCAGGAAAATCATTAGATTTTAAGATATTTTTCAGGCGGATTTTGTTATGAAAATTAAAACAAACTTGTTCTAAACCTTTGAAGTTGGCAAACTAACCCACTACCACTACCTCCCACCTTATTTTTACCTTTAGTCTTAGTATCCACCTGGACTCAGTAGGTAAATATCAGATTCTATTTTATCTTGTTAACCAGACTCTTATTTTAATATTCATGTATACACCATCTTTTATATTATTATTAGTTCTGTAATATATCCATTTATTGTCACCCTTTAGCATAGATACTCATATATTTGTTTTCTTTTAGCCCTGAATTTCCTCAGTTAGTTACTGAGGATAATTTTCCTTTGTTCAAAAGATTCATTAATGAACAGAAAACTGTTGTGGGCCCTGCATACTTTAGCATAGGATCGCTTAGGAAAGAAGACGAGAACAGGCACCGGGAAGACCACCAGAAGATGAAGTTCTCCCTGGGCAGATGGTAATGGGGAGATATGGGAAGAAGGAGTTGAAGAAAAAGAAACAAATTGGAGCATGGCATCAGCGACGCTAAGCGTTTTAGCTTAGTGATACTATTGCCGAAACCCGTATGGCCTTTACACATACGATTGAATCCCATGGGATTGCATGCGCACAAAACCGTCGCGTAATCGTGTGGGAAAGATTTGGAAGCTAAAAGAGTGTTCATGCGCTTTCCTTCACGAAATCACGATAAATTCTAAGCAAAATCACCGCGTCAATTGCATCAAGGCCTGGAGCGCGGCCAAGTTTTTGCCTATTTAGGGCATTACGGAGATCGTAAATGTCCCATGGTGGGCACTAGTCTGTACCAGGTGGGTATTCAGTTGCGCGCCTTACAAATGAATCCTCTGCTCTATCATCGGGCGGTTTATCTCTGGAATACGTCGATTCGATAAATATATGGGCCATTTCTTCCAAGGTTGCGGCCTGAGTGTCACCTAGTTTTAATGCAACAATTATCTGCAATTGTTTAAGTTTACCCAGGGCCACCCTGCACGGAATACCCCACGGGTTCTTTGATGATACCTCGACAATGAACTCGTCCCAAGATCTCCGCTTCTGCGCGCGCAGCTGATTTTGTTATACTCTGGCCATAGATTTGTACTCATTACGAGGTGCAGTGCGCCTCTCATCCCACCTGCACCTCTGGGAAGAACGCCGGGCCATGTAGAGCTCTCTCTTCATGGTTGTTAATGCCGGCGTCCACCATGGGACAGGACGAGCCCTCGCCTTCCGGGGATGGTAGGAATTCTTAGCGTACAAAAATTAAATTATCCTCAGTAACTAACTGAGGAAATTCATCTTCAGTGAGGCTGTAAATTCCTAAGGATCGCATCAGTTTGGCCTCATCAAACGCGGTGCAGGACGAGATCACGTGCTCTGCATTTTCCGGAACGCCACATCTAGCGCATAAGGGCTCGACATCCACGCCAAGATTTTAGCTCGAAATCCTCCATGACCAGTGAGGAATTGGGAAACCCAACAGCCCGGGTGGACCCACTTAGCGGATAGCCGAAATTTTACAGAGGGAAAATATTTTTCCAGTGTACTTCCGCTTGGGGTTGTTGCCCACCACAGGCTCCACTTCTCAATCGTGTCCTCCCAGGCTCATTCCCAATTCTCAATTGGGATATTGACTATAAATTTGGGATTGAATATAAATATTCAATATTTATATGCAATCCATTTTTCATTTAATGAGTTAAAAAAGTCTAGGATAGCCCTTTTTATAAAGATATACTAATAGTGAATAGGTGTTCACACCTCTCAGGGGTCCCCTGGATCCGCCACTGAACATCGATGAGTACTCCAGGTTCCCATTCGCCTACCCTTGTCCTAAACTGAACTCGTCAACAGTAATTGACTCCCATGTTGACTTATTCACCACATTTGGTCTACCTTTTTATGTGCACACTGTCCGAGAGGAACCTCATTTACATCCAGGGAGCTACAAGAATTTCTTCACAATAGCAGTAGGGGTAGCAACCACAATGTCAACACCTTATAATCCCACAGGGAACGGCCAAATTGGAGAAAATGGAACAATTTATCTCTTGCTCTCAAACACAGATAGTTGGAACCATCGAAGTCGGAATCTGTGCTCCCTGATGCTCTCCACGCGATTGGATCCCTGTTGTGAACAGCCACCAACGAGACGCCCCATGAGAGGATGTTCCGACACAACAGGTGATCTTAACCATTTCACTCCCTACTTGGCTTTCAATTTCAAAGAATGCTCTAATAAAAATACATGTATGCACAATCAAATTCGATCTATTGGTCGAGTAAGTCGACAACCTTGACATAAACCCCCAGTACGTTGGGAGAGAGGCGACAGTATCCTTGAAACATCTAGCACCTCAAGGTGAGACGATGACTGAGCCACAACCAGATGACATTGAGTCGGAGCCAGAGAGTATTGAGCAACAAGAGCCTCAATCTACAAGAGCCTTAAAATCTCACGTAGATCAAGATACTCTGGATACAGGATTCAGGGTAAGTACAGATCCAGAGCCTCAAGAAAGATCTCTGCGACGCTCCACTAGAGTTTCATATATATGGTATATACGTTGTAGCCAACACGTAAATATTTTAGTGTACAAGGTAATAGCATGTGTGCATTTAACAATATTAGCCACGTACACAAAAGGCTTATTAGTCGGGCACTATCGTCTAAAGGTCTGGCCACACATGTCCGCACCGGATCCATCACGATTTTGCGGATCGGATTTGGCACGGAGATCCAAAAAGTCCGTTCACACATCTCCGCACCGCACCTGTCAAGGTTATTTTCAGCGCCCCATTATGTAACCTACCTAACCTGAGATCCGTATCAATTTCACTCTTGTTTACTGCGTTGTTTAGTATGTTTTAAGTAGTTAATGTGGCAATCACAGCTCTTGAACGAGAAGAACATGATAATTGAGTAGAAATCACTCAGAGTTGAATAGTGTGTAAACATTGTAAACTTAAAAGAACAAACTAATATATACGATGTTTCTTTATCTAACAGATTACAAAACATCTTAATGAATGCTTCAGGATCACAATCCAAAATATCGTTACTTTAAGATGCAAATGAGATTGAAGAAATTTGATAAAACAATGTAGGTTGTGAAAAAATGTGATAAAACAATGTTAGGCAGTGTTAGTCTTAAACTTTATTTCTCTTGATGGCCAGGATATAATAGACTGCAATATTCTTCTAATTAACATGTTTAATGTTTAATGTTTGTGATATAATATTGGATTGATGTTTGTGATATAATATTGGAAATTTATTAAATATCTCTTAATAGTCTTCAATATATTCTTGGATGGGTAGTTCCAACCTTCTTCATGAGAAGGTGTAAATTAGTAACCAACTTAAAAAAGATGTGTATTGGAAATGTGAAATATTAAAGCTTCAGTTTCCTTAAGAAATAAGGTGAAATTTATTTTCAACAACTTCATATTCTTATATGAATTATTAAAAAATGATTGTTTACTTTTGTATCAGCAAATCAATACTTGAAAAATCTTAGTGGATATACATGTGTTTGGACACAAAAAAAAAAATCAAGAAAATGAGCTTTTAAACTGTTTGTTTTCTATTTGCTTCTGTTTTACTCATTCGGCAGTTTTTTTGTTTTAAAATGTCTCAACATACTCATCCATACTTATCTCTTCAATATGTAACCAACATTTCATTTCTTTTAGTTACTTCTACCCTGTATTAATAAGTTCTTAATTTCATGTTATCTATTGTTTTGTTTTTTAGTGATATTTATAACTTCAGTTTAAGGAATCCAGTTTTTTTTTTTTTTTTTTTAATTTCGGTTAATTACGATTATTTAAGATATGTTAAATGATGATCAGGGTTTTCAGTTAACAATTTTTTTATTATGGAAAGCCCAAGTTTTAATCCAACTTGTGGATCATCGTCAGGGCTAAAAGAAAAGAAATATATGAGTATCTATGCTAGAGGATGACAATAAATGAATATTTTACAGAACTGATAATAATACAAAGGATGGTAAGCATTATACATGGATATTTAAACAGTGGCTAGCTGGCAAGATAAAATGGAATCTGATATTTACCTCCTGAGTCGAGGTTGATACAAAAACTGAAGATAAAAATGGGTGAATAGGGGGTCACTATCTCTCACCCATTTTTACCTTCAGTCTTTGTATCAACCTGGACTCAGGAGGTAAATATCAGATTCCATATTATCTTGCCAGCTAGCCACTGTTTAAATTTAATTAATTCTTTTGTATTATTATCAGTTCTGTAAAATATTCATTTATTGTCATCCTCTAGCATAGATACTCATATGTTGTTTTCTTTTAGCCCTGATGATGATCCACAAGTTGGATCGAAACATCAGCTTTCCATAATAAAAAAGTTGTAAACTGGAAACCCTGATCATCATTTAACCTATTGTACAGAATTACGATTAAGTTATTATATACGAATTACGTTGACTATCTCTCACCTCTTGAATACGATTATTTAAGTTACAATCCAAAATTCAAATGTTTATTTTATAATTTAAATTATGTTTAAGTTAATATGTGTATTCCAATGGTGTCTTCATTTACACCTCTTTGATCAGGTCACATTTTTAAACCAGGAATTTTTTTTTAAATATCTGCCTTTGTTTAATTTGTATCACTATTCTCATTTCCAGCATTTATTGTATTATATCTTATTATACAATCTGCATTGCATGACTGTATCTTACCATATTCAATTTTAAAATTTTATAAAGAATTAGTTTATTGATTTCAGATACTATAATGCTGTTATTTATGTTTCATTCCTATCTGATTAATAAATAATTTATGCTTGATTCTTTATTTACCTATCTTTTCATGCCTCCAATGAATATTGCCATCATAGCTTCATAATCTAATATTTTTTTTTCTTTATTTCGATACATTTTGATTTTGATGTTAAAAATGTTATTTGTTCAGGAATAAGTTTGTAAAACTATCTTCACTATTATCTGTTGAAATTCCAATTATCATTATAACAAATATTCTTATGAAAGAACATAAGATGAAGTTTCACCTAATGAAATCTAAATTATAAAAATAAAAGTTTTTTATGGTTTAAACTCTGTACAGCTTGTTTTATAATTTTGAGATACATTATGGTTAAGAATATCCTGTATTTTAACCTTGAGCTGTTATTTGTGACAGTTATTTTTATTGTTCTAAAATTAATATGTGGATTATATCTTATATTTCTTTATGATTTCTTCATGTATGTTTTCATATTATTTATAAGTTGTATAAAGTTATTTAATTTATATTCTTGCATTGTATTATCTGTTTAGATGGATTATACCATATTTAGTTTTATCTTTTAACATTTTATAAAGAATTGGTTTTAAAAATGTTAATTTGATACATTCAATTTTCTCAAATTGGATTCACTCTATATTTCATATTAAGATTTTGTTTAGTCAATGAGTACTTGAGTGAAACTATCTTTACTATCACTAATTAAGATTATATTCCTCATTAGAGACCTACTTGCAGAAGGAATAAATGAATTCACTTATATTCTTTCTGATGTTTGAAACCACACCCAATCAAATATTTACAAATCAGAAAATAACTTATTGTAAATTATAAAAGAATTTCTTGTGGTTGAAAGTGGTAAGGACCCAGACATTACAATCATTTTTATGGTAAAATTCTATGTTTATTGTAATAAACGTTCTAAACCTATGGACTGTGTTCAAGACAGGTGTGCATTATTATTATCATATAAACCTTTATATGGTAATAGCCACATTAGCACAAATGGTTGCATATCACAAGTTTATAAAGAACATCATTTGTAGCAGATTGTGGAATATTGTAAAGCATGTAATTTTATCTGATGAGAGTGAAACAACCATTGTATTAAACTATAGTGAAAAGTAAAAATTCACTTCGAGTGACATGGTTTCTACAATAATGAAGAGGAATTCATGCATGAGATTTTATCTGTATGACAGTCTATGAATTTGTTCTAAAAGATCAATTAAGTTCAGGCATAAGTAGCTTTCAGCATTATTGGCTGGGATTATTTACTACCTATCCTTCGTAAATGAATCAGATCCGTGCTGCGGCGCGGATCCGGTGCGGACATGTGTGGCCAGACCTTAATTCGGTACTCAGTTCGGCCCGAGCTCCCGGTACGGCAATACGTACGTGAAGAAATCTTTTTTTTTTCTGCTAATTATGCCTGCCCACATTGGGCTATTGCAGAGCAGCAAATTTGGAAACTTTTATTGATCCGGCCAGATCGAAGTATTGGTTTTTCCCAGCCAGCAGTCTCTATCTTCCAGGAAAGAGTTTTTTCTTTAATTTAATAGAATAGAATAGAATAATGTTTTATTACAAAAAAAATACGAATTACAATTACAAATAAAATTTTAAACATTATTAGGGCTTGGTTCGCGGACCGTTAGCCCGGAGTTGGCCTTGGCCTTACTTCTAATAGATCATTCACTGTTTGATTTGATTCTTAGCTAAGAACAAGCCACTTTATTGGAAACACCAATTTCAAACAATCCACTTTGTTACAATATTCTTTAATTTAATAGACTATTGCCAACTATTTTTGTGTTATGAATTGTTTCTTGTTGAAAGACCTTTTTTTTTTCTGTTATTTATTAGACTATTAAGAACCAGTTAAAAAAATTAAATTAATGAATTACTGAACAAATTAAAATTAATGAACAGGAGTAATGTTAATTATTTAACATGTTTAAGTGTTACATTATTATTAAATGTGATATTAACATCACCAAATATTTTTTATTGTATTTTTTTTTGTTAGAGGGTAAAAGTTTTATTTTTCACTATTATTTACAATTAAAGTAAGCTTAACTGCTATTCGAAATATGTTTATTTATTTTATTCTTTTTTTTTTACCATTTTAAATTCCTTAATTTTTAAGGCTTTATTTATTTTTACTTTCACTTACCTATATCTGAAATATATAGTAAGTGGAAGTATTGCGATCGTGAAAATTTTCGACTTCCGGTTTTCAACGGAAATACACGTTTTGGGGTCCCCTGAGTCAAAATAACCAAGTCCCGCAAAATGGTCTGTGTGTGTGTGTGTGTGTCTGTGTGTGTGTGTGTGTGTGTGTGTGTGTGAACAGACTAGCTCAAAAACTATAAACCGTGCGAATCTGAAATTTGGTATTTAGAGTATGTATATGCCCGCGATGTGACAGCAAAAATTTCATCAAATTTGCTCAAAGGGAGGGGGTACTTTATTTAATAACTTTTTAAGTTTTTTTCGATTTTCTCAAAAACGGCTCTAACGATTTTGATTAAACTGAGTATTTTATGTAATAATATGCCCGAGATATGACTGTAAAAATTTCATCGAAATTGATCAACCGGAAGGGGGACTTTACTTAATAAATTTTGTATTATTTTCACGTGTTTTTTTTATTTACTCAAAAACGGTTTTGACGATTTTGATCTAACTTGGTATTTAATGTATTTATATGCCCGAGATATGACTGTAAAAATTTCATCATAATTGATCCACAGGAGGGGGGACTTTACTTAAAAATTTTGTATCATTTTCTCGTGTTTTTTTGGAAAACAATGTAAAAATTAACTGTCTCTCGTTAGGCTTAAAAATGGCTAAATAATGGCTAAATATGAGATATGGTTAAATTAAAGTAACATATAGAGGAGAAATAAGTGAAAGTAAAAAAGAAAAATATTCATTCAACTCATAAAACTCATTGAGCCCACGCATGCGGAGTACGCCTTTAATTGACAGACCATTGTTGATAATTAAAGCCAGTCTGTTCATTTGAGGAGTCGCAATTAACAAAACGCACTAATTTCTAATCAAAGTAAGTTGGTAAGTGAAAGTTGTGTGTTGCGCGCACGCACCAGATTTTTTAATTTACCAGCCTATGGAAGGCGGCGTAATTGGTGTATTAAAATATAATTATTTTTTGATCGCCGCCGCCACAATGTATATACACATACATAAAATGTTATAATACTGTAATTTTAAATAATAAAGACTAAGTTAAAAAGGTTTTTATTACACAATCAGTTAACTATTTTCCACCTCTGCATTTTCTTAAATTATAAATATCATTTATTTGTAATAATTTACGTTAGTTTTTACCAAAATGAGCATATTCCTTTATTTATAATATTTTGCGATAACAATGTTTAGGAGAGTTAATAAGATTTTATTTTAATAACCTTTATATTTTAATCTTTGTATCTTACCTTATCTTTCAAATGAACTATGTATTTCTATTCTTAAATATTTTAATTATAATTTTATCTATCACTTTTAGATAAACTATAGCTCTATCTAAAAATTTTTATAATTGTCGGATTGGGAAAAATAAACTTTGAAGAGTACAGCATGTACTTATCTTGAATAATGTCCTTCTTTTCTTGAGTGTGTATTTTTCTTACATCCTTAAATTGTGGTTTACATTTGTTCAAAGCATACGTGTTGTACATATGAAGCAAGAAAGAACATATATTATGTATACATATGCAGACTGTATGATGTATGCATGTATTCAGAAAAATAATTTTTTGGTATTGATTTTTAAATAATTAAAAAAAATATAGAATGAATGAATATGGGCCAAAAAGGATAATGAAATATGCGCCTTAGGAAAGAAAAAGAAGAGGACAACCTGAGGAGAAGTGGCTTGACCGAATAGGAAAAAGCTAGGCAGTTAGAGGGCTCAGCGAAGAAGACTGCTAACATCAGAGAAAATAGAGAAGGGGCTTGTAAACAAGGGCGGATCCAGCACGGAATTTGAGGGGGGCGGGGTCACAACCTTCCTGTCTTATAATCACGTGGCTGACAGCGCAGTTCTTTAATGAGATAATTACATTGTATTAAGAAGGAATACTTTTAAAAAACCAAAAGTGGTATGTTTAGGGCATAGCAACCAACTAATTTCATTATTTGCCTACAAATAAATAAATAAAAACCAAAATATTTAGAGGGGGTCATGACCCCTGTGACCCCCCCCCCCTGGATACGCCCTTGCTTGTAAGTCCATATAGGTTTTAGTAAGTGAGGGTTAGTATCTAGTCTTTGTTTTAATTCAGAGTCAAACCTTTCTGTAAAAAAGAGTATAGAAGCCCAAGACGATGTTTAGGATTTGGTGGTTCTGCTTCATGTGTGAGTCCTGAATAATGAATTGTGTTAGTTTGTTGAATTGGAATGTTGCTCAAGTATACTGGAGTGCTGGTGTCATGTCGAAGAATGAAAGTGCTGATGTAAATAGTGTTGAAGGGTTGGTGATGCTTGATTCAGGTTAACATGTATGGTGATGATTGTTATGTCGTCAGCTGTAGGTCGCTATTCAGATGTTAGAGTAAGTTAGTTTGTCATGTGTGTACATAATCTAATGTAGAAGTGCAAGAATTAATGCCTGCAGAACTCCGGCCTTAACCGGTCGTATAAAGGAGATTTCTGAACACTGGCGAGGAGATAAAAACCTATTGGAATAGAAAGGGAAAAGGATAAGATAGTATGTTGGAGGAAGGAATGACTTAAGCTTGTAAAGCAGACCATTGGTCCAAACACCGTCGAACGCCTGAGCTACATTCAGGAAAACGCCAGTAGCATATAATCTATCATCTAGAGCAACAGAAAAGTAGTTCGTGACTCTGTGTATTTGGTGCATTGTTCAGTGCAGTGAACCGAATCCGAATTGATGTTCATTTAATAAGTAGATTTAATTTTAAAAATTGTCAATTCATACGTAGTGCTCTTGGTAGCGATGTTACTTCTATTCATCATGGTGGATAATTCAGAAAATTTTGAATTTTATCCCATGTTGTTATTGTTTTATCTGATCGGAAAAGTAAGCCTTATGCATTGATTGAGGTATTTAGGCTATCAATGATAAAAAACCAAAATTTTTTGTTTTACCCCTAATTTTCGCAATATATCCCCAAAGTACCTACGTTTCATTGGATAACAAACCATATAGGCGGTACAACAACTGCATTAATATGTATATTTAATATTTTATTTTATCCATTTAATGTGAATTATTTTGTCATGGATACCATCGACAAGCAGTAGCTATGCACACGTCATATCCTGTATCTTCATCGATACATCCACAGTGATTACAAGGATCCTTTGTAGCCTTAGAACAATCTGGAAAAAAAAATATTTTAGACAAAAGAAATGACAGAAAAATGCTAAAAGAAGGTCTATAGTCCATTCCACGTCGAAATGGCAGTAGATCGCGTGCGCTGTTGCCAAATCTTCATATCTTCCCGATTTTCACGTGAAAATTCTTGCTTTCACATCACGGGTAAATACCTACCTGAAATAACTAATTTCAGATTCGTACGGCAAATCATTGCTGAGCTAGTCTGTTCAATCAAACACAGGCGTTCTTGCAGGAATTGGGTATTTGGACTCAAGGGACCCCAAAAGCTGTATTCCCATTGAAAACTAGTCAAAATTTTTCACTAATGCAATACTTTCTTTTATTATATATTTCATGTATAGGTGAGTGGTATTAAAATAGAAATAACTAATAAATAAATAATAAATAAAATAAATAATAAATAAAAATAAAAACCTATAAAATTAGTATCATACGGTTACTGTGTTATACTATAACATTAGTAGGCACACAAACATACGAAAAAGTAGAGCAACAAATTATTATACTAGGAATGAAACCAGTGGAAAATAATATTGGCTTTAGACTAAGTTTGTCGTAAAGTTAGTCTTCTCTTCTAATAAAATAGCAAAAAATATTGAAAGTATTTATTTAAATACTATAATAAATAACTTTTTTTTCTGATTGCGAAGGGGCGGATGAGCGAGCATCCAACCCAACACTGCAGTTGCATAGGCAAGAAAGGACGTGACGTCTGCGAGAACATCAGATGCGCCAATTAACATCCAATGGAACACAACAGAGATTAACTGTCTTTGCTAGGCTCAATATGTGGCAATATCTTACTTAAACACCCTATGATGACGTAAATTTCTGTGGAAATATAGTAGGATAATTCAAGCTGATAAATTTAATTACATTTTAATAGGATCCAAGGTAATATCTAAAGTCAATCTGTAAATTAAAATTTGAAAATAAATCTTTCAATCAAATTGCATTTCATTCGAGGCTGCAACCCACTTAACTCCCCAATGTTCCAAATAAATTCAGAAAATGGCATTTTACTGTTTTTTCGTACACGTAGAGATAGTTTAGGTTAGAATTTCCTGCCACAAAAATTTTATTTACCTATATACCTAATATCGAAAGAACAGGTATGTATGTATGATAGTATTGTTTAATACGTGCTTAAGATTACTGTTGGTGGTGGACTGAATCGACGATCGGTTTGGAGCGCCATCGGCTTTAGCATTCGAGACAAACAGCGGCGGTTCGAATAAGAGATGAGACATTGATGTCAATGTTTCTGAGGCATCGATGTTACGTAGCCGATGTTTTCCGAATATCGATGTTTGTTGGCCGATGTTAAGATCGTTGTTATTAGTAGATGACTTTTTTTTTTTTTTAACAATAACCTAGTTGTTTCTAACATCGATGTTTTGGACAAAAACAAATATTTTTTACATTGATGTTTTAAGAATAACAAAATTGTTTTAACATTGATGTTTTTGACAAAAACAAATATGTTTTAACATCATTGATTCGACAATAAGAAAGTTGTTTTTAACATAGATGTTTTTGACAAAAAGAAATATTTTTTAATATCGATGTTTTAATAATAACAAAGTTGTTATTAACATCGATGTTCACATTATATTGGATATATTACCTCTGTTCTTCCTATCCTTTCTTGTTTTTGTAAAATATTCAACTTCAAATAAGTTAGTAAAATATGAAAACGCAAAACCATAGAATCATAATTGAATTACTTATTCAATGCAGCTGCTCGTAAAATCTTTTGAAATATTCACCAGAAATACGATTCTCTATATATACTATGGAAACGACATCAATGTATGAATATGTTTGGGTCCCTACAGTTGAATCCTTAATAAATGAATATGAACAACCTATGTTTAAAAAATCGATGTTTTTATACATTAACTAGCTAGTGCCCGGCTTCGCTCCGGTAGTTGTGTGGTAGTTTCAATAACAGAAAGACTTTACAATTAAAGGAAATATAGAACAAAATTAGCAGTTTCTTGAAACTTTTAACATATTATCAATATTAAAATTCGAGATCTGCAGAGTTCGCCCAAATAAGGAACCCTATATACTTTAAGGGGGGTTGAAAATGGCGAATAAACAATTAATTTTGCTGCAACTTTGTCGAGTCATGCATCGTTTTTGATGGTTTCTTTGATTCTGAATCCTAAATTTCTATATTTCTATATGTCCTATATTTCTTTTTATCCTGAACTATGAGGGGTGATAAAATCTTATTGAAAAAATGCTGTAATTGGAGTTAGTCATTTTATCAACTGGAATGCTCATCATACATAGTCATATAACCATTTTTCATAATTGCATACAATAAGAACACTTCAAACTTTTTATTTTCGATTTATAATCAGTCAATTCAGCTCTTCTTTTTTGCTTTATGTCTGTTTATTTCGCTCACTGTACTACTAAAAAATCTGGTGCGTGCGCGCAACACACAACTTTCACTTACCAACTTACTTAGATTAGAAATTAATGCGTTTTCTTAACTGCAAATCTGGTGCGTGCGCGCAACACACAACTTTCACTTACCAACTTACTTAGATTAGAAATTGACGTGTTTTGCTAATAATCATTTCCCAAAGTCACACATTTTTCTACATTCATATCTTATTTTTATTAATCGTTAAAGCCGTTTTTGAGTAAATAAAAAAACCTGTGAAAATGATACAAAATTTATTAAGTAAAGTCCCCCCTCCCGTAGATCAATTTTGATGAAATTTTTACAGTCATATCTCGGGCATATAAATACATCAAATACCAAGTTTGATCAAAATCGTTAAAACCGTTTTTGAGTAAATAAAAAAACCTGTGAAAATGATACAAAATTTATTAAGTAAAGTCCCCCCTCCCGTAGATCAATTTTGATGAAATTTTTACAGTCATATCTCGGGCATATAAATACATCAAATACCAAGTTTGATCAAAATCGTTAAAACCGTTTTTGAGTAAATAAAAAAAACATGTGAAAATGGTACAAAATTTATTAAGTAAAGTCCCCCCTCCCGTAGATCAATTTTGATGAAATTTTTACAGTCACATCTCGGGCATATAAATACATCAAATACCAAGTTTGATCAAAATCGTTAAAACCGTTTTTGAGTAAATAAAAAAAACATGTGAAAATGATACAAAATTTATTAAGTAAAGTCCCCCCTCCGGTTAATTAATTTTGATGAAATTTTTACAGTCATATTTCGGGCATATAAATCGATCAAATACTCAGTTTAATCAAAATCGTTAGAGCCGTTTTTGAGAAAATCGAAAAAAACGTAAAAAGTTATTAAATAAAGTACCCCCTCCCTTTGAGCAATTTTGATGAAATTTTTGCTGTCACATCGCGGGCATATACCTACACTAAATACCCAATTTCAGGTTCCCACGGTTTATAGTTTTTGAGCTAGTCTGTTCACATACACACACACACACACAGACACACACACACAGACCATTTCGCGGGACTTGGTTATTTCGACTCAGGGGGTCCCAAAACGTGTATTTCCGTTGAAAACCGGAAGTCGAAAATTTTCACGATCGCAATACTTCCACTTACTATATATTTCATATATAGGTAAGTGAAAGTAAAAATGTTTAGTCATATTGCATTAAATTTACTTCAGTAGATGTTATATATTGATTAAATATAATGTGTAAATCAATTAACCTTCTTATGAGAAAATTAATTTTGTAAGGTATCCAGTCGGTTTTCTAATTGATTGCAGATACGTAAAATCATTATTTTATTTAGAAAGAAATGGTGAAACAATTTTAAAAGTAATTTAAAAAGAACAGCTGAAAAAATATTTAACCTTTACAAACTGAACGGAATGAATGAACAATAAACATTGAGTGAAACGCACCCTAGCGCTTCCTGGTAGCCTGGAGCTCGAACTACATTTTTCATTCATAACCTCGTATCTCAATCTCAGAGAGGCTAATTAAATGGTGCGAGAGTCTTAAAATTCCAGTCCTTTTCTCTTCAATTTTACACCCTTAAGAGAAAAACAGAAACCTTCTTCTCCGTTATGGGTTTTATAGCAACACGCTGACATAACTCTCTTAAACGTGCGTTGAGTCGTTTTTGAGCCTTTTCGGCACGCACATTGTACACTTTGCTTTATAATATATATTGATTATCAAAAATAAACATGCTTTACACTTAAACACTGATTTAAATACGTTTGAACACTTATATGTTATTGTTTAAAGTAGGTATAAATTAAAAAACAATCGTTTTTCTTGAACATAGATGTTTTGTGGTCGATGTTTAATCGAGATCGATGTTTTTATTACAAAAAACATCGATGTTTATTGAAAAAACATCGATGTTATGCCTTCGATGTCACATCTCTAGTCCGAATCAGCGTTGACTTTTATTTCATGGCGGCCCCCAGGAATAAAGCTCACTCTACCCACCATGTTTAGAATATGGTTGTTACACCTCCAGAATAAGAAAAGCTAAACTCGTCCTAGAACAGCCTGTCTCGAACACTGTTCGATAATAAATAGATATAGTAAATAAGACACGAACTTGGAGAGGTACTTAAGGCGCTGGTGTTACTTTAGAGTTAGTTAAGATAAGCTTCTATAGTCCGTTCTACTTCGAGATGGCAATATGTGTTTTGCCTAGGGAGTTCTGTCTCTTTCCAACACAGGCCACGCAAGATCGCTATGTCCTTCTTCCTCCGTGGGACGTTGCCACTAATTTCAACTTTATCCAATCTTTTCCAATCGGGAAAAATTCTATACTTTGCAGAATTCGATTCCCTATCAGCCTATTCTAAATCTAAAACAAACAAATCCTAAATCTAAAACACACAAATCCTAAATCTAAGGGGTGGCGGGATGGCCGAGTGGGCAAACGCGTCAGAAAATACGCGTTGCCCATGGCAACGTATGAATGAGAACCGAAAGATAGCAAGTTCGAAACCCGGAGGCAGGAGACATTTAACAATACTCGGCCTCAATCCACCACCCTCTCCCCTGGCCCGGGAAACCCCGTATAGCCTAACAGGCGAGGAAGGGGGAGGACCAATAAAAAAAAAAAAAAAAAATCCTAAATCTAAAATACAAAACATAAATCTACAATCGCAATAGATTATTTTTGGTAACTATTTTACTTAAAATCTTTAATGGAAATTCTTGTTTCTCTCGTCTCTGTGTACTTATTTTTAGAGATATTGCTTTGAAATTTTTTATAAAGACACCGGACGTTGCCTACACTCGTAACAAAGAAAACAACTTGGTTATTGAAAAAAGATCGATGTCAAAACATTTTCTTTTCTTTTGTCCAAAACATCGATGTTAAAACAGAATTGTTTTTTTCAAAGCATCGATGTTAAAAACATCTTTGTTTAGTTAAAACATCGATGTTAAGAGCATTTATATTGTTGTTTTTTGTCCAAAACATCGATGTTAAAACATATTTGTTTTTGTCAAAAACAACTTGATTATTGTTAAAACATCTATGTAAAACATATTTGATTTTGTCCAAAACATCGATACTAAAAACATCTTTGTTATTGTTAAAAAAAAAAAAAAAATAGGTCAACTAATAATTACCACGATCTTAACATCGGCCAACAAACATCGCTGGCCGGAAAAGTCGGCTAAGTAACATCGATGTTTCAAAAAAATCGACATCGAAGTCGCATCCCTAGTTCGAACCGCCGCTGTTTGTATCGAATGCTGAAGCCGGTGGCGCTGCAACCCGATCGTCGATCCAGTCCACCACCAACAGTATCATAAGTACGTATTTAACAATACTCTCATACAAACATCGGTAATGTTCTTTCCGATGTTATTAAATTAAATTTTTCGGGAATGGATATTTTTCGGTTTTGTTTTTTCTAACCTAAAATATTTCTACGTAAACGAAAAAAAAACAGTAAAATGCCGTTTTCTGAATTTTGGAACATTGGGTAGTTAAGTGGGTTGCAGCCTCGAATAAAATGCAATTTGATTGAAAGATTTATTTTCAAATATTAATTTACAGATTGTCCTTAGATTTTATCTTGGATCCAGTAAAAATGTAATTAATTTTATCAGCTTGAATTATCCTACTATATTTCCACAGAAATTTACGTCATCATAGGGTGTTTAAGTAAGATATTGCCACATATTGAGCCTAGCAAAGACAGTTAATCTCTGTTATGTTCCATTCGATGTTAATTGGCGCATCTGATGTTCTCGCAGACGTCACGTCCATTCTTGCCTATGCAACCGCAGTGTTGGCATGGGTGCTCATCAGCCCCTTTGCAATCTGAAAAATTAAGATTATTTTGAATTGTGCTAATTTATTTGAAGAGAAGACTATTTACTTAATCTAAACCTAATCATGTTTTCAACTGGTTGCATTACTAATATAATAATTTGTTGCTGTAACTACTTTTTCGTATGTTTCGTATGTAGAAACTGTTTAGCAGTTAATTATTTAAATGATAGGAAAGAGGAGAACAAAGAAACAAAACAACTTAATAACGAACAACGAGTGCTGGCAATCATGTTTAATTATGAACTGAATATCTTGATAATCAAAACAAATTACAACTGACATATAATAGAACAGAACTACTGAAGGAAATTATAAACGAATAATGCCTCAAAATCTCTAACAATGACAAAAAGGAAATGGGAGTAATATTCAAACTTAACCTAAACACTACAACGTACATGCTAGCCGGCTCAATGATTATGATTATATTAAAGATGAATAAAACATAAATTACAATAATAATAATTATTGAGAAGTTACCGAATGATAATACAAGGAATGAAATAGCTACGTATTGCTTTGTTAATCAATATTATCCCTCCGGCGGGCGCGCCTACTTCAGTCACATCAGCGGGCGCGCTACAGTGTTTGGACCGCATCGTTGTTTTTTATACATTTTATTAGAAAATAAGCAATAACTTACTTTTTTTATGTTGTTTACTCATTGCTTTATTTTTATACTATTTCTAATGAATGAAAATTAAAAGTTGTATAAAGAAAATGATGGCAAAAAAAATTAAAATAGCTTTGGCGATAAAAACACAAATAAACAACTTACAATTGGTAGTATAATGTATAAAGATAATATAATAATTAATTTTTTATTATAATAAATGTTGCTCATATGAACTAGGAATAATGATGGAAGATGATTGACCGTTGTTATAATGAAGAGGAAATGATTGGGGGTGCGTAAATATAAATAGCACTAATGTGTATGAATCACATATTTTATTTTTGCAAACGTTTCGACCCAAATTTTAGGTCCTCATCAGTGCTCTTTGGCTGATGCTGTCGGTGTGAACCCATAAGGTATAGAGTATTGTAATTATATACGTAGGCATAAAGGTATTGGTCAAGGTTTTAAAGGAAAATAATCAAATACACAGCTAAATTTCACGATTTACCAATTTAGTAAAACAAGACTATAAATAATAGTAAGTGTAAAAATAATTCAAACATTATTAGACAACGTAAAACGATAAAATAATTCAGCAGAGGTTGTCTGAATCTGTAACACGAAAGGGCGCGCTGCGGTGTTTGGACCGCACTTACAGACTTACTGCAAATAAGGCGATATAACTACTGAGGAAAACCGGAAGACGGCGGGCACGACCGTCTAATCCTGCTAGAACATGTCAGTCTACAAATACCTGGAACCCTCAGCTCACTGATTCAATTAGTATTCCTAATATTTTGAAAAATGTTCAGATTGCGGTCCAAATGCCGCAGCGCGCCCGCCGGAGGGTTAAAATGATCGGCGAACTGGCAGAATCTATACAATTTCGGCGAACTCACACACTCAAGCATATATACGGCGAACTTAATACTTTGAATGCTCTGGTTTTTACTATGGTGAAGCTCGAATTAATAGTCTTTAATTTAATAGCGTCACCTGGTAACGTGAAGAAATGAGTTTATAGGTATTCACAATACTGCGGCGAATAATACCAAACTTTTATTTTTTCATTATTCTTTCTTCATTAAAGTAATAAAAGGGTGGTGGGAAAAGGTGTTGCTTAGAGGATAATCTTCACTCTTCCGAGTACGATGCAAGCTGGGAGCGTCAGTAACGGCTATGACCATGCCTGTGCAAGATCGAGAGGTGGAGTAGAAGCGGGGATGAGAAGTGGCGGTTTGTCTCAGCGACAGCTGTTCAATGCATCGTCGAGTCCTATATATTAGCTTACTTATATATTTGAAAGGCGGGTGCTATTGCGAGAAGTTCAGTTGGTTTGAATTTGATTGGGAATTTATATTGAGACCGAGCAGCAACCGCATGATACTAATGTTACAGCTATGTACTAAAATACATAATGTTATTCAGTTTATAATTTTTTTTTAATTATTGGCAGTTTATCTTAATTATTTCTTTTTTAGCTTCACTCACCTCTATATGAAATATGTAATAAGAGAGATTATTGCATTAGTGAAAAAATTTTCAAAGGTTTTCAAAGGAAATACAAGTTTTGGGGTCCTTAGAGTCCAAATAATCAATTCCTGCAAGATGGTCTGTCTTTGTTTGAACAGACTAGCTCAGAAATAATTTGTCGTACGAATCAGAAATTAGGGATTTGAGGTAGGTATTTACCCGTGATGTGAAAGCTAAGTTTCGTCAAAATTAAGTACACGTAGGAGGCAGTTTACCCCGCCTTTTTTTCCCTTTACGACTTCTCAAAAACGTCTCTAATTTTATTTTCATTAATCACATGAAAATCTTGTTTAATCATCATGAAGTATTACTTAATACATAGAATATAAATATAAATTTTCGAATACAAATTATCTTATCATAGAAATTGATAGAGCTTAAATGGCTGCCGGAAGATTTCCTATTAATATAAATAATATTAAATACCTTTAATTAACATAATGGAGGTAGATGGTTGACTGTAAAGTTGATATTATGGAAATGGTGTGGGGTGTGGTCAACTAAAACAACACTATATGTGCAATAACATATAGAGAAGCCGAAAGGATTGTTGTGAGAGTAGTGCATGCTGTTCAAATTGTTTATCGATCGAAATAAAACATTTGGCTATTCGTAAACTTTAATTAATAAAATTTGATATAATCAATAATGTTCTTAACTATTGATTTAAGTAAAAAAGTATTAACATACCTCTAACCTACATAAGAACTATACAATATCGCCGTTATGTTCTGAAAAAAATACTCAAGCGCTCAAACTTTGACAATTTAGTTCCAATATATTATCGGCCGTTTAATGAACCCCTTCTATCGATTCCTATTTAGGATATATCGTTGAAATGCCCGATAGTGTAGTCTAAAACTGGATTCTTATTCCTCTAATATCCTAAACGAAATTTCTTTAAAAAAATTCAAACCATCCCCGGAAAGTATGGAGTACCATATGTAAGTGGGGCCAAATTCATTATTGGTGCACCACTGAATGAAGTACTGAGGACGGAATTAGTAATAAAGCAACGCCAAGCGTATAAGTACTTCGAAGTTTGGCTGACCGAAATGGGTTCGCCGTTGTGAAACCCGTCAGGCTACTGAGGCAACTCACACCGACCATGCTTAGGTTAATTATCCCAAATACACTCCGAATGTCAGCTTTTAATTAGGAGACCAATAATTTTCAAAGTTCCTAGGGCTTTCTAAATCAATATATCCAGGCAATTCTCTATTTAATGAATTTCATGTATGTTAATTTAGATGGTCAATTCAATCCATAAAATAACTAAAAATACATTATGATGACCTGAAAAATGTTAATGCTGTTAGATATTGCTATGTAAACTAAGTTAAACTTGCTACTGAAACTAAATAAGAGTTAGTTTCTATATACCTATGAGGTTTATGTAGAAATATCCATCGGCAACATCAGTAGCGGATCCAGAAAATTCTTGAGGGGGGGGGGGGGGCGTACTTGTTTATTTTTAAATTTTTGAAGTTTCATGTAGGTCCTAATTAAAAATATTAGTGCCTAGTTACATTGTATAGTTTTATTAAATGTTTAAATACAACCCATTGTTAATTTAAGGAGTTTAAAAATAGCCCTTTTTATACAGAAATAATAATAGTTTATTGGTGTCCTCACCTTTCGTGGGGGGAGGATTTGAGCGACTAAATCTGTGTCTCAATTGTTTACTTGCTGAAAAAAAAAAAAATAATAATTCAGACCATAAAGTCATGATTCGTATTTTCGTTTTTATGTGACTACAATTACCTTCATATCCTTCAGAAGGCACAGCAAACACTCCTGAAATAGAAAAAGGGTGGTTAAACTTAGGTAGAGATTAGAAAAAAGAAGCTGCAGCGGTCCCAGGGGGGAGGGATATAAAAAAAATGTATACGAACCAAACCCAGCCCCGAATTTTTTTTCTGGAACCGCCCCTGATAAGTAGTGTTATCACAACATTCCCTTGTCCCCTACGATTGGTAGACATAAAGGACAATAAAATAAGCAAAAATTGCATCAGATGAAATTTTAAAGCAATTTTTTACCAAGCAATGTAATGTTGGCATTTACATAGTTCTCTTGATCATTGAAACATATTTGAGAATTATTTCCCGTTTAGACTGAGAAAAACATTCCCCATGCTATTTCCATATTTTTGAAGGACGTAATGTATATATAATTATCCTATAAATGTTAATGAATAAAATGATTCTTATATTTAATTCTAACTTGTTACTCGTTTAGGATAAATACAAATAATTGAATTATTCGCATGCAATCAAAAATTAATTTTGATTTAAAAAATTCATAGTGTTTCAATAATCAAAGTATAAACCCCTTTGGGGAATTCCAAAAGTACTCGTAAAATAAACAATAGATACTCTTATTTTATTATTATACAAAAGCGTTTATTATTTTTTTTTTAATATTTGTTTAGAAAAAGACATTACAATTCGATAAATAATGACCAATAATTTCATGTTGCTTTTGAATTTTATTTTAATTTAGCTTTGTTCTTAGTTTACCCAACCTTTTAGAATTTTAAGTGGTTTACTCATTCTGATAATATTTTTCCCGTTTCTTATAAAATTTTAAATCCATGGGTGAAACAGCTGCACAACGCTCAGGACAATGGCTTGCCCCACCCTAGTTTTGATTTTGGCTGCGACTCTGTATAAATTATTTACAAAAATTATAAATTTATAAAAATTTCATTCATTATAATAAAATAATCTCACCGTAAGTAAAGCAAACGAGGAGGAAAGTTATCACAACTAGTCTCATTTCAACTGATGCCGTCAGACCAATCAGTGCGAGTTAAATAGCCTCCAAGATGAGCGAGAGCTGACCAATGGGAAGCTTACACCGATCATTAAGGAAAACCTGTCATTAAGCCCAGGCAATGAGTTTTGCGTCGCACAGCGGCTAAAATTAGCGAATTATTGGACAAAATATTTATTACCTAATAGAGAAACAAAGAAGTCATTTTTACTTTCACTTACCTATATATGAAATATATAGTAAGTGGAAGTATTGCGATCGTGAAAAATTTCGACTTCCGGTTTTCAACGGAAATACACATTTTGGGGTCCCCTGAGTCGAAATGACCAAGTCCCGCGAAATGGTCTGTGTGTGTGTGTGTCTGTGTGTCTGTCTGTGTGTCTGTGTGTGTGTGTGTGTGTGTGTGAACAGACTAGCTCAAAAACTATAAACCGTGCGATCCTGAAATTGGGTATTTAGTGTAAGTATATGCCCGCGATGTGACAGCATAAATTTCATCAAAATTACTTAAAGGGAGGGGGTACTTTACTTAATAACTTTTTAGGTTTTTTTCGATTTTCTCAAAAACGGCTCTAACGATTTTGATTAAACTGAGTATTTGATCTATTTATATGCCCGAGATATGACTGTAAAAATTTCATCAAAATTGATTAACCGGAGGGGGGACCTTACTTAATAAATTTTGTAACATTTTCACGTGTTTTTTTTATTTACTCAATAAAGGCTTTAACGATTTTGATCAAACTGGGTATTTGATGTATGCATAAGCCAAAGATGTGATAGCCAACATTTCACCAAAATTGACCAACCGGAGGGGGGACTTTACCTAATAAATTTTGTATCATTTTCACGTGTTTTTTTTATTTACTCAAAGAAGGCTTTCACGATTTTGATCAAACTGGGTATTTGATGTATGCATAAGCCAAAGATGTGATAGCCAACATTTCACCAAAATTGACCTACTGGAGGGGGGACATTACTTAATAAATTTTGTATCATTTTCACGTGTTTTTTTTTTTATTCAAAAACAGCTTTAACGATTTTGATCAAACTGGGTATATGATGTATGTATATGCCCGAGATACGACTGTAAAAATTTCATCAAAATTGATCAACCGGAGGGGGGACTTTACTTAATATATTTTGTTTCATTTTCACGTGTTTTTTTTTATTTACTCAAAAACGGCTTTAACTATTTTGATCAAACTGGGTATTTGATGTATTTATATGCCAAAGATGTGATAGCCAACATTTCATCAAAATTGGTCTAACGAAGGGGACCACAACAACGCATTAATTTCTAATCTAAGTAAGTTCGTAAGTTAAAGTTGTGTGTTGCGCGCACGCACCAGATTTTTTTACTTATCACGATGGAAAGAAAAATCTGGTGCGATGCGCGCAACACACAACTTTCACTTTGGGATTAGAAATTGACGTGTTTTGTTAAATGCCATTCCTCAAAGTCACACTTATTTTTGTTTGTACTTGCTCTCTAAAGTACATTAAAAAAATTTCTTATTAAATAAAAGTTTTTGTTGCGATAATTCGGCAATGCAAGGCATAATACTCCATCGCATCCGATTTTATAATTCTCTATGTAGTTGTTGAAAACATCATTTAGTTATCATGAAATAAATAATTTCCATTAAATGAACAGAATGTCATTGATATTAAAAAATGGCATTAAAGGCGCATTGCGCATGCGTGGCTCAACGGGTTTTATGAGTTGACGGAATATTTTTCTTTTTTTCTACTGTAAATGTTTACCTGGTTTTTTTTTATATTTCATAATTAGCCATTTCTTATTTTTAGGCGTATCGATAATAATCATTATCGGTTAATTTCTCCATATAATCAAAAACAAAGGTACTTTACAGGAAATCAAAAAAGGCCTCCTCATTTAAGCCCCCTCACAACATTTTAATAATGATAGTTATGAAATAAAGTACCCCCTCCGTTTGATCAATTTTGATGAAATTGTTGGTGTAACATCGGGGGCACCCACCAAATACCCAATTCAGGTTCGTACAGTTTACAGGTTAGCATACATACATCAAATACCAATTTTGATCAAAATCGTTGGAAGCTGTTAATGAGAAAATCGAAAAAAACGTAAAACGTTTAGAAATAAAGTACCCTACCTGTTTGACCAATTTTGATGAAATTGTTGCTGTCACATCGGTGGCACATAAGTACGAGCCAAATACCCTATTTGAGGTTCGTACGGTTTATAGTTTTTGAGCTAGTCAGTTAACACATACCATTTCGCGGGACTTGGTTATTTGGACTCAGGGACTTCAAAACGTGTATTTCCGTTAAAAACCGGAAGTCTAAATTATTTACGATCGCAATACTTTCCCTTACCATATATTTTTAAGATGCCTTTTTTTTAATTTTAAGTTTTGAGTTAATAATAATCGGTAATATTTTAAAAATATTACAATTGAAGCTTATTTGTATTTCTTTATGCAATGTTTATGAAGGAATTTAAAAATATTCTCATTGCAAAAAAAAAAAAAAATTATATATCTCAAATTTTGTATTTCCATGTATATTTTATAACATATAGAAATAAACAAAAATGAAATGAAATTCTTCTTGGTAATTTTCGATTCCCTGTGGACAGTTGTTTCTCACATTTCTTTTTATCCCCAACTTTTTTCCATCGTACGTCGCTAAGTTCATTTCCTCAACGGTTTTCTTCCCGCGGCTATTGTTTAGGTTTCTTTTTTGTTGGACTTGGTGAAATGTCTCCTTACTTTGAAACATCTCTGTTGCATATTTACAAGCTTCTAAACACAGGAACTTCAAACCTTATAAAATAACTACAACAACTATGTATCGTTCGACAAACACTTCTGCTGTAGCAATAAAATTAAAATGCGTTATGTTATGTTATCAATGGAGACAAGTAGACGGAGGGGACATTGAAGTCAATACAAGGATACAAAACGAATAGACGGTTCCCTTTGTGTGATATCATAATTTTTGTTTTATTCGTGTTAACTTTCAATGAATTGGCTTTGCAGTATTCTGAAAGGTTGTTGAGGACTAATTGTGTTTCTAACGGAGTTGAGGAGAGAAAAACCATATCGTCAGCATAAAGTAGAACTACCAAGTCGTTACCATCAATTATGTTTATCCCTCTTGAATTCTTATCTTTAAAGAAAGTGATAATATCTGAAATGTAAAGAGAAAAGAAAAGCGGACTAAGAATTTCACCTTGTAGGACCCCTTCTGATACGTTCATTTCTTTTATTAGTTGCACCCCGTCTGTGACCCTGAACGTAGCGAAATCGTAAAATTTCACCATTATCCTCAAAAATTTCCCGTTTATCCCATAACTATGAAGTTTATGCCATAAATTACTGTGAGGAATGGAATCGAAGGCCCTTCTAAAGTCGATGAAAGTTGAAAAGACTTTTCTTTTTTTCAATCTTAGTTGAATGTTAATTGTGCCAGTCAGAGTGAAAATACAATCCCTACAGCCTCTGCCTTTCCTAAAACCCATTTACTCTTCAGGGATCAGGCTTGTTGAATCCAACCTATTGTATATAATGCGGGTGAAGATAGTGGAGAATAGTGTTAAATATTGCTAATCCTCTGTAATTTTCTGGGTTTAGTGGATCTCCTTTTTTGTGCAAGAGAAACATTTTTATAGAAGACCACTGTTTCGGGGTATTTTCGGATTCCCTTATTTTGTTAAAAAGATTAAGAAGATATGAGATCCAAGAGTCGTTAAAAAAACAGTAGCACTCATTTGGGATTATATCAAATCCTACAGCTTTTTTTGGTTTACAGTTTTTAATACTTGTTCTTAATTCAGACAAAGTAATTTCTGAATCTAAAACGGGATGGAAAAAACTTGGAAATTCGTAGCTGATAGACAATTTTCGTGGTAGAGTATTATCGTAGAATTGTTCCCAGTTCTCTAAACTGATGGGACACTGGACAAATTTTCTAATTCTATAATACTTGATGACAGACCAAAAGTCAGAGGGATTTTTAATATTTCTTAATTTGGTCTTTAAATCTTCAAAATATTCTGCTTTGTATGGTTTCACCATTTGTTGATAATGTTTTTTTGCCTTAAGGTACTTATTCACCAAGTCTTCGGCAAATCGAGATTTTCTACAATCTTTGTATAGTTTTCGGGTCTGTTTTTTGGCGTGGGAACAATCATAGTTAAACCATGGTTTATTTAACCTTCCTGAATACTTATTAGTATTATACATTTTTTTTAGTGTACCTGATTCCAACATTAGGTTCTGCAGAACATTTACAAAATATGTATACAGTTCATCTGTTGTTGTGTTTTCCGCAATATTGATATGATTGTCTCTAAGACATATCTGTAGTTTGTTGAGACTTGATTCCGTTCAATTGAGATAATGGGATGAAATATGAAAAAAAATCAAGTTAACATATAGAGGGGAAAAAAAGAAAAAATATTCCGTCAACCCATAAAACTTGTTGAGCCCACGCATGTGGAATACGCCTTTAAGGACAGACCATTGTTCATAAATAAAGCCGATCTGTTCATTTATTGGAAATATTAGTTTCAAGGTAACTAAATGAAGTTTTTACAACTACATAGAGAATTATAAAATCAGAGGACTTGGAGTATTAAGCTTGCATTGCCGAAGTATCACAAGCAAAAAGATTTATTTAATAATAAAAAAAAATTGTTTTTTATAGAGCAAATAAAAAAAAAAAAAATTTTCCTGATTGGAAATGATTCATATACCATAAAATATTTGTATTTTTTTTTTAGTTTTCGTTTGTATCAGACATCTTATTTATGTATAGTCTTTTTACTTTCACTTACCTATATATGAAATATACAGTAAGTGGAAGTATTGCGATCGTGAAAAATTTCGACTTCCGGTTTTCAACGGAAATACACGTTTTGGGGTCCTCTGAGTCCAAATGACCAAGTCCCGCGAAATGGTCTGTGTGTGTGTGTGTGTGTGTGTGTGTGTGTGTGTGTGTGTGTGTGTGTGTGTGTGTGTGTGTGTGTGTGTGTGTGTGTGTGTGTGTGTGTGTGTGTGTGTGTGTGTGAACAGACTAGCTCAAAAACTATAAACCGTGCGAACCTGAAATTTGGTATTTAGTTTAGGTATATGCCATCAATGTGACAGCAAAAATTTCATCAAAATTGCTCAAAGGGAGAGGGTACTTTATTTAATAACTTTTTGATTTTTTTCGATTTTCCCAAAAACGGCTCTAACGATTTTGATTAAACTGAGTATTTGATGTACTAATATGCCTGCGATATGACTGTAAAAATTTCACAAAATTGATTAACCGGAGGGCGGACTTTACTTAAAAAATTTCGTATCATTTTCCCGTGTTTTTTTTATTTACTCAAAAACTGCTTAAACGATTTTGATCAAACTGGGTATTTGATGTACGTATATGCCCGAGATATGACTGTAAAAATTTCATCAAAATTGATTAAACGGAGGGGGGACTTTACTTAAAAAATTTCGTATCATTTTCACGTGTTTTTTTTTATTTACTCAAAAACAACTTTAACGATTTTGATCAAACTGGGTATTTGATGTATTTATATGCCCGAGATATGACTGTAGAAATTTCATGAAAATTGATTTACCGGAGGGGGAACTTTATTTAATAAATTTCGTATCATTTTCACGTGTTTTTTTTATTTACTCAAAAACTGCTTTAACGATTTTGATCAAACTGGGTATTTGATGTATTTATATGTTGCAGATGTGATAGCCCGCATTTCATCAAAATTGCTCAAACGGAGGGGGCACTTTATTTCTGAACTATTTTTGCAATTTTTACCTTTTTTTCGATTTTCTCAGAAACGGCTTTAACGATTTTCATCAAATTCGTCATGTTTAATGAAAATTAAGTGTTCTTTATAATATCAGGTAAGTTTTATCATTATTAAAATGTTCTGGTGGGGCTTAAATGGGGTAGGGGCCTTTTTTGTTTGTTTGTTTTTGTTTCCTATGAAGTATCTTTGTATTTGTTTATATGGAGAAATAAACTGTCTCTCATTACGCCTAAAAATAAAAAAATGGCTAAATATGAGATATGATAAAAACCAAGTAAACATATAGAGGAGGAAAAAGAAAAATATTCAGTCAACTCATAAAACACGTTGAGCCCACGCAGGACGCTTTTAATGACAGACCATTGATCATAATTAATGCCCTTCTGTTCATTTAATGGAAATGATTTGTTTCATGGGAAATAAATGAAATATTCAACAAGTACATAGAGAATTATAAAATCAGTCGACTTGGAGTATTATGCTTGCATTGCCGAATTATCTCAAGTAAAAACTTTTATTTAATAATAAAAGAAATTAGTGTTTTTTATAGAGCAAATGAAAACAAAAATAAGAAATGAATGTGGAAAAATGTGTAACTGAGTGAGAAGTGGCATTAACATAACGCATTAATTTCTAATCTAAGTTGGTAAGTTAAAGTTGTGTGTTGCGCGCACGCACCAGATCTTTATATTATGGAAATTCATTTGTATGTTTTTAAATAATTTGTATTGATAAACTTTGATACCATTCCATTGTTTGTAAAAATAAAATCCTATTTCGTACTTGAATATTTGTTTTACCTACCATGATTTTTTTTCTATCCATTTTACTCTTAAATTTTTTAAATATTTTTACTTTCACTTACCTATATATGAAATATATAGTAAGTGGAAGTATTGCGATCGTGAAAAATTTCGACTTCCGGTTTTCAACGGAAATACACGTTTTGGGGTCCCCTGAGTCCAAATGACCAAGTCCCGCGAAATGGTCTGTGTGTGTGTGTGTGTGTGTGTGTGTGTGTGTGTGTGTGTGTGTGTGTGTGTGTGTGTGTGTGTGTGTGTGTGTGTGTGTGTGTGTGTGTGTGTGTGTGTGTGTGTGTGTGTGTGTGTGAACATACTAGCTCAAAAAGTATAAGCCGTGCGAATCTGAAATTGGGTATTTAGAGTATGTGTATGCCCGTGATGTGACAGCAAAAATTTCATCAAAATTGCTCAAAGGGAGGGGGTACTTTATTTAATAACTTTTTAATTTTTTTTCGATTTTCTCAAAAACGGCTCTAACGATTTTGATTAAACTGAGTATTTGATGTATGTGTATGCCAAAGATGCGATAGCCAACATTACATCAAAATTGATCAACCGGAGGGGGGACTTTACTTAGTAAATTTTGTATCATTTTTACGTGTTTTTTTTTTATTTACTCAAAAAAGGCTTTAACGATTTTGATCAAACTGGGTATTTGATGTATGTATATGCCAAAGATGTGATAGCCAACATTTCATCCAAATTGGTTTAACGGAGGGGGCACTTTATTTCATAACTTTTTAACCAATTTTTACCTTTTTTTCGATTATATTAAAAACGGCTTTAACGATTTTCATCAAATTCGTGGTGTTTAATGAAAGTTAGGTGTTCTTTAATATCAGGTAAGCTTTATCATTATTAAAATGTTCTGAGGGGGCTTAAATGGGGAAGGAGCCTTTTTTGTTTTCCTATAAAGTACCTTTGTATTGGTTTATATGGAGAAATTATCTGTCTCTCGTTTTGCCTAAAAATAAGAAATGGCTAAATATGAGATATGATAAAAATCAAGGAAACATATAGAGGAGAAAAAAAGAAAAATATTCAGTCAACTCATAAGTTGAGCGCAAGCCGAGTACGCGTTTAATGACAGACCATTGTTCATAATTAAAGCCGTTTTCTTCATTTGAGAAGTGGCAATTAACAAAATGCATTAATTTCTAATCTAAGTAAGTTTGTAAGTGAAAGTTGTGTGTTGCGCGCACGCACCAGATTTTTTTTAATGATATGGATGAAAAATTAAATATTTACTTTATTTTGAATAACAAAGTAATAATGAGATCATAGAGATGCAGAAAAGATATTATAACAATATTAAATTGTTAAAGGATATAGAATTACTGACATGAGGAAGTGAATAGAACGTCCCTCTAATATCATTAATTAAGCCAAGACCACAATAATCATCCTTCCTTAATACAGACAACTCCATATGCAGATCTCTATCACAAATCCCTAACCTCTCCAACAATGACAAACATTTATGTTCCACTAACCCTTATTTATGCATAACCTTTAAATCTCATTACATTCTTTCAAAACTCTACACTCCTCTGAAAAACGCCATTCCTCCTACACACCTCTCTCAGGTAGTATACTACATCCCAAATGCTCCTCTAAATCTAATTCCTGTTACATTTGTAAAACCAAAAATCCCAACATAAATACTCCATTACCTCTCTTAACTATTCTGCTTAAAATTTCTAATAACACACCTTACTTTTCAAACACTCCTTTTATATTGAAAATCACCAAAATTTGGGGTGATTCTCAATCACGACAAACATCTTATCATGGATATGGTCATCAGTAACCATGAACAAAATTCCATGAATTCAAAGACTGATAAATGAAACTTATTATCCTTAGCCTATTCCCAATTTTTTCATTTTTTAAAACATCTATAGCCTATCAACCCTACACCACTATTATTAAAATATTTTTTGTAATTCCCTGGTCCCCTTCAACTCAATTACTTTTATAACTTTTTCATCATTTGTTTAGAATTTCATCCCCATCCACCATTTACCAATACTCTAAGTCATTTTATAAATACTTTTATTTTTATTAATACCATAAACACGGGCGACTTGAGCCCAGATTTTGAAATATTTAACATTATTTTTGAAAATAGGAACAACATATTGTTTTCTTTGACATATTCACCTTATATGATTAAACTACAGTTTATTATGAATAATTTAACTTATGATATGCATGGTTTGCGACTGGAAATTTTTTTTATTTCATTTATTTAATTTGGGCTCAAGTTACTCTTAAGGTTGACCAAAGACTCAATTCCCATTGGAGATAATATTTGAAGGCAGTTTGAGTTCAAGTTAGAGGATGGTGATTAGAAAAAATAATTTCTGAACATCCAGTAAACATCAAAACGTTAATTTTAAAGACAAATATTATTTTAAAACATAATTTTAATAATGCTAGTTTTGAAATATAATTTAAACATTATTTCGAGCAACACTTTAAAGATAATGTCCATATATAATTAGTTAAGCATATAAAAATGTTCAGAGTCCATTTAAAGAAAACAAACCTCTGTTATTTAGTTTTGGGGGATTATTATAACGATGACACTCCATCTTGTTCCATTTTACCAGAACGAAATTGCCTATTTCTATGACATCTTTCGTTACAGGCGCCGGTTTTAGTGATGATTTTGCTTTGAGAGAGCTCGTAGACAAGTGACCTATATGTTCCTCATCACTATGAGATACTGATGTCGCTGTTAACTTAAACTGATTGCATCATCATCTTCTGATGTAGAGTCATCCAAAGTTATTCTTTTCGAATGTTGGGCCAGGGTTTTTTTTTTTTTTTAAAGACACCTTCACTTTCAGACCATTTTCCTGGATTTTGCTGTTTTCCACAGATAGAGGCACTGATAGACTGATAGAGCGAAATTCGGACACACTTTCAATCTGTTCTGGAGGCACTTGGAGCTTTTTAGTCGTAACAGATTTATCCCTCTTCTCTTGCATCCTTTGAATAAATGCATCCTTAATCATAGATAATCTGCATTTTCATTGGATTTGTCTTGATTTGGTAAACGGCTTACAATCTGATTTTCATCTAATGGCACTAATTCAGCTTTACTGAAGCCTGCCTTTCCTTCTGATAGTGCCACTGTCAATTTTATTAAATCCCACCGCTTCTCGCTGCATCATTCTCTTACTCTGTAACTCTTTCATTCTGTTACTTCCAGACATTTTTCCAACTTTTCGAGGGTAAAGTCAGCATATGTTTTCCAGGCTCCGGCCAACAAAACATTAGGATTCAAAAATTTGAAATGTGGTCACGGTCACTTCAGCCCCTGGGCTCAAGTAACCCGTATTTTTAGATAATGTGTAGAAGCTTTGCTTAATAACATACTATACAATTAATGAGTTATTTAGGACTTAAACAGGCCTCAATTTGTTTTGACAATAAATTTTGTATGAAATGTATGAGGTTACCTTCAGTTTTAGACTATTCCTGTTGTTTATACAGGCTAAAGTTTGCAGAGTGAAATAAAAAAACAACAGGTGTGTAGTTCGCAAAACTAGTTCTACTCCAATTGGTGATTTCTCAAACCCTCTAAACTCGCACTATTGTCTACCTAGTGCTTCTGCCTACCAGCATAGCATTGAATGGTGTTGTTAAACTTATTTCGGAAATACCCAGAGAACCAAACTTCTTTTTTCAGTTTTTGGGCCCAAGTTAGCCCCCAGGGCTCAAGTAACCTGTGTTTACGGTACTCTTTAAATAAACAAGCATTATTGATTTGCTAAATGTTAGAGTTCTATAGTTTATCTCTACTAAACAAAGTCTTAAATAAAAAATTAATTCATTTATGGTGGCCTTTTCCTCTTACCTTTAAAGTTTAATATTATGTTAGACATCTTATCTGCTTTGTGGTAGAGAGGCAGAATACCTCCACATTTTCAATAACAGTCATTCTGAATCAGAGGACATTACAGGTCTGTGTTATTTATTATTCTATTTATTGACTGTTTACCTATCTCAATTTTAATTTTCCCTCATCCATTCACATCAAATCATTCAACATTTACAGAACTTATCATCGATTCTGTATCTTTAAACCATTTAATATTGTTTTTCATTAGTATATTTTATTTATATAACCTACTTTCTTCTTTGTACATATCTATGATCTCATTATTACATTATTTTCTTTGTTATTCAAAATAATTTCAATTTTAAATTTTTCATCCATAATGTCAATCAAAAACAAACAAAAAAATATTTTTCCATCTGCATGTTGAAATTACTTTTCTTGTGTTATAACATAATATTACAACACAAGAAAATGCTTCTCTTCTACAACCTCTAAGTGTATTTCTTAATTTATTAATTATACTTTTTAATTTATGGCTGTTCAGTTCCATGAGTGTAGGAGACGTCTACTGGTTATGGACACATTAAAGAAAAATTAATTTCTTTGATTGATAATTTTATTCAGACGACTTAATATGATTTACAATGGTTAACAAATGTAACAATAGCAATAAATTGGAATTTTAGGTAAAATGAGATAAATAAGGAAGGTACATTTAAATATGACAATCACACAAAAAGTGTGAGTCGACAATGAATGATATAAGTAAGTATGAACAGCAATAGTATGTTATAAAAAAAAATTTAATGGTTTGACTTATTGATATGTATTGATTGTTTAGTGATTGTTATTGATATGTATTTGATTATAAATGGGAGACATAAATAAGTATAAATTAATATAACTTCATTGTAAAATATAATATTTTGATATTGATATATTTAATAGGGTCTTGAGGATGGCCAAAGTGGGCCCGAAATGTTGACTATGTTGAATAAAGATGTGATATAATAAAAAAAAGGTTGATTGGTTCAATAAAGAAATAAAATAGAAATATTTTAATCTGTCTTATTTTTAAAACTAAATTCAAAATTATCAATCACATTTCTACTCTATATTCATCTGTATTTATATTTTTTATTCATTTGTTATTACTAATTACTATTATATCTACCTTATTAATATTCTTTTGATCTGTAATTTAATATAATTTTTAAATATTTTCATTGTTTGTCATCTTGTTTTATAACTCTTACCCAGTGAGCAAAAAGTCAAATTTAGCCCAAATAAGAAGTATGGAGGCGTAGTAAATAAGTTTATATTAGGGGTCATATTAATAACAACATACTCAAAGTACCGATGGGTTGAAGATAAGCTGAAGTGGGGGGGGGGGGGGGTCTTTAAAGGTCATGAGTTCTTCGTACATCTAACGTTTCCTCACTATCACGTTTGACATTCAAGATTCCGGAAAAGGTAACAAAAGGGGTTCTTCATGGATAGTCCCTCAGTCCAGTGCGGTTTATTCTCCTTATATCGGTCATAGAACAATATTTAAGCACAAGTTACAAAATATGTATAAAAGTGAATGCTTAATGTGAAATTCTTCTTCTTATATATGCAGACAACTTGAATTTTCACTTTCATATTTTTGGAAATTTTCACTATAATACGACTCAAAAGCTCGCATATTTCAATGGATTATAGAATATGTTGCAACTAAAGTCAGGTATTCATTTGAAATGTACATATTATAATTTGTGTTAAAACTTATAATCGGTCAAATAATTAGACAATTTTAATATCTCATTCCTGATAAGATCTATGATGTTATAGCAAAACTGATCAATATATAAAAGTTATGCCTGAAAAGTAGGAAAATTTAACTTAATCACTTGTTCACTGGGATTACAGATATTTAGCCCAGAGAAGACCTGAATCTCGGGTCAAAATGTTGGCACAATATATGTAAATTTCAAATCTAAATTTTACAATTTAAATTTTCATTAAATTTCACAATATTTATTTATTGATCATGAACTGTGGATAGATAGTGAACAGTATTGCTACTATAGTAATGATGCCCTCCTTGCTTAAAATTTATGATATTTCAGTTACATTATTGGGGCATACATTGTAAAATAAATTAATATTTTTCAGTTGGGTCATTATTCTTGGTGACTGATGATATATATATATATTTAACCTTCTGTTACTTGCATTACCTTTATGTAAAGTTCTAGTCGCGGTCAGTGAGGTGAGGCACCAGAAAAAATGTTAATAATCTTTTTTTTATTTTATATTTATTTGTATAGTGGATAAATAGAATTGGCTATAATTAAAGAAGTAATTTTAATATCATTTATTACATTAATATTATATTATTATAATATTGATTAATGTTAATAATTTTATTTTAAAAAATGTTATTATGAAAAATAAATAATATAAAATACACCACATAATAAATAAAATACACTGAGAAATTTTTTAAAAATATAAATATATAAGTAATAAAAATAGATTATCTTCTTAATCCTTATGATGAATTAATTAATTATTTCCACTGTAACAATTATTGAAACAAAAAATAACTACACATTTTTGAATATCCTCCTTTCCCAACCACAGATAATGGCAAACTGTATTTTTCTTGTAAAACTAACTAAATTAAACCTGAAATTTTCATAATAACTCATAAATTAGGTAACTTACCTAATTTAGTTACATATGTCACGAACCCATTGTCAAAACATTTTTTTTACAGAAAATATCTAACTGAGTCATTAGCTAATTTTATAATATTACATTACATTGACAGTCACTACATTCTTCAGTTTCTAAATTAGTCTTATGTAATAGCATAAACATACATTAGCTACAGCGCCAACAAACCCTAGTTGAAGAGAGCCAACTGAACCCACAGGAGAGATCATATGAAAGATGGCTGTTAGGACAGGGGAGAACAACCAAACAAGAAACTGGTTAGTTGAAAAAGGTTAGGTTCTTCAAAGGAGTTTGGGGCTTTGTGAACAGAGTCGGAGTCAAATGTTTTGCCATGCCTTAAAACCAAATTTACTGAAAATATAAAAATTTACTTACAGGCTGTCAAATCAATCAATGAAGCACACTCTTCTCTACACTGTTAGTATTGGACTGAAACCTCAGGACTCGACCCCCGAGGTCGACTGGGTCACATGGTATGATGGTGGCGCCTTCAAAACAGGTGTGATAGAAACTATAAGCCAAAGGCCAACCTACTTCCTATGCCAACCAACCCCGCTCTCCCCTAATTTAAAGACCAAAATATTTTAATTGGTCTTAAATAAATTTTATCCTAGAAATGCTGTAGAAAAGGTATGGGCTAGAAATCTTGACCTTGTAATTAATTGAACAAAACAGTGGCAAAAAACAGAAAGGAAAAATAAATATATATATAAAATTAATGTATATACACACTAGGCAGAAATATACAAGGTCTAGCAGAAAATATTCAATGATCCTTTTGGGAATATGATGTGGGCATATACAGTTTTGTACTACCCACTAATAAAGTTAAAAATATACATACCAATTTAAAAAATTAAGTAAGTAAGGATCTACAGTCCAATTCGGTTTATAAAATAGATTGCCTTAGATGCCCAGCAACATACATTGGGGAAACAAAACAATATTTAAATGATAGAATATATCAGCATAAAAACGACTGCAAAAATAGCCAAAAAAAATAATAATAAATCAGCTTCAGTGAAACACTCAGATGACATAAAACATAAATTTTATTTTGAAGCTGCGCAAATTTTAAATAAAGAAGCAACTAGCACTAGAAGGAAACTATTAGAAGCGATACATATTTCGGAAAACTAGTATATAAAAAATACTATAAATTTCACTCTTCACTGCTTTCTTTGTACTTATAATTGACGTAAATGTTTGTTGAATAATGTTTGTATTTCAATTTCAATCGTCTGGTTGTGAATGGGGACCTCTCCTCTACAACTAAACCTCTCCCCCCTCTCCTCCACTCAGCTTCAAAATGTTATATAAGTAATCAGTTTCTCCTTTATAAATTTTAAAACTGACTCTATGAACCTAAACCAATTCTATGGTGAAATATTACAAAAAATCAATTCATAATGAACAATAATAACTTTATTATAGTATAAAGACAGAGTATCGGTCTTTTTTTTTTTTTGTGTGTGTGTTTGCGTGTAATAAAATTAAAATTTAACAATGTAAATGTTTGCTTTATGATGTCCCTTATCCTTATGCTGGTTTTGAACTTTGAACACCACATATCTGTTCCCAGGGATGTACTGGTGTAGCTGGCAATAAATTTAATTTCATATAATTACAATGTATTCGAGGGACTGGGGTAAAAAAAAAAAAAGTACGTAAATTTTTAATGACAAACCATCAGCTGTGGTGTTTTTATAAAAAGTTTTTAACTTATAGAAGAATAATTACCAGTCACATTTCAGGTAATTTTTAATATCTCTGTTATATTTGTGGTAGCATTTGTAAATTGAGGCGTTCGGCCGAATAACGGTCCATGTTACATTTTTGCGAATTCGAGTATTTTACTTGTTTTATTGTAGCATCTCCTAAATGTCTTAAGCTAATTTCTATACCCTATACCTTCCCTCTCATGAGAATTTTATGGAATAACGGTCTATGTTAGTTCCCCAGACGAAAAAGTAATCCCCAATTTAGCAAATTGATTTTACTGTCTCATGTAAAGTTTCGAAAAATCACATAGACCATTATTCGCCCCAACCCTTCAAATATTGATGTTTTAGCATATTGATTAATTTATTGTTGTGAATATTGGATATTTATTTTTATCACTTTAAACAGTTTTTTTTTTTGGTTTGTTATGATTAAGTCTTTACAAGTTTGTTAATTTTAAAAAATTAGGCTTTATCTATTCAATAACTAGTTAGTGACCTTGATTTTTCTTACAGCAATGATGATGGCCAAAGGCTGTTTGCTGAAATAAAGTGAATAAAATGTGTTGAGACTTAATTAATGGTCACCTTAATCCTTATGTTTGAATTATATCTTTCATTTTGAGCAAAGTTGACGTTTTTCAAATTAAATGTTTTTATTTTTTTATTTTTGTTAAGGCTGAGCAAGGCTTGTTTTATATCTCTCACCCAGTGAGCAAAAAGTCAAATTTAGCCCAAAAAAGAAGTATGGAGGCGTAGTAAATACACCTTCACAATTAATGCACTGCTAAAGTTTACTTAGAATTTAAGAGAATTTATAAAAGAAAACTGAAGAAAATTTATAAAAGATGAGTAATTCTACTGAAGGCTGAATGGTGTAGATCTAGTCATTTGACTGATTTTTTATTTGTGTTTATTCTTGCATTCCTTGTTTAGTTTAGTTTACTTTCAGCAAAGTTTGGTTTAGTATTGTACTTTAAGCGTTGTTATGCCAATTATAGAATTTAATGTTGTTATTTTATAGATGTTGCTGTTGCTGTTGTTGTTATTGATGTATGGACATATAAATATTTATTAAAACAAATGCACAACAAGGGTAGGGGGAAGAAACTAAAAATGAAAAATCAATTTTTATTTTTTTTTTATAATTTCTTACTTGAAAAACTTTAACCCTTTTATATTTTCCACCTTTATTCTACATTGTCTGTTTTGGGCCCATCTCACCCATCTTCAAGACTATAAATTATTAAATTCTCACCCACGTCGTGTGATTGTCATATTTCCCATTTGTCTTATTTTTTTTTTATTTACTTAAAACAGTATACTCTTTATACAGTCATGCTGCCCCTCCCCCCCCCCCCCCAGCCCCCCGGGATAAAGAGTAGTCTGTTTTATCTAAATAAAAGAACTAAGACAAAGTGGAAATCACACAACACTTAGTGAGAAGTTAATTATTTATAGTCTTGAAGTTGGGAGAGATGAGCCTGAAATGTTGATAATATAGAATAAAGATGGAGAACATTAAACGTTAAAGTTCTTCAAGTAACACTTTGCATAAAAATAATAATGTTACAACCGAAATTTAAAGTAATTTCAACATGAAAATGTTAACTTTAAAAACTCTTTTTTTTTTGTTTATTAATTTTGTATATGATATATATTATACACATTATATTTTTCTGCGGCAAAACCCCAAAAAGAAATAAATAAATATCTTATTATTATTATAGTTAAGTTGTTGAACCCTCATAACAAATCATCTTCTGGTGCTCAATAAATTACCATAGACGGCTTCTCACCGGTGTTGATGGGTTAGGTGGGTAAGGAAGCAAGTTTTAAGGAAAGACGGTAAAAATAATGGCTTCAGGAGAAACAGCCAATTGATCAAAGTGTTTCAGAAGGGATAAACAAAATCTAAAATTAAATTGAAGAAAAAAATAATTCTGCATGAATTATAAAGTTATGGTAGAACCACTAATAGCAGAAACCAGAGATGAGCCCAAAACCATGCTAACCCAACATATTTCTGATATTTTACCTAACCCACAACCATTACTAGTGTGTGTTGGGTAGTACCACTGGGTGTTGAACAGGCTGGGGAGAAGTTGTTTCTAGTAATTGGCCAAGCACCAGCAGAGGAAGGCAATTTCAATCAGCATCATAATTAGGCTTCTTTTAGAGTGTCAATGAAGTATTATTCATTCAGAGTGTACCTATAGGTGAATCTATTTACATGTATTTTTCGAAGATGTTTGTAATTTAATCGATTTCAGCTAAAAACATATTGCATTATGGCTACAATGGCTCGGTAACCTATTACAACCCACCCAGTGGGGAGATAATGCGATCCTTGACCCAGTGACGACTAATGTTGATGTGGCATCTGGCAGTATACTAAACATCTTATTATCCCTGCCATATTTACCATATTGAATATGAATAAAAATAAATTTATAAAAATAATTCCCTTCTTGACTTATCTAAATTTCTCCTTCCATAGCTCCTTAAGTATCAGATCAAGCCTAAAAGCGTATAAGACCTCTTTTGTAGAGAAATTTATGAAAATTAATTAAGTATACATGTATTCGCCCTAGTCTGTGAGTTATTGACAAAAAACTAAAAAAAGTGACCTTTAGGATGCTTAAGTTGGAGTTCTAAATGTTGCCTATCCAGGTGTAACCAGGATAGGGATCTTTAACAAGTACCTGACATTATACAGGCTCGAGACCTCCATTTTACTTCCTATCCACCCATCAGCAGTAAATGGTTCATGACACCTTTCCATACAACTGTTCCCAAATTGTTGACACCTCCCCATACAACTGTTCAGTGTGCCCCCCCCCCCAGTCTTCCCCTCTATTATTCCTTTGTTGCTTAGATTAAAATGAATCCTCTTCATTCCTACCAGTTATGCGAATACAATTCTTGAGATCCCCATCTCTTTAATATTGGGTCATTTTACCCAAGAAAATTGTTATAGTTTTCTTGGCTAACTACTAAGAATGTGACAGTATGGGTATATTTAAAAAATGTACCCATCTTTAGATATTCAATTATTGCAATATCAATCTCCTATGTCATGTTCACAATTTTCACAAGTTCCTCTAGTGTTGAAACCTCACTACTAATATCTTCATATCTTTATACTATCTTTATATCTAAAAAATATATATTACTAATATAATTTATTTTTTGAAGAGAAAAGATTTGGCTCCGCCGGGAGTCGAACCCGGGTCTCCTGCGTTACATGCGAGGATGCTAACCGCTACACCACAGAGCCCGGCTCAAGGCAGAGCAAATCCTTCCTCTTCACTGATAACCACTCACCCCTATCTCACAAGCCCTGCGAGTAGCAGCGGGAGGTGGACAAATTTTGTCCAATTTATGGTATTTTATTGACTTAAGTCAAAAATGACTTATTTTATTGACTATTATTAAAATATTAAAATATTAAAATATTAAAATATTAAAATTATTAAAATATTAAAATGACTTATTTTATTGACTTAAGTCATTTTTGACTTAAGTCAATAAAATACCATAAATTGGACAAAATTTGTCCACCTCCCGCTGCTACTCGCAGGGCTTGTGAGATAGGGGTGAGTGGGTATCAGTGAAGAGGAAGGATTTGCTCTGCCTTGAGCCGGGCTCTGTGGTGTAGCGGTTAGCATCCTCGCATGTAACGCAGGAGACCCGGGTTCGACTCCCGGCGGAGCCAAATCTTTTCTCTTCAAAAAAATAAATTATTTAAAAAAATAATTTAAAAATGGTGGTCAGCCACAAATTAGGATTAGATTAATTAAAATAATTTAAACAAATTGACTTAAGTCAATAAAATACCATAAATTGGACAAAATTTGTCCACCTCCCGCTGCTACTCGCAGGGCTTGTGAGATAGGGGTGAGTGGGTATCAGTGAAGAGGAAGGATTTGCTCTGCCTTGAGCCGGGCTCTGTGGTGTAGCGGTTAGCATCCTCGCATGTAACGCAGGAGACCCGGGTTCGACTCCCGGCGGAGCCAAATCTTTTCTCTTCAAAAAATAAATTATTTAAAAAAAATAATTTAAAAATGGTGGTCAGCCACAAATTAGGATTAGATTAATTAAAATAATTTAAATAATTGACTTAAGTCAATAAAATACCATAAATTGGACAAAATTTGTCCACCTCCCTCTGCTACTCGCAGGGCTTGTGAGATAGGGGTGAGTGGGTATCAGTGAAGAGGAAGGATTTGCTCTGCCTTGAGCCGGGCTCTGTGGTGTAGCGGTTAGCATCCTCGCATGTAACGCAGGAGACCCGGGTTCGACTCCCGGCGGAGCCAAATCTTTTCTCTTCAAAAAATAAATTATTTAAAAAAAAAATAATTTAAAAATGGTGGTCAGCCACAAATTAGGATTAGATTAATTATATTACTAATATATATCTAATATGTATATATATATATATATTATTAGTAGATATCTAAAAAAGATGTCTACTAATATCTTTATATAAAAAAACTGCTTGAGCAAGAATTTCCTGTTCAAGCTCTTCAATGTGTTCTTACTCAGCATTAACAAAAATTAAAAAAAAATTCAATTTGAAAAACATCAAGCATCAATCTAAATAAGAATCAGACAAATTCGCACATCCCAAGTCCATGTTCTTAGTTAACTTATCCTATTTAACAAAAATACTCGATCAACTTTCCATTTAAAAGCTAATATGAAAGAGAATTATATACTGTACTTTACTGTGTATGCCAAAGAAGTTTTTACTAAGTTAAAGAAGTTAATTGAGTGACTGGACAAAAGAATTGTATAGACAAAGAAAACAATATTGTTTATGAAAATAGTAATAGTGAATGATATTCAGAGAAAAGAAACTTATGATGTAAAAAATGATGTTAAGACAATGGTGCTGTTGTGCTGGTTTGGTTGTATTGAGTATCTTTTCAGAAACCCAAAATTGACTAATGGAAAAAATTAACGCACCACTCAATATTTTTTAGTTAAAATTAATTTTGACCAACAATTGGTTACTTACCATTTTATTTTTGACTAACTATTGGTATTTAGGTAGTAATAGTGTAAATATAAACACTAAATAATGCTTTGGTTACTCTTTATAATTCCATTTTCACATGCCCTGTCTATCTATCATAGCATTATTTAGCACAATGTAAAAATCGTTTTCACCTCCATTCTTTCTCTTGTATTCATTCGCCCAACTTTATAAATTTTCTTCAATGGCCCCAGTAAGGCATGTAAGTGAATATAATTGTGTTAAGGCTGTGATATTAATAGAGGAGGGATACAGTCAGGGTGAAGTCGCTAGGAGACTGGGTGTACATCACTTGTCAATAACCAGGGTTCTTAGCATTTTAGGCAGGCAGGACTGTCATTCTATAAGTCACTGAAGAAGGAAAGTGCTGGGCCGGCCTAGATGTACGGCAGAAAGAGATGATAGGTACATCTGACACCTAGCTTTAGAAAACTGGAGCGTTACCGGAAATGAGATAAGAAGTCTCATAAGGCAAGTCCGAAATATTTCCATTTCTACCAGGACTGTAAGAAGAAGGCTAAATGAAAATGAAAATAAGGTGGCATTTCTGCCAACATCTGAATTGGTTGTTAAGCGGGGAAGGTCTTTAACATCAAAGAGGTATCTAGAAGACATAATCGAGGAACATGTAGTGTGATTTGCACCCAACATCGATGATGGATTCTTGCTAATGGACGATAATTCCAGACCCGATAGAACATGAATTGTTGATCACTACCTGAATGAGGTTGGGATTCAGTGCTTGGTGTGGCCACCCCGGAGTCCTAACTTAAATCCAATTGAACACATTTGGAACAAGTTAAGCAAAGAGTACAACTACGAAACTCATGCCCTACCATCCTTGAAGAACTGGAAAGAGCTGTTGTTGATGAATGGGACGATTTTCCTCATGGTTCAAGTAAAAAACTCTTTGAATCAATGGAAAGGCATTTAAGATATTGATTCGTGCCAGAGGTGGAAAAACTCTTATTGATAAACAGGTTTCTAGATATCTGTAAAAGTATGTTTGCTTTTAATTTTTTTCCCAAGTTGGTCACTTTTATTTTCAATATTTTTCTTTAATCATTTTTTTACCTTTTATTGCTTATATAGAATAAAATTTTGTATTAAAATTGCTTATTTTTTCAACCTAAAATACTTTTCAAGGTCAAAATTTGCATAAATTGGAAATTTTCGAAAAAAAAATAAGGGTGGAGCGTTAATTTTGTCCATCAGTGTAATATTTTTCAAAATCTGGGAAAATTTTACCAGTTTATGGTATTTTTTATATGTAGTAAATAAATGCTTTTGTAAATAAATGTTTTTTTAAATAAATGCTTTCATTAATTAAATTTTACACTTTATGCTATAATTATCATTCAAGGGTTAAATTTAATAAAAACGATTTGTAGTTCAATAAGCAACTTTATTTTACATAATTAAAAAAATGGGTAGGTATTTGGATCAATAATAACAAAAGAAAAGTTGTGAGATATATTAAAATCATGTTTATTTTTAATGAATTATTTCATCTTCACTGTATATTAAAATTATTAGTTAAAATATATAAAACACTATAGTAATGATGGATATATTATTTTTTAACATTGCTCAACATTATTATATCACATAACAGCAAAATTTCATAAATAATATATTAGAATGGTACTTTATTGCATGGAAAAATAAAATGGTAAACTATATTTAAAAACTGTACAAGGCATATTATTATAAAATTATATAATATACATATTTATTTACAATCTAAAATACACAATGGTGGCTCATAAATAAATAATATTTACACATTACTTTAGGCAGTACATAGATAATGAGCTAATTTTGATTTATATTATATTTATATATTGCTACAGTAAAGCTCTATCAGTTTGATCACAATAAAATTGGTATTCAATTTACACCTTAACTATATTTTGTGAACTTGGTCTTGATCATTTTCACTTAAAAACCTAGTTATAATTCATAAGAATACTTCTACACCTAAAATCCCAACATATTTTTTTCATGTTACAGGTGAGCTGTTGGTATTTTCATAAAAAACAAATAACGTTACAGGATGTACAAACATTTTATTTGAATGTAATAACAGTAATGACTTTTTTGTTTATTCAACATTAAACAATAATATGAACCTTATAGTTCTTTAAATTATGATTGACGTGTAACCATCTGCATACTGTAGGGATAGTATCAGGTTTCTAATTTGCAATGGTTCTAATGAGTAACACTTAAACCAAGTTCACAATTAATTTTATTTTCTGTACAAGACTAAAAAATATTACAAGTATATATTACAATGGAATATTTACATCCTTACAAACCTATTAGTTTACAGGCGAGTTCATAACCATATTCGAATTTTTTTTTTTTAATTTTCGAATTAAGTAGTCGCCGAGGGAATGATTTACAATTTTTAAATATACACAATTTATAAATAAAAATATATAAATTAAATATGTAACAAATGTTAAGTCTTTTAGGTAATTTTTAAATAAGCGTTCTTGCAGAGCCAAGAGAAAGAACTGTTTGGTTAGATTCATTGAATTAGGAAAATAACTCCAAGAATAAATATAATGAACTGATTTTTATGATTAGCCGTTTTAATGACTACGTTAATAACTCAAAAATGCATTGAAATATTTGTAAATAAATTCATGTACTCGCCATCTAACAATTGCATGAATCCTAATTTATATTAAGTACATTATTTATGGGAAATTTAACTATGCTTTGAGGAGTTAGCAGCTCTTTAATGACCAAACAAGGCTCTAATGATTCATATTAAATAAAACTATTAATTAACTAGTTCTCTTCATACTTCATTCGCATCACTTGTGTCATACATTAAAAATTTTGGTGCAACATAGGATGAAAATTTATATAAGAAAAGAGGATACCATGGTATTCCTTTTACTGCAGTCTCTTTAGAATGCACAGAACTATGACGGAATGTAACTATGCTATAAAATCTAGAAATAGCCTCTTTTGCATTTACATATAATCTTATTGGTGCAAAAGCAAAATGAGCTATTGTTTGGCTCTCTATAACTGCATAACAGGATGCGACAACCCTATCAACTATCACAGTTCCAGTTTTTGTTAGAGGAGCATACACTCCTGTGTCAAGTACTAACTCTGATTTAATAACTCTCTCTTGATGGAGTTCGCCTTTTTCTGAATTAACCAAAAGAACATCTCCTGGTTTTATCCTAGCTGCAAATACATTTTCTAATGTTTTATTATTTTTTACTCTGATGAGGAGATGTTGTGGAGTCACCCGCAGATTAGTAGACAAAGTGCTGATCTCTAAGAATTGCCTTCGACTTTCGGGACTCCTATCTAAGAACATGATTACCTCAGAGTAAACGATTTTGCCATTGTCGTAGGTGGCAACTTCATCCCCAACTTTCAGTTCTGACAGTTTCTTCTTTCTTCCTCCAGCTACTTCAACAGTGCTATTCCCTGTGAAACATCCTCCATTCTTAGCAGCTTGGGAAGATTCTGAAATGAGAAATTATTTTAATATAAATAAAGTATCGTAATAATTTATGTTTAATACTAAATAAGACAAATTTAAGTTAACTTTATATTTATGAGTTTCTACATTTAGCTATTTAATTAAGACAGATATATAGATACAAGGGTGGATCCAAGGGGGAGCGTAACAGAGGTCATGAAGCCCCTCCCACCAAACATTTTGGCTTTTCAATTTTTTAGTATTTTGAAGCGAATATTGCAATCATGTAATAACTATGCCCTAGACATTGGTTGTTCAGATCGCATTCCTTCTTAATACAAGGTAATAATTATGGCTGTCAGCCATGTGATTACGAGACGGGGGGGGGGGGTCATGACCCCTCTAAATTTCGGGCTGAATCTGCCCCTGCAGATATAGCATGTAACTATAATACATCTATGTCTATAGGCGGGCGCAAGCGACGTGCTGCTACTTTACAGGAACTAGAGAAACGGGGATAGAAGCCGGGCCATTACCTGGGATTCATAGGGTTTTTTGGCGTTTTTAATTTATTTTTCCATAATTAAAACCCGATTGAGCAAACAATTATTTGAAAAATGCCTAAAATAGGTATTGTTCGGTCCCTCAGTGTTCAATTAGAAAATCAAAAGACGTGTCATTCCATTTATTTCCAAAAAATAAAAAGCTTCTTAAAGAGTGGATTGTAAAATTAAGAATAGATAAGCCTTTTTCGAAACATATGACGATATGTAGTCTTCATTTTAAAGAAAGTGACTATATTTATCCAGGTAAATATTAGTATTTGACATTTTATTATTCCAAAATGCTAGTTTTATGCAAATAACATTGAGCCCATAGTGTCATAGATTTGTTTTTCTTTTTTAATTTTCCCTATTTTTGTATTACATCCGTTGTAATTAATTGTTCCAAATTTTTAGTGCGATGCCTGAAAGTTTTGACAAATAAATAAATGATATGACAAAGAAACTAAGGTGTCATGAAAATGACAGCTGCCTTAACAATGATTGTATGAATAGGTAATTAATGTTATTACTAACCGAAAAACGTTGAGTAAAGTTACAATGATGTGTTTGCATTTACCAGAACTACCAGTTTTACACATACAATTACAAGAACATTGCTTATTATTATTAATAAATTTGATTTCCACTTTTATTTGATGGGGCAGTCCTGTAAGATTGCTTGTCTGAAGACACAAGCTTGTAAAATAACTGTTTTTTTACTTTTAGATATTATTCCACATGTAATTATGTGGTTTGCATCAAGGATAGCCTGCCCTTCAATTAATGGTCTTTTAAAATTACCAATTATCTCTATCACCTCAACTGTGGCTATCCCCGTTCCTTCCGACATTTTGCAAAACTACTAGCGCACCCTATAGTCGATTGCGCCCGCCAATTAGTCCTACTAATACTGGCCTGGTTTTTTGGTCAGGCATAACCTATCTAGTTATGATGCCTAATATTGTATCTGCTTTGATTCTATCTGGGTACTTGGTTTGAAGATTTATAACCGAAAATTCTGGAAGGAATCAGAATTAATCACAAAAGTGCTAATGCGCCGGTATTTTATTGAATAATACGTCAAATTCGAAGTATTTCGGTATAAAAACACGGTTTTATCCCGTTTAAAATAATACTTTGTTGTATGGAAGGAACTGCAAGAAGCGAGGAAGAGGAGCCGCTACAGAGAGGAGCACTTAGGCGGAGTGATCTATCGGCGTGCTAGATGTGGGCTTAGTGGCAGGGGGCCTTGTAGTTTATGTTAAGCAGGCCGACAAAGGGCTCTCTGTCACCTTATCTCGCTCTCCCAGGGTGGGGCAGCGCTGGTCAGTCCGGCATCTTCAGCTATCGATTGTTCCTTCTGCATTCCCTACCAACTCGTCCTAACTGAGCCACTCAAAACATACGGAGTAATTTTTGGTTTGAAAATATTGATATTAAAAAAATATGACAGACCCTACGGTAAAAGATTCCCGATGTTGCTTCTGGGCGTGGTCAATTTCGGGAGGTTATGCTACGGTTATTTAAGGGGACTCTTATCGCGTCCTTTTCAGTTAAATAGTTTGTTGATTAGCTTTATTAGATCCCAGCTTTCGACTTCCGCTCGCTCTTCAGAAATAAATGAACCCCCAAACGGGTCCTTTTTAGTGGAGATTGGACACATAACAAACAAATAGTGTATGATACTCTTCCATTAAATTTATGCGTAGCGAAAATTGTGCGCAGTTAATATCTCGTTATCAATCTGGTAAACTAATAGGCTTTTCTTAAGGAAGGAAAAATGGCACTCATAATGAGGCAACAATTTTGATAGTTATGGCAAAAGTGTATGCTTTATTAATTTAAAATAAACCATGTCTTGTTATATTCTTATAGACTATGTCGCTATGACTATAAAAAGACTGATTTTTAAAAATATATTACCAGTTACTTTATCATCAGTGCGAAAAATATGGTATATGTTTTTTAAGCATTTAAATTGTATGTAAAGAGTACGGATATGTAAACACCAAAAATTTTAACCTCAATAAAGTTAGGTTTCCCTTGATATCTCTTTTGTCAAAATGCAAAGCTGCCTTAAAGATACTTTTGTTTGGTGAATTTCAATCTAAAATTTACTTATACGGGAATGTGTTTACATATATATTTAACTTTTCCTTTTTTTTTTTTTAAAGGAATGAATTTTGAAAGGGAGATTTGGCCTAGTGCGGAGCGTTATAGTAATGCGGAAAACCCGAGTTTGATTCCGGCCAAGAGTAACCTTTTTTAGAAAAGTGTATATTCACGAGAAAATAATTAAATATATCCTATTAGAGGATTATGATTACGACATATTTTTTAATTTCAGTCTCATAAATATTGTTTGTCAAGTAATCCTAAGTAATAATTAGATCCTAAATTATCCTTTATAATTTCTTCTTTTGATGCTTTTAATACTAAATAAGCACTCTTAAATTTTATACTGTATACTGTATTAACAGAAGTCAAGGCGTTTCATGTGCACTGAGTGCGTTTAATATATCAATGCATTTGTTATCTTGAATTGTATTTGTTGTTTTTATGTATTATTAATCCTTGAGAAGGGAAACAGGGACAATAGCTGTAAAAGAAAATTGCGAGTTGTGTTTTCTTTTGTTGTATCGGCACCTCAGCGTGTGGGCCGCAGGTGATTACCTGAGAGGGCCCCAACTACCCCAATATTTATATTGGCCCTGCCCAGGGGTTCGCCTCTTTAACCGCCGCCAGTTTTTGTCCCTGTTTGTGGCACCCTCACTAATGGACCGCGGAGACAAATCGTCAAACAGTACTCAGGTCACCCGGGCCCGGATATATCATTCGCTTTGTTAGATTTATAACTGGATACCTTTAACCTCTTGGATGCCGCCTTCCATTGGGGGATAAAAGGAATGCCTTCAGCACCGTGTGGCTACCGCTTCCGCCATTGTTTTACTTTCCCACAACAGATACACAAGACCTCCCCTTTGACAGCAGAGTCAATAATAAATCTCTTTTTTTATTATGTATTTTCTAGCTATCTCCGAGAGAATCGCATAGCCTTAGTACCTATTATTGATTCAAATGCATACAACCATGGTAGATATGCAAATGCCTTGTCCGTATTTACCTTAAATTGCTTGTAAAAAACAAACTTTCCTTTTATATATATTTTTTTTTTCTATTGATATCTGTATCAAGTTCAGTATCTACCTCGTCGTCACCATGCTAAAGTAAAGAATATGCATAGGTTTTTAGTTGCACATTCGTTACTTTAGCATAGTGGCGACGACTTCATATCTTAGTTTATAAAAAATTAAATGTTCGATGTTTTAACGGGTATCGTTAAGCCTAGAACTTTCTTAAATGGTGTCCGAGTTTTGTTCTGCAAACTTATCTCAATCCTATTTAATTGTATACAATCCGAAACAAGAATTAAATTCAGGCAAATTTTATAGATTAAAAATGTAAATTATTTTACACTGACAGAGACGATCCCTGAAAGTATATGGGAAATATATCCCATACCACTCCTCCCGAATTACAATCTTCTATATAAATAAAGATGAAATTCTTTTTGTTTGTTTGTTAGTTTTACCTTTACAGAAATCCATACCGTTTGTCCTAAATTCTCCAAATTTCGCTCAGTGATTCTTTCATACAAGGTGCGAACACCTGTCCATATTAAAATCGCATAACTTCAGCCAATCTCTTGGTATAATCATTATTGTTATAAAAACCGTTATTATCTAGCTTTACATTGGTTTTTTTACGAAATCGACCGTTTAAGACGAAAAAAGTCTCATTTTATAGGAAGATTTTGAAGAGGCCAGCAAGGCCCAGTATGGCCGTTCCTCCAGAACGGTCCGGGGTCCACGTTTTAAGACTGAAAGATGCGACCCAACATATTACTTAGTTAATGATACGTTTATTTCTTAATAATGCCTCCCAGCTTCAATAAGAGTATTGAGCTCAAAAGCTATAAAACAACGTCAAATACGAGTAGCTGAAACTCCTGACGAACATCAAACATACTTCGAATCCCCAATGTCCCTAGTGATATGCCCTTTGATTTCAAAAGAGAACAATTCCCAGTTCGGGTCACATTTGTGATGACTATATATAAAGCTCAAGAGCAATTACTGAGCGTAGCAATGTCAATTCTCAGTGTTTTTCTCATGGTCAGCTTTACGTTGCATTCTCTAGAATAGGTTCACCTAAAGTCCTAATAATATATGCCCCAGAGGTAAAACTAAAAACATAGTATATTCGAAAGCTTTAGAATAATTATCTATTAGTGCTATTTTTGTTTATAGAAATGTACACGTTTATTAGAAAATGAAATTCCCCGGGTGAAACCGGGATCTATAGCTAGTTTGAAATAAATTTACTAGTTCTTATAAATTTAATAGGATAGTAGTAAGTATTTATCTATGAGAGTTTAACAAAGTTCTTATTCTTTTCTTAATTTATGAGTTAATAAATAAGTGTGCTATTTTTCCGCTGCATTTATGTTTTTTTAACCAATCCCCTTCCTGATATATTTAGGAATTATTTATTCATGATTTAGCTATTTACAACTAACCGGTTTTCCTTTCCTTAGAATTTTAAATTTATCATCGAGAGCACAGGTTGATAAAAGCCGGAAAGAATATAGCAATATAGAAACAGTAAACATTGTATTAAATATTAATCGACATAATTTTTCTTTTTTTATAATCACAGCTCCGTTCGCACCTGTCGCGCTAAACATTAACAATCAAATTAATCTTAATAATAAGTTCAATTGGATCATTTTAAGTTTAATTACGAGTATAACCAATAAGTATTTTCTAACCAAATATGCATCATATGAATTTCCTTAAAGATGCATTAATCTACTGAATACGATTTTACTTGATTGCATTAATTTACTTAAAGATGCATAATTTACTTAAAGATTTAGAACAATTGTTTCGGGAAATTTACGGACATAATGATTTCGCAAAATATCGGCAAAAGAAAATATATATTCATAGGAGCCTTTGTCATAACTGTTGTTAAGTTTACTACAAGAACCTCTTCAGTTGACGATCATATTTCTTTAGTTTAATTTCAATAATGAATTTTGTTAATTTTTGCAATTTACCTGTTTGTTAGAACGCATTTTTACTAGAAATAAATAGTTTATGCTGAACGAGCAGTGCATACGTATTAGAAATGACTTCACTAAGCCTGCCTGACGTTAAAATTTTTGCGAGAACTTTAGCAAGGTTACAGGTTACTTTATTTAACGGTTGTTAAAGTTTTGTTTACGTCAAATATTTTCTTGGAAAACATTTGAAGGCTCGGTATTTCTTTGCCCGGTAAAGGCAAGGAGATTATGTGCGCAGGTAGCTAGGAAGTGGCTTTTGGCTTAGGTCTCAAAACCGATTTCACAACCGACTTGGCTTAAGGTAAAAGTTAAGTAGATGCTTTTCTGAAAACACCCTGACCTGAAATTATCCCACCCAAAAGATCTTCCACAGAAACTACTTAGACGCATCATTGAAAATATGTCTTTTCAAACAGAAATAGACATTCTTCCAAAAGAAAGATATACGGTAAGATACAGTTTCTGTTTCTCAAAAAATCCTAATTTCAAATGCGTACCATTTTCAGTATTAAAACAACACATCTCATGTAATAATACTATATTCTAATTAAAAAATGGTTGATAAGCTCACATTGAATAGGTTAACAGACGGGACGGTTTTTGGGGGATTATTTTCCTTAGTGATTCTATTAAAAAAATATTTTAATAAGATATTCTTAACTATTCTGGGTATTCTGGATCATTTACACGAGTATACATTAACTTTCATGCTTCGTTAAGGGAAGAAATTCCTACAAGTAAAGTCATCATGTATACTTATTATGTAGGAAATCCTCAAATATAACTTAGTGATACGGTGGTTTTAATGTTGAATGGAGCTATTTGCATGGATTGTGGAAAAACGGGCGCTTCCAGGGGAGGGGGTACTACGGATTGATCCCCCCCCCCCTAGAAATAAAAAAAAAACATTTGAATAAATACACTATTGTAATATTTAATTTTTTTTTTCAGAATAGCAATGTTTATGTATATGAATTTAGAAAAGTTCTTATTATATTTTTTCAATAAATAAGTGTGATATATTTAAGCTTTGTGTATATGAGGGTTTTTTATTTAAACATACCACTGGAATATTTTTTTATGATACCGCTCCTAGTGAAAAACCTTTAAAAACAAATCTCTTGTTTACTATATATACCTTAGATTTTAGAAGCTTCTCCATCACAATTCCATCAATACTTAGTAACATTAATTTTTGTCTAGTATGATTTGTTTATAGAATCACCTATTGCTAAAAACTAAGCCTATGTTCATAAGTATATATTCATTTATAATTACAAAGATTTTTCCATGTTACACTACATAACATTTTGTTTAGTCGGCTTTAATACCTAAATTTAGCTTGTTACTATATTTTTCTTGATCATTTTTTTAGGTAAAGCTTAGTATGGATTAGGATTAAAATTTAAACAAATTTAGTAAAACATCATTGAAAGCAAAAGTGTCCTACGGTTGATACTATAATGTCAATTGGCTTATAGAGGTACAAGATGTTTAACCATACCAGGATGTTTCGGATGAACCACTATTTCCTTTAGATCAAGTTTTTTTTTTTTTTTTTTTTGTGCTGTTAAAGAACAAAAAAGTGACCAAAGTCGGCACCTGATGACACTAATCTGGTATAATTTGTCAACGGAAGGTAGAAATTTTGAAGACCCCTAATAGTGGAACTATGTAGGGGAGATAAGATCTGGAGGGGACATTACTTCTGGACTTGGACCTCCTCTTCTTCAGAAGTCGCTGGGACGCCCACGGCTGGAATGCCGTCTTCTAAAAACCACCCCCTCTTGAATCTGTTTATAGCCTCATTTAAATAAAGAAGCATGAAGCTCGAGGTCTGGAAACCATCTCGGGATCTGTTTGTGATTTATGCCGGGTGTTCGGCCAGTTAACGGGCTGAGGTTTATGTGCCTCATTAATTAAAATGCCGTATCTAAATATTAGGTACGCAGGATATCCAAATGTATTTTAGATATTGTAACAGTATGATGATTTATGTTTAGAAGCATATTAATTTAAAACAAGTTTTATCTTTATCAGTGTCTGGATCAAAGGATGATAAAAGCATATAGAAAATGGCAATAAAAGGGACTGTAAAAGTAGAGCCATCATTATATGGATTTAAATGCTATAGACAATGGGATTGAGGAGGCACTGGGAGTCGGGAGTGACCCGTGTGGGAGGTGGGTCCTCAAAAGGGAAGAGTGGTTATTAATTCTCCCTGAGGGATGCCACCCTTTATCTGATCCTCTCTCCTAAACACCATATAAATTTATATTTATCACTTGACAAGTTTTTTATTCCTCGCTTCTTGTCTTGCACCTTCAAAATCTACATACGTCCAGAGACATTTTTTTTTTTTTTAGACTATTAATACTTAAACATTTAGGATACATAAATATATTATAGCCCGCATTGTATTATAATGTACGAGTTCTCTTTTGGAATGTGCATGAAAAACAGTTTTATTCAAGCGGGACTTTTGTTTAAAATTAGAGATACATGTTTCGATAACTCGAAGTTTTAGTGTAGAAAAGTACGCTTCTTTAAATAATTTATAGGTATATGATTCTAAACAATGTTTGCTTTTTTTGTTTGTTATATGAAGCACAAAAAACCTTCAAAGAAGGAAACATTAATGAAAACACCAGAAAGTTTTAAAATAAGAGTTACCACCCTGGAAAAACAAAAAACAATAAGAATTGAATAATGCTTCCTTGGGAATATAAAAACCTATTAGTCGCAATTAAAAAAATTTAGCACTTGCGAAATTGAAAAGAAATTGGCAATTTAAAAACACATTCATGCATATTGAAGAGAACGGTGCTGGAAAAAAACAACAACGAAAAAACAATACTTCAAACCGAATACGTGCGAAGTATAAATTACAGGTGGATGCCCTCCATTTTTAGAAGTCCAGTCAGGTCTCTCTTTTTTCTTTTTCGAAGGGATGAAAGGAACCGACCCTCGTTGTAATAAAAGTTGAGAATACAGCGTGAATCCTAAAACGTTATCTGAAATATAGGTAGTAGGGAGGGGGGGGTTGATCTTTGTCCGCGGGTGATGTATTGCCAGCGAGCGAATATGAAGTATGGGAGGGTGAGGAAGTCTATTTCACGGTACATTGTCGTCAAGCAGTCAGTCCTCCCTTCCAACGGGTCAGCAAAATGGCTCCAGTTGTGTGAATGAGGTTGGCGAGGGGGTGGTGGATCGCTGAGGGTAATTGCTCCGATGCCTATCGCAGTTAATTTTATCGTCTTATCAGTTTTTGAATTTAGTGTGTATGTTCCAAGTATATTTTTTTGCTACCTAGTTCCCGAACTGGATCGGTTTGGTGTAATAGTATTGAGGTGGCTTTACACTGCGTCGAACCACCCCTATGCTTGCTAAGAACAGCTATTTACACTGAAAAGTGAAGTCGAACGAACAATGATGTCTGATCGCAACTATGCACCTTAATACTAACATATTCATTACAAAGACGGCTGAGGTGGAATCAGCGGCTGGACTGACTTTTGCTCTGTTTTATTAGCGACTTAAGTAATGTCAGAAAAGTGCTAAAAGAAGGACTACAATCTTATCTTAATTGAATGAACACTATCCACTAACCAGCGACCATACAGACAAAGTTCTTTTCAAAGTTTGGGTCTTATTTAGATTTGCTGAACAGTGGCAGGGACAGGCTGTTCTTCTCACGTTTTTCAGAAAATTGAAGAGGCATAAAAATCTGAGCCCCATGAGCACAACCACTCTGAATCTAGGACAAATCGATTGTATTTCTAGCCGGCACTGAATATTATCGGAAGTATTGATAGTAATGTAGGTATTCAACTATCGTCTACCATCCTGAATACGAAGAGTAACGAAGTTCTCGAAATTTTCGTTTTAACTTCTCGATTGAAAAACAACCTAAATGCATATCCTACTCATGGGATTCAGACATGAAACTGTTCTTTATACCCCGATCCAAGGACGTGGGACTGTCGACCTTGCGAGTGGCTTTGTCCGTTGTAAGGTCGGCAATGTGACTAACACTGCCGTCCTAGACAGTGTTACCCGACTCGTTCCGATATCAGCAGATGCGGCGGCAGGTGGCCAATATTAATAACAGAACCAAATTGCGATTTATACATCACATGGCCGCTAGGGGAAACAAATTTGTATTAAGAGGACGGGAGGCGATGACCACAAATTATAAGAGATGATGGATGCAAGATTACATTGGCCACTATTAAGGGACCCGCCCGGAGCTGGTTAGGCCCCGCTCCTAATCACTTCGATATATTACTGTTATAATCGACTCCAGATCGACCATCGGTGATGAGACTTGCCTATGTAATTAATGGTGGCCAAATGGTAATTTTCATGCCTCCGATACGAACCAGAAAGTGGTAACTTGCTCACATACGCCTGTTATTATCTTGGTGTGGAACCGCTGTGAAAAGGTAGAAAATATTACAATCTCAACATTTTTTTTTTTTTTTTAATCTACGTAGAACGGTTTCATAAAAGTTTATTCTACCTATTCATTTAAAACATAAGTGTTCATGGCTTCAGCAAGACTCCACTGATACTCACGAAACTAAACGTATGTTTATATTCGCATTTTTTAAATCCCCAAAGAGATGTAGGGCTTTAAAAAATAAACGAAATGAAGGTAACCCAATTTAAAACAAACAAACAACAGATATAAATTAAAACATTTAAAGCCTGTATTGAACTTTTCTATATATTTTTTTTTTCGTTTTAACAGCTTATATTATAAAAATCATTGATATAGGCTGTATTGTAAATTAATATTCTATAGGAATCGCGGGGTGAAAATATAGTTCCAAATATTTATGCAATTGTATTTTTTTACCTAAGGGGTTTTTCCTAATCAAGCTAGCTTTTTTTTTTTTTTTTTGCCCCATTTATTTGAAGCGTCGTACTGTTTTTGTTGTTTCTCATGAATAAGCATTAAAGTAATTCTAATGGCAATATTGTTTTTATTTCCTTAGACGAATCAATTTTTAAATTGATAATTAATTTTACTATTAATTTTGTGACCGGCTTACAAATGGATGAACTATCTTGGATCTCTAGGAATTACTTAGGAAATCCGAAAGTAAGAGGCTATAATTCAAAGCGGCTGGGGAGGATGATGGATGGGGTAGCTCTCATAATAGTCACTAATTGAATCTGACCCAGGAACTTTTATTTCAGCACTAGAGGAAATGATAGCGAACTAACTACTTCAAGGAACTGTTCCCCCAGTGCATATGGACAAATAGTATAGAGTCATACAATTCTATTGAAAAAAAAAATCAAAGTCTTCCAGTTCGAATCCGCATAACTGGCAACTTGTTGTTACGGAACATTGCGTAACATGAACTGGTCCTACGGAAAAGAACGCCTATAAGCTCTCCTTGATATATCAGGCCTTTCTTCATAAACTATTCTGCATGTGAATTTGTAATTCTATTCAAGGAACCAGGAAAATATCAGAACGTAATGTCTTTTCTGAAGCCAATTTTTCATCTCTAATAATGTATTCTTTTCCTGTTTAAGGAATAGTGACAGGATTAGTTTAACCCTCCGTCAGGCGCGTTATCTGTGAGATACACGTTTTCAAGAAAAATATTCACGAAACCGCCTTCTTGAGGGTGGAGGTGTGCTCTTAGTTATGTGTTCCACAGGTCTTTCTATAAAGTTCAGTAGTGCAATTGCATTGTTCTGTGATTTACCTGCCATTAGTTTTAATCTGCTTGATAAAACGCGCCCGTTCTCGTAAGTTTTTTCAATTCCGTATTACTTTTTTTTATTTATTGATTTAGTGTCTCTATGTAACAATTAAAATATACATATATTTATATTTCTTATTTTATTTCATATCTGAATTACTGTAAAGCCCGGTGTCGTATTTATCTACTTTCCAGAATGGAATACAAGACTATTTTCGATTTGGATAAACAGGATGATATAAGTGCTATTCATAAATTGTTAATGAATGACGTTAGTAACCATGGAATTGACGAGAACAACAACTATGAACCAGATACTGACGGTAGTATTGACTTCGAAGAAAGGGATGGCCGTTCAGACAGGGAAACGGATGGGGACTCTGAATCTGAGGTACGGGAGAACTGTGATAAAAACTAATAATAAAATTTTATAATCATTTAAATAAAAAGGAGTTTCCTTGTAATTATTTAAGCCTATTTATTTTTAAATTGCATCATATTGTATTTGGACAAATTTTTCCAGATTGGAAATGATTCATATACCATAAAATATTTGTATTTATTTATTTTAGTTTTCGTTTGTATCAGACATCTTATTTACGCATACTCTGTTTATATTATGGAAATTCATTTGTATGTTTTTAAATAATTTGTATTGATAAACTTTGATACCATTCCATTGTTTGTAATAATAAAATCCTATTTCGTACTTGAATATTTGTTTTACCTACCATGATTTTTTTTCTATCCATTTTACTCTTAAATTTTTTAAATATTCTGACTTTCACTTACCTATATATGAAATATATAGTAAGTGGAAGTATTGCGATCATGAAAAATTTCGACTTCCGGTTTTCAACGGAAATACACGTTTTGGGGTCCCCTGAGTCGAAATAACCAAGTCCCGCGAAATGGTGTGTGTGTGAACAGACTAGCTCAAAAACTATTAACCGTGCGAAACTGAAATTGGGTATTTAGTGTATGTATATGCCCGCGATGTGACAGCAAAAATTTCATCAAAATTGGTCAAAGGGTGGGGTACTTTATTTAGTAACTTTTTACGTTTTTTTTCGATTTTGCAGGTTGCATTCATTAACCCTCCGTCGCGACGGAGGGTTAATGAATGCAACCTCTCCGGTGGGTGCCTCAATTGTTATTTTAGTATTTCTATCAAAATTCCAAAAATTTTCACTGACTAGAGCGTGTTGTTATTTCTTTTGGGTGGAGAATTTTAGCGAGGAAACAACGTCCTCACGGCTTTAAAAGCGTTTTCATTTGGTTTATATGATTTATTTATCTTATTCTACTTATACAATTAAGATGTTTCCGAATTACCTGACTTGACAGAACAGTGTATGTGGGCCCTAGACTCGTAGTAGACCCAGTCGAAGCCGGCTTCCACTGCCAGCCTCGCCAGCATTCCGTACTTGGAGCGGTCCCGGTCCGAGGTGGTGATGTCCACCGCGCGGCCCTCGTAGTGCAGCGAGTCCGTGGCGTGGTATCCTTCCTCGTCCCAGCCCTCCGTCACCCTCAGCTTCACCCCGGGCCACTGGTTCATCACCGAGATGGCCAGCGTGTTCAGCTTCTCCATGCATCTCTGTAACAAGAATAATCATTTTGCTTGGAATATTGTTATGCATACTGGTGAAGATGGTTTGGGTGTCAACACATAATATTCGAAGATTTTAAGTTAATAAATGACATGCCTATCTAAATCTATAATAGACCGTAAATAATGGATGGGTTCTATTACAGGTTGAGGTATTTCAAGTAGTAATTTCAAGAAGTTAGGATTTAGGGGAAAGTGATAACAACTATCTTCAAGTAACCATGCGCATTCCATGTTGTCGACGAAGTTGATTTGTACAATACAAATACTAAGACCGGACAATATTGTAGAACTCGGTCCTTGGATGTTTTAAAGTGGACATTGTTTTGAAAGTGGCGGAATAATCTTCCGTTTTTAGGACATTTCCTGGACATAGATTACCTTGAAAAATTATCACTTCAAAAAGAATGTAGTTAAAGTAGTTGAGTTAGGTGGATTGAAAATGTTTTGTAGCAATAATTGTGATTTTTTTTGTATATAATTAACTGTTTCATTTTCAACTAAAGGAAGGGGATCAGTTATTTTGTTTTAATATAAGTCATACAAGTAGGACTTCAATAAAAAATTAATTTCAGTTTTCAAAACATATATCCAAACTGCTGTCTGTAGATGGAGGGTACCTCATAACACCAGAAATGCAATTTTTTTTATATGTTGGTAATTCCACACTTGACTTTCTGATTAGGTCCACCTCTAAAAACAAGAAATTATTTTCCATCTCATTCAGAATTAGGTACATTAAAAGATTTATCCGGTAGATATTTATAATCGAAGTTATAGGCGCGCCTCGTTTTAAGTTGGCGTGCAAAATTGGGAGTCTTAGTTGCAAACGAATACCTAAAGGATTGAAAAACGCTTTGCCTGGAAAACAAAATTTTCTTTTAATACAAGTTCAAGGATAAAAAATAACTGAGTGAATGAATCCTCTCATACACAATAATCATCAATGGCTTACATAGTATTCATTAATATATTCTTAATTTTTCTGAGATATGTTTCTTCACGGTCTCAACCAAGGAAAAATATTTTTAAACCATAAAAAAAGAAAAAAAAAAGTTCAGATATTAAAAAACAACATTGATCGGTCGTAAAAAAGAAAAAGCTGTCGAATGGGCGGTGGCACCAAGATTTGGATGCAAGAGACAACTTGTATTATTCCTCGACCATTTCCGACGCGGTTTTAAAAAAAAGAAAAAAAAAAAGAATGAATGAAAAAAGAAAGAAGGCACCTAGCCGGGCCGTTTTCCGAGCTAGAGCGGGTCGCTCCCATTTATGCTGACGGATTTATGGAGTGAAATCAATTTAAAATTTAACAAGATTAAAAAGCCGACAAATAAAACATGCGCTCCGTCCCAGACTATTGCATTTGCATTTTAATGGTGCGAAAATTACAGTTTGAAAAAAGAAAGCGACAAAGAGGCCCGGGTTCCCCCGCCGCTTATGGTAGGGGGGGTGCCTCTGCTGCAGCTGCTCGGTTCAGGATTTTCGGTCGGTTCCGATCTTATCGCTATCCTCTCCGAGCAGGGCATCTTTGCATGAGGAATAACCTTCGTTAATTATAATTAATTACGGGGATTGTTAAGAGAAAAGTAATCATTTTTAAACCAGGCGATTTGGTTGTAGTCTATTAAATTTAAAAAGTGTGGTGGTACTAAAAACAATCTTGATTGAAACAAGAGACAACAATCTTTGAAATTGAATCGAATTCGAGTTACGCTGAATATTATTATTGGCCTGTCTTGAATCGTGTCATGGGTTGTCATGGAAAAATACAAAATGGGGAATAAACAGTACTCATTAGCTTAAGTATTTGTAATTCTGTATGAATTTATTTCAATGATCACATTTTAACGTTTAATAAATGTTAATTAAATTTTCAGCTCCAGCTGGAATCAAAACAAGAATGCTTCTTTTACTGGGCTGTGATTCAAGGACGTTCCTAGGATTTCGTATAGGGGGCAGGCAAATTTTATTTATTTTTCAAATAAAACTTATTGATATTTTTAAGTTAAAATATTTGTTTATATAATGCTTAAACCATTTAGTAAATTAATACGAAATTATTTAATTTGTAGTTTAAGGTTCTAAAAATGTGTAGGGGGGCAGCAGCTCTCCCATGTGATCAAATGCCTATGCTGTGATTACTATCAAAAGGAAAATAAAATGGTCCCAGCATAGAGTAAGTTACACATGATCCAGGCGTTTTATTTAATCCCGCAGTTGGTTTTAGTGGCTGGAGGCAATAAACTTGAGCGCTAACCTCGTTTAGCCTCCCTGGAAGTTGAGGCATCGTAAAGCAGTATATTCCTCCTTAGTCTACTGGTTTCCTCATCTCCATCATGCCCTTCGTTTTTCTATGTAAATATTATAAACCAGTAAACATTTGCAACACAACAAAAGATATTTTTTGTTCAATTGGTATTAGTGTCATTTGAATTGACGTTAGATTTTCTTATTTATTATATCGATTATGTTAACCCTTACCCCTATCCATTCATCATCCTACTTATCACAATCATCCCACTTATAACAATTTATTGATAAAATTCAAGGTGGATATTGTGCACAGAATAAAGGATAATGATTCAGACATTGACATGCAAAGGCACAAAAGGAACACTAGTCCATCAGTTTCTCAGATTAGAACAGGTAAGTAAACCTTCTCGATGTCATATTTCAGTAATCTCCTGAAGGTGATGGATTTATGCTCGAGTATGATCTGGGTTGAGAGCATTGCCCTTTAAAAGCACATAGAACTGGAGGAAACTTCATTGCGACCTTCCCAGGGACACAAAGGAATTGATATAATATATTAAATTGGTTCATTTTAAATTCGATGCGTGTTCCCTCTAAATTAAAATACGTGATAATAATTAATATTAAACATGGTCTTGTATGAAATCAAATATACTGCGCACTTAAATCCTTTTCAGGTTAACTAAGTATACAGTATTTTTTTCCCTTTATTTTTACAGTCTGCGATTCTAACCAAACATGCCGGTATTCATCAGCGTTAAAACGAAACCAATACATAAAGTATGTAAGATTAAGATATCTATAACTTACAGAGAATATATACTCGAATATTAAGAGAAAAGTATATACATAACATAAGGAATACATATGCATGATAAACAGATTAATTACTAAAATAATCTCATTATCAACCTTGTTAATTAATTTAATTAGTGATTATTTTTAAATTAGTACTTACCTAATATTAATTAGTTTTTAATCGTACGAGCATCTTTATTCCTTCTGTAATGTATTCAAGTTATATTTGCTCTGTCACTTATTGATTCCTTATTTTTACTCAATTTTTTTTTTTTCGTTTTAGCCCTGATCAGGACTTAAATGTTTTGTTCAAGAAGTAAGCTGTAAACTTTAAGGAATAATGTGTGGCTGAAATTACAGATTATTGATCATCCCAGATATTCATCAAGATTATAAACGAGAATAATGATACATTGCTATGAGCTCGGTGTTTTGATATTAACCCTTTTTTTTCAATTAAAAATAAAATATCTCACTCATAAAACTGCTTGAAAGTGATGAATACTCCATTTAACGTTTATGGCTACGATATCTCAGGACATGATCCTTACCATGTTCGATAAAAGCCCGATAGACGATTCGTTCTATGAATGGAATAAATATGATTTATGAAATAAATGAAGGGCGTGGCGAATAGAATGGCGTAATCCAATTGAGAATAGACTGCTACCCTCTTTGCCTGGGGTCCAGTCCTGCAGCGATGGCGGCTTGTAAATTCACCCTCTTGCAATCTCGGTTACTTGTTACATATGGAAAAATACACTATATTTGGTATTAAATGAATGATAATATTGTTAATATTACATCAACTTATTATACAACATAAAATTAACATTACGTTTTAAATATTAAAACATAATGATTTAATTATTAATACAAATAAACTACACGATTCGACGCTTATAGAAAACTTTGTTAAAAAAAATCTGTAAATAAAAAAGATACATATAAAAAAAGTCACATTTAAAAACTACAAAGTGTAGTTTTATTCACGATGGACCAATACTTTACGTTAATGAGAAAGGTTAAAAAATAAATAAGGGCAAAATGGATATGTTTCATAGTTTTAAAAAACAATAGAAAACAAAAGTAGACCTTGCACAAGCAGAGAAGCAAGCTTTCTCAATAGCCTTTAACATACTTATTTTTATTTAAATCCATATAAAAATCAGTAGGCAACTGATTTTTTTTTTTTGTATCTTATGTTATGTATTTTTTTTTTGGTATTGTATAGGCCATTAATTTTTTTTTAATACATAAATATAGTAATATGCTGTATGCTAACAATATTGCTCTACAAAACTTGTTAGTTTATTAATAATTAAGATAAAATAGAGGAGTAATAATTAATTTAAAATAATTAATATAAATATACAGGATTTTTACTTTTTTTATTTCCTAAGTCATTAAAGCATCTATATATGCTGTTAATTTCACTTTGCACCCTAAATTCTTAAGAGAAACGCCTAATGTTTCTATTAATATTTCTTTTTTTTATAGAAATTATTTACTTTATATTTGTTTTTTAAGCAGATTTCATTAAAACTTTTCTTTGATTAAACTTCACTTTCAATAATTCTTAGTAGGTATTTAGACAGGAATTTATGTATTTTATTACAGTGTTTTGACGACAAGGGTCATTTACACTGTGGTTAATGGCAGATAGTCATTTAAATAACTGGAACTCTTTCTTGTTAATATAATCTAATTTTATCTGCCAAATGCGATAATAATTAATTATATATTTCCTTCACAGGTTTGGAGAGCCGTTTACCTGAGTGGCCGGCCATTAGATACTAAATGCCTCGGATAAGTAGCCTCAGGAACGTCGAGTCGTGACAGGATTCCAAACAGCTAAAACATAAGGTGCCATTTCCAAGTCTATTAGCCGCAGCTGTTAAGACTTATTAACAGGCGGATTATACACTCCGATTCTAAATCCTCTTCAAGAACCTCTTATCTGAGTGGTTAGCTGAGGCCTTGTATAACCGGATTGATATGTATATTTATTTTTGTAAGTATTGAAGTTGTGACTTGGAAATGATTGGCTTATGTCAAAGTAGCTGTTAGTGGAGTCAAGGGATGAAAAGCGCTGAGACTAGATGAAAGGTATAAAAATGGATGGCAAACATACAAAAACTAACTTGCCAGAGCACGCAACCTATTATCCTCACCTCGCAATTATGGCCAATCATCGCATTATTTGCTTTAAAAACAAATAATAACCGCAGCATGAAATTACTACATCAAAAATATAACAGATTTTCGACACCACACGCAATTATGGCATAATGCATGAAAACAATTTATAACGGTAATTATACCTTAAAAAAACATCATGAAAATATAATTAGTTTTTAAAACGAATTCACTTAATTTTCGAAAGACTTTCGACTTTCGATGATCCCAGGAAACTGTTATTTAATAAAAAAAAAAGAGTGCAATAACCTACTATAATACATAATAACCTTCAATGTTTGAAAGTTTAAAGAATAGTTAATAGTTTCTTAAAAATATGCTGATAGGGATTTTTTTTTGTTTTAATAATTTCAGACCTCCAGATTAAAGCAGAAAATAAATTACATACGAATGTGAAAGATATCAGGTGTAAAATACTTTCATACATCACCACATCACAAGTGAAACATTATAACCATTTTTTTAAGTTGAGTTATATGGGTATTTCGGTGAAATTTTTGATGAACATCTTACATTATAAAAAAAAACCTTTTTTTAACTAATATATGATCGTGAGTTTACCAGTCCTAATAATATAACATTTTAGGCGAGAAAAACCAAAGAAATCAAAACTGGAAAATCGTGATTTAAAGTATTTCACTAGTAAGCCGATTATATAATTAAAAAAACGAAGTATTTTAATAATTCTTACTGGGTCGTAAGCTATTAGGAATAAAATTGCTTACTGAATAATAGAGGTCGGATGTTTTTCTGATCACATATCGCTCCTATTATCTATCGTTTGGAGGATTTTTCTCTCGAAATTTTTTTCTATAGCTGATACAGCCATATACTGAACTGATTTTACCATACCATTGAAAGAGAGAAGTTCTATTTCCTACGTTTTATTAGGAATTTACGATTATTTATTAGGGCTAACGTAGAGCCGAAGTATTTAAATAGATCAAATCTTGGGAACGATTTTCCTTCAACGATCTTGTTCAACACACACACACGTATGAAGAGTCCACGCAAGAAAGCGGGGATGTCATTTGGAGTGCTTTCCGAGAAAATCGAGTTTTTAGGTTTGGATCTTTAATTACTTAAGTATCTTTAATCATTTTTCTTAAATTTTTTTATATGTCCTTTTCCTTTTTGTTTTGCGTGTTAAAATAATAAATTTGCCCGAAACAGACATACCACGCTCTAAAAAAAATGTTTTAGTAAAAAAATAACAATTTAAACATAACAGAAAGGGGGATAGTCATGGACGCTCCCCCTTTCTTCCCTGTTTTATTGATGAAATAGTGATATTAATACACAATCCATATAACTTCTAACATGACTCTCCCCCATTCTAGGTTTTTCCGCGTGTACATTCCCCCTTTCTTCCGAGTGCGTGCTTCTTTCCATCCCTTGTAACCAACCTACTGTCATTTTTTCTGACTATTTCTTTTCACCAACATATTCTACTCATCTAGACGAACAATTATATGTATATAACTAAAATTCGGAAAAAATTGACTCTCCCCCTTTCTTCCGTGGACTCTTCATATATAACCAGAGTATTTATGTATAAAGAAAAAATATATTCTAAAGAGTGATATAATCATATTATTTAGCATAAATAAATCGATTACGTTTGTAAAACCTTTCATTATTTAACTCATTTGTTCACAAGGTTATATTTTTCTTTACGCTGTATATTTTTTTAATAAGTAAGTAAGTATCTATTATTGGAAACTAAAAATAATACAGTTCTCATCCTATAGACTCTTGTTCCATTTTCCTCCCCGCCAATATTGGTTTTCTCTTGGTTGTTTATTTGTATTGTTACCTGACCCGGTGTTGTGGCCTACGAAGAGGCACGTCCTAGCCGTACGTCCAATCACCCCGTAGCGGCTCAATCAAATCTCGGCGTACAGAGCGTGAAGAAGATATTAAAGGAATTCCAAACCTACTTACTCACCCTCCCGCCTTCGGCATCTCCGGCCAATCAATGGCTAGGAATCTTCTCTTCGTTACTATTAGATTACATTTTATTTTTATAATTTTTTTGCAAGCCTCGTATATTAGGTAGAGAATAATGGTTTCTAGAATGTCTTCCATTTTATTTTACTTTAATGCCCGGGTTAATCATTACCTGTAGCCCTGGTCCTAGAGTTGCAGGTGGCGATGATGCGGTAGTTGCGCAGGTATGCCGATATGAGTCAAGGCTTTTTCTTACTTCGCTATTCGTATATTATGGCCACAGGTCGTTTTTTTTTTTCGTTTCATGGAAAAAGTATGAGGCATTCGTCAGTAGGCTGGATTATTGATGTGGTTCTCGTAAAGTTTTTACGAGAGTTTAAATTACGTACTTTCTTTTTTTATTATTCTATGAAGAACGATCAAGAATACTGAACTGCATGATTCTCAAATTCATTCTTACGAGTATTCGCGCATCGTTAAATGACTGTGACAAAAGTGACTAAACGAAAAAAGAAGAAAGAAATGAAGAAGAAAGAAGAATAGAAGAATCTATTGATGAATAAAAACTCGATCCAATTACAACATAATTGTTCTACAAACGAGAAAAAATACTTAATATTTTTGGAGCAATTACTGCATGTATCTACACAGTAGGTTTAAAATTCCAATATTTCAGAGCAGAAGTTTTTATGTTTAAATAAAAATAAATGACCATCCTTTGAAACAAAAACAGTTTTGGCTGGATGATAATTTTTGAACTATTCTCGATAATTTTCTATAGATTATTTTGTATGGAAACTATTAAATATGATTTGTTATAATAGCGGTTTTATTTAATAAAGATCATTATACAATACAATATTTTTAATTTAATCGATTAGGAAATTATACAATAAAATTCATTACAACTTTATTATGTATAGAAAAAACATAATATTGTATATATAAGTGAATGTGTCATTTTTTTTTTGGCATTCTTTGAACTGGTGCATGTATTTTGACACTTGTAATCATTAAAATTTATTTTCATTAAAAAAAAAACTGACTAAGAGATTTAAAGAAGCATGATTGAAGTACACATTAATAAAAAAATTGTATATACAGGCGTGTATTTATTATTCATTGTATTATGCCGATTAAGATAGGAAAACTAGATTACCTACCAAAAAGGTTGAGTAATCTGTATTAGGCATTATAGTGATTTTATTAAAAATCATTGAATAATTCACTTATGATTGTTTACATATCATTAATTTTACTGATAATTTAAATGCTCATAGAACATACCGTGATGATCCAAATAGATTGCGATTGAATGTTGTCTAAGGGTGGGTACGGGTACGGGTACGGCCCCCCTCGGTATTAACATAACATACGACGTGCACCCATATGTTCGTATGGGCCATGTTTACATATACGTTTAATAGAATATAGAGTGAATATAGAGAGAGAAGCGACGACAGAGGACAGACAATAGCCGGCAGCTACACATACACAGGGGCCATTTTGTTACTTTTTGTCGAGAGAGTTTGTGAGTTTTTTGCCCCGGTGGTGGGAGAGCCGGACCCCGCCCCCTTCCCCTCTTCGCCTCTCCCAACGTAGCATTATCCTTCGTCCGCCGGGTCCTCATTACCCGGGATTACAGCTCTCGCTGTATTCCCTATCCCCGTTCTGTAGGGGCTATCTTAATAATGTTATAATAAAATATACAGTACTTATCTAATAAAGGCATAAATAAATAATAACATAACAATAAAATCCTTCTACATGATGTGTGATAGCAATACTAACTTGATATCGATACCTCTCCTAGGTAGGTTGCGTAATTATGAGTCTTATTTACTTCTCAGTAATGTATGAACTTATTCACATGTTTAAAACAAATAAAATATTTTCTTAATTTCACTAGACACTTGGAGTACATAGTGAATGTTTTTAATGCGCTAGACTCAAAAAAATAAAATTTACATAGTTCTCAACTGCTAAATAAATTAATAGAAGTAAGTAACTGGTTATAAATTATATTAAGCTAGGAATCTTTCTTCCCATTCTTATTCTTAATATATTACCGATTATATATTATATTATATATATTATATTATATTACCGACAACGCGTTGCCGTTGCTCAATAGCTATAAAGCGTTGAATTAATTACATCCTATTCTTATTAATATAGTCAAATCAAAATGCACTAATAAAAGTAAAAACGGGATTTAAAATAGAACTTTACGCCAAATTTAAAATTGTTTGGTAAAGAATTTAGAAGGGTTAAAGTTTTTATTGTTTACATCTTATATTCGACAATAATATGTCAATGAATGATACTTGTAAAAGGAACTAAAAAAATAATGTAATTGGAACAGGGTTTGGTATAATCAAAACACAAAGTTAGCAGAAATGTGCCAAATTAATCTTTTGCCATAATACATATTAGTTAAATTCTGAATATTACACATGATGATATAAGATATCGTATCAGGAGGTTATACTAATAGGTGCACAATGATTTTGGTTAACCTGTCTTTGGTTAAAACAATTAGATTTTATGTTTTCTCCACACGTGAAAAGGAGACAAATAATTTGCAATGGGAAAAACACCAACAAATCCAAGCCGGAAAAAATATCGAAAGAAAATGAAGTTTTGTGTCGAAAAAATAACTTACACCGCCATCTGTTAGAAATTTATAGAACTTACAAATAATCACACTCAATTGTAGTAGAATAAGCATTTAATTTGCAAAAAAAGGAATATTTAGGCCAATAATCTAGATAAAAACCATCCTATCTTTTAAGTTGACAAAACTACACACAATGAGCCAAATTTCATCAAAATCGGTGAAGTAGTTTCTGATTTTACCTCCGACAAACATCTGGACACGAAATGTTTATATATATATAAAGATATATCAAATAAATAATGCAATGAATTAAATTTCACGAATCCTAGCCGTTTATTATATCATAATAATGTTAAAAACATTAATAATGAAAGATTTTGTCATGTTCATAACTCTGCAAAAAATAAACAATAAAATTATTAAACTGTTATTAATCTTAATAGAGTTGTGGTAGTTAAAGTGGAATAATAAACAGTACTTCTAAACTGCTGGAGCAGTTCGCTTTCTAAGGAATATAATCATTTATGGATATAAAGTTGTGTTTCTGGCTCATAAAATTTAACTTAACGATAGGTATTAGAGCTCAGATAAAATTGAACTTAATTTTATTTCACGTTCAAGGTACCTACATTAAGTATAATAACATATATACATACAATTATGCATGAAGGCACGTAAATGTAAAATAATGTAACTTGTGTTAACAATGTGGTAAGAAATGAATGTATCACGATTTCATATGTACCTACTGGAATGTCAGACTTTTTTTTTCGTTTGTATGTGTGATTAATTTCATATCATAAAAATATCATCAAGTTTGAGGGAGTTTATCTAAAATTAAAATGTTTAATGATAAAAATATACAGTAGTGTAAGGATATTTCTTCTCCATACATTTTTAATCGATTGTTTATCACTTACACGATATGTAGATAAGATTCCTGTAAATGAATGAACAATCCATTACACTAATCATGCGGAATAGACCTCTTTATACTAACTAAATTCAAGACCCGAGAATGAAACGTATTTTACTACTTTTTTCACCCCAAATTTATAATAATAACTTGTTTTATAATAATAAAATACAATTGTTTTTATATATCTTGTCTCCATTTTTTCCGACTTTAGATAACTTAAGATAAGCCATTCAGGACTGAGACAAATCTAACAAAGGGTCACCTGTGGTGTAGTGGTTTGCATAGAAACCTACAATACCTACTAATGGTCGCGAGTTCGCGTCCCGAAGTATTTTTTTTAATGGGATTTTTTAATGGGAGTATATAATCCTTGTCTGTGCCGTCCCTCGGATAGGACGTAAAATGGAGGTACCGAGCCTGTACGATGTCAGGTACTCGTTAAAGATCCCTATCCTAATTATATCTGGATAGGCAAACTTTAGGACTCCCACTGTAGCATCGTCTGATTAACCTTCGTAGGTACCATAAAGTGACGTTAAAACAAACAAATCAAGCAACATAAAAATCGATCTTGCCATTCTTGATTTATAAATGGTTTAACTAATCCGGCTTTGTTTTATATGGGTCTATTGTAGATTATAAAATGCCTAAAACTAAAAATGTTAGAACTGATATTGAAATTCAAAGACCTCAATGAGGTTGTAAACTAAAAAACAAAAAGAAAGAATATGTAGGTATATTTTTTAAACTTGAACTTTGAATTACTCCAAATGGGAAAAATGTCACTCAGACCCTTGTCTTACAAGTATTTATTACTTGTTCGTAGTTGAAACAAGAAAATCTCAAATAGTGAATGCGGTTTATTGAATGAAAACATTCGACCCACTTTGTAGATTTACATTGAAGGGCTTGGTGACCGAAAGCGATCAATTACATCTAGGCCATTCAGTAATTTTAGTAAAGAATGGAGTAATTTATATCGATTGGTTAAGCCCTCTCAATCTTGATGAAAATAAGAAATATAAATTTATATAAAAATAAATACATAAAACTGTTATTCTACATCAAAACGAAGCGAGGGTTGGGACATAGTGAGGAAGAAACTTTCTTGTTAATGAGTGCGAAGAGCCGAGAAGGATGCGGTGCGACGACCCGGCGAAAGAGAGCAGGCTGCACGATCCATCCAAACTGTTTAGCTTTTATTATCTAATTTAGTTTAACAGGCTCCGGGGTGGTTAGTGCCTAAGGAGGGACAGCTTTGTTATATCATCTCCAATTCCTTCAATTAAACAAAATGGTTTTGTGGTTAGGGAATCATTAGCAGTGGTATGTAGCACTTGTAACTTCGTCTTTTATAATTAAATGCGGTCAGTTTAAGAGATTCAAAAGTGTTGCTCTGAGGAAGGATTGTTTTCACAAGTATTTTTAACGGATCTAAAAAAACAAAACAAATAACACTGTTACTTTATCTTCGTGAGTTAGTTGTTTTATTTTTATTTCTAACTATGAATTATATTTAAATTAGCCTATGTAGGATTTGCGGCTCTTATAGGCCATCTTCTAAGCGAATCAAATGGGCATTGCTATGAGGACCACTAAGACTGGCTGATACGCGAAGATACAATACAGTACAAAAGATACAAATCGATCTGCAAGGAAATATGTGATTCTTAGCCAAAAGATACATCGAATTTCTCCCTAAAATAATCTCAACAAATGACCGATGTATAAAAAACAGCATTTGAGCCCTCAAACCTCAAGTTAAGAAGTATCTAAGGTTCGGCAGCTTGGACAGTACAACCAAAGAAGAAATTTATCTAAGGAAAGTTAACTGCTAAAAGGTCTGTAAAGTAAATCAAACATAAGGGGAGGGGAGGGAGGAAAAAAAAGCTGTTCAACATTTAATTACTTCATTAACGATATTTAATTTCAAGAACTAAATGTTTTAAAGTCATACTTCAAGACGCCATCTTTGACAAAACATATTCGTACAAATCACACACGATTTAACGGAAAACTATATAGACGTGCCAGATATGGCAAGGTATGACATTCCCGAAGTACCTCGGCGAAGACTGAGGAGGAATTGAATGAGGGACATCCTACCATAAAAATGTAACTTTTTAAAATCCAGGACTATGCACCACTAGGTTGTGTATCACTTTCATACTTACCAATGTCATACCAATCGTTCAATTTAGCTTATTTGATTATTTTAAGGGTGCAAATATATATAGTCAATCAAACAAGAGAAAAAAAGTTAAACTTAAACATGTGCTAAATCTATTACACAGGTCTATAGTGGTCTTGGTGCCGAGAGTTTTATTACTGATTCTGAGTATAATTGGTGCGCTGAATCCAAATTTGCCGTTATTTTTCCTCTATCAGCTCTAGTTGTTGATATATATATAAATGGCGTGGCTTACCACTTAAAAAATAATTACTCGAATAATTCTTTACATAAAACATTTTAAATCAATTAAAACCATATTAACACATACATTATTGAAATAATCACTTTGTAACTAAACCAATTACATTTCAAAGATTACTATTTCACACTTTGGAAGCTTCTTTTGCGTGACTTTCTTGAATGTTTCTTCAAACATTCTCGTTTTAGGTTCCAGCAGTAATCTGCCTTCATGTGGGTATCCCATAATTTAGTTAAGCATTTCATAAGTATACCATAACAAAAAGTAAATACTATTATTTGCCGGTTGCTAAAATCATCCTAAAACGCGTTGTTACATTATTACTTAATGTAATCATTTTTTAATTCTTACATACAATTATATACAGCTAACTAATAGTTTAATATTCTAAAATAATGAGAAAAGTCTATTACACGTCTATTTCGGATTGTGATATCTATATCATAGGTATTTAAATTTAAATAAAACTACTGTTAAGGCATGCTGAAGCTAAAACAGTAGAGCTGATAGAAAAAATCGGATTGCATTATTGTAATCAGCGTCCCAAACATAGTTAAAATCAGCTATTAGATTTGTGTTACCTAACTAATTTTTCAATTTATTATTTATAGATATTGTCAACTTAGGTTGGATTATTTTATTTAATTTTAAATTTATCATTTTTAAAAACGGGCTTATGATTAATTGCAACATTCCAACCGTATTAAAAAATAAAATGAAACCATATGTACCTCTTAAAATAATTCTGCAGCGGATTACTCAAAATATTGATAAGCAGGAAAAAAGAAGGCAAGTTAACATCACTTATGGTGAACAAATTATTGATTTTTTATTTCGTCTGCAAAAATATTATAAATATATCTCTAGGTGCACAGTAAGGAATTTTACAAAAAAAAATAGAAAAAAAATAAGAAAAAATCCGATGAATGAATGTGAACAGGGACAGAGCCCGGTTGGTAAGATCCCCCGCAGAGCCTAACATTTCACAAGATTTACTCTGGAAGGGCGGGCATCAGTTTCCCCTCCCTGCTGTCGAAGAATTAATGCCTCGCGTGTTGGATCAATAATTACAAGAGGACATCTCAGCCCCTGGTTATTTATTGCGGCGGGCCTTCCCTTATCTCTCCTCTTCTGTTTTTTGTCATCCTCCCGTTCTCGCCCTAGGAGGAATGCGGAAAGAGGGAGGAGCGGGGAGGGTTTACGTCTTGCAGCCCCCAAACATGGCTGCTCTCCTATGGTTAAAACAATTCACCGCCAAGATGGCGTGTATTCCTTCGGCTAGAATCTGTCTTCGCTATCATACAATGGTGCAAAATTAAAAAAACAAAACGAGATCAATTAAAAATAAATATAATTGTAGATGCCTACATATAAATTTCATAGCTACTCAAAGAAGCATTTGTTAACTAGGTTAATATATAAGTTTTTAAAGTATTAATTCTATGTTATATTTCAAGCAATTTTGTGCTATCTATGATTCGTGATCATCGTTCAAGGGTCTTATTTGAATTCCGAATTTCAGATAATGTACACCAGTATTATCTGAATTATAAACGGTTACTTATATTGATAATTTATCATTTTCAAAATGAACATAGTACGCAATAGTGCCATAAGAAATTTTTAATTTCGTTGGAAAAGAAAATTCTCAGATTTTCAAATCCAAGTTTTAACCCTGATGGATAGCCGTCATGTCTTCCATGGACTCGAGAAACCGTAATAATGATTACATCAGATGCTTTTCTCTTGTTGAAATTCAGTGTTTCGGACAGTGGCACTCTCCTTTGAAATGTGCGATATTTACTTACAACCATAAAATAGACTTATAATAGATTGTGCGTTTTAGAACAATAAAAATTGCGATTAAAATATTAATGGGTTTAATAGAGTTACTGTGTGAGAAGAAGCACACATTAAATTTATTTGTACAAACTAAATTTGGTGTACTTGTAGAAATCTACTTTATTCATACTTATGTCAATTTCTATGGAGAGAAGAATATAAACTATTTAATTTATTAAATCGTATGTCTCCTAAACAATTTAAATAATTGTGAGTAAATATTTTAATTATCAATGCTCTTCTATTATACAACATATGTTTTGCTTTTTTTCATGCACAGTTACATTTAATTAACTTAAAACAGTTCCAAAAAGTAATTGGCATACGTTACTTGAACAAGAACCTCGTTTAATTATATAAGCAATAATTGGATTTTGTAGATTTCGTATTTCTTATGTGCAATAGGTGCAGAATAGATTAATACATTTTAATCACTGAAATTGTATTATTGGTATTGATAGACACATATTATAAATTTAATTAGGGCCATATAGCTCTAATAAAATGAAGAATTATCAAGGACATCTATTCCAGAAGGATCGAACGAATACCCAAAGGGCCATCCTAGGATGAGAGCCGGTAGCCAACTCCTCCGCAAGGGCCGGTTCTCCAGACGCTGGAGGAAGGCCTTGAACCATTGAACCCTCTGCTGGAATCCACCTCCGCCATTTTTAGACATTCACCTCCTTCCCAAAATACTTTATTCTTTTATATCTAACGCCAATATTCAGTTGTGAGTTCCTCGTTGGAATTAGGATCATTGAATTTTAAAGGCTATATTTTCACAAAAAAACAACTTAAATGCTATTAAAGTTCATTTTAAAGGTAAAAAAGAGGCCTCATTTAATTATTCATGTAAAATTATATTAGACCTCAATTATGTGATAAGGCAACTAATTTTTCAGTTATTCAACTTAATAGTTATCATCTAGAATTAATTCTTAAAATTCATTGATGAGTTTCATTCTTTTTTAATTTCACTAACCTACATATGAAATAAATAGTTATGGAAAGTATTAAGATATTGGAAAATTGCGTGTTTATGTCTTTTATTAATACATAAAAAGCCAAACGAATCTCCGGCTTCAGCCAACGACACTCATGGCTTTAAGTTCCTTTCCCACAACTGAACTTTTATTTGTTCTGCATATTATTTGTTCTTTGCCTTACATCCTTACTCTTAGTAAAGTTAAATTCTATGACAACAAAATTTCCAAGGGGGGCCCCTGGATATGCCAATGACTACACTATCCCTTTTGGTGCACCATTGCATGAAACACTGACGGCAGTACTTAAAATTGTCATAGCTACCAAAGTTTTAAAGGTTTAATTTTAATTTCCAATGTGGCTTTGATTTAATTTACAAAAAAAAAAAAAAAAAAAAAACGAGGTGTATTTTCTTGTCAAAATAAGGAGGATATATTCCATTCAAGTCAAATTATTCTGACATTAAAAATCCTACAGACTGCCAGAAAATGAATACTGAGATCTGCTATGGATCCATACTTATGAAATATATCTTGGCAGAAACTCTTACTTCCAGTAAACGTATTGGTGGTCTTATCCCAGGATAACTTCTCGAAGTTTGACAGAAGGATTTGTCAAGTGCGAAGGCATTACCTGGAACAGTTAAGGGTTGAACACTTAGCGTACCCTACCTGAGTAGTAACCTTAGATGAGTACCCACTGATCCTCCCCACGTCTGGGAGCCAATTAGTGCCCTTCTGGAGGTCTCCTCGATCCAGATCATCCCGCAAGATCCAACGACTGCACGCCACCTTCTGCTCCCACTGGGATTAAGTTCCGTTTCCAAGGATCACTCTAACTGGAAGCTTACCAAAACAACGGGTTGGCCTGTACCGTTACTGTCTACGGGTTATTTTTCGACGTATACACCTTTAGACGTGTAACAACAAAAATGTTATTTCAGGATGGGGTTGAGCTGGTTGAATAAGAAATTCGAAACATCCTTTCTTGGATAAATGGAAGAAGTTTCTCACGATTGGCGTGAACTGATTTGTTGTGTCAATCTAATCAACTATAATATAACCGAAGAAAAAGGGAATTTCACTTCAGATGTACGATACTTTATATAACAAGGTAATCTTTTGCTGTTAACACATTACCAAAAATTATAGCGTGAAAGAGGAAACTTTATACCATAAGTCGGGAGAAAAGGAACGCTAAAATATGGTAATTTTCTAGCCACTTTCCCACGTGAAAGTGAAAAAAACAATTTCCATTAAACAGACTCCATCTTACAATAAATTAAAGCTTTTTCACAAACAATTCTATCTCAGTTACTGAGAACCAGAACTCATTTTCGAATTATAACCTCAGTATTAATAAATGGTTATCTATCCCTGATACAATATACAAAGCGCGAATAAAATCATAGTCCTTTCAATCAGAAAAAGCTTTCATAATTTATAATTTAAAACACAAATGATAAAATTTGTAAGGCAAATGCGTCATTGGAAAAATTACCTTATTGTGTCATGACTTCTTAAGAAGCAATGTCATGATTGAATGAGTAGACAAATTTTCCTGCTAGTGATTTGAGAAAAACGGTCGTAAAATGCAATTATGTCTTAATCGTTTAACAATTTATAGGATAATAAGTTAGTTTGCACATTTATTATTACACTATGTTTATTTCATTCTATATGAATTTAAAAATTTTCATTCACTTCATTGTTTTAAACGGATTATGTACTTTTATATATATAAATGTGATCGAAAACAAATGGCTTTGGTAAAATCAGCTTAATTTTTTTTTTCGTTGATTTAGCTAACTAGCTAACTAGAGATGATTGGAAATGATATGAACGTTTTAATTTATTCATCATAGCCTCGTCTACAGAGTGCTAAAGGTCTTTAAAGTAATGTGCAAGCATACATGTATGAATATATCTATGTTTGTTTGTATTTGACTGTGTGTTTATAGAGAGATTGACAAAGCACAGAGAGCAGAGAGGGCCGTTAGAGCTGACACCGGAGCAGGTTAGCCACGGTCCTCACCTGTCTCCAGCCGCCCTCTTTTCAAAATATTTGCCCGTAGCGAACCGGAGGAAGATATACTGACTTTACGCTCTGTCAGCCTCCTATCCTCCATTGTGTTCCAAGCCATAGTGCACGTAAACATTCTATAAACAAATTTCTTTTCTTACTTTCAGTTTCCCTCTTTTCAATTGAAAATTTCAACCTTTGTATTCGGATTCTGAATTTTGAAAAAACAAAGAAGCATCTCATCTATAACGCTGTCATTTACTGTCTATACGCTGTCAATTTTCTGCTATCCAAAGGTGTACAAAAACAAAGAAAGTAGCAGTTAAAATCACCAAAATAAAACCGTAAAACCTTCTTGAAAAAATCTATTTTCCGTCTTTGGATCATTAATTCTATCATCCCAGTCGAAATTACTTACTTTTCAGGGCACGACTTTTAAAGATGGAAAATTACTATAAAATTAAGTTTTCATTATCAAGCGTTGACATTATGTGAAAAAACCACAATAGCGGCCACAGAACCAAATAAATACATCTTATCAATGATGAGATATCAGAGTTTACTAAATGTTTACCGACCGAAAACAAATTTATAGCAAATTATAATGACTACATTTCGAATAAACGCCTGACTTATATTTTATCTTATGAGCTAAATTCGACTTAACTACTTAGTTATAGAATTCAACAGATGATTTTTACCCTTAACTAGTCAAGTAACTGAGAAGATGTATGAGAAAAGGAAATCATGTGACATACATTTTTAACAACGAGGTATTAGTGTTTTTAAAATCCTTTTGTGGTTGTAAATTATTTATTTTATGGTGAAGGAAACCACAACGAACCTCAAACCACATAAAGAGCATTGACGATTAACGATACCGTTATTCTACCTGGGTCTTCTTAGGCCATGTTCAAACTCCGCATCCGCAACCCAGGTTGCGAAGGTTTCGGGAGAAGAGGGATGGGGGGAACAGAGACGTTACCGTGCTATGTTAATAGAGGCTATTATTTGGAAATTTTATAGGTAACAAGCAAAAACGGAATTTTTAAGTGATTTAACAATAATTAGAGAACTTAGTTATAGACATATATATATATATATGTATATATATATATATATATATATACATACATACAAGAGAGAACTGATTGTGTTGTCAAAATTTCATGAAACCAATTTGAACAATAAATATTAGATATAGAATGCAAGGCCTCAAAGTCTCGTATAATTTCAATAATTCACTTAATCATGCAGATTACATGCCAAATTTTCGCCTATTCAGGCATCTTCAGGGCTACAACAGTTTCACATGCAAGCTAGAAACACACTGACTTTTTTTAGTTTTGTCTGCTTTTACGATGTATAGGTTAGGGTTATTTTTCTTTAGCTTCTTCAAGTGTAAAAAATCTTTCTTCAAAAGTCGGGCAATGGGGTCTCTTTCGTACGTTTTCTTAGATAAAAAATTATTAATTTTTCGTGCAATGTTATTTCTTAATCCGTTCTTATGGTTATCTGAAGTATTAATGCATTGGAGTATACATTCGGTTTCAGCAATTATGTTATAGATATCTTTTTTAATGATAATAGGAAAGAGATTGGCATTTTCACCAAGGCTAAGCAAGTTAATAATATTTTTAGGAATGTCAGAATCAGTAAGATTTTCAACAAAATTGTCTTCATATAATTCCATATACTTGTTGATAATGCTCATGGTACTACTTTTGTTTAAAATTCTGAGATTTTTATTAATATTGGCACTGTCAAGCATAGTTTTATTATTTAGGAATTGCTGGTTATGCTGGTATGGTTTGTGCAAAGTGAAAACAAGCGTTTTATTAACTTTCCGATCTATCTTTATTTTCATCTCATTCTTATAGATCTTTAAAAACTTACTCAAAATCTGTTCAATTCTTTCTTTAGTTTGATCTTGTGCTTTGAATAATTCTTGAAGTTTTTTCTCGTAATTATGTTTATTGCGATTTATGAGCCATTTTGATTGACTGATATTCGAGAGAAAGTAATTTACTACCTATATTATTAAAAAAGTTGATGTGTTTTTTGGAGAATAAAAATAAGTTATTAAACGAATTCTCTATATTAATAAGGCCATCTAGTAAATGGTTAGGTAATGTGTTATTCGATTTATGCCTTTGCAAGTACATACCTTTTCCAATGGAGTTTACGTATTTAGTAAATGAATTAATAATGTTCCAAATACCTATATTACTTAAAGTATCCGAAGTGACAATAGTTTGAATTTCATAAAGAAGTTTGTAATTTAAGTCTTTAATAGATGATGCTTTAATGATGCTTGAATCTAGTCAGTGTGTTTCTAGCTTGCATGTGAAACTGTTGTAGCCCTGATGATGCCTGAATAGGCGAAAATTTGGCATGTAATCTGCACGATTAAGTGAATTATTGAAATTATACGAGACTTTGATGCCTTGCATTCTATATCTATAATCCAATAGTCTCTTCCTAAAAACGTGTTTACAATAAATATTGAAAAACTATTATAGAACTGGCCACTGCAAGCTTTTTTGTATATTAAATGCAATTTTAATCATTCTAGTTTAATTTACACTGTTTTTGAGAATAGAAAACCATCATAAATTCTTGGAATGGGAGGGTGTATGCATATGCACTGCTATGGTCACAATTCCTGTTGCACATTTAAATACGTTTATTTACAAAAAAGACAAGATTTGTGTTAAGTAAGAATTGCACACACAATGAACAGTGTTCGTATGTCAAGACATTATGAAAAAGAAGTTTATTCGACGAAAAACTGCAAGGAACGGAAGTGTAATTTACTTTTATTTATACTAAAATTAAAATGGTGGGGAGGCTAAACGCATACGCAGTAAAAGCTGAAGGACCATTTTAAATCTAGAAGGGTAAGAAACGTGCTTTATTTATTTATTTTTCATGATAAGTTCACCAGGGCTATAACAGTATTTTGCAGACCAAATTACCAACGCTTATATTCGCGTCACAAGAAACATGCTGCCTTAATACACCAGAGAGGAAATGCAAATAAAAGTTGGCACTTTTAGCTAACAAGCTAGCAATTTTACATAGGTCGGTCCTAATGGAATTTTTTTTTTTTTCCAGGATGATAATATTGAAGAGATGTTGTTACTAGTATCGAAAATTGTAAATGAAATGTTTGGTGCAGTTATTTAAAAATTACTGTAACATCAAAAGTCATGTTTGTATTACTACCGCGATTTGTGGCTGTATACACTTACCGTTCGTAACCATTGCGGTCGCAGGAGAGCTTTGCATATTTATGTTCCCACTTTATTGCACAAACTTCTTTTCCTCTGTTTTGTTACTCGGAATAAGGAAGGCAATAAATCACTGAGAGCAGATTATTACTCGGCGATAAAACTCCAGGCAACAATAAACTGAAATTAGAAATTGAAACAGTAAAGAATTCCTCCTACATACGATCACAATGTTATCGGCAAGGGGCTGCTTATAAAACTGCTGACAGCTGAAACTACTGACAGAGTGAAAACCTTATGAAAAACTTAATTCCAACTGTTGAATCTAACTGTTTCAGATAGTTACCATCATACCAGTAGATATTACTGATTATTTCGAACGATTTACCACGGTATGTTACAAAAATAAAATTCGTCAATCTTGTATTTATTACCTTTAGTATTAATATACCTTTTGAGATACCCCTCGTTTCAAACGATTTTCGGTTCTGCGAAATTAAGATGACTTGTTTTCGATACGGCTGAGGTCCTTCGAGGAATGTAACGCTATGGAAATTAGTAATAAAAAAGAGATTTTCAAAAGAGGATCATGCTTTGCAGTCAAAAAATCATTAATATAAGACTTGATTGACATATTCCAAGTGATATCAGGGGAGTAGAGCACTGGAGACTTCTTATAAATTCATCGGCAAAGCTTTATTTTAACAAATAACGTTGAAGCAGGCATTTTATTTTTTACTAGCCAGATTAACCCTTCATCAACTCTGGGAGAATGAGAGCTTCCCCTTCCATTTACGAAATTGGTTACCCAAATTTACGAAATTAGCTCATAACTCTTTGATTGACTTCGAGAAAACCTTGTTCTTGAGTAAGATCCGTACCATAGGTCACATCCTCGCATTAACACTGCCAAGAAACGGACATTGACATCATGCCCGTTGGCTGTAGAAGAAGAATATAGACTTAGATGAGTTTTTTATAGTTTTAGGCGTATATAGATATAAATTATTGTTTGTTTCTTTGACGCCACTTTATGCAACTAAGCTTAATCGGACGATGCAACAGTGGAGATTTTAGCCTATCCATGTATAATAAGGTAAGAAATATTTATCGAGTACCTGACATTAGGCACGATTTTACCTATCCGGACGGCATAGCCAAGGTTTGTTTTTACTCCCTTTAAAAAGGGTGGTGGGATGGCCGAGTGGGCAAACGTGCTAGGAAATACGCGTTGCCTACGGCAGCGTATGATTGGGAACCCGAAGATAGCAAGTTAAAACTTCGAGCCAGGAGAATTTAAGAATATCCGGTATTAATCCTCTCTCTCCTGGCCCGGGAAACCTCGTGTAGCCTAAAGGCGAGGAAGGAAAGGAACCAAAAAAAACTCTTTATAAAATCCGAGGAGCGTCCTTTAGCATTGTAGGTTGCTATGCTAATCACTACACCACAGGTGACCCCAATATTAATTATTGAATCATTCAAACAGTCCAATCGGATCAATGCGTCTATCATTCTAATATTTACCTTTAAATAGGGAATTACTTACTCCAGCTGTGTTTATTGTTAGAAGTGCGCTGAATTAAACAGTAAATAACATTGGTATAGAATGTTTGAAACCTCTGGGTTCGTTCCAAGTAGATTGTACGCTGTGTCATCTGATAGTGGAAAATTAGTGGTCAGCAGTTTCCTGTTACTTAACACCAAGCCCCTAAAATATGGGTAGCCGAGGGGGAGCGCGAACGGTTAGGGGTTTTGTTTACCCGATGTGGAGATAATTTTGGACTGCTCGAGTGAGCAGCTGGAAGGCGATGAATGAACGGGAGGAGATGTGTGAAGAGGTATCGATGGAGGAAGATAAGACACGGAGATAGGAAATCGAGCATAAGAGGAGAGAGAGGATTATATCGGGAGCCCATTAGGAGTGTCGGGTAACGGCTGAGCCTCATCGCCCTGACATCAATTAAGGCGATACCTCTACCTGTCAAAACAGCGGCCCACCCGCTTCGCTAAGTCCCTGGAATCTCTTGCACCCTCACAAAAACCCATCTTCGCTCTCCGAGCTTTGTTTTTATACATGTTCGTCTGTCTCTTTGTGTTAAGGCTAGGTCTACCGAGCTCACCATGAAGATATCTTTACCAGAAACTCGATATCTGACGGAAGTATAAAGTTTATACTCAGTGTCATTTGACTTGTGAAAGACGGAGATCCCAAACGTCAGTTTCTTATTCTGAAGCTTAGGTTTCTGGTGTGAAATGAGACTAACAATTGTGTTTGCTTTTGCCGTTTCGAGTATCACACACCGCACATTCACTTGTTGTAATTTATATATGAAAACTAACATAAAATGTTCAAAAGCCTTTTTAATATTTAATGATAGCTCTCTTTGGTTTCTTTAGAGGCAACGGAATTGTTTTGATTTTTCACGCCTCCGTCATAGAATGAAATCGTTGTATGAAGAGCAGGATATATTTATAGTTTAGTTAAATCAACGCTTATGTATTGAAAACCTAAAATTTAGTATATTTGGGGCTGAGAGGGGTACAGCTTGGAATTTTCGTTTGTCATTTAAAGGTAGAATTTAACTTTACTAAAAGTAAGGAAGTAAGGTTAAGAACAAGTAGAAGGGCCGAGAAAATTTAATAATACTCGGCATCAATCCCCCACCCTCTCCCCTGGCCCGGGAAACCCCGTATACCATACAAGGGGAGGAAGGGGAGGACCAGTAAATAAATAAAAAAAAGTGTAGAAGGGCCCCTCTCTTTAGGATCCGCCCATGATTCATAATAACTCATATAGTTACATTGAATTTCACCATATCAATATCTAAAAATAGTAGTACAAGCTTTAATAACTACAGTAAATTGGCAAGAAATAGCAATCATAATAAATAAATAATATAATATGGTTAAAATTAAATAAATAGCTGTGGCTATACCACTCGTCCCTTACCCAATGATCCATCGGGCTCTTCGCAATATGGCTTGCTAAATATAACTAAGGAATTAGTGATAAGCTATATAGATAAACACCTCAATTTTAGTGGTCAAGCCTTTTTTAATTCTTAAATAAATAATATAATATAAATAATTCTAATTTTTTTTAAAAGAAAAATTGGATTATTTGTATTGAAGAACGCCTGAAATAGTTCAGAAGTAGAATTAAGTAGAAATAACTCAGAAGAGTTATTAAGGATTTGAATTGTTAACACAGATTTAATTCGTTTTTTTTTTTTTTTTTTTTTTTTTTTTTTTTTTTTTTTTTTTTTTTTTTTTTTTTTTTTTTTTTTTGTGGCCATTTCAAATTAGCGTCTGTAAGGAATTTACATTAGATTTAATAGAGGCTAGAGTCTAATGTTAGAGAATTATTAATTAGTAAAGCTTTGATATTACTAAGATATCTACTTGTAGAACAACTTATATGGAGTTGGCGTTTTAAATAGCCTGCAGCAATTAATTGTAATGAGTGATATTAAACACCAGCCAAGCAGCTCCATCAATTCTGAAACCGGCTCTCACTTCTACATGCCAGGGAGTAATGCAGATAATTTGTTGTATGTAAGTTGTACAAGTAAGGGTGTAATAAAATCCAGGAAATCCTAACATTTAATTCGTCCTAGAAATGACAAGTAATTACCACTAATGTGATGAAATATATAATGCTGAGGGTACTATTACAGCCATAATTACCTTGGATGATTATCAGTTTTCTGACGTCAATTCACACCCTAATTGCAGTATTTCGATTTTGCATATGGTGTTGAAAGGAATAAAGTATAATTGGTGTAGATTACGGGGTATTTACAATTCATCATGTTTAAGGTTTAAAATATAAGAATTCATATACATCATTATGGACATATAAGTAGCGGTGATTGACAATAAACATTATAAATTGGAATTTCATTTTAAACTTTGCTTCGCTTGAAGAAAACGGAAGATCATTTCCTGCCATTAAACTCTGAAGGACCCATTCTTGTAATTTAGTTAAGACCTATTCCATTCACACCCTCTCGACCTTGGACTCAGCAGCAGATTACAGGAGAAGGAAGCGGAAGGCTAATGTTTGAGTAGGTCCGAAGAAAGAGGCAGAGGGGTCATAAAAGATGATAAGAAGTTTGTTGGGAAAACCTGGCCGATAGGAAAATAAACACCAAAGAGTCGCTCGCACCAAGGTGAGAAATGCACCGAATTAGGGGTGCGTTTTCGAAGGCAATAGCTTGGCGCCATGGCGAGACCACTTCCGCCAAAGCGAATGACTGTTCCGCCAACTTCGAAATTAACGGAAGAGGATTTTATATTTTGTTTTAATCAAAATGGTATAGGTTGGCAAACAGTTGTTTTTTCAAGAAAGTTGTTTTTGAAGTTATTGGTAAGTATGAAAAATTCAACTAAAAAAGTGGGTCATTGATAAAACAGTGTCGGAAGTCATGAGAAATATTTATTAACTTACATAAAAAAAAATGAAAACAAATAAATAGAAGATGAGATTACTAAACCTTTATCTCCTAAACATGCACTTGAGTAGAATCAGATAAAAGATTTTGATATTGCTAATTTCTATGACAAAAGAAAAATCTGGGTATACCACACTATGGAATTATCAATGAATGTGACTGTGGGAAAAATGACGTAAATGGTGGGAACCGGGTGGTGTGAGAAGAAACACCTCACGGCTAGGTGCTAAGTACTCGGCGCTCAAACTGGCGCCGTTTCTTTCACAAAACCGGTGCTTCATTCATTCATTCATAAACTTGGGCTCTTTTTTAACCTCTCCAACCGCTATTAATTTTACATACTTATAATATTATGCTAATTGTAATATATTCAATAAACATGGTGATGAGCAGAGAGGGGAAAGACAGGTTTCTACGTTACATATCGTGATAATTTCTCTTAAAATAGTTCATTTTCGACACTAATGTAATGTTTCAAAACATAAAATAACATTAATAGTAACTAGAGTAAATATATCAAGTAACGAGACCTGGCTAAAAAACTACACGATGTGTTGAAGGAAGATTAACAGAAAGTCAAAAAGGTTTTACATTTTTAAGAAAGCCAGGATTATACTGATAAATATAATGTTGAAAAACAACACGCCAAGCAGTGACAAAATTCAGCAAATAAATATAGAAACTAGAATTCAACTTAAAAAGTATATTTTTTTATTAATGGTCAAGAAATTATGAATTCACTGGTTTGCTCCTTTCACTCTGACACAAGATTTAAAGGGACGTATAACAAAAAATTAATGCGAGTGTATGACTTTTTCAAAGAATATTAAATTAATATTTAGATGAATTAAATTAAATTATAAATTATTATGATCAAGAAATGAAATTTTTGCTCTGATAAAACCTATACCCAGAGCATCATTTCGCATAACTCAGTTTTATGTCTAGCAAGAAATCTAGATTAAGTAAAATCATTTTTCATAGCCCTACAGCATTGCAAAAGTTTTTTTTTTTTTGTTAAATTATATTTTTTTTAGATTATACCTACATCATTCATATGATATATTAAATAAAGTGTGATGTTTGGATTGATGTGAAACGATGAATAATTTAATATTAGAAATTACTAATCGTAAGGCAATTGTTTTTTAGATCCGTTTCAGATTGTGGGGCCTCTGGGAACGCAACAGAATGTTCTGGACCTCTCTCACTCTCTCTATCTCTCTCTCCTTCGGTCCCGTTTCACCACTCTTCCCCTAAAGTTTTTTTTTTTTTTTCAAATACATTATTTATTATTAGACATTGACCATTTCCTCGGTCCACAATAGGCTGTCCAATAAGCTTCTAACATATGAAAATATCAAGGAGTTACAGAGCGAAAAAATTAATAAATTAAAGGAGAAAATCAACTATAAACATTAAATCCATTTCAATTTTTAACTTGCCTAAGTTAAAAAAAAAAAATTTAACAATGAAGGTCTAGTGCTTAGTTTGTTTTTAGTGTTAGTAAGTTGATTTGATCAAGATCACGTTCTTCAGGCAGGTTGATCCTCCAATTAGGTGTTGTTCCAGAGATGGGGTTTCATCCTAAGGTCGCTCCTACGTCTGTGAGACTCAAACCCTACTCCGGATGTATCCATGTTTTCTACTAGGGAGTAACTAGCTTATTCTACCACATAACTTAAGCCAGGTTACTTCTAAAAAAAATATATTCTCCCGATATATGATAATAATATCTATTTGCTTTTCAAAAAAAGAAAATAAAAAAATTAGGATGTGAATGAAATCTGAATAACAAACAATGGTAGGAACAGTATCACACAAGAGTGGACCAAAGTTTCGTTAAAAGAGGGAGAAGTTTTTCTGGGTATCGGAACTGATTGGATAAGGTTTTCACCCCTGTCAGAGTTGGGAGCTTGACCATTGTAAAGAGAGTGACAGAGAGCAGTGTTTGTTGTCCTCCCACAGGTCACAAGACAAAGGTATCCTCTCTTCCCACGGTCGAGTGTGGATAATTAAACTTAAAGGCAAACCTCCTCCTCTTCCACGCCCGCTCTATAGCTACATTCCAGTCTTCTCGTGTTTACCCCATTTCGTTCACTAAGCAAACTTGGAGTTTAAAATGTCGGTATACTTCTCATTGTATAAGACATAGCTGTCGAGAAAAAACGAGACAAAGATATCTAACCAATCTCTTCGTTAAGCCTATATAATTAATGGTTCACATTAGTTTAGACAAAATAGTATCAAATTTGTTCATGACATCAAATAGTAACAGTTTCCTTCGAACACTTAAGTGAATATTTTATTACACTTGTAATGGCAATGTAGCCCTTTTCATTTAGGTTTACTACCACTCTCATTCGTATTATTGTACATATTTCTTTGACTTCCTGGACAATGGCCGTTCCTTCCCCGGCAGCCCAGTTTTCTCCAACGTTCCTCGAAAGCACAGTAGCGGCCTAACGGAGCGTCGGACGTTATGATATTTCAAAAATGGGATCACAGTAGATGGGTACCTGCTCCCTCAGTGGCAGACAAAGCAGCAGTGGCACCCTGACTTATGACACCCGGCTGTATATCTGCCATGTTGTGACAGTCTCCACAATAGCCGGTACCAACAACTGCACCTCTTACGTTCTCTTCACGATTAGTCCTCTTAAATAACCACTTTTCCTGTACAGATACAGCACTGCAAGTTATACCATTTCGAGATAGCTTTTGAATTTTCCGGTTTCCTTGTGAAATCGATTTACAAAAGACAGACTAAGTGACATCATTTCATTACCCTCAAATACGACTGGACATTATTAGTAGACATTAAAATTATTATTATTTTATTGTGGTATTTGAGATTCATCCCGCAAAACATTTGCTGCTTAAAATTTGCAATACATAAAAAGATACAAATTAATCAGGAATGTTTTCAAAAGCAGAATACAAAGCGGTTTATCGTAGAGGTAGAACGAATTGGGAAATTGAAATGATAAAATATAAAAATTAATCTAACTTTAAACATTTGTCATTGAAATAAATTTGTAGCAGATAGGTATAATTATTCTATTACAGTAGGACCTCGATTATCCGAGGTTTGATTTTCCAGATCTTAATTAACTGGGTTATTGAGTTAGTATTTTTCTTGTATTTATTTTATATCTTTTTTTCCAGTTTTATGTTTGATCATTATAATTAGATTGATATGTACCGGAAGGATCATGGAACACATTTATTTGTTAAATGAATTAATCAGAATCATTTAAGAGCATCTGGAGTAAAGACTTTATGAGACAATCTTGTCAATTTCCGAAAACTTTCCCCTAATTTCTTACGTCATGGCATCTTATTTCAGTGATATTCAATCATTTGAACAGTTCACATAAAAAATTATGACTAAACGGAATATTATTGTTTTTTCGTAAAGAAAAAACTTGAAATTATAAATTGTTTGGTTGATAGATGAGGAAGTGATAAAAAAATCACCACAGACTAAGAAATTGATGAATACTATAGACTTGGTAATAAATAGAAAAGGCAATGGAATGCGTTTGCTAAGCGAAATAAATATTTTCATTAATGACTTTCCTTAACAAACTATTGAACACCATTAGGTAAAATTTTCTCCTGCATCAATTAAAACCAGAGAAATTTATATTATAGATCTAAATTAATTTAAAATCAAGAAATTTAAAATAAGATCATCTACACAGTAAATTACTAAAAATCAATAAAAAAAATGAACATTATAGGTACCAATCTAACGTGACCGAGCAGGTAAAAACACGAGGAGAATCAAGATTCTCCACAGCTAATTATTGCAAACAATGTTGACTGCCTCGGGTAAGGAATCGACAAAGAGAACCATTCGAACAAAGAGATAGAAATAGATGCAGTGAAAAGTAATTCAATAATGGCTATTGAAAGGGTGAATGGGCCGAGATGATGGATTGAAAAGTTATCTATCACACGTGTTCTTTTTCTCCATCCTTCTCCTTTGATAGATGATTCTTCGGGTGGTTCTCAGGCGGTGCGCCTGCGCCAGCGTTTTGCTCTCTTCTCATTAAATTATATCTTATTTATTTTTTTTTTTTTTTAGTTTTCTTATCTCGAAAATGAAACGATGTAACATTTATCGCTTGAATGATTTGCTTAGAGAAATTCAAAATCAGCGTCGTTCAGAGAGTTTTTATTTTGTTTGAGTTTTATTAATCATTGTTAAACATAATGTAATTGCCTTTAAAAAATAAAATAAAACATCATTTAGTTCAAATCTGGATTGAAATTTGAACTAATTAATCATCTTAATAATTTTGCAAATAGATATTTCAAACAAAATCACGCCCGAAATAAAAATACTTCCGCAAATTTTTTAAAAATTTTACTATCAATTTCAGACAGTTTTTGTTGATTTTTGTTACTGTTACAGTGAATTTGAGTCATCAAGCTTTAAAAATATAATAATCACTAAAAAAATAAAAAACAGTAAGAATGTTACTATCTGATGATGAATCCCAATAAAAATATTAATCAATTTCAGGCATTTAAATAAAAAAGAAAAACATACGATTTATAGCTAATTATTTACCATTCGAGAAGAACCAGGGTCCAGTTAAGGTCATTTTATTTTAAACAGATGTATTTTTTATAACTCGATGGAGGGTACTTTAACTGGAATATCTTATTATGAAGAGGTGAAAATATGTAAGAAAAATAAGATAGACTTGAAAATATTTTCTCCTTACATTAAGCGTGATGATCAAGTTCGTCATAATCCTCTCGATGGCATTTTGGGTACACGAGGATGTCCCACGCCGAGTAGACCCGATATGCAGAAGAGCCGAAATCCGGGTGGACAATATCCATACCGGAGGTTCATCAACCTAATCTCGGGCCGTGTATCGGCCGTACTGAAAACATCGCGGCGCCCCCCGCCGCCCTTAGGCTCGAAATGAAAAGAGGTAAAAAAAAAAGAGAAATAAAAAAGGCGGGATATAATCCGTTTTTAACGGAGAGAGGTCGGTTGGGAGCGCCTATTAGGATCCTTATTGAAAACATAAAGCTCCCCCCTACAAAGGAACAGGTTGGCTCCGGCCCTCGGCGGGCATCGTAAATACACTGGGTCTTCTCCCAGATATATCCGCTCCTCCGGGTCCGTCGCCTAGCATACCAGCAGCTAGCCTCATCGTCTCCCAATCGATCATGCTCAATGACTTGGATATGCTCGACTTGAATTGATATTGTATTATAACGCACCAAAACAGGCTACTCATTAGAAAAGTAAATTGTAAAATATAATTCAACTATAAAATTTTAAATCTCGTGTTAAAATTTTGAAGTAGAAACACTTTGGTTAAATTTAAGGGGTAATTGTTTTTAAATTAATCTTAGACAGTGTAAAGACCGATATTAGGGAAATGCCTTTCTCATACCAAATTCAATCGGTCCATACGGTAAATTATTACTTGGGTAGTATTGTTATATTATACTTGCTGTATATCTTATATTATACTTGCTATATAGTTATATTATACTTGCTGTATATCCCGGTTTCATCCGGGGAATTCATTTTGTCGATTTCGTAAAAACTCAATGTAAAGCGAGATCATAACGATTTTTATAACAATAACAATATGCAATTTTAATATGGACAGGTGTTCGCACCAGATATGAAAGAACCACTGAGCGAAATTTGGAGAATTTAGGACAAAAAGTATGGATTTCTATAATTTTTATAAAGATCAAACATACAGAATTTCATTTTTATTTATATAGTTTATTAGCTAGATATAATATAATAATAGCTGTATATACCGATTTCACCCGGAGAATTTCATTTTTTAAATCTATAAAGTGAGACTTTATAGATTGAGACTCAAACGGTCGATTTCGTAAAAACCAATGTAAAGCGAGATCAAAACGATAAAGAATATTAGCTGAAGATCGACTGTAGTTATGCAATTATTTTAATATGGACAGGTGTTCGCACCTGATATCAAAGAACCACTCAGCGAAACCACCCCTAACCACCTAGTATAAAAGAACCACTCAGCGAAATTTGGAGAATTTAGGACAAACGATATGGATTTCTATAATGAACAAACAAACATACAGATTTTCATCTTTCTTTATAGATAGCTGTATATCCCGGTTACACCCGGGGAATATTATTTTTCTAATGAAATTGATTGGTTGATTTCGTAAATAACCATTGTAAAGCGAGAATCATAACGATTTTTATAACAATAACAAATATACCCAGAGATTGACTGCAATTATGCAATTTTAATATGGACAAGTGTTCGCACCAGGTATGAAAGAACCACTGAGCAAAATTTGGAGAATTAAGGACAAACAGAATTTCATCTTTATTCATATGATTTATATTATTATATTATATGGATGGATAGTGTAATGGAACAGTCAAGGTACCTCTCATTTTTTTTTTAGAAAATTAAAAATGGATCCGCCAATCAGTTTTTTTACCTTTACGTTCCTTTCACACAACTAAAATTCTACTATTCACAGTATTTGTCCTTGACCTTCTTCCTTCCTTTAGATTAGTTAAATTCTATTTTTCAATGACAAAAAAATTTCCAAAAGGGAAGAACTGCAGCTCCCAAAGTGTCCTCCCCCTGGATCCACCAATGGATGAATCTCCAGCATTTTAAAGGAACTTTTTAAAGGCACATCTAAGCCTTAAAAAATATGACCAATGGTTATACTTAAAAAATTTGAAAGTAGAAAAAAATAATATTAAGGGCCAATGGCACAGAGGAGTATTGCAAATATTTCAACAAAAGCCACAACCTTGATTTTTAATCGTTACTTTTTCCAATCAGCATGAAATTTTGGTTCGAGGAAGGGAGTGTTGAATCTATAAGATAGGTTTGTTCACAAGTTGTAAAAGTACTATAAATCCTAGTCATTTTTCAAGCTTCCACTATTTTATTTTCGAGCAGTAATAATCCTTACTAAGAGTTAAACAACGGTGAATTCTCCTAACCATACCTGTTAGAGTAAATTAGTAAATATTTAGGCAAAATCAGCTTGATCATTGATTTTAAATGGTAGCAGGATAAACGACCGAAACGTGACAAATATAGTAATAGATATAAACTCTATAGTCAACATTGCCTTAGTGGTCATTATTTTGTAAATTAAAATTTATTAGGTAATCTTATAATCTTAAGTTTATAAGGTTGTAGTAATTATTTTGGAAGTACTTCTTGAATTGATGGGTTTTTCGTTTTTATTTTTATTTTCCCAATTTTTTTGGTAATTACGGCATGTCGCAACTGATTTATTATATCATTAATTTATAAAATTGCATTGAGGTTGATAAGTACATAAGTAGACTGCATAATGCAATGAGTGTCTGAAAATAAGATTATGATCATTTTAATATCTAGGTATATCCTGTAATTAAATAATATCTGGTCTATTTATTATTGAATTACATTTAGCATTAGGATATAGCTCATATATTAAGCTGTTCCTATGAGTACTAAGTATTAAATTTAATAAAAACAATAAAATGTCGACATGGAGGTCCTTACCTCCGGAGTATAGATAGATATGTGAATGAGAATGTAAAAGTAATGTAATTAAGAAAGAGTACATTATACTCTTCCTACATTTTTAATGGAAGCATAAAGTATTCTTGAAATCAATTCATCGTTGAAAGCCAGCAGATTATACAGATTATATTATTTTTGTAAAAATAGCAATTATAATTTTACACTTGTACATAAAATTCATCTATATTATTCGGAGTGAAAATGATCTCGATTGAAATAAATCGACCAAAATGTGCAATAACCAGGTTTTAAAGGACGATTTCACATCGCCCTTCCCCCTCCCCTCCGCGATGTAAAGAGCATTAGGACTCCTTATCGACCGCGATGTTGAGTCGTCGCTGATTTTTTTTTCTCATTTTTTTTATCCCCATGAATGCATGGTCGTTATAAATTATAACACACTTACATGACTCCTACTGATATAACAGGACAACGAGACCATGTTTAGAAGCGGTTGAAATAAACTTTTATTTTCGCTGAATGGATTTATGAGTTCAAGATTCATTACAGTGTAAAAAAGTGAAACAGGTTTCTAAGGACAGGGCAGTTGGGTATCGCGTTACATCGGGATTTTCAAGAGCAGACCAAGAATCAGATTTCTGTTCCTTTTTAAAATGACCCAGATATATTACAGGCAAAACAAAGCCACTAGGCTTATAAGCTGATATTATACTGCCGCGGATCCTTTTAGGACTCATCGAGAATACTTTTATAATAAAGTAATAAATTATACGGACATATATTCCACACTCAGAGAACTGGACCCATATTTAATTTAAAAAAAACAACAACAATAAGACGATTTTGTCATAGTTAGTTAGCAGGTTTTTTTATTTTTGTATAAAATATAAAAAATTATACCGTAATTGGTGTTAAAATTGCATTATTAATAACTGCGCCTTTTATATTGTATTCTAAGTTGTTCTCTGCTTCGAACTTTGCTTCTGATATTACAACTAATTTTTAATAACGCGATTATATGTTTACTGCATAAATATATGTGTATTTTGTATTTGAATAAACTTTTCTTATCTAGCTATAAAACAATGATTTATTTATTAGGATTTTCAACAGGGATAGGATACAAGTGAAATTCCTGACGGCAGGTGACAGGTTTACAGTGTGAGGAAGGTGAAGTAATGATGTAGTCAATAAATCATAGCAAGTGAAGTGCAAGAAGTCAAGCCGACTCCCACGCAGGTTTTTGTACTGTCCTAGTCAGGTGGATAATGCCTTGTCACCTCTTTTATAATACTATGTTTACATCTTATCCCGACCACATCCCATCTTTTTATTATTTTTTAAATAATATTTATTGAAGATTTTATAAGAGTATAAGCGAAACTATCGAAGTATTAAGGTAATCAATGTTAATATTGATAACATAGGGTAAACCGTACAGTTATCGACATCCTTAAAACTACATTTGTGTAATGAAATTAAAAAAACTTTTTATGAAGGGATCAAATTGAAATTTCCTATAGCTCCTCTTTTGGGTCAAAAGTTCAATAGTTTTACCGTATGGCAATATTTATTGTAAAAAGTGAAAAAACTAGTTATTGACACCCTGTGGATTTAATTGAGAAATCTTCCCCACGGTTAGTTTGGTGAACACTTACTTCATAGATGACTTAGAGGACCCTTCAAACATTAGATTCATGTATATCATTAAAATAAAATTAGGATTTGTTTATTTTTTTCTTTAAGCTAAGGTTGGGGTGTCAATAACTGTACTGAGAGTCAATAACTGTCTGGTTTACCCTACGTGTCATCAGATAAAGTTTCAATTGGATAAATTATGGTTGACCGAATATTGAATAAATATAAGAGTGGCGGTCAAAAAATTACAAATAGGATTAAACTATTTTATTGCAGCCATGGTTTCTATCAAACGATGTTGGTCTTCTTCAGGATTAGTCAGGAAATGAACAGGACACAGACAAAATATATATACATTGGACAAAGAATGTGAAAATGTGTTAAATAGTTAGTTCATATTATTTGTCCTATGTATATATATATATATATATATATATATATATATATATATATATATATATATATTGTCTGTGTCTTGTTCATTTAGCCCTGAAGAAGAACTGCATTGTAGGGTCGAAACGTTGGCTGCAATAAAATAGTTTAATACTATTTGTAGTTTTTTGACCCCGGTCTCTTCTTATATTTATTTAAACTTTTAAAGGTGAGAGATAGTCAATTGTTATTCTATACGATAGGTTAAAATGATTATCAGGATTATCAGTTAAAACATTTTTATTTTGGAAAGCCAACGTTTCGATCCAACTTGTGGATCTTCATCCGGGCTTCTGAATCCAGAGGGATACAAAGACTGGTAAGTGTGTATTACAAATGCAGAGAGTATCTGTATCACTCTGTACTCAGAAGCCCTGATGAAGATCCACAAGTTGGAACGAAACTTTGGCTTTCCAAAATAAAAAAGTTTTAACTGAAAATCCTGATAATCATTTAACCAATTTAAACTTTTAATATTTATAAAGTCTTTTACAGATCTTAATAAAAATTATTATGGAGATTCCTAGGGCCAACAAGCTGAGAAAAATAAAATAACATTAAACTACTTTATTTTATATTTCAGTTTTAAAAATGATTCTTACACCAAAAAAAAATTTTTTTTAGATTAGATTCTAGGGACTTTGTCATAGCCGAAATTTTGTATAAAAAAAAATAAAATATGAGATCTTCAAGCAAACTTCGTTTATGGATTGAATTTTACTCAGAAAATGACGTCAGATTCCATAAAATCGAAAAACGCTTATTCAATAGAAAAAAATATATATATGTTTTTCAATTTTTTTTATTTATGGAAGATCGGATAATTCATGTCTAATATTTCTCTGGCCAGGAAGCTCCAAAAAATGTTTTATCAAGATCCGTGAGAGATTGACGGAGCCCTCCCCTTGTTATACTTATAAAATGTAATGTTACTGTTGTATATAAACATTGCATTTTATAAGTAATAAAGTCTATTAAAGTCATTCTAAGTTAATTATTAATAACTGTGGATATGGGCGACCAATTAAGTCTCAACACTGTTTTTCTTTTAGAGCTTTATTATTGCAAACGTTTCGGCCAGTTCGGCCATCTTCAGTGCTGTAAGTCAACATAATACAAATTATTTTTTTAAATTCACATATTTGCAAACAATTATCTATTATTCTGATAACAATTCATTTAAAAATAATAACAATTAAATTCTCTCATAACTACAGAAGTAGGAAAAAATTAATAACTAATCATTAATTATTAATCTATAGAGCAAAAATCCCTATCACTTAGTTAGTTATTTTAGTATACCTAAAGGAGGAACAATTTTTTTAAAGCTTACTCTCCTAGAAAGCATCGACTTGAGAATGGGCAGTATAAGGGCGAGGTTTAGATTAGAAGATGGACTTTAGGCCCAGTCAGTTCTATCTTAACCTCAAGGCCGAGTTGCTCCACTAATCCGTCTACCTGAAATGACTTCTCTTTCATCTCCACCCGCCCAGGGAAATTCATTCAAGAAACAGCTCCCAGTTAGATATTATAGATATTTCTAATTTATATACATTTTTAGTATCCATATTCCTATGGTTGGAATAACTCAGTAAGTTAAAAAATAACCCATATGAATTATATATATTAGGATCATTTCACAAGTGTTCTGCATACTTTATATCGAGAAATTTATAACTTCGCATTGATTATAAGTTTATTATAGACGAAGGACTCCTAAACTGTGTCAATAGCTTGACTCCTTCATAGTGTGCAGAAGGCTTCTGAAATAAATCCAATTTATTAAATCAATATATAGCTCATATGGATTATTTTATAACATACCTTGTTATTCCCTGTGGCCATAGATCAGGGTGTATAATCATCGTAGCAAGAAAAATTGTTGCATAGCAAGATATTACGAACAGCTTAGATTTTTTAATAAATGAAAAACACCACGTCTTTCAAAGAAAACACTGTTCATCTACTATGCATTTTACACATTATAGGTAATAATCTAATGAGACATGACACCTTACATATCCCTGACAGTTGTAGGAAACGTTTAGTTTGGCAGAAGAAGAGAACAAAAGAAAGTGCATGAAGCCGCTCTGTAAATATACGATATAGCAGGGCCTATTGTTTTTTCCTGTGGGACGCCTAAAGGGAAAGTGCCTTCGTCTCGACAAATTATAGTCCATTTGTTAGCTCGCCCGGATCCTCCAAATCTATGGTCTACCGTCACTCATGTTTTTCCATTCTGTTTTTTAATCCAAACAAACGATATATTTGTTTAGGGTTATAAATGCTAAGCATATAAATCCTCTGTTCTTTTGTCAGCTTGAAGGGAAGGATATCACCTTTGATCAAACTAATCATTTAATCAAATATAGTGAACAAAGTATTCAAATTTGGATTGAGAAATTAAAGAGAAGTAGTGTCTGCTGAAGAAAATAAGAGTTACTTAGAATGGAATATAATAAAAATAATGTTGATTATCTGAAAATAGCAAATCGTCCTTTTAATAACGATTCACAGAAAGTTTAAATCTCATGACTCGTGTATTTGAAATCTGGTGACGTAATTTATGGCACTAGTTTAAGCCGAGGGGGACTTCCTTGGGCGAGGACGACGAGGAGCAATAAAGTTGATAGCCTAATTACCAGTAGTAAATAATTCAAGGTTGGCTAGCCTTCCCATTCAATCCAGGCTCATGAATAAAATATAGTTGTTAACGCAATCATTGTCACTGCACCTCCGTCCACTCTATTAACAGATTCCTAACTTGGTATAATCTACAACAACAAGCTCCTTCTTTACATGCTGAATCAACTCACTTGATTGTCACTATTAAGTGTTTCTTCTCTTTGTAGTAAGCCGTATATTAGAAATCGCTCCGTCAATAGATGTCTTTAATTATCTTGTGTTAGAATAGGTATTTATAATTTTATGTAAATGTATTCATGATACTCGTTCTCCGCTAGTCTGGCCGTAATCGATCTAATCCATCGCATTCATTTTGCTTCCAAACAACTTAAACACTATGTGATAGTAGTTCTATTACCGTACTGTTCCAGCTATAGAATATCATGCGTTTCATAAGAAAATCGTATTTTCAATTTAAAATCCATGATGGTTAATATGTACATATCTAATTGCTGAATATAGGTAAAAGTACTTTTTTTATTTTCTATGCAACTCCATTGAATTATGTATGGTTGATTTCGGTTAGTAATATACGTTTAAAATTGAACTCCAACATCCTTTAGCTACACTAGAATCAAACCTAAACCTCTCCAAGAAGAACGCTGAGTTCAGCACTAAGATGATCTTGCCAGGCTTCAGCGCGGAGTTGGTTCGCCGGAACACTACTCCATTGAGCTCCTGAGGTTGCCATTGCAAGAGAACGGTCCCGGATGTTTTCTACGCTGGGAGTAGCCCGTAAGCGTGACCCAAATCCTGAACCGGGCGGGAGGGCGGCACCATCAATCAGAAGGAGGGAGGGATAATTACATGGTTCTCCGCCATCTTACTACGTCATAGGATGCCCCTCCACCCTCGCCTTCTTCTCTCTCCAATCTCTCACCCTCTCGCTCCTCTGATCCTTTGTTCCCAAGCTAGAGGCTGCCATGGACCATCGACCTTTCCCATCCTTCTGACCTCGCTTCCCTTTTTAGACTATCCTTAATGACACTTGGCGCTGTCTCATGTATCCATGTACAAGATGAATCCTTGCTACACGAATATCCCGATAAGGTAGAGCTATTCGGGATTTGAACAGAAGTGAAAAATTCAATGATATTATTGCAAACTAGAAACGAATGCGTATAAAAAAAAAAGGAAATGAGTTATAATACTATTTATGTTGATAGAAAAGGATTATTTTTTAAATGACTAGTTCAACTGAGTTAAGCAACAGATAAGAGGTTGTATAATCCAAATCATTTAAAAAGGAAGGAGCTTTTGACTTAACCATCATTACATAAATTTCTCAAAAGACAATTGCATAGTAGAAGAAAAAAATGTTTAACATGAGAAGACAATCGTATCATGAGCAACATCATGCATTAAATAAAACAATATAGTGAGGCGAGAGTAAGATTGATTGCAGTTGAGGGCTGGTGGAGGCCCGTGTACAGGCGGCTGTGGGAAGCCTGGCTTTTTCCTCGTCCTTGGGAGGCTCTCGCCGTTTTCGTTTCGTTCCGTTACTTCACATCTCGCCAACGCAAGCCCAATTAGCTGATTGGTCTACCTCCGAAATCGCTGAACCAGGCGTCTGGCTTTTAATAATTTGGGCGGTCTGTATACAGAATGTGTTGGGTTGTGGGCAGGATTACCAACACTACTTTACCGATATTACATTTTTTATTTAACGATTACCCATATTTATCTCCATTTTGTAAGTATGCAAACGATGCAATGCATTCATGGTCGTTTGGGTGCCAATCGCAGATTGATAGATTAGAAATGATTTTCTATGCACCTTTGAGCTTTGTTAAGTTAAAAAGGTCTAAGGATACTAAATAAATGTCGTGTTTAATCCAATGTCAGGAAATTAAATAAATATAAAAAATCCTTTTTTTTTTTTTTTTTTTATACGATGTTGCTGTCCTTAATTGCACCACTGCTTATAAGAAGAAAAGAGCTCCTTCTGGAAGATGTATCCGTTCCAGTTTTATTTTTTCCTCAGCATTCGAGAGTCTTGTACTAGCCGACTTGTCAAGTATGCCTGAGATGGCGGATGACAATTCACAGAAGCGGAGGTATGGCCGGGGCAAAAAGTAGATAGGCCCCAGTAAGGGCAGGGTGTCGGGCGGTCCAAGCGCCGGGCCAGTGGGCGCGCCCGTTAAAGTCACCGCGGAATCCACGCCTTCCGCCCGTTAAAGTCACCGCGGAATCCTGGCACAATTAAAATAACACGTGTAGCAAGTGGGAGGATAAAAAGCCAGATCCACGACAAATGCCGACATGCGGATAAGGCAAAGCCGCAGTTTTTCTTATCTTGAGGGGACACTTTTTGCCTGCCACCCTTCGACATCGCCTCTTCGCCCGTCATTAGACCTCTTGTCCGCTTCGGATAAAAACCATTACATGGGTAAAGTCAGTGTACATTTCTTGTCTTACTTTTTTTCCCGTTCATTCTTACATTTTTTTAAATGTTTCTTGATGAGCATTTACATTTAATTACAACCATGTCGTTATAATCAGATTTCATAATGAGACTTCTGTAATGAAAAAGCATATTCCATTCATATTAATGGCACGACTGCTTTTTTTCTTTTTTATTATCACGTTAGAATTAATGAATTGAAGGTCACAGGATCCAATGTGAAATACGAATACTTTTAGATTATAATACCTTGATAAAAATATACCTCACTTAATATAATCTTCTTAACATAATATTCACACAGCTAATTTTACATATATGTACTATTTATTGAATGAGGATTCGTTTTCATTTGGATAATCGTCAGTTAAATATTTTTTATATTTTCCATTTATATGAATTTAGTTTTTAGATTCCAAAAACGTTTTCAACAAGTCATTCTATAGAGCTTAGAGTATTTTTAAACTTTTTCAGAATATTTTAACAGTTAAAGTATTTATTGTTTATTTTTTACAATTTAGTATAAATAACACCTACAAATTTAGTTTTAGTTAGTTTTTATTAAATGGACATTTTTGCTAGGCATATTTTAATAAAATTTTAAATGGCACTATTTCATATCGTTTTCCGTTCAAAATTTGTTTTTGCAAGTTTTGCTTACAAAACTGCAAAACGGTTTATAGCCTACAAGGAGCTCTGCCTTTGTCTTTTATCTGGAACCTCATTAAGATAAATAGCAGAAAATAAATTACTTCTCCTCTTGAGGAACGCCGTATACACCTACAGTTAATTAATGGTCCTGGAAACGGCCCTGTGATGAATTGGCTATGCCTTTCGCAAGTCATCTCTTGGTTTTAGTATTTCTTCTGAAAGTCCGAAAAGACATATTATAAGAAATATTATTTTAAATTTCTCAGATAAATATTTTTGCCTACATATTTGTATTTTTAAATTGGTGTAGGATCATTTAGATAAGAAGAATAAAGAAATTCTTATCCGCTTAAAACCAAATTATATTGATTCGTTATTACATATATTTATAGCAAGTATTTTATAAGAGAATTATTCAAAAATATCAATTTATGTTATATTTTACGATTCTTGAAATTAAATTAAATTAAATAATGTATTTTCGTATCATATATGACTGACTTATTTATTTCAGTACTACGTCTATTAAAGCAAATAATTCAGTAAAGTGGGACTGAATAGTTTCTCAAGAACTAAGAAAAATGTTTAAATTCAACTCAAAGATAAGGCTTAATGTTATTAATTTAATTAATTCATCGAATTCTTGATTAATAAAAAAAAAAAAACTTGTCATTGTTACTTAGTAGGTATATATTAGAATAAAAATAAATAGACTCTATATAATAGGAAGATTTGTATTAAAATTTAAATAATGTTTCTATGAATTTTTTAGTATGAAAATTAATGATAATTTTTACGCTAAAAAATATACCGTTTTAATCGAGGTAAGTTATAGATGATAGATACTTAGGATGGAGGAGGACAATTTTTTGTTGTTCATTATTCATGTTGGTTATTGTTTTTACATATTATTTTTATTCTAATATGTACATGCAAGAAAATAATTAATTATTTGTATCTAATTTAATCTGAAAAAGTAAAATCAAATAATATCCATTACACAAAAGTAGGATAGTAAAAGCTCAGGTTTGGATAAAAAAAATGTCCTTTCTCCACGGATGACCGAAACCTGATCCTTGACAAAAAACGTGTTCGTATTCCCCTTCTTCAGCTCCCCCGAATAAAGGCAGTAAAAACTTTACACCGTCAAAATGGCACGCTATTAAATTGACCACCTTTCTTACGGTAATCATCTCTTTGAGGGATCTTACATTAAATCTCAACCATTAAATGGTGGTTAACAGCCTTGCCCTCTTCGCAAGAAAGGCTATTATTTACTTAATTGACAGCTACTCTCTTATAATCAAACCTTTGATGAATGTTTTTGTTAAACTAATAAAAAAAAACACATTAAAAATAAATAAAATCTGAAAATCACTTAAACAACATAACATAACATTTTAACGACCTAAAACAATCGTTCGCAGCATGTTAGCTGAAAATTATATTTATTTTATATTTTTTCCTGCTATCTAACTCAAAATTATCCTTATTTTGGTTTGCAGTATTACTAAATAATCATCAAATAAATATAAATTGTTGATTTTACGGATGATATATCCGAAATTATGTATAAATTCGTATGTATGTATGTTGTGAAATTTGATCATAAATAAAAACATGATACAAAAACTCTCTCTCTCACTCTCTCTCTCTCTATTTATACTATTTTTCCATTAATTTTAATTTTTCTGCGCGATTCAGTTTCGGTTGTTAAATAACATTGTCATCCAACCTAATTTTTTATTCAAACATCTTATTTAATATTCTGTACACAACTAAATAAGGTAAAAATTATTATTATTAATTTTTTTTTTATATTCATGGTTACATTTCCCAAGTATAACGACTTTTTATTAATTAAGCAAACAAAAGATAAGAATGTAATTCACTATTTTTTTTTTTATCAGTCAAATGTAAAAAACAAGGAGTATGTTGTTACGTTTATTAGGAGTTCGTTTATAACCGTTCTTAACAATAGACGATCTGTTTATATATGAGTGTTTATAATGAGCCTATTACAGATCTATTATTACCTGTACCGAATCGTATTCAATAAAGAAGCTACAATATGAGTTCTGCGTACTATCTCTCTTAAGTAAACTTCTATGGCAGTTGTTTGATTATACGGGAAAATTAAAAGCTTTACAGAATTTTATTTGAATGTTTTTGTTTGTGTTCCTATGCTTTACAGTCTTTACTTATCCTACATAGTTATCTTCGAGATCGTATTCATTAGACGTGGAATGTCAAATGACTTTAAATTCCCATTTTTATTGAAGGTAAATAAACATTGTTAAAGATCGCGGGGGGGGGGCGAGTTATTCTACAGTATAATCAAACAATTCCTTGCAGGAATGGAAAGTCAGGCTTCATGAGTGCATCTGTTAGGAAATGAATATTAAATCATCCTGATGGGATTCGAACCCTCGCCGATAGACTCCATAAAAGGATCGATAATGGTAATTATGGAATGAAGCATTTTCTCTGACTGTCACAGACTAAGCATTGATCCTTTTGTATTTAGAAACTTTCCACTCTGACATATTGAAACATAATGTAAGCAAGACAATACGTGAGTAAATTGAGCGATTAAAATTAAATGGATGAAAGAATTGAAGAAAAAGTAAGGATGGGGTAAGACCCCGAAAGTTAAACAGAAAATGAAGTTTAAATAAAAACGCTAATAACGAACGCTCCCTGGTACGTAAATAATAAAACTCTTTATTACAGACGACTTTTAATACAGACTAACAACAACCAACTATCGAACAACACATACGAACTCTTTATTCACGATTTTTTGTTAAATTGCACGGACATAACTAAACACTAATCAACAACATGGCCACGGCTGATATGCCCGTTGCTAAGCTGCTAAAAAGAAGCTGGATGGGAGACCTGCTCACCTAAGGTATCAAGCCCGGAAGGAAGTGTGAAGGAAAAAAAAAATCATTCATTAAAAAATATAATTTTTTCGGTAGCTAAAATTTATACGAAGTAATTTTTAAAACGCACTTAGTTCAAATTGATGAATATAATGTTCCGTTCTCTTTTAGTCATACTTCTTACCTCTTCCTTGGAGGGACAAGCTTGGCTCTGGGTTCTCCAGCCTAATTGTAAATAGTGTATGTCTGTATTTAAGATATTTTCTTTTATTTACTCGAATTGTTTATTACTTTTATTTATTTTTTATTAATACTTTTTTTTCTGCAAATAGAGTGTGACTGTCTTCATTCATCAATGACTGAGACAGAATGTACTATTATCGAATATAATGTTGCGTTAACGAACCAAAGTTGTAAAAGATTTGAAAATTCGCTTTCTTTACCTACCTCGTTTAGATTGCAGTAAAGAAAGATTTGTGCCGGAGGAAGCTAATTAATTTTTCTTTTATTCATATCTTGAACCGCCACGCTTCGATCTGTGACACAAAAAAAAGAATACGAAGAAAAAAAAAAGTTTTTGTTAGCAAACGGGAACGAACAGGAGAGAGGATGGTAGGATTGAAATAAAACAGGAGACCTGACGATAATCACAAGACAGGACAACAAAGAGCAGGGTGTCCTTAAATGGGGAATTGGGTTAATTTAAGTGGAATATAAATGAAGCGGGGGCCACTATGGAGAGGAGATGGGTGGTCTTTGATACTTTTCCGCTCCTTCGATTCATCTCCTCTTTAGTCCTCTTTATCCTTAATCTCGTACCGGCTCTCCAGTTTTCGCTGATTCTCATCCTCTTGTTTTCTTCAGGAATTAGCGGATAGCAGCCATTATAATAGCAATTAAAATATTTTAAAAAATTAAGAAATACATTCAAGACTAAACGCAGAATACCACTGCGAAGTTGTGAATTTTCATTACACCAAACCATTTAAAGTAATACGTCTCTATATTTCAGTTATTAAAAAAAAAAAAAAAAAAAAATCTCTAGAAGACAAAGATTTGAACAATACACACAATAAACACTGACTAATCAATGATATAAGAGATTTTTTTCCAAGCCTCTTTTGATTCCATATTCGTAAGTTATTAATTTAACTGCAAAATAAATATCCCTCATACTGTTAAGAGCATCGCAAGATGCCGTGATGTTCTTCTGACCAAAATTTACAGTTAATCTTGAATTAATTTTTGACAACTATTTGGGAAATTTGATGGTGATAGGTGCTGTTCAAGAAAGGGTTAACTCATAGTTGGTAAGTCTTAGAAAAATATTCCCGCAACTTAACGAGTAACTCTTTAATTTTGGATACACAAGGAGACTTAATAGTAAACGAATATTTATAACGGAAAAGATTACGTTTATAAAATAAACGAAATAACAGATAAGGGATCACGTTGCGATTTATTATATTTTCTATATTTTTGTGCATAAATTTACTGTTTATAGATAATAATCTGGTTAATTAAGTGTAATAACCGTTCTCAAATAATATTATTAAAAAATAAAAACAGAACCCATGCAGGTTTTTGCGATATAGTAAAGTATTATTGTTTTGTAGTTTCATTCGAGTTCAGCTTTAATCCTTCTATTAATCGTTCGGCAAATACTCGAAGCACTAGCGTATTGCGGATTGGTATCCTCTACACATACCTAGGAAAAATCAAGAAAACGTTTATATTATTAGAAGAGATAGGAATAACCAATCAATTACTTTTAATGGTTAGTTTTAAAAAAATAGTAGGCGTCGATTAATAATGTTTATGCTCAATGGAATTCGAGTGCGATTTAAGTTTTATATATATATATATATAATGGACGGACACGAAAATAATTTTAATATTTAATTAATATATACTATAATTTATAAAGTGACACTAATTTTGAAGGAATAATCATGAATCAAAGTAGATTATTTCCAACTTCCAAAAAAATTTAAAATTAGACATGATAGTTTAGCCAAGTAATTGGAAGTATCATCCATCAAGAATTTTGACGCTTTCAACAAAATAGGTCCTTATATAGGGTATTTTCGAGAGGGTCCTCATCTGTTTTTCTTTTTGTTTGTTTTGTTTTTTTGAAAGCCGACCAAAAATAATTGCTGTGTGACGAGGGGTGCGGAGGCTGCGGTCTGGGAGTCGAGTGTCGCCATCTCGGTTTCACCGGAATCTATTCCGACACTATTGGGTTATGTAAACCCCTAGCCCTCAGGTGAAAGGGCTCATGGCGAGGTCCTACAGTCCTAAGGCACCTCCACAGCTCAGGTGTCCGCCAAGTCTAGCAGTCGCTAGCTGGTCTTGTCTTTCTATTCCAACGGTGTGGTCTTATCATATGTGACGATTTTCGGATGGTAGCAAGACCGTTACTAGATATGTGTTGGGTTAATTGGCAACAAACATTATTGGCAAAGATTTTAGTAAGTATGGGCGTTAATATTAAATAAAACAATGATATACTGAGTAGCAGATTTAATCTGAAGGGATCTACGGGTCAATTATTCGCTTGAGAACGTATGCAGCAGGAGCTTATAAATCCAAAAATATCCTGAGGAGGAACGCACTTTTTTTTAGATGCCCCTCGCCCCCCCCCCCCTCTTGTCCCATTACTTTCGAGAACATCTCGTCTCAAAAACATGTTTTTCAGGAGTGTGAATTTCATGTTTGAAAGTAGAATAAAATGTTCAGAATTGATATTAAACCTCCGCATTGACTTTCTATTGAGCTGAAGATCGTTCAGATAATAACTGACATTTTTTCTTTGTTTAAAGAAGAATCTATAAACAACAATAATTGATTGCAACATTCCATTAACAACATTTTGATTGATGTTCTTGTTGAAAATAATATTTGACTAAGTTTAGATAGAGATAAACTGTTTTATGATTTTGCATGAATATGGGTACTTACTTCTATTTCATTGCATTCAGAAAATAATCATAACTCAAAATAGGCGATTTATAATTAATTAGAGGTATGACGTTATTAAAAGAAATGAGCGATATCACATTACATGTAATCTTTATAAATAAAGATGAAATTCTATTTGTTTGTTCTTGATAAAAATCCATACCGTTAGTCCTAAATTCTCCAATGTTCGCTTAGTGGTTCTTTCATACCAGGTGCGATATTAAAATTGCATAACTTCTGCCAATCTTTATGTATACTCTTTATTGTTATAAAAATCGTTATTATCTCGCTTACATTGGTTATTACGAAATTGACCATTTTAGTCGAAACAAGCCTCATTTTATAGATTGTGAAAAAGCCTACAAGGCCCGATAAGGACTCTGGTCCACGATTTAAAACTGAACGATGAGTCCTTTTCGATTTATTGGCCGAGGAGGGTGAAGAGAGCGCGCGCTAACTTGACAGGCGTCGAGCCAAATTGTTGTATTTTTACTTTCACTTACCTATATATGAAATATATAGTAAGTGGAAGTATTGCGATCGTGAAAAAATTCGTATTCCGGTTTTAAACGGAAATACACGTTTTGGGGTCCCCTGAGTCGAAATGACCAAGTCCCGCGAAATGGTCTGTGTGTGTGTGTGTGTGTGTGTGTGTGTAATTACTTAAAGGGAGGGGGTACTTTATTTAATAACTTTTTACGTTTTTTTCGATTTTCTCAAAAACGGCTCTAACGATTTTGATTAAACTGAGTATTTGATCTATTTATATGCCCGAGATATGACTGTAAAAATTTCATCAAAATTGATTAACCGGAGGGGTGACTTTACTTAATAAATTTTGTAACATTTTCACGTGTTTTTTTTTAATTTACTCTAAATCGTCTTTAACGATTTTGATCAAACTGGGTATTTGATGTATTTATATGCCATAGATATGACTGTAAAAATTTCATCAAAGTTGATTAACCGGAGGGGGGACTTTACTTAATAAATGTTGTAACATTTTCACGTGTTTTTTTTTGATTTTCTCAAAAACGGCTCTAACGATTTTGATTAAACTTAGTATTTAATCTATTTATATGCCCGAGATATGTCTGTAAAAATTTCATCAAAATTGATCAACCGCAGGGGGCACTTTACTTAATAAATTTTGTATCATTTTTACGTGTTTTTTTTATTTACTCAAAAACGGCTTTCACGATTGTGACCAAACTGGGTATTTGATGTATGTATATGCCAAATATGTGATAGCCAACATTTCATCAAAATTGATCAACCGAAGGGGGGACTTAACTTAATAAATTTTGTATCATTTTCACGGGGTTTTTTATTTACTCAAAAACGGCTTTAACGATTAATAAAAATAAGATATGAATGTAGAAAAATGTGTGACTTTGGGAAATGATATTTAACAAAACACGTCAATTTCTTATCTAAGTAAGTTGGTAAGTGAAAGTTGTGTGTTGAGCGCACGCACCAGATTTTTTGTTTATATAATTGTTCACGTTTATTAATTTCAATAATTAGAAAAATGAAATTCCCCGAGTGAAACCGGGTTATACAGCTAGTTTTTAATAAAATGCAATTTTCGTAATTAATCTTTTACTTTCTTTGTTTGAATCAAAGAAGAAAAATATTATTTTCGGTGTTACCTTTGGTGCATGACGTTAGTGTATGTGCTATTTACCTTATATTTATTTTTATAATTTTTTGAGGTAACTATTGTTACAAAATGTTTTGATGATTTAGATTGATTAAATACATTTTGATGAGACCAATGAATATTTTTATTATTGAGCTTAATAATGATACCCTTGTTCGTATCCTAGATTTCTATCAAAAGAGTGCATAAAGTGACAAATTCAGCAAAAGTAATGCGATAATCATTCCAACTAAAATAATTATCAGGTAAACATCATAAAAACGTTCCGGGTTTTATTACATTGAAGCTGTTAGCTCTTTGTCTATAATAAGTGAATGTACTATCTCCTTTCCGCTGAAAGCTTTTCGTGTAGAACGAACGAACGACGAGCTAAACCTAATGGTGATTTAATATTCTAAAAGTGCTCAAGAAAAGTAAAGACACACGGGGAACAAACAGAAGCCTAAAAGCCAACCAGGCTGTGTTTAAAGAACTTTAAGAAGCGGTTGGCTTTTTGAGCTGTGTGGAATTACTTCAGTAAACAGAGCGGTGTACTAAAAAAACTAGACATACAGAAGAATTGTTTGGAAACGACAGCATCCCGACTCGAGGAGACCCTTATCTTTCAACGAAAAAACAAAAAAAAAAAAAAAACAGATTACGTGTCAAAATTCATGTTTAGATTGCCTTATAACGCAAATAGTAGGCAATATCACCGATTTAATAAATATTTAGTTCCAGATTAATTCTGCTTATGACTGTATTAAATTATTGTTAGTATGGTTTCTATGAATAGGTTTGTGACTTAATCAGTTTTCTTAAAACCTAAAACTAAAAATGTAAATAAGTATATTGGTTGAATAGATTTTTTTTATTCATCGTTCAACCCCACAGTATACTGGAGCCTTTTTAACTCAATCCATTGAAAAAAAAATGACCACAACTTTATTGTTTTATTTACCATTATTAATTTATTTGTGTCAACATCGAAAGCAAACTAATCCTGAATTAATATACTGAATTAAACATTTAAATTGCATAAAACTATTCACTCATGAGTCAATCAACTCTCATAATCTTCGTTATCAAATGAATGTTCAGCGATAGTGAATATGCCAAGGTTTTTATCTGGGAATGACGTATTTCAATTGGTTTTGGGTTTTTTTTTTTTTTTTTCTTACTCCTCTTAATCACATGGGATGCCTGTCGAAGTTATCATGACATTAAATCATTTGTAAATAAACGATTCCTCGTCACTATTAGAATTACGAGCTGTTAAAAATTACGGGTTTCTAGCGGGAGATAACACTGCTGATTACTGGACTAATCCAAGCCGGATTGCCTAAAATTAGGTAGTTGTTTTTTTTTTAATTCTTAGTCGCAATTAGTTCAATTCGAGAGAATCCCATCGACCCTGATATGAAAATAATTTCTTTTAGATTTGTCGAATAGGATTGAATAGTTTCGGAACTTATATCATTGTATGTATCAAGATGATTGGAATTCTTTTCTTCTGCCATCAAGAAAAGAAAGATTGATATTACTAATTTATGAATAACCACTTTTTTCTTAACAATAAATACATAATATTATACACATTCAACAAACCGAGGCTAACACATATTCTTTTTATTCCTTCTTTTATAGACATATAATCGCGGAAATATCATGACCAATTAACTATATCATAAAGGCTGACACGTCTAATATGCATTAACAATCGCATTATCATTATGTTTGCTAATTGACTCCTTATCTGCGGCAGCTTTTAATGAAGATATAAAAAAAAAAAAAAATCTGTAAACTGTTGTTGGGAGAAAATAAAATGGCAATGTTATTTGAGATAAATCATTATCATGCTCAGATTTCGAATTTCAACGATGACTATTTTGAGATAGTAAAAATGCAGATACCAAAGACCAACCTTTTTAGGATATAAAAGAGCGATACAATATTTATATTTGTTATCTTATACAGGTTTGGTTTGTCTAATAATAGTTGATTATTGTTCTAGTGATTCATTCTCTATGTCGAACAAAACTGGTATTTAAAGTTGCTTTATTTATTAAACTCTTTTTTTTACCAATTATTCTTGAAATTAAATAAAAAAATAAGGTCGGTTCAATAACTAATGTGAACATGTTAATTTAATTCTAGGAGAAAGAAACTAGCCTCTGTGGAGCCCACTACCCTAGGCCATTAAAGGCAATAGATAGCTCGTTATATTAAGTACTATACTCTTCGTCAGTACAACAACTCGATTCCTTATAAGACTTCTACCGAGGTTTCGTGCGAGGGGTCCCAATCGCCGCAAAGACAGACCCTATTTAACATTTTAACACCAGATAATGGGCACGAGGAAAATCGTTTTTATTTAAAATTCCAACTTGACACTCGGCCCCTGTAATTATCCGGCCTTGGAGAGTTCCCGCTTAATTCATCTTTAATAGCCTCCCGAAATAATGGCCGCCGACCTTTACTCCATTGTCCCATATATTTTAGCTTCTTTCTTGTTCCTTTTTATAATTGAAGTCGCCATGTGCATTGCAACTTATCAAGTCTCAAAGATACCTGTATTTCAAATTTATTGGACGGTTTCACTTCTATAATCATGTCCAAAGGAATAAAAAATAAAGAAGTGAATCTCCAAGCGGCCCTAAACGTTACTGTATTAGCTTTATATTAGGTTGACTAAAATCTTATGTATTACTAGAACATTCAATCTATTCATTATTTTTGAATTTTCTTTTCGTTGTCCTTTTATATTAATATTTTAACTTTATTATTTATTTTTTAACATTTAGAGTTGATGATGGGATGTTTAATGCCATATAAAAACCCTGGCCTGGGATTTCATGCGAATGTACGTAGATAAAAGTATAAATAAACCAAAAAAGATAAATACGCCAAGTTTTCACTATCATAAACGAATTGAATAGTGTTTTTTATTCTTATATAAATAACGAAAGTGCACAAATAAAATTAAACTTTCAACGCTGCATTCATCACACATATCCGCTCAATTATGTCAAAAATTAATATTGTTTGTTTGCCCTATTTATTCCAATCTGAGGGAAAGGTATTACCAAGGAATGGAAAATGTTAATGGAATTAAAATTTTTAAGCCACAAAGCGTAAAAGATTTACGAAATTTGTTTTATTTGTTTACCAATATTTTAAACTATAGAGACTTGGTAGGATGATTTCTCATAACAATAGCCATATTACATGTCATCAGTAATAGAAATTGTTAATTTATTGTTTATTAATTAATCTATGTAAATAATAAGGATTTCAATGTTTGAATTTTTAAATTTTATGACTAATTTTTAGATGTTCAATTTTAACTAAATTTTAGATTTTATACATTTGAATTTTTCTATTTTTCTTTATATTCATGTATATTAATAATTAATAATGTATTTATAATGTTTGTATAGTAATGTGTAATGTATGTATTTATAATTTGTATAATCGATAGACTCTATTTGCATAGGGTGTTTCCCTGAAAGCAAATTATGTTTAAATAAAAAATAAAATAAATGTCAAAAATTATACCAAAGAATACATCACATTAGTAGTCGAGGGTCTTGGGTTCGGTACCATGTTAGGCAAATTTTAGTCAGTGACTTTGCAAGGAATTGATCTGATCTCGATCACGCTCAACAGATAAGTAATATATTGAAAACAAATATATTCTTTCATATAAACGTAGATTCATTCACTTATAAGATTTATTTATTCGTTGGTGCCTATATCGCTCGTCCAGTGCAAGTCGAATGCAAAGCGATCAGAAGAACTAATAAAAAATTATTTTTCTCCCTTCTTTTGATATTAGTAGCCAATTTATCAGGGCTTACCACTATCTTGGTCTTGCACGAAAATTATTACAGAACATTTGGGAGATAATTCGTAAAAATAAAGAATGCTATCATGAGTTAGACCAGTCTTGCATTGGTTGAGCGATGTTTGTGCGGCATTGCTTGTTATGTTTTAATAGAGAAATATTTGATCTTAAATTGAATTATTAAGTTAAGGGATGGGGAGGAGGATTTCCGTTTATGGATGTGTACGGAAGGAATTTTCGAAGGAAATAATTAAATTTTTTATACGGATTCTCATATATAGTATTCATTAATTTAAATTAAAATCTGATTTTCTCTTTTCTGCAGTGAATTTTGAAGTGGATGAAAGTGATTAGTTATATATTTTTCCTCTTCTTCTTTTTTCTTCTCCTTCAAATCTCTTTAGATGTTCTTTTTTTTTTTACTATGTGTTTTTTTATAATTTCAGGTTATTTATACATCTAACATCTATTCAACTGTCCTTTTTAATTTTCATTTATAATTAAAACGATGGTTATATAGGATTTGGCAACAAATCTTGAATCCAAAAAAAAAAAAAAAAAAAAAAAAAATAATTACGTTTCGGACCTTTGTCCATTTTCAAGTATCTAAAAACATTTATTCTATTTAAAAAAACAATAAGTAAAATTACATTATACTTTAAAATAACATAACAACATACAAAAACATTTTTCAATTTCAAATTTAATCTTTAAAAAACATTTTTTATTTTATGTTAACATTCTAAAAATATTTTATAAAAAATAGCCAATATCACAGTAAAATCAAAAATGTCATAGTTACGTCATAGCTTATTAAACTTTTTCCACCATTCAACTGCTCATTGCTTTATTATAAGGACCAGTCCACAAGAAAGCAATGAGCAGTTGAATGGTAGAAAAAGTTTAATAAGCAATGACGTAACATTTTTAAAAAAAATGTTTATAAAAAAACTAAAGGTATATCCATTTTTGATTTTATTGTGATATTGGCTATTTTTTATAAAATAATTTTAGAATGTTAACATAAAATAAAAAATGTTTATTGAAGATTAAATTTGAAATTGAAAAATTGTCGTATGTTGTTATGTTATTTTTAAGTATAATGCTTTTTTAAATAGAATAAATAATGTTTTTAGATACTTGAAAATGGACAAACAAAGGTCCGAAACGTTGTAATTATAAATGAAAAATAAAAAGGACAGTTGAATAGATGTCGAATGTATAAATAACCTGAAATAATAAAAAAAAAAACCCATAGTGATTAGTTATATTTTTAAGTTTTGAGAAATCTGAATTGAATCACCTCTATTCTCTATGAGGTACACGTCAGTCGTTAGTGGACACGACTGTCAATCAGCTTATAACCAAATGTTGAATTTTTGTGAATGGGGGAAAGAAAATAATCCAAACATATCACTTTGCTCCTATTAAATCCCTTTCATCTACTTGACCCTACAATTATGCGTAATAATCGAGTTAGACCAGTCTTGCATTAGTTTTTGCTAACAGAATTTCTTATTTTCATAATGTGAAATTTATACCTTCCTTCTAAACTAGGTAAAACAAAAGTAGGAAATCTCGCTTCACTTGCCCAGCTAATAAAGCGATTCCCTTATCGAGACTAGATGAGAACCCATACCGGAGCGGATGAACACGAGCGATACTTCCTGAGCGAAGCCAGACCTCACGGTCACGGTTGCAGATATCGCCGGTTCGATCCTCGCTGGATCAGAAGAGCGGATCGAGACGGAAGGGTTTCCCACCGGGGAGGAGAGGAATGCTCGGCCCATTGTTCGCGGCGGAATGTTCGCCATGCTCGGTACTAAGGGGAGGGCTCTTCGGCTTCCTATTTAAATGATTGCGCTCGCAGTTATCGTCCTGGCTCGTTACATACTGCATCTGGCTTCTTACGATTCGATAGCATTTAGTTCCGGGCAAAATGTGTCTGTATTTTTATCATAATTTATAATGAAAAATAAATAAAAATAAAATTGCTGGATTGAACGAAAATAAATAAATAAACTCAAACGGCAAATATATGAAGGTACGTTTGTTCCCTTAATCGATACTCTTTCCAACTGATCCAACAGGCTTACCGCAAAAACAACAAAATATTACAAAATCAGGTTTTGATTTCTAACATGATCGAAGTACTTTACACAAAAATTACCGACTATATCAAAATGAATTATCACAATCTAATAGAAGACAATAGTTATTTTACATCACTAGTAAGAAAGTGGCTTTTTACAGTAGCAGGTCTGGTATGACGAACTCGGCTGCGCCTCGCTCGGTAAATAGACCGAGGGGACACTTTCTGTACAAGTGATGTAAATTATTTTACATTATACTGAAAAATAAAATAAAATATATCATAAGAATTATATTTTGGGTAACATTTAATAATCCATGTAAGGTTAACAAATAATGAATGAAAATCATATGGTAGGAGCTGTTGATGAATCGTAAAAAATCTACATATTTATATTTATATTAAATGTACAATTAATATTATTACTAATATTGAATCCCTCAAATGGTAATTGAATGTCACGTTTGGAGTTAGTATACTTTTTATAATTCATATTATATAATGGATAGCCTCTAAATAGATCATAGATTTTCTTTATTCCTGTAGTTTATTATATACAAAATCGTATCTGTGTCGTGATTTTGAAGGAAGTTCTTCGTTACCTTCATTTCATTGATCAAATACAGTTTTGGGAATATTGACAGCACTAACTTCAGATATATTTAAATTAAATTTATAAAAAGGTTAGTAAGCTTTTTAGAGTTTTATTAACATGTGTTTTCTTTACTGTACTATTACAGTAAAGAAAACAGATGTTTCCTTTACACTGCTAGTAGTGTAATGGATCACATTCTCGGCTAGCTAACAGTCTAGAAAGAAATACTTTCATAAGCAGTATAATGTAAAATAAAATCTACAACGAGCCTCAGCTATAGCTTAAATTGATATAGTGCTCAGAGTATCAGACACAACCTCTTAGAAGAAGCTCCTCAACGATAATGTTTGTTATGATGCAACCAAGATAATTTATAAGGCACCTTTTATGACGGATTGTATGATTACTTAATGAATACAATAAGGAAAACAAAGTGCCTATGATCTCTTGGTAAGGGAATAAGTAAAGTATGACTCAATGATAAGTAGCGAGGCACGAAGTGAGACGTCTAGTCTATGAAGGTAAATAGGCTATCGTATTTCAATCTATTTTTTTAAGTTACTTTTAATCGCGTTTTTTTTCTTCAATCTTTTGATCTATTTTCAATATATTGTAAGAATTACCAATACCATTTTTATTTAAGTTATTGTAATTTTTTAAATCATATTACAATTAAATAAATTGTATGATAAATATTTTGTAATTAATTGAGATATAAACATTATCAAGAGACGTATAATAATAAACCAAATTAAAATTGTCTACCAGTTATATTATATTTTCATTACAATAACCTACCGAATATATAATTTATTTAATCTCAATTTAATTTTTTTATTAATTAATTAAAAATTAAGTTTATGCAGGAAAGTAGGGTATTATTAAAAGAAAAAAAAATATCATAAGTAGGTATACCCTATAACTAATGACAATAAACTGTCAATGATTAACAAAATACAAAAATAAAAAACTATTTTTTTTTGTAAGTTTAGAGGAGATTAATAGTTTTTCTTTACAATAGGTTGATTGATAGTCAGGATTTTCAGCTATAGTCTCATAACTTAACACGTTGAGCGCCAAGCGGTACGATCGTACCGCTGTTGGACTTTTGGCTGGGGCCGAGGCGGTCCCCAGGTACCGCCCGCTCCCGCCAGCTAAAAGGTTGTTCTGGGCCAGGGGACCGCCTGCCGAGCGTGATTTCAAGGCATATTGGACCGCTCCGGCCCCGAACAATTCGCCAATGCAATTGGCCCAAATGTTTTTTTTTTTTTTTTTTTTTTTTTTTTTTTTTTTTTTTTTTTTTATTTGGGGGGTGTAAATAAATAAAATAAATTAATTTTATTTATTTTTTTACAAAACAAAATATCTTATTTATTAAAATAACATATTTTAAGGGGACAAGGGTTGACGTCGCGGTCATAACCGGGCAGCCCCCGTACTACTATAGGTAGCGGGCTTTACCCTGGGGCCGGGCGGTACATACGTACCGCTCACAAAATTATTGTTTAATTGCCAAAATTAAACTTTTTATTTATTTCTTTTGCAATTTTTGTATCATTCTAATCATATTAAAGTTATAAATTAGGAAAAATTGCTTTGGCCCCAGGCAAAAGTACATCATCTTTTCCCTGGCGCTCAACGTGTTAAAATCCTGACTATCAATAAAACTATTTCATTGCAGTATAAAAGATTTGCAAAAAAAAATACAAATGTTGGTTAATATGGAATACTAAAACAAGTGCTCAACTCACCTGCACTCCATCATAGGATACTTTGGAGTATTTCATAGAATATTACCATGTGTAGCAGCAAAAAACAGAGCTAAAACCTATTCCATGTTTCCCGACTATTCCATATTAACCCGCTTCTCCTCTATGTATTATTCAGATACTTATTTGGAATCACCTTAAATTATTGTATATATGTAATGGGTTTGTTTTTAACGTTTTTTTTTTTTTTTTTTTTTTTTTTTTTATTTGGATACTGTAACGTGAAACAAAAAAACAACAACATATGATTGAAGAGAGAAGAAAGAAAGAGTTCTAGAATTTTTACTTTCACTTACCTATATATGTAATATATAGTAAGTGGAAGTATTGCGATCGTGAAAAATTTCGACTTCCGGTTTTCAACGGAAATACACGTTTTGGGGTCCCCTGAGTCCAAATGACCAAGTCCCACGAAATGGTCTGTGTGTGTGTGTGTCTGTGTGTGTGTGTGTGTGTGTGTGTGTGTGTGAACAGACTAGCTCAAAAACTATAAACCGTGGGAACCTGAAATTGTGTATTTAGTGTAGGTATATGCCCGCAATGTGACAGCAAAAATTTCATCAAAATTGCTCAAAGGGAGGGGGTACTTTATTTAATAACTTTTTACGTTTTTTTCGATTTTCTCAAAAACGGCTCTAACGATTTTGATTAAACTGAGTATTTGATCTATTTATATGCCCGAGATATGACTGTAAAAATTTCATCAAAATTGATCAACCGGAGGGGGGACTTTACCTAATAAATTTTGTATCATTTTCACGTGTTTTTTTTTATTTACTCAAAAACGGCTCTAACGATTTTGATTAAACTGAGTATTTCATCTATTTATATGCCCGAAATATGACTGTAAAAATTTCATCAAAATTGATTAACCGGAGGGGGGACATTACTTAATAAATTTTGTAACATTTTCACGTGTTTTTTTTATTTACTCTAAATCGGCTTTAACGATTTTGATCAAACTTGGTATTGTATGTATGTATATGCCCGAGATATGACTGTTAAAATTTCATTAAAATTGATTAACCGGAGGGGGGACTTTACTTAATAAATTTTGTATCATTTTCACGGGTTTTTTTTATTTACTCACAAACGGCTTTAACGATTAACAAAAATAAGATATGAATGTATAAAAATGTGTGACTTTGGGAAATGATATTTAGCAAAACACGTCAATTTTTAATCTAAGTAAGTTGGTAAGTGAAAGTTGTGTGTTGCGCGCACGCACCAGATTTTTTGTTAGAACATTTGAAGCAAACTGTTCTATATCGGTTCAAGAGAGAAAGTTACTCAATACTATAAAGTAGTTTTTGATATTTTAAATATATTTAAAATAAAATTTCTAAACAGATTAAAAACCATTAATTTTATTTGGCTTTTTAGAAAAAGAATAAAAAAACATTCATTATAAAGAATGTGATACCAATTCAATATTTCATTTTTATTTATAAGAAACATGTTCGAAAAAAATTAGGTTACAACGAAATACACAAATTATTCCACTTGAAAGTGAGAAAAAATCAATATAAATTTATTCTGAATTAGCATTTCACTAAAAAAAAACGAGCCAGTAATTACCCGCAATCCATTAGTTTTCATATAAACCTGTAGAGGAAGGTAAGAACAAAAAAAGGAGTTAGATTGTAAAAAACACGAGTCGAACTGGAGAAGGATATAAAAAGAAGTGGTGAAGGAAGGGGGGGGGGGGAGGAGAGACAAAGAGTAATGGTATCAGCAGCAGGGAGGGCTAAGGACATGATTTAATAGTTGTCCTCTTTGTATCCACAGCTTTTTTCCGACTCCACCCTGATTGACAGCCGCCTTTATTTTATTATCCTCTGTCCTCGGCCCTTATATTAACACACAATCCCGTCCATTAACATTTAATAATATCCCAACTACTTTAGGTATTGTGTCAGCTCCGCTATTCAGTTTGGTGAAGCCCTGTCGACAAGACGCAATCGTGGCAACAGATTTGTAGGGATTCATTTTTTTTTTACTTTTTTTTTAAACTTTTTACGAACTAATTCCTTATAATAAAACATTATAAATATATGTACATGTGTTATCTACATGTTTTTTACAATATACTATTTTTTATTAGGTATACTCTATATACTATTTAGGTATACAATATATTGAATTTTGCAGATAAATACTTAGATATTAAAAAAACAATGAAAAATGCAAATTACACTGTAAGTAAATTTTCTGAAGAAAAAAAGTCTTATGTGTGCACGAGAATCCTAGACGGTAAGTGTGTAGTTTGAAGGAAATAGAAAAAAAAAAAAAAATGGTGCTTGCAACGGGGGTAAATGGTGATATTATTTTGTGTAAAAATGTTTGAACCTTTGTGATATAGATTCACAGTACTTAAATATCAGTGATATCTGATCCTTGATCAAATGTACGAATAATACATAAATACATGAATTTGTTTCAGTTTGTTATGCTGGGTTGAAGTTGAATTTTGCTCTCCATATAATGCATCCATTTTTAATTAGATCTATGTACATTTTTTTTAAAAGTGAATTTGGTATGAATGAATTTCAAATTGTAACCAACTAATAGTTTATAAAGTATTTTTAAAAAAATATTGATATTTTTCCAATTTATGAATTTAGTGAAAAATATACTTCCACTTCTTTATTATTCTTATTGTTATTCTTTATATCTTTATTATTATCAGTTAATAAAGAGTAAACTGGTATAGGTCATATAATAGTTAATTCTAATTATTACTGCTGTAATTCTCTTTATCTGTAATGTTCTTTCTTTCTTGGTTGTAGTGTATCTGCTGATGGGCCAGTTTAGGCCAGTATATATATATAATTAGGCCCCCATAACGTTATGGATGTTTTGTTTTCTTCTACATGTCAACTATCTGACAATATAAAGAGACAAGGAAATATATATTTTTCTTTTGGCGTTTATTATTCCAATTTTATAATACAGTGAAAAAATCCCATCTTCCGTTATGAAATATGATATATGATATATATATTTTATTCAATGCATTAAAACCTTCACAACGTTACGAGGCTCAATGCCTCATGCTAGGTTTTCTTGCTGCAGTGTTGTGTTCAGTAATTCTTTAAATCTTCTGTTGATTCCTTTCTTCAATATAAACTATCAAAACTTAAAGGAATATGGAGATTAGTGAAGGCCATAAGAAAGGAATCAACAGAAGATTCAAAAAATTACTGAACACAACACTGCAGCAAGAAAACCTAGCAATACACCTGAAGATGAGGCATTGAGCCTCGAAACGTTGTGAAGTTTTGATGTATTGATAAAATATATATATCATAACGGAAGATGGGATTTTTCACTGTTTTATAAAATTTTACTGTTTTCAATAAATTCCTTAATCGAGCCACTGTAAATTACTCACCAACTTCTAGTAAATATAGAAGTCATCAACAAATAATTTTATATTCTACATAACGAGCATAGAACAAAGAAGGAAACCATGTTATATGTTCTAGAGGGTTTACTTTAGTGTGTAGGAATTTCCTGAACCATATCCGATCGCCTTGGCAGTGGATGAGGATATAAAATATATCCGAGATAAGGGGGAACGGGGACGAACACAGGATCGATTCAATTAGCTCGAGCTTTTTTGTACAAATGAAATAAACGGTGACAGCCGAGAGAGATTTACGATCGGCAGCGATGCCCGGGCCGAGGTACGACACACTGCCCACCACGGCCGCCCATTCAACACATATCCCATCCAAATGAGGCCAATTAATTTAAAGAGGCTGCCGAAGAATGCCGCGTGGCATTCCTCCGGCTCGGTATAATTGGAGGATGGTCTTGAGGACAAAAAGACAAGGCCCTCGAGGAGAGCTGGCTAATTGGCGTTTGGTTTGATTGGAAAACGCCTCATTAGGCGGTGTGAGCGGCACCTATTTCCTTATCTACTCTCCTCCGCCTTGTTACCTTCCTCGACATCCACTAGTGTCTGGTCAGTACTGCCGGCGAGGAGTGCTACAGCATCGATAACGGCGGTGTAAGAGGATAACGCTCGAAAAATCAATTGCTCCTGGTACGTCAGATCACGCTTTAATGCGCCCTTAGACATTGGCATGGTATAATTAATCCAAAGGAATTGTAAAATACCTTGTAACATTTCATCGATATATGTGTCAGATGCATGGTGATTCGTTTAACGATAATATGGTTAGTAATGGTGTTGACCGCAACTGACACAAATGTTATTGGGAAAGCAGAATGAATTCCTACAAAAATGACAAAAATAAAAAGTATTAAAAGAATCGCCTGTTATACGTATAACCTATACCTACCTAAACTATGCATCCTAGGGAAAGGTGCGAGTGGTTAATGATTTAGTTATTGCTTCTCTAAGTAGGAGCCACGATCTCAAGCAAAGGCGTTATGAAAATGATGTTTTATACATATAAGGGGAGGTGTGAATTAAAGATAAATCATTCAGGGGTGGATCGAATAAACATGTTTTAGAAGCAGTAGTTTAATATACCTACAAATAATTTAATGCAAATAGATTTCAAAATTAAAAGATTTTCTTCGCTTATACCCTGAGGATCGATGGCACATTTTATGTCAACTTTCAACTATTGTAAAATTTCGTTATTTTGAGGAAGACAAAGAAATTTTTTATATTATTTGGAGAGGTGTATAATAGTCAACTGTTTTTCTTTACGTTATGATGATTAATAATCAGGATTTTCAGTTAAACATCTTTTTTTTTTTAGATAATCCAACGTTTCGGTTCCTACACATATCTACGCTGGAGTAATACCACATTGTTCAGGGTATTACTCTGGACTTAACAAGCCCTGATGAAGATCGACATGTAGGGATCGAAACTGAAAATCCTGAATATTAATCATCTTATTTTATTTTTCTCTTCTTGGAGCATCTCTTTTAAGTATTGTCTCTAGGTATAGCCTCAATCCAGAGAAGTATAAGCTTGGTTCTCTAGAAGTATACACTTCAATGATTTCACCGTATGACATCCAGTGCCAGTTGGGGCGTCCAGTCCTTGCATTAGGTATCATGGGAAAACCCCGAGTGCCCAATACCTAGCCGACAAAGGATTACTTCTCGTCTAAACCTTCTGTGGACGTTTTCCATCTGGAACAATCTTTTTTTGAATTGCTTGAGTTTTGCGCCACTCGTACTCCACTTTGTATTCTACTTCTCTCTTGCCCAGCCTAAACAATCATTTGTTATTTATAAGGTTTCCATTTTCTCCTATTTTGAATTTGGTGCTTCTTTGGGCTCACCCTATAATATCAATCACTATGACTATACAATAATTTTATTTGCATTATTATCTGCCCTATAACCTTATATCCTTCAACAGAATTGACTCTTAGGTCACTTATTATCTCAACAGGTAGCAGCAGCACTAGATAAATAAATGGCACTTCATTTAAGAAATTGTTTTGGACTGATATCGATATCGCTGGTACATCCTACTAGGGCTTCACGAGTAAAAAAATAATACTTGAAAATGGATAAATGATCTATTTACATTTACATAGTTTCCGGTAGTAAAAAAGAAATACTACACTAAAATTATTTTTTAATCTGACTTAAAAATATCTGAAAATATTTACCTGCTTAATCAAAATCTAAAAGAATGTTAAAGACTTTAGTCCCATTTCAGATTACTCAGTGAATTATCAGTGTTCGATTAGAAAGCCAGATTAGAAGCTAGACGATATTTACCGGAGTACCGTAATGGATATGATCTAAGAGATTCATTGTTGATGATGCATGAAAGTTACAGTTATTTTTACATTCCTAAACACTGGGTTTTAAAAGCAGATAGTGGCTAAAGCATATTAAAATAATATAACTAGCAACATATATTAGAGTTATATTTATTAAGGAATGGTAGAATGTTTTCGAGCGAATTGATTGGCAGTTCTCATCTCTATGCTAACCACCTCAGGTTACCAGAAGGGAAGGGATCGATATTAAATTATGGAATTATCGGCCCTAAAATATCCGACGGGCGGCGTCATTGCCGTGGGAACAGATCTCAAAATGCTTTTAGTGTGCCTTAAATCCCGAGAGCGGAATCCGAAGCCCTATCGCTCCCTCAATAAAAATATTCTCCCCCGCGGAGATAAAGCTGGACCTCTGGCATTCGCAGGGGCGGCCGGCCTCCGTCTTTACGAGGAGGGCCCAGCCAATGGTTGCCGATCTCCTTGTTTATACGGAACATCCGGGATGGAGGACAGCCTTTGGGAGAACAAGATAATAAGGACATCGGGGCGAGATAGTCAGGTGAAATATACAGTTTCTTTTTTTCCCGGTTTCACGTTTGATGGTTTCTTTTTAACAAAAGTGTTGAAATGAAAATTAAAATTCATCTGATTTTATTAAGATTGTACTGGATTTATTAGTAAGTTAAAGAATACATACAAATAAATGATGTTTGTACATGAACGATGAATTGTACATGATTTCGAATCGTTCAACTTTCCAATAAATATATTAATACAAATTATTTTTTACGGTGCAAAAATGATGGATATATTACAATTCTCGTAAGCGGCAAGTAGGATTTTTTTTTAAACCTATAGAAAATTTTTGCCGTTTATGAGTAAATAAAAAACACGTGAAAATAATACAAAATTTATCAAGTAAAGTACCCCCTCCATTTGATCAATGTTGATGAAATTTTTACTGTCACATCGCGGGCACATACATACACCAAATACCAAGTTTGATTAAAATCGTTAAACCCGCTTTTGAGTAAATAAAAAAAAACGTGAAAATGAAACAACATTTATTCAGTATAGTCCCCCCTCCGTTTGACCAATATTGATGAAATGTTGGGTGCCACATCTTTGGCATATACATACATCAAATACCCAGTTTGATCAAAATCGTTAAAACCGTTTTTGAGGAAATAAAAAAAAAATGATACAAAATTGATTCAGTATAGTCCCTCCTCCGGTTGATCAATTTTGATGAAATTTTACAGTCATATCTCGGGCATATTAATACATCAAATACTCAGTTTAATCAAAATCGATAGAGCCGTTTTTGAGAAAATCGAAAAAAACTTCAAAAGTTATTAAATAAAGTACCCCCTCCCTTTGAACAATTTTGATGAAATGTTTGCTGTCACATCGCGGGCATAAACATACACTAAATACCCAATTTCAGGGTCGCACGGTTTATAGTTTTTGAGCTAGTCTGTTCACACACATACACACACACACACAGACCATTTCGCGGGACTTGGTTATTTGGACTCAGGGGACCCCAAAACGTGTATTTCCGTTGAAAACCGGAAGTCGAAATTTTTCACGATCGCAATACTTCCACTTACTATATATTTCATATATAGGCAAGTGAAAGTAAAAAAGACAAAATAATCAAAAATAAACAATTGAACAAAATAAATTAGTAGAAAGAGAAATCCATCTAACCGAACATAAACAAAATTAAATCTATAAATATTTAAGAATACCAGATGCACTAGTAATTAATGATGCTGTCGTTGTTTACTCACAGGCTTCATTGCTAACTAATATTATGAAAATAATAACAAATAATACGGGTCTTTTTAAAGTATTACCAGTTAATCTTTCACTTTTAGTTACCGAAAATAAATTTGTCATATTTAATTTATAAAAACGATTTTTTTATGGAAGTTATAAACTAAATTATAAGGATTTTTTTTTAAAATAATTCAGGTTTCGATTTCCGCTCGCCACGCTCGCTTAAAAGAATCGAGCAAACCTCCAATGGGACCTTTCCAGTTGTGATCGGAGCTACAATAAACGGCTCGAATTTCTCGAAAACGGCTTATATTTTCATATTTAATCATAACAATCCATAAAAACTCCTCTTACTAGTTAAGCGACTTATTTTTTAGAAGTCCTATGTTTCTTTTCTTAATGTAAGTAGCTATACCATAAAATAAAAGACTCGACAATTGATACATTACCAAAAAAATGAATTCAGGATGAACCTTTTTGAATTAATAATATATTTATTATTTATTACAGATCATAAATATTAGGAAATCGAATTAAATGATCCACTTCTGATTTCATTAGAATAAGAAAGTATTGTTGTTTTGAATGGTAAAATGTAATATCTATTTTCTTTAAGGATTTATTTAATAAAATAACCCTTAGGATGTTATTTAAAAAATTTCATAAGAATATCGAAGTATTATTATAGTAAGTATTCTAGGAATGTAAACAAAGTGAGCATGCAAGGTCGAATCCTAGAGGCTGTTGGTCTTGACATTGTCACTTTTCTATTTTTATTTAATTTCTTACTACCATGTAATGGCTTAGCTTCATAAATACTATGTTTTGACACGAGAACTAAAATAACTTATGTCTTTGTTTTATAAATTTATTCCAATGTTTTTTTAAAGTAAAGTTAAGGAGTGTTTTGCGAGCTTTTATAACTAAAACAGTTTAAATTTAAATTTTGTCAAAGTAACTGCCCTTTCAATCCAACGGCGATACAATGACGATTGGTGAACTAAAGTCATGTGGGAATGAAGAGTTGTTAAGATAAGGAGAGCCCCCCCCCCAAAAAAAAAAATAAAAACCGATGCTAATGAACATTTTAATCACATGAAATAAAATTATCAACGAATCGATTATTTAATATACTCAGATATAATTGAGAGACACAATGTTAAAGCAATCACTGTCTAATAATTTACATTTGATCAAGTGATAGGTACTTAACTTCATTAACGAGATTGTTAGGGAACAGGCAAACAAAAAAAAAAAAAAAAACGCTAATTAAGTAGCAGGAAATATCTTGTAATAATTATAAATCTTATGAAAAATCATTCGTATGAAAAAATAACCTTGGTATTTCTTTTTAACATCACGTGATTTATTATTTAACAATTCTTGGAGCTGAATTCATCTTTTGTTTTGTTTTTCGTTGAAGTTAAGTAGCGTCGTTTTGAGCAATACTTACATAACATCCCAATTTAAACGAGTGTTTTTAAAAAAAAAAAAAAAATCCTCTCGAAAACTCATATTGGATTCTTAAATTACGATAATATATTTGTTAACACGAATTAATTATTGTTTTTTTTTTTTTTTTTTTTTTTTTTTTTTTTTTTTTTTTTTTTTTTTTTTTTTTTTTTTTTTTTTTAGCTATACAAATAAGGAAATATCAGATGATATATATAGAGATGCTGACTCGTAGATTATTCAATATACATAAACATTGAACAATTGAACAATTAATTCACAAGGTAGGTAGGTACATTATCTGTACATGTGACTCTTTTTATTATTTAATTTTTAAAGTCCATAAAACTTAAACGTATTATACGAGAAAGGTATGTTGATTTCCAGCGTTCAAGATAGCGTTATCGAATGAGAAAGTGATGAAAGACATAAGGCATTATCAGTTCCTCCAACTGTATTTCAGGAAACAATAACACTGTAATCTGAGGCGCATGTAAAAAAGATGTTTCTCGACTGGAATATTGCGTGATAATGGTAGTCATGTCAATTAAGTATTAGGTAGAAAGAAAATGAAAAATAACAATTATTAAAAAATGAAGAATTTCATTATTTACAAAATATTAAAACCCATCATCAACGCTCCCCCCTCCCCTAACATACACATATTTAAAAAAACATTAATGTATCAAAACCTAAGAGGATACATCATGATTGTTAAAACGAAATCTATTCCCCCCAAAATAATAATGTATATTTGTATTATCGGTAACATTGTCAAGAATTTTGATTTTTTGTGTATTCAGTCCTTTTTCATCCCTCTTTCACTTTGGCTAATAATAGAGTAAAATAATGATTGATAGTAAAATAATAATAAATTGATAATTTCTGAATAAATATAAGCATGAATCAATAATAACAACGGTCAGATATGTCAGCGTGTTTATAAGTAGTTCTTACATCCAATGTTATTTATATTGCACTGATATGTAGAAATCTTCATAAAATATTTCAAGTATACAATTAATTTATAAAAAAAATTATTGCTAGCGATACTGAACTACTTCAGCTCAAAATACCCGGAGCTTATCGTCAGCAGTGATTTAGAATTTATTACATCAAATACAAAGGTCATCGATAAAATAATTATTACAGTTATTAGTTCTCGATTATTTTACAACAGCGGTACCAGAAAAAAAAATTCGGGTCATAGTATTGGTCGGTAGAAAAAATAAATAAAAACCAATAAAAGCATTAAACATTCTCCTTTTTTTCGAGCAGTATTGTTAATTTTTTTTATCCTAACAATTGGTAATACAATGAAAGAAAAACGGTCTTATGTCCGATTAAGGCACTTGTACTACAAGTTGTTTCCCCTATATGGGGAAATTGTACAAACCTCATCTAAAAACCATTACAGAGAATTAATTATTTATTTGCTGTAAATGCTGTTAAATAAAAGTTGAAAGGCTGAACAAACGTGTTTACAGAAGCGAAGAACTTTGATAATATTTAACCCTTTCAACTTTACTTAAAACCTATAATAACTAGTTGGTATAACTTTGGTATAACTGAAGCGTCCCAATGATGTTTCATTTTACAATATAGTGCTACAGTAGATTATAGTAAGAGGTATGAATTTTGCACTCGAAGGAAGCAGTTAAGGTATTAAAGGCGCCCAATGAATGACTAATGCACTTGTTCATTTCAACTTTTAAAGAACGCTTATACGAGTATATCTACGAGAGAATTAGATAATAAGAATAGGTACTTCATTAATTTCATACACGCGTATTCTACTCTCCTAGAAAAAATTTAAAAATTAGATGCTAAAACTTATACCACTAATGTTTTAGTTTTCAATATTCCAGGGAAAGGGATGGGGGAGTCAATCCCCAATATCCCTTCCCCTGGGACCGAATGTAGCGAAAAATAATAATAATATTATCAAATAAATAAATGTCATGTTTTTACATTTTTATACAATTACATTAATTACTGTATGGTTAGAATGATGACACATAAAATATTTATAATGAAACAGTTGTCCCATTTTTTTTTTTTATTCTTATTTTTATTTTATGTTTTATTTCATGCTTAGATTTAATTTGGGATCGTAGCTAACAACAGTGTATACGAAAAAAAATTAAAGGTAAGATAAAAATAGCTGATGAATACACACAAAATCAATAGCGGCACTGCGACTAGCCATAAAGTGTGCTAATACCTTGAGATAGCAGAGTAACCTATATCTATCTATAACCTAAGTATCAAACATTGAACGAAACCAAGAAATGAAACAGAAGTGTCGATTAACATACCAAAGCAATGGCTAACTCATAACCTTAATTTATTTCGTAAGTCTTAAAGGTTATAATTTATGTAAAACACCATTATACATTAGGAAAATATCGGGGGACAGGGACACGTTTACCCAAACCAAACAGAAATATGTAATTAAAATATGGCTTGATGGTTATAAAAAAAACAACACTAATGACATATCTGTTCAGATTAAATTACAAAAGGGATTTTAACATTAAGATATGCAGCCTATGAACATAACACCATATTTGACTGATAGATCATTATTTAGGTATTTTGTTCCAGTGATTACACTATTTCATATAAGGCAGAATTGTGCATTAAAATTACTCCAATTTTAAGTTGCTTGCTATGAAAATATGATACAGTTTTAAGTTACAATAATTTATCTTTTATTTTACTTTCGTTTGAGATTAAAATTATCAACTCAATATAATGAAAATGCCCACTTTTTTTTTCTATAAAAAATGGAGAATGAAAAAGTAAATTGAAACTAACGTAAGCCGCATATTTTAACTTAATTAGGATGGCTGACGAGAGTATTATATAAAGTTTATGTTATAATATCTCGCACAAATGTGCATCTATGAATTTGATAATGAAATATGGATTTATTTAATTGGCAAGTATTGATAAATGTTGCTGTAAAAAATCAGCATATAACTTTTTTACGGTTTTTATTAGAATAATATATGTAAATCTATTACAATAATAAGTGAAAGTAATTTTAATACAAAAAATATGCATACGCATATGTATCTGTAGATATATAAAACGATTTTTAAAATATTAGATAGATACTAAAAATTAATGAATATAGTTATCTAAATAGGTACACGGTCTTTAAAAATAATATTTGAGTTTGGCTAGTACTTTTATTTTTTTTTTCCAAAAACGGCTGTAACTATTTTGATTAAACTAGGTATTTGATGTATGTTTATCCCGCGAGATGGCGTATAATCACTGATGCTAATAAAAACTTTTATTTAACAATAATAAATTGTATTCTACTTTAGAGAATACATACGTGATGATCAAGTTATTTAAAGCATTTAAGGTCTGAAAAAATATGGTATAAGATAATCTTTAATTAATTATGTTTTAGTTTAGAAAATTTAGTTCCATAATAGATTTTTGAATGCAATATAAAGTGGTTTTAGAAGAACAGTAATCGTTTTAGGTTTACAGAAAGGCATAAGAGACCAACATTTTAAAATTAAGTTCTACTTTACTAGCAGCCGTAAATACACTTTTAATCGATCCACGATATATTTACAAAACAAGTCGCAGTAAAAAAAAAAAAAACTCGACTGGTGATGAACTTAGGTCCCTCAAAAAAAAGGAGAAATAAATCGATAATTACAGAGAACTTTAAAGTTTTATAATACAAATATTATATAGCTTATGGAGAGAAACAAATATAAGCATATAAATGTGGAAAAATGTGTGTAGTTGAGGAATGGCGTTTACTTATTATCGAAACACGTCAATTTCTACTCTAAGTAAGTTCGTAAGTGAAAGTTGTGTGTAACGCGCATCGCTCCAGCTTTTTTATTTTAAGAAGCTTAATTACTTAATTTGTTTTATCAAATATAATTCTTAACCTTATTATTTTAATAGTTAAAGTTCTGGTAATCTGGTAGTTTTCCTTTACTTTACAAGATGAGCGATTCTACGAAAAGAGGAACAGCTTCAATAATGTATTCAACTTAACCGCAAAGGTTGAAACTTTTAATTTAATTGCCTCGTAATAGGTGTTTTTAACTTCAAAAATTACCTGATGTCTCAACTATAAAAATAATTGACAATTTGAAAGGAATGTTTTGTGATTTGTGCTCGCTGTAAAATGTTTATCACAGTCAATTGAGAACATGCTGTCATAACTATTTTGTGCAAATCCTATCCCAAGGTTGACCTAGCCGTAAAAATTTCTAATGTTATGTCACCAACATCACCTGCGAGCTTTGTTTTAACACTTTATTTAGTTTTTAACTTTAAATATATTTCAGTTGATGGAAATATGATTTTATAAAGTGTTATTTATTAAATTAAGAAAAATGAATTTATTTAGGTATGTATTACAATATTGCAATTATTTATATGGTCATTCGTGAAGTTCGAAAACAACTGACGTACAGTTTATTTTAAGGCTGAGTTTAAAATTTTTTAATCATTTTAAATCTATTCTTATGTAAATTTCGAGATAAGATAATGTAAAGAGGCGAAAACCTGATGACGATGCAGCTTGCGCTGTTTGTTGTAGTTCGGAAACCTCTTAACAACTGAAGGTTATTATAAGGAATTTCCGATTATGTGAGATCTCTTTGAATCCATTTACCGTTTGTCACCGACTTGTTGACTAGTCCTTGTCATCTAATAAATTTGGTTTTTCTTCCCGTCATCGTAATGTTTTAAGAAAATCTATGATTGTTTCACTTTAAGCTAAACTGCATATGCATTTATATTTCTATGTGTGTTTGTGTTTTAATGATTTTAAAGTACATATGCCAACTTCCCATAATTTCATATCATTATTAATAATTAAAGGAGGGATACTATTATAAAAAATAACTTGGGTTTCTTATTAGAATTTCCTCCTAAATAAAGAAAAATATATCCATCATTTCTTATTGGATTGAGAATTTTCTAGCTGCCTAAATCTTAATTTTAAGAAAAACGAGTTTTTAAGATTTATTTAAAGTACTGATATTTTTTTTATAATTAATGAAATTTATAAATTTCTACGTTATTTGAATGCATGTCATTGATTTGGTTTGGGTATGAAAATTGCTAATACAGAAATATTTATTTCTTATTTTAAACGCAATGGGCTGAAATATATTTAAAATATTTTTACGGGTACAATTGGTAGTAACGAAATCGACAGAGCTATATGTGAGTGAAGTTACAACTCGTTTAATAATAAAATTAATTTCCTCCGGAAGAGGTTTTGAAATCTCTAAAGATCTCTTTTTTTTTTTTTCCAAAATTTTATTTCAAAATAATAATAAAGCTATTATAGCTGTATATAATGATCCCTGAATGAATGGGCGGGGGGGGGGGGGGGGTACCAGTAAGCAAACTTGATAAATAACCAAAACAAAATTAGTTGATTGTTAAAATATTTTACTTAATAAAAATTAAGAAATATTAGTAGTTTCCTAGTGGTATAGATCGTCAAACCTATTCGGTCGGTACCTTCGTTCGGTATAAAAATGTGTTTTAAAATTTTGTTTATTTGAAATCAGGGAGCTAATAAAAATTTCACAATCATTTATCTGTCTATTCTATTTTTTGTATCATTATTTTTTGTAAATTCGATTTAACTGTTTCATTTCAACTTGAATTCAAAAGAGAAAAATTACCTTAACTATATTCCTAACATCTGACTATCAGGTAATTTGAATATTTTTAATATAAATAACGATTTCATATAATCGATGTAAAAAAAAGTATTAAAAATAAGTCAGCATCGAAGGATGTGATTAATCGGACTCATAATCTCGTTTCAAGGAAAACATAATTATGAGAAAGATGAATGAAAAACATGTTTACATATGACATAATTATTACTTTTAACGGTAAAAATACTCGGAGAATGAATATTGCTCGTAATAAGAAGGACATGAGAAAATGCTTTCACTCAGCAAATGTTTTTTTAAAATGTATTCATTTGTAAATATCAGAAACTCCGGATATATTAGGAGGTAAGGACGGAAATGAAACATTAAAATTAAGAAGAAGAAAACGCTATGGTCGTTGTGCTATCGAGATTTGGCATGTTTGTTATTAAAATTTGATTAAATTTATTCTTCACACTTAATAAAGAGTACGTCAATTTTTATCCTTGTCAATTAAGGCATGTTATGATTCCAATCAGATCAAACTAAACTTTTTGAAATTTTACAGGAGAGTAAAAAATCGAAAGATTTGAATTTATAATAAAACCGATTGAATTTACTGGCAAGCCATATTTTTTATAAAAATGGGTTATATGAGCAAGTTTTAAAGGTTTTATGGCACCAAGGTGTCCACTTTGAACTGCATGTTTCATATGTCTAAAAACTGACAGAAAAAAAGGCATATTTCACAACTCATCAATCCGTGGTTCTTTAATCATAAAAATATGGCATATCAGAGAGGATTTTTACACACAAAAAAAAAACCCAGTAATTTTAACCTTGAAAATAGGTTTTTTTATAAACGTTTTAACCAACTTAAGATATTATTGTATAAAAATTAAGTATTTCTCTACTGATGGTAACAGGTTGATTTTACATTTTAGGTAGTTATAAAGAAATGAGTACAAATTCGATAAATTCGGTTATTAACGAATAAACAACTAAGCACATTTTATTTTTAATCTTTTATCTTAAAAAGCGATATTATCACAGTTTGGAATCTTGTCAAACTAAGATAATTTCAGGATGTCTTATTGCAGCAAGATGACCACTTCAAAATCAGGGCTTTTGGCAAGTTTCAAATGTCTAAAAACCGAAAAAAAAAAATTATCATCTTATTAATCCGTTTTTTTTTTATATATATGTTTTTTAAAGCAAGTCGTTTTAGTCATAAAAATATGTAATAACGGATTTTAAGGCAAACAAAGTAACTAAAAAAAATGGATTTAAGGGTTTGAATACGTTTAAACTGCATTTAGACTTAATTATATAAAAAACAAAAATGGTTAGAAAGTAATTAAAAGGTCAATCAATTATATTATTAACGAATAAAATACTAAGCATATTTTATTTTTAAGCTCGGCTTTTCTTAAAATTCACATTAGGTTTTAAAAATAGCTTAGAATAGCTTCAGCTTTTTTAAATAACCCTTTTTTCAGTCAAATTCATTTTATTGTTGTAAAACGTTTCGTGTCACTGAAGCATTTTCAAAAAATACAATTCTTTTATCCAAAATCTGATATATTTAAAAAAAAAAAAAACACTTTATGCATTATAAACTCACATTATAGCAGTTTAGAATCTTGTCAAACTAAGAGTTTTATAGTTGAGTTTTTAAATCACATTGAGAAGTGGAAGAGTTATGGTAGTGGAGGAACCCGAACTTTCACATTTTTGAATCATGATGATGATGGTGATACAGAGGGTGGATTATAGGGGTTGATGATTGTGCTCCTTACCTGTGTCATGAGACGATCCGCGCCAGTTCCTTCCTCATCCTTGAAGATGATGTCCGGGTTGTAGTTGGGTACGAGGTCGAGGAACCTCGGGTCGACCCTGGTGATCCTTCCCTCGACGAGCCCGCTGGCGGCGAGGGTTCCCTCGCTGACGTTGGGTACGTGCTGCTTGAAGACGAGAGGGCTGAGGGGCGCGTTCCTCCTCCTGCCTGCCCCCCGGCCCGGGCCACAGGCGCTCGCCCCCATCGTGCACGCGCTCACAGCTAACAGCCAAGCTAGCCACATCACCTTACCCCCATCGGCATGCCCCGACTGCTGCTCTGCCTCTCGGGGTGCCTCCCCTCCAGGGTGGATCCCCACTCCTCCACCGCCTTTGATAAAAATATTCCTTATCTCTCCCTAGCAGCTACTACTCAAAATTCGTCTCTTGGCTGACCAGCCCACTCAGAAAACTGTAACAACATCCGTTCCCTTTAAAAGAAAATTAATTTTATCATTCCATCCTAAATATAAAATATATAAATGAATAAATAAATATATTTTAAAAAATTCTCGAAATAATAGGTTAATTAATACACGACTGGTTTCAACTATGGAAAATTAAACTCAATCATGACAAATCAAAACACATCACATTCACTCTTAGAAAACAAACCAGCCCCCCCGTTCATATTGACAATAACCAAATTCCACAGACGGACTCAGTACACTATCTAGGACTCCTTTTCGACAGAAGGATGACATGGGGCCCACATGTCAAAATGAAAAAAAGGACTCTTGACAAAAGACTAAAACTTCTCTACCCGCTACTTTCTAAATCATGAAAACTGAAACTGAAACAAGAACTAAATACGTACACTTACTTACTCAAGCCCATATGGACATATTCCTCACAGATATTTGGCATTGCTAAAAAGACTCACTTATAAAAACTTCAAACTTTTCAATCAAAATTGTTACGACTTACATACAGACCTCCATATACCAACAGTCGACCAGCACATAACGACCCTATACAAACGATTTTTTACTAATTTAAACGGACACCCTAATGGTCTAATCAGTATTATGGCTGAAGTACGGATGGATACGATAAGACTAAAAAGGCGCCGGATGAGAGATCTGCTCTTAGACAGCCAAGGTAATTGAATCAAGCCAGGAAGAAGGTGCTGTGGGGTGCTTTCCCTCCTCATGCCTGACATGTCATTATTTGCTACTACCGTCATCTCATTCGCTGATTGTCAACACCTTGTTGACAGGTGCGAATCAATTATTAAAGTAAAAAAAAAAAAAATTAATTGTCAGGATTTTAGTCAAAACTTTTTTATTTTGAAAAGCCAACGTTTCAATCCGACTTGTGGATCTACATCAGGGCTAAAAGAAAACAAATATATGAGTATGAGTAACTATGCTAGAGAATGACAATAAATGAATACTTTACGTAACTGATAATCATATAAAAGATGGTAAGCATTATACATGAATATTTAAATAAGAGGCTGGTTAGCAAGATAAAATAAAATCTGATATTTACCTTCCAGAGTGATAAGGTGCCTTTACACTCTACGAACTTTACATTCGAACACCACCCTCGAATAGCCTTCACGTCGACTGTTCGGGTGTTCTGGGGTAGCGCTAGTGTCACTTTTGATTTGGGTTTTTCCCAAGTGACAGGAGTTGTTTGTGATATTATAATGGAGATTTTTTTCATCATAAGCTAACTTTAGGTGCATCAGCCATATTGGTTCGCCTAACGTCACGTTAAGTATGAATGTCTGTTTGTTTAACGCCGGTACGGCAAGGTTCGACGGAGAACCTGGTCGAGGGTGAGGTTCGTAGAGTGTAAAGGCACCTAGACAAAGATTGAAGGTAAAATAAGGTGAGAGGTAGTGGTAGGGGTTAGTTGGCTGACTTCAAAGGTTTATTACGGGGAAACCCAATGCTTTAAAAATGAAAGTAGTATCTATGCTAGAAGATGACAATTAAATAATGAATAATAAAGATATTTTTCATGCGGATTTTGCTATGACCATGAAATTATGGATCGGACAAGGTCAGGTTACGATGGATAAGGTTTTTTGCGACGTTGATTTTATGGTGATGTGAATCTTGGGAAAAGTAGTTTAGGAGTCGGCCAGAATAAGTGGGTTTGGGTGCACCAATTAGTGGATATGGAATTGTCTGGGTTACTAGTGACGGAAATGTCTAGGAATGGAAGGGAACAATTGGTTTCCGATTCAACAATGAAACGAAGACGTGGATGGTAGGAGTTAATGGTGGTGAGAATGTCATTAGGCTTAAAGAATAACAGTTGACTATCTCTCACCTCTTCAATTCGAAATAATGTTCATTTCATCAATAGTAGTAAAAGTTTGAAAAAAAAAAATATGTCGTCCTTAATATATTTTATTAATTATTTAATTCATTACGTCAAAGTTTCCCGGTTCTGCGTAATCATCGGATTTTTAATAATAAAAATCGTAGAAATTCATATTTATATCAAAGAAATTTATAATATAAAGAAAAAAAATAAGTGTCATTACAGTAGGGGGTCCAGAAATTTTCAAAGGGAGGCTCACTTGTTTATTTTTTAAATTTTTATGTCCCATGCAGGATCTAATTTAAAATATTAGGACATAGTTACGAAGTAAATTTCTATTAAATGCTTAAATACAATATATTTTTTTATTTAAGGAGTTAAAAAGAACTAAGTAAGATAGCGCTTTTTATACTGGAATAGTAAAGGGGTCCCCTGTGGTGTAGTGGTTAGCATGGCAACTTACTATACTAAAGGTCGCGTGTTCGCGTCCCGTAGTGGCCCTATGATTTTTTAATTGGAGTAAAAATTCCTTGGCTATGCCCTCCCACGGATTGGATGTAAAATGGAGGTCCCGAGCCTGTACGATATCAGGTACTCGTTAAAGATCCCTTTCTTAATTATACCTGCATAGACAAAATTTAAGACTCCCAGTGTAGCATCGTCCGATTAGCCCTAGTAGGATAAAGGGATGTTAAACAAACTTAACAGGAATAGTAAAAGTTGGTTGGTGTCCGCACCTCTCAGGGCGGGGGTCCGTCCTCTGGTGAAATAATCTAAATTAATTTTATTAATCATACAAAATCAAAAATAAACAGGAACATCAGCTAAAATAACGTTATTCAGTTGTATTTCCGAAGGCGATGGTCGAACAACGCGACGAACAGATAATCCCAAAAACCTTGCCGAACAAGCGTACATGAACAACTATTTACACTGAAACCTGTAAAAGTCGAGCGAACAATAATGTCTGACAGCACCTTTGCACCTAAAAACAATAATTTTCATTTCAAATACAGCTGACGAGGAGTCAACGGCTATTCTGACTTTTGTTCAAACTTGTTACAGATATAAGCAATGTCTGAAATATGGTAAAAGAAGTTCTAGAAGCTTATGTCAACTAACTCAAAAGCTACACTGTCGCTTTTCTCGAACAACCAGTCGTAGCGAAAAAGCACCTCTTGAAGTTCGTGTATCATTTAGATTTGCCGAAAAGTGCCCGGCACAAGCGGTTCCTTAGTTCGACACAGTGTAAAGCCACCTTAACAATACAAGAACTCCACAACCCTCTCTTGGTTATTAGTAAGTAATAAGTCGGACACGCCTCCGGTTACAACCATTCCCTCTTCAGAAAACTATTCTACATACACCACTGATAGATATTTTAACATATAGTCCCTTTATTTAAAATACATGTCACAAAAACCACCAATTAACTATCCCATTACATAAAGAAACATGATAAAAAAAAAATAATTCTTATATTGAGAAGATATGAATGAGGATCAAGCGAAAAACCTTGATACTCCACGTGTTTATCACTTTGTTCATTTGATATCATTCTTTCTAAAATTCTCAGCTTTGCACCGATGTGTAAATACTCGTATATATCCACTCACATAGCGCTGGCCAGACTAACAATCCTCGTAAACACCAAATACAAAATTATACAACTTTACAGAAAATTAATAATTCTCCCTTTTATATGTTTTTTTGTATCAATAGGAATGTGAAATAACGTGATATATAAGGAATTAATTGATCGATAGAATAAAGTGTCACATTTAGTGTTTCGATATACACTTTTCACGTTAAGTTATCTGTTGTGTTTCGGCAAATATCGGCTTGTAAAAAGATGATAAGTTTACAAAAGGTAGAATTAAAGTTTTGACATCTCATTGAAAACCATTAGTCATATTTTGAATTTTTTCAGGTACTGGAATTTATTTCAATAAAATAAATAAAAATATGGGCGTCCACAGGTGGGAGGGTGGGGGGTAGAGGAGGGTAGTTGCCTTCCCCTGAAAATTAATAAATACGAATCAAATAAATATTATGTATTCATTCATTTACTATATTTATTAAGTGTTAAATATAAAATTATTTTAATTTTCATATATCAATAAAATTTATTTTAACATTAGATTGAGGTATCTAAGCTCTGTATAAGCAATATACCTCGATCTCCCCCCTTGTTCGTAAGAATTTCATCAGTCTTTCCCTCCCCTAGACAAAATTCTGCGGATGCACTTGGATAATAATTAATTACTTGAGACGCCCTTAAGGTGTATAAAAATAAAACAAACACATCAAGCACGACGCCATGAAATAACTTCCCAACTAAGAAAATGAATAAGTGAAATGCAGGAACACAAATAAAGAGTTTAAAATATATATAAATCAATTTCATAAATAGATAAATCCTTTTATATAAATGTTAAGGAAAATTAAATCCAGAGTTTCATGAATACAGAATTATTTATTAAAGATTAATACTCATTTTTAAGAGATGAGCAATAAAAATACAATATTACCAAACATTAATTTAATAAGTCATATAAGGAAAAAATACAAGACAGTGTGAACAAACTAGCTCAAAAACTATAAACCAAAAGAACCTGAGATTGTGTATTTGGTATATGTATATGCCCGCGATGTGACAGCAAAAATTTCATCAAAATTAATCAAACATAGGGGGCACTTTATTTCATAACTTTTTTCCCATTTTTATGTTTTTTTCTATTTTCTCAAAAACGGCTTTAATTGATCAACTTCGTCATGCTTAGTGAAAATCAAGTCTTCTTTAATATCAGGTATGCTTTATCAATAATAAAATGTTTTGAGCGGGCTTAAATGGGGAAGGGGGGGGGGGGTTTGAAGAAATAATCTGTATCTCGTTTCGCCTAAAAATTAGAAATGGCTAAATATGAAATATGAAAAAATTCAAGTAAATAGGTAAATGCAGGATAAAAAAAGAAAAATATTCCGTCAACTCATAAAACACATTGAGCCCACGCATTCTCGTTAATTATAATTACTTAAACACAGTAAGCCTTTAATGAGAGACGATTGTTTATAATAAAAGATTTTCTGTTAATTTAATGGAAATGGTAACGGCTTGCATTGCCGAATTATACAAATAAAACTTTTATTTAATAATAAAAAAAAATTAGGGTACTTTAAACAAAAATAAGTTAATGAATATGGAAAAATGTGTGACTCTAAGAAATGGCATTTAACAAAACACGTCTATTTCTAATCAAAGTAATTTGGTTAGTACTAGTTGTGTGTGGTAAGTGTGCGCACCAGATTTTTTACAATATCTGTGAGTGTAATATCTCTTTATCTTACGAAACTTTATCAGGTCTTGCAAGTCATTATACTTCACTAATCGGTAGTAACACAGTTTTCCTCGGACATACAGGAAGGATCCTTATCAATCGTTTCCTCGCTGTGCACATTTTCCAAATCGATTTGAAGCAGATGCTAATGATTATTACCGGTGACGTTTGGTGTGTTTTTACTTCACGTTAAGAAAGTGTATGTGTGTATGTGGGTTCAAAACTGCCGAAATCAGTGAAATCTGTCAAACTATAAATTTATGTTTTGATAATTTAAAAAATATATACATATTTACAGTGTACATGTGAAGGACGGAGAAAATTGAAAGGTAAGAGTATATTTGAATCAATTAAAAAGCGAACCATTCTTTTGTTATTTTTAATATGTAATTTTTTTCCGCACATCAGAATCATAATGACAGGGGTGAAAGTAGAATGAGACCATCAAAAGGTACTTTCGAAAAACCAACTAAAGTCAATTAAATTTTTTTAACTCTAATCGGATTTGGAGGGGCTGTAAAGAAAAACGAAGCTGAAAAATGCAGGGATAGGGGGAAAAGCTGAGATCACTTAGGGGGTCACTTAGACAATAGCAAATTATTGACCTGTAATTCGAAATTCGAAGGGGTTTTAGAAGGGTAAAAAATGTTTAAAAACAGAAAACAAGATATTAAACATTTATAGAACATGTCAATTCAATCTCTGTCCAATTGAGGAGGAGAGGTCTCTCTTCCAGTCTTTTTTATTACATACATACGTTGCCATGTCTTTAATGCATAAGTTTGCTTTTGTTTGTCGTTTAATTTTTCCAAAAATGTGAATTAAGAATATGTGTTGGTCGATATTAGGTTGATTATGAATGTAAGTCGTTATGTAGAACTTTTTTATTAACGTATCAAGACTCTCTTCTAATAAGTCTTGAAAATTTTTATTCAGTATATTTTCTTTTTTAAAATGATACACTTGTTAGATAAAGGACCTTGTTGTAACCTAAAAAAATTACAAAAAAGAATGTGTCAAGATATCCGACTTTGTCAAATCATTCAATTTATTTTATTATTTATTTATTTTTTAATGAATGCGTTAAACCTGTTGGTCAACAACACTTACATTGTTTTTAACATCGTTCTATATTCAAGTTGTATTTATTGAAGTTTTCATGTTTACAAAACCAAATACTAAACAACTTTAAACTATACTTAACATTTTTTAATTGCTTACATAAATTAAAAGCAGAAATAAAAACAAAAATCTCATAATAATATACTGAAAAATATTATTACTAATGTTGCGTTAACGCATCTCTGGGAAGAACTGGGTTATGATTATTTCAATCCACTATTAAGAAATATTTTTTATTTTATTTACTTAATTGTATTTCATCAGATTATTAACCAAGTTATACCATCGATATTGTCACTGTGTTTATGTAGAATTTTTTTTTGCTTACGAAGGAGCTCTGAGAGCTTGTATCGTTTCTCAATTAAAGCTTTTATCTCTAAAATGTTTGCTGTCATAACAGACGATAATGACGCAGCAAAAGCATATTCAATCACTTTGAAGTGAGAGAAAAATTTCAAAAAATCTTACACGACATGAATCAGCGTTTAAATCAAGATTTCCGCGTAGTATTTGCGTGAACGCGTGTGTTTGTTTTGTTCTTGGCACTTTACACAGTCATGCATGTTTACTTGTACAAAATTGTATCGTAGCTTTAAAAGAATAGGTATATTGAAAATTGACAATTCGTAAGACTCAGTGCTTGTGGTATTAATAATGGTTGCTGATCGTGTCCAAGCAATCATTTTCATTTGAAGCTATCTAAGTTCCCAATCATGGATACTCCTACGTCAGTATTATCATATAATGGGAGGGGTAGGAGGGTTGCATGGACGATGTAGGACATGTCCATGGCAACTTTCCATGCTCTTCGCTCCATGATTATCATCGGATCATGGAGTCCTCCTAAGTCATTGAGTTCATGCATGTACTTCGTAAGACATATCTACAAAAGTCAGGCGAAAAGATTCTTAACTCATACCTTCCTCAGTTTATTACACCTTAACCAATAATTTATAATAAAATTTATTGAATTATTGGTTAAGCTTGAATCCATGACCTGTGAAACGATTTTTAAAACTATTGCTAGTTAGATAATTAACTGAATTTCATCTTTATAGTTTATTGATTAGTAAGAAAAACAATGATCTATTCTTTTAAATTCTGTGACCTGACTAAAGGCAATTTACATCCTAAACAAACATTCAATGCACCTCCTTATCTTGAATATCGAAGACGCCTTAATGAGACTATTTTGGCTCGTCATGAATGTTTAGACGCACAGCTTGATTAATAAATACAATAATGAATTGTATTTGAGAAACTTTTAACGAAAATAAAGAGCCCCTTTAACCTAAAATTTCAAGATTAGTTCGGCTGTAATTTATAAATTTGGTTCTCCCGAAACATCATTTGAATAGATTTTTGCATTGAAGATTCCGGGGAAATGCAGGGAATTTAGCAATAAATTATTAAACTAATAAAAAAATAAATAAATACTAAATAGCATTTACGAATATACGATAAAAAAATTCTGGTGCGTGCGGGCAACACACAACTTTCACTTACCAATTTACTTAGATTAAAATTTGATGTGTTTTGTTAATTTCCACTTCTCAAAGTCACACATTTTTCCATTCATTTCTTATTTTATTTTTATTTACTGTATAAAAAGCACAAATTTTTTTTATTATTAAATAAAAGTTTTTACTTGTGATGATTCGGCAATGCAAGCCATAATACTCCAAGTCGTCCGATAATAATAATTCTTTGAAATTAATTCATCTTATTCATCTTAATAATTCTATGAAATATGATAATTCTGTATGTAGTTGTTAAAAACTTCATTAAATTACTATGAAACAAATAATTTCCATTAAATGAATAGAACGGCTTTAATTATGAACAATGGTCAGTCATTAAAGGCGTACTCCGCATGCCTGGGCTCAACGTGTTTTATGAGTTGACGGAATGTTTTTCTTTTTTTCTCCTCCTGATTTTTTTCATATTTTATATTTAGCCATTTATTATTTTTAGGCTTAACGAGAGACAGTTAATTTCTCTATATAAAAACAACAAAGGTACTTTATAGGAAAACAAAAAAGGCCCCTTCCCCATTTAAGCCCCCTCAAAACATTTTAATAATGATAAAGCTTACCTGATATTAAATAACACCTATTTTTCATTAAACATGACGAATTTGATCAAAACCATTAAAGCCGTTTTTGAGATAATCGAAAAAAAGTTATGAAATAAAGTGCCTCCTCCGTTTGACAAATTTTGATGAAATTTTTGCAGTCATATCTAGGGCATATAACTACATCAAATACTCAGTTTAATCAAAATCGTTAGAGCCGTTTTTGAGAAAATCGAAAAAAACGTAAAAAGTTATTAAATAAAGTACCCCCTCCGTTTAATCAATTTCGAAAAAACTTTGCTGTCACATTGCGGGGACCTCAGACTCAGGGGACCCCAAAACGTGTATTTCCGTTGAAAACCGGAATACTTATTTATTGCATTTCCTAGCCTAATTTAGAAATTTCCTGACCAAATATAGAATTTTTTATTTCATTTCACCATGTTAGGTACAAAGTCAAAGGAATTCAACAAGAAAATTAAAGAACCTACAAAAAATCTTGAATATGGATCAATCTTAGTTGATTTATTGACCAATTCTTGTTCTTTTTAGGAAGCTAATATGTTTATTACTCGAGAAGTTAATCGGCAATAAATTAACGTTATATGTCCGAGAATCCATTTATAATTCTAGTTTATGACCATAGCTTTTAATATCAATGTTTATGGTAAGCACTTTATTTGCTCAATTGTCCTGATTTTTGCTATCGCACATGCAATGTCACGAATTCTTTTGTAAGAAAGACACGGTTCTAAACAATGATATTGTGGATCATTTATGACAACGTTTTAGCAGGTGTGGAGTTTTTAAAATTCTAAAACACATCGATCGTTTGACAACACTATCCAAAACAGTAAAATTTTACAGGAGAAGCATATTTTGTGATAATTATTGCTACCAGTCAAAACTATGGGAGACTACCTTGACAGCTAACCAGCGTTTAATATTGGTTTAAAAAAAAATTCCTCAAAAAAAGATTTGAAGTCTTTTAAGTAAAATGCACAAAAAACGAAAATTATCATATAGTGGCAGTCTTCTTCCAAACGAGCGACATGTTTAAAATGATTGATGGGGCAGTGGAAACGTTTTTTTCCTCGCATAGTAAATGAGATGTTTGTGTCAAGAATGCTAACATTGGGACCCTCGTAGGGAGTTGTTACTTTCCAGTATCTAAAACAGAAGAATTGAATAGTCAGGCTACGATGAAAGGAAATAGAATGCTGAGCACTAGTAAGCTTATAGTGCATATATAGCACCAAGTTTTGAGGTGGAGGTTGCCTTTGACATGATGCTACTTCTGTTTACGAATTTTTCATGAGATTATTTCTTTATATCAAGTCCTTACATCGAGAAGAACTGCAATCTAAACAACGAAAAGTATTACGTTTGGGATTTATTAGCTATGTAATGGCATTACTCCTTTAACCTTCCGTCGGGCGCGTCAAGAATGTTACGCTGTGTGGCGCGTGTATCTCCGAGATCTTTAACCATAGTTATCATAAAACATTATTTAACTTTATCAAAACTTAAAAGTAATGTGTTTCATTCGAATCCTTAAGAATGGAAAGCGTTAGTATAAAAAAAAAAAAAAAATTATAAAAGTCTTGTATTTTATTACGAAGAGTAGAAAAATACGAAACCGGACGCGTGTATCTCTCAGAAAATAGGCTTTACAGTAATTCAGATAAGAAATAAAGTAATGTATATGTATATTTTCATTGTTACATAGAGACACTAAATCAATAAATAAAAAAGAGAAATATGGAATTGAAAAAAAATATGTCAACGGGCGCGTTGTATCAAGCAGATTAAAATAATGGCAAGTAAAGGTCTGGCCACACATGTCCGCACCGGATCCGCACCGTAGCAATAATACAGGTTATGTTCAGGATATTTTTAATTTAACTTACATATTACCTTTAGTTATGCCTAAAGTTCAAGCCACATATGTCAGACACAGGCCACTTTAGGCATAACTAAAGGTAATATGTAAGTTAAATTAAAAATATTCTGAACATAACCTGTATTATTGCTACGGTGCGGATCCGGTGCGGACATGTGTGGCCAGACCCTAAATCACAGAACACTATCCAATGCAATTGCACTACTGAACTTTACAGAAGGGCCTGTGGAACACATAACTGGGAGCACAACACCACCACCCTCAAGAAGGCAGTTTGGTGAATATTTTTCTTTAAAAACGGTATCTCACAGATAACGCACCTGACGGAGGGTTAAAAATACATAAAAAATATATATATAAGTAGCCAAAATATTTTATTAGTGTTATGACCCCTGTGACATCTCCCCCTGGATCCACTCCAGGAGAGTCGGGTTCCCATTAAGAAACTGACTTGACTACGTAGAAGAAGACCTGAAGATTGCTTATCAGGCTGGAGACTAAAAACGACATATCGAACTATGTATTTGGAGGCTCACTGCAAAGAAAGTCAAGGCCTGTAGAGCTACTTTAGAAGAAGAAGAATGTAAATTTTAATTTTTTCCAATAGTTGAGTCATACAAAATCACGTAGAAAAAAATCTGGACGTAAACTTAAGGTTCAGTTTATCTAAAAAGTGAGAAAAAGTGGAACCTCTTCGCTTCACTTGGTCCATTCATTTACGTCAAACCACTTAATTGCTAAATTCCAACAATACTGAGGATTCTTCAAATAAGTCTGTTTATATAAACTTGATAATGGTTTCGCTCTTCTTCACTTTCTGTTTTAGTTTGATCTCAGTAGCATCAATATAGGATTATGTGCAGTTTTTTGAAAAAAAAAAATCAACTTAACTTAATCATAATAAGAAATACAATAAATAAGAAGAATGATAACCATAATAACGGAAACTGATGTTTGCTAACGCGACACAAATATAATGCTGGGATTTAAATGCGCTCCTTCAAAGGTGGAGACCGGCACTGGCTCAGTTACAATTAGTAGAAGGGAATGGAAATGAGGCCCAATAAGGCCGGCCGGGAGATGGATGGCTGTCCTCTCCACTGACAGGTGCCCACATCTCTCCCGCTCGTAAAGCTTTTAGCAAGGGAAAAAATTAATGAACGTAGGTAATTAAACTGGACCTACTTGGTTTTATTAACCGGTTTAAGCTTTTTCCGGCTACTATTTTCCAGATGTTTTATCTCTCGGCCTCTTTAAGTTATCCAATTAGCTTTTCTCAAATGACCAATGATGGATCTAATAACAAACAGTATCAGATATTTCAATTCATCGCCCTATAAAACTTGGAAAGCTTTCGAGTCCTCTGTTTTCGGCATCAGATAGATTTTCAATCATGGAATAGAAACATCACAAAAAAAAGAAAAAGTTACGAATTAATTCGGACTAGGTAACCCTTAGTGGGAATTCGAGATTTAAGTCAAAGTCCACAAGAGTTTTGATCGTAGTCAGGTGTATGGGCGTATGGAAATTAATGCGATGATAAGTGCTTTTGTCTGGGAAATGTTAAAGTAGAAAAAGCCCACTGCATCAAACCTATCAACAGTATCGATTCCAAGATCCTGAAACTCACAATTAATCTATTTATACGGCAATCATTTCTGACCCTTTTCCGGTTTCAGTTTGTTTTTATTCCCTACCTGCCACATCAATTTTATCATTTATTAGGGTAGCAATAATACAAGAACAAGTTATGCAGGGCAGGTAAAAATGAATCTAAAATTTACCCAAATCCTAAGAAGTTTCCAGTGGTAGTATTTTGAAAGATTTTTAAAATGTAATGTCACAAAAATTAAATGCTTTATTCAATAATGAAATGAATAATAAATGAAGATTTAATCATGAAAATTTTGCTGTACACGTCATTAATGTTTATTATTATTAATATGGATTGAATAAGTTGGTTTTAGGACTGGAAAGCAATTCGGTCTTGAAGGATCAGCTTTCGAAAATGAACAGCTGAGGCAGCATCGTTCTACTATTCTAAAAAAAAAAAAAAATGTGTGCGTAATTTAATTCCACTAAGCTTTTCAATTTAGAAATTTCGGGTGTGGGATCTAATCCCAATCTCCTCGCACCCCTCGCTCCCTATTCGAGCAACCCTTTTAACCGAAACAGAAATGTAAACTTGTTGATAAAAAGGATTGTTCTCTTGAAGAGTCGGCCCAGCCATAGTGAACTTCACCCTGAGGTTCCCTGTTTACGAGAACCCTTCATTCGATACGGATCGCTTCCTGTCGTCAGTTGATAACTGAACTTAACAGATTCCCTTTCACTTCTCCTACCCACATCCGCTACGTCCTGTCCTACCGCCTCAAAGGACTTAACAGTCCTTGATTATCCACGTCTCGGGGCTGAAGTGGAGGATGATTTGACAATGGTACAGGTACGGCACCTCTTTCTCCACGGTTCGTAAAAACGAAAGAATAACGCCAATCATTGAGGTTGTCGTCGAAAATAAATATCCCAAACGGTTAGCATGTCAAATTTTGAAGATATCTATACCAATATAAAATTAAAATAAACTTGGAGAAATTTTTTTGAGTTGACATCAGTAAGTGTTACAAGCAGTTGTAGGAAAAACAAACCTTCACTTACATAACAATATAGATGTTCATATAGACACATTAAAGTCGCCTAGTAGTAGGAAATTTCAGTGCCTTATCTATCTAAACTCAGTACCTTCAATAGAAGCTATCGCGTAAACGATCAAACACGTAATTTATCATAAAAACTAAATTAACTTTGTTGAAATAAATAATGTTTCATATTACCCTTTTAGCTGACAGAATGACTAACTCCAATTTCAAAGTCTTGTAGAAAAGCACTTTAAATAATATTTCTCTTTGGGAAATTCGTACCTTTTTATTTTTTATTTTATTAAACTGCTATGCTATAATGTTTCTGTCATACTATTTAAAAATGAAAAACTACTAATTTCTGCTGAAAAAAAGTTGAAATTGGAGCTAGTGACTCAACTGAAAGGTTATATATAAATGTAAAGTGTTAAAATTATCTCAAAAAGTTCATTCATCCATCTAAAGAAGCATAATAATTTGTTTAAAACAAAAATACAAACTTTATTAAATAAAAATCCATTAACTTCTCAAAACTTAAATAAATTGTTCTGTAGAGAGAAACCTAAAATAATAAAAAAATTTATTAAGTAGTCATAGTATTGTTTCACTTTTTGTTTTTATCGTTCGTGTCTAATAAAAACTTTGAAAGATTTGTGGTCAGTTTGTTTTTGATGCCGTTGCGTTGTAATCCAACTTCCAGACTTGCAGGATCTAGGAACGGAAGAAGTAGTTGGTCTCAATTTCCAGGTTACCTGAGACGGTCACGTTTTCCGTTGACGTGTAGCTAGGAGAGGCCTAACGTTACCACGCTAAGCTTGATCACTAAAAATAGGTCGGTCTTTGAGACAGGATCTAGCTGCATAACTCTTGGCTTGTTAGTAAACAGCTGAGGCCAGAACCTCGGATAAAACAACAACTATTCCGTGTAAACCGAAACTAATGTCCCCTTAGATATAAATAAGCCACAGTTTTAGACCCCTTATGTCCCTTCGGTGGACCCTAATGACACAGAGTACCACCGATTGCTTCCTATTCTATATTCGAAACCCTGCTTCTTGAAATATCATCGAAGCGACCATGAATGAAATCTGTTTGGATCTTCTTTTATATTCTTTACTAACAGCTCAGAATCTCAACAAACATCAACATTTTATTAGAGATAAATAAACTTGCTTTTAAGAATCACATTTGTAATACATTAAATATTACTATTAAAATTATAAGTCGCAATTAATGGCAATTAAAAGGCGCCTGATAATGATTAATAAATTCATGTATAATATTTTGGGAGTCAGTATTAACAAATGGATTTTTTTATTTGTTTAGACCTTTAACCGCCTGGGCCAGCTTCTCAACTTCAACTCTTCTACTTTTCAGCCTGGTTCGTGCACCTCTGCGGTATCCTCATGGGGCCCCCAGTTGATCTTTAACTGTTTACTGTGGCATAAATTATTATGTTAACCTTTTTTTGACATCCCTTATGGGTAAAATTTGTATATTAAAGAAAAGTTTCGTTGATATTTAAATAATGTTGTCTTACCTAAAAAAAATATTTTTATTTTATTTAATGAAATTTACAACTGTATTTAAATAAATACATTTAGTAAATGTGATAAATACTTAGAAATATGTCTTGAACAAACATAAAGAGAAGCTACCCATTGGTAGCTCTCAACTGATACACTTAACATAGAAGGCCATCTTCTTTTCAGACGCCTAGGAGGATTGTCTGGAATAGAGGAGGAAGCGAGGCTGGAAACAAGAGGGTTCGAGTGGGTAGGGAGTTTATTATGAAAGGATTGGTATCTGGATCGGGCCAAATCGGCAACATATGGGACATTAAGGTCTTTGTGGATGAGTTTATTTGTGACAAAATAAGGAGCGTTAAGGATTTTGGATTGCAAGGATTGGATTCAAGAGGAATTTGATGGTTTGGTGGAGCACCAAAGCTCGATGCCATAAGTCCAAATAGGTCTTATTATTGTCATGTAAATTAGTCTTTTATAATTAATTGGTAGATTCGAGCGTTTGTCAAGTAGGTAAGTGTTGAAGTAGAAAAAAAACAAACAAAAAAAAAAACCAATTCCGAACCCTACCAAAATCTCGACTTCTTGATTTAAAAGCTAGGTAGAATGGCTTCATAGCAAATCAATTGTATGCCTCGGAACGAGATAGGACACAATGACCACGGATATGCCTGTCGTGCGCTACAAAGCTGGCCTGGAGCAGCCGCTGAGCCGACACCCGAGAGGTCTCCTGTTTGATCTGGAGGATGACAAACAAAAGCTGAAGCAGATCAAACACCGGCTCCAGTTGCCACTAATGGACTCGGCTCTCCCACCGGGTCCGATTCGACTGCCTCCCATATCTACCGTATTAATGAGCCATGGTCCACGTACTCTAATATCTCGTCAATATTGGAACTAGATCAAATAATATAATTACAAAGAAAGCGAAAATAGTAATTCCAGATCAGTCAGCATCGTTCCATTGCCTCGTTCGTGGTTGGTTTATACAATAGTATAAATAAATTCTTTGTTTTTCTGTTTTAGAGGGACTAGAAAAAAAAAATAGTTTTTCACTGCTATTCCATTTTTTTTTTTTTTTTTTTTGTTTCTTGCACAATCTTTGGAATGTGATTTGGGTATAAAAAAAAATGACTTTGAACATGCAAATAACCTTCGATATGTAGTATAGGCAGATTATGGGTTTACTTTTTAGATACTTTATGTTTTATATTATATAACAGTTCTTTAAATAAACGGATTCGATAGGGAAGCAGTCTAAAAATTGCTAATTCCGTAGGAGTGCATCGTAGCTTGGAGTTGACCTTATTAAATGAGAATGAAATCGAAAGGAGTAAAAATTAAATGAATTTCGCGGGGAGCCATAGCTCCTCCTTCAAAATCCAAAATAGAGGGTTAGGTGCGTTATGTAATTTAGTAGCCTCAGTTGACCAAGTTTCATGTTCAAAAAAACTTTCTTTTTTTTCGGTTGGCGCATTAGGCCTAATGAGACTTTTGGCCGCGCAGTGTGGACTTCTTACAGACATTGGTGCTGCTTGCCGTAGCACAAACAGCCTGGAGGGGGTGGCCCAAACCTCACGTTGCTGCAAGCCATGGCCACCATGGTGCAGCAGCAGACTGCCCATAGCTCCATAACCAGTCTCATTGGGGCCAATTTGGCAGTGTCCTTCCCTCCGATGGCGTCAGCTCTCTCGGGTTCAAGGACAGTGGCAAACTGGTCTAGGTCCAAGGATTATGGTAGCCCAGAGACAGCAGGCCCCGAGGACCTACATTTTCTTCCCTGAAGAATACCATCCTTATATCAAACCTCCGGGCGGTTACTGATATCCTGGAAAACCACACCACGATTCTAGATGGGATACACGGGGCAGGTACATCACTCCTACGCCCGGTCGGTGTGAGTCGCCTCCAGTAGACTGACAGCCCTCACATACCCGGGAGTGGGGATAGACTTGGACTGCGTACCAGCAACGTTATTATGAGACAGGGGGTCATGACATTACCCCAAATCATGACCACAATTTGGTGCTAAATTCGCCCCTAGAAGTACCTAAGTTATTCGGCGGAATGGCCTAGAGCGTATTCATACATCGTGAGGGAAGTGCACGCTATTATTGTTACAAATTGGAAAATCCTTTAAGGCTCTCAATTAAAAATTGAAAAAGCTTAAATTCTAAGCACGTTACATCTAAAGCAACATTCAATTTTCGTTAATTACACTAGGTATATACTTAATATTGAATGATAGAACTTTAAGGATCGTGAACGAGCAATTTAATTTTTGACTACTTATATAGACAAAAAGAAAATATGCCTGGTGACCAGTGATAGTTTTTAAGATTAGTAATTTAAACTCGTTTAGCGCATAGGATTGTTTAAAGAAATGAAATACAATATATTCTAGCGTTTTTTACATTGTCCTATATAAAGTTTAAAACAATGATGTCGAAAATTATGTGAAAGGACATATTTATGTCCTTAGGTATATGTATTTGTACGGATATAGCCCTCGTTGAACACAGTTTGTTATTACTCCTATTTCTCCATTTAATGGTTTAGTTAAGGAAAACCTTTATTTTAAAACATTAGAGGTCTTTAACTTTTTAAATGCTACCACCTCAACAGTAAAATCCTATTATAGGTACATATTATTGCTGGAAGAATCTGAAACGAAGATGAAATGTTTGGCTTAGATAATTTGATTTTGACGTAGAGGAACGTGCTTTAACTCTTGCCTGTTGCCGCTGTAAGTCAGAAATTCTTCGGAACTCTTGTGAAATTATGTTTCTTGGTCTTTTATAAATATAGGATGATCCAGAATAGTAAAAGTACGCTGTCCTCTTTGCTCTTCCATCTTGCCATTTTTGTTTCCCTCATCAGTTCAGGATTTTTCAATTCAAAATCGGAAAATTTACTTTTTATCCACGCCCCAGGTTGCTTTGATCCCATGTGCTCGATTTATGGATATGTGTAGCTTCGTCCTCCAGAAATATTCAGAGATACCAGAATTACCAATCGAGTTCCTGATATCTATAAGTCTAGCAACACTGAAGAAAAAAAAACTAAAAGTACTGTACAGTATGAAAAAAAAAATATTATATATTGTGTTCTGCCAATTATTCAGGAACTTGAAAGGATGCCAAACCAGCACCAAGTCGTAACTGCTTTGAAATTTTATAGGATCATCAAGTATCTCGGCGCGGATGAGTGGGACAATTTAAATATTAGTAGGAACTGTAGTTCGGCATCTGATAACACCAATGCTTGTGATGTAACTGGTAAAAGAAAATAACAATAAATAATATTACATTTTAAACAACCACCATCCAAATAGTTTTTTCACCCTTTACCCAATGTAATTATGTTCGAGGTCCAGAGCTCCATTGAAGAGCTGGAGAAGAAGGCAGACAGCGGTAGCTGACACAAGACATGAGGACACGAATCACGACCAACAAACACATCCTCATTGTCATGTAAAGTCTGCTCAAGGGAAACATTGTCCACTCTGCGCCGTTCGTTTCATCACTACTGCGTTCAAAGGCCCACTTCAACGTGACAAAAAATCACTTCTCATACAAACATCATGATTTTTTCAGGCTTTCTCAGGCAGAAAATGAAAGAAGCCTCAATGCACCTCTTTTATCTTATATGTATTAAAAAACTAGTTGAGGGCTCTTATTCCTGTAGTGTCTGTATTGCTTTTCGTCACCTATTCATGCTGAAAGAAATGTTCTTATTGGTATCAATTTATAATTCTTATAAATTAGAGATAGCTATCGAATTTAAATAAGTCATGTTAAGTACATATTGATAGTTTATAGATAGATTAGGTATATCTATAACTATCATATATATTAATTCTCAAGATTTTTTTTTTGTCGGTACCCTGTAAAACTTCCATAATACTTCATAAAATTTCGTGAATGGGGCATCATTTTAAAGCTATCCTTAACCGCAACACCGGAAAAATATACAAATCAATCACTTCGGTTACGAGTTATAAGCGCAAAACTGCGGTTCTTGAAAATCAAAATGGTCGTAGAGGTTTTTAAATGGTCTCAATCTTTTCAGGGTTTCAAGGAGAACATTTGCGGTCATAGACATTTTTTCCGATTAATCCCTTCGTTTATGAGTTTAAAGCGAAAAACTGCAATTCTCAGCGAACATTTTAAAATGGTCGTAGGGCTTTTTCAAAAGTCTTTTAGCCAAAACTTTTTTCCGATTGTCGCCGTCCATTGCGAGTTACAAGCAAATACATGCGATTTGAGTCAATAGAATCAGCGCACTCGCGACCGGTTAGAGTGCGAATGGGTCAGCTAGTTCACTTTTATATTCATATTTTTATACTTCGAGATGCATACAATTTGTTTTTTTTTTTTTTTTTAAGTTTTAAAATAATCTAATCATATTATCCCCAGTGAGCCCATTTGGTCTCAACTAGGTTCTTCCCATGGAGTTAGGTATGACTATTGAATCAGTAGTATGAGAAACCAAGCATATCCAAAAAAGTAAATTTCCGTTTTAATTTATATTTAGGCTCCCAGCATGCTTAGAAATATAATTCAAGAGAGATGCAATTCTAATTCTTATTTGTTATAAGGCATTTTGTCTTAGAGCAAACAAATTTTATTTAATGGAATCTCTTAATTTCTGTTGCTCTCTAAGTCAGTAAGGGTAACTTCTTTTTTTTAATATAATTTATTTATTGAAATTTACAACTGTATTTACAATACAATAAGTAAATTTGATATAAGTACATAATTGGCATGGAAAGGTGTGTGGAGAAACTACCCAGCGGTAGCACTCAAATATTGTTTAGTTTAGAAGACCTCTAGGCCATCTTCTTTTCAGACGCCTCGGAGGATTATCTGGGATAGAGGAGGAAGCAAGGTTGGAGACATGAGGGTTAGGATGTGAAGGGAGTTTACTATGGAAGGTTTGGTATCCGGATCGGGCCAGATCGGTTACATAGGGAACATTAAGGTCTTCATGGATTATTTTATTTGGGACGAAATAAGGAGCATTCAGGATTTTTCCAAGGATTTTAGATTGTAGGGATTGGATACGAGAAGAATTCGATGGTTTACTAGAACCCCAAAGTTCGACTCCATAAGTCCAGATAGGTCTTATTATTGTCATGTAGATTAATCTTTTGTAGTGAATTGGAATTTTAGAGCGTTTGTCTAGTAAATGTTGTAGTAGTCGGAATCTGCGGGCGGTTTCTTGTCTTTTCAGTCTTGTGTGAGGATTCCATGAGAGACGTTTATCTATATGGAGTCCTAGGTATCGGATCTGTTCGACAGGTGTAAGTTGGATATTATTGAAGTATACTGTAGGACAGGATGTTGTGGGTTTACGACGTAGGATAAAGGTTATTTGATGGGAATTTTGACACCATTCTTCAAGGGATGTTGTGAGGTGTGATTGTAAAGCCTGGGATGCAGCAGATGGGTCATTATTCACAGATAACACGCATGTGTCATCAGCATAAGTGGTGAGGATGGTACTAGGATAAAGGGTAACTTAAGGCAGTAAGAATATAATTTTTCTAGGAATAATCAGGCCCAACTAGTAAATGTTCAAATTTATTTTTATTTTATATTTATTTATTTATTTTATTTTATTTTCGCCTCTACCCTGTAGGGTCATTGGCAGTATGTTCAATTATATTTCGTTGTAATACGTGATTTCTTTTAAGTATCTGAACAAAGTATCCTCGCCGTCTTTTAACAATTCGCTTAGTGTTTTTTCTATTTTCAGTTTTTTCCGGACATCTTTGTATTTAGCACAGTTTATTAGAAGGTGTTTTATCGTTTGGGGTACATTACAACATTCTTGGCATGTGGGTGCTTCAAGTCCTCGGAAAAGATATTCGTGTGTGAATTGGCAATGCCCAATTCTGATACGACATACTATGACTTCTTCTTTTCTCGAGATTCTCAAGCTTGTGGTCTACTTTTTGTATTCTAGTTTTATTTCAGATAGTTTGGACTGTTCGTTCCTCCACCTCAACTCCCAAATTTTGTTTTGGTTTTTCTTGGTGCAGCCAGTCCTCTTTTGTGACTTCTTTTAGTGTTGTCACATTCTCTGATTCTCACAGTCTAGCTATATTTGCTGCTTGATCGGCTGCCTCGTTCCCCTTAATTCCTTTGTGGGATGGTACCAAAGAGAATATCCATCGACTCCAGTTCCCATCATATGTTTATTATCTCTCGAATAAGAGAGTTACTGGGGTTCTGATTGTTGATCGCCGCTAAGACGCTTAGGGAGTCTGTAATGTTAGGTGATCTGTTTATTTCTGATTCTGCTATCCAATTCAGGGCTTTCAAAATTGCTGTAGCCTCTCCGGTTCAATTTAAATTCTTTTCGCTTTAAATAAACTTTTTCGTATAATTTTGCTAGACTGTTTTCATTTGTTTGAATGTTAAGAAAATCCAACTTCAATCAAGTCCAAAATGGTAGACGTTTCTGACATTTTGTTCATATTCATCACCTTAAATGTATAATGCATTGTCAACTTTTTCCAAAAATACCTATAAGGGCGTCCGCAGGATTTGGTATAGGGGGCAGGCAAGGAAATTTCTTTTGACCGGGGTGGGTGTACTCAATGTATGTATGTGGGTATTAGGGGTTCAAATAAAATTTATTAATATTTGAAAATTAAAAATTGTTTTTATAAAATAATTAGTTATTCATAATCGAAATTTTATGTAATGGTAATGGTTTCTGATCTTGTAGCCAATTATTAGCTGACGATGTTATCGAATAGCGATGAATCGAAAATAAAAGTTAATCTAGCGATATCTAAAGGAATGCTGGGTGACATATTTGCGAGTTTTTTTCTGCTTTGTACAAGCTTATGTTTTTATTTAATTATTTGATAGCTAGTAATCTGCCTTAATCTATAGTGAGCATTCTTGGTACTACCGCGATCCAATTATGAAGTGGGGAAAATAATCGTCAATATTTGTTGTAGCACTTCTAAGTCATTTTAAAAATATTTCAGATGAACGGAAGCCCACAAAATTAGGACGAATAGCTTCCTTATTTGCTTGAATGTTATCTTAAATACCGCGTACTTCTCTTAAAACAAGTTAATATAACAGATATCACTGAAAAAAAAAGGGGAACATTAAAGAGGTATGTATTTTATATTTATATAGATATGAAGGCCCTGCCTGCTTAATGGCGAACTTACCCCATTTTACCAAATTACAAAAAGGATAGGGAATGCAACAATAAAATACTACAATAAAAACGTTTTATATAACAGAAAGAAATATTTTTAACCGACTTCGAACGAAAGAGGAGGTTACTCTATTCGATACGTATGTGACTTTTTTTTGTGCCTTTTTTTTTGTTTTTTTTCTATGTATGTTCACCGATTACTCACAGATGGATGGACCAATTGGAACGAAACCTTTTGCATCTTGTAGAGTATTTTCCTAAGGTGGTCCCATTGAAACCTTTTTTGGGTTCTTAATTTATTTAAGAAGTTATAGGGAAAAAACATGATAATAATTATTTAATTGTCGCTCAAAATGTTTACTTATTGGAAAAACATATGGGATATGTAGCATATACAGTGGAGCATTTGACAGTGCATGGTGGCCGTCAATATGGAGTGCCCTTAAACGATTTCAATGTCCTAAAAACATTTACAGGATTCTGAAAGATTATCTGAGCGATAGATCTGTTTGTCTAGCTTCAAAAAACTATACAATGATACGGAATCAATCAATTGGAACACCCCAGGGCTCATGCTGTTCTCCGCTCCTATGGAACATAATAGTTGACTCACTACTCAAAGAAAGATTACCACCTAATGTAACTCTTTTGGCTTTCGCAGATGACATACTTGTTATTATAACTTCTGAATATTTCCAACACTTACAAACATTAATCGAAATCGTATCACACAAAATAAACAATTGGGCACACTCACACAAACTGACATTCAACACACACAAATCAAATTATATGGTGATAACTAGGAAAAGGCAAATCCCACAACTTCAAGTACAGATACAACATTCTGAACTTCGCAATGTATCTTCTATAAAATACCTCGGTATAACCATTGACAGAAAACTTTCATGGAACACCCACGTAGACATACTACAAAACAAACTCATAAAACTAATAAATTCCCTTTCCATAGCGGCAAGAGCGACCTGGGGGTTAAGAACGGAGGCTCTGGATATTCTGTATAGGGGCGCAATTTTACCCATCCTCGCCTATGGCATCGAAATTTGGTGCCCTGCGTTAAAGAAAATGTACAACATTAGAAAGTTGGAAAGGGTCCAAAGGCTGATGGCACTTAAAATCGCTAAAGGCTTTCGAACCCTCTCCGATGAAGCCGCCTTCGTCTTAGCCAAAATTGTTCCCATAAGTACATTAGCTGACTTTTATGTAAGTAAATTCCATTTATTATCCACAAAGACTGATACTGAAACCTTCAAATCGGATGACGTGGAACACATTACTGACTACAAAAACTGGCCACATCCTGCAGATTACCCAAGAATTATCCTGAATTCCAAAAACACGACAGACTTTCAAATATACACTGATGGTAGCAAGGATGGCGAACATGTAGGGTGTGCTAGCCTAATATTTGAAAATGGGATTTTGATGAAAATTATAAAGTTTAGACTAGGTCCGGATTGCACTAATAACCAAGCCGAACAGTTCGCCATCCTCAAAGCCCTCGAATACATTAACAACTTAAAAAACACTAACAAAACTATTAATGTGCTGACCGACAGCCAATGTTCGTTACACATGATCGCTAACACGCACTGTCACACACCGATTATCGAGAAAATTCACAAGCTATTAAGAAAACTACAAACTGATGGAAATAATTGGATTTCATTTGCTTGGATAAAAGGGCACTCGGATATACCTGAGAATGATTTGGCAGACAAGGCTGCAAAAGCTGCTTCCAAAGATACTTCCCTGCCTGTATCATACACACAGATATCGAAACAACACTTAATACACATGCTACACCAACAAGCAGTACAACGATGGCAAGTACGATGGAACTCTTCACACAAAGCACGACCTTTGTACTCATTCATCCCACACTTACAGACTTACCTCAATAAAACTGACACATGGACAGATTTCTATACAACACAAGGAGTCACAGGACACGCAGCTGTGAACAGTTACCTTCATAGGTTTAAAATCAGGGACTCGCCATTGTGTCCCTGTGACTTCACACATGATCAAACCATTCACCACCTAATACATGAATGTAGACTACTTACTGACTACAGAAATTCGCTAATAACAAAAACTATACAGAAACTGGGACGATGGCCTGTAGAAAATCACTTATTATTTGAAAAAATATTTGTAGACGTGAAACTATTTTTTAAGAACGCACTAATTAAAATTAAAGAAGTTAATGAAAACTATTTTTGATTGATAACTTCTTTCTGGCTTTCAAAAAAAAAAAAAAAAAAAAAAAAAAAAAATTTGTTCTATTTTGCTGCTGAACGCTTATAATAATTTCTCTATTTTATGTCTTCAAGTTTCATTCATTTATTATTTCCAGTTTGTGGTTACTGTAAGTTTGGTATCTGATTATATGTTCTGTTTAAATGTTCTGTTTATGTTATATGTTTAAATGTAGTTATGAATTTAAGTGCTTATCTATGTTTTTATGTTTTAATATGTACATATGTGTTTATATGTTGTTTATATGTGTTTATATGTTTCAGTATATGTAAGTATGATTGTATGTACGTAAGTTCGTCAATATGAACGTAAAAGGTGTTTATTTTGTAGTTGCTGAACGCTACTATTTTTCTAATCTTTTTTTTATTCTTCACTTAATCATTTGGTCCTTATTGTCATGTTTCTTTAGGCTTTGTCTTGTTTTATTGAAGTTTGTTTATTCTTTTTTAAAAAATCTTATTATTTGTATAAAACTATAATATAAGTACGTCTCATGTAACATGTGTCGTTGTTGATGCTGCAGAGGTCTATGCACCAGTATCGTTGGAAGCGGGCCCCTGGAGTACCACCGGCGACACAACTAACATGTACATTGTATACAGAAATGTATGGTATGTACAGTATACAAAATAAACTCCCTTCTGGCAGGGTTACTGTTAGAAGGAAAATATTAAAAAAAAAAAAATATGGGATATGTAACATAAAGTATGCTCCAACAAGCTATTAAAACTAATTGATAAATAACAAATCTCAATATTGTTTTACTGCTGGATGAACCAAATGGGAAAACCAACCAATCAAATTCGGAATCAAAAGAGTGGGGGGGGGGGGAGAACATGAACAGTCTATTGGTTATCGATGTGTTTTAAGTGCTTGTTGGAACAAACCTATACATAACCTTAACTAATTTTTCAACAATAGATTTAAATATCAGCAGAATAGGTATAATATCGCTGTCGTTTTCTGTAGCATTAGCATAAATATTAGACAGCTAGGTATTCATCGATAGCAGTCTAATAAACCTTCTTAATTTAGATCTAATCGACGGTTGGACACCGTAATCATAAGACCACAAAATTCGTGGAATTCCAAGAAAGATTGAGTATTGATAACCCTTTTAATGCAGAATTTAAGACTTCGTCAAGTTCCCGAAGGTTCGTTTAAATTTAAAATCGTAGCCACTCGCTAAGCACATTAAAAAGGAATACATTAATTCCTGGAAAAGCTCATTTTCAGTTGACTTAACAATATACCTGTCTTCTTCCGGATACACTCGGTCACTGTTTAATATCTTGTCGTAGAACTTGTGCTCGGTTTTTAATTTTGTTTCTGTAACTATTGAGGCTTTTGCGGATGTTCATCCATCAATGAAAAGTGTTGCATCAGTAAAATAAAACTTGATATCTCCCAGAAAACAACCTCATTGTATGAAAGTCCCCTCAGCAAAAATTTGGCAGCCATGAAAATGATTGATATCATAAATGCTACGCCACTAGAATTGAAGCAACAGTGTTTAGCAATTTATTTTCTGAATAATATTTTATTACGAAGGATATAATTCATAGTAGTTCGGTAATAAATTTAGTAAAAAATTCATCGAAAGGAATTACGAACATAATCCTAGCGGGGCAGTCTTTTTGATATCGATCAATTTTATGGCTGCCCCTTTTTTGTTGGGACGTCTATCCAATTATGGTTTTTAATCACTACATTTCCAGCGATCGATTTAAATAAAGCAATATTAACGGTCCCTACTGGAGTAGTGCATAATATCGCCATAGTTCTCAAAAGAATATTCAAGCAATCATAATTGCAAAGTTACTTTCCAATTTACGAGTAATATAGGTCATATTGCCATCCTCATCGATTCTCCATTAACGATATCTTGTCCAAAACCGGCCACAATCTCGACTGTTCAGTGACTTCATCTTGGAATGGCCGGATTTATTTATTTATGTATATTTAACTCAACACATCTCGGAAAACCGATGATGTATGTAAATGACAAGTACTGACGACAATATTTAGCAAAGGAAAAATATTGTCATTGTGGATAAACATTTTATGTGTTCCCTTCCCAATGGAACATTGATCTTTAAAAAAATAAAATCCCTTTTTAATCATAAAACGTAGTATGTTGAAAATTGTATAATACACGCACTGCTTTCCCACTTTTGTGTGTATTCATAAAATTAAAAAGGTGACTGTTTAAATATAGAGAAAAACACTTTATTCATCATAAAAGAGATGCTACCCAACTACATTGGGTTGCTAATACACAGCATACTATATGTCTATCTGAGACTATTTGTAAGATCTTATTGTAATAATATATAATAATAAAAAGGCCCGAGAAATACGATTGTGGTAGAGCGTAAAAAGATTTTGAAATTTTTTTTTAAACCAACGTACCGTTTTCTACTTTTTTATCTTCTCCAACTAAAAAGTATGAAATAAAAAACATTTTATAAAAAAAATTAAACCGACTTCGAAACCTAGGAACCAGTAAAACTAAATTCACTGAAAAGTATGAAGTAATTACCTTCTGATTTTTATGAATACACAGCAAAATTGAAAATGGTATAAAAAGTGGAAAAATGTAATAAGAGGAATAATTTCATTTTGATTTGTACAAATACACACTAATTGTTAATGAAAATTATTAAATTAAAATATTAAATACGATGTTCAGTAAAACATAATCTTTTCGGAGGCGGCGCAAAATTTAAAATTGTTAACACTAGGCCTTATGAAAATCTTCTCATGACGTCATGACGTAACATGTCATTTCTATTTTGCGCCGCCTCCGAAAAGATTATGTTTTAATGAACATAGTATTTAATATTTTAATTTAATAATTTTCATTAACAATTATTGTGTATTTGTACAAATCAAAATGAAATTATTCCTCTTATTACATTTTTCCACTTTTTATACCATTTTCAATTTTGCTGTGTATTCATAAAAATCAGAAGGTAATTATTTCATACTTTTCCGTGAATTTAGTTTTACTGGTTCCTAGGTTTCGAAGTCGGTTTAATTTTTTTTATAAAATGTTTTTTTATTCAAGTATGATTTATAATATTTTTAATGATATACTATGCTTAAAACACGTACTTGACTCAAATATTGTGTTTAATAGTGATCCCCACCATTAAAAATCATGGTGAAAACCATTTACAATTATGCAATGCATTTAGTAGGCAGGAGTAGTATGTCGATACAGTTTGTATCATTTTTAAAGTTTCTCTGCTTTTTAAAAATGAGCATTAATTTTTTTTATTGTTATTGATTGTATAGTAAGTATAGCATAAACCGAAAATCATGAAAATCTTCATCCAACTTAATCTTCATTTGGTGATTTGATGAGAAATGTTTTGTCATTATATTCATTTTAAAGGCATCACATGCGGCAATTTTTTCTTTATAACGTCTTCATTTATTCAATACTTCGATCCATCTGTCGCACTAAATTATAAGATAGTATCGATGCAGTCACATGTTTGCGATTCCTTAACATTGTAATGATTCTAATGACTTCTGAACTGACGGTATTTACTAAATGAAGACAAACATCCCCTGGGTGCTTAAGATTACCAAACACTAGCCTAGAGGGGGCGTCGAGGGAGAGGATTCCGGTGAACAACTAATCCGAAATATTGTTGAGGAGCCTCCCCGCCTAACCACTACCAGCCCAGCCACATTCCTCGTCAGTTTACAAGAAATCCGACACCATTCTCTTCGGCTGGAAGGCCACCCGATCACCGGAAGAGGTGCTAACCCAGTTCGGCTCACATAATTGTCACCATGTCACCTCGATATCATCTCATACATTCAGTTCTATCAAAGTTTTCAAGTATTATACCTTCTTCTTATAATGGAGATAGTTCATCCACTTTCTATAATAACAATATTAAAAATGATATCGTCACCACCATGCTTAAGTAACGAATTTGCAACTACAAACCTTATACACATTCCTTACTTAAGGATGGTGATGACAATATCGGTGCCATTAGAAAATATCAACTATATAATCTAGGAAACGGTTACCTAAATATATTAAAAAAAAAAAAAAAAAGGTTAGAAGCAAAATAAAACCAAAGTATACTTCAACCACAAACTAATTTTCAATGCATAATCCACTAACATTGAAAATCGGGACGCACAGTAGTTGAAAACAGACATTATCCATAAGAGATGTAGGGAGGCATGATCAGTAAGCTAAAGGAAAATATTTTGATAGCGTCTTCATCATATAAAATGGCTACTCAAATAACTTTTAAGCGATTTTATTTGGTCGACGTTAGCACGATTATGTTCAAAATTCTAATGACCAGTGGGTGCGAGTTATTCTGATTATGTAAAGCACTTTATAACTTTTCAAACATATTCAAATATTTTTTTATGTAATACTTAATATACAGTATTTGTTTATAATAGTTGCTCTCACCAAGCAGAAGGCTGAAGCCCTTGGTGGGCAAAATTGTAGGAAGTCTGTTCAAGAAGGAAGGTTTTAAACCAAAGGATCTCACTTTGACTCAAAATAATATCCTGAATTTGATTTCGGATTGTCAAAGTAGATTAAATTAAGAAAACGACTGTTTTTCATCACTTAATTAATACTGAATTGAATCGTAAGTAATCAGGAAATATACCTGAATTATTTAATTATATATGCCTAGGTTTGGATTAAACCTGTGGTTAATCTTCAGGCTAAGAAGTGTATTCGTCAAATTATTAATCAAACCCGAATCTTGTCAAATTCACTTATTGTCCTGAAGATGGCTTGAATTTCTGAAACTTCGCTTTGCATAGTTCAATATTTATAATTGATTTTTCAACTATTCATCATAAAACATAAAACGAAATTGGATCATTTCCAAGTTATTACTTTCGAATAAAATTAACATTTTTAGATAGCTTGCCAGTAGGGGATCCAGAATTTTTCCGAGGGGGGCGCACTTTTTATTTTTTAAATTTGTAGGATTCATGAAGGGCCTAATTTATTATCTTAGTGTATATTTACGTTGTGAATTTCTATTCAATATTTATATACAATCTATTTTTCATTTAATGAGTTAAAAAAATCACTAAGGATAGACCTTTTTATACAGAAATAGTAATAGTAAACTGGTTTCCTCACCTCTCAAGGGGGGGGGGGGGCGCCACTGTTGCTTGCAATAATCCATAATCATCAGTATGCATCGGAGAATTCATTGTTGGGGTGGCATTCTCGATCATTTCATGAAAGCTCAGAATTATAATAGGAAATAAAATTCGATAAATATTTAAGTAAAATCATATACATTTAGAAAATATTATTTCTATGTTTAAGGTTTGATCCCTAATAGCATTTGCAATATTCAATATTTTTTCTATGTGAAACAATAATCAAACAGATTAGAGGAATTCGCCCAACGCATTTAAGCTAAACTCATTCAAATAACATGTTACATGTAAAAAACAAACAACTTATATAAATATAAAAACGATGAAAAAATGATTGTTGGTGTAATAGGTTTGATACGGATTGCAAAAACACCTAATCCCAAAGAAATGTGAGTGATCTGTAACAACCTTATCAGATGCGATATACTTATCACTTTTATGAATTGAATCAATTTAAAGGCTTTGCTTATCTAACTTTTAAAAACGTGTCAAGTACAGAGAAATCGCGTAAAAAATTAGGAGAATTATTACCTTACTATCAGTATTCAATGGAATGCTTTTTCAGGCAAATTTCCGGATTTTATGTCGAAGATTAAAAAAAAAAAAATGACCTCATTTTTAATATTTTCAACATTTATGAATCGAGATAACTTAATATCATCGTTTATCGATATAAACGGAACTAATATAAAAAAATCTCTATGAACTAGGGCATATTTTATTTAATGGTTTTAGAAAATTTATTTATAACTGAGGCTATATTAATTTTTTTATCTTCATTTTTTTTCCAATCCACGATGATGGAATCATCGTACTTCATGGCATAATTTCTCTCGTTCTTAGTATGATTACGAAATTATATTTGATCTGATTACGAAAAAAGAGAATAAATCTTATGAATTTGATATCATGTAACAAGTACCTCTGGCAGTATATTATATACAGGCAGATATCTGATATAATAATCTCTGAATGATTGATTTGGTCGTAAATCTTGCTATCATTAAATAATTTTATCATCTTAATAATTTGATTAGGACTATCAAATGATAAGTTATTTAGCTTATCTGTGATTTAGTATCAAATATATCATTAAATTAGCTTAAGTATACATGATGGCTAGGAACGAACAAATGTATAAATTATTAATAATTGGAACACTAACCAAATCGCCTAAAATTTATGACCATATCGATTTTGTTATTTATGGCAGACAATGAGAAAGAAATCTTCCTTTCGATTAATTATTTAGAGCATATGCCTTATAAATACCAATGTAGTGTTGATGCGTTCATGGAATAAATAAGTAATAATAATGTTAACATAAAGAGGAATATTTAAAGTTTTGTAATGTAAGTACAGTGAAGTGTGGGACGTTAATTGCGAAAAGAATAATAATAATTTTGTGTTGATTTTTTATGTTTTCTCAAAATCAATTGGATTTAAATAGGAGGGCCTATTGAATATTTCCTATATAATGTAACAAAATATAGTTTTAATAATAATGACAATGTAATTTAAAATAATATAATTTTCATAATATATAAATATAAAATATAATTCCGTGGCTTCAGCGTAAAGAGTGTTAATTCCAAATTAAAAAATAATTTTTTAGTTCGTTTGCAAATTACTTTGAAGCTTTTTAACGCATTTATTACTTTATTTAGCACTTTATACGTTTAGAAATATCCTTAATGTTTAAATTTATTCATCAATGTGTAGCCTACAAAGTTTTATAAATCGGCAGTCATATATAAACAAATAAACAAAATATTTCTTCTTATCACTCTTTGCGATGCGTCCACAGTATATTATTATACACAATTATATATTATATACAACATATTATATATTATTATATAAATATAATATATCACTTATTTTCAACATTTTTTCCTGAAGTTTTTTATTATTATTTGTAATTCATGTTTAATGAAATTAACAACTTCCAATAATTATTTTTCATTTTTATTTTATTTTTCAACGTTTCGGGGCACCCGTCCCATCTTCAGGAAACAACTTAAAATTCTTATCCATGCTTTATTGCATGTTGTCAGTTGCATATCTTATATGTATATCTACACACACACATATATGGAATATGCAATTGACAACATGCATTTCTATGTACATATCTTCACACACTGGGCCGGGAAAGCCGAGCGTGGCACTCTCGAGCCGAACGGCGGCGCACAGTGGTTCCTAACCAAGTTTTCTGGACAAAATTCTTTAATCCTTAGGAGTTAAAGGTAATTGCTCAAATTAGGCACAAATATGGTTGAGTATATGTGTGTTAAACGTACACTAGTTAAGATGCACTAGTTAGAATACGCTAGTTATGGTACACTAGTTAACATGCGTGGTTATAACGTGATGAAATTTGCCTATATTATGATCTGAATTTCGATATCCAATTAAACAATGTATAGTCTAAATCAAAAACGTATGTGTTGAATTAAGTTATTCGAGAAAAAAAGGAAGAAGGCAAGGAGTGTTCCACTTTGCTCGTAAAAAATAAATTAAAGGATCTGAGGAAATTAATAAATTATGTATTAGGTCTTCATTCGTTAGTGTTCGGTTAAATTTCCGTATACATATAGATCGTATTTTGAAGAATCGCGGAATCGCCACTAGCCAAGGTCTAAAGAATTACTTAAAACCTATAAATAAGGTTTCGATCGACACCTGTTATGGCTGCAACGGATTCCCAATTCCTAAAAAACGTACGTTTCCATTATTAGATATACCACTGCCTTGACGCGGTATGTCCACAATAATTCCCAGTTGCTGTTTAAGCTGTTTTTGGAATCTTTACTTTGTGGACTTCATTGTGGCCTTGCCCTCAACACTTCTTACACACCTCTTCTGCTCATTTAGTTCTAACCAGTAGGATATATATGTATATATGTAGGATACATTCCATGAAGTGTATCCATACATGGAGTGTCGATAATCCAGAATCAATTGATCCTTCAACTATAGGCCTGTGACGAACAGCATCAATGTTGTTCATATCTGTCGGTTTGGCACCGCATAAAGGGCATGAAGCAGCCGAGGGAGTATTGGTCAGTGTCTTGAAGACTTTCCGTCCAACATTGTCAGTAATAGCTTATGTTGAATTGAAAATTTTCGATTATCGATAACGTCTTTGGTTGGAGATAAGTGGCTTATTTCATTCTTTGTGGCGTTTACGGTATTCATTATTTTGTCCTTCGATTCTTTATAAAAGTCGAACATTATTGGTCGAAATTTTTTGGGAATTAGTACTGGAACTAAATTCTGTACCAGCATTAGAAAAAATTTACATGTATCAGAATATAAATATTGACCCAATCATCAGTTAGGTATTCTTTCTTGTTCATTTCTTTAATATTGCAATATCAATAAAGTGTTATTTTTTTTTATACTAAAATTGTTACAAATACTATGGTCGCAGCTAATTCTCATTGGAATTGTTAACTAACTAAATTCACAACATAACAATATTAGAAACTTAGGTGGGGGACGATTAGATCAATACTTATAGACTTTAAAAGTAAAAGAAATAACGACTCAGAAGTGGTGCCTATTATCTACTAGCTAGGGTACCCGGCTTCGCTCCGGTAGTTGTGTGGTAGTTTCAATAACAGAAATACTTTACAATTAAAGGAAATATAGAACAAAATTAGCAGTTTCTTGAAACTTTTAACTTATTATCAATATTAAAATTCGAGATCTGCAGAGTCCGCCCAAATAAGGAACCCTATATACTTTAAAGGGGGTTGAAAATGGCGAATAAACAATTAATTTTGCTGCAACTTTGTCGAGTCATGCATCGTTTTTGATGGTTTCTGTGATTCTGGATCCTATATTTCTATATTTCCTATATTTCTTTTTATCCTGAACTATGAGGGGTGATAAAATCTTATTGAAAAAATGCTGTAATTGGAGTTAGTCATTTTATCAACTGGAATGCTCATCATACATAGAAACAAAACCATTTTTCATAATTGCATACAATAAGAACACTTCAAACTTTTTATTTTCGATTTATAATCAGTCAATTCAGCTCTTCTTTTTTGCTTTATGTCTGTTTATTTCGCTCACTGTACTACTAAAAAATGTTCAGTCATATTGCATTAAATTTACTTAAGTAGATGTTATATATTGATTAAATATAATGTGTAAATCAATTAACCTTCTTATGAGAAAATTAATTTTGTAAGGTATCCAGTCGGTTTTCTAATTGATTGCAGATATGTAAAATCATTATTTTATTTAGAAAGAAATTGTGAAACAATTTTAAAAGTAATTTAAAAAGAACAGCTGATATTTAACCTTTACAAACTGAACGGAATGAATGAACAATAAACATTGAGTAAAACGCACCCTAGCGCTTCCTGGTAGCCTGGAGCTCGAACTACATTTTTCATTCATAACCTCGTATCTCAATCTCAGAGAGGCTAATTAAATGATGCGAGAGTCTTAAAATTCCAGTCCTTTTCTCTTCAATTTTACACCCTTAAGAGAAAAACAGAAACCTTCTTCTCCGTTATGGGTTTTATAGCAACACGCTGACATAACTCTCTTAAACGTGCGTTGAGTCGTTTTTGAGCCTTTTCGGCACGCACATTGTACACTTTGCTTTATAATATATATTGATTATTTTCAACAATTTTAAGCTCAATAAATAAAACCATTTTCTTTGTTACTAACATTGGGATAGTATTCACTAGAAGCCTGAAAAATAGTTATTAGCAAGCTTATTTCAAAAATTATATCTCAATTTTTATATTTTGTTCACGAGTAGCCCAAATTGTTTTTCTAGTAATGCTTATTATTCAGGGAGATTGCACTTAAGAAAAATGCTTTAATCAAAAACGCTTGTCGGATTGGGTACCTCTAACTATCTATAAATAAATATCTGCAGTAATTTTTGTACAGTAACAATTTGGAAAAATCTGAATTTTGTCCAGAAAAACTCAGTTAGGAACCACTGTGCGGCGCACAGTGGGACGAGTCCACACTTCCGTTGGACATCGGCTATAACTCTCAAAGAAATTTCGCTGGACTTCTCAAATTTTGTCAGTTTATGTTTTTGATAATGCAGAATCTTAATTATTGTCATTTTATTTATAATCATTACATTCATATATATCGTACGTGCATTATAATTATAAAATATATTAGTATAAATTCAAAATGCACTAACAATTTTATATTAAAATTCATAGCAATTAAGTTTACAGTAGTATGTTAATAAATAGATAACAATAATAATAAAAACAATAATAATAGATAACTACCATGATTTAAAATGTAATTAAATAATAACAAATTTAATGTAATATACCTGTTTTAAAATTATGAAATTATTCATTAGTTTCACATTCTACCTTATGAGCAAGCTCCTTGCTTCCTGGGACATTTTACTTTTCACAACACTATGATTTTAGCAGCACAAAAGTCGTATAATAACTATGTTTGATTTTGTTTGACATGACTTAAAAAAAATCTGGTGCGTGCGCGCAACACACAACTTTCACTTACCAACTTAATTAGATTAGAAATTGACGTGTTTTGATAAATATCATTTCCCAAAGTCACACATTTTTCTACATTCATATCTTATTTTTGTTAATCCTTAAAGCCGTTTTTGAGTAAATAATATAAAAACCGTGAAAATGATACAAAATTTATTAAGTAAAGTCCCCCCTCCCGTAGATCAATTTTAATGAAATTTTTACAGCCATATCTCGGGCATATAAATACATAAAATACCAAGTTTCATCAAAATCGTTAAAACCGTTTTTGAGTAAATAAAAAAACACGTGAAAATTATACAAAATTTATTAAGTAAAGTCCCCCCTCCGGTTGATCAATTGTGATGAAATGTTGGTTATCACATCTTTGGCATATAAATACATCAAATACCAAGTTTGATCAAAATCGTTTAAACCGTTTTTGAGTAAATAAAAAAAACATGTGAAAATGATACAAAATTTAATAAGTAAAGTCCCCCCTCCGGTTGATCAATTTTGATGAAATTTTTACAGTCATATCTCGGGCATATAAATAGATCAAATACTCAGTTTAATCAAAATAGTTAGAGCCGTTTTTGAGAAAATCGAAAAAAACGTAAAAAGTTATTAAATAAAGTACACCCTCCCTTTGAGCAATGTTGATGAAATTTTTGCTGTCACATCGCGGGCATATACCTACACTAAATACGCAATGTCAGGTTCCCACGGTTTATAGTTTTTGAGCTAGTCTGTTCACACACAGACACACAGACACACACACACACACACACACACACACACACACACACACACACACACACACACACACACACACACACACACACACACACACAGACCATTTCGCGGGACTTGGTTATTTCGACTCAGGGGGTCCCAAAACGTGTATTTCCGTTGAAAACCGGAAGTCGAAATTTTTCACGATCGCAATACTTCCACTTACTATATATTTCATATATAGGTAAGTGAAAGTAAAAAGACTAACAAAACTATAACTTTAGTCAATTCCAAACTACCTACTTTAACCAAGCAACTACTGTCTATTTATAATTTTATGTAAATTAAAGACAGTGAAATATTTTCATTAACAATATTTCATTTTTACGACAGTGTACTCTTTTAACTTACTAATTATTATAGTGCAGTACAAACATAAAATATTAAAAAAATAGCTATTTTATTAAACGTTCAAAGCCTATTGGAAATCTTAATTTGGTGAATAAATTGTTGCAGTTGATTAGGAATATATTAATTTAAGGATTATGAGTTGATGAAAACCCAAATATCCTAAGAAGATGTTCTAATAACCAAATTCACTCTTGAATTCAGTGTTCACGCGTGGTAAAATCTCATTTAAATGAGAATAGGCAGATTATGGCAAGATCAGAAAACTGTTTATAAAAGTTCAAACCTTTGCTAATAATAGGGTATATGTAGTTTTCCGGGCAATTTCGGGCGTTTTACTATATTATACCAAATAGTTTACATTTGTTTGTACCGTCGTAACTGTTGCATATGTTTTTCCAAAACTATAATTCTGGTGTATTACAATTTATTAGTAATGCTTGATCATACTGTAAATATTACATTAGGTTTAGCCAAAAAATATAGGCACACTAACATTAAATATAAAAAAGATGAAAGTCTTAGTGTCATGTTTCAACTCGTATTGTATCATTATTAACGCAAAGATTGAGTTAAAAATTAGTGCACATGACGGGGAAAGGATTCTAGTTTATTAATATTCCAATGAAATCTCTAAATTTTAACTTTCATGTTTTGGCCCAATGTCCGGCCGGACAGTGGACTCGCCCCACTGTGCGGCGCTTCGAATCCGCCCTGGAGAGGGTTGATTTTTATTTCGTGGAGGCCCCACGGAATAAATCTCAAACCGTCCCACCGTAGTTAGAATAGGTTGGTTTCACCAATAGAGTAACCCCCCGTAGCCACACATGCCCAGGTATGGGTAACGAACAAATAAAAAAAAAAAATATCCACACACACAATAATACATGTAGTATATATAAACTATATATAAATGTTTTATTTATTTACACATTATATATAAATGTGTGTGTATGTGTGTGTGTGTGTAGATATGTACATATAGGATATGCAATTGACAACATGCAATAATGCATGGAAAAGAATTTTAAGTTGTTTCCTGAAGATGGGGCGGGGGCCCCTAAACGTTGAAAATAAATATGCCCCGAAAATGAAAAACAAATAAAAAAATGAAAAGCAATTATGGGAAGTTGTTAGTTTCATTAAACATGACTTACAAAAAATATAATATAATTTTAAAAATAATTACAATGATAATACAATTTTCTATATAATGTTGCTCTCCTTAGCTAAATATTTTTTCATCTGCATATTTTTGTTAAATAGAGTTATCTTGCCATGGCAGTTTACCAGTATTGCTAAAAAAAGTAGGGATTACGATACCAGACAAATTTATATCTTAATATATTTTTTGTTTGTTTTAACTTCACTTTATGCCACTAAGGCTAATCGGACGATGCTACTGTGGGAGTCCTAAATTTTGCCTATCCAGGTATAATTAGGATAGGGATCTTTAATGAGTACCTGACATTAATTTTACGTCCCCTTAAATCTCTCTTTTTAATACTTGAAATCAAAATTGAGTCATATAAGCGAGAGGAACAAATTTTAAAAACAAAATGTAGTCTGCGAGTACCTGTCATCGCACAGGCTCGAGACCTCCATTTTACGTCCTATCCGAGGTACGGCATAGACAAGGATTTTATAATCCCATTAAAAAATCCTAGGGCCACCTCGGGACGCGAACCCGTAACCTTTAGTTTCTATGTTAACTACTACACCACAGTTGACCCATAATATATTTTTTATTGGGATTTATATTTAAAAAATTATAATTTTATGAACAAAAGATTCATTAATTGAGATGCATCATTTGATCACTTTATACACTTGGTTGATATGTGCTTGGATTTCTCGGAACAAAACCAAGTGGCAAAGAAACCCCATCTCGTGTGAATCGAAACTTGCGACTCCCTCTGACACTGCAGTGTTTATTTTAAGTTTGCGAAGCGAGCGGAAGTTGAAAGCTGATTTAATAAAGTTAATCGCCTGAGAAGATTATTAGTATTAAAAAGGAGGAGTAAAAGGGAAGAAGATATACGAGAAGAATTCATCAAAGGAAAAATAAACTATAGAAATTGGGAGGAAAAGACTTTTCCTTCAGAATATGGTCAAGTCGTTTCGGTAGTGTGTGTTCTGGAAATAGTCGTAAACAGGCGGGAGTGATATCAGAAAACATCGAGCAGATAGTTAAAGAGAGTTCTAGGAAACTCACTCCCTGAGAGTTCTGTGCAAAGAGATGATCTGTATTGAAGTAGTAGGTAGATCGTTAAAAGTATTGTTCATAGTACACCCACCAAGACGATCTCATAAAATGGGTATATTTATTGGTATAATTACAAGGATTTTTCGGCGTCCAGCGCCATATTCATCTAGAAATGTGATGAACAACGAATGTATAGACAGTAAGTATTAAAAATTTTATAAACACATTTATATAGTATAGTTTGTCATTCGATATAATATTAATATTAATTTATTAATAATTTCATCTTATATCCATATGAGATGATTTGACTATGATCACTCTCAACCCTCCCGTTGATAGAAGCCGTATTTGCCCCAAAAGGGTCTCTCGGTCCTTGAGGCGATCTGTGACTGAATATTAATGAAATCTCACCAAGCCAGATTCAAACCAGGGAACTTGAGCAGCATGTTACAATTAAGCTGCCCCGCTCCATGTTTTAACATGTAATAAAAACTTAAAAAATTGTCAGACATTGCATTTTTATAAACAGTAATTTAGGTCATAACCTACTCTTATCAGCAATGGGGCATTACTCAAGAAGACTATAAAAATAAAAAATATATATCCTGAAATAGTGATACCTCACTGTTATCTTTTTTTTTTTTGGTGTAGAAAAAATAAAAAGGAATGGTCTCGTTCAAATTAAAAAACTAAATCTTTATATCATAATCACTTTCAAAATTATTAATCCTGTCATATGACTATGCTTCTTACTACACAGATTTAAGAGATTATACTTGAGAGAATAGAAATCCGTTAATGCCTTCTAATGATAACGCCATAATACCTTCCATTAACCTAATTAGACAGATAAATAAACAATATGCCTTCATTTATACATTTATTAGGATTATAAATATCTTTATGAAATATAAGCCATGAGCTAACAATCTTCTAGTATAACCTACACTCAGAAACAAAAAATATTTTACTAATATTAAAGGTTGTATTATTATATTTTCTGTACAAAAGAATATTTCATAGCTTCGCTTTAATACTATTAAAGCAAACCTAATAAATTAATAATGAAAACACCAAAGAAATGTTGTTTTTTTCCGTTCTCCATTCCTTTTATTTTATTATTATTTTTTTTTTTTTTGGTCATGATAAGTTACCGGATAATAAGTACAAAGCTTTTGGATGGATTGGGAGTCGTATTGCAGCTCTAGCCCAGTCACTATACTCGCTATTCCTACAGTTCGCTGTACCACAGAAATCTTCAATTGTTGTCAGTGGAGACCAGTGTGTCAACAAGGAAGTATCTTGGGTCTAGTTATTCACATTGTCTTTACCCCTGATATTCCTACTCTTCTCCTCTTCCTACACCCTCCTAGCAACAACCTTTCCTCTAACTCAGACTGAAAACTTGATTTCTTTCCATCTCAGTCAGTATTCACCTCTTATTGATTGAAGCGGAATCTCTAAAAATTAGTGTGGAGTTCCGAAAATGCAATTTATCTGAAACTGAATGGGTCTATATTACATCAATTAAAAAAGAACTTGGGTCACAAAAACCTCATTCAGACCAAGTACATAATGTGTAGTGCTAGACATTACGTTGAAATATTTGTTTAAAAACATCAAACTCTCCCTTCAACATCTGCTTCATATTTCTGAATTATGTGGGGTTTGCATGGTAAACAAAATAAGGCTTTGACTGGAATAACAGTGGGAAGTGGAAAGGAATGAACTAAGTGTAAAGCCTTATTTCTGCCCTGTAATTCTACTCTGAAATCGGGATTATTTGTTGAAACTGCCCGATGATGTAGGTTTGTTTGTTGCCATGGAGACAATACAAATGGCTATTCGAAATAGATTTAAAATAAGTTTTATGGCATTACTAAGGCATATAACTTCTACCGGAAATGCGTGGGCCAAAGTCTGACTCCAGTTTCAAGAAGACGTGATTTATTAGAATGCAATCCTGAAAGCATCTAGACCACTTATCAAGTTCTTTTTTTTTTTTTTTTTTTTCAATGATGAGCAACATAACTTCAATTTTCTTAATTCTATAAAAAAAAAATATATAGAAAAATGTCGAATATCTATCTGTTTCTAATATATGATTAGGTAAATCTATTTCTTTGGTTTTTTTTTTTTTTTTTTTTTTTTTTTTTATAAAAAGAGGCAAAACGATAAAAATTCGAAATGATATAGCAATTTCAAATCAACTTTAATACTACTTTATTAGGAATAGTGTCCGCCAATGATTGGTTAACCTCAGTTGCTAATAACTGGGGCCATTTCCAGGTAATGCTGTACATATAATCGTAACACATAATTTTTTTTTTAATCCATGATTTAGATAAACATATTGATTTAATACATAGATCTGTCTCGAACTCTCGAAATGGGTCGGTAAAATGAGAATAAACGTTATGTACTTATTCCGTTCAGAATTAGTTTCTTGGAAAACTGAGCTATAAATTTATTATTGCAACAGATAAAAATATATGGCAGATAATTTTGATAGAAACTCCTGAAAAACCACTAAACGAGCGTTGGTTATAAAATACTTTATATAGTTATCCTTATTTTTGTATTTAGCTATCAATATAAATGCTCTACGAAATAGCGAGAGATTCCGATATGATTTCATGGCTAATTTTGGTACATGATAATTTTTTCTTAAATTATGTATTCATAGGTAATAAATACCAAAGCCATGGTATAAGTATATAATTTAAGAACACCAAAAAAAAGGTTATAAAACCAAGTACTCGCATTTCAAGAAATAAGAATGATTAGGCAAGATTTATGCAGATAATGTAGATTCCACAAAAAAATCAAAAATGTTGGTTATTAAACAAGTTTGTAGGAAGAGACTATTATAATTATTGATATAGAATGATAGACCTCAAAGTTTCGTATTATTTCAATAATTCACTTAATCATGCAGATTACATGCCAAATTTTCGCCTATTCAGGCATCTTTAGGGCTGTAAAGGTTTCACAGGCAAGCTAGAAACAGACTCTTTTGCAAGTAGATACCTTTTCCTATAGAGTTCACATATTTAGTGAATGAATTAATAACATTCCAAATATATCTATTACCTAAAGTATCTGAAGTGACAACAGTTTGAATTTCATCAAGAAGTTTGTAATTTAAGCCATTAATAGATGATGCTTTAATAAGTTGGAGTTCATGGGCCATCTCCACAATAAAGGTTTGTAGGAAGAGACTATTTAATTATAGATATAGAATGATAGGCCTCAAAGTCTCGTATTATTAATTATTATTAAAAAATAATAATTAAAAAAGTCTGTTTCTAGCTTGCCTGTGAAACTCTTACAGCCCTGAAGATGCCTGAATAGGCGAAAATTTGGCATGTAATCTGCATGATTAAGTGAATTATTGAAATAATACGAGACTTTGAGGCCTATCATTCTATCAATGTTGGTTACTTTTTATATACAGAAAGGAAATCTAATTTTAAAAAATAGTGGAAATAAACGACGATTCTATTAAAAAACAACCTTTCACATCGAATTCATATAATTATATCAAATGAATTTAATTTAATTTTGTTACATATATACTTCACGAAGATAGTTATAATTAGTTATAATAGTATATTTATATAATTATGAGTGTAAAGTTTAGTTACATGTTAAGTTTTTTACCTTGCCAAATATGAATAATTGATCCCTTAACATCTTGGACTGACCGGTTAAGCGGAACCTTCCCGCTGCCCTGGTGGAGATTTAGTTTTCTTCTATAAGTTAGGAAGGTGTCTAAGGTACTACTGGTGCATGCGTGGCCGTTTCAAAAATTATAACTCGCCCTGAAGGACTATAGCATGCATGCTTTAGATACAGAGGTACGTAAGTAAGAACATTCAAAGGAAAGGGTGAATTTCAAGCACATATTTTTATTGGCTATTCCTCCATGGAGGTTGTCAATGATCAAGAAACATCTAGACTTCGTTAAGAATTGAGTCCTTTTGTTTGAAAATTTTTTTGAAGGCCAATTATGATGATTTTCATTGTTTGACATTGATCTAATTAAGAAGAGTAGGATGTAATTTATGAAGAAAATGCACAATTTGGTTGCATCGGATAGAATCGGAGAGAATGACAATAAGGCATGTCCAAATTATTACTTTCACTTACCTATATATGAAATAGATAGTAAGTGGAAGTATTGCGATCGTGAAAATTTTCGACTTCCGGTTTTCAACGGAAATACACGTTTTGGGACCCCGTTTTGGGAAATAACCAAGTCCCGCGAAATGGTCTGTGTGTGTGTGTGTGTGTGTGTATGTGAACAGACTAGCTCAAAAACTATAAACCGTGGGAACCTGAAATTGGGTATTTAGTGTAGGTATATGCCCGCGATGTGACAGCAAAAATTTCATCAAAATTGCTCAACGGGAGGGGGTACTTTATTTAATAACTTTTTACGTTTTTTTCGATTTTCTCAAAAACGGTTTTAACGATTTTGATCAAACTTGGTATTTGATGTATTTATATGCCCGAGATATGACTGTAAAAATTTCATCAAAATTGATTAACCGGAGGGGGGACTTTACTTAATAAATTTTGTATCATTTTCACGTGTTTTTTTTATTTACTCAAAAACGGTTTTAACGATTTTGATCAAACTTGGTATTTGATGTATTTATATGCCCGAGATATGACTGTAAAAATTTCATCAAAATTGATCAACCGGAGGGGGGACTTTACTTAATAAATTTTGTATCATTTTCACGTGTTTTTTTTATTTACTCAAAAACGGTTTTAACGATTTTGATCAAACTTAGTATTTGATGTATTTATATGCCCGAGTTATGACTGTAAAAATTTCATTAAAATTGATCTACGGGAGGGGGGACTTTACTTAATAAATTTTGTATCATTTTCACGGTTTTTTTTTATTTACTCAAAAACGGCTTTAACGATTAACAAAAATAAGATATGAATGTAGAAAAATGTGTGACTTTAGGAGATGATAATTAGCAAAACACGTCAATTTCTAATCTAAGTAAGTTGGTAAGTGAAAGTTGTGTGTTGCGCGCAAGCACCAGATTTTTTTTTTGATGTATCTGCTGTCAAAGGTTTGGTTATTCATGGACTTTGGTTTTTCCCTCACTTGTCCAATTCAGTCAGTCCAACTTGGTTTTTTGCCAGCCTCAGTTATAATGCCTAGGAGTATTGTAGGCGTACTGTACTTGTACTCAACGCATAGTGTTTCAACCTGCAAAAAACTGTTTTCCTATTTTGTTCTGTTTTAGTTCTCATTGAATCAATTGTAGCCAATAATTTTTAATAAGAAACATCAATTTAATTAAAGACTATGTTATTTCACACTGACCTAATATGTCTCAACGAGCACAACATTCGGTAAGTCTCACATCAGATTAAGGATTGCTACGTCTACTGCTGTAGCTACTGAGGATGTTAATAGTTAAAAAGTTAATCCCTATATATATATATAAAAATCTCGTGTCCCGATGTTTGTCTTTCAATAACTGAGAAACTACTCAACCGATTTTAATGAAATTTGGCTCAATGTTTATACCAAAATAATTCTTATTTTATTATTATTATTATTATTATTATTTTTATCCCGTGCTCTAAAATGTAAAATTTAAAAAATTACAGTAAAGATTTGTAATTCCCCCTTTATCAACAATAATTTAAATTTGAGAAAATTTAATCCCAATCGAAAGAGGCTGTTCCTTCCTGTTCAGCAGAGTTGTAATTATCTTTATATGTAAAATTTAAGAAATGTCAGCGAAGATTTTAATCCTTTCTTTAATTTAAAGTAGGCTATTATTGGGAATGATATTTCGGTGTTAATTTCACCAGAATACATTTTTTTACTTATCTTTAAATTATTGTTGATTAAGAAAGGATTACAAATCTTCGCGGCATTTTTTTAAATTTTAAATATAATGATTATTACACCTCTACTGAACAGGAATAACTGTTATTTTGTTAAACCGCAACTTTCAGATTTATCCACCATAAATATGAGAGTGCTACTGCAAAATGATCCATCGGCAGATATATTTTCTAAACAATTGCTATATATTGGAAACGGTGAAATAGAGCTGCATCGAAATTCAAAATTTATCAAACTACCAGAAAATTTCTGACGAAAAACGAACTAATATAAAGTGTCCTTCCTGATATTTTGAACAATTATTTGGACTATAATTGGCTGAGTAGTCGTGCTATTTTGGCAGCAAAAAATGTTGATTTCGATGAAATAAACTTCCAAAATCAATTGACAATGTTCTAGATGTAAGCGAAGCCGTAAAAATCCCATCTGAATTTTTGAATTCCCTGGATATACACCCAAACAATCTCCAGTTGAAGATTGGCTCACCGATCATTCTTCTTCGTAACTTAAATCCACCTCAATTGTGCAAAGGTACACGTTTGGTCATTAAAAGGATCACAAAAAATGTTACTGAAGCAAAAATGTTGCTTGGAAGGTTTATAGGAGATATCGTCCTGTTGCCACCTATTCCCCTAGAACCGTCAGAATTTTCAATAAAATTTAAAAGGCTTCCTATTCGTTTGGCTTTTGCCATGGCCATAAACAAATCCAAAAGGGCAAACAATGTCCACTTGGACTTTGAAAATCCGTGTTTTTTCCATGGGCAATAGCATACCTCACATGGTCAATGGGCATCGCCTACTCACGTGTGTGGAAACCATCAAATCTTTGGTCTGTGTTTAAAAAACAAAAAACAGGTTAACCCAAAACCTTTTGAACAAATTAGTACTTGAATAAATAAAAATTCTTAATTGTATTATGTAAAAACCTCTTTAAGAAGAGACTTCTTATCACTCAAATATATTGCTAAATTAAAAGCTTCAACACACCCCCTTCTACCGAACACTTATATGCCGAAGGGTCGGGAAATCGAGGTCTCAAAGAAATTGAGAAAAACGCCTATCAAAAGGACATATATGACGCATTAACCAATATTGGCCTGACCCTGAGCAATATTAAACCCCTTGCTAAACTAACAATACCAAGTTGAAGTAGTGTTAGGCCAATAATCAATAGATCAATGGCTGAGGTTACTAAAACTTACCCGGTAGAAGTTCAGTCATCCTTTTTAAAATTAGGGGGAAAATATAGCAATTTCGTGTTAGTTTATACCGATGCATCAAAAAAGGGCGATAGTGTTGGTAGCGCTGTGAGTCGTAAAAACAACCAGCTACTTTTTAATCAAACTACATTGAAATATGAGATGTAAAAAATAAAAACTTTAACTTTCCTATATTCCTTACCAAATACTTTTAAATGTTGTAATGCTCTATTCTCAATCACGTTGGCTTAGCTGAAAGAAATTGATCATCTTTATCAATGAATATTGGTATGACTGTATTTGTTTAAAAATATTAGGATATAACTACTGAGCCACAGCAACGCGTGGCCGGGTCTGCTAGTAAAGATATATTTTTATGACTATCTATAAATATTCTGTGTGTTACATTAAATTTCCTTTTTGTGGAAACTTACTTCAACCTAGCCATGATAGTTTTTCTTGGTATATCTCTCTCGTCCATCAATGCAAGGTGGTACGACCATCAAAGTCTTCCTAGTTTTAAAACGTTTACTATGTCAGGATCGGCGTAGAGATCAGTTCTTTATTCTTACGAGTTGTCCTTATGTCTACTTCCTTCACTGGGTCAAAAACTCTTCTGAGAACCTTCCGTTAGAAGATGAAGACTGAGAAAATTCCGTTAGAATGAGGAGTTCCTTTTGATCAACTTATGAAAGGATCTATTAGAGCGATGCTTAAGTGGGCACAGGACGGATGGAAACGTTAACCAGTAGGACTTAGTTTTTCTACTTAAAAGCTTGCTTCTGATACATTTTACCAGCCCAAAATAAATTCTTTTTGCTGCGGCTATTCGACTTTTTTAGTACTCATGTACTAAACTGTAACTTCTTGACTAAGTTTATCTAAATTGAAAATGAAACTAAAAAAATATTTAGTCCGAAGGATAAAAAAATTTGTATATATGGATCATATTTTATGGCCCATTTACTAACAAAAATAAAAATGAAATCTATAGAATCAAAACTTTGATAATCTTTTCAGTTAAATATGAATGAAGTTGTAATCAGGGAATTAATTTTCTTAACAATCCAATAATTATCGTTTCATCTTCAGTCTCATCTCCTCCGGCGAGCATGTACTTCTTTTTGGCCTAGTTGGCACAGCCAGGCCAGTAATAGCTTAAATTATATAAATACTTCATATACTTCATAATTCTGTAATAATAATTTAAAAAGAAAGAATAATAATCCTTTAAATAACCCAATAAGTAATCATTTCCTATAAATATATTGTAAAGTAAAACAAAAGAAAAAATATGGTTTAAAAGTCGTGTTTGTGTCCACGATGTTCGAGTAACATCCACGCCGTTCCTCGAGGTTCTAGACCATTCTCCTTTCGACTATATATAAGGAGCAATTGACTGGACAGTTTCTTGGTTGTGAAGCTCGAGCAATACGATTATTTGTGTGTTGCGAATTGATAATTATTGTAACCTGTTCAAATACTTGTGTATTCGTGTAGCATTGGAAATTGTTATTTTTCTTTTAATAAAGAATTGTTAACCCACAGAAGTGTTACAATACTTTAGAATAACAATAGACATTAACAACTATTAAATCTTGTGATCTAATATCGATGACATAATCCAATTTACTGTCTATAAAACTCCTGATAGCTCCAACGAAAGATATATGGCACCGATAGCACGGATAAGCTTTAAGGAAAAAATGGTTTTTATAGCCATTACTAGACTTTACATAGGATACTATCTAGACATTACCATATACAGGCAACAGCACACTTATCCTAATAACTATAAATCTCACACATAAAATTCAATGCATCACAATCTGCTAGGTTATTCCGTTCAGCAAACCGGAATTATTAGCTGATAAATAAACAAATGAAAGAACGATAAATCATACTAACTGGACCCAATAATCTTTGATTAATATGATTATTTATCATTCTTCGAAAAAAGCTCTTATTTAATGGAATTCACCAGGAAAACTTACGAGATCTTCAAGGAATAAGGTGGAGGATATTTCATATTGCAATTTTGTAAATAAGATAGTTAATATGTTTACAAAAAAATAAAGTTTTAGAGATTAAAATGACGGAAGTTTGTTGAACTAAGGGGAAACTTGTTATACTTTGGGTGTTCGTTGTCGATTTCCCTTCGTCTTTTCTTGTTTGCAGCTGATCCGAATGATGTGCAATTCTCATAGGAGGGCGTTGACGAAGCTTTTTTAATTCTCTGTGTACTTGGCAACCTCTGTAGTTTGCTGGGTGAGAACCATTACAAAGAACGCACTTAGGTGGAAGCTCTTTTGGTTTTTTGCATTCCGATGATTGCAAAATAAATATGAATGAAATGATGAATGATTCCGATGAAAAAAAATAAAATAAAAAACATAAACTGGCTTTAAAATATTAATTTGGTCCTATCGTTATAAGGCTGTGAATTGTCTTATACCTTACTATTGACATCCCTCAATGCCTGATTAGTTTAACTTTCCATTGTTGTAATCTTTCATTCCCATTTTCAGGCACTAATATTAAAAACATTCTATCCACTATATTTGGGTTCCAAAGATTCGGCCTAAAGTTTAGTCCTTCATCAGGGCCAAATACAAAACAAGACAAAAACCAACGAGAAATAAATAAGGTAAAAATAATAAAATAAAAGATAGAAGTACTATGAAATTCTAATGATATATTTATCATGAATCCGTAAATAATTAAATATAAGAATGAAAATTGGGTTTGGTAATACGCCATAATAAACCAGTGTGAATGAAGTACAAGCATATTAGTGTTTATTAAAATATAATTCAAAAATTGAAATATTGTTTGTTTATTTATTTAATAACACTTTATGCCACTAAGGCTAATCGGACGATGCTACAGTGGAGTCTTAAATTTTGCCTATTCATGTATAACTAGGATAGGGATCTTTAATGAGTACCTGACATTAATTTTACGTCCCCTTAAATCTCTCTTTTTAATACTTGAAATCAAAATTGAGTCATATAAGCGAGAGGAACAAATTTTAAAAACAAAATGTTGTGATGTCTTCCGTTTGAGAATGATAGAACTATAGAAATTAATAAGATATCAGGTAATATGATTTAAAAAAATTAAATAAAAACTAAGTAGATATACCTAGTTTGTTTATTTATTTATCATCATTTTATGCTACTCAGGGTAATCGGATTATGCTACAGTAGGGTCGCTAAATTTTTTATAAAAATTCTATGGCCTTGGGCATTTTAGGTTGTTATATTAGGCACCACAAAAGTGCCTGAAAATAGGAATGAAAGATTACAACAATGGAAAGTTAAACCAATCAGGCATTGAGGGGTGTCAATAAAATTGACACCACAAATTTCAATTTGTCAAGGTATAAGACAATTCACAGCCTTATAACGATAGGACCAAATTAACATTTTAAAGCTAGTTTATGTTTTTTATTTTTATTTATTTTTTGACAGTCTTGTTAGCTGAGAATAATGAATGAAATTAAATAAAACTTCGATATCATAAATATAAAACGAATACCCTTCTTGTCCTAGATTTTGCCGAATGAGGCCTAGTTGTTCTCAGTTGTCAGGAAATGCAATAAACTAAAAAACAATAAGAATGCAACAAAAAAAAAAACACAAGAATAATAGAAACAAAGATAATAGAAGGCCAGTTGTACTTTAAACTATATGAACCTGGTTCTTGCTTTACCGATAAATCGTAAAACTACATAGAGTAATCATCTTAGCCCAATATCCAACTGGGAATCCCCTGCCAAGAGCTCAACCTCTTGGATATCGACAACCGATATCCAGAAAAACTCACTTATTAGAAAAATAATTGACACATGGTTAATTGGCGGGAAATTAAAAGAAAAACTGTGGTATTTGAGTTCCCTCCCACAAAGGATATATAGGTAGTGAAAAAGCCGATCAAGCTGCAAATTTGGCGGGAAGAAGAAAACCATATATTATTACAACAAAATATCATCACATTTTGTTTGACACATTATTGGACTGCATTTACCAATCGAGGGTACTGGATGTACCAATTGAATGTATGGAACTAAATTGGAAAAACCATCAAAGCTTACAGAAATAAACCGGAATGTAAAAAATGGATTTCAAGAAGGACGAAGAATTGTAGAAGATAAAGAAGTGACAATTGGACCTTGTTTAAATACCATAAACAAGTAAATGTTGCTAAATATTATAAACATGGATGTAAAAATGAATGTAAAAAAGATGTTGCCAATGACCCTCTAGGCTAGAGGCCAAAAAAAAAAAAAAAAATACATAAATTGTCTAATATTTATTGATTTTTCTATCTATCATGCCAATTGGATTTTCTTTTTTTTATGAAAACCTGTTTGATAATTATGTATTATACTTGATGATAAATTACAATAATGATATTGGACTTTGCTCATGGCGGCGGCCATGGATCTATCGGTGGTAGCCATCTCCCGCTATAATTAAAAGATAGGAGGGAACCAATATCTCTCCCCAACCTATCTAGATCGTGAATCTGTTAGGGCTCAAAATGCATTCATAAACTAGACTCCTGCATCCACCTTCTTTTTTCATTTTTAGTTTTTTCACGTTTCAATTTTATTTTATCAAAGAAGACTTTAATGGATCCCAATATGAACTAGCCAATGTACGTCACTGATTCAAAGTATCACTTGTAGAGCCCAAGTTTCAATTTCATCTGGACAAATGTCTAACATTGAATCCCCGCACAATATTCAAACTACTTGAAACCGCTCGACGTCACCGCCCACTTCAACACTTATTAGAATTATTACAAAAGGTTTATTTACATGACTATCATAAACCTATTTTAACTTACGGAATGTAGCTTTTGGGCTTCACCAAACGGTCTAATTTCTCTCACGTCTAATCCTTACAATCAAAAATCCTTCGTAAAATCCTTAAAGCTCCTTATATATTCACAAACAAGTCTTCTATGTAGGGGTGTATAAATTAAGGATATTTAAAACTGTTAACCTACAAACTTTGCCCACAAGGAGTGAAATATGGGCAACACTGAACACACATAAAAATATAATAACCATAACTGAAACGAGATATCTCCGAAGTGTGGCGGTAAAAACAAAATGGGACTGAATACTAAATAATAGAATAAGAGAAGAGTTAGACTCGAACAACTGGGAAAAATACTCGAGAAAATATGGCTGAAGTGGTTGTACATGGGTCATGTCTGCAAAATGGGAGAATATAGAGAACCCAGTAGCTTCTATGATGCCCGACCAGCAGGAAAAAGAACTAAGGGTAGACCTCAAAGGCCTTACAAAATGTCACTTGGAAAATGACACTATCTCAGCTTTTTACAACTGCCCATTCGAAGAATATTACTATCATCAAGTTTTCTATTAGTAGTTATATCCAAAGTTTTATTGGAAGAATTATACAGTAACAGGAAAATGATTCATCTATTGTTGTGCAACCACTTCAGTAATAGGATTAGCTTAAATTTATTTTTTTTTATTTTCCTCCTTCCTTAAAAACTCCTCGAAATTAAGAAAAAAGGTTTGACAAACACAATCAGCAAATGTTCCTTGCATAACATAACAATTGTATGTTTGAAATATATTTTTATGAATCAGTATGTTTATATTCTCTTTTCGTTTATCAATATATCTTAAAAAGTAGAAAAATATTTGAGCATAAGTTCTGAATACATTCGAATGGAAAATAAAATGAATACATTCAAAGTGGATATCTCATGCTCCTCTGTAACTCCTGCATTCAAATAACGGTCGCTACATTATCTTGCGTGTTTTCGTATCATTTCTCCATTAAAGCTCTTCATTATAATAATTTCAATTAATTCAAATTTTATCACCTCTGTGATAAAATTTGAAGATGGTTTAAATTCGTTATTCAAACAATATAATTATCTATACCTCTTGAAGCTGAGAGACTAATGAAAAATTTTGGTTTCAGGATATGTCCATGAGTCATGCTTTGATTCTACGAACGGAAAATAGAAATGTGAACAATCATGGCAAAAATATTCAAGATGGTCTCATCGTTTTAGACCGAATATGAGTTTGCAAGGACCTAATCTCTCCACCCATTTTAAAATCCTTACCGTTAAATATTTTACAATGGTTGTTTATAGAGTAGAATAAGTTTTGCTTTTATAACCCTTTATAACAAAATTAATCGAGTAAGTGAATATTTTCAGTCCTATTTGATTGTTTTGTATTGCAAATAATTGTAAATTGAGTTGACAAAATATTGCGCCTTAAGAGTAGACAATAGCGCGAATCTATATAAATCTATATTAATTCTATCTCATTCATATAAATCAATTTTTATATTTTACTAGCTGACACGGCAAACGTTGTTTTGCCAATCTAATCGGAATCTGAATACGTTTACATTGAATTGGCACATCTGTAGGTATAATAGGGATTCGCGGTATTAATATGTACATTTTCAACTCGGAACTTGCCATTTAAAATGCTTCGGTAACGTTTTTCATTAATTTTTGATTGACTAATCGCGTACAATTACTGTCAAATTAAGAAGCAAAATAATCGGAGATCCAACTTTCAATTGTAAATTATGCGGTGGCATGCCTGGCAAATCCAGTGAGTTCAAAAACTCTGTTGGAAAATTTACAGCTTTGCTGGCATCGCAAACTGTATCAATTGATTTGAATGATACCAAGTTCCCTGCCAACAACTGTTGTATCTTCAGATTTAAATACTCAAAGTCCAATTTTTTTGCTGCTAAAATTGCTCTTTCTGCAAGCCATTCAAAATATATATATATACTGTGTGTGTACATCGGGAAATATTTGTTCAATGAGAGCATCTAGCGAATCAATGATTGTGCAGAAATCGGTCTGTAATTTTACGCATCGTTTCATCTATAGCAACCTTTCCATCGCCGGTATCAAAGAGTTTTTTTTTGAGAATGTTTTGGCGGATGGATCTTAAAGCATTTAAACGCGAATATTTACTTTCAGCTGTACTTTTTCCACATTACGCCACAATTGCGATGATTTTATGCAAGCATTGATCTCATCAGCGTATGTTGAACGTGGAATGACGGAAAGTGTTTGTCTGAAATCAGCTGAAAGGACTTAAAGAGTGCCGCCAAATAGTTTTTCGTTGTTTTTAATATCTTTCAATGTCCTGTTCAACGCCTCAAGCGAATGTATGTGTGCCATAGTACATTCATCCCAGATGATAATTTTATCACTGTGGCCATGGACGATTGTTTTTTATGTTGCACACTGCGTCAGGGTTATTTTGAATATTTAGTGGCAGCTTAAATTCTGAATGAGCTGTTCTGCCTCCATCCAATGAAGTTGCCGCAATGCCCGATGATGCAACGGCCAATGCGATTATCGTATTTCGCCGAGAATAAGCGAAATAAGGAATGTTTTGTCAGTACCACCTGGTGCATCCAAAAAGAAGAACCCACACAAAATGAGTGTTGATCCAGAAATTGGGCGGAACATTTAAAAAATCTAGCACTGGTAACACTAAATATAGCAGGAATAATCTGTCTTGATACTTTAATAAAAATAAATATTTTTTTGTACAAAAATTTTAGCTTTGCCATAAGCTAAGGAAAATTTTAATCGAAATAGAGTGAAAAATATTCACAAAAAAGACGACGACTTGGTTTTAATTATCTCTTCCTCTTTCAAAGTAGTTAATGTTTTAATAAGTTTCTTTAATTTCAAGAACTGTCTCTCACAAAATGAGATTAATAAAAAGTTACCATGTAAATGTAAAAAGATTCAATTAAATGTTCTCTAAAGGCTCAACTGGCGGGGATAACTTACCAAGTGACAATTGATAAGTTATTGAGGCGGATGAAAAATGATTAAATTACTAAAATGACTATTACAAAATAGGGGTTGGTGATAGAAGGGTGGAAATTTAGGGTTGTAAGTAATTTTTAATGCCACATTATAAAAAAATAAAAAGTAAAATTTTGTCTAAAAAAAAAAAATAAAAAATTTAGGGGTGGACAACCCTTATCACTAATGGGTATGAAAAATAGATAGTAGCCGATTCTCAGACCTACTCAATATGCATACAAAATTTCATAAAAATTGGTCAAGCCGTTTCGGAGGACACTCCTTACTTACCACACTGGTAACTAACATTGTGACACAAGAATTTTATATATAACATTTTACATGTTTTGACAAGTAGTACGTTATGAAAAAATCATTTATACACACTATAGTCAAGTATGAGACGTAAAAAATTAAATTTTAACTCTCCTAAATTCATTACCAAACACACTTTTAATTTGGGGGGGTCACCTGTGGTGTAGTGCATAGAACTTACTATACTAAAGGTCACGGGTTCGCTACCGAGGTGGTCCTAGGATTTTTTAATGGGAGTAAAAACCCTTGTCTATGCCGTCCCTCGGATAGGATGTAAAATGGAGGTCCCGAGCTGTACGATGTCAAGTACTCGTTAAAGATCACTACCCTTATTAGAATTGGAGAGGCAAAATTTAGGACTTCCACTGTAGCATCGTCCGATTAGCCTTAATAGCATAAAGTGATGTTAAAATAAACAAACTTTTAATTTGGCGCAACGTTCTATTCCCAATCCTGTAGTCTTTATATTAGCTGAAACGTTTCTACCTTTATCAGTGAATATTAATTTTTTTTTCTAAAAAAATATTAGAATATAATTAATTCAACTCATTATACTTTCGCGTAGATCTGCTAGTTACAAATAACTCCAGATTTTATTTGGATATGGAATGGGGGGGGAGGAGTTTATTACTATCTTTTTATCATTTATCGACTACATTTGAATCAATGGTTGTCCATAGTTCAGATATAAGTTAAAGGGCATTAATATCATACACATTTTATCAAGGTAACGTTGGGTAGAAAGATTAATTCGTAAGTTTTTACCATTTTATTCTATTCCGGCCAAATTTTAAACAATTCATATTCATAGGTCAAACAAATGTTGTTATTAGAATAATAAGAAAATTACATCAATTGTAATATCACCAACTTTGATGTTTCTCATATGCAGAACGTTCTAATTAAAAATAAATTAGTTAATATAGAACTCTATTTCTTTACGATGGGATAATTGATTGTCAGGATTTTCAGTTAAACTTTTTTATTTTGAAAAGCCAACGTTTCGACCCCACTAGTGGATCTTCATCAGGGCTTCTGAGTATCTAGAGTAATACAAAGGAGGCCCTTTGTCCAAGTCTTTGTATAACTCTGGACTCAGAAGCCCTGATGAAGATCTACAAGTGGGATCGAAACGTAGGCTTTTCAAAATAAAAAAGTTTTAACTTAAAATCCTGACAATCAATTAACCTATAGTTAATAAATAAAAAAAATGGGCCGTCTATTTAATTTTTTTTATTTTATCTGTTAATACGTTTACGTCGGGACTGTTGAATGCTTATCGCTCTATCGGGAGGGAGCTATTCCGGGGCATTATGCAGTAATGGCAATCAAACAAGAATATAATAAACAATAAAAAATACTACCTTACTTGTTATGTTTATAATACGGTTTTAATTATAATTGTTATTAAAAAATAAATGTTTATACCTTTATAAGTATATGAATATCAATATAAATAAATACAAATAAATGAATTTACGTTACATTTTCATTATTTTAATTTTCAGTTATATGTAAATTATTTTTATTTTCTTAACACTTTGGCTGCTAGGTCACCAGAAATCGAGTAACTGTTCTCTTGTCAGAGAATTAAATATTAAAATTTCTGTCAAAACGAGAGCGTGATTTTTTTTCGGCAGTCAAGGTGTTAAACATCTAATTATTTGGCAGAGGCGGCATTCTTGTGTGAGCCACCAGTGGTACACTCCGCCCGATGAGGTATTGAAGTGTGAGCCACCGGTGGTACACGCCGGTGTGAACGTGTTAATCAAACTGAAACCTCATGTCATTTGTTTGTTATGCCAATAGGGACAGACAATAATTCTAGGACGAGGTAGGATATTTAGATTTTTAAGTTTTATCAAGTTAGTATAAAATTATCCATTAAAACTTGAAACGAATATTTTGTATTACAGCATATTTGTTGTGAAATAACATACTATATTTTAAAGATGAACGCAACGGCATGTGATAATTAAAATAATGGATACCTGAGGTGAGAGCCTTCGGTTGCCTGATTTAGAGCTACGGCTAGTGGAGATTTAGTGTTAGCAGCACGGGCATCGCATGCTGCATCAAAAGCAGCCTTCCTTTATTTTTCTTCAGGTCGATTAGTTTATTTGACATTGATTTTAGTATTGAAGTGTTTAGAGGCTGTGTTCACTGCCTGCCGAATCGGTGTTCGCCCACGGCTAAGCAAACAGCCTGAGTAGGGCGGCCTTCTGAATTAGTTTTATTCACAGTGGATTTATGGCCTCCCACAACAGGTTCTTAACTCACCGCTGCCGTACAGCAGTTTTCGATTTAAATTATTCAACAGTTTTTCACGGTCTGTAATATGTTGCCATTAAATAATAACCATGCAGAAGGAGGCATAGATCATTGTAAAACGATCATTCTTATTTTTTAATCGATTCCTTCAGATCCATGGTTTACCGTTATAGAGCTAATGTACATACCATTACAATTATGATCTACAAGGTTTAAGGTACATCGAAAATTTTAAACATGATTACAGACCTCATTGTAGAGGTGAGAGATAGTCAACTGCAATTCACTACGATAGGTTGAATGATTGACAGGATTTTCAGTTAAAACTTTTTTATTTTGAAAAACCAACGTTTCGATCCCATTAGTGGATCTTTATCAGGGCTAAAATAAAACAAATATAAGAGTATCTATGCTAGAACATGACAATTAAATTAATACTTTACAAAACCGATAATAATATAAAAGATGGTAACCATTACTCATGAATATTTAAATAAGTAGCTGGTTAGCAAAATAACATAAAATCTGATATTTACCTTCTGAGTCCAGAGTAATACAAAAACTGAAGGTAAAATAAGGTGAGAGGTAGTGGTAGGGGTTAGTTTGCGAACTTCAAAGGTTTATTAACACTCTACGAACCTCACCCTCAAACCTTGCCGTACCGGCGTTAAACGAACAGCCATTTATACTTAACGTCACATTAAGCGAACCAATATGGCTGACGCACCCAACGCTAGCTTATGATGAAGAAAAAAATCTCCATTATCAATATATTTTATATTACCTGAAAAATAAAAAAATAGGAGACGAATTAGATCGGCGCACTAATATCACAAACAACTGCCACTTGGGAAAAACCATTATAAAATCAAAAGTGACACTAGCGCTACCCCCGAACACAGGCGAACAGATGAAGTACCTAGAACAGTCGACGTGAAGGCTGTTGGAGGGTGGTGTTTGAAGGCAAAGTTCGTAGAGTGTAAAGGCACCTTTACGGGGAAACCCAACGCTTTTGAAGTAAAAGGCTACATGACATAGCAAGTATATGAAAATAAAATTCCAAAACTAACAAAATAGATTCTAGGTTCTACTGGTAGTATTTTTTTTTTTTTTTAGATAAAAAAGTTTTAACTGAAAATCCTGTCAATCATTCAACCTATCGTAGAGACTTAATTGTAGTAATATAATATCCGAATTACTTACCTTATAATTGTCCGAGGTATTGTCTGCTTTGAATAACCCTGTTAAATTGAATACGCTTTGGATGGAACAATCGAGGCTGGAGTATTCCAAGGGTCAAGATAGATCTTTACTATTATCTTTACTATACACCTGGCTTCTAAAACTAAATAATTCAAATACCGCTTACGTAAGAGTAATCTTCAGGCGGCCACATCACATATGGGAACTCTCTTGAATTTCAATGTAAGCATTCAGGAATTCATTACATGAATGTAGCATATCATGTAATCAAGTCAATTCAAGATGATTTTTTTATGTAGTTGAAATCTTTATTTCAGAACATCGTAGGACACAAAAATTAACCATTTTTTTATTGATGCCTCCCTTCCATGCCTATGTGTATAGGGGGTTAAAAAGTTACCAGTTTGACAACACTGTTAAGTACTTTGGGCAATCGGTAACTATGGTATCACTGCCATTTAAGGTCTGTTCGATACCACCGATCGTACTAAGCAATGCTTTAGTTGGTACTCTGGTTTATTGGCGTGGAAAACATGTAAGGAGATATTGGCTCCCTTTGTTTTAAAGAATTTGAAATACTCTTAGGTTAGTTTGCATTAAATATTATATCATTGATTTTCATTTAATATTTTACTAGTACCTGCATTTATTATTCATTTGGTTTTAGATCGATTTGCGAAAACAAGATTTGATGTTTTATGCGAGGTTCATTTGTTTCTTCAACTTCTTTGTACATACTGTAAGTTATTAAAACGATAAGTACCAATAAATATGTACTTTAATAGTTTGAATATTATTTATAACCAAATTTTATTCCCTATAAACCTTATTTCAAAACCAATTATCTTCAATTGTCATCGTGCTTTGGCTTTGAATGATACATTACCTGTAGAGTGACAAATTATAAATTTCTGTTCAAATTAAAATATTCTGGCAATATATTTAAACCAAGTGGGTAGTAATATAAAGCCTCTATCCTGTTACTGGCACACTGAAGAAAATATGTAAATCCCATCCCTACTCATCACTGATTAAACTTTCGGATCTGATTTCTACTCCATTATTCCCATGCTTTTGATGTATGATTCAGGGTATTAACATTATTGAGAGATGTAGACTTCTTGTTGGCTAGCATTTTTAGGAATATGACAAACTAACCCGATTACACCTGGTGAAGTGGTTTTCCCCTAAAATAAATTCTACTGTGAAATAGATTTACAGATAAAGAGAGAATACATAGGAGCCTATGATACATTGACTTCCCCAAAGGGAACAAAGAGTGAAGGGGCGAGGTGAAAAGGTGGATACCGCAGGGCGGGCTGAATGGGCAGGTAGAGGCGGCAGCGCGGCCCAAAGGCCCAGGCCAAACAAGGAGCACTAACAACAACCGCTCCTCCAGGTAGTGTCTGTGTGTATCTTCTTGTTCTCCACTTGGGCCCATCACTCTCACGCTAGGCTTCAGCCTCTTAAAAGCCCGAGGCAAAACTTTAAATTGGTTCATACGGTCATGGGTCACTCTGAAAGCTAGCACGCCCACATCTGTAAACCTATCCGCTGACTTATTGCCGGCAGGGGCTTACTGGGTATCCGGCCAGTACAGCTGGAATAAACCCCTTCAAATTTCTTCAACCTCTTATTATTGGAACTAACTAACTCTCTTATTATTGGAAAAACGACTTATTGAATTGGAATGTAATAAATGCTTTTGTCATAGAGGATTTTGCGAAAAGTTAAAAATATAAAATAGGCTATCCCGGGCACTAGTTCTGATATAATGTTGGAAGGAGGCGTCAAATCAGTTCTGTTTAATTTAACGAATAGTTGAACTATTATGCTCTTTAGATCTGTAAACGCGAATTGGAATCAGGTTAACGGATTCATATTACAATTAGTTATAAAAGATAAACACATTTAGGGTACTGTACCATAAGTTGACATATGCTCCTATAGTTGGCATTTTGTACAAAAAGGGTCAACAATAAGATTCAGGGTTGATTATTTTGGTTCAAAATTTGGCGGTAATTTGCCAAGTTCTACTAGTTAGCAGTGCTGCCATGGGGCATTGGGTTAGTTTGTTGAGAACCCAATCATGCTAAAAGCTAATTTGTGAGAGGTTATAATGGCGAATTTTCTAGTAGCCTGAAAACTTGGTTTCTGCTACCCTGTTTCATTAGGGTGGAAGTCAAGTTAAATAAGCTTTATAGAGTTGGTTTATTTGAGTTAAATTATGTTTTAATTACTTTTATGGCATTCATTAAGTTCATGAGAACCACTTAATATCCTTTTTAATATAATTATACAATGTTTTAGGGCTTCAATGTATGTGTGAACTATTAGAACAGATATTAATCCATAAATGCAATAGTTGACATCGATGTCAACTACCCCTAGAATTAGCAGTGTTCCCTCTGAGGGTAGTTTATGGAAGTCTGAGCCTGGATGACAGGTGTCTGATTTTATGAATTTATAGCTAGTGTGCTCAATCCATGGACCATCTTTAATTGTCTAAAAGAGCACTGGAAGAGTGACATTGGAGAGTCTAAAATTGTGCAAACCCAACATTAAAAAAAACGAAACCTCTGGCCATTGCTAAAATCTATTTATCATACTTTCTTAACTGGATGATCTCTCTTTTCTTGTAAATATGTTTGTTTTTTGCCTCACTTAAGCATCTTGTGTATAAAATAATTAAATTGTGGAAATTTTATTTTATTTCCATTGTGAATTTAATAGTTTATAAATAAAAAAAAAATTAACTTTTATTGCAGTCCTTATTACCTATTAAAAATCATAGGAAATCAAAAAGTAATGCATGTGTCAACTTTAAAACCATAAATGTCAACTTTCCAAACCTTTGCATTTGTATGTGTCAACTATTGGTTCATTTTAGAAGTTTTTAAGAAATCATTTTTCATAAAAACCGTAAATGTAGACCGTAGGATATTGTATTCCTAGTTTTCTAGAAGGATTGGCCTAACTTAATTCATAAAAAAGATTATCCTAACATCAACATATTGGTAAACGGTGTCAATAATATTTTTTTATTTCTTAAACTGTCAACTATTGGTACAGTTACCCTGCAACCACAAAATAAATCATCAATTACACACGTTTTGTCAAATAAAGATATTAAGATTACAAACACCAATTGCCATACGTTGGAATGCGTATATAAGTCATAGTCTGGCGTAAAATGTTTCTATACAAAATAATGTTGCAGACCTTCTCTTTATTACTTTCACTTACATATATATGAAATATATAGTAAGTGGAAGTATTGCGATCGTGAAAATTTTCGACTTCCGGTTTTCAACGGAAATACACGTTTTGGGGTCCCCTGAGTCAAAATAACCAAGTACCGCGAAATGGTCTGTGTGTGTGTCTGTGTGTCTGTGTGTGTGTGTGTGTGTGTGAACAGACTAGCTCAAAAACTATAAACCGTGTGAACCTGAAATTGGGTATTTAGAGTATGAATAAGCCCGCGATGTGACAGCAAAAATTTCATCAAATTTGCTCAAAGGGAGGGGGTACTTTATTTAATAACTTTTTAAGTTTTTTTCGATTGTCTCAAAAACGGCTCTAACGATTTTGATTAAACTTGGTATTTGATGTATTTATATGCCAAAGATGTGATAACCAACATTTCATCACAATTGATCAACCGGAGGGGGGACTTTACTTAATAAATTTTGTATCATTTTCACGTGTTTTTTTTATTTACTCAAAAACGGTTTTAACGATTTTGATCAAACTTGGTATTTGATGTATTTATATCCCCGAGATATGGCTGTAAAAATTTCATCAAAATTGATCTACGGGAGGGGGGACTTTACTTAATAAATTTTGTATCATTTTCACGTGTTTTTTTTATTTACTCAAAAACGGTTTTAACGATTTTGATCAAACTTGGTATTTGATGTATTTATATCCCCGAGATATGGCTGTAAAAATTTCATCAAAATTGATCTACGGGAGGGGGGACTTTACTTAATAAATTTTGTATCATTTTCACGGGTTTTTTTTATTTACTCAAAAACGGCTTTAACGATTAACAAAAATAAGATATGAATGTAGAAAAATGTGTGGCTTTGGGATATGATATTTAGCAAAACACGTCAATTTCTAATCTAAGTAAGTTGGTAAGTGAAAGTTGTGTGTTGCGCGCACGCACCAGATTTTTTTTTAAATCTAGGTGATGTCTAACAACACAGGCGTTATTACTGCCAATTTGGGACAGATAATCCCACGATCACGCCAGTTTGTACTAAATGTCGAAGTTCCGAAAACGAACAGGGTCGTCTACCTGTAAAAGTTATCAGATTTACCTTAAATTACTTTGTATTCGTGTAAACTGTATCAAAAAGAAGTGAGAGCGCGTAAAGGTGATAAGTGGCCTTATGGAAAGACATGGCTTGTTCCTATTTAAAAAGGAGTAAAGTTACATATAAATATTTAGTTATATGCATGTCTTGCTGTGAAGAGGCGTTTTAATTAAATTCTGTTATGCTGACGACATAACACTATACATCCGGAGCAAATCCATCAACTTCCTACAATGGAAGGCTCAAGAAGCCCTGGATAATATAGATAATTGGTCGAAAGAAAGCGGCTTCAAGCTATCAGCTAACAAAACCAAAGCCATCCATATATGCAGAATGAGAAGATGTTCAGACAATCCTACAATCAGAATTAGTGGAACAGACATATTATTTGTTAATTGCCAAAAGTACTTGGGGATGATTCTTGATCGACCACTTAGGTGGACAATTCACATACAAACACTTAAGGAAGAATGCCTAAAACGGATTGGATTACTCAAATCGTTGTCACATACGACCTGGGGAGCGGATAGAAAAAGCCTATTAGCTATATACCGGTCTACGATTAGAAGTAAATTGGACTACGGGTCTAATATCTATAATTCTGCTTCCAAATCGACACTAACGATGTTAGATGTCGTACATAACTCCGCCCTGAGAATCTGCACTGGAGCATTCCCCACATCCCCTGCTGAAAGCCTCTATGCAGAAGTTGGCGAACCCCCGCTTGATTTTAGGAGACTATTCCTTTCAGTGAAATACGGGTTAAAACTTAAAACCAACTCGAGACACCCATTGAACAAACTACTGTTCAGTAGAGGAGAAAGGGAAGAAAACTTACTCAAAGAATTTCTAGAGAAAATCGGAAACCCGCCATTAAAATTAGAAAATATTTCAGAAATGCCAGATACAGCATTTCCTAGATGGATACATGCCAAACCGCATATAGAAACATCATTAGCCGTCCATAAAAAAGGATCAATAACTCCAGCCGAATCTCAACAGTTATTTCTTGAAACACTGGAGAAATATGCGGGATACAAAATCGCCTATACAGACGCATCCAAAGCTCAGAATGAAGTGGGCTGCTCTTTCATAATTCGCCCAAATGACCGGAAATTATATAAATTACCAAACATATGCTCCATATTCACAGGGGAGGCGTTAGCAATAAAGGAAGCACTCGAACATATTGAGTTATGTGATGCCAGGAAGTGGGCGGTAGTATCAGACTCAATGAGCGCATTACTGGCCATAGAAAATACCAAGCCCAAATCTGCCTTAATAACAGAAATAAGAAACATTTGGTGGCAATTAAGGGAGAAAGGAACGGATGTCATTTTCATATGGTCCCCCTCACACTGCGGAATCACAGGAAACGAGCTAGCAGATCAGGCAGCACGTCAAGCGCGAATTCTAGATGCCAACGATGTGACAATTATAAATAAAATTCCTATAGAAGACCTTTTTAAAACAACAAAACTTGAAATCCATAAAATATGGCAGACCAAATGGAACCAAAAAGAATCGAAACTAAACGACATAAAGAAGAACCCGAGAGAATGGACTACCTCCAACAGAAAATCGCGTAGAGAGGAAACTGCCCTTTGCCGACTAAGAATAGGCCACTGTATGTTCTCCCATGCATACTTGCTCGAAGGTCTCGAACCCCCCACCTGCAAATTATGCAAAGTAGAAATAACAGTAGAGCACCTTCTACAGGATTGCAAAGCTAACTAAGGAAAAAATTAGGATTGGGACCATCTTTAAAAGAAAATCTTAAAGATGATGAAACAACAGTTAAAAACACAATACAATATTTAAAACTAACAAAATACTACAACAAAGTCTAAAATACAGATGTTGCCAATGACCCTGCAGGGTAGAGGCAACAAAAAAACCAAACAAATAAATAAATAAATAATTAAATTCTCTCAGACCAAAACAAATATCACTTATCACCTTCATCTACTTGAAGCTTCAAATAGAATTAAGCATAGCTTATTTTAATAAATATATAGGACCATATATAATAAGATGATCAAAACTGTTCGTGTTCGTATGCTATTTGCATACAGTTTGTTCCGTGCAGTGTGAATCAACCATAGGGGTGGGTACAGGCATCAGATCCAATACAGCCTTTAGTAACGGGTCACAGGCCATAGAAGAAAGGGGTCTTTGACATTTACAGAAAGGATTGTAGTCAGAATCATGATTGGCCTGTGGAAGAGTTATTACCAGAAACAGTTTATTACCAATATGCAGAGGCAGGTTTCCCTCCTTAAGTTACAGCAGTTATTTTTCATCTAAAAACCAATTCCACAGCCTACAATATTAATCCCTCTCAAGAACAGACCATTGACAAAGAGGACCTTTTCTATATCCGTATACAGCTGGCAAAACCAGTTCTTTACACCGGAGACATATGACCACGATCCATTTTGGGCTCTGTAGTCCAAAACCAGAGGAGTGGAGAAGTTATTTGTATAAATATAACAGTCTTTTGTCAGTCAATTCCCAGTATCATATAGTTTGTTATGAATAGTCGAATGTAAGGTAAACTAACGAACCTGAAAAAATCCGGTTTTTGAGATATTTGGCACATAGGTCGCCTTTTCTTTGTTTTACTGCCTTCCAAATTCTCATGATTCGGTCTTTATTTCATCCGAATTAAATAATAAAATTCCTTTTCGAGTAATTAAACATTTTTTTGTAATTTAGAGCTGAAAAGGGGCCTCTACGTAAAGATCCACGAATCACCTAACCTAAATAAGACCCACATGTTTGGTTTAATAATTAAATACCTGATTATCAATAATTCTGAATGTTTTAAAATTGCGATCTTGGTAGTCTTACAGGGGATAAAAAACTTGACATAAATAAGAGTACTATCAATGGATTCTTTATCTAAAAATCATATAAAGTAATATCTGAAAATCACAAAGGCAGGATCCGAATTGAGCTCACGGTAAGAAACTGTTTCTTGACTCCTGCAAATTTTTACCCTGCACCCGACGGTATGTTATATGGTCGGAACTAGGAGGGGAGGGGCACTTGCCATTGACGACAAAATTTAAGGAAAGGCCTATTTCAAAAGAAGTTTAGTTTTATGTAAATTTCAAAAAAAAAAAGTTTTATTGCTCAACTTAGTCAACAGAATATGTAAATCTCATGAAAAAAGTATATTTAATTCGAAATATAATCATGCTAAATATATTTATTACAATTATTGTTTATTGAAGAGGGAGGGTGTAAAAGAAAGAGTGGCAAAATTATACTCCCCCCCCCCCCCCAATTTGTATTCAGTTTATATATGAGGTAAATCAATGAAAATATCGAAATTGACTGATCATTTACCTGTTCGTTTAACATTTATACGTGATTACTGCATTTGCTAGGGAACAACTAATTTTATATGTACGTCATAGATTTTCCAATTTATATAGTGAAATACTCTTTTAATTGTCATTAAAGTGTTCCAAATTATATTAATTAGCTGTAAGGAGTTCAAGAACAATGATTTATGTTCATGTTTATGTTGACTAATTTTATGTTCAATAATATAAAATTCCATTGGGATGGAAAATTTTCCATCCATTCCATTCACCGAGGGTCCTATCCCAATAATGTACGGTTATATTTAAAGAAGAAAAAAAAAAAGAAGAAGAAGAAAAAGGAAATGGGACATTCCAACGGAAGATGATATCACTCCTCCCCCGCCGGGAACCATTCCGCCTATAGAACAACCTATGAAGAACCTGTAAGATAAAGCCGTCCGTGATGAATTGGGTTTCAGCACATTCACAACAAATAGGCTCCCCCAGCGAAGATCAGAGGGAAAAAACATTGACAAAAGGAGGATAGGAAAAAAGATTAAAGACAAAGGGGGCGCCCGAAGCTAGGAGGTCACTTTATCTGGCCATCTTTATATATTGCTGCTTGCAGTTAGCTCGGGTCGGGGGTAAAAAAGCCGAAATAAAGGAGAGAGATAGGCCGGGCTAATGGGGCCCGCCCACCCCGCCATCTTAGATTTATCGCTCCCCTCTAGGCTAATTAAATGAAATATTATCTACTTAGCTTTCCCACACCACGGTTCCCCGATAACAGGTTACTCTTTAACAGGCTCCCTCTACGGTAGGCTTCCCTGTCACGGTTATCTTGTCCCTCCATATTGTTTGGCCAGAACCAGGCGGCTACCACGGCTCTGTATAGATAGTAGAAATAACTATAGATAGTAGGTTTGAACGCGGATGTAGCAGAAAATCACTCAGCCTCAGGGGTCGGGAAACCCTCGTGGGACACCTTCAGCCTCAATAAATAATTATTGATAATATTTTTTTGGGGGGGAGGGGGCAAAGGCAAAGGATTTTATATTTCCAAATCACTTCCCAGGACAACCGGGGTCATAAGAAAAATAATTCATTATACTATCACAACCCATAACAAATACCACCAAAAATCCAGGATCATTTCACCAATAATCTTAATAAACCATCTATAAATAAATGACTTTTTCTTTTTGAAATGTATGCTTGGTAAAAGACTTTCATTCTAAATTTGAGTTTGGATAATCTTAAAAATACTGTCTTTTGCCATTAAAAAAGTTAAACATCTATATTTTATTACCAAAGAATATTCTTGTCACGACTAGAAAACCGAGTTAAGAATTATCAGCGAACTACTTTAAAAAGTCAAAATGTTTTTGGTTTTTAGGCCATAGAAACTTCTCACGAAGTAATATTGTTGGGTAAAATTAAAATATTTTAGGGAACTTTCATTATACTAAGTTATATGAGACTCGAGGAAAATGGCTGAATGATGTGTTCCGTGTTGCTTAATTGAAAAAACTAAAAACAAAAAATAAAAACGTTAATCTCAAGGGATATTCAGTAGTAGGTGAAGCTTGGTTTCATTATTGTAATGGAGAAGGTCGAACGGTATCCCAGACGGTCCCCAAGATCATAAGGACTGGCTATACGGGGAGCACTTCTTTAAAAAGAGGCAGGACCTTGCAGGATCAGGTAAGCGGGACTCTCACACGACCTACTACCATCTCTGGAGGTATTAAGGTTTTTTTTAACAGCCCTCGCATTAATAGCACATATCGCAGGCGGTAAATCTGCCCTGTAATGTCCGTGTCGGAATGCCCATCTTTTATTTTCTTTGCTTTTTTATTTGTTTGGAATGCTTTTGCGCGAACGAAATGTAACTGAGATGGATGTTTTAAGAGAGGTTGATTGTTAAATTCTTAACTAACAAAATCCTCATACTTATCGCCTGTATTTTAATATTACAGAGAAGAATAAATAGTAACATGTATACTTCAGTGTATGGATATTAATGAAAATATTCTGAGCCACTGTCGGAGCCTCAAACGCATAAACATAACCCCCATATAAAATAGAATCGTTTTTCAATTTAATCTAACCCCCTACAATTTGCATTACCGTAAACATTCATGTAAAAAATTTAATTTCTTAAACGAAATAATAACTATAAATTAATCGTTTATGGTCATTATTAGTTATTTTGCGTATATTATTCCCAATATTCAATCTAATTTAGTGCTCTTCAGGCGCGACATTTAATTTTAGTATATTTTTTTGTCTTTCTTTTACAAAATTTTCCATCAATTTAAATATTTTTTTTCTTTTAGTCTTCTAAATATTGCAATGTATGTAGGTGCAGCAAGTTTTCTTAAGAATGCAGAATTTATTTCATAAAATGGATTTTATTACTACTTTTTTGCGTTTATAAGAAATAACATTAAACATATTAATAGGAAGCTTTCGACAAAATATAATAAAAAATAGTTGTCCTATATTCATTGCCACCATAATAGTCGAGAGTCTAAGCAATAAAAACCATGCTGAAATAGCCTGCAAGTCTAACGTTATTGTGAGGGGCCGTTTTATGGCTTTCTGGTGAAGTTTCTCTTCGCACATTAGAAGGATTATAGAATGTATGTATTTCCTAAATAAAGGAAGGGGATCATTTCATTGCGTGGGGCATATAGGTGGTGAGAATTTAGTAAAATCATTTCTCCCATAATGTTAAATACTGTCAACTAATTTTTAACCGTTGATTATTTTTTCTTGAATTATCTTTTTTCTTAATTCCTTTTTAATTTCTTCAAGTTTCTTTGTTAGTTTTAGGAGACCTACCTGCCACTGGATACCCCATGTATCTTACTAAGAAGATGTATGACTGCTCCTAGGTATGTATATAAATAATTGTCCATATAAGGTAATAGATCTCAAAAACTTTCTTTTAATAGAAAAACGTTTCCTAAGTAGGATTAAGCCTTTCTTAGAAAGCTGTGGAAAGATTCCGAACCACCAACTTGTCTTTCATTCATGTAATTCCATCTACATACTTCCTATTACTGCGATCCTTCTTCCTTGATAGATTTTTAGAGTTCCCCTTGATTCTTTTATTTCCTTTGTCTTTCTTTAGATTAAAGGCGTGCCTCGTGGTAGCGTCTCTAGCCCTCTCGTCTATTCCCTCTACACTTCTTACAATTCTCCATGCAAATAATGAACAGCTGTTGTTGTATTTGTCACTAAAATGTTACGAAAATACAAGCAACAGCCGAAAATACATCCAAATATTGTCAATACACCATGATACATTTCAAATCACACTGTTAACAAAAAGATGGACATTCCAGCAAGAAAATCATACATACTTGACTAATTAACCATATTTCACTCTTCAACTCATACTTCATTCATATTCAACGAATTCATTGGATTCCTACCTTTTCTATTCCTATTACCAAGTCAATCCAGGAAGCAAAGAAAATAATTTCTTCGAAGAAAAACGACTAGTTCAAAGAAAAAAAAATCATCAAATTTGTTTATAACGCGATTGAAAATGTAAATAAATAAGTAGATTTGCATTTATTTGTTTGCATGATTTTTGTTTCTAATAGCTTGTAAAAGCATTTAAGAGATTTTGTGTAAATTATTTAAATGTTAAATGATAATTAAATGAACGATTTAGAAAGGATCGGAATTTCCCGTGTTAGGTATTAGTGGCACCTTAAAAGGTGGAATATTAATTCAGACAAAGGGCACTAAAGCGGAGACGAAAACACGAGATAATATGTAGATGGGGACCGGTTCCAGAGTGCGCTGGTAGATGAAGGAGTGATATAACAGTACCCAGCCAGCTTCCCACAACTCACCGAAATCCAGCTCCGAATCAAGGAGCCATTGGCGGGCGTTAGGTCATCAACGAATCTCAGCACAAAATATTTCTCTTTCTTCTTTCCATTCAAAACGGAATTTTCCATCCTTTTTTCTAAAAAAAAAAAAAAACCCCGGCACTTCAAAAAAATAAATCAGTATTACCTTTTTTTAAGGAAATATTGATGTATTCTTAGTATTATATATAGATATAATATTTGCTGTATACAACAGGCAATGCATATATTCAAATTAACTTGAAAAAATATAAATTGATAATAATCTATATTGATCATATAATACGGTGTAGTGTGGTGGGATGCTAAAGGAACAAATAAACCATTAAGTTAAAAGTGTAATAAAAAGTATTCCTTTGTTCATAAAAAAATTAATAATTTCCTTAAAATTGATATTGTTTTAAATATTGCATTGCAAAATAAACTAACAAATCTTAAGAATTATATCTATTTAAAATAGTTTATAAAAGAGCATACTCTGGTGGTGTTTTTATAAAGATAAAGGTTTAATATACAGTATTCCTATTACCATAAGAAGTGAATAAATCCTTTGAAGATTGAATTTAAAACTAGCCAGAATATTTTTAACTTTTCTTTTTTACAAATTACAATTTATTTATTTATTTATTTTTCGTAAACCCAAGATAACATTGTACAAATTTAATAATATCAATAAAAAGAAATTAAAGGTCAAATAATCTATACTATACCGAGATATTCAAAAACCCCGAACATTGAGATATTTGATCACCGTTTAGAACTTTACAATATACCGCTAATTATCATTACATCAGATTTTGATTTTTATGGTTCATGAACAGTAGCTAACAACTTATTAGGATGAAAGACTTATACTTAATACTTATTGTAATATAAAATAGCTAGCTCATTGTTAGCATTGGTCTATAAAAAAAGAGTTTTTTTTAATTATTCTATCCCCTTCTAATAATATACCATTTCATCTAATTGAATATTTTTTAGATTTAAATTTACACTTGATAAAGCCTGTACAAAAAACCGGCTTCTCGTTTATCTTCATTCCTTACTAGTATGATTATTTTAAAATTTTCTATTAGTATTAGTAAACTAATGAAAGATAAACACTCTCGTGTCTTAGGTGTGAAAAGAATGAACGCATAGGACAACAAGGAAAGTTAGGACAGGTTTTACCCATGAGCAACAAAGGTAATCATCTCGTCTTTCATTAAGGAAAACTGTGAAAAGCTTTGTTCAAATATTAGTTTTTTAGTTTGTCACCAATTTCATACACAAAAAAGTGAGAGAAATGCTTTATTGAGATTTGGTGCTGCCCTACTTTATAGGTTTGCCAGTAACTCAGCAAGCTAATCAATCCATGTGGACAACAAATTTCTTTTGTTGTTCCATTGTTGGTCATTTTTTTTTTTTTTTTTTTTTTTTTTTTTTTTTTTTTTTTTTTTTTTTAATTAATCCCTACATTTATTAGGGGTTGGATTAAAATTATTTGGGTCTTTTTAAGAAACAAATAATCGGGGAGAGGAGACTTTGGTTGGCAAAAGTTTTCACTTTTTTGATTGTTGAGTCGTTCCTGTTAATATAATCCCAAAAGGGCTGATACCACTGAAAACCCCAAATATTAGAGTACTTCAAGTATTTTTTTCAACGCCTAATATTTAACACTATGATCATAGGAAATTTAAGAATTCGGCAAGTCACAGTATACCAATTAACCACCCGTGTGGGGCAGGTTGGCCTAGAAGGTGTTGTAATTTGGCAATCTCATTCAAGTACTGCCTGACACATATTATTGTTATTAAAAGCTGCACTGCAATGATATAATAATTTTGATTGGTTTTTAACAGCTATTAAGGGAAAATAGAATGACAAATGGCTGCATTTTACCAAATTTATTTAAATTAAACAAAATTGTACAACATATCAAACAGCAGAAATTAGAAAAATGTAATGGCTTAGAAGCATCATTGCGTTAGAACAATGTAAACAAATTTTTCATAAATCAAAACGAATTCAACACATCTTCAAAAACTATAAGTATGATAAATATTCTCTGGCCCTTCAATCGTATCATGAGAAACTTTCTGTCGAGCCCTAGTTTCATTTTCATGGTAGCCAGGTGTGGCTGATTCATCAATAAGCTTCGATTGCAGCTGAAGGTGATCTTTAATGTCATTATCTTTTTCGTTGTTCCCAAAGATGCTGTTTAAGTTTAGACTGCCGTCATTTTCGGCATAGGCAATATTGCTCTCCTCTTCCTCGCTGGAACTAAAGGCAAGTGGTAGTATCACCTTCGTTTGTGTTTACCTTACTTTTGTGATTCGCTACTGCGCCAACAAACCCCATTTGAAGATAGCCAACTAACCTCACTGGAGAAATCATATGAAAGATGGCTGCTAGGACAGTGGAGAGCAACCAAACCAGAAACTAGTTATTTGAAAGGTTAGGTTTTTCAAATGAGTTTGGGGCTATACGCACAGAATCGGAGTCGAATGTTTTGCCATAACTTAAAACCAAACTTTCTGAAAATATAAAAATTTACTTAAATGTTGTAAAATCATTTAATGAAGCACACTCTTCTCTATACTGTTAGCATCGGACAGAAACCTCAGGACATGACTCCCGAGGTCGAGCGGGTCACATGGTACGATTGTGGCACCTTCACAACAGGTGTGACGGAAATTATATGAAAAAGGCCAACCTACCCCCTATGCCAACCAACCCCGCTCTTCCCTAATATAAATTCCATAACAAAACTTAGATAGCATATAGATAACGGTGGATGATGCCCAAAGAGTCGAGTATTATGCTCTAGGCCAAAATACCTACATCACCTGCTTATGTAAACACCTTGTTTTTCTAGGAAGCACTTTGTTGATCTCGGAATTGATCGGCGAGATCCGAACCAGAGACCTCTCACGACGAATTCTCTCTCTCTCTTTCGCGGAATTTTTATTTTAAGAAAGGGATGCACTTTTCGTAAATCTGTTTTTTCCCTTTTCCACTGCGTCATCCGGACGAGGTCATTGCTCTCATATCTCTCTGTCGGATCCAGAATCAGTGCTGTCCTTCCTGGGGATATCAGCGTACCCTACTGATCCGTCGGAGTCAATGCAATAGACCTTGTCGAAATATTTAAATTCCCTTTTCCTAAGGAACTCACATCAAGAAACTTTTCCTAAGCAACATCGGTTCTTCTTTGACCCTATGGTGCCGGCGAGTTATGAGGAGGAAGTTTTGAGGGCATTTTCGCAGCACAAGGGCCGGTGTTTCAGACTCTCTACATGTTTTCTTGATTTGGAAACCGATATAACAATACATTTTGCATAAGATCTTGAATCATGCTTGCAGCTTGACAGATTACTTCATCAAACCTTCCGTTTATGTGCTAAAAACTATAGTATTCGAAATATAATAACATTGAATAGGCGAAAAGTATTAAATTACTACAGAAAGAAGTAATTTATCAACTAAACAATCAGAGTGAGTAAAGCGTAAGTGGTTTGATTTTCTTTGTTCATTGATAAAACAAATTGTATTTTTTTAAAATTAAAATTTGCCATCGAATAGATAAATATTCCGTTAAATTACACCACAGCAAGGTATATTTTTCACACCAAATAATGTTTTTAAAAACAAAGACATTTCCAGATATAAATTAAAAAAAATATATTTCATAAAAATCTTACTCAGATCCTAACACGCATTTTGGAAAATAAACAACAAAATTTAGGATTTAGCAATGTAGCATCATCTTTCTAGCAATGTAGCATCGTCTGACTAGCTAGAGCAGCCTAAAGTGGTTTTACATAAAAAAAACAAACAACAGAGTTTGTTACTTATTAAAAAAATATATAAATGCGAGCCAGGCCATATATGGGTGAGAATTAGCTATAGGAACTTAATGATCTGAACGATACTGTGGAATATCATTTTATTTACATTATTTTGTTTTCTTATCTATGGAATTCAAACGTTTGTTCACAAATAATTTATTTCCATGTCTTACAAGCAGCAAATAGATTTCAGTAATGTCACAGGTGCATAATTAAATGATTATATTTACTAGAGGAATTTAATCGTCCGACCAAGCAAAACACCTCCAGGAGCTCAGATTAATATAAAGCCTAATCACTCATTGTGCTTTAATCATAAGCGCTATTTTATTACATGGGCTTAAAGGTTAGGAAGGAGCCGAGGGGCCGCGCAGTAGTAAATCCCTGGCCATTCTTCAATCCCCACCCCGGGCGGAGGCGGGTTATTTGTTTTGGTAAGCGAGGAGATAAAAAGGAAACGGGGAGATGGTATAAAAGCGGTGGAACCAGAGTACGGGTGGTCGCTCCGGTAGTTCCTAATTGACAAATTGCCATCTCATTACAAGGTGTGATCCGCGGCGCGTGGGTAGCCCTGTGTGGCCCGAACACACACGAAGGTCCCCGAGCGGCGCGTGCCGGCCGATCCCTTCCGAATTCAGCCGAACCTACCCGACCACTCACGAAGTCCCTGCTCGCGTGCCGCCGTATGTGTGGTCTTCTGTACACGTGCCCCTGGTTCATGTGTGGTCCTCTTTGCTCTTCCCGACACATTTTCTTCCCTCTTTTAGCAACTACTGCCATATTTTTTTAAAAGCAGGCTTTAATCACATTATTTTTCCAAACTCAAAATTAACTTGGGATACTTTTTATCATGATTACATAAAAATAATTTTTTATTACTTTCACTTACCTATAAATGAAATATATAGGAAGTGAAAGTATTGCGATCGTGAAAACTTTTGACTTCCGGTTTTCAACGGCAATACATAATTGGGGTCCATTGAGTCCAAATAACCAAGACCCGCAAAATGGTCTGTGTGTGTGTGTGGGTATATGAACAGACAAACTCAAAAACTATTAAACGTACGAAGCTGAAATTGGGTATTTGGTGTACGTATATTCCCCCAATTTGACAGCAAAATTTTTATTTAAATTGATCAAACGGAGGGGGGTACCATATTTAATGAATTTTGTCTAATTTTTGCGTTTTTTTTCAATTTTCTCAAAAACGGCTCAAACGATTTTGATTAAACTCGGTATTTGATGTATATGCCCTCGATGTGACAGTGAAAATTTAATCAAAATTGATCAATAAGAGGGGACACTTTACTTAATAAATTTTGTGTCATTTTTACTCAAAAACGGATCAAACTGGGTATTTGATGTATTTATATGCCAAAGATGTGACAGCCAAAAAAATCATCAAAATTGGTCAAACGGAGGGGGGCACTTTATTAAATAAATTTTTTCTCATTTCCAAGTTTATTTTTTATTTTTTCAAAAACGGCTCTATTTTGATCAAACTGGGTATTTGATGTGAGTATATGCCCGCGATCTGACATCCAACATTTAACATCCCTTGTTATCACTGGGGGTATTTACTTTAGAGAGTAAATACGTGAAGCTCAAATTATTTAAAGCATTTACGGTGTGAAAAAATATTGTATAAGATAATCTTGCACATCTTAAGGTGCCTTTACACTCTAGGAACTTTACCTTCGAACACCACCCTCGAACAACCTTCGTGAAATCTTCACGTCGACTGTTCGGGTGCTCTAGGTACTTCATCTGTTCGCCTGGGTTCGGGGGTAGCGCTATTATCACTTTTGATTTGGGTTTTTCCTTAAGTGACAGGAGTTGTTTGTGATACTAGTGTAATTTTTTATACGTTGTAATTCGTCTCCTATTTTTTTATTTTTCAGATAATATAAAATACATTTATTATGGAGATTTTTTCTTTATCATAAGATAGCGTTGGGTGCGTCAGCCATATTGGTTCGCTTAACGGCACGTGAAGTATAAAGGGCTGTTCGTATAACTCAGGTACGGCAAGGTTCGTGGGAGAATCTGTTCGAAGGTGAGGTTCGTAGAGTGTAAAGGCAACTTAAATCATTCTGCAGCCAAACCACTTTCATGAACATTGTTTGACTCCAAGTGCTTCGCTTACCTTTTATCTCACCTTGAATTATTGTCATCAGAAAATACTCCTCAACCGTCCTATGCGGCCAAGACTTTCTAGCGATCATATTCAGTGTATGTAAAAACATATCATGGATCCTCAGAAGACGTAGAAGAAGATCTGCCTGGGGACAAAGATCAAAAGCCGAAGACCAGGTGCCCCGTCGTGTGGGGGCCACTCCATACAACAATGTCCTTCCTCCTTGATACGGTTCCGTTTTAGATTTTCCTGATAAGCCAACTATTGGCTGATATAAAAACAGAAAAATGGTGATGAAATAAACAAAATCACAATGAAACTGATTATTTCTTGTCAATAGTTCATAGCATCAATGATCAAATCATTTTTTCGATTAATCTTTTTGTATATCGATTAATATTTTCGTTTAGACTTTATACTCCTAATAAGAATGCACCTGATAATGGTCTTAGATTAAAATTATATATGTAGGTGTTTCTTATTATTTGATAGATATTGAATATATGACTAGGACTTAATTTATTAAGGTGCTAAACAAAGGCTTTGGATTTGCCAGTTATGGTATAGAAGCTTGTAAGCGAACTACGATCTTAATGAATTATTTAATTTTATTGAAAATATTATAGCCAAATAAAACGGTCTTATTAATTAGCTTTATCACATTAAGACCAGCATCCCGAATAACAAATTATTTTGTTTAGGTCACTACTCGATTCAATACATAAATTCAAGGATGAGTTCTGTCGGTTCTTTTTAGCTTTGGGTTAAATCTTCAAGTGACGCACCTTTAAAGGAGAATAATTGAATAGTCAAGCTACAAATACGGTCATCCCACTTATGCGAATTTTCAGTGAGCCTGCGTTGTTCCCTGTAAGTACATTAACATGGATCATCTTTTTCACTATCGTGTACGTTAGCCTAGTTGTTTAACGTTATCATGCTGTCTTAGATGCCAAACTTCGACTGATTTTTAAAAGAATAGGCCTGCTCCCGTCACTTTTTAATCGATTTCTTAATGTATTTCTTTCTTAATACCGAAGAACTTAAGCGTTGGAAAAAACATGAAACCAATTGATGAAGGAGATTCTACCTCTTTTGGTGATAAAAATGACGTGGCCATGTTTGTAAGTACCTGGACTATTTAAATACTTCACATTAATATTAGGGTCTCATCATACAGGCTTGGTTCATTTGTGTGCACTGAAAATTAAATAATAAACGCATTCCAGGCTAGAAATGTTTACATCGAAGGTACCTATCTAAGAAACATAGAACCATTTACATATAAACTTTTTCCTATAACCACATCGATGTACAAGGAGCACGAGAATATAATGTAAAGGGTGTATATAATGTAGGATAAGTATAAAAATTAACCACCAAAAAAATCGAAAATGCCTTATTTAAGACATTTTTCTGTGAACTTTAAATTTTTCAACCATTGATAAGTGAAAGGAATTCTACTTTTATAAATTTAAATAAAATAAAATAGATGAACAAAAAAATCCTTATAAAATTACTAATATATTTATATTATATATAAACTATATATATTTATATATATATAAATTTAATTAATATATAAATTATATAAAATTTATATAAATACTAATATATTTATATTATATATAAACGGATGAGGAAACGGCTGTGATCAATTTTTAAAAGTAAATAGTATTTTTATTTTCTCTGTGATTCATATTCACTTACCTTAGTATGAATTTTTTATTTGATTTTTCTAGTGTAGAATCCCAAGGTCATCAACGCATTAAGTCTGTGAATATAAAAGGGCTCAATAAAGTATGGATCTTGACTGATATTAAAAAAAATAAAAAAAGACAAATAAATTAGAGAAAGAGAGAGAAAAATAAATTAATATTTTTAATTTCACTTAGTTCACATCAATTAGAATGAGACAGAAATAATCAATGTGGGTTTCGTTTGCAAAATATGACTTATTAGTTTATTGCCTAGGAGAGAAAAATAGGGGAAATATAAGTGTGTAGCAAAAAATAATAGGGGAGACTAAAAAATAATAGATGCTGTTAGTTTACAGCAAAAGAAATAAGAAATATTTAAAAATAAATAATGACAAAAATAATATATTATTGTTCATATATGATTGTTGTGTATGAGTATTCCTTTTACCTAATTTTAGCTTAATAGTAACTATTTATTCTTGAACTCCCTCAAACTATACGTCTTCGAGGGGTTTCTCTTTACTATCCTACTGTTTAAAAATTTGAATGGTTTCAGGAAAAGTTTACATTTAAATGGTTCTACGTTTATATATACCATTAAATACTAATGAAATATCGATTGGGGACCTATTAGAGAATCGAGAAAAAGAAGGCGATGGCTATTTAAATGAGGCCCGCCGCAAAGAGGTGACAGGAGGGACAGAAGTGTCAAAGCAGTGCATTGAGGGCGGCGAAGTCAGAAGACCATTTGGTGGTGCCCCCCTGAGTTTGTATTTGTGGGCCCTGCCTTTGTGGGCCGGCTGTTCGCGACCGCTCGGACAATGGCCTGGGGATGTTTGTAGCAAACAATACTCACCGAGATTGCTCAACAATTCCAAAAGCCACCTCAACAATGGTGCCTGGGAGGCCGCTCCCCCCCTCCTTCAAATCCTCCCTCTTTCAACCTCTCTGTCTTGACCTGGACCACGCTGAGGGCGGAAACCGCTTGTTCTATCTCCAAGATGGCACAACTGCTATAAATCATCCAGGAGACGTTAAATTCTATCTTGCAGCTCAATAGAGAAATGTATGGTTACTTACTCAAGGTATTAATGGGAATCGAATTGATATGCATGGATCTGTATTGTTCACATCAATAATACTATTAGAAATTCTCATATTAAAAATTTAAAGCCTAAGAAATGAAAGCACTTTCACTAATCTGTACGAAGTGCTGCTCTTTATTTCACTAAAAAATTGATTAGATTATTGATCATCTATTTATAGAAGTGGGTCGAACACAATACTTGAGATATTGTATGTTGACATTCTATAGCACTTGGATAAAATGGAAAATTTATATACAATCTTTTAATGAAAATCTTAAATTAATTACAAAATTAAATATTAATTATATTATAAATCATAATTAATAATTATTCCAACCTTTGTTCGTAATAATTTATGGTTTCATGACTCTTAACTTTTAAAAACAAAGGACAAGGACAACCCAGGAACTGCTGATGGAAATCGGTTTGTCCAAATCTCATGATGTGAACGAGAGGATGTTGTGGGTAGAGCATGCAGTTCGTTGCAATCCATCTGGAAGCCTCTAACTCTACAATGAATGAATGCCTTAATAATAGTAGGCAAGATGCCTCTTGGTAGGACAAAAATCAGGTGGATTGATAAATTCAACAATGCCGCTACAGAGCTGCACGTAACAAATTGGATAGAAGCCCTAGAAAGGAAGAGGTAGAGAAGGTTGAGGCTTGTAAAAAAAGATCATGGAATAAAATAGTACCCTGTTCCTTACGAATAATAATGACGTACAATTTCAATCTTCCACATCCTAAGTAAGCCAAGGCACCTCAATTGGGGGTCACCTGTGATGTAGTGGTTAGCATAGAAACATACTATACTAAAGGTCGCGGGTTCGCGTCCCGAGGTGGCCCTAGGATTTTTTAATGGGAGTAAAAAATCCTTGTCTACGCCGTCCCTCGGATAGGACGTAAAATGGAGGTCCCGAGTTTGTACGATGTCGGGTAATCTGGTTAAAGATCCCAATTCTAATTATACAAAATTTATAGGCAAAATTTAGGTCTCCCACAGTAGCATCGTCCGATTACCCTTAGTGGCATAAAGTGACGTTAAACAAACAAACAAGGCACCTCAATTGCTAATAAACCTGCCTAATTTCCTCCCCAGTGTTCACGCATTTTGGATGTGTCACTGTAGGGTTTTAATGCATATGAAAAAGTGAATAGATTCATCTCTCACCTTTTAGGCTATACGATGACTTTCCCGGACGTTGTGAAGGCGTGGATTAATGCTGAGTTGTGAAAAGGAGTGGAAAAAAGGAATTAACTCCAGAACTTAACCTATTCTACTTGTCAGGAGCAAGGCGTTTTCCAAAGCGTTAGCCTCAAGGCCACTTCTTTCACTAAAAGTTATGGATGTAGATGCTGAAAATTTATATCCTACGTACTAATACACACGCAACCATTTGGCTACCGGCTTTTGAATAAATTCATGATCTGCTTGCTGGTATTAGTCCCAGGGATCTTCCATTGTAAGCATGTGTCTCACCTGTTCAGTGTATCATACTATTTCTAATTTCCATTTCTTAGACTAGTGACCGCCCCGTACAACCCCCTCCCTGATATGTGAAACCTGAAGTCAATAAACCGTTCCCATAAAATCCCCCATATCTCTCCCTTACTCAATAGGTAGAAGTTCCAAATCATGTAAGCTCTTCTCCTTTTTATCTTCAAAAATTTACCTACTGCTTCATCTGTTTAATTTATAAGCTCATGAAAGGGACCAGAATACTTTAAATTGTAACAAAAATAAGAAGAAAATTTAGTTTGGAGCAGAGCAGTTCAGTGAGTTGTACTAGTGTCAATATCAAGCTGCTACTATTCTGATGCATCATCTGTGGATTGACCCTGAAGGTCGAGAGCATACCCAAGCTTTTAGGAAGTAGGTACTCTTATATATAGTTTATTATGGTGGAAGACCTTTATTATCTCAGAAGACCTTACCTGGCCATATATACCACACTGAATTTTTTGTAGAGGTATAATCCTCTGTATTGTAACAGGGTGGGAAGGTAGATATTTATTCAGTGGGTCTGCCATCAATAAATTTCATCCGCCCAGCGGAGATTCGAACCGACGCCGCTGGTGCAGCGGTAGTCCAAGAAATACTTCTTCCATACACACCCGAGGTCGTTTGTTCGTTTTATTGGTACTTTAAGGTGTTTAAAAAATGATGAACAGATTTTCTCTTACTTGTACTGTTATCTTTTTTTTTTTTTTAAAGAAAACTTTAGTTCTCCTATCCCTTATGTTAATTCTTTTATTACCCAGTGATTCAATACTAAAGAAGAAGCAGCCGGATCGGAGAGCTCAAGTAGAGGCAGTTTTTGCTGAAGATATTTAATTAGCCGTGGTACAAGAGAGAAGACTGCTATTAGCCCGGATTCCCACGGTCACTCTAATGGCCCCCCACCGGAATGTCCACGGAGGCCCTGATAGCTTGTACAGATTACACGCTCGCTCTTACATCGTCACCTCCTCCATGCTATACTACAATACATGCAGCCTACTAACTACGATTATCTTACCTGTATTTATTATTTATGTCTGGATATGTGTATAACTAATATATACACACTTATGTAATAAACTATCAGACCAAATTAAAAGAACACCGAAGTGTTTCTTTTTATCTGATTACCTATAAATCTTTATCGGTCATTCATTGTGGTTGTTAGTAGAGAATTAAAATGATATATTATTATTTAAATACAGATTTACTCAGAATTTTGGTTTCTTTAATTGAATTGTAAAATACTCTATTTTCATTTTACTTTTTCTTTCCAGTTAACGTTGTAAAATTTTTCATTTAATACTTTTATCGTCTAGGATTAAAAATTGATCAAAGAAGGATAATTCATTGAAGATGAGGAAATGTGTGGAGTGACTGTAAAAGTTAATGTTCAGTTTGTAACGAAAAATAAATAAACAAAAAAAAAATTTTTTTTTTATTTAATAAAACTCATTAAGTAATAATCGAAGAGGGCTTAATATATTTTTGTATATAATTAAAATATGTGTTGTTTTAAAAGCTTTGTATTAGTTTTTTTATTGATATAATATTTTTTTATTTAGCTATAAAAATAATTATGTTTTATTTTAAAAGAAGAGACGGGACCGAAGTAATTAATTGAAAAACAGCTGTTATTAAGGCATTTGTTTTTTTTTAAAAACAACGAAGGAAAATACAGGGAGATGTTCGCTAGCGTTCGAGGAGTGATGATAAAATGAGACTGTTTTAGTGATTAACGTAGTTGTAGTCTATACCGCTAAATATCAGAGAATTGAAGAATAGTGGCGTTCACGGAAGAGATTCCGGTGACGAGAATCGCCCAGCCGAGTGGCTACTGGCAACAAAGCTACGAGAAGACAGGCGAGTTAAGAGAACATACTGGAGATATTTTTCTTTTAATTTCTTTGTTAAACCTTGCTTTTTTTTTATTGTATAGTTGTTATAAGTTTAAATTGTTTGTAGTTGTGTGAATAGAGTTAGATTTTGATCAGGCCTGACTACAGAGATTGTGAGTAAATTTTATTTTTAATATCATAGTGTAAATATAGTGTTAATTAAAAGTTTTTTTATTTGAGTTTAATTTGTTTTGTTCAATTTCTTTTTAACTTACCATTAAGTAGTTCATAAGTGTAAATTGCAAATTGTATTTTATGTACAGCCCTCTCCGAGGTTTTAAGGTAATCTTCACTTATCAAATTTAAATTATTTTTTATATTCAGATTGCTTTAGGTTTTCGCTATTTCCTTAAAATAAATAGCGTGGCGCCCCTTAATTTATTTCAATTTTTTTTAATCACTAGTCATTTAAGAACCCGCCCGTCTCCACTGAGCTACCACCTTTTTTGTTACGATTGTTTTATTTATTTATAACCAATTAATTTTTTTTTTAACGTAACAAGTTCTTATTCCTTATTAAATTTGTATAAACAAGATTCATAAAATAAAAGTATTAAGAGAGGAAATTACGAATTAAAACAAAAGGCAGGCCAGATTGAACAACAAATTCATGATTTATTCGAGGTGTTATTTGTGACCGTTGAATTTGAAGAAAAGGGTGGATATTGTCTATTTTGCAACGCGAAACAGGCTCTGCTCATAATATTTTTTTTTTTTTTAGTAGTTTTATTCCAGTGAATAAATAATTTTACTGTTTCTAAATAATCTGTAATGGAGCCCATCGATACGTGGGGTATACAATCCTTAGGTAGTAAGCAGCAGTACAAAAAAAGGAAATTGTCCGAACGGTAATTTTTAACGATTGAATTCTAATGAAATAAAGATTTCTTTGAAAGAAACAACAGACCAGGTTATAAGTTGTCCATCATGCCAGCTAGGATCGGCCCCGCCTTCATTTCATCAATAATTTATCATTTTCTTCGCGAGGAGTGAATGCCGTCCATCATCTGCCGAATTCAAATGGTGGAGTCTTCGGCGCATTTTCCGTTGACGCTAAACAGTCAATTTGACGCTCAGGCTACGCGCACACTGAGACGCAGGCGACGCAGAGCAAAGCAGAGAAGTTTTAGTGAAGCGTGAATTAGATAAGAACCGCGCACATTGGGCCACATGACAAGGCAGCAGAGTTTCCTACCTACCACACGTATTGCAAAAACTGCTCTGCTCTGCGTCGCCTGTGTTTCAATGTGCGCCTTACCTAAGGCTCTTATTGTGGCACCATGGAAATACTGCGCTCGTCTCTGACATGGCCGTCTCTTTCGGGGAATGCGGGAACATAGTACGATTGGTTTTATTTCATTTTGATTAGCTTTTGGTTGTCTCATTTTTGAACGTTGGTGGTTTGACGAATGCAATCACTGTCTCTATTCAAGACCCAAAGCAATGTAATTCTAGGCTAATAAATTCTCAATAAATAAAGTTGATCGTAAACACTGCCTAAAAGCAATGATTAAATCAGTACCACAGTTAAGTTGATGCTTAATTATATAATAATTAATTGGAATTTCTGATTAAATGATATATTATCAAAAACAAAAAAAGAAAATTAGCTAAAATTGAATATAAAAAAAAAAAAAATATGGTTTATATGAAACAGCAGTTTTGACAGATTAATTTAAGAGGCAGATCTCTGTATTATACTTTATTGATAATTGAATGATCGCTTAACGAAACTGGAGACTTAATGCCACCAATCGCCCCCTCCGTATCTCCATCCACCACAAGCAACCCAATCCCAACTTAACAAGATGAGTAATGCTTGTCCATACCAATACTTCGGAAGAACAGTTCTATATATACTCATCGATAACGATATTTAAAAAATTATAGTAATTTAGCCAACAGAGATGGAATTGTTTGATAAAACGTGGAAATAGGTTCATAGGGACATATTTCATTCGGAAGGGTTAAAGGTTGTGGATTTATAAATTTTAGCAAGAACAACAGTATGTGACAGAGATAAAGAGCTGAATTTCAAATAAATTTGATAACACGCTGTTACCAAATCTTAACTTGGTGTGCCTGGTCAGATTTTTCAGTTAAAAGGTTTAATTTTCAGATTACTTTATGTTATCTGCTTGGTTTTCAAATAAGACTAAAAATAAATTATTTTTTTCCTTTACCTCCTCCTTACTTTTAAGAAAATAAATATTTCTATAATTCAAATAATCATCCTTAAATTGAAGAAAATATTAGAATTACCAATTGAAAATACATTAATGTGCTAGATGTTGAATCCTCTTCCATTTTCACATATATTTCAGCATGAATTATTTAATCGAATTGTGTATATTTTGAGTTACATGCTTTTAAACTCTGGCAGATTTACACTACATAGTCACAAAAAATATCCTGCTAGGTTTCAACATTGATATCATAATTTTTTTAAACCTGCCAATCTTTTATGCTTGCTGAAAAATGCATTTTTATCTCCTGCAAGAGTAGTATATGTTTCAAGTACAAACAAATTTGAGAGTATTTCAAATTCTCTAAAAATAAATGGAGCCTACATCTACTTACAAGTACAGTGAAACCTCTAAATAGGGGACAGCCATGTTGACTCAATTATTGTCCGTTAATAAAAGGTGTCCTTAAAGTAGAGGGAGCGGGGTAGCCCACTGGTAAGGCAGTGGATTGCTGTGCTTAAGGTCCCGAGTTCGAATCTGACATGGCTTATGATATCTTTATTATTCTGCCACAGTTTGTCTCGTGGGCCGAGAGACCCTCCTGGGGCAAACCCAGCCTCTATAATGTGGGTACCCTTAGTTGAAAAATTAAGGGGGAAAAACCTAGCGGTTGAGCGTGATCACGGTCAAATCACCTCCTTGCACGACCGCTGACCAAGAAACAGTACTTTTCCTTACATAGTACTGAACCCAAAACTCTTCATGGGTTGTAGTGGTACAGGTCCTTAAAGTAGAGGTTTATTAAATTTTGTTTATGTAAATGTATTCATAAAACAGTAAGTACCTACATATTCGTGTATGTAGATGTAATAGTGGTACATTGGTTCAAATTAAAATACATACAATGCCTTTATTAAAAAATGGTTTTATTGCACATTTACAAAAGAAATTTCACTCACAAAAGTTGATAGATTTGATTTGAAGATTATTACAATGTAGTTTTACCATAACAAAATTGGGTCTCAATAAAACAATTACATAATAAGAGAGCAAACTGAAGAAATGTCTAAGTACCAGCGGGTTTCAAAAAACTTTCCAAAGTTTTTAAAGTCTTACATTTTTTTGATGATTAGACTCTAAAAGAATCTGTGCACTTGGCCGGCCACTTTTTTCGTAGTCATCAATGATTTTCTTTTTTTCTTTTAATGAAAACCTATCACGTGTTGGAGAAATGTTGTTAGTTTAAAGATTTTCAATAAACTGGTTCAAAATGAAAATAAATTTTCACCCTACGCAATGCTCTGTAGAAAAGGTGAGAAAAGGGGGAAGGACAGGAAGTGACTCTGTTTACTGAGTATTAGATGAATTGGACTAAAGACTCAAGCATTCTCGGAAAATGTTTGAAACAAATTTACACTGTCCTTTAACTAGACAGAAAACCCATTTTCAGACAATTTTCTCTGTCCGTGTCCTCTATCTAAAGTGTCCCTTAAAAAGAGGTTTCAAAAGCATTGTTTCCGTATATCCAGCACCAGTGCAATTGAAAGTTGTCCCATAAACAGAGGTGTCCTTTGAAGGGAGTGGTCCTTAACGAGAGGTTTCACTGTACTAGTCTATGCTACGACTAGTGTAGCGCAAAAAATGACAGTATCGAGTTATATCGATACTTCCAATATATCAAATTAAAAGTATCAAGACTTTAGACATATCGGATAAAAAGTATCGGTAATGATATCAGTACTATCGGAAGCAAAGTGTCGATACTTCTCAATATCGAAACAGCCTTAATCGCAGTATCCAAATCTGGACCAATTTTACTAACTGAAAATATTCATGATTTTTAAAAATTTTTAGTATTCATCCTACACCGTACATATCATATTTCACCACAGTGAAGATATAGAGGAAAAATAAATTATTTTTCAAAAATAGTTCTTATTTTTCATATGCATTTTGGTATTTACTATTATAGATTTGTTCTAGTTCTCTTTCACTATGCGTAGGAAAGGAATATCCGGCCCTGATCTGAGAATACCATTAAGTTGATAAATCGTGTTCCAGGGAGCACACGACTTCCTTTATATATTGAAATATGGTCTGCTTTGCCGCTCTTTTAATGTTGCCCACGTCGCTTGCTTGCTACAACAGCTTAGCGAAAACCCAAAACCGGTCTCGTTCAAGCTCTCAGGATCAGAATGGGAGTTATCTGTGTCACAATATTTGTAACCTGGCCCTCTTCAGATCTACCTTGCTACTATTTCTCAACAGTTGCTTCGATTGTGGGATCTAAATATAGAAAAATATGTTAATGGAGGGTCTGCTCTGATATGAATCTGACTATTCTCCAAATATCAGCAGTACATTACCGCTTTGAGATTATTTTGGGGTGCAGGTGCTGGAACGGAGAGTACTGAACAGTACTGTTCTTCTCAATCCGCAGCTACCTTTTGTTTCTACAGTCTCACAACCATTTCTTGGAGATTTTCCTTCACATCATCCATTCATTTCAGGCGTGGTCTATCCCCGATGTTTTCCCTATGCATGCGTTTGAAGATCTGCTTTCTTCTATAAGATCCGCATCTCGGATCCTTTTTTTTTTACATCCAGCCTTCCATTCATTTTATAATTTATTGCAATGGGACAACTCTTTTGTTAAGTTCTATTTTTAAAATGCTTATTATACGGCTAAAATAAATATGTTGTAAAAAGTTAACGCACCCTAGAAAACACTAAGCCACAAAGTAGACTGAATGACATTTCATAATTTTAGAATATCAATAAAAAACTTTTACAAGCCACAAAGTAGACTGAATGACATTTCATAATTTTAGAATATCAATAACAAACTTTTACAGTGACTTAAACTTTTTGTTTTGCAATTTTAGAATCAAGAGTTATCCATTTTAAAAGAAGATGCCAGATAAATAAATTGATTATTTTACAAAATATGATTATTCCGGACAGGTTTGCTGTTATGTAATTATAAATCATCGACGCATCTACATAATCTTCCAGTTTTCCAGTTCAAAAAAGTTAATATTGATAGTACGTTGTTGGTGATATTCATCATACTAATTATCATATGCATAATTTTTAAAGAAAACCCACTCTCTAGATGGGCCCTAGATGGGGGAAAGAGTAAACCTGCCTCCCCCCCTCACCCACCAGCTTCATCTTCAGTAAGGGGCTCTGCAAAAACAAGGGCCTCGAAAACATATCTCACCCAGAGGCCCCTTGGTCTAGGTACGCAACTGAGCCCAGATCCGTAACTTTACTGATGGAGGGCGACCCGCTTTATAATGCTTGAGCCGAACGGTGGCGGTTCGAATCCGCCCAGGGAGGGTTGACTTTTATTTCGTGGATGTCCCAAGGAATAAATCTCGACCTACCCACCATGGTTGGAGTAGGTTGGATACACCTATAGAGTAACCCCCCGTATGCCAAATAGGTAAGGGTGCCAAAAAAAAAAAATATACTTAACTAAAAATATTTCAAACCAAAAAGATTCTAAAGATGGCATTTATTATTAAAAGAATTGATGGATTTAACTAAATTGTTTTCTGAAAATCTTATACAAAATTACAACGCAAAAATCAGTCACAAAAACTCAGCAGTAAGCTGTTCTGTTTGTTTGTTTTAACGTTACTTTATGTCACTAAGGCTAATCGGACGATGCTACATTGGGGGTCCTAAATTTTGCCTATCCAGGTATAATTAGGATAGGGATCTTTAAGGAGAACCTGCCATTGTACAGGCTCGGGACCTCCATTTTACGTCCTATCCGAGGAACGGCATAGACAAGGATTTTTTACTCCCATCCTCCTCGGGACGCGAACCTGCGACCTTTAGTAGAGTAAGTTTCTACGCTAACCACTACACCACAGGTGACCCCAGTAAGCTGTTCTTTTACGGTGGAAAGCAACCACGGGCGTCACCATCGGGGGAGACAGGGGGTGGGGACGCGTCCAACCCAATATTTTGGCAGGAGGCAACTACCTACACTTTGAGACATAACTTGGCAAGTTTTCAGAGACCAAGTACCCTTAAAATACGTCGTTGGAGGAGAAATGAAATGTCCCAATTTTTTTACATTTTTATCTACCCTACCTATATCGTCCCCTCCAATAATTTGATGCTGGTGACGCCCATGATTACAACATGTGCTTCTCTTGCGGCTGTCTCTTTCCGAACGAGCGATTTGAATACATGTCCGAAAACACGTTGGAAGACGTCAAAGCTAGGAAACAAATGTTCGTATTAATTTAATAGGCTCGATTCCATAAGCCTGGCTCCAATAATCAAAGATACTTTTCGTTCTTAGCTGTATTTACTGTTTTCTTTAGAAGCTAATACATCGCAAGCGCTGCCTGTTCGCTTGCTTCCGAAAATCTCATACATCTCCTTTCCAGAACTTAGTCAACTTTTGTGCGATAAATAAATAATCTATTTCGTTCATTTCTGCTTTGTCAATCAGAAAAGAAGAGGTCGAAATTACTCGTTCAGTCTGTTCCTCTAGATTGAAGAGTGGTTTAAATGGATAATTGGATACTTAACTTCAGGGTGTGATAACTTACCTCTATATCCATATTATCATTTATAGTTATGTAAACAATAAATTACGTAATACAGCGAGTTCAAGTCCTCAAATAAATCACCGAAACTTAGATGGACTTAAAAAAAAGTTTATTTATCAACAACAATGTTTACAATTAACAAACAACTGAACTATTACTAATAAACTATTGCACTAATCTATCTTATCTAAGATCTCTTGACTAACTACCGGGATTGGACTCTCCGCTAGAGGGAAAAGGAGGGGTATTTATACTGAGTCAGGGAAAAATTGCTGACTCTATGAATTAACTTCTATTTGGCTACCATAAATCCTCCCATCCGAAGTTCTCGAGCTCCGTGAGAGAAGAAGTGGGTGGATGCTGTTGGTAGAAGTTGTAGGCTGGAGTACAAGTTCTTCCTTTGGGCTTGGTGCAGCATCTTCTTGATTTGCTTGAGAAAGAATACTTGAGGACTTGTACAATGAATACAAATTAAAAATCAAAAGATATATTACAAAAATGCTTGAAATTATTGAGAAATAATTCAAATTAATGTGATCTTCATAACCAGTATTCAGGCTTTCAAATACTTCATTACTCAAATTTGGCATTTTTAATTGATCAAAGGTTACATTAAAATATGAATTTCATGAAATGAAGATAATACCTCAGTATACACATAATTATTTCGAGTGTGATTTATAATCTCTCCATTATCTTTTAATTTTATAATAGCCGTTTCTGGTAATGTTACAGGATAAGATGAATTATTTTGGATTGTTATATGCTTAATCTTAAAACTAACAAATATATCAATTACATCTACATAAGTTATATAAGGTTCTGAATTACTAATAGTAGTACTTAAACAATTACTTAAATTATTATGTATAGCATTTTCTATGCATGAATCATTAATTTTATAAATCTTATTACAATAATAATTAGTTTTTATAAAATTAAACTCTCCTTTATACACTTCTGCCTTATCATACAATACCATTTGATTATTTACAATAGTAGTTATGTAATGATTATTCTTTTTTACAGGAACAGATAATAAATATAAAGTACTAAAAGATTTAGCTTGAATAGGTAATTGTATCATGTAATGAACAATATTATTTTTAATCATACAGGATAATTTACTAGTTAACCATAACGTTTCAAGATCAGAGCTTATAAAATTGGAATTATCATTAATATCTATACTTTTTAAAATACTGGAATGTGTTACTCCGATTTTACACATTTCTAATGAATTTTCTATGTCCATAATTACAATAGTGATATAGTTTAAAATGTCATATAATTCGTTTAAATGATTTGTTAATGTAGTCTTGTCTACAACATTTATTAAATTTGCTAATTTATTACTGTTATTATTAATTAATCTAATGTCTTTTTGAAAGGTTTTTACAAGATCTTTATTAATCTGAATCTCATGAGCTATGTTGTGTTCCATACGATAGTTGTTCTCCTCAAGAGTAGTAATTACCTGATCATAATGTGCTTGGTCATCAGAATCGAGGTTTCCAGTGACGTACTTTACAGCTTTCCCAATAAAATTCATTAATCCTCTTTTTCTTCTACTACGCGGTATATCAATAATATTATTAACTTTATCTTGTAGAAATTTCAATTGTTTTGAAATTACATCATATTGGCTATGTTGTTTAAAATTGCTCAAGTCCTTTTCTAATATGGATATTTCATTTATAAAACTTGAAAAATTTAAATAGTGTATTATAGTCTTGTATTTCTGAATTACCTTGGAATCAGACAGTTTGAATGTAACTAATCCTGAAGAATGTTCCGGGTTTATTAGTTCATACTGGAGCGAAGTCTGGATCATCAGAATCAATGTCCATATCACCTTCATTATCTGTAATGTTATTAGGTTTTTTAGATTTTCTTTTTCTTTGGATATTATCTGCATGAACCTTAAGAATTTTGTTTTTATGTTTAAATTTATGAACCTGTCTAAACGGGTTCTCATGTTTATTCCTAGTCCTAACCTTAACATACGGTTGATCTTCTATTTCTTCATTTACCCTATCTTTATTTAATAATTCAGTCCTTACTTCTTTTTCTCTTTCGATTTTACTTTTTATTTCTTGATGAACTAAATTTAATTCTTTATGATATTGATTAATTAAATCCTCCTGAATAATAGATAATTTCTTTTCTGGATCCTTAATGGAACCAAAGGTAATTTCATTTGGAGATAATTTGAGATTTTGATTTAAGGAATTATTATATGTAATAAGGGCTAAATTTAAATTTGAATTTAAATCTCGTTCTTCCCCACTATTTTTATACGTTCGGATGATTTCTATAAGCGTAGAGTGAGCTCTGTTGATGAGCCCAAGCGAGTTAGGATGGTTAGGAGTTGTATAGTATGCTTCGATACCTAAACTTTCCAACAAATTTTGAATCAAGTTATTTTTATATTCTTTTCCATTATCCATCTTGATTCTTATTGGATTGGGGAATAAACTTAAATATTTTGTAATAACCTTAAAAATATTTGTTGCGTTGCAGGCCGCAGTGATTTCAGCATACATTTTCTTTGAAAATGTATCAATAATAGTTACAATATACTTTCGTTCAAAGTGTAAAGTATCTATCATTAATTCCTCGAACGGTCTCATTGGAGTAGGTGTTACTTGAAATTGAGATTTTATCGGTTTCCGATCATATTTAGTTTTTCTACAAATTTTACAGTTGTTTATAAAATGATTAATTTCTTCTTTCATACGAGGGAAATAATATGTTCTCTTAATTTTTTCATAGGTTTCCAAAACTCCTCTATGAAACGATTTACCAATGTGATAATTGTTAATTAACTCTATTTGTTCCTCCTTATCTTCTATATTTAATAATTTAGTTTTATATCTTTTAAATTTAACACTAGGAAATTGTTCCATAATCAAAGAAGACATCTTTTTAAATATTCCTTCGAAATCACTTCTCACTGTTTCTACATTAGGTTCGCAATAAACTCCATAAACTTTATTAGGCATTAATATTTCTGTTAAAGTTTCCTCCAAGTCATTACTCCAGGGGTAAGCGGTTTCAATAAAATAAATATTTTTACCAAATGTCTTTTCTAATCTAATTCTTTTATGTCCCCTTTGTATAAATATTTGATTTTTTTCTACATTGATTGGTTTTGAATTATCTACAATAAATATTTGTTCATTACTGCTTTGTTGTGAATGTTGAGTGTTTAAACTTTCATTGTCGAAATTTGGATCATTTATTTCATTTTCTTTTTCAGAATCATTATTTTCTTCTTCAATATTATTATTTTCTATCTCCATATTATGATCTTCTAATAACGTTTCATCAAAATCAAAACCTTCTGGCGATGTCAATGGCATTTGAGATGTCTCGCCTAGTATTCTGTCTAATTCTAAAGCTGAATCTTCATCTAAATTAAGATTCGTCATAGCATTAACTGTATCAATTTTTACTCTACTTAAAGCGTCAGCTACATAATTAGATTTTCCTTCAATATATTTTATTTCAAAATCATATTCATGGAGATAAAATATCCACTTCATGATTCTTGTGTTATTGTTTTTCATATTAAACAACCATTGCAATGGCTTATGGTCTGTTTGAATTATAAATTTTGCTCCATATAAATACGGCCTAAAATGTTTAGTGGCATAAACAATTGCTAGAAGTTCTTTCTCAATGGTGGAATATTTTTGTTCTGTATCATTTAATGTTCTCGAGGCAAAAGCAATGGGGTGTTCAGTTCCTTCAGTGACTTGGGAGAGCACTGACCCCACACAAAATTGGGATGCATCCGTAGTGACTATCATAGGTAGTTCAAAATTTGGATAGGCTAAAATTGGAGCGTTCATTAAATGAATTTTTAATTTCTCGAAAGCACTTCTGTAATTTTCTGGTATGATATTGTCTTTATCTTTTAGTTGTTGAGTTAAAGGTTTAGCAATATTAGCATAATTATGAATAAATTTACGGTAGTATCCAGTTAATCCAAGAAATTGTCTTATTTCCTTTTCGGTTTTAGGTATTGGAAATTTTGAAATTGCTTCTAATTTCGCAGGGTTAGTTTTTATTCCTTCTGGAGTTAATATGTACCCTAAAAATGGGAGTTCACTTTTAAAAAATTCTGTTTTATCTAGTTGAATAACTAGATTATGTTTGGCTAAAGTTTCAAATATATTTTCTAAATGTTGAAAGTGTTCTTCTACAGTTTTTGAATAAATTATTATATCATCAACATAGACGAGTGCATTAGGTACGTTTGCTATCATTGCATTCATTGCCCTTTGGAAGGTTGGTGGGGCGTTGCAGAGACCGAATGGCATTCTCACGTACTCGTAGTGTCCATTTTCTGTTGAGAAAGCAGTCTTCTCAATGGAGTCCTTTGCCATCTCTATCTGATGAAATCCAGAATCTAAATCTATTGTAGAAAATATTTTCGAACCTTGTAATTTATTTAATAAATCCTCAATATTAGGAAGAGGAAACTTATCCTTAATTGTCTGTTCGTTTAATTTTCTATAATCTATTACTAATCTATATTTCTTTTTCCCACTCGCATCTAATTTTTTTGGAACTAACATTGATGGAGAATTATATGGGGAATTACTTTCTCTAATTATATTTTGATCTAATAATTTCTTTATTTGACTGTTCATTTCTTCTCGAAGTTGAGGAGCAACTCTATAACTCCTTGAATAAATAGGATTCTCAGTTTTTAATTTAATTTGACATTTTAGTAAATTTGTAGATGGTAAAGGTTGCTCATTTGTTTTAATTATGGAAGGATATTTTCCTAATAGATTAATCAAATTTTCTTTTGTATTTTTCTCTATATGGTTTGTCCTAACCATACTGTCAATAACTTTTAAATCTTTTATTAAATTAACATTATAGTTTTCTTCAATTATTTTCCCATTTTTAATTAATTTTCCTTTTATTTTCATTAATATATCATCTCCAATATTCATATCTACTTTTAATTTTCTCATTGATTTCATACCTAATAAGAAATCGTATCCAGGACAGAAATCATAAATTTTAAATGTTACCAATATTTCATCATTGACCCCAAGCTTCGGTCCAATATCCAAGGTTACACTTCCGCTACCTCTTTTGTTACCGGCTGGTGTTATTATAATGAAATCTTCCGATTGTATTTTTATTCCCTCGGGTAAAGAATTTGGATTTATACAATTGATTTCCGCGCCTGTATCGATTAGCCATTCCTTGCCGTTTTTATCCGTAAAATGAGCATCCTTGTCATTGTTTACTAAATTTAGGTTGTACTTCGGGAGGCTTCGCCAAGTTCTAAAAAATTATCAAATTTAAGTTTGAGTTCTTGAATTTCTCTTTCTAGTCTCGCATTTTTTTCTAATAATTCTTGGTCATTTATTACTTCCTGAAAGCATCTTACATTTTCGACCGATTTCATCGAAACGGTATTTTGTGAATCCGGCTTGAAAGGTCTTGAAGGAAATGATTCATGATTCGTTTTATCATTATATCGCCAATTATCCTTCTCATGCCATGCCTGTGGCTTATTATTTCTATGATCCCTATAGTTTTGATTAAATCTTTTTTCCTCAAATTTTTGTCTATCATTATGATAAAATTTATTATGCCCTCTTTCTTCGTTTCTATTTTGGTGATAATGCGGCTTATCATATTTATTATGTTCTTGTTTGTTATGGTTATATTGTGGTTTATCATTTCTATTATTATAATGCTTTTTAGGGTAAAGTTGTTGTAGCAGTGGCAAACCTTCGTTTTGTAATTTTATGCGCAATCTGACTAAATCTTTAGGATCGAAAATCCTCATGTAATTACCCAATTCGATAGGTAAACAAGAAATTACATGATGAGTTATTCTTTCTTTAATATATTTTATTTGATCATCGGGATACGTTATATCGTTATCAATTCTAATTCGGGCAATTAACACTGATAATGCTGATTCTACTCTATTAATAAAATCTATTGGATTCTCAAATCTGTATGGACGCATAGACATTAGCTCATGGTCTAATTGACAAATTGTTTTCTGGTCTCTATAATTATTTTCTATAAAAATTAACAATTCATCTAAATTAACAAAATGTTGGGTTCTAATATGATTTTTAGCTTCCCCCTTTATTTTAGATTTTACTTTGTTTAAAAGAGCGGCATGATTTTCTAATGCTAAAGTATTATTAGCCTTACAAACATAATTAAAAACTTCCCTAACCTCTGTTAAAAACTCATAAACATCTTTGGAGTCCCCATAAAAATCCTGTATATGGTCATAATCCATAGCTGTCATTTTATATGTTATCATTTGTGGTTGTGATTGTTGTTGTTGCAATTGTTGTTGTTGTAATTGTTGTTCTTGTAATTGTTGTTGTTGTACCTCTGAGTCATTCATTTTTGGCTGGTATATTTTTAGCTTACTCGGTTTTAAAAGAAATGACATAAAATAAATATAAACTAAATATTGTTTTAAATATAATAATAAAAAAAAAAAATATTACAAATTTTGTACCTCAAGTATTCTTTAAGTCCTTACGAAGTTTCTGGATTTAATAAAAGTTCTTGACCCGTTTGAAGTGTTGAACACACCTTGAAGCAGCCAGTCCCAGATTCTGTTGTCCAATGACTATTTCTTCGAATCTTCTTAGCCTGACACTCAGAGCTGTTACTTTAAGTAATTTCTTCGCTCTTCTTTCTTCAAGTTAATACGGGTCCCTGAATTCGGGCGCCAAATAAATCACCGAAACTTAGATGGACTTAAAAAAAAGTTTATTTATCAACAACAATGTTTACAATTAACAAACAACTGAACTATTACTAATAAACTATTGCACTAATCTATCTTATCTAAGATCTCTTGACTAACTACCGGGATTGGACTCTCCGCTAGAGGGAAAAGGAGGGGTATTTATACTGAGTCAGGGAAAAATTGCTGACTCTATGAATTAACTTCTATTTGGCTACCATAAATCTCGAAGAGAAAAATAAGATGAACGTAATTTCTAAATCTGTCCCGAAATTACGAAACGCTTTAGTATGTATTGAAGAAAATTTATAATTCCCAGTAAAATGAAAGGAATAAGAAGTTGGAAGGTATTTTTGTTAAACTAATCCCCTTCTAAACAAGAAAAAAACATTAATTCTCCAATCCCGTGGTACCTTTTATTGATATGACTTCACCAAACAAAAAGTCCCAATTTGCTTACCAATTATTACTTACCCAATTATCTGTACTTTGTAAGGATTTTTTATTTCGTGGTCAGATGTCATGTTAGGAGGTGATTTAAACAACACCATCACAAAAACTAACGCGTTTTCACCCAGAGTTATTTATTTAATTAAGATCACCCACTTAATTAAATAATTAATGCTGGGAATGGCCTATGAGAGTCTTTAAACAACAAGGACGAGCCACGGGAGGGCATTTATCTTCACCCCTTCCTAATAAATGTTTTAAATTACTGGTTAATTAAAAACGTTTTGAAAAATGATTGAACTTCAACTTAATTTTAGATTTTAAGAGAAAATATTTAATTTTTATTCCAAATTAAATTAGATTTTTATAATGTAATTTTTAATAACTTACAAGCAAGAAAAGAAAGTGACATGAGCTGAGAGCAACGTAGGTGGGATGTAAACTTAACCTTCTCCTAACTAGAACCTTACCAGTTGTTATAATAGTGTAATCTTGAAATGGATGAATTTAATACAGAAGATATAATAGAACCAATTGGTTTAGGATGCTCGCTTGAAAGATTTGTAGAATGGAAAGAGATTTTAGATCTCGTCACTTCATTAAAAGAATCTACAGAAATTATAGATCAACCTGTAAATGGTCGTTCTAATGCAGAAAAGCCTTATGAAAGGTTTAGGTATATTGTCGATCAATACAAAGAACAGCCTCATCTATTAGACACCTATTTGCCGCAAATTTTAGATGAAATAGTTTTCATTGTAAGAGGCAATAACTTTAGTGAAAGAAGTAAACACCTAGCATTTCAGTATATGCGTTTAATAACAAATGTGAGGGGCACAAAAGTTATTCTGCAACATTTGCCTCACTCTGTAAGTATTAGGTAATACTCTCTAATATTTTAGTAACAGATATGAGAGTTTATCCTTTATTGCTTTAGGCCCAAGATCTAGAACCTGTCTTAACAATGCTTGAAAGTCAAGATGAAAAAGATAATAATAATTGGGAAACACGATACTGCTTGATTCTTTGGTTATCAATTATTGTGAAAATACCATTTCACATGTCGAGACTAGATAGCAATGATGTTGGCAAAGATTCTACAGTTATCCAAAGGTATTGACTTTTTATATTTCTACTGCCAAGCACTTATTGAAGTGACAGATCAATAAATTGGTAACAATAGTTACCTGCGTCAATAGCTATGACCTATTTAAATTATGACAAGCTCACCTCATCATTATTTTTCATCTGTGTTCATATGAGTAACTGCTTGGCATGAATTAGTTTACCTGGATATGGAAAAGAATAAAGTTATTGTTTATTATTGGAACATTATTACAATTTTTTTCAGATTATATAACATCTGCAAAAAGTATGCTATGGTTGTCGATCTGTGTAGAGATGCTTGTGCTTATTTAACCTCTCAGTTCCTCACTAGAACAGACACCAAAGATTGTTTGTTGCCCGAGTATTTTCAGTGGGCCTGTGATGTAAGATTCATCAATAATACAATATGTATAATCAATCTATGTAATATTTTATATACAATCACTTTAAATTTTGTAACTTATGTCTTATAATTTTAGTTAATTACTCAAGAAGATTTAAATTGGATGCGTTTTGGACCTATGCTAGCAATTGCAGCTATTTTAAAATATGGTAAAAGGGAAGATTTACTGCCTTATGCTCCGAAATTGTTGAAAACAATCATGACCATGAATTGGAAAAGTGAGCCATATCGCTTATGTCGAAAACTTGCTATGAAAGTCATTCAGAGAATAGGTAAGATTGTTTTTCTCAAGCCATTTTAGGGACTAATCATTTATCAATAATATTTTATTTGTATACTGTCTGTAACCAATTTGAGCTCATAGCTCTTAAATGAAGTGTGACACCTTCAGTTATTTAATGAAGCAACCAAGCATATTCTAACCATCATGTATTTAAAAAAATCAAGTATATTCTAAACCCTGATCTACTATATATATAATTCGGTATTATAGACACCTTTTATGGCTCTCTGGAGCGATGAATATAATCTAATATTTGGAGTTGTCAAAAGAAGAGCAATTTCATGAAGATGTGACAATCTATACAAGCGAAACAGTTTAGATTCTTTAATTCTTATAGGTTTTAAACAATTCTTATTAAAAACTGGAAAATTTTAATGTTAAACCTTTACAGTCATAGTGCAGTCAATTATGAACTTTTCCAGGTTTTGTGTTTTTTAAGCCCTAAAATCAACTGCATTGTGAAAAGAAATAGGAAAGATCATCGAATGCAGCATCACAGATGCTTATATAAACTTATTACATGTTCAATAAATTCTGAGGCTTCCTTCAATGAAAAAGTTTTGCGTTATTTTTAATTATGGTATGCTAATTTGTTAAATGCTTACTATGTCAAGTTTTTATAGCAAAAAATAAAAAGGGTAATATCACTGACTAATTCTGAGGCGCAAAGATGCAAAAGAGGGTTAATTCATTTTTACTGTTTTCCTTACTTTAAAGCTTCCTCTTTTAGGTTGTTTAGGCTCAACTACTCAAAAAATACTGTATACAAATTCATTTTATGTTTAAAGTTTAAACAAGGGTTAAGAAAGTAATAATGAACAGAAGGCAGTGTTGTTGGCTTTCTAGCATATATTACCTGTTAACAAAAGATCGGCAAGTTGTTGATTTATTGAATAACTTTAAATTCTTTATTGTGTTTAGTTAATAACGTCTAATCATAAATCATGGAGAAATATCCTGAAGTAAAAACATCTTTGAAGTAAACCCAGAAAAAATAGATTTGGCTACTGGATGCTTATCTTGCCTAAATATAGAAAGATAATGAAGTGTGTCAATAAATCAACTTACACCACCATTTGGAAATTTATAGAACTTACAAATAATCACACTCAACTGTAGTATAATAAAAACTTTATTTGCAATAAAAGAAATATTGAGGCCAATAATCAAGATAAAAACTATCCTATCTTTGAAGTTGGCCAAAACTACACACAATGAGCCAAATTTTATAAAGATCAGTTGAGTAGTTTCTGATTTTACTCCCGACTAACATCGGGACACGAGATATTTATATATATAAAGATATTTGATGTAATTGTTTAGTGCAAATGTTAACTTGCAACAATAATAAAATGAGAATTAGTACTAATATCTTCTTAGTTTATTGACTTTATTTTTTTGTTTTATTACAGTGACTCTCTGTATTTGTAATACATAGACTCTCTGTAGTTTTAATACAGAGACTCTTTACTCGTTACTTACTTTTATGTTAATTACTCGCAGTCTCTGTATTACACTGGACTCTGAAGCCCTGATGAAGATCCACATGGATCGAAACGTTGGCTTTCCAAAAAAAAAAAAAAAGATAACTGAAAATCCTGACTATCAATCAGGATCATAAATAAAACAGATGACAATTACTCACCTCTATACATTAAAAATATGTTTTTAATAATGTATTGTTTCCCAATACCATATTATAAAAAAAAATTGGAACAACTTTCATTAATCCCATTCTGCAAGTGAATATGAAAAAAAAGGAAGTAAAACAAAAAAATAAAGTCAATAAACTTAGCAGATATTATGATGGTGGAAGATAGTTGACCGTAGATATAATGAACAGGAATCAGTTGGGGGTGCGGTCAAAATTATAAGCACAAATATGTGATATTTACATATTTTATTCTAGCCGACGTTTCGACCCAAATTTTAGGTCATCATCAGGGCTAAATGAGAAAAACCAAAAAAACAACCAATCAGATAATTTATGTAAACAGATGCAAAAGTATGTGAAACATTAAACAAAATTAAATAAGTTAGATAAAATAAACACAAACATATTTTTTTGGAATTAAAAAATTATAGCTCTTAAAGTAAGGCCATGATGAAAGTAATAAGAAAATGAGATAGAACTATATATATATATATATATATATATATATATATATATATATATATATATATATATATATATATATATATATATATAAAACATAGGTGAACATATAATAAGGTTACAATGGTCTTTAGCTATGAAGCCTAAGTAAATAAGATGAAATGTAGTATACAAAATACAAAGTGGTGTGTAAATCGAAAATTTTAAAAATGATAAACAAGATTGATAATATAAAAATGTAATGATACAAAATAAGTCACTGAATGAATGGTAAGAGATCTTTGGATGCTTTATGATTAAAGAATAATTATAAGATTTATGTGTTGAGGGTGTGTTACACTAGAAGGAAGGATGATTATTAAACTGAATATAACAGCTATGTAGTAGGGTGTGGGACTAAAAGTATTTAAAGTGATATAAATTAAAGAATCTATATTATATGCTACTAATTACTATGATATAAATTGTTTGACAATATGGCAATGGATGATGGAAACTTATGAGTATGGGACAAAAGAAATAGAGATTAGAAAAATTACCACTGACCGTTTCTCACTGCAGTTGGAAGCTGAGTGACAAGGGGGTCGACGATAGGAAGGGGTTTGTTTACCTGATTGAAGCGCGATCTGCAACGGTATTTGTCAAAATTCTAAGTTATGTGAAATATGTAGTTATAATGAATTGAGGAGATATGTAGATGGTTAAAAAAATAACATACGGTATGGTAGTAGGGAACGAATACCGATAGACACAAATATTTGGATGTATATATTTTACTAAAAACTAGGTGAATAAAAATAACTAGTGTGTATAGTGATGGCAAATAGGTGGTTGGCATTAATTCCGTATTAGTACACACTATATGTAGTTAGACTTGTTGAATAGTTTAAATGTAAGTATGGTGTAGACGTTCAAAAATATATAATGTTATGAAATATTTTGGTGGGGGAATAATGGTTAGATATTATGTGAAAAATGGAAAATGGGTGGGTGAGTTATGGATGTTTTAATAAACTGAACATTTGGGAATATGTTTGGGGTAAGTTTTGTTTAAGCAGATATTAATACAAATTCTCATTTTATTATTGTTGTAAGTTAACATTTGTATTAAACAATTATATTAAATATATATATATATAATTTAATGTAAATATACTGGGTGTCCCAGACGTAGTGTAAAAAAAAAAAAAAAAATGGGTAATGCTGGATGTTAAATGGAGTAGAATGGCGCAGAAACGGGTTTCCTATCTAAATCTGTTGAGGAGATAGAATTTTTTTTATTTTTATTTTTAAATTCTTACTTTTTTGTGAAAAATGACAGTTTTCTCTACTTTTGTTTAGCGTAGAAACAAAAACGATGGTATTTTCTTAATCAGCATTAACTTTTCTAAAAGATGAAATGGGTTTAGTTATTTTAAATCCACTTTCAGTGGGACTTTTAACGCGCTAAACACAAAACATTTATTAAAACTTAGATTTTTAATAGTTTTTGAAAATTCCTCAATCCCCACTGGAGCACCCTAGAAGCTGTCAAATTTCCTAAAAACTTTGGAATTTAGTTAGCTTTTTAGTGGTGTAACCCATGGTACAATTGCACTTCACCTTTTGAGTCTAAATGAAGTTTTTCTGATGAAAAACACGCTAGAGAATGTAACTACTGGGGAAGCGCGCTAGAGCCTGCATCCAAAGTAATGGATGCTGAACTTCCCATGAGTTAGAGTTAGTTTTACATTTTTAAGACTTGAAAGAACAATGTATGAATTCTAAATAATATAAAAAGGGTAATAATCTAAAATAAAAAAAAAAAAAAATTCTACATAAAAAATGTTGAATATAAGCCTGCATCCAAAGTAATGGAGGAAAGTTTGAACACGCGCTGCAATAATCCATTTATTTTAATATGGTTCTACAATAATAATATTATTTTTTATCTTCAACATTTTTTATATAGGATATTTCAAATTTTAGTAGAAGAGAAGAAAAAAGTTTAATTTATTTTAAAGAAAGTATTTTTTTAAATTTAAACTAAGGAGTTTTTTTTTTTTTTAATTTTAGATTATTATTACCATTTTTACCAATAAAAACAAAAAAAATTCTATCTTCTCAACAGATTTAGATAGGAAACTCGTTTCTGCGCCATTCTACCCCGTTTAACATAAGCATTACCCAATTTTTTTTTTTTTTACACTCGGTCTGGGACACCCAGTATATGTATTAAACAATTAGGTCAAATATCTTTATATATATAAAAATCTCATCTCCTGATGTTTGTCGGGAGTAAAATCAGAAACTAATCAACTGATCTTTATAAAATTTGTATTATTTATTTATAAAAGTGATGTTTGTCCAACTTAAAAGATAAATTAGTTTTTATCTTGATTAGATAGATAGATAGATAGATAGATAATCATGTTTTATTATATAGTAAAGCTATACAAAGTAATATATTACAATAAAAACACACTATGGCAATGGTTAATACCGTCTGCCAGGAGTTGCCTCTATAAACATCTTCGGTTAGAATTAAATAATAAAAGAATAAAACAAACTTAAAAAACTCTAAATAAAAAATAAAGGCCTTCAATAAACATAAAAAAGATGCTTAATACTATTTACACATCTGTTAGTCTATTATGAATCTAAATTTTAATTAAAATTAAATTCTGCAATTAAAAATTTTCTGTACCTTAAAACACCTTTCATAAAGCCATATAGCCTGTGCCAATCCTTCCCATTTAAAAAATCTATAATTTGATGCTTACTTAGCTGAATAGAGCCAAAATATTTATTTCTGTAAGAATTGAAGATAGGGCAGATGGCTACTATGTGATATGTATCTTCATCCTCATTTAAATTACACATGGAGCATGTATAAACAATGCCCTCCAACCAAGGTTTACTATTGAAGTTATACAATTCACCTCTAGTTTTAAATATTGTTTGGATTAAGTCCATACTATGCTCATTATTAATGTAACTAACTTTAAAGTCTAATTCTTTGTACAGGGAATGATATTCAGCGGCTGAGACGGATACCATTAACTCTTTTCCAAAAAATTCTTGGGCTTTACCTATTATATTATACATTTGGTTGCGCCAACGTTCCCCTGATACAAATACAATATCTAAATTGCATCCCAACATATTTGCTAGTGTTTGCCATTCCTTAAACCAAAAATTATAATCTGATTTTATACATTCCAGAGCCATTATATACGGGAGACGTGTACAGCTATAACTCAGTATTTTACAAATGTAATTTACATGCAACTTCAAGTAATTGTGGTACAGTAAATTTCTACCAGTCTCTAAGTACAAAATATAATTAGGTGTGTTAGGTGGTAGGCGAAATAGCTTTTTTTAAAAACATCTATGAAGACCCTTGAGCTCCTGATAGTTATGATACCCCCAGACTTGCGCCCCATATAACAACACCGAACGAACGACTGAGTTAAAGAGATTATACTTTGCAGTAATGGGCACCTTATTGTTGCAAAATACATCTGACCAAACACTATTGATGGCTAGCTTGGCGGATTGCACTTTCTCTTTTAAGTGATCTTGCAGTGAGAGATTATTAGTAAGTGTGATACCTAAATATTTATATTGCTTCACAACCTCAATCTCCTCCCCTTGATATTTCCATTTGTATTTAAACCTATCTGCCTTTCCTTTTGCCTTTTTAAATATCATTATTTTTGTTTTGTTTATGTTTAATATCAAACCCCATTTAACTAGATACTCTTCCAGTTTCGCTATCATATCTGCAAGCCTGGTTGGTGTGTCTGAGATCATAACTATATCATCCGCAAACATTAACACTTTTATCTTGATTATTGGCCTCAACATTTCTTTTATTGCAAATTAAGTGCTTATTATACCACAATTGAGTGTTGTTTGATTTTTTATTGTACAGTGAAACTTTGTTTATCAGAATTAACTAAATGCAATTAAAAAATGGGGTCACCAGTGGGGTAGTGATTAGCATAGAAACTGACAATACTAAAGGTCATGGGTTCGTGTCCCGAGATGGCCCTAGGATTTTTTAATAGGAGTAAAATTAGAGAATTAAGGGGGCTTAAAATTGATGTCAGGTACTCGTTAAAGATCCCTAACCTAATTATACCTGGATAGGCAAAATTTAGGACTCCCACTGTAGCATCATCCGATTAGCCTTAGTGGCATAAATTGACGTTAAAACTAAAAAACAAAACATTCTTTTACATTATTTCATTTCAAAGAATTGATCCACTGTATTTTGTTTCTAAAACATGAGGCCTCTTAAGGATTAAGGCTTGCTGCTTGGGCTCTGCCTACGGGAGTGATGTCCTCTTTCATTTGATGCCTTGTTCATCCAAATCTACCGCTCATGGGAGCCAGAAAAGAGATCTATACTAACGCATTATATATAATGTAATGATGTTTAGATATAACTGAAATTATTTTAGTTGTAAATATATTTTAAATAAGAAGCTTTATGGTCCTAGGCCTGACATTTCTGAAAGCTCGTGTCATTTCTTGGCGATACAAGAGGGGTATGAGAATCCTTCCAATTGACATTTCACAGTGGCCTACTGGTGATCATAAAAACACCCCTGCACTCAATGAAAAGAATGAAGATGAAGTGGAAGAAGAAGAAGATCTGGAAGTTCCTGCTGAAATGGAAGATATCATTGAAGAATTAATGCAGGGTCTAAGGGATGCAGACATCACTGTCAGGTAATTATATTACTTTCAATAGTTGATTGGGTTAATGATTTAATGACAGTACTTCAACAACACCACATTTTATACTGATATTATTTTACTTGTATTTCTTTAAATCATCAAAATAGTTGTTGTTATGATTTAGCCAATATTCCAATAATTATTTTTATTGTTCTCATAAGCATTATTCAATACTTATATTTGTTTAATCAATTTGTTCTGTTAATTTTTGACAATTTTATTTGGACATACATTGTTAGAGGTTCCTACATGAACGCGCCTTAATGATTTGTGACTCTAAATTTATAATAATTTGACAGATATGTATGTACCAGTGGTGACTTTATTTTTAGTCTTATTACATATATATTGTTTGTCATAGATAAAACATTATGATTAAAATATGTGTACAGTTCACTATTTAGGAATTTCTTTTTAGGTGGTCAGCAGCAAAAGGAATAGGACGAATTATGGGAAGGATGACCAAGCAGCTTGCTGACGATGTAGTTGTCTGTGTATTAGACCTCCTCAGCCCTCGGGAGAGTGATTGTGCCTGGCATGGTGGATGCCTCGCATTAGCAGAACTCAGTAAGATAGATTTTTTTTTTTCCACATAGTAAGATCAGCATAATTTTTAAGTTTCAATAAAGTGATTTTATATCTGTTAATTGAGAAAGCTACTTAAATTACTTTTACTCATTTTCTTTTAATGCAGCATTAAAACTAAAAATAATTGTTATAGTAATCCCTTGCATAGGATGTATTTAATAAGGTTTTAATTGTAAATGTAAGTAAATTAATTATAATTAAAGTTAATTTATTGTTGTCAATTAAATATTTATATTAAACTTTTTCCCTAGGTAAGCGAGGTCTCCTTTTACCTTCAAGACTTCAGGAAGTTATTCCATTAGTAAAAAAAGCGCTTCTGTATGATGAGCCTGTAGGGCATACCTCTGTAGGGAGCCATATAAGGGATGCAGCTTGTTACCTTGCTTGGACGTTTGCAAGGGCTTATGATAGCCATGTTTTCGCTCCGTATGTGCCTGATATAGCAACTGCCCTTGTTGTTCTCACTTGTTTTGATCGAGAGGTACACCTCATTTTTAACTTTAAATTGATATTTATGATAAAGTATATTGATTAAAAGTATATTGATATTAGTGATAAGGCACTGAATTACTCTGTTCAATACCCTGGGTTCGAACCTTTGGGAGGTTTATGTTCTATTCTTCTGCTGATCGTCTTTTGCGGAGTTTGATCTTAGTCATGTCACCTTGCATAATCCTTGACCTATAAATTTTATAGTTCCTTTACATAGTACACAATGAGTATCACAATAAATTTGCATTCCATGATATGTTTTTAAAAATCTTCTAGGTATCATTATTTAAAAAAGTCAGCCATGTTAATACTTGTTGTAGGTTAACATAAGAAGGGCTGCTTCAGCTGCATTTCAGGAGCATATCGGTCGGCAAGGCACCTTCCCCCATGGTATTGACATTCTCACAGCAGCTGATTATTTTACTGTTGGGGTTAGAAGCAATGCTTATTTAAACATTAGGTAAATTATATTTATCAATTTAAGCTGCCATTATATTTCTTTATAATTAATATTTTAAATTACATATGTATGATTCTTCATTTTTAATTGGATTAGTATTAGATTGATGCTCTAGTACAGATATGACATGATGTTATTATAAAAAGACAGGAATAACCATTTGATAAAATAGGAAAAGTTGTTCTTATAATTAGTTAAATTATTCTATTTATTTTCAGTGTCTATATAGCACAATTTAAGGAATACACCTCTTCCCTCATTGATCATTTGGTTGATCGAAAAATCGAACATTGGGATATTGCGATAAGGGATCTTTCAGCAAAAGTACGAAATTTTACATTTCAATAAAATGTTTACCAAATATTTTTAACTTTCAATCCTAGCTCACATTCTTTGGTTATTTATTCCAGGCTTTACACAACATGACTAAACATTCACCTCAGTACATGCTTGAAATCGTTTTACCTACTTTGCTTCAGAAAACCAATTCTATTGATGCAAATGTTAGGCATGGCTCTATCATTTCAATAGGAGAAATTGTTTATGCCCTTTCTCTAATTGATGAACTGTGTATTGGTATGACTTATTTATTTATCTATGATTATCTATAATATATATTTTATCGATTAGATTGTTTGTGTACATACATGAAGCAAGTTTTTGCAGAAGCATTAAAAGAAGATTGGTGATTTATTAAAATTAAGTTTGATAGTTACATGGAACAATTATTGCAACAATAACCTTTAAAAATTATTTAAGAGAACTATGTTCTGGGGGCCCATTAAAGTGGAATATTGATGTTACTGAAGTGTTAATATCGATCCACAAGCGGGCTTGGCCATTCTAGAGGTACAATTTGCCAATATTATTGCTAGGTAAGCTACTGCCTTCTTGCTAATCATCAACAGGAAGAGTGTTACATGGCTCTCTTAAAAGGTATCAAAGCAAAAAGTGCCTGATTGTTATATTTTTGTAGGTAATATAAATTATCTCCTGTTTTATGTTTATAATGTGAGCATGTTACACTATCTAGAAAAATACAAAATATATTACCCCGATATAAATTTATCTTAACCTTTTATATTCTTACATGATCATGAGACACTATTGTGAAGTTTGCAGGTAGCAATATGCATCAAACTAATTCATTTCAGGTTTGTATAAACAAGCAGTTCTGGACTAACTGTTATGGTATGTCATGTGCATGTCCCTCCCCTGACTTATGTTTCATTGGTTGGTTTTCATTGATTCCATCTATATAGTAACCCCATCCCCCGTATGCCACACATGGCCAGGCAGCGGTACCAAACAAAAAAAAAAACAACTGATTCTTCAGATCCCTATTTTCACTTTTACTTACCAATATATGAAATATATAGTAAGGGAAGGTATTGTGATCGTGACAAATTTCGACTTCAGGTTTTCAATGGAAATACACGTTTTGGGAAATAACCAAGTCCTACAAAAAGCTCTGTGTCTGTCCGTGTGTCCGTGTGTGAACAGACTTGCTCAAAAACTATAAACCGTATGCACCTGAAATTGGATATTTGGTCTAAGTATATCCCCACGATGTAACAACAAAATTGGTCTAACGGAGAGGGTTCTTTATTCAATAACTTATGTCTCATTTTCACGAGTTTTTTTATTTACTCAAAAACAGCTGTAACAATTTTGATCAAACTGGGTATTTGCTGTATGTACATCCCCCCCCCCCGTTGTGACGGCCGAAATTTCATCAAAATTGATCAAACGGAGGGGGTACTTTATTTAATAAATTTTGTCTCATTTTCACGAGTTTTTTTTATTTACTCAAAAACAGCTGTAACAATGATCAAATTAGGTATTTACTCTATGTACATCCCCCCCCCCCGTTGTGACAGCCGAAATTTCATTAAAATTTATCAAACGGAGGGGGCACTTCATTTAAGAACTTTTGTCTCATTTTCATGTTTTTTTTTTCTCAAAAATGGCTGTAGCTATTTTGATCAGACTGGGTATTTAATGTATGTATATGCCTGCACGTGACAGCCAAAATGTTATATCCCGTATTGTCACTAATGAAAATAAAAACTCTAACTTAAAAATAAAAAAAATGATTTTAATAAATACATGATGCTCAAATTATTTAAAGCATTTAAGGTTTGAAAAAATATGGTATAAGATCTTTAATTAATTATATTTTAGTTTAAAAACCTTAGTTCCATAATAGATTTCTGATGCAATATAGTAAATTGAGGATTGCATTGAACTAATGTGATTTTAGAGGAACAGTAATCGTTCTCGGTTTCCAGAGACAAACTTTACTGAGAGACATAAATATAAAACTTCTATCAATTCACCTTTATGATTATGATGTTTAAAAAAAACAATTCGCAGTAGAAAACAAGCAAGCAGTAAAAATAAAACTCGGATGTTGATGAAATTAGGTCCATTAAAAAATAAATAAGCAATAATGAATCGAAAAGCACTGAGAACTTTCAAGTTTTGCAATACAAATACTCTTGTCATTTATAGAGATATACAAATATGAGCATGTAAATATGGAAAAATGTGTGAAGTTGAATGGCATTTACATATTATAGAAACAGGTCAATTTCTGATCTAAGTAAGTTTGTAAGTGAAAGTTGTGTGTTGCGCGCATTGCACCAGATTTTTTAAAATAATTATTTTTATTTTTAAAATAAGTATCTTTATATTAATAGTGTATTTTAATTTTTTTTTCAAGGGAAAGAATTGGTATATGCTATAAATGAAATTGTTAAAAATGTGAAGAAAAAACACATGTTTAAAGGGATTAGTGGAGAGCTAATGAAAATAGCTTGTTGCCAGCTGATCGACAGGTGTTCTTTGGCTAAGTTACCAGTTAATGATGATCAAGTTATTAGTAAGTAGAAATAAGTTTATCAATAAAATGTATCAACGTTTAATTTAAATTAAAATTTTATGGGTTAAAAAATTCACTTACTAACTTCAGAACCACATCATTCCTAGCTAAAAACTATATCAGAGTTTTACACCTTTATTTTATTATTTTTAAATTAGTGAAATTTGTTATTACACTGTGAAAAATTGAAATACCCTTTTAAGATTAAATATCATTTTAAGCAATTTAGAAAATTGTTCTTGATAACAATGAAATAAGATAATTCTAATTTGTGTTATAAGGTTAATTGAGTACTAAATAATTTTTGCTCACCCTGTTGTCAGTTTATAAAAGAATGGGATACTTGTTCATTTTGACAAGTCTATGAATTCAGCAAGTCTCCTCTGTATATATTCCAGAACTGCTGGTAACTCAAAAAGTTTGAATGAAACTAGTCCTTTTTCCATCTTCTGTTCCATTGTTGTCACAATATTCCTCAGCATGTACTCTGTATTTTAAAATAATTGAAGGCGGTTGTTCTGTTTATCATTAGTTAGATGTGTGCACCAAGCCAGAGGAGACTCTGCCATTAATGCTTATTTTATTTATTTACATTTGAAATGCCTTGATAAGTAGACTTGGGTGTATCATTATATATATATATATATATATATATATATATATATATATATATATATATATATATATATATATATACATATATATGTACATATACTTGTTCATGATGCCTAAGGACTTTCTTCATTTCCTTTTTGTCTAAAAAAAGCGACTAAACTTTTTGATATAGTTTCTTCCGATTGAGAAACAGGCGTGGTCTCAGGTACTTAGATTATTTGATTGACACCGGGTCTCATAGTTTTTAACGTTAAATTCCAGAAAGTTTTGGCCCAATTAGCCGATGTTTTGTCCCAATAAAGCGGTGATATTTTACCTATATTTGCTTCCGTTATATTAAAAATGGCTCAATTAAGCGGTGGTCCCGATTAACCGATGGCCCAATTAAACAGAGTCGACTGTATTTGTAATGTTCTTATGCTTCAATAAATAACTTTAAGCCGTATTTGTCCCTAAAAGGTAAATCGGTTTTTAAAGTTTAATTATTATCTTCAATCACAAAACTAGAATCTGAATCAATTATAAAAAACAAAAGCAATCAAACATGTGTTCTTAATTAATACAACCATAACCAAGGCTTTCTAAATAAAAGTGTGTATTCACTTTTACATTATATATATATATATATATATATATATATATATATATATATATATATATATATATATTCTAGACAGCAAAGAACTCAGAGTAACACAATTCCTAACTGAACACGGAAACACTAAATACTACTTAAAATGGTTCAATATCATACAAACGGACACTTGTGATGAAGATGGACAAACACACAATTTCAGACACATACTTTATGATTGCAGATTGTACGACAGACAAAGATACAAAATAATACAAAGTGTTGTGACCAAACATGGAAACTGGCCTGATACAGAGCATATACTTTTTACTAAATTTAAGACAGACTTACTGAAATTCATAAAAGAAATTGATTTTGATCGACTGTCAAGCAACAGAAGGCCATCCTAAAACTTGTGATTTTTTTATGGTTTTCTTTATTTATTATTATTCTTTTTTCTACTTTTTATTCTGTTATAACGTATTAAGTTGTAATTTAACAAACTTCTAATGTAAACGCTTGCAAAATTACAATAGATGTAGTATGCCTTATAAAGGCATGGAGCATGTATTTCAACAAATAAATTTTCTCTTTAAGGGGTTACCATAAAGAGAAAAAAATATATATATTTATATATATATATATATATATATATATATATATATATATATATATATATATATATATATATACATATATAATTTTTTTACACATTTATACCTACACCAAAAAAAGTTGAATGTTTGAATATAGTATAACTCTCCATACCATTTTTATGGAAATTTAGGTACATGTATATACATCATTTGTTTGATTTAGGCTTAGTCAAGATTAAAAAGAATATCAACGTGTCACCACCATCAGGTGTGTTTGTTTTTCGTGAGGCACTATCAGTGCTTGAAAGATAACAAGTTTAATTTATATTAATTGAAGATAAGGCTTAGTTTGGCATATGTCATATTTTTCGCTCAGTAAATTTTGTTGTAAAACATTAGATTGATCATGTGTAGTTTGAAAGATTGCTGTTGTTGCATTCCTAAGTGCTTATGCTGTGGCCCTTGCATTTGTATTATCTTCATCATGATGGCCCTTGCCGCAGTGACTTTAATGGTCTTAATATTTACCAAAGTTATTGTTATTTGATTACCATTTACCGAAACGGTCTTGTTCAAGAATGTTATGTTGTTAATTACACTAAGTCTGCAATACTTTAAACTTGATTTAATTTAATTTACACATTTAATGTTTGTATTTCCATATGCGAATTCATATATATGTGATTATTCCTCTTTATCAGGTATATAGTAGAAGTGCTGTTTTATTAAATTTGCTTTTCCATATGTTATCATTTTTATTTCCTTGTAGATGACTGGCAAGAATTGCTGGATGAATGCCTCTGCCACGAGGTAGGGAGCATACGGAATCACGCTGCTGTGGCTCTTCCTTCGCTCTGCTCGCAGTACTACATGGTCGGCGGCCAAGTTAACAGTGACAAAGCCAACGCAATCATTCAGAATTATATTGAGAAATTGAAAGCTAATGACGAAACTACAAGACTAGGGCATGCTTTAGCTTTAGGTAATAATTACTGCTTACTATTAAATCCATAATAAAATATACACACACAATTTTTTTTTTCATCCTGTGTTGGTTACTAAACATAAAAAATTATTTTATTCAGGTAAAGAAATAAAAACTAAGATTAATTGAGAAATACAAAAAACATGGTTAATGATGTATAAATATATAAACATACACATTTCTTTTGTATAATTGAAGGGATTATAAAATTGCATATTCCTAACCTAAATATTGTAAGTACATTTTTGGCATACAACCTTATCAACATAATGTATACACACCAAATGTTAATAATAATTGCAACATTTTTTTTACAAGTCTTAAAAGTTGCTTAACGCTCCAAGCTGAAGGGGCATTTTGAGCCTAACTTCCCTGTGACCAGCCGTGAAAGAAGAAGAGGTTGAGAATTAAACCCTTCTAGAAATAAGGACCATATCAATGACTGAATTAGTCAGTACACCTGATTTTATTGTAAAATTGCACCGAATAATTGTAAAACACAATTTAGCAAAAATTTAAGTTATTATAACCTCCTGGGCTAGCTAAGTTCCACCCTTGTTGACAAAGATTACCCTTGAGATGTTTACCCACTCCACGGTCCCATGATTTGGAGAGCCTAGCTATATTTAGCTGAACCAGAGGAGTCATTGTTCTTGAGTGGGCTGATGTGTTGCCCCGTACAACCAACAGTAAACTAAAGTTAGTGAGTTCAAATCCCCATTGCCAAGAGTTTTTTTCCAATTCAGCGTAAATCCACCACCCTCACCACTGGCCCAGGAAAAATCTAGTATAGCCATAGAGGCTCATAAGGGGAGGGAATTTTTTTTTTTATTAAAACTCGGTTGTTTACTTAATTATTCTATTTTATTTTACATATCTATTGCTTTTTAAATTTTTAACCAAGAAAATTTTGATTTGTTTTTGTATCAAGCCTCAGATTGGCTTATCTTATGTTATTCCACTGGGAAATTTATGATAACTAATTAAAATTAATATAGATTTAATTATTGTATTTATTAATAAATGTTATAATTTTTTAGGTTCTTTACCTGCCGATGTACTGAAAGGACATGTTGATATTGTGATTGATAGTTTGATAGAATGCGCTAAGTATACTGATTCAACTGAAAAATGGGTTCAAAGCCGACGGCAAGCAATTTTGGCTTTAAATTCTATCTGCTGCAAAGTTGGAATCAGCAACCCAGGTAATTGACTAACCTGAATAAAACATATTGTATTTATTTTATATTGATTATTTTAATTTTTAGGATTCCACTTTATTCAATTATCATTTGATAAAAGAAAACTTGAATTTAATAGGCTTTTAGAGCAATTTTATTTTTTGATATTAATAAATATGATCATTCTCCATATCACTGATGAGTTATAATAACAATAGTTGCTATCAACAATAATATTCATTATCAATCAAATTAATTATGAACTTTATGGGATAAAGGATAGAGCAAATCAGTTATAGCATAATTTATAAGATATCACCTTTGCCTGCTAAAATATTTTACTGTAGGGAAATCAAATAAAATTATTTAGCATTTAGGTACTTAAAACTTCTTAATCTTATTCTTTTTATGTTTTTTTTAATCATTAAGTTCTATATTAGCCTCTTATTATATCATTCGATTCTTTTTAGATCAAAAGATTTCCTGTCAAAAACATTTGTTAAAAATACTGTCATGTATGACTGAAGGATTGCTTGATTACACCAGAGATGATACAGGTGACACCGGAGCTTGGGTCAGGGAGTCTTCCATGACAGGAATTCAGGTAGGGATGACTTATATGTTCTTTTTATTATTGGACTTCATAACTTTACATCTTAATATAAGCCCCTAATGATTAAAATAATAAGAATGCTTTTTTATAACAGCACCATTATAAGTGCTCCTGAGGAGCATTTTTTTTTTTTTTTTTAATTTTTTACTTCAGGATTCATAAGCTCTCCTAGCTGCTGTTTTGAATTAATTAATTTAACTTTTATGGCATATAATACACTCAACAGCAAAAAAAATCTGGACACTTAATATTTTTTATTTTAAATGCTGATTATGATGAATTTGTTTGTTATTATGGGTAATCCGGTTAGCACGGAGTATATAGGGTCTATGTCCATTGAAATAACCCCTTCAGAATTATATAGAGCAGATTTTGTTTATGTTCATGTAGTTAATCTGATGAAATTAATGTAATGAAATTAATTTCATTTGCCTTCAGGCTGTTATATCATATTCAACACTTCTCAACTGTAAGTAGATTTTTGTACTTTTAACGTGTTTAATCTTTTAAACACCCGTTTTCTGTCATTAATAAGCTTTGTTTTTCTATTCTATTCAAGAATAATGTTTCTATCGAATGAAGAAGTTGCCTGAGCTGATGCATTGGCAAGAGAAGGCCGCTGCATCCGTTTATTGCTGTTTATCCGATATATTGCTGTAACGCTTGGTGTAGCTAGGTCGACAATTTATGACAAACTTCAGCGTTTCCGGGAGACAAGCAGCCGCGAGAGGAGGCCCGGCAATGGCTCACCGAGGGCCACAACTATCTGACGACCGATTTATGACGCTCAGTATTGAGAGATCGCCATTTAACTGCACCTGAGGTTGGGGGCAGGCTTCAAATGGCTAGAAATACTGTTATTAGCTTAGACAACGTACGGCGGAGACTGAGGGAGTATCGATTTAGAACGGGTCTCCCTGAGGTGGGGCTCTAACTCTTGGAAAGGCATCGGAGAGAAAGGCGTTTATTTGCTGACCAGCATATTCATCGGGCTATGGAGCAATTGGGAGCTGTTTTAATCACAGACGAGTCTCGCTTCGGTCTGTACCATTCAGACGGTTGAGACAGAGTGTGGAGAGGACTAGGGGGGAGATTTCTCAATATACTCTTCGCGAGTCACAGCCTTTCCAAAGGCAATAAGTTATGGTTTGGGAAGGAATAAATTTCCACGCCTGTACCGAACTTATTTTCATCGAAAATGGGTCCCTGACTGCACAGAGGTTCATTGAGGGAGTACTCCTTGGGGCTGTAATCCCGTTTGCTCCATTTATTGGTGAACAGTTCATTTTGATGCATGATGATACACGACTGCACACTGCAAGAATTGTTACCTTACTACTAATACTTGCAGCATGAGGGAATCACAGTTTTGGACAGCCCTGCACGCTCGCGATATGAATCCGATAGATCATTTGTGGGATTATTTAGGGAGACGTGTCCAGCATCATTATCCTCCTTCTAGTGACGTAAGGAAGCTTCAAATTGCTCATCGTGAAGAATGGGATACTGTGCTGGCGGAGTACGTCCAAAATCTAATTTCTTCAATGCCTGACAGGGTTAGGGACCTTCTCCATGTAAGAGGGCGTAATACCCGTTATTAGCAGGTCTAATAACTTCAAGAAAATTTAATTATTGATTTTAAAAGAAGTGCTAATTTCTTATTTTTTTTTATTTTATAATTTATTTAAAATCATGTAAACAAAAAAATTATTTGTTATTGGCATAGTTTCTTTACATAACCTTAAAAGGAACTAATTTTTACAAATAATTTTAGAAAAAATAGTATTTACTAGAATTATTGGGAAAAATCAGGGTGTCCGGTTTTTTTTGTTGCTGAGTGTATCAATGAAATCATTGATAATAAAAATTATATTTTAATATTTACTGCAGTAAAAACATGTTTATCTGGATCTCCATAAAGACTTCATGTTCTCACATAGATAATCATTTTGGTCCTTAAGTAGTTTCGAATCACAGCTGACTGCTATCCGCCATGGTGTTTATGGCCTCTCACTCTGCAAATACACTGATGTTAGCCTGGTCTTGATATTGATGGAAATCAAAATAAATAACTTTGATGTTCTTTTAGTTATCAATTCTCAACATTTTTAGTTAGTTAATGAAATTTTATTAATGAAAACAGATAATGAGAAGCACCCATTAGTGTGACTCCGATCTCCATTAAAAAAGATCCCTTAGGGTTTTTTTTATCCCTTTTCCGCTAGCGTAAGTTGAAATAAAGCTTTTCAAGGCTCTTATTAACTATAAAGGGTGCGTGGGGAAAACAGTGCATAAAGATCATTCATGGCTTACACTTGCTAAAGCACCACTGGGTCCTTTTCAGTAATTGGGCTTACACTAAACATGTGTGGAAAACAGAAATGTTGTAAGGGTGCTGAAATAAATATAATAGACAAAACTAAAGAGATTTAAATATGCGGCAAAAATTTTAATTAACAACACAAAAACACCTAAACGGACACGTGACATTTTGGGGATAAGAAGAGGTTAGGAGATAACACAAGATAAAAGGGTAGGTTCTGTTGCAATTCAATTCTAGATAACTTGCTAATTTTTTTCATTGATGCCATGAATGTAATTTTAATTTCCCCTAAAATTCGATTTTATTTTGATATTATGAAATCCAAACTAAAATAAAGCATTTATGTGGCCAATGCTTTATTTAAACGTCACACTTGTTAGAAACAAAATACCATGGTGCAATTCTTAAAATTAAATTTTTTTTAAATCTAGGTAGGTATTTTTATGAACACTTTTGTCTTCTATCTTATGAAAATTTCGATAAAAATATGCTTTTTCTATCAAAATAAATTTAATTTTGCTTATATAAGGATATATTTTGTTTTGATTACCCATATTTCCGAATCATCATGATTTTCAACTATCCTGATTGCCTTTGGTTCTAGTTAATCCAATCAAATGAGGTTGTAATGAATAAAAAAAAAGGTTGATAAGTTTTCCTCAACTAATGTAATATTTTATTTAAGTGCTATTTCTTTAGTTTTGTTAAGGATTTTTCCAGCTTGATCACATCCTGGATATTACTAGAAACAAAATCATTAATATTCATTTATTTTTATCTTAGTCGTTAATGCAACTTGGGGCAAAAGAAGCCCCTGAATTGCTGACTGAAAACATTGTTGAATGTGCTATGACAAGAATCACGCAGCAAGCAGTTGAAAGAATCGATAGAACCAGAGGTATTGCTGGAAATGTGTTTTCTACACTTTTACACAGGTAATCATTAATAATTTTCTTTGTTTGAGAAAATCTTTTAAATGATCACTGGTAAGATGCTCATTTCTGACTTCTCATTTTAGCTTTGTTCTGTACTTAACTGTTCATACATTTATTGATACATTGCTTTTTTTTTTCAGCCTGTTATTGTTATTTTATTAATTTAAAGGCATATTGTTACTGTCATATGGGTTTATGGGTTTGAATAATTTTTATTGATGTAAAATTACAATATCAAGTATCAATGTTTAGGATCATTTTAAAGTGAAACAATATACTTTGCTTAAGTTTAACATTATATTGAAAGCTTGAACTGATGAATAAAAACCAAACATGAGTTGATTGAAGCTTGCTTTGTTGATTAAAGATCAAAAACTGATGACAGTTACCTTTGACACATCCTATGCAAGAAGTTAACACAGTAAAGTTTATTTTGAACTTCATTTCCGATCAAGAAATCATTATTTCTTCTAATATTCTGAGCAATGAGTTGAAAATTCAATATGAGAACACCCGTAATTTTTATTTTTCAATGTTACCTTTGATATTATTTTATAAACATAATAATCTACATTATCTATTTTATTTTAATATAATATGAAGGCTATGAATACTGGCTGAAAGTTGTTTATGAAAACTTTCAAAATCATAAAATAAAATAAAAAAGTTGTTGGATTGGAGAGGGAGAAGTAATGCATTAAAAAAAAATCTTCAGTGAACCAGTGTAATGGTATTTTTAAATTAATCTAATTTGGGTTCCAATCTAAAATTGGGCTTTAAAAAAGTCAGTCACCTGCTTTTATGGTAAAAACTGTGTCAGAGCGTGGATAGAGTGATAAAGGAGGTTGTCATGTTGCTATCAATCAGTGAAATTAAATCAAAGCTGTAAGTAAATGTTTCGGGTATCTTCTGATTGAAGAGGGAACTTGAGATTTACATGGAAAATGTTTTATAGTGTAGTGTGACAGGTTTTGGTTTGCTATAAATTACATTACATATAAATTATCTATAAAATAATTTAAAAGAAAATGAATGAAGAGAATGATAAAATTAGTTATGATGTGTTATGAAACGGTATGATTTACACTATGGAATTGTTTTTTTATTACAATGAGTTATCATTTTACTTTTGTATTGGCTTAGCTTCATTGTTTTATTATGGTCGACTGTTTTCTTTTTAAATTTTTCTTGGATGATTACTTTTGTTCATTTTACATTTAAAATACCAGAAGTATTTACATTCATATGTTTCAATGTTTATTTTTTTTATTTATTATTTTTTTTTTTTTTTAGTAATCCTCAAATTCCATATATACCTATGCGAGAAGATTTGATTGTGGTTTTTCCCGAGGAAGCATGTAAAAATGAAATAAACTGGCTGTCTGGCCTGGAAACGTTCCCTAGGTTTACTCAACTACTATCGCTTGAGAGTTATACAAAGCCCGTCCTAACAGGGTTAATTGTTTCTGTAGGAGGGATCACAGAAAGTTTGGTAAGTATTTTCCAAATATCCTTTTTCTTATGAGCCAAAATTATTGTGTTTTTTTTTTTTTTTTTTTAAAGCAATGAAACAAATTTCAAAAGTTGAAGAACAAGCTACATTTTAAGTTCCATTGGGTTGGCATTAGCATAATTTACTGGATCGTTTCCTTCCGCTCATTCTCTTTGTTTCAGATTTGGTGTTGGTCAACAGTTAGCTGTTAATTAATATTATTTCTAATTTTCTAATCGATCTTGTTTGGATTTTTTATGCTAAGAATCATTCGTGTGTTGTGAAATGATATTAGTTGATTTTTTCAAATCCTATGTATTTATAAGTCAATATGAAAATGTAGTCTAGATAGGAAAATCATTTATATTGGCCTTCATAAAATTGATGTCTTTGTAATTGTTCCCACCCTATATTTTTAACCCTCCAGCGGGCGCTGTGCCGTCCGTTGGACGGCAGGTAGGTGTTTTGGCTATTATTAGGAAATGGGAATTTTCAATGACTTTATGAGTTCAAGTTATTCTACCTGCTATTCATCCCCTACAATAAAAGGATAAAAGTGGATCTCAGTCATTAAAGGTACGGAGAATAGCGAGCATTGAAGTGCAAAATGTCTGCTGCCGTGCGTAGTACGTCTAGTGCCCACTGGTGTAATAGAAATGTTCAAAAAAATGTAAGTAGGAATTGGAGTTCACCAAGAGATTCGTGTAAACAATGTAAATCACTAAAATCACACATTACAAAAGCATGTGAAAAGTGTTCAGCGTTTGTGTGCGGCAAACATTCCAAAATAATATGTGAAGATTGCTTGAATGCCATTGAAGGTGTTAGCGAAGGCAGTTCGTAATATATTTTGTGATATAATATTTTATGTAAAATATATAATCTATTATGTAATATATATAGTATAAAAAAAATATGTTATATTTGCTCAAAGTAGTAACATACAGAGTTGGGCAAATTGTAATCAGAATAATGAATATATATATAATATATAATGTAATATATAATAATGAATAACTAAATACCAGTTATTCATTACTCATTTCAAATGAATACCATAAACACTCAATAGTCATTAAAAATACTCCGTACTGATTATGAATAATGGCTATTCATTTTTCATTTATTTTATGATTACCAATTATTCATATTCATGAATCATTATTCAGATTACAATTTGCCCAACTCTGGTAACATAGTATTTTGATACTAGAAAATTTTATTAGTAATAGGAATAATACATAACATATTATGTTGTTTCCAATTGATGGCATATGTCATTTGAATTCAATCATATTTTTTTAATTAGATTATTTTTAATTTTTTTTTTTTTGTTAAATATTAAAATATGACCAAGTTTGGATACAAAATATTGATTTAGTTAATTATAAATCATAATCAAATATTGCTTGTAAATTTTTAACCTTATTACAAAAATAATTTCATATACTATTTTTGTTAATTTATACTCTTTTTACCTATAAATGAAAAATCTTATAATTATAGTAAATAAAATCATCATTAAGAATCACTTGGAAAGTAAAATAGAGAAAAAGTTTTACGCCGTCCAAAATACGGCTAGGTGGTGTTACAAAACTCTTATGGCCCAGCAGAAGGTTAAAATTGCTCTTTATCGAGAGATTAAAATTAAGGCATTTTCTTCTTGCACTATGCAACAGATGAGAAATTCTAATTAGTGTTTTGTTTCTAAATTCTGGGTTTTTTCTTATTCTAATAGCATACTGATTTGTTTTTATGAATATATTTTATATGTATAAATAATTGATTATTTTAATAGAATTGTAATATAGCTAATTAGGTTTTTATTTCATAATCATTAAAAAAAAAATACATGGATGATTCAAATAAAACTTTTTTCCTAGAACACTTTTTTTAAACATTTCTCAGAGTTAGATTTGAGGAGAAAAAAAAACAGTTTAATTGGTATGGAATTTGTTCTATTCATATTTGATAATGTTCATATATTTTTATTTTAATAATATTGTAATTTTCTAAAATTGAAGAAAATTATTTTTAAGACTTTGTACTAAAGATCTTCAATAAAAAGTTAGCACTGAAACATATTTCAAAATCGTTTAAATCATCGGCTTAAAGATTTATGTTTTAAAAATGGAAATAATGAAGAAATTTTGTGTTTAATTGTTTTGTTAAATTAAAATTCACGGAGTGGTAAAATATCATTGCTTAAAATTGAATTTAACATACTAACATTAGATAGATGAAGAATCACACTTTTAGAATAGGCTGTTTTTTTTGTTGTTTTTTTTTTAAAGAATCTAACTTAAAAAAAAAAATGTTAAGATTTCAATAATGTATAGGAACCTTACCTTGATCTTTAATGTATTTTTATCTATTTTCAAGGAAATCTTAATTATATTTAGTTTATTTAAAAAAAAAAAAAAAAAAAAAAAAAAACTTCTTGACTTTTAAGATTAGTATATTTGTCATGGTTCTCATATATTTGAAGTAGTTAATAATCTTTATATTTTATCTCTGTAAACCTACTTCAAATTCTTTGAAGCTTGAAGTTGTTTTTCTGTTTGATGGTTCTTTTCTTGGAAATAGCTTTTTAAAGTTACTCCTTTACTTTATATTGATAAACATGGGATATTAGTCTTATATGATTGGATAGATCTATATTTTCTTTTTGATTCTGTTTTCAAAGTATGAGAGATAATCTTTTAGGAACTGTTGCCTAAAATAGATTAAAAAATCTAGTAAATTGTCGTTATTTCAATTAAATTTTATTGCACTAATAACAATTAATTGTATATTGGAAGCAATCAGTTGAACCAAATATTCATCCAAACCAATACTTGCAAAAAAGAGCTATTAGGAACCGTGGTTCTTCACATTCATTCATGTTCTCCATCCATTTCATGAAATGGCCAATTAGTTCATGGAACAGGGCCAGTATCAATTATTAATTGATATTAATTAATAACTTTCTTCAATTATTAATCAATTTTAAACTTTAAATATTAATTAAAAATTAGATTACTTGTTATAATTAAACAAATAAATTGAATTTGTGTGAATTTTTTATATTAAATATAAAAAATTAATTAAAATAAAGATTTTTTGCATTTTGTAGAAAGCATTTGCTAATCTAGACTGATTGGTTTAGTAAAAACATGTTTTTTTTTTGTTTTTTTTATAATAAATAACTGCTTAATTTTTTTTATAAATTTACATATAGAAGATTCTCATTCCTACAGGTTACTGCATCCAGCAACTGTTTGTTTGACTATCTTAGGAGTCAGAATTCCAATGAACTTCATAGGATCTGTGATACAATAGCTTTTATATATGATACAAATTTACAAAATGATAGGATAATATTGCCGATGTTAAGCTTCCTTGACAAGCTTCTAGGATCAGGTATAGTATTTTCTCTTGCTGTTGCATAATTACTTGGCTATTCTAAAAAATATTTTAAAGTTATATTCGTATTTTTTTATGTATATATTTGTAATATAATATGAGCAGTAGCAAGAAACACAAATTTTCATTTGTGCATTGGTATCAGTAGTGGTTCATTATTAATAAACCTATACATAGGGTAAACCATACAGTTATTGGCACTCAGTACAGTTAGTGGCACCCCAAATTTAACTTAAAGAAATCGGTAAACAAGTCCTAATTTTATTACAAGATATACATGAGTCTAATGTTTAAAGGGTCCTCTAAGTCATCTATGAAGTAAGACTTTAACAAACACCACAGGGTGCCAATAACTAGATTTGGCTTTTAACAATAAATGTTGCCATATTGGAAAACTATTGAACTTATGACCCAAAAAAAACTTTAGTCTTTATAAGGATGGATATAGAGGAGCTACAGGAAGTTTCAATTTGATCCCTTCATAAGAAGGGAGGTATGATATCTGCTAACTATCTGTGATGGAGGTATCACTATCTATCGGGCTTGAGGTATCATACCTAGAAAGCATACAAATTGAACGAGATGTGTTGATTGAGAGTGTTAGGCAGTATAAAAATTGCCAATTAGATCGAAAGAGTAGAAAGGACTAATTAAATCGACATTTAAAAAAAAAAAAAAAAAAAAAAATCGAGCGTAGCCACGGCTCCAAGGGTAGAAGCTAACTATCGGTGATGGAAATTGGATGAGGCCAAAAACAGGGCGTAGGTGCGAGAATATTATTAAAAATCGGTGTAACCGCTCATACCCACCCCCTTAACCCTATTTTCGGGTTTCAGGTATCATACCTAGAAAGCATACAAATTGAACGAGAGCGGAGTGTTAGGCAGTCTAAAAATTGCTAATTAAATCGAAAGAGTAGAAAGGACTAAATAAATCAAAATTTAAAAAAAAAATTGAGCGTAGCCACCGCTCCAAGGGTAGAAGCTAACTATCGGTGATGGAAATTGGATGAGGCCAAAAATAGGGGGTAGGTGCTGGAATAATATTAAAAATCGGTGTAACCGCTCTTACCCACCCCCTTAACCCTATTTTCTTGCTTGAGGTATCATACCTAGAAAGCATACAAATTGAACGAGAACGGAGTGTTAGGCAGTATAAAAATTGCCAATTAGATCGAAAGAGTAAAAAGGACTGCTTGAATCTTAATAAAAAAAAAAAAAAAAAAAAAAAATCGAGCGTAGCCACGGCTCTAAGGGTAGAAGCTAATTATCGGTGATGGAAATTGGATGAGGCCAAAAATAGGGGGTCACCACTGTCCACCACTGAAATTCAGTCTTAAGGGTGCCAATAACTGTATGGTTTACCCTTTATAAGTATTATTGCCTTTTTTTTTTTTTTTTTTAATTCAAGAACCATTTAAGGCTTTCATGTACAAAACCATCCATCAATTAATTATTTTTTCTGGGGGGACATGATATTTTAATTTTAAAATGTTTTATAGCCTATCAGCTCCAAAATACTAGTTTCAAGTTTATACTCAAATAATGAATTTTACATTTTGCTTTGTGATTGTTCTCTATTATTAAGATCCTTCATTGTATTTATATAAATCTTAGTCATGAGAATGCATGGAGCATGATCATTAGTAATTTGATTAAATAAATTTTTCAATATATTCAATAAAATCTCCAATAAAGTTCTTGATAATAATGATAAAACTGCAGTGAAATGGGCATCTCACTATACAAGTTTTCTGCCCTGAACTATGTTGGTCTATGAACTAAGACTTGGTCCCACCACCACCTTCATAGTTTGGGTCAGCACCATAAAATATTATTAAACTATAGTTTATCTAATCAAAGCTGCAATATTGTTTCATTTAAGATGCAATTTATTGTTAGTTTGATATTTATTAAGGTATTTTTATTTTTAGGCACAATTAATCAAGTACTCAAGGACCCTAACTCTAAATTTGCTCTACAAATTTTCAACTTGACTAGGTCAGCATTGACTGGCACCCTTGATAAATTCAAACTGTTGAGGTCTGTGGACGTCTATTGTCAACTTATACAGGTAATAAAGCTTTGACATTAAAGACAAAAGCCTTTCCATGTTTAGGGGAGATAAGCTTTTTATTTTTTGCTAATACTGGTATACATTCTTATTATTCTTTTTCTCCCTTCTAATCCCATGCTCTCGGATACTTACTGCATCCTTTACGTTGTTCTTTATATTTTAGTTTTAATCAATTAAATTATCAGTACTGCATCACATTTGTAATGAAGTTTAGAAATTTTTGTTTTCAACAACTCCTTTCAAGTTATATTTTGTAAAATAGGTTTCTAAATGCTTTTTAACAATTATTTTTTAATTTCAGTCTTCAAAACTTTTATTCAGTCAGTATATTTATATTATACCTGTATCAATTTATTCATGGGTAAATTAATTCAAAACCACTAATATTATTAATATTATTAATGTTCCGCATGATTGACATTTCCAGGTTGATGGTTCAGTATGCAAGAAGGCACTCGGACGGCTCATGATCTTGCTTTGCCATAGATTTGGTTGGCTGAGGAAAGCAACAGCAACAAAGTTATACGAATCCCTTATGTTATACCCCGATATCCCTGGACTATCTGAAGAGTCTTTGGATTCTATCCTTTCATTACTCTCTGAATCTGAATGGACAACTGTAGATATGTCTCGCCCTGTTAGGAATAAAATAGCAGAATTATTAGGGATCAAACCCCCTGTCCCAGTTCCAACTGCCTAAGATTCTTCAGTTGTTGGATCATGTAAAAAAATGGTTGTATATTTTATTTTCAACAAGAATAAAAGTAGCTAATCTATTAATTTTTTATATATTTTATACATAGCTTGGCTCCTGTGTTGGGCATTATTTGTTAAACATATTATGTTATATTATTTATAGTTTATTTAAACTGATTTGCCCAGCACTGGTCTTATATTTAATATCCATTATTAATAATTTGTCTTAGTAAATTAATTTTTTTTTTTTTTAAGATTTAGCTAGATATTGAATAACTGCTCTAAAAGTATTAAGTAACTTATTCTAGAGTAGGAAGTGATTTTAGTCCTAATTTTAATAGTCATGCATAACATTTAATGTTAGATCAAAATGAAGGCATCCAAAATAACCAAGTATTGAGTTATTAATTCATAAAATTCAGAGTTAAGTTTTAAGTTAATTATTCATAGGGTTCAGAGCAAAGTATTCTAGGGATCAAGTTGTAACTATGTAACTATATGATAACTTATTTTAATCCCATTCTGCTTAAGTATAAGGCTTAATAATTCTGAATATTTCAACCTTCTAAATGTTTCCCTCTTGCTTATTTTTCAATGGTAGTGAGGCATTGTGAGGTAGCATAGTTTTTTTTTTTTTGTGCAATTAGAATAATTATTAGCTCAACCACATGAATATGGCAAATTCACATGGCTGCAACCAGCACCCCTATACATAAGATTATTTTACTGAAAATTATACCAATTTATGCATTCGGTATGAATTAGTCCCCTTGCTAGATTCAATTCCTATATTCTAACGTTGTCTTACTTAATTTTATTGAATATGGTAACTCTGCAGTTAAGCACTATGCTCTCACCCTCCTTGTTTGGCTCAGGCCAATAATTATCTACTGGTATATCAACCTCTGATCAACCCTAAGGACGGGTGGAGACCCTCATTGGGCTCCCACAGTCTGCATAACGTAGTTACCTTACATTGTGGCTAAAACCGGCTATTGAGCTTGATTCTGATTTAATGATCTCCTTTCACAAACATTTCTCAAATTTATCATCGGCTTAGAAACATGACTGGACCCATTTTTTTTTTTTTTTAATGAATGTTTTAACTTAATTTATTCATTTATCAAAATAAAAAATTCATTTATATATCACCATCTCTCAAATATATTTAATGTTTGTAGTTTATGGTGAAGAGTTATCTTCTGTCCAACTGACTTTTTTCTCATTTTTCTTCTCTATATTATTTTTGAGATCGAACTAAAGTATTTCTGTTCATCACGAGAAGAGGATTTTAAGAATTTAGTTTAAACATTTTTATTTTACTTTTAAAGTAAGAAAATTATTTGTTAAATTTTGGCATCTCTGTGAAGATTGTCTTTTGTTAGTAAAAATAAATATTAAAGGAAATTTTTATATAAAAGTTGAAGAATGAAACTGTATTTGTTATTTTTTTTTATTTTTTTTTTACTTTTACTAACTTGTTTTGTTAATTATGCATGTAATGTAAAAATAATTGTAATAAAATATCTCACTAAACGCCTATTATATTATATAAAAACTAAAATAATTCGATAGAATATAGTTTTCACCAAGGGCGTCACCAGCGCCAAATTATTTGGTGCTGTACTAGGGTCAATATTTTCCTGGATAGGGTAGGTAGAAATTCAAGGGGCCAAAAGTTAAAATAATAAGTCCTAAACAACTTTTGGGGCATTTAATTCATCCTCCAACGATGCATTTTAAAGGTATTTATAGTCTCTTATCCCTCCATCCGGCGCATCAAGAATGTTACGCTGTCGGGCGCTTGTATCTCTAACATCTTCTAACCATAATCATCATAAAACATTATTTCATTTTATCTAAACTTGAACGTTATGTGTTTCATTCGAATCCTTAAGAATGGAAAGCGTTAGTTTAAAAAAAAAAAAATTATAAAATAGTCTTATATTCCATTAGGAAAGTAGAAAAATACGACACCGGACGCGTGTATATCTCAGATAATAGGCTTTACAGTAATTCAGATATGAAATAAAGTAAGAAAAATATATATTTATATTTTAATTGTTACATAGAGACACTAAATCAATAAATAAAAAAGAGAAATATGGAATTGAAAAAAATTATGTGAACAGGCGCGTTGTATCAAGCAGATTAAAAATAATGGCAAGTAAATCACAGAACACTATCCAATGACATTGCACTACTGAACTCTACAGAAGGACCTGTGGAACACATAACTGGGAGCACAACACCACCACCCTCAAGAAGGCAGTTTGGTGAATATTTTTCTTTAAAAAGTGTATCTCACAAATAACACGCCCGACAGAGGATTAAAACTTGTCAATTTATGGCTCAGTTATAAAGTAGGGAGTTGTTAAGGCTTAATGTTGAAGGACGTGGGCCAACATTTCGTGATTGAATTTTATCCAAGTTCTCCTTCTGATCCTGATCCCACTATTTTCATTGCTTTCCATTAAGTTCTATAAGCTTCATCAAATTGATGCAAAGTAGGATCAAACTGCTTGGTTTAAAAAAGAAATAAAGACCTATTCCGGTGATAGAACTTTGTTAAAAAATTCATAAAACAAAACAGTTCAAGCTGAAATAAAAATGTATAATTCATCAAATATATTATAAGCCTGACTATGCTTTTAACAATTGAGTTTGCTGTAATTAACTAGTATTTTATTGGTTAAACTCGGATATATTCATAAAATCGTATTTTTATTTAATTTTTTACATTGAGTCCTCTTCCGCCAAAAGATTGGGGGGGGGATAGTCCCCTCCTGCCAAAATATTGGGGACGTCCCCCGTGTCCCCCCCGGCGGTGATGCCCGTTGTTTTCACAGTGAGCCTAATAATAGGTCAAGACTGGTCTAACTCACAATATTTTTTTAAATATTTTTTATGTTAATTATCTTCCAATTTTCCTCTACTGTCTCTGTCCAGGACCACTTATAGACCTCATTAGTAATGATTCTTGAAAGATTATAACAATCAGGTAAAGCAGGCAGAGGATGTCAAAGGCAGGGAAAAAAGTCTGCAACGGAGATGCATGTGAGACCTGGGTTCGATTCCCGCCCGTGGCCAATCTATTCTCTTCTAATAAAATTATTTGGAAAAAAGAAACTTTCATTGGCTCTGCTAAAAAATCTCTATGTTTGAGTTAGATCGGTCTTACATTGGACTAGCAATGTGAGCTTCTATTTGCTTTAAAGGCTGCTCTCTTTAATGATTTCTTAGTGATGCTTGTATTATGAATATTTTTTAATTTATTTTATTTTATTAATTAAGCTTAACTAATATTTTTTTGTTTTTTATCTTAATACCTTTTCAACCTTTCTTAAAGTACTAAAATTATTTGGAAAGTCCATAAAAAAGTGAAAAATTGCTACCATTATTCATGTTCCGACACATTTTTAATAATTATAAAAATATTTCACTATTAAGTTTGAATTATCTTTAAAATATCAGATCCAAATTATAATGTTACTCAAATATATATTTTTTTTTAAATAATCACTCGATTAATTCTATTACTCTGTTCAGAACTTATATATAAGGAAAAGGGCACATCTACACAATTAAATTTTGTCTAAATAAATTTCGAATTTTTTTTTCTTTCAAATGTGTATTTATATTTTTGGGAGCCTTGAAGGTCAATCAAATTCCAGTATAAAACTTAGATATATGCTATAACATTGCCCGATTAGTAAATACTGTCCCATGTCTATTCATGTTCTCTCACTCTTCCAGTAGCTCTTCTTAGTAGTAGCTGGCCAGGGTAAATTTATTACAATGTTATACATCTTTTTCATAAAATTGGAAAAATTAAATCATTTCGGTAATAAAAAGTATTTCTCTTGTATCTACAGACAGAAGCATTGATAAGAAGTAGGATAAACTTGAGTTATTTTAAAAAAATTCAAATTACTCAATTTGAATATTCCTCAAAAAATTTGTTTTCACAGATTTGATATTTCTGATTTGCTCTTTATTTCCATTTTAAATTATTCCGCTTCTCTTATTACATCTATTAATAGCATGAGTTTAGTGATAATTAGATGTATAGTGATTAATTTTTTTTTATATACCAAAATTGTAATAATTTTCTAGATTTTCAAATGTCTCCCCCTACTTTCTCTATGTTCCAAAATATTCCAATTTTTTGATAATTTAGATAAGATCACTGTCATTCAGGCATCAAAATAAATAATTTTTTAAACAACCAAGAAGTGATGACCAGTTGGGGTGAGCACTCTGCGCAAGCTCTGCCTTACTCCCGTCACATGCTTCTAGCATTTATGGTATAGTAGCATGTATAGTTACATATAGTAGCATTTATAGTAACAGATAGGATCTGTAGCTTCCCTCTAACCTTCCAGTATTTGCATAAAAGGAGCACAAATAGGTTACTTTTTACTTTCACTTACCTATACATGAATATATAGTAAGGGAATGTATTGCGATCGTGAAAAATTTCGACTTCCGATTTTTTTTTTCTATGTTAGTAAATTCCTGTTATCAGAAGCTTAAGAATGGTCTTGGATTTCTCTCCAAGAACTTTCCAAAACCCTGCTAGCTTCCCAACTGTTTTTTTTTTTTGTTTTTTTTAAGCAAATATATTTTCATTTGGTTCTTTTATGCCTCTTTTTAAATAACATTAACCATCTTGCGTTTTTTTGGGAGCAAATTACTAGGCCCTATTTACCTAGCTTAGAAAAAATAATTCTTATTATTTATTTTTTTTATTATTGTTATTTTTTTTTTTTTTTGGATGATCAGGGTAACTTGCTACCCTGATATTATACAAGGTTGTAATTAAAACAAAAACTGAAAACCAGACATGACTAGGTGGACATGAAGGGTGTGTGTGCAGTAGCAAATTCCCCACTCCGAAGGATGACTCCTTTTGATTGTTCTTCACCAATTTTTATGATTTAATGTAATATTTCTTAAAAATCATATTTTTACTTCTGATTCCATTAATGAAAGAGAAATTTAAACAGTTCTTTATCATACTGTGATATCAATTTTTTGTTGATAAATGTGCCTCTTATGATATTTATATGAATTTATTGTAATGTGATTTTTTTTATTATTTCTAATTTGGTCATTCCATTTATTTATAATTAAAATTACTTGGTAAGACATTTTACTATTTAGTAATGATAATTTGTGGATACTACATTTAGAGAAGACTGGAAAACAAATTTGTTCAGCCTCTTATAATATACTAACCACTAATAAATTGATTTTTATGAACTAAGATTAATTTATATTTTTATAAAATATTAATACTATTAGCATAAAAAGATTAATATTATTAGCTTAAAAAGATTGTTAATTTTTTATAACTTGTTTAATTTTAATGACTAGTTATAATATTGGATTTCTAAACTGTTATGAATAAGGTCAGAAATATAGTAAATTTCAAAATAAATATATTTTTATTAATTAAGTAAGCTTACTTGTGTGAAATATACAGAGACTTATTTCATTTGCTATTGATTCATTCTTTCCTTCCAACCACTTTCATAAAAGTTAATAGTGGTCAGTGCTAACTTGACAACATCCAGAGTTGCTGAATTAATTTAAGAAGACAGAAATTGAAAAGATGTTCACATGAAATGAAAAAGGATGCTTGTAATGATCTTACACCGACAAGTCATATATGTCTATTAATGTTCGGAGACATTTTCCTTCAGCTAACTAAAAATTAGTGATAAATTGAATCCCCTCTTCTCAACCCAATATCAACTCATGATTTGTTTTTCTCTGATGGAGAACCATTTTTGATTAAACATGGTAATTGTATCTTAATCGGTTGACTAAAGTATCATTGCTCCAAATTAACCCCCACCTGGACATGTAATTTCAAAAATAAACAATTATGAAACCTTTATTTCTCTTTGAATTTTGATGATAAATTCCCTGATTCCCATTTTTATTATAGACAACATCCATTGTGAATGGCTGAGACAAATTTGATTAATCTTGCTACCATCAGCTTGGGTGTCTTTGTCCCAAAGAACAAAACAATATTCAAAGTGCTGAGTGATCTGTTACTTATTTATTGCTTGAGCGAAGAGGTAGCAATGATCACATCATATAAGCTGGCCCTGGCCTTCAGCCGTCAAAAAAGGTAGTGATCTTCTAAGTGTGTTATCTAGATGTTTTTAATATACTTTATGTTGTAAATTTGTTCATAAAAACTGTTCTTTTTAACTTCCTTCTGTAATAAATTCTCTCTGTAAACGTAATTAGCTCATAATCACTACTTTTTCTTGATGAAATGGATTAAAAAATGCAACTTTATTACTAAGCCTTGGTGCAGTGTATAAAACTTTTTTTTTTGTTTTGGGGCCAAAATATATTTCCCGCTATATATATTTTGAAAAAAAAAGAAATATTATATCAATTCCCTACTAATTAACTTGAGAAGTTGTGTGGCAAGAAGTGTGTGTGGTAACAATAAAAAAAATACATAAATCATTCTTCACTAATACTTCAAAAGAAACTAAGAGTGAATTGATTACTACTTTCTAGGAATTAAGTTCCTAATTAAAATTAATTGGAAAGCAATAGTCATGTTAATAATACTTTTTAGAAAGATTTACCATGAAAAAAATAGTTAAATGAGCACTTTAAAAAAATAAAACAATATAATAACTTGAATTCTTTATTTTATAATTGTGAGATCAAACAACAATAGGTACTTATGGTACCTTTATTGTAATAATTAATATTATGATACCATGCTACATATGTTCATTTACACAACATGAATTGCCCCATAAATCCTTTTCCAAATTTCCCTTTTGAATATTTTATCTGTATATTTTTCATGTTATTTCTTTTTATATATTATTATAATGTTCCCGATGACATGGATTCTCGTCGAAACAGTAAACTCAATTCTACAATAAAAAAAGAAGAGAAGGAAGAAAAAAAAGATGAAGTAAGCATTAATAAAATAAGTTAGTAAAAATGTATTCATATAATATATTCATATATCCATTTAATAAAAATCAAATTATATTTTAATGATCATGTGGTTTTTTTAAATATTTTGTCATGTGAGCTTTCTCAAATCAAGCTTATTAGATAAAATAAAGTATGTTTCTAAGAGCACTTAAAACACGTTGGTAACTAACAGACTGCGCATGTTCTTCCCCCACTGTGATTCTAAATTCAATTGGTTGGTTATCCATTTGATTCATTGAACATAGAAACAGAATTGAGAACGTCTTCTGTCCAGAAATTTAAAAAGTATAATTTACAAAACTACAATCCTTCCAACGGTTCTTTACGGATGTGAAACATTGATGCTTACAGTAAGGGATGAGCAACGCATTAAGGTCTTTGAAAATTAAAGTACTGCATAGAATATTTGGGCCAAAGAAGGATGATTCAACAGGAGAATTTAGACGGCTACAATGCAGAGTTAATCGAAGTTATAGCTGCGTGTCGGTTAAAGTGGCCGTGCAAAATTGTCAGTCTTAGCTGCGAACAAATACCTAAAAATTCATAAACACTTTCGCCCTCTGGAAAATGTCCTAAAGGTAGGCCTACGCGAAGTGGGAGGATTCGGTGAGGGCTGATCTTGTGAAGTTGGGATTGGATGGGGGAGGTGTCCAGGAATCGATTGGTGGTGTCGGCATCGAGCCTTGGGTTCGTTAAGCCTTTATTTTATTCTATTACCTTCGTACCCAACTCTTACCTCCTATCCAACAAAGTATCATTAATTAAGGTGTCGCCTAGGAGAGTGAGCCTATTTTATATACTATAACTATAGCTTTCAGATTTAGAATGTTAAAACAAAGTAGGTGTACATAAGAAATCACAAGGGTAATTAACTAATTACCCTTTACCCTTTACATTCTAAATCTGAGAGCTAACATAAAAATTTTTTTTTCATAACTTTATCAATTATTAATTTCACCTTATTTACGCATTATTCATCATTACAAAATTTCATTTAATCATACTATAATTACTATATTCAACAGAGAAAGTTAAAATATCTCAAATAATAGGCTTCATAAAAACAAATTAAGTTTGATATCTAAAAGAGAACAAAGTTTTTATTTTGACAAGAAATAGTGTCCTGAACTAATATTAACCAATATTAATAGTAATTTTTTACTTTTTACCATTTTTTTCATTTATAATAAAAATGATGAATAGCACGATACATTAGATTTCAATAAAGAAATTATGATTTTAGCCTACCAACAAAGTACCACAAAAACAATCCAAAAACAAATACTATATATATAAATTAATACTAATATTTTTCAATTAGGCAATAAAGGTGTATAAAATAAAAGCTCAAAACCATAAAGTTTTAATTTAATAACAGTATTCAAACATGAAGAAATTTAATGTTTTAAAAAGTACAAAAATATAATATCTACAAGTTGTTAAATTTTACTATAATTACAAGATATCATAAAAAATACTGTACAATACTTATTAAAAATAAGTTTTTATTTGAAAAAATTAAAAATACTCACACAGCCAGGGAATACTTTTACACTTATATAAAAATCTGTCATCAAATGAAAAAAAAAATTAGGAAAAAATTCTGATGATTCAGTTAAATAACTCTTGAAAATTGCAAAAATTAAAAAAAAAAAATTTAAATTTTTTTTTTAATATTTTGAAATATAACATTATTAAAAATTACTAAAACCTACATTTTTTCCAAATAAACTGATAAAACATAAAGTTGGATGGATACAACTATTATATAGTTGAACATAATGTAACATTATCATGTACATTGTACAAACTACGGCATTCAAAATGATACTAATATAACTTAAAATTTATACAATTTATCATGAAAAGAGTCTAACCAACAAACACAGTCTCAACTCTCTATAGAACCTGTTTTAAAAGTTCAAATAACTTCATGTTTAAATTGATTTAATATATTTTGATCAACAGTTATTAAAAGATGATCAGTATCTTTTTTCCATTTGACTAGTTCATGGTCGGTAAATTCAGTTAATAGGGTTCGAAGAGCAAGATCAGAACTAACAATGAAACCTTCTCGACACTGCCTGTAGAGTTCAGAGAAGTGCATACCTGAAAAAAACAAGATCATTTTGGCTTGTATTTATGAAAAATTATTAAAGTAATTACAATTATGGTATGAGAAACCAAAATAACAACTAACTAAAACCAAAATAAAATAAAAACTATGTGATATTTTGTAAACATAACAAGAAATCCTCTTAAATTATACAACATATATCATTTATCATAAATATTTTACAGAATTCTGTTGAGAAGTAAATATGGTGGCTCTTAAACGGAATGTATACACTAACAGTGAATTTTACTAGATAATTGTATATTTGTATTGCATGTCATGTATAAACACATGTTAGATAAAAATAAGTTTTTAATAAAAAAAGTTATATCTGGCAACCGAAAATTGAATGATGCTGACATCAAAAGAAACCTTATGAAATTCTATTTAATTCTAAATGCTATTTCTCCTTTCTGATACAGCAAGAATCCTTTAACATCAACATCTTTCCGTCTTGTCTGTTAAATTAGGTAATTTTCAAAAATTGAATGTCTATTTTTAGGCAAAGATCAAGGGTGGGTGGTAGGTGAGAGTTGTTTGATATGCTCACCGCTCCAGATTTGTAATGTTATATTTTGTCATTGAAAATCACCATTACTAGTCAAAAATTAACAAGAATATAACATTTGAATAAGGTCCCATATTATTTATCGTTTGAGGTTTGTTTAATCAATACATACGGGCAATTCTTAAATTACGATCAACTTTCAGCTGGCAAAATGATGAATTTTTTGGGTTAAGAAAATCTGTTGTTCCCAAATCAATCATCATTTTTACTTAAAAAAAAGAAGAAAATTTCAAATACAAGTAAATACAAGTAAAAAGCTATGCACCTGAATATGCTAATTACTGGCTAAATATTGCCCTTCAACTGATTCAAATCTCTAAGAACCTTCTGGATTTTAATCAGTTAGGGCAACTAACTTCCACTGCAAAAGAAACACTCGCGATATCCAGCAATTATCAAACAGAATACATCTTTTTCTTTTATGCACAGTAATTACAATTTTTTTGGACCGAGTTCCTGATTCTCTTTACATTCAGTTATAATTTAAAATAGAGGTTTTCGTTTGATTATAAATCGTTCCAGTTTTTCACTGAAAGAGGTTTGGAGGTATGTCAGAGGCTTACAGCAATTTCTGCAAATGCATTTTTGAGTCAGATTGTCACTTGTGAAAAAAGTGGGTCTAAAACACTCCTGAATCCAAACAAGCCTGTAAGGAGAGGTAGGGAAAAGTTTCTTGTGATTTTTTTTTCCGAACATGAAAGAAGCATCATGTTGAATTATTGTTTTTAGGAGCAAAGCATGATAAATGCAGCTAACTCCCTCTCATGACAGCTGTTGAAGGGTGCATATTGCTGCAAAACATGAGGCTAGCTGATTCGAGAAACCATCCTCCTCTTTGACGATGCCTGAGCCCATACAGTCCAGAAACTACAAGATGCACACTACTCAATTTAAATCATCCTCTGTACAGCCAGAATCTATGCTTAAACTGAGATTGCCATATCTTTGGACAACTTGGCAGCTTAAAGAAGATCTTAGAGGGCAAAGTTTTGATGATGTCCCATCTCATACTTCGAAAATTATCCTCTCTTACGGTACTCTAATCCAGATTGGTAAAGGTTCGTGCTTCCAATCCATGATTAGTTAATGGGCGTAAAAGTGACTTATACAGGCTTTCCTTGGTTCCGCTAGATTCTGCTCCTAAGATGCCCTGCCAGCACGAAGCAGCATCGACTGGCAGCCACGATCCTCATTATAATCTCCTGGACAATATTGATTTAGGAGTTCGCTTGAGTTCATGCGAAGGAAGCTCCTCACCCTTTTAAATTTAAATGGCCCAGCATCAAAAGTTTTTGTATCTACAGTAGATTTTTAGAGCCCCATGTGTTTAGTCTTGTTCTCATTGACAACCAGAACAACCTTTTTTTTTTTTTACTTCCTCCAGTTACAGGAATGAATGAGAATGCTTTAAAGCACATTCTCACTAATCTAATATCAAAGTCGTCATCAGCATACCCTAGTATCTGGACTGATCAATTTGGTGGCCTAGAGTTGTATTCCTGGCTGACTAATAGCTTTCTCAGCCACAAAATTAAAGAGAAGATAAGCAAGGCATTGACTTTTTTTACACCAGGGTTTGTGTCAAAGAGATCTGAAAGGTAAAGAACAATGCGCATCACATACTCCAAGCCTGACACATAGTCATCCTCACTACGTGTATGAGCTTTAATATTCTCCTTTTTGAAACTTTATAACTGCCTAACCTATAAGTGGCTTCTAACAATCAAAAGGTTTCCTAAATATGAAATTGGCATTTGTTTCAATTTGATAACCACATTAACATGAATAAAAAGTAACTTTACATATATAAAGTATACAAGTTCATTATTGCAGTTGTTGAATAGTTCACAATATATTAGAAAGAGGAGAACTTACCGGAATACTTTCCACTTTTATTTTCCAGCTGGTGATTTAAAAGAATCTTGAACACTTTTCGAGAATTCACTGTTAGGGAACTAAATACATTCTTCAATGAGGATAAAGCTAATCCACCAGACCAGTTAACCATCAACGACCCTTCATAGCTTGTCTCATCTAAATAAGGACCATAATTTGTACAATCTTCCCATATAAAGTTGTAAGCACTCAATTTATTTTGATCCCACACTAAAAAAAAAAAAATATAGTTATTAATACAAATTTTCAGGGAGGTAGGTATAACAATCACATCACATTTTCACAACACGCATATATGCAAAAGCAAAGTTATTTATTAAAAAAAACATTTATTATATTACTGGTATCATTCTAAATTATTAGAGATTCACTTTTTCTTAAATTGTTGATTAGTCAATTAAAATTTCCACTATAAACTATCAGTTACCATTACTACAATCACATAAGAACCTCGATGGGCTCAGGGGGTGGGTTGGATTGGTTATAAGTCTCAATAACCAGTAATAAAAATAATGTTTTTATTTTGCCATATATATTGAAATTAATTGTGATAAAATGTGCAAATGTAAATGGCACTGGCTGTTGATTATCCATGCTCTTCAACACAGTTTAATGAAATCTCAAAAGCTTTCTTTGCAGAGGCAATTCTGCACTTTAAACATTTAGTATCACTTCACCAGACCACATTAAAAGAAAACTAAAAAAATTACTATATAGAAATATGTGTTGAAGAGGGTCCCGGTGTTCCAAGAATATTTAGTACTCAGTGGGGATGACTACTCAGAGACTCAGATTAGTGAGTTTCTGCTATACTACTAGTAATCTGGGTTCGAATTTCATTGTGAAAAATAAGGCATGCTTATATTTGTTATTTACGCTCATGACAATTATATACTTTATTCACAAATGAATCAGTAAGATTAGCTCAGAAACACAAATAGAATTGATGCATATTATTTAAAACCAACTTACACAAGGCACTGTTTATATGATCAATTGTCGCAACCATGTGGATTTTTTCAAGTCTTGCTAGCTCAGCAAAAGCTGTTTGAGCCTTGTCGTTTTGGAAAGGCTTACCATCTAAATTTGATATCAAAATAAAGATCCTTTTAGTATGTTTATTTTTCAGCTTATCATTAATCGCCTCCACAATCTCATGAAGTTGAGTAGGAACGTTTTGAATTTTTAAGATGTCAGAAGCAATTGTATCTAACACCTGAAATAAAAGGATTCCCATAGATATAATGTTAATTTTAACATATACACACATTCGCTACTTGAGCATGATAACAAATGCTTATAGTTATAATTAATATAACTAACTACCTGTTTTATAGTATTGTCAGGAAAGTAGCCATTGATAAAAATAACATCGCTGTGCTGCAGATACTTAGAATGGAAAGAGTAAAGGATTTTCCTCTTAGATCCAAGCCCAAAAAGCAGTACATTGTAACCTTCGCTAAAATAAAATTTAGTATAAATACATGAATTTTTTGGCAACAGCATTAAGCAAACTCCAATTCAGTATTTGCATGATTTATAAATTCTATAGGAGTTTCATAGACATATTGATAATGATGTAGCGTTTTTCTAAATTTTCTTCATAAAATGGATTAGAAATCCAATAATCATTCTGGTTTAGGAAAACCCTCCATGAAAGACAATTTTAATCCTGTTAGCGTGCGATTATATTTTCTCGTATAAAATGTGACAGACTAACTTTATTTTCAGACAATTAATATTTACAGTTTCCAATACTCCCGGTTGGTTGTTTTTGATACACTACTTCCAATCATATTTTAACCATTCTTTAAATTTTATCATTAGCATTAAAGATTGTTATTGAGCTGTTCTGAGGTGTCATATACAAGCTAGTTGTTTGCATAATAAAATTAGATAAATATGCAACGTCCTGAAGGCAATTCTAAATTAATCCTATTCCAAAAAAAGATTGTCTTAAAAAAAAACCTGTGCCTCTCGTCTAAATTTGATATCATATTATTAATTAAAATATTTCCATAATTTTTTTTTTTTATGTCTGCCAATATTGATTATTTTCCATTTAACAACCAGCAATTCATGTACCAATGGATAAAATGTTGCTCAAAGCCAAATATATAAAACATTGAATTTGATATTTGAGGGCTAAGAAGCCAAGGAATTCCAGTAATAACATGTAAATATTGTTAAATTCTCATTTAAATATTTTTCCTCCAAAAACTTCAAATTTTGTAATATAAGAAGGCTAGATATTCAATTAATCATAAAGCATTTTATGATACAGATTTCTGAGAAATAGTTTAATTTTTAAATTGAAATAACTCAAGATTTAACTCATAAAACTCAGACCTCTTCCAACGCTGGCTAAAATGAAACTGTTTACCTCCCTATATTAAGAAATCGGTTAGGCTTTTTTTTACAAAAGTAGGTACAATAAAGAAAATAAATGATAAAAAATAAAGTAATTAGATCAAAATATAATAAATTAGTAAAAAAAAGTATTACTCACCTAAAACAAAATAACCAATGCCTGAATGAATTCCTTATTCCTCCATTCAGAAAACCTAGAGATCTTTCATGAGTAGTTGGAACCTTTTTCAACAATGATGTCAGCTGGCTATGTGCTAATCTAGGAGTTTTCAATTGTTTAAGAGTGTGGCTGGAAGTCATGATTTTTGAATATTGGCGGTCAAAATAGTCTTCAGATGTAAATATCTGCAAAAAAATAAATAAGAATTCAATACTAAATATTGTTGCTTTAGGCTTCCATGGTCTTGTTTTCGATTTTAGACTACACTTGACTATGTAATATCGCTAACAATTGCCAAGCTTTTTTCCAACACGCTTTGGGCTTCTTCATTTCTAGAGAAGTGTTCCAGCACCAGAATCAGCTTTGCGGTAAACAATATAAAAGACAGAGAGGAAGAAACATCACCACGCACCTGAAAGAACACATTGCCGCAGTAAAAAGAATACAAACAGACAAATCAACCATAGCAGGGATATCATGGATTGATAACAACCTCCATAAATCCATAAAGGGAGCAATAAAATTATAAAACAACCTAACAAAATACAGACTTACATAAAGATAAAAACCTAACACAGAATCCGCCCATGACGGAAGTATATAAGGTACTAGAACACTTATCCTAATTCATTCTTGTACCAGCCCTGAAGAAGCCAACAGCATGATTAGCAAAAGCTTGTCAATCATTAGAGATAATGCATGGTCAAACCACAAAGATCAAATGAACGTCTTTGATGAATAACGTTTCATAAAAATATTATGCATCAGCTTCATTTAGGAGCAATCTGGGATTAGAGTATTTATGATTGGATAAGGACCAAAATGAACTGCTTACACAAACTAGTAAGTCCATATTATGTAATGAAGTCTCATGATACTAAAGCAAGGAGTTAAAGATAGGCGAGTCATGTAGCAAGAAGCAATCCATCAGGAAGCCTCTAAACTCTTAAGAATTCATCAATAGTAGACAAAAGGCCTCTTGGTAGGCCAAATGGAAGATTGATAGATTGAATAAAAAAAAAGAAGCAACGGAACTACACATAACAAACTAGAAAGACAAAGCTCAAGATAGAGAAGGCTGGGTCAGGTGGCTAAAGATCTACAGAAAAAAAGCTTTTTTTTTTTTAATTAGATGAGACATAATAATAAAGTAAGAAAAGTTTGAGAAATGAAGATTAGTATAAAAAGTAATTATGAAAATAACTAGACTATGAGGCAAAATGGGTTAGAGAAAAATGCTTTCAGACGTTATAATTCACAATTCGACAATTTCTTTTAGTTTTAATATATATATAAAAGTATTTCAACCAACCCATAATTTTAAACTCAAAATGAACTGTAAGAAAGTAACCCAGATTGACAATATGGTAAAAAAAAAAAAAAAAAAAAAATCCTGGAAATGATCAATTGATGCATTGAACAACTGTTATTTACTTTTAATATTACAAAGGTTAAAAAATAGTAATGGAATCTATATTAAGCAATATTATTTTATTTCAGGCAAATGAAGTAACCAAAAGGCGTCATAAAGAATTCATAAAAGAATGTACCTGCATTGATTAGAAAAGAAAGGGTACGTTAGAAGTTTTGTTATTAAAATTAGGAGATTTAATATAGTATAAATAATTATTTAGAATTTAGTTGGTTTATTTTAGGGGGGGGGGGAGGAGAGGAATGAATTTATTTATTAATTCAATCATGGCTTAGCTTAGTAAAAATGACATGTCAAAAGTGAACACTTAAATCCAACAAGAGGTTATGTTCAATTCAATACCACAGTTCACATTGAGACCAAGGTGGATTTTTATTTTGACACAACTATAAATTAATTAATAAAATACAAAATCTTAGAGTTTTATTACTTTAGGTTGTATTTTGAGTCGGAACTACTGTCCCATTTTTACTTTCACTCACCATTATATGAAATATATATACATATACATATATATATATATATATATATATATATATATATATACACACACACACAAGGGAAAGTATTGCGATTGAGAAAAATTTTGACTTTGGGTTTTTAAATGGAAATACACATTTTGTGGTCTCCTAAATCCAAATAACCAGGTCCCGAAAAATGTTGTGTGTGTGAACAGACTAGCTCTAAAACGATAAACCATACAAATCTGAAATTGGTATTAGATGAAGGAGGGGAGGTCAAAAAGTTCTCGGCCTTACATAGTAGGGAATGAAATAAACACACAAATCATTACTTTTCAATGTAGTGTCCCTTGATACTTATACACTTTTCACATCTATTTATTAATTTTTATAAACTCCCGAAAAATAACTTTCTTCTTTAACTTAAAATTGCCTACCCCTGAGTTCCTTTTAGAGGTTTGGGAATAGAGAGTAGTCACTAGGGGCTAGATCTGGGCTGTAGGGTGGATGCGTCATCACATACAAGCCCATGGTGTCAATCGTGGAAAGGGGCATTGTCATGAAGCACAGCTTATCCCTCCTCTTCTCCTTGATTGATTCTCTTAAGTAGGTCAAAACATTACAATAGTATTCTTCTGTGATTGTTATGCCTTTGTCTTTGTAATCAATCATCAGGATTCCTTCTGAATCCCAAAAGACTGTGGCCATGATTTTTCCAGGTGGCTTTTCACAGTGCTATAGCAAGGGGACGAGTCCCCATACACATTCCTTAGACGTTCAAAAATTTCTAAAGGCTTTATGCCTTCTTTAACTAAAAATTACATCACAGCTCTGTACCCAATGTTACTCATTTAAATGGCAAGAGCAAAGAGGTAAAACTAAAAGTATTATGAATAATTGACAAGAGACAGTTGGATAATAAAAGTATGTGTACATACATATGTGCATATAAGGGATTAGTCCTTTATATTAATTCCCACCTTCATTGGCAGACTGAGAACTTTTTGACCTGCCCTCGTATGTACATACATACCTCTGGTGTGAAGGCAAAAGTTTTGCTGAAATTGAGAAAACAGAAAGGGTTCTTTATTTCATAAATTTTATCACATATTAAGTTTTTTGAGATTTTCTCAAACAATGCTCTAATGATTTTGATTAAATTTGTTATATTTAAAGAAAATCAAGTATTCTTTGATATCAAATAGGTTTTATCATCATAGAAATGTTCTAAGAGGGCTTAAATGGCGAAGGAAACTTTTTAGTTTTCCGATAAAGTACCTTTGATTTTGTTTATTTAGAGAAATTGTCTCTCATTGGGTCTAAAAATGAAAAATGGCTAAATATGAATATAAAATAATCGATAAATGTATACAGGAGAAAAAACAGAAAAATGTTCGGACAACTCTTAAATACGTAGAACACATGCATGCGCAGTACTCTTTTGATGAAAGACCAAGATTCATTTCTAAAATTCTCTCTAAAAGGATAATAGCATACTCCACTCCCCCTCTAGTATATATAATTAAGTTCAAGGAAATATTTTCATGGTAGAAAAAAAGTTCTATGTGTTTACTTTCCAATGGCGCTTATGCTTTTTCAAAAACAAGAAATGTGCATTTCTAGTGATAGTAAGTAAAGGTGTTGTGTACCACCGCACCGTATCAGATTTTTTTCTGGTGATTGTCCTTTTGTTTTTCTATACAAATATCAACTGACAAAACTTGCCATGCAGTAATTATGAAACAGGCATAAATAATATAAATTAATGTGAGTGAGCCTAATTAATGACAACATAAGGATCTTAAAAACTTTAATGGCAAATCTGAAGGCCCAATACAAGGTTTTATCAATACATCAAGTAAATCACCTTGATCACTCTAAGCCTGGCTTGAAAGAAAAACTTAGGAATCAACCATAACAATTTCAGATATCAATATTAAAGGTAATCAATTATATATAAATAACTAACATAATCTTTAATTTGTTGTCTTGATTTCTTAGGAGGTGTTGGGTATCTAGTGTCTTCTTCCAGCTGTTTAGAAGTGTCTGAGGAATCTGAATCGGATTCTGATTCACTGTCAGAGCTGCTAGATGGGACAAAGTCACTACCGCTATCCTCTAGTAACCTGTCCAATTCCTGTTTTGCTGCTTCGTCAACAATCCCTAAAAATAGTTGGAGAATATATTATATGTAACTAATAAACTCAAACACAATAAATGGATCTTAAGGGCAAGTTTTTATTTAGTAAAAACTATTATACTATTAATAATTCAAACGCAATTATTTAGTTATCACTGAATCAGACTTAATAAGATATTCTTTTCAAACTAAAAAAATATTTTTAACATGGAATAACATGTTGAAAACATTTTATTCCATTGTAAATGTAAAAAAAGAAGTATACTTACTCTTTCTGAGCTGATTCCTCAAACTGTATGGTGTTTTAGAGTTATTAGTTTTTGTTGCTTCAGAAGAATTCGGAGTCCAGATTGTCTTTGATATTTTACCCTTGGGAGTTTCACTATTTTTGGGCAGAGCCTCTCCAGTTTTATTTGTCAATCTGTTTTGACGCTTTGGAGTACGAAATGAAAATATATCTTTTCCATCCACATCATTAGATTCAAATAACTCCCCAGGAACAACTATAAAAACAAAAGTATTTTAGATAGATAAATTTAAAATAATCAGATGTCCTTCAAAAAATATAAGTATGCAAAAACTGCATTTATTGGCAGTGCAGATGAATCAATGAAAAATGAAAGATCATTACAATAAATCGACACCTGATGGTGTCTGCCGAAGATAGTGATAAACCACAAAAATATATTTGTTATTTACAATTTATATACATCAACTTGAAGGTGATGTATTGCGGTCAAGGTAGTTAAATTAAATAAATAACACAAATTATTTATTTATAATCAATGCCTCGACCCACTTTGCAGGGCATGAGGGCTAAAAAATACAAACAAGTTAAAAAACAGTATAGGAAAAACAAGAATACTAGATAAAATATGTTGCTTTAATTATAAGAACAAAAGTATGATAATAAAATATTAATTATGATAAATAATAACTGCATACTAATAACATATTAATTATAATAACTAATAACTGCATTATAATAACTGATATGTTGCTGAAAAGAATTAATAACTTATAACAGTAAAATATATATAAAAAAGTTGGATATATAGTAACAGTAAAAGAGAACCCACTGAATCCTAAAGGCCTCAAGAGACTGGCTAGAGGGCCTCCAAGACTGATTAGTGAGGACCAGGAAAGGTAAGTAAACAATCTACGGGGTGGTGAGGACCAGCGTGACTTTTAATGGAAAATATGAAATACATATGACAATGAAAAAGGACAAATAACTAATAAAAACTGCAGAAATTATCGATACATAAAAGGTGTGAAAAAATGAACTAAAGGTTTGTTATAAAAAACGTCAACACATCAAATATATGAATTAAAATATTAAATACAGATTTCATTTTCACACCAACATTTCAGTGGTAATCAGTGCTAAATGTGGACCTGAAAAGGAAATTCATGTATACTTGCCCTCACTTGCCATTTTTAAAGATGATCAAAGTTTGGAAGATTTAATTTTTTATTCCAACACGCTCTGATTGAGACCAGAAATTCATCACGTATGAATGCGCTTTTAATATCAAGAATGATGGAAAAAAGAATCTTGTGGAGAGCAGAAACACCCTATGTGTTTCACCTAGTCCAGACATAATGTACTGAAAAAGAGAGTTAACTAGTAATTTTTTCAGGAACTAGTATACAACTAACCCAACATGAAAAAAAAACAAATTTCCCTCTGTGGACTAGAAACCACTAATTTTTTGGAATTTTAAAGTTTCTTTGCTAACAACTCAAAAAAAATCTATCATATAGAAAATTGCATTATCTTTGAAATAAATACCATTGGATTGCACATTGAATGACTCTTAAAGTTATAATCGGTTGAGTCATTTCACCAGAAACAATTATCAAAGATCGACTTAGTTAAAACTGCAGTACAGGAACTGAAGAGTGGCTTCAGGGCAGAGCCTGTTTTGAGAGGTTATTTGACCATCATGTTATCAAACTCCCATCATGTTTTGTTTTTTCAGTTAAAAAGTGCCTTAATTAGCTTTAATAGATTCCAGCTTTCGACTCCCGCTCGCTGTGCTCGCTCTTCTGAGATAAATAAACCCCCAAAAGGGTCCTTTTCAGTGGAGATCGGGCCTTACTTTGAAGGGCGCCTTATAGAACGGTGCAGAAGCCACTGTTCAGTACTTACACTGATGGCAAAAATTACAAGTCTTATCGCATTGTATTGCACTAGTTTGTAGATTGAGCCTTGCATTATGTTAAAAAAAAAAAAGGTTGCACAAAACAGAACTGCAAAACAGATACAAAAGAAGATGAAGACAATCAAATTCCTTAACTAACATAACTATTTCACATATCTCCTGGCTTCAGTTAATTAGGAATGCTAAGAGAATTTTTACAGGAATACAGAGAGGAGCTTTTACTAAAAGACTAAAGTTGATTAATAACAGAAGCTGTTCATCAAAACTATAACTTATTCACAATAAATCAACAAAATTTAAATGTTTCCGATAACTGATAATTAAGCACAATAACTATGAAGAAAGATAAATTTAACAATATCAAGAAGATGAAAATAACATTGATTAAATTGAAGCCTTACTTATATAAACATTAATTTTAAATTAAGCTCCCACAATAAGACAAGTCCAAAAGTAGCAAATGGAATTCATTACCTAATTACCTCTTATATATGCTAATATGACTGTGATTCACTTTTCGCTTTAACTGTGTAACTATACATACATACATAGAAACCAGACACAATCGTAAAGCAGTGAAATTAATGTCTAAGAAAATATTAGCTCACAAAACATAAAGTTATAGATTACAGTTTATCACTAACCAACAATTTCATTAGGAAATTACATATTTACCATTAGGCTTAGATAATTCAACATCGACGATTTCATTATTATCACTTTCACCATCAGCATTATCACAGTTATCATCCTTCAATGAGAGCCTTCGAAATCTGCTTGTTATTTTACGGCCAGATCTAGTAAATTTGACAGCGGATGATGGTGAATCTATAGAACTCTCTTTTCCCATCGTTCCGTATGGCCTTCTGCATCTTCTTCCTCGAACTATAGAATAATTAAAGTCATTTTTTAAATTACATTTGTTGTCATAGGAACATACAATAAAATCCACTCAACTGGAAAAACCTCTAAAAAATCGTATTTATCTATTTGATTCGTAGAAATTAAGATTTATGTATTTTTAAATTATAGGCCCTGGATGTGCATTCTTTTTTTTTTTCTTTTTTTTTACAGACCCATGTAACATGCTCTGCTTTAGAATAAGCAATATTTTTATTATGGTTTGTGAGATATAAAATTCTTTACATAACTGGACACTGAAAATTTACATTACTAGTCACAAAAATTGGAATAAACCATCAACAATAAGCAGGATAAAACATTGACTAGTGCTCCATAACATACAATTATTACAAAAACAAAACAATAAGTTGTTTGAGGTTTCCAAAAACCTAATTCTAATTGCTGTAAAGAGGAGAAATACGGTTACTTACTAGTACCATCAGCTTTATCTCCAACATGACTAATTATATTATCAATTAAAGTATCTGGTATATAAAAGACCTCAACGTTTTTTCTCTCTTGTATAATATGTTCGGGGATATCATCCATCTTACTACCATCAATTCATTAAAAATAATACAATAAACAAAAACTATTTCTCAATTCAGAGCCTGAATAGACCTTTGCATGTCAAAACTCTTGACTTATCACTTTCAAACATCGCGGCGCGGGAAAATGGTAAAGCAGAACACGAAATGATAAGGCAGTGCCAACCCAAAGGGAATAGAGAAAAGATAAGCTTACTTGGGTAGGCAAACCCGTACAAACACTCTCCGATTACGTCATCGGTCGCACGAACCATGGACAGATAAGTTGAATCTCATTGAACAAATTTTACATGATAGCGTTGCCTTTAAAGTGTAAAAGATTAATATTTTACATTATTTTAAATTCTCACATAAAATTTACAACATTTGAGCCATGTTCTCCTTAAAACTCGAAAATCAGACTTTTATCATAAAACAAAAACGAAAATTTTTTGGAAGGTCATTTGTTTTGCTAATGCGAATAATATTCACTGGACTGACTTCTCATCAGTCTTAAGGACCTTTCAAGAGAGGGGAGTTAGCTCCAATCAGTAAGGCTAATAAAAATCGCCTTAAGAGCATTTGGGGGCATAAACCTAAACAAAATGCCCCAAGAGAGTATGTCAAACTTTAGAAGTGTGCAGATAGGGAAATCGGGAATGCCTCAAACAATCAGAGGAGGGCTGAAGAGGAGTAAAACTTTAAACTAAAAAAAAAAAAAAAACAGTCCTGAAAGAGACGGAGTGAGGAGAGTGCTTTGGAGAGAGGCAATGAGGGATATTTTGAGATGAGCCAGGAGAGCTAGATCTGGGAGAGTGTTAAGGGAGTTCAGATAAGGCGGAGCGGAACGAGATCTGGCGGACTGAAGATTGAAAGAAAAAATGAGCAGAATGATACTCAAAGGACCCACCATATATATACATCAGATAAGTGATAAATTTAATATCCACCCAGTACTTGTAATATTGAGTGCCAATTCAATTAGTAAGGCAGATGAATATAGGTCCCCATGCAAGCCAGCAGAGTGTCCATTTATGTTATTTAAATTTATTTATAAGCTCTATTGAAAAGGGTATTGATTATTTAAATACTTGGTAAATAAAATTACCAAGTTTACAGCAGAAGTATAAAGAAATATTTTACTGATGTAAAAGTTATAAGAGGTGCTGAAATCGATATGGACCTTATTCTTTTGATTGGAGACACCCAGATCCAGCGACCTATAAAGAAAAGGCCCAAAACATACAAGAAGATTGATATTGCAAAGTTGGAGGAATTAGATAAGAAAAGGGAGCATGCAGAACTTCTTGATATGAAACTCAGGTATTTAACAAGGTGTGAAATGCAAACAGTACATGCGTAGCAGTGAAGCACGCAATTCTTGAGACAGCCGAAAGTATATGCAGAATGAAGGGAATATGCACTAAAGGTAAAAGCGCTGAGTGATGGAATGATCTAGTGAAAGCTGCAGTAGTTAGGAAGAAAATAGCCTGGAAGGCTAAAATTAGGACTGCAACCAAATGGGAGCTCTGCGTCAGAAGAAGAAAGGAAGCAAAATTGGTTGTTCAAACGGCGATCAGAAAGAGCTGGGAGAAACTCGGTAAATGTCTGCGAACTGGTTATAAGGAAAACACCAAGATTTTCTGGAAAATAATTAAATTTATGAAAGAAAAGATTAAGGAACCCATTAGGAGTGTCAAGGATGAATTAGGGCAAGTAATTACTGGTGAAGAGGAAATATGTATTGGAGAGATGGCGTCCACATTATTCTGCATTGTTCTCTGGCAGCCCAGGGGAGAAAGTGGAAGACAGGCAGCAAGCTTCTCTTTCGAGAGAAGAGTATGATGACGTGCTCAGGGAGGATGATATCATGTGGGAAATAGAGAAAAGAAAATGAAGATTGGCAAAGCAGCAGGCAAAGATAATATCGCTCTATTACTTATAAAATATGGAGGTACACAATTACTGAAAGCTCTACAGGACCTGTTTCAGAATATTTATTCTTCAAAATCTATGCCTGAGGGATGGGGATGTAACATAATCATACCATGAGAACAGAAACAATGTGGCGGAAATGAGCTGATTAAAGTCCTCAAAGATATCATGATCACAATATGGACAAATGAAGTAATTTCCAAAGACTGGAATCTATCATTGATATGTGCCCTACACAAGACAGGGGATAGATTAATATGTAAAAATTACAGAGGCATATCCCTACTCACAGTAGCGTACAAGATATTTTCAAACATTTTATTCCAGCGATTTTCTGAAGAAATAATAGGAAAATACCAGTGTGGGTTCAGAAGAGGCAAGTCAACCCTTCAAATCTTTAGTCTCCGAACGATTTTGGAAAGAGGTCGGGAGCATAAGATTAAAACTCACTACCTGGTCATAGACTTCAAAGCCACCACGACAGCATGCACAGAAAGGTGCTGAATATTGTGTTGAGAGAGCTTGGAATACCTAAGAAACTAATAAACCTGGTCTGAATGACCATGCTGAACGCCCATTGCTTTGTCCAAGTAGGAGGTCGGAGGAGTTACCATCGACAAAGGGTGTCAGGCGAGGAGATGCACGGGCCTGTGTTCTCTTCAATCTTTTCCTAGAAAAAGCAATTAGAGAATCAGGAATACAAACTAGGGGCACAATATTTAATCGGTGCAGTTACTTGCATATGCAGATGACATAGATATAGTTGGCAGGTCACCTCTTGTGATAGAAGACGCGTTCCTGACGCTGTTGGAATCTGCAAGGAGGCTTGGGCTCGATGTCTCGAAGACAAAATTCATGGTAGCAGAAGAGACACCAAACCCTAGTGAAACTGTAACCTTTGGCCACTTGGAGTTTGAGAAAGTATCTCAATTCTAGTACCTAGGCACTCTAGTAACACAGGAAAACGAGAGCAACATTGAGATTCACCAGAGAATCTCTTCCACTAACAAATTATAATTTGGACTCCTCCAGCACCTGAAGAGTCATGCCCTTACTAGGAAAACAAAAATCTTCCTGTACAAGCCACTGATTAGACCAGTCCAATCATGGACCATTACAATGGAGTCTGAGCAAGACCTGCTTATATTTAAATGGAGGATCCTGCGAAGGAAATTTGGAGATAGACAATGGCAAGATGGCGGCGACGAACCCATCTCAAAGTGTACGCTCTGTACAAAGACACCAATATGGAGAGGGTTTAGAAGCTTGGTCGACTCCAGTGGACAGGACACGTGGCTAGGATGAGCAGCTGACAGAACAGTTGTACATCAAAAGGCGCCAAGGAAGATCCAGAATGAGATGAGTGTCTTGGATGATTCTGACTGAGTCTCGGACAATGCCATGACCTCCTAAATGTAAGAAATTGGACAGCGGCCGCACTTCACTGTGAGAAGTAGAGGATGCCAGGATTCATAACCATTGGCCGGTCCAGGGGAGAGTGAGACTGCGTGTTGAGACTATATATCTTGGAATTTATAATGATTGCTTAAATTGGGGATATCCCCAAGATGGTCGAAGATCATCAGTTTGATACTCCTCTGCAAGGAAGATGGCAGGGATAAGCAGCTCACTAATTTATATAGACCATTATTTCTCTTCCTTGTGATGAGCATGGTCTTCCAGACCCTCTTGGTTACTAGCTTATGGCCAATTTTTGACAGAGCAAGCCATCTTTTGTCTACAAGGCAAAGGAAAGGCTAATGTGCTGAATAGGAAAAACACTCATTATGATGAATAGGGTACTAATTGCTTTTCCTCAGAAATACAAATACCTGAAGTGCTACCAAAAGTATCAACATGAGAGGAAGCTGTTGAGTGCGCCTGAAGAAAGGCTAAAGGTCTGGTCACACATAACCGCACTGCAGCACGGGCGTGTATCGGATATGATTCAATTACAAAGGATTGATAGTAACCGGTCACACATGCCCGACACCGTGTCAACCGACCTATTACTATCTACCTTCGTATTTGAATCAGATCTGATGCACGCCTGTGCTGCAGTGCAGTTATGTGTGACCAGACCTTAATTAGGGATATCAGAAATCTTTTGCTAAGCTAAATTTCTAAACTCTAGGTTAAAATACGAATGACCCAGAGGTGGCAGAATAAATTACAATCCGGTTAATGAATTTTAAATTGTTTAAAGGAAATAATACTTCTTTAGAAAAAAAATGTGCTGGCTTGCTTAACTTCCTAATGTGGGCAAGATTTTCTGACTAAATTTATGATTAATATATGAGAGGAATTCTTTTTCCAAAATCCAATAATATAGGATGCGAAGGAAGCTACCCTGAAGCTGATCTGTCAGAGTTGTATTTGCACAGCAACAGCAGGTGGAAGTATGCAGACTGGTGGTGTTTAATCAAATCCAATTTTTCATAACTTACTGTTCCGTATTACTTTCTGTTTCTGCTATGGTTATATATTGGTTAACTATAGCGTTTTAATCACATATAAATTAAATTACTTCACCGTATACGAGATGGGTCCTTTCATTATTTACTTTTAATATTACATAATGTTTTAATGGTCATTACTTCAACTTCATTTCAATTCCTTTTAAAATAAATTTATCTATTTTACCACAGTTTAATTAAGCCTATCTGTATTACCATAATTTTCTTTGATTTGTAAATCAGGAAATGTATTTCATTTAGTAAAAACAAAAATCATCACTTTCTTCTCTCCATTTGCTATTTTAAATATTTATAATTATATCTTAAAATAAAAAATCCCAAGCTTTTATATAAGTTTTTAAATGAATATTTATTCCTGTCTTCATTCTGTTTTCCCAATGATTCCATTGTATTTATATATGTTTACCATAATTTATCAATCAAACGGAAAAAATTATAATTATTATTTCACAAATATTTTAAATCTTCTATTAATACTTACTTTATTTAAAAAATATGCTTGAAATACATAAATAAATCAAAATATAATAATAGTGAACAAATAGATTTTTCCAATTGACCATAATAATCGCTGTATCATGATTGTCGGGTGTAACATAATGGAAAAAAACAATTTTTTCGGCCATCCAATAACCAGGTCCTTACACAAAATTACTTTTATCCACAATGGCAAGAATTAACATAAAATATGTTTAATTGAATTTTTGACAAATATCTTAGTTGGAAGGAAAAATAATGGAAAATAAATATTTAAGTAAAAATAATACTCATATAATTTTTAAATATTACATTTACAATATAAATATGATGCTTTATGATAAATATTTCCATATAAACAATGTTTCCTAATTATATGCAGTATTACAAAGTAGGATAGTAACCAAAGAGAAGGTTTGCCCTACTATTTTTTCAATCATATAAAAAATATTGTCAAAAAAGGATATTTAAAACAGTAAAGCGTGTTTATTTACAATAAATATTAGTTATTCTACATGAAAAAATATTCTATCAAGTTATTTGGCCAAACACTGATAAGATCTGTCAAATGTTTTATAACACTGATAGAAATTCAGAGAACGGAAGATTGCTAAACATGCAATGCTTGAAGGATAAGCAATTAGAAGATCCAGAATTTAAGTAGCCTTTCAAGAATTATTTTGTAATTGTAAGTCCGACTTCATTCAAACATTCCCCCCTCAAATATGAATATATATATAAAATCTTAATAGATTTATGAATGGTATCTACTGGTATACAAATGAAATCCAACTTTTTGCATGATTAAACAATCAAATTGTTCATCATTGATGACTATACAAAGAAAAACATAATTATTTCATACTTTTTTTTCCAATGTATTTTTTCATTGTTTCATTGAAATTTCAAGGTATACTTTCGGGATTTGAAACAATTATTCTATTTCTAATGCCAATGAAAATTTTTTTCTTATTATTTTAACCCATTGTGAATTTGTTCATAATCAATAAAGAGTTAAAAAAATATAATAAACAACAATTTTATTTTTACTAATATAATTTTTTTTTTAACCAGTAATACTTCTATTTTCTTAAACAAAACTATTTTAATTTTCAAAAATGAGCAATTTAATTTCTAAACATGGAAGTTCTTATTAAAGAAATAAAACATTAAAATTAAAGTATATCATTTTTTTAAAGCATTCTATAACGTTTTATTTCAACTTTAAAATGTTAATAATTCTTAAATATTATAATTTGTAAGAAAAACATGTTTCTTTAATGTGAATTTAAAAAACATAATCACAAACATGAAATTCTCCAGAGGTCACAAAAACAGTACTAAACTAAGCATAAAAATGTACATGGGTTCCTAAAAAATATACAATCAATACAACCTTCAAGATAATTCATACAAAAATTTCTAACATAATTTAATAAAGTAAATATTTGATTCAGCAACATTAAGAGTTTTTGCTTAGTTCTACTAACTTCTATAACTAAATTAGTATTTCTTTGGATTTTAAGCAAGACAAAAAAAAAGCATATAAAAAATAAACACCATCACTAAAGATTACACAAATAGAACAGGACACATCTAAAATTAATATATTAAAAAAATAAAATTAAAATATATCTCACAGTATTAATAAACAAATTTTTTGAAATCTTATTTTAATAAATAATAAATAGGTATTTAAAAGATGTAATTTAAAGTAACCTATTGAAGAAGCTGCTTGATTTCGGCTTTATCAGCACAGTCTAGGTAATTTGTTCCATCTGGAGCGGAACCTATCTTTTCTGCCCCCTGAAATTATATAACATGGTTTCAGAGACCATAGACATAAAAAATTAAATTATAAAACTCAATCTCCATATTTTGGAAAGAGGCCACACTACCAGAGATGCAGGTGATACTTCCTCATACAGTTAGTATCACAGTTGTATATTTCCTCACAATATTCCATCCTACCTTTATAGTAAGGATAAAAAGTTGTTTTTTGCTTAATGACTCGTGTATGAACAGGAAACTAAATACATGGTCTATTTGAATGACATCTAATTATTTTTATTTTTGCTCTTAAATAAAAAAATATACTCAAGCATGTGTCGAGGCGAAGAACTAAGAGAGGTTGACTGGAAAAGAGGTAGATGGAAGGAATACGAACCAACAGCAGACAGAGGACTCAGTGAAAAGGATTATTTTGACAAAAAGAAATGGCAGTATGGTTCATAAGGCGACATATATATCTGACCATCCCATCCCCACCTAAGTATCAAAATTCCTAGAACCCGGGAACCCTTTCAATACATATTTCGAATAAGGATCTTTTATTTTTGTTTTGAATGTCACTGATAACGTGAAATTACATATTTTAATCTAAAGATTGTCTACATATTGCTCAAAATGGAAAAAATGGGGCAGTAAAAGAAAACATCAGATAAATAAAGTAAAAGAATAAGATTTCTTTCCTAGATCGGTTTGACGGAGATGAGTTTTTTGTTTTAAATTGTATGTATGTATGACCCTTGCACAACATTTTAACTTAATATCAAAGAGAAGTACTTAATTATGGATTAGATTTTAATTTAGGGGAAGGCATCAAGAAAATCACAAAAGGAATAGGAGCACCTAGGAGTGAGCATAATCAGAATAAGAGAAAAAATTGGAATCATAATACTATTCAATACATTATATATTCACTAGGGAAATTGTAAATTTTGTTATAAATACAAACATTGCCGGGAAAAATTATTTAACAATAGGATTGATTATTCGAAAAACATAGACTATCCAACAAACTTAATTCTATCTCTTATATGAGGAATTCTCAACTGCGATGCTGTTTAGGTCCTTTCTTATTTAGTCTGGTAGCTACCAATTTCGCCATCCATTTTATGGAAGTATTTCTATTCAACAACAGTAATGAGGTGTTGGTGTAGGACAGAACTATGGTTCACTCCCATATAGAAGTAAAAGTTGGAAAATAGCTTTAAACATATCCATTTTAACATTCTTGCCTACCTTCCTTTTTCATATTATAAATACTGTAAAAAATAGCATTAGTCTTCTATAATCTGTTCGAAATTCCTGCTGATAAATGTACCTAAGTGGTTGTGTCCAATATTTTACTATCTTACTATGTTCCAGCAGGAGAATTTTAACCTAACCTCATCTTGATACGATCGGACAATAATTACTCTAGTCAAACCCTTTCTCTCCAGTTCAGCTTTTAATTCATCAAGCTGAACCACCTGAAAAATTATTAAGGCACTCAAAGGGGAAACTTTCAAATTTGTTTGAAACTGAGAATACACAGATCAGAATTGTTGTAAATATTAAAATAAATAAAATATGGAATGACTTTGTTTATTAAAAATAAAAACAATACTAAAGATAATTTATGACCTGAGTAGACCTTCACCAAATTCCCTACCTAAGAGAAATAAATTCAAACCACAATTTTGAATAAAGTAGAATGAGGAGAGCTGGACTTCGATTAAGATTTATTGAGTAGATAAGGTAATCAAAGTACATTAAAAAACTGTTCCAGGTGATTTATGGGATAGGAATTATGTAAATTTATGAAAACAGTACTGCTGTTCAGATATGCTTTGATAATTAATCTAATTAATGGGCAATGTAATAACAGTAAAGCAGGAAAAATATATAAAAAAAAAAACTGATTTATTTGTATTAATCACTTCAGCAATCATAAATATTCCATACACTCCATGAAGTATTGAAAATCATAACTAATGTTTTGGAAGAATAAGAATGTTATGATCAGGATTGCTTCGTTGGGATCAAGGTGAACAGAAAAAGAAGTATGATGCAATAGAGAGTTTCTTACAAGATTATTCCAATTGTTAGCGAATGAGGAATAATGAAACAAAAACTTTAGCATGCTTAGGCAATCCAAACTTGGCAATCCAAACATTCGTGCTCTCGTAAAATTGAAAAATTATACTCACGTATAGTGTTAAATTATTAAAATGTCATTAGTCAGGAATGCCATGTTACCTTACACAATAGAATAAAACCAGAAAGTATAGTATTAATACTTAGCATAAACATTACTACCAGTCTGAAAAGTATGCAAAAAATGATGTAATATTTTCTAATTATCAATAAAATGAAACATCTTTACTATAAATAATTAATTCAGTATCTTGTGAAATCAATATTATTACATCAAAACAAAATAAAATTGGGAATCTTCCGCAAATAACTTCAGAATTTCAATGAAACTATTCTGAGCTAAGAGAGGAAAACAGAAATTGTAATATGAGCAAAGCTCATCAGTTCTTTGGAGCTGAAATGAGCATTAAAGCCACAATTAATTCATTAAAAAGATATTTGACATGCAAGTTAAGTTAAAAACTTATAACAATACTTAATGAAATTATTTTTTGTGCTCAACATCAAAAAATCCTGAAGGCAGTACTCAAACATTGTGTCTTTATCTTTAATAATATATCGTACAAAGTGACTGGTGGCGTTTATGACCAAGGGGTTTTACGCCTTCATACTAAAACAACCAACCAACAACAAAGTGACTGGTATGAAAGAAATACAATTGCTATATACCCCTTCAAAGAAATCATTGATTTTATCATGTTTTAATCAAGAAAATACCTTGTCCAAAAGAGTCCTCACACAGCTAGTATGTCCTTCCCAAATGGCAGCAAGAAGAGCAGAAATTCCGTGCTTGTCTTTCGCCTTAGGGAAAAAAAAAAAAAAAAAAATACATAACAAGCAAAATGAGAAGTATTTGAGATATGTTTACTAAGAGTCATTCCTGCATTGTGGTTGGGCAGAGATCATATTCACATTATAAATAAAAATGAAATTTACATCACAACTAAATAGGATCCCGTAGAATAGTATGGTCCTGATATTGAAAAGGAGCATTCGATGATTTTCCACTTTTTCTGAATAGCAAGTGGAAGACAGAAAAAAATATTTCATGTAAAGTATGAGTAATATGATCTTGTCACTTCTGGCATGATTGAATGCTTTCAGATAGTATTTTTTAGGGTATAGTTTATTATTTGAAAACTTAATTATTTAATATTTACTACTGTTACATGGTACTTACAGGCTACTAGTTCAGAAATTTATCAACTTATCGATACCCTGGTTTGACAAGGTTATGACTGACAGTTTTGAGGAAAATGAGATTTTTCGACTCTCCTTTAAAACATTTTTTTAAAAATATACACCAACTTGTAACTTCACGGAAGTTGCTGCCAATTTAATTTTTAATGATTGTGATTAACAGAATTTCAACATGTTTTATACAAAATCAAAAATAAATATACTTTTTAAACAAAATTTTCAAACAATAAACAAATGCCATATATAGAAACAATACCAGAATCAATATATTTCATTAATTACGAAAAATATACAGAGACATCAAATCTGTAAAGTTGTTTTTCTTACAATTAAGGTTACAGTAGCTAGAACCTTTTCAAACCAACATACCTAGATGTCTAACGTTACAATATAATTATTAATTGCTATTAATCAAATTATATATCTCACATTTATGTCAGCCCCTTTAGAAACTAAATATTCAATGACGTGGGGTTGTCCAAAATCAGCAGCATAATGCAACGGAGGTCTTCCATCAATTTCTTTATTAATATCTATTTCCTAAAACATAAATATAATTACTAAACATAATTGATGATGGGCAAAAATGAACTACTCATTAACTATTATTAATTGACAATTTAATACTTGTGAAAGTTTTAAAAAAGGATTACTAAAAATTAGAATCAATTTTAAGTATGAAAATAATACACTTAAACAACCAATAAGTTTTTAAACTACCGATATCCAAAGGATGGAAATTCATAATAACATTTATTGATAAGAAAACAAGACTAACCTTACTCTCGACCAAATCTTTAACGATCTCCAAATCCCCATTTTTAATTCCCCACACTAGTTCACTCATTTGGAAAGAGTCTGAACACTAATGGTCAATAAATGGAAAACTAGAAATGCCTAAATTTAAGGTCTAAAACAGCTAAGCTTGTTACCTTTCTACGAAACCTCTCCCAAAACCCGGTGGGGGGTCGAGGACAGTGGTGTCTAGATCAAACGGATATATGTAGTTTTGTATAATCAGATGAAATGGAGTCTGTGATTTCGTTTCAAAATAAATTAATGTAAACAATAAATAACTGTCCTAAAATTGATTATCAGACATAATGTTGAAAATAAATCCATAAACATCGTGATTCAGCAACTGGACTAATTTTATTGGTAACCTGTCCTTACTTTTTTATTTCAAATAAATGTTGTGGAATTTTGCCGATAACAGCAACGATTAAATCAGTAGTTAATAATAACCTAGAAATAATTCTTTTAGGTTCAAGGGAATTAAAATGGATTGCAGGTGTCCGGGTCGAGATTTTACAATCCCTATTCCCCAAATCAGCCTATAGTCTAAGTTATAATGTTTATTGGAAAGATATCTTTGTACTTCGAGCTTCTGTCAATAGCAATCGAATCTCTTAACTGACTTTAATTTTGACTACAATTACATTATTTGATAAATCCGTTTAAAAATGATATCATTGAAAGTTGAGCATTTACTAATTAGTTTTTTTAAAACAAACGAATTTCCGTCATAATTTAAGCAAACCTGGGTTTCCATATGAAAATATAATAGATGGCGAGGAAAAAGGCGAGACTTCCAATTAGGGTCAAATAGGAAATGACAGTGCAGGCCCTGATAAACTTGCGCCGGAACTCCTTCTTTGGCTGATCTGTTTCGGTAGGATCGGGGCTGGCTGTGTTTCTTGCAGCCAAGAAGTCGTTGGTTGCTTGCGGGGACATCCCAGACTGTTGTATATTGGCTACTGGATTAGTATGTTTTAGGGTTTCCTTATGTAACTGCCTAGATAATCGAACTTTCAGTATGGTAGGTTTAAAAATATATAAGACAGTATTAAATCAATATTAATATACTACACTATACTGTAAATGATGATATTTTTTTCGAATAAATAAGATCATCTAGGAAATCAATAAAGGCCTTATTGATAAAAATATGCGATTATGATTATTATCAATATTCTATCATCTATATTTTGATTAAACCTATAATATAATATAATTAAACCTCCCGAGCCTCTCCCCTAAATGCTGAGAACAACCAAAACAAAAAACCATTACCTACTACATAAAAAGAGCCTTTATTTAGTAATAGTTGTTACAGTAGTAATAGTAGTAATATTAGTTATATTTTATTTAGTTAGTAATAGTAGTTATTCCCGTAAATGGAAAATGTATTTAAACATTTAGTTGTTATTAATACGTTTTGTTATACGATTCATATTTTGAATAAGTCCTCCGTGGCTTATTTCCCGTTTACACTTCAGTGTCAGCCACAATGCGTGTATACACTAATTTTATATACGCAATAAGATAATTGCACCTGCGTATGCAGGGGCGGATTTAACACGGAATTTGGGGGGGGGGGGGGGGTCATGACATCCATGTCTATTAATCACGTGGCTTACAGCATTATTTTTGTAGAGATTATTTCCATGTATTAAAGAGGAATGCGATCTAAACAACTAAAAGTATCTTGTTTAGGGCATAGTAACTACCTTATTGCATTACTCTTTTAAAAACACAAAAAAATGAAAAGTCCAAATATTTTATGGGGGCATTAGCCCGGGATCCTCCCACTGGATCCCTCCATGATTATATGACCTAAACTTAAATCCTCCATATAATAAATACTTTTGTCATTAAAAATTGTTCAACATCGGTTTCAAGCTACTATAAATTAAAAATAGAAATCAATCGAAAAAAAAATGTATCACTCAGAAAATATATAGATACGTCTCTGATCTTGTACCATCCACTTGTAATTATACACCTGAAAGAATAATTAGAATTTGGCTAATCTTCATTCACATCCAACATTTTTGATAGGTTGAAATTTAAATGATCATTGAAAATCTCAAGATAGTTATTAATTGTTATTAAGCTCAATTACTTTAGTAAGAGCTATTCTTTGAAAAAAAAAGGGTTGTTATCCTGCATATTATTTAAATTATCTCCATGGTATTCCATCCAATCCCGAGTTAGTAGTCCAGCTACAGTAGTATTATAGGTAGTGCGTAGTTTTTTTGTTCTCTTTTTTCACGAAAAATACTGTTATATAATTACGAAATAACTGAGTTAATATTAGCACAGAATTTAGTTTGAGATAAGTAAAATAAATAAGACACTAGTTAGACTTGTCAGCAGTGGACATGATGAGAGCATCAGACTACATCCGAGGGATCACCGTTGAGCCTACAATTTTTCTTAACACATTGGGTCTCGCTTTCTCTACTTTAACCGTCCAAAACCTTTTGGCGCAAAAGACATGCTATCCTGACTTTCAGCCTCCAATTTCTCTCATTTGTAATGACACTCTTAAGGTTGGAAAAGCTACAGGTGATTTGTTAATGTTTATCATTACAGACTTAAATTTTAATAAAACATATCCCTCACACCAATTCTATTGTACCTATTGATTGCATACCATCGTTGAGTATTCGATTAGTATACGTATATTTGTAGTGAAATGATGCCGCTTAGTTTCGTAATGAGATAATTGTGAACAATTATGCTTGTAAGCTATTTCATCTTGATAAAAGTTGTTTGAATATGGAGGTATCAATCTTTAAATTCCATATTTAACGTAAATGAATAACATTAGAATTAAAAAAAAAAAAATCCTCCAAGCGGAAAATATTAATAAAAAATCGATAGAATATTTTTTGGGCATCTATACCAGAGCGTAATATTTTCATTCAATTTCAACCCAAAAGAAAATATAAGATTCGGTAGAGGTATAATTTATTTTTGCTTTCCTTTTTGAAACTAACCGAGGAATATTTAATGGAAAAATTCTACAAATTATGGAAAATTTGAATTGCGGCTGAAAGAATTACTAATAACCAGAATTACACTTTTTTTTGTTTTCCTTTCATAAATATCTGTTTAAATTATGATTATGATGATTTGTCGTGAAATATTCTGTAGGTCATTTTTTAGCAAGGAAAAAATAAACTATTATATTATTTCATTTAATGGATAAAGTAAATAGAGCAACTTCGAAAGAAGAAGTTGTTTTTTTGAAGCTACTTAGCTTTTTCTTATAATTATTGCGAATATTATGGGGCCAGAAATGGCATGTGCGTTAAGACAATTGCAATGGGAGATCAAAATGAAGCGGTCAAAGTTAAGGTTACTTGGATAGGAGACCCCCCTACCGGAATCTCAGCCCTTTCAGCCAACTGACGACTGAGATGTCTTACACAAATAGCCGTCCGGAGGTTCGGCCATGGAGGATTTGCTTCGAGGAAAGAAATATAGGTCCTCGGGCCTGTTGACTCTGAGCATTTTTTTACTGTCATTGGACCCAAAAAAGCTGACGTCATCGGCACTGCCACTTTGTTCCCAAGGGAATTGTTATGGAGCTATATGTACACTCTGTAGCTGCACCATGGAGACCGTGGTTTGCAGCAACTAGATGTGTTGGGTTACACCCTCCAGGATTTAAAAATACAACAACCAACGAATATTATAAATCTCATGTACTGTGTAATGATTTTGTTATGGTTGCAGATATATTATTCACCAGGATAACTCTTAGATCTGTGTTGTCCGCGTTAGCAGTTCCCCTTATAGGTTCTTGGAGGGATGTTACCGGAAAAAACAGACTACTTACATACCTGGCATTGATATCTGAAATGGTCATTGCGTTTATGTATCTTTTAAGCTCATGGAGTTGGTCGATATCCCCTTGGATACCCAGCATTACTGAAGCCGTACTGGGAGGGCTATGTGGAGAACATATCTTACATTTAGTAGCAACATGTGTCATTACTGAAAATTCAAAACCAGAAGACAGAACATTAAGGTAATTTTCACTATACCAACATGGAAATTATATTTATATAAAAAAATGTAGCTTAATAAGACTAAAATAGGTACACAAAAAATAAATAAATAAATACAGCATTTAATATATCTTATTTACATCACAATTAGAGCTGGTTTGATTAAATAAAAAACGACAAAAGGTGGGATGAAAACTCCATTGGAATTAAACCAATATAAAACTCTTTCTCTTTATTAAATGTGGGAAGATGAACAGTTCAAAAGGTATCACCTTTTTATGTCGGTATGGAATTAGTTTGACAAATATTGGATAAGGTTCATTTGATCATAAATGGCAGTATATAATAAATAAAAAAAGTAATATGATAGGAATTATACCTTGTAAGTTTACACCAGTAATTAATGATTATATTCATAATTTGTTTTCAAGGATTCAGCTAAATGTTGTAGCAACACTGCTTGGAGCCGGTACAGGCGCAGCTCTGAATGGTTTCATATTGACACCGATGGGATACCAGTGGTTTTTTACCTTAATTATTGTTCTCAATATGATGGCTCTAATACTTGCAATCGTTTTGGTCAAGGATGCAAACCGCGAACTGACAACAAAAAAAAAATTGATATTCACTGAAAAGTTAAAATACGTATTCCAGGCTAGACCAAACAATACAGTGATTTGGATAATGCTTATTTGTGTATCATTGGCGGGAACTTTTTCATCAGGTAAATTTTTCAGTTATCGTATTAAATATATATCATGTATACAAATAATAATTAAAAAGATGAATGTTAAATGAAGTTATAATAGGTACATTCACGTATTAAATAAGGCTTCGCTTTTCACATTTACATATATTGGACCACCATTATTTCATGAACATTAGTGCCTTTAAGAATTTAATAAGTGTATTTATATTTCCAGCTGAAAATAATCTTCTTTTATATTATCTCCAGCAAGGCTTTCAATTTTCAATGATCGAAACTGGACTTTTTGGATCTTACAAACTTAGCATCTGTGTGTTGGGTATAAAACATTAGTGAAATAAAACAGTTTTAAAGGTACATATTTCGCTTTTAATATTTTCTTCCATTTCAGGTGCAGTGATTATGACTCCAATATTTATGAAATTGTTTAAATGGTCAGATTTCAAAATTGGTGTCGTATGTTCTTTTGTATCTGTGCTATCAGCTTTATGCATGGTACTAGTAAAAACCAAACTTCAATTATATTTGAGTGAGTCGCTTCCTTAAGTTGTGTTATTGTTAATTACAAAAAACAATAAAAATATTTTTTAAATTGTTCTATTATTTCTCATAATTTTTAGTTGCTTTTCTTGATGTGTTGAAAATGATACCTATGTCATTGCCAAAATCTATCATCAGCAAGTGTGTACCAAACGACGAATTAGGTAAGTTGTTATAAATTTTGATATCTATATCTATATATCTTTTTTCTTTTTCCGAGTCAGTAGCCATTAGAATCTGTCCCTTTCCTTAATGTGGTTGGTATATAATTTGTGAAAGTGACATGAAATTAATGGCAGTTCCAATTTTTAGTATATGTACCGCCGAAGCGAGTACGATTAAAGCCAGTAACCTATGCATATGATTTCTAGGTTCATGATGGCCCATTCATCCTGTCTTTTAGTATTATATATAAATGTTAAATCCAAATAAATAAAAAACAAATTATACAAAAGAAATGATTACCGTTTTGATCTGCTTAACAAATCTTTTTCACGAACCTCTTAAAATTCATTGAAAACTAAATGCTCCAAATCTATCTAAACTGGTACTACAACTCGTTGCCGAGTCTTGACCTCCTGTAACAACCTCCTCCAATTGTCACGATGTTGCGCAGCCACCATCCAATTATTGACACCTAAAACACTCCGGGTATCAGCAGCGACCCCATCCACCCATCTTGATCACGGTCTTCCTCTCCGTCTTTTACCATAAATTGGCTCTTTCAGTGTCTTCTAGGGGATTTCACTATCCTCAATTCTGGCCAGATGGCCCGCCATCTTCGATTCAATTTATAAAACAGAACGAAGTCAGGTTCATTGAATAAGCTATATAGCTCCTTATATGTAAGTCTTCGCCACTGACCTCCAACCTGCCGTCCTCTCAATATCCGACGCAAGACTTTCCTTTCGAAGAGAAATGTGGTTGCCCAGGATTCCGATGCGCCTGGGCCTGGTCAAAGTCTTGTAGAGACTCATTTTGGTTCCTCTGGAAAGAGCTCTACTCCTGTAGTGACGCAGTAATCCAAAATATGCACAATTAGCTGCCTGGATTCTTTTCTTCACCTCCAGTTGAGTCTCGTTATTGTGTGAGACCAGTGATCCCAGGTAGACAAATTCAGATACCTTCTCAAACTTGTACTTTCCGAAGGTAACCATTTCACCTGGATTTGGGGCTTCCTCTGCTACCATGTATTTAGTTTTCGAAGCATTGATCTCAAGTCCAAATTTCCTGGTAGGGCCAGTCAGGGCTTGAAAAGCTTCTAATACTGCATTGTGGGAGCGACCAACTATATCGAGGTCATCAGCGGATGCGAGGATCATAGCAGTTCGGTTGAATACTGTTCCTCCAATCTGGATCCCGGCCTCTCTTACAGCCTTCTCAAGCACGAGGTTAAATAGATGGCACGCCAGTGCATCTCCTTCTCTTAAGCCATTATTTGAAGTGAATTCCTGTGATACTTCATTTCTTATTTTTACTGCACATCGCACATTTTTCATTGTCATCTTCACCAGTCTCACCAATTTTTCAGGGATTTTTAATTCATGAAGAACCTTATAGAGTTCCTCTCTGTTAACATTATCATAAGCTGCCCTAAAGTCTATAAATAAGTGGTGCGTTTTAATGTTATATTCTCGTCCTCTCTCCAGGATTGTCCTCAAACTAAAGATTTGATCAAGTGTTGATTTGTCTTTTCTGAATCCACATTGATAGACACCAAGTTGGCTCTCTGCACATGGTAACAGTCGTGCAAATAAAATATTTGAGAATATTTTGTAAGCGGATGGGAGCAAGGAGATACCTCTATAGTTGGATCATTTTAATTTATCTCCTTTTTTATGTATAGGGCAGATATGAAAAATGCTCCAAACATGACATCGAAAACGGCTGGGTTCAAAATAATGAGAGATCCTTGGGGTAATAACAAGATTAACGATGGCAATGGAATGCAAAATCGCTTTATTAGATTTGGCTGATGTGAAATATAAAAGCAATATTTTTAACGATTACCACCTTTCTTAGTTGAAGAATTTCATGAGATTCATTTCAAACGTTGATGTTCATTACAGTAGTGAAGCTGATTATCATTGTTTCAGGTTCATTCCTCGGCGTCGGATCGGTACTAGGAGTATGCTTACCATTTTTAATAAATTATTTATATAATAATATATTCTCTGCTACATCATCAACAATGCCTGGAGCTTTTTTTATAATCAGTGCTATGGGGAATTTTATTGTTCTCATTTTGTACAGGTAAATTAAATTTATTGTATTACTGCTGTCGCAACTTAATATTATAATTTAACAAAAATGTAAAAGTTTTATTCTAGTCAATGTATAAGTATCCAGTAACTAGCAAAAGTTTTCATAGACCTGATTGGGAGGGGGGGGGGAAATGATAGTATTTTTGAACAGCGGCATAAATATAAACAATGGAGAGGATTAACGATTAATAATAAACATATTTTTATTCGCAAAGAATCACACTTTCAAAGAGATAAATTTAACCAATTTATGATTAATCAAAAAATAAAGTTTATATAAATTTTTAATTTGTTTTTAACAGTGTAAATAATTAAGAAAATTACGTAATTGATTTCTGAATGACAGTGAAAAAAGTTATGTACAAAGTTTTAGTTACAATTCGATTTAAGTATATAGTTGTAAAGGATGTAAGTATTAAAACGTTTGCTTGTTACTTTAAAATATATATGTATATATATATATATATATATATATATATATATATATATATATATATATATATATATATATATATATATATATGTAAAAATCAATCAATTAGCACAAGGCATTGCCTTAATAAACACAAAAAGCATTTTTTTTTTTTTTTTACTTTTTCAGCTTCAGTTCATGTTTATATAAGGACCCTTCCGAAAAGCTTCTTGATACAACGGCGAGCTTTATGGATGTAGGCAATTGGAAACATTTCGATCCTGATGATAAATATAAACGATTTTGATATAATTACGAACTTTTTTATAGAGATTATTTTAATAAGTGTTTTAAATATATGAAATGTTTGTCTGAAAATAAAAGTTGCCTATATTCCTTTTTTTTATGACTAGTAGTTTGTAATTTTATCATTTTAAATCAACATGACCAATGAGAAACATGACCAAACATAGAAGCCTAACCATTATATTTTAATTAACTTTCGATATAAACTTTTTTTTTCACACCATCACCTGTTTTCTTAATTCTATCCAAACCATCGGAAATCCCCACTATAGAATTGCCAGCTTTTCCTGTTAGATGAACGAATTTCTCTTCCCAACCTTCGAAAATCCGATTTTCATTTACGATTACCGAAAAAGCTAAACAGCCAGTTGACGAAGAGACCGTAGAGATAATTAATTATTTCGACATTGATTTGGATGCATTTCTTGAGAATATGGAGAACGAAGTAGTTGAAGAATTTCCCTACTTCGCACCTATAGTTATAGTTCGATCCATGCAGTAGGGATGCGACATCGATGTCGATGTTTTTGAAACATATATATTTTGACCAAAACAAATATTATTAACATCGATGTTTTAACAAAAAAAAAGATGTTTTATAATCGATTTTTTGACAAAAGCAAATATGTTTTAACATCGACGTTTTGAGAAGAAAAAAAATATGTTTTTAAAATCGATGTTTTGACAAAAACAAAGACTTTTTTGGGGCCCGGTGTGGCTGTGCGGTAAAGCGCCGTACTCCCATGCCGGAGCTGCGGGTTCGAGTCCCGCCCTGGGTGGTGCTTTTCTTTCGTAGGAGAAGTATCACCCAGTGCCATGGGTGTTAGTATGGGCAGTATAGGGCTTCACTGGAAGCCTTAAAGTCCCCAAAAAAAAAAAAAAAAAAAAAAAAAAGACTTTTTTAACATCGGTGTTTAGACAAAAACAAAAATGTTTTTAACATTGATGTTTTACCAAAAAAAATATGTATTTTAATAGATGTTTTGAAAATAACAAATCTGTTTTAACATGGACGTTTTGAGAAAAAAAAAAAATATATATATCGTTTTAACATCGATGTTTTGACAAAAACAAAGAATTCTTCAACATCGATGTTTAGACAAAAACAAAAATGTTCTTAACACCGATGTTTTTTAATCAATGTTTTGACAAAAACAAATATGTTTTTGACATATCGACACAACATCGACAAAAAACATCGACGTTTATCGGTGTTTTGACAAAAACAATTATGTTTTTGACATATCGACACAACATCAAACAATATCGACAAAAAACATCGACGTTTTGAGATAAAAAAAATATATGTTTTTATCATCGATGTTTTAACAAAAACAAAGATTTTGGTACCACTACTGAAGTGCGGCTGATGTGCCAAGCCCTGCTTCGGGGCGTGGCTATCTCTCCCTTTCGGAGGGGAAATTCTCGTCAGCTGATGCCCCCACCACCTTATCACTATTAACTGGTTATTAATACGTAAAAGACTAAACCCATGAGAATACTGAAAGGTAGGCCTACAATATGCAAGTTGCTAGTGTATGACAACCAGATAATAGATAATGAGATCTCAAATACAGAAATAGAATAAATAATAATTATAACTATGAGACAAATAATGAGATATGAAGTAGTAAATAGAGAAATACAATAAATAGTAATTAAAAAGATGGGAAAAATAAAGAGGTAAAGTGATAAACCATATAATAAAAAAAAGAAGTTAAGTTAATTTGAGCTGTTTTACTTATAATAAGAAATATAACTCTGTAAATGAGCTTAAGATCGGTAAAATGATATTATGACGCTTAATTCTCAGCAGGAAAGTTTGAAAATATGTAAATTATATAATGAATCGAAAGTATGTATAAAGATATTTAATTTCAAACTTAAGGTATTAGTATCGAAAGTAGCTCGGTCGATCTTTATTGTCGATATAGAGAGGTGACGATTACATGACGTCACAGTCGACTACTGAAGGGAAATGGCGGGAAAAATAACTGGGACAGAACAGCGAGCTGGAGCCTTATCTGCGAAGGGGGGAAGGTGGTGGGGACGGCAGTTCGGCAAGGCCCCGAGCGATCGCTGCGCCTTAGGCCACGCCCCGAAGCAGGGCTGCCCCATCAGCCGCACTTCAGTAGTGGTACCAAATGTTGAACTTCAAATAAGTTAATGAAATATAAAAACGCAAAACCATAGTATCATATGTTCACCAGAAATACGATTCTCTGTACATAATAAGGAAGCGACGTCGATGTATGAATATTTTTGGGTCCTAATAGGTTTATTTATCTTTAATAAATGAATATGAAAAACCATCAATGCCGAAAACATCGAGGTTTTTATACATTATTTCTGAAAAAACGTCGTTTTATACTTAACCATCGATTTATATAAGTTTGGGCACCACTATGTTAATGTTTTAAGAATGTATATATTAAAAAACATCGATATTTTGTGGTCGATGTTACATCGACATCGATATTTTGTAGTCGATGTTACATCGACATCGACATCGATGTTTTGATTGTAAAAACATCTATGATTTGTCTTCGATGTCGCATCTCTACCATGCACTTGAGGACTTGAGTAGGCCTCAAGAAGAATACCCATTTCTGTTACTCCTTTATGGTAGATCCAGTATGAATTGGCTGAAGAGTTAGAGGTTACTGGACTAAAAAGTTCCGATCGATCTAAATCAAAGTTCGCTTTGACGAACAATTTTCCGCTAACATGGAACAAGTAAAAGCTGTTTTGCCCAACCCACCATGCATCAAAGTAGGTAGAAAAGAACTGTAGAATTTCAACGGTCGTGTCGGAATGAAGAAATATAAAATTAGTTATCACAATGTTAGGTTGTGGACAGATGTGGTCAACACATTGTGATTGGGCAATTATTATTGTTATTAATGATAATAATAACAATAATTAATGATAATACATCAATTTGTAGAATAACCAATTTTTTTTTTAATTTATAAAGATTATATATGTTAATTGAATATAATTTGGTGATTTGATTTTTCTTTGCAATTACATTCATGTTGGTTTTTTTTTATACGCTATGAATAATCAGTTGTATATTACTGTAGTTTTTGCTTCCCATAATTTTCCCAGTTCATATTTCATTTTCCCGTTTTCGTAGTCGAATTGATATGGTAACATCTTGATGAATAGTTGGGGGTAATTGAGAACATTCTTAACGAGGGGTTGGATTCATTTAATAGCCACTGTTTAAAAAGTAACCTTTCCCAATTACCCTTGTGGGGGTTACCTACCTTATGGGGTTATTGGGAATTTTGGGGTAATTGTGAACGTGTAAAATGAGGCCATCAGAAAAACGGATTTCTATGTTAGACCAGTAGAAAGGTTTAATAAAATGTTTATTAACAAGTTAATGCATGAAAATATGAGATTGAATGCTTTGCATGGTCCTAGTGGTAACAAGAAGGTACAAAAATTTGAAACCAACAAATTTCGTTCCCAATTACCCCTCCCCCCCCCCCCTGATCCCGAATGATACTCGAAACCTTCGGATAAAGGATATAAAGGATATTTCACTTTTCCTTTTCCATTTACAAATTAAACACCCGTGTAGGATTTCATATATCTAACAACAAATGACTCTTTAGCTGGTCCCTAAATTGGTGGATGAATCGGAAAGCCTTCATTTCTGAGATGAATGGATCTTGTATTATCCATCACTCAAACGATTTCAAGAATTTATTTCGAACTGACCAAAGGAATGGCTGACTGATTATGTTATGAGGACAGAGCAAATAAATAAACATTCCTACTGCTCCATAATCAAATAAATTGTAAGCTTAATCTTAATAGTTTCATATAATGCCTTCTAGAACCGTAAATCAAAATAAACAAAAAACGAATCAATGACCAACAGAATTGTTACAATACAACAGGGGCTAAGGCTAGAAAACATTTTATTACTGAAATTTACTTATTATATCATTATTAGAATGTTTCATCGAAAACGGCTTTGTAATTTAGAAATGCTATGTTTAGAGTTGCAGAATTAGTTTGATACATGCTGTGACTGTTGTGAGTACTTAAAAGAATACAATACCAGGTTAAATCCACATTCCTAATGAGTTTCATAAGAAAATTGGAATTTCTATAAGATCTCAACATGCATTTCTGAAGATACATAAGGTCTCAATTGCAAAAAGGCTTTAAATCCATCAACATAAATAATATTACAGGTAGACTAGCCTCTACCACGGTACATCACCCTGAATGGGAATTTTGTGCTTTATGATATGTTCATGATGAAGAAAACTAAGCGTTCTCTAGGCCTTGAAGCGTTGGATCCGGCATTCTTGAGGAACGAAAATCTTGATTTAATGATTTGACTGAAGAAACGTTGTACCTCCGAGAATGTGGAAAATCGCCAAACTGAACCAAATCGATCGCTATTCGATTGAGAATAGCGTCTCCCTAACTCTTACAGGCCTATCAATATGTTTCTCCCATACTATGAGAAAAGTCCAGGAGGACGTCATAATAACGATATTACCCTTACGATGTTTCATTGCTATCGTGCTGACTGCGGCAAAACAGTTCGATGACTGCCAGAAGAGCCATTGATGTTCTGATAAGAGTGCGCATGGATATCGAGGAGAGGGCAGGGCGGTGTGTGAATCTACTGCTTTTCATTACCACCTCCACCTTCTCCCGTGTTTGGTACCCTAGCTTGTACAACAGCTGCAGAGGCGACCTATACAGATGACCTAGCTGCTGTGGTAGCCTCCTAAGGCAGAGCCGAAATGATCAGAGGAATTGAAAGGTGTGCCAGCCTATTGGCGAGATGATTTGAGGGGAAGAAGACGAAGGTGGTCGCGGCCAAGCCAAAACTATTCTCCATGAGGGCAGGCAAGACCCATGGGCGTATCCAGGGGGAGGGTCCCGGGGTTATGCCCCCTTAAATATTTTAACTTATATGAGTGCAGTTATTTCTTCGTTTAATATTATTTTCCACGGACAAATAGTAATACAAATCTTTGTATTTAGTAATCTAGATAAAAGCTATCCTATCTTTTAAGAGGGAAAACTACACACAATGAGCCAAATGTTATAAAGATCGGTTAAGTAGTTTCTGATTTTACTCCCAACAAAGTTTGTGTCAGGAGATTTTTATATTTATAAAGATTGTTCTTAATAATAGCATATTTTAAATTATTAAAATATTTTTAATAAAAGTTGATATTAGGCCAAAGGAAAGCGTTCAGCGTTTAGCTAGTAATTGGAATGAAATACAAATAAAAAATAAAAAGGAAGCAAAAATACCTACACCTTTGAGAATTTATTGTAACCTTATCTTGATTAATCTATTAGTTTATGAAAATTAACAATAAATACAAAGATTTGTATTACTATTTGTCCGTGGAAAATAATATTAAACGAAGAAATAACTGCACTCATATAACACTATACAAAACTATAAAAATGGTATGATATAAAAATGATAACCTGTATTACAGAAGCATGCTAATAAACACAAAGGTGATGAAATCGACATATGACGCCATGTCAGTAAATCGAAACACGAAGCCACCTACTGTATTTGCAATAATTCGCAATAAAAGAAATATTGGGGTCAATAATCAACATGAAAACTATCCTATCTTTTAAGTTGGACAAAACTGCACACAATGAGCCAAATTTCATCAAAATCGGTTGAGTAGTTTCTGATTTTACCTCCGACAAACGACGGGACACGAGATGTTTATATATATATAAAGATAAAGATGAGTTCATGAAAACTCTTTAGCTATTTGTGTAGAACTAAAAATGTATAAAAATACCTATAAAAACCCTAAAAATACTTTCTAAAAACTCTAGGTAAGAAATGTTGTGTGAAAAACGTCTGAGAGAAGTTTGAAAATATGATTCTTAAATCATAAACCATTAATTATTGGTTAACAGTAATACATATATTTAATTTAATATTAACATAATTATTTAATATTAATTTACAATAATAAGTTCAAAAAAATGAAATGTTTATGAGGTTTTTAACAATCAAAGAAAACAAGGGGAAAAATAATGACTTGGAAGTTGATGAGACTAGCAGCAGGTTGGAAATTATAGGGACAATAGCTCACAATAAGAATTCCGTATTTATCAAAGGTGGACGAAGATCCGGTTAGATATTATTATGAAGAATTGTTTGAAGCTACCAAATTAGCATTTATTGTAAAAGATAATAAAACTTTTCTTGTATACATAATTTTTCTCAGTCAAAAGTAATATTTACTTGAAAATTATTAAAGTATGAATTTATATTTACTTAACCTCTGAGGTAAGAACCATATTCCAATCAACTATGAACGATATAATATTTAAAAGAACACCTAATGAATGAATAATTTTTATACGAAAAATAAACGCATTATGATTTACTGAAGACAATAAATCGAGGTTCGGACGCTTAGCCTAGACTTCTTTGAGAGATTCGATGTCATTTTTTTATTGTTTACAAGGGTATTAAGGAAAAAATAATCATGATTCATCTTGCAAGTAATTGAGGCAATCTTTGATTTATTGCAGGGGAGGAATGGGTTTGGGGTTAAGGTCGTATAAGAATTCAAGTAAAATATGTAAATAATTTCGCATAAAATTATTTTCATTGTGCTAACTTAATTTACAAGGTAGCAACCAATAAGAAAGCTGATCCTTCTTATATAATAAAATTTATTCGCATAATTATATAATAATTCTTCTATGCTTAATCTGGGTACATTTGCTCAATAATGAATTAACAGTCTTTAACTCGTTAATTGTTTACCATTTATTCTTATTCAAGATTTTACGTTGATCATCATTGAATTCGGATTCTATTTTTCTCTAATGACAATAATTTAATTACTCAAAATATATTTAGCATTGGTCATGAATCTTCACCAAAAGACCTTTTAAAAATGTCAAAACTTCCGTTATTCGTTTGTTATGAACCCCCGAAATTTATCTTTACCTTAATTGTAAAAGTCTTTATTATTAATTAACAGTCATTGGTTATATGTACATGTATGTATATGGCCATGATTAAACAATTCTTTGTTTATTTACATATTATGCAGAATCATTGAGATAAAACAAAATGACAAATACACTTATCTTAAATGGTGGGGCGAACGCAGTATCTTGATATAAGAGCCGCCGTAAACATCAAAGATAGTAGACTTTCGGTTCCCCACAATTAAATCCTCACTCGTCCTCTACATTCCGGTGCCAGCGATCCAGTTTGTGGTAAGTCAGAGCTCATCAACTCTGGACATTTTATCTCTAACCATTTAACACTCAATTAAAAACATTACATTACAGAAATCCGTTAATTAACCACTGCGGGGTTTTTATATTAATAATATTATTAGATTCTATTGTACATTATTGTTTCTATTAACACGATTAAGTTAACTAATGATGATTAATGTTCATCATTAATAGAGACTATCAGTTTGACATTAACTTTATAACTCTTGATACGAGAAAAAAAAAACTCATGATAAATGGGCACTATAATTAATATTTGAGCCGAATTTAATTTAGTAGATTTATCTTCTTCCCTTTCCTCGCCTGGTAGATTACGGCTATTTTCGGCTAAAGGATGAGGGATGTGGATTAATGCCGAATTGTTAAGACAATGGCACTCTGGACTCGAACACGCTAACTTCAGATGTTCAAGGTTGTCAGAGGCAACGTCGATTACAATGCGCAAGTTGTCTTCTCCACCCCGCCCACTTATGATTTAGAAATGAATAATATTCATCAGTATTGTGCACGATATTCGAGTAAAAAAAGAATGGTAGATACAATTTCCGGATGCTTTTGTACTCAGATACAGTGCTTGAATCCCTCTAAGACAGTTACACATATAACTCGTATCTGTCAGCTCTGGATAGTGTATAATATCCGTGAATACATCCCGTATTTATAAAAATTTTTACAGAAAATTTTCCGATACTTAAAGTAATGGGGCTGGGGATGTTTTTTATTTTTATTGGGAAACATTGTTATAATTATTAAGTGGTCAAAACTTTTTGAATTGTTTTTTTCGAAATAAGGATCAATTCTTATTTTCTATCAAGCTTAAAATTTAAAAATATTATCAATTTTAAAAATCAATAACTAAGTTTTATGTGATTTTATTGCACCCTTTGTTCACGGTAGTGAGCAAAAAGGCCTTGGAGTCCCCAGTGGATCGACCATAAGTTGAAGAGGCCCTGAGAATTTGTTCTAAGAAATTTCCACGATACTTAGTACATAAGTGGATAGAGGATAACAGTCTTTTAGGACAACAGGATCTTCTATCCAATTACATACTTCCTTCTCGATGTGTTCTGTTACAACTGAGTTTATCCATATTCCATATGAAGAAAAACTGCAAAATATTATAGTTGCTACCTTTAGTTTCCAGATATCATCAGAAGTACGGGAGTGAGGAAAAAAATATTTTGCACTGTTTGATTTGGTTTATTAACCGACTTCGAAAGAGGAGGTTACTCGATTCGATACGCATTGGACTTTTTTTTTTTTTTTTTTTTTTTTTTTTTTTTTTTTTTTTTTTATCACCGATTACTCCGAGATGGATGGACCAATTGGAACGAAACCTCTTTCCATCTTGTAGAGTATTTTCTCGAGGTGGTTGGCGGAGGTAGAGGCGGACATACTTGCGGCAGATGGGAGTGAAGAGATGGAGAGCAGTTGCGGTTGATAGAGAGGATTGGTGGAGGGTCGTACCGGAGGCCTTAATGTGCTGTAGAGGCAGTGAATAGATACGAATATTCCTCTCCATGTGGCATGTGCTCGACGTGTGCTTCCTCGGTTGTGGTTTTCCCGCCCCCAAATATAGTGTTAGTTATATATTTTGATAGTATAAATGTTAAAAAATAAATCAAATAGGAATAGTGACTCGATAATTGGCCATATTTTAGCAAATTATTGCTAACGTAGATACTTCACACAAATACATTAAGTAACATATTTTAAAGAATATATAAAGGTGATTAAAACGATACAATCTATATCAATGTTGAATCAAAAATTGGGCGTGGTAAAGAGCAATAATTATAATTAGTGTAAAATTAAATTATTAATAGTGTAAAATAATTTTATAATTATTAATAGTGTTTAAAAATATAATTATTATTAGCGTAAAATAACTATATTTATATATAGTGTATAATTGCTTATATGAGATAGAAACTTGCAGAAATTGAATACCGAAGTTCTTTTGTAGTTTCACTGTTTTAAAAATAAGTAATTTTAGAACATATTTTGTAATTGAATCCATAACTACTGATGTATAATACTGTTACGGACTAGGGCCCTTCACTCTGACGAAATGGTAGAACGAATGAACGGAACTCTCATAAAATACCTTTCCAAGGTAACCTCCGACCATCAGCGAAATTTTAAGGGTCAGATACCATACTTTCTCAGGGCCTACAGCTCTGCAGTTTACGAAACCTCTGAACATTCACCTACGAAAGTTCTCTTCGGTCCAGAAATGAAGTTACCTTGTGATCTGACTTTTGGCAACAAACCCTTTATGGATGTATCTGGACAAGACTATTTATCCGGACTTCAAAATAGAATAGAATACACACTTCAGCTAGTTCACAAGAACCTTCGCGTTACCAGCGACTGGATAAAGAGACGCTAAGATAGTAAAGCCGATCAGGGCAGGTACAAAGAGGGAGATCTCATTTGGCTGTACAACCCACGAAGAAAGCGAGAAGTCTTCCCAAAGCTGCAGGAGAACTGGGAGCTGAAAAAGAAGCGCATCAACGATAAAAACAAAGTTTTGTAGAAAGAGCCTATGATCATCCAATACAATCGCTTAGTGGCATATGCAGGGAACCACATTGAAGAAGAACAGTAGCAGCGGATTAAGGGAGTTTTTATAACGGACCTTACATTGCTAGAGAGCTTGGTCGTGTGGAAAAGAAGAAATCCAGGATGAATGTCTCTAAGGAGGGGGCAGTGTAACGTAAAACAAAACATATGATTTAAAAGAGTTCTAGACTTGTTGTTGAACGAAGCAACGTTAGAACAGAGTGTTCGAGTACCATCTACGCTTGCCTAGAACCTTCCAGACAGTTCCTCTTCAGACTGGATATAAGGAGAGATTCACAGCAGTGTTAGTCATGTTCAGAAGCTCAAGTCATATGATTATTTTTTGTGTTAAGGTGTAGTTACAAAGTGATATATTTCGTAACCTTTCGATTATTTGAGTTTATATTGTTTGTGCGGTACTGTGAATTATCATTTTTATTTGAATAAAATTGTTTCAACCCATATAAGCGTTACAGTATTTTATTTTTATATCCCAATATCTTCAATGAATAACAAGTTATATGTATAAATGTATAAATAACTTATAACATTATTACAATATTTCAGAGAAATGTTTACCATCGTTATTGGACTGCTTATAGCCTTGTGGCTGCTATACAAATACTATGTATCCAGTTACAACTATTGGGAGTCGCGCGGCATTGCCTCCGAGCCAGGGAGATTTCCCTTCGGCAATGACATATCCTTCATAACCCTGAAGAAGTCTCAGACTCCAATCATAGATAAGGTTTGTTCTACAGCAGGTGGCTTCTAAAATGAATATAAACGAACAGATTTTTTACAAGTGCAATATTTTATGATTTCCAGATGTACAATAAGCACGAATCACAGCCATATTTTGGATTTTATCTCATGAGATCACCATTGCTCGTTGTCAAGGACCCAGAAATCATCAGGCTGATTCTTACTAAGGACTTTTCTCATTTCCGCGATAGATTTCCCACAAAAGTGTAAGAAATGTATACATCCTACAGTCAAAGACATATACAATCATGGTCATAGAAATTGCATCACCTGTGATTGTTATCTTTTCAATCCTAAATGAGTATACAAGTAAGAGATTTCATTTTTTTACCTACTAGCATTAAAGATAGATGTAATCAGTGGCTTATAGTGTAGTTGGTTCCCATATAAAACACGTTATTCCTTATTATTATGTCCGATAGAAGGAGTTTCAAACAAATGTCCCAGGATGAAAAAGTGAAAATAGTGGCATTTTCTGAGGCTGGACTTTCTTCGCGGGAGATAACAAACAGAGTAAGGTGCGACCGGTCCACTGTGGTGGGAATAATAAAAAAAAAATCCTTCTCAGGGATCTTCCGAGCGAAAGAAAGGGACTGGGAGGAAAAGGAAGACAGGTGAGCGTTTAGATAGCATGATGATGAGATTATCATTAGAAAATCGCTTCAAAACTGCAAAGGAAATATCTAGAGTTCTAGCAGATAGCAATTTAGCAGAAGTAAGTCGAGAAACAGGCTATTGTCTGGCCATGGCAGCGTGGAGATCCCGTTTTCGGTTAAATAAAAAAAATTATGTTACCAATCAAAAAAAAAAAAATGGTAAAGGTAATAAAAACTTATGCATCTTACAGCTCAGACATTTTTTTAAATAAATAAATAATTAGCTTACCGATTAGGCACTATGGCACTGAGCACAATCATCTTGAAAAATGAAGTCTCTGCAGTATGTAACGTGGAAATTCATTGAGGGAATAAACTCAATTTAAATTTTTTTTATATTTTTCTGTATTAACCGTCCCATCTATAAAGTTTATCTGGCCAATTCCAAAGTAAGAAAAACATCCTCAGACCATCACACTTGCCGGATGTTTCACTGTTTCTAACATACAAGATTCGTCAAATCTTTCATTTGACCGACATCTTACGTATGGAGCACTGTCAGAACTGGAGATGTTGAATTTACTTTCATCCAAAAACATCACTTTCCCCCAATCATTAGTCATCCAGTTTTCAAAATTCCGCACCCAATTTAAGCGGGATTGTTTCATTTTTTAGTTAAGAAATGGCTTACTGGCTGGTTTTCTTGCCCATAAACCTTTTTCTCTTAATCTTCTGCCTACTATTTCTCGACTTACTTCTGCTAAATTGCTATCTGCTAGATCTCTAGATATTTCCTTTGCAGTTTTGAAGCGATTTTCTAATGATAATCTCAACTTCATGCGATCTAAACGCTCACCTGTCTTCCTTTTCCTTCCAGTCCCTTTCTTTCGCTTGGTAGGTCCCTGAGAAGGATTTTTTTTTTATTATTCCCACCACAGTGGACCGGTCGCACCTTACTCTGTTTGTTATCTCCCGCGAAGAAAGTCCAGCCTCAGAAAATGCCACTATTTTCACTTTTTCATCCTGGGACATTTGTTTGAAACTCCTTCTATCGGACATAATAATAGGAAATAACGTGTTTAATACTAGCCACTCTCGAACCAACAAAACTATAAGTCACTGATTATATCTATCTCTGGTGCAATTTCTATGACCACGACTGTACAATTATTTATGCATTTTCGAATATGCGCAAATAAAGCATTATACAGACATTGCTATTGATTATCATAAGAATTCACAAAATCGTTTTATGAAGTATGCCGTCACTATGCTTCATAAAATAATTTGTCTCTTGTACGAATTCTTAAAACGCAGAGATGGTTGTGCTAGTAAAATATTAAAAAAAAGTGTTTTCTTTGTTCCAATTTTTGAGCCTATTTCTCTGTCTTAGGCCGACCTCATCGTGGAGCGACAATAAAAGCGACGAAAACAAACACGTTGTTTAAATACGAACCCCGCATAGAGGATCAATTAGAAGGCGACTATCAAACTTGCTTGTTTTGGTCGTTATTATCGAGGGATAATTTGTCCATAATAGATGTTGTACCGCTTTGTTACCAAAGTAAAGTTATTGTTCATAAATCTGTTTTATGTTCTTACTATTCTAATATGGCATTCATACTATACTATATTCTGATATGGAATAGTAAGAATTACCCACCCTTTTACAAATAATACATTATTCTCAATAATTTAATTCAAGGAAAGATTATAATATAATTGAGAGTCACCCTCTCAGTTATATAACAATAATTAAATGGGGACAATCACCCTTTATGGGGGTTGATATTGGGGGGATATTTGCAAATTAAATTTGTTATTTGTAGATCGTATGATCCGTCGTCTTTGATAGTTTCTTTACTTTTGAATCCAATGAGAATATTTCCGTTTCGTCACTGCCATAAGCTCAAAAGTTATTATACAAATTACAAGAGGGAATCACATTTTGAAGCTAAATCGTATTAATCTTACTAAATGATTATGTTAGTACATATATGAGCAGTAATGAATAGTAATCGGATTTTCAATTAAGTAAGTACGAGTGAGTTTGTATGTGCGTCTTTTCAAAAATCTGTTACTAAATATGATAAAAAGTAAAATCTCTTTAGCACTGTTTGTTTTTTAGTCTTTCTTCGCTACACTATGTGGTCTGCCTTAGCTTTTCGATGATATAGGTAATAATGAACGAAAATGGGAACTTTTATTACGTAAATGAAGACGAGAACTGTTAATAAACTAAATTGTTTTCAGAAAATATTAAGTTTGTTGCTGGTAAAAAAAAAAAGACCTATAAAAAATCATGTTGACAACTCTTCGGCATGCGCTGTAAGCCTTTACTAACAGCACATGGTTAATATGTAAGGCTCACTGCGCCTCCGAAGGAGTTTTCAATGTGTTTGAATTACTTGTTGGGACATACCTCAGATATGCTACCTTTACAAACATGAAGGTATTTAGCCTTCTGTATCTGTCTTTTTATCTATTCCTAAAACTTTACCTCATCAGCTTTTTCGGATCCTTTTTACTTGGCAAAGCTAGCACCAATATCAGTTACCACATGGATCTTTATTTCTCTCTTTTAATTCCTTTTTATTTCACGAAATAATTTTCAAAGTCTGTAATGTATTCATTCAGGCAAAAGTTTAAAGCAATGGGATTTTTTTTTTTTTTTTTTTTTTTTTTTTTTTTTTTTTTTTTTTTTTTTTTTTTTTTTTTTTTAATGCAGCTTGTTATTCTTAGTTGGAAGTATGACATAAATTTAATAAATATTCTGCGATTTTCATTTTATAAAACTTTCTCATATAGTTTCAGCTCAACACAAGATAAACTTCAGCACCATCTTTTTAACCTTGGTGGAGAAAAGTGGAGAGCCTTAAGGGTGAAACTAACCCCTACATTTACTAGCGGGAAGTTGAAAGGGATGTTTCCGCTTTTTGTCGCCTGTGCCGAGGTAATTGCGTTATCATAATCGTCTTTTTAAAATATTATGTGGAATCACCCACAAGTAACACTGAAGCAGTTGGCTTCTACCTACACTGAAATATTCTTTAGATCCAAACTAATTATATAGCTGGAAATCAGTTTTTTGATAGTATGTACTCTATATGTGATGTAATTCATGTACTGATAGTTAGTGTAAAATGTTCAATCAAGTAAGTAGAAAAGATAATAATTTGAGGTCTAGTTGTTTTTTCTGTTTAGAATCTCATGACTTATTGGAAGCCTTCGTCTTTTTAAGTACCTAAATTATATTCACACTTTTTTTTGTATAACTCTCTTTTTATATATTTATATTTTTTAGGACCTCAGCAACATGCTAGTCAGTCAAACAGATAAACCAGTAAATGTAAAAGACATCACAGCATGTTATACAACTGATACAGTCTGCAACTGTGTCTTCGGTTGGGAAAACAATAGTATAAATGAGAAAGAGAACGAAATGAGAAAATTAGGAAAAACAATCATGACGATTTCGACGAGCGCTAAGCTAAAGAGGTTTGTCAGGAATATATTCCCTGGGTTAGCGAAACTCTTAAAATTAAGGTAAGAGCTACTTCCATTTATAGCTATAAGCTCATTCAATATGTACTTTGGACTTATTGCTAATAACTCTACAATCACGTATCGCACATAAAATAGTATTCTTCTTGAAATGAAATAACAGTAAATTACGCGTCATATGTCATGATTGAAGTTTAGACCGATTTTTAGCGGTTCTGTCGTTATGCCAAAATCTACTATCCAAGATCGGATAAGTTTCAAATAGGAAGGGGAGGGGAATTATAATTTTTAGATATTTATCCAAATTAATAGAATATTTACTCTCAAAAGATGTTTCTCAAGAGAAAAGTGTGACAATGAATGTAGTTCCACAACCACTAATATATATTATTTATTTATTTTTAACAAAATGGGCTCTTCAACTACTTGGGTCATTTTAGCCCCTATAGAACATTTGCAAGAGTCTGAAGAGAAATATTAAAAGGCATAAAGAGGACTATTAAAGAGTAAAAAATAAAAAATAAAAAAAATAATACAATTGTAACATAAAATTATGGGTGACAGAATAAAATAAAGAAGGTAGTATCTCTATTAAAATTGAGGTGTTGCTTAGGAAGAGACAATACTATAAAGGATAATATTATAAATGAATTAATAGATGTTTTTAAATGCCAATTATATTAATCAATGCCATGTCTTTATTATATAAAAAGTTTTGACAAAACTGATGAATGTTGGGTGTTTAATGATGTTCCTCCAGATAATCCCGCTAGGATGGGCTAGAAGCCCAACAATTTGGATAAAATAAATTAATAAAAAAAAACAAAAAATGTAAGAGGTTCCTTCTTTAAAAAAAAAAAAACCTTGATCGATGAAGTTAATTCTATTCTAATTCTATTTTAAGTTAAGGTAATTTGTTGTGTTGGCAAGGCCATATTTAGATTTGAAATATATTAAATATTTTCATAATTTCAGAAATGTTTTCTGTACAAAGAATCTACTTATGACGGGCTTGTCGCCACAGGAAGGTTCTTCGCAAATTACTTTTGCAAATTATCTTTACCAAAGCGATTATCTGATTTAATATTACATGTTTAATGTTAAAACATTTCTCAAATTATTAAACCTGAGTGTGAGACTGGGAGACCGTTACCCCCCCCCCCCCCCTTCCCCAAATTATGTGCTAAAGTCGACCTTCCCATGATAGAAATGTTTTTAAAAATTATATGGTGAAAAAAAATTACAAACTTATGGAAACACCACTTCTTGGGAGATAAAATACCTTAAATAACAGTTTGTTGCGATATTCATCAATATCTACATATTACTACATACACTGCATAAGCAGGGTTAGCGAATTTGAAAAGGGTCAAAGCTTATTAATCATAGCTGAATATTGTGGATAAATTGGTGTATTGATGAAAGCGGATAAGATTCAAAAGGTTGTTAAATTTTATTTTTATCGGAGGTGCTGATTGTAAAAATGGTATCGATTTTGAAATTCCATAGTCGTGTATCGACTTATTACAACTTAAGTGATATAATCAAGATTGGGATTGTCTAGTAATTAATTGGTGCTTGGGAATCGATTTATTGCAAGTAAATCGATAATATATATATTGTTAATGCTATCAAAGACCAAAAACCCCAATTGCTTTTATAGTAGATAAATGTATTAAACGTATGTAGTAGATAAAGTGTAATAAATTGATTCCAAACTTTGCAATCTCAAATCTAACCATTTTTACTCAGCACCTCCGATAACGTAAAAGCCAACCCCAATATCGATTATATCACGTAAGTTATAATGAATAGATACCCGACTATGGATTCTCAAAACCGATATCATTATCATAATAAGCACCTCGGAAAACCCAATATCGATTATATCACGTACGTTGTAATGGGTCGACATCAGAGCAAGTAACCTAAATATTGATATTATTTTCATAATCAACACCCCAAATGATCTAATAATCGAACCTAATTGATATCAGGTAATTTATAATTTCCGAAAAGAAATTCATAAGTTTTTTCTAAAATAATTAATTAATTCATAAGTTTTATATAAGATAATACAATTTTTTAAAAAAAGCGCAACTCAATTTGTGAATTTTTCTGTTTCCACATCTTTATTAGTGAATACGAATTTATTTTTATTCACAAATATTGTGGTATAAATAAATTTCTATTCATATTCACATAAAAATCTGGTGCGATGACGCAGCACACAACTTTCACTTACCAACTTACTCTAATTAGAAATGAACGTGTTTCGTTTCTCAAAGTCACACATCTTTCCACATTCATATACTTATTTTTGTTTGTATTTGCACTTTAAATTACAATAATTTTTTTAATTATTAAATGAAAGTTTTTACTTTTTACTTTTGATAATTCAGCAATGCAAGCATAATGCTCCACGTCGTCTGATTTAATAAGTCTCTATGTAGTCGTTGAAAACTTCATATAGTTACCATGTAACAAGTAATTTCCATTGAATGAACAGAACATCTTTAATTATACACAATCGTCTGTATTTAAAGACGTGCTGCGCACGTGTGGGCTCAACATATTTTACGGGTTGACGGATTATTTTTCCTGTATATGTTTCCTTGATTTTTTTCATATTTAACCATTTCTTATTTTTAGGCCAAACTAGAGACAGGTAATTTCCCCATATAAACAAAAACAAAAGTACTTTATAGGAAAACAAAAAAGGCCCCTTCCCCATTTAATCTCCTTCAGAACATTTTAAAAATGATAAAGCTTATCGGATATTAATGAATACCCGATTATCATTAAACCTGACGAGTTTAATCAAAATCGTTGAAGCTATTTTTAACAAAAAAAATGGAAAGAAAAGTTATGAAATAAAGCCCCCCTTGTTTTGTTTGATCAATTTTGATGAATTTTTTGCTCTGTAATTCAGGAAAATTGATTTGAACATGAAATTCGGGAGGGCTTGGTTTGACAAAGCGGTTAGGTATCTGTTTTAATATTATGTACGTAAATGTTAAATAATGTCTCAAATTATTACAATTGTTAAAGACAACCAAGGTTAGACGATGCACGGTTTTCAAGCAATTTTATTGTGTAGTTTTTTGTATGAAAACAAATATCTTCTCAAGAATTTATTCCCCTTGTAAATTCAACACGAGACAGGAAAATTTGAATAAATGAAATTTAAAACACATAGGTGGGAATACATTGTTTTACATCAAACTGAGCCACTAAAAAAAGAAATAAAGAATAAATAACTATAAAAAGGAATGGAGGAAGTAATTGCATTAATTAATCAGAATGAGAAATTACATTAATTAATCATTAATTGCATGAGAAATCAATCAGCAGGCTAAATTACTGCTTCAATCACACATACTACTATAATATACAATAAGGATATTATATATATGTATATATATATATATATATATATATATATATATATATATATATATATATATATATATATATCAATATATGTTGATTGTTTCATTCTTGTTATAACTAAGCCAAAAAATATACTTTCAGGATAGTAAGTACTAGAATCGAAAATTTGTTGATAAAAATAGTTGGTGATACTATTGCCTACAGAGAAGCAAATGGTATCAAACGAAATGACTTTCTAGACTTGTTAATTCATCTGAAGAATAAGGGATCAGTTGAAGGTGATGTGAATAAAAATGGAAAAGATACCAATGCTGAAACATTAGGTGAGACGTGGTAACATTACAATTTTTATAATCTGCAACCATTGGCGGATCCAGGGGGGGGGGCTATGGGGGCTGCAGCCCCTCCCTTTGGAAAAATTTCATCATTTAAAGATAGAATTTGACTTTCCTTAAAGTAAGGAAGCAAGTTTAAGAACAAATAATTTGCAGAACAAGTAGAATTAGAAGTAGTAAGAAGGGAATATAAAGGTAAAAATCTGGTGCGTGCGCGCAACACACAACTTTCACTTACCAACTTACTTAGATTAGAAATTGACGTGTTATATATATCATTTCCCAAAGTCACACAATTTTCTACATTCATATCTTATTTTTGTTAATCGTTAAAGCCGTTTTTGAGTAAATAAAAAAAAACCGTGAAAATGATACAAAATTTAGTAAGTAAAGTCCCCCCTCCCGTAGATCAATTTTGATGAAATTTTTACAGTCATATCTCGGGCATATAAATACATCAAATACCAAGTTTGATCAAAATCGTTAAAACCGTTTTTGAGTAAATAAAAAAAACACGTGAAAATGATACAAAATTTATTAAGTAAAGTCCCCCCTCCGGTTAATCAATTTTGATGAAATTTTTACAGTCATATTTCGGGCATATAAATAGATCAAATACTCAGTTTAATCAAAATCGTTAGAGCCGTTTTTGAGAAAATCGAAAAAAACGTAAAATGTTATTAAATAAAGTACCCCCTCCCGTTGAGCAATTTTGATGAAATTTTTGCTGTCACATCGCGGGCATATACCTACACTAAATACCCAATTTCAGGTTCCCACGGTTTATAGTTTTTGAGCTAGTCTGTTCACATACACACACACACACACAGACCATTTAGCGGGACTTGGTTATTTCGACTCAGGGGGTTCCAAAACGTGTATTTCTGTTGAAAACCGGAAGTCGAAAATTTTCACGATCGCAATACTTCCACTTACTAAATATTTCATATATTGGTAAGTGAAAGTAAAAATTGGCAACGACCCAGCCCATGTGTAGTCACGTCAATCATCTCTCTTCACTGATCCCAAGAACCGGCTAAAATCTCCACATCGCAACGAAGTAATCGGGTTCTGGACATTCTCTTAGGGTGGGATCGAATTGGCAGACTATAATATATAAAATAAAATATTATATTATTAAATTTAATAGTATTATTTCAGAGTTTATTTCTTTTATAATAATTTTATATCTGAAGAGAAAACATTGGCAATGGTCGTTATTCAAACTCGAGTCTCAAACATGCATTTCAGTTGCGTGGTGTATGAATCTCCTTCAAATAACATTATTTAAAGTACTCTAACGTAAAAAAATTAGAAAAAAAGTTATGAAATAAAGTGTCCCCTTCGGTTGATCAATCTTGATGAAATGTTGGCTATCACATCTTTGGCATATACATACATAAATACCCAGTTTGATCAAAATCGTGAAAGCCGTTTTTGAGTAAATTAAAAAAACACGTGAAATTAATACAAAATTTATTAAGTAAAGTCCCCCCTCCGGTTGATCAATTTTCATGAAATGTTGGCTATCACATCTTTGGCATATACATACATCAAATACCCAGTTTGATCAAAATCGTGAAAACCGTTTTTGAGTAAATAAAAAAAAAACACGTGAAAATAATACAAAATTTATTAAGTAAAGTCCCCCCTCCGGTTGATCAATTTTGATGAAATGTTGGCTATCACATCTTTGGCATATACATATATCAAATACCCAGTTTGATCAAAATCGTGAAAGCCGTTTTTGAGTAAATAAAAAAAAAACACTTGAAAATGATAAAAAATTTATTAAGTAAAGTCCCCCCTCCGGTTGATCAATTTTGATGAAATTTTTACAGTCATATCTCGGGCATATAAATAAATCAAATACTTAGTTTAATCAAAATCGTTAGAGCCGTTTTTGAGAAAATCGAAAAAAACTTAAAAAGTTAATAAATAAAGTACCCCCACCCTTTGAGCAATTTTGATGAAATTTTTGCTGTCACATCGCGGGCATATAAATACACTAAATACCCAATCTCAGGTTCGCACGGTTTATAGTTTTTGAGCTAGTCTGTTCACACACACACACACACACAGACACACAGACACACACACACACACACACACACACAGACCATTTCGCGGGACTTGGTTAATTGGACTCAGGGGACCCCAAAACGTGTATTTCCGTTGAAAACCGGAAGTCGAAATTTTTCACGATCGCAATACTTCCACTTACTATATATTTCATATATAGGTAAGTGAAAGTAAAAAATCTGGTGCGTGCTCGCAACACACAACTTTCACTTACCAACTTACTTAGATGTTTTGTTAATTACCACTTCTCAAATGAACAGAACGGCTTTAATTATGAACAATGGTCTGTCATTAAAGGTGTACTCCGCACATGGGAGGATCCAGCCGATCGTAAAGGGGGGGCTGCAGTCCTAAAGGGGGGGCTGCAGCCCCACAGCCCTTTATTTGGATCTGCTAATCAGCTTTATTACCTTTATGTTCCTTTCCCACAACGAAAATTATACTTGTTCTGCACATTATTTGTTCTTTAACTTGCTTCCTTACATTAAGGAAATTACATTAAGTCAAATTCTATCTTTTAATGACGAAAGATTTTCCAAAGGGAGGGGCAGCTTTGATGAAATTTTTACAGTCATATCTCGGGCATTTAAATAGATCAAATACTCAGTTTAATCAAAATCGTTAGAGCCGTTTTTGAGAAAATCGAAAAAAACGTAAAAAGTTATTAAATAAAGTACCCCCTCCCTTTGAGCAATTTCGATGAAATTTTTGCTGTCACATCTCGGGCATATACATACACTAAATACCCAATTTCAGGTTCGCACGGTTTATAGTTTTTGAGCTAGTCTGCACACACACACACACACACACACACACATACACAGACCATTTCGCAGGACTTGGTTAATTGGACTCAGGGGACCCCAAAACGTGTATTTCCGTTGAAAACCGGAAGTCGACATTTTTCACGATCGCAATACTTCCACTTACTATATATTTCATATATAGGTAAGTGAAAGTAAAAAGCTGATTGGCAGATCCAAATGTCGGGCTGTGGAGCTGCAGCCACCCCCTTTAGGACTGCAGCCCCTCCCCCCTTTACAATCGGCTGAATCCGCCCATGTCTGCAACCAGGGGGTTTGGAGCAAAAAAGAGTTAACTCCATTTTTAGGCCAAGCAGAAATAACAACTGTTTCTTGGGGAAAGACTGTATAGCGAATTTGAGAATTTGCCAAAACAAGAAGTGGTAGGTGACAAAAAATTAGACGACAAAGACGATTTAAATATATTTTTCCCCCCAAAAATTATAAAAATTGGAGTTAAATCTTTGTTGCTGGAACCCCTTCAATTTTTGTAAAATGTAAAGAAGAAACCTGATTATATATCATAAGAATATCGCCTGAATTCTTTTTAGCTCATATTCAACTTCTAGCTTTTCTCGAACTTTGACGTTATTGTGAAATTTTAACTGAAGGGGGTAATTAAATGACAGGTAATAAAAAAAAAACCTAGCCAAGGCGATTTTGATATCAGTGACAGTATTGATCCGAAATCCTAAAGGCCCCAATTCCTCAACGAAATTCGTAGAAAACAATGTGATATATTCTAAGATGTCCTTACCTAGCCGCTCGTCACATCATCTAAGAAAACTAAATTAATCTGAAAATATTTCGGGTAAAAGGGTCTCTCACAGATCTGTTCATGCTTTTTTCTGATTTTCAAACTACGCTCTTAACGTCAACCGAATCACGTCAACATAATCCCAACTTCAATAACTCACATAAGGAAATTTATCGCTTATAAACTTATCAATAAGAATAGAGCGAGGTTCGTGTTCCCTGATCCCTCATGTTTGTATTGAGGATTGACTAAAGCACTGATTGTAGTTTGTGAATTTATTTGCATCTCATAAAATTGGATTACAAAACATGACAATATCTGAATTCAAGTTGGGGAAGTTCATATAGAAGAACGATATGATTTGATATGATAGAGTCAGAAAGTTGAAAATGGGCCTAAAAGGGACTTCAAGCTTCACGTTTGTGCCACCTCAAGATTTAAGCCTGGATTCCATACCTTTAAGTAACTTCAAATCAAATTATATATTCTAATTTTAAAGTTTCTTTTTTTCAGAACTGGATCTTGGAATGCTGACAGCACAATGTTTCGTGTTTTTTGTCGCGGGTTTCGAAACATCTAGTTCTGTACAAAGTTACTGCTTGTATGAGCTAGCTCTAAATCCAGAAATTCAGAGAAGATTGAGGAAGGAAATCAACACTACTATAAAAAAACATGGCGGAATTACGTACCAAGCTATTCAGGAAATGGAATACCTAGACATGGTTGTTTCAGGTAGTAATGGTGGATCAGTAATTTTAACGGTCAATAAGAAAATAAAACCTCTCTCGGAATAATTAACTAACAAAAATAATTAAGCCATTTTTATCAAGCTCCATAAACCGAGATGATTAAAATAAAATTGGATACTTTTGAGATAATTGGATTTTATTTAAGATAATTCGAAATTTGTATTTAATGACCTTTATTCCAGCTATTATTCGTATTCATTTATTCATCAGTCATAACTATTATTCATTGATAAAAAAATACTAATGAATTCCTAAAGGAACCACTTGTAGTTTTTCAAATGAATATTCACCACAAATCCTTTTACATTTAAATAATTGTTTAACAGCAATCCTTGGAACAATCCCTTTTACATTTGCATTCTTTTGTTCGAGTTATTCAGTTAACATGAATCAGAAAATAATACACAGATATAATTTAATGTGATACGGTATTGTACTTTCTTTATGTTTCAGAGACAATGCGAATGTATCCAACTCTGCCTGCTTTGAACAGGAGTTGCACGAAGGATTATACGACGCCAGCAGGGCACAAAATAATGAAGGGCGACGATATCATAATCCCTATTTGGTCACTGCATCGGGATAAGAAATATTTTCCTGATCCAAAAAAGTTTGATCCTGAAAGATTTTCATCAGTGAATAAAGATGAAATTAAGCCATTCACTTACTTGCCTTTTGGTGATGGACCGCGTAACTGCATTGGTAATTATTTAAGTTACTAGTTGATAATTCAATACATTTCAATTTCCGTTGCTGTAAAAACATTTTTTAATCTGGGCTGAAAAAAAATAATTCAAATTTATGTATTTTCTGGACTGTTAGAAGTAGGAAATGTTTTTATAGGGTTCTTGAAGTTCAATCAATAAAATAAAAACTATATTATAACGACTAGTAACTAATAGCTTTAGCTTTACCTATCAGTGAACAAACGGGATAAAATAAAATATGTATACCTGATTTCTTCATAAGATCCCATTATTTCACTTTAGATATTTACCATAATTGACTCAATCATGTTAAAATGATTAAATAGTCTTGACTGTTATTATTAAATGCTTCATATATAAAGGACCAAAGGATCTGCCATTAGAAATACTGACCTCGAAAATGTGACCGATGCAAAATTCTTACATTGCTTTGAAAGGAGGTTTGGATTTTTTGGTTTTGGTTGCAAGGATAAATCATAAGAACTAGGGTAAAAGGATTTTGAGCTTGGAGAGTTCGAGCTGCACCTGTATCGTTGGATTATATTTATACCTCCAGATTGATTTTTTCTAATGAAACTCATAACATGAAATCAAACGTCATTTTTTTCTTTAAACACTAAAGTCCAACCAGAATGGCAACTTTCATTTCAATTTGATGCTATTGTTTACACCCCAAACTATTGTTTAGGAAGGTAAATCGTATTACCTTAAGAATAAATAAAAAAAAAATAAAAACAGTTTTAGCTTAGCACAGTTATTTCGGCAGGCATTGTATTATTTTATTTTGCATGGCATTATATGTAAGATTCATTTCTAGACATTGGATGAGATGGGATGTTTGGGAACATGTGCAATAAAATACCACTAAAAAAATCGAAGCACTCAAATCCTGGAAAAATTTCCGGTTAGAGCTGATCTTTATGTTATTAAAATAGAAATTTTGATAAACAAAAACTACAAATTAAATAAATTCGTATCATTTCCTACATTACATAAACAAATATTTTATTTTTAAATATCAATAATCTTTATTTGAAAATTAATTGAGCCAATGGTATCCCATTACAGTCTCAATAATAATGGGATACCATTGTTTCATTATTACAAATAAATCAAAGCAGTCTGACAAGATAATATAATTGAGCCTTAAAAGGTCAGAATACCTCGAACCTTCACCCAGCCATAAGAATTTCACCCCCTAGACACACTCTATTATTCTTCCTAAAATGCTTAGCTTTCCAACGCTGATTAAAAATGACGAGTTTAAGCAAATTTTTCAATTGCTATCATAAACTTATTTCATTTATAGAAGTAAAAAATGCCAACATGTGACAAAAAAAATACTCAATTGAGGATGAGAGCAAAAATTGATGTAATTAGGAAAAGCATATAGGTAGATGAAGATTAAATTTTCATTCAGTCTTAATATGAAGTATTTTTAATGTTTTTTATTTTGTGTTTTTTTAGGTTCTCGATTTGGACTCATACAAACAAAAGTTGGAATAATAACGATATTGAAGAATTATGAAGTATGTAAAACAGACGAAACAGAAGTTCCACTTCAGTTCAGAGGTTCCAGCGTAATAGCAATGACTAAAGGCCCAATCACATTGACATTTTCACCAAAACCCCATGCTGATTAAAATATTTAATCAAGCACTATTTCAACTACTCAAATTTGTGATTTTTATTTTGTTTGAAATGTATACGCTTTCTATTTTAAGTAAAATTAGATAGGTAATTGTAGTTTATATAAAATTGTAAGATCTTACTTTGATTTATTGTTACTCTAAACAGTTTTGTAAATAAAATAAAAATCTGATGCGATGCACACACCACACATCTTTCTTCTAAAATCCTACTTTTAATAGTAATGAAGAATATCTCAAAGTAAGCCGAATTTTTCATAAATAATTACGATTTTTGGGTAAAGCAATTACATTATAATTCCGACGTCCTATCTCAGTGACAAACAAAAATGAAATGTAAGGAAAAAAAATGGAATTATTTTCGCAACTTATATTAGAAACAAAAGTCCACCAAACATGTAAAAGTAAAAAGAAAAATTTTGGATTTTTTTCCGCGATTTCCACCATACGCGGTGCGTCGTAAAAATATCCACATAAATGTCTATAACTACACAATATTACATATGCAAATGAGATAAGAGTGACATATTCTTTGGTACTTCTCTGTCCTAGAACAAGTGAGATAAAGCTTTTCTATAATCATGCTTCAAATTAGTTAATTCAGTGTGAAAAGTTTTCGCTTGGTTTTTGGTTTTTATTGGGTGGCTACTTTTTAATTGAGCTGCCTAATATTTTCCCCTTTTCTGAAATACATGAGCAAAAAATATGGCAAGTTTCATGGTTTTATACTAAAATATAAAATCGCAGTAAGCCAAATGTTTTATATGTCGATGATATTTGGATGAATTAATAGCATCAAACTTCACTAATATCTCTCAGAGTCACATGCATAAATGAAATGAAAAAAATAAAACTGGTCGCCCCAACTAATAACGAACGCAATAGGCAATTTTTTTAAAACTGGTCGCCCCAACTAATAACGAACGCAATAAGCAATTTTTTTCTCTTCAATTTATTCGTAATATAGTTTTCTCAAAAACAAACTGCCTCTGGTTCATAGAACTTCATTAGGCTTATGAAATTTTTGTTCTTGGTCTTGCAAATCCAATTATGAATAAGGTACGATCAATGTTTTATTAAAATGATTTTGTATATAAAAAAATAAATAAATTGGGGAAATTCATGAAAGTTGCGAAATTACCTCCGTAAGAATGGCAGGTTTATTCCTATTTGTTTTGCCCTTGACGGGCGATTGTCACTTTAAAAAATGATAGACAATTTTTATCGAAAAAGACTCTTTTTTTTTTTTTTTTTTTTTTTTTTTTTTGGAAGTGTTCAGATAGGTCGTACGAACCTCACCCATGTTTATCATTACCAAATAACCTCAACCAAAATGTATTTATACATGCTCCTTCGTATGCGCGAACAGTCGGTCGCGGTAGTCAAGGGAGAGGGGGAAAGCCCCACTCCCCCACCACTACACCACACAATAAAGACTTTTTGAATATTTACCTTTGCGAGTGGTAATTAGCTATGAAAAAAACCATAGTACTAAGTTAATGAAAATTTACGTGTACGAGAGCTAACTAGAGGGCGATGGCAAAGAGTTGGCGATAGTGGTGGTTCCTGGTGGGGTCGGAGAAAACCCTCCCCCCTCCCTAATCTATAGTCTTACGTAATAAAGATTTTTGGAATAATTACCTATGCGAGAGGTAACTAGTCACGAAAAAAAAAGTATTAATTACGGTTTTAAAATTCAAGTTCGCGAGAACTAACTAGAGCTCGCATTGACAAAGTCGGTCGCGGTAGTCAAGGGAGAGGGGTAAACCGTCTATCAATATCTTTATAGTCTATCTATCTACATGAATTTTAGGGGAATAGGAGTCACAAGATTAGGGACCCCCACTTACTTTGTGGACATTGTGTGGTTCTGTCACAGGTGGTAGCAGTTCTGTCACGATAATCTGTTTTAATGAGATAGAAAATTAGAAATATCCAAACCAAAATCTGGATATTTTGTTAAATTTAAATAAAACTCGTCCTTAGTACGAAATTGTTTAACTAAGCGTTTCACCTTATCTTTTGTTGATGCAAGTAAATTTTGCTCACTTACTGTGTAACACAATTCCAATATTTATTTCCATCGCTTTAAAATTATAAAATCATGTTTGGAATTTTTAACCTCAATCTAGAAGCCAGCAGTTCGATTCCTTATCAAAGTTAGGAAAGAGAAGACAAAAATTGAGTTATCAATAATAGCTCTTATTTAGTAATTTTGGTAAATCTTAAATGAAGTTGGCAGCGCACTGATGCGATAGGCAGTTATCGGACGGAGGAAAGCGAAGTACCTTTGCTTAATTATATAACAAAATGTTTACGTAATTTCAGCGGAACAAAAAGAAGCTTAGAATATTTCTTATGAATGTTCATGCAAAGGAAAGTAAAGGACGAATTAATGAACGATTCCGTGTATCTTTAGAATAGATAATGGGATCTTCCCTCTCTTTGATTTGAAAACAGCCGGGTCACAAAAAGAATAAATATCAATAAACTCAACGGCCCTCTTTTTTTATTTTAGTACCCTATAACTGTAATCCACGCCCCGCATATAACTATACATTTTATAACACTTTTAATGATGGAAGAGGGTTGACCGTAGAAGTTGAAATTTCCAAGCTAGGGAAACATTTTTCTCTGGTATTTATTTGACAAATTCAATTACTTTTACCTGTAATACTTAAATAATATTTCTTCTATTTTGTTTCTAAGGCAGTAACACATTGAAAATCAATAAGGTTTTCGTGACGTGAAAAAAAACTAAGCTTTGTGTCCCACATAACCCTTCATCGCCCCCCCCAGGACTTTGAGAGCCTCTGATCCATCATCATTGGCTAATCCAGTGGGAGGACTGCACCCCCTCCCCCTTTGGGAAACTTTTTGTCATTAAAAGATAGAATTAAACTTTACTAAAAGTAAGGAAGTGACATAAGGAAGAAATAATATGCAGAATAAGTAGAAAGTAAGAAAGGAGCATAAAGGCACAAAAGCTGATTGGCAGATCCAGGGGAAAGCCTGTGGGGTTATAGCCTCCCCTTTACGACCGGCTGGATCCGCCTTTTTCTCGGACTAAAATACAAAAAAATAGAAGAAATTTAAAAACAGAAACAAATTAGAAGGAATAGAACTTAAGAATTACTAGTAAAAGGAAAAGAATTTTACAAACAAATACAAGAGAAAAATGTTTCTCTAGTTTGGAAATTTCAATTTCTACGGTGTAGTCTATTCTACGATGTAGCCTCTTCCATCGTTAAAAGTGTTATAGAAAATGTAAGGGGGAGCGTGGATTACATTTATAGCAGTCTCCAGAAAAAAGAAAGAAAAAAAACCGATATTTAAGGCAAAAATAACAGAGCCAATTCATCAATTTTTTTGTTCATATCCCTTTCTAAATTGCTGGGTATTTGTAATTGTCCTACCCCTGCCTATCAAAATGATCTTTATGAAAGAAACATGTCAATGATCAATTACCCATGAGTATTGAGAATAAAGCTCTTATTTACACTTAATATGCGCACTTCCCATCATTTTAATGACACCTCGAGGCTGGTTAGCCACATTAATTTAGGAGGACTCAGCAGATCTCGAATCTTACCACTAAGAAGAGATTTAATGCAGCCTTTTTTTTCTTCTTTTTTTCAGTTGAGACAGGCGGAAAAACAATTAGATTATTTTAATCGGTAATTACCTTAAATAATTTTATTGTTCAATATAGCAGTAATTTTTTCATTGCGTTTTATTTACGGAAATACAGTAAGGGGGAGTATTGCGATAGTGAATAATGAAACATTAGTAAATTAAAAATTGTTACTTAAAATGGTAGGTATAAAACCAAAGTGAACTAGGCATCAAACTAATTTAATAAATATTTATTTTTTATTTTTTGATTGTTATGTTATGTTTTAAAATCATATTTCTTTATATTTGAATTATATAAAGGACAGAATGAATGTGTGATACTTCAATAGCGATAGAAGTAAACACAACCCTATTTCACAAAATTCTACTTTAACTTAATTTTTATAAAATATGGTGTTCGGCGCTTAATTCACTTAGGCGTTAGTCCGAACAAATATGGTATTAATTGTGACAATTCTGTGATGGGCGAATCGCGCCAGTTTTTCCACCATATTATATCGCTGAGTTAATTTAAATTTTTAACTTTATTGGTAAATAAATAGATTTTTAACAACAATAGTGATATCCCATACCCTGAATGAATAAAAAAGACTCGAAAATTTAAATGTATTGTAATCTGATCACAAAAGCTATTGAACACAAATCGTGAAAAATGTGTGAATTATATCGATAATATAAAAAGGTCTAACACTTGCATTATCTTTCTTACATGTGAAATGGTATTTCCTGATTGTTCTGAGCTTGTGGTGGGGGTACTGGAGAAGAGCTCAATTAGGATTGTATGAGTCGATGGAAAGTATCGATTTATTTACATCGAATGAGAACCCCAGCCTGTAGAAATTTAAACTATAATGATGTAGAATGTATAGCAGGAAAAATTTTAGAAGTAGATTTAGAATTAATTGAGAAAATAATTACATTCATGGTCCCTTAGCTTACTAAAAGTTAAAAATAATGATCCTCTATATTGAAAATATAGAGGATTTATATTCTATATCGATTTTATCATAATTCGATAAAACTTTTGATACATCGATACTTCTCTTGAACTTAAGAGGAATAACCAGTTCCGTTAATTCATATTTAACTCCGACACACCAAGAAGTGAACATCGATCGGTCTCTTCTCCAAACGTAAGTCACTAACTGTTTTTGTTACTTTTTATAGATCTTGATTTGTATTAAAATCTAGTTTTGTATTTTTATTGAATAACAGTATTATTATGAAATAGCAGCCGATCACCTAATTCAATTTTAATGATATGTAACTGTCAAACGTATTTTAAAGTGCCGTCCGTATTTTTAAGTGTCACGAAAGAAATCTTCGCTACTATATATAATTAATCTAAATATTAAATTAAATAATTTCAACGAAGAATTCCAAACTACTTCAAAAAACGATGAATAAATATTGATATATTTTTACTTATGATTTTTGGTAGCTATGTAAATTTTTCGTACGTATCTACTCCATATAGCTTATAAATTGTTTATTGAAATCTCCAGGAGTTGAACAGAATTATTTATTTTTTTTTATTATTTTTTTTTTGTAAATAATATTAATTATAATAATTACATATCAGCCCATATTTATGAAAGTGAACTAAGTAAAAATAAAATGAGTTTATGAGTTGATTCACACTACATTATTTTCAATTAAATTTAGAATTAAGTACTTAATATGATTTTAAATAACTAATATATTATTTTTGTTTTTTATTTTTACTTTGACGGCTTCCACGGTTATGGGCTCATGGGTATGTGTCTATATTTTCTTATATGTATATATTTTCATATAATAAAAATAGTTATTTTTTTTTTAAATCTGTTGATATTACGATAATAGTAAACTGGTAAAAAAATTCCAGTCATAAATTGTTAGAGCCACTATTCATTATCGTGTCATTCAATAAATCTTGGCATTTTGAGTTGTGCAATGAGATTTACCTAGCTTTTTCTAATTCGACCCAATTTTCTTTTGTAAATATTCAGTCTCGAAGTTTTAATGTACTTTCAACACAAGTTCAAAATTTGTGTATTTTCATGACTTGAATCAGTTAATTTATCAGTTATTATTATATTATTAGTGTTAATTAATCAGAAACACCTAAACCTATGAAGTATTTTATTTATCGCGTATTTATGTATGAGGTTTTAACCTTGAATTTCATTGATTTTTGCTGTTATTTTTAAACCGAAAAATACCTATTATATGTTAGAATAACGAAAATTGTCATGATAAATATATGACCCGATAAATGGAAGTAAACACTTTTATAACGAAATGAAATGCCTGCGCTACCGATTTTATCCAGAAACAACGACATTCAATATTACCTGGTTAATATTTTTGTCTGTAATTCTGGTTGATATGGATGTAAGGTAAGGTGATGCAAAGGATTTTTGCATTAGCCTCAAAAGAATAATCACCTGTAATTTATGATCGAGAGGCATGCCAACGAGGGGTTTCACCTGAGGGAGCTGATTTTTTCTTTCAGTGAGATTATGATTCATCTAAATTTAATTGATCATTTCATAAATCTATCAACTGACTGTGATTGTCCTTATTAAATTCTTTTAAGAATGGAGGTGTTTTAAAAAAACATTTAACACTAGCTTGACGTCCGTCGTTGATATTTTATACCGCAAATTCGTAAATTTTTCGATTTTGGATTTTTTTTTTAGATTTTGAATCAAAACAAGTCGTTCTAGGGCCCTGATATAACAACATTCAATAAAAAAGAAGAATCATGAACAGTAAAAATTGTTCGATATAAGGATTAGTCTGGACATTTAATCCTGTATATCACCAGCCAATAGAAAAAATCTGGTGCGTGCGCGCAACACACCACTTTCACTTACCAACTTACTTAGATTAGAAATTAATGCGTTTTGTTAATTGCCACTTCTCAAATGAACAGAACGGCTTTAATTATGAACAACGGTCGGTCATTAAAGGCGTGCTCCGCATGCGTGGGCTCAACGAGTTTTGTGAGTTGACTGAATATTTTTCTTTTTTTCTCCTCTTTATGTTTTCTTTATTTTTATGATATCTCATATTTAGCCATTTCTTATTTTTAGGCGTAACGAGAGAAAGTTAATTTCTCCATATAAACAAAAACAATAATCATAATTCCAGAAGGAAAATTGTGAATAGTCTTTGGAACAGGTAATACAGTTGACTTTTTCAGAATTTTAATAATAATAATTGTGTAATAATTATAGGAACATATATTATTAGAATTCATTCAGCATATATCCTTAAAATATATTCCATACAATAATGTTGGTTGATTTTATAGCTGAAATAGTCGCGATAAAGAGTTTCTTGAGGATCAATGAAATTAAAAACTATGGTTTTCTTCTTTAACCAAAAAATGTTTTTTCAAGATATTCCCATATTGCATAGGGTGTGCGATATGTGAATTCTGAAAAGTAAATAAAAAACAAATTAAAAATATTATTGTAAGCACACTATATAATAAAAAAAATATATAAAAATATTTAAATTAAATAATTTAAAAGAAACTCACATATAATTTATTTGTCATACTTTTAACTTATTGCAGACTTTTTAAGTTAATAGGTCAATATTCTCATAGATAAAATTGGGATGTTTAATATGTAATACTGTGATGTGAAATGATTTTTCTAATTTTTTCTAATTAATTATAGGTCTAAAATGTTGATTGCTACAGCCATTATTGTTGGCCTATTATGTTTCTTTTATAAACATTGGATATCCGTATATAGTCATTGGAAGAAGAGGGGCATACCATTTTATCCACCAAAATTCCCATATGGTAGTGATGCAAACATGGTGAAATTCAAAGAATATAGAGGCTATACAATTGACAAGGTATGAACTTGTTCAGTCTTCTCATTTAATATACAAAAATATTTAAAGAATCAATTATAACAATCTGCTTCTAGATGTATCGGGAATTCGCTCCATATCCAATGTTTGGAATTTTTGTTTTAAGGAAGCCTATGCTAATAGTAAAAGATCCAAAAATGATTCAACAGATTTTGACAAAAGAGTTTTCTCATTTTAGAGACAGAAACATCATTCAAGTGTAATTTTTCTTGTTTCACTATATTTGTTTTGCTGATAATCATTTTGACTGAAAAGTCTTAAATAACTTTGAATTTGTACTTGTAATTGAAAAAAATTAATATTTTTCAGGTCTGATAAAGATGTAATTAATCATCATTTATTTAATCTTGATGGAGAAAAGTGGAGAGTTTTAAGAACAAAACTTGCTCCAGCATTTACTAGTGGGAGATTAAAAACTATGTTCCCTCTTTTTGTCAGCTGTGCTGAGGTAAATAAAAAGTGTTTTGTTGTTATTACTTTCAATTACCTATATATAAAAGAGCGGGCTGTTTAAAATGTTTATCAATCAGAAAAAACATATGGCAATCTGTAACCTTTAACGAATACAATTTACTTTCATCAATATTTTCTTAGTTATTAATTACTATGTCATCTTTGATCATTTAATACTACTTCATGAAGTACCTTCCTATAGAATGAAGGGGAAAATACACAATCTTGGTAGCATTTTAAATGAGCAGGGTGTAGCAGAGGAAAGAAAGCTAATGTAGTTTTCATCCAGGTTTTTTCCATATAGAGAAATATAAATAGCAGAATTCCACACCCCAACATCAAGTTTGCTCTAACCATAGCTTGCTCTGCTCTTTTAATATAGGATGACCTGAAGTAATTTCAAATGAATAACACCTGCACCATGTAAATTAGGATCTATAAGGTGCAAGTGGAACTGGATTGACATTCTAGGAAAAACAAAACCTGGAGTCATAGAGAAGACAGGGCATGACTTGAACCGGCAAGGGGAAGAAGACAGATAACCTGGTGAAGATCCATCACACTGGAGGTTAGGAGGGCTGGAAAGTTCTGGGCTGAAAATAGAAAATAGAATTGTTGTTTTTTTATTATGAAAAATCTATTTAGACAAATCAAACAATTAACAACAAGTTGCGAGTAATTAAAAGATGGAACTTTAATATAAAAAATAAATACAAATTAAAATCTGACATAGATATCAATGATAATACTTCATATAGTTATTTTGTTTCAGAGTTTCAGCTCCCTTTTGCTGTCAAAAGTTGATTCAAAGGTTGATATGAAAGAGTTAACTAGTCGTTTTACAGCAGATATCATTTGTAGCTGCGCATTTGGCTTGGAATCAGATGTTATAAACTATCCAGATAACAAACTCAGAAAGATAGGAATGGAAGAAATTAAATTGAAATTCACGTCAAAAATAAAAATAGCAGTGCTCAGATTATTTCCAGAACTGTCATCATTATTGCCTATAAGGTAATTTATTTGCTTTATGTTTTTTGATAAATTAAAGTCTAAAACTAGTGTTTACTCCTTTATAATTAAACCTTCTGTTGGTAAGATTGGGAAGTAAGATGTTGTAAAAGGTAGAAATAGAAGGGCAGAGAATGATGGCGGAGAGCTGATGAGATGGATTTCCAGAGGGTATTGGAACAGGCTCAATGGCGGATCAAGGGGGGGGGCTGTCGTAGCTGCAGCACCTTTTATGCCTCTACTCTCCGAAATACATGCCGTCGATAGCATTTAGTGGCAAAGCTTGCTCCAGCAGCTGCAGAGATTGAAATACCCAGCAACTTGTATGGCTTGGTTAGAAGCTACCTGCAGGACAGGTTGTTGAAAATTTGAAGTAGTTTCTATGAGGTAGAAGAAACTGTGGGCCGTTTTTGGGCCTTAGATGTCCTGCTACCATGGCCATTTATAATGGTGTGGTTGTTGGTATACTCCAATATGCTTCCCCGGCCTGGAATGGAGAACTCTTGCACCGATGGCCTTGCTTTAAGTAAGCAGGTCATATAGGACGGTGCCTCATGAGGCAGTGCAGGTCTTAGGAGGAGCTTTCATCTCAATCTCCTCTCAAAAGAAGACCTACTTTGGTGCAGAATTTAAAGGGATGGTCTGCTGTATATTCCAGCAAACTTACAGAAAAGAATCTTTGAAGACCCCTGCAAATGGAAGAAGATCCTCCGGGAGAACACTTAGCAGAATGGAACCGGTGGTGGGCTCCACTTCCATATGTGGCTACACTAAGGAAGTACTTCCCTACCGCAGGATCACGCCTAGAAAAGACATGAGTTCTCCAGGGCTGTTGGATTTCTCTGGAGGTTTTCCAGCAAAGCTTCGCAAGCATGGAAAAAACATCGATCCTATGTCCCAGAAACCGCTGAGCACATCGTTGTTGCCTGCACTACCTATGAGACACTGAGGGCCAAGCTGCTGAGGGAGAATAGACCCTACATACTGTCGGAGAGCGACTTCACTCAGCTGATGACCAAAGAAAACTGCCCGCACTTCAAAAATTTTGAGCGCAGTAGGAAGGAAGCAGTGGGTCCAACCCATTTCTCCTTGGGTAGAAGATAAGCAGCTCCAGTGAGTTGCCGGATGGAGGCGAAGAAGAGGACGGTAGCTGATCTGCAATATGTTGAACGCTATGCGCAGACTGTGAAGTAATATGATCTACTTGCAGCAGTGGTATGTTATGCAGACATGCATACTGAAATGAATGAACAGCAGGATAGATGGTATCCCAATATTTTCTAGCTCTCATGTTTTTTTAAAGTAATGATGATGTAATCTTGTATAATTGATGGTATTCTTTACTTCCATTCAGCAATACCATGTTTTAAAAATCTTGAATTTCATTATGTCTTATAGTCTTAAAATAATTCTTATTTTCAGGTTTTTTTCTATTGAGAATGAAAAATATATCATAAATCTTGTCAGGAATATAGTAGAACAAAGAGAAAAAAGTGGGATTATAAGAAATGACTTCGTAGATCTCTTAATACAATTAAAGAATAAAGGAAATCTAGGAGAGGAAGGACAGGGATTTGAAAAACCATTTGGTATAATGATCTTTTTATATTCTCAGTAGCATGTTAATGACACTTGCCATACCACTACCTAATTTAATTCTAACCAAGAAAGAAGGATTAAGACTCTAAATGGCATACCATAGTTGCACAAATTTACCTTCTCCCAATATATTAAATAAATACACTATTCATACGTTTATATATATATATATATATATATATATATATATATATTTTTTTTTTTTTTTTTTTTTTTTTTTTTATTATAAAATCCACATAAAAAATATAAAATTCATAATTATATTATGAAAATATAATGTTTTTTTATTATATCATTAAATTCATATTTACTTTTTGTTATGCATTTTTTATTTTATTTTAATTTTATATTCTCACCTTTTAACTGTTATGGATTTTATATTTCCAGAAATGACATTGGAGTTACTGGCAGCTCAGTGTTATGTCTTTTTTCTTGCCGGATTCGACACATCTAGCTCATTGCTGAGTTTCTTTTTTTATGAATTAGCCCTCAATCAAGATATTCAATCAAGATTAATTCAAGAGATAGATGGAAAAATTGAGAAGAATGGTACTGTTACTTACAGTGCTTTGCAAGAAATGGAATATTTGGATAGGGTCATATCGGGTAACTTGAACAAAGATATACAAAACTTTAAATGTACTTTTGTTGTCTATTTAAATATTATTAATATAAATTAAACCTAATCTAATTCTAATCAAGAAAGAATTATTAAGACTTTTTTAAGGCTACGTTTTGACTGAATAACGCAGCTCTCTTCTTTTGGGCTAAAAGAACAAATTACAGAAGGAAATTATAAATTATTTATTTCGGATTATGCAACAATGGTCACATTCTCGTCCTCATCAGACAGTTTCTCCAGACGTCCCTGTCTATGCTATTCTCGTCGGTGAGACCTCTGGCAGCCATGTCTTCTCTGACATCTTCTATTCATTGCGTTTGCGTGGTCTTCCACATTTTCGTCGTTTTTCAGGACAATATTTTAGAGATCGAAGCGGCCAAAGGGATTTGTCCATTCGTAAAACATGCCCATACCGCATCAATCTTCTTTCACTGATGTTGTTGAGAATGTTTAATTCTGCACCTACATTATTACTTAACACCTCTTTTGGTATCCTTTGCAGCCTGGATACAGCACAGGTCCTTCTCCAATAGTCCATCTCTAGGGCCAGTAAATTGTTTGCATGAGCCTTAATAGCTGTCCATGACTCTTCCCCATATAAAATCGTGGCAATGAGGAAAGAGTGGTATACTCTTTTTTTTAATTTGAGAGACACTTTTTTGTTCCACAACATACCGTTTAAGGAAACAATAATTTTCTTGTCTATGGTGATTTTCTTTTCAATTTTTCTTTCTACAAGTACCATAGCTTTCTATGGTGACCCTAAGGTACTTCAATGCAGTAATGTGAATTCATATTCACATTCACATTCATAATGACGGAAAATATTAAAACTAAACAGGTAACATACTGATATATATTAAAAGATAATCATTAACTTTTTATTTATTATTGCATCCTTCCTCATTGTGAAGGCTAAACTTATTTGTAAATTGTCACTTTGAAGTTCCTCCTTCTTGTGTTCAATCCTAAATAAATGACCACCTCTCTAGAATGCATTCTTTCCTCTTGTACTTTCAAGAGGAATAGGGTTCACCCTCGATGATAACGAGACTGATAAACAACTAAAAATAAATGTAATATGGTTAGTAAAACAAATAATGTGGATTATGCAATAAAGCAGGACAAAATACGATTTGAAAGGATATTGTATAAGTTTAATTAATAAAGGAAAGCTAATTTGAAGTGGAAATGAAACAGAAAGAAAAGGGGGTTGAATTAGAGATAAACAGATTCAATATAAATGAGCTTAAAAGTTGTTATTGGTAAGGGCAGAGCCTTGAATAAACAAAAGGGTCGAATAAACTACAAGATCTTTTCCAAATGTCCTCTATTTTAAAATACTTATGAATCCCTGCTATTCATTTCAGAAACATCAAGGAAGTACCCAGCTCTACCGACACTGGTTAGAAAGTGTACAAAATCAGTAACCCTTTCTTGTGGTCAAAAAATAGAGCAGGACACCATGATCATCATTCCCCTCTGGTCTCTACACCATGACCCTCAATACTTTCCTGATCCTGATAAATTTGACCCAGAACGATTTACACAAGAAAATAAAGATTCTATTGTACCTTATACTTATATGCCATTTGGTGAAGGACCTCGAATGTGTATCGGTAAGTTTTTTACTATTAGTATAATAGCTATGAGTTAAAATTTATATATTGATTGGTTTTTTATACTTTCAATGAAGATTGTGATGGACAGAGGAAAACTGAGTAGTTTTGGGATTCATAAATGGTATTCTGGTTTGAATTATCATAAAATTAATATGGCCATTCTTTATAATAAATATAAATTCAAAAAAATAATAATCACCTTGAGATTATTTCTTTTATGATCTATTGTGTTGTGTGAATGTACTGTTTATCTCCTTTCTGAGAATGAGGAATAAAATGCTGGTAGATTTTGTTTTTGAATAAATAAATAAATATAACAAAAAACTTGAATGCTCAATACTTGAATATTTTCAAATTTAATAAATTGATATTAGGGTCATTCCACGTCAATTCAACACCGGCTTGAGCCTCACCATTTCAGATTTTCTTGAAATTTGGTATATGGGTACTACTTGCATCTAATAGAACAATTGTGAAATATTACTGAGATATGATTTTTGAATTATTTTTGAATTATTGGTCTCTAAATCCCTCAAAAATAGGTCCAGAAACAGAAAAAATAATGATTAAAAATAGCAGTAAATGTTTTCCGAATTCGACTAGGACTATGAGATTGGTGTCGTTTAACAGCCATTCCATGCCGTTTCATATGATATACAACAATGTATAGGTTGGTACTAAAGAAATATTCTTAAAACTAAATGTAAAATTTTAATTTCAATTATATATCAAAAAGGGCATTTTTTAAAAAAATTATATTTTTTTGAAAAATAGGGAGTATTATATCTATTAATACAAAAAAATATAAAAGTGGGATGAAAATTTCTTCATTACTAAAAAAATTAAAAAGTAGTTATAAAATTTCATAAATCTAGCATTTTATGATTAAAAATAGCTGCAGATGTTTCCCAAATTTGACTAGAACTATCAGATTGGTGTCATTTAACAGCGCATTCCATGCCATTTCGTATGATACACAGCAATGTATAGCTTGGTACTAAAGAAATTTTCTTAAATCCAAGTCTAAAATTTTAATTTCATTTTTCTCAAAAAGGGCATCTTTTAAAATTTTTATATTTTTTTGTAAATAATAGGTACTAGTATATCTATTCATACAAAGAAAATATAAAAGTGGGATGAAAATTTCTTGATAACTAAAAAAATAAAAAACTAGTGATAAAATTTAATAAATCTAGCTTTTTATGATTAAAAATAGATGTAGATGTTTTCCAAATTTGACTAGGATTATGAGATTGGTGTCGTTTAACAGCGCATTCCATGGCGTTTTATATGATGTAGAACATTGTATAGGTATAGACAGTATGACCTATTTTAAAAAAAATATATATATATTTTTTTTTTTTAAAATACCCTTTTTGAGAAAATTGAAATTAAAATTTTAAACTTGGTTTTAAGAAAATTTCTTTAGCATTAACCTATACATTTTTGTATATAAGATGAAATGGCATGGCATGCGCTGTTAAACGACACCAGTCTCATAGTCGTAGTCAAATTTGGAAAACGTCTGCATCTATTTTTCATCATAAAATGCTAGATTTATGAAATTTTCATCCCACTTTTATATTTTGCTGTATGAATAGATATAATACTACCTATTTTTCAAAGAAATATAAACATTACAACCCATAAAGACATACATAAAGAAATATACAACCCAAAAAAGGTATTTCCACCTTTTTATGGGAGGATGCACCACAACTAGATTTTTAATTGAGGATCTTATACAATTTTATTAGAACATAAAAGATTCCCCGGACAGGCATTGAACCTAGGTCCTCTGCATCACCATTGCGGCACTCTGAGCTAATCGTGGGGCCACTCCCAACTGTGTTTGAATCTTTCTCTTCTATGATCCCACCCACCAGGTCTCACCACTTTGCAGCGTAGTAATTGGGGGCTGAACAATTGTCCAAACAACAGGATCTAATAGACTTACGTCAAAGTTATACGTTATACATTATATGATGTAAGTTATGCATTATATGATGAAATTTAATCATTTATTATTTTTAGATAATTAATTTATAATTTTTAAACAAATAGCCTATACCTACAACTTCGCAAAGTGGTGAGACCTGGTGGGTGGGATCACAGAAAAGAAAGATTCAAACATAGTAGGGAGTGGCCACATGGTTAGCTCAGTGGTAAGAACGCTACAAGGAAGATGCAGAGGACCTAGGTTTGAATACCATCCGTGGTTAAATCCTTTTATCTTCTAAATTATTGAATTTCAACATATGAAGATCTTATAAATCAACTAGCATAATCATCATAATCAGCATCTTGAATTATGCAGTATACTATTTTATGTATATTTATTTTAAATAGGAATGAGATTTGGACTCCTTCAAACAAAGGTGGGAATTGTGACTCTCCTTCGAAAATTTCGGGTAGAGCCATGTAAAGAAACCACGGTTCCGATGGTAATAGGAGGCGTATCTGCCAACACTGATTCTGATAAACCTATTATTGTTAAACTGGTAGCAAGAACTTGAAATTTTGTTTTTTAATTTCATCATGCCACATAGGATTATATGTATTGACAATGTTGTTCATTTGTTTCCTTATGGTTCTTGGAACATGCCTACTGTTATATACTATTTGTATTGTAAATCCTATTGATTTTATTTATTGTTCATGAATATATCTGTCATCCCGGTGAATAATTGGTTAAGTCGAATTCAGCCCAAAATGGGTTAAGTGGCTAAAAAGAACCATCTTGTTAAATCTGTTGTTAACGGTTAATCAAATCTAATATCTCATTGATGACAAGACATATTCAGTTGGTTTAGTAGCCGTGATCGCTAACCACTATTTGACAAAATTGATTGTATCTTTGACAAAATTTCATCGCTAGATAATGAAAACCTGATTTAAAAGCAATAATGTTCAAACTTTAAAATCTTTCCCTGAAAAATGAGTTGACTTAGCCATTTATTCAGTGGGATATATGTATATATATAAGTTCTTGATAAGATATGTTAAATTGCACATCTACTTTGTTTGATAAAATTTAATTTATTTTTTAAGAAATTACAATAGAAAAATTATTTTTTTTTTTTTTTTTTTTTAATATTTTGTAAACCTTTGACATTTTCTTTTCTATGGAAAAAAGACTACTTGTATGGAATAAATAGTCAGAATGCGCTGGGGGCTGTTAGTGGAGATGGGCTAAGTCAATACTATTGAAGATGTAAATAGGAATGAAGCAGCCCATAGAAATTTAAGACTGTAGAAGAGTTGCAACCTGTTAATCATCTAGAACAAGGGTTCCATGCTAACCTTTTTGTATAACAGCACCCCTGACGAAATCAAAGCCTCCCTGCCTCCTCCCTCCCAATGAACTGAAAGCCTCCCAGCTCCCCCTCTCATGAAATGAAATTCACTCATACTCCATTAGAAAATTATTTGTATCGGAATATGCAAAAACAAGAAAAGTATTACACTGAAAACTGTGCGCCTTCCACCCAGCTTGGAATCCTCTAATCTAGAATGAGATGGTAATAAAACTTTAAGATAGGCTATTTACTGAGGCTAGGCAGTTTCGTCCGCATTTCGAACTCATCCAGATTTTGTTCCCTCACATTGTTCAATGTTGGTTTAAATATTATAATATTTTGATAAAAGTTTAATTAAGTTTGAATGCTTCCACTAAATTATTTTCTCACTTATTCACTTCACCTTATTTCAGAGTGCCTGCTGAATTCTGCCCCATATTGTTCCAGCCACTGTGACAAAATCACAACTTTAGGTATTCCGCACCATCACCATTATATAGCCACATCCAAAATAGATTTGAAAATATAAACTCCTATCTATACTATACCTTCAAGCAGCATTCTATTGATCAAGTATCAGTAATATTCGTGAGTTTTTGCTACTACCAATATTCTTATTCCAATAATCAGACTGCTATTCTATAAATATCACTTGAAATAATTTTGTTTCCTGGTCATGAAATTTTATTTATATCACTTAGTAGGTTGAGTTATTAGAATATTACTGATAAAAGCATATTTGATTACAAATACCTCTTTAGAAAGTCGCAGAAATCTAAGCGATCGGAGGAAATTCACTGATGAACTGATTCAAACTTTATACAAAATGTTTAAATGCGCCAAAACTAATAGAAAATAATAACTAGTTTTCTTTATTAACCTATTTTATATCTATTGGAAAAATCTTTTCAAATGTGATGGTGATAGATGTGGACTTTGATAAAATTGGTATTGCACCACCTAGGGTCTATTATAATATCTAGTATTTATGTATATGAATTTAGTAATGAGGCTCCAGTTCTTTTGTGAATAAATAAGTGCAAGCTTTTATACATTAAAGATTGTTATTTTTTATACTCTTCACATCAGGTTCAATAAACGTAAACATGGTAATAAATCTGTATTTTTTTCCTTGGGAAATACATAAATAAGAACTGGCCAGGGAAACTTTACTATAATGTTACATTTTTGCACACACAAAACTAATGAGCTATAGGAATTAGGCCTTAAATTGAAAAACTTTCATGGAATCTGAAGGGTTCAAACCATAACATTCATGGAAGGCAATTAAATTAATAATTATCTTATTGAAGTTTTAAAAATTTCTTGATTGAAGCGTTGAATTTAGAAAACCAATTTGAATTAAAAACTTAATCATGGGGATTCAAGTAAAAATTGTTCAGACCTTTTAAGCATATTAATACTTTGAGAAAACTATCATGTGAATTGGGCTAACTGAAGGGCATTTCATATCCCACTTAACTTAAAAAATCTAACAGCCTTAAAAATAAAATCAGTCCATATAATGTAAATATTTTCGTAAGTAAACTAAATACCGAACAAAAACAGTGAACAATATATAACGATATTGTGAGGTATATTCTGAATGTTTTATTGAATTTCCAACTGTAATCATGACTGGATCCAGCAGGTGGTGAAGGGGGGCCTATGGCCCACAGCCCATGGGCATCCAAAGGATGACAGGGGAGGGATGCTGCCCCCCCCCACTAGAAAATATGCAGAACAAAAACTATGAATTGAATAAATTTGTATTCATTAAATATAAGTATTAAGTATTTTATAATTAAATATTTTAATTTTTAAATTAAACATTTAAAGCCATACTTGAGCTTTGTATAGTTAGAATAACAAGATCCTCTCCCTAGTTTTATCAGCCTGCCCCCACCCTAGGCGAATATTCTACTATACCTAGCCCCCTAGAAGAAATCCTGCAGATGCCCTTACCACAGCCCTTCCCCATTATCTGTCAATCAGCTTTTTTACCTTTGTTTTCCTTACCCACAACCGAAATTCTACTTGCTTTGCATATTATTTGTTCATCACCTTACTTTCTTACTCTCAGTAAAGTTAAATTATATCTTTAAATGACAAATATTCCAAAGGGGGGGGAGTGTAACCCACACAGTCCTCCCCTTGGATCCGCCAATCATTGTAATAGCATCACGTTTTTATTTCTGGGATGGGATTTCTGTATCTGATGTGAGTATGTTTGTAGTGGACGTACGATACAAATCGATACTAGTAAACTATCGATAATTTCATTTCGATTCGATGTAGTTTTGTTCAAGTACTTGAATGAGTACCGATATAGATACTCAGATTAAGTATTTATGTAAAGTACTTTAATTCAAATTATTTATTTAAATATAAATTTAATAATTAAATATATTTCAATTTGACATTAGGTATTATTAAAGTACAGTTGGGAATCATAAAAACATGAAATTCAAGTTTTCCGACTCATTTACCGTTAACTATACTTCATATGATTACTTTATTCATTACTCACAAGTAATGATTTTTTCCTTTCAATACCTTGGTGGCATCGATTATTTGATCAAAGAACTTGGATGAGTATTGGTATCGATACTTTGTCGGAATTGCATGACCCTAATGGTTGTAAAGGTTGAGGTCTATCAAGCTATTAGAAATCTCGAAGTATATTATCAATATTTATGAAATTGTAATACATCGATACTTATTCGTTAATATCATAATTGTTAGGATTACATGAATCAGTGTAAGTATATTTTAAACGATTTAGGAAATTTAAATTTCGATTAGTTGCAACATCTTTGGAGACATCGATATTTCTTTAACTTTTTTTTTATCTAGTACAACTACTTCATCACTTCGCACTGAAAAGTCAAGAAGTGAAGGTCAGGCTCCTCCTTAATAGTAAGTTTATGACTATTTGGCATAAATTGATTTTAACTTTTAATAATACACTTTCTTATATATTTTTTGGAGTGTTTCATTACTGACTGTATCAAATAATTATCAACCTATATAACATAATTTGATATAACTGTCAATCGGCTAATCAACTGTCTTTAATTTGTAAACAATATGAATAATCTTGCAATTTTTAATTATTATAATTAATATGTCAATTTAATTAATTCGCGCCTGGAGTATATTCCTAAACTCACTTTTTGCTGAACATGTTCAAAATATATTGATGAAAAACTCGATCTTTCAGTCTTGAACTCAATTGTTCAGAAGGGTCATGGTTCAATTGGGGCCGTTCTGGATTTATTTTATATAAACCCCCAAACAATTATTAATTGACAAAAATCAAAACGAATCCCAAATATAGAGTTCTATGAGTATGTGGAGCCAACTTTGAACGCTACTTTGTATTGCTTATATGAAGTATTGACTAAAGAACTTTTCAATAGAATGAAAACAACTTCATTTGTTCATCTTCCGATAGCACACAATTACGCCACTTCCAATAAATAGTATTGTTCTGTTTTTTTTTTTGTGTAAAAAAGGTAGGTAGTAAGTGTGTGGTGCGCACAACACACATCTTTTACTTAAAACCTACTTCCATTAGTAATCAAATTGTTTTTTTAAAAGTTTAAAAAGTAGTATCTTAAATTCTTCTTTTACTGTGTATATATGTTTATATATATATATATATATATATATATATATATATATATATATATATATTAAAATTTAATTCAAGCCAACAGAGCTAGGCTCCTGCAAGACCCTTGGCTCCTCTTATAAAACTCTCTTCTATCCCGGATCCTTTATCAACTTATACCAATACTTTTCAAGATGCCCTTCACCTGGTTCAACTACATAAGACAACTTATCCCTCTAAGGGTGATCCTCAAGCAGGCGTTTGGGGGTCGATGCTCTGGGCATACGTGCTACATGCCCCAACCATCTTGTTTGATTACCCCTTATTATTGACACCAAATCCGGTTTTGAATATAGCTGTTTAAGCTCCTTTTTGGAGCGAATTCTCCATTCTCCTTGTTTACTGACCGGGCCATAAATTCTGCGGAGAACTCTTCTCTCCTATTCCAGCAACTTCCTTCTGAAGCCTTGGATTTTACCCAGGTCTCGACAGGTATTTACATTTTAGTTATTTTCAGCTGCCACTCTAGTTTTTATTTCTAGTGTTATTTCATTATTTTCTGTTGTCAACAAGCTCAATCATTAAAAAGTTTCGGCCGATTTCAGAGTGTACACACTTATTATTTATTTTCATCCGTTTCAGTCACGCTTTTGATTTTAACATGTATGCAGTCTTCTGCTCTTTAATTTATAGCACCAGGTGTTTTGCAGCTGCTTGGAATCCTATAATTTTTTTTATTTATTAAAATTTCGTAAGTTATACAATCGTGGTTCCATTGGAGTTTACCGCATTAATAATAGTTTAACCTTTTATTTCTAAATTTTCGATGGATCAATTATAAGCAAGCTTGAGATTAATGCCACTTTTTCCAATCATGCTTTCGATAGCAATCGAGTCAGATTCGAGATTTAACAAATTGAGGTCTTTAGAAAGAATAAAACCCTGTATGATCTTCCCCCTGTATGATCCACCCTTTCACATTCGTTTGTTGCCAAATCAAAATTTTGAGCACCATTCAGAATTCATTATTTTAATGAAATTTTCGCTTTTGAATTTGAATAAAATCGTCCCTAAATGTTCCATCGTCTCTAATTATTATCTATATCTCTTTTGACATCGAAATATCCATTTATTATCAATCATTCAATTTTTCTTCATAATATTTCAATAAGTAATGTAAAATGGTACAATATTGTGCTAAATATTTGCCACCTGTGTCCTTAGTACTTTTTAGTTTTTTAACTGCTACTAAAGTGAAGTTTTGCGTTTCCAAAAAAAATCAAACTGACATTAGACATGTTGAAAATCACTGAAAAAATGTCTCCCTCTACTCCTTTGTGACATATTATCATTCCTAATATATATTAGATTGAGATATTAGAATCAACATATGAATTGAAAGCTGGCATATATAGGAAAGTGAAGTAAAATTTCTGAAGCTCTAGATAAAATTCGTGAGAGCTAATGATCTTAAGACTCAATGGGTGGCACATTCTTATACAATTTTACGTTACTAGATCGGAATTATAGTATTGAGTAATTGAAGTAATATATATATCAACAAGGTGGCACATTCCAAAGTCAATTTTGCGATGAATATACCTAGCAGCTATTACCTTGACTAGTTATATCACGATATCTCGGTACTAAATTAAACAACTATGCTAATATTGCGCATTTGCATTTGAATAAATGACCGTAGATATTATAAGATCTGAGAAAATCTGTTCTCTGTCATTTTAGTAATTTTCCCGGAAATAACGACGTCTTCCCATAATGACGATGTATAACTACTCCATACTATATTACATATATACGTCACTTTAAGCTATATCACTTTGCAGCATTGTTAATATAAATATTTTTTTTGCAAGACTACACTTTTTTGGACAATTTTCAACTACTTTAACTGTAACAAAGAATTGGCAAGATAAGTCGGTTCAATGACACCATCGCTTTGTGATTATAGAATCTTAAAATGAATTCGTTTTTCAGAAAATCATCACATCGATTTGAAAATATTATATAAATCGAAATGAGATTGCGCAATGTTAAAATTACTATCCATTTTAAGATTGTGCAATCACTACTCTCTAATTGCGATATTTACATTTACGTTTTGACAATTGAAGGTCATATAAATAAAGAAAATTTCATAAAAGTACACTTTCATTTTTAAAAGATTTTTATACACTTAAGTCTTTTAATAAAGAAAGAGGAGATGTAAAAAAAAAAAAACTTTATTATGTTTTAACAAAAAGCTTCTCTATGTTTTCGAAGCTTTATAATTTTTTAACAAAAGAGCTTTTCTCGTAGCTTCATTAATCCTTCACGATCATTACTAGTCAGAGTTTGGTCCATCATTAAAATATACTAACTTTTATTAGTTTGTTTTCGAGTTTTTAGTCTCTGCGGATCCTTTAATTTCTAGCTTGAGACTAGTCATATCTTTTTGGGGTAATAAAGAATTCTTTATCCCCTAATGATTTTTTATTTAAAAAAAAACTTGATAAAGCCAAATTTTTGTATTTTTATGAAATTTTGATTCTAAATAAATATAAACTACAGATATTAATTGATTTGTTAATTATGTATTTATAATTATTGTTTCGTAATTAAAGAATCATATTTTCAAACTTGCTGGTTCTCTCTATCGCATCCGATTCACACCCAAAATTTCCTTTCAATATTTTATGTAATTTGACTATGTTTTACATGTTTTCATTATCACGAATAGTTAAGAGAATTTTGATGGAACTCTAAAATTAATAGAAATAATAATAACAATAATCTAACTAAAAATAAATGTTATTATATATCATAAAGCTCAATAAAAGAGACACTAAGCTATTATGTACCTAATCATTGACTGCTAAGAAATTGCTTCTTTACGATTCATCAATTAATTATCCTCCGGTTCCAAAAAACTGAGTAAATTCACAAATCGCTGTTCCTCATCAGTACACTGTAATAAATATTTGTTTAAATATTTTGTTCTCAATGCTAAGTAAGAAGGAAGAAATTAAAATACGACGTGCTACAGTACCAAGTTCATTCCAAAAACAGAGCTAGCAGGTAATTCATATTATTACTAAATTATGTAATTTTTTAAATAATTTTGAAATGAGTTATACCTTTGGTCTAGCTAAATTAACGATTTTTCCCTCTATGGGTCGCTGAGAAATTTATACATACTAACATATGGAAATCGAACCTACAAGTTCTGAACATTTCATCCTGGGAATTGAGTCCCCAACATGACCTGTCTTGATTGGCTCTACATAAATATTAATTTGTTAATTTTATATTATTTAAAAATGTTGTATTACTTTTTTAATTATTATTATTCGTAAAGTATTGTTTTTTAACGAGATGTTGAAAGTCAAAACTTTTGACGTTAATTTAAACCTTGCGAAAACTACTAAAACAAATAATGATGATTTTTGGTGATTTCTGCCTTAATTCACGCCGGAATCCGACAAGATTTTTTTATCAGCCTCAAAAACCAACAATAATTCATTTATTACGCTAATTTCTTGCAGCCTTCACAGGCTATTTTTCGAGTTGTTTTTAGTGATAAATTATATTTATCATGCTCTACTCTATATTACGATAAGATAGTTTAGTATACGCTCACAATTAATACTTCTGTTCTCCTCTGGATTACTCTTCCGTCTTATTTTTCTCTAGCAGGCTCGTTTAACTTAGGTAAATCAATTTTTATTAATAAGCTATCTTCCATTCAATTCTCCTGCAAAATGACTATTTTTATCAATATTATATCATAGTACAAAAATAGTTTGAAAATCATATATAGAAATTATACAATTCAGTTTTTTCATTCAAACGCATTCATAAAGGCATTTATTTGAATGTTTTTTTTATTTTAAATATATCATATAACATTGGGGGACTGTACGCTATCGAATTCACCTAATGATGTCAATCTGGTTGCTCGTTAAACACGAAGATGAACCCTGTCATTGCTTTTTAGATTGGAAATAAATAATATGTGTAAATTCTCATTAGTTTTATTTAAGATATTACAAATAATCATTAAAAGCTAAAAAAGTATGCTATGTATGAGCAACCAAATATAATTCGGCAGCATCTCCTTGTTCAATCAAGTGTTTCACTCTTCGTTCGATCCATAAACCGGTCAGGGCGGTATATATATATCTGTCTGTCTCTTCATTCACACATTGCTGGATTATCACAACAGTTGAAAAGGAGACTGCCAAAGTGTCGGCCACAAAAAAAAAAAAAAAATAATAAATTATAAATTATAATAAATATACCTATATTTTACTGTCATTTTTCTGTTTATACTATAATGTTTTTATGTTTCAATAAATTAAACATTGTTGATAGTCAATACTTAATTTTTTACATATTTTCCTTTTATTTGTAAATAAAATTATTAACATTTCATAATTTTGTTATGAGATGCAGTAATGAAATTGTCATTAAATAATACAATATATCAATTGGAAAAAGAATAATTAAAGTCGAAAAGGACTCAGCACATCGTACGTTGTAAAAGGAAACCTTGGTTATATCATATATATTGTTACGTGAAATAAATGAAAAATATAAAAAAATGATATAAAAGGAGATCTAGACTTGTTGGAACAGTTCTAGAAATAAATTGTTCTAGTACACATTCTTGACTGTTTGAGAATAATCTACGCTTGCCCAGAACCTCCCAGAAGACAGTTCTATTTCTGACTAAATACAAGGCAAGGGCGGATCCAGGGGGGCACAGGGGTCATACCCTCTCAAATATTATGCTTATTTGAATTTTTTTTGTATTTTAAACGAATAATGCAATTAGCTAGTCATTACGCCCTAAATATAACAATGTTAGTTGTTTAAATCGCAGTTTTATAGTAGTTAAGAAGTTTTATTCTTTTATAGTATTTTTTTTTTTTCTTTTTCGGTTGGCGCATTAGGCCTAATGAGACCTTTGGCCGCGCAATGTGGTCTTCTTACAGACATTTGTATTGCTTGCAAGAGTACAGACAGCCTGGAGGGGGTAGTCCAAACCTCACGTTGCTGCAAGCCATGGTCACCATAGTACAGCGGCAGACTGCCCATAACTCCATAACCAATCCCATTGGGGCCACTTTGGCAGTGTCCTTCCCACCGATGGCGTCAGCTCTCTCGGGTTCAAGGACAGTGACAAACTGGTCTAGGTCCAAGGATTATGGTAGCTCAGAGTCTGCAGGCCCCGAGGGGACCTATGTTTCTTTCCCTGAAGCATACCGTCCCTGAACCAAACCTCCGGGCGGTTACTGACATTCTGGAAAACCACACCACGATTCTCGATGAGATAAACGGGGAAGGTTCATCACTCCTACGCCCGGTCGGTGTGAGTCGCCTCCAGTAGACTGACGGGCCTCACATACCCCGGGGGTGGGGGTAGACTTGGACTGCGTGGCGTTCATTGGTGGGCGGTCACCCGAATGGAGCGGTCACCCATCCAAGTACTAACCACGATGGACGTTGCTTAACTTTGATTATCTGTTGCAAGCGCCCTTGTCCACTCGGCCATTCCGGCCCCATCTTTTATAGTAAACTATATATCTTTTATTTATGAGGAGTCGAGCTCAAGTAATTTACCTGGAAATCGCATGCGCGAACTGTGACGTCATTTTATTGGCCAATAGAAAGGCACTATAACAGTTAGGGTACCTTACTTCGTTGTTAGTTTTTGCTATACTTTGATTTTGTTAGTTTGATTTTTTGAGATCTAACCGCTAAAATCTTAACACCCTCATGCTGTTACGAGACTCCCAAGAAGAAAGAGACGGGGAAATCTACTAAAGTGATCAAAAGGGAGGCTAGTTTTTTTTTAGGCTTATCTAAAAAAAAACAAGGAGTTACATAGGCTAGATTACAATATTTTAGATGTAGTATGCGAAATATCGCAGTTTTCAAATTATAAATGTTATTAAAATAGTGAAACAAGGTCAGGAAACGTTGAAGACAGATAGAAAATTAAATTTTGGATGGTTAAAGAAAGACATTGTAGACTGGCTTAAGGTCAACCAAATACCCTACAGTATTGAAATGAAAAAGCCTGAATTATTAGAATATGCAAGAGATTAAATATTGAAAAGAAATTTGTTGTGGAGGAAATGTTGAAAGATAATGGTCACAGTCTATTATATTTGCCACCATATCATCCTGAGTTAAACCCCATTGAATAGGTGTCGGGTGATATAAAAAATAGGGTAGCACAAGGGTAACTATCTACTGCATTAAATGAAAGAAGAGAATACCTGGAATCAATGTTCAGTAAATACACCAAAGAGAAATGGAAAGCATGCTGTGAGCATGTAAAGAAAATTGAAGAAGATTATTGGTTAAAGGATGGTGTCATTGATGTTGCCATTGAAGAAATTATTGTTTCATTAGGTGACACTTCTCAATTATTCAGAATCAGATTTTTTTGAGTGAATGCTGAATAAGATGATATATTTGGTCATATTAAATTTCTTTTCACAAAAAATAAATAATTTTCATTTAATGTGATAGATGTGTTTATGAAATTTGTTTAATTTACTTCATATCAGTCTTATATTATTCTATAAAATCATGATTTACTATTTATTTATGTTTTTTGTAAATACTGCATGAATGTGATTAGTGATCATTATAATATCATTTTCCTTCACTGTTTTGAGTTTTACATTTTAAGAAGGAGATAAAAAATCATGTTATTGAATTTTTGATTTATTGGACTTTTGTATTTTATTTTATGAAAAATTGAATTATTTTTAAGTTTGTGATTATATTTTGATTAAGTTCTATGTATTTCATTTTATTCACATTGAAAGCAATTAGTAGTCTATTTATGCATGATTGTAAATAAATCTTTTTAAAAAATTTTTTTTTGTATTTTGACAATTCAATTTTTTATTTGAATTTATAAAATTTAAATATTTAGTTTTAGGAAATAATGTTTTGGAATAATCATTTGAATATTGGTAGTAAATTTATATCTGAACCTTTTTTTATTGCCAATGATAATTATTTCATGAAATATAGTATCCTTGTATTGATTTCTATGTCCTCTCTATCTGTCATCATTGATAGCTTAACCTGACACACTTCAAATTTAGCGCCAAAGGAGAAGTAGGGATGTTACGGAACGTTTAAATGACGTATTAGCTCCAACCGTTCCAGTTCCGACTGCGTATTAGGTTCCCTTAACCGTTCCAGTTCCACCTATCGGTTCCGAGAGTAAATTCCACCAGTGTAGGTAGACCTCTATCTCCACCTTTTCAAAAGTTAAACTACTCTCCAAGGAACATAAATAGGAAAGGAATCCAGGGGATAATTAATTATTATAATAATATAATATAGTGTCATAGAATATAATATTATTTAAATAATAATGATATTTAAAAAATAAGAATGTAAAGAATAACAGGTTATCAAGTAAACATTTTTATTATTTCTAATTTTTACAAGTAAAAATTAAATCGTTATTTTTTTTTTTATTAACAACTTTTACAACTTATGTCATATGTTGTCCCCAAGAATAATAGTTCGCCACCTTCCTCTGTCTTCCCAGTCTCCCTCACGCAGTCCCCTGTTCATCATTGCTTCTTCGATGTTCTCCATCCAGTGTCTCCTCGGGCGACCCCTCTTCCTTCTCCTTTCTGGTCTCCATTTCAACATTCTTTTTGGCCAACGATTCATTTCCATCCTCATAACATGGCCATACCATTTTAGCCTCATTGTTTCTATTGTATAGAGGATGTTTTCCATTTGATTGACTCGCTGTCTAATCTCTAAATTTGGTACTTTTTGAAGACGGGAGACCCCACATGATCGCCTCCAGAAGTCCATTTCCAGTGCTAAGAGTCTCTTTGATTGACTCTCCTTAATCGTCCATGATTCGGCTGCATAAAGAGTGACACTTTCAAGGAACGATTTATAGATTATTTTTTTGGTTCTCAAGGACACTGTCTTGCTCCATAACACCGAGTTCAAGAGTCTAATTACGATCTTTCCATCGCTTATACTTCGTTCGATTTCCGTATCAGCTGTTCCTACAGCGTTCACCCAGCTCCCTAGATATTTAAATTGCGCTTCGGGATTCAGGATCCATGAATCTATATCAAGACATTTGCCTTGACCATTACAGGCCATATACACTGTTTTTTCCTTGCTAACTTCCAGGCCCCATCGTGAGTACTCCTGAAGGATTTTTTTCATCATATACTCTGCATCCTCCGCCTCTGATGCAATGAGAACCTGGTCGTCAGCAAATTGAAGATTATATAAGCAATGGTTTCCAATCTTCATTCCCATGCCTTGACATTTTTCCTTCCACTCTTTTATGGCCCGTTCCACATAAATATTAAAAAGAAGCGGAGATAGTGAACATCCTTGTTTCAAACCCTTCGTTATGGAGAAACTGTTACTAATAGAGGCTCCGATTTTAACTTGCGCTCTTGCATCAACATAAAGGCTTTTTATGGCAGTTATAAGGTAGGGACTTATATTAAAAAACTCTAGTGCCTCCCAGAGATTTTTTAGTGGCACTGTGTCATATGCCTTTTGTAAATCCACAAAAATTAGGTGTACTTCTTCGTTGTGTGCCATTGCCTTTTCAAGAAGTTGCCTAATTACAAAGATGTGATCGCTGCAGGACCGTCCTGTTCTGAAACCGGCTTGTTCTTCAGGAATTAATTGTGCACATTCTTCTTCTAGTCTCTGTTTAATTATTCTGCCATACAACCTACTCATGCTGCTGGTCACAGTTATTCCACGATAATTTGAGCATATCTTACTGCTACCTTTCTTAAAGATCGGAGTAATGTGGCCAATTTTCCATTCTTCTGGTACTGTACCTTTACTCATGCAGTGGGTCATGTACTCTGCAAGGGATTGCATAAGTTCCTTTGGTCCATTTTTTATTAGTTCAATTGGTATATCACCAGGACCAGCAGATTTATGGTTTTTCATCCCTTTGAGAGCGAACATTATTTCATCAACTGATACATTTATGAAGTCATCCTGTTCCCTGTTACCAATTATCGTGTTTATTGGCTCGGTAATGTAAGCCGTTCTCTCTTCCTTTAATAGCTTTGAAAAATACTGTGCCCAAGTATCTATGTTTATAACATCAGGTCCTATACTCTTCATTTTTGGGTTTTTAATTGCCTTCAAACTCTTCCATGCTAGACTGCTTTTTTGACCCATCATGCATCTATCTATAAGTTCGCAGTTCCTTTCCCAATATCTACTGATTGCCTGTTTCCTTATCCTTTTGACTTCTCTTTTCGCATTTCCATATTCTTTTAGGGTTTCCTCATTTTTATTGGACAGCCATTTTGTATATAGTTCTTTTTTCTTTTTTACAGCATTTCCGCATTCCGTATCCCACCAATATTTATCTTGCCTTTTTTCTTCTGGTTTCCTGCCAAGGGCTTCTGACGCTGCCAGATGAATACATCTTTTAATACCCTCATATTCATTACACTCATCATCAATCAGTTTTTGTCTCAGCCTATTTCGATATAGATTTTTCACAGATTCTTGCAGAAGACTGTCTAGGTTATACTTTACTTGATTTAATGTGGTTTCCCCAGCACGTGTTGATTTGCCTTTCGTTGTTTGGAAAAACTTAAATGTTATACTGCCCCTAACCAGGTAGTGGTCTGTGCCACATTCTGGGCCTCTCATGGCTCTAACATCGTTCACCGTGATTGCTGAACTTTTTCTCACGATAATGTAGTCTATGATACTTTTAAGGTTCCGCGTCGGTTGATGCCATGTATACTTATGAATATTTTTGTGCTCAAAAAATCCGTTCATGATTCTCATGTTTCCATTTAAGCATAAGTTCTTAAGTCGTTATTTATAATCTTTAATTATATAATTTATAATTAGATTTTTCAATTTATACTTTAAATAAATAATTGTATGCCAATAAACATAATAAGCAGATAACAAAATAAAGTATGTAGATATAAACATGTATATTTATTTTATACATTGTATCTCCCTCACTGTATATTATATGTATGGATGTGAATAAAATTTATTTAAACAAAAAAATTACGATTTTTTGTTAGCGTTTACTATTAAATATTAAAAAAAAATTCCAAGTAAGCCAGGTTAAAAAAATGAAAATGATGACATCTTAAAATGAAATGAAAACCCGTTTGCTAGTAAAAATAAAAAAGTATATTGTACATAAAACTTATTGTTCTTCAAGTCATGACTCCATGTTAGCATTTAAAAATAAAAGCATTTTTATTTTTACAGTTAAGAAAAAAGAAAACATTTTATTTTTAATTTGACTAAATATTTTTACAGCTTAATTAATTAGAATGAAATTGCTATACTGCTAATGTTAAGAAGAATTTAGGATTTTAATTAATAATGCCTTTATCGAGTTATAACTTCCCTATCCATTTAATGGTTTATCTAAAAAAATGTTAACATATTAATTTTTTTAAAGATCATATATTAGAAAAAATTGAAATTGTGTTTTATTTTATTTTAAATAAATAAAGAAATGAAAGACGGTGATGTTACAAAAACAAAGATAAATAGAAATTGCTTCTTAGATAACCATAATATGCTGGCTTAAAAATTAGTTGCAATGTCAAATCAAGAATTCCAAACTAATTTCATGAACATTTGCACTGAGGCTCCATTCCGCAGGGAGCCTCGGAACTAATAAGCTAACAGCTCCGTTAGAATCAATGGGCGAGGAAAGGTTAAACAGCTCCGACCAGCCTCGGAACTAATAAGCTAACAGCTCCGAGTCGGAGCTAGTCTCGGAACTAATAAGCTAACAGCTCCGAGTCGGAGCTAGTCTCGGAACTAATAAGCTAACAGCTCCGAGTCGGAGCTAGTCTCGGAACTAATATGCTAACAGCTCCGACTCCAGCTCCGTTAGAACCAATGGGTGGGGAGAGGTTAAACAGCTCCGACGAGCCTCGGAACTAATATGCTAACAGCTCCGAGTCGGAGCTAGTATAGTACACTAACAGCTCCGGTTCCAGCTCCCAAGAGTCTAGTGAAGGAAGGAGAAAGCAGACAGCTCCGACCGGAGCCGTTAAGGCATCCATGTTGGAACTGTTCCTAACAGCTCCGGGCACGTATTAGGTTCCGTGGAGCCGTTCCGGCAATTTCGCACCATCCCTAAGGAGAAGTAGGCGTGGCTTATTTAAGCTCCGCCCTCAGGTAAATTACTTAAGTTGTTGATTTTCTCTGTTCTTCTTTAGAAATTAATTTATATAACAAGTAATTGATAAAAATAGAAGAAGATTTTTTATCCTTAATACTACCTTATATCTTCATGCTCAATGATACAATTTACGTGGCATATCCCTAGAGTAATCCCATTACCTTAGAAATAGTAAGAAAATGGTAATGATAAATGAATTATGAATTGGTAAAACACAATTGTTGGGAAAACATTTAGAAAATAATATATAAATGAAATTTAAAAATAGAGGAGTGAATGAAAATTAGGTCCTTAAATATATTATTATTTAAAAAACATAAATGAAGCCGCTACTGAGAAATAAATTTATGGGGGGGGGGGAATTTTTAAAATGACACAAATTAAAAAAATGTGACAAAATTTATTAGCCTTCACAACGCGGGGATTTAGATACACCAAATACAAGTAAGCGGATTCAGAAATTTTCTGGGGGGGGGGCACTTTTTTTTTTAATTTCACGAGTAATGAAGGACCTAATTTAAAATATATATTTGTATTAAGTGACGTGGTAAATTACTATTAAATGTTTAAATACAATCCATTTTCAATTCGAGGACTTAAAAATGATTAAATAAAGCACATTTTATATAGAAATAGTAAACTTTTATATATGTCCTCACGTCTCGGGGGGGGGGGGTTGCGCGCCCCTCTCCTGAATCCGCTTCTGCCAAATACCCTATAGTTTTTGAGCTAGTTTTTTTACACAAAGACCTTTTCGTGGGACTTAGTTATTTGGACTCAGGGGACCCCAAAACGCATATTTCCGTTACAACCGGTAGTCGAAATTTTTCACGATCGCAATATTTTCCCTTACTATATATTTCACATATAGGTAAGTGAAAGTAAAAACATATACATAGACCGGGAGCTGAGGAACAAGTATCTGATTTAAAGAAAGTTTTTGATCGTATAGCCTGAAGATACTCATTCCAGAGACCACGTCTTAGGATACCTCTTACATCTCAGGATAATAAACGTCTTAGGATAACCTCGGATCGGTTATCCAAAACTTTTTAAACAAATAAATTCTAAATTTTCAAACTTTTTTTTTACTTTCAATTACCAACGAAGTATTGCGATCGTGAAAAATTTCGACTTCCGGAATTTCGACTTCCGGTTTTCAACGGAAATACATATGTTTTGGGATCTCCTGAGTCCAAATAACCAAGTCTCCCGAAATGGTCTGTGTGTGTACGAACAGACTAGCTAAAAACGCTAAATACAGTACAAGTCTGAAATAGGGTATTTGGTGTATGTATATGCCTGCTATGTGACTGCAAAAATTTTTAAATGGAGGGGACAATTTCTTTAATCATTTTTATCTCATTCTCACGTGATTTTTTTATTTTCTAAAAAACGGCTCTAACTATTTTGATCAAACTGCTTATTTGATTGATGTATACGCGATGTATATATGTGACAGCATAAATTTCATTTCCCGTATTATCACTGGTGAAAATAAAAACTTTTATTTAACGAAAAAAATGATTTTACTTTAGAGAGTAAATACGCCATGCTCAAATTATTTAAAGCATTTAAGGTCTGAAAAAATATGGTATAAGATAATCTTTAACTTTTTATTAGTTTTTTTTTTATATTTTAGTTTAGGAACATTAGTTCCATCATAGTGCATGCATTGAACATTAGTGCAGCACTACCCTCCCCTCCCTTTGGGACTCTAGCCCCCTTTACAACCGGCTGGATCCGCCCATGCTCAAAGTTAGAATCGGTTATTGTTTTGTCTAAACATATTATCAAGTATCTGCAATTTGCCATTATAGCGGAAAAATGAACTACGCTTATGTTCCAACGCCTGTACTCTTGAAAAGGGCTAGTTCCATATGAAAATAGTAGATATGTGAAGAAATTCTTCCCCTTGTTAATATATTTTTAGTTATTATTTAATTTAAATCAAAAAAATAAAAAGTAGTTCAGTATATTATTATTTATGAAAATAAACGATAAGAAACCAATGATGATACTTATATTAATTATATATATTGTTATAAAAATCTACTTCACACTAACTTTGCCTAACCACCGCAAGGGATTGCATTTCATGCATGGATTGTATGGCGCATAGGCAGATCCAGACAATTGTAAAGGGGGCGGTAGTCCCAAGGAGGCTGCAGCCCCACAGCCCTTCCCCTTGATCTACCAATCAGCTTTTTTACCTTTATATTTCTTGCATTTTACTAGTTATGCATATTATGTTTTTTACCTTCCTTACTTTTGGTAAAGTTAAATTTTATCTCAAAATGACAAAATTTTTAACTTCAAATTAAATTTTCATGCACTTGATCTCAATACAGTTCCATGGGGGTAGCCTTCAGCTGCTTGAGTTCAGTCTTGCGTGAGGAGGTAAAGAAAATGTAATTTTTGAAGATTCCTATTTTTAAAATTGGTGATCCTGATGATGAGCTCAACCAAAATAGGTTTAAATTAAATAATAACTAAAAAGATATGAATGAGGAGGGAAAAAGATCTTCACATATATATACCACACATATATACATTTATATATATAAACTCAACAGCAAAAAAAACCGGACACTCACATTATCCCTCATAACTCTAGTAAATTCTATTTGATTTTAATTTTTGGTTAGGGTTACTTTCTTTATAGGTTACTTCAACAAAATCTACCAGAAATTAAAAAAAAATTATTAATACTTGCCTACAATTTACAAAAATATTTTTTTTTCACTTTTTCAGAAACTCGTAAGTGTTCATATTTTAAACTTTTATTAAAGGTACGGCCTCCTAATATCTCGTATTGCCCCCTCTTGCACGGGTGAGTGCTCTCATCATGTTAGGCTTAGAAGAAATCAAATTTTGGATTAGTTCCTCTGGCACAGCATCCCATTCTTCTTGAAGAACAATTTTGAGCTCATTTACATTACTAGGGGATGGATAACGATTCCTAACACGTCTCCCTCAATTATCTCACAAGTTTTCTATTGGATTCATATCGGGAGATCATGCAGGCCAGTCCAAAACTGAAATTTCCACCTGCTCTTAGTATTCGGTGACTGTACTTGCAGCATGCGGGCGAGCAATATCCTGCATTAAAATGAATTGATCTCCAATAAATGGGCGAATGGGAGAAGAGCCTCGGCGAGTACTTCCTCAATGTACCAGCGTGCAGTCAGTGCCCCATTTTCAATAAAAACCAGTTCAGTACGGGCCTGGAAATTTATTCCTTCCCAAACCATAACTGATTGCCTTTGGAAAGGCTGTGACTCGAGCTTGTGTGTTATAATAGGGTTCTTGAGATTCAATCAATACTATTTGTATTAAAAAATTGTTTATTTAAATTTATATGTTGATTTATTTTTTTTGTACAATATGTTTATTTAAACAATTTATAACAGATAAGTTGTTTATTATCTACTAATCTCAAGAACCCTATTATAACACACAAACACACACACACACGCACGCACATATCATTCATATTTTGGCAAAGGGCTTAAGTCATAAAAAATTTTTTTGTCCTGTCTTCTTAAAATTCATAATTGACTAAAATTTATTCGTTATTCTTAATTTATTACAGTCTCTGTTGAAATAATATAGTTTAATTTATCATTCTGGAATAAAGAAATACAGAAAGAATTTATAATGATTTTCAATAGCTAGATAAATCGTTTATTAAGCTTCACATTCGATGACTTAACCCCTTTTGACCAAACACCAGTGATATATAACCAACAAAAATTAAGAAAAATACAATTACTAAAATTTACTTCTTCAATCTTATATAAAATTTCAAATTATGTGGTTGATATTGCCAGATATCAGATTCAGAAGTGTTGTATACATGTTTTTCAATAAATATTGAAGTCTTATTAATTCTATCTTTTTATTAATTGTAGGAACATAATGTTATTCAGTATAGCCATTATTTTTGGCTTGTTATGGCTGTTTTATAAATATTGGATATCAGTCTACAATTACTGGAAGAAGAGGGGCATACCATTTTGCCCAGCACAATTTCCGTACGGCAGTGATCCAAACTTTGTGAAAGGAAAAGTATATACAGGCTACACTATTGATAAGGTTCGCAATGTTGAATCATTAACTTTAAGTAAAGTTTCCTTTTTTTAACATTAACCATATATTCTTTGATTTTTGACCATAAATATTTATTTCTAGATGTATCGAGAATTCGCTCCTCACCAAATGTTTGGAGTGTTTTCTCTAATGAGCCCTATTCTAATAATCAGAGATCCAGAAACTGTTCAGCTGATTTTGACTAAAGAGTTTTCACACTTCAGAAACAGGGGCATTATTAAACCGTAATTAATATTGTTGTCTTTTTCTTGCCTAAACTACATTGCTGTTGTTACTATTTCTGCTTTTATTGTCTTCTTCCTTATTTTTTTTTTTCACTTTTTCAAATCTCATAAGAAAATGTTAAAATAAACTCTGGATTTGTGACATTACAAAAATTACAATGTTTTCCAGATCTGATAATGATGTTTTAAGACATCATTTATTCCATCTTGAAGGAGAGAGGTGGAAAGTTTTAAGAATGAAACTTACTCCGACATTTACTTCAGGAAAACTGAAGGCTATGTTTCCTCTTTTTATTAACTGCGCTGAGGTATTTCCTTTTTGTAAGATTTAATTTTTTAATTATTTTTATGTTTTGTATAAGTACTGAAATTATTTAATATAAATACATTGAAAAAATCTTTTTGCAATATGAAAATATGCAATATGAAATGTTGCCACCATCTGCTCAGAATGTCTTTCTCCTGCATCAGAAGGTAGCAAGAGCTATCTTTCACTTGTCTAAACGGTTTAGCCTTCTTACCTTTCAGCATTTTTATTTTTTCCAGAAGGGTCTAGTATTCTCTAAATTTGGGTTTATGGCAATAATATAAAATCTGAAAGAATGGTGTGAATTTCCAAAATTAGTCTAGCCCAATTAATGCTGGTCAATAAAAGTAATTTATGGATGTTATCAAAGCATAGACCTTATTTCTATAGGATCATTTTTAACATGATTTAACTAATTTTGGACTTAATTCTTCCACTTAATGATAATCTAATAGTGGAAGAAACACTATATAAAAAAGCAATGCTGTCTAAATATGAGTGGTTACTTTTACGCAGCATTCAAACTTTTTATGTAATATAATAATATTAGCTATTTACTATAATAATGACTTATTATAAAATTCACTTCAATAGTTACATGCTTTTATACTAATATAATAATACAATACTAATATAATATAATATTACTAATATACTAATAAAATAATACATAGTCAAGTACTTACTAAAAAAAATTTTATTTTTTATTTTTTCTATTTTCCATTTACCCTTTTATTTTATTATTTTTATATATTTTATTTGCATTCTGTCTTCAATTCCTGATAATATTAAGATTGAAATTAGTATGGCAATCTCAGTTTTATTCTAAAAAAAAAAACTATTAAAAGAAATGCATTGGGGAATTGGACTTAGTTGGTTTTGGAATACTACACATCAGATATTCTTACTAGACCATACAATTATTTTATACTTTATTGTTCACAGAGTTTCACCTCTCTTTTGTTGTCTAAAGCTAATTCAAAAGTTGATATCAAAGAGCTAACTGGTCGTTTTACTGCAGATGTTATTTGTAGCTGTGCATTTGGCTTGGAAACAGACGTTATAAACCATCCGGATAACAAACTCAGAAAGATAGGAATGGAAAGAATAAAATTAAAGTTTCTACAAACACTAAAAGTCGCTTTTGTTAGATTATATCCAGCACTGTCAACATTATTAAATATAAGGTACCTCATTCAGCTCATTTTTTCCCTCTTAAAAAGTCAAGCCAGGAGCCAGTGGCCAAGGTAGCAAGGTCTGATTGCCACAAATTATATTGATTTTGTTTGGTTAAGATGCCATACTTGTTGTAAATATTAATCTTGTTGTTATCCTATTATGTTTTCAAAATAAGGTAACATTTAAAAGTTTTGGTTTTTGAGAATTTATTATAATTATAAACTATTTATAAACTTTTATTATAATTATAAAATTATAACTTCCATACTACTATAATATGAATAGCATAATAGTGTAAACTCAGTTAGTAATAAATAAAATTAGTGAATTGGTTTGCACAAGAATATGAGTATGTCACTCAATTTTACAAAAATAAAAAGTATAAAAAATGAAAATAAAATCTCGTGCACAGAAATATAAATTCTCTCGGCACAATTAAACAAAAATTTACAAAATGGAACTCCCTCGAAAAGTACATTATTAAATTTAAGTTCCTTTCTAATTTTTAATGATTAAATAAATTTAATGTTCAGAAAAAATTTCATCAGAGACAATAAGTACTCATAGATGTCAGGGGACGGAGTAAATGTTTTAATTTAACCAAAAGTTGCTTAAGATGGTATCTCTTAGTGATGACATTGAGTTTGTGCATTTATATTCAATCCTGTTGATACCTATTGATTTAGAAGGATATTTGTACTGTATTTGCACATAGAAAATTAACGACTCCTTCGACTTTGTGACAGTATCTTCCTGGGTCTTTTTTACTTTACCCACACCAGTTACTTATTTCTAAAAGAGTGATTTATCTCAATACTAGCATTCCCTGTCACGGCTTTGCCCGCGAGCCTTAAAAATCAATTCTGTGATCATTATTTTGGTATTGATTTAATATAATATGTTATATATTGACAACATATGTTATATATTAACAACATAACAGGGATCGGAGCTTCCGGTAGGTGGAATGTTGGAGGGGGAAGCTGCCGGCTCGGTAGAAGAGAGGGAGGCGCGCAATGGAAAGTTCACTAAAACCGCCGAAACAAAAAATTCGCTTCATTTTTCGGCTTTAAAACATGGTTTTCAATGCCCCGTTGGGCTTTCAAGTTAAAATCGTCGTATCAAGATCTTTAAAATGAGTCCAAATTAGATATTTTCTCGAAGTGCAAAAATAGGTATCCACTAGAGTTAAACAACAGTTTCACCATTTATACCCCTTAGGGGTTACATTTTTTAAATTTCTTTCTTAGTGGTTACCTACATCGCATTTAAAATCCAAAATTCCGAACTTTAAGTTTCTATCAAGAACTTCAAATGTAAACAAAAATGATAATTTAATAAATAATTCGTTTTATTATTCATTTAGAGGTCCAATATGCTTTTATTGATTTTAAAATACAATTAAATATATCCTCGATCTTGTATCCTCTTCTGTAAACAAACTCACATAGTTCAGAGTTGGGCAGTAGTTAACTAATTCTAGTAGTTAACTACATTTTTAATTACTAACTACAAGTTAAATAGTTGCACCGAGCAACTATTAACTAGTAGTTAGTAGTTAGAAATGTACAACTACTTTTTTTCAACTACAATAAAAGTAGTTAGAATTTTTAACTACCAACTACTAGTTAGAAGAAGTAGTTAAAATGTTTAACTACCAACTACTAGTAGTAGTATATGTACAATGAATATTGTACATATTCTTTTTACGTTTTTTCCCACTCGGCTATCCTATATCTGTTTGGTAAAATAATATAATTTTAATATTATCTGGGTTTATTTGGGAATTATTTTTCATTTATATTTTAAACATTAGATTACCATAAGATAAGATAAGATTACCATAAGATAGCATAAGATCACATTCAAAATAAATATTATTTTCGTCTACACTGTCCTAGATAACATAATATTAGTCCCTGATGTGAAAAAAAATCCGAAAAGGTATTCATTATCGATATTAGGCCCCCCCCCCCCGCCACTAATAAACAATATGAAAATTTGTTTGGAAGAACACTGTCCCCGATAACAAAACATTGGACCCGTGTGTGAAAGAAAAACAAAATTCAAACTATTTTCTAGTGCGCCCTCCCCCCTCGCCACTAAAATACAAAATGAATATTTATTTCAAAAACACCGTCCCCGATCACATAAAATTTGACTCCCGTATGAAAGAAAAACGAAATTCTAACTATTTTCTAGTGTGCCCCCCTCCCTCGCCACTAAAATACAAAATGAACATTTTTTTCAAAAACAACATCCCCGATAACTTAGTAATGGACCCCCCTTAGATAAAAATCTGAAAATATTACTACTTTCAATATTAATGAGCCCCCCCCTCACTAAAACTTTAAAATAAATATTAATGCTAATGGATACCTGGTCATGATATAATATGCTCAGGTAATGGGGTAGACCGGGCGAACATGAAGGAGTGGGTGAATTTGACTTGGATACGGTTTAATTTGTAATAGAAAAGGTTGCATTCGACTTAGAAATGCTATGGATACATTTTTTTTATGAAGTTCTCTCACCGCTCTCCCGTTCCCAAAAAGATTGCAGTACTTCAACAAAGCTGGCTCACTAATATTCCGAAGTTAACAATATTTGGATAGTCATCAAATTTGGATAGTAGTTATTAGTCAAATAATTGGAATTACCAACTACAGTTTGTAGTTAGTAGTTAAGATATTCTAACTACTTTTTCTAACTTGTAGTTGGTAGTTGGAAAAATTTAACTACTAACTACTAGTTAAAAAATGTAGTTGCCAGCTGTTAACTACTAACTACAAACTGTAGTTAGTAATTGTACCTACAATCAAACCAAAGTAGTTGTAGTTAGAAGTTAGTAGTTGTAACTAAATTTTGCCCAACTCTGACATAGGTATGTGTCTAGAAAGGATTTTCTGGTTCCACATTCAATGTTGTTCAATTAAGGAACACGAGACAGTCATATCAGATTTGTTATTAACAAAAACAACTTCAGCATTTAGCGTAGGGGAAATAGGTAGGTAACCTCTTACATGTATATTTTTTCTTCTTTTAAAATAGACATATGTTATTAAAAAACGGTATGATAAATCACTAATAATATGAAAAAGTAACTGGTGTGGTAAAAGTGTGGGTAAAGTAAAAAAGACCCATGTCCTTTATGTAGCATCAATGGTTATGATAAATTGAGTAACTTCAAGAGGCAGTTTATACCAACTTGACATATTTTTATGATTCTCTCTAAAACGGCTCTAGCAATTTTGATTTAACTCCTTAAGTATTCTATAATATCAGGTATTTTCATCATTAAAATACTCTGACTGAGCTTAAAAGAAAAAGAAGAAATATTTGCTGTAAAGTATAAGCACATATAATTAAAGTATAAGTACTGTATTAATTATATATGTTTTATACTTATAAAGTATAATTATAAAACACATATAATTAATATATGCTTGCGAATAAACTTCCTCAGGTAGACAATAGACTGGGTTTCAGAGGTAGATGTATGAATAGCAGCAAAGGTTTTGTTAAACGTGAATGAAAAGAAGAGAGGGAACTTTATTTATTATTATCAGTCGATCACAATTTGTGTTATATTGTCAAAAAATTAAACTTGACTGTTCTTAAACCAGCATGCACAGATTGTTTCTATAGTCCACTAAAAAAATAACATTTTTTACTTGAAAAAATACAAATGAATCCTTACAGAGTCCCATAAGTAGAGTCTCCTCCACTTTCCCTCTAGGTACACCACTTTAGGAAGCTCTGACAACAGTAATTTATAATAATAAAAAACAGTTGTTATTGTGGAAAAAATGTTTCTCTTTCCACTTACACCTTTTTAAAAAAAATAGGTCTATTATCATTGCCAAAATAGGAAGGATGATAAGTGAAATTTGTGTGATATACCCACCACACTTTTTAAATAGAGATTTCTGAATTATTAATAGTTCACTATTTTTTAAAAATTATTACACAATTTTATCTCATGAGAAAAGATTTGCCAAAGCCGGGGCTCTAATATAAACTTTTGTTACACTTTACTTTCATCAATTCTTCCAATTATTGTAAAATACCATTGTACTGTTTGCAGCATTTACTCTAGCTGATAATAACTTTGATTTCTCAAGACACTATGTTACCATAACAGTGGTATGCTATAGATGGTAAAAGCAGTGGCGGATCCAAAAAATTTCTGAGGGAGGGGGGGCACACTTTTTTATTTTTAAAATGGTTGCGTCATAAAGGACCTAATTTAAAATATTATTGAACATCTAAGTAGTAAATTACTATTAAATGTTTAAATACAATTAATTTTTCATTTAAGGAGTTTAAAAAAATTATTAATGATATCCCTTTTTACACAGAAATAGTAATAATTGATTGGTGTCCTCACCTCTAAGAGGGGGGGAGCGTGCCCCCCCTGGATCCGCCACAGGGTATAAGATAGTTGAAATTATTACAACATGATATAATAATGTTAAAATACCTTGTTGTTTTATATCAAACTCAACTAATTAATGTTTTCAGGCTCACTTCCTATGAGGAAGAAAATTATATTGTTAATCTTGTTAAGAATATAGTGGAACAAAGAGAAAAAAATGGCATTGTAAGAAATGACTTCATAGATCTCCTAATACAGTTAAAGAATAAAGGAACTGTTGGAGATGATGTAGAGGAATATGGGAAACCATTTGGTATGACTCTTATCATATATCCTTTACAATTTTTCGTTTTTAACTTTGTCAGACATTTAGTAATCCTCTAATCATTTTTATTTGTTTTTAGGATTTATTTGATAAATTTATTTTTAATTTTAAAAACTTGTAGATATAAATTTTTATTCATATTAATTGGATATTTAGAAATGACGCTGGGATTAATGGCAGCTCAGTGCTTCGTTTTTTTTCTTGCCGGATTTGAAACCTCAAGTTCAGTGCAAAGTTTCTGCTTCTATGAACTAGCAGTACACCAAGATATTCAATCAAGATTAATTAAAGAGATAAATGAAAAAATAGAGAAGAATGGTGGTCTTACTTACAAGGCTGTGCAGGAAATGGAATATCTTGATATGGTCGTATCAGGTATATAAATTAACATGAAATTTAAAAAAAAATTGATTAATTTTTTATTAAGATCCCAATTCCAGTAAAAAATATTCTTTCTGAAGTGAGATAGAACATTTTGTACTTCAATGTTTTAAATATATTATTAGTTAATAAGATTATCGCTATAAGATATATTACAATCTTCTTAACCATTAACAATATATTTTTTCATCATTATTTATTACCTTATATTTTAAATATTTACATTGTTAATCCTATTTCTCTTCCCTCTCCTAAGAGTCGATTTTTATAGGTTTACTATAACATGAAAACTATTGGTAGGTATGCTTTTCCTTTTTAAAAAGTTATGAAGAAGTAAAAATGATGATTTTTTTTTTTCTTTATCTACCTCCTGTGTGCCGTTAGGCGTGGAGTAGCCTCAGTCCATCTCTTGTCTGTTTCTCTGTCTTGGGCCTTTCTTGGATTTCATCGAATTTATCTTGGGAGTTGATTAATTCAGCTGCTGCGGTCCTTTGTGAGGCCATCTATATACTCATTGTAGGTTAGTCTCGGCCTACCAATGGGTCACTTTCCTATGGGCTTTGCTTCAATCAGCCAGTGTGCCTTTCTGTCAATCCCTATCCTACAAACATGGCCATACCGCTTCAGCTGGCGTTCCTCGAGGACATCGATAACAGATCTTATCCCTACTGTGGCCCGGGTGCTGTTATTTCTAACACAGTCTCGTCTGGTTTTACCTGCCACTTTCCTTAAATACCTTATTTCGGCTGTGGTATCTTGGCTCGCATGTTTCTTAATCATCGTCCAACTTTCTGACCCATAGAGCAAAACAGGCAAGAACACAGATTTAAACAGGTGTAGCTTTGTTTCTTTGCTTACTTCTTTTTTGCCAAGCAGAGTTGACGATATTTGATAGAATAAGCCATTTGCCTTCCATATTCAGTTCAAAATCTCTTTGTCTATTCGCCCATCACTACTTATAAAAGTGCCTAGATAGCCGAAATTGTCAACCACTTCGAGGTTCTGACCAAGGCAGTTAATTGCAGACTGCTGCTCTGTTCTTCCAATATGCATGATTTTTCTCTCTTACTTAAATTTAGATTGAATATTTAAAAATATATATTTATACTAGAAATATGTATTTAAAGTGAGGATATGTAAAATAAAAATGACTTTATATGATTCAAAATGCCATAAAATGATTAAATTGAGTTTCTAATGAAATTTCTAAGCTCAGAAAAGAATATGTACAATCCATTCCCTACTAATTACTAAACATTAGTAACAAATGTATATAGGTTGATTTGTTTAACTAGAACTAACATTGAGAATCAAATATATTCCTATATAATAAGTAATGTCATCATTATTTCATTTCAGAAACATCGAGGAAGTACCCAACGTTACCAGTCCTGAATCGGCAGTGTACAAAGCAACTAACACTCCCTTCAGGTGAAACAATAGATAAGGGTATTAGGATCATCATTCCCGTCTGGTCTCTGCAACATGACCCTCAATACTTTCCTGATCCTGATAAATTTGACCCAGAACGATTTTCACAAGAAAATAAGGATTCTATTGTTCCCTACACTTACCTGCCATTTGGTGAAGGGCCTCGAATGTGCATTGGTAAGATTCTGATTTCTATGTCTGCAATCTAGTTCTTTTCTGCAGCTATTTTATAAAAAAAAAAAAAAATTATTTTATTTTCTTTTCTGCCGGTCATTTTGATTTTTTCATGCTTCCAATGTTTTTTTCAATGTTTATTTCCAATGATTTTTTCAAGCTTCCATTGTTTTCATAAAAAAGTAATAATTTCTCAATTTTACTATTTCAATCATTTTACAATATAAAGTACAAACATGTTTTCGTACTATTAAGGAAGAATGAACTGCTAATAAAGATATATACTTACATATCAATTTATATATTTTTCCTTATTGTTTTAATTTTTTTTTTCCAAATAGGAATGAGATTTGGACTGCTTCAAACAAAGGTGGGAATTGTGACACTCCTTCGAAAATTTCAAGTCGAACCTTGCAAAGAAACCAAGATTCCTCTAGTGATGGGAGGAAATTCGGCCGTCACAGTATCTGATGTGCCCATTATTATTAAACTGACACCAAGATCTTGAATGAAATTTTTTTTTAATTGGCCAGGGTAATGCTGAAGAAGGATTACCTCTTTTATTTACTAATAACCCAGTATTCTGAATTAAAACATAATTAGGCTTAGTCTACAGAATGTATTATATTCATTTGAACACAGTATATCATATTTAACTTTGTCGTTTGATGTATTTTAATGTTCATCTTTTTAATTTTCATAAGTTCTAGTCTATGTCTAAGAAATAAAAATGGAAAAATAGTTTGTTTTTTTTCTTTGCTAAACAACTCTGATACACTTATTCTAGTTATTTTATGATGATATTATTCTGTAGAATCCGGGAGTTATTTTGAGGATATTGGTGGGTCAATCAAAATAAGAAATCATTATTAGCAAATGTATTAAATGAATTTATATATTTAAGAACTTACAAAAACTGAGAAACTCAGGAAATTGTAAGTAAATTGTTATTATTGCTTGACTTATTTTTTATACATTTAATACAATTGCCAATCGGTAAAATTTTCATTTTTTTGCTAATATATCACCCATGATAACCACGAAACGCAACTATCATTAGGGATCAGTACAATAAGTGTTAATTTTGTACCAGTTTTCGGGAAAATTCAAGAAAGCGTAGATAAATCAATTATTTTAAGTAGACTCCCTGATACTCAATTTTAATTTTACAATAGCTTAACAATTTTAAATAAACTGAGTGTTTCGGATAAGTAAAGACAAAAAATACCAGTGATTCAAGAAGTTACTAGGAAGGCATGGTATATTTCCTTTTCTTTATGATTTATTGTTTTTTTTTTGTCATTTTTCAATGAGCAGTTGCTTTTTCATTGAAAATATCTAATAGGGTTTAAATTAAAAAATATTATTTTTACCCATTCAAAAAAATATTTAATTTTCATCAAGTCATGTTATCTATTTAGTAAAAGTTATATTAGGTGCCTAATAATATTGAGCATTATGCGCCTTGTTAACTCGCCTAATAAACATTGTTTTTATTATGTAAAAAAACTGAGGACATAATTAAGATTTAAAATTATTTTAAGTGTTCATCTAATTTATGAATGTTTCACAGAACTTGGTAAAAAAACTAACAGAAAACGGGGAGGGTGGGGGGGAGGTAATATAACATTTTTTATAAGTTTTATGCCATTTCAAAATTTTAAATTTTAAATTTAATTTTCAAATTACTTGCTATTCCAGATATTCTTCATATGAGTGTTTTTTCTAATTTAAAAAACTAAACCATTTGCGAATAAAAAAAATTAGTGGTAATATTTTAAAAAGTATATAAAATGCCAAGATTTAGTCTACATAATTCATATTTTAATAAAACCCAAATATTTTCAAGCTTTTTGGTTGATTTTTTATTTAAGTATACTAATGGTGTTCATTAAAAAAAAAATAATTTAAGTAACCAATCTTGGCTGTAACTACATGTCATGAACATTTTAGACAAATGGATCAACATTTTAACTACATGAATACCTGTTTATAAATTTTATTTTATTTCTATTTCTTTTTAATCTCACTAACAATTTATTCAACTCCGAAAATTGTTTACTTCTTGAAATTAGAAAAATCATATGGAGAAATTTATAAATTAAATGTTTAAAACTGTATGCACCCCCCTCCCATTTTTCATTTATTTTTTGCACATCTTATTATGTTGTTTCAACCAGTTATAAACACATAAAGGTTGATTGAATTTCGTTTGCCAAAAAAAGACAGCTCCCTAAATATTCTGGGTTTGTGAGAATTTATATTCCTGTAAAATGCGACCACAAAAGAAGTCCGATTCCGATACTGATATGCGTGTGAGTGTGTGTATTTAGCCCGGATATCTACTTATGATGAATTTAATATGTTTGAAAAAGGGATCTATCCTTTCCTTTATCAAACGAAGTGATTAACGCGCAGTGCAAATAGCTGTTTGACCTTCCCAGTCTCTCTGAAATTCTAGTGTAGTGGGGAGATCGGCAGGCGGGGCCGGCCAGTGTGATTCCAGTTTGGGAATAGTTCTTTTCTTTGACGTCAGGTGCGTGGGTATGATTCTAACCTAGATTTATGACTTCTGAATTTGCTGTAACTATAATGTTATATTCAAATCTATTTGTACAAAGGGATAGCTCTGGAACGACAGATGTGTTATTGGATTAACAATTAGTAAATACATGGATTAATTTGATCCTTTATTTTTAACACAATAAATTTCTACAACTTTCTGAATCATTTATGATTTGTTAATGAAGACATAATAGAATTAACAAGGGCCAACAAGCTGTCTTCTGATCTCCTCTTACTTCACTTTGATCTCATTAATTCCTTCGTTATCTGACATTAAAAGATTGATCCTGCTTAAAGGGTGAAATATAACATTATGAATAACCAAAATTACCTATTGTAAATAAGATAGTATATATTGTGTTTATATATATAATAAAACATTTAACACATAAATTTCTTTTAACAAAAGAATGACATTTTAAATAATCAAGTTTTTAGCCATAGTAATTTTTAAATAACTTTCCACGTTATGAATGTAGAACCTTTTGAATAAAATTCTATTTGAGTCAGAATATCGTCAACCCTTTTTTTATTTTTATTTAGTTTGTTCGCTATTACAAAGCAAAATATATTTACAAGATTCCCACAAATATCGTGAATAGTTATAAAACCGATGACAGTACACCTATTATGAGTAGACATGGGCGGATCCAGCTGATCGTAGAGAGGGGCTGCAGCTCCCCAGCCCTGCTAATCAACTTTTTTACCTTTATGTTCCTTTCCCACAACTAAAATCCTACTTGTTCTGCACATTATCTGTACTTTAACATGCTTCGTTAAATTAAGGAAAGTCAAATTCTATCTTTAAATGACTAAACATTTTCCAAAGGTAGGCCCCACAGCCTCGCCCCCCCCCCCCCTCTGGATCCGCCAATGTGAGTAGAAAACATAAAAATACATGATACATAAAAACTTAGAGACTAGTACATAATTCAATTCTTTTTAAAATTAACTTTTCAATTATTTGATGTAAATTTTGACGGATTATTTTCTACTTATACCGCAAATCGAAACATATCATTCTCTAAGGTTTTGATGTTCTCCTACTGAAATATTTTACAAAACGATTGAGTTTAAAGTGTCGTAATTTCTCGATTGATTTTCAATAACACTGATTTTAATGTAAACACACTCGACGGCATTTGAAAATTACAAGCGATGGAAGTACAGTCAGTAATAAAAGTTTCTGGACAGTCACGAACTTAGCAAATAAAATAATGCAATTCATACATCATTGGATTTTATACGAATGAAACCATTAATAACATTTAGTGTATTACGCCTGTTATCTATAGGCGTTGATGACCCAAGGGTTTTACGCCTCTAAGCCCTAACAAACAAACAAACAACATTTAGTACATCAACTCATAAATTTTATGACATGATTCAATTTAATTTTTCGTATAAACAACAAATAATATCACAAATAAAAAAAGAAAACAATGACAACAAAAGTTTATGGACACTTTATTTAAATATCCACAACAAATTCGATATTTACGTTAGAATAATTAAATTTGTGTTTTGTTAGTTCGCCTTTAGCTTTTCTAGCCTCCCTGAGCCTATTTGCCATTGAAGAAAATAATTTTGAAATCACAGATTTCACAGATCAGAACAGTATCTTAGACCCTTCTTCGAGCATACGCGTCATAACTTCTTTCTTAGAGCTCATTAGATTCCTCCCCATTTGTTGTGTTAATGGTCCCAAAGGTGCTCAATGGGGTTTATGTCGTGGGATTGTGGAGGCAGATTGACCAATTTTGAGCACGGTAAAAGTATCAAGTTTGGGCCAATTGACTGGTCATTATCCTGATAGAAAGGAAACTTACTCTTTAGTCATAAGCTGTTCGCATTTTTTAATGATTGGTATTTTTTAGAATAACATAATACAATAATGAATTTATTAATTAACTCAATAAAATCATTGTACCACATCTGAAGCCGCCATACATCCCTACACCCTACAAAATTATTCCCATTTCCTTCCATTCCATTCCATATCCTTTCCTTACGTATGCCATTTAAATAAACAATGCCAAAGAAAGGAGTGGGGTAAGTGAAAGTTGTATGATGCCCGCACCACACCAGATCTTTTTGTATACAAATATATTAGTATAGTAAATTTTCTGCATATTCATTGCAAAGCCATTTAAGTTACACGGGCGAAAAAATGATGGAACCACTCTTTGTTGATGTCCTCTTGCGAGAATGAGGAACATAATTCGAAAAGAATGAATTGTGGTTATTGTTAAGATGACATGAGCGGATCCAGCCGGTTATAAAGGGGGGCTGCAGTCCTAAAGGTTGCTTAACAATTTATTTTTCTCTCTACCATTCTTTAATGCTGTGCCGTAAAATTGTTATAAGTGTTTCCGATTGTTTTTTGGGTCATTATCTGAAGATGCGTGGAGTTCACTTGCTAAAATTTCATTATTGAAAAGTTAAAATTTCGGGCCGAAAAAATTCATACGTACTCAGTGGTATACTCGTATTATCTCCACTTTTTAAATAGTAGCCAGACAGGAGAACCTTTAATTGTTCTTTTAAAAGATTATGAAAACAATTTCAAAGTGATGGAGTGAAGGGTTAGTGAGGTAGTGAAAAATGTGTTGAGGTAATAGTAAACTTTGAGAAGTGAAAGCAAAAACGCGTATATTTTAAAGAAATACAATCTTAAAAAATAGTAGAAATACAATAAAAACAATTTAAAATTCAAAAATATGAAATTCCAAACGCGTATTGCCAAAAGTAAGCTTGATATTAGAGTTAGGTTAGGTTACAGTTACATACTTTTGGTCATAGTTTAGGTATCGTCACCTTTACATTCAAAAGCATTCTCAAAATCTTTTGAGAATTCAAAGACTGTAGGTATATATAAGGGTATATATAGGTATGTATGAGGGAGTGAAGTTTTCAAAGTTATTATTATTTTTTAATCTAGTAGGTTAAAGTTGAAAAAATACAGCAGAATCGAAAACTATGACCATTTTCCATCGAAAAACAATAGTTGAGTGAAAAAATTGCTTGGAAATTCACCAGTTTTTTTTTGAAGTGAGGGAGTGAAGTAGCTATTGACCACAGCGTAGATTTCCCTTAATAATCTAAATCTCACAGCGGAGGAAAGCCATCGCAGTCCCTTGTCAGCAGTCGAAACGATCCTAGGGTCTTCCCTGAACCGATTCTTTCCACCCATATACAAATAAATCACCATTAAAAAATCAACCTAGAGATAAAGATGGACTGTCCCAAAAGAAACAATCCAGAAGCTGTGATAAAGATCTTTGTTTCAGCGTTTCAACTTAAGTATGATTTTTTTTTTTTAATATTTTTATTTTAAAGAGAAAAGATTGTTCTTGACTGGTATTGAACCTGGGTGGCTTCTACATTACTAGTGTGCTTTGCTGCCAATTTCTGTGTTACTGCTTTCTGTAAGGAAGTTAGAATTTTTATTGGACTATTCATACAATTTTTTACCCCATATAAACATTTTATATAAAATTACGAAATAGTGATGCCTCTTCTTAAAAGGAAAATGGGTTATCAATAAGAATGGAATTGAAGGATTAAAAAAAAAGTGCTATAATTTATAATAATTAGTTGACTCAACTAATTATTGAGCTATGTTCGCCTCAACGCTCAGACCATCCAACACTTGATATGAGGGAGTGAAGGAAAAACGTCTGGACATACCTTTTAACTTTCACTTACCTATATATGAAATATATAGTAAGTGGAAGTATTGCGATCGTGAAAAATTTCGACTTCCGGTTTTCAACGGAAATACACGTTTTGGGACCCCCTGAGTCGAAATAACCAAGTCCCGCGAAATGGTCTGTGTGTGTGTGTGTGTGTGTGTGTGTGTGTGTGTGTGTGTGTGTGTGTGTGTGTGTGTGTGTGTGTGTGTGTGTGTGTGTGTGTGTGTGTGTGTGTGTGTGTGTGTGTGTGTGTGTGTGTGTGTGTGTGTGTGTGTGTGTGTGAACAGACTAGCTCAAAAACTATAAACCGTGGGAACCTGAAATTGGGTATTTAGTGTAAGTATATGCCCGCGATGTGACAGCAAAAATTTCATCAAAATTGCTCAAAGGGAGGGGGTACTTTATTTAATAACTTTTTACGTTTTTTTCGATTTTCTCAAAAACGGCTCTAACGATTTTGATTAAACTGAGTATTTGATCTATTTATATGCCCGAGATATGACTCTAAAAATTTCATAAAAATTGATTAACCGGAGGGGGGACTTTACTTAATAAATTTTGTTTCTTTTTCAACTGTTTTTTTTTATTTACTCAAAAACGGCTTTCACGATTTTGATCAAACTGGGTATTTGATGTATGTATATGCCAAAGATGTGATAGCCAACATTTCATCAAAATTGATCAACCGGAGGGGGGACTTTACTTAATGAATTTTGTATTATTTTCACTTGTTTTTTTTTTTATTTACTCAAAAACGGTTTTCACGATTTTGATCAAAGTGGGTATTTGATGTATGTATATGCCAAAGATATGATAGCCAACATTTCATCAAAATTGATCAACCGGAGGGGGGACTTTACTTAATAAATTTTGTATCAATTTCACGTGTTTTTTTAATTTACTCAAAAACGGCTTTCACGATTTTGATCAAACTGGGTATTTATGTATGTATATGCCAAAGATGTGATAGCCAACATTTCATCAAGATTGATCAACCGAAGGGGACACTTTATTTCCTAACTTTTTTTCCAATTTTTACCTTTTTTTCGATGATCTCAAAAACGGCTTTAACGATTTTTATGAAATTCGCCATTTTTAATGAAAATTAGGTGTTCTTTAATATCAAGTAAGCTTTATAATTATTAAAATGTTCTGATGGGTTTATAGAGCAAATGAAAACAAAAATAAGAAATGAATGTGGAAAATGTGTAACTTTGAGAAGTGGCATTAACAAAACGCATTAATTTCTTATCTAAGTAAGTTGGTAAGTGAAAGTTGTGTCTTGCGCGCACACACCAGATTTTTTATTTTATTTATTGTTATTGGTAACAATAAATGACACCCCTTATTTTTTCTGGAATCAATCAAATTCATCAAACATTCAATTGTTGAAAGAATACGAATTTTTAAAGTAGCTTGCCTGGGAGTCGGACAAGGTGAGGGAGTGAAAAAACAATTACTTTTAATTTTTTTAACCAATTATAAATTTAGTTTGGAGCTAAAACATAGCCTCCACAGAACAAGAGGAGTGAAATAGTTCCTATTTTTTTCTAGTAACTAGCTCTCGAACATTTTCACTTTTTCGGTAATAACTCGAAAACGATTTACCGCAGAAGAAATTGTGTTCTTTCCAAAATTAAAGGGCATTAAATTTCGCTTCGAATGAGGTCCTCACACTTAAAATCGGGTTAGTCTTTTCGCCAAAACTGATTGTCAATTTAGCCACTTAAGCGGAAAAATTAATCACGCTCATGTTCCAAAGCCTGCAATTTAAAGAAGGTTACTGAAAAATGTTACCTGTTGTAGTTGTAGAATATCGAATTCTGTGTAAAACGATATCATTATTTCTAAAATTAATTTTAAAAAATTAATTACGATTAATTAAATTTTAAATTAATTAAAATTGATTAATTACGCGGACTCCTGTGGAGCCAAAGTAATTAAAACGTGAACGTATTAAGCGCCTTGTGGTCTAAAATCCGTGACTTTTTTTGGGATTTGTTTTCAGTTTCTCGCATATAATTCGGCAAATACAGATCACAAAGTATTGCTTTCTTCTTACTATAAGAGGCTATACTATTGCAAATAGAATGTATATCTGAAGTTTAAATCGGTTAAGTGGTTTAGCCGGGTTCGGTAAATTAAAAATCTGTAATTTTTACAATTTTTGTGGAAACCTTGTTCCAACGCCTCTAACTCAAAAACACCTAGTTTACAGGACCATTAACCATTTTGAACTAATTAAACAACCATCTTCCATGTGTTAAAATAAATAATAAATTCTGCCAATTACCTACCTTTATCAGTAGTTATTTTTATGAATATGTTATCAAATCCCCTAATACTTTAACGTCTTAGCAGGAAGTAAGTACTACTAATAATTTCATGTTTTGATTTCTATTTCCCCCAGGATTTAGCTAATGCTGTGTGGACGGAGCTTATTTCCTACTAAATCTGATGCTCAGCAACTTTTATCTAAAATATTTTTCATTTAATTTAGGTGTTTTTGAGTTAGAGGCGTTGGAACACGGTTTCCACCAAAATCGTAACAATTATATAATATTTGATGTACCGAGCCCTGCTAAACCACTAAAACGATTTAAACTTCAGATATATCATTCTATTTGCAATATTTTAGCGTCTTATACTAAGCAGAAAGTAATACTTTGTGATCTGTAGTTTCCGAATTATATGCGACAAACTGAAAAAAAATTTTAGACGAATTTTAGACCACAAGGCGCTAAGTGACTTGACTTATTTCCTGTTGCCACCACTGCGGGGGCATAGGGCCGAAGCAAATTTTCGCCATCCATCCCGATCCCGGCCAAGATTGACCTCCTGCCAAGATTTGCCAGCCGCTCTGCAATCTCTGCCACATTCCTCCGCCAGGTCAGCCTCGGTCGCCCTCGTTTCCTTGATCCTTGGGGATTCCAATCCAGCGCCATCTTCTCTTTGGCCCCATCTTCTTTTCGGAGCGTGTGGCCGATCCACCTCCATTTCCTTTTTCTTATTTCTTCCTCTATAGGCTGCTGTCTGGCAATGCTCCATAGTTCCTTGTTCCAACCCTAGCCTGCCATCTAACTCCAAGGATACGTCTTATGCATCGATTGATGAAAACTTGGAGCTGCTTCTTGATTTTCACAGTGTTTTTCCATGTTTCACAGCCGTAGAGTAAGACAGCCTTTACGTTTGATTTGAATATTTTCATCTTTGTGGACCTAATAATGTTTTTGCTTTTCCAAACGGCGTACAGTTGAACGAAGGCCACATTTGCTTTCCTTAATCGAATTTAAGCCTTAATCGAAGGACAGCACATTAAGCCCCATTTCTTTGGTCTTCTCGGCGTTTATTTTGAGCCCTGCTTGCTTTCCTACTGCTTCCAGGTTCTCCAACTTGGCCTTCATGTCTATGTAGCGGTGTGCAAGGAGACAGACGTCGTCGGCGAAATCGAGGTCTTCCAATCTTCTATTTAAACTCCACTGTATTCCCCTTTGTCTTCCTACCAGAGTTGATCGCATGATACGATCCAATGCTAGGATAAAAAGGGTGGGCGAAAGTACGCATCCCTGCCTCACACCATTGTCCACTCTGAACTCCTTCGACACCCGACCATTATGTAGAATACTGCAGTTGTGTCCATTATACAGGCTCTTTATTATGGTTACTATTTTATTTGGCACTCCATACATTCTTAAAGTTTCCCAAATAAATTCCTGGTTAACCGAATCAAACGCCTTTTCGAAGTCAACAAATGTTATGTAGAGAGGACTCCTCCACTCCGTGCTTTGCTCGATTATAATTCGGAAGGAATTTATGAGGTCGACACAACCTCTGTTCCTTCTGAACCCGGCTTGTCCTTCGCGAAGCCTCGTCTCCACACTCTCTGCGATTCTGTCTAATATGACCCTACAGAATACCTTGCAAGGTACAGACAGGAGTGTAATTCCTCTCCAGTTATTGCACACAGTTCTATCTCCTTTCTTAGGCAACTTAACAATTAGTCCTCGTTCCCAATCTTAGGGGACATCTTCTGTATCCCACACCTTGGAGAACAGTCATAAGGATGTTATATTCTAAATTATTATTATAATATTAGTGTTTTGGGAATGTCCGTGGATCTTTTAATGATACTGCAACATAACAAAAAGAAAAAGTTGCGCAGAGGAAGCGTTAATGTCTTAATATTTTGGACATTATACACAAATATATACATATAATGTTTTCTAATATAAAATATATCTAATATAAAATCATAAAGCTGTTTTAAGACTCTCGATCCAAGACTTGATTCTATCTATTTCTCGTTTTAGACTCACTTTATGACTGACTATCTGGAGGTGTGCTTTCTTAGTATTAGGACCGATAAAGAGAGCTTTAGAGTATAAAGTTTGGCCTACTATTATTTATATCTATCTAATTTAAAGAATACGAGTATCAATTTATAATCTAAGCCATCTTTCATAATATTAATTATCATAATACTCATTCACTAAATTATGCCCCATTAACACAAATTAATTATTATAATCATACCAATTAATTAATAATATAATATTTCATTATACTTATCAATGTACCATATCATTTAACATATAGCCCTAATGTAATAATATACATCTAGGCCTCATACAATAATAATACGTAACATAATAATCATATGTGGCCAAAGAATTTTTATGTAGGTTTTAATTAGATTAGTGAATTGGCATAAGTGCTTTTCCCCATATATAGTAATACTCCTCTCTGCAATAATAGCAGAGTATTTCACAAAGATGGTCTGAGGGTTTTTGTTAATATTTACATAAACAACTAATTTAAGTTAAATGGCCGATTTATAGACCAATTTCCTGAAGCTTTGGTTCGAATTTTTTAATATGAAAATGGCTTGAACATATTTAAACCCTTCATTTCTTTATATATTTTCATTTTCTGTCATCTAATCAAATCTAGTCTCTCTTTTTACTTTCACTTACCTGCATATGAAATATACAGTAAGGGGAAGTATTGCGATCGTGCAAAATTTCGACTTCTGGTATCCAACGGAAATACACGCTTTGGAGTCCCCTAAGTCCAAATAACCAAGTCCTGCGAAATGGCATGTGTTTGTGTGTGTGAACAGACAAGCTCAAGATCCTGAAATTGGGTATTTGGTGTATGTATACATCCGCCATGTGACAGCAAACATTTTATCAAAATTGGTCAAACGGAGTTGGCACTTTATATAATAAAATTAGTATCATTTTTACGGTTTTTTTTTTTTTTTTTTCTCGTTTGTCTCAAAAACGGCTCCACCGAATGTGATTAAACTCGTCATGTGTAATGAGAAACAAGTGTTCTTTAATATCAGGTAAGTTTTATCAATGTTCTGAGGGGGCTTAAATGGGAAGGGGACTTTTTTGTTTTCCTATAAAGAACCTTTCATTTGGTTGTTTGTGGAGAAATTAACTGTCTCTTGGATGCCTAAAAATTTGAAATGGCTAATTTCGAAAAAAATCGAGTAATCATATACGTGAGAAAAAAAGAAAAATATTCCGATAACTCATAGAACACGTTGAGTCTAAGTTACAATACTCTTATTTGTTTCAACTTATGGAGACAAACAAAAATAAGTAAATAAATGTTGAAAAATGCCAGAATTTGAGGAATGGCGGATACTTATATTTCAAATCACGTCTATTTCTAATCTAAGTAAGTTAATAAGTGAAAGTTGAGTGTGGCGCGCATTGCATCAGATTTTTTTAAAATTATTTCATGAGTGATTTAAAATTTAAGGAATCGCTCTGTGGTTATAATTAACCCCAACCTTTAGCCATGTCTATTACTGAATTGTTTTATTTTTCTGTTTGAAATATGCAATGACAAATTATAGGAAATAGTTATTGAATAATATTTTATATTTAATTATTATCAAAAATGATTAACATTTCCTTTCTTTCTTTGGTTTACAGGGTTTATTACAAACGATGTGGTTAGCAATCGCATTGCTGCTTCTGGCAGGTTGGCTTCTATATAAGTACTATATTTCTGCTTATGACCTTTGGCAAAAGAGGGGCATTCCATATTACCCTTCTAAATTTCCATACGGTTGCTCTCTTGAAATTCTAACTCAGAGGAAGTTTATAGGGTACATCCATGAAGAGGTATTATGGTTTTACTTTCATCTTTACTATAAAGAGTCATTAATAAATACTGATTTTAAAAAATAATGTTTTTCCAGATGTACAACAAGTTATCCCCTAATCCAATGTTTGGATTATTTGTTATGAGATTACCTATGTTGGTAATTAGGGACCCAGACCTAATTCAAATTATACTTACTAAGGAATTTTCACATTTTCGAGATCGAATGTTTGCAAAATTGTAAGTCTTCTCAATAATCTTTTTTTATTATTCAAAATACATTTTTTTTTTGTTAATTATAATGGTAAAAAAATTTGTATAATTTATAGCCAGCATTTTTCAAACTCTTGTGGAATATTTCTTTCTTTCACATTAGTTGCATTTATCAATTTTAAAAAGAACTGAATATGGATACATGTTTAATTTATTTTTATGAACCAAATCAAATCAAATTATTACAACCAAGACACAATGGTGACTGTTCAGTATTCATATGGGATATCACTGAGAAAACTTAAATTTACTTCATTTCATTGCAAAAACCATTTATAACTATCAAACAATATTTACTATTAAAAAATGGTATTTGCTTTTTTTTCACTATAAGTCAAGAAATTAAAGTCAAGAATTTTAATTATTTCTAAAATAAAATTGTAAACACAAGAGGTACAGATATATCACTACTTATCTGAATTTGAAATTTGGAAAAACTATTAGTAGTGTCCGACCGAAACCAAAATTTTAGCCGAAACCGAATTTCGGCCATAGACCTGGTTTCGGGTTGAAGCCGAAACTTATTTATGTGTGTATACAATATAATACACGTAAGTGTATAATAAATCTAGTTTAGCAATAATATCAATGAAAGCTTATAAAATTATAGTAATTTAAGTCAATTATTCATACAATACGTAGGCTTGGTATAGAAAAGTGGTAAGACAGGTGTGCTTGTTGGGTTATAGGATTGAATTCCAGCCCCTACTTCCTAGCACGATTGGTCTCCGCGGGAAGTTAGACCATACCCCCTTAACTAGTATATCCCTAAAAGTTAATCTTGAAATAACAGGCATATGATAATTAAAATGTTTATTATCATATCTAAATAATAAATAATACAGCAAATCTTTGCATAATAAAGCCGATTTAATACGTAAAGCTGTATCGTACGTATGTACGAAGAATTTTAGTCTACTGAGTCAGTTTTGGTCTCAAATATAATCTTGTTTAAAAATGTGTAGACTACCCAGCTTTATTGTCGAAAATATGCTTCTTCTTGGTCAAAACGCAAAAATTGGCTTTTGCATTTGAGTCTCATCCTATACAAGAACAAAGAACAAATCCACACCCAACTTATATCTTTCGATCAATTAAAGATACCAAAAGTATGAAAAACATCTGGTGCGTGCGCGCAACACACAACTTTCACTTACCAACTTACGTAGATTGGGAATTAATGCGTTTTGTTAATTGCCACTTCTCAAATGAACAGAACGACTTTAATTGTGAACAATGGTCTGTCATTAAAGGCGTACTCCGCATGCGTGGGCTCAACGAGTTTTATGAGTTGACTAAATATTTTTCTTTTTTTCTCCTATTTATGTTTTCTTTATTTTTATCATATCTCATATATAGCCATTTCTTATTTTTAGGCGTAACGAGTGACAGTTAATTTCTCCATATAAACAAAAACATAGGTACTTTATAGGACACAAACAAACAAAAAAGGCCCCCCCCAAAAAAAAGCCCCCTCAGAACATTTTAATAATTATAAAGCTTACTTGATATTAAAGAACACCTAATTTTCATTAAAAATGGCGAATTTCATAAAAATCGTTAAAGCCGTTTTTGAGATCATCGAAAAAAAGGTAAAAATTGGAAAAAATTAAGAAATAAAGTGCCCGCTCCGTTTGTCCAATTTTGATGTAATATTGGCTATCGTATCTTTGGCATATACATACATCAAATACCCAGTTTGATCAAAATCGTTAAAACCGTTTTTGAGTAAATAAAAAAAAATCTGGTGCGTGCGCGCAACACACAACTTTCACTTACCAACATACTTAGATTAGAAATTAATGCGTTGTGTTAATGCCTAACTTCTCAAAGTTACACATTTTTCCACATTCATTTCTTATTTTTGTTTTCATTTGCTCCATAAAAAACACCAATTTCTTTTATAATTAAATAAAAGTTTTTACTTGAGATAATTCGGCAATGCAAGCATAATACTCCAAGTCGACTGATTTTATAATTTTCTATGTACTTGTTGAAAATTTCATTTAATTACCATGAAACAAATAATTTCCATTAAATGAACAGAACTGCTTCATCTCATATCTTATATTTAGCCATTTCTTATATTTAGGCGTAACGAGAGACAGTTAATTTCTCCATATAAACAAAAACTAAGGTACTTTATAAACCATATAAACAAAAAAAAAGGCCTCTAACCCTTTCAAGCCCTCTCAGAACATTTTAATAATGATAAAGCTTACCTGATATTAAAGAACGCCTAATTTTCATTAAACATGACGAATTTGATTAAAATCGTTAAAGCCGTTTTTGAGTAAATAAAAAAAAACATGTGAAAATGATACAAAAGTTATTAAGTAAAGTCCCCCCTCCGGTTGATCAATTTTGATGAAATGTTGGCTATCACATCTTTGGCATATACATACATTAAATACCTAGTTTGATCAAAATCGTTAAAGCCGTTTTTGAGTAAATAAAAAAAAACACGTGAAAATGATACAAAAGTTATTAAGTAAAGTCCCCCCTCCGGTTAATCAATTTTGATGAAATTTTTACAGTCATATCTCGGGCATATACATACATCAAATACCCAGTTTGATCAAAATCGTTAAAGCCGATTTTGAGTAAATATAAAAAACACGTGTTAATGATACAAAATTTATTAAGTAAAGTCTCCCCTCAGGTTAATCAATTTTGATAAAATTTTGACAGTCATATCTCAGGCATATAAATAGATCAAATACTCAGTTTAATCAAAATCGTTAGAGCCGTTTTTGAGTAAATCGAAAAAAACGTAAAAAGTTATTAAATAAAATACCCCCTCCCTTTGAGTAATTTTGATGAAATTTTTGCTGTCGCATCGCGGGCATACACACACACACACACACACACAGACCATTTCGCGGGACTTGGTCATTTGGACTCAGGGGACCCCAAAACGTGTATTTCCGTTGAAAACCGGAAGTCGAAATTTTTCACGATCGCAATACTTCCACTTACTATATATTTCATTTATCGGTAAGTGAAAGTAAAAACACGTAAAAATGATACAAAATTTATTAAGTAAAGTCCCCCCTCCGGTTGATCAATTTTGATGAAATTTTTACAGTCATATCTCGGGCATATAAATAGATCAAATACTCAGTTTAATCAAAATCGTTAGAGTCGTTTTTGAGAAAATCGAAAAAAACGTAAAAAGTTATTAAATAAAGTACCCCCTCCCTTTGAGCAAGTTTGATGAAATTTTTGCTGTCACATCGCGGGTATATACATACACTACATACCCAATTTCAGGTTCCCACGGTTTATAGTTTTTGAGCTAGTCTGTTCACACACACACACAGACCATTTCGCGGGACTTGGTTAATTGGACTCAGGGGACCCCAAAACGTGTATTTCCGTTGAAAACCGGAAGTCGAAATTATTCACGATCGCAATACTTCCACTTACTATATATTTCATATATATAGGTAAGTGAAAGTAACACTTACTATATATTTCATATATATAGGAAAGTGAAAGTAAAAATCTATGTTTTATCGAAATGCAATACAAGTGTAATTAACTAAAATAACAGATAATTCACACTAATAAATCGAAGGGAGTTGAAGGCCATGAAAGAGATCGAACTAACAAGCTGAAATCGTGTATTCCAACTTCCTTCTCGGATATATCAGACACAAAAGCTAGTTTCGGCTTGGCCGAAGATTCGGCCGATTTTTGGCGAAAACCGAAACTTTGGTCCGTCACTAACTATTAGTAACATGAGGTTTGTCCTGATATTTGACATGGTGCACCACAGAGAAATTTTGCTATGAAAAGAGTGCCAGAACCTGCAATGGTTTGGGAACCTATGTTGTAGATCATAGATTATTAATCTTTTAAAATTTTAACATGTTCATATCATCAAAATAAATTAAAATTTGCTTTCCTTGATAAAAAAAAAAAAAAAAAATAGTTTAGTGGGAGTAAACAGATCTTGATTCAACATATTTCATATGTGTGTTTATACTTGTAATATGAGAAATTACTGTTTTTCATTATGGAAAGTTGCTTGGCCATAGTTTCTAAAATAGGAAAGGATCAAATAAGAATTAAGGTAAGTTTTTAGTTTAACTTACTTGTAAAATGATATTTCATAATTCTTCTAATTATATACATAATTCTAATTATATACCAATAGACTTACTATTGGTGGTTTTTTAAGCAAAGCAAATCAAAATAATCACTAAAAATTCTAGAAGAATTAATAATAAAAATCAAAACAAATTCATCTATTGATATTAACAAATACAATAGACATGCACTGGTGGTATTCTACACTACTATAGCGAGATATACATTTTTTTATTTTCACTGCGTAATGTAAAGCTGTAAATGTAAAATAACATCAAAAAACGTTTACGTTATTTGTAGAAGCGAAAAAGATGTTCTAGCTCAACATCTATTTAATATGGACGGTGAAAGGTGGAGAGCCTTGCGTGTCAAACTCACACCAACTTTTACAAGTGGAAAAATGAAAGCTATGTTTCCACTGTTTGTCAAATGTGCAGAGGTATTATACTTTTTAAAATTAAATTAATGTTAATGTAATATTTGATAATTTTTAACAACTTAATTATTACTTAATTTTTAACAGTAGACCACAAGATTAGAGACATATACCATCTTAGATTTTTTTTTCTTTTGATTAATATTAAAAGAAGGTAAAATAATAATTTATATGGGTGATTCTCATTCTACAGGCAAGTTTTGCATTTTATATTAGAAATTTTTCAGTGTGGTGAAAAAAAAAAAAAAAACGTACTTGTATTTGGACCCATCCACACCAAATCTATCATAATAGCGGTTCATGATCATTGCTTGAAATTCAGATAATTCAATGTCATCATTTCCGAATAACAACTTTTAAAATTTTTTTATTTATAGTTCACACCAAATAATTAAACAGGGTGTTATTTTCATACTCCTACCGTAATTTTACAATCAGGGTAACAAATTTTGTCAAATAAATGAGAACAATAAGCCAAAAAATATATTATGTAAGAAAAATCATTACCGGTGTCAACCTACGACAATGACAAATAAGATGAAAAAAAAAAAACAATCAGATTCGATCAGAAAAACACAAAAATATTATATGATTTTCATTTCATCAGTCAGAGGTCTGTTCACAGAAAATGTCTACATATTAAAAAAGAGGCCACCATGCCTTTGTGGTTTGGTATATATTTGGAGAAATGGTTTGTCCCTGAACAGGTGGTGACAAGAAGTTGCGCATAGTTTGAGAATCACCCATATGTTAAGTATTTACAAGATCCTTTATTTTAAGCCTCACTCATGTCCATTATTGTCTGATGTTTCGGCATTTATGCCATATCAAGGTAACTGTAAACACTTCCTGGGTTTACACCTTTGGAGGATGCTTGGAAATATTTTTTTATGAGTACAGTAATTGTAATACATTAATATTATTATTATTATGCACACATTTATTTATACTGTAATTATTATTCATCCAGTCTGTTAACAATAATGTTTTTTTATTTTTCTACAGGCTTTTGATTCTCTGATCTTATCAAAAATTGGTTCTGATGTGGAAATCAAAGAGTTAGTAGGTCGACTTACCACTGATATCATTTGCAGCTGCGCTTTTGGACTTGATATGAATACAATTAATGAGCCAAACCATAAGTTAAGGCAAATTGGGGCTGATGTTTTTAAAATGAAGTTTATCGATAAACTAAAAGTATCAATTTTACATGCAATGCCAAAACTCGCCACTAAATTGGAGGCCAGGTATATTAATATTTTTTTTTTACTTGCATTAGTGAAAATACTTAGTAAAATGTTATGAAATATAACAAAGAAAATATTAGTGTATAATATATGTCTTGTGTTAGCGTATAATGGTGGTATGTTTTGCAATATAAAAGGTTTTGTTTAAGGTTCACTCCCAAAGAAACTGAAGATTATATTGTCAAACTTATAGAAAATACAATGGAATATAGAGAAAAAAATAATATTAAAAGAAACGATTTCCTAGATTTATTAATTCAGCTGAAAAATAAAGGGATCGTAGGAGACGACATAAAAGATGACATAGAAGATGATAAGTGCCAGCCGTTTGGTAAAATTATAATAAATAGGAATTTGTTATTCTAGTTTTATCAATGAAAATACAATAATACAATAGTCAGGTATGGACTAAGTGGACTTATCACCAATATTATATACAGGCATACATAATAATAGTGACAAGCCCCCTTAATCCTAAATTGACTATTTATTTATTTATGAAATTAAACGTCTGATTTTGACTTATAGATCTACTTTGGATAAATATCCAAATTTAAGGCTTCTGTGTTGAGTTTGAACCCATTATCAGTCAAATAAGTGTTTTGTCCCATGAAGATTGCCTACATAATTTATTAATATTAAGTAGATCTCAACATTTCAACAACTAAAAATATCTATAATGAACACATGTGAAATCAGATATAAAATGTATTTGAGAAAGATGGAATATAAATGTTACTTCATTATTATACTTTATAGTAATTTAACTAAAATATTTCACTAGGGTGCTACAGACTATGCCGTTAAGAAACAGGTAGCACCCTCGTAGGAAATGATGAAAGCTATGGTAATCTATTACTGATAAGAAATATTTACTTAGAGAGTTATTAGAGCCAAAATACCACAGGCGCAAACTGGTAGGAGAAGGGCTTTCAAAGAACATACAATTTGGACCTTTCAGTCCAGATGAGGAAGATTGGGCTTATTTTAGGCAGAGGCTTAAGGTCAAATTAGGTATGGCATCAGAAACAATGAAGATCAAAGAGACGTTGCTCTTGGACCATTTTGACCTGATTCAGTGACTGAATTTTCCTTTAACAAAATAACATCAGTTTTAGATGATTATTATTGTAAGACTTTCCACTGGGTGAATGTGTTACATTCACAAAACTCTATTCTGAGGAGGATCAATCAATCGCTACTTTTGTAAACACAAAATGCTATTTCTATACTATAAAGAATAGTGATACCAAAATCTCTTCGACTATACTGCCTTGATTTACTACAATGAGACTCAGGAATAGTTGCTCTGAAGTCATTTGCCAGATAAAACATATTGTTGCACAACATCGACAATGATATTGAATGGAGGGCAAGAGTACAACCAGGACAACTGATTCTGAGGTTTCTTCACTATCATGGACTCAAGGTCATTGACAAGGATACATTATGACTGTACTGGATCATATGAAGTAGGGTATTGGCTTGTTATAGTGGATGTCACATCAAAATGGATGGAAGTAATCCCGAATACCCGAATGACAAGTATACAAGCACTAACAGATGGCTTCACTAGGGAAGCCAAAAATAATAGTAAACCATTCAGTAAACCATTTGATATTTACTACGAGTCTAATAACATTATGCATATTAAAAAAGCACTCTGCCACCCATGCAGCAAATGATTAGATGAGCGGGTGAGTACCTTTTCAGATACTTTTCCTTTTGTTCTATAACTTGTATCTGAAAGGTTGATCCTGACCAACATGCAAGGAACACATCAATGGTATAATAAATGTTTATGGATACTATTTAATAAACACTCTGGTATTCTCATTAGGCTGTTTAGGCCTATTCAAGACTTAATGGTTCATAAAATATGCAAAATTATAGAAAAAGTTTAGAGTATCATATGCATGACTCAATATTTCACCTTCCAAAAAGCCAAAAATATTTCCTAAAATCCCCTAATGCTTATGATATGATATTTCCTTAATAGGCGGGCGCAAACAAACACACACACGCACACACGCACGCACGCACACACACACAAATAAACACACAAACACAAACACAAGCACAAGAACAAGCACAAGCACAAGCACAAGCACAAACACAAACACAAGCACAAGCACAAGAACAAGCACAAGCACAAGCACAAACACGAACACACGAACACATGCACAGGCACATGCACACGCACTCACATACGCACACACACACACCATTTCGCGGGACTTGGTTATTTTGACTCAGGGGACCCCAAAACGTTTATTTCCGTTGAAAACCAGTAGTCAAAATTTTTCACGTTCGCAATACTTTCCCTTACTATATATTTCATATATAGGTAAGTGAAAGTAAAAATAATTAATAGTTTATGAGTTAGTTTTCATCATAAATTAAACTATAATTTTGGTTATTTCAGAATTCACTATTGGTTTGATGGCTGCACAGTGCTTTGTGTTTTTGATTGCGGGTTTTGAAACTTCTAGTTCTGTACAGAGTTTTTGCCTATATGAATTAGCTGTCAACCAAGATATCCAGAAGAGAGTAAAGAAAGAAATTGATGAAGTAATTGACAAACACGGAGGGCTTACATATCAAGCAGTCCATGAAATGGAGTATTTGGACATGGTTATGTCAGGTAAATTTAAAACATTTGATATTGCTGAATAACAACTTAAAATAAGAATTTAAAAGTATTGCTCTTAGAAATTTGGGTGCAATATAAGTTTAATGAGAAAGGACAAAATATTATTCCAATTATTATTTAAATGATAAAGAAAACTAGACAAAAATCTTAATGCCCTGTGCAAATAATTACATAATGTTATAATATGTGTTTACTTACCAACATCAATCTCCAAACAAAATAATTTTTCATAGGCTATCAATTTTAAGAAGATTGAGTTCACCTGTGGTCTAGTGGTTTGCATAGCAACCTACAATACTAATGGTCGCAAGTTCGCTCCCACGGTGGCCCTTGGATTTTTTAAAGGGAGTAATTGCTATGCCGTCACTCGGATAGGAAGTAAAATGGAGGTTCAGAGCCTATATGATGTCAGGTACTCGTTAAAGATCCCTATCCTAATTATAACTGGATAGGCAAAATTTAAGACTCCCACTGTAGCATATAGCATCGTCTCATTAACCTTAGTGGCATAAAGTGACGTTAAACTAACAAATAAACAACAATTTTAAGAAGATTATTTGCTGCTTTTGTAATTTTCGCAAAAAGTTTTACAAATCATTCTCTGTTTTGTGGTTTTTTATTTATTTTATTTATGGTAGTTTTAACCTTAAACGTAAATAAATGCACAAGTAAAAGTATTGGTAATACAGGGAATGTAAGTCAATAAGTGTAGGCTAATATTGAATCAAGATCCCTTTCATATTTACAATTAACAATTACTGAGCACTGTCTTTATCTTTTTATCCTGTAGAAAATATTATCAGATAAATTGTTAATTTATTTTTTAAACAATTACAACTCTTTGCCATATTACATTATCTCTTTTGTATATAAATCAATTCAAACAGAATTTTTTTATTTTTAGAAACAATGAGGAAATATCCAACTGTACCATTTCTACTGAGGTATTGCACAAAATCTATCACTACTCCATTTGGCTACAAAATAGAGGCAGGCGATGCTATTATAATTCCTGTTTGGTCATTACACCATGATCCAGAATATTTTCCAAATCCAGAGAAATTTGATCCAGAACGATTTTCTGCAGAGAAGATAGATTTAATCAAACCACATACTTATCTTCCTTTTGGTGAAGGGCCAAGAATGTGTATAGGTAAGTATAGTAAACTGGCCACTAAGCGTAAAGCAAATACCAGAATTTTAACAAAGAACTCTTTTTTCAGGTATGAGATTTGGACAAATTCAAACTAAAGTGGGCCTTATTACACTTCTAAGGAAGTGTCGGGTAGAACCTTCTTCAGCTACTAATATACCTCTAGTAATGGGCCCTTCTCCTATGTTAACGGTTCCAAAGAATCCAATAGTGCTCAAATTAGTACACCAGCCTTGAACTCTAACATGGTTACACTATTATTTAGTGATTTTAAAATAAGAGTAAAATTAATGTAGCCAAGTTCAAAATAAATTATATATCTTCTTATTAATCTAAAGTATTTAACCTATCATTCTAAATATAAATAATTCATATGTTGTATTGTAATTAAAACTTTTATGAAATTCTAATTGTATATTCTTATTTTCAATAGCATCATAAGTATTCTGTCAATGTTACAAAAATTTAACCAACCTAACTATATTATTAACCATTTTTTAATCAGAAACATGGTTTTGACTCACATTGTTGACAAATACTTCCTTTATGGACTCCAGATATAGGAAAGGCAGCTAATTTGATATTGAACTCCTATTTAGAGTAGTATAGTCTAGTTTGGATAGGTAAATAATAAAAAGTGGCAAAATAGGACCTGGTTAGCAAGTTTTCTTCTTTGATGGTGCTACAACTCATGATAGGTCAGGGTCTCTGCCGGGTCGGAGCCACCAGTCTTCTCTACTGTGAGCAGCTGCTCTCCAATTTTTAATGCCAAGAATTTTTTCGGCATCTACTCCCACACAATCTAAAAAGAGCAGGGGAGGTCTACCAACCTTCTTTTGTCCAAAAATTCTTTCCTTGATGAGCATTTTTGGTACCTCATTATCATTTAGTTGAGCAATGTGTCCCCAGCCCTTCACTGTATAATGTAACACAATATAAGACCTATAAATATATGATAAATACGGTTCTATTTTAATGACTTCCAGATATTTTTATAATAACATTTTTATAATAAATATAGATATTTTATTCATATCGATGTTGATTATAGGAGAGTAGTGTTAATCTGGAAGTAGGTTAGTATTAATCTGGCTTGGCAGATTATCTTTAATATTCTGTCACATATCGTCTCGTGGGCCGAGAGACTATCCTTGGGTTAAATCAGCATCTATAAAGTGGGTACCCTTAATTTAAAAATTAAGAAGCAAGCCTGGCAGTTTAATATTAATGTAGAACCCTTAATTTTCACGACATACTCTCAGTTACTACATACAATCTAAACTTTTTAGATTAATTTAAATAATAGTATTTATTAATAAATAGTTGGAGTATTTATTAATGAAATTTTTAAAGTATTTACAGTCCTTTATTAATAAACTTCATAATTTTTTATCATAACTAAAATCCATGATATGTTTTTAGATATGCATGAATAAAATATAAGACGATATGGTCCAATCCAAAAGTTAAATAAATAATAAATGAGTTTTTTTTAGGAGTTTCTTGATTTTTAAAATTCCAGAAACTCATGGATTGATTCTAAAAAACAATTTTAATATCAAAGTAAAAATTGAGTGTATGTAGTTCCATTTTATTAATGCAAATGACTTTTACACAACTTATAAACATTCAGAATTGTTTTTAGTAACTGAAAACATTTCCAAGATTTTAAATAACTAATTTCCACGAGCCATTTAATGAACTGTAAAACAAGCGTCCATGGCTTCAGAATTAATGTTGATATTTTTTTACTTTCACTTACCTATATAGCATAAATTTCATCAAAATTGCACAAAGGGAGGGGGTACTTTATTTAATAACTTTTTAAGTTTTTTTCGATTTTCTCGAAAACGGCTCTAACGATTTTGATTAAAATGAGTATTTGATCTATGACCGGAGATATGACTGTGAAAATTTCATCAAAATTGATCAACCGGAGGGGGGACTTTACTTAATAAATTTTGTATCATTTTCACGCGTTTTTTTTATTTACTCAAAAACAGTTTTATCGATTTTGATCAAACTTGGTATTTGATGTATTTATATGCCGAAGATGTGATAGCCAACATTTCATCAAAATTGATCAACCGGAGGGGGGACTTTACTTAATTAATTTTGTTTTATTTTAATTAATTGTAACATTTCCACGTGTTTTTTTTATTTACTCAAAAACGGCTTTCACGATGTTGGTGAAACTGGGTATTTAATGTATGTATATGCCAAAGATGTGATAGCCAATATTTCATCCAAATTGATGAACCGGAGGGGGCACTTTATTTCTTAACTTGTTTTCCATTTGTTCGATTATCTCAAAAACAGCTTTAACAATTTTCATCATATTCGTCATGTTTAATGAAAATTAGGTGTTATTTAATATCAGGTAAGCGTTATCATTATTAAAATGTTCTGAGGGGATTATTGAGCAAATGAAAACAAAAATAAGAAATGAATGTGGAAAAATGTGTAACTTTGAGAAGTGGCATTAAGAAAACGCATTAATTTCTTATCTAAGTAAGTTGGTAAGTGAAAGTTGTGTGTTGCGCGCACGCACCAGATTTTTTATTTTGATGTCATGAAATGTGTTTTACTCTTTGTACACTAAAAAATGAAATATTGAATCAATTCATTAATAAATATATTATCTATTATAAATCTAAAAAAGCAAACTTTCAATTGAAATACAATACTTTCTTTTTTTTTTAATTGTTAACTTCAAGGTCAAGCAATTCTGGCATATAATTTCAGCTGAACTGCCATTCTTAATTTATGTTTAACTAATATTCATATTTCACTCAGCTAAATTATGTAGCTAATATAGGCTTTCTTCTATATCAGTTTCACCAGTTTTAGTCATCACGCTTTTTATATACTTAAATAATGCTTCCATTGGAGATGTTTTTTTTTTTTTAATGGATAAAACATTTTAAATGACTTTCTATATTTTACTACTCGAGAAAGCATGAATATCACGGATATCTCTTGATTTCATATTTGTGGGATATGCTAGCATGTCTTTGCTTGTTGATGTCCTATTGTTTTCAGTTTTCTACCTTTTTTTTTTTTTTTTTTTTTTTTTTCCGCACCTACCCAAGTGGGTCATTAGCTGTTCCATGATATTTACAATTTCAGTTATGTACAATGATTACTAATTTACAATTTCAGTTATTTACAATCATTACTTATTTGCAAGATCAGTTGTGTACAATGATTACTTATTTACATGTTGTACATTATCTTATTTACATTTGCATTTTATTACATTTTGTTTTATACAGTTTTGTAAACATTGGTTATATTAAATGGACAATTTTGATCTCTTTTAGGAATTTGAATACATTGTCAATTTTTTCTTCCTCGTCCGACTATGCTTCGGTGATAGTGGGTGGTATATTATGTTTTGTTCTGGTGTCAGAGTATAGGCTACATGATGTTACAATATGTTTTAGTCTTAGTGTTGTTTTACATGGTTCACAAAATGGGGTTTCGAAGCCTCACATTAGGTATCCGTGTGTGATGGCTGCATGTACTATTCTTAATCTTGTTTAAATCACTTCTTTAGTTCTCGATTTTCTAAATGAGGATTTCCATGGAAAAATGTCCTGTTTGATTTCTTTTAGTTTATTCGTAGCCTGAGCCCACTTCCTTAGCCACTGTTCTCCTAAGACCTTATTTCTGGCTAGGTTTGCAGCCCTGTCTGCGGCTTCATTTTCAGATATACCACAATGTGAGGGCACCCAAGTCAGCACAATTCTTCTATCTTGCATTTCCCAAAGACAGTTATTTATTTTTCTAGCAATTTCATTCTCCGAGATCCCTTCCGCGATGGTCATTAATGAACTCCTTCTAGTCCATAGCTAGAAGGGCATGTCTTATGTTTTCTGATTTTATTATTAATAAAGCTTGGTATATGGCAAACAGTTCTCCTGTGAAGAGACTGTTCATTGGAGGAAGGTTGAACTTTAGGCACACATCTTTAAGTAGTATTCCACATCCAACCTCAGCATTGACTTTCGACGCATCTGTGAACAATTTGGTGTATCCCTGGTACTTCTGTTTCTTCTCGTTGAATAATGTTTTCTCAACGAAAAGGTAGTCATCGTTTTTATCTCATGGGAAAGAGATGTGTCTATTGTTATAAAGGAATGCTTCCACATGGGGAATATTGCCTCATCTAGTGTCGTAATATTGTCCAGCTTTATATCCAAAAGTGTTCTCCATACAATGACAAGTGAACATAATCTCTTCTTAATGACAGGCTCGGTTCCCCACTTTTGACATATAAACTCTCAACCGGGGAAGATCTAAAAGCACCCATGCATATTCTGATTGCGGACTTATGGACAGTGGCAAGTATTTTGAGGTTCTTTCAGAAGCCGAGTTATATTTAATGCTTCCATAATCCATCTTGCTCCTGATTAGTGTTCGATATAGCGTGAATATTGTTTTCCTATCGGCCCTCCAGTTCGTTCCAGAAACAGGTTTGAGAATGTTTAAAAGTTTTAGGCAGTCTGTTCTTAGTTTGTTTAAAAAGAATGTCCATCTCATCCGTCTATCCATCCATATTCCAAGGAAACGGACATTTACCACGAATGATAATGCTTTTCCTTTTAGTAATAATTTAGGGTTTTCAAAACATTTTCTTTTCCTGCAGAAATAGACGCAAGTTGATTTAGTGGAGGAAAAACTGAAGCCATTTGTTGAAGTCCATTGTTCAAGGGATTCTAAGATTGCAGCCATTTTCCATTCAACAAACTTTATTGATTTGCATTTTATAAGTATTGTAAAGTCGTCTGCAAACAAGGTGCAAATAGCTGGTTTTTGGATAATGTTTACGATATTGTTAATTGCTATTAAGAAAATGGTAGCACTGAGGACGGATCCTTGCGGTATTCCATTTTCTTGGGCGAAAGTATCCGAGAGTTCTTCACCAATTTTGACTTGGAAAACTCTCCTTCTCAGGAAGTCGTCAACATATACAACATAACATTGTTTTTTAACATGAATTAATAAAGGCCTTTTCAGGATGCCTTTATGTTGTATGAAAACGGTTTGAACTGCTAATAAAAATTGTCCCATTTAACAAATCTCAGCTGTGCTTCTTAAAACATGTAATTTCTTTCCTGCATTACCCACCTTACTTTCACTTCGTACCTCAAAGTAGTTAACGCATCTTCTTTCACCTGCTTTTGGCCATTTAATATGTACTAATCAGTATTTTTTCTTAAAATGTTAATTTTTTTGAGCTAAAATTTTAAAAATATGGATTTTTCTTTCATCCTTCTTTAATCTGAATTTAATAAAATTGACTTATCAGAAATAAAATATTCTAGGCCCCCCATCCTCAGGATTTTTTTCATGAACCTAATCTACGATATGTACACATTATGATAAAAATAATTTTGTAATCCAGAAGTTTAACTTTTTGACTTTTAGAAATCTAACTTTTTGACCATTCCATTAAATTTCACCTCAAAAATCCATTAACACATTCAACGCCAAGTACAGCCCTGAGCTGTACCCGGCGGCGAGACTAGGTGGCCAACTACAGCCTAGGGCTGCACTCAGGTATATTTTACCTTTTCCACTTAAAAGCAATGGCCAGGTAGGAAAGTTTTTACTTTAGTTAGTCAGCCACTTGCACTGGTCCATGACGGTCATTTCGGCGTTTTTGGTTTCCGGATAGCTGCATTATGGCCGAAGTTGTGAATTTTTAAAGTTTTCTCTGAATTTTTGTTAATTTTTATTATGTTATGTTTAATATGTAAGTGTTTTATTTTTAATTTTAATTTAATTAAATTGAAAATGGGACTTAAGAAGAGGAATGCCAGTGGACAGCCATCTAAAAGAAGTAAGTATTTTATAATTAATTTTTTTTTTAACTATTCTATTTTTGCTTTATATTTTTTGATAAATTAAAGTCTAAAACTAGTGTTTACTCCTTTATAATTAAACCTTCTGTTGGTAAGATTGGGAAGTAAGATGTTGTAAAAGGTAGAAATAGAAGGGCAGAGAATGATGGCGGAGAGCTGATGAGATGGATTTCCAGAGGGTATTGGAACAGGCTCAATGGCAGATCAAGGGGGGGGGGGGGCTGTCGTAGCTGCAGCACCTTTTATGCCTCTACTCTCCGAAATACATGCCGTCGATAGCATTTAGTGGCAAAGCTTGCTCCAGCAGCTGCAGAGATTGAAATACCCAGCAACTTGTATGGCTTGGTTAGAAGCTACCTGCAGGACAGGTTGTTGAAAATTTGAAGTAGTTTCTATGAGGTAGAAGAAACTGTGGGCCGTTTTTGGGCCTTAGATGTCCTGCTACCATGGCCATTTATAATGGTGTGGTTGTTGGTATACTCCAATATGCTTCCCCGGCCTGGAATGGAGAACTCTTGCACCGATGGCCTTGCTTTAAGTAAGCAGGTCATATAGGACGGTGCCTCATGAGGCAGTGCAGGTCTTAGGAGGAGCTTTCATCTCAATCTCCTCCTAAAAGAAGACCTACTTTGGTGCAGAATTTAAAGGGATGGTCTGCTGTATATTCCAGCAAACTTACAGAAAAGAATCTTTGAAGACCCCTGCAAATGGAAGAAGATCCTCCGGGAGAACACTTAGCAGAATGGAACTGGTGGTGGGCTCCACTTCCATATGTGGCTACACTAAGGAAGTACTTCCCTACCGCAGGATCACGCCTAGAGAAGACATGAGTTCTCCAGGGCTATTGGATTTCTCTGGAGGTTTTCCAGCAAAGCTTCGCAAGCATGGAAAAAACATCGATCCTATGTCCCAGAAACCGCTGAGCACATCGTTGTTGCCTGCACTACCTATGAGACACTTCGACACATCTAGCTCATTGCTGAGTTTCTTTTTCTATGAATTAGCCCTCAATCAAGATATTCAATCAAGATTAATTCAAGAGATAGATGGAAAAATTGAGAAGAATGGTACTGTTACTTACAGTGCTTTGCAAGAAATGGAATATTTGGATAGGGTCATATCGGGTAACTTGAACAAAGATATACAAAACTTTAAATGTACTTTTGTTGTCTATTTAAATATTATTAATATAAATTAAACCTGATTTAATTCTAATCAAGAAAAAATTATTAAGACTTTTTTAAGGCTACGTTTTGACTGAATAACGCAGCTCTCTTCTTTTGGGCTAAATGAACAAATTACAGAAGGAAATTATAAATTATTTATTTCGGATTATGCAACAATGGTCACATTCTGGTCCTCATCAGACAGTTTCTCCAGACGTCCCTGTCTATGCTATTCTCGTCGGTGAGACCTCTGGCAGCCATGTCTTCTCTGACATCTTCTATTCATTGCGTTTGCGTGGTCTTCCACATTTTCGTCGTTTTTCAGGACAATATTTTAGAGATCGAAGCGGCCAAAGGGATTTGTCCATTCGTAAAACATGCCCATACCGCATCAATCTTCTTTCACTGATGTTGTTGAGAATGTTTAATTCTGCACCTACATTATTACTTAACACCTCTTTTGGTATCCTTTGCAGCCTGGATACAGCACAGGTCCTTCTCCAATAGTCCATCTCTAGGGCCAGTAAATTGTTTGCATGAGCCTTAATAGCTGTCCATGACTCTTCCCCATATAAAATCGTGGCAATGAGGAAAGAGTGGTATATTCTTTTTTTTAATTTGAGAGACACTTTTTTGTTCCACAACATACCGTTTAAGGAACCAATAATTTTCTTGTCTATGGTGATTTTCTTTTCAATTTTTCTTTCTACAAGTACCATAACTTTCTATGGTGACCCCAAGGTACTTCAATGCAGTAATGTGAATTCATAAATAATGACGGAAAATATTAAAACTAAACAGGTAACATACTGATATATATTAAAAGATAATCATTAACTTTTTATTTATTATTGCATCCTTCCTCATTGTGAAGGCTAAACTTATTTGTAAGTTGTCACTTTGAAGTTTCTCCTTATTGTGTTCAATCCTAAATAAATGACCACCTCTCTAGAATGCATTCTTTCCTCTTGTACTTTCAAGAGGAATAGGGTTCACCCTCGATGATAACGAGACTGATAAACAACTAAAAATAAATGTAATATGGTTAGTAAAACAAATAATGTGGATTATGCAATAAAGCAGGACAAAATACAATTTGAAAGGATATTGTATAAGTTTAATTAATAAAGGAAAGCTAATTTGAAGTGGAAATGAAACAGAAAGAAAAGGGGGTTGAATTAGAGATAAACAGATTCAATATAAATGAGCTTAAAAGTTGTTATTGGTAAGGGCAGAGCCTTGAATAAACAAAAGGGTCGAATAAACTACAAGATCTTTTCCAAATGTCCTCTATTTTAAAATACTTATGAATCCCTGCTATTCATTTCAGAAACATCAAGGAAGTACCCAGCTCTACCAACACTGGTTAGAAAGTGTACAAAATCAGTAACCCTTTCTTGTGGTCAAAAAATAGAGCAGGACACCATGATCATCATTCCCCTCTGGTCTCTACACCATGACCCTCAATACTTTCCTGATCCTGATAAATTTGACCCAGAACGATTTACACAAGAAAATAAAGATTCTATTGTACCTTATACTTATATGCCATTTGGTGAAGGACCTCGAATGTGTATCGGTAAGTTTTTTACTATTAGTATAATAGCTATGAGTTAAAATTTATATATTGATTGGTTTTTTATACTTTCAATGAAGATTGTGATGGACAGAGGAAAACTGAGTAGTTTTGGGATTCATAAATGGTATTCTGGTTTGAATTATCATAAAATTAATATGGCCATTCTTTATAATAAATATAAATTCAAAAAAATAATAATCACCTTGAGATTATTTCTTTTATTATCTATTGTGTTGTATGAATGTACTGTTTATCTCCTTTCTGAGAATGAGGAATAAAATGCTGGTAGATTTTGTTTTTGAATAAATAAATAAATATAACAAAAAACTTGAATGCTCAATACTTGAATATTTTCAAATTTAATAAATTGATATTAGGGTCATTCCACGTCAATTCAACACCGGCTTGAGCCTCACCATTTCAGATTTTCTTGAAATTTGGTATATGGGTACTACTTGCATCTAATAGAACAATTGTGAAATATTACTGAGATATGATTTTTGAATTATTTTTGAATTATTGGTCTCTAAATCCCTCAAAAATAGGTCCAGAAACAGAAAAAATAATGATTAAAAATAGCAGTAAATGTTTTCCGAATTCGACTAGGACTATGAGATTGGTGTCGTTTAACAGCCATTCCATGCCGTTTCATATGATATACAACAATGTATAGGTTGGTACTAAAGAAATATTCTTAAAACTAAATGTAAAATTTTAATTTCAATTATATATCAAAAAGGGCATTTTTTAAAAAAATTATATTTTTTTGAAAAATAGGTAGTATTATATCTATTAATACAAAAAAATATAAAAGTGGGATGAAAATTTCTTCATTACTAAAAAAATTAAAAAGTAGTTATAAAATTTCATAAATCTAGCATTTTATGATTAAAAATAGCTGCAGATGTTTCCCAAATTTGACTAGAACTATCAGATTGGTGTCATTTAACAGCGCATTCCATGCCATTTCGTATGATACACAGCAATGTATAGCTTGGTACTAAAGAAATTTTCTTAAATCCAAGTCTAAAATTTTAATTTCATTTTTCTCAAAAAGGGCATCTTTTAAAATTTTTATATTTTTTTGTAAAAAATAGGTACTAGTATATCTATTCATACAACAAAAATATAAAAGTGGGATGAAAATTTCTTGATAACTAAAAAAATAAAAAACTAGTGATAAAATTTAATAAATCTAGCTTTTTATGATTAAAAATAGATGTAGATGTTTTCCAAATTTGACTAGGATTATGAGATTGGTGTCGTTTAACAGCGCATTCCATGGCGTTTTATATGATGTAGAACATTGTATAGGTATAGACAGTATGACCTATTTTAAAAAATATATATATATATATTTTTTTTTTTAAAAATACCCTTTTTGAGAAAATTGAAATTAAAATTTTAAACTTGGTTTTAAGAAAATTTCTTTAGCATTAACCTATACATTTTTGTATATAAGATGAAATGGCATGGCATGCGCTGTTAAACGACACCAGTCTCATAGTCGTAGTCAAATTTGGAAAACGTCTGCATCTATTTTTCATCATAAAATGCTAGATTTATGAAATTTTCATCCCACTTTTATATTTTGCTGTATGAATAGATATAATACTACCTATTTTTCAAAGAAATATAAAAATTACAACCCATAAAGACATACATAAAGAAATATACAACCCAAAGAAGGTATTTCCACCTTTTTATGGGAGGATGCACCACAACTAGATTTTTAATTGAGGATCTTATACAATTTTATTAGAACATAAAAGATTCCCCGGACAGGCATTGAACCTAGGTCCTCTGCATCACCATTGCGGCACTCTGAGCTAATCGTGGGGCCACTCCCAACTGTGTTTGAATCTTTCTCTTCTATGATCCCACCCACCAGGTCTCACCACTTTGCAGCGTAGTAATTGGGGGCTGAACAATTGTCCAAACAACAGGATCTAATAGACTTACGTCAAAGTTATACGTTATACATTATATGATGTAAGTTATGCATTATATGATGAAATTTAATCATTTATTATTTTTTGATAATTAATTTATAATTTTTAAACAAATAGCCTATACCTACAACTTCGCAAAGTGGTGAGACCTGGTGGGTGGGATCACAGAAAAGAAAGATTCAAACATAGTAGGGAGTGGCCACATGGTTAGCTCAGTGGTAAGAAAGCTACAAGGAAGATGCAGAGGACCTAGGTTTGAATACCATCCGTGGTTAAATCCTTTTATCTTCTAAATTATTGAATTTCAACATATGAAGATCTTATAAATCAACTAGCATAATCATCATAATCAGCATCTTGAATTATGCAGTATACTATTTTATGTATATTTATTTTAAATAGGAATGAGATTTGGACTCCTTCAAACAAAGGTGGGAATTGTGACTCTCCTTCGAAAATTTCGGGTAGAGCCATGTGAAGAAACCACGGTTCCGATGGTAATAGGAGGCGTATCTGCCAACACTGATTCTGATAAACCTATTATTGTTAAACTGGTAGCAAGAACTTGAAATTTTGTTTTTTAATTTCATCATGCCACATAGGATTATATGTATTGACAATGTTGTTCATTTGTTTCCTTATGGTTCTTGGAACATGCCTACTGTTATATACTATTTGTATTGTAAATCCTATTGATTTTATTTATTGTTCATGAATATATCTGTCATCCCGGTGAATAATTGGTTAAGTCGAATTCAGCCCAAAATGGGTTAAGTGGCTAAAAAGAACCATCTTGTTAAATCTGTTGTTAACGGTTAATCAAATCTAATATCTCATTGATGACAAGACATATTCAGTTGGTTTAGTAGCCGTGATAGCTAACCACTATTTGACAAAATTGATTGTATCTTTGACAAAATTTCATCGCTAGATAATGAAAACCTGATTTAAAAGCAATAATGTTCAAACTTTAAAATCTTTCCCTGAAAAATGAGTTGACTTAGCCATTTATTCAGGGGGATATATGTATATATATAAGTTCTTGATAAGATATGTTAAATTGCACATCTACTTTGTTTGATAAAATTTAATTTATTTTTTAAGAAATTACAATAGAAAAATTATTATTTTTTTTTTTTTTTTTTAATATTTTGTAAACCTTTGACATTTTCTTTTCTATGGGAAAAAGACTACTTGTATGGAATAAATAGTCAGAATGCGCTGGGGGCTGTTAGTGGAGATGGGCTAAGTCAATACTATTGAAGATGTAAATAGGAATGAAGCAGCCCATAGATATTTAAGACTGTAGAAGAGTTGCAACCTGTTAATCATCTAGAACAAGGGTTCCATGCTAACCTTTTTGTATAACAGCACCCCTGACGAAATCAAAGCCTCCCTGCCTCCTCCCTCCCAATGAACTGAAAGCCTCCCAGCTCCCCCTCTCATGAAATGAAATTCACTCATACTCCATTAGAAAATTTTTTGTATCGGAATATGCAAACTGTGCGCCTTCCACCCAGCTTGGAATCCTCTAATCTAGAATGAGATGGTAATAAAACTTTAAGATAGGCTATTTACTGAGGCTAGGCAGTTTCGTCCGCATTTCGAACTCATCCAGATTTTGTTCCCTCACATTGTTCAATGTTGGTTTAAATATTATAATATTTTGATAAAAGTTTAATTAAGTTTGAAAGCTTCCACTAAATTATTTTCTCACTTATTCACTTCGCCTTATTTCAGAGTGCCTGCTGAATTCTGCCCCATATTGTTCCAGCCACTGTGACAAAATCACAACTTTAGGTATTCCGCACCATCACCATTATATAGCCACATCCAAAATAGATTTGAAAATATAAACTCCTATCTATACTATACCTTCAAGCAGCATTCTATTGATCAAGTATCAGTAATATTCGTGAGTTTTTGCTACTACCAATATTCTTATTCCAATAATCAGACTGCTATTCTATAAATATCACTTGAAATAATTTTGTTTCTTGGTCATGAAATTTTATTTATATCACTTAGTAGGCTGAGTTATTAGAATATTACTGATAAAAGCATATTTGATTACAAATACCTCTTTAGAAAGTCGCAGAAATCTAAGCGATCGGAGGAAATTCACTGATGAACTGATTCAAACTTTATACAAAATGTTTAAATGCGCCAAAACTAATAGAAAATAATAACTAGTTTTCTTCATTAACCTATTCTATATCTATTGGAAAAATCTTTTCAAATGTGATGGTGATAGATGTGGACTTTGATAAAATTGGTACTGCACCACCTAGGGTCTATTATAATATCTAGTATTTATGTATATGAATTTAGTAATGAGGCTCCAGTTCTTTTGTGAATAAATAAGTGCAAGCTTTTATACATTAAAGATTGTTATTTTTTATACTCTTCACATCAGGTTCAATAGACATAAACATGGTAATAAATCTGTATTTTTTTCCTTGGGAAATACATAAATAAGAACTGGCCAGGGAAACTTTACTATAATGTTACATTTTTGCACACACAAAACTAATGAGCTATAGGAATTAGGCCTTAAATTGAAAAACTTTCATGGAACCTGAAGGGTTCAAACCATAACATTCATGGAAGGCAATTATATTAATAATTATCTTATTGAAGTTTTAAAAATTTCTTGATTGAAGCGTTGAATTTAGAAAACCAATTTGAATTAAAAACTTAATCAAGGGGATTCAAGTAAAAATTGTTCAGACCTTTTAAGCATATTAATACTTTGAGAAAACTATCATGTGAATTGGGCTAACTGAAGGGCATTTCATATCCCACTTAACTTAAAAAAATCTAACAGCCTTAAAAATAAAATCTGTCCATATAATGTAAATATTTTCGTAAGTAAACTAAATACCGAACAAAAACAGTGAACAATATATAACGATATTGTGAGGTATATTCTGAATGTTTTATTGAATTTCCAACTGTAATCATGACTGGATCCAGCAGGTGGTGAAGGGGGGCCTATGGCCCACAGCCCATGGGCATCCAAAGGAGGACAGGGGAGGGATGCTGCCCCCCCCCCCACTAGAAAATTTGCAGAACAAAAACTACGAATTGAATAAATTTGTATTCATTAAATATAAGTATTAAGTATTTTATAAATAAATATTTTAATTTTTAAATTATACATTTAAAGCCATACTTGAGCTTTGTATAGTTAGAATAACAAGATCCTCTCCCTAGTTTTATCAGCCTGCCCCCACCCTAGGCGAATATTCTACTATACCTAGCCCCCAAGAAGAAATCCTGCAGATGCCCTTACCACAGCCCTTCCCCATTATCTGTCAATCAGCTTTTTTACCTTTGTTTTCCTTACCCACAACCGAAATTCTACTTGCTTTGCATATTATCAGTTCATCACCTTACTTCCTTACTCTCAGTAAAGTTAAATTATATCTTTAAATGACAAATATTCCAAAGGGGGGGAGTGTAACCCACACAGTCCTCCCCTTGGATCCGCCAATGATTGTAATCGCATCACGTTTTTATTTCTGGGATGGGATTTCTGTATCTGATGTGAGTATGTTTGTAGTGGACGTACGATACAAATCGATACTAGTAAACTATCGATAATTTCATTTCGATTCGATGTAGTTTTGTTCAAGTACTTGAATGAGTACCGATATAGATACTCAGATTAAGTATTTATGTAAAGTACTTTAATTCAAATTATTTATTTAAATATAAATTTAATAATTAAATATATTTCAATTTGACATTAGGTATTATTAAAGTACAGTTGGGAATCATAAAAACATGAAATTCAAGTTTTCCGACTCATTTACCGTTAACTATACTTCATATGAGTACTCACAAGTAATGATTTTTTCCTTTCAATACCTTGGTGGCATCGATTATTTGATCAAAGAACTTGGATGAGTATTGGTATCGATACTTTGTCGGAATTGCATGACCCTAATGGTTGTAAAGGTTGAGGTCTATCAAGCTATTAGAAATCTCGAAGTATATTATCAATATTTATGAAATTGTAATACATCGATACTTATTCGTTAATATCATAATTGTTAGGATTACATGAATCAGTGTAAGTATATTTTAAACGATTTAGGAAATTTAAATTTCGATTAGTTGCAACATCTTTGGAGACATCGATATTTCTTTAACTTTTTTTTTATCTAGTACAACTACTTCATCACTTCGCACTGACAAGTCAAGAAGTGAAGGTCAGGCTCCTCCTTAATAGTAAGTTTATGACTATTTGGCATAAATTGATTTTAAATTTTAATAATACACTTTCTTATATATTTTTTGGAGTGTTTCATTACTGACTGTATCAAATAATTATCAACCTATATAACATAATTTGATATAACTGTCAATCGGCTAATCAACTGTCTTTAATTTGTAAACAATATGAATAATCTTGCAATTTTTAATTATTATAATTAATATGTCAATTTAATTAATTCGCGCCTGGAGTATATTCCTAAACTCACTTTTTGCTGAACATGTTCAAAATATATTGATGAAAAACTCGATCTTTCAGTCTTGAACTCAATTGTTCAGAAGGGTCATGGTTCAATTGGGGCCGTTCTGGATTTATTTTATATAAACCCCCAAACAATTATTAATTGACAAAAATCAAAACGAATCCCAAATATAGAGTTCTATGAGTATGTGGAGCCAACTTTGAACACTACTTTGTATTGCTTATATGAAGTATTGACTAAAGAACTTTCCAATAGAATGAAAACAACTTCATTTGTTCACCTTCCGATGGCACACAATTACGCCACTTTCAATAAATAGTATTGTTCTGTTTTTTTTTTGTGTAAAAAAGGTAGGTAGTAAGTGAAAGTTGTATGATGCGCACAACACATATCTTTTACTTAAAACCTACTTCAATTGTTTTTTTTTTAAACTTTAAAAATTAGTATCTTAAATTCTCCTTTTACTGTATATATATGTTAATATATATATATATATATATTAAAATTTAATTCAAGCCAACAGAGCTAGGCTCCTGCAAGAACCTTGGCTCTTCTTATAAAACTCTCTTCTATCCTGGATAAGCATCCTTTATCAACTTATACCAATACTTTTCAAGATGCCCTTCACCTGGTTCAACTACATAAGACAACTTATCCCTCTAAGGGTGATCCTCAAGCAGGCGTTTGGGGGTCGATGCTCTGGGCATACGTGCTACATGCCCCAACCATCTGGTTTGATTACCCCTTATTATTGACACCAAATCCGGTTTTGAATATAGCTGTTTAAGCTCCTTTTTGGAGCGAATTCTCCATTCTCCTTGTTTACTGACCGGGCCATAAATTCTGCGGAGAACTCTTCTCTCCTATTCCAGCAACTTCCTTTCTGAAGTCTTGGATTTTACCCAGGTCTCGACAGGTATTTACAGTTTAGTTATTTTCAGCTGCCACTCTAGTTTTTATTTCTAGTGTTATTTCATTATTTTCTTTTGTCAACAAGCTCAATCATTACAAAGTTTCGGCCGATTTCAGAGTATACACACTTGTTATTTATTTTCATCCGTTTCAGTCACGCTTTTGATTTTAACATGTATACAGTCTTCTGCTCTTTAATTTATAGCACCAGGTGTTTTGCAGCTGCTTGGAATCCTATAAATTTTTTAAAATTTCGTAAGTTATACAATCGTGGTTCCATTGGAGTTTACCGCATTAATAATAGTTTAACCTTTTATTTCTAAATTTTCGATGGATCAATTATAAGCAAGCTCGAGATTAATGCCACTTTTTCCAATCATGCTTTCGATAGCAATCGAGTAAGATTCGAGATTTAACAAATTGAGGTCTTTAGAAAGAATAAAACCCTCTATGATCTTCCCTTTCACATTCGTTTGTTGCCATATCAAAATTTTGAGCAGCATTCAGAATTCATTATTTTAATGAAATTTTCGCTTTTGAATTTGAATAAAATCGTCCCTAAATGTTCCATCGTATCTAATTATTATCTATATCTCTTTTGACATCGAAATATCCATTTATTAATAATTATTCAATTTTTCTTCATAATATTTCAATAAGTAACGTAAAATGGTACAATAATGTGCTAAATATGTGCCACCTGTGTCCTTAGTACTTCGTAGTGCTTTAACTGATGCTAAAGTGAAGTTTTGCGTTTCCAAAAAAAAATCAAACTGACATTAGACATGTTGAAGACCACTGAAAATATTTCTCCCTCTACTCCTTTGTGACATATTATCATTCCTAATATATATTAGATTGAGATATTAGAATCAATTCATATGAACTGAAAGCTGGCATATATAGGAACGTGAAGTAAAATTTTTGAAGCTCTAGTTAAAATTCGTGAGAGCTAATGATCTTAAGACTCAATGGGTGGCACATTCTTATACAATTTTACGTTACTAGATCGGAATTATAGTATTGAGTAATTGAAGTAATATATATATCAACAAGGTGGCACATTCCAAAGTCAATTTTGCGATGAATATACCTATCAGCTATTACCTTGACTAGTTTTATCACGATATCTCGGTACTAAATTAAACAACTATGCTAATATCGCGCATTTGCATTTGAATAAATGACCGTAGATATTATAAGATCTTAGAAAATCTGTTCCCAATCATTTTAATAATTTTTCCGGAAATAACGACGTCTTCTCGTAATGACGATACATACCTACTCCATACTATAATACATATATCATCACTTTAAGCTATATCACTTTGCAGCATTTTTAATATAAATACTTTTTCTGCACGACTACACTTTTCAGGACAATATTTAACTACTTTAACTGTAACAAAGAATTGGCAAGATAAGTCGGTTCAAAGACACCATCGCTATGCGATTATAGAATCTTAAAATGAATTCATTTTGCGGAAAATAAACATCCGGTAATGCTGCATCGATTTGAAAATATTATATAAATCGAAATGAGATTGCGCAATCTTAAAATTACTAACCATTTTAAGATTGTGCAATCGCTACTCTCTAATTGCGATATTTACAATTACGTTTTGACAATTGAAGGTCATATAAATAAAGAAAATTTCATAAAAGTACACTTTCATTTTTAAAAGACTTTTATTAAAGAAAGAGGCATGGGCGTACCCAGCGGGGGGCAGGGGGGGCAGCTGCCCCCCCCCCCTGGAAGGCTGGGAGCAATAATTTTTTAGGCTTTTAAGACTGGAAGCAATAATAGAATGCATTTTTTTCAAGCAAATAATTGTAATAACTAAGTTGATAAAGCACTGCTATAATTTTGGTTTCATTCACCTTTTCCGTGGTAAGGTTTTACAGTCTGAAAGACCATAGCTTGCCCCCCCCCCCTAGTTTTGATCCTGGGTACGCCCTTGGAAAGAGGAGATGTAAAAAAAAACAATTTTATTATGTTTTAACAAAATAGCTTCTCTATGTTCTCTAAGCTTTATTATTTTTTAACAAAAGATCTTTTTTCGTAGCTTCATTAATCCTTCACGATCATTACTAGTCAGAGTTTGGTCCATCTTTAAAAAATACGAAATTTTTAAAGTTAGATTTCGAGTTTTTAGTCTCTGCGGATCCTTTAATTTCTAGCTTGAGACTAGTCATATCTTTTTGGGGTAAGAAAGAATTCTTTATCCCCTAATGATTTTTTATTTAAAAAAAAAACCCTGATAAAGTCAAATTTTTGTATTTTTATGAAATTTTGATTCTAAATAAATATAAACTACAGATATTAATTGATTTGTTAATTATGTATTTATAATTATTGTTTCGTAATTAAAGAATCATATTTTCAAACTTGCTGGTTCTCTCTATCGCATCCGATTCACACCCAAAATTTCCTTTCAATATGTTTCCTTATTTTGACTATGTTTTACATGTTATCATTATCACGAATAGCTCTAAAATTAATAGAAAAAATGATAATATTATTTAATATTATGCATATTATTACTAAATTATGTAATTATTTAAATAATTTCGAAATTAGTTATAACTTTGGTCAAGCTAAATTAACGATTTTTCCCTCTATGGGTCGCTGAGAAATTTATACATACTAACATGTGGAAATCGAACCTACAAGTTCTGAACATTGCATCCTGGGAATTGAGTCCCTGAGGGAACTGAATCCCCAACATGCTCTGTCTTGATTGGCTCCACATAGGTATTTAATTGTTAATGTTACATATTTTAAAAACAAAATTGCATTAGTGTTTTAATTATTATTATTGTTATTGAGATGTTGAAAGTCAAAACTTTTGACGTTAATTTAAACTATGCGAAAACTACTAAAGCAAATAAGATGATTTTTGGTGATTTCTGCCTTAATTCACGCTGGAATCCGACCAGATTTTTTATCAGCCTCAAAAACCAACAATAATTCATTTATTAGGCTAATTTCTTGCGGCCTTCACAGGCTATTTTTCGAGTTGTTTTTAGCGATAAATTATATTTATCAAGCTCTACTCTTTATTAAGATAAGATAGTTTAGTATTCGCTCACCATTAATACTTCTGTTACAAAATTGTTGTAATTCTCCTCTCCTTAATTCTCCTCTGGATTACTCTTCCGTCTTATTTTTCTCTAGCAGGCTCGTTTAAGTTAGGTAAATCATTTTTTGTTAATAAGCTGTCTTCCATTAAATTATCCTGCAAAATGACAATTTTTATCAATATTATATCATAGTGCAAAAAAAAATTAATAAATTATAATATATATACATTTTACTGTAATTTTTCTATTTATACTATAATGTTTTTATGTTTCAATAAATTACACATTCTTGATACTCAATACTTAACTTTTTACATATTTAACATTTCATAATTTTGTTATGAGATGCAGTATTGAAATTGTCATTAAATAATACAATACAGCAATTGCAAAAAGAATAATTAAAGTCTTAGGAAAAGGACTTAGCACTTCGTACGTTGTAAAATGAAACCTTGGTTATATCATATACAGGGTGTTTCGGAATTGCACGGCACTATTTTAGGTACGTGTTCTCTAACACAAAATAAACAAAAAAGTTCATATTAACATATATCTCAAACTCATTTATTAAACAGATATCAAAGGTTAAAGATTTATTATTTATTTACTGCATTAAGACTGACTGTACAACTTTTAACGTGTTTAATACTAAATAAAAGGTTTTAATCACCTGATAAACAAATGAACGATAAGCAATGACAGTAGTTGCTCATCTGTTTGTCTAGTTCTGTGTGTTTTAGTGTGAGTGAATCTTGTGACACAGTTCAATTTATGATTATCATGGGAGATACCACAAATTTATTCACTTTTGATGAACAAACAGACATGCTTTTAACTTATGGCGAGGTACATACAAACGGTGCTGCTGCTGTTCGAAGATATCGTGAAAAATTTCCTAACCGAAGAATACCAAATCGTAAAACGTTTGAGGCCATTGAAAGACGTCTTAGGGATAATGGTGCGCTAAAACCTATACGAGTGAACGCCGGTCGACAACGATTTCGACGAACTGCAAACGTAGAAGAAGAAATACTCGATGCTGTTCAGTTATCTCCTACTACTAGTACCAGAAGATTGTCACGTCGTTTCGATGTTTCCTCTACCAGCGTATGGCGAACTTTACGCGAACAACAATTATATCCATTTCACGTATCAAGTAGGCAAGATTTGTTACCACAAGATTATAACAAGCGCAGAAATTTCTCCCAGTGGTTAATTCGACAATGCACACGAGATCCTAACTTCCTGAACTGCATTTTGGTTACTGATGAATCTTGCTTTACAAGAAACGGGATTCTTAATTTTCGAAATACCCATACTTGGGCCGAAGAAAACCCTCATACGACTGCTGTTGGACATTACCAACATACATTCTCTTTAAATGTCTGGTGTGGTCTTCTAAGCGACAAAATCATCGGCCCCTTCTTTTTGCCACCTAGGCTGTCAGGTATATCTTACTTGCATTTTTTGCAAAATAATCTGCATGATATTCTAGAAGATATTCCGCTAGGCATTAGGCAAAGGCTGTGGTTTATGCATGACGGTGCTCCAGCTCACTTTTCTCATAGTGTCACTGATTATTTAAATGCAACCTATGGAGACCGATGGGTTGGTCGAAACGGACCTGTTAAATGGCCACCACGATCTCCGGATTTATCGCCATTAGATTATTTTGTGTGGGGCTGGATGAAGTCTATGGTTTATTCTGCGGCAGTTGACACGCAAGAAGAGCTAAGAAATCGGATCGTGGAAGCCGCAGTAACTATCAACCACCATCCTGATGCTATACGAAGAGCCAGAGAAGCATGGATTCGTCGTGCTGAATGTTGCATTCAACAAAACGGAGGCGCCTTTGAACATTTACTCTAAATGTTGTAATAATAATAAATAAATAGTAATAATAAATCTTTAACCTTTGATATCTGTTTAATAAATGAGTTTGAGATACATGTTAATATGAACTTTTTTGTTTATTTTGTGTTAGAGAACACGTACCTAAAATAGTGCCGTGCAATTCCGAAACACCCTGTATATTGTTACGTGAAATAAATGAGCAAAATAAAAAAATGATATAAAAAGAGTTCTAGACTTTTGGAACAGTTGAAATAAACCGTTCCAATACACATTCTTGACTATTTGAGAATAATCTACGCTTGTCCAGAACCTTCCAGGTAGTTCTATTTCAGACTAAATATAAGGCAACGGCGGATCTAAGGGGGGTCACAGGGGTCGTGCCCCCCTCAAATATTTTGGTTATTTTAATTTGTTTGTATTTTTAGACGAATAATGCAATTAGCTAGACAATATGCCCTAAATATAACAATTTTGGTTCTTTATATCGCAATCCTCCCTAATAAAAGGTAAAAATCTCATAAAAAATAGTGCTGTCAGCCAAGTGATTATGAGACAGGGGGGTCGTGACCCCGCTCTAAACTTCGTGCTAAATCCGCCCCTCCTGAAGTGTCTTGCTATAAAGATCAGCATATGGTATAATTAGGATAGGGGTCATTAACGAGTACCTGACATCGTAAAGGCTCGGGACCTCCATTTTAGGTTTTATCCGAAGGACGTTTATAATAGATATAGATAGAAATACCAGATATGTATAGAAATAGTACGTAGTTATTTCTATTTTAGGATTTTTTATTCCCTTTAAAAAATTCTAGAGCCATAATGGGACGGAACATGCGACCTTTAGTATTGTAGGTTGATTGCTAACCACTAGCCAGCCAGGTGACCCCGATTGTGAATTGTTATTATCGTTTATTAAAAACTTGCATTCCCCGTCGCGGCTTTGCCCGCGAGCCTTTAAAATCAATTCTGTGATCATTATCTTGGTATTGATTTAATATAATATGTTAACTGATGTTAAGGAGATTTAGTAGAATCGGAGCTTCCGGTAGGTGGAATGTTGGAGGGGGAAGCTGCCGGCTCGGTAAAAGAGAGGGAGACGCGCAAGTTCACTAAAACCGCCGAAACAAAAATTGCTTACTCGTCGTGAACTCTTCATGTTTCGGCTTTAAAACATAGTTTTCGATGTCCCGTAGGGTCGTATCAAGATCTTTAAAATGAGTACAAATTAGATACTTTTTCTCCAAGTGCAAAAAAAGGTGTCCGTTAGAGTTAAACGACAATTTCGTTTATTTAAATCCCCTAGGGGTTACATTTTTGAAATCCCTTTCTTAGTGGTTACCTACATCGCGTTTAAAATCTAAATTCCGAACTTCAAGTTTCTATCATTAGTAGTTTTTGCACTGCATTGATTCTATCAGTCAGGAAAAAGCCTCATATATATATATGGAGAAGAGAACGAAATAAACACGCACCATCCCCAATCATGGGAATCACAGTGTGCATAATTTGATTACCACTAATATTTAAATAATCAGTAGCCATATTTTATGTGAATGTCTATTTTAATAATATTGTAACGTTAAATCGATATTCAAATAAAAAACATATGGTTTAAAATCTCAAAAATAGATTTCCGTTAGAGTTAAACGACAATTTCGCCATTTAAGCCCCTTAGGGGTTACATTTTTGAAATTCCTTTCTTAGTGGTTACCTACATCGCCTTTAAAATCTAAATTCCGAACTTCAAGTTTCTATCATTAGTAGTTTTTGCTCCGCGTTGATTCTGTCAGTCAGGACCATGGGCGGATCCAGCCGATCGCAAAGGGGGGGCTGCAGTCCTAAAGGGGGGGGGGCTGCAGTCCTAAAGGGGGGGGGCTGCAGCCGCACAGCCCTTCATTTGGATCTGCTAATCAGCTTTTTTACCTTTATGTTCCTTTCCCACAACTAAAATTCTACTTGTTCTGCACATTATTTGTTCTTTAACTTGCTTTTTTACATTAAGGAAAGTCAAATTTTATCTTTAAATGACGCAAAAATTTTCCAAAGGGAGGGGCTGCAGCCCCCACAGCACCCCCCCCCCCCCTGGATCCGCCAATTGTCAGGACAAAGCCTCTTATATATATAGAGGTTATTTAAACCCACATGTAGATCTAGTATTCAAAGTGGTAACAGTTTTTTAAGAAACCCAACGAGTCCAAAAAATACGATTCTCGTTTTAATTTATTTTTGGTCGTGTTGAGACATATAATTCAAGATAATGTTATATTTCTGTTTATTAGTTCTAATAAGGGATAGATGTGGGATAAATTAATTAATAAATAAATGGGAAACCATTTAGAAAATAATATATAAATAAAATTTAAAAACAGAGGAGTAATTGAAAATTAGGTCCTTAAATATATTATTATTTAAAAAACATAAATGAAGTCAGTAGCGTTCCCAGAAAAAAATTATGGTGGGGGGGGGGAATTTTTAAAATGAGACAAAATTTATTAAATAAAGTGCTGCCTCTATTTGACCAATTTTGATGTAATATTTGCTGCCACATTGCGGGCATTTAGATACACCAAATGCCAGTAGCGGATCCATAAATTTTCTAGGGGGCTCATTTTTTTTTTTTTTTTTAATTTAACGAGTAATGAAGGACCTAATTTAAAATATATATTAGTATTAAGTGACGTAAATTACTATTAAATGTTTAAATACAATCCATTTTCAATTTGAGGACTTCAAAATGATTAAATAAAGCACATTTTACATATAAATAGTAAACTTTCATATATGTTATAGCCGAAAAATGTTCCAACGCCTGCACTAATGATTTTCAATAGCTAGGTAAATCGTTGTATAAGCTTCACATTCGACGATTTAACCCCTTTTGACCAAACACCAGTGATATATAACCGACAAAAATTAAGGAAAATACAATTACTAAAATTTACTTCTTCAATCTTATATAAAATTTCAAATATGGTGGTTGATATTGCCTGAGATTCAGAAGTGTTGTATAAATGTTTTTCGATAAATATTGAAGTCTTATTAATTCTATCTTTTTATTAATTGTAGGTTCATAATGTTGTTCAGTATAGCCATTATTTTTGGCTTATTATGGCTGTTTTATAAATATTGGATATCAGTCTACAATTACTGGAAGAAGAGGGGCATACCATTTTGCCCAGCAAAATTTCCTTATGGCAGTGATCCAAACTTAGTGAAAGGAAAAGTATATTCAGGCTATACAATTGATAAGGTTTGCCATGTTGAATCATTTTTTTAACATTAACCGTTTATTCTTTGATCTTTGACCATAAATATTTATTTCTATTATTTCTAGATGTATCAAGAATTCGCTCCTCATCCAATGTTTGGAGTGTTTTCTCTACTGAGCCCTATTCTAATAATCAGAGATCCAGAAACTGTTCAGCTAATTTTGACTAAAGAGTTTTCACACTTCAGAAACAGGGGCATTATTAAACCGTAATTAATATTGTTGTTTTTTTCATGCCTAAACTACATTGTTGTAGTTACTATTTCTGCTTTTATTGTCTTCTTCCTAATTTTTTTTTTTCACTTTTTCAAATCTCATAAGAAAATGTTAAAATGAACTCTGGATTTGTGACATTACAAATATTACAATGTTTTCCAGATCTGATAATGATATTTTAAGACATCATTTATTCCATCTTGAAGGAGAGAGGTGGAAAGTTTTAAGAATGAAACTTACTCCGACATTTACTTCAGGAAAATTGAAGGCTATGTTTCCTCTTTTTATTAATTGTGCTGAGGTATTTTCTTTTTGTAAGATTTAATTTTTTAATTATTTTTATGTTTTGTATAAGTACTGAAATTATTTAATATAAATACATTGAAAAAAATGTTTTTGCTATATGAAAATATGCAATATGAAATGTTGCCACCATTTGCTCAGAATGTCTTTCTCCTGCATAAGAACCTTGCCTGAGCTATCTTTCACATGCCTTAACAGTTTAGCCTTCTTACCTTTCAGAGTTTTTATTTTTTCCAGAAGTGTCTAGTATTCTCTAAAGTTGGGCTTATGGCAATAATATAAAATCTATGATTTTTTAAAATTCTGAATGGGGTGTCAATTTCCAAAATTAGTCAAGTCCATTTTTGTAAATTTTCTAATGCTGGTCAATAAAAGTAATTTATGGGTGTTATCAAAGCATAGACCTTATTTCTATAGCATCATTTTTAACATGATTTAACTAATTTTGGAAAAAATGTCTTCCATTCAATGATAATCTAATAGTGGGAGAAAGACATTATTCAAAAAGCAATGCTGTCCAAATATGTGGGGTTACTTTTACGCAGCATTCAAACTTTTTATATAATACAATAATACTAGCTATTTACTACAATAATAAGTTATTATAAAATTCACTTAGTTACATGCTTTTATAATAATACATAGTCAAGTACTTACTAAAAAAACATTTTATTTTTTATTTTTGCTACTTACCATTTACTATTTTATTTTATTATTTTTATTTATTTTATTTGCGGTTAATATTAAGATTGAAGTCAACATGACAATCTTAGTTTTAATTAAAAAAAATAACTATTAAAAGAAATGCAATGGGAAATTGGACTTAGTTGGTTTTGGAATTTTACACATCAGATATTCTTAATAGGCGATACAATTATTTTATACTTTATACTTGTTCACAGAGTTTCACCTCTCTTTTGTTGTCAAAAGCTAATTCAAAAGTTGATATCAAAGAGCTAACTGGTCGTTTTACTGCAGATGTTATTTGTAGCTGTGCATTTGGCTTGGAAACAGACGTTATAAACCATCCGGATAACAAACTCAGAAAGATAGGAATGGAAAGAATAAAATTAAAGTTTCTACAAAAACTAAAAGTCGCTTTTGTTAGATTGTATCCAGCACTGTCAACATTATTAAATATAAGGTACCTCATTCAGCTCATTTTTTCCCTCTTAAAAAGTTTAAGTCAAGCCAGGAGCCAGTGGCCAAGGCAGCATGGTCTGATTGCCAAAAATTATATTGATTTTGTTTGGTTAAGATGCCATGCTTGTTGCAAATATTAATCTTGTTGTTATCCTATTATGTTTGAAAATAAGGTTACATTTAAAAGTTTTGGCTTTTGAGAATTTATTATAATTATAAACTATTTATAAACTTTTATTATAATTATAAAATTATAACTTTCATACTACTATGATACGAATAGCATAATAGTATAAACTCAATTAGTAATAAATAAAATTAGTGAATTGGTTTGCACGAGAATATTAGTATGTCTCTCACACTCGTGCACAGAAATATAAATTCTCTCGGCACAATTAAACAAAAATTTACAATTAAGGAACACGAGACAGTCGTATCAGATTTGTTATTAACAAAAACAACTTCAGCATTTCTTAAAATGTAGGGTAAATAGGTAGGTGACCTCTTACATGTATAGTTTTTTTTCTTTTAAAATATACATATGTTATTAAATAACGGTATGATAAGTCACTAAGAATATCAAAATGTAACTGGTGTGGGTAAAGTAAAAAAGACCCATGTTCCTTGATTTAGCATCAATGGTTCTGATAAATTGAGTAACTTCAAGAGGCACTTAACACCAACTTGACATATTTTTATGATTCTCTCTAAAATGGCTCTAGCAATTTTGATTTAACTCCTTAAGTATTCTCTAATATCAGGTATTTTCATCTGACTGAGCTTAAAAGAGAAAGAAGAAATATTTGCTATAAAGTATAAGCACATATAATTAAAGTATAAGTACTGTATTAATTATATATGTTTTATACTTATAAAGTACAATTATAAAACACATATAATTAAAATATGCTTGTGAATAAACTTGCTCAGGTAGACAATGGACTGGGTTTCAGAGGGATATTTATGAATAGTAGCAAAGGTTTTGTTAAACGTGAATGAAAAGAAGAGAGGGAACTTTATTTATTATTATCTATCGATCACAATTTGTGATATATTGTCAAAAAATTAAACTTGACTGTTCTTAAGCCAGCATGCACAGATTTTTTCCATAGTCAACTAAAAAAACAACATTTTTTACTTGAAAAAATACAAATGAATTCTTACGGAATCCCATAAGTAGAATCTCCTCCACTTTCCCTGTAGGTACACCACTTCAGGAAGCCCTGACAACAGTAATTTATAATAATAAAAAACAGTTGTTATTCTGGAAAAAAAATAGTTTCCCTTTCCACTTACACCTTTTTTAAAAAAATCTGGTGCGTGCGCGCAACACACCACTTTCACTTACCAACTTACTTAGATAAGAAATTAATGCGTTTTATTAATTGCCACTTCTCAAATGAACAGAACGGCTTTAATTATGAACAATGGTCTGTCATTAAAGGCATACTCCGCATGCATGGGCTCAACGAGTTTTATGAGTTGACTGAATATTTTTCTTTTTTTCTCCTCTTTATGTTTTCTTTATTTTTATCATTTCTCATATTTAGCCATTTCTTATTTTTAGGCGTAATGAGAGACAGTTAATTTCTGCATATAAACAAAAGCAAAGATACTTTATAGGAAACAAACAAACAAAAAAGGCCCCAACACCACCTCCCCCCCCAAAAAAAGCCCCCTCAGAACATTTTAATAATGATAAAGCTTACCTGATATCAAAGAACACCTAATTTTCAGTAAACATGACGAATTGGAAAAAAATTAAGAAATAAAGTGCCCGCTCCGTTTGACCAATTTTGATGAAATGTTGGCTGTCACATCTTTGGCATATACATACATCAAATACCTAGTTTGATCAAAATCGTTAAAGCCTTTTTTAGTAAATAAAAAAAACAAGTGAAAATGATACAAAATTTATTAAGTAAAGTCCCCCCTCCGGTTGATCAATTTTGATGTAATGTTGGCTATCACATCTTTGGCATATACATACATCAAATACCCAGTTTGATCAAAATCGTTAAAGCCTTTTTTGAGTAAATAAACAAAAAAACGTGAAAATGATACAAAATTTATTAAGTAAAGTCCCCCCTCCGGTTGATCAATTTTGATGTAATGTTGGCTATCGCATCTTTGGCATACACATACATCAAATACCCAGTTTGATCAAAATCGTTAAAACAGTTTTTGAGTAACTAAAAAAAAACACGTGAAAATTATACAAAATTTATCAAGTAAAGTCCCCCCTCCGGTTGATCAATTTTGATGAAATTTATACAGTCATATCTCGGGCATATAAATAGATCAAATACTCAGTTTAATCAAAATCGTTTAAGGGGTTTTTGAGAAAATCGAAAAAAACTTAAAAAGTTATTAAATAAAGTACCCCCTCCCTTTGAGCAATTTTGATGAAATTTTTGCTGTCACATCACGGGTATATACATACACTAAATACCTAATTTCAGATACGCACGGCTTATAGTTTTTGAGCTAGTCTGTTCACACACACACACACACACACACACACACACACACACACACACACACACACACACACACACACACACACACACACACACACACACACACACACACACACACACACACACACACACACACACATACAGAGACCATTTCGCGGGACTTGGTCATTTGGACTCAGGGGACCCCAAAACGTGTATTTCCGTTGAAAACCGGAAGTCGAAATTTTTCACGATCGCAATACTTCCACTTACTATATATTTCATATATAGGTAAGTGAAAGTAAAAAGGTCTATTATCATTGCCAAAATAGAAAGGATGATAAGTGAAATTTGTGTGATGTACCAACCACACTTTTTAAATAGAGATTTCTGAATTACTAATAGTTCACTATTTCTTAAAAATTATTACAAAATTTTATCTGATGAGAAAAGATTTGCCAAAGCCGGGACTCTAATATAAACTTTTGTTACACTTTACTTTTATCAATTCTTCCAATTATTGTAAAATACCATTGTACTGTTTGCAACATTTACTCTAGCTTTGATTTCTCAAGAAACTATGTTACCATAACAGTGGTATGCTATAGATGGTATAAGCAGTAGCGGATCCAAAAAATTTCTGAGGGGGGGCGCTCTTTTTTATTTTTAAAATTTTTGCGTCATTAAGAACCTAATTTAAAATATGATTGCACATTTAAGTAGTAAATTACTATTAAATGTTAAAATACAATTAATTTTTCATTTAAGGAGTTCAAAAAATTATTAATGATATCCCTTTTTACACAGAAATAGTAATAATTGATTGGTGTCCTCACCTCCAAGATGGGGGGGGGGGGGAGCGAGCCCTCCGCGCCCCTCCCCTGGATCCGCCGCTGGGTATAAGATAGTTGAAGTTATTAAAACATGTTATAACAATGTTAAAATACCTTGTTTTATATCTTTATTTATATCAAACTCAACTAATTAATGTTTTCAGGCTCACTTCCTATGAGGAAGAAAATTATGTCGTTAATCTTGTTAAGAATATAGTGGAACAAAGAGAAAAAAATGGCATTGTAAGAAATGACTTCATAGATCTCCTAATACAGTTAAAGAATAAAGGAACTGTTGGAGACGATGGAGAGGAATACGGGAAACCATTTGGTAGGACTCTTATCATGTATCCTTTACAATTTTTTGTTGTAACTTTTGTCAGACATTTAGTAATCCTCTAATCATTTTTATTTGTTTTTAACAATTATTTGATAAATTGATTTTTAATTTTAAAAAACTTGTAGAATATAAATTTTTATTCATATTAATTGGATATTTAGAAATGACACTGGGATTAATGGCAGCCCAGTGCTACGTTTTTTTTCTTGCCGGATTTGAAACCTCAAGCTCAGTGCAAAGTTTCTGCTTCTATGAACTAGCAGTACACCAAGAGATTCAATCAAGATTAATTAAAGAGATAAATGAAAAAATAGAGAAGAATGGTGGTCTTACTTACAAGGCTGTGCAGGAAATGGAATATCTTGATATGGTCGTATCAGGTATATAAATTAACATGAAATTAAAAAAAAATTGATTAATTTTTTATTAAGATCCCAATTCCAGTAAAAAATATTCTTTCTGAAGTGAGATAGAACATTTTGCACTTTAATGTTTTAAATATATTATTAGTTAATAAGATAATCGCTATAAGATATATTACAACCCTCTTAACCATTAACTTAATGTATTTTTTCATCATTATTTATTACCTTATCTTTTAAATATTTACATTGTTAATCCTATTTCTCTTTCCTCTCCTAAGAGTCGATTTTTTTAAGGTTTACTATAACATGAAAACTATTGGTAGGTATGCTTTTCCTTTTTAAAAAGTTATGTAGAAGTAACAAATAATGATTTTTTTTTTGTCTTTCTCTACCTCCTTTATGCCGTTAGGCTTGGAGTAGCGTCAGTACATCTCTTGTATGTTTGTCTGTCTTGGGCCTTTCTTCAGAGTTGATCAATTTGGCTGCCGCGGTCCTTTGTGAGGCCATCTATACACTCATTGAAGGTTAATCTTGGCCTACCAATGGGTCACTTTCCTATGGGCCTTGCTTCAGTCAGCCAGCGTGCCTTTCTGTCATCTCCCATCCTACAAACATGGCCATACCAATTCAACTAGCGTTCCTCGAGGACAGCGATAACAGATCTTATCCCTAGTGTGGCCCAGATGCTGTTATTTCTAACACAGTCTCGTCTGGTTTTACCTGCCACTTTCCTCAAATACCTCATTTCGGCTGAGGTAACTTGGCTTGCATGTTTCTTAAGCATCGTCCAACTTTCTGACCCATAGAGCGTAACAGGCAAGAGCACAGATTTAAACAGGCCTAGCTTTGGTTCTTTGCTTACTTCATTTTTGCCAAGCAGAGTGGACTATATTTGATAGAATAAGCCATCTGCCTTCCTTATTCGGTTCAAAATCTCTTTGTCTATTCGCCCGTCCCTACTTATAATAGTGCCTTGATAATCGAAATTGTCAACCACTTCGAGGATCTGACCAAGGCAGTTAATTGCAGGCTGTTGGTCTGTTCTTCCAATATGCATGATTTTGCTCTTAGTGGGATTTATACTCAATCCTTTCCTTTTCAATTCTTCTGAACATTCGTCGACAGCTGCTTGTAGATTTCAGGTCCATCTGCAATCACTACTATGTCATCGGCATAAATGAAACTTTGGACCAGCACTGAAAGTAGGTTCCGATATCCCACAGTTGCCCTAAGGATTCTTCTTTTACATATTTTCCATACCTATCCATTACAATGTTAAAAAGGAGTGGACTAAGGCTGTCACCTTGCTTTACTCCCTTAAAGAATCTAAAGGGAGCAGATTCTGTACCATTAAGCCGAACTATACCTTTTGGGTCCTGGTAGATTGAATTCACTGCATTAAGGAGGTTTGGTGGAATTTTCTTCTCTTCCAAGGCATTCCAGATTACATGGTGTGTAAATAAAAAAATAATGATATGTGTAATAAATATAAAAAAATTAGACTGAATATTTAAAAATATTTATTTATACTAGAAATATGTAAAAATATGTATTTAAAGTGAGGATATGTAAAATAAAAATGACTTTATATGATTCAAAATGCCAAAAAACGATTAAATTGAGTTTCTAATAAAATTTTTAAGCTCAGAAAAGAATATGTACAATCCATTCCCTATTTATTACTAAACATTAGTAACAACTGTATATATCTTAATGTATATAGATTGATTTGTTTAACGAGATCTAACATTGAGAATCAAATGTATTCCTATGTAATAAGTAATGTCATCATTATTTCATTTCAGAAACATCGAGGAAGTACCCAACGTTACCAGTCCTGAATAGGCAGTGTACAAAGCCAATAACACTCCCTTCAGGTCAAACAATAGATAAGGATATGAGGATCATCATTCCCATCTGGTCTCTGCAACATGACCCTCAATACTTTCCTGATCCTGATAAATTTGACCCAGAAAGATTTTCACAAGAAAATAAAGATTCTATTGTTCCCTACACTTACCTGCCATTTGGTGAAGGGCCTCGAATGTGCATTGGTAAGATTCTGACTTCTATGTCTGCAAACTAGTTTTTTTTCTGCAGCTATTTTATAAAAAAAAACTTTTTATTTGATTTTCCTTACTGCCGGTCATTTTGATTTTTTCATGATCAACAAAAAGCTTTCATTGTTTTCATAAAAAAGTAATAATTTCTCAATTTTACTATTTCGATCATTTTACAATATAAAGTATAAAAATGTTTTCATACTATTAAGGAAGAATGAACTGCTAATAAAGATATATTCTTACATTCCAATTTATATATTTTTTCCTCTATTGTTTTAATTTTTTTTTTTCAAATAGGAATGAGATTTGGACTGCTTCAAACAAAGGTGGGAATTGTGACTCTCCTTCGAAAATTTAAAGTCGAACCTTGCAAAGAAACCAAGATTCCTCTAGTGATAGGAGGAAATTCGGCCGTCACAGTATCTGATGTGCCCATTATTATTAAACTGACACCAAGATCTTGAATACATTTTCTTTTTATTAATTGGCCAGGATAATGCTGAAGAAGGATTACCTCTTTTATTTACTTATAACCCAGTGTTCTGAATTAAAACATAATTAGGCTTAGTCTACAGAATGTATTATATTCATTTGAACACAGTATATCACATTTAACTTTGTCGTTTGATGTATTTTAATGTTCACCTTTTTAATTTTCATAAGTTCTAGTCTTTATTTCTTTATAAGTTATATCTTTTTATTTCTAAGAAATAAAAATGGAAAAATAGTTGTTGTTTTTTTTTTTGTTTTTTCTTCATTAAACAACTCTGACACACTTATTCTAGTTATTATATGATGATATTATTCTGGAGAATCCGGGAGTTCTTTTGAGGATATTTGTGGGTCAATCAAAATAAGAAATCATTATTAGCAATTGTGTTAAATGAATTTGAATATTTAGGAATTTACAAAAACTGAGAAACTCAGGAAAATAAATGAATAGTAAGTAAATTGTTATTGCTGGACTAATTTTTTATACATTTAATACAATTTCCAATCGGTATCATTTTCATTTTTTTGCTAGTTCATCACTCATGATAACCCTTAAATGCTACTATCATTAAGGATCAGTACAATAAGTGTTAATTTTGTACCAGTTTTCGAGAAAATTCAAGAAAGCGTAGATAAATCAATTATTTTAAGTAGACTCCCTGATACTCAATTTTAATTTTACAACAGCTTAACAATTTTAAATAAACTGAGTGTTTCGGATAAGTACAGACAAAAAATACCAATGATTCAAGAAGTTACTATTAAGGCATGGTATATTTCCTTTTATTTTCGATTTATTGTGTTTTTTGTCATTTTTCAATGAACAGTTGCTTTTTCATTCAAAATATCTAAAAGGGTTTAAATTAAAAAACATTATTTTTACCCATTCAAAAAAATATTTAATTTTCATCGTCATGTTATCTATTTGGTAAAAGTTACGTTAAGAGCCTAATAATATTGAGCATTATGCGCCTTGTTAACTCCCCTAATAAACGTTGTTTTATTGTGGAAAAAAACTGAGGACATAATTAAGATTTATAATTATATTAATTGTTCATCTAATTTCTGAATGTTTCACAGAACATGGTAAAAAAACTAACAGAAAACGGGGGGGGGGGGGGGGGGGGAGGTAAGATAACATTTTTTATAAGTTTTCTGCCATTTCAAAATTGTAAATTTTAAATTTAATTTTCAAATTACACACTATTCCAGATATTCTTCATATGAGTGTTTTTTCTGATTTAAAAAACTAAAACATTTGTGAATAAAAATTATCAAATTTAATTAGATATTAAATAGGTTTTTTATTTAATATCTATATTATTATTAATGTAACTTTTTTACAAACTAGATGACTTGATGAAAATGAAGTACTCTTTTGAATGGTAAAACAAAAAAGAATTCTGTCTTTTTAGAGTTTTAATACTCTATTTTCAATAAAAATTAACTGCTCATTGACAAATCACACAAACCAGATTGATTGGAAGGAGAGGGAAATAGAGCAAGCATTAGTAGTGTAGTAAATTTTATATATAATAGCTGGTATTTTTTAGTCTGAACATATCCAAAACACCCTGCATATTTAAAAACTATAACTATATAGTTATATGAATGCACTTTATTCTTGGTGATATTTTAATTAAACACTCGAGGGAAATACAGCACTTTTGCTGTAAAATTTAATAATGTAAAAGAATACATAGATGGATATAATCCCCCAGGGCCTGGGCAGATCAGGGGGGGGGGGGTCATGACACCTTCCTTAATATTTTGGGTTTTTGAGAATTTTTTTCCCTGTAAAATGTGTAGCAACGGACGGGAATGTTTTTTCTTACTTCCTGAAATCCAGATTTTGTTCGATCTAGGAATACTATAGAAGAAATAATCCTGTTTATAAATTTTATCTTATTCTATGAATCAATTAGGTAGCAATCCCATTCGGTTTTCAATTATTGAACTTGACATTCTTGGAATTTGATTTAATTGATAGGGAAGGGGACTTGTTTATTATTCACTTGTTATCAGTAAGTTCGCGAACAGTAAACAATTTTTATTGTGTCAAGTTCGTTATGCCCTGCCGTAAAAGAGAAAATTCGGGGGCTTAATCGATTATAGGGTGGGTTAGTAGTTTTGCAAAATGTCGGAAGGAACGGGGATAGACATAGTTGATGTGATAGAGATAACTGGTAATTTTAAAAGACCAATAATTGAAGGGCAGGCTCTCTTGATGCAAATCACATAATTACATGTGGAATAAGTAGTAGTTAATATTGGCCGGTTGAGCAGGAGCACGAAGGAAATGACCTTGAGCGTGCTGTAGCAGAGCTATCTGTGACCTTGAGGGTCATTGACCGACCTTGTGAGGGCGAGGGGGGTATTGTTCTAGGGTGAGGGGGGGGGTGTCCTTGAGGTGTGTTATGAGGTTTCAAGGGGTCAACGGATGTGAGATGCCCAACATGGCAACGTTGGATTGTAGATGTGGCAACAGCGCTTTGTTTACATCGTGCTGTAGCAAGGCTATATTTACTCAGCTATTTCATTCATAATTTATCAATTGAATTCATTGATCAAGCTTTCTCCCCCCACCACATACATAAGCCTTCGTGATAAACCAGTTTACTGGTTCAGCTATTTCATTCATAATTCATCATTTGAATTCATTGACTAAACTTAGTAAAAGCGGGAGGTTTCTCCCCCCACTACCCCTCACCATATCCGTCATAGTCCTAGTACTGATAAACCAGTTTAATATGGGGCGACTAACTAGTAAGAACATGAGGTATGAGGCCGACCGACTGTCCACATTCGTCGGTTGGAATTCACCAGTGAGTGCATTGAAACTAGCAGCAGCCGGATTTTATTATTTGAAAAACTCAGATCGGACGAGGTGTCCTTTTTGTGGAGTAATATTACATGAATGGTTGGAACATGACGATCCTCTTGTAGATCACAAGAAATGGTCTAAATATTGTCCCTTTATTGAGTACTTGGAACAACTAGAGAAGCTACCAATAATAATAGATGACGTATGTGATAAAAAAGAAGAGGAAAACAGCTGTGGGTGTTGCTGACATGCACAAGAGGTTTAAACGGTTTATTCATCAACTTTACCATTTAAAAAACCAAATCGATTTATATGAAATAAAAAGAAACAAAATAAATCAACTAATAAAAAAAATAGAAAAACTTCATGTTTCCCCTCCTCTCTGCTGAACCTTTTAGTCTTAATGTTGAAGCCTTGGAAGATGGTTGTGCCGCGTCGATTGGAACTGGTGACCGACTACCCCATCACCACTAGCAAAATAGTGCGAGTCGGTCTTTGCGATTTTGTGCCCACTGTCGCGGTCATCGACAAGAAAATTACAGTGTATATGGATACGGAAGAATGGAGATTCATCGCCGATCAGATTCCAAGGATGTTATCTCTTTCGCAAAGCAGGCCCAAGAAATTTGAGGTTGAAGACGGAGTAAGGTGTAAAAATGTGTATTGTACACTTTCCAAGAGGGGAAGGAACAGAGTTATGAAAATAGAACAGGTTGTTATTTCTTTTGCAATGTTTAATCAGAGTTCGCCAACCCTTCAGCTCGATTCACCTTCGAGATGTTTTAGCAGAAATGAAACGGCAAAGCTTTGTAAAGACGTTAAGAACATCAACAACTCATTGGAATTGATAACCAAAATGGCTGAACTATATAAGAAACATGAAGAAGGTCAACTGACTGAACCTGTGGAACCAATATCAATGGACTTACTTACTGAGACTCTTTATAATTTATTAAATGAACTCAAGAAAAGACCCTTATGAGTTGTAATTTATGTAATAAATAATATTTCTTTATATACTTTTTTTATTTCTTGATCCCTTCCCTAATTGAAAATGAGAATAAAGGTAAATAAATAAAATAAATAAATTAATTTATATAGTTTATTTGAAATAATACATGAGATAAATTACAGATATAATAGTACAATTAATAATTAATATATTCATTGAGGTAAGAAAGTCTTCGCTTCTGGATAAATTCCTCGTCCTCTTGCCACTCCTCAGGTAAATTTTCCCAGATGTAGTCTAATGTATAGTCGAAAAGTTACAAAAGTAATGATCGAGGTAAAACTCTCAATTCTTCTGTAGTAAAGTTTCGATTCCTTCCTCTCCCAAACAACGTATTGCTGACTCCATTTTATCCATCATACTGATAAGGTACTTCCTAGGAGGTACTCCTCCTCCTGGAACCACAAACACTGTGGACTATTTTTTTTATGGTATCTGAGAGGGTTGTCTAATGATGTGCTGTCGAATACCAGTCCACAGTATACACATTCAACTCTATCCTTGACTCCTCGAATAAATCCAGCATATGAGAGTAGATGATGAGGTGTACCAATATTCTTAAATGTTTGTCTTCTTACCTCTCCTTTTTTTAAATTTACAGCTTCAGAATTTTTTCTGACCCATGTGGCCAAACGATGGGCTTGATTTAATGAGCAAACAAGGGAAGTGTTCAAATGGAAATGACAAGCTATCTGTTCATTATTTAACTGTTTCAAGTTTGGACAGCCGAAATCATGAAGATCATAGGCTGGTCTATCGATGAGTTCTTCTATAAACTTGCACTTTTCCATTCCCTTTCCCCATAATATGTCATAGTCTTCTGTAACATATACTAATAAATTCTTCATATCTTCATATTCTACATCGCCATAGGTCCAGTTCAATCCGTGAATATTTTTCATTACCCAGATGTTCGTCCGTGCTTTAGCCAGTTCTTCACTCGCACCCTGAGGCGGTTTGAAAAACCAATGCCATGATGAGCCATGACTCACAGATACTATAGATAGTTCTTTAACGATTAATGAGTTGGAGGCTGATCGATAGCCTTGAAAATCAATGACCGCTGAATGCATCATGTGTGTCATAGTCAAAGTCCTGCAGTGGAGTGATTTTGTTTAGGTTTTAAATAATGAATATATGCAGCCAAACGTGTGCAGAGGTTCAGTACAGGAATAAATTTAAGTATAGGACAGTATAGGAATAAATTCAATAAAGGTAAAAGGAAAGTAAAAGGCCCTTCCAAATGTTAACATATATATATATATTGAGGAAGAATTTAATATTGAGGAAGAACTTAAAAATAACATTAAACCCATAAAATTATAATATAACTTAATTATGAAAGTAAAGAAAAAAGTAAATTAAATAAACTTAAATGTCCAGGAATTAAAATTAAAAAGGGATAACCTACATGTCCAAAAAAAACGTGCTTCGTTAAATATGCGACTAAAACTACTGTACTCACTCTTCAGACGAAATTCCAAATTAAAAGCCAGAGAGAAATTAAATATTTACACATACCTATTAAAACCTGTCTGGACTTACGGAATACAAATATACGGCATTGCAAAACAATCACACCTGAATAGAATCCAAACCTTTCAGTCCAAGATACTACGACTAATTACCCAAGCTCCATTGTACATAAATAACAAGACTTTACATACTGATTTACAAATTCCTACAGTCATTGAACACATACGGACGTACTACAAACGATTTCATGATAAGTTTAAGCAACATACCAACAAATTAATTAAAGAAATGGCCACAACTGGCATGCCAGAGAACACCAGAAGACGATTGAAAAGGGTCTGGATGAGAGACCTACTTACGTAAGGAATCAAGCACGTAAGTAAATTAAAGCCGCGGAAGGGGTGCCGCTGGGTACTGCTTTTCCTCATGCCTATCAAGCCATTTTGTTCTGTTTTATTTTATATGCCAGCACATCTGCTGATTGTTAATGTTTGTATTTAACAGGTGCGGATTAAAAAATAAAAGTGAAAAAAAAAAAAAAAAAAAAAAGGGATAAACAAACTTCAAAAAAAATCTTACGTTAGGTATTTACAGAAAAATAAATAAAATAATTGTTCATTAGTGAAAGAAAAAAGATGAGATTCTTCTGTCCTTGTAGACTCAGATGGTGAAAGTATTTATATATATATAAGGTACCTTATATCAGTGTGTAGCTGAAAATCCGCCTTCTTTATATATCATGAGATGCATCGAAATAATTGTATTTTCCAGGCTATGGTGTTATAGTTGAGATGAGGTGGGTGAGGGAACGGTTGGTAACAGTGGTGAGTCGTTCCCCGAGCAGCTACCAAACACTAATGACACCGGCCTATCGCCGTGTTCGTCGTTCACTTGTTTTTTATTTACAGCTGATATAAATGTCATATGATTCTTGTAACCATACTTAAAAAATAAAAATATGATATTTACAATTTAATTTACATTACACATAAGTAAAAAACGTCTTAACCTACAAAAAACTATACATAAAGAAGATAAAGATAATACAAATTAAAGAAGAAAAAATACAACCAATAACAAATAAAAGGGCCTGGTTCAAACGGTGGAAAAATGACATAAGCGAAAAAAATAATAATACACTAGGGCTTTAACATACCGCCCACCAAAATTTGTACAAATTTTCAGGAACTCTCTTTCTCTGGAATTAAAGGGGATAGACGGGAGACAGGTCTGGTGAGTTCTGCTTCCCCGATGTTTAATCTGACCACCCTAACCACTCCATCCTTTGCAGGATATACTTCTGTCACCCTGGCAGTGGGCCATTGTAATGGGGGTACGTTGGGATCCCTTTGCAGAACTAAACTACCCAGTTCAATAATATTGCTCGGCTTTTTCCCCTTAACCTTTTGCTGAGTGTACTTCAGCTAATCCAGTGTCCAATCGTTTCAGAAATCAGCAACACAGCCGGCGGTGCTACAAGAGGTGCTCCGACCAGGAAATGCCCAGGGGTGAAAACTTGGCCCCAAATAGTGTCGGGGTTCTTTGATGAGGAACGGACCGTAGAAACCAATCCCAACATTGAGAAATGACCATAATCTGCCGCCCACCCTAACAAAACCAACGGGATCCACGAAAGGGTTTAATGGCTCAAACGACTTCAGGTGGTTTAGATTGCCTAACGGAATGTGTTTTATTGCGCGCATTACATTAAAGGGAAGCACCATGGATTGAATGGAAGTCTATGGGATACATACACCTTCCGAGGGTATGTACATTGAGTCAAAGGTTTTGGGGTTTGCAAAATACTAAGTCGACCTCGTATATATCACGCAGTAATTTTGGGCTTGTGAGGAGATAATCACTTTAGGTCCTTGCATTAGCGTCGAAAATGAATCTAGGTTTTGTAGATACGCTGTTTTTGACAACAGCATGGCGAGGAGAGGAGTCACTTTCAACTTTGTTTTCTAAAATTTTCAATTGGTGGGGATTTTTCACTGAGAAGTGACCAGCTTCATAGCGCGGGTGAGTAATTAAACAATGCTTCGCGCGTTTAGCATTCACAAGGTTGCTAGAAACCTTGTTACCTTTAGAAATAGATTTTGTTGCGCTCGCGACCTTTCCGGTTTCACAAAATTTATTTAATTTTCGCGGAGGATAATCAAAATGGGACCTGGACATTGTTGAGGTATGAAGAACGGTGGTGGAACAAACTTTGTCTGGTGAGATTTCAAAGAATATGCTAAAACTCCACAAGGAGAAGCCGAATTGAAGGAACATCTCGCCGAATTTGGAAACCTGCAAAGGGAATACTTGGATAAGATTTTAAAAAAAGATGATCAGGCATATGACGATCGTTATGGAATTAGAGTCATGCCTTTAGGGGGATTAGCTATTGGAGATTCGACAAACGTTCGGCTGTTTCCAAACAGCGACGATATTTCTATAAATGACATAGAGTATGAAGGAACTCCGGGATTGTTGCAGCTACTCTACTTGAAAACCCCACAAGATTATACCGAGACCGACTTGGAAAATTATAAGAATATTTTAATCTCGACCAATGCACACAGGAAAGGCTATAGCGAAGAACAAGGGGTATTTAGAAACAGATCTGAGAAATATAGAAATGTAATATCCAAGTTATTTCCACCGGAAACCTTAAAACTCTATGCCCCTTCCTCAGCTCCGAGAATGAAGCTCCGTTCTCACAAAAGGGGTCATGGTCTTATGAGAGCCGATAAACCTCTGTATGAGTATTGGAACGATCCAAATGAGCTAGTAAATCGTCTAAAGCTGTTAATAGCTTCCGCTCATGCTGGTCACGAAGGACACCAAAACGAAATAGAATCAATAATTGAAGAGCTACGAGAAGAAAATATTATATATTAAAGACTATATATAGCTAGGTTTAGTATAAACATGACAATAAACAAGTTCGGATCTCACATGTCATTAAAGCACTCCAAATATAAAAAACGCTATTTTCCGTTTAGCATACTGAAGTCGGTAAAGGACATCGATGCACGCAATTTACGAATAATCAATGTTGCCAACCCAATCACTGGTCATGACGCTGCTAATAAAGTGTATTGTGATACGCTAGCGGCTACTTACACTGATTTAAACAATTGGCCTGGTAATTGGATTGATGGAAAAAGGAAAAGACTTGTCAACTTTGCACCACCTATAAATAAACAGGATGTTGTTACCAAAGAATTTTTAAACAGCGTTGCTTTAACCTTGGTTGAAGGTATATATATGACTCTCTTGATAAGAGAATAACAAACGTGGCTGATCCTGAAAAGGAATCTGATGTGGTCACACTTGGTTACCTAAACAAAGTACTTGATAATGGATTCATCAATAATTAAAAGAACTGTTGTAAATGAATTACATAAGCCAGCTCGCAAGAAATATCCTAGGAGGAAGACAGTTTTGAAAGGAATAAATGACTTGTGGCAGATAGATTTAGTAGAGATGATACCTTATTCTCGAGAAAATAAAGGGTACAAATATTTATTAACAGTTATAGACTGCTTTGCTAAATATGCATGGGCCATACCAATAAAGAAGAAATCTGCTGAAGATGTAACTAAGGCGATGGAGAGCGTGTTTCTTTCGAGTAGACAAATTCCAAAAAATATTCAAAGTGATCAGGGAAAGGAGTTTTACAATTCCAAGTTTAAATCTCTAATGAAAAAATATTGTATTAATCATTATTCCACCTTTTCTAATATGAAAGCTTCCATTGTAGAAAGGTTTAATAGAACATTAAAAGGAAAAATGTGGAAAGCCTTCAGTATGCAAGGAAATTACAAATTTTTAGATATCCTACCTCAGATTTTACAAGAATATAACTCATCCTTTCATACAACAATTGGTATGAAACCAATTGATGTTTGTAATAAAAAATCGGAAAAATACTTGCTAAACAATGTGTATTCTTCTGTTCGGACTAAAATGCAAAAGCAGAAGTTTGAAGAGGACGATTTTGTAAGGATATCTAAACAAAAAACAGCATTTTCAAAAGGTTACAAGCCAAATTGGTCAAGTGAATTGTCAAACCACTTCACGTACAACCAAGAATGTTATGCCATATGACCCCTAACGGAGAAGGTTTCCGTTTTTCTCATAAGGGTGTAAAATTGAAGAGAAAACGACTGGAATTTTAAGCCTCTCGCACCATGTAATTAGCCTACCTGTGAATGACACATGAGTTTGTGAATGAAAAATTTAGTTCAAGCTCCAGACTACCAGGAAGCGCTAGGGTGCGTTTCACTCAATGTTTATTGTTCATTCATCCAGTTCATTTGTAAAGGTTATATATTTTTTACCTGTTCTTTTTAAATTACTAAAAAATTAAGCGAAAATAATTAGTTTGTTTGTGTGTTTGTTTTTGATTTAAGGAGTATAACATTTCAAGTTATCAACGCCTAATGGTTGGTTTTTTTTTCCGTATATTAATTAGTTTCTCCTTTGCTTTCAAAATAAAATAATGATTTTACATCTCTGCAATAAATTAGAAAACCAACTGTATTCCGTAAAAAAATTAATTTTCTCATAAGAAGGCTAATTGATCAACACATTAAATTTAATCAATTTATAATATACACTTAAGTAAATTTAATGCAATACGAGTGAACATTTCTTAGTCATACAGTGAGGGAATAAAATCAGACATAAAAAAAGAAGGGATAAATTGACTGAATATAAATCGAAAATAAAAAGTTTGAAGTGTTCTTATTTTAGTTATGAAAAAGTTGGTTTGATTACCATTCCATTTAAAATTTCATGAAATTTTGGTTTTCACTTTGTAATAGTAGTAAGATTCCAGATCTGCAGAAACCGCTCAAAATACGGGGGTATATCTTAAGGGAGTTTGAAATGGAAGAAAGGTCTTAAAAAAAGTTTCTATGTATCTTCGGTAGTTTCTATACTTCTGGATCTAATAGGACCATCACAGTAGTCGGCGCTTAAGTTTTACTCGAAATATAATTATTTGTTAACTGAGATGTCAGATTTTTCTACTGTAATCTAATAACTTTTTATTTGCTGACTGCTTAGAATGGGCTTATAGGATTCAGAACCACAGAAACCATCAAAAACGATGCATAACTCGACAAAATTTAATTGCTCATTCACCATTTTCAACCTCCTTTAAAGTATATAGAGTTCTTTATTTGGGCGGACTTTGCAGATCTCGAATCTTAATATTGATACCAAATTAAAACTGAAGTTTCAAGAAGGTGCCAATTTTGTTCTCTATTTCCTTTATTTTAAAGTTTTTCTGTTATGAAAATACCACACAATTACCGGAGCGAAGCCGGGCACCCTAGCTAGTATTGTATAAAAATGAATCGGTATCGGTATAACATAAAGTAACAATTTCTATACCATATTTTTTCAAGAAAACATTGTAATGGTAATGATTAGAGCTCGGATCCCCGTGCAATTGCATCTTTTTATTTGTAAGTCAGATTAAAGCGAATTCAAGTTACTTATCCGAATCAAGCCTAATGGGATGTTTTAATGAAGTATTACACTGCACGAAATTGCACGTTTTGGGGTTTACTGCACGAAATTGCATGTTTTGAAGATTTAGCGCAAGAAATTGCATCATTTTATAATTTGAAGAAAACAAATTATTAAAAATTTTAATTTTCTTAAATGAACATCAAAAAATTAGTGGAGAATTATATGGGAATAAGGAATAGGAATAAAAAAATAACGGAAAGGAAACAGGAAAAAAATAAAGGCAATTTCGGAGATGTAAACAAACGCCAAACCTCCAATTTCCAAGAACTAAGAGCTCAGTAGTTCCTGGATGTTTAAATTTTGTTTCTCAATTCTCATCGTTCTGTCAATATCAAACTAGCTTCTGTATATTGTATTGTATTTGTAGCTTCTGTATTTGAGTATATTGTTACTTAAAATGCCAAAAATTGGAAGGGTGTCTTCGAAAATTGCGGGATGGGTTGAAAAATATCCTGACTCAAAAAGGGATGGTAGTGTAGTGTTTTGCAAATCTTGTGATAAAAATATTGGATGTGTGAGGAAATCACAAATTGATTTCCAATACAATTATAGCTCACATGCGAGTTTTTACTCTTTATTCCACATCTTGTCACTATTTTAAGTAAATATGTTAAATATGAAAAAAAATTAGAAATTTATTTGGTTTTAAACTTTAATTAAAAAAATAATCAAGTGTTGTTACATTTCTAATGTACTCCATTAATTTTTCTTTACTAATAAAAAAAATCATTACTTTACCAAAATCTATATTAAAACCAATATTTTAAAAATAAAAGTTTTTACTTCAATTTACTCTCCGCTACTTATTTGTTTCAAAAGTAGCTATATATTGTTCACATAAATAATTTAATGCATGATTTTAAAGCTATACATTTATTTTGCATGTTTTTGCACATTTTAAAGTTTTTATTGCACGTTTTCAAACTTTTACTGCACGGAATTCCGAGCTTTAGTAATGCTACATCAAAACTTTGCTCAACTCTAACACTGAGAATCCTACATACAAAGGTTTATCAAAAATAATGCTTTCTTTTTCCAACTGAACCGCTGTAACATTATCTGCAAATATAATCCTGCCTTTAAAATTTGGTTTATTAACTTGACGATATAATGATTTTTCATTTGTTATTATTGTTAAATCAATTCTGTTACGCACGTTTTCCATAAATTTGCCGAAGCAACTATTATTCATTAATTTGTAAAAATCAGACTCGAATGTATTTTTTGCTGATGCTCTCATCTTTGAATTAATTTTTATATATGGTGCCAACCAATTCTTTTGTTTACACTTTAATACCCTGTGAATTTTTGTAATTTTTACCCCCAGTTGTAAAGCTTGTTTTAAATTCACATAATGTACTATATAACGTGTTTTGGGTAGCAAAGACGTTAATAATTTAACATTTTTAGTATTAGGTGGCTTATTTTTTTCAGGTAGCAAAGGTAGTTGAGAATGTTTATCATGAATTTCTATAGGGTATTCAATGTCAACATCTAGCACATAACCGGTTTTTGAATCGTTTTCTAGATCTAATATATTCAATTTTTCATCAGTCCACTCAAATTCGGCATATGGTAGTGGAAGGTTCATAGCGTAACCATAAAGATTGTTAACGTCTACATATAATAAATAATTACTGGGTTTTGTGGAATCATACTCATTTAAATATTTATTGTTAGCTTTAGCATACCGGGAAACGACTTGGCAAATACCTCTCCTTATCCCCTTTTCAAAAAACTGTACTATATCAATATCTTTTATTACGTCTAATTTTATTTTTGTATATTTTAACATTGCATTCCAAGACAACTGCGGTAAAGTAAAAAACCATGCGGGGTCAAGTTGATAAAGTTGTTGACAGAGATGTCGGAAGGTTTCAAAAACTTCGCTCAACAGAATTACATCTGTTTTTACATATAATTCTGCATAATCTTTTAATGTTTGGATTTTAAACGTTTCCCAGACATTTTTTGCATGATCATAATCTACATCGCTAATGGATTGTTTTGTTAAATCATTAAAAAATGAATTTTTAGATGGTAGTTTTGTTTCATTTAGGCATTCAAACGAACTAAAATAATTATATGGAAATACACCTTTCCTTGTCAGCAATTTAACTTTGTTTTCATCATTAATAATACTAGCCATATTTGGAAATATTTCACTAATTGATTTTGATTGATTTTTTAAATTGTTTACTAATGTATCCAAACTTGATGAAAGAAATTTAAACGAGTCAACAAATCGTATTTTGGTTCTACACCCTTTAAACTTTATGCTAAAACTTATATATTTTTCACTATTACTGTGGATTACAAAAACATTTTCACAACGGTCTAAGAAAGGGATTATAAAATGAGAATCATAGCCTTGCAAGTTGTGCATGAAAACGGGTATAAAATCAGGCTTTTTTGCCCTTAAATTGCATGCATTATGTGCTGGTCCAATAAATTTTCCTGTAAAGTGGCAATGATGACGCACGCGATCGTTTCATCTAAAGGGTATTGACATAATATACAATCTTTAGCAGAATAAAAGGCTGACTCTTCACTCATTTCTTCCATCGGAAGCGGATTAGCATATATATTATCCGCTTCAACAGCTATTTGTTCAAGTTTTTCTAAAAAACTTGCATACAGTTTTCTCCTGTATAAACAAATGGTTTCAAATCAAACATATTAGACTTGACCAGAAGTGAAACAGAAAAGGCTCGATGCTCGTGTATAGCTTTGTTCCAAGGTGTTGACGGATTCGGACAAGCCCCTGAAATTGGTATTAAAAGAGATTCTATATCCGCATAAACTACAATTGGAATGGGTTGTGTATATTCCACATGTTTAAATTCAATTTTATCTTCTTTCGGAAAATCAGATCGAATTGGTTTATGATTACGACAAAATAATTCATGTTCTCGCTTTCGCTCATCACCATTTTTCCCAAACTTGTTTACATACGTCTTTGGAAATGTGGTCAGACATCTACGACATATAGTATATGCATGTTCTTTCAACGATATTTGAGAACTTACTAATCGTGAAAGATTCGTAATCAAACAATAGTGAAAATTTTCCCCATTTTGTAAAAACAATAAATCGAACATTTTATTATATTTTTCCTTTTTACTAATTCTAATTGGATACACATTATTTTTCTCATCTAAGCCATAAACATTTATAGACACATTATTTAAATTTTCAAATCGCTTTACCTCCTTTATTGGAGTCGGAAACGATATCGAATCAAAGGAATATGTGGTTTGAATATTTTTGTATTCATTAAATTTATTTGATCTAATATCATCACTAAGTATAGCTAAACGGAAGCAATCATTAGTATTATTTTTTACATTTGTAACACAACGTTTACCCTTAATTTTTTTCGATAATTCAATATACTTGGATCCTCCAAAAGGTCTATATTTTGTTAAATGTAAGCATATGTAGTTTGATGAAATATACATCCAACCAGAACCTTTTTTTTCAAACTCGTCCTGTTCCGCTAAAATTTTTTCAAAAGTTGTTTCAACATAATTTTCAACATTTATGCTAACATCTATCGTATTACATTTCGATTTAAAATTAAAATCCGTTCTTTCGCTAATAGTGTTTCCGTTTTTCTTAATATATGTACATTCTAACATTATATTTATTTTATACGATTTCCAATCTTCAACATAAGAATTTAATAAATTTACTAAGAGTTCTTTTTTATTGTTTAAAAATTCGGTAGCTACTAATTTTTTATTATCGTTTAAAAGGTCGGCATCCTTTTAAACAGATAACAGGCCCGTCGCGAGCTAGCTCAAGGCATCGTAATCAGTGCCGGCTCATGTCTGCCCCCCTTTCAAGTAGATAGCAAGTAGCGAACGTCATCTCCCCACCACTGCATGCGGGCTATAAAAGAGCGGCATGGACAGGACGGTAGGGTGTTTGGTCTTGACCGTTGTTCCTCCAACATCATTGCTTATGAATGAACTTGAATGAAACAGCTGAACCAGGAAACTGGTTTATCACGAAGGCTTATGTATGTGGTGGGGGGAGAAAGCTTGATCAATGAATTCAATTGATAAATTATGAATGAAACAGCTGAGTAAATATAGCCTTGCTACAGCACGATGTAAACAAAGCGCTGTTGCCACATCTACAATCCAACGTTGCCATGTTAGGCATCTCACATCCGTTGACCCCTTGAAAACTCATAACATACTTCAAGGACACCCCCCCTCACCCTAGAACAACACCCCCCTCGCCCTCACAAGGTCGGTCAATGACCCTCAAGGTCACAGATAGCTCTGCTACAGCATGCTCAAGGTCATTTCCTTCGTGCTCCTGCTCAACCGGCCAATATTAACTACTACTTATTCCACATGTAATTATGTGATTTGCATCAAGGATAGCCTGCCCTTCAATTATTGGTCTTTTAAAATTACCAGTTATCTCTATCACATCAGCTATGTCTATCCCCGTTCCTTCCGACATTTTGCAAAACTACTAACCCACCCTATAATCGATTAAGCCCGCGAATTTTCTCTTTTACGGCAGGGCATAACCGACTTGACACAATAAAAATTGTTTACTGTTCGCGAACTTACTGATAACAAGTGAATAATAAACAAGTCCCCTTCCCTATCAATGAAATCAAATTCCAAGAATGTCACGTTCAATAATTGAAAAACGAATGGGATTGCTACCTAATTGATTCATAGAATAAGATAAAATTTATAAACAGGATTATTTCTTCTATAGTATTCCTAGATCGAACAAAATCTGGATTTCAGAAAGTAAGAAAAAACATCCCCGTCCGTTGCTACACATTTGTGGTCATTTCCTTCGTGCTCCTGCTTAACCGGCCAATATTAACTACTGGAATAATATCTAGAAGTAAAAAAACAGTTATTTTACAAGCCTTGTGCCTTCAAACAAGCGATCTTAAAGGACTGTCCCATCAAATAAAAGTGGAAATCAAATTTATTTTATAATAACAAGCAATTTTCGTTTAAAGCTGGCAGTTCTGGTAAATGCAAACACTTCATTGTAACTTTACTCTACATTTTTCGGTATAGTAATAACATTAATTACCTATTCATGCAATCATCGTTATGACAGCTGTCATTTTCATGACAGCTTAGTTTCTTTGTCATATTATTTATTTATTTGTCAAAACTTTCAGGCATCGCATTGAAAACTTGTAACAATTAAGCACAACGGATGTGCTATGTATTGTGGATACTGCTATGATAGGAAAAGTAAATTGAATTGATAATTTAATATCAAAATATGTAAAGAACGGTATATGGTCAACCCGGCGGTCAGTTTTACCTGAAGGCGGCTAGGTCTTGGAAATACCGCCTTGTAAGTTATTGGGGCCATAAACCTTCTGTTAGAAATTCAAAATAAGCAAAGCTTTGGACCGACAATGCTGCCGACAAAAACCCAGGGAAATACTTAAGAAGATTGTTAGAGAAATTTGTGGTCATAAACCCTGGTTTTGCCCCGGCATAGAGGCCGCTGGGAAAAACGTTAAATATAGAAAGGAAGGGAAATTTTAGGCAGCTAGCCAATCAGAAGAAGTCTGGAACCAACCAATCAGGAGAAGTCTGCAGCCAGCCAATCAGAGGAAGTCTGAAGAGAGGGGGGGGGGGAAAGAAGACTTATACGGTGGAGTAGAGTCGGAGAAAAGTTTGAGAGAGTCGAGTGGAGAGTTCGGAGAGTCAAGAGAGTTCGGAGGTGGACAGAGGTCGGGGAGAGTGCCGAGAGGGCGAGAGTGAAGTACGAGGAGTGCGGAGGTCCAGGGAGAGAGCGAGCGGCAGAGTCCAGATTTCCGAGACAGGCTGAGATGGGATGCTGTGCTGAGTCTGAGAGAGCGTCAAAGATGGCAGAGACTGATCCAGCAGATAGGCCAGAGATAACAACAGAGAGTGCCCACCAGATAAGGTTAATACATATACAGTACTAGTTGTAATATTGTGTGGTTAGTATTTATTTAAATTTTGTTAAATTGCCAGTCAGCATCCATTAACGAATTTGTGCTAGTAAAATATGTTTATATGATATATTAAAGGGGGTATAAATAATTTACATTATTGGTCAATAAAATTAAAGATATAGTTCAATTTAGATTTGTTTATTTATTATAATTTACCCTATGCCACAGGTTTATTAGAATAAAATAGAATTGGTAAACATGTCACCTTTGGAAAAGTAACCAATTTACATTAAGGCGTATTAACTACAGTAATTACATATATTAATTAGATATATGCCGTTTCTGGTAACCCCCACCCGCCTTAGAAAAGCGGGAGACCAGGAACGTAGCAGATGTAATACAAAAATGGGGAAAGTTAAAAAAGAAAAACAAATCTATGAAACTAGGGTCTCAATGTTATTTGCATAAAACTAGCATTTTGAAATAATAAAATGTCAAATACTAATATTTACCTTGATAAATATAGTCAATTTCTTTAAAATGAAGACTACATATCGTCATATGTTTCGAAACAGGCTTATCTATTATTATTTTTTTTTTTATAATAATTTATTTCTTGAAATTTACAACTGTATTTACAACACAATAAGTTATCTATTCTTAATTTTACAATCCACTCTTTAAGAAGCTTTTTATTTTTTGATGAGCCCCCCGCGCCCCTCCCCTCGATCCGCCAATGGTACTAGGAATCTTTCCTTTCCGTTATCAAACGAAGTGATTAACGCGCAGTGCAAATTGCTGTTTGACCTTCCCAGTCGGTCAGAAATTCTAGTGTAGAGGGGAGATAGGGAATGGCGGAGCCGGCCAGTGTGATTCCAGTTTGGGAATAGTTCTGTTGACGTCAGGTTCGTGGGTATGATTCTAACCTAGATTTATGACTTCTGAATTTGCTATAACTATAATGTTATATTCATATCTATTAGTACAAAGGGGTCGTTCTGGAACGACAGATATGTTATTGGATTAACAATTAGTAAATACATGGATTGTTTTAATCAGGCGCGGTTCCAGAAAAAAATTTCGGGGGGGGGGGATTGGTCGGTAAAAAAAAAAAATGTAAAAATAGCACACTTTATTTGCTTATGCTTATACATTAAATTCATATACAAAATTCTGTATAAAAAATTCTAGTCAAAATTAAACTAAACTTCCCTAGAAAACCCCTAAAAGTTAGATGCGTAATTAATTTTTTTAATTCATCCAACTAATTTTTTTTTTCGTCGAAATTTCGGGGGGGGGGGGGGTGATCCCCAATATTCCCCCCCCCCCCCCCTGGGACTGCCACTGGTTTTAATCCCTTATTTTTAATACAATAAATTTCTACAACTTTCTGAATCATTTATGATTTGTTTACTCATGACATAATAGAATTAACAAGGTCCAACAAGCTGTCTTCTGATCTCCTATTACTTCACTTTGATCTCAATAATTCCTTCTTATCTGACATTTGAAAATTGATCCTGCTTAAAGAGTGAAATATAACATTATGAATAAACCAAATTACCTATTGTAAATAAGATATTATATATTGTGTTTATATATATAATAATACATTTAAGATTTGGAAATATACTGTGAGAAATGGAATCTCAAAGTAAACCTGGATAAATCACAGATCATGGTATGCAGGAGGAAGGGAGGAAGGATGAGGAAAAATGAGAAATGGTATTTCCAAGGACAAAGAGTGCTGTGCGTAGATAATTATAAATATCTAGGAATAAACATCAGCCCATCATTTAACTTCAAAAGAAATAGCAAGGAAAAAGTGGCTAAAGCTAAATTTGCAATAAATAGCATATGGAAGAAAATAATCTATATAAATAAAGTTGAAATTCTGTTTGTTTGTTTGTTTATTTGTTCTTTATAGAAATCCATACCGTTTGTCCTAAATTCTCCAAATTTCGCTCAGTGGCTCTTTGATACCAGGTGCGAACACCTGTCCATATTAAAATTGCATAACTTCAGCCAATCTCTTGGTATATTCTTTATTGTTAAAAAATTCGTCATGATCTCATTTTACAATGGTTTTTTTTTACGAAATCGACCGTTTGAGTCGAAAAAACGGCCTAAAAAATCATTTTATAGATTTTGATGAGGCCAACAAGGCCCGGTAAGACCGTTCCTTGGTAGGCGTCGAGTTCTGGGATTTTTAAACCATATGTTTTTTTTTTTTTTAACATTACAATACGTTTATTTACATGTACGTTGAATTTATTTTTTATAAATGCCTCCTAAGAAGCGAGCTTCAATAGGAGTAGTGAGCTCAAAAGCTAAAAAACAACGTCAAATACGAGCAGCTGAAACTCTCGACGAACATCAAAATAGGATTGAACAACAGAGTCTTAGACAGGCAGAATCGCGGGAAACTGAGTCTGCCCAGGAATATGTGGCCCGCTTTGCATCACAAAGGCTTAGGCAAGCCGATTTGCGAGAAGCTGAAACTGCAGGCCAATATTTCTGTTTGTTTGTTTTTTCTTAGTAAAAATCCATACCGTTTGTCCTAAATTCCCCAAATTTCGCTCAGTGGATATTTCTTACTAGGTGCGAACACCTGTCCATATTAAAATTTCATAACTTCAGCTAGTCTCTGGGTATATTATTTATTGTTATAAAAATTGTTATGATCTCACTTTAAATTTGTTCACGTTTATTAGAAAAATGAAATTCCCCGGGTGAAACCGGGATATACAGCTAGTATTAAATAAAGATCTTTCTATAGAAAAAAAAAATACAGGTATATAGTGCTATACGCTCGGTGGTTTGTTATGGTGCCCAAGTCTGGGGATACTTGAATATGCCAGAAGTGGAAAAAGTCCAAAAATATTTTTTAAAAAGACTATTTTACCTCCCACAGAACACGCCTGATTATATTCTATATCAAGAAATATCGAAAGCACCCCTCTACTTGTATACATTAAAACTACATATAAATTACATCCGTAAAGTATTAACGATTCATCCCGAAAACAGACTAACAAATTTTTTGGCTAATATAATCATAGATGAAAACATAACTTGGTACAGACAAATAAAAGAAATGGGAAACGAATTCCATATTAACATCAACAAAGAAACGTACAAAACACTGAAGCCAGAAAACTTGATAAATAAAGTGATAGAAAAGATTAATTGCCAGATGCTATCCAAAGCCATAAGTAGCGAGTTCCACTCAATATATAGTAAACTGGACAATAAGCAAGCAAAGGAATATATCCAAAACGATGCATTGAGTTTATACCAGAGGTCACTAATATTGAGAGCAAGAGGGGAACTATTAGAGCTTAACTACCAGCCATGGAAGAAGGAGAGGATATATACCTGTGCAATGTGCAACTTAAACATGCCGGAGGATACATACCACTTCCTAGGAGTATGTCCTGTTTTGAGAGAGTTTAGATATAGCTATTGGGGAAAGGGACATTTAACAAGGGACGAAGTATTAAACATACTAAACGGGACAGATTGGATAAAACTCTCTGTATATTTATGTAAAATAGTAAAATATAGGAAATTCTTGATTGAACAATTCAATTTCTAGGTACAAAATCATAAAATATAAAATTGTCATTAATTTAGTAGTCATAATAAAATAATTACAAAAAGAAAATTAGGCAACTCGACAGACGGCTTACGCCATTGTCAAAATATGCTTTTAAAAAAAAAAAAAAAATAATACTATTTTTTGTATTTTTGTATATATGTAAATAAAAGCATTTATTCATTCATTCATTCATTCATAATACATTTAACACATAAATTTATTTTAACAAAAGAATAAGACATTTTAAATAATCAAGTTTTTAGCCACTGTAATTTTTAAATAACTTTCCACGTTATAGGCGGGCGCAAGCGACGGTGCTGCTTCTTTAAGGAACTAGAGAAACGGGGATAGAAGCCGGGCCATTACCTGGGATTCATAGGGTTTTTTGGCGTTTTTAATTTATTTTTCCATAATTAAAACCCGATCGAGCAAAAAATTATTTGAAAAATGTCTAATAGGTATTGCTCGGTCCCTCAGTGTTCAATTAGAAAATCAAAAGAAGTGTCATTCCATTTATTTCCAAAAAATAAAACTCCTCTCAAAGAGTGGATTGTAAAATTTAGAATAGATAAGCCTGTTTCGAAACATATGACGATATGTAGTCTTCATTTTAAAGAAAGTGACTATATTTATCCAGGTAAATATTAGTATTTGACATTTTAATATTCCAAAATGTTAGTTTTATGCAAATAACATTGGTCATATTTGTTTTTCTTTTTTAATTTTCCCCATTTTTGTCTTACATCCGTTATGCTTAATTGTTCCAAGTTTTCAATGCGAAGCCTGAAAGTTTTGAGAAATAAATAAATAATATGACAAAGAATCTAAGCTGTCATAACAATGATTGTATGAATAGGTAATTAATGTTATTACCAACCGAAAAACGTAGAGTAAAGTTACAATGATGTGTTTGCATTTACCAGAACTACCAGCTTTACACGTACAATGACAAGAAAATTGCTTATTATTATTAATAAATTTGATTTCCACTTTTATTTGAGTGGAAGCAGTCCTTTAAGATTGCTAGTTTGAAGGCACAAGGCTTGTAAAATAACTATTTTTTTACTTCTAGATATTATTCCACATGTAATTATGTGGTTTGCATCAAGGAAAGCCTGCACGTCAATTAATGGTCTTTAAAATTACCAATTATCTCTATCACATCAAAAATGTCTATCCCCGTTCTTTCCGACATTTTGCAAAACTACTAGCGCACCCTATAGTCGATTGCGCCCGCCTATGAATGTAGAACCTTTTGACTAAAATTCTATTTGAGTCAGAATATCGTCAACCCTTTTTTACTTTCACTTACCTATATATGAAATATATAGTAAGTGGAAGTATTGCGATCGCGAAAATTTTCGACTTCCGGTTTTCAACGGAAATACACGTTTTTGGACCCCCGGAGTCGAAATAACCAAGTCCCGCGAAATGGTCTGTGTGTGTGTCTTTGTGTGTGTGTGTGTCTATGTGAACAGACTAGCTCAAAAACTATAAACCGTGCGATCCTGAAATTGGGTATTTAGTCTAGGTATATGCCCGCGATGTGACAGCAAAAATTTCATCAAAATTGCTCAAAGGGAGGGGGTACTTTATTTAATAACTTTTTACGTTTTTTTCGATTTTCTCAAAAACGGCTCTAACGATTTTGATTAAACTCAGTATTTGATCGATTTATATGCCCGAGATATGACTGTAAAAATTTCATCAAAATTGATCCACGGGAGGGGGGACTTTACTTAATAAATTTTGTACCATTTTCACATGTTTTTTTTATTTACTCAAAAGCGGTTTTAACGATTTTGATCAAACTTGGTATTTGATGTATTTATATGCCCGAGATATGACTGTAAAAATTTCATCAAAATTGATCTACGGGAGGGGGGACTTTACTTAATAAATTTTGTTTCATTTTCACAGGTTTTTTTATTTACTCAAAAACGGCTTTAACGATTAACAAAAATAAGATATGAATGTAGAAAAATGTGTGACTTTGGGAAATGATTATTAGCAAAACACGTCAATTTCTAATCTAAGTAAGTTGGTAAGTGAAAGTTGTGTGTTGCGCGCACGCACCAGATTTTTTATTACTTTCACTTACCTATATATGAAATATATAGTAAGTGGAAGTATTGCGATCGTGAAAAATTTCGACTTCCGGTTTTCAACGGAAATACACGTTTTGGGGTCCCCTGAGTCCAATTAACCAAGTCCCGCGAAATGGTCTGTGTGTGTGTGTGTGTGTGTGTCTGTGTGTCTGTGTGTGTGTGTGTGTGTGAACAGACTAGCTCAAAAACTATAAACCGTGTGAACCTGAGATTGGGTATTTAGTGTATGTATATGCCCGCGATGTGACAGCAAAAATTTCATCAAAATTGCTCAAAGGGAGGGGGTACTTTGTTTAATAACTTTTTAAGTTTTTTTCGATTTTCTCAAAAACGGCTCTAACGATTTTGATTAAACTGAGTATTTGATCTATTTATATGCCCGAGATATGACTGTAAAAATGTCATCAAAATTGATCAACCGGAGGGGGGACTTTACTTAATAAATTTTGTATCATTTTCAAGTGTTTTTTTTTTATTTACTCAAAAACGGCTTTCACGATTTTGATCAAACTGGGTATTTGATGTATGTATATGCCAAAGATGTGATAGCCAACATTTCATCAAAATTGATCAACCGGAGGGGGGACTTTACTTAATAAATTTTGTATCATTTTCAAGTGTTTTTTTTTTTATTTACTCAAAAACGGCTTTCACGATTTTGATCAAACTGGGTATTTGATGTATGTATATGCCAAAGATGTGATAGCCAACATTTCATCAAAATTGATCAACCGAAGGGGGGACTTTACTTAATAAATTTTGTATTATTTTCACGTGTTTTTTTTTTATTTACTCAAAAACGGTTTTCACAATTTTGATCAAACTGGGTATTTGATGTATGTATATGCCAAAGATTTGATAGCCAACATTTCATCAAAATTGATCAACCGGTGGGGGGACTTTACTTAATAAATTTTGTATCATTTTCAAGTGTTTTTTTTTTATTTACTCAAAGACGGCTTTCACGATTTTGATCAAACTGGGTATTTGATGTATGTACATAGCCAACATTTCATCAAGATTGATCAACCGAAGGGGACACTTTATTTCATAACTTTTTTTCTAATTTTTAGATTATCTCAAACACGGGTTTAACGATTTTCTTCATATTCGTCATGTGTAATGAAAATTGAGTGTTATATAATATCAGATAAGCGTTATCATTATTAAAATGTTCTGAGGGGTTTATAGAGCAAATGAAAACAAAAATAAGAAATGAATGTGGAAAATGTGTAACTTTGAGAAGTGGCATTAACAAAACGCATTAATTTCTTATCTAAGTAAGTTGGTAAGTGAAAGTTGTGTGTTGCGCGCACGCACCAGATTTTTTTTAATTTAGTTTTTTCGCTATTGCAAAGCAAAATATATTTACAAGAATCCCACAAATATCGTGAATAGTTACAAAACCGATGACAGTACACCTATGAGTAGACATGGGCGGATCCAGCCGATCGTAAAGGAGGGGGGGGGCTGCAGCTCCCCAGCCCTGCTAATCTGCTTTTTTACTTTCACTTACCTATATATGAAATATATAGTAAGTGGAAGTATTGCGATCGTGAAAATTTTCGACTTCCGGTTTTCAACGGAAATACACCTTTTGGGATCCCCTGAGTCAAAATAACCAAGTCCCGCGAAATGGTCTGTGTGTGTGTGTGTCTGTGTGTGTGTGTGTGTGTGAACAGACTAGCTCAAAAACTATAAACCGTGCGAACCTGAAATTGGGTATTTAGAGTATGTATAAGCCCGCGATGTAACAGCAAAAATTTCATCAAATTTGCTCAAAGGGAGGGGGTACTTTATTTAATAACTTTTTACGTTTTTTTCGATTTTCTCAAAAACGGCTCTAACGATTTTGATTAAACTGAGTATTTGATCGATTTATATGCCCGAGATATGACTGTAAAAATTTCATCAAAATTGATCCACGGGAGGGGGGACTTTACTTAATAAATTTTGTATCATTTTCACATGTTTTTTTTATTTACTCAAAAACGGTTTTAACGATTTTGATCAAACTTGGTATTTGATGTATTTATATGCCAAAGATGTGATAACCAACATTTCATCACAATTGATCAACCGGAGGGGGGACTTTACTGGATAAATTTTGTATCATTTTGACGTGTTTTTTTTATTTACTCAAAAACGGTTTTAACGATTTTGATCAAACTTGGTATTTAATGTATTTATATGCCCGAGATATGACTGTAAAAATTTCATCAAAATTGATCTACGGGAGGGGGGACTTTACTCAATAAATTTTGTATCATTTTCACGGTTTTTTTTTATTTACTCAAAAACGGCTTTAACAATTAACAAAAATAAGATATGAATGTAGAAAAATGTTCGACTTTGGGAAATGATATTTAGCAAAACATGTCAATTTCTAATCTAAGTAAGTTGGTAAGTGAAAGTTGTGTGTTGCGCACACGCACCAGATTTTTACCTTTATGTTCCTTTCCCACAACTAAAATCCTACTTGTTCTGCACATTATTTGTTCTTTAACATGCTTCCTTACATTAAGGAAAATCAAATTCTATCTTTAAATGACGAAACACTTTCCAAAGGTAGGCCCCACAGCCCCCCCCCCCCCCCCATGGATCCGCCAATGTGAGTAGAAAACATAAAAATACATGATACATAAAAACTTGGAGACTTGTACATAATTCAATTCTTTTTAAAAATAACTTTTCAATTATTTGATGTAAATTTTGACGGATTATTTTCTACTTATACCGCAAATCGAAACATATCATTCTCCAAGGTTTTGATGTTTCCCTACTGAAATATTTTACAAAACGATTGAGTTTAAAGTGTCGTAATTTCTCGATTGATTTTCGATAACACTGATTTTAATGTAAACACACTCGACGGCAAAGAAAAGAATGAATTGTGGTTAGTGTTAAGATGACATGAGCGGATCCAGTCTAGGTGGGCTGCAGTCCTAAAGGTCGCTTAACATTTAATTTTTCTCCCTACCATTCTTTATTGCTGTGCCGTAAATTTTTTATAAGTGTTTCCGATTGTTTTATGGGTCATTATCTGAAGATGCGTGGATTTCACTTCCTAAAATTTCATTATTGAAAAGTTAAAATTTCGGGCCGAAAAAATTCATACGTACTCAGTGGTATATTACCTTCACTTTTTAAATAGTAGCCAGACAGGAGAACCTTTAATTGTTCTTTTAAAAGATTATGAAAACAATTTCAAAGTGATGGAGTGAAGGGTTAGTGAGGTAGTGAAAAATGTGTTGAGGTAGTAGTAAACTTTGAGAAGTGAAAGCAAAAACGCGTATATTTGAAAGAAATAGAATCTTAAAAAACAATAGAAATAGTTGTGTGGTAGTTTCAATAACAGAAAGACTTTACAATTAAAGGAAATATAGAACAAAATTAGCAGTTTCTTGAAACTTTTAACATATTATCAATATTAAAATTCGAGATCTGCAGAGTCCGCCCAAATAAGGAACCCTATATACTTTAAAGGGGGTTGAAAATGGCAAATAAACAATTAATTTTGCTGCAACTTTGTCGAGTCATGCATCGTTTTTGATAGTTTCTGTGATTCTGAATCCTATATTTCTATATTTCCTATATTTCTTTTTATCCTGAACTATGAGGGGTGATAAAATCTTATTGAAAAAATGCTGTAATTGGAGTTAGTCATTTTATCAACTGGAATGCTCATCATACATAGTAATAAAACCATTTTTCATAATTGCATACAATAAGAACACTTCAAACTTTTTATTTTCGATTTATAATCAGTCAATTCAGCTCTTCTTTTTTGCTTTATGTCTGTTTATTTCGCTCACTGTACTACTAAAAAATGTTCAGTCATATTGCATTAAATTTACTTAAGTAGATGTTATATGTTGATTAAATATAATGTGTAAATCAATTAACCTTCTTATGAGAAAATTAATTTTGTAAGGTATCCAGTCGGTTTTCTAATTGATTGCAGATAAGTAAAATCATTATTTTATTTAGAAAGAAATGGTGAAACAATTTTAAAAGTAATTTAAAAAGAACAGCTGAAAAAATATTTAACCTTTACAAACTGAACGGAATAAATGAACAATAAACATTGAGTGAAACGCACCCTAGCGCTTCCTGGTAGCCTGGAGCTCGAACTACATTTTTCATTCATAACCTCGTATCTCAATCTCAGAGAGGCTAATTAAATGGTGCGAGAGTCTTAAAATTCCAGTCCTTTTCTCTTCAATTTTACACCCTTAAGAGAAAAACAGAAACCTTCTTCTCCGTTATGGGTTTTATAGCAACACGCTGACATAACTCTCTTAAACGTGCGTTGAGTCGTTTTTGAGCCTTTTCGGCACGCACATTGTACACTTTGCTTTATAATATATATTGATTACTTTTCGTTGACGATTTCGTTCAAACTTGATGTTATGTTTTTTGAAGGTTTGAGCAGATGTCTAACATTAGTTGGGTGACAGGATGGCCGAGTGGCCAAGCGCTTTAGAAAATTGGAAATACGAAGATAGCAATCCTCCTGGCCCGGGAAACCCCGTATAGCCTACAAGGCGAGAAAGGGGAGGATAAAAAAAAAATAAAGTCTAACATTAGTTACATACAAATAGGACTAGCTAGAGCTAATAATATTATATATTATATTGTTAGTCTTGATTAATATAACTAAAAGAAAAGTGCAGAGGAATAGAATAACACAAACTACTAATTAAATAGGTTCTAAAGAAAGATATTCAGTAATGTACTTAAAGTCTTGTTTCAAACTAGGTATTTCGGTTTAGTTATTTATTGGATTTCACGAAAAAATTATCTATATTTTTATGATTATTTAAAATACCGCATATAAAACAAACAAGATAATCTAGAAATATTAGCATATACTACGTGAAAATATAATAGAAATTCATGAAAATAAAATAGTTTTAAAATGAAAAATGCAGATTGTTTTATGACGTCAACGCAAACATTTGAAAAATGACTATAAAAATATATTTTAATGCTGTAAAATAAGTGGATTATATAATCTATAAAAGATTATACAGATTAAATAAAAAAAATAATAGAGAAACAGAAAAATAACCGTGGCCGCGTTTAATATAATTATTTTATGCAGCAGTCTGTTACCTGGGAACCGGGTTTTTCCTTGAATTTCCTCTCTCATGACTCTGGATGCAAGTTGCTGCAGCAAAGCTTTACATGGTTAGTTTTTTACTTAAATATGCTATGTCATGGTATAAATGCTTACATTGAACTCGGAACTTATATTATAAAACCTTCATGAAGTTTTAGGTTTTAAGAAAAAAACATGGCGAGTTTGAAGTCTACTAACACAAATCGTTGGGTATTCTTTGATATGCCGTTTTATAGAGAATGTATTGTAGTTTAAGGGAAATAAAATTATTTTGTAAAAAAAAAAAAAAAATCTTTATATTGATAATAACATACATATGGACACTAGACTTTCCAATTGAAATAGCGTACTTAAGAATGGCAATGTTTGAAAAATCACGGCGGCCAAACGAATCAAAATTATTCAAGACCAATATTACCTATTAGCAGCAGGTATCCTGTAGATATATAGGCAAAATTATAAATTTTTTAAAAAAAATTTGATTTTTCGAATTTTTGCACTATGATTGCTGGATTGGGACCACTGTGCAGCGGAGGCAAGCCATCGCAGCCCCTGGTCGGCAGTCAAAACGATCCTAGGGTCTTCCCTGAACCGATTCTTTCCACCCCGGGCTTTGAGCTATGTTCTGGACGTCTGGACATACCTTTTTTATTACTTTCACTTACCTATATATGAAATATATAGTGAGTGGAAGTATTGCGATCATGAAAATTTTCGACTTCCGGTTTTCAACGGAAATACACGTTTTGGGGTTCGCTGAGTCAAAATAACCAAGTCCCGCGAAATGGTCTGTGTGTGTGTGTGTGTGTGTCTGTGTGTGTGTGTGAACAGACTAGCTCAAAAACTATAAACCGTGCGAACCTGAAATTGGGTATTTAGAGTATGTATATTGCCGCGATGTGACAGCAAAAATTTCATCAAAATTGCTCAAAGGGAGGGGGTACTTTATTTAATAACTTTTTACATTTTTTTCGATTTTCTCATAAACGGCTCTAACGATTTTGATTAAACTCAGTATTTGATCTATTTATATGCCCGAGATATGACTGTAAAAATTTCATCAAAATTGATTAACCGGAGGAGGGACTTTACTTAATAAATTTTGTATCATTTTCACGTGTTTTTTTTTGTTTACTCAAAAACGGCTTTAACGATTTTGATTAAACTGAGTATTTGATGTAATAATATGCCCGAGATGTGACTGTAAAAATTTCATCAAAATTGATTAACCGGAGGGGGGACTTTACTTAATAAATGTTGTCTCATTATCACGTGTTTTTTTTATTTACTCAAAAACGGCTTTAACGATTTTGACAAAACTCAGTATTTGGTGTTGGTATATGCCCGCGATGTGACAGCACAGATTTCATCAAAATTGGTCAAAGGGAGGGGGCACTTTATTTCATAACTTTTTTTCCGATTTTTACCTTTTTTTCGATTATCTCAAAAACGGTTTTAACGATTTTGATCAAACTTGGTATTTGATGTATTTATATGCCAAAGATGTGATAACCAACATTTCATCACAATTGATCAACCGGAGGGGGGACTTTACTGGATAAATTTTGTATCATTTTGACGTGTTTTTTTTATTTACTCAAAAACGGTTTTAACGATTTTGATCAAACTTGGTATTTAATGTATTTATATGCCCGAGATATGACTGTAAAAATTTCATCAAAATTGATCTACGGGAGGGGGGACTTTACTCAATAAATTTTGTATCATTTTCACGGTTTTTTTTTATTTACTCAAAAACGGCTTTAACAATTAACAAAAATAAGATATGAATGTAGAAAAATGTTCGACTTTGGGAAATGATATTTAGCAAAACATGTCAATTTCTAATCTAAGTAAGTTGGTAAGTGAAAGTTGTGTGTTGCGCACACGCACCAGATTTTTACCTTTATGTTCCTTTCCCACAACTAAAATCCTACTTGTTCTGCACATTATTTGTTCTTTAACATGCTTCCTTACATTAAGGAAAATCAAATTCTATCTTTAAATGACGAAACACTTTCCAAAGGTAGGCCCCACAGCCCCCCCCCCCCCATGGATCCGCCAATGTGAGTAGAAAACATAAAAATACATGATACATAAAAACTTGGAGACTTGTACATAATTCAATTCTTTTTAAAAATAACTTTTCAATTATTTGATGTAAATTTTGACGGATTATTTTCTACTTATACCGCAAATCGAAACATATCATTCTCCAAGGTTTTGATGTTTCCCTACTGAAATATTTTACAAAACGATTGAGTTTAAAGTGTCGTAATTTCTCGATTGATTTTCGATAACACTGATTTTAATGTAAACACACTCGACGGCAAAGAAAAGAATGAATTGTGGTTAGTGTTAAGATGACATGAGCGGATCCAGTCTAGGTGGGCTGCAGTCCTAAAGGTCGCTTAACATTTAATTTTTCTCTCTACCATTCTTTATTGCTGTGCCGTAAATTTTTTATAAGTGTTTCCGATTGTTTTATGGGTCATTATCTGAAGATGCGTGGATTTCACTTCCTAAAATTTCATTATTGAAAAGTTAAAATTTCGGGCCGAAAAAATTCATACGTACTCAGTGGTATATTACCTTCACTTTTTAAATAGTAGCCAGACAGGAGAACCTTTAATTGTTCTTTTAAAAGATTATGAAAACAATTTCAAAGTGATGGAGTGAAGGGTTAGTGAGGTAGTGAAAAATGTGTTGAGGTAGTAGTAAACTTTGAGAAGTGAAAGCAAAAACGCGTATATTTGAAAGAAATAGAATCTTAAAAAACAATAGAAATAGTTGTGTGGTAGTTTCAATAACAGAAAGACTTTACAATTAAAGGAAATATAGAACAAAATTAGCAGTTTCTTGAAACTTTTAACATATTATCAATATTAAAATTCGAGATCTGCAGAGTCCGCCCAAATAAGGAACCCTATATACTTTAAAGGGGGTTGAAAATGGCAAATAAACAATTAATTTTGCTGCAACTTTGTCGAGTCATGCATCGTTTTTGATAGTTTCTGTGATTCTGAATCCTATATTTCTATATTTCCTATATTTCTTTTTATCCTGAACTATGAGGGGTGATAAAATCTTATTGAAAAAATGCTGTAATTGGAGTTAGTCATTTTATCAACTGGAATGCTCATCATACATAGTAATAAAACCATTTTTCATAATTGCATACAATAAGAACACTTCAAACTTTTTATTTTCGATTTATAATCAGTCAATTCAGCTCTTCTTTTTTGCTTTATGTCTGTTTATTTCGCTCACTGTACTACTAAAAAATGTTCAGTCATATTGCATTAAATTTACTTAAGTAGATGTTATATGTTGATTAAATATAATGTGTAAATCAATTAACCTTCTTATGAGAAAATTAATTTTGTAAGGTATCCAGTCGGTTTTCTAATTGATTGCAGATAAGTAAAATCATTATTTTATTTAGAAAGAAATGGTGAAACAATTTTAAAAGTAATTTAAAAAGAACAGCTGAAAAAATATTTAACCTTTACAAACTGAACGGAATAAATGAACAATAAACATTGAGTGAAACGCACCCTAGCGCTTCCTGGTAGCCTGGAGCTCGAACTACATTTTTCATTCATAACCTCGTATCTCAATCTCAGAGAGGCTAATTAAATGGTGCGAGAGTCTTAAAATTCCAGTCCTTTTCTCTTCAATTTTACACCCTTAAGAGAAAAACAGAAACCTTCTTCTCCGTTATGGGTTTTATAGCAACACGCTGACATAACTCTCTTAAACGTGCGTTGAGTCGTTTTTGAGCCTTTTCGGCACGCACATTGTACACTTTGCTTTATAATATATATTGATTACTTTTCGTTGACGATTTCGTTCAAACTTGATGTTATGTTTTTTGAAGGTTTGAGCAGATGTCTAACATTAGTTGGGTGACAGGATGGCCGAGTGGCCAAGCGCTTTAGAAAATTGGAAATACGAAGATAGCAATCCTCCTGGCCCGGGAAACCCCGTATAGCCTACAAGGCGAGAAAGGGGAGGATAAAAAAAAAATAAAGTCTAACATTAGTTACATACAAATAGGACTAGCTAGAGCTAATAATATTATATATTATATTGTTAGTCTTGATTAATATAACTAAAAGAAAAGTGCAGAGGAATAGAATAACACAAACTACTAATTAAATAGGTTCTAAAGAAAGATATTCAGTAATGTACTTAAAGTCTTGTTTCAAACTAGGTATTTCGGTTTAGTTATTTATTGGATTTCACGAAAAAATTATCTATATTTTTATGATTATTTAAAATACCGCATATAAAACAAACAAGATAATCTAGAAATATTAGCATATACTACGTGAAAATATAATAGAAATTCATGAAAATAAAATAGTTTTAAAATGAAAAATGCAGATTGTTTTATGACGTCAACGCAAACATTTGAAAAATGACTATAAAAATATATTTTAATGCTGTAAAATAAGTGGATTATATAATCTATAAAAGATTATACAGATTAAATAAAAAAAATAATAGAGAAACAGAAAAATAACCGTGGCCGCGTTTAATATAATTATTTTATGCAGCAGTCTGTTACCTGGGAACCGGGTTTTTCCTTGAATTTCCTCTCTCATGACTCTGGATGCAAGTTGCTGCAGCAAAGCTTTACATGGTTAGTTTTTTACTTAAATATGCTATGTCATGGTATAAATGCTTACATTGAACTCGGAACTTATATTATAAAACCTTCATGAAGTTTTAGGTTTTAAGAAAAAAACATGGCGAGTTTGAAGTCTACTAACACAAATCGTTGGGTATTCTTTGATATGCCGTTTTATAGAGAATGTATTGTAGTTTAAGGGAAATAAAATTATTTTGTAAAAAAAAAAAAAAAATCTTTATATTGATAATAACATACATATGGACACTAGACTTTCCAATTGAAATAGCGTACTTAAGAATGGCAATGTTTGAAAAATCACGGCGGCCAAACGAATCAAAATTATTCAAGACCAATATTACCTATTAGCAGCAGGTATCCTGTAGATATATAGGCAAAATTATAAATTTTTTAAAAAAAATTTGATTTTTCGAATTTTTGCACTATGATTGCTGGATTGGGACCACTGTGCAGCGGAGGCAAGCCATCGCAGCCCCTGGTCGGCAGTCAAAACGATCCTAGGGTCTTCCCTGAACCGATTCTTTCCACCCCGGGCTTTGAGCTATGTTCTGGACGTCTGGACATACCTTTTTTATTACTTTCACTTACCTATATATGAAATATATAGTGAGTGGAAGTATTGCGATCATGAAAATTTTCGACTTCCGGTTTTCAACGGAAATACACGTTTTGGGGTTCGCTGAGTCAAAATAACCAAGTCCCGCGAAATGGTCTGTGTGTGTGTGTCTGTGTGTGTGTGTGAACAGACTAGCTCAAAAACTATAAACCGTGCGAACCTGAAATTGGGTATTTAGAGTATGTATATTGCCGCGATGTGACAGCAAAAATTTCATCAAAATTGCTCAAAGGGAGGGGGTACTTTATTTAATAACTTTTTACATTTTTTTCGATTTTCTCATAAACGGCTCTAACGATTTTGATTAAACTCAGTATTTGATCTATTTATATGCCCGAGATATGACTGTAAAAATTTCATCAAAATTGATTAACCGGAGGAGGGACTTTACTTAATAAATTTTGTATCATTTTCACGTGTTTTTTTTTGTTTACTCAAAAACGGCTTTAACGATTTTGATTAAACTGAGTATTTGATGTAATAATATGCCCGAGATGTGACTGTAAAAATTTCATCAAAATTGATTAACCGGAGGGGGGACTTTACTTAATAAATGTTGTCTCATTATCACGTGTTTTTTTTATTTACTCAAAAACGGCTTTAACGATTTTGACAAAACTCAGTATTTGGTGTTGGTATATGCCCGCGATGTGACAGCACAGATTTCATCAAAATTGGTCAAAGGGAGGGGGCACTTTATTTCATAACTTTTTTTCCGATTTTTACCTTTTTTTCGATTATCTCAAAAACGGTTTTAACGATTTTGATCAAACTTGGTATTTGATGTATTTATATGCCAAAGATGTGATAACCAACATTTCATCACAATTGATCAACCGGAGGGGGGACTTTACTGGATAAATTTTGTATCATTTTGACGTGTTTTTTTTATTTACTCAAAAACGGTTTTAACGATTTTGATCAAACTTGGTATTTAATGTATTTATATGCCCGAGATATGACTGTAAAAATTTCATCAAAATTGATCTACGGGAGGGGGGACTTTACTCAATAAATTTTGTATCATTTTCACGGTTTTTTTTTATTTACTCAAAAACGGCTTTAACAATTAACAAAAATAAGATATGAATGTAGAAAAATGTTCGACTTTGGGAAATGATATTTAGCAAAACATGTCAATTTCTAATCTAAGTAAGTTGGTAAGTGAAAGTTGTGTGTTGCGCACACGCACCAGATTTTTACCTTTATGTTCCTTTCCCACAACTAAAATCCTACTTGTTCTGCACATTATTTGTTCTTTAACATGCTTCCTTACATTAAGGAAAATCAAATTCTATCTTTAAATGACGAAACACTTTCCAAAGGTAGGCCCCACAGCCCCCCCCCCCCATGGATCCGCCAATGTGAGTAGAAAACATAAAAATACATGATACATAAAAACTTGGAGACTTGTACATAATTCAATTCTTTTTAAAAATAACTTTTCAATTATTTGATGTAAATTTTGACGGATTATTTTCTACTTATACCGCAAATCGAAACATATCATTCTCCAAGGTTTTGATGTTTCCCTACTGAAATATTTTACAAAACGATTGAGTTTAAAGTGTCGTAATTTCTCGATTGATTTTCGATAACACTGATTTTAATGTAAACACACTCGACGGCAAAGAAAAGAATGAATTGTGGTTAGTGTTAAGATGACATGAGCGGATCCAGTCTAGGTGGGCTGCAGTCCTAAAGGTCGCTTAACATTTAATTTTTCTCTCTACCATTCTTTATTGCTGTGCCGTAAATTTTTTATAAGTGTTTCCGATTGTTTTATGGGTCATTATCTGAAGATGCGTGGATTTCACTTCCTAAAATTTCATTATTGAAAAGTTAAAATTTCGGGCCGAAAAAATTCATACGTACTCAGTGGTATATTACCTTCACTTTTTAAATAGTAGCCAGACAGGAGAACCTTTAATTGTTCTTTTAAAAGATTATGAAAACAATTTCAAAGTGATGGAGTGAAGGGTTAGTGAGGTAGTGAAAAATGTGTTGAGGTAGTAGTAAACTTTGAGAAGTGAAAGCAAAAACGCGTATATTTGAAAGAAATAGAATCTTAAAAAACAATAGAAATAGTTGTGTGGTAGTTTCAATAACAGAAAGACTTTACAATTAAAGGAAATATAGAACAAAATTAGCAGTTTCTTGAAACTTTTAACATATTATCAATATTAAAATTCGAGATCTGCAGAGTCCGCCCAAATAAGGAACCCTATATACTTTAAAGGGGGTTGAAAATGGCAAATAAACAATTAATTTTGCTGCAACTTTGTCGAGTCATGCATCGTTTTTGATAGTTTCTGTGATTCTGAATCCTATATTTCTATATTTCCTATATTTCTTTTTATCCTGAACTATGAGGGGTGATAAAATCTTATTGAAAAAATGCTGTAATTGGAGTTAGTCATTTTATCAACTGGAATGCTCATCATACATAGTAATAAAACCATTTTTCATAATTGCATACAATAAGAACACTTCAAACTTTTTATTTTCGATTTATAATCAGTCAATTCAGCTCTTCTTTTTTGCTTTATGTCTGTTTATTTCGCTCACTGTACTACTAAAAAATGTTCAGTCATATTGCATTAAATTTACTTAAGTAGATGTTATATGTTGATTAAATATAATGTGTAAATCAATTAACCTTCTTATGAGAAAATTAATTTTGTAAGGTATCCAGTCGGTTTTCTAATTGATTGCAGATAAGTAAAATCATTATTTTATTTAGAAAGAAATGGTGAAACAATTTTAAAAGTAATTTAAAAAGAACAGCTGAAAAAATATTTAACCTTTACAAACTGAACGGAATAAATGAACAATAAACATTGAGTGAAACGCACCCTAGCGCTTCCTGGTAGCCTGGAGCTCGAACTACATTTTTCATTCATAACCTCGTATCTCAATCTCAGAGAGGCTAATTAAATGGTGCGAGAGTCTTAAAATTCCAGTCCTTTTCTCTTCAATTTTACACCCTTAAGAGAAAAACAGAAACCTTCTTCTCCGTTATGGGTTTTATAGCAACACGCTGACATAACTCTCTTAAACGTGCGTTGAGTCGTTTTTGAGCCTTTTCGGCACGCACATTGTACACTTTGCTTTATAATATATATTGATTACTTTTCGTTGACGATTTCGTTCAAACTTGATGTTATGTTTTTTGAAGGTTTGAGCAGATGTCTAACATTAGTTGGGTGACAGGATGGCCGAGTGGCCAAGCGCTTTAGAAAATTGGAAATACGAAGATAGCAATCCTCCTGGCCCGGGAAACCCCGTATAGCCTACAAGGCGAGAAAGGGGAGGATAAAAAAAAAATAAAGTCTAACATTAGTTACATACAAATAGGACTAGCTAGAGCTAATAATATTATATATTATATTGTTAGTCTTGATTAATATAACTAAAAGAAAAGTGCAGAGGAATAGAATAACACAAACTACTAATTAAATAGGTTCTAAAGAAAGATATTCAGTAATGTACTTAAAGTCTTGTTTCAAACTAGGTATTTCGGTTTAGTTATTTATTGGATTTCACGAAAAAATTATCTATATTTTTATGATTATTTAAAATACCGCATATAAAACAAACAAGATAATCTAGAAATATTAGCATATACTACGTGAAAATATAATAGAAATTCATGAAAATAAAATAGTTTTAAAATGAAAAATGCAGATTGTTTTATGACGTCAACGCAAACATTTGAAAAATGACTATAAAAATATATTTTAATGCTGTAAAATAAGTGGATTATATAATCTATAAAAGATTATACAGATTAAATAAAAAAAATAATAGAGAAACAGAAAAATAACCGTGGCCGCGTTTAATATAATTATTTTATGCAGCAGTCTGTTACCTGGGAACCGGGTTTTTCCTTGAATTTCCTCTCTCATGACTCTGGATGCAAGTTGCTGCAGCAAAGCTTTACATGGTTAGTTTTTTACTTAAATATGCTATGTCATGGTATAAATGCTTACATTGAACTCGGAACTTATATTATAAAACCTTCATGAAGTTTTAGGTTTTAAGAAAAAAACATGGCGAGTTTGAAGTCTACTAACACAAATCGTTGGGTATTCTTTGATATGCCGTTTTATAGAGAATGTATTGTAGTTTAAGGGAAATAAAATTATTTTGTAAAAAAAAAAAAAAAATCTTTATATTGATAATAACATACATATGGACACTAGACTTTCCAATTGAAATAGCGTACTTAAGAATGGCAATGTTTGAAAAATCACGGCGGCCAAACGAATCAAAATTATTCAAGACCAATATTACCTATTAGCAGCAGGTATCCTGTAGATATATAGGCAAAATTATAAATTTTTTAAAAAAAATTTGATTTTTCGAATTTTTGCACTATGATTGCTGGATTGGGACCACTGTGCAGCGGAGGCAAGCCATCGCAGCCCCTGGTCGGCAGTCAAAACGATCCTAGGGTCTTCCCTGAACCGATTCTTTCCACCCCGGGCTTTGAGCTATGTTCTGGACGTCTGGACATACCTTTTTTATTACTTTCACTTACCTATATATGAAATATATAGTGAGTGGAAGTATTGCGATCATGAAAATTTTCGACTTCCGGTTTTCAACGGAAATACACGTTTTGGGGTTCGCTGAGTCAAAATAACCAAGTCCCGCGAAATGGTCTGTGTGTGTGTGTGTGTGTGTCTGTGTGTGTGTGTGAACAGACTAGCTCAAAAACTATAAACCGTGCGAACCTGAAATTGGGTATTTAGAGTATGTATATTGCCGCGATGTGACAGCAAAAATTTCATCAAAATTGCTCAAAGGGAGGGGGTACTTTATTTAATAACTTTTTACATTTTTTTCGATTTTCTCATAAACGGCTCTAACGATTTTGATTAAACTCAGTATTTGATCTATTTATATGCCCGAGATATGACTGTAAAAATTTCATCAAAATTGATTAACCGGAGGAGGGACTTTACTTAATAAATTTTGTATCATTTTCACGTGTTTTTTTTTGTTTACTCAAAAACGGCTTTAACGATTTTGATTAAACTGAGTATTTGATGTAATAATATGCCCGAGATGTGACTGTAAAAATTTCATCAAAATTGATTAACCGGAGGGGGGACTTTACTTAATAAATGTTGTCTCATTATCACGTGTTTTTTTTATTTACTCAAAAACGGCTTTAACGATTTTGACAAAACTCAGTATTTGGTGTTGGTATATGCCCGCGATGTGACAGCACAGATTTCATCAAAATTGGTCAAAGGGAGGGGGCACTTTATTTCATAACTTTTTTTCCGATTTTTACCTTTTTTTCGATTATCTCAAAAACGGTTTTAACGATTTTCATCAAATTCGCCATGTTCAATGAAAATTAGGTGTTCTTTAATATCAGGTAAGAAATGAATGGGGAAAATGTGTAACTTTGAGAAGTGGCATTAACACAACGCATTAATTTCTAAACTAAGTAAGTGGGTAAGTGAAAGTTGTGTGTTGCGCGCACGCACCAGATTTTTTTTTTCTAGTAACTAGCTCTCATTTTAATGGTTGAAAATGGACCGGACGTACGATTTACACATCTTCAGATAATGACCCTTATGCGTTATGGATGCCCTTCAAAGTTTACTGGGGTATTTACCGAGTCTGTAACACTGATTGTGAACCCGGGAAGTGCAGGAAGAAGGCCAGGGACTGTGATGGAGGCATCTTAGGGAGATACCAGGAGACAGGAGAATTTAAGAGGCGACGTGGCTAGGACCGGCAGAAGTCCGATTCATGTGGCTACAAGATCTCAGAAAACGTAAGACACTACGCCTGCTTTCCAAAGTGTTCTCAAGCGTGCTGCAGGAACTAATTTTTGCTCCAACCGTTCGTAAGCGATTGAGGGAATATTGTATTCGTTCCAGATACCGAATATAAGTAAGTACAGTGGTAGTCGCTTAACCCGTCGTAGGATAATCCGTTGAAAATTATAGAACGGAAACAAATGGTCCTTCGCAATATATTTTTATCGGATAATCCACTGTTGGATTCCGGTTAATCCGTTGTTTGTGAAAAAAAATTTCCCGTGAAATGCGACGACAAATGTTAGCTACCGACGGGAATGTTTTTTCTTACTTATTGGAATCTAGCTTTTTACTTTCACTTACGTATATATGAAATATATAGTAAGTGGAAGTATTGCGATCGTGAAAAAATTCGACTTCCGGTTTTCAACGGAAATACACGTTTTGGGGTCCCCTGAGTCGAAATGACCAAGTCCCGCGAAATGGTCTGTGTGTGTGTGTGTGTGTCTGTGTGTGTGTGTGTGTGTGTGTGTGTGTGTGTGTGTGAACAGACTAGCTCAAAAACTATAAACCGTGCGAACCTGAAATTGGGTATTTAGAGTATGTATAAGCCCGCGATGTGACAGCAAAAATTTCATTAAATTTGCTCAAAGGGAGGGGGTACTTTATTTAATAACTTTTTAAGTTTTTTTCGATTTTCTCAAAAACGGCTCTAACGATTTTGATTAAACTGAGTATTTCATCTATTTATATGCCCGAAATATGACTGTAAAAATTTCATCAAAATTGATTAACCGGAGGGGGGACTTTACTTTATAAATTTTGTAACATTTTCACGTGTTTTTTTTATTTACTCTAAATCGGCTTTAACGATTTTGATCAAACTTGGTATTTGATGTATGTATATGCCCGAGATATGACTGTTAAAATTTCATTAAAATTGATTAACCGGAGGGGGGACTTTACTTAATAAATTTTGTATCATTTTCACGGGTTTTTTTATTTATTCAAAAACGGCTTTAACGGTTAACAAAAATAAGAAATGGATGTAGAAAAATGTGTGACTTTGGGAAATTATGTTTAACAGAACACGTCAACTTCTTATCTAAGTAAGTTGGTAAGTGAAAGTTGTGTGTTGCGCGCACGCACCAGATTTTTTAGTCTAGGAAAACTATAGAAGAAATAATTCTGTTTATACATTTCATCGTATTCTATGAATCAATTAGGTAGCGATCCCATTCGTCTTTCCATTTTTGAGCGTGAGATTCCTGGAATTTGATTGAATTGCTGGTAGAGGGGACTTATTTATTTTTCAATTCATAAAATCTTTTTACTTTCACTTACCTATATATGAAATATATAGTAAGTGGAAGTATTGCGATCGTGAAAAATTTCGACTTCCGGTTTTCAACGGAAATACACGTTTTGGGGTCCCCTGAGTCCAATTAACCAAGTCCCGCGAAATGGTCAGTGTGTGTGTGTGTCTGTGTGTGTGTGAACAGACTAGCTCAAAAACTATAAACCGTGCGAACCTGAAATTGGGTATTTAGTGTATGTATATGCCCGCGATGTGACAGCAAAAATTTCATCAAAATTGCTCAAAGGGAGGGGGTACTTTATTTAGTAACTTTTTAAGTATTTTTCGATTTTCTCAAAAACGGCTCTAACGATTTTGATTAAACTGAGTATTTGATCTATTTATATGCCCGAGACACGACTGTAAAAATTTCATCAAAATTGATTAACCGGAGGGGGTACTTTACTTAATAAATTGTGTCCCACTTTTATCTGTTTTTTTTCATTTACCCAAAAACGGCTTTAATGATTTCGATCAAACTTGGTATTTAGTATATGTATGTGCCCGCGATGTCACAGTAAAAATTTCATCAAAATTGATCAATTGGAGGGGGCACTTTACTGAATAAATGTTGTCTCATTTTCACGTGTTTTTTTTATTTACTCAAAAACGGTTTTCACGATTTTGATCAAACTGAGTATTTGATGTATTAATATGCCCGAGATATGACTGTAAAAATTTCATCAACATTGATCAAATGGAGGGGGTACTTTACTTAATAAATTTTGTATCATTTTCACGTATGTTTTAAATTACTCATAAAAGGAAAAAATAAGAAATGAATGTGGAAAGATTTGTGACTTTCTGAAGTGGCCATTAACAAAACACGTCAATTTCTAATCTAAATAAGTTGGTAAGTGAAAGTTGTGTGTTGCGCGCACACACCAGATTTTTTTTTTTTTATGTCATGTCGTGCCTTAAAAGAGATTATAGGTCGGTAACGCGTAAGATAGAACATTTAGCTTAGTATGATAAACGAAAATGACAAAAAAAAAAAAGATGCTGCATTGAAATTAGGAATCCTGGTTTCAACACTTTCAGATCTACAGCATAAATATATATCTTCATCGTATTTAGCTCGATATCTACTTACGAAAAATTAGATATGTTTGAATAAAATAAGAGAATGTTATTTAAAAAGTTTCTCTAAATTTCTCATTTTTCGTTTAATCCGTTGAATTTTATCCTGACCAGATTGGAACGGATTAAAAGGCAACCACTGAACTTAGATTGACCTGGAGAAATAGCCGTGAAAAAATGAAATCGCCAGACATCCATTTGCCCTAAGACTGGATCAGTGGCGTATCCAGAAATTTTCTGAGGGGGAGCGCACTTTTTTTTTACATTTCATGAGTAATGAAGGCCCTAATTTAAAATACATAATGACGTTGTAAATTACTGTAAATGTTTAAATGCAATTAATTTTCAATTAATGGACTTGAAAAATGACCAAAAATAGCTCATTTTATAAAGAAATAGGCGCGCCCCCCCCCCCTGAGTTACAATGCTCTATAACTTCTGGAGACAAACAAAAATAAGTAAATAAATGTTGGAAAGTGTCTGAATTTGAGGAATGGCGTTTACTTATTTTTCAAAACATGTCAATTTCTAATCTAAGTAAGTTGGTAAGTGGAAGTTGAGTGTTGCGCGCATTGCATCAGATTTTTTTTTAAATTATTTTTAGAGTGATTTGAAATTTAAGGATTCGCTCTGTTCTTAAAATTGACTCCAACCTTTAGCCATGCCTATTACTGAATTGTTTTATTTTTCTGTTTGAAATATGTAATGACAAATTATAGGAAATAGTTACAGAATAATATTTTGTATTTAATTATTATCAAAAATGATTAACATTTTGTTTCTTTCATTGGTTTTACAGGGTTTATTACAAATAATGTGGTTAGCAATCGCATTGCTGCTTCTGGCAGGTTGGCTTCTATATAAGTACTATATTTCTGCTTATGACCTTTGGCAAAAGAGGGGCATTCCATATTACCCTTCTAAATTCCCATACGGTTGCTCTCTTGAAATTCTAACTCAGAGGAAGTTTATAGGGCACATCCATGAAGAGGTATTATGGTTTTACTTTCATCTTTACTATAAAGAGTCATTAATAAATACTGATTTTAAAAAATAATGTTTTTCCAGATGTACAACAAGTTATCCCCTAATCCAATGTTTGGATTATTTGTTATGAGATTACCTATGTTGGTAATTAGGGACCCAGACCTAATTCAAATTATACTTACTAAGGAATTTTCACATTTTCGAGATCGAATGTTTGTAAAATTGTAAGTCTTCTCAATAATCTTTTTTTATTATTCAAAATACATTTTTTTTTTGTTAATTATAATGGTAAAAAAATTTGTATAATTTATAGCCAGCATTTTTCAAACTCTTGTGGAATATTTCTTTCTTTCACATTAGTTGCATTTATCAATTTTAAAAAGAACTGAATATGGATATTATTTTTATGAACCAAATCAAATCAAATTATTACAACCAAGACATAATGGTGGCTGTTCAGTCTTCATATGGGATATCACTGAGAAAACTTAAATTTACTTCATTTCATTGCAAAAACCATTTATAACTATCAAACAATATTTAATATTAAAAAATGGTATTTGCTTTTAAGTTTTCATAATTCAAGAAATTAAAGTCAGGAATTTTAATTATTTCTAAAATAAAATTGTAAACACAAGAGGTACAGATATATCACTGCTTATCTGAATTTGAAATGTGGAAAAACTATTAGTAGTGTCCGACCGAAACCAAAATTTTAGCCGAAACCGAATTTCGGCCATAGACCTGGTTTTGGGTCGAAACCGAAACTTATTTATGTGTGTATACAATATAATACACGTAAGTGTATAATAAATCTAGTTTAGCAATAATATCAATGAAAGCTTATAAAATGATAGTAATTTAACTAAATTATTCATACAATACATAGGCTTGGTATAGAAAAGTGGTAAGACAGGTGTGCTTGTTAGGTTATAGGATTGAATTCCAGCCCCTACTTCCTAGCACGATTGGTCCCCGCGGGAAGTTAGACCATACCCCCTTAACTAGTATATCCCTAAAAGATAATCTTGAAATAACAGGCATATGATAATTAAAATGTTTATTATCATATCTAAATAATAAATAATACAGCAAATCTTTGCATAATAAAGCCGATTTAATGCGTAAAGCTGTATCTTAGAAGAATTTTAGTCTACTGAGTCAGTTTTGGTCTCAAATATAATCTTGTTTAAAAATGTGTGGACTACCCAGCTTTATTGTCGAAAACATGCTTCTTCGTGGTCAAAACGCAAAAATTGGCTTTTGCATTTGAGTCTCATCCTATACAAGAACAAAGAACAAATCTACACCCAACTTATATCTTTCGATCAATTAAAGAAACCAAAAGTATGAAAAAAATCTATGTTTTATCGAAATGCAATACAAGTGTAATTAACTAAAATAACAGATAATTCACACTAATAAATCCAAGAGAGTTAAAGGCCATGAAAGAGATCGAACTAACAAACTGAAATCGTGTATTCCAACTTCCTTCTCGGACACTCAGACACAAAAGCTAGTTTCGGCTTAGCCGAAGATTCGGCCGATTTTTGGCGAAAACCGAAACTTTGGTCGGTCACTAACTATTAGTAACATGAGGTTTGTCCTGATATTTGTAGAAAAGGGTGCCAGAACCTGCAAACGTTTGGGAACCTATGTTGTAGATCATAGATTATTAATCTTTTAAAAATTTAATAATGTTCATATCATAAAAATAAATTAAAATTTGCTTTCCTCGATTAAAAAAAAAAACATGGTTTAGTGGGAGTAAACAGATCTTGATTCAACATATTTCATATGTGTGTTTATACTTATAATATGAGAAATTAGTGTTTTTCATTATGAAAAGTTGCTTGGCCATAGTTTCTAAAATAGGAAAGGATCAAATAAGAATTAAGATAAGTTTTTAGTTTAACTTACTTGTAAAATGATATTTCATAATTCTTCTAATTATATACATAATTCTAATTATATACCCATAGACTTACAATTGGTGGTTTTTTAAGCAAAGCAAATCAAAATAATCACTAAAAATTCTAGAAGAATTAATAATAAAAATCAAAACAAATTCATCTATTGATATTAACAAAAACAATAATGACATGCACTGGTGGTATTCTACACCACTATAGTGAGATATACATTTTTTTATTTTCAATGCGTAATGTAAAGTTGTAAATGTAAAATAACATCATAAAACGTTTACATTATTTGTAGAAGCGAAAAAGATGTTCTAGCTCAACATCTATTTAATATGGACGGTGAAAGGTGGAGAGTCTTGCGTGTCAAACTCACACCAACTTTTACAAGTGGAAAAATGAAAGCTATGTTTCCACTGTTTGTCAAATGTGCAGAGGTATTATACTTTTTAAAATTAAATTAATGTTAATGTAATATTTGATAATTTTTAACAACTTAATTATTACTTAATTTTTAACAGTAGACCACAAGATTAGAGACATATACCATCTTATAATTTTTTTCTTTTGATTAATATTAAAAGAAGGTAAAATAATAATTTATATGGGTGATTCTCATTCTACAGGCATGTTTTGCATTTTATATTAGAAATTTTTCAGTGTGGTGAAAAAAAAAAAAAAAATGTACTTGTATTTGGACCCATCCACACCAAATCTATCATAATTGCGGTTCATGATCATTGCTTGAAATTCAGATAATTCAATGTCATCATTTCCGAATAACAACTTTTAAAATTTTTTTATTTATAGTTCACACCAAATAATGAAACAGGGTGTTCTTTTCATACTCCTACCGTAATTTTACAATCAGCATAACAAATTTTGTCAAATAAATGAGTACAATATTTAAGCCTCACTATTTCCATTATTGTCCGATGTTTCGGCATTTATGCCATATCAAGGTAACTATAAACACTTCCTGGGTTTAAACTTTTGAAGGATGCTTGGAAATATTTTTTTATGAGTACAGTAATTGTAATACATTAATATTATTATTATTATCCACACATTTATTTATACAGTAATTATTATTCATCCAGTCTGTTAACAATAATGTTTTTTTTATTTTTGTACAGGCTTTTGATTCTCTGATCTTATCAAAAATTGGTTCTGATGTGGAAATCAAAGAGTTAGTAGGTCGACTTACAACTGATATCATTTGCAGCTGCGCTTTTGGTCTTGATATGAATACAATTAATGAGCCAAATCATAAGCTAAGGCAAATTGGGGCTGATGTTTTTAAAATGAAGTTTATCGATAAACTAAAAGTATCAATTTTACATGCAATGCCAAAATTTGCCACTAAATTGGAGGCCAGGTATATTAATATTTTTTTTTTTTACTTACATTAGTGTAAATACTTAGTAAAATGTTATGAAATATAACAAAGAAAATATTAGTGTATAATATATGTCTTGTGTTAGTGTATAATGGTGGTATGTTTTGCAATATAAAAGGTTTTGTTTAAGGTTCACTCCCAAAGAAACTGAAGATTATATTGTCAAACTAGTAGAAGATACAGTGGAATATAGAGAAAAAAATAATATTAAAAGAAACGATTTCCTAGATTTATTAATTCAGCTGAAAAATAAAGGGATCGTAGGAGACGACATAAAAGATGAAATAGAAGATGATAAGTGCCAGCCGTTTGGTAAAATTATAATAAATAGGAATTTGTTAATCTAGTTTTATCAATGAAAATACAATAATACAATAGTCAGGTATGGACTAAGTGGACTTATCACCAATATTATATACAGACATACATAATAATAGTGACAAGCCCCCTTAATCCAAAATTGACTATTTATTTATTTATGAAATTAAACGTCTGATTTTGACTTATAGATCTACTTTGGATTAATATCCAAATTCAAGGCTTCTGTGTTGAGTTTGAACACATATTCAGTCAAATAAGTGTTTTGTCCCATGAAGATTGCCTACATAATTTATTAATATTAAGTAGATCTCAACATTTCATCAATTAAAACTATCAATAATGAACACACATGAAATCAGATATAAAATGTATTTGAGAAAGATGGACTATAAATGTTACTTCATTATTATACTTTATAGTAATTTAACTAAAATATTTCACTAGGGTGCTACAGACTATGCCGTTAAGAAACAGGTAGCACCCTCGTAGGAAATGATGAAAGCTATGGTAATCTATTACTGATAATGAGGAAGATTGGGCTTATTTTAGGCAGAGGCTTAAGGTCAAATTAGGTATGGCATCAGAAAGAATGAAGATCAAAGAGACATTGCTCTTGGACCATTTTGACCTGATTCAGTGACTGAATTTTCCTTTAACAAAATAACATCAGTTTTAGATGATTATTATTGTAAGACTTTCCACTGGGTGAATGTGTTACATTCACAAAACTCTATTCTGAGGAGGATCAATCAATCGCTACTTTTGTAAACACAAAATGCTATTTCTATACTATAAAGAATAGTGATACCAAATTCTCTTCGACTACACTGCCTTGATTTACTACAACGACACCCAGGAATAGTTGCTCTGAAGTCATTTGCCAGATGAAACATATTGTTGCACAACATCGACAATGATATTGAATGGAGGGCAAGAGTACAACCAGGACAACTGATTCTGAGGTTTCTTCACTATCATGGACTCAAGGTCATTGACAAGGATACATTATGACTGTACTGGATCATATGAAGTAGGGTATTGGCTTGTTATAGTGGATTTCACATCAAAATGGATGGAAGTAATCCCGAATACCCGAATGACAAGTATACAAGCACTAACAAATCGCTTCACTAGATCTGGGAAGCCAAAAATAATAGTAAACCATTCAGTGAAGCATTTGATATTTACTACGAGTCTAATAACATTATGCATATTAAAAAAGCACTATGCCACCAAATGATGCAGCAAATGATTAGCTGAGCGGGTGAGTACCTTTTCAGATACTTTTCCTTTTGTTCTATAACTTGTATCTGAAAGGTTGATCCTGACCAACATGCAAGGAACACATCAATCGTATAATAAATGTTTATGGATAATATTTAATAAACACTCTGGTATTCTCATTAGGCTGTATAGGCCTATTCAAGACTTAATGGTTCATAAAATATGCAAAATTATAGAAAAAGTTTAGAGTATCATATGCATGACTCAATATTTCACCTTCCAAAAATATTTCCTAAAATCCCCTAATACTTATGATATGATATTTCCTTAATAGGCGGGCGCAAACAAACACACACACACACGCACGCACGCACACACACACACACACACACACGCACACACACAAACAAACACGCACAGGCGCATACACACACACACAAACAAACACAAACACACACACACACACACACACACACACACACACACACACACACACACACACAAACTTTTTTATAGGTAAGTTTATAGTTTCACTTTTATATAGGTAAGTGAAAAGTAAAAATAATTAAAATAGTTTATGAGTTAGTTTTCATCATAAATTAAACTATAATTTTGATTATTTCAGAATTCACTATTGGTTTGATGGCTGCACAGTGCTTTGTGTTTTTGATTGCTGGTTTTGAAACTTCTAGTTCTGTACAGAGTTATTGCCTATATGAATTAGCTGTCAACCAAGATATCCAGAAGAGAGTAAAGAAAGAAATTGATGAAGTAATTGACAAACACGGAGGGCTAACATATCAAGCAGTCCATGAAATGGAGTATTTGGACATGGTTATGTCAGGTAAATTTAAAACATTTGATATTGCTGAATAACAACTTACAAATAAGAATTTAAAAGTATTGCTCTTAGAAATTTGGGAGCAATATAAGTTTAATGAGAAAGGACAAAATATTATTCCAATTATTATTTAAATGATAAAGAAAACTAGACAAAAATCTGAATGCCCTGTGCAAAGAATTACATAATGTTTTAATATGTGTTTACTTACCAACATCAATCACCAAACAAAATAATTTTTCATAGGCTATCAATTTTAAGAAGATTGAGTTCACCTGTGGTATAGTGGTTTGCATAGCAACCTACAATACTAATGGTCGCAAGTTCGCTCGCACGGTGTCCCTAGGATTTTTTAAAGGGAGTAATTGCTATTCCGTCGCTCGGATAGGAAGTAAAATGGAGGTCCAGAGCCTATATGATGTCAGGTACTCGTTAAAGATCCCTATCCTAATTATAACTGGATAGGCAAAATTTATGACTCCTTCTGTAGCATCTAGCATCGTCCGATTAGCCTTAGTGGCATAAAGTGACGTTAAACTAACAAATAAACAACAATTTTAAGAAGATTATTTGCTGCTTTTGTAATTTTCGCAATTTACAAATCATTCTCTGTTTTGTGTTTTTTTTTATTTATAGTAGTTTTAATCTTAAACGTAAATAAATGCGCAAGTAAAAGTATTGGTAATACAGGGAATGTAAGTCAATATGTGTAGGCTAATATTGAATCAAGATCCCTTTCATATTTACAATTAACAATTACTCAGCACTGTCTTTATCTTTTTATCCTGTAGAAAATATTATCTGATAAATTGTTAATTTATTTTTTAAACAATTACAACTCTTTGCCATATTTCATTATCTCTTTTGTATATGAATCAATTCAAACAGAATTTTTTTATTTTTAGAAACAATGAGGAAATATCCAACCATACCATTTCTAATGAGGTATTGCACAAAATCTATCACTACTCCATTTGGCTACAAAATAGAGGCAGGTGATGCTATTATAATTCCTGTTTGGTCATTACACCATGATCCAGAATATTTTCCAAATCCAGAGAAATTTGATCCAGAACGATTTTCTGCAGAGAAGATAGATTCAATCAAACCACATACTTATCTTCCTTTTGGTGAAGGGCCAAGAATGTGTATAGGTAAGTATAGTAAACTGGCCACTTAGTGTAAAGCAAATACCAGAATTTTAACAAAGAACTCTCTTTTCAGGTATGAGATTTGGACAAATTCAAACTAAAGTGGGCCTTATTACACTTCTAAGGAAGTGTCGGGTAGAACCTTCTGCAGCTACTGATATACCTCTAGTAATGGGCCCTTCTCCTATGTTAACGTTTCCAAAGAATCCAATAGTGCTCAAATTAGTACACCAGTCTTGAACTGTAACATGGCTACACTATTATTTAGTGATTTTAAAATAAGAGTAAAATTAATGTAGCCAAGTTCAAAATAAATTATATATCTTCTTATTAATCTAAAGTGTTTAATTTATCATTCTAAATATAAATAATTCATATGTTGTATTGTAATTAAAACTTTTATGAAATTCTAATTGTATATTCTTATTTTCAATAGCATCATAAGTATTCTGTCAATGTTACCAAAATTTAACCAACCTAACTATATTATTAACCATTTTTTAATCAGAAACATGGTTTTGACTCACATTGTTGACAAATACTTCCTTTATGGACTCCAGATATAGAAAAGGCAGCTAATTTGATATTGAACTCTTAATTAGAGTAGTATAGTCTAGTTTAGATAGGTAGATAATAAAAAGTGGCAAAATAGGACCTGTGTTAACAAGTTTTCTTCTTTGATGGTGCTAGAACTCATGATGAGTCAGGGCCTCCGGCAGTTAGAGCCGCCAGTCTTCTCTATTTTGAGAAGCTGCTTTCCAATTTCTAATGCCAAGCATTTTTTCGGCATCTACTCCCACACAATCTAAAAAGAGCAGGAGAGGTCTACCAACCTTCTTTTTTCCAAAAATTCTTTCCTCGACGAGCATTTTTGGGACCTCATTATCATTTAGTCAAGCAATGTGACCAGCCCTTCACAAGAGACCAACCTTTATTAAGTTAACGACATCAGGCTCATTATATAAACTCATAACCTAAGCATATTTTTCAATCTCCATGCGCTGCCGCTAGCAAGTCTTAGGTCTCTATAAACAAAAATAAATCGTGCCCAGAGTTTTGAATTTTACTATTTCACGCCTTAAAATACCTCAAGAAGACTTAAAGGGAGTGGATAAATGAATATCGTAAAACATGATCTTAAAATTCAAGTTAAGACTAGTTTCCTCAGACTGAGGTCGACCATCTAATTCTCACAAGCTGCAGGAAAGTTGTCAATTTCAAATCAAAGATTTTAAAAAAAATAAATAAAAACAAAAACTAAATGATTTCACTTTTATATATATATATATATATATATATATATATATATATATATATATTATATATAATAGCAGAAGATATTCAGGTCATTGATAAAAGAAGTAGAGAAAAATAAGCTCATTTGCTAATGTTTTGTAAAAAGTAAAACCAAATCTAAAAATGCTCTCTAAACAAGCCTAATTTCAAATTTTCGCTTTGAAAAATATAAGTCAAAACACATTTTGAGACCGGCAAAGTAGAAAATAGCGAAATCTGACATATCAACTTTAGGCAAATAACCACCGAAATATAAGACCTATAAATATATGATAAATACGGTTCTATTCTAATGACTTCCAGATATTTTTATAATAATATTTTAATAATAAATATAGATATTTTATTCATATCGATGTTGATTATAGGAGAGTAGTATTAATCTGGAAGTAGGTTAGTATTAATCTGGCTTGGCAGATTATCTTTAATATTCTGTCACAGATCGTCTCGTGGGCTGAGAGACTATCCTGGAGTTAAATCAGCGTCTATAAAGTGGGTACCCTTAATTTAAAAATTATGAAGCAAGCCTGGCGGTTTAATATTAATGTAGAACCCTTAATTTTCACGACATACTCTCAATTACTATATACAATCTAAACTATTTAGATTAATTTAAAAAATAGGATTTATTAATAAATAGTTGGAGTATTTATTAATGAAAATTTAAGGTATTTACAGTCCTTTATTAATAAACTTCATAATTTTTTATCATAACTAAATCCATGATATGTTTTTAGATATGCATGAATAAAATATAAGACGATATGGTCCAATCCAAAAGTTAAATAAATAATAAATGAGTTTTTTTTAGGAGTTTCTTGATTTTTAAAATTCCAGAAACTCATGGATTGATTCTAAAGAACAATTTTAACATCAAAGTAAAAATTGAGTGTATGTACTTCCATTTTATTAATGCAAATGACTTTTACACAACTTATAAACATTCAGAATTGTTTTTAGTAACTGAAAACATTTCCAAGATTTTAAATAACTAATTTCCACAAGCCATTTAATGAACAGTAAAACAAGCGTCCATGGCTTCAGAATTAATGTTGATATTTTTTTTATTTTGATGTCATGAAATGTGTTTTACTCTTTCTACACTAACAAATGAAATATTGAATCAATTCATTAATAAATATATTATCTATTATAAATCTAAAAAAGCAAACTTTTAATTTAAATGCAATACTTTCTTTTTTTTTAATTGTTAACTGCAAGGTCAAGCAATTCTGACATATAATTTCAACTGAACTGCCATTCTTAATTTATGTTTAACTACCATTCATATTTCACTCAGCTAAATTCTGTAGCTAATATAGGATTTCTTTTATATCAGTTTCACCAGTTTTAGTCATCACGCTTTTTATATACTTAAATAATGCTTCCATTGGAGATGTTTTGTTTTTTTTAACGAATAAAACATTTTAAATGGCTTTCTATATTTTACTACTCGAGAAAGCATGAATATCATGGATATCTCTTGATTTCATATTTGTGGGATATGCTAGCATGTCTTTGCTTGTTGATGTCCTATTGTTTTCAGTTTTCTACCTTTTTTTTTTTTTTTTTTTTTCCGCATCTACCCAAGTGGGTCATTAGCTGTTCCATGATATTTACAATTTCAGTTATGTACAATGATTACTAATTTACAATTTCAGTTATTTACAATCATTACTTATTTGCAAGATCAGTTGTGTACAATGATTACTTATTTACATGTTGTACATTATCTTATTTACATTTGCATTTTATTACATTTTGTTTCATAATTTTGTTTTATACAGTTTTGTAAACATTGGTTATATTAAATGGACAATTTTGATCTCTTTTAGGAATTTGAATACATTGTCAATTTTTTCTTCCTCGTCCGACTATGCTTCGGTGATAGTGGGTGGTATATTATGTTTTGTTCTGGTGTCAGAGTATAGGCTACATGATGTTACAATATGTTTTAGTCTTAGTGTTGTTTTACATGGTTCACCATATGGGGTTTCGAAGCCTCACATTAGGTATCCGTGTATGATGGCTGCATGTACTATTCTTAATCTTGTTAAAATCACTTCTTTAGTTCTCGATTTTCTAAATGAGGATTTCCATGGAAAAATGTCCTGTTTGATTTTTTTTAGTTTATTCATAGCCCGAGCCCACTTCCTTAGCCACTGTTCTCCTAAGGCCTTCTTACTCCAACGTTTCCAGTAAGTCGGTGTTATATTAATTATTGAGGTCCCATTTGTCTTATTTCTGGCTAGGTTTGCAGCCCTGTCTGCGGCTTCATTTTCAGATATACCACAATGTGAGGGCACCCAAGTAAGCACAATTCTTCTATCTCGCATTTCCCAAAGACAGTTATTTATTTTTCTAGCAATTTCATTCTCCGAGATCCCTTCCGCGATGGTCATTAACTCCTTCTAGTCCATAGCTAGAAGGGCATGTCTTATGTTTTCTGATTTTATTATTAATAAAGCTTGGTATATGGCAAACAGTTCTCCTGTGAAGAGTGGCAAGTATTTTGAGGGTTCTTTCAGAAGCCGAGTTATATTTAATGCTTCCATAATCCATCTTGCTCCTGATTAGTGTTCGATATAGCGTGAATAATGTTTTCCTATCGGCCCTCCAGTTCGTTCCAGAAACAGCTTTGAGAATGTTTAAAAGTTTTAGGCAGTCTGTTCTTAGTTTGTTTAAAAGGAATGTCCATCTCATCCATCTCATATTCCAAGGAAACGGACATTTACCACGAATGATAATGCTTTTCCTTTTAGTAATAATTTAGGGTTTTCAAAATATTTTCTTTTCCTGCAGAAATAGACGCAAGTTGATTTAGTGGAGGAAAAACTGAAGCCATTGGTTGAAGTCCATTGTTCAAGGGATTCTAAGATTGCAGCCATTTTCCATTCAACAAACTTTATTGATTTGCTTTTTATAAGTATTGTAAAGTCGTCTGCAAACAAGGTACAAATAGCTGGTTTTTGGATAATGTTTACGATATTGTTAATTGCTATTAAGAAAATGGTAGCACTGAGGACGGATCCTTGCGGTATTCCATTTTCTTGGGCGAAAGTATCCGAAAGTTCTTCACCAATTTTGACTTGGAAAACTCCCCTTCTCAGGAAGTCGTCAACATATACACTATAACATTGTTTTTTAACATGAATTAATAAAGGCCTTTTCAGGATGCCTTTATGTTGTATGAAAACGGTTTGAACTGCTAATAAAAATTGTCCCATTTAACAAATCTCAGCTGTGCTTCTTAAAACATGTAATTTCTTTCCTGCATTACCCACCTTACTTTCACTTCGTACCTCAAAGTAGTTAACGCATCTTCTTTCACCTGCTTTTGGCCATTTAATATGTACTAATCAGTATTTTTTCTTAAAATGTTAATTTTTTTGAGCTAAAATTTTAAAAATATGGATTTTTCTTTCATCCTTCTTTAATCTGAATATAATAAAATTGACTTATCAGAAATAAAATATTCTAGGCCCCCCATCCTCACGATTTTTTTCATGAACCTAATCTACGATATGTACAAATTATGATAAAAATCATTTTGTAATCCAGAAATGACCAGAAGTTTAACTTTTTGACCATTCAATTAAATTTCACCTCAAAAATCCATTAAGGAATAAAATCTTATGAAATTGATACTAATATTATATAAAATATGACCAAAACTGGTCATACCAAGTCATATAGACCAAAATTATATGGATAACAAGTTCAGACCTTACCTCGATTTATCCATCAAATTAGAGACATTTCAGTATGACCACTGAAAATGAATATATTGCAAAGAGTAATATTTGTCAGCACCGATGAGGTGAGGGCAAGGGACATGTTTGGATTAACTCAGCCTCCCGAAAAAGGGGCCAGACTAACATGATCTTTCAGGTTCTCTACTTGAACTGGGAGTCATTTTTTATTGAAAGATCTAAAATTCATGAAATGGGTTTTGGCCAGCTTTTCGAGTCAAATATCAAATACCCATGCTATGTGGGTGGTTCAAAAATGGCATGTGGCATAGGGTCCAACATGGATCTTTGTAATTTATATTGCTTTATAAATGAGTATGTTTATCGTTTTCTACTGATTAAGAATTATACCAAATTAATAATTTGAGTATATATATATATATATATATATATATATATATCTAGATTGCGACTTAGAGAGAGATAAATCCAAATTAAAAAATCATTTTTTATTTGTTTGCACATGATTTTGCAGATGTTTAGCTCATTTATTAGTTTATTTTGAACTTTACACAGTTAGTAACATCCTGAAAGTTTAAATTTACTCATTAAGGTGTCGCCTGCAGTGATACAAATCTGTTGTCATGTGCAAACAAATAAAAATTATTTTTCTAATTAGAACACTACACTCTGTACACTTCAACCAGAGAATTATAATAGACAGGATAATTATTTCTATTAAGAATATCTTTCAAGAATTGAAAAATGTCTTTAACCTTAATTTTGCAGATCATTATAATCACGGGCATAAATATGATTTCCGAGATCCTAATTCTTATTAAAAATATGAAGCTGTGCATGTATGCCTATGTATTCCATAGAAAATAATACTTGATATTTCAACATGTTCTACTCAAAAATACGAAACAAAACTAAGCTTTTTTTTTTTTGGGGGGGGGGCATGTATGTAACAAGGCAGGGAAAATAATTCATTCACAAAAATATATAGAGCTTGTCTATTATCAAATCAAAATTAGATTTAAAGGATTTTACATGAATTATTTATACACCACTTAGGTATTAGAAAAAAATTAGTTTATACCGTTTCCTACACGAGGACTATGACATGTCACTTTCTATTATTTTGCCCCCTGATCATAATTAGTTCTGAATGAAAAAGTTCATCAATATGAATATTAAAATGTGAAATCAAATTAATAACCATGACCACATCAACCATAACTATGCTATTCCTTCTTAACAATTACTGATTCTTTCTGTTTTATTAATGAGATAAGTATTGCACTCTATAACTCTTTCCTTTAGATCAGTATTTAATTTTTATATAATTAAAAAAAATACACAGGTTTGACATAACAATAAAATTTTATATATTTTTAATTGTCTTGATAAGTTAGATACATACATATATACAATGAAATAAGAGGAACATTTTCTAAATAAACATTGGAAAATATCTGAAATCATGAACAAACTCAGCTCAAACTTTCCATCCTTGCTATTGGATCATCGTAAATAGTAGAGAGTTGCACTTTAGGTCCAACTAAATCTCTTATATTATTAAAGTGGTACTTTATCATTGCAGGTCGTTCTACAGACAGACCCCAAGCAATGACATTTACATTTGATGGGAGTCCAAGAGTAAGTAACATTTCAGGTCTAAACATTCCTGAGTTCCCAACCTCTATCCATTTTTGTAGACCATTGTGGAAACAGAAGATCTCCATACTAGGTTCTGTATAGGGATTGTAGGCAGGCTTAAATTTAACTTTATCAAAACCAATTTTGCTAAAAAATTGGTTGATCACACCAATTAAATCACCTAAAGACAAATCGTAATCTGCTATTAATCCTTCAATTTGGTTGAACTCAGCCAAATGTGTGGCATCTAATGTCTCATTTCGAAAAACCCGATCAATACTGAACATTTTAATCGGTTTAAACTCTTTATTATGACAAAGATTATACAAAGTTCTCGCACTATTAACTGTTGTATGAGTTCTGAGTATATTTTTTTTGGCCTCTTTTATATCCCATTCATACTGATAACCAATAGAACCATAAGCACCCTTACTGTGAACAGTTTCTACTCTTTTACAAACTTCTTCGGGTATAACATCAGTTTCTTTAGGTTTTTGAAGAAAGAAAGTGTCATGTGCATCCCGGGCAGGATGTTGCTGAGGTTGAAATAATGCATCAAAATTCCAAAAGGAACTAGCAACATAATTAGATGTCCACATTTCAGTATATCCAAGTTCAAGAAATATTCTCCTAAATTCATCTCGAATTTTGAGTAAGGGATGTAGGTGACCTCTAGGTGACTGAATGCCCATAGCATCAAAATTGTAAGGCTTGAATGTTTTTGTTTTCCAAGATCCACTACTTATCATATCAGGTGTCAACTCCGTTTCACCTTTTTCTAGCGTTAAAGAAAAGGAAGAGCCTTTTTTCACTTTATAAACTGTTAAGGAACACTCCTTAATTAATTTTCTTTTCTTATAATCTGTTTTGTTTGCAGCACTAACAGAAGTAAAATCATTGTTCTTGATGTTTTCTAAATCAATTTTAACACTATCTACAATATTATCTACTACTGTGGATACTGTATTATTTGATTTATCAATTTTAATCCAACCATTTGCCATTGCCTTGCTAAAACCGATTTTAGCATTGGGCACACTCTTCATAACATCAGGCAAAGGGGCATTGTTATTATTCACTAAATAATTAAAAACCTGTACTTCATAACTCCCACTATTGACAATTGCATGACCTTCATCAGTTAGTTCCCAAGTAACTTGGGTCTCTGTTTCAGTTTCTATTAGTCCCTCTCTAGCACTGAGACTCTTAATTAGACCAATAACTGAATTATGAACCAAATTCAACAATGATGAAAGTTCCAAGCTGCTTATTTTTTCTTTTTCGTTTAATAATCTCAAAACTTTAAGAAGTTGTTCATTTGTATCTCCAGACATTGTATTGAGAATACGTTAAGTTTGATTTCAATGCAAACGTAACTCAATAGAGAAATACACCTGTAACCAACTATAACACTTATCTAACGTAACCTCCTTGAACGTGGAACAGCATGCATGTAAACTTGATCCACTTGAGCTTTTTATTGAACTACTTATCTTTCAATTTAAACATTAATATAGTGGTTCTCAAACTTTTTTTTTTCGCACCATTCCCGATATATTTATTGTCGTCCCCACCCCATTAGATGTATATTACTGTGCATTTTTTAAATATAAAACTTTAATTTTTACTGACGAACATTCCTTTTATTTTGTTTTTAAGGAAGCATCACTTTAAAGATCAATGCCTATCATCATTAGGGGACAGGCAAGGAAACCGTCTGTCATTTTAGGGAGCAATTTTTAAAAACAACTCTAAGACTTGCGCCCCCCTACCCATACATCGCCTACCCCTTTGGGGTCACTACATCGTCACTTCGAGAGCCTCTGCATTGCTGTATTAATATAAAAAAATTACTGTAATACTTCCTTAAAAGCTTTCAGAACTGAGAGTTGCTGCCTATTTTAATATTTTTTATTAAAGATTAAGCAAGATTTTTTTTTTTAACTTTAAATATTTATTTCCGCCTATCACTATCTGATTATCACTCTCTGGATATAGCCCCAAAATGACTATGGAGTGTATTAACTGTGGCCCAGATCTCTTAAGCGCGAACGGTAGTCAAAACCTAAGGTTAATCCAAAAAAGTAAAAATGTGTCAGGAACAATTAGAGACACTCTTATAGAACTCTTCCCTGAGCAACAGAAAAAAAAAAAAAAAAAAAAAAAACTGAACCCAATGAAAACGTAGGCATTTCAAAGAGGCATAAAACTTTTCCTTAGTGTACTTCCTACTTATTCAATATGTGGGAAACTCGCCTCGCTATGGGAGTTGTATGATAGTTTGAATAACAGAATAAAATTTAAAATATAATAGTAAAGGAAAAAGTAGAGCACAATTAACCATACAATCGTTAAAATTCGGTTTTAAAATCGCATTAGTAGTAAGATTCGAGAGCTGCAGAGTCTGCCGGAAGAAGTCCACTTTTATGGAGTGTTGAAATAGAAAAGATAATCAATGAGTACCTACATTGCGAAAAAAAAATAACAAATATGGTGAGGTGCTTTATGCTTTATCAGATGGGTCAATATCGTCTCCACATTGGTATCTGCATACAAATCTACCGGGGGTGATCTAAACGAAATAATGTCCGCAAGGAACATAAATTCAGTGCTCAGACACACCCCTTGTACACGGTCTGGGAGTCCAATAGAACTACCTGACTAGTCGCAAAAATGGGCGATTTCATAGCAAGAAATCAACTGATCGTGATTAACGAACCCTCTGCCATCCCAAAGTTTTCTGGGGTTGTGGAGCAGAGTTGGAATGATCTTAAGATTCCCATGCCAGTGCTGACAAGTTGCATTTCTAATTGGAACCTCAGTTGCTATAAGAGCTTCGACCACATTGCGATACAAATCGGCCTGGTAGATAAACCAGGATGTTTCCACGGTTTCATCAATTGTTTTGTCATCCAAATAAACGACTGGAGTGTCTTCAAGTGCTTTTTGGAGAATCTTGTAGCTGATGAAAAATGGGAAGAGGTTGAGATAGACGGGTCTGGAGTACAAAATGGCCAGGATTACTAACATAATTCGAGATACATCCGAAAACTCCCTGGTTAAGGCAAGAGCACGGCTATTCCCAAGATGAAAGACGGCCTAAACTGTCCTAAAGAGAGACCTCTAAAAGGTCCGACGGTCACATCTGAGGTGCAGGTGCGACGAGAGGCGCGCTGCTCTTCGAGATGAGTATTAGTCGAAGATCAGGGTCTACCGAAAAGAGGTTCGCTCAAAAAATCAGAAGTCCTTGTACAACTTTATAGTTAAAGAGTCTCCAAAGAACCCAGATGGTATTTCATGTTGGGAACTATTGCAGTTTTGAATTTTCAAGATGCCAATCCAATCTAGGATAGTGAAAACGACGGTTTTATGAGACATACCACGGTATACCCGCCAGGAACGGATCCAAGGGATATGATCATGATCTTCATATCGCCGTGGATAAGCATAAAACTAATCATTCTCCAGGACTTCATACGGATATCTTGAGGAACAGAATCCCATACATTGAAAATGTTATTTTAGAGGTCTTTGCTAAATGCCTAAAAACGAGATACTTTAGAGAACATGGCCACGACCTGCACTGCACTTGACGGAATAAGGGCCAGAATGCTGAGGACGATATGCTGAACCACGGGAATTTATTTCCTCACTGAGCAAGTGTTCCCTGAGCTGGTGAACAAGTGAAGAAGACAGTCTGAAAATAGAACTTCCTTCAGGTATAGTTCTTGGCGAACTAGGAGGAGCTAAAGAAGAGGAAAAATAGTCATGCTCAACATCCTACTACTGCTAATACTAGCATTACCTGTGAGGCATGGATGAGAAGAAATATAATAGATGATTTAGTTAAATAAAAATTTAGTCTGCAATCAAGTACCAAGTGGAAGACAATCTTCTATATTAGGGGATGTATATAAGAAACTATAGAACTGGAGAAACTGACATCATCCTCGACAGACTCCACTACCATTAACTTATATGGTTAGGAATCACGAAGCGCGTAGTTCAGTTATATAATAATAAAAACTTCTAAAGCAATGGAAAATCTAGTTGTTTTACTGAAGCATTGAGTCCGAATTATAGTTATAGTTTATTATGTATGTAGGTGAAAATACTACATATTGGCCATCGATAACTTCAATTAAAAAATGATAAGATAAGCATTATCAGCAAACATCTCTGATAATGGCTGCACTATTTGAACCAGCCGTATGTTAGCTACCAGTAGGTGGAGTTAACTACGCCTTGACGCGAACTGGTGGCTGAAGCCTTGAGCAGTCCATTGGCAGTGGGGGGAGACAGCGGTGCAAAGTGGCCTATAGACCTGACATCGTCAACTTTCCGTTTCAAAACAGGTCAGTGAACATAAAGTAAAGTCAGCTATACGTTTATGGGCGTACAAAAATAAATTTACTTTTAATTATTTACTTTATTTTTCATAAAAATATATCACCAGCTATCTGCAAAGTCATAACACAATATATTCCGTTTTTTTTAAGAAGATTCATTCAAAGAATTAATTTTATGATAATGTCCGTTATTCGAATTACTACCAATAGATGGTTGCCAAAATAATTAACACCATTTTTCATAATCACATTTAGTTATGGTATTGTATGAATAAAATTGATAATTAAAAAAAAAATGTTTTAGTCAGAAAATACATTGCTCCTGCAACATATAAACGATATTTAGATATGTAAATGTGTATTTTATACTATTTTAATTTCTAAATTGTTCTTCAATATTCAAAATAGAGGTAACTAAAGATTATAAAAATAAATAAAAATTAATAAAGACGATTGGTCCTGATTTTAAATTCTAGTGATTCACATTTTCTTTGATGGGAAAACTGGCATTAATTCTAAAAATAAAGTGAAAGGCTATTATAATTTTGAAGTGATAATAATAGTTATTTACCAGTCCAAACACCTCAACACTGTGTATATGCTGTTCGTGTTTAGGAATAATTACACAAGTAAAGAATAGCATAGCATCCTCTGCAGTGGTTTGACACATCCAACAGGTGGACTAAAACAAATATCAGCCGCCAGTAGACGGCAGCATTACGATACCAATAAAATATTATGTACACTTTGTGTACTAAAATAAAAATAAAATGGAATAGACCATTTTTTTATTAAAAATATGACCACCAAAATTGAGGAATATCAATTTTAAATCTTAAAATAAAATATCATTAAAATTTATAATTTATAAAAATAAACTAATGATCCAGAGAGAAAATCTCCCTCTCCCATCACATAAAATACCTAAAATCTTACAGGGCCTAACTTACTTTAATCATATTGAAGTATACTTTTACTTGAAATAACATTTTTACATGAAATATCATAAAAGCACAAACTACAACTAAAATCTAGCGCGAAATACTTCTTGGCAATGTCTCAAATCATAGTTTATTCCTGGCAGAAGAATACGAAAATAGAATTATCAATAAACATACCCTGAATGAGATCTTGCACGACCCGTAACATCTTCATGCTACTATAAATAAGTCTGATGTTACATTATTTCAATTATCATTTTTAAATAGAAAAAAGACGAGCAAACATTAAAATGTTATTGCAGTATTTTTGTTTAAATTTTATTTATTTTTCACTTTAGACTAAAAAATAAATATAGTAATCAAATAATAAATTTCTGCCAACAATAAATCCAAGAATATGATTAAAATCATGAATGAAAAATATTACACGTTCAAAAGAAAAGAGTGCTAAGCATAATATAGAGATGAAAATAATATTACCCTATTTATAATATCATCCAAATCATTTTTTTTTTTTTCCAGCCATGATCACTGCATTTTCCTTAATCGTCATAATATTATGGCTACTCTACAGATATTGGGTTTCCAATTACAAATACTGGGACGAAAGAGGAGTACCATCGATACCCGGAAGATTTCCTTACGGTAGTGACCTCAACTTTACATTATTTAAAAAGTTTTTAGGAGAAGTGTTCCAAGAGGTAGTTATTAATAAAAATGAAAGGAAGTATGTTGTCATTATTAGAAAATACCTTAGTGTTTTTGTTTCAGATGTGTCAAAAATTCCCTTCATCACCTTACTTCGGTATTTATTTGATGAGAAAACCGGTCCTGATCATCAAAGATCCAGAATACGCTCAGATGGTGTTAGTGAAAGAGTTTTCCTCCTTCAAAGATAGGCTTTTCGTTAAATTGTAAGCTACTTTATTCTTTTTTTTAAATTAGTAGTAAAGATTATTTCTTTCTCTCTTTCCTTTTAAGGCAAACAGGTTCATGATTATTTCATGTTAAATGGGTTATTGCCGATTAGTCATTTCTTTCGTAGGTTTGGGCAAGCTTATAATTTTTTAAAAGAATACGTTTTCCCCTAAATTTAGAAGATGGTACAAAAAAATTCTAACAGCTTCTGAAGGGCAACTACCTGTAGAAAATCTTAAAATTTACTTCAGTCACTGGAACAAAGTTTTAAAGAAATCATTTTACTTCATTGTAGTTCTTGAAACGGTAATTTCTTTTACACCATTAGTTTATTTATCCGGTAAGTTTGTGATTGATGCCATAACCTTGTTGAGATTGATAATTATTAGGGCACTAGATTGTCCAACATTAGATCACTCGTTCTACTAATGCTAAATATTTGTTCCTCCATTGTATTTTAGTAAGATGAGTTTTTTTGAGGTATCAACATTTTTTATTCGCTATTCAATATAATTGACAGCTTATTACATCTATTTATTTTTTTTTAGATTAATGTACAAATATATATTATTCTTTTTAGACCTGAATCTGACTTGCTTTCACAACATTTATTCAACTTGGAAGGAGATAGGTGGAAAGCTCTCCGAAACAAACTGAGTCCAACTTTTACGAGTGGAAAAATGAAGACCATGTTCCCATTGTTTCTTAAAAGTTCTGAGGTGCTATTATTTTAATTATTGTTATAGTAGTTCTAATTTCCTTAGGGTGATTAATTGCAGTTTAAGAGATCAGGGACGGGATGTACAAGCTATGGATGCGACATCGATTTCGATGTTTTTAAAACATCTATGTTTTGACTAAAAAATCGCAACCGATGTTTTCTATACATGTTAACATTGATTTTTTCTTTCTTTCTTTTTAATAGTTCTCAAGCATAGCTCTCTGTAAATGTAAGCTTGAAAGGAATAGATAAAAAAAAAGCAAATGTGATAAAGAGGAGATAAACAACAACCAATCAGGGCTCATGGAGTTTGGCGTACCAGAACCTTTCTTCGGTTTCCATTTATACAGTAAAAAGTGGCGGGTTTAAAGGTGAATTACACCAGAGTCGTCGTTTTCTTTATCCAAGGGAGATTCCAGGGGGGGGGGGGTCACGAGGGTCATGACCTCCCTTAAATATTTACGGTATTAAAATTTTGTTGTTAAAAAAAAAAAATACTGCACTTACATAGCTACAAAGTCCTAAATGTAACACTTTTGGTTGTATAAATCGCAATCGTTCTCAATGAAACGAAATAATATCGTAAAAAAATTGAAAACAAAAGAACTGTGAGGCAAAAGGCAACACGTTAGTGTGAGATCGTGGGGGGGGGGGGGGGCTTGACCCCCTTCAACTTTGCAGCTAAATCCGCCCCTGGCTTTAACTTCGATGTTTAGACTGAAGCAAAGATGGTTTCAACATCGATGTTTTTGCAAAATACATTATACAAAATGAAAGAAATTATTTTAACATTGATGTTCTGCTAAAAACATATTTTACCATCGATATTTTCCAAAAACCAAGATTTTTTAAACATCGATATTCTGAAAAAAACAGAGAAATATTTTAACATTGATTTTTTACAAAAACAAAGATGTTTTCAATACTGATGTTTTGACATTAATATAGATTTCGATGTTTTGACAAAAACATAGTTATATTTAATATTGATGATTTTACAAAAAACGTAATTATTGACATCGATATTTTGATTAAAAATAGCTATGTTTAAAATCGTTATTTGGATAAAAAAAAAGATATTTTTAATATTGATGTTTCGGAAATATCGACATTTATGTCGCTCTCAACTATATTTCTTTGGAAATGACCTAGCCAACTTATTGGCTAAACGCACTAGGTGCTTATGTTGTTTCAGACTGATTGTCTCCTGATTACATTTTATTTCTAAATTATTTGCGTGTATCCTGGGCTGCAGATGTGACTTAGTATTTTCTATTCGAATACTCTAAAACTCTTATAATTCGCTGCTCATCTGCACCCCATCCATATATATCGAGGATTGTTGAGTTTTCTGTAAATAGTAATCGAAAACAAAAATCTAATGTTCATAGAAATAAATATTTATTTGTTGTCATACAGCAGGTATACTACGCAGAACTATTTCTTGATTGAGACCGAAGATGGTTATTTACTAGTGTGCCTATTTGGCTTAATTTTGATATAACTGACATTTATCACAGAAATTGAGGTTTTATAATATAAAATGAGGGTCCATGAGACCTTAATTAGGGTATACAGGTGAATATGGTTTCAGGAGGTTTAGATTAGAGTTTAATTCTTTCTGCTCTCCTTGAATAAAAAAACCTCATCACCCTCACGTTTAGCGCTATACCAATTATCAAGAACACATCTGAAATTAGTGAATTTGCGAAAATTCGGAATCAGGTAGGAAGCCGTCTAGAGAACCAAAAAAAAACAAAAAAAAACTGGCAAGTGGTAAATGTTTCACAAAACTGCTTTAGAGTATTTATTTATTTTTTGTAACTTTTTTTTTTGTAAGAACGTTTTTATTTATGTATCCTGCATTAATATTACAATAATTTATTCGCGGATTCGATAACTAGGGTATGCACGTCGTATTAAAATGTATTAGTCCAAGTGATAGACAATTTTATTTAATATTATATAAATAAAATTTAATACTTTTCAGGCCTTTGATTCACTGCTTCAATCTCAAGTCGATTGTATAATTGATGTGAAAGATTTGGCTTCAAGGTATACTACGGATGTCATTTGTAGTTGCGCTTTTGGTCTAGACACAAATGTCATGGAAGACAAAAACAGTGATTTGATTAAACTTGGAAAGAATATTTCAACAATAAATTTAAAACTTCTCTTGGCATTTTTAATGACAACTACTTTTCCGAAATTTCCGGAATATTTCGACTTCAGGTAGGTTAAAAGGTTAAAAGATATAGTTTATTGTTGTAAGTAGTTCAGGGTAAAATATCATTTATTTTACTTACTAATTTTCAGAAATTAAATTTTTAAAAATTAGTCCATCTTCAGATTTTTTTCCTTCTTTACAACAAAAGAATCGGAAAATGATCAGCACTTTAAGGCATTAGTAAGCTATTGTTTTAGACTGATTCATTTTTCAAATAAGAATAATTAAACTTTCATCAATTAAAGGAAGAATCTAAATTTTATTGGTTTTGTTCTTTCAACCGTCACACTTTTTCAAAGGATTTGTATTCAACATCGTGATGGTATCAACCTTATATCATCATTAGCCTAAAATTAATAATAATAAAAGTCTTTATTCATAAAATAGCACAATTACATAATCACAATAATATTTACAAGCTGAAGACAAACATCATGGTAATTACCGTCTGAGGGGAGACAAGCAAAAGCTTAAATTGAAAAATAATAATAACAAAAAATAAATAAAATATGAATAATAATAATAATAAAATAAAATAAACATAAAATAACATATGTTTCTATCTTTTTACAGATTAATATTCTTCAATGATATAATAACTGAGTAACACAAAAACTATTTTACTACAACTTAAAAAAAATCTTTTATTAATTCATACCTGTAATACCGGGCCTCTCTACAATAGCCGACAAGACTATACCAGTTTTTGCCGTTCAAATAAACTTCAAACTCTACCTTACTGAATATGGTTTTATTAAAATATTTTAATGTGATTTCGTTAAGAATAGGGCAAATTGCAATCAAATGGAAACTGTCTTCGTCTTTCTTAAGGTTACATAGCGAACACCATTTATTTGAGGCAGAAAAGGTATATTTGTTTAAATATAATAGTTCTCCCCTTACTTTGAATATCCAGCTGATCATTACTGAGTCAAGTATAGCATCACTGAGCAAAGCCGGCAAAGGATCTAGCTGTTTATGTATAGTATGGTGTAGGCTTTTTTGCGCTGCTAATTTATATTCCCTTATCAAACCTATTTTTATTTTATCAACAATCTTCCGTACATTAAATTCAGCGTTCTCGAAATAGTCTAATAAAATGTTGTAACCATTGCACAGAAGTTTCAAATTTTCGAGAAAAAAATATTTTTCTTTTTATTATTTCCCTGGCTAATATATTAGGATATCTGTTGTTAGGCATCAAAAGACATTTCTGAATATATTTCAAGTGCAATTTCACCGTTTAAAGGAAGGTAAGTTTGTTTCTAAATATAAGAAGTAGTTAGGGATATTACGAGGAAGTTTAAATACTTTTTTGAAGAAAAATTTTAATAGTAATTCAACCTAATTGTAACAGTGTCTACCCCAACATTGCGCTCCATAGCACACAACGGCTCTGCTCACTGCATTATAAACATTCACTTTAACTTGAAAAGGAACGGACCTGTTTAAATTTATTTTGATTAAAATTGTTTAATGCAGATTTTGCTTTTGGGATTCGTTCTTTAAAATGCTTATCTTAGTAAAGATTTTGCGAAACTGTAATTTCTATGTATTTGTAGTTAATAACCGTTTCGATTTATTCATTATTTAGTAAAAATGTTTCATTTTTGGATATTCTACCGCTTTTTATAAAAACCATTCTCTTTGATTTTGTCAAATTAATTTTTAAATTCCATTTTAGAGAATTTATCATAGTTTGCAATGAAGGCTTATGTGTTTCAAGAAGGACTTTGTATTTATTTTCTGACATAAATATACCACTTCCTATTAAATTTTTGGAATTTCTCAAAATTTCAATTTTTTTAATGACAGAAATTAAAACTGGCCTCGGTTTAGAGCCGATTTTTCCTATTCGCTTAACGAAATTAAGTTCGCGTTTTCGCGTTTTTAAAGTGAAGACATTAGGTATTACATAAATCTAAAAGATTATTTTGCAGTTTTTCATAGCTTTCTTCTTCAGACTCATCCATTCCAAATAAAATTACATTATTTCGTCTCTGGATTGAGTTTATTATTATTTTTTATTTAATACGGCCTTTTTTTTTTTTTTAATATGGCCTCTGTGTTTTCTCTTTTTAAATCCTGATATTTATATTCTACAAAGGCTTTGATATTTATTTCTTTTTTGATTATATCTTCTACGTCTTTTTTAATTTCAATCCTAAATTCTTCTTTAAATTTAGTTAAGAAATTAATAAATTCTTCTCTATCGAAAGACATTTTTATGAGGATTAAACAAACAGAATAGTTATATCAATTATTTGTTTGTAACCTGTAGTGTATTTGTAACCTGTGGGTTGTTTATTGAGAATGCTGGCTAACTTAGGGTTCTTAGCCTTGTCTCTTCTTGTCCACTAGATAAAATGGGTCCTTCCATTGAAATCAAACTGTTTTATTTCTACAGACATTTTTATTCTACAGACGAAACTACAGCACCAAAGGTCTCCAAATTTCGCTTACTTCTTCTGTGACAATTTATTTAACCAAAATTTTATAGAAAATAGTTGACATTAAGTAATAAGTTAAATGAAAAACTTACACGGCCTCCATGTTTGTCTCTTGACTGCTAATGCCGGACTCCGTTAGCCTCAAATTAAAGGCTTGGTTTATCTTTTTAAACGCCTGGAACACATATGACCTTATCTTGAGAATTATTCATATAAAAAAATTTGGTAGCGAGAAGATAAAAGCTTACAATAAAGTATATGGATAGGATATAAACTACAACTTTGTAACTTCGAATCCTTTACTGCATGAAATTAAATGTTCATTTTTTAATGATTATGAAACATGAACTTTTTTTTTTTTTTTTTATCTTTGGCTAGATGTTCTCCAGAAAATGAGGAGAGCCAGTTATTTGTCTACAATCTAGTGAAAGAAACCATTAAGCAACGAGAGGAGAACAATATCAAGAGGAAGGATTTTCTCGACCTTTTAATTCAACTAAGAAACAAAGGAAGTATCGATGGTGAGCAGGAAGCAGTATCAGATGAAAACATGCCTCCTTTCGGTTAGTTATATCAATAATAAATAATTTAAAAAATCTTGTGCGATGCACACAACACACAACTTTCACTTACCAACTTGGTTAGATTAGAAATTGACGAGATTTGTCAAAGGGCATTCCTCAAAGTTACACGTTTTTCAAAATTCATTTACTTATTTTTGTTTGTATTTTCTCTCTAAAGTACACTAAATTTTGTTATTATTATATAGAAGTTTTTACTTGTGATGATTCGGCAATGCAAGCATAATACTCCATCGCATCTGATTTTATAATTCTCCATGTAGCTGTTAAAAATTCATGTAGATACCATGAAACAAATATTTTTCATTAAATGAACAGAACGTCTTTAATTATAAAGCATTGGTCTGTCATTAAAGGCATACTGCGCATGCGTGAGCTCAACGTTTTTTATGAGTTGACGGAATATTTTTCTTTTTTTCTCCTGTTTATGTTTACTTGATTTTTATATTTCATATTTAGCCATTTCTTATTTTTAGGCGAAACGAGAAACATTTAATTTCTCAATAAAAACAATAACAAAGGTACTTTATAGGAAAACAAAAAAGGCCCCTTCCCCATTTAAGCGCCTTTAGATCATTTAAATAACGATAAAGCTTACCTGATATTAAAGAATACTTGTCCTCATTGAACTTGACAAGTTTGATCATAATCATTGAGGCAGTTTTTGAGAAAATCGAAAAAAACGTTAAACTAGGAAAAACTTGTATTAAATAAAGTATCCCCTCTGTTTGATCAATGTTTATGAAATTTTCGCTGGGATATCGGGTTCATTTACATACATCAAATACCCAGTTTGATCAAAATGGTTAAAACTGTTTTTGAGAAAATCGAAAAAAACGTGAAAAGTTATTAAATAAAGTACCCCCTCCGTTTGACCAATTTGGTCAAATTTGTAGATATTGCTGGGGCGTACTCAGCACGAAATTTTGGGTGATCATGAGCCTCTGTCTCATAATCACTTGGCTGACAAATGTTTTAATGAGATTATTAGCTTGGATTAAGAAGGACTGCTATATAAATAACCTAAAGCGTTATGTTATGGGTATAGTGACTATCTAATTGCATTATTAGCTTAAAAATACATGAAAATTGAAAAGTCAAAATATATGGGGGGCCTCTTTTTTTTTTTTTTTTTTTCATTTATTCAATTTTCTACAGGTTTATAAATGTTGATGATTTTTTGCGATATACAAGTATTGTGGTAAGTTCGGCATATAAATCGGATAGTGATTTTAGATCTATGAATTTTGACACAAAAGAAACAAACTAAGCGCCTGCTGCTCAGAAAGGCAACTGCTACATAATATGCCCCGGCAATTCCCTCACATTTCTGCATTGCCTTACTCAGTCTCTACTGCTTGACACTGCCCATGTTGCGGGCTAGACAATGCATTAATCATCATATGTATTATTTCTTCAAGGCCTTTTTTTATAACTTCCTTAATAGTTCATCAAAGAGACATCATTTTAAAGCTTTCCTTAACCGCTACACAGGAAAAATGTACAAATCGCTCATATCGCCTCATTGGTGGATCCAGGCTGTGGGGGCTGCAGCCCCTCCCTTTGAAAAAATTTTCGTCATTCAAAGATAGAATTTGACTTTCCTTAATGTAAGGAAACAAGTTAAAGAACAAATAATGTAGTAAGTACAAGTAGAATTTTAGTTGTGGGAAAGGAACATAAAGGTAAAAAAGCTGATTAGCAGATCCAAATGAAGGGCAGTGGGGCTGCAGCCCCCCCCCCTTTAGGACTGCAGCCACCCCCTTTACGATCGGTTGGATCCGCCCATGTATCGCCTTCGATTTAAAAGCGCAAAACCGCGGTTTTTACGAGAAAATTGTAGTACAGGTTTCTAAACGGTGTCAATCTTTTCAGGTTTTCAAGGAGAACATTTTCGGTTGTATACATTGTTTCGATTAACCCTCTCGTTTCCGAGTTGTAAGAGACAAACTGCAATGCTCAGCGAAAATGGTCGCAGGGCTTTTTCGAAGGTGTCATTTCTTCAGTTTTTCGAGACGAACATTTTTGTTTTTAAACACTTTACCGATTGTCGCCGTCGTTTTCGAGTTTCAAGGAAAAAGATGTGATTTCAGACAATAAAATCACCGCACTCGCTTTTCGCGAACACATTTTTTGTGTATTTTAGTATTTCGTATTCTAACCTGATAACAAAGGAAGGGAATTTTGGAGTTTCAAAAAACAAATAATCTACAATTTAAACCCATCTATTCTTTACTTCAACCCTCACCTATGCCCATGACGCACTACGCAGGCACTATACGATACTAAATACACGGTGTGTAGGTACTTTAATTAAGTGGGATCTAATTAGGTTAGAAAATTAGATTCTTAATTAGTGAGAGAATTAGATAGATTAATTAGTGGGATCTAATTAAAATGCGAATGCTTCACACGGGTCAGCTAGTATGTATTATTGATAAGAATTGTTTTTGTTTAATGAATATTGCCATGTTTTGTGCTTCAATATAGTAATATTGATATAAGCATATATATATAATAACCATCCATAAATTAAAAGCAGTTCTTAAACATCAATAGATTTGAATATGGAAAGGCTGGCGGCACAATGTTTTGCTTTCTTCGTGGCTGGTTACGAGACTGCCAGCTCCGTTCAGACGTTCTGCCTTTACGAGTTGGCGCTGCAGCCTTCGATCCAAGAAAGGGTCCAGAGCGAAATAGACCGGATGGTACAGCTGCACGCAGGTGTTACCTATGATGCTGTCAAGGAGATGACCTATCTGGATATGGTAATCTCAGGTTAGCAAAGATATTTTTTTTTATTGATTTTACATTTTGTTTGCTATTAAAAATGACTTATTGTTATTATAGACAAATATTAATTGATTTTACTTGCTTATACATGAAATATATCGTGAGGAAAAGTATTGCGATACTGAAAAATTTCGACTTCCGCTTTTCAACGAAGCGGATTTTTCAACAAAATGATTTTTCACAAAAAACTGATAAGGTATATGCCCGTTATCTGACAGTAAAAGTAGTTAATTTAACGTAGGAAACACTTTATTACAACGTCGTTTCTACTCTTTACAATTTCTTAAAAAATACTCAAACGATTATGATGTTTAATCCAAATAAATAAATTTTCTTTTATATAAATAAAATTTATCAAAACAATTTTTGGTAAGTTTGTAGTCCCTTGAGTAAATGGAACCAAATTCATTCTTGGTTCACCACTGTATGAAGTACTGACGACAGTACCAATTTTCCAATAGAATAAAAAATCAATTCAAAGTCATTGAGGAAAATATCCCTCTCCCTCCCATCACCGCCTAAATACATCGTATCAGCCCTTCCCGATGGCACTTATATACGTTATGTTAAAAACATTGTCTATTTTAGTTAAAGACAAGAGTGGTACTTAGAAGTTGTCCTCCTGAATTCAGATTTTGAGTTGACGATCATGTAGTCCTATTAGGTAAGATTAATATTTTTCTTTGAATTAAAAGCACTTTACCATATCAAAAAGTAAATACAAGGCCGTATCAATCAAAAATGTTGCAATCGGATTCATGAGTAGAGATATAGCAATATTAAAATTCGTATGAAAATATGTTTCTATACAATTTGATTATAATTGGAAATGAAAGTCTGTTGGCTTAAAGAGACTAACTAATTTTTCTCAGATTATACTGGTACAGTCAGGTTAACCTTGCCGTTTTAGGAAAATTTTATTTATTTGGTATTTATTTTATTTGAGGTAAGGTTTTTTTTTTCTTTTTTTTCAGTCTACCTATATACGTAGCGCTGGTTCAGTTTTCTAGTGAATCTGATTGGTATTGCAAAATACATTGTTGCCAAGAATAAATAAAATTTGCATGAGTACGAGAATAAGAGGGGCGTCAATAATTATTAACAAAGCCTCTTTTACGTCAATAAATGTCATTAGATGTGTATAGAAACCATAAGATGTTTCAAGAGCCTAGGATGCCATCCAATTTTGTAATTAATTTAAAGAATGAATATTCACGCAAGAAATAATGATATATTTGAGTTTAATTAAAATTTTTATTAGGCCGCAATATTATTCATTCTACGACTACTTCACTGCTATTATGAATGAGCTCTCATCTTCAATGTTAATTCACAGTAGAGAATCCTGCATTGAATGGTTGAATTGAATTTACCATGAGTCTTATTGAGCGTACTATGTGTTGGAATGTTGTGCACGCTCCCTTATCCCCTTCGGAGTAGAAACAAATTAAAGTAAACGAAATAAGTACCTGTCCCCACATCACTAAATAAACCTTCCTTTTTAAACCATTGATAATCCTCGTCTTTCAGTCTAAACCTATGAGTGTACAAACAATATAATTTTGAACAGTCAGATAATATTACTGTAGGTGGGAGACTCTTTGATAGACAAAGGTTGCTAGGCCACACCATAAGATGTTGTGAGGATGTATATTTTCAAAAGTCGCACGAATTACGATGCACTCCTAATTTAACGATGATTATGTATTTTTTCAGAAACTATGAGGAAATATCCAACACTGCCGGCCATGGTGAGGCTTTGCACAAACTCCGTGACGATGCCCAATGGAGATGTAATTGAAAAAGGGACATTCATTTACATAGCGGTTTGGGCTTTACATCACAATCCCGAATATTTTCCAGAGCCGGACAAATTCAACCCTGAAAGATTTTCTGAAGAAAATAAGCACGCCATCAATCCGTTTTCATACTTACCGTTTGGAGAAGGACCAAGATTTTGTATTGGTACGTATTTGATTTTAGCAGGATTCATCAAAGATTTCCCCAAAAAGGAATTGGTTTATTAGCATATGCTAGTATTTTTTTTTTATTATAAAAATAAGAAATAAAAAGGGAATTACTATAGCATAAACCCTATTACTGATGTTTGGATTCAGGAGAAGATTTTAAATATATTGCAGTTGGCTTAAGAGAAAACATTTGTGAATATCTTGCCTTAACTATAGTTTCCGAAAAAAAACCATGTATATTTTTATAAATGTAAGAATCAGTTTTTATAAATAAATATAGGTGTTGAACGAAAATATATAAATTTTTAAATATTTTATTTTTGAAGAGAAAAGATTGGGCTCCGAGAGAGAATTAAAATTAATTTTAAGGTTTTTTTTAAGTGGGTAAGTGTTTAAAGGTGGTTGCCTACAAATAAAGATTAAATTAATATAAAATAATTTAAAATTGACGTTCGTCAAGAGATACCAAAAATTGGACAAAAATTGTCCACCTCCCGTTACAGCGAGATCGGGGGAGAGGTCTCAGAGAAGAGGAAGGATTGGCTCCGCTTGGAAGCGAGCTCTGCGGTGTAGTGGTTAACACACCGCGCATGTCACGCGGGAGACCCGGGTTCGATTCCCGGCGGAGCCCAATCTTTTCTCTTCAAAAATAAAATATTTAAAAATTGATTTAAAAAAGGAGGTTACCCACGAATAAAGATTGAATTAATAGAAAATATATAAAGATATGACATCTAACTAAGGAAGAATTATTCAATTTTTTTTTCTAATTGATCCATTGGTTTTTCCACTTAAATTTTAGATGTTATTTAAATAATCTGAATCAGATATAAACTCACGTATGATTTATTTATTTCTTTTTTTTTTATAGGCAAGAGATTTGGTCTTCTCCAGACAAAAATGGGTCTCATCGCCTTTTTGAGAAACTACTCGGTTGAACCGTGCGAAAGTACTCAGATTCCATTGAAGTTCAGTAATTATCCATTGACTAAAACAACTGAGCCAATAAAATTAAAACTTGTTAAAAGGAAATTACTTTGAACTCCTTCCATTGGGTCAATGCAGAGCTCAGTAATGAACTGAAGTATCGATGCTGTCATAATGACATCTCTTGTCATAGATTGTAAGAGTTATGTTCAAAACACATTTAACATATTACATAACTTTGATAAAACTGTTTTTTTATAATTATTGAATTTGTATTGTGGTGATTGTGATATGGAATAGTGAGTGCGACATATTGTGATTTTGCATTTATGTAATTAATTATTATTGAATAAAGTTTATATTTTTGATTGTGTATGCATATTGTATCAGTATTCTTGTTTAAATATTGCATATAAATATTTACAAATAGATAAGTAAAACCTCACTTGTTCTATTTATGCACGACGTTTCGGCATTCTAGCTACTTTCAGCGTTAAAAAAATTCAATTTTTCTTGTATATTTAAAATATAAAAACAAACATATAATGATAAATTTTATTTTTATTATTAAAAATCATATAATTCAGGATCTATTTGTTAATATTCAAAGACAATTTTTTTACTAAGAAAACTCGGTTAGTTATCGATATATGTAATAATTTGTTTAGGTGCTATATTTTGAAGACAGGATAAAATTTGCACTTCTTATTGATGAGGATCATTTATAAATTTGAATTTGAGATGGCAATGGTTTGTTTTTTAGAAACATATGTGATAGCTTGAAATTCGGAACACAAACAGAATTAAGAAACTATAAAATTAATGTGCTTGCAGTAAGAGCATCACACTTTTTAAGTTTACACAATTAAAATTAACATATTCAAAGTAAATCATAATAATGCCTTTTCATCTCTCTTTTCCCAGTCTGCTGGTGTTCCCCAAGGTAGCATCCTAGGTCCCATCCTATACACAGTTTATACAGCTGACATTCCTACCCATCCCAACACTGTTATCACCACCTACGCCGATGATACAGCTGTGCTAGCAGTTAATAATGAGCCAGACCTTGCATCCCAAACTCTCCAATCCCACATCACAATCCTCGAAGAATGGTGTCAAAAATGGAGAATCAAAATCAACCCCAACAAATCCCATCAAATTACCTTTACTCTCCGTCGAAAACCTACGACCTCCTGTCCCACAGTATCCTTTAATAACACTCCACTTATCCCAGTCGAACAGATCCGTTACTTAGGACTTCACTTGGACAAACGCCTTACTTGGAATCCCCATACAAGACTGAAACGGCAAGAAACTGCTCGTCGCTTCCGACTACTTCAACACTTACTTGATAAACGCTCGAAACTACCAATTAACCATAAAAGGCTAATTTACATGACAATAATAAGACCTATTTGGACTTATGGCATCGAGCTTTGGGGCTCCACCAAACCATCAAACTCCTCTCGAATCCAATCCTTGCAATCCAAAATCCTTCGTAAAATCCTTAACGCTCCTTATTAGGTCACAAATAAACTCATCCATAAAGACCTTAATGTTCCATATATTGCCGATTTGGCCCGATCCAGATACCAATCCTTTCATAATAAACTCCCGACCCACCCTAACTCTCTTGTTTCCAGCCTCGCTTCCTCCTCTATTCCAGGCAATCCTCCTAGGCGTCTGAAAAGAAGATGGCCTCAGGGCCTTCTATGTCAAGTGTATCAGTTGAGAGCTACCAATTACTTAAATCAGAAATTGATGTGTTTTGTTAATTGCCACTTCTCAAAGTCACACACTTTTCCACAGTCATTTCTTATCTTTGTTTTTATTTGCCCTACAAAAAACACTATTTTTATTATTATTAAATAAAAGTTTTTACTTGTGATAATTCGGCAATGCAAGCACAATACTCTAAGTCGTTTGATTTTATAATTCTTTATGTAATTGTTGATAACTTCATTTAGTTACCATGGAACTAATAATTTCCATTTAAGAACAGAACGGCTTTAAATAAATATTAGCTTTAAATTAAATATTAAAATCTTTAAAGCCGTTTTTGAGTAAATAAAAAAACACACGTGAAAATGAACAAAACTTATTAAGTAAAGTGCCCCCTCCGATTGATTAATTTTTATGAAATTTTTGCAGTCATATCCCGGGCATATCAATACATGAAATACACAATTTCAGGTTCGCAAGGTTTATAGTTTTTGAGCTAGTCTGTTCACAGACACACAGACACAGACACAGACACAGACACAGACACACACACACACACACACACACACACACACACACACACACACACACACACACACACACACACACACAAACAAACTTGTATTTCCGTTGAAAACCGGGAGTCGAAATTTTCACGATCGCAATACATTCCCTTACTATATATTTTATATATTGGTGAGTGAAAGTAATAGTGTATTTCTGTTCGGTGGAGGTAAGAGGATTTTTAGCTTGTTTCGGAATAAAGTAGAATAGATTTTCGGATTCGCTAGTTGGAGTCCCGTTCAAATCCATTCAGCTATCTGTCTTCATTTAATATTACTAGTAAACAAAAAAAAATGTTTATCAGCTTAGATATGATAAGATAAATCGATTAATTGTCAATATTAGCAGTTAATAAGTACTTATCCTACGAATAACTTTTGGAGTTGCGCACTCTAGTAGGTGACGTCAACATTCATTCAAATATAAACAGGCGAGACCTTGAGCAGTCCAGTGTCCGGGGAGCCGAGTTATCGTAGGTCGATAACATAGTTGTTCGCAGCAAGTAAGCGAATATGTATCACAATATTTGTCAATATGTACATATGTATTATTGAGGTTCTTACGATTTATAGTTTTTGAGCTAGTCTGTTCACACACACCTATGAGTATGTTTGTATTTCCGTTGAAAAATTTTCACGATCGCAATACTTTCCTTACTATATATACAATAATTTCAATATATATTTCATATAGCGAGCGCAAGCGACGGTGCTGCTTCTTTGAGGAACTAGAAGGAACTAGAGAAACGGGGATAGAAGCCGTGCGATTACCTGGGATTCTTAGGGTTTTTTGCCGTTTTTAATTTATTTTTCCATAATTAAAACCCGGTTGAGCAAAAAATTATTGGAAAAATGTCTAATAGGTATTGCTCGGTCCCTCAGTGTTCTTCAAAAAAATCTAAAGATGTGTCATTCCATTTGTTTCCAAAAAATAAAAAGCTTCTTAAAGAGTGGATTGTAAAATTAAGAATAGATAAGCCTGTTTCGAAACATATGACGATATTTAGTCTTCATTTTAAAGAAAGTGACTATGTTTATCCAGGTAAATATTAGTATTTGACATTTTATTATTCCAAAATGTTGGTTTTAAGCAAATAACATTGGGACCATGGTGTCATATTTGTTTTTCTTTTTTAATGTTCCCCATTTTTGTCTTACATCCGTTGTGCTTAATTGTTCCAAGTTTTCAATGCGAAGCCTGAAAGTTTTGACAAATAAATAAATAATATGACAACGAATCTAAGCTGTCATAACAATGATTGTATGAATAGGTAATTAATGTTATTACTAACCGAAAAACGTAGAGTAAAGTTACAATGACGTGTTTGCATTTACCAGAACTACCAGCTTTACACTTACAATGACAAGAAAATTGCTTATTATTATTAATAAATTTGATTTCCACTTTTATTTGATGGGGCAGTCCTTTAAAATTGCTAGTTTGAAGGCACAAGGCTTGTAAAATAACTGTTTTTTTACTTCTAGATATTATTCCACATGTTATTATGTGGTTTGCATCAAGAATAGCCTGCCCTTCAATTAATGGTCTCTTAAAATTACCAACTATCTCTATTACATCAACTAAGTCTATCCCCGTTCTTTCCGACATTTTGAAAATGCTACTAGCGCACCCTATAGGCGGGCGCAATCGACTATAGGGTGCGCTAGTAGCATTTTCAAAATGTCGGAAAGAACGGGGATAGACTTAGTTGATATAATAGAGATAGTTGGTGATTTTAAGAGACCATTAATTGAAGGGCAGGCTATTCTTGATGCAAACCACATAATAACATGTGGAATAATATCTAGAAGTAAAAAAACAGTTATTTTACAAGCCTTGTGCCTTCAAACTAGCAATTTTAAAGGACTGCCCCATCAAATAAAAGTGGAAATCAAATTTATTAATAATAATAAGCAATTTTCTTGTCATTGTACGTGTAAAGCTGGTAGTTCTGGTAAATGCAAACACATCATTGTAACTTTACTCTACGTTTTTCGGTTAGTAATAACATTAATTACCTATTCATACAATCATTGTTATGACAGCTTAGATTCTTTGTCATATTATTTAATTATTTGTCAAAACTTTCACGCTTCGCTTTGAAAACTTGGAACAATTAAGCACAACGGATGTAATACAAAAATGGGGAAAAATAAAAAAGAAAAACAAATCTATGACACTATGGTCCCAATGTTATTTGCATAAAACTAGCATTTTGAAATAATAAAATGTCAAATACTAATATTTACTTGAATAAATATAGTCACTTTCTATAAAATGAAGACTACATATCGTCATATGTTTCGAAACAGGCTTATCTATTCTTAATTTTACAATCCACCCTTTAAGAAGCTTTTTATTTTTTGGAAATAAATGGAATTACACGCCTTTTGATTTTCTAATTGAACACTGAGGGACCGAACAATACCTATTAGACATTTTTCAAATAATTTTTTGCCCAATCGGGTTTTAATTATGGAAAAATAAATTAAAAACGGCAAAAATCCCTATGAATCCCAGGTAATCGCACGGCTTCTATCCCCGTTTCTCTAGTTCCTCAAAGAAGCAGCACCGTCGCTTGCGCTCGCCTATAGTCGATTGCGCCCGCCTATAGGTATAGTAATTCCGGGAGAGATGCCGCACATTTTCTAAAACTAAATTTCACAGTCCCATAATGCACGTAAAACTAAATTAAGCATTTAGTAAAGTCCATAGTAACATATTTTAACATATGCAATAAGCATAAACAATTCATAAAACACAGGTTTGGGTTTTAAAAATATTTTTGTAAATTGCTAGAAAGCGGCAACTCTCCCGTATGTTGCGGGTGATATGCCGCACCCATAAGGGTGTTATGCCGCATGTAGTAAAATTGTCTTAAACTTCTTTATTTAGGACGTTAAGTAATACAAAAAGTATATATGAACAAGACATTTATTATAGCTCGAATTATAACATATTTACATTGTTTCCTTTTTTCGATTTTTTCGACCACAGTCCACGCAAAAAGTATCAAAAATGGTACAATCTTCGTGAACCCACGATTTGCAGATTGCACAACACAACCAGTCACACTTTTTTTTTGTTTCATGGTAGAACTTTCACATTCTTTACATGAATCCAATGATCCCTTTTTAATTTATTTTTTATTTTTCTTCGAAACAGGTTCGTCTTCGTCATCTTCAAAAATAATGTCTTCTTCTGATTCAGAAGAACTGAAATCAAGTTTCTTTTTCAAAGTTAGATTTTTAGGTTTGCACTTGGTATTAAGTTTTTGCTGATTTAATACAAACAAAATTTAGGACCCAAATAATTGTATTACAAGCCATATTAATAAAAACATTCAGTGTGCGGCTTGTGTCCCTTATGAAAAAAGGTGTGGCATGTATACCGGATTTCATCGCGGCATCTATCCCATTCTGTCAGGGTGAGACGCCGCACCGCATAGCTCTCTTGTCTAGAAAGCCAAGATGGTGTAGCTGGTCAGAAAATGTAGCTAGTGAAGTAACCTGTTGCTACAAATCTTAAAAACTCTAATCCATTGAAAGGTTTCTTAACAGTTACATGGTTAAGGATAGGTAAAATATATTTCTGGGGTAAAAAAATGTACTCAACTCACTTTCATCAAGTATAAAACTAATAAAAACAACAGCAACATAAACTAAAACACAATACGTCTTCACTGGGCACTGCTGCTACCTACCACGAACTGAGCCGGGCGCATTCTAGTGGCTGCTATCAAAACTAACAGGGGTGCGGCGTCTATACCGGACGCGGCAACTCTCCCGGGTTTACCCTAAGTGAAAGTTGTAACCAAGTGGCAGCACTGGAAGTGAAAACCGTATATAACCTTCCGAGTGTGTAACGTGGTAACTGACGAAAAATGATGTGTTCGGGTCATTTGAAAAGTGTTTTTTTTGTTTTGTGGTTTTTTTCTTTGTAAAGATGTTATTTTCATTTACCCCTTTTTCTTTTGTTAAGATGTCATTTTGATTTAATTCTTTTTCCTTTGTTAAAAATGCTATTTCCATTTACAATTATTTCTCTTAAATTATCTCATATAAATAGTTTTTTTTCCCTTCGATCTATTTCGATACAGATGTTTCTGGTGTAAATTTTATATATATGTATATATATATATTTGATAATAAAACACAAAATGCCCGAAAGAGTTACTGCTTGGAGTAGACACAGCCCTACTCACCTGAATTAGCCGAGGCTTAGAATTATTTTGACCAGTAATCTTGGTATGTTTCTTGCAGGAGAATTTTTTTTTTTTATTATAATAAATGTTTTAAAGTGGCTAGCAGCCAGGCGCCCAACTACGGGAAAAAATAAAAATTTTCTCTTCCTTTCTTTTGTTTCTCTTTCATGTACTGGTCATAAAAATAGTGGCGACCAAAACGTGGGGCCTAAATTTTTGAAGCAGTACCTAATTGAAGTAAATAATATGTAATTATTTTTAATGTTTGTTAAACCATTATCTTAGTTGAGGATAGAAATTGTTTACAGCGTTATCAGTTAGTTGCCCAGCTGATCTCTGTAACTAGCTTATTCTATTACTAAATTGAATTTATTTCATTTACTTTAGAATGATTGATTTTTTTAAATAATTAATGTCTTATTTCCTTTGATATAGTTAGTTAATCATTTGATTTATTCATTCTCTCGAGAGGAATCATTATTATCATATAATTAATAGTATTATTATACATATAATTATTGATTTTTTTTTTAAATATTTGAATTCAATCAAAGTAAATTATATTTAATTTAATTCAGTAATAAATAAAAATGTTAATTGCATGAATACCTTGCAATATTTAATTATATTGACTATTGATTACATAAAATTATTTTATATAAGTTTCATTTCCTTTCAGTATAAGAAGTATATGATTTTTTTCCCCCTTTCATAAATGATTGAATTAATTTTTTTTGTTTTTTTCATGATCATTTCATATTCATTTCTTTTATCTAAATTAAATTTTCAAATTGTAGTCTCTAATAAATTTTGTAACAGTACAATTTAGTAATATGAGTTGCTTTTATGCCTTGAAGTATTGCTAATTTTATATATTATTTCATATTTTTTTCTATTATTTTACAGGCACTTTTATTAAATTATTTCCTGTATTTTTTTTTCATAATATCTGCTTACTATTTGCATGTAAGATAATTAAATCATTAGTAGAAATAGTAGTATAAGTTGCCTTTTTGCCTTGACATACTGCTAATTTTCTATATTATTTTATGTTTTGCCTATTACTTTGCATGCATTTTTAGCAAATTAATTAACCTGTATTATTTCTTATAACTGCATGTAAATTAATTTATTCATTTGTAGGATTGAGTAATATGAGTTGCCTTTAGCCTAGAGATACTGCTAATTTTCTATGTTTTTTTATCTTTTGCCTATTACCTACCTACCATTCATTTTGGCAAATTATTTTCCTCTATTTGCTTACTATCTTGATTTAAATAAATTAATTGATTATATTTCTTCCTTAGAAATTTTAGGCAACACTACACCCAAAAAGTTGCTTTGAACTTAATTTATACCTCACTTGTATTGCAAAATTTTGTGATAACCAAACACAATTATTTTCTCCTGTTTTCTGCGATTTTAATTTCATTATTTTTTTTTTTTTTTTTTTTTTGTGGAAGATAAATACACTAATAATTAATGGTTGGTTCAGATATTAAATTCTCTGGCTTAGAAGAACCTCGTTTAAGTTGGATATATCAGTTAAAGAAGCCTGAATTGTTAGAATTGAAAGAAATTTGGAATATAGACTCAACTGATACAAACGTAGAAACCTTAAGAGCAGCTATCTAAAATTTCATCCTGAGTAATTCTTGGTTGTGGACAGTTTCTTCAACATTATCAGTGATTAGCAGAAACATGGCGGGTGGACAAGAAGTTGGAGCATCTCAACAGGAACCAAAACCTCTTAGTGCTACAGCCAACTGGATCTTTCCCCCAAATTATAATTTGCAATTTTTCAGTCCCTTCTTAATTTAAAAAAAATTAAATACAGCAAACAGTGCTGTATTAAATACAGCAATCTGTGCTGTGCAATCAGTGCTTCTTAATTTAAAAAAAATTAAATACAGCAATCAGTGCTGAAGATTTTCTTCGGACATTAAACGAAAAGCGCCGAACTTACAGGGTGCCTGATGCAGATCTTCTCTCTTATCTTCCTGAATTATTTCAGGGGACGCCTCTCAACTGGTGCCGTCTGGAAATAGATAGCTGGAAAGAATGGCAAGATTTCGAAAGAGACTTTCGGGCTCCATTCTTCCCTCGGGACTATCAGGAGCAACTTAAGAGGGAAATAGATCGAAGAACACAGGGCGATCAGGAGAAAATTATGGATTTCATCATCAACATGAGAACTTTATTTAAGAAATTAGATCGTCCAAAGACTGAAGAGGAACAAATCTCCATGATTTACAAGAATCTTTTGCCTCGATACCAATTGTTTATCCGAAAATCTGAAGCGACATCAATCGTCAAACTTGTCGAACTAGGACAAGAATTAGAGCAGATTGAAGAGAGGGCCAAGACCTTTCGTGCGCCTCCGACTAAAAGTAAAAGCGCTTTCCCCGAAACTGCCTATGAACCTCCGCAGTCCTCTGGAAAAGGCATCAAGAAGAACTCGAACGTAGCATCGGTAGAAGGGAAGAATAGGGGTAAAAGAGATAGGAATACTTCATCGGAGCCTTCTCAAAGAAAGCCTAAACCCTCTACGTCAATCAACCACCAAGACCAACCCGATGTTGCTGCTGTGCAACCACTATGTTGGAATTGCCTCCTAAACGGACAAAGATATCCAGAATTTTCTAAACCAAGGACAAGTCTTTTCTGCTATGGTTGCGGTACTCGTGGTATCACAAGACGAGATTGCCCTAACTGTAAGAAACAGGGAAAATTGATAAATGACCATTACAAAGAGGTCTCAGCCTCCCCTGCTACCTCAAATTTAGGCCTAAACTCTGAAAGTCTTAATAATATTTATACATTATCGGAGACTGAAGAGAGGTTTTTCGTTACCCTTCATGTAGGAAGAGTTAACCAGCCATAACTTATTGACACGGGAGCCAATCATTCATATATCAGCTCCTCAGGACTTTCATCTTTACCTCAAGAACGCACGCCTGTTGCCTCCTACCCTGTCACAGTGGCTAATGGAGCGCGTGAAACTGTTAATGAAGCTGTTGCCTTTCAAGCCTGCTTAAACGGTCGTGATATTCAAATATCTTTTTACTTCCTTCCGAACCTGACAGTTCCATGCCTCTTGGGAATGGACGCAATGCTGCTGATGGATCCTGGTGGTTTAAAGATGATCCTTCGAATCGTAAAATCTTTTCTAGGGAATCTTGCACGAGGCAAGAACAAATAGCTGAAATAAGAAGACTCGAACCTAAAGAAGCCAGAAGGTTGGACAAATTGTTAGAAGAAGAATTTATAAGCAGCGATAATACCATCGGACTTACTACTCTCACCGAACATCACATCGACGTTGGGGGGAGTGTGCCAATCAAACAAAGGGCATACCCCGTTTCACCTCTAATACAAGAAGCTATTAACAAGGAGGTGGACCGAATGCTCCTGGAAGACATTATTGAGCCTTCCCATAGTTCTTGGGCTAGCCCTGTTGTGATGGTGAAGAAGCCCAATGGGAAATACCGCTTCTGTGTAGACTACTGCAAGCGGTAAATTAACCATTATTATACCATTAAGCGGACAATTAACGCGGTAACCAAACCAGATGTTTATCCTCTACCAAACATGTCTTCGCTTCTAGACCAGCTCAAGGCTTGTCGATATCTTTCAGAAATTGATCTCGCACACGCCTACCATCAGATTCCTTTAGCTAACTCCTCAAAGGAAATCACCGCATTTATCGTTTTAGGAAGAGGCCTATTTCATTTTAAACGACTCCCTTCTGGATTAAGTGGGGCTCCAGCAACATTCCAGCGGTTATTGGATAACATCATCACACCCGATCTCGCTCCAGCTTGCTTCGCATACCTCGATGACATAGTCATTGCTACCTGAGGTGGTCCTTTTTCCTTTCTTTTGTTTCTCTTTCATGTACTGGTCATAAAGTAAAAAAGGTATCAAATATTGATTATAGACCACATAAAATAAAAAATAGGTTGTTTTTTTGTTTAACGTCCATTTATGCTACTTAGTCTAATCGGACGATGCTATAGTGGGAGTCCTAAATTTTGCCTATTCAGGTATTATTAGGATAGGGATCTTTAACGAGTACCTGACATCGTACAGGCTCGGGACTTCCATTTTACGTCCTGTCCGAGGGACGGCATGGGACGGCACAAGGTGTAGTCCAATAAATTGCAAAGGTCATAAAACTAAATTATGGAATACAATAAATAAATTAAAAAGTAAAATAGATGTTCAGAAAAAAAAATGAAGGGAGAGTTAAGCCTCAGGAACACCTTACTTTTCAATTTACACTAAACTAAATACATACATAGGTACTACAACTAATGACTAAACTATTTTATAAACTTGTAGTCAAAACTATTGTATAAACTATGACAAACACAAGATAATGTTAAAAACAATGAAAAAAAAAGGTTGTAATTGTCCAAAAATAGACACAATATAGACTGAATAGCGTTATGTAAACAGTAGTTGGAAACAATATGGCCGCGAAAGCGATAGCCAATAGGAAAACTCAACTTCATTGGCCACACTGTCTCTATCAAGTCCCTTTAATTATTGACACAACAGTCCATTGTCTTTCGATGTTTAGGATGGGTAAGCATCCAGTAGCTAAATCTATTTTTTCTGGCTTGGACTAGAAAAATCTAAGTTTTACCCATAGGCAATTATGTGTCGCCTTTCCACGTGAGGGGAAAGCATCGAATGTATTTTTTTAGGAAAAAATCTTCCTTTAAGGTACCTTCATTTTTTTTTTTTTGTTTATTTCGAGTAAATAACTGTCCCTTGTCATCCCTAGTTACAAGAAATGGCTACATATAACATACGAAAGAATTTAATAATCAAGTAAAAGAGAAATAAAATATATAAATAAGAAATAAAATATACCAAAACAAAAATTTCAATTTCAGATTATATTAGTAGTATAATATATCGTTCAAAAGTTTGGAATTTAAAAAATAATAATATTAAGTTTATTAGGTGGTGGAAGGTCGCTGAAGCGAAATATTTGAGTATCAAGGAAATAATAATTTCTACTTTCAGATTATTTAACAGAAACTATTGGTTTTAAATGGTACTAATCGCAACTGTCTTAAAACTAACTTAAAGAATTACAAACAACCTTTTTAATTTTGTTTTACAATGAAAAACAAAGAGAACTTTTAGAAAGAAGACGAGAGAGTAGGAAAAGGCGAAGAGCGTGTAATTCAAAATGTTATCGATGGTGGGAAAAACATATTGCGATTCTTAATGAATCAAAGGTATGTCCCAACTAGCATTTTAATCACGATGACAACTTTCGCATGCGCAGTACACCTTTACTAACTGCTTATTCCTCACAAGACAAGGCGTACTGAGCATGCGAAAAGAATCAACGTGTTTTAAGCACTGTGATGGTTTTGGGATGTATGGCCGCTTCAGATGAGCTACAATTGGGTTTCATTGAGAGGGGATGAATTTATAATAAGGTTATCGTTAAGATGACATGAGCGGATCCAGCCGGTTATAAAGGGGGTCCATTCCTAAAGGTTGCTTAACATTTTATTTTTTACATCTCTCTACCATTCTTTAATGCTGTGCCGTAAAATTTTCATAAGAGTTTCCGATTGTTTTATGTGTTATGGATGCCCTGCAAAGTTTACGGGGCTATTTTCCGAGTCTGTAACATTGGTTGTGTACCCGGAAAGTACAGGAAGAAAGCCAGGGATTGGGATGGAGGCATTTTGAGGGAGATGGACGAGACAGGATAATTTAAGAGGCGACGTGGTTAGAACCGGCAGAAGTCCGATTCATGTGGCGAAAACGTAGAAACAACGCCTGCTTTTCAAAGTGTTCTCAAGCATGCTGCAGGAACTGATTTTTGCTCCAACCGTTCGTAAGCGATTGAGGAAATATTGTATTCGTTCCAGATACCGAATATAAGTACAGTGGTAGTCGCTTAATCTGTCGTAGGGTGATCCGTTTTTTACGGACATTCCGTTGAAAAATTATTGGACGGAAACAAATTGTCCTTAGCAATATATTTTTTTATATAATAATCAGTTGTTGCATTCCGGTTAATCCGTTGTTTTTGAGAATTTTTTTCTCCGTGAAATGGGACGACAAAACTATAGAAGAAATAATTCTGTTTATACATGTCATCGTATTCTATGAATCAATTAGGTAGCAATCATATTCGTTTTTCCATTTTTGAACGTGAGATTCCTGGAATTTAATCGAATTGCTAGTAGAGGGGACTTATATATTTTTCACTTCATATAATCTTTTTTTTTATGTAATTTCGTGCCGTAAAAGAGAGTATAGGTCGGTAACGCCTAAGAGAGAACATTTAGCTCAGTATGATAAATTATCGAAAATGAAAAAAATAAAAAATGATGCTGCATTGAAATTAGGAATCCTGGTTTCAACACTTTCAGATCTACTGCATAAATATATATATATCTTCTTTGTATTTAGCTCGATATCTACTTACGAAGAATTAGATGTGTTTGAAAAAAATAAGAGAATGTTATTTAAAAAATTTCTCTAAATATCTCATTTTTCGTTTAATCCGTTTTTTTCGGTTAATCCGTTAAATTTTATCCTAACATGCAACGGATTAATAGGCAACCACTGTACCTAGATTGACCTGAAGGAATAGCCGTGAAAAAATGAAATCGCAAGACATCCATTTGCCCTGGGACTGGATTGTAATTAGCACTATGGATGGATTAATGGAAGAGAGTTCTCTTCTATATCGATAATTTGTTTTGCCCAGAGTGAGACTATAGAGAGGAAATTAATATGTTCTCCCTTGTGCACTAAAACTAATGTTATCATTGGTGGTTGATCTATAATGGTTTTGAAAGTAATTTCTTTCATCAACAAAAGTGACTTTGTTTTTTTCAAGAATAGAATTATGAGAGGTCAGAGTACCTTAATAAATTAATAAGAATCCATTCAGCGTAACTGGTAGAGATCAATTAATTTTCATGTATGATCAAGCCTGCCATTGAACATGCTAAAAACAATTTCACAGCAGAACATCAAGAGCTTAATAATGAGCATGTGCACATAAGTAGTGCAGTCATTCAAGCTCACAAGTAGGAAGTATTGAGAATACAATCATAAAGATGTTATATTCAAAATTATTATTCGAATAATAGTGGTTTGAAAATGTCCGTGGATCTTTTAATAATACTGCAATTTAAAAAAAAGACAAGTTAAAAAAAAAAGACAAGGGAAGCGTTAATGACTTTATGTTTTGGGCATTATGTACAAATAGATACATATAATGTTTTTTAATATAAAATGTTTCTAATATTAAAGCTTAAAGCTGTTTTAAGACTCGATTCTAGCTATGAATAGCTTTACACTCTCACTTTATGATTGACTCTATCTGGAGTGTGGCTTTCTTAGCTTATTATATGAAATAGTTATTGAATAATATTTTATATTTAATTATTACCAAAAATGGTTAACTTTTTGTTTCTTTCTTTGGTTTTACAGGGTTTATTACAAACGATGTGGTTAGCAATCGCATTGCTACTTCTGGCAGGTTGGCTTCTATATAAGTACTATATTTCTGCTTATGACCTTTGGCAAAAGAGGGGCATTCCATATTATCCTTCTAAATTCCCATTCGGTTGCTCTCTTGAAATTATAACTCAGAGGAAGTTTGTAGGATACATCCATGACGAGGTATTATGGTTTTACTTTTATCTTTACTATATAGAGTTATTAATAAATTTATTTGAAAAAATAATGTTTTTCCAGATGTACAAAAAGTTCTCCTCTAGTCCAATGTTTGGATTATTTGTTATGAGAATACCTATGTTGGTAATAAGGGACCCAGACCTAATTCAAATTATACTTACTAAGGAATTTTCACATTTTCGAGATAGAATGTTTGGAAAATTGTAAGTCTTTTCAATATTTTTTTTTATTATTCAAATGCATTTTTCTGATTGTTAATTATTAATGGTAAGAAATTTCGTTAAACTTATAGCCAACATTTTTCTAGCTCTGGTGGTAGTATATTTCTTTCACATTAGTTCCAAGTATCAATTTTAAAAAGAACTGAATATGGATACGTGTTTAATTTATTTTTATGAACCAAATCAAATCAATCCTCGCGCGGGTCTCATTACCGCGTATGGGGAGCGTCCCACGGGTGGCGGATGTGGGGATGGTCGGTGGAAATTCCTAGGAAGTTCCTCCCGGCTAAGTCCGTAGGACTCGCTGACCAACAATGAGAGCGGCCCCCCAGGCTTGCTGGAGGGTGTGACGTAGGTTTGAACGCCCTACTCACATACTTTTTAGTTCGCCCAAACACCACAAAAAAGTCATGGATCTCCCTAAAGTAAATTATCCGGAGGTGAACTAGTCCCCCATTCGGGTCTCCGGGTGGGGACTGCTTTAGGGGATTTATGCCGCAAGTTGAAAAATATAGATCTAAGCATAGGCACGTGGAACGTAAGAAGTTTAAATACAGAGGGTGGGTTAAAATCGGTCGCGAATGAGGTAATAGGGTATAGATTAGATATCGTGGCGCTGCAAGAGGTCCGCTGGCCAGGGGAGGGCTCGTTAAGGGAAGGGAAGTACACATTGTAGTACGGTGGGAGCGGAAACTATTGTTTAGGCACCGGATTTCTGATTAGAAATAGGTTACTTTCCGCGTTCAAGGACATTCGATTTTACGGAGATAGGTTATCGGTAGCTATATTTCAGGGTCGGTGGTTTAAAATCGCGTTGATCAATATACACGCACCTACTGAAGATAGTGACGATGAAGTTAAATGCGAATTTTATGAAAAACTTGAATCGATTTATGACAAACTACCGCGAAGCTATATAATAATTATTCTGGGAGACGCAAATGCAAAGGTAGGGAGGGAACAAGTATATTATCCTACGATCGGTAGAGAAAGTTTACATGAATATAGTAATGATAACGGAATACGATTAATAAATTTCGCCACCTCGAAAAACCTAATAATCAAAAGTACTACGTTTAAACATAAAGATATACATAAATATACTTGGACATCACCGGATTCGCGGTTCAACGTAGGTGGCAAAATAGCGTAATTAATATTCGATCATATCGTGGGGCCAAATGCGGGTCGGATCATGAACTAGTAATCGCGAAAATTCGCCAGAGACTTATAATAAAAAGGAAAAATGAGGCTGGTTTTAATTAGGATAATTTTAATGTTGAGAAGTTAAAAATTCCGACGATTAGAAAACAATTCGAACTGGAAGTCAAAAATAGGTTTGAGGCGTTGAAATCCTCTGACGAGGATAACGAAGACATTCATAAGTTGTGGGAAGGTATTAGGGATAGTATTAAAGAGGTCGGCAACTCGTGTCTTGGAAAAAGGGAAAATAAAAATAAACCTTGGTTCGATGAAGAATGTATTAACATGTGCGACAAAAGAAAAACTGCTAAATTAGAAGCGTTAAAATTTCCTAACGAAATCAATCTTGCTAACTTTCGAGCATTAATAAAAGAAACTACTAAACTGCACAAATTTAAAAAGCGAGAATATCTCAAAAATATAATAATAGCGATTGAAAGCAACAAAATCGAGAATAACGTTAAAGCCATGTACGAAGGCATAAACAGAATTCGTAAACAGTCGGGCCCGGTAACAACTGGAATTAGGAATGAAAACAACAATATCCTGGCCGATCCGGTAGACATCTTAAGACGGTTCAAGGATTATTTCGATAGTATTTTAAATACGGAAAATAATAGTCTATCTTCCTCTTCGGAATATCAGAGTGCTGAACCGTTAATAGTAGAACCGAGTAAAGAGGAGGTTAAAATAGCCATTGGAAAATTAAAATCTTATAAAGCAGCGGGAACAGACAATATCTCTAGCGAACTAGTCAAGGCATGCGGTGAAGCGGGGATTTCAAAAATATTTCTTTTGGTTAAAAAGATCTGGGAACAAGAAAAGATACCCGAAGAGTGGAAAGAATCTATCCTCATTCCGATTCACAAAAAGGGATCAAAAACGGATTGCAATAACTATCGCGGAATCTTACTTCTTCCGGTTTGCTATAAAATATTTACGTTAATCCTAACTAGTCGAATCACTGAATACGCCGAGGAAATTATCGGAGAATATCAATGTGGTTTCAGGGAAAACCGATCAACCATAGACCAAATATTCTCACTCCGCCAAATATTAGAGAAAAAATTAGAATATAACGGAATCGTACATCATCTTTTTATCGATTTCCAAAAGGCATATGACTCAATTAACCGCCAAAAGTTGTATAATATTCTGGTCGAGCAGGGAATACCAAAAAAATTAGTAAACTTAGTAAAAATGTGTATGACTGAAACGTTCAATATAGTTAGAATCGGTAATTATTTTTCTGAGAAGTTCGAGGTCCGCTCTGGTTTGAAACAAGGAGATTCTCATCTGTTTTATTTAATTTAGCGCTGGAATATGCCATTAGGGAGGTGACACGTACCGGAAAGGGTTTGAATTTGGGAGGGAATATACCCATGCTCGGATATGCCGATGATTTGGTATTGCTTGGGGAGAACGTGGAAACCATAGAAATAAACACAAAAACGTTGATGAAAGCCGGAAAAGAACTTGGACTAGAAATAAATACGGATAAGACAAAATATATGGTTAGTCGTAGAAGTGGTGAGGATTTCGCTGATATCAATGTAGTGGGGAATACGTTTGAACACGTAGAGATATTTAGGGGCGATGGTAACTAGATAAAACGAAATCGATGAGGAAATTAAGGCTAGATTAAAAGCCGGTAATGCATCCTACTTTTCGGTCGCGAAATTGCTTAGCTCACGCCTTCTGTCCCGAAACTTAAAAATTAGGATTTACAAAATTATTATTCTTCCAACGGTCCTTTACGGATGCGAAACATGGCCGTTGACATTGAGGGATGAGCAACGGCTTAGAGTTTTTGATAATAAAGTATTGCGCAGAATATTCGGACCGAGGAGGGATGAACTAACCGGAGAATTTAGACGCTTACATAACGCCGAACTGAGCGAGCTTTACCCAGTAAATATAATTGACGTGATTGCAGCAAGACGTATAAAATGGGTGTGTAAAATTGCGAAACTTGGCTGTGAACGAATTCCGAAAAGATTAATAAGCGCGGTGCCAAATGGGAAACGTCCGAGGGGCAGGCCGAGACGGAGGTGGGAGGATTGCGTTAGGGCGGATCTATCGAAGTTGGGTCTGGAAGACGGTCGATGGATCGAGGTGTGCAGGGAGCGAGTTGTGGTGTCGGCATCGAACCTTCGGGTTCGTTAAGCCTTTATTATTATTATTAAATCAAATCAATCAAGATACCGGTGGCTGTTCAGTCTCAATGTAAATACATATTACAGAAACAGTTTAAATTTACTTCGTTTTATTGCAAAAAAACATTTACATCAATCAAACAATCATCATATACTTATTTCTAAGAGCATTTTTTTTGTCGATACGCCATAAACTCCTTAATACTTCGTCAAATTTCATGAATGAGGGATTATTTTAAAGCTTTCCTTAACTTCTTCCTAAAAATATACAAATCTCTCATTTCGCCTTCGATTGCGAGATATAAGTGCAAAACCGCGGTTCAAGTAAATCAACATGGTCCTAGAGGTTTCTAAATGGTATCAATCTTTTCAGGCTTTCAAAGAAAACATTTTCGGTCATATAGATTTTTTCGATTGAACCCTTCGTTTACGAGTCACAAGCACAAACGTGCAATTTCAATCTATCATACCCTATACTCGGCCTCTACTATTAGACACTGTCCATGTTGCGGTCTAGACAATACATTAATTATCATATATACAGGGTGTCCAAAAAGAGTATTCGGTGTTTGAAAGTTGAATAAAGTCTCAAATATAGAATATCTAGTAGGATGTTTACGTTTTATTTAAACACAATGAACTGGAAATTTATTTAGAAAAAATAATATTGTCTAGGTGTCCACTATAACGCTGCTGGCACTCGTCGAATCTCAAACGCAGATTTCTAAAAACGTGTTGACACATTGTTCCTGAGATTGCCGTCATTTCTGTTCTGATATTTTGCTTCAATTGCGTTAGATTCGTCGGTTTCTTTTCGTATACCCTACTTTTCAGATATCCCCACAGAAAGAAGTCAAGAGGACTGAGATCGGGATGGTGGGATGCCAGCTAATGGTGTCTCTACGGGAAATCATTTTGTTTTGGAATAATTCGTTTACCGCAGCAATTGATAAGTCTGAAGCATAGCAAGTGGCCCCGTCTTGCTGAAACCATGTACTAGAGTTAAATCCTTTAAACTCTTGAAGTTCTTGGGCCAAAAAACCTCTTATCATTTCATAGTAATGCTCACTATTTACAGTGAGTACTCGCTCGCGTCGGTCTTCGAAGAAATACGGACCGATGATGCCTTTACCCGACATTGCAGCCCAGACAATGACCTTTGGGCTCTGCACTGGCCGTTGATATTTATGCCTCGGATTCTCCTCTGCCCAGTAGCGGGAATTCTGTTTGTTGACTTGGCCGTTTAAATGAAAATTGGCATCGTCACCAAACAGAATGTTTTCAAAGTTTGTGAATTTTTGTAACATTTCATTTACAAATCTTAGACGATTGGCGTAATCAGTATCCTATAACTCTTCAATCAACTAGATTTTGTAGGCTTGAAGTCAAATTTCATGAATCAGGCATCATTTTAAAGCTCTCCTTAACCGCTACACCAGAAAAATATACAAATCACTCCTTTCGCCTTCGATTGCGAGTTATAGCCGCAGTTTTGGCAATAGAGGTTTGGTAGTACAGGTTTCTAAATGGTGTCAATCCTTTTAGGTTTTCAAGGAGAACATTTTCGGTCATATTCATTGTTTCGAATAACCCCTTCGTTTGCGAGTTGTAAGCGAAAAACTGCAATTCTCGGCGAAAATGGTCGCAGGGCTTTTTCGAAGGTGTAATTTTTTTCAGTTTGTCGAGACGAACATTTTTGCGATTGTAGCCTTCATTTGCGAGTCACAAGCAAAAACATGCGATTTCAGTCAATAGAATCTTATTTCTTACTACCTTTCGGCGAAACCGAAATGTGTATTTAAGTATGTTTAGTGACATCTACGTCTTTGTAAAACAAACCCACCAACAAACAATCACAGATGACCATATCTTAACTTAATCATAATAAATAAAAAATCATAAACAGTGTTTAAAAAGGTCCTGTAAACACGTAAATAAATAACAATTTAAAAAATCCTAATCATTAATTCAACCCTCACCTATGCCCATGACGCACTATACGATACTAAATATGCAATGTGTAGGTACTTGAATTAAGTAGGGTAGAGTGCGAATTCTTCGCACGGGTCAGCTAGTGTATATTATTTCTCAAGGCCTTTTTTTTGTCGGTACGCCATAACTTCCTTAATACTTTATCGAATTTCATGAATGAGGCATCTTTGTAAACCTTTCCGTGACCGCTAACTATATAATATAATACCCGTATAAATCACTCATTTCGCCTTCGATTGCGATTTAGAAGCGCAAAACCTCGGTTTTTGCGAGAAAATGGTCGTAGAGGTTTCTAAATAATGTCAATCTTTTCAGGTTTTCAAGGAGAACTTTTTCGGACATATACATTTTTTCGATTGATCCCTTCGCTTGCGAGTTGTAAGCGAAAAACTGGAATTCTTTGCGACAATGGTCGCAGGGCTTTTTCGAAGGAGTCATTTTTTTCAGTTTGTCAAGACAAACATTATTGGTTATATACACTTTGCCGATTGTCGTCGACGTTTGCGAGTTACAAGCAAAAACGTGCATGTTTATAACTAAGTGATCATTTTCGTAACCTGTTCTAACATTAGTTTATTTATAATTCGTTTGGCATTGAATATTGTTATTCTTGTTTGAAAAAATATTGTTAACCCACATAAGTGTTACAATTGGTGTCAGGTGAGGGGTTAAAAGAGAAAAAAAAATGCAAGTCAAACGAATTGGATAACTTAAAGTAGTGGAGCTTAGTTGAGAATTAGAAGAGCTTGACACTATAGGTTCAAAAGCGATCTTATTGGCCCGGTTACGTGAGTATTATACCTGAGTCAAGGCGTAGATTCTAAAACAGTTGGTTTGAGGATAGCTCTTTTAAGTCCGCTTTAAATAATTTGTCGGCCGAAATAAATGATCAATTTTCGAATTTGTCTGGTGAAATAAATGTAAAATTGCAAAACAATCCGCTAACCCAAATGATAATATAACCAGCCTTAATTCCATTTGTCTGCTGAGATAGATAATAAGATATCCAGCCTAAATTCTAGTTTGTCGGCCGAAATAAATGTAAAATCGGCTGAGATAAATGAGAAAATAAATAGCCTAAATTCCAACTTGCCTGGCCATTCCAACGACAATCAAAATCAATTCACGAAAATTTTTGGAGAGACAGAGCAATCTGGCTGCTGTATGGACTCACTAATCTGCCGTAAAAAATTTGATATGATTCACAATGAAAGATTGTTTACCAAGTCAATTCTCACTCCCTACACTTGTCACACTGCTAGGTTTTGAACATCCGGAATTTTTATTTTACACTAAATGAATGGATTTATCATTGAAAAAATTATTTTTCCTCCAGGGTACTCCTATTTTTGATAATACCTGGATGGAACGTGAAAATAAAATTCTGTAACCATACATCTAATAGATTTTATTTGTGTCACACAGTTTTTTCTCACTCCCTACAATTTTTTTAAATAGCCTTCAAAAGTCAGAAAAAGGTGTATTTCAATTTTTGAAAATTTGAGGGAATATGGCCACAACATAGCTGGTTCTTAAAGTATTTTTATACTTTCTCATTCCCTACAGTACTTTTGTAAACCAAGTAAAGTATTTAATCCATTAATGACAATCAGTTCATGAAGACATAAAGGTGGACATTGTGTGAGATATTTTTAGGATGAGAAAATCTCTTGCCTCTCCAAAGCATGAAAACATTCAAAACCTCACTCCCTACAACTTTATTCCATACAAATAATGGAAAAAATCAATTTTCTAGGAAGTGAGTTGAATTCTAGTACTTTATTTGTATGGTTTAGTATGTACACACAGTCCATTCCACACAGGAAGTTTTGAATGGCAATATAAGGCAGGTCCATATCAATTCGGAGATAATTCTTCCTATTTTGTTTACCTAGCGCATCATTGTAGATTATTAAAAATTTGTGTAGTTTTTTTTAGTTATTGATTTTCGTTTTTTAAACAGATCTTTTACAATATAGAGGTTTAATTCATACTTCTTTTTGTACTTAAATATACGTTTGAAGTTTGATTTTATCTATTATTTCTCACTCCTAACATATGATAAATTTTTCAAAAACCGATATTTTTCAAAATATCCATTAAAGTGTGTGCATGCTTTTAGCACTTGTTAAGGAACCCATATTGAGGTAATTTGAGGGGAAAACCGGCGGAAAACAGATATATTTGTATTAAAAAAATTTGAGATGAAAATAACCCATAATTTTGAAATGACCCAAATCAAAATAATCACTAAAAATTCTACAAGAATTAATAATGAAAATCAAAACTAATTCATCTAATGATATAAACAAAAACAATACTGGCACGCACTGGTGGTATTCTGCACCACTATAGTGCGATATCCATTTTTTATTTTTCAATACATAATGTAAAGTTTTAAATGTAAAATAACATCAGTAAATGTTTACTTTATTTGTAGAAGCGAAAAAGATGTTCTCAATCAACATCTATTTAGTATAGACGGTGAAAGGTGGAGAGCCTTGCGTGTCAAACTCACACCAACTTTTACAAGTGGAAAAATGAAAGCTATGTTTCCACTGTTTGTCAAATGTGCAGAGGTATAATAAGTTTTAAAATTAAATTAATGTTATCTATGTAATATTTGATAATTGTTAACAAAGAAATGAACTGGTGGACCAGGAGATTAGAGACATATACCATCTTATAAATTTTTCCTTTTGATTAATATTAAAATAAGGTAAAATAATAATTTATATGGGTGATTCTCGTTCTACAGGCAAGTTTAGCATTTTATATTAGAAATTTTTCACTGTGGTTAAAAAAAAAGAAAGAAAATCTACTTGTATTTGGACCCATCCACATACTGTCATAATATAAGTTCATGATCATTGCTTGAAATTCTGATAATTCAATCTCAAATTTCATTGCCTTGGCAATGATTTCAGTCCACGCTAATGTTGTCATTTCCGAGTTACAACTTTGAAATTTTTTTCTTTATGTATCATTTACACTAAATAATTAATCAGCGTGTTATTTTTATTCTGCTACCGTAATTTTACAATCAGGGTAACAAATTTTGTCAAATAAATGAGTAAAATAAGCCAAATTATATATATTGTAAGAAAAATCATTACTGGTGACAACCTACGACAATGATAAATAAGATGAAAAAAACAATCAGATTTGATCAGTAAAACACAAAAATATGATATGATTTTCATTTCATCAGTCAGAGGTCTGTTCACAGGAAATTATTACATCTAAAAATAAGAGGCCATAATGCCAGGTTTGTCCTTGAACTGGTGGTGGCAAGAAGTTGCCCATAGTTTGAGAATCACCCTTATGTTTTTATTATGCAAACTTTTTAGGGTTAAAACAGGTGAATAATGTTAATAATAGTTTATATAGAAGACTTGATTTAGTTTTTACAAATTGTGCTGAATTAGAGGTGAGTCATTCTAATGTTAGTGTAGTTGATGAGGACAAACATCACCCTGTTTTACTCATTGATATAAAACAATGTTCAAATAATATACCATCTATCTTAAAATTCAATCAGGTTGAATATAATTTTTCTAATGGTGATTATGACTCAATGCAAGCTTTCTTGTCATGCACTGACTGGTATAAATTAGTAGAATTCACTGATATTAATGATGGTTTAATGTATTTTTATTATATTCTATCACTAGCTATTGAACAATGTGTTCCTATCAGTAAAACTTGCAATACACAAAGATATCCCAAATGGTTCAATTCCAATCTTATTGAGAAAATCAAACAAAAAAAAATGTATCACAAACTTTATAAACTAACTGGTAGTTCTTGCTACTATAACAAATTTTCTGCTCTTAGAGCTGAGTGTAAATCTCTTTCTAGTCTCTGTTATAAGAATTACATGTCTGAAATTGAAAACTCTATTCAGTCTAACATTAAAAACTTCTGGTGCTACATCAACTCTACAAGGAAGTCTTCTTCTTTGCCTTCACTTATGAACTATAACAATAATTCTTCAACTGATGGTACTACTATTGCCAACTTTTTTGCCCAACATTTTTCTGAGGTTTATGAGTGCTCAAATAATTCTGATGTCAATTATGCTAACTCTCCTTATTCCAACTCTTCTACCCACATACACAGTTACTTTATATCTATTGATGAAATTGAACAAGCTATTTTATCTCTTGATGTCAGAAAATCATCCGGACCAGATAATATTCCTCCGCTTCTCATTAAAAACTGCCTGTATTCTCTTCTTACTCCTTTACACTATATTTTTAATGCGTCTCTTAATACAGGTGTTTTTCCACAATTATGGAAATCTTCTTTTGTAATTCCTCTTTTTAAGGCGGGAGATAAATCTAATGTCTGCAATTACAGGCCCATTTCTATTCAATCTGTTCTACCAAAACTTTTTGAGTCAATTATAAGTAACAAGTTAAAAAACGATCTTAGAACCTCTATTATTCCCCAACAACATGGTTTCTGCTCTGGTAGATCAACGGTTACTAATCTGTTAACTTACCAAACTTTTATTGTCAATACGATATCTGATAGCCACCAAGTCGACTCAGTATACGCAGATTTCTCAAAGGCCTTTGATAAAATCAATCATAGTATACTATGCAAAAAGTTAAAAAATATTGGCATCTCTGGAAATCTCTTGGTCTGGCTCGAAAGCTATTTAACTGGTCGTTCTCAGACCGTCAAAATCAAATCCTATCGTTCTCTTCCTATTCCTGTCCTGTCCGGTGTGCCTCAGGGCTCCCATCTTGGTCCTTTCCTCTTCCTCATTTTCATCAATGATATCCATCTTGCTCTATCTGATTCTGAATTTCTTTTGTTTGCTGATGACCTGAAAATTTACTCAAAAATTGAATCTACCCCCGACTGTAATCGCTTACAAGCCACTCTTAATAATCTTTCTGATTGGTGTCAATCCAACAAATTATACCTAAACAAATCAAAATGTTACTGTTTATCTTTCTCTCATAAAAAATCCCCATTAGATCATTCATATACCATAGACCACAGCCCTGTAACTAGAGTCTCTAGTATCAGAGATCTAGGAGTGATCTTCGATTCCAATCTTACTTTTAAACTACACATTGAACATATTAAAAATAGCTCATATAAAATGCTTGGTTTCGTCATCCGTAATTGCAGTCAATTTAATAATCCGTTATGTTTTCTTCATTTGTATAAATCGTTGGTAAGACCCATCCTGGAATACGCCTCAGTGATTTGGGATCCCAAATATTCTGTAGACATAAAATTTCTACAATCTGTTCAAAATAAATTTTTAAAAATTATCTCCTTCAAACTAGGTACTCACAACTCTCTTTCAGATTCTACTCTCACCTCTTTTAATCTTCCCGAACTTATTGATAGACGAAATTACTATGATTTAATATTTGTTTTTAAATTAGCCAATAACTTCTTTGACTGCTCTGAACTTCTTTCCTATCTTCAGTTTAATGTTCCTTCCAGCCATCTCAGACATCCTAAATTATTCTTCATTGAATTTAAGAGAACAAATTTTGCCATACACTCTCCTCTGCATCGTATGATGCTAAAATGGAACAAGTTACCTATTAACATAGACATTTTCCACTCTTCTTTACCTGCATTAAAACATATTCTTAATCTCCGGACATAATTGATAATTTTTCTAAAGGTGCTATTTTTTTAAGTGTTTTTTTTCTTTTTTTCTTCTCTTCTTCTTTCCTATTAATTTATTCTATTTTTCCATATTTTATATAAATGTTATATTTTTTTTCCTATAAATGTATTTTTTATAAATGTTATATTTTTTCCTATAAATGTATTTTTCTATAAATGTTATATTTTCATAAGTTTTCCTTTATATTATTAGTTTCTTATCTTTTATCTAAGTTTATTAGCCTTATTAGTATATATTATCTTTTTTTATCCTATCAATGTATACTATTTTCTACTTAATTAAATAATTAAACGACTTATGTACATTATATATATGTTAGTGCTAACTTACTTGTTTTATGTACTGTACTGTTCATGTGTATTCTTTTAAAAATTGGGTTTTGACCCGTATATATTGTATAAATAAAAAAAAAAAAAAAAAATAAAATAAATAAATGTTAAGTATTTACAAGATCCTTTATTTTAAGCCTCACTCATTTCCATTATTGTCCGATGGTTCGCATTTATGCCATATCAAGGTAACTGTAAGCACTTCCTGGGTTTACACTTTTAAAGGATGCTTGGAAATAATTTTTTATGAGTACAGTAATTGTAATACATTATTATTATTAATATTATGCACACATTTATTTTTACAGCAATTATTATTCATCCAGCCTAATCAGTCTTTTAAAAAAAATATTTCTTTATTTTTTACAGGCCTTTGATTCTCTGATCTTATCAAAAATTGGTTCTGATGTGGATATCAAAGAGTTAGTAGGTCGACTTACAACTGATATCATTTGCAGCTGCGCTTTTGGTCTTGATATTAATACAATTAATGAGCCAAATCATAAGCTAAGAGAAATTGGGGCTGCTGTTTTTAAAATGCCTTTTATCAATAAACTCAAAATAGCACTTTTTCAGGCAATGCCAAAACTCGCCGCTAAACTGGAGCCCAGGTAATTTTTTTTTTACTTTCTTTAGTGAAAATACTTAGTAAAATGTTCTGAAGTATATCAAAGAAAACATTAGTGTATAATATGTGTCTTGTGTTAGTTTATAATAGTGGTATGTTTCGCAATATAAAAAGTTTTCCTCAAGATTTAACAAAACGTTTTGTTTAAGGTTAACTCCTCAAGAAACTGAAGATTATATTGTCAAACTAGTAGAAGATACAGTGGAATATAGAGAAAAAAATAATATTAAAAGAAACGATTTCCTAGATTTATTAATTCAGCTGAAAAATAAAGGGATCGTAGGAGATGACTTAAAAGATGAAATAGAAGATAATAAGTGCCAGCCGTTTGGTAAAATTATAATATATAGGAATTTGTTAATCTAGTTTTATCAACAAAAATACAATAATGCAATAGTCAGGTATGGACTAAGTGGACTTATCACCAATATTATATACAAAATAATAGTGACAAGACCACTTAATCCTAAATTGACTGCTTATTTATTTATGTACTTAAAAGTATGAATAGGACTTATTGATCTACTTTGAACTAATATAGGGATTTAAGGTTTTTGTGTTAAGTTTGAACCCATTTTCTTTCAAATAAGTGGTATGTGATGCCTACTTGCATGCACTCATGGTGATTGCCTACATAATTTATTAATATTAAGTAGATCTCAACATTTCAATAATTAAAAATATCAATAATGAACACACGTAAAAGCAGATATAAAATGTATTTGGGAAAGATGAAATATAAATGTTACTTCATTATTATAGTAATTTAAAGAAAATATTTGACTAGGGTGCTACGGATTATGCCGTAAAGAAACAGGTAGCACCATGTAGAAAATTATGAAACCTATGGTAATCTGATACTGGTAAGAAATACTTATTAGAGGGTAATAGCCGAAATAGCACAGGTGCAAACTGGTAAGAGATGGGCTTTCACAAAACATATAATTTGGACCTTTCAATCCAGATGAGGAAGACAGGGCTTATTTTAGGCGAGGCATAAGGTCAAATAAGGTATGGCATCAGAAACAATAAAGATCAAAGGACATTGTTCTTGGACCATTTTGACCTGATTTGGTGAGTGAATTTTCCTTTAACGAAATAACATCAGTTTTAGATGATTGTTATAGTAGGACTTTCCACTGGGTGAATGTGTTACATTCACAAAACTGTATTCTGAGGAGGATCAAACAATAGCTACTATTGTAGACACAAAATGCTATTTCGGAGAGGAAGAATAGTGATACCAAATTCTCTTCGACTATACTGTCTTGATTTACTACAAGGACACTCAGGAATAGTTGCTGTAAAGTCATTTGCCAGATGAAACATATTGTTGAACAACATCAAGAATGATATTGAATGGAGGGCAAGAGTATGGAAGGTCTGCCAGGACAACTGATTCTGAGGTTTCTTCACTATCATGGACTCAAGGTCATTGACAAGGATACATTATGACTATACTGGATCATATGAAGTAGGGTATTGGCTTGTTATAGTGGATGTCACATCAAAATGGATGGAAGTAATCCCGAATACCCGAATGACAAGTATACAAGCACTAAGAGATGGCTTCACTAGATCTGGGAAGCCAAAAATAATAGTAAACCATTCAGTGAAGCATTTGATATTTACTACGAGTCTAATAACATTATGCATATTAAAAAAGCACTATGCCACCTATGCAGCAAATGATTAGCTGAGCGGGTGAGTACTTTTTCATATACCTTTTGTTCTATAACTTGTATCTTAAAGGTTGATCCAGACAAACATGCAAGTAACACATCAATGGTATGTTAAATGTTTATGGAAACTAATAAACACTCCGGTATTCTCTTTCGGCTGTTCAGGCCTATTCAAGACTTAATGGTTCATAAAATATGCTAAATTATTTTATAATATTTCACCTTCTAATAAGCCAAAAATATTTTCTAAAATCCCCTAGTGCTTGAGATATGATATTTCCTTATCTATACCACAGTTTCAGACTCATAAGCTGGGACTGGGCATTTTAGAATATTAATCAACATTTTTGGTGATATGGCTTAATACTTGTATGATTTGGGAATAGAAGATCATACTATAATAAAAAAAAATAATTTAATAGTTTATAAGTTAGTTTTCATCATAAATTAATCTATGACCTTCCTTATTTCAGAATTCACTATTGGTTTGATGGCTGCACAGTGCTTTGTGTTTTTGGTCGCCGGTTTTGAAACTTCTAGTTCTGTTCAGAGTTTTTGCTTATATGAATTAGCTGTCAACCAAGATATCCAGAGGAGAGTGAAGAAAGAAATTGATGAAGTAATTGACAAGCATGGAGGACTTACATACCAAGCAGTCCATGAAATGGAGTATTTGGACATGGTTCTGTCAGGTAAATTTAAAACATTTGATATTGCTCGATTTGATGATACAAATATGATTATAAAAGTATTGTTCTTAGAAATCTGGGTGCAACATAAGTTTAATGAGAAAGGACAAAAAATTATTCCAATTATTATTTAAACGATAAAGAAAACCAGATAGAATTCTGAATGCCCTGTGCAAATAATTATATAATATTTTAATATGCATTTCCCTGTTAGAAGTTCAGTCTTTCGCAAAATTAACATAAGATGATGTTTAACCCTTCAACCTCTATGATTGCCATATGGCAAACAAAATTATCAGCTGATTTTTAGATTAGAGGCTCCCTTCTAGGAGGTTATAATGGTAAGTACAGCTGATCTTAATTCTGCACACTACCTTCTACTTGTTGATAGTAAAAATAATCATTTTTGTCAGTGTTCAAGTTGTTAAATTGTTACTTTATATTGTGATCATGCCGAAACTGGATCCTTCAATATTGTAAGTACCATCAATTGTTTTCCGTACAATATTTTTAGCTAGTTCTCTAAATATATTTTTATTATTAGTTTTCCAATCTATTATGATGTGTTTGATGACACTATTATAATTTCCTTGACTTCTATTATCAAACTTATCCTATGATTGCCATATGGCAAACGTAGGCTTTTGTGATAAAAAAATTATGTTAAATCCTTTATATTTTAAAATAATTTATTTTTTGAAGAGAAAAGATCTGGCTCTGCCGGGAGTCGAACCCGGGTCTCCTGCGTTACATGCGAGGATGCTAACCGCTACACCACAGAGCTCGTATAGCACTAGCATCCTCGCATGTAACGCAGGAGACCCGGGTTCGACTCCCGGCAGAGCCAGATCTTTTCTCTTCAAAAAATAAATTATTTAAAAATAATTTAAAAATGGTGGTCAGCCACAAATTAAGATTAGATTAATTAAATCCTTTATTTTTATTTTATATATTTTTCACATCATATTTAGGAAAACTAAAAGTTAATTTTGTTTTCTCTTAGTGACAACATCAAGTTACATGGCTTGACTGTGAAGGAAGCCTTGAACATTCTTGAAAACGGGTGCCCTTCAGAGGATGAAAGTGAACAAACGACAATTTTCATCACTCTGCCTGCTCCAACTGTCCTTACTGATGAGGACTCTGCTGGTGAAGATGAGGGTGGAACAGCAAATAATCTAAATAGAACTCAATTATCCGCTGAAGCAGAAATACGAATAAGAAGTGCAGATGTTCGTTTCGAAACTCAACATGGGAGTCGCAAACGACTCAAAGAAAATAAAAGGTCTGGAAGCAAAACACCCCGTGAGTGGATCAAAGGAGATCTCACATTTAACAAACCGTATACATTTAACCCTGATTATGAATGTTATAAAAGTATGAATCCAGTTGAAATTTTGTTTCTTTCGGGATACATCGTACTTCCAGGAAAACGGTATTACTGGGACTGTGGAGATGATATGATAAATATGATGGTGTCCAACGCAATGCGAAGGGACAGATTTATCTCTATCATGAGATTTGTTCATATTTGTGACAATACCAATATAGATAGCAGTGATAAAATGTGGAAATGATAATTCCTATAATAAACTTCTCAAAAATAGTTTTCTAATTATGTTATAATTATATAAGTATGTTTTATAAATTGTATATTTTTATATATTGTACAAATGTATAATATTAACTAAACTTTTGAGTTGTATTTTCAATTCCCTTATGAGATTAGTGTATAAAATATATAAATGAACTGGTATCTGCAGATATTAAATATGCTACAACGAGTGTACCACAGGGACCTACGTTTGCCATATGGCAATAGGGCTTAACTCGCTTGCCATTGAGAAAAAATTTTTTATTGTATTTTTCCTAGCAACACCAGCACTTTAGTAGAGTATATAATCAAAAATTTACACTTAATTCATAAAAAAATAATTTTAGGCTTTGAGGGGTTAAGATCTTTTTATTATCCAGAGTGAAGCTACATATCACAGCATAATGGAAGAGACCCTATTGATCAGTGTTGCTATAAGCATTTATTAACAATATAATATATTTACAAAACACATTTAAATGATTATTCAACACTAAATAATTATACCCCTCAACATTCCCTACCTACATCAATCTTCAAACAAAATAATTTTTCATAGGCTATCAATTTTAACAAGATTATTTGCTGCTTTAATAATTTTCCCGAAAATTTTAACAAATCAGTCTCCGTTTTGTGGTTTGTTTTGAATTTAGGTAGTTCTAACCTAAAGTAAAGCTAAATAAATGGTTTAAGTAAGAGCGCAAGTATTAGTATTGGTAATGTATGTATGCAGTATTGGTAATACTGTATTAGTATTGGCAATGTATGTCAATAAGTGGAGGCTTCCATTAAATCAAGATCCCTCTCACATTTACAATTAAGAAATAATGAGCACTTTCTTTATTTTTTTATCCTTTAGAAAATATTATCTGATAAATTGTTAATTTATTTTTTAAACAATTACAACTCTTTGCCATATTACATTATCTCTTTTGTATATAAATCAATTCAAACAGAATTTTTTTATTTTTAGAAACAATGAGGAAATATCCAACTGTACCATTTCTACTGAGGTATTGCACAAAATCTATCACTACTCCATTTGGCTACAAAATAGAGGCAGGTGACACTATTATAATTCCTGTTTGGTCATTACACCATGATCCAGAATATTTTCCAAATCCAGAGAAATTCGATCCAGAACGATTTTCTGCAGAGAAGATAGATTCAATCAAACCACATACTTATCTTCCTTTTGGTGAAGGGCCAAGAATGTGTATAGGTAAGTATAGTAAACTGGCCAATTAGCGTAAAGCAAATACCAGAATTTTAACAATGAACTCTTTTTTCAGGTATGAGATTTGGACAAATTCAAACTAAAGTGGGCCTTATTGCTCTTCTAAGGAATTGTCGGGTAGAACCTTCTGCAGCTACTGATATACCTCTAATAATTGGCACTTCCCCTATGTTAACGGTTCCAAAGAATCCAATAGTGCTGAAATTAGTACACCATTCTTGAACTGTAACATGGCTACACTATTATTTAGTGATGTTAAAATAAGAGTAAAATTAATTTAATCAAGTTCAAAATAAATTATATATATTCTTATTAATCTAAAGTATTCGACCTTTCATTCTAAATATAAATAATTCATATGTTGTATTATAATTAAAAAATTTTATGAAATTCTAATTGTATTTTTTTATTTTCAATAGCATCATAAGTATTCTGTCAATGTTACAAAAATTTAACCAACCTAACTATATTATTAACCATTTTTTAATCAGAAACATGGTTTTGACCCACATTGTTGACAAATACTTCATTTATGGACTCCAGATATAGAAAAGGCAACTAATTTGATATTGAACTCGTATTTAGAGTAGTATAGTCTAGTTTGGATAGGTAAATAATAAAAAGTGGCAAAATAGAACCTGTGTTAGAAGGTTTTCTTCTTTGATGGTGCTACAACTCATGATGAGTCAGGGTCTCTGCCGGGAGCCACCAGTCTTCTCTACTTTGAGCAGCTGCTCTCCAATTTCTAATGCCAAGCATTTTTTCGGTATCTACTCCCACACAATCTAAGAAGAGCAGGGGAGGTCTACCAACCTTCTTTTGTCCAAAAATTCTTTCCTTGATGAGCATTTTTGGTACCTCATTATCATTTAGTTGAGCAATGTATCCAGCCCATCACAAGAGACCAACCTTTATTAAGTTAACTACATCAGGCTCATTATATAAACTCATAACCTAAGCATATTTTTCAATCTCCATGCGCCCCCGCTAGCAAGTCTTGGGTCTCTATATACAAAAAATAAATAAAAGAAATAATGTGCCCAGAGTTTTGAATATTACTATTTCACGCCTTAAAATACCTCAAGAAGACTTAAAGGGAGTGAATAAATGAATATCTTAAAACATGATCTTAAAATTCAAGCCAAGACTAGTTTCCTGTGAGTGAGGTCGACACACACACATGACTTCACTCATAAGTTACAACTAAACTACTGAGTGCGGTGGTGCCTGGAAGGGACGGTAAGTATAGTGTACAGAAGTAACTTCTGGATACTTATTTAACTCTATACTCTATGGTGGTAAATTTGATGTGCTATCAAATATTTCAAGGGGGCACATTTTTAAATGTTATGAATTTTGTTTTTACCAATTCATGAATTTCGGACGGAACTATATTTTTGGGAGTTTTAGTTTGGAGGAACTTTTAAATTAGGCAACAAGGGCAAACACGGAATTGAACACAGCAAACTTAGTTGCATTTAAACAGCAATTTACATAATTATTCAAAAACTTGCAATATTTATAAGAAAATTGTAATAAAATATCATAGGAAGATGGTGGAAATCCCTTCATCCTAGGATCTGGTGAACATAAATGAAGTTCATTGAACTAGAAATATTCCTTTTTACTGGAAATTAATGTCAAATACAAATCATAATCTATTGTCTATTAAAACAGAAGATATTCAGGTTATTGGTAAAAGAAGTAGAGAAAAATAAGCTCCTTTGCTAATGTTTTGTAAAAAGTAAAACCAAATCTAAAAATGCTCTCTAAACAAGCCTAATTTCAAATTTTCGCTTTGAAAAATATTGGTCAAAACACATTTCAAGACCGGCTAAGTAGAAAATAGCGAAATCTGACATATCAACTTTAGGCAAATAACCACGGAAATATAAGACCTATAAATATATGATAAATATGGTTCCATTTTAATGACTTCCAGATATTTTTGTAATAGTCAACATTCATATCGATGTTCATTATATGAGAGTAGTATTAATCTGGAAGTAGGTTAGTATTAATCTGGCTTGGCAGATTATCTTTAATATTCTGTCACAGATCGTCTCGTGGGCCGAGAGATTATCCTGCGGTTAAATCAGCTTCTATAAAGTGGGAACCCTTAATTTAAAAATTAAGGAGAAGCAAACCTGGCGGTTTAATATTAATGTAGAACCCTTAATTTACCCGGCATACTCTCAATTACTATATACAATCAAAACTTTTTAGATTAATTTAAAAAATATTATTTATTAATGAATAGTTGGAGTATTGGAGTATTTATTAATGAAATTGTTAAAGTATTTATAGTCCTTTATTAATAAACTTCATAATTTTTTATCATAACTAAAATCCATAATATGATTTTACATATGCATGAATAAAATATAACATGATATGGTCCACTCCAAAAGTTAAATAAATAATATATGAGTTTTTTTTGGAGTTTCATGATTTTGGAAATTTCAGAAACTCATGGAAGTTTTTTTTATTCTACAGAATAATTTCAGCATCAAAGTACATAAAACCATTTCCTTCTGTTTTATTAATGCAAATACCCTGCAAATGACTTGGACACAACTTATACATATTCAGAATTGTTTTTAGTAACTGAAAACATTTCCAAGATTTTAAATAACTAATTTCCACAATGCCATTTAATGAACTGTAAAACAGGCGTGGCTTCAGAATTAATGTTGATATTTTTTTATTTTGATGTCATGAAATATGTTTTAGCTCATTGTACACTAAAAAATGAATCTTGATTTCGTATTTGTGGCATATGCTAGCATGTTCTTGCTTATTGATGTCCTAATTTTTCCAGTTTTCTACCTTTTGTTTTTCACACGAATTAATAAAAGTCTTTTCAGGATGCTTTTATGTTGTATGAAAACGGTTTGAACTGCTAGTAAAAATTGTCCCGTTTAACAAATCTCTGCTGTGCTTCTCAAAACCTCTAATTTCTTTCCTCCAGTACCCACCTTACTTTCACTTCGTACCTCAAAGTAGTTAATGCATCTTCTTTCTCCTGCTTTTGGCCATTTAACATGTCCTAACCAAAATTTTTTTCTTAAAATGTTGATTTTTTTTTTAGCTAAATTTTTAAAAAATATGGATTTTTCTTTCATCTTTTTTACTTCCTTACTATATTGAGTCATCTTTTACTGCATAGCAGTGTGGGGCACCTTCTTATAGAGCCTGATCCATGTATCTCTATCCTGGGCCAGCTGCTTTCTCCTCCTCCAGTCCATTTCTCTCTTGATAAAGGCTTCTTTAATCCCTTTTTCCCAGGTCTTTCATGGTCTTCCCTTTGGCCGCCTTCCATCCATTCTAATTTCATGTGTAACCTTGGAGATTCGGTTCTCTGACATTTGCAATACGTGCCCATTCCAGCTGAGTTGGTTTTCTTCGATTTTTTCTTCTGCAGGCCTCAGGTCCAGGTTTGCTTGTATGGTTATGTTCCTTACGTGATCCCGTCTGGTTTTCCCCTCTATTTTTCATAGGTAGCGCATTTCCATTGCTTGGATTTGGCTCTTATGCTTGGTAGTAAGGGTCCATGGTCACTTGCGTAAGTTGAAATCGGTAGGAATGTGTTCTTGAAGACCACTTTCTTGGTTTCCTTGGAGACTTCCTTTTTATCTAGAAATCCTTTCTTTATCCTGGAAACATCTTCCAGCCATCTTGATCCTCTCTTTGATGTCTCCGTTGACCCAGCCATACTGGTTTAAATGAGACCCCAGGTACTTAACATCTGATACTTGTTCTAAACATGTTCCATTCATCCTGACTATTCGATCCCCACGTTCACTCCTTCTCCCGATCCTCATATAATTTGTCTTTGTGATGTTTATCTCCATATTTACGGTCTTTAACTCTTTTTGTAGGACCTTAAGGTTAAACTGTAGGTTACAACAGCTGCTTCCGAACAGTACTATGTTGTCGGCGAATGCAAGCACCCTGTAGTGTATGCTCCGAAGATTTCTATTTCCGAGATGGTATAGTTTCATTTCCTGTTTAGCTCGGTTAAGGGCATAATCCAGCACAAGAATGAACAGGAGGGGACTGGGAGGCTACATCCCTGCTTTATCCATCGGTTCGTTAGGAATTCCATAGATCTGTAATTGTTCATTCTGACAATATTTCTCTGTCTATCGTAGAGACCAAGGATGGACTTTATTAGTCCTTTATGGACTCCGTGTTTTTCAAGTGCCATACCGATGTCTTCTTTCTGCACCCTGTTAAATGCTTTGTTTAGGTATAAGAAACATAGACTGCCTTTTCTTTGCAATGACCTTCTCTGATATTTGTCTCATTGTGAATATCAGGTCTTGAGTGCCCCTATTTAGAGGGAATCCATACTCTTCGTCCCACAGCTTTTGCTCTATAAGGGCTCTCAGCTGCTTTTCGAGCACCTTTGAATACAATTTATAAGGGACATTAAGTAGAGATTCTTGATGATTCTGATATTCATGATTGTGTCCTTTTTTAAAAATTGGAACTATGATGGAGACACTTCCCAGTCCTTTGGGATCACTTTCTTTTTCCATACAAGGTTAAGGAGATGTAGCATTTCTAGTCCCTTAAGGCCAAAATACCTTAGCGTTTCTGACGTAATTCCATCAATGCCAGCTGCTTTCCCTAGCCTAAGTGAGCTTATGGCCTCAGCAACTTCTTCTTCGTCGATGAAATCCTCTTACTCCCAAATTTTCTATGCTTCTGGGAAGTTGAACTACTTCCACTTCCTGCTCGCTTTTTGAAAGTAGTTCCTTAAAATACTAGGCCCACCTGTCAATGATGCTTTCTGGCTTACTCAGGAGTACTCTGTTTTTATCTTTGATGTGTTTGGGGACTGGTTCTTTCTGCTTCTTCATGTTCCTGAGACTTGGATAGAAAAGTTTCTTGTTCTCTCTATAGTTGCTTTCCATCTTTTCACATCACAGCTTCTTTCACTTTTTTTCTGTGTTACTTATATCCGGAGTATTCGACCATGGACTTGGTTTGGAGGTACCACTTCCAGAGGGTTTTCTTTTTTTTGACTTCTTCTTTAATTTCTTCTAACCATCATGCGGTTTTCCTAGTCCTCTATACCAGCTTGCTTTTTCCACTTACCGCTTCCTCCGCCTCTAGATTAAATTCCTGAAAGCTGTCCAGCATTCCTCGACATTATCGCTAGCCCAGTTGTGACTTTCCTTTCCTGCCTTTCTTCAATTAGAGCCTGATACGCTTGTGACACTTCTGACTCTCTGATTTTAAAGTATTATATTTTAAATCCAGGTGTGCGGTTAGATGGTCTAGTTGTAGTCTTGGTATTATCAAGGGTTGTATCCATTATAAGCAGCCGGTGGTCGCTACCTATCTCGTAACCTCTTTTGACTCTTGTGTCTCTTCTGTTCTTCCTTTGATCTCGAGGCATTAAGAAGTAGTCGATAATAGCCTTTTCATTGCGGCTTGGTTCCTCTCTCGTGTATTTGTGGATCCATTCGTGCGGGAAGAAACTGTTTCCTACCAGCAGATCGTTTGCGAGACATAATTGAGAATCCTCTCATTTTCATGTGGTCCATAGGCGATGAATATAGAGTATACGGTATCTCCACTACAAACTTCAACTCGCATGAGTCTGTCACTAATAGCCTTCCAATCCTTTATGTAGTGAATCAGGTCTTGATGAAATAGGCAAGCCAATCCATTTTTTGCATGCTCGACTGGATTGACTCCTTCATATAATATGTGATCCTCTGTAATCTGTTCTCCTGTGCCTTTTTTCTTGGCCTCTGTATTCCCTAGTATGTCTATTCCTGCTCTTTTCTTCTCTTCAACCAGTTCCACTTCTTTTCATTTAAGCCTTTAACATTCCATGTCCCAATCCGTTTTATTGGTTTTTTGGGCCGTGTCCCTTGCCTTAAGTTCTGATCAGCTCTATTTCGTGAAGTACGTTTCATTGGTTGTTGTGTCTCGGGAGAAAAAGTTATGAGCCCGATGCTCCCAAAGCCAAATAGAAGGGCTGCTCCCTCAGATCTGTCTGGTCAGCTCCCCCACTGCTTCACAGCATAGATGGAAAAGTGCTGCTACTGACCTGAGACAGTGCTTGCCTAAGATGTAATAGCACCCATTCAGGCTGCAGTCGGGACCCCTCCTCCTTTACCAGGTCTTGGGACCTGCAGCCTCCCTCGAGGGGAAAGTTGGCAAAGTTATCTTTCTTTAATCTGAAATTAATAAAATTGACTTATCAGAATTAAAATATTCTAGGCCCCCCATTCTCAGGATTTTTTTCATGAACCTAATCTACGATATGTACACATTGTGATAAAAATCATTTCTTTATCCGGAAATGATTAGAAGTATACATTTTTGACCATTCTATTAAATTTAACCTCAAAAATACATTAAGGAATAAAATCTGACGAAATTGATACTAATAATAAATAAAATATGACCAAAACTGGTCATACCAACTATCCATAAAAACCAGAACTATTTCGAGTACAAGTTCAGACCTTACCTCATACCAAATTAAAGTTATCATTTCAGCATGACCACAGAAAATTAATATATTGCAAAGAGTAATATTTGCCAGCACCGATGAGGTAAGGGCGAGGGATATTTGATTAATATCATTCCTCTGTCTGAAAGGTTTTTCGTCAAACTGGGAGCGTCTAACTCTCTTTTTTATTTTTTACATTTATTCAATTTTCTACAGTTTTATAAATCTTGATGATTTTTGGTGAGATTCAAGTATTGTGGTAAATTCGGCATATAAATCGGATAGTGATTTTAGATCTATAAATTTTGACACAAAAGAAACAAACTAAGCGCCTGCTGCTCAGAAAGGCAACTGCTATTTAATATGCGCCTGCAATTCCCTTACATTTCTGCTTTGCCTTACTCAGCCTCTACTGCTTGACACTGTCCGTGTTGCGCGCTAGACAATGCATTAATCATCATATATATTATTTCTTCAAGGCCTTTTTATTGCCGGTAAGCCATAACTTCCTTAGTAGTTCATCAAATGTCATCAATGAGGCATGATTTTAATGCTTTCCTTAACCGCTACACCGGAAAAATATAAAATAATCACTCATTTCGCCTTCGATTGCGATTTATAAGCGCAAAACCGCGGTTTTTGGGAGAAAATGGTAGTAGAGGTTTCTAAATGGTGTCAATCTTTTCTGGTTTCCAAGGAGAACATTTTCGGTCATATACATTTTTTCGATTAACCCCTTCGTTTGCGAGTTGTAAGCGAAAAACTGCAATTATCAAAGAAAATGGTCACAAGTCTTTTTCGAAAATATTATTTACAATACAATAATATACATTTTTTATTGTTAGAATTCACAATTTCTATCTATTGTAGACCTAATAGGTGCACGATGATTTTGGTTAGCCTGACTTTTATACATATAAAGATTTACGTAAGTATGTGGCGCTTTCCAGGCGCTTTTTCACTGACATCTATTGACGTCTGTGAGGATTTAATTAGGTTAGAGTGCTAATGCTTCGCACGGATCAGCTAGTATGTATTATTGATATGAATTGTTTTTGTTTAATGAATATTGCCATGTTTTGTGTTTAAAAATAGTAATATTGAAAAAGCATATATGTATAATAACCATCCATAAATTAAAAGCAGTTCTTAAACATCAATTGATCTGAATATGGAAAGGCTGGCGGCACAATGTTTTGCTTTCTTCGTGGCTGGTTACGAGACTGCCAGCTCAGTTCAGAGGTTCTGCCTTTACGAGTTGGCGCTGCAGCCTTCGATCCAAGAAAGGGTCCAGAACGAAATAGACCGGATGGCACAGCTGCACGCTGGTGTTACCTATGATGCTGTCAAGGAGATGACCTATCTGGATATGGTAATCTCACGTTAGCAAAGATTTATTTTTTTTATTCATTTTACATTTTCGTTGCTATTTAAAATGATTTATTGTCATTAGAAACAAATATTAATTGATTTTACTTGCTTATACATGAAATATATAGTGAGTAAAAGTATTGCGATACTGAACAATTTCGACTCAGGTTTCCAACGAACATAGGTACACATTACACATCTCGCAAAATGGTCTGGGTCTGTCTGTGAGTGATCAGACTAGTTCCGAAATGATTTTTCAAAAAAAATTGATAAGGTATATGTCCGTTATCTGACAGTAAAAGGAGTCAAGTTAACGTAAGAAATACTTTATTACAACGTCTTATCTACTCTTTACAATTTCTTAAAAAATACTCAAACGATTATGATGTTTAATCCAAGTAAATAAATTTTCTTTTATATAAATAAAATTTATGAAAACAATTTTCGGTAAGTTTCTATTCCCTTGAGTAAATGGAACCAAATTCATTCTTGGTTCACCACTGTATGAAGTACTGACGACAGTACCAATTTTCCAATAGAATAAAAAATCAATTCAAAGTCATTAAGGAAAATGTCCCCCTCCTAAATACATCGTATCAGCCCTTTCCGATGGAGCTTATATACGTTATGTTAAAAACATTGTCTATTTTAGTTAAAGACAAGAGTGTAGTACTTAAAAGTTGTCAGATAAGTTGTCCGACCAGATTTTTACTTTCACTTACCTACATATGAAATATATAGTAAGGAAAGTATTGCGATCGTGAAAAATTTCGACTTCCGGTTTTCAACGGAAATACACGTTTTGGGGTCCCCTGAGTCCAATTAAAAAGTCACGCGAAATGGTCTGTGTGTGTGTGTGTGTGTGTGTGTGTGTGTGTGTGTGTGTGTGTGTGTGTGTGTGTGTGTGTGTGTGTGTGTGTGTGTGTGTGTGTGTGTGTGTGTGTGTGTGTGTGTGTGTGTGTGTGTTTTAAAAGGTTATGATAAGCAAGCATGAGGAACTCATGCTGGATGTCCTTACGCTTACGTATCAAAACATAAAAATTTAATTTTATGAATGAGGCAGATAACATTAATTTATAACATACAATAATATACATTTTTTATTGTTAGAATTATTGGACAAAGTATTGCGATCGTGAAAAATTTCGACTTCCGGTTTTCAACGGAAATACACGTTTTGGGGTCCACTGAGTCCAATTAACAAGTCACGCGAAATGGTCTGTGTGTGTGTGTGTGTGTTGTGTGTGTGCGTGCGTGCGTGCGTGCCTGCGCGCGTGCGTGCGTGCGTGCGTGTGTGTTTGTGTGTGTGTGTGTGTGTGTGTGTGTGTATTTTAAAAGGTTATGATAAGCAAGCATGAGGAACTCATGCTGGATGTCCTTACGCTTACATATCAAAACATAAAAATTTAATTTTATGAATGAGGCAGATAACATTAATTTATAACATACAATAATATACATTTTTTATTGTTAGAATTCACAATTTCTATCTATTGTAGTCCTAATAGGTGCACGATGATTTTGGTTAGCCTGACTTTTATACATATAAAGATTTACGTAAGTATGTGGCGTTTTCCAGGCGCTTTTTCATTGACATCTATTGACGTCTGTGAGGATTTAATTAGGTTAGAGTGCTAATGCTTCGCACGGGTCAGCTAGTATGTATTATTGATATGAATTGTTTTTGTTTAATGGATATAGCCATGTTTTGTGTTTGTAAAGCATTTCATAAACACAGAATGCTATGTAATGTGTTTATAAACATTATAAAGCAAAGTGTACTTTGTACTATGTGCGTGCCGATAAGGCTCAAAAACCACTGAACGTATGTTTAATAAAGTTATGTCAGCGTGTTGCTATACAACCCCTAACGGAGAAGAAGGTTTCCTTTTTTCTCTTAAGGGTGTAAAATTGAAGAGAAAAGGACTGGAATTTTAAGCCTCTCGCACCATGTAATTAGCCTACCTGAGAATGACGTACGAGTTTATGAATGAAAAATTTAGTTCGAGCTGCAGACTACCAGGAAGCGCTAGGGTGCGTTTCACTCAATGTTTATCGTTCATTCATTCCGTTCAGATTGTAAAGTTTAATATTTTACAGCTGTTCTTTTTAAATTACTAAAACATCAAGCGAAAATAATTCATTTCACCTTTGCGTTCAAAATAAAATAATGATTTTAGATTTCTGCAATCAATTAGAAAACCGCCTGGGTACCTTAAAAAATTTATTTTCTCATAAGAAGGTTAATTGATTAACACATTACATTTAATCAATATATAACATATACTTAAGTAAATTTAATACAATATGAGTGAACATGTTTTAGTTGTACAGTGAGCGAATAAAAACAGACATAAAAAAAAGAGATAAATTGACTAAATATAAATCGAAAATAAAAAGTGTTAAGTGTTCTTATTATATGTAATTATGAAAAAGAAGTTGTTATTACTATGTATGATGAGGATTCCTGTTAACAAAATGACTAACTCCAATTACACCATATTTTTCAATAAAATTTTATCACCCCTCATAGTTCAGGGTAAAAAGAAATATGGTGAAAAAATTATGACTTCATGAAATTTTGGTTTTCACTTTGTGATAGCAGTAAGATTCGAGATCTGCAGAGTCCGTCCAATTTCCGGGGGGATAACTTAAGGGAGGTTGAAATGGAAGAAAGATATTTAAAAAAAAGTTTCTATGAATCTTCGATAGTTTCTATACTTCTGGATATAATAGGACCATCACTGTAGTCGGTGCTTAGGTTGTACTGGAAATATAATTTTTCAACTATTATCTAATAACTTATTATCTGTTGACTGCTTGGAATGGGCTTATAGCAATCAGAATCACAGAAACCATAAAAAGGATGCATAACTCGACTAAGTTGCAGCAAAATTGATTGTTCAACCACTATTTTCAATCTCCCTCTAAAGTATATATATATAGGGTTCCTTATTTGGGAGGACTCTGCAGATCTTGAATTTTAATTTTGATACAAGTTAAAACCGAAGTTTCGAGAAATTGCTAATTTTGTTCAATGTTTCCATTGATTTTAAAGTTTTTCTGTTATTAAAACTACCACACAACTACCGGAGCGAAGCCGGGCACCTTAGCTAGTTATTAATAAAGTCTCTTTTACGTCAATAAATGTCATTAGATGTGTATAGAAACCGTACCATGTTTCAAGAGCCTAGGATGCCATCCACTTTTGTAATTAATTTAAAGAATGAATATTCACTCAAGGACTAATGATATATTTGAGTTTAATTAAAATTTTTATTAGGCCGCAATATTATTCATTCTATGACTACTTCACTGCTATTATGAATGAGCTCTCATCTTCAATGTTAATTCACAGTAGAGAATCCTGCATTGAATGGTTGAATTGAATTTACCTGGTGGACCTGGTGGTTGAATTGAATTTACCTCACCAATGTATATGCCAAAGGCTTACTTGAGCGTACTAAGTGTTGGAATGTTGTGCATGCTGCCTTATCCTCTTCGGAGTGAAAACAAATTAAAGTAAACGAAATAAGGACTATCCCCACACCACTAAATAAACCTCCCTTTTTTAAACCATTGATAATCCTCGTCTTTCAGTTTAAACCTATGAGTGTACAAACAATATAATTTTGAACAGACAGATAATATTGCGTAGGTGGGAGACTCTTTGATAGAAAAAGGTTGCTAGGCCACACCATAAGATGTGAGGATTTATATTTTCAAAAGTCGCACGAATTACGATGCACTCCAAATTTAACGATGATTATGTATTTTTTTCAGAAAACATGAGGAAATATCCAACACTGCCGGCCATGGTGAGGCTTTGCACAAACTCCGTGACGATGCCCAATGAAGATGTAATTGAAAAAGGGACATTCATTTACATAGCGGTTTGGTCTTTACATCACAATCCCGAATATTTTCCAGAGCCGGACAAATTCAACCCTAAAAGATTTTCTGAAGAAAATAAGCATGCCATCAATCCGTTTTCATACTTAGCGTTTGGTGAAGGAAAAAGATTTTGTATTGGTACTTATTCATTTTAGAAGGGTTCATCAAAGACTTCCACAAAAAGGAATTGGTTTATTAGCATACGCTAGTATTTTTTTTTACTTTCACTTACCTATATATGAAATATATAGTAAGGGGAAGTATTGCGATCGTGAAAAATATGGACTTCCTGTTTTCAACGGAAATACATGTTTTGGGGTCCACCGAGTCCAAATAACCAAGTCCCGCGAAATGGTCTGTGTGTATGTGAACAGACTAGCTCAAAAACTATAAATCGTGCGAACATGAAATTGGGTATTTAGTGTATGTATATGCCCGCGATGTGACACCAAAAATTTCATCGAAATCGTTCAAAGGGAGGATACAGGCAATTTAATAACTTTTTAAGTTTTTCTCGATTTTCTCAAAAACGGCTCTAACGATTTTGATTAAACTGAGTATTTGATGTATTAATATGACCGAGATATGACTGTAAAAATTTCATCAAAATTGAGCAACCGAAGGGGGGACTTTACTTAATAAATTTTGTATAATTTTCACGTCATTTTTTTATTTACTCAAAAACGGTTTTAACAATTTTGATCAAACTGGGTATTTGATGTATGTATATGCCAAAGATGCGATAGCCAACATTTCATCAAAATTGATCAGCCGGAGGGGGTACTTTATTTAATAAATTTTGTATCATTTTCACGTGTTTTTTTTATTTACTCGAAAACGGCTTTAACGATTTTGATCAAACTGGGTATTTGATGTATGTATATGCCAAAGATGTGACAGCAAACATTTCATCAAAATTCGTCAAACGGAGGGGGCACTGTATGTTATAACGTTTTTTTTTTCACTTTTTACCTTTTTTTGGATTATCTCAAAAACGGCTTTAATTAATTTGATCAAATTCGCCATGTTTAATGAAAATTAGGTGTTCTTTAATATCAGGTAAGCTTTATCATTATTAAAACGTTCTGAGGGGGCTTAAATGAGGAAGGGGCAATTTTTGTTTTCCTATGAAATACCTTTGTTTTTAAATTATTTTATTAGAAGATAAAAGATTCGACCACGGCTGGGAAAATAACCCAGGTCCTCCAGGTCCTCTGCAAAAATTAGATAAATACCTTTGTTTTTGTTATGGAGAAATTAACTGTCTTTCGTTACGCCTAAAAATGAGAAATGGCTAAATATGAAAAAAATCAAGTAAACATATAGAGGAGAAAAATATTCCGTCAACTCATATAACACGTTGAACCCCCGCATGCGGAGTACGCCTTTAATGACAGACCATTGTTTATAATTAAAGCTGTTCTGTTCATTCAATGGAAATTATTTGTTTCATGGTTACTAAATGGAGTTTTTAACAATCATAAAATGAGACGATTTGGAGTATTATGCTTGTATGCCGAATTATCGCCAGTAAAAATTTTATTTAATAATAAAAAATCTGGTGCATGCGCGCAACACACAACTTTCACTTACCAACTTACTTAGATTAGAAATTAATGCGTTTTGTTAATTGCCACTTCTCAAATGAACAGAACAGTTTAATTATAACGCATTGGTTTGTCATTAAAGGCGTACGGCGCATGCGTGAGCTCAAGGAGTTTTACGAGTTGACGGAATATTTTTCATTTTTTCTCCTGTATATGTTTACTTGATTTTCTTCATATATCATATTTAGCCATTTCTTATTTTTAGGCGTGATGAGAGACAGTTAATTTCTCAATATAAACAAAAACAATGGTACTTTGTAGGAAAACAAAAAAGGCCCCTTCCGCATTTAAGCCCGCTATGAGCTGTTTTTGAGTAAATAAACACACACACACACACACACACACACACACACACACACACACACACACACACACACACACACACACACACACACACACACACACACACACACACACACACACACACACACACACACACACACACACACACACACACACACACAAACACAAACACACACACACACACACACACACACACACACACACACACACACACACACACACACACACACAGACACACTCACTCACAGACCATTTCGCGGGACTTGGTTATTTTGACTCAGGGGACACCAAAACGTGTATTTTCGTTAAAACCGGCAAAATTGATCAACAGGAGGGGGGACTTTACTTAATAAATTTTGTCCAATTTTTACCTTTTTTTTGATTTACTCAATAACGGTTTTAAAGATTTTGATCAAACTTGGTATTTGATGTATTTATATGCCCGAGATATGACTGTAAAAATTTGATCAAAATTGATCAACCGGAGGGTGGACTTTACTTAATACATTTTGTATCATTTTCACGTGTTTTTTTTTATTTACTCAATAACGGTTTCAAAGATTTTGATCAAACTTGGTATTTGATGTATTTATATGCCCGAGATATGACTGTAAAAATTTCATCAAAATTGATCAACAGGAGGGGGGACTTTACTTAATAAATTTTGTCCAATTTTTACCTTTTTGATCGATTATCTCAAAAACGGCTTTAACGATTTTTATCAAAGTCGTTATGTTTAATGAAAATTAGTTGTTATTTAATATCAGGTAAGCGTTATTATTATTAAAATGTTCTGAGCGGGCTTAAATGCGGAAGGGGCCTTTTTTGTTTTCCTACAAAGTACCATTGTTTTTGTTTATATTGAGAAATTAACTGTCTCTCATCACGCCTAAAAATAAGAAATGGCTAAAGATGATATATGAAGAAAATCAAGTAAACATATACAGGAGAAAAAATGAAAAATATTCCGTCAACTCATAAAACTCCTTGAGCTCACGCATGCGCCGTACGCCTTTAATGACAAACCAATGCGTTATAATTAAACTGTTCTGTTCATTTGAGAAGTGGCAATTAACAAAACGCATTAATTTCTAATCTAAGTAAGTTGGTAAGTGAAAGTTGTGTGTTGCGCGCACGCACCAGATTTTTTATTATTAAATAAAATTTTTACTGGCGATAATTCGGCATGCAAGCATAATACTCCAAATCGTCTCATTTTATGATTGTTAAAAACTCCATTTAGTAACCATGAAACAAATAATTTCCATTGAATGAACAGAACAGCTTTAATTATAAACAATGGTCTGTCATTAAAGGCGTACTCCGCATGCGGGGGTTCAACGTGTTTTATGAGTTGACGGAATATTTTTCTCCTCTATATGTTTACTTGATTTTTTTCATATTTAGCCATTTCTCATTTTTAGGCGTAACGAAAGACAGTTAATTTCTCCAAAACAAAAACAAAGGTATTTATCTAATTTTTGCGGAGGACCTGGAGGACCTGGGTTATTTTCCCAGCCGTGGTCGAATCTTTTATCTTCTAATAAAATAATTTAAAAACAAAGGTATTTCATAGGAAAACAAAAATTGCCCCTTCCTCATTTAAGCCCCCTCAGAACGTTTTAATAATGATAAAGCTTACCTGATATTAAAGAACACCTAATTTTCATTAAACATGGCGAATTTGATCAAATTAATTAAAGCCGTTTTTGAGATAATCCAAAAAAAGGTAAAAAGTGAAAAAAAAAAACGTTATAACATACAGTGCCCCCTCCGTTTGACGAATTTTTATGAAATGTTTGCTGTCACATCTTTGGCATATACATACATCAAATACCCAGTTTGATCACAATCGTTAAAGCCGTTTTCGAGTAAATAAAAAAAACACGTGAAAATAATACAAAATTTATTAAATAAAGTACCCCCTCCGGCTGATCAATTTTGATGAAATGTTGGCTATCGCATCTTTGGCATATACATACATCAAATACCCAGTTTGATCAAAATTGTTAAAACCGTTTTTGAGTAAATAAAAAAATGACGTGAAAATTATACAAAATTTATTAAGTAAAGTCCCCCCTCCTGTTGCTCAATTTTGATGAAATTTTTACAGTCATATCTCGGGCATATAAATACATCAAATACCAAGTTTGATCAAAATCTTTAAAACCGTTATTGAGTAAATTAAAAAAAACACGTGAAAATGATACAAAATGTATTAAGTAAAGTCCCCCCTCCGGTTGATCAATTTTGATGAAATTTTTACAGTCATATCTCGGGCATATCACTATATCAAATACTGAGTTTAATCAAAATCGTTAGAGCTGTTTTTGAGAAAATAAAAAAAAACTTAAAAGTTATTAAATAAAGTACCCCCTCCCTTATAGCAAATTTGATGACATTAGTTTTTGAGCTAGTCTGTTCACACACACACACACACACACGCACGCACGCACGCACGCACGCACGAACGCAAGCACGCACGCACGCACGCACGAACGCACGCACAAACGCACGCACAAACGCACGCACAAACGCAACTACGCACGCACGCACGCACGCACGTACGCACGCACGCACGCACGCACGCACGTACGCACGTACGCACGCACGCACTCACGCAACTACGCACGCACGCACGCACGCACGCACGCACTACGCACGCACGCACGCTCATACACACACACACACACACACACACACAGAGAGACCATTTCTGTGTGTCTGTGTCTGTGTGTCTGTTCAAACACACACACACACACACACACACACACACACACACACACACACACACACACACACACACACACGCACAGACAGACACACACACTCACAGACCATTTCGCGGGACTTGGTTATTTTGACTCAGGGGACACCAAAACGTGTATTTTCGTTAAAACCGGCAGTCGAAAATTTTCACGATCGCAATACTTCCACTTACTATATATTTCATATATAGGTAAGTGAAAGTAAAAAAACTAGTTAAATTTAGAAAGCAAATAAAAACAAAAATAAGAAATTTATGTGGAAAAATGTGTGGCGTTGAGAAATGGCAATTAACAAAACACGTCAATTTCTAATCTTAGTAAGTTGGTAAGTGAAAGTTGTGTGTTGCGCGCATCGAACCAGTTTTTTTATTATAAAAATAAAAAATAAAAAGGAAATTACAATAGCATAAATTCCTATTAATGATGTTTGGATTCAGGAGGAGATTTTAGGTATATTTCAGTTGGCTTAAGAGAAAACATTTGTGAATATTGAATAAAATGAGGACGATGAATATTTTTGAGAATATAAGAATAAATTAATTGAATTTCTCTGGAAGAGTGGACTGTGTTATCTGATTTGGTAAAAAGAAAATAAAAGAAATTATATGTAGAAGATTATAATGATTGAACATATTATATTTACAATATTATCTGTGGTGAAATAAATCTTTGGCTTGATTTTCTTCATTGCTTCATTAGTTCCTTGCTCTTCTCCGCCCTCCTGCTGGCCGCCTGTAGATGGAATTACTCCATAATGTGCGTTTTATTCACTGTGCCAATGTACATTCATATATATGGGCATGTCCTTTTTACAATGGCTCCAGTCATGGTCCCAAGGAGGGAAAATATTCAAGTGCTGCAGCCAAAGAGATAATAGTATACTAGAATGGAACAAATATGTTGCCTTAACTATAGGTTTCGAAAAAAAAACAATGTAAGTATATTTTTATAAATGAAAGAATCAGTAAGTTCATATAAATAAATATAGGTGTTATAGATAAGAAAATATATAAAGATAATGTTATCTAACTAAGGAAGAATTATTCAATTTTTTATCTAATTGATTGAATATTGAATATATAATAATATATTTTATTATTTATAAAAGTACTTCAAAAACAAGAAATCAGTTCAATATACACTTAAAATCTGTATAAAAAAAAACACTTGATTTTTTTTAGAAATTAATTTATTGCTTTCTATAAATTATCTCCCGCCACTAAAAAGTATGAAATAAAAAAGATTTTATAAAAAAAAAAATTAAACCGACTTCGAAAACTAGGAAACAGTGAAAATAAATGCACTAAAAAGTATGAAGTAATTACCTTCTGATTTTTATGAATACACGGCAAAATCGGTAATGGTATAAAAAGTGGGAAAATGCAATAAAACGAAAACAATTTATTTTGATTTGTACAATTACACACTAACTCTTAATAAAAAGTATTAAGTTGAAATATTAAATACCATGTTTAATAAATCACAATCTTTTCGGAGGCGGCACAAAATTTAAAATTGTTTACCCTAAATATTATGAAAAATCTATCGATTTTCTATTTTGCGCCGCCTCCGAAAAGATTGTGATGTATTAAACATAGTATTTAATATTTGAACTTCAATATTATCTTATATTTTTTTTTTTTTTTGATAGGCAAGAGATTTGGTCTTCTCCAGACAAAAATGGGTCTCATCGCCTTTTTAAGAAACTACTCGGTTGAACCATGCGAAAGTACTCAGATCCCATTAAAGATGAGCAACTCTCCGTTGACGAAAACAACTGAGCCAATAAAAGTAAAACTTGTTAAAAGGAAATTACTTTGAACTCCTTCCATTGGGTCAATGCAGAGCTCAGTAATGAACCGAAGTACCGATGCTGTCATAATGATATCTCTTGCCATAGATTGTAAGAGTTATGTTCAAAACACATTTAACATAATACATAACTTTGATTAAACTGTTTTTTATTATTATTGAATTTGTATTGTTTGTGATATGGAATAGTGAGTGCGACATATTGTGATTTTGCATTTATGTAATTAATTATTATTGAATAAAGTTTATATTTTTGATTGTGTATGCATATTTTATCAATATTCTTGTTTAAACATTGCATATAAATATTTACAAATAGATCCTCAACTACAAATTATTATTAAAAGTCATATAATGAGGATCTATTTGTTAATATTCGAAGACATTTTTTTTTTTACTAAGAAAACTCGGTCAGTTATCGATTAATAGTAGAACCCCCTTTATCCTAGGTAATAATGGGTATGGGGACAGATAATCGAAAATCAAATCATTATCGAATTACAACAGTTTATTGAACTGAAAGAAAAGAAGGTTAATTAAAGAAATCTGGTGCTATGCGCGCAACACATAACTTTCACTTACGAACTTAATTAGATTAAAAATTGATGTGTTTCGATAATATGTAAACGCCAATCCTCAACTTCACGCATTTTTCCACATTTACATGCTTATATTATATTTGTATATCTCCATAAGGTATAGAGTATTTCTATTGCAAAACTTGAAAGTTCTCAGAACTTTTCGATTCATTAAAGCTTATTTCTTTTTTTGAAGAGAAATCTAAACACTTCATTCATTCAGAAATCTATTTTGAAACTAAAATATAATTAATTAAAGATTATCTTTTTTTCTCTTTATCATATTTCTCTTTATCATATTTTTTTTCTCTCCTTTAATGGTTTATATAATTTAAGCATCACCTATTTGGGTCATTACAAAAACATGGGTTATTTTGTGCCACACGGCCTCTATGCCTAAACTATTCGTCATAGACAGATCAAAAATTTTGGAGAGATAAAAAAACCTGGCCCCTACATGGACAAACTAATCTGAGGCTAAAAAGTTGATATGCTTCATAGTTAAAAATTGTTAATTACGTCAATTCTCACTCCCTACAACTGTCACTGTATAGGTTCCTTACATCTCATATTTTTATGCTACCCTAACTGAGTGCATATACTATTGAAAAAATTATTTTTGCCCTCAGTGTACCCTCCGGTACGATATTATCTGGGTAGTTTATGAAAATAAAATCCTTTAACCATACATCTCATAGGTTTTATTTTTGTCACACAGTTTTTCCTCACACCTCGAAAATTTTCTTAACTAACCCTCCACAACCAGGAAAAGATATATTTTACTGCCTGAAAAATATAAGGTAACGCAGCAGCTACATAGCTACCAGACTAACTTAGTTTTGTTTTCATTAGACTACATGTGTTCGTTGAAGAAATTTTTTTGTGGTAGAATTCGTTAGAGTATGTTTATACTTCCTCACTCCCTGCAAGACTTTTGTAAATTAAGTTAAGTGTTTAATCTATTAATGATGGCCAGTTAATATGAGCATGAATGGTCACATTATATGAGAATTTTATAATATGAGAAAATATGAAACCTCTGGCCAGCAAAGCAAAAAAACATTTAAAAAACCTCACTTCCTACAAATAATGAAAAAAATCAAATTTTTGTGGAGTGAGAGGAGGTTTGGGGATTGAGGGAGACTAGTTCTAAGGGTTCTTATTACCATCTTATCAATAGATAAGTAAACGTAAACCTATATACATATTTGTAGGTGCAGATAAATATGTTACTCTATGGCCGGGGCTACATTTAGCCGTTGTGTATAGGGGACGTTTTTATACTTTCGTTATGTCGTATCGATACTTTGCTCCCAACACTCACAATAGTTGCATCAATACTTTAATTGTTCAAAGTTATACAGGAAGTATGGATATATCGATACTTTTGTCCGATATTATCGAATATCAGCAAAGTTTAGACCGAACAGACGGCTATGTACGCTAGCGGTAAGCTAGTAGGCGCTTAATTGCAAAAGCAGTTCCAGCCTAATGTTAATATTTTCTCCAGTTACCTACTCTAAATTGTTTCACTATCCAGTATATCGCTACCACCACGTCATAACCTATTCGTGCAAGTTCCTTTGATCGAAAAGGGCAATGAAAATAAAGTTTATTCATATTATCATCATGCCAAATGTGCTAAGGTCAAAACTAAAAACAAAAAATAAAAAAAAAAATAAAAATCGAACAATGCGGACTATTGGATTTGAGAATTTTTTTTTCTTTTCAAATCATTTTGTGAACATGTTAATTTTTTCAGGAAACCTCCTGTCGCTTACTGCAGTGTATGGCTCCGACCAAGAAGTTAGTATCCAAAGAGGAATGGAAGGATTGTGCGAGGAAGAGGAGGGAAAGGATCAAGAGTGATCCAATTTTGGCCGCCATTGAAGCAAAACAAGAAAGGAACAAGTACCAGGTGAAAAAAGCAAAAAGACAGATGAATTTAGTGAAGGATATGGCTCCAAAGGAGTTAAAAAAGATACGCGGCATCAGCTTGGTTGATGGTCAAGATATTATCATCGATGACGGAAATTTTACCTCTAACTCTCCCTTCCTTCCGCGGCACTCTGAAGGTTCATCAAGTGGTCTATAGGAAAGAAGACACCCACAGATTGACCATGAGAGGATTGAGCTGCTTTAATTGTTTCGAGTGCGAAAAATATTTATTGGGATACCACGAATTCCTGTTTGATGATCTGAATAAAATCCAAAATATCTCCCAGGAAAAGAAGAAGGAAAAAGACGTGGTACGAACTTATAGAAGATTAAAATAACACGTTGGGTATGATGCATGGTTCTCAAGATTTTGTTTAATTAGTAAATAGATCTCGTTTTTCTTCTTTTCTTTTTTACTATATATCCCAAAATATCCACTGAAGTGTGTGCGTGCTTTTAGGGCTAGTTAAGAGACCGATATTGAGGCACTTAATAAAAAAATCCCGCCGAAAAAGAGAGATTTTTTTTCTTGAAAAAAGTATAGATCAAAATAACCTATAATTTTAAAACGACCCATTTACTCTCAAAAGTGAAATAATTTTTTTGTTATTGTTATATAAAAGTTTTAATTTTCATTAGTGATAATACGGGATATGAAATTTCGTCTGTCACATCGCGGGCATATACTTATATCAAATACCGAGTTTGATCAAAATCGTTTAAGCCGTTTTTGAGTAATTAAAAAACACACGTGAAAATAAGAGAAAATTTATTAAGTAAAGTGCCCCCTCTAATTGATCAATTTTGACTGCCACATCGCGGGCATATAAAGGCATCAAATACCGAGTTTAATCAAAATCGTTAGATCCGTTTTGGAGAAAATTGAAATAAACAAAAATCATAGACAAAATTCATAGAATAAAGAACCCTTTCCGTTTGACCCATTTTAATTATATTTTTGCTGTCACATCGCGGGCCTATACATACATCAAATGCCCAGTTTGATCAAAATCGGTAAAACCGTAAAGTAAATGAAAAAAAAAAAAAACGAAAATGAGACAAAATTTATTAAGTAATGTGCCTCCTCCAATTGATAAATATTGATGAAATTTAGACTGTCACATCGCGGGCATATACATACATCAAATACCGAGTTTAATAAAAATCGTTAGAGCCGTTTTTGAGATAATCGAAAAAAGAAAGTAAAACTAATACAAAATTCTTTACATAAAGTACCCCCTCCGTTTCACCAATTTTTGCTGTCACATCTTGGGCACGTACGTACACCAAATACCCAATTTCAGGTTCGCACTGTTTATAGTTTTTGATATAGTCTGTTCACAAACACACTCGCGCGAGCTCGCGCGCAGACACACACACACACACACGCTCGCGCGTACATACACACACACAGACCATTTCGCGGAACTTGGTTATTTGGACTCAGGTGACTCCAAAACGTGTATTTCCGTTGAAAACCGGAAGTCGAAATTTTTCACGATCGCAATACTTTCACTCGCAATACGCAATATTTCATATATAGGTAAGTGAAAGTAAAAAAAAAAAACTGCAGAAAATCACTTTTATAACAAACGAACTCCACCAGCGCGTTTTTGCATGAAAACTGATAAACGGCTTCATCTACGTCTTTTAATGTAGAATTCATTGTTTTCCGAGGATACAATGTTTGGGCCGACGACGATACGAAGTCAGAAATGTTTTTATTCTTCTTCAAAAAATCACGAACAGTTGTTCGCCGATTCCTAATTCAGCGGACAATGTTTTAACACTTTCACCTTTTTTCATTAACACTCTACTCGGTTTAAAATGGTAAATTTTGTTCAAGCTTTACAACGACAGGTTTTCTCTTTTGCGACATTTTGTTAGTTCGTATTTAAATGGATACTGAATCACAACTGAGAATATTTTGTTTTGTAGTCAAACAGGCCAGAGTAGGAGTTTCCTAGAATATGAATTGGAGTAATAGTTAACGGAAACATGTCATCATACGGTCATGGCTTCATGTGGAAATTTAAGGATTCTCGATGGGGTCACCTGTGGTGTTGTGGTTAGCATGGCAACTTACAACACTAAAGGTCTCGGGTTCGCGTCCCGAGGTGGCCCTAGGATTTATTAAAGGGAGTAAAAAATTGGCAATGCCGTCCCTCTGATAGGAGGTAAAATTGTGGTCCCGAGCCTGTACGATGTCATGTATTCGTACAAATTATACCTGGACAGACAAAATTTAGGACTCCTACTGTAGCATCGTCCGATTAGCCTTTGTGACATTAACTGACGTTAAACTAAAAAACAAAGATTCTCGATAAATCAAGTAAATTTTAATTAGTGTTTGCTTATGACAATAAATAGTATAGTTTGTTTGGCAGTTTTGCTATTTCTTTGCTACTTGTTGTAATATACAATTTCTAGTTTTGTCAAGGAGCTGGTTGAATGTCTTTTTGATTAATAATGTTAAAATAATCTTTCCTGACATAACTTAAAAAAAAAAGTGTATATCTGTCCGGTGGAGGATTTTTAGCTTGTTTCGGAATAAAGTAAAAAAGATTTTCGGATTCGCTAGTTGGAGTCCAATTCAAATCCATTCAGCTATCTGTCTTCATTTAATAATACTAGTAAAAAAAAAATTTATCAGCTTAGATAAGATAAACCTATTCAGTAATAAATAAATCGACTAATTTTCAATATTAGCAGTTAATAAGTACTTATCCTACGATTTGGAGTTGCGCACTCCAGTAGGTGACGTCTAAATTCGTCCAAATATAAACAGGCGAGTCCTTGAGCAGTCCAGTGTTCCGGGAGCCGAGTTAGCGTATGTCGACAACAATTGTTCGCAGCAAGTAAGCGTATATGTATCACAATGTGTGTTAATATGTACATATTTATTATGATTATTATGTCTTTAAATGCTCACATGTAGGAGATTGATAATCAAACAAAAAATACTTTCTAGTATATTTTTGTCTACTTTCATTATTCTGTATGTGAAATATATAGTCAAGGAAAATATTGAGATCGTAAAAAAAATGACTTTTGGTTTCGAAAGATTTAAAGGTTTTGGGGTCTCCTTATTCCAAATAAACAGGTCCTGCAAAATGTTCTAAGAGTTGCCCACCAATGGGTGGGTCACTCTCGGTTAATATGAGTGGTATTTATTTAAATAAATTATTAGATAAAACATTGGAACAAATTAATAATAAACCCACATTAATTAAAAAATGCGTAGATGATATTATACTCATTACCAATCAGAATAATTATACAGAAATATTGAATAAATTAAACAAGTATTATCAAAAACTAAAATTCACAATACAAAAACCAGATAATAATGAAATAAGGTTTTTAGACATGTACGTAATCTTAAGAAATAATATTACCACAAAATGGACAAAAAAGAAAAATAACAGTGATATGATGTTAAATTGCTGTTCGAATCATCCTATGCCGCGAAAAATTGATGTTGCAAAAAACTTATTTAAAAAAGCAAAAGAATTAACAGACCAAAGATACATTTTAGAAATTAAATCTCAAATTTACAATATACTATTGGAGAATTTTTATACTAAAAAAATAATAAACAAAATTTGGTATAATACAATTATACAATTATTATACCAAATCTCTTATATTATTATTGAAATAATATAAGAGAAATAAAAGAAAAAAAACAATAGAGAAAAAATAAATATAGAATCAGAAAATAAATAATCCAACCAAAATAAAGATTAAAACATAAACAAAAAACAATTAAAGATTATTATAAAAATGAAAATCAAGATAATCCAGAAAATATACAAGAAGAAAAATGAACTATATCCCAAATCTAATAAATAAAATACAAAAAATATTGATAGATTACGACTTAGGAGGTATCAAATTAGGTAATAAAAACAACAATAATAAATTAGAAAAATTCCTTAGCAACACAAAGCTAAAATAGAGTTCTTTAAAAAAAAGAAACAATAAATAAAATTAATTGCAATGAATGTGATGGCATTTATATTGGCGAAAAGTCAAAAAAATTAATTACCAGAGTGAAGCAGCACCAATCAAATTGCAACAATACAAAAAACCTAAATGTTACAGCTTTATCGCAGCACAGTATTTGAATAAACATAAATTTAATTTTGATGATCTTAAAATTATAGGAACAGAAAAAATACAAAAATAGAAACTATACGTATTACCAAAAACATTAACAATGCACTAAATTATAAAACAGATTCAGTAAAAATTAATAGCCACTCTGCAGACATTATAAAGAATTTAAATATAAAAAAATGACTGAAAAAAAAAACAAAGAATAATTACAATAACATTAATATTGATAAAAATAATTGTTAGTATAGGACAAAGTTAAGTAGACAGAGGTGACAAAGATAAATAAATCTATGTAAGGTATCCAATAGAAATGCTAATAGTTTTAATGTTTAAAAAAAAGTGAAAAAAAAGGGGAAAAAATGTGACCTATTACAGATGTAATGGACTAGTGTTTTTAAGGATAGAATAATAAGCTATAGATGATCATTACCACCAAAAAACATAATTACAATAATTTATGTGAAATTGTCATGTATTATCAAATATTTTAGCTAATGTATGGTAATGACTTATATATGTATACACATTTTATATTAGGAGAAGAATGTATGGAATAATAGAAAAGTACCTTGAGGATGGACCTGTAATGTCCGAAACGTTGGTGTCAGGCTAATTTTAATAATTTAATGTTTCAATAAAGAAATCTATGGAAGATTGTTTGTCACCAATCATTGTATTAGAAACATTATTATCTTCCTTTCTATAAAATATATACTTTTACATGTTCTAAGAGTGTGTTTGTTTGAACAGACTTGCACAAAAAGTGTAAGTCTGTTCAAACAACTGAAACTGAAACTGAAATTAGGTATTCGGGATAGGTATACGCACTTGATGTGATAGCAAAGGTTTCATAGAAAAATTGTGTACCTGAAGTGGGTGTACTTCATAATTATATATGAAACACATTTTCAAGATTCTCTCCAAAACGGCTCTAATGATTTTGATTAAACTTGACATGAGAATGAAATATTCTTTTATATGTGAAAGGTTTTATTATAATTGAAATCGATGGAATTAAATGAAGATGGAAAAATGCTTCATATATAGCACCTTTGGTTTTGTTTAATATATGTAATTGATAGTCCCTCACTATCCGCTATAGGACCCCTCATACAAGAAATGGTTATAGTATACTGGGTGTCTCAGATCTGATGTAAAAAAAAAAATTGGGTAATACTGCATGCTAAATGGGGTAGAATGGCGCAAAAAAGAGTTTCCTATCTCAATCTGTTGAGGAGATAGAATTTTTTTGTTTTTATTTTAAAAATCTTCCTTTTTTCTAAAAAAAGGCAGTTTTCTCTACTTCGGTTTAGCGTAGAAACAAAAACAATGATATTTTCTTAATCAGCATTAAATTTCCTAAAAAATGAGTTAGATTTGGTTATTTTAAATCCACTTTCAGGGGGCCTTTTAACGCGCAAAACACAAAACATTTATTAAAACTTAAATTATTAATTGTTTTTGAATATTCCTCCCTCCTCGCTGGAGCACCATAGAAGCTGTCAAATTTCCTAAAAACTGTGTAATTTAGTTAGCTTTTTAATGGTGTAACCCATGATACAATTTCACTTCACCTTTTGAGTCTAAAAGAAGTTTTTCTGATGAAAACCACGCTTGAGAATAAATACTTCATTGCTTCACATACCTATTAGAAAAACTACTTGATTGAATAAAAGTATTAGTTATGTTATGCGTATAAGATGGAAAAATGCTTCATATATAGCACCTTTGGTTTTGTTTAATATATGTAATTGATAGTCCATCACTATCCGCTATAGGACCCCTCATACAAGAAATGGTTATAGTATACTGGGTGTCCCAGACCTGATGTAAAAAAAAAAATTGGGTAATACATGCATGAGAGGTAAAGAGTTGTGAAGGTGGCAAGCCCTCCCTCCCCTTCCCCCCCAAAATAAATCTTATTTAAAAATAATCTTATTTATAGGGAGTCAAGGGGGGGACCCAAATTTTTGCTGATTACTTAATGTTACATAAACATACATTTTTCCCCTTTTTTTTAATACTTATAAAAAATAACAATTTAGGATTATTTTAAGAAATTAAATATACCAACAGAAAAATGAAATTTCATAATGTGCCCTGCTATCATTAGCCCTGAAAATGACATCACGTTCTGTTTGGAATTAGTGTTATTTTTCAGTTGGTGTATAAGAATATAACATAACTAGGTAATTCTTTTATTTAATCAAGTAGTTTTTCTAATAGGTATGCAAAGCAATGAAGTATTTACTCTCTAGCGTGTTTTCCATCAGAAAAATTTCTTTTAGACTCAAAAGGTGAAGAATGGAATTGTATGAATGAATTGTATCATGGTTATGGTTGTTACACCATAAAAAGCTAACTAAATTAAACAGTTTTTAGGAAATTTGACAGCTTCTAGCGTGCTCCAGCGAGGAGCGAGGAATTTTCAAAAACTATTAATAATTTAAGTTTTAATAAATGTTTTGTGTTTTGCGCGCTGAAAGGCCCCCTGAAAGTGGATTTAAAATAACCAAATCTAACTCATCTTTTAGGAAATTTAATGCTGATTGAGAAATTATCATTGCTTTTGTTTCTACGCTAAACCGATGTAGTGAAAACTGCCATTTTTTAGAAAAAAGGAAGATTTTAATATACGAGTATATAAAAATCTCGTGTCCCCGTGTTTGTTGGGGGTAAAATCAGGAACTACTCAACCGATCCTTATAAAATTTGGCTCATTGTGTGTAGTTTTGTCCAACTTAAAAGGAAGGATAGTTTTTATCTCGATTATTGGCCTCCATATTTCTTTCATTGCAAATTAAATTCTTATTATACTGCAATTGAGTAAGATTCTTTGCAGTGGCGGATCTAGAAATTTTCTGAGAGGGGGCGCACTTTTTTTTTTTACATTTCATGAGTAATGAAAGTCCTAATTTAAAATACGTATTAGCACATAATGATGTTATAAATTACTGTAAATGTTTAAATACATTCATTTTCAATTAGTGGACTTGAAAAATGACTAAATGTAGCTCATTTTATATAGAAATAGTAATACTTTATGAGTGACCTCGCCTCTCAGGGGGGGGGGGGGGGGGCGCGTCCCCGGCTCCCCTCCCCTGGATCCGCTACTGATTCTTTGTAAGTCTATAAATTTCCAACAGATAGCGGTGTAAGTTGATTATCGACACAAAAGTCCATTTTCTTTAGATATTTAGAATAGATTAGCATAGTAGTAGAGTTTAATAGATTAACATAGTAGATAGCTAAATATATTTTGTATGGCTTGGACTAAAAAAAATCCGAGATTTGCCTATAGGCAATTATGTGTCGCCTTTTCAAGTGAAGAGAAAACATTGAATCATTTGTTTTAGCAAAAAACATTTGATAACCTGTTTCAGGTAGAACCTACCGATATGATATCTCATATCATCATGTGTTATATTCTGAATTTAATTAATATGTATTATGAACAAGTAAAATATTATTTTTTGAAAGGAACAAAAAGGTAAAAGAGCGTAGATCCAGGGGAAGGGCTGTGAGGGTTTGGGACTGCAGCCTTCCCTTTACAACGGACTGGATCTGCCCTTGATTTTTATATAAAGAAAGGAGCGTGGTAAGTGAAAGTTCAGTGATGCACCACGTCACCAGATTTTGAGCTTTAAGAAGGTCACTTCATAATTGTTTTTTTACTTACACTTACCTATATACGAAATATATAGGAGAGGAAAGTATTGCCATCGTGAACTTCCGGTGGACTGCCAATTTGGACTTCCGGTTTTCAACGGAAATACCCGTTTTGGGGTCCCCTGAGTCAAATTAATCAAGCCCCACAAAACGGTCTGTGTGTATGAACAGACTAGCTCTGAAACTATTTGTCGTACGAAGCTGAAATAAGGTATTTGAGGTATGTATGTTCCCGCGATGTGACAGCAAAATCGAGTAAACGTAGGAAACTCTTTATCCGAACGTCTATTATTCTAAAATAGTTCTGCTCTAACGATTTCGATTAAACTTTTCAAGTTTAATCTTAGTGTAGCATTCTTTAATATGAAGTAGGTTTTATCGAAATCGATTAAGTCTGATAGGGCTTAAATGGCTAAGGAAAAAATCTTCCTATTTTTTTTTTTTTATTTCGAGTAAATACCAGGTGTGTAAATATGAAAATGGGATTTTTCAAATATCAAATAAGAGTTGATTGTGTAAAAATGATACATACTTTTTTATTCGAAGTACTGTCCTTCGCTATCTATGTATTTTTCCCATCATTCAGGCAATTTGTGGATTCCCCGCCAAAATAATGCTTCCTCTTCTGAGTCAAACCAATCACTTAACCAATCTAGTACATTTTCATAACAAGTGAAGCGCTGCTCAGCTAGTGCGTGTCCCATTGATGCAAATAGGTGGTAATCGGATGGGGCCAAATCTGGTGAATAAGCCGCATGCGGAAGAATTTACCAACCAAACACTTGGATCGTTTCCTTGGTCCGTTTAGCCGAATGTGATGGGGCATTGTCATGGAGCAAGATCACTTTGTGTGTCCTTTCTTGATATTTGGAACTTTTTGGCGCAAATCTTTATTCAAATTTATCATCTGTTGTAGGTAGCGTTCCGTATTAACAGTTTCCCCAGGTTTCAGCAGCTCATAGTAGGTAACACCCATCTGATCACACCAGACACAGAGCATTTTCTTCCTCCCCAAGCGATGCCGATGGTTCACCAGGAGTTACCCAGGATTTTTTACGCTTAGGATTCTCGAAGTAAATTCACTTTTCATCACCAGTCACAATTTGATGAAGAAATGACTTATTTTTCTGTACCTGGCGAGCAGCATTTGCCATGAGGTTTTTCGAGCTTCCTGCTGCCTGTCATTCAGTTGGTGAGGTACCCATTTTCCGACCTTCTGGATCTTTTCCATGCCTTTCACACAAATGGAGACGGTGTCACATGTAATAATTGTCCAACAAACGCTTCCGAATCAGCGTTTTCAAAGTTTTTTTTTATGGTTTTCCACGGTCTTTGTTACTTTTATCGAAATCCATCTTTAAATTTTTTGAACCAATCGAAACATTGAGATTTGCCTAAGGCATGCTCCCTGTAAGCTTCAACAAGCATCCTATGTGATAATGCTCCAATTTTTTTTCAGAAGGAAACGGAAAATAAATGTTGTCCGCAAATCTTGATTTGTTGGGACAAAAGTAGACATGTTCAACGCCACTAAAAACACGGTTATAGAATGAAACTGATGTTGGTATCAATTGGATCTCTTTATTACATGTAGGCAAAAGCAGATAACGCCACTGACGGATTAGTAAGAAGATTATATTAACTGCTAACTCCTATCATTGGCGAATTCCGGTTTCATTTTTACACACCTGGTATATGTTTTACCAAATTTCGATTTCCGATTATATCAGTAGTAATATATATGTATAATATATCGTTCGAAAGCTTGGAATTTAAGAAATAATTATATTAAGTTTATTGTGTGGTGGAAGGTCGCTGAAGCGAAATATCATAGTATCAAGAAAATAATAATTTCTACTTTCAACAACCTTTTAATTTTGTTTTACAATTAAAAACAAAGAGAACTGTCTCGAAAGAAGACGAAAGAGAAGGAGAAGGCGAAGGGCGTGTTGTTATAAATGTTATCGATGGGGAAATAAACATATGACGATTCTTAATGAATCAAAGATATGTTCCAAAAAGCATTTGAAACACGATTGCAACCTTCGCATGCGCAGTACACCTTTACTAACTGCTCATTGTTCACAAGACAATGCCTACTGAGCATGCGAAAAGAGTCAACGTGTTTTAAGAGCTTGATGTCACATAAGTAACCTATTGAGTTTAATAAAGCATTATTACGTGTTAATGCCTTAGAAGGATAAAATATCGCCGTCGTTTTCTGAAAATACTAAGGAGCTAAAAACTGAAAATTTAGTTCCAATTTAATATCGGCCGTTGTGATGATCCCATTCTATCGATTCTTATTTACGATATATCCTCGAAAAACATGATCGTTCAGTCTGAAACTCGATTATTATTTCTTTAATCTCCTAAAAATATATTGAATATAGAAAATAATTCAAACTTTCTTCCAAATTTAGTCAAATCTTTAAAAACTAGCAAGACACATATCATTTTAAAGCTTATTGATTTCGCCAGTTTTTCAATTACATATTAATACCATTACTTATGTTAATTGAATGCTTTTATAAAGTCGTGAGCCAAGATCTTGATAAAACTAAAATTGTGTATATATTATTAGTCTTAATGGATTTTTTCAATAAACTAGATTGCCAAGAACTATGGTTGGCAGGTATGATGGTACAATGTTTAATGGCTTGTATTTTCTTTAGAGAAGCAGCTTTAATTACTTATCAATACTTTATTTTAATTACTAATAACTAAAAAAAGGAAATATTATTTTATAGTTGGTGTATTGAACTATTATTGCATGAAATTAATTATGAATTGGTAGCAGAGGGAGAATTGAACCTTTTCCTTAGCGCCAAGTCGCGAACAAAGCAACCACAGAATTCCTTCCAATATGTCAACTTTTTTTTTCTTTCCTTTGGTTATTATTTATCAACTAGAAGTTCATATAAAAATAAATAATTTATAAATAACATTCTCGAAAGTAAAAAACTACCTAAGATTCACTTTGTTTTTTTCAGCCATGTTTACTACAGCCATCTTAGTTATTACAGTACTTTGGCTTTGCTACAAATATTGGATTTCCAATTACAAATATTGGGAGGAAAAAGGGATACCGGCATTACCTGGAAAGTTTCCTTTTGGGAGTGACTCTGGTTTAACATTATTCAGACAGTTCCTAGGAGATTTTCATCTGGAGGTAATTAACCATATGAAAAAAAAAATTAAATTTTTATATCTTTTCTAGGATCCTTATATTAATAATTACCTTGTATTATATTAATAATAGTATCCTTGTTTCAGTTGTTTCGAAAATACCCATCATCTCCTTACATCGGTATGTATTTAATGAGGAAACCAATTCTGATAATTAAAGATCCTGAATACGTCCAGTTGGTGTTAGTAAAAGAATTTTCCTCCTTCAAAGAAAGGCTATTGATTAAGATGTAAGTAATTGTGTAATTAATTTTATGATTATTTACAATGTCATTTTCATGATTTAGAAATGCGAGCAAGATAACTTTGTGAGGGTTATTGGGTACATATTGACTTCCATACTTGGCAGATTTCCAATCCAGTCTATCACGAGGAATAAATATGTGCGGCTATCTTAGGAGCCGCGATTTACCGCCAGATGTCAGACCCGTGGAACACACCAAACAATCGTAGACTTACTACTCATCAAGAATACTCTGCAACCTACCAGACCATATTTACAACATCCTGCAGGCAGTGGCGGATCCAGAAATTTTCTGAGGGGGGCGCACTTTTTTTTTTTACATTTCATGAGTAATGAAGGCACTAATTTAAAATATATATTAGTACATAGTGATGTAAATTACTGTAAATGTTTATATACAATTCATTTTCCATTAGTGGACTTAATGGCTAAATATAGCTCATTTTATATAGAAATAGTTATACTTCATGAGGGTCCCCTCCCCTGGATCCGCTACTGCCTACAGGACAACGTAGATACCGCTTACAATGTTTCGGCATTTCTAAAACACAGCGATCAATAATATCAAATAATTTAACTCAAAACCACCACTACTTACTTTGCAGTAATATAATTTTTAGTCTCCCATTGAAACTGTAATATGTCCCTCATTGTTCATTAGGGGTGGTCTTATAAGTGATTTGGGGTTAGATCCATCCTTGAAATTTACAAAACAATTGAGACAAGCCATTTTTTACGTTTAATGTATGTATTTTTTTTACTGACCAATGCTCCCTTCTACCTCTGAAGTATCATTATTATTTTTTCTTTTAGCAGCAATAATTGAGTATTTCAGATTTTAACAGGTAATGAAATAAAGGTTTCAGTATTGTTAAGTAAAGAAGTAAGAACTGATATTTTCGCGAAACGTTCGAGTGAGAACCGTGAAACCCATTATTTTAATATCGTTAATTCATTATTTAAGTAAATTATATTACATGGTATTAACTATTTACTTATAATAATTATTAATGTTCTTAATTTAATTAATGAATTATTATTATTAATTCATGTTCTTTTACATCTATTACATCAGAGTGGTAACCTACGCTCAAGGGCGCGGGATTAATCCCGAGTGTTGGATTTACACAATATAGAATCCAATTTATTCTATTATATCAAAATATATTGATTATCGAAGGGGCTCCACTCACTACGGGTCGCCCAAACAGGCCCATGCGTGGCCACCCCCTCTCCTTTAACTTGGACCTCAGCCGTCCCCATGATGAGGAGATGGGACTCAGCCTGCTGCTAGCGCGGGGGAAAGACGGCCAGTGAACACGGCCCATCGGCATTCGCTACGAGGACCTCCATCCAGGCCCACATCACGGCTTACCGCCAGAGACAACGGCACACCCCATTCGACCCAGCCCCATCGCGAGGAGAGCCTGAGAGGGGCGAATAAGGAGAGGAAGGACCCCCGAGATTCACGGATATTAAACTGTAAATAAAGGGAGTTAATTAACCATAAGCTTGTTTATTCATCAACAAAATTTACAACACCTTTAATAGCGAAAAAAGGCATGTACCAGGCCCCCCAATAACGAACAACGCGTATTATTAAAGTTCACCTGGCTCCGCGTTTTGAACTTGCTATCTTCGGATTCCCAATCATACGTTGCCACGGGCAACGCAACAGAGCAAATATCATACAGGTAATCCCTCGAGAAAAGCTTAAAAGGAAAGCTCGATTCCGAGCTTATTAGTTGGACGAATCAATTTTTAAGGCCCCCCAAAAAAAAATTGATGGCGCGCACCTTGTAAATTGTGTCCGCTATAGAATTCCTTAATTCACAACCCTTGGTAAACCACAGCAAATTCGTGTCGTTTTGATAGCTCTGTTCTATGTTCGTTCAGCCTTAAATGTCAAGTTGTGCGTAACTTAAATCATACAAAAATTTTTTTTATAAGTTGCTAAAAGACGGAAACAATATTTTTAACAAATCGTAAAAAATCTGGTGCAATGCGCGCAACACACAACTTTCACTTATGAACTTACTTAGACTAGAAATCGGGGTGTTTCGATAATTTGTAAACGCCATTCACGCATTTTTCCACATTTATATTCTTATATTTGTATATCTTCATAAGTTATAGAGTATCTGTATAGCAATATTTGGAAGTTCTCAGTACTTTTCGATTCATCATTGCTTGCTTTTTTAAGGGACTTAATTTCATTATCAGTCGATTTTTTTTTCACTGCTTACTTGTCTTTTACTACGAGTTGCTTTTTATAAATATATCGTGAAGGTGCATTTACGACTCGTAGTAAAGTTTGTCTCTTATGCTTTTCTGGAAATCGAGAACGATTTCCTGTTCCTCTAAAATCGCTTTATATTGCTTTCAGAAATTTATTATGGAACAAAAATTTCTAGACTCAAATATAATTAATTATAGACTATTATCTTATACCATATTTTTGCACACCTTCGATACTTATAAAATTTAAGCATCATTTAAATAAATAAATAAAATAAATGTTTTTATTAATAAACAAAAGCCTTCTTCTTCATAATACAGTAAACCCTCGATATAGCGAACTGGTAGGGGGTTTGATATTCAGAGTTCGCTATATCGAGGTTCGTTATAACCGAGGATTCTTTTTTTTTTTTTTTACTTTTTTTTAACCAATGCCCGCACTAATTTGATCATATTTAGAATGAAATTCATTCATTAGAACTAGTTAAATTAAAACGCATTTATGTAATTTATTTTTAGTTAAACTACATATTAAATTAACAATGAGATTCATTAATTTACCTACCAAGTTCACTAGAGAGTTCTTTAGCCTTAACTTATCATTCGAATAATACAGAATGGTTAAAAAGAGGGTCTGAGATTGGTATTTGAGATCTCATTTGTTTAAAGAAATTTATCAATTTTTTCCGAATATTCATGAGCCGCAGAGCGCAGTCGTTTATTTAATGCTGAAGTTAATCCTTGGGATGCGGTTGAATCTATTTTATCTTTGTTTTTTATAATGGTTGACAATGTTGATTTGTGAATTCCATATTTTTCTGTATATGGTTTTCTTAATTAGAATTCCCGATTCAATATCCAGGAGAATTTTTAATTATTCCTCGATTGATAAGGATTTACGTTTGTGACACACGTCTACGAACGAACTCATTGTGTATTAAAAATAAAAAACAGTATAAACGACTACAGAACACTGATTCGAATAATAAAGAACTCCAAACGGAACTGAGCTAGTTTTGAGAAAAAATTCAATGGAATCAGAGAGAGAGAGAGAGAGAGCAAAAGGAAATCGGATTAGTTAAGAGTAAAAAAAACCCTCAATTCTAGAAACTGGAGCTACGAGTACTTCGTCTTCCCGCGCTTATTCTACATAATACAGTAAAAAAAAAAAAATTAATAACAATTCTTGCAGTTCGTTATAACAGAATATAATAATTCTCAGGCATCAAATTTAGTTCGCACTAACCGAGGGATTTCGCTATAACGAGGGGTTCAGCTGAAATACAATGGTAATTTTAGGGGGATAGCATTTTGGTTCGCTATATCGAGGTGTTCGTTATATCCGAGTTCGTAATAATGAGGGTTTACTTTTTTTATTTACGACTGTTTACAACATTAAGTCATATGTCGTCCCCAATAATAAGCGCTCTCCATTTCTTTCGGTCTTCCCAGTCTCCCTCTCTTATCCCTCTGTTCATCATTCCTTCTTCCACTCCGTCATACCAGAGTTTTCTTGGGCGACCTCTTTTCCTTCTTCTTTCTGGTTTCCATTTTAGAAATTTTTTTGGCCATGCTCCCTCATTCATCCTCATAACATGTCCAAACCATTTTAACCGTTGGGAATTTTTTGGATTCGGGACACTCCGCATGCTCGTCTCCAAAAATCCATTTCTAGGGCTAAGAGCCTACCTGCTTGTTTAGCTTTTAATGTCCACGCTTCTGCCGAGTAGAGGCTGACGCTTTCCAAAAAGGCTTTATACATTATTTTTTTAGTTTCCATGCTTACATTCCTACTCCATAATACCGAGTTCAAGATCCCGATGATTTTTTTTCCTTGAACGACCTTTTCCTGGATGTCCAGATCGCTGGACCCTAGCGAGTCCAACCAGCTTCCTAAATACTTAAACTTGCATTGTGGCTTTAAAGTCCATCCTTCCAGGATTAAATTACTCCCTGTTCCGTTAAAGGCCATGTAGACGGACTTTTCCTTACTGACTTCTAGCCCCCAACTAGAATATTCCTGAAGGATCTTCCTCATCATGTACTCCACATCCTCTACTTCTGAAGCGATAATGACTTGGTCATCAGCGAACTGGAGATTGAAGAGGTAGTCACTACCAATCTTGATCCCCATACCCTGGCATTTTTTTTTCTAATTCATTAAAGCCCTTTCCACATATATATTAAAAAGGAGAGGAGACAATGCGCATCCTTGCTTCAGACCTTTTGTTATAGGGAAGCATTTACTAATTGCACCTCTAATTTTAACGCAAGCCTTTGCCCCTTCGTATAAGCTTCTTATGGCACATATAAGGTAGGGACTTATATTGAAATAATGCAAGGCCTCCCACAAGAGCTTTAATGGAACTGTGTCATAAGCTTTTTTCAGGTCCACAAAAATCAGGTGAACTTCCACATTATGCCCCATGGCCTTCTCCAGAAGCTGTCTAATTACGAATATGTGGTCACTGCATGACCGACCTGATCTGAATCCAGCTTGTTCTTCGGGAATGATTCTTGTACACTCTTTTTCTAGTCTCTGTTTTAGAATCCTGCCATATAGTCTACTCAAGCTACTTGTTACTGTTATCCCTCTATAGTTTGAGCATAGTTTGAGTATAGTGAATAAAATTTTGGCTGTCACATCGCGGGCATATCCATATATCAAATACCCAGTTCGAACAAAATAATTACAGCCGTTTTTGAGTAAATAAAAAAAAAAAAAACACGTGAAAATAGGACAACATTTACTAAATAATGTGCCTCCTTCAATTGATCAACTTTGAAGAAATTTTGACTGTCGCATCGCGGGCATATACCAAATACCCAATTTCAGTTTTTTACGGCTTATAGTTTTTGAGCTAGTCTGTTCACTCACACACAACACACACACACACATAACACAACACAGCACACACACACACACACACAAACACACACACACACCATTTCGCGGGACTTGGTTATTTGGACACCATAACGTTTATTTCATATATAGGTAAGTGAAAGTGAAAAAGCGGTGCTCGCATCACCCACCGTACATTTGTTTAAAATAGTAAGGAAGCTCCACTGACCATCCTACACCTTTGTTTGTTTTATGCCACTAAGGCTAATCGGATGATGCTACAGTGGGAGTCCTAAATTTTGCCTATCCAGTTATAATTAGGGTAGGGATCTTCAACGAGTACCTGACATCGCACAGGCTTGGAACCAACAGAAGGTCTTTAAAACAATAGTGTTTCAATTCAACGATTTGTGAAATTAATCCAGGATGGTGTTAGATTTGTTATCATTTGACAATTTGGTTTTAACCATTTTCATTTTATTATTTTCAGACCTGAATCAGATATGCTTTCCCAACATCTCATTAACTTGGAGGGTGACCAATGGAAAGCCCTCAGAAGCAAACTGAGCCCAACATTTACAAGTGGAAGAATGAAGGCCATGTTTCCATTATTTCTTAAATCTTCTCAGGTGCTATTATTATGATTTTTTTTTTCATTTTAATACTTTTGTAATAGGATGAAGTATTTAGAATGTAGGTATTAAATTTAATATAAAAGTTCACATTCTTGGTAGATATAGACCGAGCCCCTCAGGAAAGATCGGCATCATCAGATGAAAATCCTGATAGCGTTTTTTACTTTTACTTACCTATATATGTAACATATAGTAAGGGAAATTATTGCGATCGTGAAAAATTTCGACTTTTTCATTCGACCGGTTTTCAACGGAAATACACGTTTTGGGGTCCCCTGAGTCCGAATAACCAATCCCGCGAAATGGTCTGTGTGTGTGCGGTTGTGTGTGTTTGAACTGACTAGCTCAAAAACTAAAAACCGTGCGAAATTGGGTATTCAGTGTATGTATATGCCCGCGATGTTATAGCAAAAATGTCATCAAAATTGGTCAAACGGAGGGGGTTCTTTATTTAATAACTTTTAACGTTTTTTTTCCGATTTTCTCAAAAACGATTTTGATTAAACTGAGTATTTAATGTATTAATATGCCCGAGATATGACTGCGAAAATTTCATCAAAATTGATCAACCGGAGGGGGCACTTTACTTAATAATTTTTGTCTCATTTTTACTCATGTGTTTTTTATTTACCCATAAACGGCTTTAACAATTTTGATCTAACTGGGTGTTTGATGTATATGCCAAAGATGTGACAGCCAAAATTTCATCAATATTGGTCAAACGGAGAGGGCACTTTATTTCATAACTTTTTTTTCCAATTTTTACGTTTTTTTCGATTATCTCAAAAACGGCCCTAATGATTTTTATCAAATTCGGCATGCTTGATGAAAATTAGGTTTTCTTTAATATCAGGTAAGCGTTATTATTATTAAAATGTTCTGAGGGGGCTTAAATGCGGAAAGGGCCTTTTTTGTTTTCCTATAAAGTACCATTGTTTTTGTTTATATGGAGAAATTAACTGCCTCTCCTTACGCCTAAAATGAGAAATGGCTAAATATGAAATATGAAAAAAATCAAGTAAACATATAGAGGAGAAAAAAGAAAAATATTTCGTCAACTCATAAAACACGTTGAGCCCACGCATGCGGAGTACGCCTTTAATGACAGATCATTGTTTATAATTAAAGCCGTTCTGTTCATTTAATGGAAATTATTTTTTTCATGGTAATTAAATGAAGTTTTAAACATCTACCTACATAGAGATTATAAAATCAGACGACTTGGAGTATTATGCTTGCATTGCCAAATTATCGCAAGTAAAAACTTTTATTTAATAATAAAAACATTTAGTGTCCTTTAAGTGTACAAACAAAAATAATAAATTAATGTGGAAAAATGTGTGACTTTGAGAAGTGGCAATTAACAAAACACATCAATTTCTTATCTAAGTAAGTTGGTAAGTGAAAGTTGTGTGTTGCGCGCACGCACCAGATTTTTAAATCCACATAGTAATGACGTTAAAGAGGACTCAGACTAAAGAGGAATATTTCAGCCTTTTTTCCCACTTTTTGCTTTTAGCTCGAAAACATTTCGTTGCCGCGAACATTAAATTCTCTATCAAATACATGAGCATAAAATCTAGCGTCGAATGAGTTACTTAAAATAAAAAAATGATAGAGCCGTTTCGCCAAAACTGGTTATCGGATATTGGCAATTTTAAGAGTTAGTTAAGGTATGCGGAAAAATTAATTGCGCTCATGCTACAAACTGAAAAGGGCTGCTCAAAATGAAAGATGTTACATATAACAGTTTTAGATCATCTAATTCTGAGTAAAACAAACACCTTCGTCTTAAAATAGGTCATTCCTGTTTAGAAAACTATTTACAACCTGGAAGTATTGGTGTTGCCTAAAATCCGCTAAAGTTTTGAAATTTTTTCTCTCTTTTTTGCGTATAAATCGTAAATTATTGATAAAATAGTATTTTTATGTTATAGTGATGAAAGTATCACCAGAAATGATATACTTTTATGAATAAAATGATATATTTGATATTAAAATCGATAAAGTGGTTTAGCAAAATCGAACATCTAAGGTCTATAATGTTTACCATTTAGGCTAAGAACCTGTCAACCAAAATAGTTGTTGACGGGCTCACGGTATTATTTAGAGTACTTGTGCAGAATCAGATTTGACATTTGTTAAATGTAAATCCTTTCATAGCTTGAAAGCATTTTCATTAGTTACAACATCTACACAGCAAGTAAGGTATGGAAATGTATAATTAGTATCTATTATTTGATTACGGTTTTAATGTCTTTAAGGATTGTGATTGGGATGTGCATGATTTTTCTTTAATCTTCAGTATTCTAAGCTTATAAAACAAAGTAACTCTCATTTCAGGCCTTTGATTCGCTGCTTGAGTCGCACGTAAATTCAACAATCGATGTGAAAGATTTGGCTTCAAGGTATACAACAGACCTAATTTGTAGTTGCGCCTTTGGCTTGGACACGAATGTCATGGATAGCAAGGATAGCGAATTAATACAGCTTGGAAAAAATATATTTAATATGAGCTTTCAGTCTTTAATTGCTGTCCTTCTTACAACTACGTTCCCAAAACTAGCTGAGATTTGTGAAATCAGGTAATCAAATATTAAGCTATCGATATTTATATACTTCTTAATTTATATTTTAAAAATTCATAAATTTCGGAAAAAGTAAATTGTAGTAAAGAAACAAGAAAAAGTTTTTCCCCTAGTCAAATCAATAATATTTTAAACTATATCTTCTTTTGATTCATATAAAACGAAAACTTGTAATTTTCCTCGTGAGATAATACTAGAGACAATTTTTTTTTTATTAAGGTCCCTTAGGACTGATACTTTGTAACCTATCCCATGTTAATTGTTTTGAAAACGGATAATTGATTTATTTTTCAGGAGCACTCCAGAAAGAAGAGAAAGCCAATTGTTCGTTTACAACCTGGTAAAGGATATAGTCAAACAGAGAGAAGAGAAGAATATTAAAAGAAAAGACTTCCTTGACCTTTTGATTCAGCTTAAAAATAAAGGAGCTCTGGATGATGCGAAAGAGGAGGAAACCGAGGAAGACGTTCCACAATTTGGTTGGTCATTAGACTAAACTCAAATATATGTCTCATACTTAGAAATGTCATGTTGTTGCAGGAGAAGTGCTGTGATCTCTTGGAAGCCCGTCTATCCACTGGGAGGGACAAAACCTTGTTCTTAAAACAACGAGACATATTATTTGTAGTCATACTACTCAATTGAAAGGTTTTTTTTTTTTTTTTTTGGTTTGTTTTCTAAAATTCTAGGCTTTTATACTCATCAATTAGAAGATATATATGAGTCCGTTTAACCTAAAATCTTTATATTGGTTTTTCAATGTTAGACTGATCAATCAGGGCAAAAAATATATAAAGCCATAGAAATTACTGGATCTGATAAATAATATAACAATATGTTTTGTTGATCAGCTATGAATATGGAAAGATTAGCAGCACAATGTTTTGTTTTCTTCGTGGCTGGTTACGAGACTTCCAGCTCCGTTCAGACGTTCTGCCTTTACGAGTTGGCGCTGCAGCCTTCGATCCAAGAAAGGGTCCAGAGCGAAATAGACCGGATGGTACAGCTGCACGCTGGTGTTACCTATGATGCTGTCAAGGAGATGACCTATCTGGATATGGTAATCTCAGGTGAACACAATTTTATAGTTAGTTTCAATGATGGCAGATTGCCATGTTTATGTTTCCCAAATAATAAAATATTGCGCCTCCTTAATCAGACAGACAACTTCAACTAGAACGATGGTAATTTTTATTTTACAGTATATCGGATTTTTGATAGTGTAATGAGCCAAAACTGGTTTTAATTTGTTTACTAATTTAAACTCATTGTTTCTCTCTATATAACTGGAACATACCAATGAGCATTTTATCTTTTATTTCATTAAAACTTATAAAATAAAAGATAAAATATTTACAGTTATAGTGGAATTAGATAATCAAAGATCAAGAGGAAGGGTGAAATCGCTTATTCTACTGAATTATCAGCAGAAACGGAACCGATTTACACATAGCTGACATGTATCTTCTCATTTTCTATATATCTGAATATAACGGAATTATTGCATGTATAAAACGCCATTTTTTATCAAAACACCAATAATTTACGCGTAAAGGCCCTTCCTTGTCTATAATTAAAGCTTATCGAGAGAGTTAAGAGTTAATTGAGTTTAGAGAGTTAGAGCGCTGGCAGGTTAGCACATCTGCCTCCATCTATGATCGTCCTATTCTCGATTATGATATATCACTGCAAATTTTCTTGAATGATTATTAATATAATATTTTCACAATTTATCATTTCAGAAACCATGAGGAAATATCCAACTTTTGTAATTATGTCGAGAAGATGTTCGAAAATGGTCACTATGCCTAATGGAGATACTATTGAAAAAGGGCAATTCATTTTTATACCGATTTGGGCTCTACATCACAATCCTGAGAATTTCCCAGATCCAGATAAATTTGATCCAGAAAGGTTTTCTGAAGAAAATAAACACAACATCAATCAATATGCATATATACCGTTTGGTGAAGGACCTAGATTTTGTATTGGTAAATATTAAATTTTAACATGTTAAAAACCGGGTAATGTTAGTAGCTAAGTGGGTTAATCAAAATTATAAGCCATTAAAATGTGACACGTTTATTATTCTTCAACAGCATGCTCCTGTTGATCTTATGAATATCACTTACTTAAATATTCTTTGAAAGAGGGGCCAATATTTAGGAGGCCGGAAAACCTTATATGCATTTTTTTCCAATAATTTTATTTAATTGTTAATATTCATTTATTTATTTGTAGGAAAGCGATTCGGTCTACTACAGACGAAAATGGGACTCATCTCTATCTTAAGCAAGTACAGCGTTGAAACTTGTGAAAGTACTCAGATTCCTTTAAAAATGAGCGCTGGATTCCTGTCAAAACCAACTGAGCCAATCAAATTGAAACTTGTAAAGAGGCGTAAAACGGGTAAATGACTTAGTGAATCTGATTTACTAAATAAAAAAACAATAAACAAGAAATCTTTTCTTGAGAAGGCTAGATTATTATTACTTTTATCCCCTTATTATTCCATTTTCATACATATAAATAATATAAAAATTGACCAGGGCAATGTATATATCATGTTATACTATGGTAAACCTTTAGTTCTGTGCCAGTGTGGTTAGCTAGTTAGACTACATTGCCGGTCCCAAGCCCGGATAAAACGGGAGGGTTAGGGGAGGACCTGACAACCCAATTTCTGTAAAAAGTTTCACCGTTACTCAAGCTCAAGAACCTAGCCTCGGATATCAGACAGTAAAACGGAAAGTTCAGTGCAAAACGGAAAAGGCTTTTTGATTCGGAACAGGGAATGTGAGGACCTTATATCATGCAGGAGCTCCCCAGGCGTTAACCAATGAACTAAGCAGGATGAGAATGGACAGAACGAAAGGCGGAAGGGAAGAGGGAACATTCAAAATAAGAATTATGCCATCTTTTACAGCGGAAGAACAGAAAAATATTTCTCTAGGACAGCTTTTGTAGCACCTTTAAGACTTAAATCAGCTGTCATGAATTTTCAGCCCATCAACGAGAGACGTTGCAAATTAAGGCGACGAGGGAAGAAATGCCATGAGACCTGTCGCAACATATGAAAGTGAGACATGGGAACTCAAGAAGTCAATAGACAATAGGATTGACACCTTTTAACGCAAAATATTGAGGCGCATTCTAAAACCTATGAAAGATGATGGGATATACCGGCTCAGAAAACATAGAGAAGTATATTCCCTTTATGGCGACATGAAGCTGTCTGTCTGTGTCAGAGTACAACTTCTAGAGTTGTTAGATCATCTCAATAAATAGCATGGATGATAGAACCGTCAAGGTACCGTATCAGGGCTACTCAGAAGGAGTGAGAGTTCCAAGGAGATCACTAAGCAGATGGAAGGACAGTGTCTAAGATGACCTCCGAAATTTTAAAGTGTCAATAAGGCTTACTGCAGACCGATAGGAGTGGGCAAAGGTGATCGAGCAGGCCAGGAACCGCCTAGTGCGTCTGTCGTGCATGTGAAGAAGAAAAAGAAGAACCTTTAGTAACTTTAAGGTTTGGCATATCGCATTACTCCAATTTGTTGGAAGCTGTGTCAACAATTCACATAATTCCCTTCGTAATGTGATGTAATGGCGTAACCAAGCCACTCGAATTGGTTTGGAAGCTTTGCAGACAACTTGACGAGCGTTCGTTATATAGTACAGTAAAATTAGGATATTTACAAAAAAACTGAATCTTGCCATAAATTGTTCATTAACCTTCGTTTAATAACTGATAACTTGGTCAGGGTGGCAGAATGACTGATTGGGCCAACTCGTTGCCCATGATATCCAACCCATTGAGAACCCGAAGATAGCCATGGTTAAAATTCAAAATATATCAATTTTAATTATGCATACCGCTGGAATCAGAATGATAAAAGCTACAATGCCATAATACAGTGTTAATAATTCCGTTCCCGTAAGGCGCAATTTACCATATTCTTTTATGGAGAAGGTTCTTACGCTTTAAGATGGCTACTTTTGTGATACATACAGTACCAGTTGTACTGACATTCCCAAAGATAGACTATTTGTGGTCTAAGACTATTTTGAGATTATCCAAAAATATAGTTTTTTTAATTTGTAACCTCCTTCTTTCCGACGTGAGATATATTAATAATCAGTATTAGGGCCAAAAAAATCAACAACTCGTAACTCAGTACTTTTCAACGGGCGGCTTCTTTGCGACTGGTAACTCAACGACTCTGGTCGTTTGGGAGGAAGTCACATGAGGCGGTGCAAGTCCTAGCAGGAGGGGTTTCTCTCGACCTAATCAGCTAGAAGATTGATTTAAGTGGATATACAAGACTAAACTGTGCTAGAAAAATATTCAAGTAAGGGTTGCAGAGGACCCTAGAAAATGGATAAAAGACATCCGTGTAGATACTATGAAAGATTGGAACCGGCGCAAAGTGGGAAAATTTTGTCATTTAGCGGCCAAAAATATATAACTCCTGACTAAATGACGATAATCGAATAATTCTTTTTTCATTAAAGAGCATGGGATTCCCTTCATCATTGAAAATAAAAAAATAAATAAAAATAATATCACTCAAAGTATTTCAAATTAATTTTTATATGCATCCTTTCTTCACTTAAATTTAAATAAAATAAAAGGCTCAATAGAAAAAAAAAATGATACCATAGAGATGAGCATAGATTTTTCATAAAATAAATTTAATTTTTTTTTCCTATTGAGCTTTACTTTTCATATTATTGCACCAAATATATTTTACAAATCAGAAGAATGGCTGTAAAATTATTGGATAAAAATGCGTTTTGATTTCATCTACATTAACTATGTATTCTATGAAAAGAAAGTATTTAAATTGATATAACTTCTATTATTGGCAATAGTTGGTTCTGATTTTTTTCCTACTGGTAGAGGGTGAAGGTTGCTAAAATACCATAATAGAATTTGATCGATCTTATGCGATCGATCGGCGATATATCGATTTTAAGATTTAAATCCCTATATTTGAACTTTCAATGTATATTCGGCCTCGAATTTGACTAAATCATAAAACATACTTATCGTTGAATTATAGGACAATATTTTTTTCCGTTAAATTCTTAAAAAATAGGGTATTTTTAATTTATTTTTTTGGATTTTTCTTATTTAGGCAATAATTATTTTAAAATCTTTCAAATGGAGCAAGTGCCTGAAAAAGACATGTATATAAGCGGAAAGCTCAATAGATAATAATACTGACTCATTTCATTCTCTATGTATAACCCTGTCCCCAATAAACTATTTTATTTAAATTTAAGTGAAGAAAGGATGCATATAAAAATTAATTTGGAATACTTTGAGTGATGTTATTTTTATTTTTTTTATTCTCAATGATAAAGGGAATCCCATGCTCTTTAATGAAAAAAAAATTATTCGATTATCGTCATTTATTCAGGAGTTATAGATTTTTGGCCGCTAAATGACAAAATTTTCCCACTGCGCGGTGGTAAGTGGCAACGAAGATGATTGGGCTCATTAGGCTAGGCAAACCCGCACAACCCCTTACCATCGGACGCATGACTCAGCGCATGCGTATTGAATTCTCTTTGAATACTACAATTTTTCGCAATGCCTTTAAAGTGAAAATTATTAATCTTTTCCATTATTTTAAAATTCTGTGTTCACAACTGAGATTTTATCTCCACAAACTCGACCATTATTCGCGAACATATCAGACATTTATTACATAAAACATTAGGTTGGTATAGGTTTTCCTTTTCATTATGCTGAAATAATCTTGCATGTATTAATTATATTTTCCAAGTGATTATTTATATCTGGTGTGACCACTAATTGGATTTTCGCTAATGAATTAATAATTTCAACCAGGTATGATTTATTAATTAAAATAAATAAATCAAAACCTAGAAGTTATAGAAATAGTTTTCATTTATAATTACTGGTAAAATATAGGATACAAATTCATTGTAGGTAAACAATAATCAATAAAATGTATTTATTGATTATTAATAATGATAATGTTGATATTAAAAAAAAAAAAAAAAAAAAAAAGAATGTCAATGTGCATTAAAGCAATTATATAGGGGAGAGTTGGGTAAAGTGGGGTACTGATCTGATCGCGATGTCTTTTGAAGCTACTTAACAACTGAATGGTATATTTGTTTCCTTTGGTTGTGGTGTTAGTTTAGCAAGGGGTTCTATAGTGAAAAGTTGTTCTGTTAGAATTTGAGAGTTAAATATATATATTTTGAGTGCATTTTCTCTCATTTTAGTACTAACTTCAAAATGGTATCAACTCAACCACAAAGTCCTTGATTGCTACGTTTATTATTTCATTGGATTGGTCATTCTATTCATATGTGTTTCCGTTTGTTTTAACGTTTCTATTCCTATATTATTACCTTTTTACGATTTTTATTTTCATTAAACATCACACAGTGGGGACGTTAAGGGCTGAGTATAGTGGGGATGTCCCCACTTTAACCGACGATGACTTAAATCATTTACCTCATTGTTGTTAAGCTGTATCTCTAATATATTTCCATATTTTATTTTAATAATGTCAGTGCATAGAAATAGAAACGCAATAACCGCCTAAAAGTCGGATTATGCCATGTCTTCCAGTTCCAATAGTCATCATTCCATCTAATTTTCTAGTTTTACCTTTCGTCAAATTGCAAGTTACTAATTATCAAAGAAAATTAAATGATGGAAAACTTGGGGCAGTGGCCATTGTAACTTGTTCAGCTTGCAAACAAAAATTCGAAAAAAAAAACGAAGCAAAAAAAAAAAAATAATAGGACGTTAAAGAAAGAAAATTGCCTGAAAAATGAAACCTACAGAAAAAATAATCAAGAAAAACCGTTAGAAATCTATGAAAAATCGTTAGCAAATGTATAATGAAAAAAAGTCACTAAGAAAAAACTGAAGAAAAAGAGCTAAGAAAATCATTTAAAGAAAATGATTTTTGCACAGTGTGCTTGAGTGCACACTGCATTTAAGTTGGAATGGAGGATTTCACGAAAAGTGTTCTGAGTTGTGCCAATTCAAACTTGACGGTGTTCTTTGCCAGCTCTGCATAATTTTTAAGGATCACAAAGTTAGGTTTTAAAATATATTTAGTTGTTAGTAATTAATTATCTTTTGATCAATTATATTAAAATTAATAATTTTGGTCATTGTGGTAATAATTATAGTTCAGATAAGGACATTTTCCATTTCTTTTGTAATAAACGACTTAACAATTTTTTATTAATCCTATGCTGAAATATTGTTATAATAGCAGGTTCTATACAAATTTTAATACATAGATGTATGATTTATATCGTACTCATGGCAATAATAAAGTATTTGAATGCAATTCAAAAAGGATACCCCACATTACCCGAGGGGGTATACCACTTTACCAGAAGGTTCGGGTAAAGTGGAAATATTTCTATTTTACTGCATGAAATAGCATAGGTAATTCAATGAAGAAAAAAAAATCACACATTTACAGACGCAAGTGGACGCAGCTAGAATATGTTTTAATATTCCCTTGGAGGTATCTTCTTTTTAAAAAAATGGATTTTAAAACTGCGCTCGGCTGTGCTTGAAAAATTTGGATTAACAAAAAAAAAAAAGGTCTTATTTTTATTGCATTTATTCGGGATTTTATTTCTGGGTTCAAACATAGACAAAATAGCATGATTTTTATGGTCGTGTAATATGTGAGATCGCTTTTCATCATTATGAAGGAAAATCGCAACAAGAAACAAAAATGTGAGTAGCAAAAATAATTATAGCATTATAAATATTACGTTGAAAAATAAACTATTTCAATGATCGATTTTCAAAGGGTCATAATAAGTGTAAAAATCGGAATATCTCCGAATAAATTGATGGAATGTGTCAGGTAACTATTCTATTTATTAATAATAAAAAGAAAAAGAATATTCCGATACCTTCAAAAAATAGTTTTTTTTCGCCTTTCAACCACTGTGCGGCCTGAGTAAACAACAAGATATTCCGATACTGCCCTACCCGATATCCACGATTCAGTTACCGAGAGTTCCCGAGATTCGATGTCGGCTTTATCCACATTTTTGGAAGAGAATTCATTCGATGTTTACTTTATTAGGTTAGGTGTGATCTAAACAAAATCTTCAACCTAATAAATCATGTATGATTTTTTCTTTTTCCTATGGAGTCATACAATTTATAATCGTCATCAAATCATTTAGAAATATCCTTTTAGGTTATATAAATACATTTTTGTTGAAATAACAATATAATATAATCATTTAATTAAATTAATCTTTTGTAGCAGAGGCAATATCGTAACCAATGAATGTCTTCTGAAGTGGGATTATTGCTAGTTGGAACTTATTTAATTAAATTAATTCTATTTCTATTTTAAAAGACCATTAATTGAAGGGCAGGCTATCCTTGATGCAAACCACATAATTACATGTGGAATAATATCTAGAAGTAAAAAAAAGTTATTTTACAAGCCCTGTGCCTTCAAACAAGCGATCTAAAAGGACTGCCCCATCAAATAAAAATGGAAATCAAATTTATTAATAATAATAAGCAATTTTCGTGTAAAGCTGGTAGTTCTGGTAAATGCAAACACATCATTGTAACTTTACTCTACGTTTTTCGGTTAGTAATAACATTAAATACCTATTCATACAATCATTGTTATAGCAGCTGCCATTCTCATGACAGCTTAGTTTCTTTGTCATATTATTTATTTATTTGTCAAATAATTTCACGCATCGCATTGAAAACTTGGAACAATTAAGCACAACGGATGTAATACAAAAATGGGGAAAATTATACAAGAAAAACAAATCTATGACACTATTAGCATTAGCATCACAGTAATATGTTCTTTGCGTATAAACAGATAAAAATAAGCCAGGATATCATAATAACAATAAACACGTTTGTATACTATTTACTGATCTCACAGTGAAAATGATACACCTTGATGTTTATCTATATTTGTTTACATTACACCATTTTTATTTAGTTAAACTCTTGAGTCGAAAGTGTTTGGTTCTTTTCAAAACTAGCTTAACAATATCAGTCGTATATTTTAACTAATGGGACTACATGCAACTTTAAATAAACATGAGTTGGTCATTCAACATTTTAATGATGGGGAATCTCTCAATCAAATAGCTGAAATCATTAAAAAAAAAAGCCGTTCAACTGTCCAGCATATTGTGGAGAGATACACTAAGGAAAATCGCATTGCCAGAAAAATAGTTAAAAGTGCAAGATGAATTAAATCACAGCGATGAGACTTGGATCGTCTGAGAAATAAAACAAAATCCACGGTTCAATGCACCCAAAATAGCCGTGGAACTGTCCAAACGATAGGACAGTAAGTGCTAAGTGTAAGTAAAAGAGTAAGTGCTATGAAAAAATAAATTTCATGGATGAAGTAGCACGTAAGAAACCTTTTGTTAGCAAGAAAAATCAAAAAGTCAGGGTGCAATTTACAAATGAATATTTGTTGAAGGACTCTGACTTTTGGAAAACGGTGATATTTCCTGATGAAAGTAAATTTAATATTTTTGTTATTTTTAATCCATGTTTAATGAAATAACAACTTCCACTATTTGTTTTTATTTTTCATTTTCAACGTTTCGGGGCACCCGCCCCATCTTCAGGAAAAAACATTTATCTACATAAATCACATCAATCTAAATAATTTTTTTCACAATAATATATCACATCGTTAATATTCTTTTTAATAGTTTTTATATAATTTAATTATAGATTACCTTAAATTTCTTTTCATGCTGTCAATTTCATCCTATATGTACATATTTATCCATACACACATATATATATATATACACATATTCATCATTTTCATATAAATAATTTTTAATAATTTAAAGGTAACAATGCTTATTAGTCATCTCCCTGTCACAGACTGATTATTTTTGGATCCGATGGGCGTTCCTATGTGTGAAGAGCTGGCACAAAAAATTTACGCCCAACTGTGAAACATGGTGGTGGTAGTGTGGGGATGTATGGCGGCCTCTGGTGTGGGAAATCTTCACTTAATAGATGGCATCGTTAACAAGCATGTTTACATAGACATTTTAAAAATAAATTTAAAAGAAATTTGCGGAAAAACTAGGGCTTAAAGCCAAGTTGTGTTTTTATCACGACAATGACCCCAAACATTCCGCGATGTTAGATAAGGAATGGCTCCTTTATAACTGCCTAAAAATTATAAAAATTCCACCACAATCACCTGATCTTAATGTAATAGAACACCTGTGGGCGAAATAGGAGGTAGAAATTAGAATACATGCGATTTCAAGCAAAGAAGACTTAAAAAAATATCTTCTCGAAGAATGGAACAAGCTGAGCTCGGAATTCACCAAAAAATTGGTCGAATCAGTTCCAAACAGACTTAAAGAAGTGATAGAAAATAAAGGCTTGCCTACTAGGTATTGAACTAAATAAATAACATATAAAAGTTAATCTGAAGTGAGGTGTATCATTTGGACTGTGAGGTGAAATTATTTATTTATTTTGTTTTGTTCATTTTTTTTTTAAATAATGAAGTTGTATATTTTAATTTTTGAGTTAAGACATATTTCAATTGAAGTTATAAATAACTGTGTTGGAAATTTAATGGTTTTTAGTTTACTGTAACCATTAAAGTATTTTTTTTCAGTTCCAACATGGTGTATCAATTTGACTGTGAGCCATTGTTTGTCTCAGGCAGCCATATTGCCTCTTAGAAACTGAGCCCACCTTCTCTCAACTCACCTTGGGTGGCAACTACGAAAGGTTCCACATTATAAAAGTATTTCCTTACGGTCAATGCACATTTGGAACCAAAGTGGGCCCTTCTGGACTATTAGGTCTCGCAAATCCTTACTGGGCACTGGGCTTCTCGATGGCAAATGTTTGGACTTCTTTTTAGATTTTATCTTACAAATAAAATATGATTCATCATAACAACAATTTTTACCGCCTTTAAAATAAAGCGGCGTACAATGTTCCATAGAGTGACTAAGTTTTTAAAGGTAAAGTGTGTTGAGCCTTTTAGCCAATCGATGATCAAAGATCGGCATTTTTACAATTTTATCGGAAAAACGTATTATGGTCATTTATATGTACCTCTACAGAGGAGTAAATTAATTTTTAAATTGAGGAGCTCGCTTTACCCAGAATTTCATGCAGTACAACTTTTACGCGTGGTGCAAATTAAGGCGAGTGTTACACAACATAACATACCACATTGTTGTAACATACAGAAATGAATGGGTTTGCTCAAATTGAAGACGCGACGTAAAACAGAGCTCAGCGCTTCTCACGACTTATGAGGTCTTAAGACTTATGAGCCTACCAGCCATTGTTTTTTGTGATTGGTTGTCCATTTCTCATTTCACAAACAAAATAAGATACAATTTTTTATGATGTTGGAAGAGGAATAACTCTTTGAGGCCTTATGAAAGCATCAAGAAGTTTGAGACACCAGCACTCTGTTTCAAATAGAACAATTTTTAATATAATATTTGGCATTTAACATAAATCCAACAAAAATTAAATAAATCTGGTGCGATGCGCGCAACACACAACTTTCACTTACCAATTTACTTTGATTAAAAATTGACGTGTTTTGTTCAATCCCATTTCTCAAGTTACACTAATTTTTTTTATTATTATTAAATAAAAGTTTTTACTTGTGATAATTCGGCAATACAAGCAAAATACTCCATTGCGTCTGATTTTATAATTCTCTATGTAGTTGTTGAAAACTTCATATAATTACCATGAAAAAAATAAATTCCACAAATAAAATGAACAGAAAATCTTAAATTTTAAACAATGGTCTGTCATTAAAGGCGTACTGCGTATGTTTACTTGATTTTTTCGTAGTTCATATTTAGCCCAATCTTTTTTTCAGAAGAAACGAGAATCAGGTAATTTCTCCATATATAGAAAAACAAAGGTACTTTATAGGAAAACAAAAACGGCCCCTTCCCCATTTATGCCCCGTCTGAATTTCCTAGATTCTGGAGAGAATTCAGCATGAAAAATGAATGAATTTCATCAACAGATTTTAGGATAGAAATTCTGAACAGTGGCTCACGCGCCGTTCAGTAAGGTGCCCTTTACAGTAAAGCCCATCTGCAGTGAAATGGACCCTCTTGGGGGTTTATTTATCTCTCATGAGCGATGGACTGTAGCGGGCGGGAGTCGAAAGCTGGGATCTGAAAAAGCTAATCGGGGCCCTTTTTAACTGAAAAAGACGATATGGGGGTTCGAAAATATCACAGTCACATAACCTCTCAAAACGGGCCACGCCCATGAGCCACTCTTCAGAAATAGTACCGATGTTGGCAGAACTTTTTTTTTAGTTGGATATGGTTACAAATGAATATTACGAATCATGACAGTTAATGTTCGATTTTTTTTTCCTACGCACTCCTTTTAGATTTGTTAAGAAAATCGATGGAATATCTGCAATAAAGTCATTTTAATGATGATTAAGCCATACCCTGTAGTGGATTGTAATGATGAAAATGATATGTTGTAGAATGATATTGTCACGTGAAAAAGCTAAGATGGCCATTGAACCTAGGAGACCCTGAGAGAGAGAGGGGGGACTCCTTGAAGAGGCTGGCCCAGGCGCGTAGAAGGGGCAGTCTGAGAAAGTCGGAGTCAGGCAGTCTGAGAGGGGCAGGCTGGAGCTGAGGCTGAGTCTGAGATGGGCTGCCGAAATCTGGGACAGGCAGAGTGAGGCTGGGGCAGGCACCGACGGGCCAGGAGTGGGATTCGTGTAGTGTAGTAGCCCCAAGTATTGAGTAAATAAGTGGCCCCACGTAATCTATGAGTTATGGTACCCCCCTCCCCCTTTGTAGTTGAGACTTGTAAGACGATTTATTGTAAATAATAAATAGTGTAAATATTAGGTAGTTCGATTAATTAGCACGCGATCCTTGCCCAAAGATCCCAGTGTCACATGATTGATGAGGGAAGAAGGGACTATAGCTTCAGACAAATATTTTTTTCATTATTTAGGGTCTCATGAAAGTTGGCGGTCTTCACATTTTACCAGACTCTAATATTTTCAGCGCCTGCACTGTTAGATAGGTACAATAATGAGTTTCATGGAATTCCATTTGGCAACTTATCTGGCCACGTGAAATTTCAATAGTTTCCATTATTTTGATTGTTCAGGCAAGTACATACTTATGTAGTGCATACGTGGAATAATGAATGAGTTTTAGTGATATCATCATAATATTATTATTTAAATGTCTTAACTATGTTGTTATGTAGTAATTAGTTATCGTTAGATTATTAATTTATAATTTTTAAACTATTTTATTAGAAGATAAAAGATTCGATCACGGCCGGGAATCGAACCCAGGTCCTCTGCATCTACGTCGCAGCGCTCTTACCACTGAGCTAACCGTGAGTCCGTTCCGATCGTGATCGAATCTTTCTCTTCTGTGATCCCTCCCTCCAGGCTCGCCAAATTGTAGCGAAGTACCGGGGGGCTGAACAATTGTCCAGACAGATGGGATCTAGTTGACATACGTCAAATATATACAATGTATGTTGATATGTAGTAATTAGTTATCGTTAGATAATTAATTTATAATTTTTAAACTATTTTATTAGAAGATAAAAGATTCGACCACGGCCGGGAATCGAACCCAGGTCCTCTGCATCTACGCCGCAGCGCTCTTACCACTGAGCTAACCGTGAGTCCGTTCCGGTCGAATCTTTTATCTTCTAATAAAATAGTTTAAAAAGTCTTAACAATGGGTTTAGGACAAAGTACGGAAGAAAAGATATTCATTTCTTGCTGGAGCAGTTTCCTATTTTTATTACCTATGAGCAGCAATATGTTCTTTGTTTTTAGCTCTTTGGAATTTTTGATAACGTTTAGAGCATTCCCGCCGATCTTAAATTATTGTTTTGAATTAGGTAAATTTTGACTAGTTAATATATGCAAGTATCTGTTTTATCGTTTATCAGACAAAAGAATACTGTTAGAACTTTTAATACTTTTACGACCTTATAAAATATTCATCAGTGATTTCATTGTTTGAAGCAGTGCCTTATTTTTCAAAACATAGTCTTGATAAGAGGTAATCTGTTTTCAGTAACAAAATTTAGTTTCCTTACCTGTAATGTTCTGTTTCTTATTTACAGTGTCATTTTGCATCATAATGGCCCTTATTTTTTAAATTGCTTCATATTCCTTTTATATTTAAGTCAATTCTTGCATTGTGAATGATCACTTAACTTACAATTATTAACTTTGTAACTCGGTTATGTAATAATCTATATAAATAAAGATGAAATTCTGTTTGTTTGCTCTTAATAGAAATCCATACCGTTTGTCCTAAATTCTCTAAATTTTGCTCAATTGTTCTTTCATACCAGATGCCATCGCCTGTCCATATTAAGATTGCATAACTTCAGCCAATCTCTGGGGACATTCTTTTTTGTTATAAAAATCGTTATGATCTCGTTTTACATTGATTTTTTATGAAATCCATCTTTGATACTCCATCCAAGGATTTCAAAAGAGTACAACCCAGTTAGGGTTGCATTTGCGATGACTATAAATAAAGCTCAAGGTCAATCACTAAGGGTAGCTGGTGTCAATTTGGAATCTCCATGTTTTTCTCATGGTCAGCTTTACATTGCATGCTCTAGAGTAGGTTCACCTAAAGACCTAATTATATATGCCCCAGAGGGTAAAGCTAAAAATATAGTACATCCTAAAGCTTCAGAATAATAATCTATTAGTGACATTTTTGTTGTATTTTTTGTTTTTAGAATTTTTCACGTTTATTAGAAAAATGAAATTCACCGGAATATACCGCTAGTTATTTATAAATAAAAATTCAACATTTTATTTGTTTCGATTCAGTTTTTAAGAATCAGAATATTCTTTTCTCGCCAAGATTTTTATTTGAGTGAAGACAACTGTAGGATAGAAAAACTTTGTAGTTGTTTCTAGAGGGTTTTTTTTTTTCATTTAATTGTTTAGCTGGGTCATGTCCTGACTGTGATTGTATTTAGTAGAAGTTTAAAATCTAAGTTAAATTTTGTATTTTAGTTGGAAAATGGAAGGTTTTCAGAGTGAAGCATTTAAGGAATTAAATGTGAAATGCAAGACTTTGGCAAAAGATCTTAAAAAATTACCTAAGGACACAGCCGAATGCGAACAGCCGTTTGATATGGATTTGGATAAGTTGGACCGAATTCGTTTTGAGTTAATAGCCACTCATCATGAACTGCTTCTAGGAAGAGCTCCTGACAGTAACTATTTATATTTTTATAATAATTGAATATTTAATCTTTAAATTAATTGTAAATATATGATTAACAACAAATAAATAGCAATAAATAAATAGCAACTTATAACAAATAAATAGCACAATAAATAATTCACTGTGTTCTCTTTTTGTTTAAATATATATGTATATGTATGTTTATATTTTTCAAGATTAATAGGGGAGAGCGGGGTTGGTTGGCAACAGTTTTCACTTTTTTGATTTTTGAGTCGTTCCTGTTAATATAATCCCAATAGGGCTGATAGCACTGTAAACTACAAGTTTTAGAGTACTTCAAGTATTTTTTTCACCACATCATATTTAATTCTAAGATCACAGAAAACTGAAGAATTCGTCAATCCAGAGTATGCCAATTAACCCCCAAGGTGGGGCAGGTTGGCCTAGAAGGTGGATTTGTATAGCCAACTCATCCAAGTACTGCCTGACACATATTATTGTTATTAAAAGCTGCACTATAATGTTATAATAATTTTGAATCGGTTTTTAACAGCTTTTAAGGGAAAATAGAATGACTATAGAAGAAGATAGAAGTTTAGACTGTCGTCACTTTTTGCATAAGGAAAATTGCTCTCATCTTCCTCTCTGGAACTAAAGACTATTGGTAGTTTCACCTTTGTTTATTTCTACTTTGCTTTTGTGAATTGCTACTGCGCCAAAAACCCCAGTTGAAGAGAGCCAACTAACCCCACAGGAGAGATCATATGAAACATGGCTGCCAGGACAGGGGAGAAAAATCAAACAAGAAACTGGTTAATCGAAAGGTTAGGTTTTTCAAAGGAGTTTGGGGCTATGTGAACAGAATCGGAGTCAAATATTTTACCATGCCTTTAAACCAAATTTACTGAAAATATAAAAATTTACTTACATGTTGTAAAATCAATCAATGAAGCACACTCTTCTCTAAATTATTAGCATCGGATTGAAAACTCAGGACAAGACTCCCGAGGTCAACCGGGTGACATGGTACAATGGTGGGGCCTTCACAATAGGTGTGACGGAAACTATAAGCCGATGGCCAACCTACCCCTATGCCAACCAACCCCGCTCTCCCCTACTTTTTATTATGTAAAAAAAAAATATTACTATGCAACAATTATTTGAATCTGGTAGGAATTCATTTATTTTTAAGAACTATCCTTGATATTTTTTCGTAGGAATTACACTTGATAATGAACAGGATGATTCTGTAAGAGACTCTACTTTTAAAAAACAGTTGGAGGACATGAAAGCTATATGTGACATTCAGAGGTCAAGCATTCAAAATAAAGTAAAAGATTCTGAGTTGTAAGTTAAGACAAATATTTTATGTATTTTTATGGTTCTTAATTTACTATAAGTTTCACTATTTCAAATATGTATGTAATACTAATCAAAAATATATGTTTGCTGTTTAGCCAATTTTACATTTTGATAGTACTTTTTCTTCTTCAAATTTAGATATATGTTTATTCTCAAAAATTAATAATATTATGGAGGTTATGATCAACTACTTTATGAATATTAAATAGCTTGTACTACATGTGAAAATTCAAAGTGATTAATAGACTTTAGAGCTATATTTCTTATAGATTTTTTTTTTAAATATTTCTCAGCTGCTATTGCACATAGATTTTTTACCAATATCGGTTACGTTCTTTGACTGTCTATTTTAGCTATTAATTTTCTAATCTATCATACATCTATAGTCTTATTTTTTGCCCTAGATATTCATTTTTGAACTGGTAAAATGTTGCTCCTTTTTTCTCCATTGTTTATTTATTGCAGCTTAGGTGAACTCAGAACCATGCATGTATTATTCTTTTGTTTTCTTTTTACTTTCCATATAAGAGAAGACACAGACCAAAAACTGCTGCATAAAATCAATCAGTCGTACTTTTTCACAAGCTAAACCGTTCTATACCAGTTGACAAACTATAAAAGAATTAATGAACAGGAAATGGTTGGGGGTGCAGTCAAAATAAGTAGCCAATTATGTAGGATTTACATATTTTATTGTAGCCGACGTTTCGACCCAAATTTCAGGTCATCATCAGGGCTAAATGAGAAAAATCAATCAGAGACATTACATAAACAGATATTAAATGTATGTGAAACATTGAACAAAATTAAATAAATTAGATACAAATCAACAATTTTTTTTTTTACTTTCACTTACCTATATTTATTTATTTATTTATTTCGCCCTTCCTTGCCTTTTGGCAACAAGGGTGTTGGCAACATTTCAAATGTCGCAATTGAAAATCTTTGGAGTTATACTTCAGTTGTTTCTTTTTTCTTCTGTTTTCTGTTCCTTCTTCTTCTTACTTCAGTTTTTCAGCTACTACTCTGCAATTCACCTTCTTCTTGGCCTTCTTCTTCATCTCCTCCTTCAGGTGGTCTTCTAGGCAAAGGTCCCTGCCTTGTCAAATTGAAATGGGCAGGGCCAACCGCAGTTTTCCACCTGTACACAAAGGACTTGTAGTACGGGTAGTTTGCTTCAATCACTAGCTGAGGGAAATCATTTTCTGCTACCACGTAGAGTCCAGTTTCCCTCAACAGTTTGGCCCTAAGTGCCTCAAAGACGGTGCAGTCCATAATGATGTGCTCAGCCGTCTCTGGAACCCTGCATTTGGGGCATAGGGGATCTATGTCCTTTCCAAGACTGTGCAGTTTGGCGCGGAAACCCCCATGCCCCGTGAGAAATTGCGAAACCCAATAATCCGGAATAATCCAAGTCGTGACCGGACCGTGGGGAAATATGAAAACAAAAATAAGAAATTAATGTGGAAAAATGTGTAACTTTGAGTAGGTAGTGGCAATCAACAAAACGCATTAATTTCTTATCTAAGTAAGTTGGTAAGTGAAAGTTGTGTGTTGCACGATTTTTTTTTATGCTTTTAAATTTTTATGTTTATTTTTATCTAATTTATTTTTTTTGTTTTTTCAATGTTTCACATACATTTAATATCTGTTTATGTAATTTTTTACTACTTATCTTCTTATTATCATTCTTCTTATGATATAGTTGCAGCATGGGAGACCAATGCCAATAAAATATTAAAAATGATCGAAAAATAATAAAATGTGGTTACGCACAAGAAAATAATAAAATTTATAATTAATTTTAATTATTATAATGAATAATAAAAGAACGTTAAACTTATACCAATTATATTGCTCGTCGGCATGAAGATGAAGATGGTTACAACCGAAAATTTATTATTTCATCATATGCATACCATGAAAAATCTGGTGCGTGCTCGCAACACACAACTTTCACTTACCAACTTAATTAGATTAGAAATTAATGCGTTTTGTTAATTGCTACTTCTCAAATGAACAGAACGGCTTTAATTATGAACAATGGTCTGTCTTTAAAGGCGTACTCCGCATTCTTTTTTTCTCCTATACATGTTTTCTTTATTTTTATCATATCCCATATTTAGCCATTTCTTATTTTTAGGCATAACGAGAGACAGTTAATTTCTCCATATAAACAAAAACAAAGGTACTTTATAAGGAACAAAAAAACGAACAAATAAAAAAGGCCCCTACCCCATTTAAGTCCCCTCAGAACATTTCAATAATGATAAAGCTTACCTGATATTAAAGAACACCTAATTTTCATTAAACACGACAAATTTGATAAAAATCGTTAAAGCCGTTTTTGAGATCATCGAAAGAAAGGTAAAGATTGGAAAAAGAAATTAAACTAAAGTGTCTCCTTCTTTTGATCAATTTTGATGAAATGATGGCTATCAAATCTTGGGCATATACATACATGAAATACCCAGTTTGATCAAAATCGGTAAAGCCGTTTTTGAGTAAATAAAAAAAACACGTGAAAATGATACAAAATTTATTAAGTAAAGTCCCCCCTCCGGTTGATTAATTTTAATGAAATTTTTACAGTCATATCTCGGGCATATACATACATCAAATACCCAGTTTGATCAAAATCGGTAAAGCGGTTTTTGAGTAAATAAAAAAAACACCTGAAAATGATACAAAATTTATCAAGTAAAGTCCCCCCTCCGGTTGATCAATTTTGATGAAATTTTTACAGTCATATCTCGGGCATATAAATAGATCAAATACTCAGTTTAATCAAAATCGTTAGAGCCGTTTTTGAGAAAATAAAAAAAACACCTGAAAATGATACAAAATTTATCAAGTAAAGTCCCCTCCCCCCCCCCCCCCCCCCCCCCGGGAAATGTGTATTTCCGTTGAAAACCGGAAGTTGAAATTTTTCACGATCGCAATACTTCCACTTACTAAATATTTCATATATAGGTAAGTGAAAGTAAAAAAGAATGGCAAAACCTATGATAAGAAAGTAAGTCAAAATAAAATTAATAGTTATGTTCGCATAAAGCGCAATTTACCATATTCTTTTATTGAGGTAATGATCACGTTAACACTAGTAGATGGCTACTTTTGAGTTACTAACTAATTGCCCCTTACTAATTAAAACTAACTGCCCCAATGGTAGACTATTTTTGATCAAATACTATTTTCCCTGTTAACAGTTTGTAGGTACATTGTAAAATTGAGAATGCAGATAAATCTTCACATGTGATTAACCAGATATACAGTTTTTCGAGTTTTAACTATGTTCTTGTCGATGTATGATATGAACGGGTGACAAATGAACTTGGTAAAATCTGATATTATCCTATGTGAGTATTCAGGTGTTACACAGAGATTTATGCATTGCATTCTTACTGCTTGTAATTAGTCTATCATCAAGCATATTTATTCTTTCTGTTATATATATATATATTTATATACTTCCAATTTTCTGAGTAGGTTCGGAATAGCTTCTAAATTTCGGAATAGGTTCTATATATTTGTTTTTTTTAAGCCCCAATGAAGACCCACATGTTTGGGTTAAATCGTAGGCTGTTTAAATAAAGAAAATATATAAATATATACCCTACATCATTACATCCTATACTCTGCATCAGCAACGTCCTGTATCATTTCATGAATCCTCCTGATATCAAAGAGTTCCAAAAAGTTAAAGCATGCTAATTATTTTTCTTTTTTCAAACTATAGATTTATTAGTTACTATTAAAAAGAAAAAAAAAAGTTCAGCTAATAATTAAATTTAGTTGTTAGATGAAGTGTAAAATTATTTTTATTTTTTTTTTGTCAATTAATAGTTGTCAAATTCAACAAGAAATAATTTAGTTGAAAACAATCAATTGCGATTTCAACTAATAACGGAATTATTAGTTTACAGAGAGGTTAAACTCACTTGATTTGGTTATAGTTGTTAGTTTTTAATTGCTAAAAACAGTCAATTAATAATTTTTCTTCAGGAACAAGGATACGAGAGAGTGCTTTCTTGAAATACTTGAAGCAATAGAGGATAAAGATGATGCTGAAGTTGAGAGAAGTGAAACTAAAAGAAAATTAGTTGAAGCTAAAGCTCATATAGTATGAAATATATTAATTTTTTAATTATTTTTTAATAGTAGGGTATTGTTTTTAAATTAATTATCATTATTTTACAGAGATATATTTTAGAGAAATTTTATCCTGATCATCAAAATGAGCTTTTATCTATATTGGAGGTAAGAGGGTATTCTAATGAGAATATATTTTATTTTAATCGTTCTTACTTGAACTGTTATATTAAATGTTTCATTAAAAGAGAAATGATTTTATTAAGAGTCAAAATGTTTGTTTAATCAAGTGTTTTAGTCTCGACCTTTATCAGGAAAATAAGATTTATGAGATTTTTCTTAATTTTTTGAGCTTCACTATTTTTAATATTTATTTTTTCAATAGAAACTTGAAAGGAACCAAAAAACTGAAGAAGAAGATGAAGAAAAATGGCTTGATCTTAGCGAACATGATCTTGCCTCTATTCTCATACTCAAGCGTGCTATGATTATTGAGCAACATAAAACTGATCTCTCATTCTTTCGGTTTGCTCCTCTTACTTAATTTCTTTTACTTATTACGGCTTGGATTGTTGTTTTTACTAAAGCTATTCATTGTTATTTTATTATTTAATATATTTTTTATAATTTAGTTGTACTTGTTTATCCCACATATATTATTTCTCAAAGCCTAAAAATCGGTTTTTCATTAATTATAAGGTCCTCACCTCATTAATATGCTCAAATGCCATGAATGTGGCATTGTTGGATTCAGAATTTTAAGGAGCTTTTGTGAATTCAGTATTCATTTTTCAGTTCAAAATAAATAAAATCGTTCTAAATGTACAAATTCAACAGATCGAAGCGAATCAAATTGGGTTTTATAAATTGTGATACGAATATTATTACCTGGGGTTTGTGTTTTAAGGCCCTAAAACCTACCATTTTTTAGATAACGCAGAGCTTAGGTCCCTCTGCCGCACTATTACTTCTTTTCTACTGTATTTGTGCTACTACTACATAATAGCAAATGTAATTAAGTGCATTGTTTTCTTCGGATTTTGAATTAGTTGTAGCGTTAGAAAATCGCACGCTCACATTTTCTAATTCCAGGAGACTTCTGCTTAACTGACAGACATGGTAAAAGAAACATTTTTTTTTTCATAATCCTTAAAAGCACTTATAACTTTTTGAAATTCTCAACAACTGGTCATATAGGAAAATTTTCTTTAGAAAATGTACAAGTGCAACATTTTCTTCAAGATCTTATTATAAAATGATAAAAGATTGCCAAAATATCTTGAAAATATAAGACTCTATAATAATACTTTAGCATTCGCTTCAGTTAAAATAAATTCTATTCATCAAGGTTCTTAAGGTCCTTACTTTTTATAATTTAAGGTCAAGTGTACCATCAGATAAAGTTCAGACTCCTGCATATTCCTCATTATTTATAATTGATTCAAGCGAAGCTCTAAAAATCAGGATGGACCATTCTGCAAATGTACACTGAATATATACTGAATATACTGAATGTTCACTTGAAGTAATCATATTGTTGTAAAACCTTTTAGATGTTAGTGAATCCTTACATTCAATTATTTCGCTCAATTAAAGATGCTCCTCTACATATTGAACATTATAAATTACATTCTTCGAACGTTAATGATTTTGATAAAAGAAGATACAACTTACCAACAGCTCATGGTAAAATTGCAGCAATATTTACAACAGACGGAGCTCCACCTAGCAACTTTGAGTTTATTGTTTATTACTAATTTACCAAGTTTATGACAAATATCAATTACCTTGACTCACATTGTGACACAATGTGTTATCCCCTTTTATTTCCATATGGAGAATCAGAATGGTGACATGGAATGGAACATGTATATATACATAGTACTTCTGTTCATAGTAATAATAATACATCAAGATACAAAAAAATAATACATCAACACAGCTTCAGTATTATTGTCATAGGTTAGTTGAAAGGATGGTTTTAATTTCATACATTCCTCAGGAAAATTGTTCCCGCAATTCATTGTTGACTGTTATGCTTATGTAAAAAGAGCAAGGATTGCATAAGTGAGAAGTCAGCAAAAAGAATTATGAGCTGAAACTTATAAAGGCCCTATGGAATTTATGTGGTCAATTTTTGGATTATGTGGTCAATGGAAATCCTGACTTTCTACGAGGAATACGGGTTGTGTTGCCTTCAATATATATTGAATCAGGATTGTGAGTCAAAACTATCAAGATGCTATGTCGATAGTAAGCAAATTCGGAAAGCCAGATATATTTATCACATTTACATGTAACCCAAGGTAGGAAGAAATAACTTCTAACTTAAAGCTGTATGAGACACAGACAACTACAAAAGACCAGAATTAATAGAGAGAGTGTTCTAACAGCAAACTGAAAGCACTTTTAAATGAAATTCTAAAAGATAATATCTTGGGTGTTGTTTCAGGCTTTGTTCAAGTGATTAAATATCAAAAAAGAGGTTTGCCTAAATGCTAATCATTCTTCGAAATTCTGACAGAGGAAATTGAAGATGTTGATTCTTTGGTTCGTACGGAAATTCCTGATTAAAAAGCAAAGTCCAGGCTATCTGACATCGTAGAAAAATTTATGAGTCATGGGACCTGTGGTGCAATCAACCCAAAATCACCGTGCATGGATGGAAAACGGCCATTGCACAAAGGGTTTTCCGAAGCAAAATTGTGTATGAAACATGTAAGCATGGCTAGCCACGATTCAGGCTGAGAAATGACGGGTTGATTATCAGGTTGAAAAATTATATAACAATCGACAATTCATGGGTGGTCGTGCCATTAAATGCATTATTTTCATTAAGATTATAACACACATATTAATTTTAAAAACTGTTCTTCCATTAAATTTATCAAATATCTTTACGAATATGTCTAAAGGTTACGACTGTTCTACTGTAGAAATACACACAGGCAAAGGCAGCAAAGGTATTCTTGACAATGTCTAATAATACCTAGATTACAGATATTTGAGTCCACCTGAAGCGATTTGAAGGCTGCATGGAAGGCCCATGTATCAAAAATCGCACTTCATCATACATTTGCCAATTCATTTGCCAGAACAACTCATTTACTTCCGACCTGGAGAAAACATACGTATAGACTATGAAAAAGAATCAAAATTAACTAGTTACTTCAAACTTTGCTGCCACGTCAAAAATCCCAAAACACTATTATATTCAGAAATCCCTGAATAATACACGTGGAAACCACTATCGTAGTTTTCAAATGCCTAGGCAGTTGTACAACTTTTTGCTATACTATGTGTTTTTTGGGTAAAATTTCAAAGATTCTCTTTTTGAGAATTTTTCTGAAAAGAGAGATTACCTCTCTATATACAATAAATGTGATAGCTGTAACAAGGCACTTAGTGAAATAGATGTCATCCTTCAGCTGCATGGTAAAAACATAAAGATTTTGGCTTACCACCAATAACTGAATTAACTTTGCCCAAAATTCCAAATAATTTGGAAAGAGAAAAATAACAAGGAAATTAATGTATGAGGAACTAAACCTGTATCAAAGGGATATTGTTGATGAGGTTTTACTAACTCTTGATACCTAAAGATGATGTTTCTTAATAGGCCTGTAGGGACTGGAAAAACATTTCTTTTCCGGAAAAACCTTCACACTTCTACTTCGGGACCAAAATAAACTTTTGTCTGTTGCTTGGATGGGAATCACCTTTGTACTTCTCCACGAAGTTAAAACTTCTCGTTCTGTATTCAGAATCCCTAGTCCGTTGTTACGAGGCTCAGTATCAATGATTACTTTGAACTCTAAGGAAGGGGAAATCATTTAAGCAGCATCAATTATTGATATATCAATTTACTTTAATGTTTGGGATGATATTGATGGATGGTTCCAAAAGATGCCTTCAATGTTATAGATAGACTACTCTGAGAGACATGTGGTTAGATGAAATGTTTTGAGGTTAAGTAATAGTATTTAGCGGGGACTTTAGGCAAACCTTGCCAGTGGTGAGAAATGGGAATAGAACTACGATAGTTAAAGCTAGTATAAAAAACTCGCCATTATGGCAAAACATAGTTTTTAGAAAACTAGAAATGAATATGAGAGCTAATCGAGATAGAAAATGCAGCAAATGGCACTTAAAATTAGATGAAGGAACCTTACCAGAACATAAAGAAATTTCACCAATTAGTGTCAGAACACACATAATAGTTAATCAATTAATAAAAGAAACTTATGGTGTTAAATAATCAATGATAATATCCAAAAATTTGTGAATATGGCAATTTTGTGTCCAAAAACGATTACTGCGATAAAATCAACAATTACATATTTAATAAATTGCTGGAAGGATAAAGTAAAACATATTACAGTCTGGAAAGTAAAGATAAGATCAATGAACAACTGTACCCTACAGAATTTCTACCACCACATGCATTGTTAAAAAAAAAAAAAAATGTTACTATTATACTCATAAGAAATTTAAATTCTCTGCAGGGAATTGTTAATGGCACAAGGTTTATTGTCCTTTGTTTAACAGAACACACGATTATTGCAAAAACCATTGATTCTGGTCAATTTATAATAATACCCCACATGCCTTTTGCGCTGTCAGAAACAATTTTCCATCAAAGTTGCATTCGCAGTGAACATTAACAAGTCACTAGAACAAAGCTAGATAGGGCTGGAATTTACCTGCCTGATCGGGTATTTTCTCATGGGCAGCTTATGTAGCTTTCTCAAGAATGAAGTCTTTTAAAAATGTAATCCTTGCTGTCGAAGAATCAAATAGCCAAAAAATAACGAATGATGCAGTCATCCCATCTAATGTAGTATTCAAAGAGATATTATTAGAAGTTCAAAAATATTCTTACTTTTTAATTGCAATTATGCAAAATATTCATAGTTACTCCAAAATTCAATAACCTATCTGATTCTTTTTTTAATAAAAAATGCTATTATTGGAATTTATGAAATTAATATTCTTTTGATATTTTATAAATGTTTACTGGTAAGATATTTAGAAGTACTCTTTCATTAGAATTCAATTTAACATATGTCATCTTCTGTCATTCAAAAGCATGTGCTTTAATTTTTTTTTTTTTTTTTTTATAATAATACTGCATATGAAAAATTATAATAATAGTAAAGGAAAAGCTTTCTTCATAAAATAGGTTCATTTATATACGAAAAGGGGCAATAAATAGATATAGCAATTCTGTGCTATACAAATATTAAATAACCTAAATTATATTAACCCCTAATGCATTAAAATCCTAAATTGATTGTGCAAAATTTTCACATGGTTCAGCTTGTATATATTATATGTGGTATTTATTTTTTGTAAATAGTTTTATTGTGCTAAAAATTAGATAATAAGTTAAAATGAAATGTATATGTAAATAAAAAGAAGCAATCTTGTGATTTCTCCATTCATAGTTTAAGAAACACTATTATAGAATTATATATGTATGTATTATATAAATGTCTCCCCTTATGTATGTATGGTCAACTATTAAATATCCAATGTAAAAAATGAGAAGATTAAAAGATCAGATATTCTGCATTGTTGAAATGTTCATGTTTTAATTATTAATAGAAATTTTAAAGTTTTCATACCTACAGAACTAATTCCTTTAAGAAATCATTTAATAAATAGCATTTTCTTTAAATTTTCATTCCATAGTAGGAAGGAGAGTAAGGTAAGGCGCACATTGAGCTGTGCCACACAGGCGGCGCAGAGCCGAGCAGAGCAGGCGGCATGAAAAAAAAACTGTGTCGCACAGGTACCCGCGCACATTGGAGAGCAGTTTCTGTGCCGCAGTTTTCCGAAGGCAGGGGCTTATTTTGTGATAGTATGTTAGATTTATTGAATTCGAGCTCAGAACCTGATTCAGAAATAGATTTAGAAACCAAATAAATTGATATATCAAAAGTCATGGTAAAAAATATTGTGATAAAATGCTTTTATGGAGAAAAGACCAGGAGACGAAAGAATTTGCCGTCAGAATTTTCTTAAAATAACTATTTCCGCCTGAGTCTGGTCATGGAAGCTCATAATTACATTGAAGCTGCTATTTAGTCTGAGAGACCCAATGCTTAAAATAATAACTTATGGTGATGTTAAAAATCATGTAATGATAGGTCTAGCTAAGCTCTAAGGTTGTAGAAGCTTGTTCATTATATCATATTAGGCTCAAAATCATTGCGTGTACAATGCCTCTTAAAATCCTCTTATATGATTTTAACATCATTATGAAATAAATTTTCATTAATCTCTTCTTTATTTTTATTAGAAATTATTTTAATTTATTTCAGATTATATTTATTTAATAAATGAATATATTATTCACTATTTTTTATACTTTTAATTTTTTATAAATATTTACTTTTGGTTTTTATGTAAATCTTATCTTTCATTATCCACCAATACTTTAATTATTTGGCCAGTTGTAATTTTATTTTTGTTCTAGTCAGTTAATTTCTAAGGGATCTCGTCTCACAATAAAGTTTATTTTTTCTTCTACTCCATTCTGTATGAAGATATTAATAAATTATGTTGAGATTATCAAAGAGAAGTTATATTTACTTCACATTTCTTATTAAAAAAGTCCTATCCAGACATGGTCTATTTTCCACTCTTTTCGATTAATTGTTTTAGATTTTCTAAATAGCTATTTTCTTTCTTTCTTACTCAAATATATTTATAAAAATAAGAAATATATTTCATTTGTTTTTATTATTATTATTTGTTTTTAATCAACATTTACGTTAACTAAATTTCCATAAAGCCTATCTGTTTTTTTCGATGAAATAAAATCGGTCAAATTTTCCTGAGATCATAATTTGTTGAATCGTTTAATGAAATTCAAGTATCTATCAAGGGTGTACCCAGGATCAAAACTAGGGGGGGGGCAGCTATGGTTTTTCAGGTTGTAACACCTTACCATGGCAAAGGAGAATGAAACCAAAATTATGTATAATTTTAGCAGTGCTTTATCAACTAAGTTATTACAATTATTTGCTTGAAAAAAATGTATTCTATTATTGCTTCCAGTCGTAAAAGCCTAAAAAATTATTGCTTCCAGCCTCCCAGGGGGGGGGGGCTGCCCCCCTCTGGGTACGCCCATGGTATCTATTATCTATTGGAAGAATACTTATAATACTTATTAGAAGAAAACTTGATTTTCTATTTTTTTTAACGTGTCACGGTAAGACGAATAAAAACTAATCAAAACCGGAAAAGGTATTACAAATAATATAACAATATTAAAACTATTTAAGCAAAAGTATCTACTTTTCAACCTTCAGAAAGGCCTTTATCTAAATTTTAATATATTTGTTTAAATAATAATACAAATACAGCAGACTCCCTATTATCCGTGGTATTGGGTGGCATGGCATCCGCGGATAAACCAAGTCCAGGGATAATCCGCAAAATTTTCAAAAGGTCAACAAAATAATTCAAATCAAAGCAAAATGTTTATTTATAGATAATACATACGTACATGTAAGTAATTATGTAATTTATAAAGTTTTATCACTCATTGTAAAATAAAATCACGAACAACAGGCGCGGTTCCAGAAAAAAAATTCGAGGTGGGGGGGGGGATTGGTCGGTAGGAAAAAAAATAGCACACTTTATTTGCTTATGCTTATACATTAAGTTTGTATACAAAATTCATTATTAAAAATTCTAGTCAAAATTAAACTAAACTTCCCTAGAAAACTCGTAAAAGTTAGATGTGTAATTAATTTTTTTAATTCATCCCACTAATTTTTTTTTTCGTCGAAATTTCGGGGGGGGGGGATTTATCCCCAATATCCCCCTCCCCTGGGACCGCCACTGAACAACAATCACAAACATTACATGTAACTGCTAAGGCCAGGTTGACAAAACTGACGTGAACGAGAAAAGGAAACGATGAAAGGAAAAAGTGGGATGGGAAGGGAGTTCTGAGATTCTGACATTCAGTCTTCGGGTATTACACTTATAGGCGGGCGCAATCGACTATAGGGTGCGCTAGTAGTTTTGCAAAATGTCGGAAAGAACGGGGATAGACATAGTTGATGTGTTAGAGATCATTGGTAATTTTAAAAGACCATTAATTGAAGGGCAGGCTATCCTTGATGCAAACCACATAATTACATGTGGAATAATATCTAGAAGTAAAAAAACAGTTATTTTACAAGCCTTGTGCCTTCAAACTAGCAATCTAAAAGGACTGCCCCATCAAATAAAAGTGGAAATCAAATTTATTAATTATAATAAGCAATTTTCTTGCCATTGTACGTGTAAAGCTGGTAGTTCTGGTAAATTCAAATACATCAATGTAACTTTACTCTACGTTTTTCGGTTAGTAATAACATTAATTACCTATTCATACAATCATTGTTGTGACAGCTTAGATTCTTTGTCATATTATTTATTTATTTGTCAAAACTTTTAGGCTTCGCATTGAAAACTTGGAACAATTAAGCACAACGGATGTAAGACAAAAACGGGGAAAATTAAAAAAGAAAAACAAATATGACACTATGGTCCCAATGTTATTTGCATAAAACTAACATTTTGGAATAATAAAATGTCAAATACTAATATTTCACTGGATAAATATAGTCACTTTCTTTGAAATGAAGACTACATATCGTCATATGTTTCAAAACGGGCTTATCTATTCTTAATTTTACAATACACTCTTTAAGAAGCTTTTTATTTTTTGGAAATAAACGGAATGACACGTCTTTTGATTTTCTTATTGAACACTGAGGGACCGAGCAATACCTATTAGACATTTTTCAAATGTTTTTTTGCTCAATCGGGTTTTAATTGTGGAAAAATAAATTAAAAACGCCAAAAAACCCTATGAATCCCAGGTACTGGCCCGGGTTTTATCCCCGTTTCTCTAGTTCCTGTAAAGAAGCAGCACCGTCGCTTGCACCCGCCTATTGGCTGGGACACTTCAGTAAACAAACGGTCTGTTCTGAGAGTGGTGACTTTTGCACTTGCACTTTGCACTTTTCGGGTTTTATACGGCGGGTACACATTAAGTAAACGAACTTTTTTCTAAAGTTCTTTAAAGACCTATTATCATCAGGAGTGTAGGCTCTGGTATTTGAAGAACGTACGAAAGCCCATAACCATTTATGATATTGCACAAATTTTTGGAGAAAGTTACTCAAAAGCCTTTACACATACAAATATATTAGCTGGATTCAGGGGAACTGGAGTTTGGCCTCTAAACCTTTAAGTTTTTTCAGAAAGTGACTTCCTTTCCGCTGCACCAACTGTTATCTATGATGAACATCATTTGATTTTTCCTACACCAATATCTTCCGAAGCTGCACCAGATACCAACAAAGCATCAAAAGCCTTGGGTACTGCAGCAGGGGTCGCTGAAATCAGTGAAACTCCAATTTTACCTGATTTGATCTCCAATAACAGATCTGAATCTGGCGGAGTTAATGGTTCGCCTCAGCCTTCTACTTCATCCTACGTGAGCCCACTTCAAATGTGCCCCCTCTCAAGAGATTGGGATAATCAAGAATCCTTACTGATACACCCGAAAAAGATGATTTGATGAAAGCATCACAAGCCAGAAAATGCCATTTGAAGAAGAAGAAAAAAGACCAAGTGGTGCAGAAAAAGTTTAAATGTGACAAGAAGAGATCAAAGGAAAGGATTGGAGAAGAATGTTCAGAAGAAGAAAATGATAAGTGGAGTTCGTCTAGTGAACAAGATGATGTCCAGATGGAAGACTATCTCCCCGAAATGATAGCAGAAGATGAGGAAACACAGGCTCAGGATAAATGGATATAGGGGGAGTGGGATTTTACCAATACAGCAGAAAATATTGGCAAATGGGTTCTAGTATCTTTCTCAATGGCAAACCTACCCAAATTTTACGTAGGCCAGGTGCTTGAAGCTAACCACAACAACCAAACTACTGTGAAATTTTTACGAAAGAAGAAAAATATTTTTATATGGCCATTGATTGAAGACGTTTGTAGAGTAAGAGTTGCAGATGTTATAATGTAATATAAAGTATTACCCCAACCTCTTGTCCTTAGGCGAGGTGAGATTCAATTCTTTTGAGGGGATCAATGTTTATTAGCTGCAATACGAGATAAAGTTACAAAAAGTGATTGGCTGGTTTATCCAGTAACAAATGCTGATTTTCGTTTAATTTTCTATTAGTTAAATACATTTCATTTTTCTCTTTTTACTTCAAGTTTCATTCTAGTTTTGACGACTGTATTGTGATAAATAGCAGACTTTGTTATGTATAGAATATTATGTTTCTCTTAAGAAGTTTAAAATTTCTATTCCAAGTTAAATTTATTCTAAAGACTAGTGAATAGCAGCAATGTAAGTTTTCTTTCGATCCAATCATTGCATTGTTGGATGCACAGTTGGGCAAAATGTAATTGAATTAGAATTATGATTACGATTACAATGTAATTGTAATTCAACACATTTGAATTACGATTAAATTGTAATTGAATTAATTGTTAGAAATACGATAAAAAAAATTTATTTGTAATCCAATTGTAATTCAATTATAATTCAATTACAGCATAATCCAATTACGAATTTTTATTTCGATCATCTGTTTTAATCCAATTACAGAGAGCTGGGATTACGTTATTTGTTCCTATGTTCTAATTATGTACGTTTTAATTATAATATAAAATATAAAAATAACGTATTATCTAATTACGTCTAATTATATACTGGGTGGGAAAAAATTTTACCTGGCTTGGTACTTCCTGTTGTTCGATTTTGAAAAAGAATTGCAAACGTATTTGCGGTTGGCCATACTTATTTTGACGAAATTTCAGTAGCGCAGCTAGTGGGACTGTGACAGTTTCTCACTCACAAAAAACTTTTCTGATTGGGATAAAAGTTTACTACCCTTTCACTCGACCTGCATTTGTCCCTCTGTTTGTATGTATGTCTGACTGTCCGTATGTGTCGCGCGATACAGGCCGCAATTTTGATGTCGACTTGAAATTTAGAACGAATATTTCTTTAACATCGTAGATTCGCTGTAAAGTTTTTGACGATGGTCTAAATATGCAGCGTTTCAGCGCTGGCGTCGCACTGCGCCGACCAAAAAAGTCGTGTCGGGAATCGTTTACCACAGGTTTCTACATGTTAAATCGCACGTCGCTACTTTGACACTTTTTTGATGACGCGCAGAGTCAGCGGCTTAGCTTCAAAATAAATTGCCCATGTTACATACCAAATCTTATTATAAATATTATTTATTTATTTTTTTCACTACTTATTGTCGATTTTGTTTCAAGAAATTTCTGAAATGTAGTGCAATGTAATACATATATTTAACAGAGAGCTAATGATTAGTTTTTACCAAACCTACACCTTATCGTTTTTTCTCCTTTTGTTATAACCTATTATTCAGGATCATAATGCAAATTTATTTAATATACTCCTATGAAATAGTTGTTGATTAGGACCCAGGACTAAGGATAGTTATAAGGAATAAGGATCCTAGGAATAAGGATAGTTATTGACTTAGGACTAAGGAATATCATTATTTCCTCACCAAAAAGTTGGTACTCCAGGATATTGGCAGTTTGTCCATGCGAGGGTATGAGGGTGTGTGCGTGTGCGAACAGACTAGCTCAGAAACTGTAAACCGTACGAAACTGAAATTGTGTATTTGGTGTATGTATGTGACCGCAAAAATTTCATCAAAATAGGCCAAACGGAGGGGGTACTTTACTTAATGAATTTTGTCCAAATTTTACGTTTCTTTCGATTTTCTCAAAAACGGGTCTAATGATTTTAATTAAACTGGAAATTTTATGTATGCCCGCGATGTGACAGTAAAAATTTCATCAAAATTGATCAATTGGAGGGGACACTTAAAACGAGTCGTAAAACGTTTATCACACAATTAAAAAATTTAGTGTTCTTTAGAGAGCAAATACAAACAAGATATAAGCGTAAACGCAGATGAAAAGTCGGTAAATTGTCACTATCATTTTCCTATTAGCTTACCTCTAAATAGTCGGAAAATAGTTTGAACCGTGAAACCCAATTCACCCGTTCACGATACATAAGCAAAAGAGCGAATGGAAAGTCGGAAAATGTGTCAGTATCATTTTCCTATTAGCCTACATCTAAATAGTCGGAAAATCGTTTGAACCGTGAAAATTTATTCACACCGTTCACGCGGAAAACTGCATGAAAAGTCGGAAAATGTGTCAGTATCATTTTCCTATTAGCCTACATCTAAATAACGGGAAAATCGTTTGAACCGTGAAACCCAATTCACCCGTACTCGATATATAAGCGGAAAAGCGAATAAAAAGTCGGTAAATTGTCACTATCATTTTCCTATTAGCTTACCTCTAAATAGTCGGAAAATAGTTTTAACCGTGAAACCCAATTCATGTGATATTAGTGATAAAGCAAATGAAAATTCGGATAATTTGTCACATTCATTTTCATTTTAGCCTACGTCTAAATAGTCGGAAAATATTTTAAACCTTGAAAATCCGTTCGCCCGTTCACGACGTATTAACCAAAAAGCGAGTGAAATTTGAAAAATTTGTCACACTCATTTTCGTTTTGGCCTACCTATTTATATTAGGTGATAGTATTAGTTTTAATTTTATTTGAATAATCCAATTATAATTGAATTACTTCAGGGATTACAAAGTAATTCGTAATTGATGTTATAATTCAATTATTTTAATTCATAGCGATTTTAATTCAATTACAGTAATTCAAATACAATGCAATCCAAATTTTAATTGAATTACATTGTAATTGGATTACGCCCAACTCTGGTTGGATGTGATTTGTTGTTAGCAATTTACTTCTTCTGATCCATAATTATATTTTGAAATAAAAGTTTACAGAAAACATTTTTTGAGAACCTTTTTCCGAGGAAGCTGCAATAATGGAAAGGTGGGCTGAACACTTTCAAAGCCTATTAAATAGAGGAAGGCATGATAACATGACCCCAACTTCCCTCGAAGATCGGGAAAATGAGATATTTGTGGAACCTCCTGATGAGGAGGAAATATGTGAAGCCATCCAAAAACTAAAGAACAACAAGGCCCCAGGCATTGACAACATTCCAGCCGAGCTGTTCAAACATAGTGGAGAAGAGATGAGGAAATTTCTCCAAGACTTATTTATGGACATATGGAGAGAGGAAAAGCTACCAGCTGAATGGAAGAAGACAATAATATGCCCTATACATAAGAAAGGGGATATATTCTTATGTGATAACTATAGAGGAATCTCTCTTCTTCCAACTGCATATAAAATCCTCGCAATCGTCCTGTTTGATAGGTTATGGCCATTCGCTGAGCGAGAAATTGGGAAATACCAATCTGGATTCCGAAAGGGGAGATCAACAACGGACCAGATGTTTACTCTGCGAATCCTGTTGGAGAAGACAAGGGAGTATCAGATACATACCCACCACCTGTTCATTGATTTTCACCAAGCCTATGATTCAGTGAACAGAGAAGAGGCATACAAAGCAATGTTGCAAATGAACGTCCCTACCAAATTAATTCGTTTGATAAAAATGACAATGGAGGACAATATTTGCTATGCTAAGGTGAATGGAAGGATGTCTAGAGGATTTACAACGGGAACAGGTGTGAGACAGGGTGATGGGCTGGCCTGTCTGGTGTTCAATTTTGTCCTTGAAAAAGCAATTAGAAAGGCAGGAATCCAGGTAACAGGAACGCTTCTTAACAGAACAGTCCAGCTTTTAGGATTTGCTGATGATTTGGACATCGCAGGAAGGACTCTGAACGCAGTAGTTGAAGGTTTTCAGTCATTTGAGGAATCTGGGGCAAGCTTGGGCCTTAAAATAAATGCTGATAAAACTAAGTACATGTGCACAATACCTTGCGGTGGAGATGATGAAAGTCATGTCTCAATAGGACGTTATAAATTCCAAAAAGTGAAGTCCTTCATATATTTAGGATCACAGGTAAATCAAGAGAATAGTGTAGAAGAAGAAATCCATAGACGAATTCTATCAGCGAATCGTACATATTTCTCTTTACAAAAACATTTAAGAAGCCGTGCATTATCCACGGCCTCAAAAGTAAGAATATATAAAACAACCACCCGACCTGTTCTTACTTACGGCTCAGAATGTTGGACTACGACAAAGGCACAAAAACTAGCCCTCCTCAGATTCGAAAGAAAAGTACTTCGTTGAATATGCGGTGGTAAATATGAGCAAGGAAGTTGGATAAGAAGGACTAATGCTGATCTGAGTGAGGAGTACAAAGAAGTGGATGTAGTGACTTTTGTAAGGACATCAAGACTTCGATGGGCTGGCCATGTTGCGAGAATGGACCCGAATGAAATACCTTCCAAGATTCTATCGAGCTTGAGTTGAAATACTATCCAAGATTCTTTCTGATAAAGTACCTTTGATTTTCATTGTATCCAGAAATGAACTGCCTTTTATTATACCTAAAAAAAAACATTTTATAAAAAAATATTAAACCGACTTCGAAACCTAGGAACCAGTAAAAATAAATTCACTGAAAAATATGAAATAATTACCTTCTGATTTTTATGAATACATAGCAAAATTGAAAATGGTATGAAAAGTGGAAAAATGCAATAAGACAAATAATTTTATTTTGATTTGAACAAATACACACTAATTGTTAATAAAAATTATTAAATTTAAATATTAAATACTATGTTCAATACAACACAATCTTTTCGGAGGCGGCGCAAAATTTAAAATTTTTTACACTAGACATTATGAAAATCTTCTAAATGGATCTTCTCTTTCCATCTATTGATTTCAATGCCTACTAATGTAATTGTATCAGTAACATGTCATTTCTATTTTGCGCCGCCTCCGAAAAGATTGTGTTGTATTGAACATAGTATTTAATATTTTAATTTAATAATTTTTATTAACAATTAGTGTGTATTTGTACAAATCAAAATAAAATTATTTGTCTTATTGCATTTTTCCACTTTTCATACCATTTTCAATTTTGCTGTGTATTCATAAAAATCAGAAGGTAATTATTTCATATTTTTCAGTGAATTTATTTTTACTGGTTCCTAGGTTTCGAAGTCGGTTTAATATTTTTTTATAAAATGTTTTTTTTTAGGTATAATAAAAGGCAGTTCATTTCTGGATACAATGAAAATCAAAGGTACTTTATCAGAAAACAAAAAAGTTTCCTTCGCCATTTAAACCTCCTCAGAACAATTTTATGATAATAAAACTTGCCTTATAAAAATGACGATGAGAGATTTTAGGTGCAGGGTCCTCATACAGTCCGAACTCTTTTCTGAATTTAGTTCAAATAAAGGTGAGGAGAGGCTTTGGCTGTTTAATTTGGTTTTAGAAAAAGTAGTGAGAGAAACAGGCATCCAGATTAATGGCACCATATTCAATAGATCAGTCCAACTACTCGGTTATGCGGATGACATTGATACAGTGGCGCGATCCTTTTTTGCGCCTTAAGCCTACAGAGAGCTGCCGAACGAATGAGGTTGGCTATAAATGAAAATAAAACGAAATATATGTGCACAGGAGTATCCAGACCTCAAGAAAGACAGGTTGTCGAGTAGAGGAGTTTATTTATCTTGGATAGCAGGTTTCATCAACCAATGGATGGAAAACAATCGTGGGGCCTGCACACTTTAACATAGGAGTACGAGGAAGAAGACGAGGGCAGCCACCGGGAAGACCACCGGAAGATGAAGTCCACCCTGGGCAGGTGGTGATGGGGTGATAGAGGAAGGAGTGAAGAGAACCATGGCATCAGCGACGCTAAGCGTTTTAGCTTAGTGCCACTGTTGCCGAAACCCGTATGGCCATTAGGCCAGGTAGGGATGTAAATAAATAAATAAATAAATAGGTTACATCAACCAATAACGTATCCATTGAAATAAAGCGAAGGATCACAGCGGTTAACCGTTGTTATTTTGGTCTGTTGAAACAGCTACGGAGCAAGCTCGTTAGTAGGAAAACAAAGGTCCATTTATATAAAACTCTGTCCTGTCATATGCCTCCCAGACATGGAAACTATCCGCACGGGATAGAAATAATCTCCTGAGCTTCGAGAGGAAGATCCTTCGAAGAATCTGAAGGAAGAGGAAGGTTGGAGAAGAAGAAGAAATAAGGAACTCTATGAGCTGCTCCAGGATATAGATGTGACATTTCATTAAGCTGGGAAGCCTTAGATTGGCAGGAAATGTTGTACGGATGAGTTCGGATGAAATGCCAAAAAAAGTCGTGGAGGAGGAAATCCATTGTACAAGAAGAGTCGGACGGCCCAAGCTCCGGTGGATGGACGGCGAAGTACAAGACCTGCTTGGAGTCAAAAATTGGAAGGCAGCAGCCCAAAACCGGGCCGAATGGCGGAGGCTCATAGAGGAGGCCAGGTGTGTTGGTGTCGGCTATATGGTTATCTGAGGTGCTGATTATGAAAATGATATCGATTTTGAGATTCCGCCGTTAGGTATAGATTTATTACAACTTGCGTGATATAATCGATCTTGGTGTCGGCTATAGGGTTACCCGAGGTGCTGATTATGAAAAGGATATCGATTTTGAGATTCCGCCGTCAGGTATCGATTTATTACAACTTGCGCGATATAATCGATCTTGGTGTCGGCTATATGGTTATCTGAGGTGCTGATTATGAAAATGATATTGATTTTGAGATTCAGCCGTCAGGTATCGATTTATTACAACTTGCGTGATATAATCTATCTTGGTATCAGCCATAGGGTTTAATGAGGTGCTGATTATGAAAATAATATCGATTTTTTTATTACGCTGTCAAGTCGACATAAGCGATATAATCGATATTCGATCGGCTAATAGATTATTATAGGTGTGATTATGAAAATCGTAAATCGAGACTAAATATATAGAATACTGGGATTCGCTGTTAGGTTTTCGATTTATTACAAGTAACGTAATATTAAGTTATGTTGTAAGGTAGGTATATTTTTAAATTTAAATACGAATATGAATTAAATCATACTCTGATTTTTTTGTCGATATAATAACAAATTTATTTAGATTACATTGATTTAATTATTATTGTGGGTACAATAATGATAATAATAATAATGATTAAAGTTGTTATTATATCGACATAAAAATCAGAGTATGATTAAATTCATATTTGTATTTAAAAATAAAAATATACTTATAAATATGTTGGCTTGACAGCGGAATCTCAAAATCGATATCATTTTCATAATCAGCACCTCGGGTAACCCTATAGCCGACACCAAGATCCATTATATCACGCAAGTTGTAATAAATCGATATCATTTTCATAATCAGCACCTCAGATAACCCTATAGCCGACACCAAGATAGATTATATCGCGCAAGTTGTAATAAATCGATACCTGACGGCAGAATCTCGAAGTCAATATCATTTTCTTAATCAGCACCTCAGATAACCATATAGCCGACACCAAGATCGATTATATCGCGCAAGTTGTAATAAATCGATACCTGACAGCGGAATCGCAAAATCGATATCATTTTCATAATCAGCACCTCGGGTAACCCTAGAGCCGACACCAAAATCGATTATATCACGCAAGTTGCAATAAATCTATACCTGACGGCGGAATAGCAAAATCGATATCATTTTCATAATCAGCACCTGAGGTAACCCTATAGCTGACACCAAGATCGATTATATCACGCAAGTTGTAATAAATCGATACCTGACGGCGAAATCCCAAAATCGATATTATTTTCATAATCAGCACCTCAGGTAACCCTATAGCCAACACCAAGATCGAATATATCGCGCAAGTTGTAATAAATCGATACCTGACGGCGGAATCTCAAAATCGATATCATTTTCATAATCAGCACCTCAGGTAACCCTATAGCCGACACCGAGATCGATTATATCACGCAAGTTGTAATAAATCGATACCTGACGGCAGAATCTCGAAGTCGATATCATTTTCTTAATTAGCACCTCAGATAACCATATAGCCGACACCAAGATCGATTATATCGCGCAAGTTGTAATAAATCGATACCTGACGGCGGAATCTCAAAATCTATATCATTTTCATAATCAGCACCTCAAGTAACCCTAGAGCCGACACCAAGATCGATTATATCACGCAAGTTGCAATAAATCTGTACCTGACGGCGGAATAGCAAAATCGATATTTTTTTCATAATCAGCATCCCAAAAAACCTAGTAATTGATATCAGGTGATATCTGATGTGATTTCCATAACAAGGATTAACTCAATAATGTGTACCAATATGGAGAAATCCGAATTTTTTTTATATATTTATTGGGAAGTTATGAATTTAGTAGAAATTCACATCTCAATTTGTGAATTTTTCCATATTCAAATCTCTATTTGTAAACACGGCCGAATTCACAGACTTAGATATAAGTATTTACATTTTTTTGTGAATATTCACAGTTTTCCCTGTGAATTTATTTTTATTTACAGAAAAATTTGAATATATGAATAAATTTGTATTCACACCTGTGAATAAGAATTTATTTATATTCACACTTGTAAATACGAATTTATTTGTATTCATATTCACAAATATTGTGATATAAATAAATTTATATTCATATTCACATTAAAATTAAGATAAAAATAAATTCGTATTCGTATTTATAAATATAAATATGCCCAACTCTGATAGATGGTATAAGCAGTAGCAGATCCAAAAAATTTCTTTTGGGGCGCACTTTTTTATTTTTAAAATTTTTGTGTAATAAAGGACCTAATTTAAAATTTTATTGCAAATTTAAGTAGTAAATTACTATTAAATGTTTAAATAAAATTATTTTTTCATTTAAGGAGTTTAATATAATAATGATAACGTCCTCATAGACCTACGATATGCAGGGATGAGCACAGCGCATGCTTCAGACAGGACTATATGGGGCAAGATGATAGAGCAGTCCAAGGACCGCTTTATGCGTCTGTCGCGCCAGTAAAGAAGAAGAGAAGGAGTTTAAAAAATTATTAATGATATCCCTTTTTACACAGAAATAGTAATAATTTATTGGTGTACTCACCTCCCCTGGATCTACCACTGGGCATAAGATAGTTGAAGTTATTACAACGTGATATAATAATGTTAATATACCTTGTTTTATATCTTTATTTATATCAAACTCAAGTAATTAATGTTTTCAGGCTCAGTTCCTATGAGGAAGAAAATTATATTGTTAATCTTGTTAAGAATATAGTGGAAAAAAGAGAAAAAAATGGCAGTGTAAGAAATGACTTCATAGATCTCCTAATACAGTTAAAAAATAGAGGAACTGTTGGAGATGATGGAGAGGAATATGGGAAACCATTTGGTATGAATCTTATCATAAATCCTTTACATTTTTTTGTTTTTAACTCTTTCAGACATTTAGTAATCCTCTAATCATTTTTATTAGCTTTTAGGAATTATTTGATAAATTTATTTTTAATTTAAAAGAACTTTTAGATATAAATTTTTATTCACATTAATTGGATATTTGGAAATGACGCTGGGATTAATGGCAGCCCAGTGCTTCGTTTTTTTTCTTGCTGGATTTGAAACCTCAAGTTCAGTGCAAAGTTTTTCCTTCTATGAATAAATGAAAAAATAGAGAAGAATGGTGGTCTTACTTACAAGGCTGTGCAGGAAATGGAATATCTTGATATGGTCGTATCAGGTATATAAATTAATATGAAATTAAAAAAAAATTGATTAATTTTTTATTAAGATCCTAATTACAGTAAAAAATATTCTTTCTGAAGTGAGATAGAACATTTTGTACTACAATGTTTTAAATATATTATTAGTTAATAAGATTATCGCTATACGATATAATACAATCTTCTTAACCATTAACTTAATATATTTTTTCATCATTATTTATTACCTTATCTTTTAAATATTTACATTGTTAATCCTATTTCTCTTTCCTCTCCTAATAGTCGATTTTTTTAGGTTTACTATAACATGAAAACCATTGGTAGATATGCTTTTCCTTTTTAAAAAGTTATGAAGAAGTAAAAATAATGATTTTTTTTTCTTTCTCTACCTCCTTCGCGCCGTTAGGTGTAAAGTAGTCTCAGTCCATCTCTTGTATGTTTCTCTGTCTTGGGCCTTTCTTCGGAGTTGATCAATTCGGCTGCTGCGGTCGTTTGCAAGGCCATCTATATACTCATTGAAGGTTAGTCTTGGCTTACCAATGGGTCGCTTTCCTATGGGCCTTGCTTCAATCAGCCAGCGTGCCTTTTTGTCATCTCCCATCCTACAAACATGGCCATACCACATCAGCTGGCGTTCCTCAAGGACATCAATAACAGATCTTATCCCTAGTGTGGCACGGATGCTGTTATTTCTAACACAGTCTCGTATGGTTTTACCTGCCACTTTCCTCAAATACCTCATTCCGGCTGTGGTATCTTGGCTCGCATGTTTCTTAAGCATCCTCCAACTTTCTGACCCATAGAGCAAAACAGGCAAGAACACAGGTTTAAACAGGTGTAGCTTTGTTTCTTTGCTTACTTCTTTTTTGCCAAGCAGAGTCGACGATATTTGATAGAACAAGCCATTTTCCTTCCTTATTCGGTTCAAAATCTCTTTGTCTATTCGCCCATCCCTACTTATAATAGTGCCTAGATAATCAAAATTGTCAACCACTTCGAGATTCTGACCAAGGCAGTTAATTCCAGGCTGTTGGTCTGTTCTTCCAATATGCATGATTTTGCTCTTAGTGGGATTTATACTCAATCCTTTACTTTTCAATTCTTCTGACTATTCGTCGACAGCTGCTTGTAGATGTTCAGGTCCATCTGCAATCACCACTATGTCATCGGCATAAATGAAACTTTGGACCAGCACTGAAAGTAGGAGGTAAAAGGAGTGGACTAAGGCTGTCACCTTGCTTTACTCCCTTAATGAATCTAAAGGGTGCAGATTCTGTACCATTAAGCTGAACTATACCTTTTGGGTCCTGGTAGATTGAATTCACTGCATTAAGGAGGTTTGGTGGAATTTTCTTCTCTTCCAAGGCATTCCAGATTACATAGTGTGTAAATAAAAAAATAATGATATGTGTAATAAATATAAAAAATATAGACTGAATATTTAAAAAATATGTATTTATACTAGAAATATGTATTTAAAGTGAGGATACGTAAAATTAAAATGACTTTATCCAACTCAAAATGCCAAAAATGATTCAATTGAGTTTCTAATAAAATTTCTAAGCTCAGAAAAGAATATGTACAATCCATTCCCTACTAATTACTAAACATTAGTAACAAATGTATATGGGTCATTATACAAATATGGGTTATTTTGTGTCACACGGCCCCTATGCCTAAACTATTCGTTATAGAAAGTTTAAAAATTTTGGAGAGCTTTTCTTTTTAAACTTTTTGTAACTTTATCTCGTATTGCAGCTAATAAACATTGATCCCATCAAAAGAATTGAATCTCACCTCGCCTAAGGACAAGAGGTTGGGGTAATACTTTTATAACATCTGCAACTCTTACTCTACAAACGTCTTCAATCAAAGGCCATATAAAAATATTTTTCTTCTTCCGTAAAAAATTCACAGTAGTTTGGTTGTTGTGGTTAGCTTCAAGCACCTGGCCTACGTAAAATTTGGGTAGGTTTGCCATTAAGAAAGATACTAGAACCCATTTGCCACTAGAACCCATCTGCTCTATTGGTAAAATCCCACTCCCCCTATATCCATTTATCCTGAGCCTGTGTTTCCTCATCTTCTGCTATCATTTCGGGGAGATAGTCTTCCATCTGGACATCATCTTGTTCACTAGACGAACTCCACTTATCATTTTCTTCTTCTGAACATTCCTCTCCAATCCTTTCCTTTGATCTCTTCTTGTCACATTTAAGCTTTTTCTGCACCACTTGGTCTTTTTTCTTCTTCTTCAAATGGCATTTTCTGGCTTGTGATGCTTTCATCAAATCATCTTTTTCGGGTGTATCAGTAAGGATTCTTGATTATCCCAGTCTTCCTCGTCTCTTTTTCCCATTTTCTGATGCAGATGCTCTTGGAGGGGGCACATTTGAAGTGGGCTCACGTAGGATGAAGTAGAAGGCTGAGGCGAACCATCAACTCCGCCAGATTCAGATCTGTTATTGGAGATCAAATCAGGTAAAATTGGAGTTTCACTGATTTCAGCGACCCCTGCTGCAGTACCCAAGGCTTTCGATGCTTTGTTGGTATCTGGTGCAGCTTCGGAAGATATTGGTGTAGGAAAAATCAAATGATTTTCATCATAGATAACAGTTGGTGCAGCGGAAAGGAAGTCACTTTCTGAAAAAACGTAAAGGTTTAGAGGCCAAACTCCAGTTCCCCTGAATCCAGCTAATATATTTGTATGTGTAAAGGCTTTTGAGTAACTTTCTCCAAAAATTTGTGCAATATCATAAATGGTTATGGGCTTTCGTACGTTCTTCAAATACCAGAGCCTACACTCCTGTTGATAATAGGTCTTTAGAGGGCCAAAGACTCCTCTGTCAAGGGGTTGCAATCTGTGGCTTGTATGTGGTGGTAGAGTGAATAAAACAATGCCCGATGCCCTGGCCAACTCAATTCCGTCCAATGACAAATGGCTGTTGGGTTGTCCAGTATGATTAACACTGGTGTCTCGTTTGAAGGTCGTACATGTTTTTTGAAAAAAACTTTTGCATTTGTCCATCCAGAAGCTTGCGCTACCCCTAGACTAGCCGGCGGAGCCCCATGCATCATATGTTCTTTGAAATGCACTCGAGGAAAGATTAAAATGGAGGAACTGCATTTCCAGTGGCCGATATTGAAGAAATCACTGTCACCAAGGTCCCTCTTTCAGCCGAGGTGACAGCGCCCACTTGCTTCTCTCCTGTCCCTGCAATCACTTTTGGTGGGTTGTGGACAGTGCTTAGTCCAGTTCCGTCAAGCAAAAAAGCATTATTGAAGCACATGGCTCTACCAATTGATGTTGCCTGTGGCTTTCTTAAGGAGAGCTGCTTATGATGACGCTTCAGGAAGTCATTTACCCACTGCTTTCCAGCCTTCTCATTAGTCTTCCAGGAATCGGGAAATTTTTTGCCATTTTCACGAGCGAATTGGAATGCCAATGTGCTCAATCCCACCCTTGTGATGCCATAGTTAATTCTACTTGCTAACAATAAATAATCTACGAGGTCTTTCTCCTCATGTTCAGAAAAAACCTTCCGATGTCCACAATTATTTTTGTATCTGAAATCACCCAAATTTTGTTTTTTGAAATTGTTAAAATGACGGGCAATGGTGTACCTCCCAATCTTGTAAATTTTGGAACATTCATTAATTGAAGTACCTCAAAGCACCTCTTCTACAGCCTGACGCAGCTTTATGAGATCAACTGGTCTTCGTTTAACGCCTTCCCTGCTTCTAGGCATGACTGAAAGAAAAAAATTGTAGCTATGAAAGTGCCTTATACCTGTGTTATTGATCCTTGGGTACCCAATTACCCACCTGTTTTGGGTGCCCAAGGTACAAGCTAAATATATGACCAAGGTACATGAAAGTGACTTCCAAAATATTTTTGAAAAACACCAAAATATTGTTAACAAAAGGGAAAACCCGACAGCACATCAAGATCAGCACATTTCAAAGTGTCAAAATAATATAGCACTGAATTAAATAAATACTTACTTCTCACTAAAAACACAGGTGGTTGGGCGAGAAAAATTTACTTCGTACTACTTGTTTCTCATATCACCAAAACTGAAATGGCGACCGATGAAGCGAACAAAACACAGGAGCAGTGTTGCCCATTTCTCACATTCACAATAGGCGAGCGCAAGCGACAGTGCTGCTTCTTTGAGGAACTAGAGAAACGGGGATAGAAGCCGGGCCATAGGCGGGCGCAATCGAATATAGGGTGCGCTAGTAGTTTTGCAAAATGTCGGAAAGAACGGTGTTAGACTTAGTTGATGTGATAGAGATAATTGGTAATTTTAAAATACCATTAATTGAAGGGCAGGCTATTCTTGATGCAAACCACATATTTACAAGTGGAATAACATCTAAAAATAAAAAAACAGTTATTTTACAAGCCTCGTGCCTTTAAACTAGCAATCTTAAAGGACTGCCCCATCAAATAAAAGTGGAAATCAAATTTATTAATAATAATAAGCAATTTTCTTGTCATTGTACGTGTAAAGCTGGTAATTCTGGTAAATGCAAACACATCATTGTAACTTTACTCGACGTTTTTCGGTTAGTAATAACATTAATTACCTATTCACACAATCATTGTTATGACAGCTTAGATTCTTTGTCATATTATTTATTTATCTTTCAGGCTTCGCATTGAAAACTTGGAACATTTAAGCACAAAGGATGTAAGACAAAAATGGGGAAAATTAAAAAAGAAAAACAAATCTATGACACTATGGTCCCAATGTTATTTGCATAATACTAGCATTTTGAAATAATAAAATGTCAAATACTAATATTTACCTGAATAAATATAGCCACTTTCTTTGAAATGAAGACTACATATCGTCTTATGTTTCGAAACAGGCTTATCTATTCTTAATTTTACAATCCACCCTTTAAGAAGCTTTTTATTTTTTGGAAATAAATGGAATTATAAGTCTTTTGATTTTCTAATTGAACACTGAGGGACCGAGCAATACCTATTAGACATTTTTCAAATAATTTTCTGCTCAATCGGGTTTTAATTATGGAAAAATAAATTAAAAAAGCCAAAAAAACCCTATGAATCCCAGGTAATAGGCGGGCTCAAGCGACGGTGCTGCGCCATTCATACACTCATTGTTATGACAGCTTAGATTCTTTGTCATATTATTTATTTATTTGTCAAAACTTTCAGGCTTCGCATTGAAAACTTGGAACATTTAAGCACAAAGGATGTAAGACAAAAATGGGGAAAATTAAAAAAGAAAAACAAATCTATGACACTATGGTCCCAATGTTATTTGCATAATACTTGCATTTTGAAATAATAAAATGTCAAATACTAATATTTACCTGAATAAATATAGCCACTTTCTTTGAAATGAAGACTACATATCGTCTTATGTTTCGAAACAGGCTTATCTATTCTTAATTTTATAATCCACCCTTTAAGAAGCTTTTTATTTTTTGGAAATAAATGGAATTATAAGTTTTTTGATTTTCTAATTGAACACTGAGGGACCGAGCAATACCTATTAGACATTTTTCAAATAATTTTCTGCTCAATCGGGTTTTAATTATGGAAAAATAAATTAAAAACGCCAAAAAAACCCTATGAATCCCAGGTAATAGGCGGGCGCAAGCGACGGTGCTGCTTCTGCGACGGCGCTGCAGGAACTAGAGAAACGGGGATAAAAGCGGGGCCATTACCTGGGATTCATAGGGTTTTTTTGACGTTTATACTTCCTTTTGGTCCAGTAGCGGATCCAGGGGAGGGGCGCGGGGGGCGCCCCCCCCCCCCTGAGAGGCGAGGACACTCATGAAGTATTACTATTTCTATATAAAATGAGCTATATATAGTCATTTTTCAAGTCCATTAACTGAAAATGAATTGTATTTAAACATTTACAGTAATTTACAACGCGATTATGTACTAATATATATTTTAAATTATGGCCTTCATCATTCATGAAATGTAAAAAAAAAAGTGCGCCCCCCTCAGAAAATTTCTGGATCCGCCACTGTTTTGGTCGAAGTATCGATACTTTGCTTCCAACACGTCAAGATATTATCATCGATGAAGGAAATTTTACCTCCATACCTCCTTTCCTTCCGCCGCACTATGAATGTTCATCAAATGGTCTATAGGAAAGAAGACACCCACAGATAGGCCATGAGACGATTGAGCTGCTTTAATTGTTTCGAGTGCGAAAAATATTTATTGGGATACCTCGAATTCCTGTTTGATGATCTGAATAAAATCCAAAATATCTCCCAGAAAAAGGCTAAGGAAAAAAAGTGGTACAAACTTATAGAAGATTAAAATGACGCGTTAGGAATGATGGTTGGCATGGTTCTCAAGATTTAGTTTAATTAATAAATAGATCTCATTTTTCTTCTTTTCTTTTTTACTTTAATGCATAGGTACTTATTTTTGTTGTTTTTTGTTATTTTTGTAAACTGAAATAAAAGTTATTAGTTTGATTTGACGTGTCATTTCTAACTCCTTAGAAAAAGAAAAAGTTTCAAAATATCCACTGAAGTGTGTGCGTGCTTTTAGGGCTAGTTAAGAGACCGATATTGAGGCACTTTATAAAAAAATCCCGCCGAAAATGAGAGATTTTTTTTTTTCTTGTAAAAAGTGTAAATCAAAATAACCTATAATTTTAGAACGACCCATGTATCTTAATGTATATAGGTTGATTTGTTTAACTAGAACTAACATTGAGAATCAAATGTATTCCTATATAATAAGTAATGTCATCATTATTTCATTTCATAAACATCGAGGAAGTACCCAATGTTACCAGTCCTGAATCGGCAGTGTACAAAGCAACTAACACTCCCTTCAGGTGAAACAATAGATGAGGGTATTAGGATCATCATTCCATCTGGTCTCTGCAACATGACCCTCAATACTTTCCTGATCCTGATAAATTTGACCCAGAACGATTTTCACAAGAAAATAAAGATTCTATTGTTCCCTACACTTACCTGCAATTTGGTGAAGGGCCTCGAATGTGCATTGGTAAGATTCTGATTTCATTGTCTGCAATCTAGTTTTTTTCTGCAGTTATTTTATAAAAAAAAAACTTTTTATTTGATTTTCCTTTCGGCCTGTCATTTTGATTTTTTCATAATCAACAAAAAGCTTCTATTGTTTTCATAAAAAAGTAATAATTTCTCAATTTTATTATTTCAATCATTTTAAAATATAAAGTACAAAAATGTTTTCGTACTTTGTATTAAGGAAGAATGAACTGCTAATAAAGATATATTCTTACATTTCGATTTATATATTTTTTCCTTATTGTTTTAATTTTTTTTTTCTCAAATAGGAATGAGATTTGGACTACTTCAAACAAAGGTGGGAATTGTGATTCTCCTTCGAAAATTTCAATTGCAAAGAAACTAAGATTCCACTAGTGATTGGAGGAAATTCGGCCGTCACAGTATCTGATGTGCCCATTATTATTAAACTGACACCAAGATCTTGAATGCATTTTTTTTTTTAATTGGCCATGGTAATGCTGAAGAAGGATTACCTCTTTTATTTACTTATAACCCAGTGTTCTGAATTAAAACATAATTAGGCTTAGTCTACAGAATGTATTATATTCATTTGAACACAGTATATCATATTTAACTTTGTCGTTTGATGTATTTTAATGTTCATCTTTTTAATTTTCATAAGTTCTAGTCTATTCCTAAGAAATAAAAATGGAAAAATAGTTGTTGTTTTTTTGTTTTTTCTTTGTTAAATAACTCTGACACACTTATTCTAGTTATTTTATGATGATATTATTCTGGAGAATCGGGGAGTTATTTTGAGGATATTGGTGGGTCAATCAAAATAAGAAATCATTGTTAGCAATTGTATTAAATGAATTTGAATATTTAAGAACTTACAAAAACTGAGAAACTCAAGAAAATAAATGAATAGTAAGTAAATTGTTATTGCTGGACTAATTTTTTATGCAATATTTATTGACTAATATTTAATACAATCGCCAATCGGTAACCTTTTCATCTTTCTAGTACATCACCCAAGATAACCCCGAAATGCAACTATCATTAAGGATCAGTACAATAAGTGTTAATTTTGTACCAGTTTTCGAGAAAATTCAAGAAAGTGTAGATAAATCAATTATTTTAAGTAAACTCCCTGATACTCAATTTTAATTTTACAACAGCTTAACAATTTTAAATAAACTGAGTGTTTCGGATAAGTACTGACAAAAAATACCAATGATTCAAGAAGTTACTATGAAGGCATGGTATATTTCCTTTTCGGTTTATAGCGTTTTTTGCCATTTTTCAATGAGCAGTTGCTTTTTCATTCAAAATATCTAAAAGGGTTTAAATTAAAAAACATCACTTTTACCCATTTAAAAAAATATTCAATTTTCATCAAGTCATGTTATCTAGTCTGTAAAAGTTATATTAAGTGCCTAATAATATTGAGCATTAACCGCCTTGTTAACTCCCCTAATAAACATTGTTTTTATTATGGAAAAAACTGAGGACATTAATAAGATTTAAAATTATATTAAGTGTTCATCTAATTTCTGAATGTTTCACAGAACATGGTAAAAAAGTAACTGAAAACGGGGGGGGGGGGGGGGGGGGGAGGTAATATAATATTTTTCATAAGTTTCTGCCATTTCAAAATTTTAAATTTAATTTTCAAATTACTCGCTATTCCAGATATTCTGCATATGAGCGTTTTTTCTGATTTAAAAAACTAAACCATTTGCGAATAAAAAAAATTATTGGTAATATTTAAAAAAATATATTATATTTATAAAATGACCAGATTTAGTCTACATAATTCATATTTTGATAAAACCCAACTATTTTCAAGTTTTTTGGTTGATTTTTTTATTAAAGTATACTAAGGGTGTTCATTAAAAAAAAAAAAAAAAAAAAAAAGAAATTTTAAGTAACCAATCTTGGCTGTAACAACATGTTATGATGAACATTTTAGACAAATGTATCTCCACTTTTAACTACAAGAATACATGTTTAAAAATTTTATTTTAATGCTATTTCTTTTTAATCTCACTAACAATTTATTGAACTCTGAAAATTGTTTACTTCTTGAAATTAGAGAAATCATATGGAGAAATTTATAAATTAAATTTTAAAACTGTATGCAACCCCCTCCCATTTTTCATTTGTCTTTTGCGTTGATTGAATTTTTTTGCCAAAAAAAGCAGGAAATACACAATAATAGATTAGATATTAAATAAGTTTTTTATTTAATATAATAATGCGTAAGATAGAAGATTTAGCTCAGTATGATAAATTATCGAAAATGACAAAAAAAAAAGATGCTGCATTGAAATTAGGAATCCCGGTTTCAATACTTTCAGATCTACAGTATAAATATATATCCACTTTGTATTTAGCCTGGATATCTACTTATGACGAATTTAATATGTTTGAAAAATTAAGAGAATGGTAATTTAAAAATTTACTCTCAATTTCTTATTTTTCGTATAATCCGATGAATTTAACCTGACCTAATAGCAACGGATTAAGCGGCAACCGCTGTACTAGGGATCTATCCTATCCTTTATCAAACGAAGTGATTAACGCGCAGTGCAAATAGCTGTTTGACCTTCCCAGTCGATCAGAAATTCTAGTGTAGTGGGGAGATCGGCAGAGGCGGAGCGGGCCAGTGTGATTCCAATTTGGGAATTGTTCTTTTCTTTGACGTCAGGTTCGTGGGTATAATTCTAACCTAGATTTATGACTTCTGAATTTGCTGTAACTATAATATTATATTCATATCTATTTGTACAAAGGGGTCGTTCTGGAACGACAGATGTGTTATTGGATTAACAATGAGTAAATACATGCATTAATTTGATCCCTTATTTTTAACACAATAAATTTCTACAACTTTCTGAATCATTTATGATTTGTTTATTCATGACATAATAGAATTAACAAAGGCCAACAAGCTGTCTTCTGATCTCCTATTACTTCACTTTGATCTCAATAATTCCTTCGTTATCTGGCATTTAAAGATTGATTCTGCTTAAAGAGTGAAATATAACATTATGAATAACCAAAATTACCTATTGTAAATAAGATAGTATATATTGTGTTTATATATATATAATAAAACATTTAACACATAAAGTTCGGTATTACTTTGGATGAGGTGCTCCAAGACGGCGGCCGGCGTGAGTAAACAACAAGGTATTCCGATCACGCCCTACACGATATCCACAATTCAGTTCGGGTTAACCGAGAGTTCCCGAGCAGATGATGTCCAGATAACCAACTTCCCCGCTTCAATAGTGGGAACAACCAACGTAATATACAAATGAATGTTTCTTTAATATAAACAAAGTACAACAACAGATATCAGTAGAAGTACTATTTCAATATATGAAAATTTCCTGTGATGGTTGCATAAAATTTTAAATTTTAAACCATACAGACCATTTAACAAATAAATTTAATAGTTTGTTTTTTAAATTTATTTGTTTGTTTTTTAAAAATATGTTATTGTATTGTTTAAATGATTAAATGGGTTCAAGTTAAATGCACGCTTAAATGGAAAAAGTACAAATAAATTAATATAAGTATCCGAGTATTCCTAACCACCAGATTATTATTTTTTTATTATTTAAAGAAAAAATGTATTTAAATAACCAAAAAGGAATAATTTAATCTTTTGTTTTGTAAATTTAATTGTTTGTTTTTATAAAATATGTTATTGTACTGTTTAAATTATTAAATGGGATCGAGTTAAATGCACAAGGTATAAATACTTAATAATATAAGAATCAGAGCATTATTAACGACCAGATTATTATTTTTTTTGTATTTCAAGAAAAATGTATTTAAATTACAAAAAAGGATATTTTTAAAAATGATTTGATGATGATTTTAAATGATATGCCTCCAAAGGAAAAAGAACAAACTGTACATTAAATCAATTTAACTATAATTATCGGCTAACTGTATTATAATCCACTAAATAGAATTATTTTAATTAAATACGTTTCAGCTACTAATAACCGCACTTCAGTAGACCTTTATTGGTTATGATATTGCCTTTGCGCAATGTTAATTTAATTAAATGTTTATATTTGTTAATGGTATTCTGCCCTAACCCACAAAAAAAGTTACCCATATATTTCAATCGTTTTTCTATCAATACATCCAAGTTTCGACGAGCTGTTGGAAATTCGTTATATAAATATGCCATTTGGATATAGGTACAAACTGTGTAGCTGCATCAGACCTAACCTAATAAAAGTAAGCAAAGAATGAATTCCCCTCCCTTGGCATACTTCGAATCAGATTGGCAACACGATCTTGAGGAATTTGATCCCACTCACGCACGAGAGCAATTCTAAGCTCTTGGAGATCCCTTGGAGGATTCTGTTGTCGCCTGACGGCTCTTCCGAGCTGATACCAAAGGTGATCAATAGGATTCAGGTCCGGGCTGCGAGCTGGCCAGTTCATGGTACATATACCGACCTCGTTCAGTCCCTTACAACGTGAGCGACGTGTGGCCTTGCATTATCGTGTATAAGATGGAAAGGGGGGCCGATGGATGGGGTAAATGGCACCACATATTCTTCGAGGATGTCGGTGATGTACGTATCCGCATTCAGGGTTGGTCTACTAAACACATGGAGTTCTGTCATAGCCTCTAACGAAATTCCACCCTAAACCATCACCAAGCCTCCTCCAAACGCCACTCTTCCCATCATATTGCACTGTGCAAATCGCTCCCCTGGTCTCCTCCATACTCTAACTCGTCCATCTGCTCCATACAGGCTATACCTGGACTCGTCGGAAAACAAAATGGAGGCCCAATCAACTTAAGACCAGGCGGCATGCTCACGACAAAACTTGAGGCGTGCTGTTCGGTGCGCTGGGGTGAGAAGAGGGACGGATGCGGGGACTCTGGAGTGCAGGTTGAGTTCAGCTAGCCTCCTCCTTACTGTTCGGGGAGTCACTTCTGTTCCGGTTGGAAGTCTCAACAGAAGTTTGGAATCGATTTCTAAGGGCCTGTACAGCGATGAACCGGTCATCCGCTTGCTCTGTCGCCCTTGGACGGCCTGATCCCGATCTCCTTTCGTAGCTACCAGTTTCCCGGTACCTCTGGAGAGCACGCCTAACTGTAGTTTCGGGCAGACCACGAACTCTCGCCGCATACCGTTGACTTCGGCCGTCTTCGATTAACGTTAAGATGCGCGCCACTACCTCTGAAGTCAAAACCATTTTCACAGTCTAGAACTTTTTTATGAAAAAAAAAAATGCCTACCAAGGTACGTGGAGAAGAAGAACCACGGTTGAATAGGCTCACAAATACCGACTGAAGTGACTCCCATGTCTTATCTTTTACTTTTAATCCTTAATACTTGATGGAATTAAGAGATGTTTAGTGAAGGCATAGAGGATGATAACCTGCATTGATCTGGGTACCAAACACCCATAAATAATAGTTCTATCTGTATTTTTCACATAGTATTGTAGGTGCGCCGTTTTTTTTGTCCGCCAGTTTATAAAACTTTAATTTTTACTGACGAACATTCCTTTTATTTTGTTTTTAAGGCAGCATCACTTTAAAGATCAATTCCTATCATCATTAGGCGACAGGCAAGGAAACCGTCTGTCATTTTAGGTAGCAATTTTTACAAAACAACTCTTGCGCTAAGAGTTGCTAGAGCTCTAAGACTTGCGCCCCCTACCCCTTCATCGTCACCAACTTTGGGGTCACCACATCGTCACTTCGAGAGCCTCTGCATAAGAAAATTACTGTAATACTTCCTTAAAAGCTTTCAGAACTGAGAATTGATGCCTATTTTAATATTTTTTATTAAAGATTAAGCAGGATTTTTTTTTAACTTAACACTATCTGATTATCACTCAAAAATGACTATGGAGTGTATTAACTGTGGCCCAGATCTCAAAGACCCATGGGGAGGGTTTTTTTTACCTTACGTGCGATAAGTCCACTTTTATGGGGTGTTCAAATAGAAAAGATAATCAATGAGCTTGCCTCAAGTACCTACATTCCGAAAAAAAAATTTATGTGCTAAATATGGTGAGGTGCTTTATGCTTTATCAGATGGGTCAATATCGTCTCCACATAGGTATCTGCATACAAATCTACCGGGGTTGATCTAAATGAAATGAATTCCGCAACTTAATTACATATTAAGTGCTCAGATATGTACACCCATAGAACACGGTCTGTGGGTCCAAAAGAACTACCTGACTAGGCGCAAAAATGGACGATTTCATAGCAACCAATCAACTGATCGTGATTAACGAACCCTCTGCTATCCCTAAGTTTTCTGGGGTTGTGGAGCAGAGTTGGAATGATCTTAAGGTCGCCATGCCGGTGCTGACAAGTTGCATTTCTAATTGGAACCTCAGTTGCTATACGAGCTTCGACCACATTGCGATACAAATCGGCCTGGTAGATTAACCAGGATGTTTCCACGGTTTCATCAATGGTTTCGTCATCCAAATAAACGACTGGAGTGTCTTCAAGTGTTTTTGGAGAATCTTGTAGCTGATGAAAAATAGGAAGAGGTTGAGATAGACGGGTCTGGAGTACAAAATGGCCAGGATTACTAACATAATTCGAGATACAGCCGTAAACCTCCTGGTTAAGGCAAGAACACGGTTATTCCCAAGATGAAAGACGTCCTAAACTGTCCTAATAGAGGCCTCTAAAAGGTCCGACGGTCACATCTGAGGTACAGGTGCGATGAGAGGCGCGCTGCTCTTCGAGATGAGTATTAGTCTAAGATCAGGGTATATCGCAAAGAGGTTCGCTCAAAAAATCAGAAGTACTTGGACAACTTTATTGTTATAGAGTCTTCAAAGAACCCAGACGTTATTCCATGTTGGGAACTATTGCAGTTTTGAATTTTCAAGATGCCAATCCAATCTATGACAGTGAAAAAGAACGGTTTTGTGAGACGTACTACGGAGTACCCGCCAGGAACGGACTTGTACCCACCAAGGGATATGATCATGATCTTCATATCGCGGTGGATAAGCATTAAACTAATCATTCTCCAGAACTTGATGCGGCTATCTCGATGCTATCTCGATACATACATTGAAAATGTTATTTTAGAGGTCTTTGATAAATGCCTAAAAACGGGATACTTTAGAGAACGTGGTCACGACCTGCACTGCACTTGACGGAAAAAGGGCCAGAATGCTGAGGACGATACGCTGAACCACGGGAATTTATTTCCTCACTGAGCAAGTGTTCCCTCAGCTGGTGAATGGAGAGAATTTTCCGCGACTCAATGAATTTGAGTTCAATTGAATTCCGTATGGTAAATGGTGGTAGGTCCACCACAATTCAACTTATGAGCCTGGAGAAGACGACCTGTACCAAGAAGAGAGTCTGAAAATAGAACTTCCTTCAGGTATAGTTCTCGGAGAACAGCTAAAGAAGAGGAAAAATGAAATAAATGTTTTACTACCAGCAGTAACATCCTACTACTGCTAATACTAGTATTGCCTGCATGGAAAAGAAGAAATAAAATAGATGAAAAATTTAGTCTGCAATCAAGTACCAAGTGGAAGGAAATCTTCTATATTAGGGGATATATATAAGAAACTCGACAGACACCACTACCATTAACTTATAGGGTTAGGAATTATGTAAGTGCGTAGTTCAGTTATATAATAATAAAAAATTCTAAAGCAATTGAAAATCTAGTTTTTTTCCTGAAGCATTGAGTCCGAAATATATATATTGGTCTGTTTGCGAAGACCACCACCAGTTACTTTATGACGCAACATCCAGTTACTTGACGCATGACGCATTATCCAGTTACTTTTAGTAATCAGTTACTTCTTTTGAACACTTATTTTGGCACAAGTACTGAAGTGCGGCTTATGCGCAGTTCACTAAGGCACCCTTCAAAGTAAGGACCGATCTCCACTGAAAAGGACCCTTTTGGGGGTTTATTTATCTCTGAAGAGCGAGCGGGAGTCGAAAGCTAGAATCTATTAAAGCCAATCAAGGCACTTTTTAACTGAAATGGAGGAGATGGGAGTTCGATAACATGACGGTCGCCAGGGTCGTGCTGGCTACCATAGGGCCCCCCGGGAAATAAACCAAAGGGGCCCCGCGCTCTAGTCAGTTTAAGACCCCCCCCCCTCATCTTGACCTCCCTTATGATTTTTGGTAAAAAAATAGATAACATGTAGAAAATCAATTTAATTAACACATAAACAAATTGAACCTTTTTTAATCATTTATTTACAGGCTTGCTCATTTACAATATCTTTACAAAATAACCTTCTTCTATACAGACATATAACAAATAACATCAATGCTGCTTAGAACTTACAACTAAAGGAACATTTTTTTTTTAAATAAACCATATGTAAAAAATGTAACAGTATATAAAATTTGGAAAAAATATAATTAGGAAATCTTCACAAAATAACCTTCTTCTATACAGATATATACTAATAAAATAACACCAATACTGATTATAGTTTCAACTTTTTTTTATATAAATTATATGTAAAAAATGTAACGGTACATAAAATTAGAAAATCTTTACAAAATATCCTTCTTCTATACAGAAATAGAAGAATAAAATAACATCAATGCTGTTTACAACTAAAGGAACACTTTTTTAAAATAAATTATAAGTAAAAAATGTAACGGTACATAAAATCAGGAAAACACAAAATTACGAAATCTTTACAAAATAACCTTCTTCTATACAGAAATAGAAGAATAAAATAACATCAATACTGTTTACAACTAAAGGAACACTTTTTTTAAATAAATTATAAGTAAAAAATGTAACGGTACATAAAATCAGGAAAACACAAAATTAGGAAATCTTTACAAAATAACCTTCTTCTATACAGAAATAGAAGAATAAAATAACATCAATACTGTTTACAGCTAAAGGAACACTTTTTTTAAATAAATTAAACGTAAAAAATGTAACAGTACATAAAATCAGGAAAACACAAAACTAGGAAATCTTTACAAAATAACCTTCTTCTATATAGACAATATAATAATTAAAAAACATCAATACTGTTTATAACTTACAACTAAAGGAACATTTATTTTTAAATAAATTATATGTAAAAAATATAACGGAACATGAAATTTAGAAATTAAATAACAACAAAATAAAAAACTTATTCTGCTTCCGAACAAAACGTCATTCCTCAATAATTGACTAGTACTCTTAATTATTATTCATAATAAAATCTTTAAAAAATATAAAAGTAACAAAAAATATTCCTTAAAAATGAAAGCATTTCTTGGAATGTTAACAAATTATTTTGATTGAGCTTGAAGCTAAAGGCAATAAACACGAAGTACAAATTGAATAAAAGCAAGTAGAAACAAGTTAATTTAAAGTAATAGTGGAAAAACATAATGTAATAAAAAGTTCAATAATTCAAAAAAGTAACAAGTTGGATAATTCAGAAGAAGATTTCCCAATCTCGTCAATCAAGTCTCCATAATTTAATTTCAATAATAAGTCTTTTTCACATGACATTATCATCAGATCAGAAAGCAGCTCTTGGCCCATGGTCGATCTTAGTTTAGATTTAATAATTTTCAATTTGGAAAATGCTCTTTCGCAAGTCACTTGAGTGCATGACAAAGTCAGGATTACTTTAAGGGTGACGAAAAGTATGCTGTACAAAGATGTGTTCATATTGTACATTTTTAAAAATTTATATATACAAGTTAAACAACCTCTGCACTCTTCTTCAGCTTCTTCCTCCTGAACATTCACTTCTTCCTCGTCAAGGTCGAAATGGGTATGGGGCCTTTTGGGAGATATCCCTAGTGCCTTAATTGTGGCAAAATAGTTTTGCCAATTTTGAGCGAAATGAATCAATTCATTTTTTAATTCAAAATTTGAAACATTTGCCACGTTACTGATTGATTTTAGCACATCATTTTTCTCTCCAAAATTCTTATTTACAACTTGAGCATAATTTTTAGGGTCAAAATAAGAAAGATCCTCATAAAGAGATAAATTTTTTGAAAACCTTGTGTCCAATGATGTTAAAATTGTATCAACTATTACTAAAAAGTTCTCTACTTTAAATTTCTCATAGCCAGCACTTATATATGATTCATCTGTATCTCTACTTTCGTCGAAAAATTGTTTCCTCTTACGTGGCCGGCCTATTTTAAAATCATTTTCAATATCAATATTAGTTTCAGTCGAAACTTTGTCGATAAAGCTTTTAGCTTTTTTGACAAAATCTGGAAACTGATCTCTTATGTTAGAGATTTTATTTTTGGCATCGACAACGATTTTGCAGGCTAGGTAGAGATCTACACCCTTTGTCTGCAAAAAATTTGAAGCTGGCGTTAGAATGGTAAAAATGTTAGAAAAAATTATGCCAATTAGAATGGTTTCAAACTCCATCCACGACAATCTCAATGAATCTGCCTCACTTGCCGCTGACTTATTTGAACACAGAGTCGATTCACTAATGATATGTAAAGTTTGAATTAAATCCGAATACAAAGCGTCATTGTGATTATCTACGTTTCCAAGAATGTGCTGTACAGCTTTTGAGGCACTCCACCATCTGGTTTCACCAATTTTTTGTAACCTTTTCATTTTATTTTGCCCACTAGATTCCACGGTTTTTTTCCACAAAGCTGTTCGCTTGTAGGAATCAGATATAAAAACAGCTGTTCTTTGACATAAACCAAAAAATTTTTTTGCGTTTACTGTAACGCAAGTACAGTCGGTTACAACTTTGTTTAAAACATGTGCAAAACACCAAATGTGGTGGCTAGATTTTGACTCCAATTTGATGAGGGCTTGCAGGCCTTGGTAAGCACCTGACATGTTGCTGGCCCCATCAAATGAAGTGCCAACAATCATGGTAGGAGGCAAATTATATTGTTTTAATTCCTCTAAAACGGTGTTTTTTAATGAGGAGCCAGTGGTAGATTCCACGTCTACTAATGAAAACAAGCGTTCCTGGATGGAATCATTTTCAATGTACCTAATTACGATCGCGAGTTGTTCTTTCACACTTATATCCTGGGTTGAATCGACCTGAAGACTGAAAAATCTCTCTTTCCGAATACAATCAGAAACACTTTTTCGAATATTATTACATATAACATTTAAAATTTTAGTAATCATATTATTGCTTAGAAAACTTGTAAAACTACCTCTTCCCTTACCACCTGTAGCTTTGTTTTTTAGAGATTTTGTGTTTACTAATTTTAAATGATTTTCAAGTAAAGGATCATACTTTGATATTAGTTTTAAAAGCTCTAAAAATGTGCCCCGTTTCCCCTCGAACTCATCATCGAATAGCATATAAGCAGCCTCGGCCTTTCCTCTTATTGGAAGATTTTGTTTAGCAATAAAAACCAATGCATCTAAAACTCTTTCAAGTATTTTCCTGTTGGTTAAAATAAAATTATTTCTAGAAAGTGACTGATCTTTTGTAAGTTTGGTGCCTATGTCTGCACTACGTGAAGCTGCCAAGAAGGAATCATATGCATTTTTGTGTGAAATAGATTGTTCGTGATCTTCTACTCGCAAGTATATGTGTTTGAAGTCTGTAAATCCTGAAGTACTGAAAGAGCTTTTAAAATTACTGAAAGCCATACAATAAGAACAAAATATACTATTCTTTTCTACTGAGTAAGACAACCATGTTCTTTTAATTACACTACCGTTTGGTAAACGTCGAAAATAAGTTTTGAACTCAACAAATGGTAAAACATGTTCAGATGATGAAGGCTGTATGGGATGTTGATTACAAAAATTCAATTTCTTTTGCAAATTTGAGTCAGGAGATGGAGGAGTAAATAAAATGTTATAGGAAATGTTATCACGTGTCTCATTCCCATGTTTCGATTGAACGGTGGTACAGACTGAGGAAGAAATGGGTGCATTTGGAAGAGTGATTGTGTATGGCTGTGAAGGTGATTGCACATTTGAATCCGGTGGACAATCGTTCTCTTGTTCACGATGAATTAAACTTGAACATGCGATTTCGACTGATTGTGCAGGTTCATAATTAATTAAATTTTGAGAAGGGTTTGGATCTTCATCTATGGAGGTTGATGGGGCAGACTCATAAGTTGGGATAAGGACATTTGGATATGTCTGAAATTCAAGGGGTAACAGAAGGGAATCATTCGGTCCTGCATCTAAGGAGGGTGATGAGACAAGTTCATGTGTAGGGAAGATCGGATGTGTCTGAGATTCAAGCTTTAACGGAAGGGAATCACTTTTTTGTTCTTCCTGACTTGGAAAGTTAAATTCTTTGTGCACATCTATTGATAAAGGTGTTTTAAAATCAAGTCTAGATTGCCCTGGAGCAAGAGCTGCTTCTGTCAATTCTTTTTTGTTTTTGGCCAATCTCTTTTGGTGTCCACTAGTGTACACCCTTTTTGATTTACCTTTTTTGTGTTTGTCCATTATTTATGTAAATAAATTATAATTTTAAAACTTAATAACTATGACTTAGCTCATGACTAGTGAGACATTGACATTGATCACAGGTTACATCACATAAATTATAAATATGGTATTATGCATACCATCGCTTCTCGTAGTCTTTTACTAAACTGTCCACAGACCACATCCTGATCTTGGAATAATGGAGTGCTCCTTTAAAGTTTAAATCCATGTCACACGACTAACTCATCCTCGACCCTTTAAAAAAACAAATAATCAAATAATAATAAAAAAAAAAGAAAAAAAAAAGTTTGTTTTCTCAAGAAGTTGGAGCATACTTAAAATTACCAAAACTTACTTGAAGAAACAATTCTTAAGTGAAATATGATGATATTCTTCCTTGGGGTCTCTTAGAATCGTGATTTGGACACTTGGACATTGTTGTTGAATAATGGCGTGCTCCTTTAGAGTTTAAATCCATGAAACTCGACGCTTTAATAACAAAACAAAAAAAATAAATAAATAATAATAATAAAAAAAAAATAAAAAATAAAATAGTTTATTCTCTTATGAAGCTAGAGCATACTTCAAATGGCATAAATGGGATATGTGGCCAAGGGGGTTCTGGAGTGGTGGGAGGTCGAATTGGTGAGTCTCCCACCATGCTTCTTGTTATCCGAGGCAAGGCAGGTTACTTTATCAATTCAACCTCCTCAAATAAAAACCGTTGAGAGGAAAAGCCGAGAAAGTACGATTGCTGAGAAAGTACGAGTTACGTCATATACGAGTGCACTTGTATTGTAGTTTTCACGTTATGAGCTCACCGCGGTCCGAGTAACCTGGAAAATAGGACATGGTCCTAGTCCGCTCGGATTGGTTGCGGACGTCCGAGTGCACTCGAATGAGGTGTTTACACAATACAATTAACGTGCGAGTAGACGTCAGAGTGCACTCGGTCTGAGTGAACTCATACTGTGAAAGCCCGGCTTGTTACAAGAATCCGTTTTTATAAACGAACCTAAAATCAACAGAATCTTAATTATTAAATAAAAACTCTTAGATTTATACAGACGGATATTCAAAAAAGGTCATAACCCACCAAAATGCGCGGATCTCGTTTTTTGAAGATTCCATTTCTGTTGCCTAATGAAAAAAACATCCCGTAGGTCACCTAACTAGAAATTGGCGAATCTCGTTTAAAATCGAATTTTATCTCTGTTGACTAGTGGGGGGAAAAAAACCAAAAGGTTACATAGCTCGAAGTGGGTGAATCTATCCAAAAAAGAAATCAAGAAATTGATCCAGAAACGAAAATCTTACATTCAAAAATCCTTCAGTAAAAAAAATTATTTTCTCGATGCGAGCATAACGACAATTGTTAAGATAGGTGTATTGGGTCTCCCCTATACTAAACAGCTCTTCCCCTAATTTCCAATCCGTGGCCATATATCCAAAACTACCCGGGAAATAAAAATAAAAAATCGTTTATTCTCTTAAAATTAAATCTTTATGAGGCTGGAGCATAATTCAAATTACCAAAACTTGTAAAAACTTACCCGAAGAAACAACGTCTTCTTAGGTGAAATTGTAGGATGATGTTCTTCCTCTTGGCCTTTGGTGTTTGAAGCGTGGTTTGGATATTAATATTAGGATCTTGTTGAGAATGGAGTGCTCCTTATCCTTTAGAGTTTAAATCCATGCCACTCGATTTAACTCCATCTCAACGCTTTAAATAAAAAATAAAAAATAATAATAATAATAATCGTTCATTCTCGTGAGAAGCCGGATGATTCATACTTAAAATTACCAAAACTTGTAAAAACTTACCTGAAAAAACAAAATGTTTAGGTGAAATATGATGATATTCTTCCTCAGGGCCTTTTAATCGTGATTTGGATCTTGTTAAATAATAGAGTGAGTGTACTCGACTCGTAACGACGCTTTAAATAAAAAAAGTACTAGTAAAATAAATGAAGGGTCTAAAGTTTTCAAGTTTTTCTCTAAAATGGAAAATGGAAGAAAGAGTAAATTAGAAATTGTAGTCTACAACACTCAAGCATAATAATTATTAATTTAACAACTTACTTTTGGCGCTGAAGGATGGTGCTAACTACTAAACAAGTTGAACATTGAATTCAATTTCCAATAGCGGCAGAAAGATTTCGATATTTCGAATTTCCAGTGAATTGAGAATGATCGAGAATGTTCTAGAACTTTCGGTTAACGGTTATGATAGCTTGATTAACCCAACGAGGTTCGCGCGGCAAAAGCAATCTTCCTAATCATCATAGACAAGAACAAGATAGTAACTCCAAAACCCAAACGTTAGAATGACGTCACATCACAAGTAGTATTAATCCAAGTATTAATCAATCAAAAAACGCTTAGTTTTGATAATTTAAGGCTTAAAAAGTCAAAAGCTGCGAGATTTCAATTTTTCCCTCCGAAGGTCGTTTGTTTTTTTCTTCTTCCTTACCCCTTTTGGGGGCCCCCACATTGACCTTGAGGCCCAGGGCCCCCCGGGAAATGTCCCGGTGCTCCCATAGGCCAGCACGACCCTGACGGTCGCATAACCTCTCAAAACAGGCCACTCCCATCAGCCGCTCTTCAGTACCCTTACCCTTATTTTGATAACAATATTTATAACCTGTCAATAACCTGTATTTGCAAATAATGGCCTAGATGAGAATTACAAGAATATATTTCAGCTATGAATATTTATTAATGAAAAAGTTAATATTATAAAAACATTGTTTTTGTCAGAAATTTCTTGAGCTAATTTTAACAAACCCATTTTTATTATCACTGAAATCACAATATTATCACTGACATTAAAAATGAATCAATTTAAGTCTTTCAACTTTTTAAATGACGACACCAGTTAATGGTTTATTTATATTCAATTTATAAAAAAAGAAGTTATATGTTGAGTTGATGAAGGCATTGTTTAAAGCTGTATTAATTAAATCTTTGTTCAGATTGAGACTTGAAAATGGCGACATAGCCGAAACGTTGTAAATAAGCAATAAATAGTAAAGATGAGATTGTCCTGGTGATTGCTCCAATACGGTTAACTGCCACTATACCTATAATTAAAAATGAAGGTTATAACTAAGATTATCAGTGTTTATAACCACTACAGATTGTTGAAAGTAACTGTGTACTAAAAGTAACTGGATGTTGCGTCATAAAGTAACTGGTGGTGGTCTTCGCAAACAGACCCTAGTTATAGTTTATTGCGTACGTTGGTGAAAATACTGCATTTGGCTATCGATAATTTCAATTAAAAAATGATAAGATAAGCATTATTAGCAAACATCTCTGATAATGGCTGCACTATTTAAACCAGCCGTGTGTTAGCTACCAGTAGGTGGAGTAAACTACGCCTTAACGCGAACTGGTGGCTGAAGCCTTGAGTAGACCATTGGCAGTGGGGGGACAGCGGTGCAAAGTGGCCTGTAGACCTGACATCGTCAACTTTCCGTTTCAAAACAGGTCAGTGAACATATAGTAAAGTCAGCTTATAGGTACATGGGCGTACAAAAATTAATTTACTTGTTATTATTTTAATTATTTACTTTATTTTTCATAAAGATATATCAACTGCTTTCTGCAAAGTCACAACACAATATATCCCGTTTTTTAAAGAAGATTCATTCAAAGAATTAATTTTATGGTAATGTCCGTTATTCGAAGTACTACCAATAGGTGGTTGCCAAAATAATTAACACCATTTTTCATAATCACATTTAGTTATGGTATTGTATGAATAACATTGATAATTAAAAAAAAAAGAAATGTTTTAGTCAGAAAATACATTGCTCCTGCAACATATAAACGATATTTGGATTTGTAAATGCGTATTTTATACTATTTTAATTTCTAAATTGTTCTTCAATATTCAAAATAGAGGAAACTAAAGATATATAAAAATAAATAAAAATTAATAAAGACGATTGGTCCTGATTTTAAATTCTAGTGATTCACATTTTCTTTGATGGGAAAACTGGCATTAATTCTAAAAATAAAGTGAAAGGCTATTATAATTTTGAAGTGATAATAATAGTTATTTATCACATAGATAAATCACAACAATAGTTATTCAGTCCAAACACCTCAACACTGTGTATATGCTGTTCGTGTTTAGGAATAATTACACAAGTAAAGAATAGCATAGCATGCTCCGCAGTGGTTTGACACATCCAACAGGTGGACTAAAACAAATATCAGCCGCCAGTAGACGGCAGCAATACGATACCAATAAAATATTATGTACTTTGTGTACTAAAATAAAAATAAAATGGAATAGACCATTTTTCATTAAAAATATGACCACTAAAATTGAGGAATATCAATTTTAAATCTTAAAACAAAATATCATTAAAATTTATAAAAATAAACTAATGATCCAGAGAGGAAATCTCTCTCTCCCATAAAATGCCTAAAATCTAACAGGGCCTACCTTACTTTAATCATGTTGAAGTATATTTTTACTTGAAATAAAATTTTTACTTGAAATACCATTAAAACACAAACTACAATTAAAATCTAGTGCGAAATACTTCTTGGCAATGTCTCAAATCATAGTTTATTCCTGGCAGAAGAATATGAAAATAGAATTATCAATAAACATACGCTGGATGAGATCTTTCATGCCCCGTAACATCTTCATGCTAATATAAATAAGTCTGATTATCATTTTTAGATAGGAAATAGACGAGCAAACATTAAAATGTCATTGCAGTATTTTAGTTTAGATTTTATTTATTTTTCACATTAGACTAAAAAATAAATATAGTAATCAAATAATAAATTTCTGCTAACAATAAATCCAAGAATATGATTAAAATCCTGAATGAAAAATATTACACTTTCAAAAGATAAGGGTGCTAAGAAAAAAGTGAGTGCACGTAGGTTTTACCCACTGATAAGTGAAACTTCACTGACATTGAGGCTATTAGGATAAAACTAAAACAATTTAATTATATAGAAATATTTAACTATACAGAAATTTATTTACATAATTCTCTCAAAATTTCAATTAAGTTAAATTATTCAATATTCAAAAATTACAAAAATTCAATTAAGTTACATCAGTAAGAAAATATAGCATAGTTAATATTATATACAAAAAATATTATATAGTTAATACAAAAATTCAATTAAGATAATCAAATAAATTAATTCATTTATTATAATTAAAATATGATATCAAAGGTTTGTGATAGCTAAAATGGGAAACATAAACTATGGAATGAAAATTATCTAAATATCTTGAAAAACATCATCAATCAAGCAGGGATAACAGAGTGACATCACTCAAATTTGCAAGTTCACATAGTTCTTCCTCTTTTGTAATCAGTTGAGAGTTTTCAAGTCATTGGTACACAGTTTGCAAATCTTTTATTCCAGCTGGTTGCTTTCTTCCATGATAAAATTGTTGTTTTTTTTTTTTTGTTACTATAAACAATCCACTATATTTGTAACTTGCGTTAACGCAACATATAAAAGTTGTTGATTATGATTTTTATTATATTCATTAACTGCCTCATCAAAAGTACCACCTTAAGACTTGTTTATTGTTAGAGCACAAGCAGACAATAGGGGAAAATGATTCTTCTTTTCGAACATAGTCCTGTTTTTTTTCATAGCTGTAGATGATGATCTTAGAATTGGTACTGCTTTCCTCCTTATTTTTTCACCTATCTTACCCGGAAATTCTAGCCAAAAACGAGTGACTTTACGACTGTCTTAAATCACCAATAAAAAACATATCCAATCCTCCGAAGTATGAATTTTTTCTAGGAATTTGTTTCAGTCGAGCACCAATCTTTGATAGTAATTCAGCACTAATCATGCTTATCTCATCTATTATCACAACTTTGACAAATTGTTGAAGTTATATTGTAGAAGAACCTTATAATGTAGTGGGATAAATGTAGTAAGCGGAATTTTTAAGGCTGTATGGATATCTTTGCCGTCGATAGCCACAGCTGCTTTACCAGTTGAGGCACAAATTATATATGCCCTACAATAATTTTCAGTAATAAAAAACCTATTATAAATATCCATAAGCAACATTTTATGACATAAGTCTTTTCACTATCGTTCGGACACAATATCTAATTTAGGCAGCTTGTCAGGAAAAATAAATCCATTAAATTTGCACATAGTTGGAAGAATTCCTAAATTTAAATTCTGACAACTACTACAATCCATTTGATCAATATATTCAAGTTTCGGAAAACCGTCATGATTGACCTGTTTTTGAGAATTTAAGATTTTTAAATTACTTTGAAACCGAAGACAAACACACACATAGCATAGTCAAACCTATCATTTTTAAATTGCTTCTCATACAATTTTCTCGCATATTTGTGTAAACTGGATGTTTATAAGGTAGTTGGAATATGTCACTAGTTTCAACTCTTGTATCTGCCACTTTTAAAGATGGAGTATCCATCACGGAATCTTGGCAGCTTATTGTTGTAACAGTATTTAGAATCGTAGTTGAAGTACTTGCACCTTAAGACAAAAAATCAACAATGAATTTTGAATACTGTTTGTAATAGGCTTATCAGTTAATTAAGTTAAAATACTTACTAAATATCATAATATCTGCAGGAGCCCTTAAATTGCAGTTTAAATCAATTATTTATTTACATTTAGAATTTACATTTTTTCTTTGTTTCTGCCTTTGACGGAATAATCCCACCCTTTCAGTACTGATGAGAGCTCTTTAGCCTATTAAAACATTTTAATTGTGTTAAAATGATAAACACATTTTCATGATAAAAATCGTTTTAATAATTAATTATAAATGTGAGCAGCTATTTTAAGTTTTGTATGTATTGAATGCAATTTTAAAATAAAATAAACATTTGAAGTGTTTACTAAAATTTATTTCTGACATCAATCCTAACTTTACAAATTGAGGAAAATAAGTTTGAAAATGTTCTAAACTCGAGAAATTTTGTTTCTATAAATAATTATAAATTTGATGGGAGAAATTTGTATTTATCTTAATAAACAACTGAACACTTATGTGTTACAGAAGAATCATTGCCGTTATTTGATCCATTAACTTTATTTCCATGTGAATCCTGATAAGATATGATGCTTTGAACAACAGTATTATCTTTCTTATCTATAAATTTTTTTATTATTCATTAGAATTTGAAATTTCAACTAATTATCATATTAGTATTGAGATAACAGTCACCTATAGATCAGACAGTGGTTAGTATCTTTATTTTATAAATATCAATTACTGTAAATATGTATTTGAAAAAATAAGAATTTACGTTTTCTAGGAGGCTAAATACATTTAGTTGGTTCATTTTTTGGCTTATTGTCATTGATAGCTGAAATATCATCTGATTCATCCATTTTAATTTACTTCAGCACTTGAAATACATGTATCCTAACAAAAATTCAGTATCACATCAAACACTTCCCTGTTCACCCACCTTTGTTATGAAGCAAATAGGAAGTCAGAGTGGCGGGCCGTAAAGAAAAGTTAAGCGTCCCCAGTGACAAACACTTTAGCACATGTTTAAATTCAAAATCAAAATTAATTATTTAAATTTTTAGAAAGTATATAGTAATATATTTTTATTATATTTTCAAAAGAAAACATCGTTAAAATGATAATTTTATTTTTTTGATCAGCTGTGTGACCGGAACCACAGACCGTTTCAACCAACTCAAAGCGCCTCTGTATAACTTTGGACCTTCCAAATGAAGTTTTACTTAATAATATAGAGATGAAAATAATATTATCATCCAAATCATTTTTTTCTTTTTCAGCCATGATCACTACATTTTCCTTAATTGTCATACTGTTATGGCTATTCTACAGATATTGGGTTTCCAGTTACAAGTACTGGGACGAAAGAAGAGTACCATCGATACCCGGAAGATTTCCTTACGGTAGTGACCTCAACTTTACATTATTTAAAAAGTTTTTAGGAGATGTGTTCCAAGAGGTAGTTATTAATAAAAATGAAAGGAATTATGTTATTATTATTAGAAAATACCTCAGTGTTTTTGTTTCAGATGTGTCAAAAATTCCCTTCATCACCTTACTTCGGTATTTATTTGATGAGAAAACCGGTCCTGATCATCAAAGATCCAGAATACGCTCAGATGGTGTTAGTGAAAGAGTTTTCCTCCTTCAAAGATAGACTTTTCGTTAAGTTGTAAGCTATTTTATTCTTTTTTGAAATTATTAGTCTAGATTATTTCTCTCTCTCATTTTAAGGCAAACAGTTGCATGAATATTTCATGTTAAATGGGATGTTGCCGATAAGCCATTTCCTTCGTTAAGCTTTTAATTTAAAAAAAAGAAATAAGTTTTCCCCTAAATTTAGAAGATGATACAATAAAATTCTAACAGCTTCTGAAGGGCAACTACCTGTAGAAAATCTTGAAATGTACTTCAGTAACTGGAACAAATTTGTTAAAGAAACAATTTTACTTCATTGTAGTTCTTGAAACGGTAATTTATTTTACACGACCCATTAGTTTATTTATCCGCTAAGTTTCTGCTTGATGTCATAACCTTGTTGAGATTGATAATTATTAGGGCACTAGATTGTCCAACATTAGATCACTCGTTCTACTAATGCTATATATTTGTTCCTCCATTGTATTTTAGTGAGATGAGTTTTTTTGAGGTATAAAATTTTTTAATTTGCTATTCAATATAATTGACAGCTTATTACATCTATTCTTTTTCAGATTAATGTCCAAATATATATTATTCTTTTTAGACCTGAATCTGCCTTGCTTTCACAACATTTATTCAACTTGGAAGGAGATAGATGGAAAGCTCTCCGAAACAAACTTAGTCCAACTTTTACGAGTGGAAAAATCAAGACCATGTTCCCATTGTTTCTTAAAAGTTCTGAGGTGCTATTATTTTAATTATTGTTATAGTAGTTCTAATTTCCTTAGGGTGGTTAATTGCAGTTTAAGAGATCAGGGACGGGATGTACAAGCTATGGATGCGACATAGATTTCTATGTTTTTAAAACATCTATGTTTTGACTAAAAAATCGCAACCGATGTTTTCTGAACATCGATATTTGTTTGTACATGTTAACATCGATTTTTTCTTTCTTTCTTTTTTTAATAGTTCTCAAGCATAGCTCTCTGTAAATGTAAGCTTGAAAGGAATAGATAAAAAAAAAAGCAAATGTGATAAAGAGGAGATAAACAACAACCAATCAGGGCTCATGGAGTTTGGCGTACCAGAACCTTTCTTCGGTTTTCATCTATACAGTAAAAAGTGGCGGGTTTAAACGTGAATTACACCAGAGTCGTCGTTTTTATTTTAATTCAGTTAGTTTTTTAAGGTGATAATTATTATTAAGAAGCCTACAACAGGTACCATTTGGAAATGTTTTTCTAAAATCTCTTAACACATTAGACAAGAGCAGTATTTGTCTCATGCATTTCCAAATGTATGGTAATACCAGAATTATTGAATTGCTTGATCACATTAATTTTTTGAGATAAACAAAGATGTTTTTTTATCCAAGGGAGATTCCAGGGGAGGGGGGGTCACGACCTCCCTTAAATATTTACGGTATTTAATTTTTTTTGTTAAAAAAAAATACTGCACTTACATAGCTACAAAGTTTTAAATGTAACACTTTTGGCTGTATAAATCGCAATGCTTCTCGATGTAAGGAAATAATTTAGTAAAAAAATTGAAAACAAAAGTGCTGTGAGGCAAAAGGCAACACGTGAGTGTGAGACAGTGTGGGGTGGGGGGGGGGGCGCGTTCTTGACACCCTTCAAGTTTGCAGCGAAATCCGCCGCTGGTTTTCACATCGATGTTTAGACAGAAGCAAAGATGGTTTCAAAATCGATGTTTTTGCAAAATATATTAGACAAAATAAAAGAGAATTATTTTACCATTGATATTTTCAGAAAACAAAGGTTTTTTTTAACATCGATGTTCTGGAAAAACCAGAGAAATATTTTAACATTGATTTTTCACAAAAACAAAGATGTTTTCAATACTGATGTTTTGACAATTATATAGATTTCGATGTTTTGACAAAAACATAATTATATTTAATATTGATGATTTTACAAAAAACATAATTATTAACATCGATGTTTTTACAGAAACATAAATATGTTTAACATCGATATTTTGATTAAAAAATAGATATGTTTAACATCGTTATTTTGATAAAAACAATCATATTTTTAATAATGATGTTTCGGAAATATCGACATTTATGTCGCACTCAACTATAAGTCTTTGGAAATGACCTAGCCAACTTATTTTTCAGGGTTGGCTAAACGAACTATGAGTTCCTGTTGTTTCAGACTGTTTGCCTCCTGATTACATATTATTTTAAAATTCTTTGCGTGTATCCTGGGCCGCAGATATGACTAAGTATTTTCTATTCGAATACTCTAAGACTCTGATAATTTGCTACTCACCTGCACCTCATCCTTATACATCGAGGATTGTTGGGTTTCATGTAACTAGTATTGGAGAACAAAATGTTTATACAAATAAATATTTATTTGTTGTCATATAGCAGGTATACTACGCAGCACTATTTTTTGATTGAGACCGAAGATGGTTATTACAAGTGTGCTATTTGGCTTAATTTTAATGTAACTGACATTTATCAAAGAAATTGTGGTTTCATAATAGAAAATGGGGGTCCATGAGACCTTAATTAGGGTATACAAGTGCATATGCTTTCAGGAGGTATAGATTAGAGTAACACACACACACACACACACACACACACACACACACACACACACACACACACACACACACACACACACACACACACACACACACACACACACACACACACACACACACACACACACACACACACACACACACACACACAAACAAACACACACACACACACAAACAAACACACACACACACACACACACACACACACACACACACACACACAGACAGGCAGACAGACAGGCAGGTAGGCAGGCAGGCAGGCAGGCAGGCAGCAGGCAGGCAGGCAGGCAGGCAGGCAGGCAGGCAGGCAGGCAGGCAGGCAGGCAGACAGACAGGCAGGCAAGCAGGCAGACAGACAGACAGACAGACAGACAGACAGATACCTACACACACACACCTACACACACACACACACCTACACACACACACACCTACACGCACACACACCTACATACACCCCAACACCCACACCTACACACACACACACTCACACACACACACACACACACGTGTAGCGCAATACACATCTGAAATTACTGAATTTGCAAAAATTCGTAAAGATTCAGGTAGGAAGCCATCTAGAGAACCATAAAAAAACTGGCAAGTGTAAATGTTTCACAAAAACTTCTTTAGAGTATTTATTTATTTTTTGTTACTTTTTTTTGTTTATTTATATTATCTTGCATTAATATTACAATAATTTATTCGCGGTTTTGATAACTAGGGTATGCACATCGTATTAAAATGTATTACTCCAAGTGATAGAGAATTTTGATTAATATTACACAAATAAAATTTAATACTTTTCAGGCCTTTGATTCACTGCTTCAATCTCACGTCGATTGTATCATTGATGTGAAAGATTTGGCTTCAAGGTATACTGCGGATGTCATTTGTAGTTGCGCTTTTGGTCTAGACACAAATGTCATGGAAGACAAAAACAGTGATTTGATTAAACTTGGAATGAAAATATCAACAATAAATTTAAAACTCCTCTTTGCAATTTTAATGACAACTACTTTTCCGAAATTTCCGGAATATTACGAGTTCAGGTAGGTTAAAAGATATAGTTTATTGTTGTAAGTAGTTCAGGGTAAAATATTTTTTATTTTTCTTATTAAATTACTTAATTAATTTTAAGATTTGTTTCTAATTTCCAGAAATTAATTTTTTTTAAATTAGTCCATCTTTAGATTTTTTTCCTTCTTTATAACAAAAGAATCGGAAAATTATCAGCACTTTAAGGCATTAGTAAGCTATTGTTTTAGACTGATTTTATTTTTCAAATCAGAATAATTAAACTTTCATCAATTAAAGGAAGAATCTAAATTTTATTGGTTTTGTCCTTTCAACCGTCACACTTTTTCATAGGATTTATATTCAACATCGAGATGGTATCAACCTTATGTTATCGTTAGCCTAAAATCAATAATAATAATAATAAAAGTCTTTATTCATAAAATAGCACAATTACATAATCACAATTATGTATCACAATTTATTAATAAGATTTACAAGCTGAAGACAAACATCATGTTAATTACCGTCTGAGGGGAGACTACCAAGCTTAAATTAAAAATAATAATAACAAAAAATAAATAAAATATGAATAATAATAATAATAAAATAAAATAAACATAAAATAACATATCTTTCTATCTTTTTAAAGATTAATATTCTTCAATGATATAGTAACTAAGTAACACAAAAACTATTTTACTACAACTTAAAAAAATTCTTTTATTAATTCATACCTGTAATACCGGGCCTTTCTACAATAGCCGACAAGACTATTCCCGTTTTTGCCGTTCAAATAAACTTCAAACTCTACCTTATTGAGTATGGTTTTATTAAAATATTTTAATCTGATTTCGTTAAGAATAGGGCAAATTGCAATCAAATGGAAAATGTCTTCGTCTTTCTTAAGGTTACATAGCGAACACCATTTATTTGAGGCAGAAAAGGTATATTTGTTTAAATATAATAGTTCTCCCCTTACTTTGAATATCCAGCTGATCGTTACTGAGTATAGTATAACAACACTGAGCTAAGCCGGCAAAGGATCTAGCTGTTTATGTATAGTATGGTGTAGGCTTTTTTGAGCTGCTAATTTATATTCCCTTATCAAACCTATTTTTATTTTATAAACAATCTCCCGTACATTAAATTCAGCAAAATTAAGTTCTCGAAATAGTCTAATAAAATGTTGTAACGATTGCACAGAAGTTCCAAATTTTCGAAAAAAAATATTTTTCTTTTTATTATTTCCCTGGCTAATATATTAGGATATCTGTTGTTAGGCATCAAAAGTGCAATTTCACCGTATAAAGGAAGGTAAGTTTGTTTCTAAGAGTAAGAAGTAGTTAGGGGTATTACGAGGAAGTTTAAATACTTGTTTAAAGAAAAATTTTAATAGTAATTCAAGCTGATTGTAACAGTGACTACCCCAGCATTGCGCTCCATAGCACACAACGGCTCTGCTCACTGCATTATAAACATTCACTTTAACTTGAAAAGGGACGGACCTGTTAAGAATTATTTGATTAAAACTGTTTAATGCAGCTTTTGCTGCTTTTGGGATTAGTTCTTTAAAATGTTTATCTAAGGAAAGATTTTGCGAATCTGTAATTCCTAAGTATTTGTAGTTAATAACCGTTTCGATTTATTCATTACTAGCTAGGGTGCCCGGCTTCGCTCCGGTAGTATTATGGTAGTTTTAATAACAAAAAAACTTCGGTTTCAGCTTGGTATCAATGTTAAGATTCGAGATATGCAGAGTCCGCCCAAATAAGGAACCCTATGAACATTATATGAAGGTTGAAAATGGTGAAAGAAATAAAATTTTACAGCAACTTTGTCGAGTCATGCATCGTTTTTGATGGTTTCTGTGATTCTGAATCCTGTAAGCCCCTTCCATGAAATCAGAAGATAATTAGTTATTAGATAATAGCTGAAAAATGTATTAGTTAAAAAAATTATATTTCGAGTACAACTTAAGCGCCGACTACTGTGATGGTCCTATTTTATCCAGAAGTATAGAAACTATCGAAGATTCATAGAAACTTTTTTTAAAGACCTTTCTTAAGATATCCCCCTGTAATTTGGGCGGACTCTGCAGATCTCGAATCTTACTATTACAAAGTGAAAACCAAAATTTCATGAAGGCCCAATTTTTTCACTATATTTCTTTTTATCCTGAATTATGAGGGGTGATAAAATCTTATTGAAAAATGCTGTTATTGGAGTTAGTCATTTTGTCAAATGGAATGCTCATCATTCATAGTAATAAAACCAACTTCTTTTTCATAATTACATACAATAAGAACACCTAAAACTTTTTATTTTGATTTATATTCAGTCAATTTATCTAAACTAAAGTGTATATTACATATTCATTCAGTGTAATGTGTTGATCAATTAGCCTTCTAATGTAAAAATTAATTTTGCCAGTCGGTTTTCTAATTGATTGCAGAGATGTAAAATCATTATTTTATTTTGAGAAATTATTCTCGCTTGATTTTTTAGTAATTTAAAAAGAACGGCTGAAAAAATATATAACCTTTACAAACTGAACTGAATGAATGAACTATAAACATTGAGTGAAACGCACTCTAGTGCTTCCTGGTAGCCTGGAGCTCGAACTAAATGTTTCATTCATAGACTCGTATGTCATTCTCAGGTAGGTTAATTACATGGTGCGAGAGTCTTAAAATTCCAGTCCTTTTCTCTTAAATTTTACACCCTTAAGAGAAAAACAGAAACCTTCTTTTCCGTTAGGGGTTATATAGCTTCACGATGACATAACTTTCTTGATCGTATGTTGATTGGTTTATGAGCCTTATCGGCACGCACATTGTAAACTTTGCTTTATAATATATATTGATTTAGTAAAAATGTTTCATCTTTGTATATTCTACCGCCTTTTCTAAAAACCATTATCTTCGATTTTGTCAAATTGATTTTTAAATTCCATTTTAGAGAATTTATCATAGTTTGCAATGAAGGCTTATGTGTTTCAAGAAGGAACTCAGTATTTATTTTCTGACATAAATATACCACTTCCTATTAAATTTTTGGAATTTCTCAAAATTTCAATTTTCTTAATGAAAGGAATTAAAACTGGTCTCGGTTTAGAGCCGATTTTTCCTATTCGCTTAACGAAATTAAGTTCGCGTTTTCGCGTTTTTATGGTGAAGATATTAGGTAATACATAAATCTAAAACATTATTTTGCAGTTTTTCGTAGCTTTCTTCTTCAGACTCATCCATTCCAAATAAAATTACATTATTTCGTCTCTGGATTGAGTTTATTATCTTTTTTTATTTAATATGCACTTTTTTTTTTTTTTTTTTTTTTTTTTTTTTTTTTTTTTTTTTAATATGACCTCTGTGTTTTTTCTTTTTAAATCCTGATATTTATTCAGCTGATTTTCTACAATCTACAAAGGCTTTGATATTTATTTCTTTTTTGATTATATCTTCTACGTCTTTTTTAATTTCCATCCTAAATTCTTCTCTACCGAAAGACATTTTTATGAGGATTAAATAAACAGAATAGTTATATCAATTATTTGTTTGTAACCTGTGGGTTGTTTATTGAGAACTGCTGGCTAACTTGGGGTGGCTGCCTTGTCTCTTCTTGTACACTAGATAAACTGGGTCCTTCCATAAAAATCAAACTATTTTATTTCTACAGAAGAAACTACAGCACCAAAGGTCTCCAAATTTCGCGGACTTATTCAGTGACACAATTTATTTAACCAAAATTTTATAGGAAATAGTTCACATTAATAAGTTAAATGAAAAACTTACACGGACTCGATGTTCCTCTCTTGACTGCTAATGCCCGACTCCGTTGGCCTCAAATTAAAGGCTTGGTTTATTTTTTTAAACGCCTGGAACATATATGACTTTATCTTAAGAATTATTAATGTAAACAAATTTGGTAGCGAGGAGGTAAAAGCTTACAAAAAAGTATATGGAAAGCATATAAACTACAATTTTGTAACTTCGAATCCTTTACTGCATGAAATTAAATGTTCATTTTTTAATGATGATGAAACATGAACTGTTTTTTTTTTTTGTTTCTTTGGCTAGATGTTCTCCAGAAAATGAGGAGAGCCAGTTATTTGTCTACAATCTTGTGAAAGAAACCATTAAGCAACGAGAGGAGAACAATATCAAGAGGAAGGATTTTCTCGACCTTTTAATTCAACTTAGAAACAAAGGAAGTATCGATGGTGAGCAGGAAGCAGTATCTGATGAAAACATGCCTCCTTTCGGTTAGTTATATCAATAATAATTAATTAATATAATATTTTAAAAGTTTTAAATTATGAATTAAGCTACTAGGCCAGGAGCACATTGCGTGGCAGTTATTGCATGAAAGGGCAGCCCAGTTTTCTAACTCCTGTTTTAGAAACGGAGAGCGTAAACAGGTGCGATTTCAGCACGAAATTTTAGGTTGTCATGAGCCTCTGTCTCATAATCACTTGGCTGACAAATTTTCTAATGAGATTATTATCATGAATTAAGAAGTAGGTACTGCTATCTAAATAACCTAAAGTGTTATGTTAAGGGTATAGTAACTATCTAATTGCATTATGCGCTTAAGAATACACGGAAATTGAAAAGTCAAAATATTTGGGGGGGGGGGGGGGGTTCATGCCCCTTGTTAACCCCACCTGGATTTGCACTTGAGCGTAAAACGATATTTAGGGCAGGGCAGCAGAGCGCTAACTGTGTATTGACATACCAGGTGTGTAAATATGAAACCGGAATTCGCCAATGATAGGAGTTAGCAGTCAATATAATCCTCTAACTAATCCGTCAGTGGTGTTATCTGCTTTTGCCTACATGTAATAAAGAGATCCAATTGATACCAACATCAGTTTCATTCTATAACCGTGTTTTTAGTGGCGTTGAACATGTCGACTTTTGTGCCAACAAATCAAGATTTGCGGACAACATTTATTTTCCGTTTCCTTCTGAAAAAAATTGGAGCATTATCACATAGGATGCTTGTTGAAGCTTACGGGGAGCATGCCTTAGGCAAATCTCAATGTTTCGATTGGTTCAAAAAATTTAAAGATGGATTTCGATAAAAGAAACAAAGACCGTGGAAAACCACAAAAAAAAAAAAAAACTTTGAAGACGCTGATTCGGAAGCGTTTGTTGGACAATTATTACATGTGACACCGTCTCCATTTGTTTGAAAGGCATGGAAAAGATCAAGAAGGTCGGAAAATGGGTACCTCACCAACTGAATGACAGGCAGCAGGAACCTCGAAAAACCTCATGGCAAATGCTGCTCGCCAGGTACAGAAAAAAAGTCATTTCTTCATCAAATTGTGACTGGTGATGAAAAGTGACCTTAATGCTAGAACGGGAAGTAACAACATTAATGCACATGGCGTAATGGGCCCCTGGGGAGGTAAAAATACACATAATAGTAATGGACAAAGGCTTATAGAATTCTGTGTAGAGAATAACATGCTCATAGGCAACTCGTGGTTTAAACACAAAAGGGTCCATAAGATTACATTTGAGAGTAGAGGAGAGCATGGCTTGAGAGAAAGTATTATAGACTACTTCATAATAGACCGAGATCTCCGAAGGCTCGTCACTGATATTAAAGTAGTAAGGGGCGCAGAACTGAGTACAGACCATAAACTTCTTGTTGCAGATACAAGAGTAGTTAGACCAAGAAAGAGGTTCAGCAAAGCTCACAGCCGGATAGATGTGGGCAAGTTGAGAATAGAAGCAAAACAGGAGGAATACCGGACATTGCTCGAGAGACGCCTCCAGGAAGTAAACGCAGACAGTGAGCTGGACATTCTTTGGAGTGAAATAAAGAAGTGCATACTCGACACTGCGACCGAAGTATGTAACACCCAGAAAATAAGGCCTTCGACCAAGAAGACAAAATGGTGGAATGACGAGGTTAAAAAGGTAGTGAAGCTCAAGAAGGAGGCCTGGAAAACATACAACAGGACAAAACTACGCATTCACTGGGAAGAATATGTTAGGAGCAGGAATCAGGTCAAAAGAGTAGTCAAATCTGCGAAAATGAAGACCTGGGAGGAGTTTGGCCGAGAACTAGAGCAAAACTATAGGGAAAATGAAAGGAAGTTCTGGCACATCACCAAGGCCTTGTGAGGAAAAAAGTCAAAGCCTGTGAGGAGCATTAAGGATACACAAGGGAGGCTGGTGACGGAGGAAAAGGAAATACTTGAAGTCTGGAGGCAGTTCTTTCAGGGAAAATTCTGCATGGAAGAACGTCGAAACAGCAATTTCCGGGACTGCCGAAGAAGAGGGAGAACGGATGATGCCTACCCAGATGACATGGATGATGCAATTGAAGAAGATGAGGTGGCGTTAGCTGTTGGTAAATCCAGCTAGGAAAAGCTCCAGGACCAGATGGTATAGCCCCAGAATTCATTAAATATGGTGGGAGCGAAATGATGAAATACCTCCAAATACTTTTTCAAAGAGTTTGGGACTCTAAGCGTTTACCACAAGAATGGGAGAATAATATCATAGTCCCTATAAACAAGAAGGACAGCCAAAGTGAATGCGGAAACTATAGGCCGATATGTCTATCTCAGTAGTATATAAGGTCAAACAAGAATTCTAGAACAAAGAATGAGGAATTTGGTAGAACAAGATCTGGAAGAGGAGCAAGCCGCCTTCAGACTTGGTAGACAGACCCAGGACCACATATTCTCCCTCAGAATGATCGTAGAAAAAGCATGGGATCGTGGCAAGGCAGTGTACCTGGCATTTCTGGACCTAAGGGCAGCCTTCGATTCAGTTCAGAGGCAGGAGATTTGGGACGCGTTAATTAGAAGAAGAGTGCCAACAAATCTATTGAGCGCCATCAAATCAGTCTATCAGGACCCAAAGGGCATAGTGAGGCTTAACGGTCAAACATCCCAACATTTTCACTTTTATAAAGGAGTAAAGCAGGGGGACAGCCTTAGTCCTCTGCTCTTTGTCCTTCTTATGGATGAGGTATGGAAGGTCTGCAAAAGAAAAACTCCGAGGGGCTGTGGTCGGGTACTGGAATCTAACACCAGTGCTTGCTCAGGCAATGATCTATGCAGACGACATAGTACTGATTGCGGATTCCCAGGAAGCTCTGCAAACATCATTAAACGAATGGCATGAGAAACTCCGGCTAAGAGGGTTGAGCATAAATCCGGCAAAAAGCAAAACTATATGTGTGGGTAGAGAAGATCTGGAGCCAAGGATATTCTGTAATGGCGAACTCTTAGAAACAACAAACGCCTACACATATCTAGGGACAGTCAAGAGCAAAGATGGAAAAATAGACCAGGAGGTACTAAATCGGGTGATGAAGGCCAATGGACTATACTACCATATATCCAAAACTGTCATTGGGAAACATGAAGTTAGCAGAGAGGCCAACATTAGGATATTTAAATCTGTTCCTACCTGTGCTTTTGTACGGATCTGAAAGCTGGACTACCCTCGACAAACATGCAAGCAAGTTGGTAACAGCTGAAATGAGATTCCTCCGAAGAATAGTTGGCAAAACCAGGAGGGACTGTATTAGAAATGACAGGATCCGCGAGGAATTGGGAGTAAGATCAGTGCGGGACATCCTAGAGGAGCGCCAATTGAAGTGGTTCGGGCATGTCTGTAGAATGAACAATACCCGAAAGGCCAGATGGTTTTTTGAAGCCAGACCGGAAGGAAGACGTCCTCGTGGCAGACCCAGATGTTTGTACTCCGACTACATTGGGAAACTGGGAGCAGCAAGAGGACTAACCATCCCGGAGATCAGAAAAATGGCAAGGGACAGAGACCAATGGGCTCGCTGGACCGGGACGGCAACTCCACGCTTAGCGGCACACAGGAGTTAGAGGAAGAAGAAGAAGAAGATGAAAAGTGAATTTACTTCGAGAATCCTAAGCGTAAAAAATCCTGGGTAACTCCTGGTGAACCATCGGCATCGCTTGGGGAGGAAGAAAATGCTCTGTGTTGGTGTGATCAGATGGGTGTTACCTACTATGAGCTGCTGAAACCTGGGGAAACTGTTAATACGGAACGCTACCTACAACAGATGATAAATTTGAATAAAGATTTGCGCCAAAAAGTCCCAAATATCAAGAAAGGACACACAAAGTGATCTTGCTCCATGACAATGGCCCATCACATTCGGCTAAACGGACCAAGGAAACGATCCAAGTGTTTGGTTGGTAAATTCTTCCGCATGCGGCTTATTCACCAGATTTGGCCCCATCCGATTAGCACCTATTTGCATCGATCGATTGCACTAGCTGAGCAGCGCTTCACTTTTTATGAAAATGTACGAAATTGGTTAAGTGATTGGTTTGACTCAGAAGAGGAAGCATTATTTTGGCGGGGAATCCACAAATTGCCTGAATGGTGGGAAAAATGCATAGATAGCGAAGGACAGTTCGAATAAAAAAGTATGTATCATTTTTACACAATCAAATCTTATTTGCTATTTGAAAAATTCCGGTTTCATATTTACACACCTGGTGCTCTACGGAACGGATTCTATTTGCTTATTATCAGTCTGTCTGAAAGAGTTTTTTTTAGTGTCCGACCGAAAGCAAAATTTTAGCCGAAACCGAAACCGAATTTCGGCCATAGACCTGGTTTCGGGCCGAAACCGAAACTTATTTATGTGTGTATTTATTATACATGTAAACGTGTAATATGTCTAATTTAGCAATAATATCAATGAAAGCTTAGAAAATGACAGTAGTTTAACTCAATTATTCATACAATATTTATTTATTTAATTACACTTAAGGTGCCGTGTACAACAACATGAGCTAGAGGTACCAAATTCTATTTAGATAACATACAATGCCATACATACATCAATTAAAATACATCAAATGCATATTTATAAATATTTGTGTCTTTAAGAAATTTAAATGCCAAGTCAATATCCCTCGACGTGGTGTGTATTCCTCGCTGCTTCCAGTCCCGGGCAATTTTCCAAAATACGATTATGTTGTAATGTTAAATTTGTATTACATGTTCGACACATTGGAGGAGGTTTGTCTTCTCAAGAGGTGCCCATGAGTTAGCCTGGTATGCCCAATCCTCAGGCGGGTTATTATAGTTTGCTCTCGGCGGCTTCCTTGTATTTCTGGGAGAGGTTTACTATCACTGAAGAGCTTCTTCATTTTATTAGTAGCCGGAACCGTTGTCCAAAAATGACCCCAGACTTCTTTATATTGATTGTAGATAGCTGTTTGGAAGTCATATAGAGCAATTTTAACTTTAGGCACTGGAAATAGGTTGCAGGCTTCCTTCGCAGCTGTGTCAGCCAGTTCATTTCCCGTTATTCCGACATGACTTGGGACCCAAAGAAATTTTGTACTTTTGTTGGTTTCTAAAATAATTTGGATTATAGAGGTTACTATGGGGTTATCCTGGAAATGAAACTTTAGAGCGGAATAGGAATTGTTGCTGGTGAAGTCATTGTTTATAATTAAGGTTAGGGATAGGTATATGGAATTTTGGAGTTTCAAAAATAAATAATCTACAATTTAAACACATCTATTCTTTGCATTAATGAATGCATGAATCAATGCATCTATGAATTGTTATTGTTTAATGAATATTGCCATATTTTCTGCTTAAATGTAGTAATATTGAAAAAGCATATATATATATATATATATATATATATATATATATATATATATATATATATATATATAAACCATCCATAATTTAAAAGCAGTTGTTAAACATAATAGATCTGAATATGGAAAGGCTGGCGGCACAATGTTATGCTTTCTTCGTGGCTGGTTACGAGACTGCCAGCTTAGTTCAGACGTTCTGCCTTTACGAGTTGGCGCTGCAGCCTTCGATCCAAGAAAGGGTCCAGAGTGAAATAGACCGGATGGTACAGCTGCACGCTGGTGTTACCTATGATGCTGTCAAGGAGATGACCTATCTGGATATGGTAATCTCAGGTTAGCAAAGATTTATTTTTTTTATTGATTTTACATTTACTTTGCTTTTTAGAATGACTTATTGTTATTAGGAACAAATATCAATTGATTTCACTTGCTTATACATGAAATATATAGTGAGGAAAAGTATTGCGATACTGAACAATTTCGACTTCCGCTTTTCAACGAAGATAGGTACACTTTACACATCTCACGCAATGGTCTGGGTCTGTGTGTGAGTGATCAGACTAGTTCCAAAATGATTTTTCACAAAAGAACTGATAAGGTATAATATGCCCGTTATCTGACAGTAAAAGTAGTTAAGTTAACGTAGGAAATACTTCATTATAACGTCTTTTCTACTCTTTACAATTTCTTAAAAAATACTCAAACGGTTATGATGTTTAATCCAAATAAATAAATTTTCTTTTATATAAATAAAATTTATAAAAACAATGTTCGCTAAGTTTGTAGTCCTTTGAGTAAATGGAACCAAATTCATCTTGGTACACCACTGTATGAAGTACTGACGACTGATGGTTAGTACCAATTTTCCAATAAAATAAAAAATCAATTATAAGTCATTGAGGAAAATATCCCCCTCCCTCCCATCACCGCCTAAATACATCGTATCAGCCCTTTCCGATGGCACTTATATACGTTATGTTAAAAACATTGTCTATTTTAGTTATAAAGACAAGAGTGTGGTACTTAAAAGATGTCAGACAAGATGTCTGACCAGATTTTTTTAGAACGTTTTCAACCGTCTCATTATCCTAAATTCAGATGTTGATGAGTTGGGGATCATGTAGTCCTATTAGGTAAGATTAATATTTTTCTGGGAATTAAAAGCACTTTACCATATCAAAAAGTAAATACAAGACCATATCAATCACAAATGTTGCAATCGGATTCATGAGTAGAGATATAGGAATATTAACATTCGTATGAAAACATTTTTCAAACAATTTGATTGTAATTAGAAATGAAAGTCTGTTGGCTTAAAGAGACTAACAAATTTTTCTCTGATTATATTGTTACAGTCAGGATAACCTTGCCGTTTTAAGGAAATTTTATTTGAGGGAAGGATTTTTTTTTTTCAGTCTAACTATAAACGTAGCGCTGGTTCAGTTTTCTAGTGAATCTGATTGGTATTGCAAAATACATTGTTGCCAACAATAAATAAAGTTGCATGAATGCGAGAATAAGATGGGCGTCAATAATTATTAATAAAGCCTCTTTTACGTCAATAAATGTCATTAGATGTGTATAGAAACCATAAGATGTTTCAAGAGCCCAGGGTGCCATCCAATTTTGTAATTAGTTTGAAGAATGAATATTTACGCAAGGATTAATGGTATATTTGAGTTTAATTAAAATTTTTATTAGGCTGCAATTTTATATATTCTATGACTACTTCACTGCTATTATGAATGAGCTCTAGTCTTCAATATTAATTTACACTAGAGAATCCTGCATTGAATGGTTGAATTGAATTTACCAGGAGGCTTACTTGAGCGTACTAAGTGTTGGAATTTTGATGACCCCACACCACTAAATAAACCTCCCTTTTTTAAACCAGTGATAATCCTCGTCTTTCAGTCTAAACCTATGAGTGTACAAACGATATAATTTTGCACAGACAGATAATATTGCGTAGGTGGGTGACTCTTTGATAGAAAAAGGTTGCTAGGCCACACCATAAGATGTTGTGAGGAATTACATTTTCAAAAGTCGTACGAATTACGACACACTCCTAATTTAACGATGATTATGTATTTTTTCTTCAGAAACTATGAGGAAATATCCAGCACTGCCAGCCATGGTGAGGCTTTGCACAAACTCCGTGACGATGCCCAATGGAGATGTAATTGAAAAAGGGACATTCATTTATATAGCGGTTTGGGCTTTACATCACAATCCCGAATATTTTCCAGAGCCGGACAAATTCAACCCTGAAAGATTTTCTGAAGAAAATAAGCATGCCATCCATCCGTTTTCATACTTACCCTTTGGAGAAGGACCAAGATTTTGTATTGGTACGTATTCATTTTAGCAGGATTCATCAAAGACTTTTACAAAATGGAATTGGTTTATTAGCATATGCTTTTTTTTTTATTATAAAAATAAAAAGGAAATTACTATAGCATAAATCCCTATTAACGATGTTTGGATTCAGGAGGAGATTTTAAGTATATTGCAGTTGGCTTAAGAGAAAACATTTGTGAATATGTTGCCTTTAACTATAGGTTTCGAAAAAAACAAAGTATATTTTTATAAATGAACGAATCAGTAAGTTCTTATAAATAAATATAGGTGTTATTTGAATGAAAATATAGAAAGATAATGACATCTAACTAAGGAAGAATTATTCAATTTTTTTTTTCTAATTGATCCATTGGTTGTTCCACTTAAATTTTGGGCGATATTTAAATAATCTGAATCAGATATAAACTCACGTATGATTTATTTATTTCTTTTTTTTTTTTATAGGCCAGAGATTTGGTCTTCTCCAGACAAAAATGGGTCTCATCGCCTTTTTGAGAAACTACTCGGTTGAACCGTGCGAAAGTACTCAGATTCCATTGAAGTTCAGCAATTATCCATTGACGAAAACAACTGAGCCAATAAAATTAAAACTTGTTAAAAGGAAATTACTTTGAACTCCTTCCATTAGGTCAATGCAGAGCTCAGTAATGAACTGAAGTACCGATGCTGTCATAATGATATCTCTTGTCATAGATTGTAAGAGTTATGTTCAAAACACATTTAACATAATACATAACTTTTATTAAACTGTTTTTGTAATTATTGAATTTGTATTGTGGTGATTGTGATATGAAATAGTGAGTGCGACATATTGTGATTTTTCATTTATGAAATTAATTATTATTGAATAAAGTTTATATTTTTCATTGTGTAAGCATATTGTATCAGTATTCTTGTTTAAACATTGCATAAAAATATTTACAAATAGGTCCTCAGGTACAACCTCACTTGTTCTATTTGTGTGCAATGTTTCGGCATTCTAGCCATTTTTAACGTTAGATTTCCTAAAAAAAATTCTATTTTTCTTTTGTAGTTTGTTTGGCAAAGTTTTGTATTTGTTGTAATATAAATACCTTCCAGTTTTGTCTTGGAGCTGGTTGAATGTCTTTTTGATTATTAATGTTATAAAAGTCTTTCCTCACGTAAATAAAAAAAAATCTGGTGCGTGCGCGCAAACAAAACACAACTTTCACTTACCAACTTACTTAGATTAGAAATTGATGTGTTTTATTAATTGCCATTCTCAAAGTCACACACTTTTCCAAATTCATTTCTTATTTTTGTTTTTATTTGCCCACTAAAAAACACTATTTTATTATTATTAAATAAAATGTTTACTTGTGATAAATCGGCAATCAAAGCATAATACTCCAAGTCGTTTGATTTTACAATTCTTTATGTAATTGTTGAAAACTTCAATTAGTTACCATGGAACCAATAATTTCCATTTAAGAACAGAACGGCTTTGAATATGAACAATAAAGGCTGTACTCCCCATGCGTTAGCTCAACGTGACGGAATATTTTTCTTTTTTTCTCCTCTTTATGTTTTCTTTATTTTTATCATATCTCATATTTAGCCATTTCTTATTTTTAGGCGTAACGAGAGACATTTAATATCTCCATATAAAAAAAAAACAAAGGTAATTTATAGGTATTTAATTAATTAAATGTAATTTATTTATACAAAAAAAAACAAACAAAAAGGCCCCTACCCGACAAAAAAAGCCCCCTCAGAACATTTTAATAATGATAAAGCTTACCTAATATTAAATAACACCTAATTTAAATTAAACATGACGAATTTGATAAAAATCGTTAAAGCCGTTTTTGAGATAATCGAAAAAAAAGTAAAAATTGCAAAAAAATTATGAAATAAAGTGCCCCCTCTGTTTGAACAATTTTGATGAAATGTTGGCTATCACATCTTTGGCATATAAATACATCAAATACCCAGTTTCATAAAAATCTTCAAAACCGTTTTTGAGTAAATAAAAAAAAAAACGTGAAAATGATACAAAATTTATTAAGTAAAGTCCCCCCTCCGGTTGATTTATTTTGATGAAATGTTTTCAGTCAGATCTCGGGCATATTAATTCATGAAATAACCAATTTCAGGTTCGCACGGTTTATAGTTTTTGAGCTAGTCTGTTCAGAGACACACAGACACACACACGCACGCACGCACACACACACACACACACACACACACACACACACACACACACACACACACACACACACACACACACACACACACACACACACACACACACACACACACACACACACACACACACACACACACACACACACACACAGACGCCCACGCACACACACACACACAAACACACACACACACACACACACACACACACACAGATTATTTCGCGGGACTTGGTTATTTGGACTCGGGGGACCCCAACGTGGATTTCCGTTGAAAACCGATCAATTTTGATGAAATTTTTGCTGTCACATCGCAGTGTATCAGATACATACACCAAATACCTAATTTCAGTTTTGTTCGGCTTATAGTTTTTGAGTTAATCTATTCACACACACACAGACACGCCCACAGACACACATACGGGCACACAGACCATTTCGTGGGACCAGGTTATTTCGACTCAGGGGACCCTAAAACGTGTATTTCCGTTGAAAACCGGAAGTCGAAATTTTCGCGATCGCAATACTTTTCCTTACTATATATTTCATATATGGGTGAGTGAAAGTAAAAAAAAAAGTGTATGTATTTCTGTTCGTTGGAGGGAAGAGGATTTTTAGCTTGTTTCGGAATAAAGTAGAAAAGATTTTCGGATTCGCTAGTTGAAGTCCAGTTCAAATCCATTCAGCTATCTGTCTTCATTTAATATTACTAGTAAACAAAAAAAAAAAAAAATAGTCAAGTTTTTTTATAAAATTTTGATCCTTTAAAAATAAAAATTGTTGATGCTTACAAAAATGACAAAAAAAGAGGTCTAGCGGAACATGTAAATAAAGCACAGTATAGGTTTGATTTTGATGGAGTTGAGGTAATGCATGGGGAGAGTATATAAGAGTATGTCAAGAGTATATAAGAGAAGAATGCTTTATTCCATGTCAATTTCAGAGAATATTGATAAGACAGTAAATTTTAAAAATGACTCCAAAAATTTAAACAAATGCTATGCGGAAATTCTAAGTAAAATTAATAATTGATTGTCCTAATAATATGAAGTTATATGTCCGGAAATTTATATAAAAATTTTTATTATGAATTTTAACATTTTAGAAAATTAACAAATAGTAAACTAAAAAAATGTAAGAATTTTAATCATGATTTTAATTTAATATTTGCAAATCGTTTATTTAAGTAACTGTGAAGTTACATGTTGGAGGGGATAAGAGGACTGGTAAAATAATCCATTAACTGCGATTCTTACCAAAAGTGACTACAGTTTTTAACTAGTAAAAAGATTTTTAAATTTTGACAAGTTAGTCAGCCTAATTTATTTGAACAATTTTGGTCACAGGTGGGTAAAAACAAATTTCATCACTTAACTTTTTTTTTATTTTATCTTTATTTTATTTGTTGAGTTAAAAAGTATTGAAATTCTAAATTTTAGGTCCTTTTCTTGAAAATGGCTTAGTGCCGAAACGTTGAACTGACTATTATAAGAATAGTGTGAGGTTAATAAAGGATCAAAATTTTATTAAAAAACTGGACTACTATCTGCTTAGCTTCAAGACTACGAGTAATATAGAATTATTACAAAAAAAATGTTTATCAGTTTAGATATGACAAGATAAATCTATTCAATAAATAGGTTTATATTATAAATAAATCGATTAATTGTCAATATTAGCAGTTAATAAGTACTTATCCTGCGAATGGGAGTTGCACACTCTAGTAGGTGACGTCAAAATTCGTTCAAATATAAACAGGCGAGTCCTTGAGCAGTCCAGTGTGTGTGGGGAGCCGAGTTAGCGTCCGTCGACAATATAGTTGTTCCCAGCAAGTAAGCGTGTATGTATCACAATATTTGTTAATATGTACATATGTATTATGATTATTATTTCTTTAACTTCTCACGTGTATGAGATTGATAATCAAACAAAAAATATCTTCAAGTATATTTTGTCTACTTTCATTGTTCTATATATAGGGTCATTCCATATCAAGTGGTCCAAAGTGGTTGCTCGATCATTTTAGAAAAAAATTATAATTTTACCACCAATTACGTATGGAATCAGTAGTTCAAATCAATTTTTAAAAAAATTTTAGGATCAACCGTTTCAAAAGGGCAGTCATTTTTGTTTCACATTTCAGGCCGATTTTTGAGTTTTTAATCTCTGACAGAAAACTCATTTTCTCAAGATTGGTAAGTCATAGACTAATAATTCAAACTCAATTGTTTTCCTTAAAGTCTGTTCTATATTTCGTGTTCTCTTTATTATTTAAATATTTTGCAGTCCAATACTTGAGAAGTGCCAAAATGAGTTTTCTGTGAGAGGTTAAAACTCAAATTTGGACTTGATCTGGTGGTCCCATTGCACTGATTTTGGTTTCATTAGATTCGGCACCTCAAAAAATCTATAAACGGGAGGTTCCATGCCGCTAACAAAGTTAATATAATAGATATTAGGTTTTTTTCCTATTTTTAGCTTTTTTGGACCACTGTGAGGCGTACTGAGCAAGCGAAAAGAGTCGACGTGTTTTAAGCACTGTGTGGTTTTTGGGATGTATGGCGGCTTCAGATGAGGTACAATTGGGTTTCATTGAGGGGAAATGAATTTATAATAAGATTATTGTTAAGATGACATGAGCGGATCCAGCCGGTTATAAAGGGGCTGCAGTCCTAAAAGTTGCTTAACATTTTATTTTTTACATCTCTCTACCATTCTTTAATGCTTTGCCGTAAAATTTTCATAAGTGTTTCCGATTGTTTTATGTGTTATGGATGCCCTGCAAAGTTTACTGGGGTATTTTCCGAGTCTGTAACACTGATTGTGAACCCAGGAAGTACAGGAATAAGGCCAGGGACTCGGACGGAGGCATTTTGAGGTTGATGCCAGAAGACAGGAGCATTTAAGAGGCGACGTGGCTAGGACCGGCAGAAGTCCGATCCATGTGGCAACAAGCTCTTAGAAAACGCAAGCCTGCTTTCCAAAGTGTTCTCAAGCGTGCTGCAGGAACTGATTTTTTTTTTTTTTTTTTTTTTTTTTTTTTTTTTTTTTTTTTTTTTTATATAAGGCATCAACCACGAGGGTCATTATTGCCTTGTATTACAACATAGGAATTATAAAACGGCGACGTGATAGCTTAATTATAATTTATCGTGCAGATTGATGTTTTATGAAATCTAGGACATTATTGACTTTAATTGTGTTATCTTGTAGAATGGTATGAAGATGTTCTGGAAAGTTGAACAGTAGTCTTGAAGAATCGTAGGTATGGCATTCAGTTAATATGTGTTTGACTGTAAGGGGAGTTCCGCAGGCCCGGCATTCAGGCGGTGAATCTTGAGACATTAGATATCCGTGGGTAAGTCGGGTATGCCAATACGAAGCCGTGTAAGGATCACCTCATCTTTTCTTCTATCACGAAACGACGAGACCCAGGGAGAAACGTCGTGTTTAACTTCTCTTAATTTATTGTCCCTAACTTTCAGCCACTTTTCATTCCAATTTAATTTAACTTTATTCCGAATTAAGGAAATATAATCATCCACGGGAACCTTCCGATATGGTATGCCATCGTTGATCGCTCTTTTCGCAGCCTGATCCGCTACCTCATTCCCTCCTATCCCACAGTGTCCGGGGACCCATACAAAAATCACAGTGATATCGCTTCTATTCAGGGACTTTATTGTCATCAATATATTTTGATTTAAGATACTACGTGTGAAGATATCTCTTAAGGATAGGAGAGCTGCTAAGGAGTCCGTACAGATAGCTAGTTTTTTACTTTTCGTCGCGAGAAGCACATTTAAACATTTTTTTATAGCAACCATCTCCGCCGTAAAGTTACTACATAATGTGGATAAGGAAAATAAGTACTGTCGCTCATTGCAGACTACCGATGCCCCTACACCTAAAGAATTCTTCGACCCATCAGTGAATACGAAGTCGGCTTATCCTATTTCCTGTTTTAATTTAATAAATTTTTGTTTATATTCATGTGGGTAGGTATCTTTTTTGAGTAGCGCAGTGAGAGAGAGGTACAATTTAGGCGTGGGAAGTTCCCAAGGGCAAGTAGGTGAAATTGCTACTCCCTGTAAAGCCGGTATATCAATGCGCAAGCCGTGGATCAAAGCAGATACCCTCATCGCAAAAGATTGTCTCCTAACCGTAATTTGTTCTTGAGGAATAGGTCGTCTATTTGGGAACAGAACAGTCAAAGGGTGGTTGTCCGTCGCAATGATTTTGGCAAAGTAAATGAGATCGAGTTGTTGCCTTCGTATGTAAAGAGGAGGCTCACCTGCATCTACAGATATACTATTGGTGGGACTGGAACGGAAGGCACCAGTGGCAATTCTCAGACCGGCATTTTGCACAGGATCTAACATTTTTAAAACGTTACTCGACGCTGAGTTGAAGGCGTTGCACCCATAATCTAGCTTCGATCTTATTAACGATTTGTACAAATTAAGGAGGCTTTTACGATCTGCACCCCAGCTGGTGTTTCCGACCATTTTCAAAAGATTGAGGGACCGAAGAGAACTTGCCTTCAGTTGTTTAATATGTTGAGACCAGTTTAGAGTTCTATCGAATATCATTCCCAGGTACCGGACAGAGTTAGAAAGAGCTATTGGTTGGTTATCTATAGATAGAGATGGGATTATGTTTGGTTGTCTTTTGCTGAAAATTATTGAAACGGTTTTACTCGTAGATATTTTAAAGCCATGTTCCCCAAGCCACGTACTGACACGGTTTAGAGTGGATTGAATATTTTCTTGCATGGAGATTACACCTTTACCATCTGTGTAGATTACAAGATCATCAGCGTAAAGCAAGCCTTCGACCGGGGACATTATAATATTCAGCACCTGACTAAAGCATATACAGAAAAGCGTAGCACTCAGAACGCAGCCTTGTGGAACTCCGTTTTCTTGTTCGAATTCATGTGAAAAAGCGTTACCGATTCTTACTCGAAAACGTCTGTTAGTGAGAAAGTTATTTATAAAAGCGATAGTATGACCATTTATCCCAATACTAACTAAGCTATCAGTTATGAATCTTTTCCATGTTCGGTCAAACGCATTTTCGATATCCAGAAAAATTGCCAATATTTTTTTCTTGTTCGCAAAGGCATCAGAAATTTTGGATTCTAATCTAAGTTGTCCCTTGCACTTCTCTCCTTCCTAAATCCACTCTGCCATACCGAAAACGCGCCTTTAGATTCGAGATACCAAGTTAACCTGTTGCTTATTAATTTCTCCATTAGCTTACAGATAGAAGAGGTTAAGGTGATCGGTCTATAACTTTTAACATTCATCGGATCTTTTTCTTTCTTTAAAATCGGAATGGTGATCGCTGTTCTCCAGATATGAGGGAATTTATCGGAAAGAAATAATTTATTTAAAAAATTTAAAATGAACAATTTGTAGGAGGAACTAAGATTTTTTATCATACTGATGCAGATCTGGTCTGGCCCTGGTGAACTATGTTTTCTGGAATTTAATGCTGCTAGAAATTCGGACATGGAGAAAGGCTGGTTCAAAGGATCAAGGGGATTATTTGTAATAATTAAAGGTACTGATTCGGTTATTATCTTTGTATCAAGGAATTGTGCCGAGTAATTTGAGGTTGATGATATGGAGTAGAAATATTTCGCTAATTTGTTTGCAAGATTGAAAGGGTCTGTTTCATACTGATCCAGAATTTTTAAACAGTTTATTTGAGGAGTATAACCATATCCGATAATTTTCCTCACTGTCTGCCAAAATACCGAACTTGGTGTATTACATGTGACCTTACTGAGAAAGTTCTGCCACGATAATTTTTTACTTTTCTTAATAACGTATCTTGCATGCTTTTTGGTAGATTGGTATGTTTCAAGCTTCTCAGAGGTTGGCCTGCGTAGGAATTTCTTAAGTGCCTTTTTTGTCTTTTTTATAGCTTCGTCACATTCCCTATTCCACCAAGGTACGGGAGGGCGAGAACAAGTGGGAGCGGAGCTGGATGTGGAGATAAGTGGAATTGCTGCATGGGCAGCTTGAAGTAATTTTGAATTGATTTGAGTGGTAATTCGGTCAGCGTCAAAATCAGCCATATCTATATCCGTGAACTGAGCTATTTCTTGGAATTGAGGCCAGTCAGCTTTTTTGATAAGCCATTTATTGGGTCTGCTATGGGAAAAGCACTTATCAAGAGTCTTAAAAATGATGGGGAAATGGTCGCTGCCGTGAGTATCATCTAGGGTATACCACTGTGTTGTAGCTTGTAGTTGAGGGTTAGTTATTGTTAGATCTATTGCTGACAATTTTCCTGAACGGGTGGACAGGTGAGTCTGATAGATATGATTATTAATTATATTCAGGTTGCAAATATCTAAAAATGATTCAACCAATTTCCCCCTCTCGTCTAGATGGTCACTACCCCACATTAGGCTGTGAGCATTATAATCCCCAGCGAGGACCACCGGCGGAGGCATCGAATCTACTAAATTCTTTAATTGTTGAACCGTGAACGCACGGCCTGGGGGGAGGTAGAGAGAGCACAACGTGAAAGGACGTGGTTGTGATAAAATTCCTACCGCTACAGCTTGCAAATTAGATGTAATATCTATGTCGGTAAAAGGGATATTATCTTTTATAACTAAGCAAACCCCACCACAAGCAATAAGTCCCTCGGTGTAATCTTTTCTCCTAATCGCATATCCACGGAATTCGAAATTTTCAGTAGCTTTTAGGTTTGTTTCTTGTAGGCAGGCTACTGAACAGTTATGCTCATTTATTAGATATTTTAATTCATTTCTTCTAAGATTAAGGCCGTTTAAATTCCATTGCAAAATATTCATTTAGGATTTAGAGTTTTGTAAAAAAAAAACCGAGCGCCATAAGGATAAAACAATAATCAATAATTCTAAAACTGTTTGAGTAAAAATGAACTAGGTAACAGCTAATCAGACAATACGAAGAATATGGCTTTCTTAAAAGGAAATGAAATGAAAAATTTTGAAAGCAAACACATAAATAAAAGTAGTAGATATTTAGGAATTTATAAGAAAAATTAAACTTAAGTGATAAGTAATTATTAATAAATATTTATCAATGATTTGATAATGATCAATGTTGTGTACTAGCCACGAAACTTTTATTAAATGAAATATCACGTGAAATAAGAAACACTTATAGTAAAATAGGTAACAGAAATAAACTAATAAAGAAATAAAATAGCAGAAATAAGAAACACTTATAATAAAAGGAAGGCAAATTATAAATACTTTTAAGATGCTGAAAACAATCAGTATTACTTCAGATAACGTTATCAATAATAATGTAGGTAGAGTGTTTAATATCATAGAGAATATTTAAGATTAAATTTATTATTTCAACTAGATTTTATTATAACAAAATCGGTTAGGAATTCTTTTTGCCAACTTTGGGTTTTTGTTTAGTTCCGGTATGAGAAATGGTTTGTTTTGAGATGAAATGGTGCTTTGATCACTGAGAGAAGAATTTGTAGATGCTGGCCTATTTCTTTTTAAATTTATATCAGCCTTCGGAATTTTTGACTCATTGCTTTGTTTAACATTAATTTCATACACAGCAGTTTGTTCAATAGTATTACTTATTGACTTATTTTTAGTTACCTTCTCTTTTGGCAAATTTACAATTAATTTTTCAGAATTTATTAAATTGGTATCTGAGTCGCTTTTTAAAATGTTAGATTCTAATACTATTATTTTTTTAAAGAGAACGTCGACAGTGTTGGATAATTTAGAAATCTGTTCTAATAGTGCCTCGGTAACTGATAGTGAACTGACTTGCTGTGGAGTGGGAGGCGCGGCGGCTGGAGTGGGGGGAGTAGTTGTCACTTCGGCAAAGGACCTAGCCTGCTGCGGTACGGGAGCCGCTTGTCTATTAACAATTAATTCGGCCTGGCGATAAGATACTTTTTCCTGCGTTCTAACTTTTTCTATCGCTTTCTCTCTTTGATAAACTGGGCAATTGGTATAAAAAGCAGGGTGTTCTCCCAGGCAGTTTATAAATTTAGGAGGTTTTAGACAGCTATCACATTTATGTGAATTTTCTCCACATTTTCCACAGTTAGTAATTTGGCAGTTTTTACTAGTATGCCGATATTTATAACAAGAAAAACAAAGGAGGGGCTTTGGTTCGAAAGGTCTGATTTTAATGGATAGGAAATCTAACAACAATCTCTCGGGAAGTTCACTTTTCTCAAATGTTATTATCAGTAATGGGGTTGCTTTATTTACGTTATTTATCTTTTTAAAAATTCTTTTCACTTTCACCACCCCGTGATGTTCGAGTTCAGAAACTATTTCATCCTCTGAACAATTCATTAATTCGGGAACATAAGCGACACCACATGAGAAATTTGTGCAATTCAAAGATTATCGGTAGGTTTTGAAATGATTTTATATTTCCTAAGTTGATAAAGTCTTTTTCATTAGATACTGTTAGTAAAACTGAGCCATTTTTTAGAAATTTTATATTAACTTGTGGGCTGTAGCTTTTAATAAATCTACAAACAGTGAAAGGACTGAAGTCCTTAAACGTTTTATTGCCAAAATTTTCTCCCACACGCATCAAAATATACTTTTTAGACCATTTTCCCTTTACTTTGAAAATAGTTTCCTGAATATCAGGTGGCTTTGGGTTTAATGCCGTAGCCATAGCAACGATAAAATAACAAATTAAGGTTAAAAAGTAAAGGGAACCAAAAAACTTAAATTAAAAGCAAAAGATAACTGATAAAAAGGGAAAGAAAAATATAAAATCAAATAAAAATAAATGAATAATTGGTACTCCCTGCTAGCAGTGAGGTATTAGCTGATATCTCGCTTGGGATCACAGTACACTACAACACGATGTGAACACCACGAAAGGTAAACATCAACTGGAACTGATTTTTGCTGAAACCGTTCGTAAGCGATTGACGGAATATTGTATTCGTTCCAAATCCCGAATATAAGTACAGTGGTAGTCCCTTAATCCGTCGTAGGATAATCCGCTTTTTTCGGATATTCCGATGAAAAATTATAGGACGGTAACAAATGGTCCTTAGCAATATATTTTATATAGCATAATCAGTTGTTGCATTCCGGTTAATCCGTTGTTTGTGAGATTTTTTTTTCTCCGTGAAATGCGACGACATATGTGTAGCTACCGACGGGAATGTTTTTTCTTAATTACTGGAATCCAGCTTTTTTCGGTCTAGAAAAGCTATAGAAGATAAAACTATAGATACATTTCATCGTATTCTTTGAATCAATTAGGTAGCGATCCCATTCGTTTCAGATCTACAGCATAAATGTATATCTTCTTTGTATTTAGCTCGATATCTACTTACGAAGAATTAGATATGTTTGAATAAAATAAGAGAATGTTTTTTAAAATATTTCTCTAAATTTCTCATTTTTCCTTTAATCCGTTGAATTTTATCCTGTCCCGATTGGAACGGATTAAAAGGCAACCGCTGTACCTAGATTGACCTGGAGAAATAGCCGTGAAAAAATGATATCGCCAGACATCCATTTGCCCTGGAACTGGATTGTAATTAGCATTATGGATGGATTAATGGAAGAGAGTTCTCTTTTATATCGATAATTTGTTTTGCCCAGAGTCAGACTATAGAGAGGAAATGAACATGTTCGCCCTTGTGCACTAAAACTAATGTTATCATTGGTGGTTGATCCATAATGGTTTTGAAAGTAATTTATTTCATCATCAAAAGAGGCTTTGTTTTTTTCCAGAATAGAATTATGAGAGGTCAAAGTACTTCAATAAATTAATAAGAATCCAGCCAGCGTAACTGGTGGCGATAAATTAATTTTCATGTATGATGAAGCCTGCCATTGAACATGCTAAAAACAATTTCACAGTAGAACATCAAGAGCTTAATAATGAGCATGTGTATATAAGTAGTGCTGTCATTCAAGCTCACAAGTAGGAAGTATTGAGAATGCAATCATAAAGATGTTATACTCAAATTATTATTCTAATAATAGTGGTTTGAAAATGTGCGTGGATCTTTTAATAATACTGCAATATAAAAAAAAAGACAAAGTTCTGGGAAGCGTTAATGTCTTTATGTTTTGGACATTATATAAAAACTCTCACTTAATTATAAAGACTCTCACTTTATGACTGACTCTATCTGGAGTGGGGCTTTCTTAGCTTATTATATGAAATAGTTATTGAATAATATTTTATATTTAATTTTTATCCAAAATGATTAACATTTTCTGTCTTTCTTTGGTTTTACAGGGTTTATTACAAACGATGTGGTTAGCAATCGCATTGCTACTTCTGGCAGGTTGGCTTCTATATAAGTACTATATTTCTGCTTATGACCTTTGGCAAAAGAGGGGCATTCCCTATTACCCTTCTAAATTTCCATACGGTTGCTCTCTTGAAATTATAACTCAGAGGAAGTTTGTAGGGTACATCCATGAAGAGGTATTATGGTTTTACTTATATCTGTACTATATAGAGCTATTAATAAATTGATTTGAAAAAATAATGTTTTTCCAGATGTACAAAAAGTTCTCCTCTCATCCAATGTTTGGATTATTTGTTATGAGAATACCTCTGTTGGTAATTAGGGACCCAGAGTTAATTCAAATTATACTTACTAAGGAATTTTCACATTTTCGAGATAGAATGTTTGGACAATTGTAAGTCAATAATTTTTTTTTTATTATTCAAATACATTTTTCTGATTATTAATTATTAATGGTAAGAAATGTTGTTAAACTTATAGCCAACACTTTTCTAACTCTTGTGGTATATTTCTTTCACATTAATTTCAATTATCAATTTTAAAAAGAACTGAATATGGATACGTATTTAATTTATTTTTATGAACCAAATCAAATCATTACAATCAAGACACCGGTGGCTGTTCAGTCTCAATTTAGATTCATATTACTGAGACAGCTTAAATTTACTTCATTTTATTGCAAAAAAACATTTATATCCATCAACTCAAAATCAAACAATCATCATATATTTATTTCTAAGAGCATTTTTTTTGTCGGTACGCCATAAATTCCTTAATAATCCATCAAATTTCATGAATAAGGCATCATTTTAAAGCTTTCCTTAACCCCTACTCAAACGCAGATTTCTAAAAACGTGTTGACACATTGTTCCTGAGATTGCCGTCATTTCTGTTCTGATATTTAGCTTCAATTGCAAGTTAGATTCGTCGGTTTTTTTTTGTATACCCTACTTTTCAGGTATCGCCACAGAAAGAAGTCAAGAGGACTGAGATCGGGATGGTGGGATGCCAGCTAATGGTGTCTCTACGAGAAATCACTTTGTTTTGGAATAATTCGTTCACCGTAGTAATTGATAAGTCTGAAGTATGGCAAGTGGCCCTTGCTGAAACCATGTTCTATAGTTATATCCTTTAAACTCTTGAAGTTCTTGGGCCAAAAAATCTCTTATCATTTCACAGTAACGCTCACTATTTACAGTGAGTGCTCGCCCGCGTCGGTCTTCGAAGAAATACGGACCAATGATGCATTTACCCGACATTGCAGCCCAGACTATGACCTTTGGGCTCTGCAGTGGCCGTTCATATTTAGGCCTCGGATTCTCCTCTGCCCAGTAACGGGAATTCTGTTCTTTGACTGGGCCGTTTAAATGAAAATTGGCTTCGTCACTAGACAGAATGTTTTCAAATTTTTGTAACATTTCATTTACAAATCTTAGACGATTGGCGTGATCAGTATCCTATAACTCTTGAACCAACTGGATTTTGTAGGCTTGAAGTCTTCCTTCAAAATTTTCAGCAAAGATGATTTTCGGATATTGAGTGCCTGACCTCTTTTACGAATCGATAATGATGGATTTTGGCTGACTGAAGCCCTTACTTCTTTGATCGTTTTTTTATTCATAACAGATCGTGGGCGCCCCTTACATTGAATTTTCAACATTGATCCAGTATTCTCAAACATCCTAATCCATTTTCTAATGATATTGTCACTCGGTGCATGGCGAGAATGATATTCAGCACAATACAAACGCTGAGCGGCAACTATAGAATCACTGTTGCAATAAGATCGCACACAGAAAGCGCGGTGCGTCCCTGGGTACGATACCATTGTTAATAAATCTCCAACTCATTGCGCGCCTAGTCATCCGAGTTATAGCCGCAGTTTTGGCAATAGAGGTTTGGTAGTAGAGTTTTCTAAATGGTGTCAATCTTTTTAGATTTTCAAGGAGATTTTCGGTCATATGTTTCGAATAACCCCTTCGTTTGCGAGTTGTAAGCAAAAAACTGCAATTCTCGGCGAAAATGGTCGCAGGGCTTTTTCAAAGGTGTAATTTTTTCAGTTCGTGTAAATATGCAAATTACCCTAAACTTACGTTTCAAAAAACAGATAATCAACAATTTAAAAAATCCTATTCATTAATTCAACCCTCACCTATGCCCATGACGCACTATACGATACTAAATATGCAATGTGTAGGTACTTTAATTAAGTAGGGTAGAGTGCGAATGCTTCGCACGGGTCAGCTAGTGTATATTATTTCTCAAGGCCTTTTTTTTGTCGGTACGCCATAACTTCCTTAATACTTTATCAAATTTCATGAATGAGGCTTTGTAAAGCTTTCCGTGATCGCTACACCGGAATAATATATAAATCGTTCATTTCGCCTTCGATTGCGAGTTATAAGCGCAAAACCTCGGTTTTTGCGAGAAAATGGTAGTAGAGGTTTCTAAATAATGTCCATCATTTCAGGTTTTCAAGGAGAACATTTTCGGACATATACATTTTTTCGATTGATCCCTTCGCTTGCGAGTTGTAAGCGAAAAACTGGAATTCTTAGCGAAAATGGTCGAAGGGCTTTTTCGAAGAAGTCATTTTTTTCAGTTTGTCAAGATTAACATTTTTGGTTATACATATACACTTTTCTGATTGTCGTCGTCGTTTGCGAGGTACATGCAAAAACGTGCATGTGTATTACAACCTGTTCTAACATTAGTTTATTTATAATTCGTTTGGCATTGAATATTGTTATTCTTGTTTGAAAAAAGCTTGTTAACCCACATAAGTGTTACAACTGGTGTCAGGGGAGGGGTTAAAAGAGAAAAAAAAATGCAAGGCAAACGAATTGGATAACTTAAAGTAGTGGAACTTAGTTGAGAATTAGAAGAGCTTGATTTAGACACTATAGGTTCAAAAGCGATCTTATTGGCCCGGTTACGTGAGTATTACCTGAGTCAAGGCGTAGATTCTAAAACAGTAGAGTTTGAGGATAGCTCTTGTAAGTCCGCTTTAAATAATTTGTCGGCCGAAATAAATGATCAATTTTCGAATTTGTCTGGTAAAATTGGCAAAACAGTCCGTTAACCCAAATGATAATAACCCCTTAATTACAATTTGTCGGCTGAGATAGATTATAAGATATCCAGCCTAAATTCTAGGTTGTCGGCCAAAATAAATGTACAATTGACTAACCAATCGGCTGAGATATATGAAATATTGGCAAGCCAATCGGCTAGGATAAATGAGAAAATAAATAGCCTAAATTCCAACTTGTCTGGTTGTTCTAACAACAAATCGGCCAGCCAAACTGGTGAAATAAATGACAAATTGATCAGCTTATACGAAGCAAAGAAAAGGTTGTGGCCCTCAAAGTGGTGACTGAGGACCACTACAGGAGATGTAGCCAAATATTCGTGAAAGCATAGGTAAAGAATGAACGAATGAATTAATGAAAAATTGACCAGGCCATCAGACGAGATGAAAGATAAGTTGACCAACCCGTCTGGTGAAATTAATGACAGATTGGCTCAGCAGGAAGCAAGGGATGTGGTTTTGGAAGAGCAGTTTGAAAAATTAGAAAGAAGACTGGAAGAAAAAGCTCAAGCAGCCGTGAGAAAGCAGCTCGCTCAACAGCCATTGATAGAAGAGGAAGGACGTGAACCTGCCATTATAGAGAGCCGCGCCAGCATAAAGCCACCGACTTTTGATGGTAAGTCGTCATGGTAGAACTAACTGAAGCAATTCAACATTGCGGCCAGTGCTAAAGGGTAGTCTCATTGAGATAAGGCAGTTGTCCTTACAGTGTCCCTCAGAGGCGAAGCTCTGGATATTCTTCAAAGGATCAACGCTGACGATCCCTACGATTTTCACACGTTAGTAACCGGGCTTGAAATAAAATTTGGCCACGCCACCTTAAACAGGTATACCAGTCTCAGCTGAAGAGCAGGAAACAGTTGGCAGCCGAGTCTATCCAAGAATTCGAGGCGGACGTTGCTAAGATGATAAGACTGGCTTACAAGATGGCCTATGAGACTTGAAGCTTCAGAGGGCGGTGCGGCTTGCTCGTCCTAAATTGTTGGTGGACTGTCCACTGCACTGGAATATGAAGCGTTTTACGCGTCCGAGCTATGAATGCTACCGACAGAGACGAAGAGCAGCAGCAGAGAACCGGAGAACCGTAAAAAAAGAAGCGGATCTGTCCGGATCGCCAAAACCGCTGGGAAACTAAGACGGGTCAACTCCTGGAGGGCGACATCGACCCTAAGACATCTTCAAGATCTTCCCCTTGTGGTGATAGTCTCTTTGGGGCACAGCGCCGGTAGTTTATATGTAGACGGCATCGTCAACGGAACGAGATATCCCATATTGGTAGACTATCGTCTGCCCGAAGGTGACTGGCGAGAAAAGGTTGTCGCCCTCAAGGTGGTGACTGAGGACCGCTACAGGAGGTGTAGCCAAAGTATTCGGGGAAGCAGATGTAAACATACAATTAGGTTCAAACTGTGTCTCGCACTTAGCTATAGAGGCTGATGTAGAAGAAGTGGTTATCGGCAAGGACATAATGAACTCTAGCGGTTTCTAAATAGACTTAAAACAGGAAGTCGACTACGTTAGTGGGGAGGAACTTTTCATGCAGAATCGAAAATTGGCCACCTTGATCCAAAAAGTATTACTAAAATAAATTAATTAACCTATGAAATAATAAAAAAGCTTGAATGTTTGCAGTATAAATAGTATTTTACATTTTGGTATTAAAAAAACAATTATGGTGTAAGAAATAAGTGGAGTAAAAAATAATCTATCATCACATTTGAAGGGGTCGGGGCAAAATAGTGCCAAGCAACGTTTTTAACAAAAATACAAAGTAGCTGCAGTCTGCTGTATATTACGGAGGACTATATGTTTATGATGGAAATGCCACCTAAATATGACTATATAGAGCCTCTATAGTCATATTTGGTGGCATTTCCATCATAGACATATAGTCCTACGTAATATACAGCAGACTGCAGCTACAGTTTATTTTTGTTAAAAATGTTGCTTGGCACTATTTTGCCCCGACCCCTACATGTGTTATATTTGACTGTGGTTACAAAAGAAACATAATATTTTATTGCATCACGCTAAGACCCCACTGTTATATTATCGGACGAAATCGACGAAAAGGAAGGACGAAATCGGAGTTCAACAAAAACAGAACATACAAAATTTTATGAAAAATAGATTCCAAATAAAAAAATATTATACAAATATCTTGTTGAAACTTACTTCTTTATTGTATCCAAAATCATATTTTTTTTAATATTTATTACTAACTGTATATCCCGGTTTCACCCTGGGAATTTTATATTTCTAATAAACGTCAACAATTCTATAAACAAAAATAGCACTAATAGTTTTCATAAGACCGACATGATTTTTTCATTTACTCGATGTTAACTATTTCCACCTAGAATGGCCATTCGTCCCAATGTGCGGCGGGGAGGTAGTGAGGCGGGGACATTGGCGGATCCAGGGGGGGGGGGGTGCTGTGGGGGCTGCAGCCCCTCCCTTTGGAAAATTTTTAGTTAAAGAACAAGTGGTGGCGGGATGGCCGAGTGGGCAAACGCGTTAGAAAATACGCGTTGCCCGAGGCAACGTCTGTTTAGAAACATGAAGATAGCAAGTTCAAAACCCGGAGCCAGGGGAAAATTTAATTAATCTCGGCATCAAACCCCCCCCTCTCCCTTGGCCCGGGAAACCCCGTATAGCCTACAAGGCGAGGAAGGGGAGGAACAATAAAATAAAATAAAAAAGTTAAAGAACAAGTAATGTGCAGAACAAATAGAATTTTAATTGTGGGAAAGGAACATAAAGGTAAAAAAGCTGATTAGCAGATCAAAATGACAGTCCTCTGTGGGACTGCAGCCCCCCCCCCCCCCCCATTACGATCGGCTGGCCCATGAGCGGGGAGGTGTGGAGGCCACTCTCCACCCGGCTCGACGCCTGCCAAGCGACCGCTAAAATTCGCTCACTTCACCCTCCTCGGCCAATATCTAGAAAAGAACTCATGGTTCAGCCTTAAAACGTTGACCCCATTCCGTTTCGGATGAATATAAAATGAGACTTTTTCGATCCAAACGGTCGATTTCGTAAAATACCAATGTAAAGCAATATCCTAACGATTTTTATAACTATAAAGAATATACCCAGAGATCGGCTGAATTTATGCAATTTTAATATGGACAGTTGTTCGCCCCTGGTGTGAAAGAACCACAGAGCGAAATTTGGAGAACTTAGGACAAACGGTGTGGATTTCTTTAACGAACAAACAAACAAACAGAATTTCATCTTTATTTATATAGATTTTTATTTTATTTATTACTATCTGTGTATCCCTGTTTTAAGGTCAGGCCACACATGTCCGCACCGGATCCGCACCGTAGCAATAATATAGGTTATGTTCAGAATATTTTTAATTTAACTTACATATTACCTTTAGTTATGCCTTAAATGGCCTGTGTCTGACATGTGTGGCCTGACTTTTAGGCATAACTAAAGGTAATATGTAAGTTAAATTAAAAATATTCTGAACATAACCTGTATTATTGCAGCGTTGCGGATCCGGTGCGGACATGTGTGGCCAGACCCTTACTCGGGGAATTTCGACTCGTCTCCATTGTAAAGCAAGATCATAACCGGACGCCATGAGGTTATGATTGGTTATTTTTGGTCTTCTGACAGGTAAACCAACATACCTACCTGAACTTTTTCAACTTTCTACAATAATAACACAGATCATCACTGGAAGTTGGAATTAAAGAACCCCCCACTCCTAAGCCTTACAAAAAATTAAGAATTTAGGATCTTGTAGGATACATTGCCCTGTCTATTGGCTATAGGTGGCATTGCATGCAAAACAAATGGGTCATTATAAAAATATGGCTTATTTCGTGTCACAAAGTATCTATACATACGATAAATTTTTCAAAAATCGATATTTCTCAAAATATCCATTAAAGTGTGTGCATGCTTATAGCAGTTAAGGAACCCATATTGAGGTAATTTTGAGGTAACTGCGGAAAACAGATATTTTTGTATTAAAGAAATTTGAGATGAAAATAACCCATAATTTTGAGATGACCTAAATCAAAATAATCACTAAAAATTCTACAAGAATTAATAATGAAAATCAAAACAAATTCATCTATTGATATAAACAAAAAAAATAATGATATGCACTGGTGGTATTCTGCACCACTATAGTGCGATATCCATTATTAATTTTTTTTAATGCATAATGTAAATTTGTAAATGTAAAATAACATCAATAAATGTTTACTTTATTTGTAGAAGCGAAAAAGATGTTCTCAATCAACATCTATTTAGTATAGACGGTGAAAGGTGGAGAGCCTTGCGTGTAAAACTCACACCAACTTTTACAAGTGGAAAAATGAAAGCTATGTTTCCACTGTTTGTCAACTGTGCAGAGGTATTTATAAGTTTTAAAATTAAATTAATGTTGTCAATGTAATCAATATATATTATAAAGCAAAGTGTACAATGTGCGTGCCGAAAAGGCTCAAAAACGACTCCACGTAGGATTAAGGAAATTATGTCTTCTTTTAGCCATATGACCCCTAACGGAGAAGGTTTCCGTTTTTCTCTTAAGAATGTAAAATTGAAGAGAAAAGGACTGGAATTTTAAGTCTCTCGCACCATTTAATTAGCCTCTCTGAGATTGAGATACGAGTTTATGAATGAAAAATTTAGTTCGAGCTCCAGGCTACCAGAAAGCGCTAGGGTGCGTTTCACTCAATGTTTATTGCCCATTCATTCAGTATGTAATCGTTCTTCATTTTTTCAGCTGTTCTTTTTAAATTACTAAAAAATTAAGGGATAATAATTAGATTGCGTTCCAAAATAAAATAATTCTTTACATCTCAGCAATCAATTAGAAAACCAACTGGATTCCTTAAAAACTTAGTTTTCTCATAAGAAGGCTAATATATGATCAGCACATTACATTTAATCTATATATAATATAAACTTAAGTAAATTTAATGCAATATGAGTGAACATTTCGTAGTAGTACAATGAGCGAATAAAATTAGACATAAAAAAAAGAGATGAATTGAATTAATATAAATCGAAAATAAAAAGTTTGAAGTGTTCTTTGTTGTATTTATGAAAAAGAAGTTGGTTTGGTTACTACCTAAGATGAGCATTCCAGTTGACAAAACGACTAACTCCAATAACAGCATTCCAGATTTATCATCCCTCATAGTTCATAGTTCAAGATAAAAAGAAACATGATGAAAAAATTGTGCCTTCAAGAAATTTTGGTTTTCACTTTGTAATAGTAGTAAGATTCTAGATGTGTATAAACCATTCAAATTAGGTGGGGATATCTTAAGGGAGGTTGAAATGGAAGAAAGGTCTTAAAAAAAAGTTTCTATGAATCTTCGGTAGTTTCTATACTTCTGGATCAAATAGGACCATCATAGTAGTCGGTGATTAAGTTTTACTCGAAATATAATTTTTTTTAACTGAGATACCAGATTTTTCAACAATAATCAAATAACTTATTATCTTCTGACTACTTGGAATAGGCTTATAGGATTCACACAGAAACCATCAAAACGATGCATAACTCGACAAAACTGCAGCAAAATTAATTGTTCATTTACCATTTTCAACCCCCTGTAATTTATACAGGGTTCCTTATTTGGGCAGACTCTGCAGATCTCAAGTCTGCAGAATATTGATACCAAGTTAAAACCGCATTTTCAAGAAGGTTCTAATTTTGTTCTACATTTCCTTTAATTTCAAAGTTTTTCTGGTATTAAAACTACCACAAAACTACCGGAGCGAAGCCGGGCACCCTAGCTAGTATTTGATAATTGTTAACAAAGAAATGAACTGGTGGACCACGAGATTAGAGACATACCATCTTATAACTTTATCCTTTTGATTAATATTAATATAACATAAAATAATAATTTGTATGGGTGATTCTGGTTCTACAGGCAAATTTAGCATTTTATATTAGAAACTTTTCACTGTGGTTAAAAAAGAAAAAAGAAAATCTACTAGTATTTGGACCCATCCATTTATTGCCATAACATCAGTTCATGATCATTGCTTGAAATTCAGATAATTCAATCTCAAATTTCATGCTCATGGCAATGATTTCAGTCCATGCTAATGTCGTCACTTCCGAGTCACAACTTTGAAATTTTTTTTATTTATCCATCATTTACACTAAATAATTAAACAGCGTGTTATTTTCATTCTCCTTCCGTTATTTTACAATCAGGGTGACACATTTTGTCAAATAAATGAGTACAATTAGCCAAAATATATATTATGTAAGAAAAATCATTACTGGTGACAACCTAAGACAATGATAAATAAGATGAAAAAAACAATCAGATTTGATCAGTAAAACACAAAAATATGATATGATTTTCATTTCATCAGTCAGAGGTCTGTTCACAGAAAATTATTAGATCTAAAAATAAGAGGCCATAATGCCAGGTTTGCCCTTGAACAGGTGGTGACAAGAAGTTGCGCATAGTTTGAGAATCACCCATTTGTTAAGTATTTACAAGATCCTTTATTTTAAGCCTAACTCATTTCCATTATTGTCCGATGGTTCGCATTTATGCCATATCAAGGTAACACTTCCTGGGTTTACACTTTTAACGGATGCTTGGAAATAATTTTTTATGAGTACTATAATTGTAATACATTATTATTATTATGCACACATTTATTTTTAAAGCAATTATTATTCATCCAGCCTAATCAGTCATTTAACAAAAATATTTCTTTATGTTTTTACAGGCCTTTGATTCTCTGATATTATCAAAAATTGGTTCTGATGTGGATATCAAAGAGTTAGTAGGTCGACTTACAACTGATATTATTTGCAGCTGCGCTTTTGGACTTGATATTAATACAATTAATGAGCCAAATCATAAGCTAAGGCAAATTGGGGCTGCTTTTTTTAAAATGCCTTTTATCTATAAACTCAAAATGGCACTTATTCAGGCAATGCCAAAACTCGCCGCTAAATTGGAAGCCAGGTAATCTTTTTTTGACTTACTTTAGTGAAAATACTTTGTAAAATGTTCTGAAGTGTAACAAAGAAAACATTAGTGTATAATATGTGTCTTGTGTTAGTGTATAATAGTGGTATGTTTCGCAATATAAAAAGTTTTCCTCAAGATTTAACAAAAAGTTTTGTTAAAGGTTAACTCCTCAAGAAACTGAAGATTATATTGTCAAACTAGTAGAAAATACAGTGGAATATAGAGAAAAAAATAATATTAAAAGAAACGATTTCCTAGATTTATTAATTCAGCTGAAAAATAAAGGGATCGTAGGAGATGACTTAAAAGATGAAATAGAAGATAATAAGTGCCAGCCGTTTGGTAAAATTATAATATATAGGAATTAGTTAATCTAGTTTTATCAATAAAAATACAATAATACAATAGTCAGTTGTGGACTAATTGGACTTATCACTAATATTATATACAAAATAATAGTGACAAGCCCACTTAATCCTAAATTGACTACTTATTTATTTATGAAATTAAAATTATGATTTGGACTTATTGATCTACTTTGAATTAATATAGGGATTTAAGGTTTTTGTGTTAAGTTTGAACCCATTTTCGTTCAAATAAGTGGTATGTGATGCCTACTTGCATGCACTCATGGTGATTGCCTACATAATTTATTAATATTAAGTAGATCTCAACATTTCAATAATTAAAAATTTCAATAATGAACACACGTAAAAGCAGATATAAAATGTATTTGAGAAAGATGAAATATAAATGTAAATTGATTGTGCTAGGGTGCTGCAGAATATGCCGTTAAGAAACAGGTAGCACCATGTAGAAAACGATGAAACCTATGGTAATCTGATACTGGTATGAAATACTTATTAGAGGGTAATACCCGAAATAGCACAGATGCAAACTGGTAGGAGATGGGCTTTCACAGAACATACAATTTGGGCCTTTCAATCCAGATGAGGAAGACAGGGCTTATTTTACGCGAGGCATAAGGTCAAATTAGGTATGGCATCAGAAACGAAGAAGATCAAAGGACATTGTTCTTGGAACATTTTGACCTGATTTGGTGAGTGAATTTTCCTTTGACGAAATAACATCAGTTTTAGATGATTACTAGCTAAGGTGCCCGGCTTCGCTCCGGTAGTTGTGTGGTAGTTTTAATAACAGAAAAACTTTAAAATTAATGGAAATATTGAACAAAATTAGCAATTTCTCGAAACTTCGGTTTTAACTTGGTATCAATATTAAAATTCAAGATCTGCAGTGTCCACCCAAATAAGGAACCCTATATATATATATACTTTAGAGGGAGATTAAAAATAGTGAATGAACACTCAATTTTGCTGCAACTTAGTCCAGTTATGCATCGTTTTTATGGTTTCTGTGATTCTGAATCCTATAAGCCCATTCCAAGCAGTCAGCAGATAATAAGTTATTAGATAATAGTTAAAAAATTATATTTCCAGTACAACCTAAGTGCCGACTACAGTGATGGTCCTATTATATCCAGAAGTATAGAAACTATCGAAGATTCATAGAAACTTTTTTTTAAATACCTTTCTTCTATTTCAACCTCCCTTAAGTTATCCCCCCCGTAATTTGGGCGGACTCTGCAGATCTCGAATCTTACTGCTATCACAAAGTGAAAACCAAAATTTCATGAAGTCACAACTTTTTCACCATATTTCTTTCTATCCTGAACTATGAGGGGTGATAAAATCTCATTGAAAAAAATGGTGTAATTGGAGTTAGTCATTTTGCCAACTGGAATCCTCATCATACATAGTAATATAACCAACTTCTTTTTCATAATTACATACAATAAGAACACTTAAAACTTTTTATTTGCGATTTATATTTAGTCAATTTATCTCTTTTTTTTATGTCTGTTTTTATTCGCTCACTGTACAACTAAAACATGTTCACTCATATTGCATTAAATTTACTTAAATATATATTATATATAGATTAAATGTAATGTGCTGATCATATATTAGCCTTCTTATGAGAAAACTAATTTTTTAAGGAATCGAGTTGGTTTTCTAATTGATTGCAGAGATGTGAAATCATTATTTTATTTTGAAAGATAAGATGAAATTAATTATTTTCGCTTGATGTTTTATTAATTTAAAAAGAACAGCTGTAAAATATATAACCTTTACAATCTGAACGGAATGAATGAACAATAAACATTGAGTGAAACGCACCCTAGCGCTTCCTGGTAGTCTGCAGCTCGAACTAAATTTTTCATTCATAAACTCGTACGTCATTCTCAGGTAGGCTAATTACATGGTGCGAGAGGCTTAAAATTCCAGTCCTTTTCTCTTCAATTTTAAACCCTTAAGAGAAAAACGGAAACCTTCTTCTCCATTAGGGGTTGTATAGCAACACGCTTACATAACTTTATTAAACTACGTTGAGTGGTTTTTGAGCCTTATCAGCACGCACATTGTACACTTTGCTTTATAATATATATTGATTGATTATAGTAAGAATTTCCACTGGGTGAATGTGTTATATTCACAAAACTGTATTCTGAGGAGGATCAATCAATAGCTACTATTGTAGACACAAAATCCTATTTTGGAGAGGAAGAATAGTGATACCAAATTCTCTTCGACTACACTGTCTTGATTTATTACAAGGACACCCAGGAATAGATGCTATGAAGTCATTTGCCAGATGAAACATATGGCTGCACAACATCAACAACGATATTGAATGGAAGGCAAGTATATGCAAGGCCTTCCAGGACAACTGATTCTGAGATTCCTTCACTATCATGGACAAGGATACATTTTGACTACACCAGATCATATGAAGTAGGGTATTGGCTTGTTATAGTGAGATGTTGCATCAAAATGGATGGAAGTAATCCCAATTACTTTCTGGGGAGCCAAAAATAATAGTTTCAAATAATAGTAAACAATTCAGTGAAGTATTTGATATTTACTTTGAGTCTAATAACTTTCTGCACATTAAATAAGCACTACACTGAGTACCTTTACACTTTCCTTTTTGTTCTAAAACTTGTATCTTAAAGGTTGATCCAGACAAACATGCAAATAACACGTCAATGGTATATTTAATGTTTATGGATACTAATAAACACTCCGGCATTCTCTTTTGGCTGTTCAGGCCTATTCAAGAATTAATGGTTCATAAATTATGCTAAATTATATTATAATATTTCACCTTCTAAGCCAAAAATATTTTCTAAAATCCCCTAATGCTTGGGATATGATATTTCCTTATCTATACCACAGCTTCAGACTTATAAGCTGGGCATTTTAGAATATTAATCAACATTTTTGGTGATATGGCTTAATATTTGTATGATTTGGGAATAAAAAACCATTCTATAATAAAAAAATCTGGTGCATGCTCGCAACACACAACTTTCACTTACCAACTTACTTAGATTAGATGCGTTTTATTAATTGACACTTCTCAAATGAACAGAATGGCTTTAATTATGAACAATGGTCTGTCATTAAAGGCGTACTCCGCATGCGTGGGCTCAACGAGTTTTATGAGTTGACTGAATATTTTTCTTTTTTTCTCTTCTATATGTTTTCTTTATGTTTATCACATCTTATATTTAGCCATTTATTATTTTTAGGCGTAACGAGAGACGGTTAATTTCTCCATATAAACAAAAACAAGGGTACATTACAGGAAACAAAAAAACAAACAAAAAAAAAAAAGGCACCTACCCTATTTAAGCCCCCTCAGAACATTTTAATAATGATAAAGCTTACCTGATATTAAAGAACAATTAAGTTTCATTAAACATGAAGAATTTGATAAAAATCGTTGAAGCCGTTTTTGAAACATCAAAAAAAAATTGGAAACAAATTATAAAATAAAGTGCCCCCTCCATTTGACCAATTTTGATGAAATGTTGGCTATCACATCTTTGGCATATACATACATCAAATACCCAGTTTGATCAAAATAGTTAAAGCCTTTTTTTAGTAAATAAAAAAAAAATACGTGAAAATGATACAAAATTTAATATATAAAGTCCCCCCTCCGGTTGATCAATTTTGATAAAATTTTTACAGTCGTATCTTGGGCATATTAATAGATCAAATATTCAGTTTAATCAAAATCGTTAGAGCCTTTTTGAGAAAATCGAAAAAAACTTAAAAGTTATTAAATAAAGTACCCCCTCCATTTGAGCAATTTTGATGAAATTTTCGCTGTGACATCACGGGCGTATACATACACTAAACACCCATTTTCAGGTTCGCACAGTTTATAGTTTTTGAGCTAGTCTGTTCTCACACACTCACACACACACACACTCCCGAAGAATTGCTATTCTTTCATCGGGCGGCTCCCCAGGTGGCGGATAGGGGAATTCTCACAAGATATGGTGGGTACCGGGGAAATAAAATACCCGGGGCTGACCAAAACTAGACTCAAACCCAGAAGCGACGGTTCCTACAATAGGCGGCGACCATGTCAGCGTCTGTTCCTCAGGTTAGAGGCAGCTGTATTACACCTGGCAGTAGGTATACAATGCACTTCCATTTGAATGGTAATTATGGAGGAGAAGGAAAATTTTGTTACGGTGCAGGGGGTAGGATCCCCAGTGCCGGCGTCTGACAGGAATGAGAAAGCGGGTTCCGAGACGTCGTTATCCAGTGACCGCAGTGCTGCAGTAGTTGATCACTTGGCTGCTGAAGCATCTAGTGCTTCAAGTGAAGAAAAAAGAAGAGAATTGTGGGCATGGCTCGTTGGTGAAATTCGTAAACACCATGCATACCGAGATTAAAGCTCATGCATGCATGATTCGCATGCTCTACGAGGCCATAACTAGAGAAGTAAAAAACCCAGAAGGACAGACAGCACCCGGAAACAGTTGCGAAACACAGACATCTTCGAGTTTGCGACTTCCTCAAGAGGACTCTAGCAGAGCGACATTGCCTAATATGCAATAAAGCAGAAACAAGAGGAAGACGAACAGAAGACGAAGGACACAAACCGGACAGGAAGAAGCAGAGGTACATATTCCTGCTGAAACTGATCCCCCAAGGAATGGGAGGTGGCAATTAGTGAAGGACAAGAAGATAAGAAAAAAGAAGAACTCTAAGCAGAACACACAAAATAGAACTCCACGGCCAGACGCCTTGATGGTTAAAGCAAAGGAGGGCTCGACCTACGCAGACATCCTGCGTACGATAAAAAGTGACCCCGAGCTTCAGGAAGTAGGAGAAAAGGTTCAAAAAATACGGAAGTGCCACACAGGAGGACTCATACTGGTTCTGGATAAAAATTCGCAGGATAAGACAGAATTAGTTTGTTCTGCTATAGCAAAGAAAATGGTCGACAAAGCAGAGGTCACTAGTAAGAGGGATTCTGTTGCTATTGAGCTAAAGGACCTTGATTAACTGGCTGACGCTAAGGAAGTGCACGAAGCCATCCGAAAACAAATCGATGGAGCAGGAAATATTGATATTTCCGTTGTAAAATCCCTTCGAAAGACCTATGGTGGCACACAGACAGCAGTGGTAATATTGCCTACCGATTTGGTAAGAAAAACGTTAGAAAAAGGCAGTATTCGAATAGTTTGGATAAATAGCCGCGTGAGAGAGAAGTTTTATCCCCGGAGATGCTTCCGATACATGGAGAGGTTGACTATTACCTCACCCAACTTCTCACCGGACATGGCTGCTTCAGAGCCTATCTAGCCAGATTCAAGCTAGAAAAGGAAGCTTTGTGCATTTGTGGCATCACAGACGAGACGGTGGAACACGTTTTCTTTTGTTGCAGGAGTTTAGCCAAAGACTCCTTCTCTTTCAACTTGATGTGATCCTGGGGAAGAAGTCAAACCCAGAAAACTTAGTTTCATTGATGCTGATCAACCTGGAGAATTGGAGGGCTGTTGCAGACTATGCCGCGGAAATCGGCAGGGCCCTTAGAGCCCAGGAGAGGAAAAGGAGAGGTCAAGCAATGGCATAATAAAGGAATAAAGAAGTAGGCACTTAGCCACTCGGCCCCCGTGAAGTAATGCCTGACAGCGGTTCCATGGGGTGGCATTGAAGAATAGGGAGGTGGTTTTTTAGTGAGTAGGAATTTCACACTGTTGTGGACTTAAAGTCGCACAGCGTCTTATGTAAGATTTTTCTCCTACCCAGAAAAAAAAAAAATAAAAAAAAAAATAAATAAATAAATAAAAAACACACACACAGACCATTTTGCAGGACTTGGTTATTTGGACTCAGGGGACCCCAAAACGTGTATTTCCGTTGAAAACCGGATTTCGAAATTTTTCACGATCGCAATACTTTCACTTACTATATATTTCATATATAGGTAAGTGAAAGTAAAAATTTGGTGCGTGCGCGCAACACACAACTTTCACTTACCAACTTACTTAGAATAGAGATTAATGTGTTTTTTTAATGCCACTTCTCAAAGTTAGACATTTTTCCACATTCATTTCTTATTTTTGTTTTCATTTGCTCTATAAAAAACACTAATTTCTTTTTCCCTTCTTTTTCTTCTTTCCCTATTTAAGCCCCCTCAGAACATTTTAATAATGATAAAGCTTACCTGATATTAAAGAACAATTAAGTTTCATTAAACATGAAGAATTTGATAAAAATCGTTGAAGCCGTTTTTGAGATAATCGAAAAAAAGGTAAAAATTGGAATGAAAAGGTATGAAATAAAGTGCCCCCTCTGTTTGACCAGTTTTAATGAAATGTTGGCTATCAAATCTTTGGCATATACATACATCAAATACCCAGTTTGATCAAAATCGTTAAAACCGTTTTTGAGTAAATAAAAAAAACACCTGAAAATGATACAAAATTTATTAAGTAAAGTCCCCTCTCCTATTGATCTATTTTGATGAAAGTTTTGCTGTCACATCTCGGGCATATACATACACTAGATACCCAATTTCAGATTCGCACGGTTTATAGTTTTTGAGTTAGTTCGTTCACACACATACACAGACCATTTCGCAGGACTTGGTTATTTGGACTCAGGGGACCCCAATACGTGTATTTACGTTGAAAACCGGAAGTCGAAATTTTTCACGATCGCAATACTTCCACTTACTATATATTTCATAAATAGGTAAGTGAAAGTAAAAAAAATAATTTAATAGTTTATAAGTTAGTTTTCATCATAAATTAATCTATGACCTTCCTTATTTCAGAATTCACTATTGGTTTGATGGCTGCACAGTGCTTTGTGTTTTTGATCGCTGGTGTTGAAACTTCTAGTTCTGTTCTGAGTTTTTGCCTATATGAATTAGCTGTCAACCAAGATATCCAGAGGAGAGTGAAGAAAGAAATTGATGAAGTAATTGACAAACATGGAGGACTTACATACCAAGCAGTCCATGAAATGGAGTATTTGGAGATGGTTATGTCAGGTAAATTTAAAACATTTGATATTGCTCGATTTGATGTTACAAATATGATTATAAAAGTATTTTTCATAGAAATCTGGGTGCAATATAAGTTTAATGAGAAAGGACAAAAAATTATTCCAATTATTATTCAAACGATAAAGAAAACCAGATAGAATTCTGAATGCCCTGTGCACATAATTATATAATGTTTTAATATGCATTTCCCTGTTACAAGTTCAGTGTTTCACAAAATTAACATAAGATGATGTTTAAGAACTTTTTATTATCCAGAGTGAAGCTACATATTACATAATATGGAATAGACAGCATAATGGAAGAGACCCTATTGATCAGTGTTGCTATAAGCATTTATTAACAATATAATATATTTACAAAACACATTTAAATGATTATTCAACACTAAATAATTATATCCCTCAACATTCCCTACCTATATCAATCTTCAAACAAAATAATTTTTCATAGGCTATCAATTTTAACAAGATTATTTGCTGCTTTAGTAATTTTCCCGAAAAGTTTAACAAATCAGTCTCCGTTTTGTGGTTTGTTTTGAATTTAGGTAGTTCTAACCTAAAGTAAAGCTAAATAAATGGTTTAAGTAAAAGCGCAAGTATAAGTATTGGTAATGTAGGGAATGTATGTCAATAAGTGGAGGCTTCCATTAAATCAAGATCCCTCTCACTTTTACAATTAAGAAATACTGAGCACTTTCTTTATTTTTTATCCTTTAGAAAATATTATCTGATAAATTGTTAATTTATTTTATAAACAATTACCACTTATTGCTATGTATATTACATTACCTCTTTTGTATATAGATCTATTCAAACAGAATTTTTTTCTTTTTAGAAACAATGAGGAAATATCCAACCGTACCATTTTTAATGAGGTATTGCACAAAATCTATCACTACTCCATTTGGTTACAAAATAGAGGCAGGTGACACTATTATAATTCCTGTTTGGTCATTACACCATGATCCAGAATATTTTCCAAATCCAGAGAAATTTGATCCAGAACGATTTTCTGCAGAGAAGATAGATTCAATCAAACCACATACTTATCTTCCTTTTGGCGAAGGGCCAAGAATGTGTATAGGTAAGTATAGTAACTGGCCACTTAGCGTAAAGCAAATACAACAATTTTAATAATAAACTCTTTTTTCAGGTATGAGATTTGGACAACTTCAAACTAAAGTGGGCCTTATTGCTCTTCTAAGGAAGTGTCGGGTAGAACCTTCTGCAGCTACTGATATACCTCTAATAATTGGCACTTCCCCTATGATAACGGTTCCAAAGAATCCAATAGTGCTCAAATTAGTACACTATTCTTGAACTGTAACATGGCTACACTGTTATTTAGTGATGTTAAAATAAGAGTAAAATTAATTTAATCAAGTTCAAAATAAATTATATATATTCTTATTAATCTAAAGTATTCAATATATTCTTCCATTCTAAATATAAATAATTATAAATAATTCTTCCATTCTAAATATAAATAATTCATATGTTGTATTATAATTAAAACTTTTTATGAAATTCTAATTGTATTTTTTTTATTTTCAATAGCATCATAAGTATTCTGTCAATGTTACCAAAATTTAACCAACCTAACTTATTATTAACCATTTTTTAATCAGAAACACGGTTTTGACCCACATTGTTGACAAATACTTCCTTTATGGACTCCAGATATAGAAAAGGCAGCTAATTTGATATTGAACTTTTATTTAGAGTAGTCTAGTCTATTTTAGATAGGTAGATAATAAAAAGTGGCAAAATAGGACCTGCAATAGCAAGTTTTCTTCTTCGATGGCGCTACAAGTCATGATGAGTCAGGGCCTCCGGCAGTTGGAGCCTCCAGTCTTCTCTGTTTCGAGAAGCTGCTCTCCAATTTCTAATGCCAAGCATTTTGTCGGCATCTACTCCCACACAATCTAAAAAGAGCAGGGGAAGACCTCCCCTGAGAATTTTTGTTACATCATCATCATTTAGTTGAGTAATGTATCCAGCCCTTCACAAGAGACCAACCTTTATTAAGTTAACGACATCGGGCTCATTATATAAACTCATAACCTAAGCATATTTTTCAATCTCCATGCGCCCCCGCTAGCAAGTCTTGGGTCTCTATAAATCTATAAACAAAAAATAAAAAAATAAAAATATAAAAAAAATAATGTGCCCAGAGTTTTGAATATTACTATTTCACGCCTTAAAATACCTCAAGAAGATTTAAAGGGAGTGGATAATTGAATATCGTAAAACATGATCTTAAAATTCAAGTTAAGACTAGTTTCCTGTGACTGAGGTCGACCATCTAATTCTCACAAACTGCAGGAAAGTTGTCAATGTCAAATCAAAGATTAAAAAAAAATGAATAAAGACAAAAACTAAATGATTTCACTTTATACATATATATATATATATACATGTACTTTATACATATATATATGTACGTCCGTTTCCAGGGTACTACAGGGTACCGTTTCCATGTACAAAAAAAAAAAAAAATTGAAGACAAAAACTAAATGATTTCTCTTTATATATATATATATATATATATACACACATGACTTCACTCATAAGTTACAACTAAACTAGTGAGTGCGGTGGTGCCTGGAAGGGATGGTAAGTACAGTGTACAGAAGTAACTTCTGGATACTTAGTTAGCTCTATACTCTATGGTGGTAAATTTGATGTGCTATCAAATATTTCAAGGGGGCACATTTTTAAATGTTATGAATTTTGTTTTTACCAATTCATGAATTTAGGACGGAACTATATTTTTGGGGGTTTTAATTTGGAGGAACTTTTAAATTAGGCAACAAGGGGCAAACACGGAATTGAACACAGCAAACTTAGTTGCATTTAAACAGCAATTTACATAATTATAACAATAACTTGCAATATTTATAAGAAAATTGTAATAAAATATCATAGGAAGGTAGTGGAAATCCCTTCATCCTAGGATCTGGTGAACATAAATGAAGTTCATTGAACTAGAAATATTCCTTTTTACTGGAAATTACTGTCAAATCCAAATCATAATCTATTGTCTATTAAAGCAGAAGATATTCCGGTTATTGGTAAAAGAAGTAGAGAAAAATAAGCTCCTTTGCTAATGTTTTGTAAAAAGTAAAACCAAATCTAAAAATGCTTTCTAAACAAGCCTAATTTCAAATTTTCGCTTTGAAAAATATTAGTCAAAACACATTTCGAGACCGGCAAAGTAGAAAATAGCGAAATCTGACATATCAACTTTAGGCAAATAACCACAGAAATATAAGACCTATAAATATATGATAAATATGGTTCTATTTTAATGACTTCCAGATATTTGTATAATAGTCAACATTCATATCGATGTTGATTATAGGAGAGTAGTATTAATCTGGAAGTAGGTTAGTATTAATCTGGCTTGGCAGATTATCTTTAATATTCTGTCACAGATCGTCTCGTGGGCTGAGAGATTATCCTGGGGTTAAATCAGCGTCTATAAAGTGGGAACCCTTAATTTAAAAATTAAGGAGAAGCAAACCTGGTGGTTTAATATTAATTTAGAACCCTTAATTTTCACGACATACTCTCAATTACTATATACAATCTAAACTTTTTAGATTAATTTAAAAAATATTATTTATTAATAAACAGTTGGAGTATTGGAGTATTTATTAATGAAATTGTTAAAGTATTTATAGTATTTATTAATAAATTTCATAATTTTTTATCATAACTAAAATCCATGATATGTTTTTAGATATGCATGAATAAAATATAACACGATATGGTCCAGTCCAAAAGTTAAATAAATAATAAATGAGTTTTTTTGTGGAGTTTCATGGTTTCTGAAATTCCAGAAACTCATGGAAGTTTTTTTTTTTCTACAGAATAATTTCAGCATCAAAGTAAAACCATTTCCTTCCATTTTATTAATGCAAATACCCTGCAAATGACTTGGACACAACTTATATATATTCAGAATTCTTTTTAGTAACTGAAAACATTTCCAAGATTTTAAATAACTAATTTCCACAATGCCATTTAATGAACTGTAAAACAGGCATGGAATTAATGTTGATATTTTTTTTATTTTGATGTCATGAAATATGTTTTAACTAATTGTACACTAAAAAATGAATCTTGATTTCATATTTGTGGCATATGCTAGCATGTTCTTGCTTGTTGATGTTCTAATTTTTTCAGTTTTCTACCTTTTGTTTTGTCACATGAATTAATAAAAGTCTTTTCAGGATGCTTTTATGTTGTATGAAAACGGTTTGAACTGCTAATAAAAATTGTCCCGTTTAACAAAACTCTGCTGTGCTTCTCAAAACCTCTAATTTCTGTCCCTTGCCTTAAGTTCTGATCAGCTCTATGTCTCGGGAGAAAAAATTATGAGCCCGATGCTCCCAAAGCCAAATAGAAGGGCTGCTTCCTCAGAGCTGTCTGGCCAGCTCCCCCACTGCTTCACAGCATAGATGGAAATGTGCGGCTACTGACCTGAGACAGTGCTTGCCTAAGATGTAATAGCACCCATTCAGGCTGCAGTCGGGACCCCTCCTCCTTTACCAGGTCTTGGGACCTGCAGTCTCCCTCGAGAGGAAAGTTGGCAAAGTTATCTTTCTTTAATCTGAATTTAATAAAATTGACTTATCAGAAATAAAATATTCTAGGCCACCCATTCTCAGGATTTTTTTCATGAACCTAATCTAGGATATGTACACATTGTGATAAAAATCATTTCTTTATCCGGAAATAATAAGAAGTATTAATTTTTACCATTCAATTAAATTTAACCTCAAAAATACATTAAGGAATAAAATCTGACGAAATTGATACTAATATTAAATAAAATATGACCAAAACTGGTCATACCAACTATAAATAAAAACCAAAACTATTTTGATTACAAGTTCAGACCTTAGCTCGATTTATCCATCAAATTAAAGTCATCATTTCAGCATGACCACAGAAAATGAATATATTGCAAAGAGTAATATTTGTCAGCACCGATGAGGTGAGGGCAAGGGATATTTGATTATTATCATTCCTCTGTCTGAAAGGTTTTTCGTCAAACTGGGAGCGTCTGACTCTCTTTTTTATTTTTTTCATTTATTCGATTTTCTACAGGTTTATAAATCTTGATGATTTTTGGTGAGATTCAAGTATTGTGGTAAATTCGGCATATAAATCGGATAGTGATTTTAGATCTATAAATTTTGACACAAAAGAAACAAACTAAGCGCCTGCTGCTCAAAAAGGCAACTGCTATTTAATATGCGCCTGCAATTCCCTTACATTTCTGCATTGCCTTACTGGGGTTCTACTGCTTGACACTGTCCATGTTGCGGGCTAGACAATGCATTAATCATCATATATATTATTTCTTCAAGGCCTTTTTTTTTTTTGTCGGTAAACCATAACTTCCTTATTAGTTCATAAAATTTCATCAATGAGGCATCATTTTAATGCTTTCCTTAACCGCTACACCGGAAAAATATAAAATAATCTCTCATTTCGCCTTGGATTGCGAGTTATAAGCGCAAAATCGCGGTTTTTGCAAGAAAATGGTAGTAGAGGTTTCTAAATGGTGTCAATCTTTTCTGGTTTCCAAGGAGAAAATTTTCGGTCATATACATTTTTTCGATTAACCCCTTCGTTTGCGAGTTGTAAGCGAAAAACTGCAATTCTCAGAGAAAATGGTCGCAAGTCTTTTTCGAAAATATTATTTTTTTCAGTTTGTCGAGACGAACATTTTTTTACCGACTGTCGCCGTCGTTTGCGAGTTTTAAGGAACAACATGCGACTTCAGACAGTAGAATCGGCGGACTCGCTTTCCGCGAAACCTCCATGTGTACGAGCAGTCCTGGCCACGCGTTGCTGTGGCACAGTAGCTATACCTAAAGTGTTGAATCAATTATATTATTTTTGATACATTCAAATCAAAATTCACCGATGATGATAATCTAAATACCGATGATGATAATCTAAATAGAATTTTACGCCAAATTTAAAATTGTTTGGTAAAGAATTTAGAAGGGTTAAAGTTTTTATTTTTTACATCTCATATTTGACTATAAATAAATATAAATATAAATAACACACATGTAAAAGGAACTAATAAAGAATATTATTGGAATAGGGCTTACTGCAATCACAATAGACAGTAAGCAAAAATGTATAAAATTAATTTTTTGCGATAATAAATATCAATTATTTATTTTTATTTATTTATGTCACATGTTTTAAATTTGCTATCTGCAAAAAGTTTTTTGCATTGAGCAAATCTGTGATCTACACGTATGTGTGATAGATACATTGGCGTTGGTTATACCAATAAGTCCCTAGGCCATCGCCTCAACAATCGTCGGGGTGGATTGTGTGGATTTGTGGTGGATTTAAGTGTTTCTGCTAGTGGGTTCATGTTGAAAGTTAGTCTTTGATGGAAGTTATTGTAGTATAGTGGGGCTGTACCGATTACTGTTGGGATGTTAAGGTCCTTGTGTATTAAGTCATTAGTCACGTAGAACGGTGCATCTACTATCCTACTTAACACTTTCGATTGAAAGGATTGGATCCTTTGGATATTTGAGGGCCCCATAACTCTATCCCGTATGTCCAAATGGGTCTAATGAGCATGTTGTATATTGTAAGTCTGTTGGTTAGGGATAATTTAGAGCGTCTGTCAAGTAATCTTGATAATAGTCCATATCGTTTGTTTCGTTGCTTTCTGATTAGTGTGATGTGGGTCTGTTCCATGTCAGTCTTTTGTCCAGGTGAAGTCCCAAGTATCGTACTTCCTAGGAAGTAGGAATGGGAACATCATTGAAATATACCTGTGGACGCAGCCCCTGATTAAGAGTAAAAACTATAAATACGCTTTTTAATTCGTTCATTTTTACTCTCCATCTTTTTGCCCATGCAGAAATATCATCTAAATGATTTTGGAGAGTCGAACACGCAATGTATGGGTTTTTGTGGGATGTGAGGAGTGCTGTGTCGTCTGCAAATGTAGCCTTACAGACTGACATTTTACTATAGGGTCATTCCATGTCAAATCAACACAATTTTGGGAGATTTTCAGACTCGATCTCTCAGATTTTCATGATTTTTGTTATACAGCAATAAATCATAGACTTATGAAAAAATACCTAATTTCAGTTATGTAGCACAATTATTTTTGAAGTTATTAATTTTTAAAGATTTAAATTTTTATGAAAAAATTTCAGGTTTTGCTACCTTTAGATGCCTATAGACTGTCAACCAGCGGTGATATAAACCTAGGAGTGGTCTCATTTTAAAGCTGTTGAATGGGGCTTTAATATGATATGCCACAAGATAGGGGTTACAATTTCAAAAAATTGAAACTTTAATCTAAATTTTGAAATTTAAATTTCTCAAAAAGTGGCAATTTTAAAAATTTCAAAAAATTATCAAAAATAGTTTGCAATGACTTAGTCCAAACAGCAAAATTTTATCATGGAATCTCAATGGGATCAGGAGGTACAGAGCTTCAGAAATACACATGTTTTGAAAATAATGTACCAAATTAGTAAAAAAAAAATTTTTAATTTCCTATTTTGCTATGCAGTGTGTATAGCTTGACAACAGTTGTATTGTACCTCTAGTGCGCATGCACGTAAACTGACGTCAGATCCCAGCCAATGAAATGCCATTATAACCGTGATTATAACCAAACTTGTCTGCTTTGTTTATACTTTACCGCTTTTTATTTTTGTATTGTTCTAAAATGGAAAATCCTTCTACTAGTCGGAGTACTCCAAAAAAGAGCGTGACAAAGAAAGTTATAAAAAGGCAAGCCAGGGAAATAATATTTCGTGTTCACGAATATTTAGTGAAAAATAAAAATGACTATAATTTAAACTATAATGTTATGAACTCTGTATGTGAAATAACTGGATATTCGAGATCTTCAATAAGCAATATAGTGAAAGAAGGAAGAAAAATGCTTCTAGAGGATGGTGAATTAAAGTTTAGTACACCAAAATCTAGAGGTAAGTCAAAAATTAATAAGAAGAAAAATCCATCATTTTTATGTCATCAAAAAGCAGTGTCCCACAATAAAGAAATTACTATTATCTTTGAAGTTTGATGGTGAGGTAGACTGCATCAGGGAGTACCTTAGAAGAAAATTAAAGACAATAGGTTATAAATGGAAGAAGTGTCGGAGTAATAGAAAAATATTATGCGAAAAACAGGAAATAGCTGCATGGAGGATAAGGTACCTTCGAGAAATAAGAAATTTTAGAAAAGCAAATAGATGCATAATTTACCTAGATGAAACTTATCTCCATGCAACACATACGGTGCAAACTTGTTGGCAAAGTCCAGATGAAATGGGTGCAACAGCTAATATTTCTAAAGGACCGAGGCTAATAATTGTTCATGCTGGAGGTGAGTGTGGTTTTATTCCTGGTGCATTACTAATATTTAAATTCAAAGTAAAAAATCAGGATTACCATGGAGACAAGAATACTGAAAATTTTTTGAAGTGGTTTAAAGAAAAATTGATTCCAAATCTTCCTCCAAATAGTGTCGTTGTAATGGATAATGCCTGTTATCATTGCAAAGTAAAAAATAAAAAACCTAATAGTGCAAATTTAAAAAGGAAAATATTAGAATGGCTTGTAGAGCAGGGAATACCACACAATTCTGACATGAGGAAACCTGAATTATTAAATTTGTGTAAAGACTATTATATTAAAAAAATCTGGTGCGTCCGCGCAACACACAACTTTCACTTACCAACTTACTTAGATTAGAAATTAATGCGTTTTGTTAATTGCCACTTCTCAAATGAACAGAACAGTTTAATTATAACGCATTGGTTTGTCATTAAAGGCGTACGGCGCATGCGTGAGCTCAAGGTGTTTTATGAGTTGACGGAATATTTTTCTTTTTTTCTCCTGTATATGTTTACTTGATTTTCTTCATATATCATATTTAGCCGTTTCTTATTTTTAAGCGTGATGAGAGACAGATAATTTCCCAATATAAACTAAAACAAAGGTACTTTACAGAAAAACAAAAAAAGCCCCTTCCCCATTTAAGCCCCCTCAGGACATTTTAATAATAATAAAGCTTACCTGATATTAAATAACAACTAATTTTCATTAAACATAACGAATTTGATAAAAATCGTTAAAGCCGTTTTTGAGATAATCGATCAAAAAGGTAAAAATTGGACAAAATTTATTAAGTAAAGTCCCCCCTCCTGTAGATCAATTTTGATGAAATTTTTACAGTCATATCTCGGGCATATAAATACATCAAATACCAAGTTTGATCAAAATCGTTAAAACCGTTATTGAGTAAATACAAAAAACACGTGAAAATGATACAAAATTTATTAAGTAAAGTCCCCCCTCCGGTTGATCAATTTTGATGAAATTTTTACAGTCATATCTCGGGCATATCAATAGATCAAATACTTAGTTTAATCAAAATCGTTAGAGCCGTTTTTGAAAAAATCGAAAAAAAACTTAAAAAGTTATTAAGTAAAGTACCCCCTCCCTTTGAGCAAATTTGATGAAATTTTTGCTGTCACATTGCGGGCATATACATACTCTAAATACCCAATTTCAGGTTCGCACGGTTTATAGTTTTTGAGCTAGTCTGTTCACACACACACACACACACACACACAGACACACACACACACAGACCATTTCGCGGGACTTGGTTATTTTGACTCAGGGGACCCCAAAACGTGTATTTCCGTTGAAAACCGGAAGTCGAAAATTTTCACGATCGCAATACTTCCACTTACTATATATTTCATATATAGGTAAGTGAAAGTAAAAAATTATATTGTGGAAGAAATACTGAATGAATTAGGCCATGATTTGTTATATTTGCCTCCATATCACCCAGAGTTAAATCCTATTGAACTTGTATGGGGTGATATAAAAAATAAAATAGCTAGTGAATGCCTATCAACTTCACTTAATGAAAAGCGTTCCTATTGTGAGTCAGTTTTTAATAGCTTCTCTGATGAAAAATGGAAAGCCTGTTGTGAGCATGTAAAGAAGGTTGAAGTAGACTATTGGGAAAAGGATTTTATTATTGATGAAGAAATGGATAAGATCATTGTTAACCTTGTTGGTAGCAGCTCATCAAGTTCTGAAAATGACAGGATATCAGATGAAAGTGACAGTGATTAATTTTTATCAGGCTTTAATGGATTTATTATTTATTTTTTAATAATATTAAATTAAATGATATTAAATATTTAAAAATAAATTATTATTTCTTAAATATCATAGAGCTATTTATTATATATATATTATATAAAATTTAAATATATTATATATTATTTATTTATTATATAGAGCCATTTATGAGAGATATTGGCACCTTTTGATTTGATATAAAAATTAAAATAATTATAAAACTTTTTTTAGAACTGCAATGTTGTTTTAAAATAATATATTCAGAACTACTTGTTAGACATATAATATCTACAACAATTAAATTACTTCTTTTCATTTTACAATGGCATCTATTAACAATAAAGAGTATTTCTCATTTTGAATACCCATTGTTTACAGTAAATGGTAACCTAACCTGACACATTTTATATTTGACAGTGGGTGGAGCTTAATTAAACTCCTCCCTCAAGTACAAAGCAATTGTTGTCAACCTATAGGACACTATGAAATTAATAAAATACAATTATTACTTTTAAGTACCACATTTGTAAACCCCTATTGTAACATTAAACTATGGTGACACTTAGTGGTTGATGTTATGGATAAAGATGAAGATTCCAGTAAAGTGCAAGTTACATTCCTCCATCCTTCAGGTCTGTCACCCTCATTTATATATCCCACTCCACCTGATACACTGTGGATACCTTTTGCAGATATGATATGTAAAGTAAAACCCACCACAGAAACTAACCGAACATACAGTTTACCAAACAGTGAAGTGAACAACAAATGTGTGGGTATCTTCCACCGATTGAAGTCTCGATCAACAGATCCCATAATAGAATTTTTCAATGATAGAAAAATTCTATCATGGGATCTCGATGGGATCAGATGATACAGGGCTTCAGAAATAAATGTTTTGTGAAAAATACCAGAATCAGTATAGTTTCTGAATATTTTAAATAGTTTATTGAATGAAACAAGCAACACATTACAATTAAACAAGCAGTGGCTATTATTTTCACATTTTTTTAATACAGGAAAGTTCATACAGACACTTGTGACAATCTAATATTATGAGTAAAGTTAACAAATCTGTTCATCGAGACTTCAATCGGTGGAAGATACCCACACATTTGTTGTTCACTTCATTTTTTGGTAAACTGTATGTTCGGTTACTTTCTGTGGTGGGTTTTACTTTACATATCATATCTGCAAAAGGTATCCACAGTGTATCTGGTGGAGTTGGATATATAAATGAGGGTGACAGACCTGAAGGATGGAGGAATGTAACTTGCACTTTACTGGAATCTTCATCTTTATCCACAACATAACTCAACCACTAAGTGTCACCATTGTTTAATGTTACATACCCACCAACATCTGCTGTATGTCCTTAATAACTGGAAATACTCTGAAACAACTGCAGAAGAAAATAAATTCACATTAAATTTGGTTCCACAGTTGAGAGGTATGTAGACATGAAATCTCTGGGTGCCTGATATAGTTACCACTGTATTGCAGCGATTGGCCAGTTGTTCTTCAGCTTTATTCTATTCTTCAATGTTAATAAACACAAAGGCTATGTTAGATATGATCTGATGTGACCATTCAAGCAGGTGCCTTGCATCCATAATTTAGTCCTTGTAGGCTTGCCTTGGCTGCTAACCTGAAGTGGTCAGGAAATGGGTTGTGTTCTAAAGATAAAATATCATAGGAACTGCCAAATGAATTTCCTACAAGCAAATGAATAACTCAGATGCTACACTGCCTATAAATGTGTAATGTACCTTGTGAAAAAAGGGTATTTCCCTCGACTTGTAGGCTTCAGCTTCAGTTTTCTATTAAGGAGGGGTTTCCAAATGTGTTACTATAAAGTAATCATTGTATTTTATTAATTTAATAGTGTCCTACATACTGCATAGCAAAATAGGAAATTAAAATTATTTTTTTTAATAATTTGGTATATTATTTCCAAAACTTGTGTATTTCTGAAGCCCTGTACCTCCTGATCCCATTGAGATCCCATGATAAAATTTTGCTGTTTAGATTAAGTCATTGCAAACTATTTTTGATAATTTTTTGAAATTTTTAAAATTGCCACGTTTTGAGAAATGTAAATTTCAAAATTTAGATTAAAATTTCAATTTTTCGAAATTGTAACCCCTGTCTTGTGGCATACCATATTAAAACCCCATTCAACAGCTTTAAAATGAGACCACTCCTAGGTTTATATCACCGCTGGTTGACAGTCTATAGGCATCTAAAGGTAGCAAAACCTGAAATTTTTTTCATAAAAATTTAAATCTTTAAAAATTAATAACTTCAAAAATAATTGTGCTACATAACTGAAATTAGGTATTTTTTCATAAGTCTATGATTAATTGTTATATAACAAAAATCATGAAAATCTGAGAGATCAAGTCTGAATCAGTGTGTTGATTTGACATAGAATGACCCTATAGATAGAGTATAGACCGGATCGTACAGCTTCACGCTGGTTTTACCTATGATGCAGTCAAGGAGATGACCTATCTTGATATGGTAATCTCAGGTTAGCAAAGATTTATTTTTTTTATTGATTTTACATTTTCGTTGCTATATAAAATGATTTATTGCTATAAGAAACAAATATTAATTGATTTTACTAGCTTGTACATGAAATATATAGAGAGGAAAAGTATTGCGATACTGAACAATTTCGACTTTCGGTTTTCAACGAAGATAGGTACACGTTACACATCTCGCGAAATGGTCTGGGTCTGTGTGTGTGAGTGATCAGACTAGTTCCAAAATGATTTTTCACAAATAAACTGATAAGGTATAATATGCCCGTTATCTGACAGTAAAAGTAGCAAAGTTAACGTAGGAAATACTTTATTACAACGTCTTTTCTACTCTTTACAATTTCATAAAAAATACTCAAACGATTATGATGTTTAATCCAAATAAATAATTTTTCTTTTATATAAATAAAATTTATGAAAACAATTTTCGGTAAGTTTTTAGTCCCTTCAGTAAATGGAACCAAATTCATTCTTGGTTCACCACTGTATGAAGTACTGACGACAGTACCAATTTTCCAATAGAATAAAAAATCAATTCAAAGTCATTGAGGAAAATATCCCCCTCCCTCCCATCACCGCCTAAATACATCGTATCAGCCCTTTCCATGGCACTTATTTACGTTATGTTAAAAACATTGTCTACTTTAGTTAAAGACAAGAGTGTGGTTCTTAAAAGTTGTCAGATAAGATGTCTGTCCAGATTTTTTAATAACGTTTTCAACCGTCTCAGTATCCTAAATTCAGATGTTGATGAGTTGACGATCATGTAGTCCTATTAGGTAAGATTAAGAATTTTCTGTGAATTAAAAGCACTTTACCATATCATAAAGTAAATACAAGGCCGTATCAATCAAAAATGTTGCAATCGGATTCATGAGTAGAGATATAGCAATATTAAAATTCGTATGAAAACATTTTTCAAACAATTTGATTGTAATTAGAAATGAAAGTCTGTTGGCTTAAAGATACTAATTTTTCTCTGATTATATTGGTACAGTCAGGATAACCTTGCCGTTTTAGGGAAATTTTATTTGAGGGAAGGATTTTTTTTTTTTTCAGTCTAAGTATATGTAGCGCTGGTTATCTAGCGAATCTGATTGGTATTGCAAAATACATTGTTGCCAAGAATAAATAAAGTTGCATAAGTGCGAGAATAAGATGGGCGTCAATAATTATTAACAATACCTCTTTTACGTCAATAAATGTCAGTAGATGTGTATAGAAACCATGCCATGTTTCAAGAGTCTAGGATGCCATCCAATTTTGTAATTAATTTAAAGAATGAATATTCACTCAAGGACTAATGATATATTTGAGTTTAATAAAAATTTATTATGCTGCCTTATCCCCTTCGGAGTGAAAACAAATTAAAGTAAACGAAATAAGGACTATCCCCACACCACTAAATAAACCTCCCTTTTTTAAACCATTGATAATCCTCGTCTTTCAGTCTAAACCTATGAGTGTACAAACAATATAATTTTGAACAGTCAGATAATATTGCGTAGGTGGGAGACTCTTTGATAGATAAAGGTTGCTAGGCCACACCATAAGATGTGAGGATGTACATTTTCAAAAGTCGCACGAATTACGATGCACTCCTAATTTAACGATGATTATGTATTTTTTTTTCAGAAAACATGAGGAAATACCCAACACTGCCGGCCATGGTGAGGCTTTGCACAAACTCCGTGACGATGCCCAATGAAGATGTAATTGAAAAAGGGACATTCATTTACATAGCGGTTTGGTCTTTGCATCACAATCCCGATTATTTTCCGAAACCGGACAAATTCAACCCTGAAAGATTTTCTGAAGAGAATAAGCACGCCATCAATCCATTTTCATACTTACCGTTTGTTGAAGGACCAAGATTTTGTATTGGCACGTATTAATTTTAGTAGGATTCATCAAAGACTTCCACAAAAAGGAATTGGTATGCTAGTATTTTTTTTTACTTTCACTTACCTATATATGAAACTAGCAGACCCGGCCACGCGTTGGCTCAGTAGTTATATCCTAATATTTTTAAACAAATACAGTGATACCAATATTCATTGATAAAGATGAAAACCTTTCAGCTAATCAAAATCCAACGTGATTGAGAATAGAGCATTACACCATTTAAAAGTTATCACTTTTATATGGTGTAATGCCGTCCGTATTATCACTAATGAAAATTAAAACTTTTATATAAGAATAAAAAAAAATTATTTTACTTTTGAGAGTAAATGGGTCGTTTTAAAATTATAGGTTATTTTGATCTATACTTTTTTCAAGAAAAAATCTCTCTTTTTCGGCGGGATTTTTTTATTAAGTGCCTCTATATCGGTCTCTTAACTAGCCATAAAAGCACACACACACTTCAGTGGATATTTTGGGATATACAGTAAAAAAGAAAAGAAGAAAAACGAGATCTATTTACTAACTAGCAGACCCGGCCACGCGTTGCTGTGGCTCAGTAGTTATATCCTAATATTTTTAAACAAATACAGTACAACCAATATTCATTGATAAAGACGAAAACCTTTCAGCTAATCAAAATCCAACATGATTGAGAATAGAGCATTACACCATTTAAAAGTATTTGGTAAAGAATATAGGAAAGTTAAAGTTTTTATTTTTTACATCTCATATTTCAATGTAGTTTGATTAAAAAGGAGCTGATTGTGTTTACGACTCACAGAGCTGCCAACACTCTCGCCCTTTTTTGATGGATCGGTATAAACTAACTCGAAATGGCTATATTTTTCCACTGATTTTAAAAAGGATGACTGAAGTAAGTTTTGGTAACCTCAGCCATTGATCTATTGATTATTGGCCTAACAATACTTCAACTTGGTATTGTTAGTTTAACAACGGGTTTAATTTTGCTCAGGGTCATGCCAATCTTGGTTAACGCGTCATATATGTCCTTTTGATAGGCGTTTTTCTCAATTTCTTGAAGACCTCGATTTTCCGACCCTTCGGCAAATAAGGGTTCGGTAGGAGGTTTGGTGTGTTGAAGCTTTTAATTTAGCAATATATTTGAGTGATAAGAAATCTCTTCTTAAAGAGGTTTTTACATAATACAATTAAGAATTTTTATTTATTTAAGTACTAATTCGTTCAAAATGTTTTGGGTTAACCTGTTTTGTTTATTTAACACAAACCAAAGATTTGATGGTTTCCACACACGTGAGCAGGCGATGCCCATTTCCCACGTGAGTTATGCCATTGCCCATGGGAAAAACACGGATTTTTTAAAGTCCAAGTGGACATTGTTTGCCCTTGGGATTTGTTTATGGTCATGGCAACAGCCAAACGAATAGGATATTGAAGCCTTTTAAATTTTATTAAAAATTCTGACTGTTCCAGGGGAACAGGTGGCAATAGGACGATATCTCCTGTAAACCTTCCAGGCAACATTTTTGCTTCAATAACATTTCCTGTGATCCTTTTAATGACCAAACGTGTACCGTTGCACAATTGAGGTGGATTTAAGTTACGAAGAAGAATGAACGGTGAGCAAATCTTCAACTGGAGATTGTTTGGGTGTATATCCAGGGAATTAAAATATTCAGATGGGAAATTTACGGCTTCGTTTACATCAAGAACATCGTCAATTGATTTTGGAAGTTTATTTCATCGAAATCAACATTTTTTGCTGCCAAAATAGCACGACTACCCAGCCAATTATAGTCCAAATAATTGTTCAAAATTTTAGGAAAGACACTTTATATTTCGTAGACAGTTCATTTTTCGTCTCTACAACAGTTCAGAAATTTTCTGGTAATTTGATAAATTTTGAATTTCGATGCAGCTCTATTTCACCGTTTCCAATATACAGCAATTGTTTAGAAAATATATCTGCCGATGGATCATTTTGCAGTAGTACTCTCATATTTATGGTGGATAAATCTGAAACTTGCGGTTACCCTTATTACAATTATTTCTGTTCAGTAGAGGTGTAATAATCATAAGGTAAAATTTAAAAAATGCCGCGATTTGTAATCCTTTCTTAATCAACAATCATTTAAAGATAAGTAAAAAATTGTATTCTGGTGAAATTAACAACGAAATATCATTCCCAATAATAGCCTACTTTAAATTAAAGAAAGGATTAAAATATTTCCTGAGATTTCTTAAATTTTACATATGAAGATAATTACAACTCTGCTGAAAAGGAAGTAACAGCCTCTATTCGATTGGGATTAAATTTTCTCAACTTTAAATTATTGTTGATAAAGGAGGAATTACAAATTTTCACTGACATTTTTTAAATTTCCCATTTTAGAGCACGGGATAAAAATAATAAAAACGTTTGGTAAAATAAAAAAACACTGTATTTAAATAATAATAACAAAACGAATAATGAAAATAAAGAAAATTCTGTTAAATAAATCAACTGAAAATATAATATTAAAGTCTTAATTATGCAGTTCTTTAGCAAATCACAAAGTATCAGACAACACCTAATCAAAACACACTCAGGGAGGTTGCATGTCTGGTTACCGGCAGTGTAGCCAGTAATTTTCACAACTTTTTGGCAACACTGACTCCCCAAGTCAGGTTTCTATTAGGTTACACCTGTGACAGTACAGTGAACAAAAAAAATATTTGAACGCCCAACAATTAGTAAATTTATTTTCTGATAAAAGTTTATAAATAATTTGAACAATATATATAAATAAGCAATGAAAAATTATGGTATTTTTTCAATATAAAAATGTAAGTAGTCCTAACAAAATTATAAAAATAAATAAATTGCTAATTTCAATAGACAAAAAAATATTTGAACACTTCATCATCATTACAAAAAAGTCATTCAATATTTCGTGTGGAGTCCTTTTACCTCAATAACAGCCTGTAGCCTTCTAGGCATTGATTGGACAAGATTCTGGGTGGTTTCTTTGGATATTTTCTCCCCTTCTTCGAGAAGGATGGCATTAAACTCAATATGGTTAGAAAACTTCCTTTTTCTGACTTGTAAATCCAAAATATTCCACAGATTTTCTATTGGGTTCAAATCCGGTGACTGGGGAGGTGTAACAACACTTCGTGGAGCATTGTATAATAGCCATTCACGGGTAATATTGGCCGTGTGTTTAGGATCGTTATCTTGCTGGAAATAAAATATGTCTCTGATATTTAATTTTTCTACACTCTCAGGAAGGTGACGTCGCAAAATCTCTATGTACATCCTGGCAGTCATATTTCCTTCAATAAAAGCCAAATTGCCAACCCCTGACGATGCCATGCATCCCCAAACCATCACACGACCAAATTTTTATCATTTTCACGTGTTTTTACTTTCACTTACCTATATATGTAATATATAGTAAGTGGAAGTATTGCGGTCGTGAAAAATTTCGACTTCCGGTTCTCAACGGAAATACACGTTTTGGGGTCCCCTGAGTCCAAATGACCAAGTCCCGCAATATGGTCTGGGTGTGTGTGTGTGTGTGTGTGTGTGTGTGTGTGTTTTAAACAAAAATTTCATCGAAATTGGTCAAAGGGAGGAGGTACTTTATTTAAAAACTTTTTTCGTTCTTTCGATTTTCTCAAAAACGGTTATAACGATTTTGATTAAACTGAATATTTGATGTATTATTATGCCCGAGATATGACTAAAAGATATGAAGATATGACTTTCATCAAAATCGATCAACCGGAGGGGGCACTTAACTTAATAAATTTTGTATCATTTTCACGTGTTTTTTTTATTTACTCAACAACGGCTTTCACGATTTTGATCAAACTGGGTATTTGATGTATGTATATGCCAAAGATGTGATAGCCAACATTTCATCAAAATTGGTCAAGCGGAGGGGGCACTTTAATTCATAATTTATTTACCAATTTTAACCTTTTTTTCTATTATCTCAAAAACGGCTTTAACGATTTTCTTCAAATTCGTCGTGTTTAATGAAAATCAAGTCTTCTTAAATAACAGGTAAGCTTAATCATTATAAAAATGTTCTGAGGGGGCTTAAATGTGGAAGGGCCTTTTTTTTTTCCTATAAAGTACCTTTGTATGTGTTTATAGGGAGAAATTAACTGTCTCGTTTCGCCTAAAAATAAGAAATGGCTAAATATGAGATATGAAAAAAATCAAGTAAACATATAGAGGAGAAAAAAGAAAGAAAAATATTCCGTCAACTCATAAAAGACGTTGAGCCCACGCATGCGGAGTACGCCTTTAATGACAGACCATTGTTTATAATCAAAGCCTTTCTGTTCATTTAATGGAAATTATTTGTTTCATAGTAACTAAATGAAATATTCAAAAATAGAGAATTTTAAAATCAGACGACTTGGAGTAGTATGTTGGGCATTGCCGAATTATCACAAGTAAATACTTTTAATCAATAATAAAAAAAAAAAAATTGCATTTTTTTTTTTTTTTTTTTGAGCAAATAAAATCAAAAATAAGAAATTAATGTGGAAAAATGTGAGGCGTTGAGAAATGGCAATTAACAAAACACGCCAATTTCTAATCTAAGTAAGTTGGTAAGTGAAAGTTGTGTGTTGCGCGCATCGCACCAGATTTTTTATTATAAAAATAAAAAATAAAAATAGCATAAATTCCTATTAATGATGTTTGGATTCAGGAGGAGATTTTAGGTATATTTCAGTTGGCTTAAGAGAAAACATTTGTGAATATTGAATAAAATGAGGACGATGAATATTTTTGAGAATATAAGAATAAATTAATTGAATTTCTCTGGAAGAGTGGACTGTGTTATCTGATTTGGTAAAAAGAAAATAAAAGAAATTATATGGATAAGATTATAATGATTGAACATATTATATTTACAATATTATCTGTGGTGAAATAAATCTTTGGCTTGATTTTCTTCATTGCTTCATTAGTTGCTTGCCCTTCTCCGCCCTCCTGCTGGCCGCCTGTAGGTGGAATTACTCCATAATGTGCGTTTTATTCACTGTGCCAATGTACATGTGCATATATATGGGCATGTCCTTTTTACAATGGCTCCAGTCATGGTCCCAAGGAGGGAAAATATTCAAGTGCTGCAGCCAAAGAGATAATAGTATACTAGAATGGAACAAATATGTTGCCTTAACTATAGGTTTCGAAAAAAAAACAATGTAAGTATATTTTTATAAATGAAAGAATCAGTAAGTTCATATAAATAAATATAGGTGTTATTTGAACGAAAATATATAAAGATAATGATATCTAACTAAGGAAGAATTATTCAATTTTTTTTCTAATTGATCCATTGGTTTTTCCACTTAAATTTTAGATGTTATTTAAATAATCTGAATCAGATATAAACACACGTATGATTTATTTATTTCTTTTTTTTTTATAGGCAAGAGATTTGGTCTTCTCCAGACAAAAATGGGTCTCATCGCCTTTTTAAGAAACTACTCGGTTGAACCATGCGAAAGTACTCAGATTCCATTAAAGATGAGCAACTCTCCGTTGACGAAAACAACTGAGCCAATAAAATTAAAACTTGTTAAAAGGAAATTACTTTGAACTCCTTCCATTGGGTCAATGCAGAGCTCAGTAATGAACCGAAGTACCGATGCTGTCATAATGATATCTCTTGTCATAGATTGTAAGAGTTATGTTCAAAACACATTTAACATAATACATAACTTTGATTAAACTGTTTTTTATTATTATTGAATTGTATTGTTTGTGATATGGAATAGTGAGTGCGACATATTGTGATTTTGCATTTATTTAAATTATTATTATTGAATAAAGTTTATATTTTTGATTGTGTATGCATATTGTATCAATATTCTTGTTTAAACATTGCATATAAATATTTACAAATAGATCCTCAACTACAAATTATTATTAAAAGTCATGTAAATGAGGATCTATTTGTTAATATTCGAAGACATTTTTTTTTTTTACTAAGAAAACTCGGTCAGTTATCGATTAACAGTAGTAGAACCCCCTTTATCCTAGGTAATAATGGGTATGGGGACAGATAATCGAAAATCAAATCATTATCGAATTACAACATTTTATTGAATTAATGCGAAAGAAAAGAAGGTTAATTAAAAAAATCTGGTGCTACGTGCGCAACACATAACTTTCACGGGGTCACCTGTGGTGTTGTGGTTAGCATGGCAACCTACAATACTAAAGATCGCGGGTTCAATTCCAGCGGTGGCCCTAGGATTTTTTAATGGGAGTAAAAAATCCTTAGCTATGCCCTCCCTCGGATAGGACGTAAAGTGGAGGTCCCGAGCCTGAACGATGTCAGGTACTCGTTAAAGATCCCTATCCTAATTATACCTGGATAGGCAAAATTTAGGACTCCCACTGTAGCATCGTCCGAGCCTAAGTAACATAAAAATGGACGTTAAACAAACAAACATAACTTTCACTTACGAACTTACTTAGATTAAAAATTGATGTGTTTCTATAATATGTTAACGCCAATCCTCAACTTCACGCATTTTTCCACATTTACATGCTTATATTATATTTGTATATCTCCATAAGGTATAGAGTATTTCTATTGCAAAACTTGAAAGTTCTCAGAACTTTTCGATTCATTAAAGCTTATTTCTTTTTTTGAAGAGAAATGTAAAATCACTTCATTCATTCAGAAATCTATTTTGAAACTAAAATATAATTAATTAAAGATTATCTTATGACATATTTTTTTTCTCTCCTTTAATGGTTTATATAATTTAAGCATCACCTATTTGGGTCATTACAAAAACATGGGTTATTTTGTGCCACACGGCCTCTATGCCTAAACTATTCGTCATAGAAAGTTCAAAAATTTTGAAGAGATAAAAAAACCTGGCCCCTACATGGACAAACTAATCTGAGGCTAAAAAGTTGATATGCTTCATAGTTAAAAATTGTTAATTACGTCAATTCTCACTCCCTACAACTGTCACACGGTATAGGATTCTTACATCTCATATTTTTATGCTACCCTAACAGAGTGCGTATATTATTGAAAAAATTATTTTTGCCCTCAGTGTACCCTCCGGTACGATATTATCTGGGTAGATTATGAAAATAAAATCCTTTAACCATACATCTCATAGGTTTTATTTTTGTCACACAGTTTTTCCTCACACCTCGAAAATTTTCTTAACTAACCCTCCACAACCAGGAAAAGATATATTTTACTGCCTGAAAAATATAAGGTAACGCAGCAGCTACATAGCTACCAGACTAACTTAGTTTTGTTTTCATTAGACTACATGTGGTCGTTGAAGAAATTTTTACTTTCACTTACCTATATATGAAATATATAGTAAGTGGAAGTATTGCGATCGTGAAAAATTTCGACTTCCGGTTTTCAACGGAAATACACGTTTTGGGACCCCCTGAGTCGAAATAACCAAGTCCCGCGAAATGGTCTGTGTGTGTGTGTGTGTGTGTGTGTGTGTGTCTGTGTGTGTGTGTGTGAACAGACTAGCTCAAAAACTATAAACCGTGGGAACCTGAAATTGGGTATTTAGTGTAGGTATATGCCCGCGATGTGACAGCAAAAATTTCATCAAAATTGCTCAAAGGCAGGGGGCACTTTATTTAATAACTTTTTACGTTTTTTTCGATTTTCTCAAAAACGGCTCTAACGATTTTGATTAAACTGAGTATTTGATTTATTTATATGCCCGAGATATGACTGTAAAAATTTCATCAAAATTGATTAACCGGAGGGGGGACTTTACTTAATAAATTCTGTATTATTTTCACGTGTTTTTTTTTTTATTTACTCAAAAACGGCTTTAACGATTTTGATCAAATTGGGTATTTGATGTATTTATATGCCCGAGATATGACTGTAAAAATTTCATCAAAATTGATCAGCCGGAGGGGGGACTTTACTTAATATATTTTATATAATTTTTAAAAGTTTTTTTTATTTACTTAAAAACGGCATTAACGATTTTCATCAAACTTGGTATTTGATGTATGTATATGACCGCGATGCGACAGACGAAATTTCATTAAAATTGGTTAAACGGAGGGGACACTTTACTTAATAAATGTTGTCTCATTATCACGTGTTTTTTTTTATTTACTCAAAAACGGCTTTAACGATTTTCATCAAACTTGGTATTTGATGTATGTATATGACCGCGATGCGATAGTCGAAATTTCATTAAAATTGGTTAAACGAAGGGGGCACTTTATTTCATAACTTTTTAACCAATTTTTACCTTTTTTTCGATTATCTCAAAAACGGCTTTAACGATTTTCATCAAATTCGTGGTGTTTAATGAAAATTAGGTGTTATTTAATATCAGGTAAGCTTTATCATTCTTAAAATGTTCTGAGGGGGCTTAAATGGGGATGGGGCCTTTTTTGTTTTCCTATAAAGTACCTTTCTATTTGTTTATATGGAGAAATTATCTGTCTCTCGTTTCGCCTAGAAAAAAGAAATGGCAAACTATGAGATATGATAAAAATCAAGTAAACATGTAGAGGAGAAAAAACGAAAAATATTAGTCAACTCATAAAATACGTTGTGCCCACTCATGAGTACGCCTTTAATGATAGACCATTGTTCATAATTAAAGCAAATCTGTTCATTTAATGGAAATTATTTGTTTCATGGTAAATGAAGTTTTCAACATCTACATAGAGAATTATAAAATCAGACGACTTGGAGTATTATGCTTGCCGAATTACCACAAGCTTTTATTTAATAATAAAAAAACTAGTGTTTTTTGTAGAGCAAACAAAAAGAAAAAATAAGAAATGAATGTGAAAAAATGTGTCTTTGAGAAGTGGCAATTAACAAAACACACCAATTTCTAATTTAAGTAAGTTGGTAAGTGAAAGTTGTGTGTTGCGCGCACGCACCAGATTTTTTTGTGGTAGAATTCGTTAGAGTATGTTTATACTTCCTCACTCCCTGCAAGACTTTTGTAAATTAAGTTAAGTGTTTAATCTATTAATGATGGCCAGTTAATATGAGCATGAATGGTCACATTATATGAGAAAATCTGGAACCTCTGGCCAGCAAAGCAAAAAAACATTCAAGACCTCACTCCCTACCTATAATGAAAAAAATCTGGTGCGTGCGCGCAACACACAACTTTCACTTACCAACTTACTTAGATTAGAAATTGACGTGTTTTGCTAATTATCATTTCCTAAAGTCACACATTTTTCTACATTCACATCTTATTTTTGTTAATCGTTAAAGCCGTTTTTGAGTAAATAAAAAAACCCCGTGAAAATGATACAAAATTTATTAAGTAAAGTCCCCCCTCCCGTAGATCAATTTTGATGAAATTTTTACAGTCATATCTCGGGCATATAAATACATCAAATACCAAGTTTGATCAAAATCGTTAAAACCGTTTTTGAGTAAATAAAAAAAACACGTGAAAATGATACAAAATTTATTAAGTAAAGTCCCCCCTCCGGTTAATCAATTTTGATGAAATTTTTAGTCATATCTCGGGCATATAAATACATCAAATACCAAGTTTGATCAAAATCGTTAAAACCGTTTTTGAGTAAATAAAAAAAACACGTGAAAATGATACAAAATTTATTAAGTAAAGTCCCCCTTCCGGTTAATTAATTTTGATGAAATTTTTACAGTCATATTTCGGGCATATAAATAGATCAAATACTCAGTTTAATCAAAATCGTTAGAGCCGTTTTTGAGAAAATCGAAAAAAACGTAAAAAGTTATTAAATAAAGTACCCCCTCCCGTTGAGCAATTTTGATGAAATTTTTGCTGTCACATCGCGGGCATATACCTACACCAAATACCCAATTTCAGGTTCCCACGGTTTATAGTTTTTGAGCTAGTCTGTTCACATACACACACACACAGACCATTTCGCGGGACTTGGTCATTTCGACTCAGGGGGTCCCAAAACGTGTATTTCCGTTGAAAACCGGAAGTCGAAAATTTTCACGATCGCAATACTTCCACTTACTATATATTTCATATATAGGTAAGTGAAAGTAAAAAACAAATTTTTATGAAGTGAGACGAGGTTTGGGGATTGAGGGAGACTAGTTCTAAGGGTTGTTATTACCTTGTTATCAATAGATATATCGTAAACCTATATACATATATGTAGGTGCAGATAAATATGTTACTCTATGGCCGGGGCTACATTTAGCCGTTGTGTATTGGGGGACGTTTTTATACTTTCGTTATGTCGTATCGATACTTTGCTCCCAACACTCACAATAGTTGCATCAATACTTTAATTGTTCAAAGTTATACAGGAAGTATGGATATATCGATACTTTTGTCCGATATTATCGAATATCAGCAAAGTTTAGACCGAACAGACGGCTATGTACGCTAGCGGTAAGCTAGTAGGCGCTTAATTGCAAAAGCAGTTCCAGCCTAATGTTAATATTTTCTCCAGTTACCTACTCTAAATTGTTTCACTATCCAGTATATCGCTACCACCAGGTCATAACCTATTCGTGCAAGTTCCTTTGATCGAAAAGGGCAATGAAAATAAAGTTTATTCATATTATCATCATGCCAAATGTGCTGAGGTCAAAACTAAAAAAAAAAATAAATAAAAAAAATCTGGTGCGTGCGCGCAACACACAACTTTCACTTACCAACTTACTTAGATTAGAAATTGACATGTTTTGCTAAATATCATTTCCCAAAGTCACACATTTTTCTACATTCATATCTTATTTTTGTTAATCGTTAAAGCCGTTTTTGAGTAAATAAAAAAAACCCGTGAAAATGATACAAAATTTATAAAGTAAAGTCCCCCCTCCCGTAGATCAATTTTGATGAAATTTTTACAGTCATATCTCTGGCATATAAATACATCAAATACCAAGTTTGATCTAAATCGTTAAAACCATTTTTGAGTAAATAAAAAAAACACGTGAAAATGGTACAAAATTTATTAAGTAAAGTCCCCCCTCCGGTTGATCAATTTTGATGAAATTTTTACAGTCATATCTGGGGCATATAAATAGATCAAATACTAAGTTTAATCAAAATCGTTAGAGCCGTTTTTGAGAAAATCGAAAAAAACTTAAAAAGTTATTAAATAAAGTACCCCCTCCCTTTGAGCAAATTTGATGAAATTTTTGCTGTCACATCGCGGGCATATACGTACTCTAAATACCCAATTTCAGTTTCGCACGGTTTATAGTTTTTGAGCTAGTCTGTTCACACACACACACACACACAGACACACACACACACACACACACAGACCATTTCGCGGGACTTGGTCATTTGGACTCAGGGGACCCCAAAACGTGTATTTCCATTGAAAACCGGAAGTCGAAAATTTTCACGATCGCAATACTTCCACTTACTATATATTTCATATATAGGTAAGTGAAAGTAAAAAAAAATCGAACAATGCGGACTATTGGATCTGAGAATTTTTTTTTTCTCTTTTCAAATCATTTCGTGAAGATGTTAATTTTTTCAGGAAACCTCCTGTCGCTTACTGCAGTGTATTGCTCCAACCAAGAAGGTACTATCCAAAGAGGAATGGAAAGAGTATGCGAGGAAGAGGAAGGAAAGGATCAAGAGTGATCCAGTTTTGTCAGCCATTGAAGCAAAAAAAGAAAGGAAGAAATATCAGGTGAAAAAAAAGCAAAAAGACAGATGAATTTATTGAAGGATATGGCTCCAAAGGAGTTAAAAAAGATACGCGGCATCAGCTTGGTTGATGGTCAAGATATTATCATCGATGACGGAAATTTTACCTCTAACTCTCCCTTCCTTCCGCGGCACTCTGAAGATTCATCAAGTGGTCTATAGGAAAGAAGACACCCACAGATTGACCATGAGAGGATTGAGCTGCTTTAATTGTTTCGAGTGCGAAAAATATTTATTGGGATAACACGAATTCCTGTTTGATGATCTGAATAAAATCCAAAATATCTCCCAGGAAAAGAAGAAGGAAAAAGACGTGGTACGAACTTATAGAAGATTAAAATAACACGTTGGGTATGATGCATGGTTCTCAAGATTTTGTTTAATTAGTAAATAGATCTCGTTTTTCTTCTTTTCTTTTTTACTATATATCCCAAAATATCCACTGAAGTGTGTGTGTGCTTTTATGGCTAGTTAAGAGACCGATATAGAGGCACTTAATAAAAAAATCCCGCCGAAAAAGAGAGATTTTTTATTGAAAAAAGTATAGATAAAAATAACCTATAATTTTAAAACGACCCATTTACTCTCAAAAGTAAAATAATTTTTTTTTTATTCTTATATAAAAGTTTTAATTTTCATTGGTGATAATACGGGATATGAAATTTTGTCTGACACATCGCGGGCATATACTTATATCAAATACCGAGTTTGATCAAAATAGTTTAAGCCGTTTTTGAGTAATTAAAAAACACACGTGAAAATAAGAGAAAATTTATTAAGTAAAGTGCCCCCTCTAATTGATCAATTTTGACTGCCACATCGCGGGCATATACAGGCATCAAATACCGAGTTTAATCAAAATCGTTAGATCCGTTTTGGAGAAAATTGAAAAAAACAAAAATTATAGACCAAATATATAAAATAAAAAACCCTTTCCGTTTGACCCATTTTAATTATATTTTTGCTGTCACATCGCGGGCCTATACATACATCAAATGCCCAGTTTGATCAAAATCGGTAAAACCGTTTTTGAGTAAATGAAAAAAAAAAAAAACGAAAATGAGACAAAATTTATTAAGTAAAGTGCCTCCTCCAATTGATAAATATTGATGCAATATAGACTGTCATATCGCGGGCATATACATACATCAAATACCGAGTTTAATCAAAATCGTTAGAGCCGTTTTTGAGAAAATCGAAAAAAAAACGTAAAACTTATAAAAAATTCTTTACATAAAGTACCCCCTCCGTTTCACCAATTTTTGCTGTCACATCGCGGGCACGTACGTACACCAAATACCCAATTTCAGGTTCGCATTGTATATAGTTTTTGAGCTAGTCTGTTCACACACACACACACACACACACACACACACACACACACACACACACACACACACACACACACGTGTGGAGTTGCTAGTCTTCCATCGGGCGCCTCCCCAGGTGGCGGATAGGGGAATTCCCATCATATATGATGGGTACCGGGGAAATAAAATACCCGGGGCGGACCAAAACTAGACTTAAATCCAGGAGCGACGGTTCCTAGAATAGGCGGCTACCTGGTCAGCGTCTGTTCCTCAGGTTAGAGGCGGCTGTATCACACCTGGCAGGAGGTATAAAATGCATACTTATATTTGTGAGAAGTTATGGAGAGGAAAGAGCATTGTATTACGGTGCAGGGGCACGGAACCCCAGTACCGGCGTCGGAAGAGGGTGCGAAAGCGGGCTCCCCGGCGTCGTCATCATATGACCGCAGTGCTACAATGGTGGGAGACTTGGCTGTTGTAGCATCCCAGGATACAAGATTAACAACTACAGAAGTAATGCAGAATCTTGGGCATAAGATCAATGATTTGCTTACGTTTATTCGGACGAAGCACAATGTTCATGGAGAAATTAAAAGATATGCCTGTGAAATTCGTCTATACTTTGAAAAGTTAGAAATCGCTGCCTCGCCTATAGAAACTGGGGATAGTGAAACTCAAACAGTGGAGCCTAGTCCACCAAGGAAAAAAGTAGGTGACAAAAATAGAGGAAGAATCATTACGTCTTCATCATCTGAGGCTCCTCCAGCTGAAAGAGTTGAGAAGAGGACTAAACCGAAGAGTTCTGGAGAATCGAACCATGAGTCAAACCAAAAAACAGCTCATTTTAAAAAACCTACAGTTGAGCATAAGTCATCTTCCGAAGAACAATGGCAAGTTGTACGCAAGAAATCGAAGAAGAAAACTCGCATCAAGCCTCCGAGACCTGATGCCGTAATTGTTACGGTATCAGAGAGCCAGACATATTCAGACGTTTTGAGGAAGATAAGGGACAATCCTGCGATGAAGGAGCTGAGCTCTTCAATAAACAAAGTCCGGAAAAATAATAATGGTGATCTATTGCTGCAGCTAGACCATAAGAAATCGGAGAACCTCACCACTATGAGATCTACAGTAGAGCAAATGCTTGGTGAAGGAGCAAAAGTGCGGACATGGACGGAGGAATCTCTTTTCGAACTCAGAGACTTGGACGCAATTACCACAAAAGAGGAGGTTGCGGAGGCCTTAAAACTTCTATTGGGTGAAGAGGCAGCACCGATCACAGCGGTAAAATCGCTGCGTCCAGCCTATGGAGATACGCAAACGGCGGTTATTGCGCTTCCAGTTCTTCAGGCAAGAAAGATTGTGGCACTAGGGAAGGTACGCGTAGGCCTGGTCGAAAGCCGCATACGCGAGAGAGCAAAAGTACAAAGGTGTTTCCGGTGCTGGGAATTTGGCCATATAGCTCGCCACTGTGTTGGAGAGGATAGGACTTCATTATGTCGGAAATGTAGTCAAGCAGGCCACAAAGCTGCTGACTGTGAGCTGAGTCCTAATTGTGCAATATGTGAGGGGAAAAATAACTCTGACCACCTTTGCGGGAGTAGTAGGTGCCCAGCTTTTCGTTTAGCACTGCAAAATAAGACGCGTGTTCAACTATACCGAAGATGAAGATACTTCAGTTGAATTTGAACCATTGTGACGCTGCTCAAGATCTCCTTTGTCAGACTGTGCGGGAACTACAAATTGACGTTGCTATTCTATGTGAACCGTACAAGAATTTGGATGGATCCTCATGGGTATCTGATTACAGTGGTAAAGCAGCTATTTGGGCTTGTGGGAGCCAAGGGATTCAAGAGATGGGAGTGTCCCAATCTGGCTTTGTATGGAGTAAGATTAATAATATACATATTTATAGCTGCTATGTCTCCCCCAGATCCACAATTGAAGAATTCGAGAACTTGTTGCATCGTCTAATCGTAGATGCCAGTGGTCATGGGCCAGCAATAATAGCTGGTGATTTCAACGCATGGGCAACAGAATGGGGAAGTAGGACGACGAATCGCCGTGGTGAAATTCTCCTGGAAGCATTTGCCCAAATAAGTGACATGGTCCTAATGAACTCCGGGACGGACCCGACCTTCACTAGAGCAGGGAGATCATCTATTATCGATATAACATTTATGAGTGACCGCCTGCGAAGAGGTGCTACTTGGAAGGTCTGTGACTTCTATACACACAGTGATCATCAGGCCATATTGATTACACTGGGTATGCCAACAAGGAGGAAGATTCGTCGATGGAGAACTGCAGGCTGGAATGCTAAAACATTCGACCAAGAGACATTTGCGGTTATGCTGGAGGATGTTTGCGACATGCGTGGCTCAGCAGAGGAAAAAGCTTCTATCCTCACCTCTTTTATTGTTAGGGCGTGTGACGCAGCTATGACTCGATCAAAGCCTGGTAAACACCATGCTCCAGTTTACTGGTGGACGGATACCATTGCTGACCTCCGCCAGTGTTGCAACATAGCAAGGAGACGTTACCAACGAGCGAGGCATCGACCAGAGTTCGACACTCTTCGGGAAGATTTCAAGACTGCTAGAAGAAACCTCCGAAGAGCCATCAAAGAAAGTAAACGACGTTGCTGGAGAGAACTGTGCGATGAAATTGATGCAGATCCATGGGGTAGGGCCTATAAGATAGCCCTTAAGAAACTTAGTAAAGTTTCATCGCACCTCCCCTCTAGACCGGATGTTTTGGATAATATCGTTAGAACATTATTCCCGGAACAGGCAGCAACTGTTAGATGTATGGACAACCTCCATACCTCCGAGTTTACATTAATTACAGAAGAAGAGGTGGAAGACGTTGCCACAAATATTCAATATGGTAAAGCACCTGGATTGGACGGCATTCCAAATGTGGCTCTCAAGGTGGCATTTAAACAACGGCCTGACCTTTTCAAGGAATTATTCAATTCCTGCTTTCATGAAGGTACGTTTCCTAAACCTTGGAAAAGACAGCGTCTTGTACTCATCCCGAAGGGCAGAGGAAATCTGGAGGACCCATCAACATATCGTCCAATCTGTTTGCTGGATACTATAGGCAAGGCATTTGAGAAGATCCTAAGCCTCAGGATACAAGAATTCACTGAAGGTGCAAACGGCCTCTCACGGGCCCAATATGGATTTCGGAAAAGGCGATCTACGTTACATGCTATTGAACAAGTGACTGAGATTGCCAGCAAATCAATTGCAGGAGCGAGATGGAAGAGAGGAGCGAAGGGTTATGCTGCAATCATCACTCTAGATGTTAAAAACGCGTTCAACACGGCGAGATGGACCTGCATATTGGATGCCTTAGAGGCTATGGGTGTGCCTGCTTATCTAATGAGAGTTGTAGCAGACTACTTCAAGGACAGAGTTCTGCTCTATGCTTCAGACGTTGGACCAAGGATATATAAGGTCACTGGTGGCGTCCCGCAGGGTTCAGTTTTAGGGCCTCTTTTCTGGAATGTAATGTATGACGGTGTTTTTAGGCTATCATTGCCGGAAGGAGCTAGAGTTGTTGGCTTCGCAGATGATGTAGCTGTGGTAGTTGAAGGGAAGTATACAGAAGAAGTTACCCTGATTTCCAATCAGGCAGTGGCTACAATCCGAGATTGGCTATCAACTGTGGGCCTGCAACTAGCCGATCACAAGACCGAGGCGCTCCTTGTTACAAGTAGGAAGCAAATAGAGACCATAACAGTCACAGTAGGTAGACACGGGATTCGTTCCCAACCCTCTTTAAAGTACTTAGGAGTAATCATAGATGCACGTCTCCGTTTTAATGCCCACATGGAGTACATCAGCAACAAAGCATCTAGAACCATGTCGCTACTGTCACGCCTTATGCCGAATATAGGAGGAACCAGAGAGAGTCGCAGAAGGCTTCTTGCTAGTATTGTCCCATCGATTCTTTTATATGGAGCACCAATTTGGAATGATGCAATGCTCACCAAATCGTACAAGAGACAGATGATCGCAGTATATCGGAGAGGCTTGTTAAGAGTGGCAAGTGCTTTTCGAACAGTTTCCTATGAAGCTGCATGTGTAGTGGCTAGAATGCCGCCAATCGAGCTGCTTTCTGAAGAGAGGAAGCGCTCCTATAACCGAGTTGACTGCATTCCTCGGGCCGAAGAAAGAGAGATAACAGTGGAGAGATGGCAACGACGCTGGGATATGGCATCGAACGGAAGGTGGACCTACAGGCTAATCCCTCATATCCAACCATGGGTAACCAGGAAACATGGTGATGTTGACTACTACCTCACCCAGCTGCTTACGGGGCATGGCTGTTTTCGAGCATATCAATATCGATTTAAGCTGGATAATACAGCCGAATGTCCAGTATGCCCATCAGCCGAAGAGACGGTAGAACATGCATTCTTCTGCTGTCCTCGCTTCCAGCAGGAGAGGGAGGAATTTCAAGAAGTTTGCGGATCAGAACCTACTGCCGATAATGTTGTCGCTCTAATGCTAATCAGCAATGAGAACTGGATGGCTGGACAACGCCTTGCGGCCCAGACCATCAAGCAACTTAGGAAAGAAGAGAAGGAAAGGCGAGCTAGAGCGTAGCCTAATAGAATGAGGCGGCACACAGCCAGTCCCCCTCCATGAAGTAATGCCTAACGGTGGTCCCATGGAGGGTGGGAAACAGGTGTGAGGAGGTGGTTTCAGTGGGTAAAAATCCCACACACGGATAGGTACGGGCCTATCCGCGTCTTTTGAAGATTTCCACCTACCTTCGTTAAAAAAAAAACACACACACACACAGACCATTTCGCGGAACTTGGTTATTTGGACTCAGGTGACCCCAAAACGTGTATTTCCATTGAAAACCGGAAGTCGAATTTTTTCACGATCGCAATACGCAATATTTCATATATAGGTAAGTGAAAGTAAAAAAAAAAAAACTGCAGAAAATCACTTTTATAACAAACGAACTCCTTCAGCGCGTTTTCGCATGAACACTGATAGATGGCTTCATCTACGTCTTTTAATGTAGAATTCATTCATAGAATTCATTCATTCATTCATTTTCCGAGGACACAATGTTTGGGCCGACGACGATACGAAGTCAGAAATGTTTTTATTCTTCTTCAAAAAATCACGAACAGTTGTTCGCCGATTCCTAATTCAGCGGACAATGTTTTAACACTTTCACCTTTTTCATTAACACTCTACTTGGTTTAAAATGGTAAATTTTGTTCAAGCTTTACAACGACAGGTTTTCTTTTTTGCGACATTTTGTTAGTTCGTATTTAAATGGATACTGAATCACAACTGAGAATACTTTGTTTTGTAGTCAAACAGGCCAGAGTAGGAGTTTCCTAGAATATGAATTGGAGTAATAGATAACGGAAACATGTCATCATACGACACCAGCTTGCCGTGTTTTTCCATTTATTATATTATTTCATGATTTCTAAGAACAATAGATAATTAGCCATTTACATATTCAATTTTTAAAATAAATATTATACATACAAAATAAATGGCATAAAAATTAAAAACAGCTTATTAAAAAAATAAAAAAATTGGCTGTTCGGAACCCCAGTTAATAGAGATTAGATTAATTAGATTTATAAATTTGAATTTGAGATGACAATGGTTTGTTATTCAGAAACATATGTGATCGCTTGAAATTCGGAACGCAAACAGAATTAAGAAACTATAAAATTAATGTGTTTGCAGTAAGAGAATCACACTTTAAAATTAACTTAACTGCAATGCTGATTTACTTAGAAAAAGCTTTTTTTCAGCTGTAATACTGCGGCTTCATGTGGAAATTTAAGGATTCTCGATTCGGTCACCTGTGGTGTTTTGGTTAGCATGGAAACCTACAACACTAAAGGTCTCGGGTTCGCGTCCCGAGGTGGCACCAGGATTTATTAATGGGAGTAAAAAATTGGCAATGCCGTCCCTCTGATAGGAGGTAAAATTGTGGTGCCGAGCCTGTACGATGTCATGTACTCGTACTAATTATACTTGGACAGACAAAATTTAGGACTCCCACTGTAGCATCGTCCGATTAGCCTTTGTGACATTAACTGACGTTAAACAAAAAAACAAAGATTCTCGATAAATCAAGTAAATTTTAATTAGTGTTTGCTTATGACAATAAATAGTATAGTTTGTTTGGCAGTTTTGCTATTTCTTTGCTACTTGTTGTAATATACACTTTCTAGTTTTGTCAAGGAGCTGGTTGAATGTCTTTTTGATTAATAATGTTAAAATAATCTTTCCTGACATACCTTAAAAAAAAAAGAGTATATCTGTCCGGTGGAGGATTTTTAGCTTGTTTCGGAACAAAGTAGAAAAGATTTTCGGATTCGCTAGTTAGAGTCCAATTAAAATCCATTCAGCTATCTGTCTTCATTTAGTAACACTATTCTGCAAAAAAAATCTTTTCTCCCCTCCCTTGAACAATTTTGCCTGTTTCTCATGTTTTCAGGTGTGCTGAGTCCGAATCTGAACTCAGAAAAATTCTATCACCCTCTGATTTTGAGAGAAAAGAGGTGAAACTTGGAAAAAATGAAAAATTGTATTTGAAAATTATTGTCTTTATTATAACAGATTTTTTTTTCTTTTTCAACGATAAAATATAATTAATTGAATCCTGCATGCTATCAGGTATAATACTAGATATGACACAACTCAAAAAATATACACACATCGTCAATGAGTAGTTTTTTTTTTTTTGTACTCTTCCTCCTCTGTCTCCCGCTGCAGTGTCCAGCAGTAATCCGCCAGCATCATCTCATTCCATTTGCCAGAATATCTTTTTTCCATTCTGGATATGTCTTGGTGGAATCGTTCTCCATGTTCGTCCGAAACTGCACCCAAGTTTGGGGCGAAAAAGTCTAGGTGACTAGGCAGGAAATTTATTTTTAAGGACATATTGCATCCCAATGTTTTATATGAATTAAGCAGTTCTTGGACTATTTTTCGGTAGTCTCTAGATTTTTTGTTTCCCAAAAACTTAGCACATACCTCTCGAAAAGCAATCCAAGCATTTTTCTCAGTAGTATTTAACTTTGCTTCAAAAGTGAGGTCCTTGAGTAGATGTCGAATTTGGGGTCCTACGAAAATTCCCTCCTTTATCTTAGCATCGCTGAGATGCAGAAATTTTTGTTTTAAGTACATGAAACCTTCTCCTTCCTTGTCCATTGCTTTTACGAAGTTTTTCATTAGCCCCAATTTTATGTGGAGTGGGGGTAAAATTATTTGGTTTTTGACAAAAACTTTTTGTCCACTAATGGAGGATTGGTAATGTTTTTTTCACCTAATTTTTCCTTACGCTCTGGCCATTTTTTAACGACATAATGGTCTCCTCTTTTTCTGCTCTCCCACTCGCACAAAAAACAACAAAATTTAGTGTAACCTCCTTGGAGTCCTGTAAGCATGGCTACCACTTTAAGATCTGCACAAATGCGCCATTTGTACTCATGGTACTTGATTTTTTGTAGAAGTATCTTCATTTTGTCATAGGTTTCTTTCATGTGGACCGAATGAGCTACTGGGATAGATGGATGTTTGTTTCCATTATGAAGGAGTACTCCTTTTAAACTAAACTTGGAGCTGTCAATGAATAGTCTCCATTCCTCTTGATTGGTTGGCAGATCAAGTTTCTGGAGCAAATGAAATACATCATTGCAAAATACAAGATTTTCTTCCATCGAGAAAAAGCATAGAACTCCTGATTCCCGTTTTCTGAAGAAAGATATATTCACGCCTCCTTCCAAGAGATTCCATTGTTGCAACCTTGACCCAAGCAGCTGAGCTTTTGATTTTTGGAGATCTAAATCACGAACAAGATCATTCAATCGGCTCTGATTTATGAGCTGTGGCTGAGTTTCAGAGGGGCTGGACGAACTTGAAATTTCTTCTTATTTGCTGGTTCCAGGTTAAGGTGAAACGCTTTCAGAATCGCTGCACTCCTCAGAACTAAGACGGAATTTACTCGGATTTGGTGGGATGGGCATGGAGGCATCATGTGGAGCTGGTCTCATGGCAGAGGGGATGTTGGGATAAACAATTTTCTTTTTGCTCTTGAATGAGAAACCTTTGATTGTGGTCATGCAAAAATAGCAATCGGTCACGTTATTTGTAGGTTCTCGCCATATCATGGGAACTGCAAATGGCATTGACTTATGTGTCCCATTTAGCCAACCACTCAGAGAACGTGAGCATGAACTACAGCATATTTTAGGAGCCCATGATTTGTCCTGATCACTTACTTTACATCCAAAGTATAACTCGTATGCCTTCTTCACCAGCGGAGTCAGAGGTTTCTGAGTGGACTTGAATGTGACTTCACCACAAACATAGCAAAAGGAATCAGGCTTATTTATACACTGTCGTGACATTACAGAGAAAAAGTGAACTGTTCCATAAACAATGATAGCACAACTGAATATCCAACTAAGTGAGTTTAGCGAAAGCCTCGAGAGTACTGATCAAATCCTAGAAGAAAATAGTGACAAGATAGGGGCTGAGTGGGAGGGGGGGGGGAGTTGAGGTATTGAGGGTGAAAGGGGGGCAGGTAAGGATTTGAATGAAAAGGGTACCACCATAAAAGACCATAAAAGATAAAGGAGGGTCATTCCCCTAAAGATCCAGGTAGAGACCAAATCCCTGTCTCAAGCTCAAAAACTGAAAAAACCACTTTCTTCTTTAACCACTTGTAATATTCCCATCAAATTTTTTTCGTTCAAATATACTTCATTGCGCTCAAAATCATCGGGATTTTGTTTCACTATGTTTTGATGCCGAAAAAAAATTCGTCAAATCCACAAAAAACTCACCTTTTTGGATAAAAAACTAGAATTCCTCAGGAAACTGTTGCGTGATAGACAAAATCTGACTTCAAATTCGTGTTCAGCGCATCTGATAACAGTAAGAAAGCATGTTTTGGTTTGAAGGAGGATTTTCGTGCAGAACAGTGTAATACTAGTAAAAAAAAAAATTATCAGCTTAGATAAGATAAACCTAATCAGTAATAAATAAATCGAATAATTTTCAATATTAGCAGTTAATAAGTACTTGTCCTACGATTTGGAGTTGCGCACTCCAGTAGGTGACGTCTAAATTCGACCAAATATAAACAGGCGAGTCCATGAGCAGTCCAGTGTTCCGGGAGCCGAGTTAGCGTATGTCGACAACAATTGTTCGCAGCAAGTAAGCGTATATATATCACAATGTGTGTTAATATGTACATATTTATTATGATTATTATGTCTTAAATGCTCATTGTGGGAGATTGATAATCCAACAAAAAATATTTTCTAGTATATTTTTATCTACTTTCATTATTCTGTATGTAAAATATATAGTTAAGGAAAATATTGAGATTGTAAAAAAATTGACTTTTGGTTTCGAAAGATTTACACGTTTTGGGGTCTCCTCATTCCAAACAACCAGGTTCTGCAAAATGTTCTAAGAGTTGCCCACCAATGGGTAGGTCACTCTCGGTTAATATGAGTTGTATATATTTAAATAAATTATTAGATAAAACATTGGAACAAATTAATAATAAACCCGTATTAATTAAAAAATACGTAGATGATATTATACTCATTACCAATGAGAATAATTATACAGAAATATTGAATAAATTAAGCAAGTATTATCAAAAACTAAAATTCACAATAGAAAAACCAGATAATAATGAAATAAGATTTTTAGACATGTACGTAATCTTAAGAAATAATAATATTACTACAAAATGGACAAAAAAGAAAAATAATAGTGATATAATGTTAAATTACTGTTCGAATCTTCTTATGCCATAAAAAATTAATGTTGCAAAAAACTTATTTAAAAAAGCAAAAGAATTAACAGACCAAAGATACATTTTAGAAATTAAATCTCAAATTTACAATATACTATTGGAGAATTTTTATCCTGAAAAAATGACAAACAAAATTTGGTATAATAGTACAAATAATATAAGAGAAAGAAAAGAAGAAAACAATAGAGAAGTAATAAATTTAGAATAAGAAACTAAATAATCCAAATAAAATAAAGATAAACACATAAAAAAACAACCATAACCAAAAAACAATTAAAGATTTTTATAACAATGAAAATCAAGATAATCCAGAAAATGTACAAGAAGAAAATACAAAGGAAATAATAGAGAATATAAACTTAAACAAAAAATATTTCAAAATGAACTATATCCCTAACCTAACAAATAAAATATAAAAAATATTGATAGATTAAGACTTAGGAGGTATCAAATTAAGTGAAACAACAATAATAGATTAGAAAAATTTCTTAGCAACCCAAAAGATAAAATAGAGTTCTTTAAAAAAAAATACAATATATAAAATTAATTACAATGATTGTGATAGCATTTATATTGGCGAACCATCAAAAAAATTAATTAACCGAGTAACTCAGCACAAATCAAATTGCAAAAATATAAAAAAATAAATGTTACAGCTTTATCACAGCACAGTATTTTAAAAAACATAAACTTAATTTTGATGATGTTGAAATTATAGGATACGAAAAAAACACAAAAAATAGAAAACTTATAGAAACTATACTTCTTACCAAAAACATTAACAATGCAGTAAGTTATAAAACAGACTCAATAAAAATTAATAGCTACACTGCAGACATTATAAAAAATTTAATTATAAAGAAATGATTGAAAAAATAAAACAAAAAATCTGGTGCGTGCGCGCAACACACAACTTTCACTTACCAACTTACTTAGATAAGAAATTAATGCGTTTTGTTAATGCCACTTCTCAAAGTTACACATTTTCCACATTCATTTCTTATTTATGTTTTCATTTGCTCTATAAACCCCTCAGAACATTTAAATAACGATAACGCTTATCTGATATTATATAACACTCAATTTTCATTAAACATGACGAATATGAAGAAAATCGTTAAAGCCGTTTTTGAGATAATCTAAAAATTAGAAAAAAAGTTATGAAATAAAGTGTCCCCTTCGGTTGATCAATCTTGATGAAATGTTGGCTATCACATCTTTGGCATATACATACATCAAATACCCAGTTTGATCAAAATCGTGAAAGCCGTTTTTGAGTAAATAAAAAAAAAAAACACTTGAAAATGATACAAAATTTATTAAGTAAAGTCCCCCCTCCGGTTGATCAATTTTGATGAAATGTTGGCTATCACATCTTTGGCATATACATACATCAAATACCCAGTTTGATCAAAATCGTGAAAGCCGTTTTTGAGTAAATAAAAAAAAACACTTGAAAATGATACAAAATTTATTAAGTAAAGTCCTCCCTCCGGTTGATCAATTTTGATGAAATTTTTACAGTCATATCTCGGGCATATAAATAGATCAAATACTCAGTTTAATCAAAATCGTTAGAGCCGTTTTTGAGAAAATCGAAAAAAACTTAAAAAGTTATTAAACAAAGTACCCCCTCCCTTTGAGCAATTTTGATGAAATTTTTGCTGTCACATCGCGGGCATATACATACACTAAATACCCAATCTCAGGTTCACACGGTTTATAGTTTTTGAGCTAGTCTGTTCACACACACACAGACACACAGACACACACACACACACACACACAGACCATTTCGCAGGACTTGGTTAATTGGACTCAGGGGACCCCAAAACGTGTATTTCCGTTGAAAACCGGAAGTCAAAATTTTTCACGATCGCAATACTTCCACTTACTATATATTCCATATATAGGTAAGTGAAAGTAAAAATAATTACAATAACATTAATGTTGATAAAAATAATTGTTACTATAGGATAAAGTTCAGTAGATAGAGATTACAAAGATAAATAAATCAATGTAAGGTATCCAATATAAGTGGTAATAGTTTTAATGTTTAAAAAAAAAGGGAGGGGGGAAATGTGACCTATTACAGATGTAATGGACTAGTGTTTTTAAGGATAGAATAATGATAGATGATATAGATATTATAGATGACCATTACCACCAAAAATGTATGTACAATAATTTATGTAAGATTGTTATTTATTATCAAATATTTTAGCTAATGTATGTTAATTACTTATACATATATAATATATATATATATATATATATATATATATATATATATATATATATATATATATATATATATATATATATATATGGCTAGATTAAAAGCTGGTAATGCTTGCTACTTTTCCTTCCTCCTTCCTTTGGTCCCGAAACTTAAAAATTAGGGTTTACAAAACTATTATTCTTCCGACGGTCCTTTACGGATTCGAAACTTGGCCGCTGACATTAAGGGATGAGCAACGGCTTAGAGTTTTTGAAAATAAAGTATTGCGCAGAATATTCGGACCGAAGAGGGATGAACTAACCGGAGAATTTAGACGCTTACATAATGCCGAACTGAGCGAGCTTTACCCAGTAAATATAATTGATGTGATTGCAGCAAGACGAATAAAATGGGCGTGTAAAATTGCGAAACTTGGCTGTGAACGAATTCCGAAAAGATTAATAAGCGAGGTGCCAAATGGGAAACGTCCGAGGGGCAGGCCGAGACGGAGGTGGGAGGATTGTGTTAGGGCGGATCTATCGAAGTTGGGTCTGGAAGACGGTCGATGGATAGAGGTGTGCATGGGGCGAGTGGTGGTGTCGGCATCGAACCTTCGGGTTCGTTAAGCCTGTATTATTATTATTATTATATATATATATATTTTATATTATGAGAAGAATGTATAGAATAATGTCCGAAACGTTGGTGTTAGACTAATTTTAATAATGTAATGTTTCAAGAAAGAAATCAATGGAAGATTGTTATTCACCAATCATTGTATTAGAAACAACATTATCTTCCTTTATATAAAATATACTTTTACATGTTCTAAGAGTGTGTTTGTTTGAACAGACTTGCACAAAAAATGTAAGTCATATGAAACTGAAATTAGGTATTCGGGATAGACATATGAACTTGATGTGATAGCAAATGTTTCATAAAAAATTGTGTACCTGTAGTGGGTGTACTTATATAAAAAAAAACATTTTTCAGATTTCCTCCAGAACGGCTCTAATGATTTTGATTAAACTCGACATATTTAATGTAATTTAATTTATGTGAGGAAATCTTTATTATAATTGAAATCGATGGAATTAAATGAAGATGGAACAATGCTTCCTATATAGTCCCTTTGGTTTTTTTTAATATATGTAATCGATAGTCCCTCACTATCCGCAGTGGCGGATCCAGGGGAGGGGCGCGGGGTGCGGCACCCCCCCTGAAAGGTGGGGGACACCAATTAACTATTACTATTTCTGTAGAAAAAGGGCTATATTCAGTTATTTTGTAGCTCCTTGATGAAAAATTGATATTATTTAAACATTTAATAAAACTTTACAAAGTAACTAAGTATTTTAAATTAGCACCTTCATGAAACATAAAAATTTAAAAATAAAAACGTGCGCCCCCCCCTCAAGAATTTTCTGGATCCTCTACTGACTATCCGTTATATTATCCATCAGTATAAAAAAAATGGTTAAATATAATATATAAAAGAATTTTAAACCAATAATGGAGAAAAAAAGTTTTCACTAGGAAATGTCGGTTTATACTTGTAGTTATATATAGGAATAATATTTTCATTTGAAAGCTGGAAATTTTAAAAGGAATCATATTTAGTTAATAAAGCAGTAGAATGTATTGTAATTAATCCGAAAAAAAAAATAATTATTTTTTTACTTTCATATTATTTAAAGAAAAATATTAGTAGTACCTAATTTCAATAGTAATAAAACCAAAAAGAAACTTTTAGGCCATCTTATAGTCTCATTGTTTTCGTATTACAAAATAAAAAACTGGTTTTGTATTCCTTTCTGGTAATTATGCTATAATTATTATCTTTATACACATATATAAAAATCTCGTGTCCTGCTTGGGGGTAAAATCAGAAACTATTCAACCGATCTTTATAAAATTTGGCTCATTGTGTGTAGTTCTGACAAACTTAAAAGATAGGATAGTTTTTATCTCAATTATTGGCCTCAATATTTCTTTTATTGCAAATTAAATGCTTATTATACTGCAATTGAGTGTGATTCTTTATAAGTCCATAAATTTCCAACAGATAGCGGTGTAAGTTGATTATTGACCTTGGATTATTGACACAACAGTCCATTTTCTTTCAATATTTAGGGTGGATAAGCATCCAGTAGCTAAATCTACTCTTTCTGACTTGGACTAGGAAACCCGTGATTTACCCATGGGTAACTATGTGTCGCCTTTCCACGTGAGGGGAAAACATCAAATATATTTGTTTTAGCAAAAAACATTTGATAATTGTTTCAGGTAGATTCAAGTAGAACCTACCGATATGATATCTAATCTCATATCATGAGTTATATTCTGAATTTGTTTGTTTGTTTTCGCTTTAAGGCGTAAAACATTTGAAGTCAACGACTGTATTCTGAATTTAATTAATATGCATTATGGCAACAGATTAATTTGATACATTTTGGCTGTCTTTTGTGATTGTACTAAACCATATTCCAATTATATTTTTTATTAGTTCTTTTAATGTGTGTGCTATTTATATTTAATTTTGCCTCTACTGTAAAAACAAATGCAAGAATAAATGAATGGACCATTAATACTTACTATAGCCCAATGTGAGATGTACAAAATAAAAACTTTTCTAAATTCTTTACCAAACAATTGTAAATTTGGCGTAAAAATTCTATTTTAAATCCCGTTGGTATTTAGATAAATAAATAAATAATAAATTCTTTATTCATTTGTTCTGGGACGTATCCCTTAAGAACAAAATTAAATAAAATACAGAGAGGGCTTTAGAGCCTTGAAGTTTAAGTAACAAATTGAATTGATAAAAATGATTAGAAAACCTCTAGTTTAAATAAATAAAAATAAAAAGAATACACATTAAATGTTCAATCGAAAAGTGAAAAGAAGCTAGTTTCTGCATCTTATAATATACACATATGTACACACTTATTTACAGGTTGGTTAAATAATATTTATATTTTCTAAAAAATAAAAAAATAAAACAGAACAAAGAAAAAATTAAATTAAAAAGAAAAAAATGAGATAAGAGCTTCTAACGGTTTAAAAGGTAAATTATAATAGGAATTGTCAATTTACTTTTTAAGGAGACTGGATGGCTATGAAGTGATGATATAGGCGGGATTTAAAGGTGGAGAAGGTATTGGAATTACGGATGAAAGGAGGAATAGAATTCCATAGGGATGAGGACCTAGTAATGAAAGATCTATCAAAAGCTGACGTTCGGTGGGCCGGTGTATATAGATCTGAAGACCTAGAGCGGGTATTGCGGGAATGGACGGAGGATTTGAACTGAAGGAGTTCAGAGATATATGAGGGACGACGGGAACGAATAACTTGGAAAAGGAAGGAGGCTAGGAAATACTTACGGCGGTAGGAAGGATATAACCACTTTAACTTTTCATAATAGGGCGATATGGAGACGTCTCTTGGGATCCCAAATATAAATCGGATGAAACAATTTATTAAACGTTTTAGTTTTGCTTCGAGATCCCCTGAGATACCCCCATACACTGTGCAGCAATAGTCGAAGTGGGGGAATATCAAGGAGGTGACCAGAAGTCTGCGTGTTTCAAAAGGGAACAGGTTACGGAGATGGTTCAGTTGCTTTAGGGTTGAAATAGTGCGACGGGAAATATTGGAGATATGGTTTTTCCAGGAAAGAGTTTGGTCAAAGGTTACACCAAGGTTTTTGACAGTTGGATAGAATTTGATGGGATTGTTATTTAGGAACAGGGGTGGGATGTTAGGGGTGGTTTTGAGGAGGTGATTGGAGCCTATTAAGATTGCCTTTGTTTTTTCAGCGTTTAGCTTCAACTTGTTAGCCTCTGCCCAGAGACTGATTCGATTCAAATCCTCCTGAAGCTTTTTCGTCGCTGGCAACAGCTCCGAGGGTGGGAAAGACAGGTAAATCTGGAGATCGTCAGCGTAGATATGGTATTGGGAGTGATGAATCAGAGGTGGAAGGTCGTTAATATAAATAGCAAACAGAGTGGGGGATAGAGAGGATCCTTGGGGGACACCACAGGAGAGGGGAAGTGTTTTAGATGGAGGTTGACCAGGAACGACTACCTATTGTGACCGGCCTGAAAGGAAAGATCTGAACCAATGTAAGGCGCTGCTAGAGAGGTGGAGTTTTTGCAGTTTTGTAAAAAGGATGTTATGATCGACAGTGTCGAAGGCTTTGGAAAAGTCCAGAAGGATTAGAATACTTAGTTTTCGGAGTTCTATGGAGGTTTGAAGGTCATGGGTAATTTTTAGGAGAGCGGATTGAGTTGAGTAACCTGATCGGAAGCCGGATTGGAGTGGGTTAATGAGGGAACGTTCTTCTAGGAAACTTGAAAGTTGATTTTGAACTAGGCGTTCTAACGGTTTAGAGAGATTGGAGAGAAGGGAAATAGGACGGAGGTCATTCATCGAGGAGGGATTTGAGGTTTTTTTCAAAGGTCGGACTAGAGCGGTTTTCCAGGAAGAAGGGAAAACCGAGTTTTGCAATGAGAAGTTGTAAATATGATAAAGAATAGGAATTAATGAGGGAAGGCAGGACTTTATTAGCTTAACTGGAACGTCGTCAGGACCGTAATCGTTGGTTTGGGATTTTAGGACTGCAGTAAATAGGTCATCGTAGGTTATGTGGGAAAAAAAGAAGTTCTCCGGATTAAAATTAGGATAATTGATAGCGGCGACTTGTGATGGATTAAGAGGGGGGATAAGAAATGGTTATTGAGGTCATCTGGAGTGAACGGAAGGGAAGTAGAGTTATAGGAACCAAGGAGGGATAATTGACGTAGTATTTTCCACTTGCTTTTGGTATCGTGGGCACTGGAGAGGGCATTGTGAAAGTGGAGGGATTTGGCACGTCGGAGTTCGGATTGGGTAACATTTCTAAGTTTTTTAAAAGACGCATAATCAGCTGCCAAACGGGTACGCCGAAATTTGCGTCTTGCAGCTTCCCTTCTTTTCATCAGATCCTTTATCTCAGACGTCAGCCAAGGTGCAGCGGGGCGACGTAGGGTTCGGGTTTTCAGGGGAGCGTGGATATCTAAAATGGATTTCAGATTTGTGGTGAGGAAGGAGACCATGGGATCGACAGAATCGTAGGAATATATGGTATCCCATTGGACGGCTTCGAGATCGGATTGGAGGGATTCATAGGATAGTTGGTCAAGATTTCGAGATGATATGGCCTTAGGAGTAAAACGTATGACGGGGAGGTCGTATGAGATCTGGATGAGGTCGTGTGATGAGAGAAAGGGAACAGGACATTGCGAAGAAGAAATGATTTTGACAGGAGAATCAGAGATGCACAGGTCTAGCCAAGTATCAGAGTATTGCGTGTGATGTGTTGGATAGTAGGGGACTAGGTAAAGGTTGAGGGAGTATAGGAGGTCAGTTAGAAAGGACTTCTCAGAGGATTCAGAGAGTAGGTTTACATTGAAATCGCCGGTAATGACGATGTTGGAATAATTGGAGACCAGGTTGACGAGGGAGGATTCAAAGAGATTGTCGAATGGGGCGCGGGGAGGTCTATAGATTACGGCGAATAACAGAGGGGAGGAAACAGAGGAAATTTCAACGAACATGTATTCAACGTGAGGAAGGTCCTGGGAGGGAGACTGGAGAAGGACTTTGGCTTTAAGGCTTTCATGGATGTATAGTCCGACACCACCTCCCGTGCGATTAGATCTATCATGGCGTAAGAAAGAGTAATTGGAGAGGGAAATCTGGGAGGAAGGGATGAACGGTTTTAGCCAGGTTTCGGATATAGCAATAACATGGTGAAAATTGTCCTGAAAGTATTTTTGAAATTCATCAAAGTGGGCAATAAGGGATTGTGCATTTACGTGACATGCGCTTAAAATGTTAGTCATAAATATGAAGGAGTAGAAATAACTGAACAAGGTACGTGGATGAGGGATAGTTTGAAACGTATTTAGGCAAAAACGGTATTTTAGTGATGTACAACGCATGGCTATGATTCGAACATTGAGCAGAAAATGATGGAATTTCTATTATTTGAAATAGATATTGAATATTAAAGTTGTTACTTAATTTAGAAATGACTCGAATTTTAGGGTAGATCCACAGTGAGGCACGAATAATCAAATGATGTTTAGGGGAAAGCAGAACGAAGTATCTAAAATAATAGTAAACAGAAGTAATGAGGATTATGATATCATTAGTTGAAATGAGAATATATATAGTTGAAAAAAATCTGAGAGTAAAAATAGCTGTAATAAAAATGTAAATATCTATGATGAAAATATAAATATTCACAATAAGAATGATAATTTTTGAATCAAAAATAAAATTATCTGTGGTAAAAATAAAAATAAGAATATCTTCTATAAAAACTAAAAAGTTCACTAGCTTGGTGGAACATAGAAACCGCATTCAGCTAAAAACGTCCAGGTCGCTGGGCTTACCAATAATCACTGCAGGGTGACCGTCTGCCTGCCTACAGCGAACTCGGCCTCCGCTAAACCAGACGTATTTGATTTTGGCCGTTGCCTTCTTCTGCCTGGCCAACCAGTAGAGATGTTTGTTGGCGGGCGTCATAGCTTCACTTAGATAAATCCGGAAGGCTTCATTGTCACCCCAGCCCAGGTGCCGTGTGGAAAAGTTCCTCTTTGCTTTCCTTTGTTGGACAACTTCATCGCTTACTGCCTGGCGGACAAATCTTGCGATTATGGGTCCTGGGGTCCCATCCTGCTTAGGCCTGAGCCTCACCGCGTAGTCCAGATCCTCCGGACACAGCTTAACGCCCAGACCCGCTCCGATACTGAGTATAGTGCCCATCACGGTGTCTCCCTGCCTCTCCGGAACACCTCTTATCTCCACTGTATTTTTCATCTGCAGCTGTTCGGTATAGTTTAATCGGCTTTCTAGTTCCGAAATTTTTGTCTTTAGGGCGGTGTTTTCGAGCGTCAATTTTTCAACGCTATTCTTTTGCTCCTCGAGGAGGGTCTCTATTTTCAAAAGCCTATCCATATTTTCGAATGAGAGTTCTGATTGCTTCTGGAGGGTATCTTTAATATCTTTCAACTCTTCTAAGCCTTGAAGCTTGGACTTCATTTCCTTAACTTCCGCAGTTAGTGCCCTCAGTAGTCCTATCATCGAACTTGCCTCGGAGTCAGATGCAGCCCGTAGAGGCTCTTCGCAATCCGGGCAGGTCCATTTTTTAATTTTTTCTTTCAGACCTTCTGAGTCCGCGGTGTCGATTTTCGAGCATTTGAGGTGAAAAATATTTTGACAAACAGCGCAGGCCACATTAGCTTTTTCTTCTCTGCTCACGGTTTTAGTACATAATTTACAATTAACCATTTTAATTTATTTGTAATGTATTTCGGAGAGCAAGCGATGTAAATATTAGTGATCGAGCGATATAAATATTAGAAAGCGAGAGTGTAAATAAATAATGTCAGACCTGTTTGTTGTGGCGGGCGCAGGAGGGATTAGGCTGATACTGAACTCCACACTACTTCAACTCCGTTGTCTTCTCTACCGGCACTTTCTACTATTATACTTTAAAACCGTAATCAGGATATAGTATTTTTCGACTGATTGTGGATGGGCTTGTCTTATAAGTGATAAATGTAGAGATTTGAAAACAGAATGACGGAGAAAAACTAGTGAAATGTTATAGTACAACGAGAGGCGCAGGATTGAGCTCTTCACTCATAGAGATCTACTCCAAGACTAATGACTCTAAGACTAATAGATTATCATTATTAGTGAATTTTGACTTGAATGTATTAAAAATAATAGGATATAAGTAGTTTACCACAATAAAGGTAAGCCTCCCAGGGAAGAGCTGTGGGGATGCAGCCTCCCTTTGGGTATTTTTTTTTGTATTTAAAGAATGAACTTAAGAATGAAAGGAGCGTGGTAAGTGAAAGTTCAGTGATGCACCACCTCACCACATTTTGAGCTTTGAGAAGGTCACTTCATAATTGTTTTTTTACTAACCTGTACCACTACAACCCATAAAGGGTCTTGGGTTCAGTACTATGTAAGGAAGAGTACTGTTTCTTGGTCAGCGGTCATGCAAGGAGGTGATTTGACCGTGATTACGCTCAACCGCCAGGTTTTTCCCCTTAATTTTTCAATTAAAGGTACCCACTTTATAGAGGCTGGGTTTGCCCCAGGAGGGTCTCTCGGCCCAAGAGGCGAACTGTGGCGAATAATAAAGATATCATAAGCCATGTCAGATTCGAACTCGGACCTTAAGCACAGCAGTCCACTGCCTTACCAGTGGGCTACCCCGCTCCCCTTTTTTACTAACACTTACCTATATTTATTTATTTATTTTCACCCTACCCTGCCTCTTGAGGCAGTACGGGTTGTTGCAGCAGTTAGATGTTAGGCATGTCTGCTTAGCACCCCACTGCTGCTATGAAACAAAAATGTTCTGAACTTGAGGCCGGTAGGCTTCATTTGCTCAGTCCAGTTGGCTTCTAGGCACGGCTGGTCTTCCTCGTCCGACATTGAAGAGGTCAGGGCCAAGTGCAGTCTTCCATCCATAGACGAAGTCTTTAAAATGATTATAGTTATTTTCCACAACTAACTGGGGGAAATCTGAATCTCTGAGAACATAGAGTCCGGTTTTACGAAGCAACTTAGCCCTCAGAGCCTCGAAGGCGGTGCAGTCAATAAGGACGTGCTCTGCAGTTTCCGGCATACCGCAGGTAGGACAAAGGGGGTCAATGTCAATTCCATGGCTATGGAGATTGGCTCGAAATGCCCCATGCCCTGTGAGAAATTGAGGGAGCCAGTAATCAGGGAGGACCCATTTGGCTTCCAAGCGAGACTGAACGGTGGGGAAGTACTTCTACTCGTACCTCGACATCCAGACGTACTCTTAGAACAGCATCAGAGGTTCCCTTGCCTTTTGTAGAGCCGAATTGCCGTGGATGACTTGCCCTTGCGAGAACAGGAGAAACCATGATGAGGTTCTACGGGACTTTGCTCATCACAGGGAGGAGGCATATTGGTCTATATGATTTTGAGAGCTGCTTATCCCGGCCTCCTCCCTTGAAGAGGGGTCTCAAGTCGGCAATCTTCCACCTTTTGGGATAGTATCCCTTATCTAGGCAATCATTATAGAATCCTAAAAGCCTTTCCTCAATGTAAGAGATACTATTCCTCAACATTGCCGCATCTATAGAATCAAGTCCACGGCGATACGCAGATCATGTATGTTCCATGGTGGGCACAAGTCCGTACCAGGAGGACATACCGTGGTGCGTCTCACAAAACCTTGTTCCTCATTGTCTTGGGATGGATCATCTTTGGGATATGTTTCTTCAATGAAGATGTTAGCAGCTTCTTCCAGAGTTCTGGCTTGGCCATCTGCATTTCTAAGAACTGCCAACACCTGTTGGGGCGCCATCTTACCAAGAGCTACCCTATACGGGATACTCCAGGAATTTTTCCGGGATTCTTCCTCAATAAACTCATCCCAAGACTTCCGTTTCTGTCATCGCAACTCGTTTCGGTATGCCCGTGCTTTGGACTTGTACACATCACGAAGTGCAGCGCGCCTCTTGTCGCAGCTGCACTGCTGATACGACCGCCGGGATTTGTAGAGGTCTCTTTTCATTGATGTTAATGCCGGTGTCCACCAGGGCACAGGTCTTACCCTCGCCTTTCGGTCTTTGAGAGAGTTCTCTGCAGCATCCCGAATGGCGTCGGTTAACCTTCCCACTCTGTAGTCTAAATCATCGGTGTTCGCCGCTTCCGCCTCGGCCCAATCTTCTTCGGCCTTTTCCCACTCCATCATACTTTTAAAGGCAGTCTAATCTTTTCTGCGGGTTCTGTATCCTTTGTCAATCTCGGGGGAACAAGCTGTCTCTTTTACCAGCGTAAAAGACAGCCCTCTGAGGTCGGAACTAGTCTCAGATCTGACGGTCCAATCGATAATACGCCTTACTATCGTTGGCGAGGCCAGAGTGACATCCATCCAACTCTCCCCTCTTGCTCCGGAAAAGGTAGGAGCTGAAGAGGGATCGTTGACGATGACCATCTCCCTTCCAGCAATAAACTCTGCAAGTTTAGCACCCCTTCTATTGGTTCGATTGGATCCCCAGACCGTGTTCCAGGAGTTGGTATCTGAGCAGATGATCACGTTTCTATTGCTAGCAGTGATCACCTCCATGGCGGATATGCCTTCTTCAAAACCGTTTCTATCAGACAGGTATACTGAAGTCAATGTAAAAGAGAGGTGTCCCCACTTTACATAACATGCAGCGCAATCCGCCATGGTGTACTGTCTCAGATCCATCACGTCAAGGTTAGGGTTATTAACCACTGTAGCTGCCCTGGGCCTCCTCTCTCCACTGCTCAGGGCTATAACTCTTGACGTGAGGCCAAACCCCATGACCACATTCCCACGACAGCTCGGCTCCTGGACAATCAGGATGTCGTATCGTAGGGCGAGAGCTCTAAACTCATCCACCACAAGTCGCCGATGTCCCATGTTAATCTGGAGGATGGAGATTTTACTCATAGGTCGATTTCGCTTCTTCTTTTGCCCAGTGCACAGGGCACTCCCGGCTACCTGATTAGTGCTTCCTTTGACCTGAAGGAGCATTAGCTCGCTCACAATTAATACAGTTTGGGCTGGCCATAACCTTCTTCTTGGGCCACTCTTTTAAAATGTGCCCATTAGCTCCACACCATATGCACACAAGGACTTCAGCTTCACAGATAGCCTTCGTGTGACCATAACCATTGCACTTAGTGCAGCGAGGGGCGTCTAGGTAATCCCTAAAAGTCATGGACCATCAACCTCCATCTAAACTTCCCATTTCCAGCAGTTGGAACCTCACCATGGGGTGCACCTCCATCACCCAATTTTTCGTTTCTAGCCGTTTGTGAAAAAAAGGGCCTAAGCCTTTTTTTATAGGCCTAATCATTCTTGATAAGCGGAGTAGATACCGGCTTCTCAGTAATTTTGCCCAATAGGAACCTTACTAGCTCGGCTGAATCCCATCCATGAGGCACAACCCTGACCTCCAGCCGAGGTTTCTTCCTCAGTCCTAGCTTGGCTTGTAATCCTTTGGCACGGAGTTCCTGCCACCCAATGACTTTCGTAACATGAGAACTGTCTTCCCAAACGGACTAAGACAGAACCACCCTTGGTCGTTCGAACGATTTCAGCTTTTATACCAATATCAGTTGGGGATGGCAGCTTGTTAATTATATCTATAGGGCTCTGTCCCTCCCCGCCAATCGTGACGTAGGTCGGCTTAGAAGACTGACTAGGCTTCATTGGTAAAGATTTAACTATCTCTGCCATTGTTTTTTGCTTAGGTGTTACTGGTTGCTCAGCCTTTGGCTCCTTTTCTTGTCCATTGCTTTCAACAACACGATCTTTCTTTGCCTTCCTTCGGTTTCTTTTGCTTTTCACAACTGTGAAGGGAGCATTGGCCGGTAAAGAATCACCTGGGGTAGTTACATCGTCTAACTCGCTCATATCGACGAATGGTTCTACAGTGCGACTTTGATTGGATGTTAAACCCGCCGCTAAAAGACCCTCAATGAATTTTGGCATAAAGATCTCAACAACCTGTTTGGTTCTCATATCTTGATAACTTTGGGAAGATAAGGTATCTTCCACAGCGCGCTGTACAGTACCATATATAGATTCATAGTTTTCTTTAAATTTACCAGCCTCTTTATCCATCTCGACAAGTATCTCAATAATACTTTTAATCTTACTGATTATACGTTCCATGGAATTTTTACTAACCTTTTTTTCCAATTTCAAAATGTATTTATCAGATCCTCTTGGATATTTTTTGCACTGCTAAGTAGGGAGTTAGTTTAACCCTCATCGCATATGCCTAATGTATCACCTTTCCTTGCCCTTTTAAGGGAATGCCTTGTTCCTCTCAGGTTTCCCTCTTCATTCTCTTCCCCCTCCATCATTTTTACCTCAATGCCACTACTATGCATTGTTACAGTTATTAAGTGACCGGAACTTATCCTGAACAATAAATTATAGCAGTAAGTAATAAATAACAATAATAATTATTATCAATGATAAGATAACCTACTTAGCTGAAAAACTTTAAAAGGTGTATAGGTTTTCTATAGTTGTAAAGTAAAATAGAATGTTTTTACCGTGATCACCACTGCCTGTAATACACAGTAATAGTCCCCTCTACGCCTGCAAACTAGTTAGACAAATCTAACCTCACCTGTCCCTTCACAACTATTTTCACTATATACAAATTAAAACATGTCCAACACTCATAATAACTAGAAAAAACACAATAAACAGTACAAGAACACCAAAATATCTTTCAAAACAATCAGGAGCTTGTAGGAGCCTGGCAACACTGAGTAAGCAACACTGAGGCAATTAAAAAGTAACCTCCCTATTATATAGAAACTGTTCTAGTTAGTTGGTGTTTTATTGTGTGTTCTTAGTTTATGTAAAAGTATTGTAATAAAAACTGTTGAAGAGTAACTAAGGACTAGTTTATTTAATTATTTGTACTAACATTGTACAAATCTTCGTATCAATCTAAATAAATCCGTATTTGGTGTAGCAGAAGTAGTTTTTCCTGGAAACCTAATAACTGGTGAAGGTATCAGACCAGACCCAGAGCGTGTAAAGACTATAATGGAGTTTAAAAAGCCAGTTACAGTACAAGAGCTTAGACGATTTTTTTTAGGTGTCACAAACTTTTATCGTCGCTATATTCCACACGCAGCAGAAAATCAAGCATTATTGTATAAATATTTACAAGGATCCAAGAAAAATGATAAGAAAAAATAGAATGGAATGACGAATCTAGCCAACAATTTGAGGAAGCCAAACAGGCGCTGGCTAATGCCACCCTTCTTACTTGTCCTAATACCAACTATAAACTTTCTCTACAGGTTGATGCTTTCAATACTGCAGCAGGCGCGGTAATACAACAATTAGAAGAGAATGCATGGAGGCCTATTAGTTTCTTTTCCAAAAATTTTCAGAAACACAACAAAGATATTCAACTTACGATCGTGAACTACTCAGTATCTACTTAGCGAAAAGGCATTTCAAGCATTACTTAGAAGGAAGAAACTTCACAGTTTATACAGACCACGCTCCGTTAACTTATGCCTTCCAACAAAAACATGATAAGGCTTCATCAAGACGCCTTAGGCAACTCCAGTATATATCACAATTCACGACGGATATACAACACATTCCAGGAAAAAATAATGTGGTGGCCGATCATTTGTCGCGTTTGGAAGAAATTGTCCCAATAAATAATGAAGAAAATGTGGCAGAACAAATTTCTGATACTGAATTACACAATCTTCGTCACAATCCATCAACAACACTAAAATTTCAATAATTCAGCACCCCTGAAGGCAAATTACTTTGGTGTGGCACTTCAAAAAATATTCGACCTTACATACCCAAAAAATTTCGTTTCCAAATATTTCAGCATTATCACAGCCTAGCACATCCAGGTATTAGAAGAACATTAAATTTAATATTGCCTAAGTTTGTTTGGACAAACATCAACAAAGACATTAAAACTTGGACCAGGTCATGTATAGATTGCCTGCGAAGCAAAGTTGCCAAGCATACTAAGGCACCTTTTCATCGTTTTCCCAACGATTTTCGACGATTCATATAGACCTTGTCGGACCACTCCCACCATCCCAGGAATATAGATACTGCTTAACTTGCATCGATCGCTACACTAATTGGATGGAGGTACTACCACTGCGTTATCAAACAGCTGAAGAAGTAGCCTTAAGTTTTTTCGCAGTAGTTCACACGTCTTTGTACGAGTAGATCGTGTTCGAGCTTCACTAGAAAAACCTTATGAGGGACCCTATCGAGTTCTGGAGCGGAAAGACAAAGTTTTTGTGGTCGACATAAAAGGCAAACCAAATCAAATCTCAGTGGACAGGCTCAAACCGGCTTACTTGCTTGCGACTCCAGAGTCTGAAGATTCAACACCTGAACAGCCACCTACGACGACATTGCTTACTCCATCCGAACAGCCGCCTCTAGATGCGAAACAAACTACCACCACAAGATCAGGGCGACAAGTCCATTTTCCTCGCCGCTATGTCCAGGTCTTTAGCCGACCTGACCGCTAAGGAGGGAGTGGATGTAGGAGCCTGGCAACACTGAGAAAGCAACACTGATTGGCAACACTGAGACAATTAAAAAGTAACCTCCCTATTGTATAGAAACTGTTCTAGTTAGTTGGTTTTTTATTGTGAGTTCTTAGTTTATGTAAAAGTATTGTAATAAAAACTGTTGAAGAGTAACTAAGGACTAGTTTATTTAATTATTGGTACTAACATTGTACAAGCTCGAATGCGATTTATCACTTACCTATATATGAAATATATAGTAGAGGAAAGTATTGCCATCGTGAAAAATTTGGATTTCCGGTTTTCGACGGAAATACACGTTTTTGGGTCCCCTGACTCAAATTAATCAAGCCCCACAAAATGCTCTGTGTGTATGAACAGACTAGCTCAGAAACTATTTGTCGTACGAAACTGAAAGAAGGTATTTGACGTATGGATGTTCCCGCGATGTGACAGCAACGATTTCGTCTAAATCGTGTGAATGTAGGGAACACTTTATCCGAACGTCTATTTTTCTAAAATAGTTCGGCTCTAACGATTTCGATTAAACTTTTCAAGTTTAATCTTAGTGAAGCATACTTTAATATGAAGTAGGTTTTATCGAAATCGATTAGGTCAGATAGGGCTTAAATGGCTAAGGAAAAAATCTGCCTTTCAGGTACCTCTATTTTTTTTATTTTTTTATTTCGAGTAAATAACTGTCCCTTGTATTCCTTAGTAACAAGAAGTGGGTAAATATTAAAATAATTAAATTATCAAATAAAATGTATGTTTTACCAAATTTCGATTTCCGATTATATCAGTAGTAATATATATGTGTAATATATCGTTCGAAAGCTTGGAATTTAAGAAATAATTATATTAAGTTTATCATGTGGTGGAAGGTCGCTGAAGCGAAATATTAGAGTATCAAGAAAATAATAATTCCTACTTTCTACAACCTTTTAATTTAGTTTTACAATGAAAAACAAAGAGAGAACTGTTTCGAAAGAAGACGAAAGAGAAGGAGAAGGCGAAGAGCGGGTTGTTCGAAATGATATCTATGGGGAAATAAACATATGGCGATTCTTAATGAATCAAAGATATGTTCCAAAAAGCATTTGAATCACGATTGCAACCTTCGCATGCGCAGTACACCTTTACTAACTGCTCATTGTTCACAATACAATGCCTACTGAGCATGCGAAAAGAGTCAACGTGTTTTAAGAGCTTGTTGTCTCATAAGTAACCTATTGAGTTTAATAAAGCATTAATACGTGTTAATGCCTGGATAAATATTGCCGTCGTTTTCTGAAAATACTAAGGTGCTAAAAACTGAAAATTTAGTTCCAATTTAATTTCGGCCGTTGTGATGAACCCATTCTATCGCTTCTTATTTACCCCACACTGCAAACTTAGGTATGTCGAAGATGAAGCGTTTGGCACGTTCGTATTGCTATTGGAAAACATTGACAGGGACATTGAAGATGTGGTGAAGAAATGTATGAATTGTTGCATGAATCGAAACAATCCAGCAAAAGTTCCTCTTCACCCCTGGGAGGAAGCGATAGGCCCTTGGCAAAGAATTCATATAGATTTTGCAGAAACAGAGTTCAGGCACGGTCATACTCGATGAAGAAGAGGAAGTGGGAATTCAGCAAAATCATTCAGCGGGACGTTGTTCTACACTAAGCGGTTAAAATGGACTACGGACAGATATGGAGAAGACATATAGATCAGCTCCTACCATCAAAATTTAGTGGGAAGGACTGATATATCTGTTAAAGATTTTTTTTTTTTGGCTTCATAACTTCAATTTGCGCCTGTCAATAAACATCAACAATCAGCAAATGTGAGGTGTGCTAATTTAAATAAGGGCATGTTAGGCATGGGGAAGGATAACACCCAGCGGTACCTCTTCCCTGGCTTGTTTCAGGTAACCTGGATTTTTAACGAAGGGGATCTCTCATCCAGCGCCTTTTTAATCTCCTAGGTATGGGCATATCAGCTGTTGCCATGCCTCTAATCAGATGATTGAAATGACCGTGTAAGTGTGTATGGAAACGTTTGTAGAATGTCTTTAAATGTTGGTCTACTGTTTGCATTTGTAAGTCAGTATGTATTGTAATGTTGTTCACGTACCATGGTGCTTTAACTATGAGTCTTAATATTTTTGATTGAAAGGTCTGAATTCTTTGTAAGTTGGTCTTTTTGGCTGTACCGTATATCTGTGAAGAGTAAGTCCATATTGGTTTCAGTAAGTATAAATATGTATTTAATTTTTGTCGTAGTACTAATCGATGAGGAAGTAGAATCGATGAGGATGCTAATATGACCTATAGTAAATTTGAAAGTAATTTTTAAATTTTGATTGCTTTATTAAAATCGATCGTTGGAAAAGTAGATTAAACAACATCATTGGATGGAAGTCCCAGCAAAAAATGGGCAGCCATAAAATTGATCAATAGCAAAAAGACTGCCCCGCTAGGATAGAAGCAACAGAGTTTGGGACTCATTTTATGGTTAATTTATTATTACGAAGGATATTATTATTCTCGATATTAGCCTACTGATTTAATTCAAAAGTTTGAGTCAATTATGTTCGTTATTCCCTTCGATGAATTTTTGACTAAATTTATTACCGAAGTACTAAGAATTATATCCTTCGTAATAAAACATTATTCAGAAAATAAATTGCTAAACACTGTTGCTTCAATTCTAATGGCGTAGCATTTATCATCATTTTTATCAAACATTTTCATGACTGCCAAATTTTCGCTGAGGGGACTTTCATACAATGAGGTTGTTTTCGGGGAGTTATCAAGTTTTACTTGGTATTTTTTATTGATGGATGGACATCAGCAAAAGCCTCAATAGTTGTATAAACAAAATTAATAACCGATAATAATAATCCGGATAACATAACAGAAGTTTCACCCGTGAAGAATCGGCACAAGATCTCCGACAAGATATTTAACAGTGACCGAGTGTATCCGGAAGAAGACCGAGATATCTGAATCCTTTGTAAAGTAAAGTGAAAATAAGCTTTTCCAGGAATTATTGTATTCTTTTTTAATGTGCATAGTCAGTAAAAGATATAAATCAGATCTAATTTAAATCTATAATAGATACGATTTTAAATTTAAACGATCTTTCAGGAACTTGAAGAAGTCTTAAATTCTGCTTTAAAACGATTATCAATACTCATCCTTTCTTGGTATTCCACGAATTTTTTGGTCTTATGATTATGGTGTCTAACCGTCGATTAAATCTAAATTAAGGTTTACTGTTATCGGTGAATATATATATATATATATATATATATATATATATATATATATATATATATATATATATATATATATATATATATATATATATATATATATATATATCTAATATTTATGCTATTATCGCTACAGTAAACGACTGCGATATTATATATCATATTTAAATATATTTTTGAAATATTGGTTAAGGTTATGTATAGGGTTGTTCCAACAAGCACTTCAAACACATCGATAACTAACAGACTGCTCATGTTCTCCCCCCACTCTTTTCTGATTCTGAATTTGATTGGTTGGTTTTCCCAATTGATGCATCCAGCAGTAAAACAATTTCGAGGTTTGTTAGTTATCAATTAGTTTTAATAGCTTGTTGGAGCATACCTCATGTTACATATGCCATATGTTTTTCCGAAAAGTAACATTTTGAGCGATAATTAAATAATTAATTTAATGTTTTTTCCCGATAACTTCTTAAATAAATTAGGAACCCCAAAAAGGTTTCAATGGGACCACCTTGGAAAAATACTGTACAAGATGCAAAAGGTTTCGTTCCAATTGGTCCATCCATCTCTGAGTAATCGGTGAACATACATAGAAAAAAAAAAAAAAAAAAAAAAAAAAGTCACATACGTATCGAATAGAGTAACCTCCTCTTTCGTTCGAAGTCGGTTAAAAAACCATATGTTTTTTTTTAGGACAGTTGTTATAATGGAGGTTACCTTTGTGCATGAATAAAATTGTTTATTTAAAATAATGTTAGATTATTATTTAGTATAAGAATACTTCAACATCACATATCATTTTAAAGCTTATTGATTTCGCAAGTTGGTATTACTTCGGATGAGGAGCTCCAAGATGGCGGCCGGCGTGAGTAAACAACAAGGTATTCCGATCGCGCCCTACACGATATCCACGATTCAGTTCGGGTTAACCGAGAGTTCCCGAGATTCGATGTCATTCGTTGCTTACTTTTATTAGGTTAGGTCTTATGCAGCTACACAGTTTGTACCTATATCCAAATGGCATATTTATATAACGAATTTTCAACAGCTCGTCGAAACTTGGAAGTATTGATAGAAAAATGATTGAAATATATTGGTAAGTTTTAATTGGGTTAGGGCAGAATAACATTAAGAAATATTAAAACATTTAATTAAATTAACATTGCGCAGAGGCAATATCGTTACCGATGAAGGTCTATTGAAGTGGGATTATTGCTAGTTGAAACGTATTTAATTAAATTAATTCTATTTAGTGGATTATAATACAGTTAGCAGATAATTATAGTTAAATTGATTTTAATAGATACAATTTGTTAAACCTTTTACTCCTTTCTTCAATATAATAAATCATGTACAGTTTGTTCTTACATTTTTTTACATTTTTTTACATTTTTCTTTAAATAACAAAATAATAATCTGGTGGTTAGGATTCTTATATTAATTTATTTGTACTTTTTCCATTTGTACGTGCATTTAACTTGAACCCATTTAATCATTTAAACAGTACAATAACATATTTTAAAAAAAAGAACAAATTTATTTGTTAAATCGTCTGTTAAGTTTAAAATTTAAAATTGTATGCAACCATCACAGGAAATTTTCATATATTGAAATAGTACTTATACTGATGTCTGTTGTACTTTAATTATATTAAACAAACATTCATTTGTACATTACGTTGGTTGTTCTCATTATTCAAGCGGGGAAGTTGGTTTTATCTGGACTACATCTGCTCGGGAGCTCTCGGGTGAAACCCGAACTGAATCGTGGACATCGTGTAGGGCATGATCGGAATACCTTGTTGTTTACTCACGCAGGTCGCCATCTTGGAGCTCCTCATCCGAAGTAATACCCGCCAGTTTTTCAATTACATATTAAACTATTACTTATGTTAATTGAATGTTTTTATAAAGTCGTGAGCCAAGATCTTGATGAAACTAAAATTGTGTATATATTATTAGGCAACTTAATGGATTTTTTCAATAAACTATATTGCCAAGAACTATGGTTGGCAGGTATAATGTTTAATGGCTTGTATTTTCTTTAGAGAGGCAGCTTTAATTACTTATCAATACTTTATTTTAATTACTAATAACTAAAAAAAGGAAATATTATTTTATAGTTGGTGTATTGAAACTGTTATTGCATGATATTAACCATGAATTGGTGGCAGAGGGAGAATTGAACCTTTTCCTTAGCACCAAGTCGCGAACAAAGGAACCACAGAATTCCTTCCAATATGTCAACTTTTTTTTTCTTTCCTTTGGTTATTATTTATCAACTGGAAGCTCATATAAAAATAAAATATTTATAAATAACATTCTCGAAAGTAAAAAACTATCTGAGATTCACTTTTTTTTTTCAGCCATGTTTACTACAGCCATCTTAGTTATTACAGTACTTTGGCTTTGCTACAAATATTGGATTTCAAATTACAAATATTGGGAAGAAAAAGGGGTTCCAGCATTACCTGGAAGGTTTCCTTTAGGGAGTGACTCTGGTTCAACATTATTCAGAAAGTTCCAAGGAGATTTTTATCTGGAGGTAATTAAAAATATGAAAAAAAAATTAAATTTTTATATCATTGCTAGGATCCTTATATTAATAACTAGCTAGGGTGCCCGGCTTCGCTTCGGTAGTTTTGTGGTAGTTTTAATACCAAGAAAAACTTTAAAATTGAAGGAAATAGAGAACAAAATTAGCACCTTCTTGAAAATTCGGTTTTAACTTGGCATCAATATTCTGCAGACTTAAGATCTGCAGAATCCGCCCAAATAAGGAACCCTGTATAATTTACAGGGGGCTGAAAATGGTAAATGAACAATTAATTTTGCTGCAACTTTGTCGAGTTATGCATCGTTTTTGATGGTTTCATTGATCCTGAATCGTATAAGCCCATTCCAAGCAGTCGTTGAAAAATCTGATATCTCAGTTAAAAATATTATATTTTGAGTACAACTTAAGCGCCGACTACTGTGATGGTCCTATTAGACCCAGAAGGATAGAAACTACCGAAGATTCATAGAAACTTTTTTCAGACCTTTCTTTTTTTAATTTAACCTCCCTTAAGATATCCCCCAGTACTTTGAGTGGACTCTGCTGATCTCGAAACTCACTACTATTACAGCAAAGGATAAACTAATTATTATCGCTTAATATTTTAGTAATTTAAAAAGAACAGCTGATAAAATAAATAACCTTTACAAATTATACTGGATGAATGAACAATAAACATTGAGTGAAACGCACCCTAGCGCTGCCTGGTAGTCTGAAGCTCGAACTAAATTTTTCATTCATGAATTCCCATGTCATTCTTAGCTAGGCTAATTACATGGTGCGAGAAGCTTAAAATTCCAGTCCTTTTCTCTTCAATTTTACTCCCTTCAAAGAAAAACGGAAACATTCTTCTCCATTAGGAGTTATACGGCCACACGGCGACATAACTTACTTAATCGTACGTTGAGTCGTTTTTGAGCCTTATCGGAACGCACATTGTACACTTTGCTTTACAATATATATTGATTACCTTGTATTGTACATATTAATAATAGTATCCTTGTTTCAGTTGTTTCGAAAATTCCCATCATCTCCTTACTTCGGTATGTATTTAATGAGGAAACCAATTCTTATAATTAAGGATCCTGAATACGTCCAGTTGGTGTTAGTAAAAGAATTTTCCTCCTTCAAAGAAAGGCTATTGATTAAGATGTAAGTAATTGTGTAATTATTTTTATGAATATTTACAATGTCATTTTCATGTTTAAGAAATGCGAGCAAGATAACTTTGTGAGGGTTATTGGGTACACATTGACTTCCATACTTCAGTCTATCTCGAGGAATAAATATGTGTGGCTATCTTAGGAGCCGCGATTTACCGCCAAATGTCAGACCTGTAGAACACCCCAAACAATCGTAGACTTACAACTCATCAAGTATACTGTGCAACCTATCAGACCGCTCGCTCTTCAGAGATAAATAAACCCCCAAAAGGGTTCTTTTCAGTGGAGAAAGGGCCTTACTTTGAAGGGCGCCTTAGTGAACAGCGCGTAAGCCGCACTTCAGTACTTGTACCATATTTACTACATCCTACAGGACAACGTATATACCGCATACAATGTTTCGTAATTTCTAAAGCACAGCGATCAATAATATCAAATAATTTAACTCAAAACCACCACTGCTTACTTTGCAGTAATATAATTTTTAGTGTCCTATTGAAACTGTAATATGTCCCTCATTGTTCATTAGGGGTGGTCTCATGAGTGATATGGGGGTTAGATCCATCCTCGAAATTTAAAAACCAATTGAAACAAGCCATTTTTTACGTTTAATATGTGTATCTTTTTTACTGACCAATGCCCCCTTCTACCTCAGAAGTATCATTATTTTTTTTTTTTTAGCAGCAATAATTGAGTATTTCAGATTTTAACAGGTAATGAAATAAAGGTTTCAGTATTATTAAGTAACGAAGAAGTGAAAACTGATATTTTCGCGAAACGTTCAAGTGAGAACCGTGAAACCCATTATTTTAATATCGTAAATTCATTTTTAAGTAAATGATATTACATGGTATTAATTCTTTACTTATAATCATTAATTGTTAGTAATAATTATTAATTATTATTTTAAGTAATAATTAAGTTTTAATGAAATAAATACGTGGCACATTCATGTTCTTTTACATCAGAGTTGTAACCTATGCTCAAGGGCGCGGGATTAATCCCGAGTGTTGGATTTACACAATATAGAATCCAATTTATTCTATTATATCAAAATATATTTATTTATTTATTTAAATACACCCTACCCTGCCTCTTGAGGCAATACGGGTTGTTGCAGCAGTTGAATGTTAGGCATGTCTGCTTAGCATCCCACTAGTACCTTCTGATTATTACTAATACCCACAAAATATATTAATTATCGAAGGGGTTCCACTTACTACGGGTCGCAAAAGCAAGCCCATGCGTGGCCACCCCCTCTCCTTTAACTTGGACCTCAGCCGTCCCCATTATGAGGAGATGGGACTCAGCCTGCTGCTAGCGAGGGGGAAAGACGGCCAGTGAACACGGCCCATCGGCATTCGCTAAGAGGACCTCCATCCAGGCCCACATCACGGCTTACCGCCAGAGACAACGGCACACCCCATTCGACCCAGCCCCATCGCGAGGAGAGCCTGAGAGGGGCGAATAAGGAGAGGAAGGACCCCCGAGATTCACGGATATTAAACTGTAAATAAAGGGAGTTAATTAACCATAAGCTTGTTTATCATTCATGTAAAACCCACACCGAAATTTACAATAATTATAATAGCGAGAAAAGGCATGTACCAGGCCTCCCAATCAAGAACAACGAGTATTATTAAAGTTCCCCCTGGCTCTGCGCTTTGAAATTGCCATCTTCGGGTTCTCAATCATACGTTGCCATGGGCAACGCAACAGAGCAAGTATCATACAGGTAATCCCTCGAGAAAAGCTTAAAAGGAAAGGTCGATTCCCAGCTCATTGGCTGGATGAATCAATTTTTAAGCCCCCCCCCAAAGAAAATTGATGGCGCGCCCTTTGTAAAATGTGTTCGGAATAGAATTCCTTAATTCACAACCCTTGGTAAACCACTTGGTGCCTTTTTGATAGCAATGTTCTGTGTTCGCTCAGCCTTGAATTTCATGTTTTGGTAACTTAAATCATATATAAAAAATATAAGCTGCTAAAAGACGGAAACAATATTTTTCTCAACCCAATTCTAGGTTTTTACGGCTTATAGTTTTTGAGCTAGTCTGTTCACACACACGCAACGCACACGCACACGCACACACACACACACACACACACACACACACACACACACACACACACACACACACACACACACACACACACACACACACACACACACAAACACCATTTCGTGGGACTTAGTTATTTAGACCCCATAACTTGTATTTCATATATGGGACATTCTTTTACAAACCGAACAGATTTGGACAAAAATTGACCGACACATTTTAGATTTAACTGAAACTTTTTTTACGGGTTCTAAATCGAAAAAAAAGAGATACGTGTAAGAGGATTTTTTTTTATTTTCGATATTTTGAAAAATAAACAAGATCGAAAATTCGTGAATTTGATGATTTATCGATAATAGCCTATTTTTCAAAAATTCATAACTCCGGTTCTGTTTAAGCTAAAAAATCTATTTTTTTTTTATTTTGAAGGTAAAAAGACAAGCTTTAAGAAAAAAATACTTTCAAAAGAGATTGTCGAAAAATTCAAATTGTTATTAACAATTTCAATGTTTAAATCGGTTTTTAACAGTGGCCCCACCCATGAATCAACTTTTTACTATTTTTATCGTATTCTGCGTCAAATTTTCTATCGAAAACGATTTTAAAAACGATGGAGAAGTTATTTTTACTGTAAGAAAAAAATTAATTAATTTAGCGCGGTACGTCACATCGACAAGTGGGTCACATTTTACGGCTCATATTCTTGTTTTACACCGTTTATCTCTTAAATACAAATAATTGTTTCATTGTTTTAATTAAAAAACATATTTTAGTAGCCAAGAAGATGGGAAAAAATAGAAAAAATACATAAATAAAAATAAATAAAAAACATTGTTGAAAATGAAATTTTTTTATTAAGATTTCGATAATGCATTAGTTAATAAGAACAATATTTGGAATATAAAAATAAATACAATATTTAAAAATAAGACAATGTTTACATTTTCTGTTTAAATTTTTTTACAATATCCTTTTTTTTCGCAAGATGAAAACCGTTTTGCTTCCAATTGCTGTAAAGAAATCGGATTAATACAATGATATTTTAAAGTTCCTTTTATTGTTAAAGCTTTTTGGAAACGTTCGGACAATTGTTTTTTTTCTCATTTGTATTCTTATGCTAAATCAATTAATTTTTTACCGGAGTTATGAATTTTTGAAAAATAGGCTATTACCGATAAATCATCAAATTGTCCGAACGTTTCCAAAAAGCTTTAAAAATAAAAGAAACTTTAAAATATCATTGTATTAATCCGATTTCTTTACAGCAATTGGAAGCAAAACGGTTTTCATCTTGCGAAAAAAAAGGATATTGTAAAAAATTTTAAACAGAAAATGTAAACATTGTCTTGTTTTTAAATATTGTATGTAAACATTCCAAATATTGTTCTTATTAACTAATGCATTATCGAAATCTTAATAAAAAAATTTCATTTTAAACAATGTTTTTTATTTATTTTTATTTATGTATTTTTTCTATTTTTTCCCATCTTCTTGGCTACTAAAATATGTTTTTTAATTAAAAAAATGAAACAATTATTTGTATTTAAGAGATAAACGGTGTAAAACAAGAATATGAGCCGTAAAATGTGACCCACTTGTCGATGTGACGTACCGCGCTAAATTAATTAATTTTTTTCTTACAGTAAAAATAACTTCTCCATCGTTTTTAAAATCGTTTTCGATAGTAAATTTGACGCAGAATACGATAAAAATAGTAAAAAGTTGATTCATGGGTGGGGCCACTGTTAAAAACCGATTTAAACATTGAAATTGTTAATAACAATTTGAATTTTTCGACAATCTCTTTTGAAAGTATTTTTTTCTTAAAGCTTGTCTTTTTACCTTCAAAATAAAAAAAAAATAGATTTTTTAGCTTAAACAGAACCGGAGTTATGAATTTTTGAAAAATAGGCTATTACCGATAAATCATCAAATTCACGAATTTTCGATCTTGTTTATTTTTCAAAATATCGAAAATAAAAAAAAATCCTCTTACACGTATCTCTTTTTTTTCGATTTAGAACCCGTAAAAAAAGTTTCAGTTAAATCTAAAATGTGTCGGTCAGAAAGGTGTTCGGTTTGTAAAAGAACGTCCCATATAGGTAATTTAAAGTAAAATAGTACGGAAGCTCCACTGACCATTCTTAACGTCACTTTATGCTACTAAGGCTAATCGGACGATGCTACAGTGGGAGTCCTAAATTTTGCCTATCCAGGTATAATTAGGGTAGGGAGCATCAAAGAGTTCCTGTCATTGCACAGGTTTGGGACCAACAGAAGGTTTTTAAAACTATAATGTTTCAATTCAACGATTTGTGAAATTTATCCAGGCTGGTCTTAGATTTGTTATCATTTGACAATTTGGTTTTATTCATTTTCATTTTATTATTTTCAGACCTGAATCAGATATGCTTTCCCAACATCTCATTAACTTGGAGGGTGACCAATGGAAAGCCCTCAGAAGCAAACTGAGCCCAACATTTACAAGTGGAAGAATGAAGGCCATGTTTCCATTATTTCTAAAATCTTCTCAGGTACAATTGTTATGATTTTTTTTCATTTTATAATTTTCTTAATAAGGATGAAGTATTTAGAATTATATAGGTATTAAATTTGACATAAAAGTTTACATTCCTGGTAATTTATAGACCCAGCTCCTCAGGAAAGATGAAAATCCTGATAGCGTTTTTTTACTTTCACTTACCTATATATGAAATATATAGTAAGGGAAAGTATTGCGATCATGAAAAATTTCGACCTCCGGTTTTCAATGGAAATACGCGTTTGGGGGTCCCCCGAATCCAAATAACCAAGTTCCGCGAAATAGTCCGTGAGTGTGAACAGACTAGCTCAAAAACTATAAGCCGTGCGAATCTGAAATTGGGTATTCAGTGTATGTATATGCCCCCGATGTGACGGTAAAAATTTCATCAAAATTGGTCAAACGGAGGGTACTATATTTAAAAACTTTTAACGTTTTTTTTGAATTTTTCAAAAACTGGTCTAACGAATTTGATTAAACTGAGTATTTAATGCATCAATATGTCCGAGATATGACTGCAAAAATTTCATCAAAATTGATCAACCGGATGGGGCCCTATACTGCCCATTAAGCGCCGTACTCCCATGCCGGAGCTGCGGGTTCGAGTCCCGCCCAGGGTGGTGCTTTTCTTTCGTAGGAGAAGTATCACCCAGTGCCATGGGTGTTGGTATGGGCACTTTACTTAATAATTTTTGTCTCATTTTCACGTGTGTTTTTTATTTACTCATAAACGGCTTTAACGGTTTTGATCAAACTGGGTGTTTGATGTACATACCAAGATAAGACTGCTAACATTTCATCAATATTGGTCAAATGGAGGGGGCACTTTATTTCATAACTTTTTTCCAATTTTTACGTTTTTTTTTCGATTATTTAAAAAAGGGCTTTATTAATTTTGATCAAATTCGTCATGTTTGTATCAGATTAGCTTTATCATTATTAAAATTCTGAGGGGGCTTAAATGCGGAAGGGTCATTTTTTCCCTGTAAATTACCTTTGTTTTTTTTATACGGAGAAATTTACTGCCTCTCCCTACGCCTAAAAATAAGAAATGGCTAAATATGAAATAGGAAAAAAATCAAGTAAACGTAAAGAGGAGAAGAAAAAAATTTTTTTCAACTCATAAAACACGTTGAGCCCACACACCCGGAGTTGGGACAGGTGTGGTAATTGGGAACGTAATTTGTTGGTTTAAATTTTTTTTACCTTTTTATTACCACTTAGACCATGCAAAGCATTCAAACTCAAATGTTTATGCCTTAACTTGTTTATAAACATGTTATTAAAGTTTCCTACACGCCTAACATAGAAATCCGTTTTTCTGATGGCCTTATTCGACGCGTTCACAATTACCCCAAAAATTCCCAATTAACCCATAAGGTAGGGGGTAATTGGGAACGGCTACTTTTTAAATTGTGGCTATTAAATGAATCCAACCCCTCATTTAGAATTATTTCCATAGCCTGTTATGTATCTAACCTACATAGAACATTTGAACTCTTTGTTCAAAATTACCCAATGTTATGTTCTCAATTATCCCAACTCACCTATTCATCAAGATGTTACCATATTATTCGGCTACTACCGAAAATGAATGAAATGGGAAAGTGAAAGTGAATGAGTGAAGGGAAAATGAAATTGGTTTAACCCTTGACAAATCCCTCACTTTCATGGAACACATAAAGAAGAAAACTGATGCGGCAAAAAAAATTATTTACAAAATGTTCCCTTATTTCAATAAAAAATCCAAACTTAGCCCAACGCTCAGTTTGCGTGTTTGTGAGTAAATAAAAAAAACACGTGAAAATGATACAAAATTTATTAAGTAAAGTCCCCCCCCTTTGATCTTTACCACAGCTCACAATCAGTAGTTATATCCTAATATTTTTAAACAAATACAGTAATACCAATATTCATTGATAAAGATGAAAACCTTTCAGCTAATCAAAATCCAACAAGATTGAGAATAGAGCATTACGCCATTTAAAAGTATTTGGTAAAGAATATAGGAAAGTTAAAGTTTTTATTTTTTACATCTCATATTTCAATCTAGTTTGATTAAAAAGGAGCTCATTGTGTTTACGACTCACAGAGCTGCCAACACTATCGCCCTTTTTTTATGGGTCGGTATAAACTAACTCGAAATGGCTATATTTTTCCACTAATTTTAAAAAGGATGACTGATGTAAGGTTTGGTAACCTCAGCCATTGATCTATTGATTATTAGCCTAACACTACTTCAACTTGGTATTGTTAGTTTAACAACGGGTTTAATTTTTCTCAGGGTTATTAGTTAATCTTGGTTAACGCGTCATATATGTCCTTTTGATAGGCGTTTTTCTCAATTTCTTTGAGACCTCCAACCCTTCGGCTAATAAGTGTTCGGTAGGAGGGTGGTGTGTTGAAGCTTTTAATTTAGCAATATATTTGAGTGATAATAAATCTCTTCTTAAAGAGGTTTTTACATAATACAAATAAGAATTTTTATTTATTCAAGTACTAATTTGTTCAAATGTTTTCGGTTAACCTGTTTTGGTTTTTTTAACACAAACCAAAGATTTGATGGTTTCCACACTTGTGAGCAGGCGATACCTATTTCTCAAGTGAGTTATGCCATTGCCCAAGGGAAAAACACGGATTTTCAAAGTCCAAGTGGACATTGTTTGATCAGTATAAGCTTTACAACAACGCAGTGTTTGGTAAAACTATGGAATCAATAAGAAAAAGAGTTGATATGCGTTTAATTACAGACCCTAAAAAGCTAGAAAAATTAATATCTAAACCAAATTTTAAGGACCGTACAATTTATTCTGAGACTTTGGCTCTTGTTCATTTGGAAAGGACTAAAATAAAATTTGATAAACCGATATACGTTGGAATGTCAATATTAGATATCTCAAAAACCATTATGTATAAATATCATTATGACGTAATGTTGAAAAAGTTTGTTTGTTTGTTTAACGTCTATTTTTATGCTACTAAGGCTAATTGGACGATGCTACAGTGGGAGTCCTGAATTTTGCCTATCCAGGTATAATTAGGATAGGGATCTTTAACGAGTACCTGACATCGTACAGGCTCGGGACCTCCATTTTACGTCCTATCCGAGGGACGGCATAGCTAAGGATTTTTTACTCCCATTAAAAAATCCTAGGGCCACCGCTGGAATCGAACCCGCGATCTTTAGTATTGTAGGTTGCCATGCTAACCACATCACCACAGGTGAGCCCATGTTGAAAAAGTATGGACAAAATGTTAAGCTAATGTATATGGATACTGACTCGTACGTTTATTCTATATATACTGAAGACCTCTACGAAGATATGGCTAGTATGAATGATTACTTAGATACTTCAGATTATCCTCCAAACCATAAATTATATAATGTTAAGAATAAGAAAGTAATGGGTAAGTTTAAAGATGAGGCTAATGGTGAAATTATTCATAAATTTGTAGCCTTAAGGTCTAAAATGTATGCAATAGATATTAAAAGCAAAATTATTAAAAAAATAAAAGGAATTAGTAAATCTACTGTTAAAAATCAAATCAAATTTGAAGATTATGTTAGCTGTTTAAAAAATAACATACACTTTAAACATGATGTTACAAACTTCAGATCATTCAACCATAATGTATTTACTAATAAAACAAATAAAATATCATTATCACCTTTCGATGATAAAAGACACATCCTTGATGATGGATTATCCACCTTGGCCCAAGGCCATTATAAGATAAAATAAACTTAATATAGATTGAATATTTATTAAATATGATATAGATGTAAGAATTTAATGTAAATGTTCCATTGGAAAGGTTTTGTAAAATTCTAATTATTAGTAAATAAGAACTAATCTCAGCTAGCGGTCAAGAGACCGAGCCGTAATTATGTTCACAAAACAACCTGTTTTAAAAAGAATGTATATGTTATAACATTATTCTATTCTGATGTATGTATGAACTCTTGTAAAAAGCTTGGATAGAAACAGATAAAATAAACTTAATATTTATTAAATATAATATAGATTTAAGAATTTAATGTAATGTTTCACTGTAAAGGTTTTTGTAAAATTCTAATTATTAGTAAATTGTAACCAACGGTCATAATTACGGCTAACGGTTAAGAGACCAAGTCGTAATTATGTTCACAAAAATACCTGTCTTAAAAAGAATGTATACAATATTATAAATAAAGACATTATTTTAATCTATTGTGTTCTGATTTATTTATAAACACTTGTAAAAATCTTAGAGAGAAATCGAGAGGTTGGGATGAATTGGTTCTGTGTCATTAATAACCAATGATTGCCCAAATTGGTCAGAGAGAAAAGTCCTACTGTTGATAACATGTACCTACTCATTGTAATCTAATGTTTTGAAGGAGGAACGTAACCTTACTTCGATGTAACCTACTGTTTTGTAAGAATAACATAACATTACATCTATTGTACTAAAAAAGTAACAAACTGTTGGGAAGCTGGAACTGTACTTCTAGACTAAAGTAATATCTTTGACAAAATGAAAATAAAATAATTTTTTTCTTTTAAAAGACAATTACAAAAATAAATAAATGGCTTTTTTATATTTAAAAAATAATTTCTTCTCCAATTATACGGTATACCCACCTGGTACGGACTTGTGCCCACCATGGGACATATGGGATCTCCGTACTGCTGTGGATAGGCAAAAGACTGGTCGCGCTCCTGGATTGGACTCCATTGACGCAGCAATTCTTAAGAATAGTATCCCCTTTGTTGAAGAAAAGCTTTTGGCATTGTTCAATGAGTGCCTCGATAGGGGATACTTTCCTAAAATATGGAAAATTGCTGATGTTAGGCTTCTTTATAAGGGAGGAGGCAAAGATAAGCAATTGGCCAAGTCTTACAGGCCTATATGTCTCCTCCCTATAATGAGCAAAGTGTTAGAGAATTTGCTGATGACAAGCCTGCGACCAGTCTTCTCAAGGGCGAGCCATCCACGGCAGTACGGAAGCACTAAAGGCAAGGGAACCGCTGATGCACTGCTGAGAGTGCGCCGCGATGTCGAAGAAAAGGCGGAGAAATATGTCATGCTTCTTCTCTTTGATATCTCCTCCGCCTTTGACAGCGTTTGGTGGCCGAGCGTGCTCCAGCAGTTGCAAAAATATGAAGCTCCCAGCAACTTGTATGACCTTTTGAGAAGCTACCTCCAGGACCGAAGACTGAAGATAAAAGGTAGCTTCTTTGAAGTAGAAGAGAGTATGGAAAGAGGTTGTCCGCAGGGGTCTGTCCTTGGCCCTGCTCTGTGGAAACTAGTGTTTGACGAGTTGCTGGGACTCCTGGAAGAGGAGCGGTTCCCGGCCACGGCTTATGTCGATGACCTAGCCGTCGTTGTGGCTTCGAACAGCAGAGCCAGACTGAAACATGAAGCCGAACGATGCGCCAACATAGTAGCTCGATGGTGCGAGAGAAAGAAGTTAAGGATGGCGGCTGCCAAGACACAGTCCATTCTTTTGAGGGGCAAGACCGATAGGGCCCACCCTATTACTCTTAATATTGAGGGAGAAAGGATAAATCCAAATGAGGTTGTAACCTACCTTGGAATCAAGTTTGGAAAAAAATTCAATTTAACACCTCATCTGGAATATATAAGAAATAGGGTGGCCTTAGCCCTTAATGGGCTTTGTCGCATTGGGGGCGCCTTTTGGGGTCTTAGGTTCCCAGCCACACTGACCATCTACAAAGGAGTAATTCTGGGTATCCTGAGATATGCGTCCCCAGCATGGAGTCAGCACCTCTCGCACCAACAGAACAAGAAGCTGGCGACGATTCAGCGGATGGCTCTGCTGCGAGTAACCAGGACGTACAGAACAGTGTCTCACGAGGCAGTGCACGTCTTAGCAGGAGCAATCCCAATTGACCTCCTCTTGCGAGAAGATTGCTTCAGAAACAAAGTGAAGAGGGAAGGCATTGCGGATCTACCGGTAAACCTTCGAGTGAGGATAGGTGAAGACCCACGAAGATGGAGGAGTATTATTCGTGAGAACACGATACAAAATTGGAACCAGCGATGGGTGACGACAATAAAAGGGGCTACCCTAAGGAAATACTTCCCCACCGTTCATTCCAGGCTAAAAGCCACATGGGTTGTCCCTGACTATTGGGTCTCACAGTTCCTCACGGGGCATGGGGGTTTCCGAGCCAAGCTCGTAGAACATGGTAAGGACATCGATCCCCTATGCCCAACTTGTAGGGAACCGGAGACCGCTGAGCACGTTTTACTGACCTGTACTGCCTATGAGACACTAAGAGCCAACCTGCTGAGAGAGACAGGGCTCTACATTCTGACTGCTAACGATCTCCCTCAGCTGATGGTGAAAGAGAACTACCCGTACTTCAAATCCTTTGTTTACGGGTGGAAGGAAGCAGTTGGCCAGGATCACTTCACCTTGGGACGGAGGGCTGGAGCTGCTCCGGGAAGACCGCCGGACTGAGGAGAAGAATAGAATAATACACCAATGAACAGAAGTACACACCAGTGATTAAACTGCTATTTTATGCCACGTTGCGGCAGTGAGTTGATTCTCAGAATCTCAATGCTGCAAATCCGTATTGCCTTAAGAGGCAAGGTAGGAAGAAGAATAAATAAATAAATAAATAAATAAATCTCCAATTGTCTGTTCTGATTTACCACAACGTTGGTACTAGATAGTAGCGGTCCGGAATACAGCCTTCAATTCAAGGACACCCCAAATACCCCCCCCCCCCCCCTGGGGTTACAAGCTCAAGGTCATACCATGCGACGTTCTGCTGTTTTAACCTGGGGTCCGTCGGAACCCTACCACGCCAGGGGAGTTGCCTCCAAAGTGCCCCAGAACCGGCATTTATACCCTACTTTTAACGTCTGTGATGGGGATGTGCATGATTTTTCTTTAATCTTCAGTATTCTAAGGTTATAAAACAAAGTAACTCTCATTTCAGGCCTTTGATTCGCTGCTTGAGTCGCACGTAAATTCAACAATCGATGTGAAAGATTTGGCTTCAAGGTATACAACAGACCTAATTTGTAGTTGCGCCTTTGGCTTGGACACGAATGTCATGGATAGCAAGGATAGTGAATTAATACAGCTTGGAAAAAATATATTTAATATGAGTTTTAAGGCTTTAATTGCTGTCCTTTTTACAATTACTTTCCCAAAACTAGCTGAGATTTGTCAAATCAGGTAATCAAAAATTAAGCTATCGATATTTATATACTTCTTAATTTATATTTGAAAAATTTATACATTTCGGGAAAAGTAAATTGTAGTAAAGAAACTTCGATTTTCCCCTAGTTAATTCAATAATATTTTAAACTATATCTTCTTTTGATTCATATAAAACGAAAACTTGCAATGTACCTCGTGAGATAATATTAGCGAATTTATTTTTTTTGTTAAGGTCCCTTAGGGCTGATACTTTGTAACCTATCCCAAGTTAATTGTTTTGAAAAGGAATAATTTATTAATTTTTCAGGAGCACTCCAGAAAAAAGAGAAAGCCAATTGTTCGTTTACAACCTGGTAAAGGATATAGTCAAACAGAGAGAAGAGAAGAATATCAAAAGAAAAGACTTCCTTGACCTTTTGATTCAGCTTAAAAATAAAGGAGCTCTGGATGATGCGAAAGAGGAGGAAACCGAGGAAGACGTCCCACAATTTGGTGGGTCATTAGACTAATCTCAAATATAAGTCTCATACTTAGAAATAAGTCATGTTGTTGCAGGAGAAGTGCTGTGATCTCTTGGAAGCCCGTCTTTCCACTGGGAGGGACAAAACCTTGTTCTTAAAAAAACCAGATATATTGTTTGTTGTCATACTACACGATTGAAACTTTTTTTTTTCTAAAATTCTACGCTTTTATAATCAACAATTAGAAGATATATCTGAGTCAGTTTAATCTAAGACCTTTATATTGGTTTTTCAATATCAGACTGATCAATCAGGGCAAAAAATATATATATTTTTAGATATATATGACTATATATAGTCATGGAATTATTGGACCTGATAAATAATATAACAATATGTTTTGTTGATCAGCTATGAATATGGAAAGATTAGCAGCACAATGTTTTGTTTTCTTCGTGGCTGGTTACGAGACTTCCAGCTCCGTTCAGAGGTTCTGCCTTTATGAGTTGGCGCTGCAGCCTTCGATCCAACAAAGGGTCCAGAGCGAAATAGACCGGATGGTACAGCTGCACGCTGGTGTTACCTATGATGCTGTCAAGGAGATGACCTATCTGGATATGGTAATCTCAGGTGAACACAACTTTATAGTTAGTTTCAATTGTGGCAGATTGCCATGTTTATGTTTCACAAATAATGAAATTTTGCGCCTCCTTAATCAGACAGACAACTTCAACTAGAAGTATCGTAATTTTTTATGTTACAGTATGTCGGATTTTTGATAGTGTAGTGAGCCGAAACTGGTTTTGATTTGGTTATTAATTTATCTCCTTGTTTCTCTCTATATAACTGGAAAATAACCTTTAATGAGAATTTTATCTTTTATTTCATTAAAGCTTATGAAATAATAGATAAAATATTTACAGTTATTGTGGAATTAGATAATCAAAGATCAAGAGGAAGGGTGAAATCGCTCATTCTACTGAAGTATCAGCAAAAACGGAACCGATTTGCACATAGCTGACATGCCTCATCTCATTTTCAATAAATTTGGATATAACGAAATTATTACATGTATAATACGCCATTATTTATAAAAACACCAATAATTTACCCGTAAAGGCTCTTCCTTGTCTATAATTAAAGCTTATCGTGAGTTAAGAGAGTTAGAGCGCTGGCAGGTTAGCACATCTGCCTCCATCAATGATCGTTCTATTCTCGATTGTGATATAATAATACTGCAAATTTTCTTGAATGATTATTAATACAATATTTTCACAATTTATCATTTCAGAAACCATGAGGAAATATCCAACTTTTGTAAGTATGTCCAGAAGATGTTCGAAAATGGTCACTATGCCTAATGGAGTTACTATTGAAAAAGGGCAATTGGTTTTTATACCGATTTGGGCTCTACATCGCAATCCTGAGAATTTCCCAGATCCAGATAAGTTTGATCCAGAAAGGTTTTCTGAAGAAAATAAACACAACATCAATCAATATGCATATATACCGTTTGGTGAAGGGCCTCGATTTTGTATTGGTAAATATTAAATTTTAACACGTTAAAAACCGGGTATTGTTAGTAGTTAAGTAAGATAATCTAAATTATAAGCCATTAAAATGTGACACTTTTATTATTCTTCAACTGCATGCTCCTGTTGATCTTATGAATTACGTGCTTTATAATATTCTTTGAAAGAGGAACCAATATTCAGGAGGCAGGAAAACCTTATATGCATATTTTTTTATAATTTTATTTAATTGTTAATATTCATTTATTTATTTGTAGGAAAGCGATTCGGTCTACTACAGACGAAAATGGGACTCATCTCTTTCTTAAGAAAGTACAGCGTTGAAACTTGTGAAAGTACTCCGATTCCTTTAAAAATGAGCGCTGATTTCCTGTCTAAACCGACTGAGCCAATCAAATTGAAACTTGTAAAGAGGCGTAAAATGGGTAAATGACTTAGTGAATCTGATTTTCTAAAAAAAAAACAATAAACAAGAAATCTTTTCTTGAGAAGGCTAGATTATTATTACTTTTATCTCCTTATTATTCCATTTTCATACATATAAATAATATAAAAATTGACCAGGGCAATGTATATATCATGTTATACTATGGTAAACCTTTAGTTCTGTACAGGAGTGGTTAGCTAGTTAGACTACATTGCCGGTCCCAAGCCCGGATAAAACGGGAGGGTTAGGGGAGGACCTGACAACCCAATTTCTGTAAAAAGTTTCACCGTTACTCAAGCTCAAGAACCAAGCCTCGGATATCGGACGGTAAAACGGAAAGTTCGGTGCAAAACGAAAAGGCTTTTGGATTCGGATCAGGGAATGTCATGCAGGAGCATGCAACCTTATATCATGCAGGAGCTCCCCAGGAGTTAACCAATGAACTAAGCAGGATGAGAATGGACATAGCAGCCACACAGAACGAAAGGCGGAAGGGAAGAGGGAACATTCAAAATAAGAATTATGCCATCTTTTACAGCGGAAGAACAGAAAAATATTTCTCTGGGACAGCTTTTGTAGCACCTTTAAGACTTAAATCAGCTGTCATGAATTTTCAGCCCATCAACGAGAGACGTTGCAAATTAAGGCGACGAGGGAAGAAATGCCATGAGATCAACTCAATAGCATAGATGATAGAACCGTCAGGGCTACTCAGAATGAGTGAGAGTTCCAAGGAGATTACTAAGCAGATGGAAGGACAGTGTCTAAGATGACCTCCGAAACTGTAAAGTGTCAATAAGACTTACTGTTAACCAATAGGAGTGGGCAAAGGTGATCGAGCAGGCCAGGAACCGCCTAGTGCGTCTGTCGAGCACGTGAAGAAGAAAAAGAAGAACTCGTACTGTGATGCAATGAGGTAACCAAGCCACTCGAATTGCAGCTTTGCAGACAACTTGACGGGCGTTCGTTGTATAGTACAGTAAACTTAGGATATCCACAAAAAACCTGAATCTTTCAATAAATTGTTCATGAACCTTCGTTTAGTAACTGATAACTTGCTCAAGGTGACAGAATGACCGATTGGGCCAACTCGTTGCCCATGACATCTAACCCATTGAGAACCCGAAGATAGCCATGGTTAAAATTCAAAATAAATCAACTTTAATTATGCATACCGCTGGAATCAGAATAAAAAAAGCTATAATGCCATAATACAGTCGCAATTGTATTAATAATTCAATTCACCATATTCTTTTATGGGTAGGGTAAACGTTTTAACGCTCTGAGATGGTCACATTTGAAATAAAGTTAGTACCAGTTGTACTGACATTCCCAAAGGTAGACTGTTTGTGGTCTAATACTATTTTCCCTAATCGCTAACATTAGGTTATCCAAAAGTATAGTTTTTTTAAATTTGTAACCTCCTTCTTTCCAACGTGAGATATATTAATAATCAGTATTAGGACCAAAAAAATCAACAACTCGTAACTGGCGGCTTCTTTGCGAGTTACCAGGTCGTTTGGGAGGATGTCACATGAGGCGGTGCAACTCCAAGTAGGAGGGGTTTCTCTCGACCTAATCAGCAAGAAGATTTCTTTAAGTGGATATACAAAACTGAACTGTGCTAGAAAAATATTGAAGTAAGGGTTGCCGAGGACCCTAGAAAATGGATAAAAAACATCCGTGTAGATATTATTGAAGATTGGAACCGGCGGTAGGTGGCAACAAAGGTGAATAGAGAGAAGGTGAAGGCCTAATGAGCATTAGGCTAGGCAAACCGGCATAACCCCTTCCCACTACGTCATCGGACGCATGACTCAGCGCATGCGTATTGAATTCACATTGAATACTACAATTTTTCGCAACGCCGTTATAGTGAAAATTATTAATGTTTTCCATTATTTTACAAATTCTGTTTTCACAACTGAGATTTTATCTCCACAAACCCGACCATTAGGCCGAGCGCACATTGAGACACTCGCGACGCAGAGCAGAGCAGAGCAGTTTTTGTGGTAACTGAAATATATAGGAACCGCGCACATTGGGACGCAGAGCAGAGCAGGCCGATGTGGCACTCGTGGATCTGCCACAGAAAACTGTGCCGATGCGACGCAGTTTTCAATATTTGATTATTTTAATACCTATTATTATCATTTAATATTAGTGTTTGAGAAGTTCTACTTTTCTCTTAAGCAGGTTAATGAAACTAAGTAGGTCTTCTGTATATAAAGTGTGTTCTAGATAAGTTCAAGGAAAAAAAAGGTTTTAAAAATATAATAATTTAAAATATATATATATATATATATATATATATATATATATATATATATATATATATATATATATATATATATATGTTCTGTTATTTTAGATTCCAAAATCATAATATAATTTTGAAATTTCTCGCTATTCCAAAAGCGCATGATACGAGTGTTTTGAGTTTTTCAAACTAAACAATTTCAGGATGAAAATGTAGCTATAAAATTAGTTTTAAAGAAATATATAGAAGTATTAAAATTTAGATGAGGGCCTTTCTGAAGTTCTAAAAGCAGATACTTTTGTTTAAATATTTTTTATATTGTTATTTTATTTGTAATCACTTATTTCGGTTTTCGATAGTTTTTATTCGTCTTACTGTGACACGTTTAAAAATTAGAAAAACAAGTTTTCTTCTCATAGATACTAGAAGGTCATTAAACGATTCAACAAGTTATGATCTTAGGAAAATTTGACTGATATTATTTCACTGAAAAAAACATAGGCTTTATGGACATTTAGTTAATGGAAATGCTGATTACAACCAATAATGTTTATGTTGGGATTGCAATAAATCAAATCGATTTATCCTTCATCAAACTTCGTTAATTTTGTTGAGTTCACCAAGCTCAAATTTTTAAGATACAAAATAAAACAAACTTGAAGAGCTTAATATTTTAATTAAACAAGTCAATTAAATAATTTACAATTAACAAAAAACACAATCAAATCATTTAACCTAACACGTTCAAGAGAACAAATTTAAGCTATATAAAAATCGAGTTTTTGGTTTAATTATATTTTTTAATTCACATGGCCATCTCGATTTCAAACAGTATATTTCTTCTTTTATTAAATATATTTGAGAAAAAAGAAAACTGCTATTTAAAAATCAACCATTTGTTGATTGGAACTTTTTTAATACGAAATTTTATTTGAATATAACTCTTCTCTGTTATATTATCTTCTTAATTTTATTATATCCTCATACAGAATAGAAAAGAAGAGAAAATAAATTTTGTTCTGGGACAAGGTCCCTCAAGAATAACAGACTGGAACAAAAAAAAAAACTACAACTGGTCAAATAATTAAAGTAATGGTGGATCATTAAAGATAATATTTTCATAAAAAACCCATAATAAATAGTTATAAAAAATAAAAGTATACAAAGTAGTGAATAATATATTGATTTATCAAATAAATAATAACGGTAATAAATTACAATAAATGTCCAAGGAAAAAAAAGAAGAAATTAATGAAAAAAAACTTATTCCATAATGATATAATGCTGTTAAAATCGTATCCAAGGATTTTAAGAGATTTGTGCCTAATATAATTCTACAAACTTAGAGCTTAACCAGATCTCTCATTACCTGATTTTATAATATCACGATAAGTAATGGTTTTAAGCTTTGGATCCCTCAGACTAAATAGTAACTTCAATGTAATTATGTAATTCACCAGACTCAGACGGAAATATTTAATAGATTGTTAAGAATAATCTGTTTCCAAATTCTTTCGTGAGCTGGTCTTTTCTCCATTACCTAATTTTATCACAATCTTTTTTACGTTGACTTTTGATAATGCAAATTTTTTTGTGTTCAACTCTATATACGAATCAGATTCTGATCTTAAATCCAAGAAATCTAACATACTTTAACTAAAAAAGCCTGTGCCTTCCCGAAACTGCGGCACAGAAACTGCTCTTCAATGTGCGCGGGTACCTGTGCGACGCAGTTTTTTTTTCGTGCCGCCTGCTCTGCTCTGCTCTGCGTCGCCTGCGTGACACAGTTCGATGTGCGCCTTACCTTAGGCCGAGCGCACATTAAGACACTCGCTACGCAGAGCAGGACGATGTGGCACTCGTGGATCTGCCACAGAAAACTGTGCCGATGCGACGCAGTTTTCGACATTTGATTATTTTAATTCCTATTATTATCATTTAAATTATTGTTTGTGATTGTGATTTGTTCTACTTTACTCTTTTAGCAGGTTAATGAAACTAAGTAGGTCTTCTGTATTTTTAGGGTGTTCTACATAAGTACAGCGTAAAAAACGGTTTTAAAAAAAACAATAATTTAATATATATATATATATATATATATATATATATATATATATATATATATATATATATTCTGTCATTTTAGACTCCAAAATCATAATTTTTTTTTTTTTTATTTATTTATTTTTTTTACCTTTATTCAAATAAACTTCAGAAAAACAAATTTCAGAATGAAAAATGTACAGTAAACTCTTGATTATCCGCTGGCGGGTTATCCACTTTGGTGGATCATTTTAGAATTTTTTACTTTCACTTACCTATATATGAAATATATAGTAAGTGGAAGTATTGCGATCGTGAAAAATTTCAACCGGAAGGGGGACTTTACTTAATAAATTTTGTACCATTTTCACGTGTTTTTTTTATTTACTCAAAAATGGTTTTAACGATTTAGATCAAACTTGGTATTTGATGTATTTATATGCCAGAGATATGACTGTAAAAATTTCATCAAAATTGATCTACGGGAGGGGGGACTTTACTTTATAAATTTTGTATCATTTTCACGGGTTTTTTTTATTTACTCAAAAACGGCTTTAACGATTAACAAAAATAAGATATGAATGTAGAAAAATGTGTGACTTTGGGAAATGATATTTAGCAAAACATGTCAATTTCTAATCTAAGTAAGTTGGTAAGTGAAAGTTGTGTGTTGCGCGCACGCACCAGATTTTTTTTATTTATTTTTTTTTTTAGTTTTGACCTCAGCACATCAAAATTGGTCAAACGAATGGGGCACTTTATTTCATAACTCTTTTACAACTTTTTACCTTTTTTTCGATTACATATCTCAAAAACGGCTTTAACGATTTTCATCAAATTCGTCGTGTTTAATGACAATTAGGTGTTCTTTAATATCAGGTAAGCTTTATTATTATTAAAATGTTCTGAGGGGGCTTAAATGAGGAAGGGGTCTTTTTTGTTTTCCTATAAAGTACCTTTGTATTTGCTTATATGGGGAAATTATCTGTCTCTCGTTTCGCCTAAAAATAAGAAATGGCTAAATATGAGATATGATAAAAATCAAGTAAACATATAGAGGAGAAAAAAAGAAAAATATTCAGTCAACTCATAAAACACGTTGAGCCCACTCATGCAGAGTACGCCTTTAATGACAGACCATTGTTCATAATTAAAGCCAATCTGCTCATTTAATGGAAATTATTTGTTTCATGGTAAATGAAGTTTTCAACATCTACATAGAGAATTATAAAATCAGACGACTTGGAGTATTATGCTTGCATTGCCGAATTACCAAAAGCTTTTATTTAATAATAAAAAAAATCTGGTGCGTGCGCACAACACACAACTTTCACTTACCAACTTACTTAGATTAGAAATTGACGTGTTTTGCTAATTATCATTTCCCAAAGTCACACATTTTTCTACATTCATATCTTATTTTTGTTAATCGTTAAAGCCGTTTTTGAGTAAATAAAAAAACCCCTGAAAATGATACAAAATTTATTAAGTAAAGTCCCCCCTCCCGTAGATCAATTTTGATGAAATTTTTACAGTCATATCTCGGGCATATAAATACATCAAATACCAAGTTTGATCAAAATCGTTAAAACCGTTTTTGAGTAAATAAAAAAAACATGTGAAAATGGTACAAAATTTATTAAGTAAAGTCCCTCCTCCGGTTAATCAATTTTGATGAAATTTTTACAGTCATATTTCGGGCATATAAATCGATCAAATACTCAGTTTAATCAAAATCGTTAGAGCCGTTTTTGAGAAAATCGAAAAAAAACGTAAAAAGTTATTAAATAAAGTACCCCCCTCCCTTTGAGCAATTTGGATGAAATTTTTGCTGTCACATCGCGGGCATATACCTACACAAAATACCCAATTTCAGGTTCCCACGGTTTATAGTTTTTGAGCTAGTCTGTTCACATACACACACACACACACACACACACACAGACACACACACAGACCATTTCGCGGGACTTGGTTATTTCGACTCAGGGGGTCCCAAAACGCGTATTTCCGTTGAAAACCGGAAGTCGAAAATTTTCACGATCGCAATACTTCCACTTACTATATATTTCATATATAGGTAAGTGAAAGTAAAAACCAGTGTTTTTTATAGAGCAAACAAAAAGAAAAATTAATAAATGAATGTGGAAAATGTGTCTTTGAGAAGTGGCAATTAACAAAATACAACAATTTCTAATTTAAGTAAGTTGGTAAGTGAAAGTTGTGTGTTGGGCGCACGCACCAGATTTTTACTTTCACTTACCTATATATGAAATATATAGTAAGTGGAAGTATTGCGATCGTGAAAATTTTCGACTTCCGGTTTTCAACGGAAATACACGTTTTGGGGTCCCCTGAGTCAAAATAACCAAGTCCCGCGAAATGGTCTGTGTGTGTGTGTGTGTGTCTGTGTGTGTGTGTGTGTGTGAACAGACTAGCTCAAAAACTATAAACCGTGCGAACCTGAAATTGGGTATTTAGAGTATGTATAAGCCCGCGATGTGACAGCAAAAAAATCATCAAATTTGCTCAAAGGGAGGGGGTACTTTATTGAATAACTTTTTAAGTTTTTTTCGATTTTCTCAAAAACGGCTCTAACGATTTTGATTAAACTAAGTATTTGATCTATTTATATGCCTGAAATATGACTGTAAAAATTTCATCAAAATTGATCAACCGGAGGGGGGACTTTACTTAATAAATTTTGTATCATTTTCACATGTTTTTTTTATTTACTCAAAAACGGTTTTAACTATTTTGATCAAATTTGGTATTTGATGTATTTATATGCCAAAGATGTGATAACCAACATTTCATCACAATTGATCAACCAGAGGGGGGACTTTACTTAATAAATTTTGTATCATTTTCACGTGTTTTTTTTATTTACTCAAAAACGGTATTAACGATTTTGATCAAACTTGGTATTTGATGTATATATATGCCCGAGATATGACTGCAAAAATTTCATCAAAATTGATCTACGGGAGGGGGGACTTTACTTAATAAAGTTTGTATCATTTTCACGGGGTTTTTTTTATTTACTCAAAAACGGCTTTAACGATTAACAAAAATAAGATATGAATGTAGAAAAATGTGTGACTTTGGGAAATGATATTTAGCAAAACACGTCAATTTCTAATCTAAGTAAGTTGGTAAGTGAAAGTTGTGTGTTGCGCGCACGCACCAGATTTTTTTTCATTCTAACGGTAGATGAGTTTAATGTTACGACGAAAAACACGAACGAAAAAAGTTTATTAAACAAGCATTTTCTGTCAATTGACATTTCTACAATCGCGTATACACATTCCCGTTAGGTGAAACATGAACAAGCCTCTAACTGAGACAAATAAAAATTCAGTTTCCCCCACAAAAACAGAAATTGCTTGTTTAATAATTAAATATTTAACTAAGAGGGGTTACCTCACTGTTCAAATCATTTTATAATTAGAAAAAAGTTCGTTTACTAATGTGTACCTGCCGTATAAAACCCGAAAAGTGCATGAGTCACCACTCTCAGAACAGACCGTTTGTTTACTAAAGTGTCCCAGCCAATAAGTGTAATACCCGAAGTACCCGAAGACTAAAAGACACAAATCTCATAACTCCCTTCCCATCCCACTTTTTCCTCTCATCATTTTATTTTCTCGTTCACGTCAGTTTTGTCAACCTGGCCTTAGCAGTTACATAGCTTGTTTATGATTGTTGTTCGTGATTTTATTTTACAATGAGTAATAAAACTTTATAAATTACATAATTACTTGCTAATATCTATAAATAAACATCTTGCTTTAATTTGAATTGTTTTGTTGACCTTTTGAAAATTTTAGCGGAGTATCCCTGGAATTGGTTTATCCGCGGTTGCCGTGCCACCCAATACCTCGGATAATCGGGAGTCAGCAGTAGTTGTAATATTATTTAAAAAAATATATTAAAATTTAGATAAGGGCCTTTCTGAAGGTCGAAAAGTAGATACTTTTGCTTAAATAGTTTTAATATTGTTATATTATTTGCAATACCTTTTTCCGGTTTTGATTAGTTTTTATTCGTCTTACCGTCACACGTTAAAAAAATAGAAAATCAAGTTTTCTTTTAATAAATACTAGAATTTCATTAAGCGATTCAACAAATTATGATCTCAGTAAAATTTGACTGATTTTATTTCACCGAAAAAAAACAGATAGGCTGTATGGAAATTTATTAACGTAAATGTTGATTAAAAAAAATGATAATAATAATAACAAATAAAATATATTTCTTCTTTTTACTTTCACTTACCTATATATGAAATATATAGTACGTGGAAGTATTGCGATCGTGATAAATTTCGATTTCCGGTTTTCAACGGAAATACATGTTTTGGGACCCCCTGAGTCGAAATAACCAAGTCCCGCAAAATGGTCTGTGTGTGTGTGTGTGTGTGTGTGTGTGTGTGTGTGTGTGTGTGTGTGTGTGTGGGTGTGTGTGTGTTTCTGTGTGTGTGTGAACAGACTAGCTCAAAAACTATAAACCGTGGGAACCTGAATAATGGTAAGAAATGGCTAAATATGATATATGATAAAAATAAAGAAAACATAAAGAGGAGAAAAAAAGAAAAATATTCAGTCAACTCATAAAACTCGTTAGAAACATCGTTAGAAAACATAAAGAGGAGAAAAAAAGAAAAATATTCAGTCAACTCATAAAACTCGTTGAGCCCACGCATGCGGAGTACGCCTTTAATGACAGACCATTGTTCATAATTAAAGCCGTTCTGTTCATTTGGTAAGTTGCAATTAACAAAACGCATTAATTTCTAATCTAAGTAAGTTGGTAATAGAAAGTTGTGTGTTGCGAGCACGCACCAGATTTTTATAAATATATTTGAGTAAGAAAGAAAGAAAATCAAAAACGACTGCTATTTAGAAAATCAAAAACGATTAATCGAAAAGAGTGGAAAATAGACCATGTATGGATAGGACTTTTTTAATAAGAAATGTGAAGTAAATATAACTTCTCTTTGATAATCTCTACATAATTTATTAATATCCTCATACAGAATGGAGTAGAAGAAAAAATAAACTTTATTGTGAGACGAGATCCCTTAGAAATTAACTGACTAGAACAAAAATAAAATTACAACTGGCCAAATAATTGGTGGATAATGAAAGATAAGATTTACATAAAAAACAAAAGTAAGTATTTATAAAAAATTAAAAGTATAAAAAATAGTGAATAATATATTCAATAATTAAAATAGGAAATAAATTAAAATAATTTCTAATAAAAATAAAGAAGAGATTAATGAAAATTTATTTCATAATGATATGTTGTTAAAATCATATAAGAGGATTTTAAGAGGCATTGTACACGCAATGATTTAGAGCCTAATATGATATAGGTAATGAACAAGCTTCTACAAACTTAGAGCTTAGCCAGACCTATCATTACATGATTTTAAACATCAACATAAGTTATTAATTTAAGCATTGGGTCTCTCAGACTAAATAGTAACTTCAATGTAATTATGAGCTTCCATGACCAGACTCAGGCGGAAATAGTTATTTTAAGAAAATTCTGAGTGCAAACTCTTTCGTCTTCTGGTCTTTTCTCCATATACCCATTTTATCATTATATTTTTTACCATGACTTTAGATATATCAATTTATTTGGCTTCTAAATATATTTTTGAATCAGGTTCTGAGCTTGAATTCAATAAATCTAACATACTATCACAAAATAAGCCCTTGCCTTCGGAAAACTGCGGCACAGAAACTGCTCTCCAATGTGCGCGGGTACCTGTGCGACGCAGTTTTTTTTTTCGTGCCGCCTGCTCTGCTCTGCTCTGCTCTGCGTAGCCTGCGAGGCACAGCTCAATGTGCGCCTTACCTTATTCGCGAACATATCAGACATTTATTATATAAAACATTAGGTTGGTATAGGTTTTCCTTTTCATTATACTGAAATAATCTTGCATGTACATACCAATTAATTATATTTTCCAAGTGATTATTTATATCTGGTGTGACCACTCATTGGATTTTCGCTGATGAATTAATAATTTCAACCTAGAAGTTATAGAAATAGTTTACATTTATAATTGCTGGTAAAATATGGGATACAAATTCATTGTAGGTAAACAATAATCAATAATCAATTTAATTATTGATTATTAAAAATGATAATATTGAAATTAAAAAAAAAAAAAAAGAGAATGTCAATGTGCATTAAAGCAATTGTGCAGGGGAGAGTTGGGTAAAGTGGGGTACCGATCTGATCGCGGTGTATTTTGAAGCTACTTAACAACTGAATGGTATATTTGTTTCCTTTGATTGTGGTGTTAGTTTAGCAGGGGGTTCTATAGTGAAAAGTTGTTAGAATTTGAGAGTTAAATACATATTTTGAGTGCATTTTCTCTCAATTTAGTACTAACTTCAAAATGGTATAATTCAACCACAAAGTCCTTGATTGCTACGTTTATTATTTCATTGGATTGGTCATTCTATTCATATGTGTTTCCGTTTGTTTTAACGTTTCCATTCATATTTTATTACCTCTTTACGATTTTTATTTTCATTAAACATCACACAGTTGGGACGTTAAGGGCTGAGTATAGTGGGGATGTCCCCACTTTAACCGACGATGACTTAAATCATTTACGTCATTGTTGTTACGCTGTATCTCTAATATATTTCCTTATTTTATTTTAATAATGTCAGTGCATAGAAATAGAAACGCAATAACCGCCTACAAGTCGGATTATGACATGTCTTCCAGTTCCAATAGTAAAACGCAAGATTCTCACCATCCAAGTTATATAGGTGCTCCAAATAAGTCCGTTTTTAAAAAGAACTTTATTTGGAAATAAACTGAACTTAAACAACTTAATTAGATAATGATGACAAAATAAGACGTTACTACAGGATGACTACTGCATGCCTTGCACAAAGTTATTATGTTTTAAAATATAGTTAGTTGTTAGTAATTAATTATCTTTTGATCAATTATATTAAAATTAATAATTTTGGTCATTGTGGTAATAATTATAGTCCAGATAAGGACATTTTCCATTTCTTTTGTAATGAACGACTTAACAATGTTTTATTAATCCTATGCTGAAATATGGTTATAATAGAAGGTTCTATACAAATTTTAATACATAGATGTATGCTTTATATCACACTCATGGAAATAATAAAGCATTGGTATGCAATTCAAAAAGGATATCCCACATTACCAGAAGGGGTACACCACAGATATTTTTTATTTTGTATTTTTCTTTATTACAGCCTAACCGTTCCGATTAAATTCAAAACACTTAACAAAGAGGAAGATAAGCAGTAGAAGTTTAAAAATTATGAATCATTTAAGATTTTTAGTGAAAAATGTACAATTTACGAGAAAAAACAAAAAATGTCCCTACTTTACCCTACTCTCCCCTGCATAAAAATATATATAACAAAATTCAAATTATAAAATTACAAGAACATACAAATTTTATAAAAATAATTATTATATGCAATGTTACATAATTAATTTTTGTTTCATTAGTAACTTTTTTGATTTTATGTTTTTATTTTTTAAATTTTCATTTTTGCTGGGCAAATATTTCAGCCTAATCGCAATTTCCTAAATTTTTTTACTAGTGGGTATTGATAATGAATTTTTATTTTCACTTATACAAGGGCCGGGGAATCTTGGTGCGCCAGTAGTAGGGGTAGCTCACGCTATAGCCACGCCTCTTTTCTCCCTCTACACTCCCCCCACTCACTTGCCACAGTGTTGTTTGGCAAAAACCAAAGAAAACAGAGGTTGGATGAAACATTTTATGCGATATGTTTTTTTTACTCTACCGGTATTTATAATGTTCTGGAGAGGAATGTTAGAATCAAAATTTAACCACAAGTATACTAATTCATAATTTAAATAAAATACAATTATAAAAATAATAACTTTATTTACAATGAGTTACAACTAGTTTTATACAATATACAAATTATTTATTTTATTTTATTAATTAATATTATATTAATTATTTATTTTTAATTTTAATAAATTATTTATATCAATGGCCCGTTATTGTCTTTTTCCTTTGAAAAGTAGGTGTGAAGGCGGTGAACAAACATGCGAGCTTGGGATTTTAGCACAAAATGTTTTTGATTTTCGCTTCCTATCTCCTCACGAATTGAACATGAAGCTTCTGTAAAATTTTTTCTGAAATAAACGTTATAAATGCAAAAGTTATATTAAAACACAAGAACTACCACGTAGGACGTCTGAGTTATAACTGAGAAGAGGGTGAGTAGCGGGGCGAAGGTGGGGTAGTTGGCCACGCCCACGGTAGCTATGTGGGGGTAAATCTAAGACCCAAGACTCGCCGGCCCAGTTATAGAGGAGAAAAATCTTTCTCAATAGGACCAAATAAAAATAGTTGAGGACGTTGGAAAATCATTGGAAAGAATCAAGAGCGAAAAAGGAATTATCATTTACGAAAAATTTCGAAATAATTTTAAAAAAAATCCTTGATACCAACTATTAAAAAATTGTAATGATTACTTGAACGGAAATTCTCAATCACTGTTGAATTGAAGGAGATCCCTAGTTGCTGAGTCGCTTTAAATATTTTCCTCTAAACGATTGTAGAAGTTGAGATATCTTTTTCTAAATTGAAAGAAAGTTTAAGTGACAGGAGGCACTGTTTTACGGAAAAGAATTAAGAAACATATTTAGTTATAAAATTTAATTAAAAAAATAATGAAGTGTAGTTACATTTCTAATGAACTCCATTAATTTTTCTTTACTAATAAAAAAATCATTATTTTACCAAAATCTATATTAAAACCAATATTTTAAAAATAAAAGTTTTTACTGCAATTTACTCTCCGCTACTTATTTGTTTCAAAAGTAGCTATGTATTGTTCACATAAATAATTTAATGCATGATTTTCAAGCAATATTTTTTTTGCTTGTTTTTGCACGTTTTAAATTTTTTATTGCACGGTTTTGCACGTTTTTAAGTTTTTACTGCACGGTTTTGCACGTTTTCAAGATTTTATTGCACGTTTTCAAATTTTTACTGCACGGAATTCCGAGCTTTAGTCATAACAAATTTTGAGACCGGAAAGGTAAAAAATAGCAAAATTTGACATAATCAACTTTAGGCAAATAACCAATAAAATATAAGACCTATAAATATATAATAAATATGGTTCTATTTTAATGACTTCCAGATATTTTTATAATTATCAACATTCATATTGATGTTCATTATAGAGTAGTAGTATTAATATGATATCTCAGTATTGATGCACTGTCATTGTCGGATCCAGGGGAGGGGCTGTAGGGGCTGCAGCCCCTCCCTTTGGAAAATTTTTCGTCATTTTAAGATAGAATTTGACTTTCCTTAATGTAAGGAAGCAAGATAAAGAACAAATAATGTGCAGAACAAGTAGAATTTTAATTTTGGGAAAGAAAAATAAAGGTAAAAAAGCTGATTAAGATCCAAATAAGTGGCTGTGGGGCTGCACTCCCCCTTAAGGACTGCAGCCCCCCCCCTTTTCCGATCGGCTGGATCCACCCATGTGCACTGTATGAATTGATATGATATCTCATAACATCATGTGTTATATTCTGAATTTAATTGATATTTATTATGACAAAAGATTAATCCTTTCCTTTATATATATATATATAAATATATAAAAACCTGGTGCGATGCGCGCAACACACAACTTTCTCTTACGAACTTACTTAGATTAGAAATCGACGTATTTCGATAATATGTAAACGCCACTCCTCAACTTCAAACATTTTTCCACATTTAAGTATATACTTATATTTGTATATCTCCATAAGTAATAGATTATCAGAATAGCAAAATTTGGTAGTTCTCAGCACTTTTCGATACATTATTGCTAATTTATTTATGAATGGAATAATTTCATCAAAAGTCGAGTTTTTTTTACTGCTTACTTGTTTTTTACTACGAGTTGCTTTTTGCAAATACATCGTGAAGGTGAATCGATAGGTGTATTTACGTCTTTTATGGCTTTCAGGAAATCAAGAACGATTACTGTTCCTCTAAAATCGCTTTATATTGTTTTGTTAATATATCTGATGAGTAGAGCTCGGATTCCCGTGCAATTGCATATTTTTATGTGTATGTCAGAATAAAGCGAATTCAAGTTACTTATCAGAATCAAGCCTAATGGGATGTTTTAATGAAGTTTTATACTGCAAGAAATTGCACGTTTTGGGGTTTACTGCACGAAATTGCACGTTTTGGGGTTTGCTGCACGAAATTGCACGTTTTGAAGTTTTATTGCAAGAAACTGCATCATTAGATATTTTGAAGAAAAAAAATTATTACAAATTTTAATTTTCTTAAATACACATAAAAAAATTAGAGGAAAAATAAATGGGAATTAGGAATAGGAATCAAAAAATGACGGAAAGAACATATCAAAAAAATAAAGGGAACTTGGGAGATGTAAACAAACACAAACCTCCAATTTCCAAGAACTGAGGTTCAGTAGTTCCTGGCTGGATGTTTACATTTTTTTGCTTAATTCTCATCGTTCTATCACTACCAATCTAGCTTCTGTCGAGTATATTGTTACTTAAAATGCCAAAAATTGGAGGTATATCTTCGAAAATTGCGGGATGGATTGAAAAATATCCTGACTCAAAAGGGATGGTAGTGTTTTGCAAATCTTGAGATAAAAATATTGGATGTGAGAGGAAATCATAAATTGATGTCCATTGGAGTACAAGTAAGTACCTAATTATTTTTTAACCATAGAACGGTACCAGGGGTAGTGCGTGTTATCAGAGTGATTTAAACGTAAGCCTACGCACCGGATATTGCATCTAGTGATTCCATAATTTGAGTAGTATCTGTTCTTTATACAATCTACCTTTTTCCAATATAATTAAAACTCACATGCGAGTGTTATACTCTTTATTTCACATCTTGTTACTATTTTAAGTAAATATTTTATATTCTGATTTTTTTTTTTTTTTTTTTTTTTTACCGGAAATATTTTCAAACATAGAATTGGAAGAAAATGCGCAATCAATTATCAAATTATAAATCATTTTGATGGATTCAATCTGATTTGGCATTTAGTAGATCGAATTTAGCAGCTTTGCCGGTTGCTCTTACAGAACTAGAGGAGAAAAATCTTTCTCTATATGACCAAATAAAAATAGTTGAGGACGTTGGAAAATCATTGGAAACAATCAAGAGCGAAAAAGGAATTATCATTTACGAAAAATTTCGAATTTTTTTAAAAAAAAATCCTGAATACAAACTATTAAAACATTGTAATGATTGCCTGAACGGAAATCCAGTCACTGTTGAATTAAAGGAGATCCCTAGTTGCTGAGTCGCTATCAATATTGTCCTCTAACGATTGTAGAAGTTATGATTTCTTTTTCTAAACTGAAAGAAGGTTTAAGTGACAGGAGGCACTGTTTTACAGAAAAAAATCTGGTGCGTGCTCGCAACACACAACTTTCACTTACAAACTTACTTAGATTAGAAATTAATGCGTTTTGTTAATTGCCACTTCTCAAATGAACAGAACGGCTTTAATTATGAACAATGGTCTGTCATTAAAGGCGTACTTCGCATGCCTTGGCTCAACGAGTTTTAGGCGTAACGAGAGACAGTTAATTTCTCCATGTAAACAAAAACAAAGGTACTTTATAAGAAAGAAACAAAAAAACAAAAAAGACCCCCCCCCCAAAAAAAAGAAGCCCCCTCAGAACATTTTAATAATGATAAAGCTTACCTGATATTAAAGAAAACCTGATTTTCATTAAACATGATGAATTTAATAAAAAATCGTTAAAGCCGTTTTTGAGATAATCGAAAAAAAGGTAAAAATTGGAAAAAAAATCAAGAAATAAAGTGCCCCCTCAGTTGGACCAATTTTGATGAAATGTTGGCTTTTACACATTTGGTATATACATACATCAAATACCCAGTTTCTTCAAAATCGTTAAAGCCGTTTTTGAGTAAATAAAAAATATGTACACGTGAAATTGGAACAAAATTTATTAAGTAAAGTCCCACCTCCGGTTGATCAATTTTGATGAAATTTTTAGAGTCGTATCTCGGGCATATAAATACATCATATACCCAGTTTGATCAAAATCGTTAGAGCCGTTTTTGAGAAAATCGTAAAAAATGTAAAAAGTTATTAAATAAAGTACCCCCTCCCTTTGAGCAATTTTGATGAAATTTTCGCTGTCACATCGCGGGCATATACATACACTAAATACTCAATCTCAGGTTCGCACGGTTTATAGTTTTTGAGCTAGTCTGTTCACACACACACACACACACACACACACACACACACGCACACACACAGACACACACACACACACACACACAGACCATTTCGCGGGACTTGGTTAATTGGACTCAGGGGACCCCAAAACGTGTATTTCCGTTGAAAACCGGAAGTCGAAATTTTTCACGATCGCAATACTTCCACTTACTATATATTTCATATATAGGTAAGTGAAAGTAAAAATTTAGAAATGTATTTAGTTGTAAACTTTGATTAAAAAAATAATGAAGTGTAGTTACATTTCTAATGTACTCCATTAATTTTTCATTACTAATAAAAAAATCTGGTGCGTGCGCGCAACACACAATTTTCACTTACAAATTTACTTAGATTAGAAATTAATGCGTTTTCTTAATTGCCACTTCTCGAATGAACAGAACGGCTTTAATTATGAATAAAGGTCTGTCACTAAAGGCGTACTACGCATGCGTGGGCTCAACGTGTTTTATGAGTTGACTGGTTATTTTTCTTTTTTACTTTCACTTACCTATATATGAAATATATAGTAAGTGGAAGTATTGCGATCGTGAAAAATTTCGACTTCCGGTTTTCAACGGAAATACACGTTTTGGGACCCTCTGAGTCGAAATAACCAAGTCCCGCGAAATGGTCTGTGTGTGTGTGTGTGTGTCTGTGTGTGTGTGTGTGTGTGTGTGTGTGTGTGTGAACAGACTAGCTCAAAAACTATAAACCGTGGGAACCTGGAATTGGGTATTTAGTGTAGGTATATGCCCGCGATGTGACAGCAAAAATTTCATCAAAATTGCTCAAAGGGAGGGGGTACTTTATTTAATAACTTTTTACGTTTTTTTCGATTTTCTCAAAAACCGCTCTAACGATTTTGATTAAACTGAGTATTTGATCTATTTATATGCCCGAGATATGACTGTAAAAATTTCATCAAAATTGATTAACCGGAAGGGGGACTTTACATAATAAATTTTGTATCATTTTCACGTGTTTTTTTTTATTTACTCAAAAACGGCTTTAACGATTTTGATCAAACTGTGTATATGATGTATGTATAGGCCCGAGATACGACTGTAAAAATTTCATCAAAATTGATCGACCGGAGGGGTGACTTTACTTAATAAATTTTGTATCATTTTCACGTGTTTTTTATATTTACTCAAAAACGGTTTTAACGATTCTGATCAAACTGGGTATTTCATGTATGTATATGCCAAAGATGTGATAGCCAACATTTCATCAAAATTGATCAACCGGAGGGGGGACTTTATTTCATGACTTTTTTTCCAATTTTTACCTTTTTTTCGATTATCTCAAAAACGGCTTTAACGATTTTTATCAAATTCGTCATGTTTAATGAAAATTAGGTTTTCTTTAATATCAGGTAAGCTTTATCATTATTAAAATGTTCTGAGGGGGCTTTTTTTTGGGGGGGGGGCTTTTTTGTTTGTTTGTTTCTTTCTTATAAAGTACTATTGGTTTTGTTTATATGGAGAAATTAACTGTCTCTCACTATGCCTAAAAATAAGAAATGGCTAAAAATGAGATATGATAAAAATAAAGAAAACATAAAGAGGAGAAAAAAAGAAAAATATTCAGTCAACTTATACCACCTATAGATATAATAATAATAGATAGATACACCTATAATAGATAGATTACCTATTAATTATAGACCATTGGTCATAATTAAAGCCGTTCTGTTCATTTGAGAAGTGGCAATTAACAAAACGCATTAATTTTTAATCTAAGTAAGTTGGTAAGTGAAAGTTGTGTGTTGCGAGCACGCACCAGTTTTTTTTAACATTACAATACGTTTATTCACATGTATAGTAAATTCATTTTTTAAAAATGCCTCCTAAGAAGCGAGCTTCAATAGGAGTAGTGAGCTCAGAAGCTAATAAACAACGTCAAATACGAGCAGCTGAAACTCTCGACGAACATCAAAATAGGATTGAACAACAGAGGCTTTGACAGGCAGAATCGCGGGGAAATGAGTCTGCCAAGGAATATGAGGCCCGCCTTGCGCACAGAGGCTTAGGCAAGCCGATTTGCGATAAGCTGAAACTGCAGGGTAATATTTCTGTTTGTTTATTTGTTCTTTATAGAAATCTATACCGTTGATCCTAAATTCTCCAAATTTCGCACAGTGCTTCTTTCATACCAGGTGCATATTAAAATTGCATAACTTCAGCCGATATTCTTTACCCTAATAAAAATCGTAATGATCTCGCTTTACAATGGTTTTTTTACGAAATCGGCCGTTTCATTAGAAAAATTAAATTTCCCGGGTGAAACCGGGACATACAGCTAGTTTATTATAAAAAACAACAGATTTGAAATTATTCGATAAATTGTTTGTTTGGGTCGGCCGATTGAAGAAAAATCTGGTCCGATGCGCGCAACACACAACTTTCACTTACCAATTTACTTTGATTTGAAATTGACGTGTTTTGTTAAATGCCATTTCTCAACGTCACATATGTTTCCACATTCATTTACCTATTACTTTCACTTACCTATATATGAATGTGTGTGTGTGTGTGTGTGTGTGTGTGTGTGTGTGAACAGAGTAGCTCAAAAACTATAAACCGCGCGAACCTGAAATTGGGTATTTAGTGTATGTATATGCCTGCGATGTGACAGCAAAAATTTCATCAAAATTGATCAAAGGGAGGGGGTACTTTATTTAATAACTTTTTACGTTTTTTTCGATTTTCTCAAAAACGGCTCTAACGATTTTGATTAAACTGAGTATGATCTATTTATATGCCCGAGATATGACTGTAAAAATTTCATCAAAATTGATCAACCGGAGGGGGGACTTTACTTAATAAATTTTGTATAATTTTCACGTGTTTTTTTTTATTTACTCAAAAAAGGTTTTAATGATTTTGATCAAACTGGGTATTTGATCTATTTATATGCCCAAGATATGACTGTAAAAATTTCATCAAAATTGATCAATCGGAGGGGGGACTTTACTTAATAAATTTTGTATCATTTTCACGTGTTTTTTTTTATTTACTCAAAACCGGTTTTAACGATTTTGATCAAACTGGGAGTTTGATGTATGTATATGCCAAAGATGCGTTAGCCAACATTACATCAAAATTGGACAAAAGTAGCGGGCACTTTATTTCTTAATTTTTTTCCAATTTTTACCTTTTTTTCGATGATCTCAAAAACGGCTTTAACGATTTTTATCAAATCGTCATGTTTAATGAAAATTAGGTGTTCTTTAATGTCAAGTTAGCTTTATCATTATTAAAATGTTCTGAGGGGGCTTTTTTTTTGGGGGGGGGCCTTTTTGTTTGTTTGTTTCCTATAAAGTACCTTTGTTTTTGTTTATATGGAGAAATTAACTGTCTCTCGTTACGCCTAAAAATAAGAAATGGCAAAATATGAGATATGATAAAAATAAAGAAAACATAAAGAGGAGAAAAAAAGAAAAATATTCAGTCAACTCATAAAACTCGTTGAGCCCACGCATGCGGAGTACGCCTTTAATGACAGACCATTGTTCATAATTAAAGCCGTTCTGTTCATTTGAGAAGTGGCAATTAATAAAACGCAATAATTTCTAATCTAAGTAAGTTGGTAAGTGAAAGTTGTGTGTTGCGCGCACGCACCAGATTTTTTCTCCTCTATACGTTCCCTTGATTTTTATCATATCTCATATTTAGCCATTTCTTATTTTTAGACAAAACGAGAGACAGATAATTTCTCAATATAAAGAAATACAAAGGTACTTTATAGGAAAACAAAAAAGGCCCCTTCCCCATTTAAGCCCCCTCAGAACATTTTAATAATGATAAAGCTTACCTGATATTAAAGAACACCTAATTTTCATTAAACACCACGAATTTGATGAAAATCGTTAAAGCCGTTTTTGAAATAATCGAAAAATACGTGAAAATGATACAAAATTTATTAAGTAAAGTCCCCCCTCCGGTTGATCAATTTTGATGTAATGTTGGCTATCGCATCTTTGGCATACACATACATCAAATACCCAGTTTGATCAAGATCGTAAAAACTGTTTTTGAGTAACTAAAAAAAAAACACGTGAAAATCATACATAATTTAACAAGTAAAGTCCCCCCTCCGGTCGATCAATTTTGATGAAATTTATACAGTCATATTTCGGGCATATAAATAGATCAAATACTCAGTTTAATCAAAATCGTTAGAGCCGTTTTTGAGATAATCGAAAAAAACTTAAAAAGTTATTAAGTAAAGTACCCCCTCCCTTTGAGAAATTTTGATGAAATTTTTGCTGTCACATCACGGGCATATACATACACTAAATACCCAATTTCAGATTCGCACGGCTTATAGTTTTTGAGCTAGTCTGTTCACACACACACACACAGACCATTTCGCGGGACTTGGTCATTTCGACTCAGGGGACCCCAAAACGTGTATTTCCGTTGAAAACCGGAAGTCGAAATTTTTCACGATCGCAATACTTCCACTTACTATATATTTCATATATAGGTAAGTGAAAGTAAAAATCCTCATTTTTCCAAAATCTATATTAATAAAACCAATATTTTAAAAATAAAAGTTTTTACTTCAATTTACTCTCAGCTACTTATTTGTTTCAAAAGTAGCCATATATTGTTCACATAAATTTATTTAATTCATGATTTTCAAGCAATAAAATTTTTTTGCATGTTTTTGCACGTTTTAAAGTTTTTATTGCACGGTTTTGCACGTTTTTAAGTTTTTATTGCACGTTTTCAAATTTTTATTGCACGGAATTCCGAGCTTTAATAATAACCATCCATAAATTAAAAGCAGTTCTTAAACATCAATTGATCTGAATATGGAAAGGCTGGCGGCACAATGTATTGCTTTCTTCGTGGCTGGTCTCCGTTCAGACGTTCTGCCTTTACGAGTTGGCGCTGCAGCCTTCGATCCTAGAAAGGGTCCAGAGCGAAATAGACCGGATGGTACAGCTGCACGCTGGTGTTACCTATGATGCTGTCAAGGAGATGACCTATCTAGATATGGTAATCTCAGGTTAGCAAAGATTTATTTTTCTTATTGATTTTACATTTTCGCTGCTATTTAAAATGACTTATTGTTATTAGAAACAAATATTAATTGATTTTACTTGCTTATAAATAAATATACAGTGAGGAAAAGTATTGCGATACTTAACGAAGATAGGTACACGTTACACGTCTCGCGAAATGGTCTGGGTCTGTGTGTGAGTGAACAGACTAATTTCAAAATGATTTTTCACAAAAAACTGATAAGATATATGCCCGGTATCTGACAGTAAAAGTAGTTAAGTTAACGTAGGAAACACTTTATTACAACGTCTTTTCTACTCTTTACAATTTCTTAAAAAAATACTCAAACGATTATGATGTTTGAATTTTATTGATATGTTTTTAGTCGCTTGAGTAAATGGAACCAAATTCATTCTTGGTTCGCCAATGTATGAAGTACTGACGACAGTACCAATTTTCCAATAGAATAAAAAATCAATTCAAAGTCATTGAGGCAAATATTCCCCTCCCTCCCATCACCGCCTAAGTACATCGTATGAGCCCTTTCGGATGGCACTTATAGGTATACTTTATGTTAAAAACATTGTCTATTTTAGTTAAAGACAAGAGTATGGTACTTAAAAGTAGTCAGATAAGATGTCTGACCAGATTTTTTAATAACATTTTCAACCGTCTCATTATCCTGAATTCAGATGTTGATGAGTTGACGATCATGTAGTAGGTATTATTAGGTAAGATTAATATTTTTCTGTAAATTACAAGCACTTTACCATATCAAAAAGTAAATACAAGGCCGTATCAAACAAAAGTTGCAATCGGATTCATGAGTAGAGATATAGCAATATTAAAATCCGTATGAAAACATTTTTCAAACAATTTGATTGTAATTAGAAATGAAAGTCTGTTGGTTTAAAGAGACTAACTAATTTTTCTCTGATTATATTGGTACAGTCAGGATAACCTTGCCGATTATTTTATTTGAGGAAATGGTTTTTTGTTTTTTTTCAGTCTATATGTAGAGCTGGTTCGGTTATCTAGTGAATCTGATTGGTATTGCAAAATACATTGTTGCTAAGAATAAATAAAGTTGCATGTATGCGAGAATAAGATGGGCGTCAATAATTATTAACAAAGCCTCTTTTACGTCAATAAATGTCATTAGATGTGTATAGAAACCATAAGATTTTTCAAGAGCCTAGGATGTCATCCCATTTTGTAATTAATTTAAAGAATGAATATTTACGCAAGGATTAATGGTATATTTGAGTTTAATTAAAATTTTTATTAAGCCGCAATATTATATATTCTATGACTACTTCACTGCTATTATGAATGAGCTCTCATCTTCAATGTTAATTCACAGTAGAGAATCCTGCATTGAATGGTTGAATAGAATTTACCATGAGGCTTACTTGAGCGTACCAAGTGTTGGAATGTTGTGCACACTGCCTTATTCCCTTCGGAGTGAAAACAAATTAAAATAAACGAAATAAGGACTATCCCCATACCACTAAATAAAACTCCCTTTTTTAAACCATTGACACCTATGAGTGTACAAACAATATAATTTTGAACAGACAGATAATATTACGTACGTGGGTGACTGATAGAAAAAGGTTGCTAGGCCACACCATAAGATGTTGTGAGGATGTATATTTTCAAAAGTCGCACGAATTACGATGCACTCTAAATTAATGATGAATATGTATCTTTTTCAGAAACCATGAGGAAATATCCAACACTGTCGGCCATGGTGAGGCTTTGTGCAAACTCTGTGACGATGCACGGTGGAGATGTAATTGAAAAAGGGACATTCATTTAAATAGCTTTGCCGTTTTAGGGAAATTTTATTTGAGGGAAGGTTTTTTTTTCAGTCTAGGTATATACGTAGCGCTGGTTCAGTTTTCTAGTGAATCTGATTGGTATTGCAAAATACATCGCTGCCAACAATAAATAAAGTTGCATGGCTGCGAGATTAAGATAGGCGTCAATAATTATTAATAAAGCCTCTTTACGTCAATAAATGTCATTAGATGTGTTTAGAAACCATAAGATGTTTCAAGAGCCTAGGATGCCATCCAATTTTGTAATTAATTCAAAGAATGAATACTTACGCAAGGATTAATGGTATATTTGAGTCTAATTAAAATTTTTATTCGCCCGAAATATTATCAATTCTATGATGACTTCACTTCTATTATGAACGAGCTCTCATCTTGAAAGTTTGCTAGGCCCATGAGAGGTTGTTATGGGAGTTATATTTTCAAAGTCGCACGAATTACGATGCACTCCTAATTTAATGAAAAAAATGTATCTTTTTCAGAAAGCATGAGGAAATATCCAACACTGCCAGCCATGGTGAGGCTTTGCACAAACTCCGTGACGATGCCCAATGGAGATGTAATTGAAAAAGGGACATTCATTTATATAGCGGTTTGGGCTTTACATCACAATCCCGAATATTTTCCAGAGCCGGAAAAATTCAACCCTGAAAGATTTTCTGAAGAAAATAAGCATGCCATCAATCCGTTTTCATACTTAGCGTTTGGTGAAGGACCAAGATTTTGTATTGGTACTTATTCATTTTAGAAGGGTTCATCAAAGACTTCCACAAAAAGGAATTGGTTTATTAGCATATGCTAGTATTTTTTTTAATATAAAAATAAAAAGGAAATTACTATAACATAAATGCCTATTAATGATGTTTGGATTCAGGAGATTTTTAGTATATTGCAGTTGGCTTAAGAGAAAACATTTGTGAATATGTTGCCTTTAACTATAGGTTTCGAAAAAAAAAAAAAAAATGTATAATTTTATAAATGAAGGAATCAGTAAGTTCTTATAAATAAATATAGGTGTTATTTGAACGAAAATAATGACATAAAGACAATGACATCTAACTAAAGAAGAAGTATTCAATTTTTTTTTGCTAATTGATCCATTGGTTTTGACACTTAAATTTTAGATGATTAAATAATCTGAGTCAGATGTAGACTCGCGTATGATTTATTTAATTTTTTTTTTTTAAAGGCAAGACATTTGGTCTTCTCCAGACATAAATGGGACTCATCGCCATTTTAAAAAATTGCTCGGTTAAACCTTGCGAAAGTACTCAAATTCCATTGAAGATGAGTGACTCTCTTTTGATGAACACAACTGAGCCAATAAAATTAAAACTTGTTAAAAGGAAATTACTTTGAACTCCTTCCATTGGGTCAATGCAGAGCTCAGTAATGAACTGAAGTGCCGATGCTGTCATAATGATATCTCTTGTCATAGATTGTAAGAGTTATGTTCAAAACACATTTAATATAATACATAACTTTGATTAAACTGTTTTTTTATTATTATTGAATTTGTATTTTTTTTTTATATGGAATAGTGAGTGCGACATATTGTGATTTTATATTTATGTAATTAATTATTATTGAATAAAGTTGATATTTTTGATTGTTTGTGCATATTGTATCAGTATTCTTGTTTAAACATTGCATATAAATATTTACAAATATATCCTCAAGTACAACCTCACTTGTTCTATTTATGTGCAATGTTTCGGCATTCTAGCTATTTTCAACATTAGATTTCCTAAAAAAATTTTCTTGTATATTTAAAAAATGAAAATACATAATGAACAATTTAGGTTAATTGTTTTTATTCTATTTTATATTTATTATTAACAATCATATAATTCAGGATCTATTTGTTAATATTCGAAGACAATTTTTTTTTACTAAGAAAACTCGGTCAGTTATCGATAAACAGTAGAACCCCCTTTACCAGGGTAATGATGGATATGGGGGGTCCACAGATAAACGAAAACACCGGATAATCGAATTACAACTTTTTATCTAATTAATGTGAAATAAAAGAAGGTTAATTAAAAAAATATGGTGCGATGCGCGCAATACACAACTTTCACTTACGCACTTATTTAGATTAAATCGCCGTGTTTCTATAATATGTAAATGTCAATCATCAACTTTACGCATTTTTCCACATTTACATGCTTATATTATATTTGTATATCTTCATAAGGTATAGAGTATTGCAAAACTTGAAAGTTTAATCAATACTTTACAGCTTATTTCTTACATTATAGCTTATTTCTTTTTTTGAAGGTAAATCTAAAATCACTTCATATCACTTCAATATGTTATAAAAATAACAGACTGTCACATCGCGGGCATATACATACATAAAATACCGAGTTTAATCAAAATCGTTAGAGCCGTTTTTGAGAAAATCGAAAACAAGTAAAACTTAGACAAAATTCTTTAAATAAAGTACCCCCTTCGTTTCACCAATTTTGATGAAATTTTTGCTGTCAAATCGCGGGCACATACATACACCAAATACCGAGTTTGATCAAATTCGTTAAAGCCGTTTTTGAGTAAGCGAAAAAAAAACACGTGATAATGAGACAACATTTATTAAGTAAAGTGCCCCCTCCGTTAAACCAATTTTGATGAAATTTTGGCTGTCGCATCACGTTCATATACATACATCAAATACCAAGTAAGGTTTATAGTTTTTGAGCTAGAAAGACATCACACACACAAACACGCACGCACACACACACAAACACGCACGCACACACACAAACACACACGCACAGACAGACACACACACACAAGCGCAGACACATAGACCATTTCGCGGGACTTGATTATTGGATTCAGGGGACCCCAAAACGTATATATCCGTTGAAAACCGGAAGTTGAATTTTTTCACGATCGCAATACTCTCCCTTACTATATATTTTATATATAGGTAAGTGGATGTAAAAAAAAATGTTTGGGCCAACGACGATACGAAGTCAGAAATGTTTTTATTCTTCTTCAAAATATCAGGAATAGTTGTTCGCCGATTCCTAATACAGCGGACAATGTTTTAACACTTTCACCTTTTTCACTATCACTCTACTCCGGTTTATAATGGTTAATTTCTGTCCAAGCTTTAAAACGACAGGTTTTCTTTTTTGCAACATTTTGTTAGCTCGTATTTAAATGGATACTAAATCACAACTGAGAATATTTTGTTTTGTAGTCAAACAGGCCAGAGTAGGAGTTTCCTAGAATATGGATTGGAGTAATAGTTAACGAAAACATTCATCATACGATACCAGCTTATACTGTGTTTTTCCATCCTTATGTCCCGATGTTTGTCTTTCTATTTCTCAGAAACTACTCAACCGATTTTAATGAAATTTGGCTCAATGTATATAGGTTTTGCCAACTTAATAGAAGGATAGTTTTTAACTTGATTAGTGATCAAAATAATTCATATATAGCGAATTATTGCAAATACAGTAGGTCGTATTTCGATTTATTAACATGGCGTCATATATCGATTTCATAACGTTTTTGTTTATAAGCATGCTATTGTAATACAGGTTATCATTATTATAATTTTGTATTGTGTTATGTGAATGCAGTTATTTGTTCCTACATTATTATTTATTTGTAATACAAATCTTTGTATTTATTGTTAATTTTCATCAAAGAATAAATAAATCAAGAAAAGGTTACAATAAATTTTCAAAAGTGTAGGTACTTTTTCTTCCTTTTCCTTTTTTATTTGTATTTAAATTAAATTACTAGCTAAGCGCTGAAACGCTTTGCTGTGGCCTACCCTGATATCAACTTTTAGTAAAGTAAATACATTTTAATAATTTAAATTAGGCTATTATTTGAAAAAATACTCTATAAATATTGTAACAGCACCTACTGTCATAGGTGTAACCTAATAGAAACCTGACTTGGGGAGTCAGTGTTGCCAAAAATTAGTGAAAATTAGTCAATTGGCTACACTGCCGGTAACCAGTCATAAAAACTCCCTGAATGTGTTTTGATTAGGTGTTGTCGGATACTTTGTGATTTGCTAAAGAACTGCATAATTAAGACTTTAATATTATATATTCAGTTGCTTTATTTAACAGAAGTTTCTTTATTTTCATTATTCGTTTTGTTATTATTATTTAAATACAGTGTTTTTTTATTTTACCAAACCTTTTTATTATTTTTATCCCGTGCTCTAAAATGTAAAAATTAAAAAATGTCAGTGAAGATTTGTAATTCCTCCTTTATCAACAATAATTTAAAGTTGAGAAAATTTAATCCCAATCGATATTTTGAACAATTATTTGGACTATAATTGGCTGGGTAGTCGTGCTATTTTGGCAGCAAAAAATGTTGATTTCGATGAAATAAACTTCTAAAATCAATTGACAATGTTCTAGATGTAAACGAAGCCGTAAATTTCCCATCTGAATTTATTAATTCCCTGGATATACACCCAAACAATCTTTAGTTGAAGATTGGCTCACCGATCATTCTTCTTCGTAACTTAAATCCACCTCAATTGTGCAATGGTACACGTTTGGTCATTAAAAGGATCACAGGAAATGTTATTGAAGGAAAAATGTTGCCTAGAAGGTTTACAGGAGATATCGTCCTGTTGCCACCTATTCCCCTGGAACCGACAGAATTTTCAATAAAATTTAAAAGGCTTCAATATCCCATTCATTTGGCTTTTGCCATGACCATAAACAAATCCCAAGGGCAAACAATGTCCACTTGGACTTTCAAAATCCGTGTTTTTCCCTTGGGCAATGGCATAACTTACGTGGGAAATGGGTATCGCCTGCTAACGTGTGTGGAAACCATCAAATCTTTGGTTTGTGTTAAAAAAAAAAAAACAGGTTAACCCAAAACATTTTGAACTAATCTGTACTTGAATAAATAAAAATTCTTAATTGTATTATGTAAAAACCACTCTAAGAAGAGATTTCTTATCACTCAAATATATTGCTAAATTAAAAGCTTCAACACACCACCCTCCTACCGAACACTTATTTGCCGAAGGGTCGGGAAATCGAGGTCTCAAAGAAATTGAGAAAAACGCCTATCTAAAGGACATATATGATATATTTGACAGGGTGATTGGCATGACCCTGAGCAAAATTAAACCCGTTGTTAAACTAACAATACGAAGTTAAAGTAGTGTTAGGCCAATAATCAATAGATCAATGGCTGAGGTTACCAAAACTTACTTCAGTCATCCTTTTTAAAATTAGTGGAAAAATACAGCCATTTCGAGTTAGTTTATACTGATCCATCAAAAAAGGGCGAGAGTGTTGGCAGCTCTGTGAGTCGTAAACACAATCAGCTCCTTTTTAATCAAACTACATTGAAATATGAGATGTAAAAAATAAAAACTTTAACTTTCCTATATTCTTTACCACATACTTTTAAATGGTGTAATGCTCTATTCTCAATCACTTTGGATTTTGATTAGCTGAAAGATTTTTATCTTTATCAATGAATTTTGGTATCACTGTATTTGTTTAAAAATATTAGGATATAACTACTGAGCCAACGCGTGGCCGGGTCAGCTAGTTTATTATATTATTTTATAATTTCTAAGAACAATAGATAATTACCCATTGCGTAATCGTTAAAATATTTAGGTATTCATTTTTTAAAATAAATATTATACATACAAAATAAATGGCATAAAAATTAAAAACAGCTTCGGAACTTCGGTCATTGGAACCCCGGTTAATAGAGCCCCGGATAATGGGAGTCTTACTGTATGTAGTACATTGTTTAAGTGCTATAGTTTGCAGACAGGATAAAATTAGCACTTCTTATTTATACATTTGAATTTGAGATGGCAATGGTTTGTTTTTCAGAAATATATGTGATAGCTTGAAATTCGGAACGAAAACAGAATTAAGAAACTTTAAAATTAATGTGCTTGCAGTAAGAGAATCACACTTTAAAATTAAGTTTACTGCAATGCTGATTTGCTTAGGAAAATCTTTTTTTCAGCTGTAATACTGCGGCTTCATGTGGACATTTAAAGACTCTCGATGGGTTCGCCTGTGGTGTTGTGGTTAGCATGGCATCCTACAACACTAGAGGTCTCGGGTTCGCGTCCCGAAGTGGCCGTAGGATTTATTAAAAGGAGTAAAAAATTGGCTATGCCAAATCTCTGACCCTCTGTCTCTCTGATAGGAGGTAAAATGGTGGTCCCGAGCCTGTACGATGTCATGTACTCGTTAAAGATCCCTCTCCTAATTATACCCGGATAGACAAAATTTAGGATTCCTACTGTAGCGTCGTCCTATTAGCCTTTGTGAGATTAACTGACGTTAAAAAACAAACAAAGATTCTCGATAAATCGAGTAAATTTTAATTAGTGTTTGCTTATGACAATAAATTGTATAGTTTGTTTGGCAAAGTTTTGCTATTTCTTTTAATATACACTTTCTAGTTTTCTCAAGGAGCTGGTTGAATGTCTTTTTGATTAATAATGTTAAAATAATCTTTCCTTAAAAAACATAACTTAAAAAACGACATAACATAAAAAAAAAAGTGTATATTTGTCCGGTGGAGGCAGGAGGATTTTTAGCTTGTTTCGGAATGAAGTAGAAAAGATTTTCAGATTCGCTAGTTGGAGTCCAGTTCAAATCCATTCAGCTCTCTGTCTTCATTTAATATTACTAGTAAAAAAAAAAAATGTTTATCAGCTTTGATATGATAAGATAAACCTATTCAATAAATAGGTTTATCTTATAAATAAATCGATTAATTGTCAATATTAGCAGTTAATAAGTACTTATCCTATGAATTGGAGTTGCGCACTCTAGTAGGTGACGTCAAAATTCGTTCAAATATAAACAGGCGAGTCCTTGAGCAGTCCAGTGTGTGGGGAGCCGAATTAGCGTCCGTCGGCAATATAGTTGTTCGCAGCAAGTAAGCATATGTGTATCACGACATGTGTTAATATGTACATATTTATGATTTCTTTAAATGCCCAAGTGTAGGAGATTGATAGTTAAACAACAAATATTTTTAGTATATTTTTGTCTACTTTCATTATTCTATATGTGAAATATATAGTCAAGAAAAATATTGAGATCGTAAAAAAAATTGACTTTTGGTTTTGAAAGATTGACACGTTTTGGGGTCTCATTCCAAATAACCAGGTCCTTCAAAATGTTTTAAGAGTTACCCACCAATGGGTGGGTCACTCTCCGTTAATATGAGTGGTATATATTTAAATAAATTATTAGATAAAACATTGGAACAAATTAATAACAAACCCACATTAATAAAAAATACGTAGATGATATTATACTCATTACCAAGGAGAATAATTATTCAGAAATATTAAATAATTTAAACAAGTACTATCAAAAACTAAAATTCACAATAGAAAAATCAGATAATAATGAAATAAGGTTTTTAGACATGTAAGTAATCTTAAGAAATAATAATATTACCACAAAATGGACAAAAAAGAAAAATAACAGTGATATGATGTTAAATTACTGTTCAAATCATCCTATGCCGCAAAAAATTGATGTTACAAAAAATTTATTTAAAAAAGCAGAAGAATTAATAGACCAAAGATAAATTTTAGAAATTAAATCTCAAAACTACAATATACTATTGGAGAATTTTTATACTAAACAAATAAACAAAATTTGGAATAATAATACAAATAATATAAGTGAAAAAAAAAGAAAAAGACAATAGAGAAATAATAAATACAGAATCAGAAAATAAATAATCCAACCAAAATAAAGATGAAAACATAAACAAAAAACAATTAAAGATTTTTATAAAAATGAAAATCAAGATAATCCAGAAAATGTAAAAGAAGAAAAATGAACTATATCCCCAACCTAATAAATAAAATACAAAAAATATTGATAGATTACAACTTAGGGGATATTAAATTAGTTAATAAAAACAACAATAATAAATCAGAAAAATTCCTTAGCGACACAAAAGATAAAATAGAGTTCTTTAAAAAAAAAAAAGAAACAATATATAAAATTAATTGTAATGAATGTGATGGCATTTATATTGGCGAAACGTCAAAAAAATTAATTACAAGAGTAAAGCAGCACCAATCAAATTGCAACAATATAAAAAACCTAAATGTTACTGCTTTATCGCAGCACAGTATTTGAATAAACATAAATTTAATTTTGATGATGTTAAAATTATAGGAACAGAAAAAACACAAAAATAGAAAACTAATAGAAACTATACATATTACCAAAAACATTAACAATGCAGAAAGTTATGAAACAGACTCAATAAAAATCAATAGCTACACTGCAGACATTATTAAAAATTTAAATATAAAAAAATGATTGAAAAAAGAAAACAAAAAATAATTACAATAACATTAATATTGATAAAAATAATTGTTAGTACAGGACAAAGTTAAGTAGACAGAGGTGACAAAGATAAATAAATCTATGTAAGGTATCCAATATAATTGGTAATAGTTTTAATGTTTCAAAAAAAGGGAAAAAAGGGGGAAAAAATGTGACATTACAGATGTAATGGACTAGTGTTTTTAAGGATAGAATAATAAGCTATAGATGACCATTACCACCAAAAAACATAAGTACAATAATTTATGTAAAATTGTCATATATTACCAAATATTTTTGCTAATGTATGCTAATGACTATGTATACACATTTTATATTAGGAGAAGAATGTATGGAATAATAGAAAAATACCCTGAGGATGGACCTGTAATGTCTGAAATGTTGGTGTTAGGCTAATTTTAATAATGTAATATTTCAACAAAGAAATCAATGGAAGATTGTTATTCACCAATCATTGTATTAGAAACATCATTATCTTCCTTTATATAAAATATACTTTTACATGTTCTAAGAGTGTGTTTGGTTGAACAGACATGCACAAAAAACATAAGTCATATGAAACTAAAATTAGGTATTCAGGATAGATATATGCACTTGATGTGATAGCAAATGTTCCATAAAAAATTTTGTACCTGTAGTGGGTGTATTTATATAAAAAAACATGTTCAAGATTTCCTCTAGAACGGCTCTAATGATTTTGATTAAACTCGACATATTTGATGTGATTTAATTTATGTTAGATATGTAATCTATCTCTGATGAGAGAGAGTGGCTTTTTTCTAAACTTGAGAGAATAATAGAGGGGTTGAGGCTGGGTTTTAAACATGAGTTGATTGAAAGAGCTGAAGTTCAATTTTTGGAGAAAGGCTTTTATAATTTGAATTCATTATTGAACTACTTAACGGTAAAAATTGGTCTCTTCTTATTACATACACAAAAAATGCTTGGAATTATAGAAAACTAATCTGTAATGAGTTCGCCTTGGAGCTTAATTTAATTTTAATTTTTATTTAATTTCCTATTTATTAATAGTACAAATGTAATGTAGATGAATCTTATTTTGAATACTAATACGTTTCTTTTAACTACTATTGTGTTTAATTTTAGTGTTTGTTGTTTAAAAATATCAATATTTTTTAACTAAATTCCGGCAGACGGTTCCCATGCCTTAATTGTTTAATTTATTTATATATAAATTGTATAATATTGTATATTTTGTCAAATAAACTTATTATTATTAAATGAAGATGGAAAAATGCTTTCTATATAGTCCCTTTGGTTTTGTTTAATACATACATGTAATTGATAGTCCCTCACTATCCGCAGTGGCGGATCCAGGGGAGGGGCGCGGGGGGAGTGCACTTTTTCCTATCTCAATCTGTTGAGGAGATTTTTTTGTTTTTATTATTAAAATCTTACTTTTTTTTCTGAAAAATGACAGTTTTCACTAATTTGGTTTAGCATAGAAACAAAAGTGATGATATCTCCTTAATCAGCATTAAACTTTCTAAAAGAGGAGTTGGGTCTGGTTATTTTAAATCCACTTTCAATGGGACTTTTAACACAAAACATTTATTAAAACTTAAATTTTTAATAGTTTTTGAAAATTCCTCACTCCCTACTGGAGCACCCTAGAAGCTGTCAAATTTCCTAAAAACTGCGGAATTTAGTTAGCTTTTTAGTGGTGTAACCCATGGCACAATTGCACTTCACCTTTTGAGTCTAAAAGATGTTTTTCTGATGAAAAACACGCTAGAGAATGTCACTGCTGGGGCAATGAGTAAGCGCACTAGAGCCTGCATCCTAAGTACTGGATGTAGAACTTCCTTCTAACTCTTATGAGTTAGAGTTAGTTTTACTTTTTTAAGATTAAAAAAAACAATGTATGAATTCTAAATAATATAAAAGGATAATCTAAATTAAAATACTTTTTAATACTATATAATATATATAATTAATACTAATCTAAAATTAAAAAAAAAAACTCCTTAGTTTAAATTTAAAAAATACTTTCTTTAAAATAAATTAAACTTTTCAGAAAAAAAGTATGATTTTAAAAATAAAAACAAAACAAATTCTATCTCCTCAACAGTTGAGATAGGAAACTCGTTTCTGCGCCATTCTACCCCGTTTAACATGCAGTATAACCCAATTTTTTTTTACACTAGGTCTGGGACACCCAGTATATGAAATATATAGTAGAGGAAAGTATTGCCATCGTGACAAATTTGGATTTCCGGTTTTCGACGGAAATACACGTTTTGGGTTACCCTGACTCAAATTAATCAAGCCCCACAAAATGGTCTGTTTGTATGAACAGACGAGCTCAGAAACTATTTGTCGTACGAAACTGAAAGAAGAATGTATGTTCCCGCGATGTGACAGCAACGATTTCGTCTAAATCGAGTAAACGGAGGGAACAGTTTATCCGAACGTCTATTTTTCTAAAATAGTTCTGCTCTAACGATTTCGATTAAACTTTTCTTCAAGTTTAATCTTCGTGAAGCATTCTTTAATATGAAGTAGGTTTTATCGAAATCGATTAAGTCTGACAGGGCTTAAATGGCTAAGGAAAAAATCTTCCTTTAAGTTACCTTTATTTATTATTTTCACTTACCTATATATGAAATATATAGTAAGTGGAAGTGTTGCGATCGTGAAAAATTTCGACTTCCGGTTTTCAACGGAAATACACCTTTTGGGGTCCCCTGAGTCGAAATAACCAAGTCCCGCGAAATGGTCTAAGTGTGTGTGTGTGTGTGTCTGTGTGTATGTGAACAGACTAGCTCAAAAACTATAAACCGTACGAACCTGAAATTGCGTATTTGGTGCATGAATATCCCCGCGATGTGGCAGCAAAAATTTCATCAAATTTGGTCAATCGGAGGGGGTACTTTACTTAAAGAATTTGATCTAATTTTTACGTTTTTTTCGATTTTCTCAAAAACGGCTCTAACGATTTTGATTAAACTTGATATTTGATGCATGCATGTGCCTGCGATATGAAAGTCAAAATTGATTAATTGGAGGGGGTACTTTACTTAATAAATTTTGTCTTATGTTCACGTGTTTTTTTTATATACTCAAAAACGGCTTTCACGATTTTGATCAAACAGGATATTTGATGTATGTATATGCCAAAGATGCGACAGCCGAAATTTCATCAATATTGGTGAAACGGAGGGGATACTTCATTTTATAAATATTTTCTTATGTTCACGTGTTTTTTTTATTTACTCAACAACGGCTGTAATGATTTTGATCAGACTGGATGTGTGTGTGTGTGTGTGTGTGTGTGTGTGTGTGTGTGTGTGTGTGTGTGTGTGTGTGTGTGTGTGTGTGTGTGTGTGTGTGTGTGTGTGTGTGAACAGACTAGCTCAAAAACTATTGGGAACCTGAAATTGGTTATTTAGTGTAGGTATATGCCCGCGATGTGACAGCAATAATTTCATCAAAATTGTTTAAAGGGAGGGGGTACTTTATTTAATAACTTTTTACGTTTTTTTCGATTTTCTCAAAAACGGCTTTAACGATTTTGATTAAACTGGGTATTTTGATTTCATCATAATTGATTAACCGGAGGGGGGACTTTAATAAATTTTGTACCATTTTCACGTGTTTTTTTTATTTATTCATAAACGGCTTCAATGATTTTGATCAAAATTCGTCATGTTTAATGAAAATTAGGTTTTCTTTAATATCAAGTAAGCTTTATCATTATTAAAATGTTCTGAGGGGGCTTTTTTTTTGGGGGGGGGGCTTTTTTTGTTTGTTTGTTTCTTATAAAGTACCTTGGTTTTTGTTTACATGGAGAAATTAACTGTCTCTCGTTACGCCTAAAAATAAGAAATGGCTAAATATGAGATATGATAAAAATAAATAAAACATAAAGAGGAGAAAAAAAGAAAAATATTCAGTCAACTCATAAAACTCGTTGAGTCCACGCATGCGGAGTACGCCTTTAATGACAGACCATTGTTCATAATTAAAGCCGTCCTGTTCATTTGAGAAGTTGCAATTAACAAAACGCATTAATTTCTAATCTAAGTAAGTTGGTAAGTGAAAGTTGTGTGTTGCGAGCACGCACCAGATTTTTTTTATTTGGAGTAAACAGATGTCCCTTGTATTCCTTAGTTACAAGAAGTGGTTAAATATTAAAAACATTTAATAATCAAATAATAGAGAAATAAAATATATGTTTTACCATATTTGGATTTCCGATTATATCAGTATTACGTCCATTGTTCGGTGCGGCACTTGTTCTGCACATTATTTGCTCTTAAACTTGCTTCCTTACATTAAGGAAAGTCAAATGCTATCTTTAAATGACGAAAATTTTCCAAAGGGAGGGGCTGCAGCTCCCACAGCCCCCCCCTTGATCCGCCAATGGTAAAGGCTAAGGTCAGATCGGAATTAGAATAGCCGCCGGATTAAGGGCCTGGAAGACATAAGAATCATCTTGCATGATCCAACAGGTCCTCTACTTGAACTTCGAGTCATTATTTACCAGAAATTTCAAATTTCAAAAAATGGGTTTTGGCCAGCTTTTAGGGCCAAATACCCCTGTGTGCACCGGTTGACATTTTAAATATTGTATACAATTATCAAAATTAAAATTAACAATCCAAAACTTGAAAGGCCTCGTTGACAGCTCTGAAAGATCTTCCTACGATGTCTATATCGTCTGCATATCCCAGCACCTGTACTTGCTTGTTGAATATGGTGCCAGATGTGTCAATCTCGGAGTCCCTTATGGCTTCTTCCAAAGCGAGGTTGAAGAGTAGACAGGCAAGCGCATCCCCCTGGAGTACACCCTTTCCATAGTCGAAGTCCCTTGATAAATCATTCTGGATCCTCACCATGCTCCTTACTCCCAGCATCGTCATTCTGCACTGTCTAATTAGTTTCTTGGGTATGCCTAGGTCTTCAAGAGCCTTATACAGTTCCTGTCTATCAATACTGTCGTAGGCATTCTTAAAGTCCAAGAAAAGATGGTGAGTTTGTATTTTGTACTCTCTACCCTTTTCCAGAATTAGTGGGATGGTAAAGATGTGGAAGATCTACAAGCGACCACTGAAGATCTTCTGAAGCCACATTGATGTGGCTGACCAATGGCCCGCTCTGCATATGGGAGAAGCTTATGATAGAGTATGTTGGACATTATCTTGTGTGCCACTGGAAGGAGTGATATGCCTCTGTAGTTGTTGCAATTCAACTACTACTACTACTCCGTGGCGCTACAGACCGATGTGGTCCTTGGCCTCCTCAATGAGCCTTCGCCAGGTGGCTCTATCTTGTGCAGTCGCTCGCCAGTTGCGGGTGTTCAATAGTTCACGGGCGTCCCGGATGACGGCATCCTCCCATCTTAGGTGTGGTCTACCAATCCCTCTTGTCCTGTTGCAATTCAACTGGTCTCTCTTTTTGTGAATAGGGCACATTATGGTTTTCTGCCATGCTTCCGGCAGTTTCTCCTCGTTCCATATGTCTATTATGATGTCTTGAAGGACTCTCATAAGCTCAGTTCCACCGGATTTGAAAAGTTCAGCAGGGAGGTCGTCGAAGCCGGGTGCCTTATTATTTTTTAACCTTTCTATAGATGAGAGGATGTCATCCTCGTCAGGGCGTTCCCAATTTTCATGCTCCTCCAAGATAGGTGGTACATAATCCTGAGAATCTGATATATTGTGTTGGAGGTTCGCGAAATGCTGACGCCATCTCTCGAGGATTTTCTCTTTTTCACATAATAGGGTCCCGTCAGTATCACGACAAACTGCTGTTCTAGGCTTGAAAGGCTTTCTGCCTTCGTTTACTTTGTGGTAGAACTTCCGGATTTCGTTGGAGTCTTTCAGGGTTTGAATCTCTTCCATTTGCTTCTTCTTCCACTCCCTCTTCTTTTGCCGGTGCAGTTTTTTCTCTTCTCTTCTCCTCCGTTTGTATTCCTCAACGGTCCTTCGTGTCCGCCGCTGTATCTTCTTTACATAAGCTTCGTTCTTGAATTCTGTAGCTGCACTGCATTCCTCATCAAACCAGGGATTTGATGGTACCCTTTCCTGAAAGCCAAGGATCTCTTCAGCCGTTCTATGAATTCCTGTGGAGATTGCTTCCCATCTGTTGTCCAGAGAAAGATTCCCAATCGCTGTCTCTTGTAATATTGTATCGAGCCTGGAGGCATATCTAGAGCATGTTTCTTCTTCTTTCAATTTCAAAGTGTTGTACTTCTTACGCCTCTGAGCACGTTGGGTTTTTATCATAGACATGCGATCCCTTAGCTTAGCGGTCACCAAGTAATGGTCAGAGTCGATGTTGGCTATCCTACGGTTCCTCACATCCAATAAGTTGGATCGGTTGCGAGACGTGATGAATAGGTGATCGATTTGGTTAACTGTGGTCCCGTCCGGTGAGGTCCAGGTTCCTTTGTGAATGTTCTTGTGAGGGAACAGGGTCCATCCGATAACCAAATCCCTGGAGGCTGCAAAGTTAACCAGTCTTGAACCATTATCGTTTGTGAACTCATGCAGGCTGTGCTGACCTATTGTTGGAGAGTAGGCTGGCTCCCGGCCCACTTTAGCATTCAGATCCCCAGCTACAATCTTAATGTCATAATTGGGGCAGCGGTCGAATGTGTCTTCTAGGAGCTCTTAGAACTCATCTTTTTCCTCCTGTTGTGATGTTTCGGTGGGGGCATGGACACCAATGATTGAGCAGTTCTTGAACTTTCCCCTAATTCTCAGCAGGCAAATACGTGGGCTCACTGGTTTAAAGTCAATGACATGTTGCCTATACTGTTTGTGGATAACAAATCCTGTGCCATATTGATGTAGTCTGTCATGGCAGCTGTAATAGACGGTGTGAGTCCTTTTGTCTAATATTCCACTTCCAGTCCACCGGATTTTCTGTATTACGGCGATGTCTATTGAGAATGCGGTCAGCTGGTCTAAGAGCACTTTCAGTGCCACGGGTCGGTATAAACTGAGTGTATTCCAGAGTCCAATTTTAAAAGTTAACTGGCGATTGTTAAGCTCTTTTGGAGCAGAAGGAGTATATGTGCGTGAAGACTGGGACCCCCCCCCCCCGAATCCGATCGGGTCCCTACGGGGACTAAATATTTGGTCGTCACGTCCATATCAGTTCAGGCTGGCAGAAGCTGACAGGCTTCTCCACAAAATGTTTTACAGATGGGCTTTGTGAGCTCTCCGATCCAACCCCCAACCTGGAGGACCAGGAGATTTGAAGTCAGGGTTCTCTTCCCCTAGATGAGTTGCCTTCACCACGGCTAAAGAATCCCATCTATCGCAGTGCAGATGTAGCCCTGCAGCACAAGTTAACCTACATATGGTCTCTATGGTGGGCCTTGCTAATGTCATTCATCTTCAGCCCCACCAAAGCGCTGGGTGCGCTGCTGCCCACCACTAGGAGGTTTCGTGTTGGGGTCCTCATCCCATAGGAAGCCTTCCTTCACCTCGGCTACGAGCACCTCCTGCCCGCCTACGTAGCCCTGTAGAAGGGGCCCTTGCAGGGTGCTACCAGCCGGACCAGCTGGACCCCGGTTTTTTAGCGAGGTGTTACTCCTCGATCCCTCCTCCTTGATCCTGGCTCGGGACAGGCCATGCGTCGGGGCGCAAAGGCCACTACCACACGGGCGGAGTTAAATTTAATTTTTTAATATTATTTGATGAAACTGACATTTTAGAAATAAAAAATTATAATTCTCCCATTCGCAGCTATTCGCAGAATTTATTTCATGAAACATAAACTACGATAATTACACATTATCATAAAAAATATTTCGTTGCCCAGAAATGACCAGAACTATAACTTTTTAACCTTCAAATTTTATTTTTAGCTCTAAAATCTACCTACCAAAAAACAAAGAAATATTGATAGTATTATTGAATACAAAAAAATTATAACGGTCTGGATAACAAGTACAAACCTGGCCTCGAACTATCCATCATATGATAATGCCGATAATTCAGTAAAAACAAAGAAAATTAATATATTTGGTAGACTAATATTTATGTGGTTAAAAGCGGTAAAGGCCATGGGCGGATCCAGCCTATCCTATAGGGGGGGGGGGGGTGCTGCAGTCCTAAAAGGCGGAGGCTGCAGCCCTACAGCCCTTTATTTGGATCTGCTAATCAGCTTTTTTACCTTTATGTTCCTTTCCCACAACTGAAATTCTACTTGTTCTGCACATTATTTGCTCTTTAACTTGCTTCCTTACATTAAGGAAAGTCAAATTCTATCTTTAAATGACGAAAAATTTTCCAAAGGGAGGGGCTGCAGCCCCCACAGCCCCCCCCCCCCCCTGGATCCGCCAATGGTAAAGGCTAAGGTCAGATTGGAATTAGAATAGCCGCCGGATTAAGGGCCTGGAAGACATAATAATCATCTTGCATGATCCAACAGGTCCTCTACTTGAACTTCGAGTCATTATTTACCAGAAATTTCAAATTTCAAAAAATGGGTTTTGGCCAGCTTTTAAGAAGAAGAAGAAGAAGAAGAAAAGTAATTTTTATTCTGGGACATTTAGTCCCCTAAGAATAACAATAATGAACAAATTAATAGCCATTTGTCTGGTTATTTGTAAAAAAATATAATAAAAACAATAGAAAGAAATAAAGAATTAAAATATAAGGTAGACACAAAAAAGAAAAGTAATATAGTAAAGATAACAGGGACAGAATGTAGAAAGAAAAAATGTAAGATCAACATGCGGATGTACAGTACAAAACTTCAGCTTTTGAGCTTAAGAGATATATATAAATAGAAATAATATATATAATAAAAATCAAATAGATTTATCCTTAATACTGTTTTCACTATTTACATATTTACATAGCCATCGGGGATTGGAGAATTAGGAGGTGATGAAATAGTAGGGTTTTGAAGGATGTGAGGGATGAAGTTTTTCGGATAGAGACAGGTAATGAATTCCAGAAGGTGGCAGCACGGATGATGAAGGATTTTGTAAAGGATGCAGATCGGTAAAAAGGGATATACAGGTTAGAGGTTTGGGATCTGGTATTTAGAGAATGTATAGAGGAGCAGGGTTTGAACAAACTGAGGATATAAGGAGGTTTCTTGGTTCTGAAGGTTTGGAAAAGGTATACACCTAGGAAGTATTGCCGTCGGAAAACTGGGTAGAGCCACTTCAATTCTGCATACCAGCTGGAGACGTGGGAGCGCCTGGGGACACCGAAGATGAATCTAATGAAACAATTCATTAGTCTCTTCAACCTCATTTCATGCATGCCAGACAGTCCCCCGTATACAAGGCAGCCGTAGTCAAAATGGGGAAATATAAGAGAGGAAACTAGGAGTTGCCGGGTTTTTGGGGACAAGCAATCACGTGATCTAAGGAACTGTTTGAGGATAGCTATGGATTTTCTGGTGATTTCGGAAATATGATTACTCCACGACAAGTGCTGGTCAAAGACCACACCGAGGTTTCTGACATAGGATTGGAGCTGAATGGTTTGATTATTAAGACGGAGTAAGGGGTAGTAAGGGAGGGAATTAAGAAGATGCCTGGAGCCAATTAGGATTGCCTTAGTTTTTTGTACGTTCAGTCTTAACTCATTTTTTTCTGCCCAGGCGTTGATGCTGTTTATATCTTCTTGAACTTTTCGGATTGCCTCTAGCATTTTGGAGGGATGGAATGATAGGTAGATTTGGAGGTCGTCTGCGTATAAGTGGTATTGTGAATGGTTTATGGACTCGGGGAGATCGTTAATATAAACAGAGAAGAGAGTTGGAGAAAGTGAGGAACCCTGTGGTACACCTCGTGTTAGTAAAAGAGATGAGGAAGGGGGTTTATCGGGAATGTGAACTGTTTGTGAACGTTGGGATAGGAAGGAGAGGAACCACTTCAAGACGCTGTTTGACATGGAGAGGTTTTGGAGTTTAGAAAGAAGGATCTCATGATTGACGGTATCGAACGCCTTTGTGAAATCAAAGAGAATTAGGATGGTGATTTTATGTTCATCTATAGAGGATTGAAGATCCTGAGTGATCTTCAACAGAGCAGATTGTGTGGAGTAATGAGAACGGAAACCGGATTGGAGAGGGTTGAGGAGAGAATTTCTTTCTAGGAAGTCATTGAGCTGGGAGTGGACAATTCTTTCAAGCGGTTTGGATAGGTTAGAAAGAATGGAGATAGGTCTATAGTCGGAGGCTAAAGTGGGAACTGGTACTTTGTTCAACGGACGGACTATCACTTTTTTCCAGGCTTTTGGGAAAACGGAGTTTTGTAAGGAGAAGTTATAGATATGTAAAAGAGCAGGAAAGATGACGGGGAGACATAATTTAATAATCTTTACAGGGATTTGATCGGGCCCATAGTCGTTGGTTTTGGATTTAAGGACAGAGGAAAGTAGGTCTTCAGGCGAGATGTTTAGGAAATAGAAGTTATCCGGGTTGAAGGTTCGTGTGAAAAAGTATGGGGAGAGGTGAGGAATAGAAGGTGAGTTGGCGAAATGGGAATTTAAATCATCTCTTTTAGGGCCAAATACCCCTGTGTGCACCGGTTGACATTTTAAATATTGTACACAATTATCAAAATTAAAATTAACAATCCAAAACTTAAAAACTAACAACAATAAGTTGATTATAAACTAACAACGAAAAAAACACACTTTATAAAAAATATTAAACCGACTTCGAAACCTAGGAACCAGTAAAAATAAATTCACTGAAAAGTATGAAATAATTACCTTCTGATTTTTATGAATTCACACCAATTTTGAAAATGGTATAAAAAGTGGAAAAATGCAATAAGGCGAATAATTTTATTTTTATTTGTACTAATACACACTAATTGTTAATTAAAATTATTAAATAAAAATATTAAATACTATGTTCAATACTTGTATTCAACAACCTTTTAATTTTGTTTTACAATGAAAAACAAAGAGAGAACTGTCTCGAAAGAAGACGAAAGAGAAGGAGAAGGCGAAGAGCGGGTTGTTATAAATGCTATCGATGGGGAAATAAACATATGGCGATTCTTAATGAATCAAAGATATGTTCCAAAAAGCATTTGAATCACGATTGCAACCTTCGCATTCGCAGTACACCTTTACTAACTGCTCATTGTTCACAAGACAATGCCTACTGAGCATGCGAAAAGAGTCAACGTGTTTTAACACTGTCACATAAGTACCTATTGAGTTTAATAAAGCATTAATACGTGTTAATGCCTTAGAAGGATAAATTATCGCCGTCGTTTTCTGAAAATACTAAGGTGCTAAAAACTGAAAATTTAGTTCCAATTTAATATCGGCCGTTGTGATGATCCCATTCTATCGATTCTTATTTACGATATATCCTCGGAAAACATGATCTTTCAGTCTGAAACTCGATTATTATTTCTATAATCTCCTAAAAATATAGTTTGTATATAACATAATTCTAACTTTGTTCCTAATGTAGTCAAATCTTTAAAAACTAGCAAGACATCACATATCATTTTAAAGCTTACTGATTTCGCCAGTTTTTCAATTACATATTAATACTATTAATTATGTTAATTGAATGTTTTTATAAAGTCGTGAGCTCATGATCTTGATAAAACTAAAATTTTGTATATGTTAGTAGGACACTTAATGGATTTTTTCAATAAACTAGATTGCTAAGAACTATAGTTGGCAGGTATAATATTATAATGTTTAATGGCTTGTATTTTCTTTGGAGGGAAAACTTTAATTACTTATCAATACTTTATTTTAATTGCTAATAACTAAAAAAAGGAAATATTATTTTATATTTGGTGTATTGAACTATTATTGCATGAAATTAATTCACGAATTGGTGGCAGAGGGAGAATTGAACCTTTTCCTTAGCGCCAAGTCGCGAACAAAGCAACCACAGAATTCCTTCCAATATGTCAACTTTTTTTTTCTTTCCTTTGGTTATTATTTATCAACTGGAAGCTCATATAAAAATAAAATATTTATAAATAACATTCTCGAAAGTAAAAAACTATCTGAGATTCACTTTTTTTTTTCAGCCATGTTTACTACAGCCATCTTAGTTATTACAGTACTTTGGCTTTGCTACAAATATTGGATTTCAAATTACAAATATTGGGAGGAAAAAGGGGTTCCAGCATTACCTGGAAGGTTTCCTTTTGGAAGTGAATATGGGTTAACATTATTCAGAAAGTTCCAAGGAGATTTTTATCTAGAGGTAATTAACAATATATAAAAAAAATTAAATTTTTATATCATTGTTAGGATCCTTATATTAATAATTACCTTGTATTATATTAATAATAGTATCCTTGTTTCAGTTGTTTCGAAAATTCCCATCATCTCCTTACTTCGGTATGTATTTAATGAGGAAACCAATTCTGATAATTAAAGATCCTGAATACGTCCAGTTGGTGTTAGTAAAAGAATTTTCCTCCTTCAAAGAAAGGCTATTGATTAAGATGTAAGTAATTGTGTAATTAATTTTATGATTATTTACAATGTCATTTTCATGATTTAGAAATGCGAGCAAGATAACTTTGTGAGGGTTATTGGGTACATATTGACTTCCATACTTGGCCGATTTCCAATCCAGTCTATCTCGAGGAATAAATATGTGTGGCTATCTTAGGAGCCGCGATTTACCGCCAGATGTCAGACCCGTGGAACACCTCAAACAATCGTAGACTTACAACTCATCAAGAATACTGTGCAACCTACCAGAACATGTTTACAACATCCTACAGGACTTGGTATATACCGCATACAATGTTTCAGAATTTCTAAAGCACAGCGATCAATTATATCAAATAATTCAACTCAAAACCACTACTACTTACTGAACCACTACTTACTTTGCAGTAATATAATTTTTAGTCTCCCATTGAAACTGTAATATGTCCCTCATTGTTCATTAGGGGTGGTCTCATAAGTGATGGGGTTAGATCCATCCTCGAAATTTAAAAAACAATTAAGACAAGTCATTTTTTACGTTTAATGTATGTATCTTTTTTACTGACCAATGCCCCCTTCTAGGGAGATAACGGCCAGCCTCAGTGTGGCCAGGAAGGTTGCTTGTGGAACTAATGAGAGTCTGCTTATCACTTTCAATAAAGTCGGTTTGACATGCTATCTCTACACCTTTTCTATTATTCCTAACTACGTTAGCATATGTTCCATTATTAACAAGATTATGAGTTTCCTTGTATGTTTTTTTAGCTACGTTATACGGAATTTTATTTTGATGTTGCAAACCTTTAATTTCTCGTTCTTCTTTTAATTTCGGGCAACTACTGTCTAAACTAGAGTGTTTAAGATTACAGTTCACACAGCAGGGCACGAAGGTATCGCATGGTTTCCCTTCATGTTTTGGTTTCGCACAAATGGGCTCTTTATTGCATCTAACGGTCAGGTGACCAAAACGAAGGCAAGACATACATTTTATGGGGTTAGGGATGCACATTCTTAATTTTAGTTTATAAAAACCTACTATTATATTTTCATGTAAGGCTACCTTCAGAAAATTATACCTTTACTAAGATTCAATTTGGTATGGGGGCTTACTTTTACTTTTATAGTAGATCCAAAGTTTGTTAGTTTAAGTATTTTATCGGATTGCTCTTTATTACCTATATGTTTCTATAAGGAGGGTACCGTTTTTAATTTTTTTTTTATGTTTTTTGGTTCTATGCACGTGTTGATAAAAGTTTTGGCAATTATGAAGGGGGATACTTTATTAAAGTTCTCTTCATCTGTTCTCTCTATAATCTTCTGGGGCAGAAAATATCGAGATCTCTGTTGTGAAACCACTTAGGAAGGCATACGGGGGCACGCAGACAGCCGTACTTGTACTGCCCACGGACTAGGCCAGAAAAGTCCTTGAAAAGCGCACCATTCGTGTAGGAGGGATAAAAAGCCGAGTGAGGGAAAAGATTTCGCTTCAGAGATGTTTCCGATGCTTAGTATATGGTCACATTGCTCGAAAGTGTAACGGTCCTGATCGCATGAGACTCTGTTTGCGATGCGGCGAAGACGGACATCCAACTAAGGAATCTGCAGCAGAACGGAGCTGTCTTCTATGCCCTGAAGATAAAAACCATAGAGACGCGACAGGTGGCTTTGGCTGCCCTGATTATCAACAGGCAATGAAAGAAGCAGTTAAACACGCAAGATGAGATTATTATAACTAAATCTGAACCATTGCGAAGCAGCCCAGAACCTTTTCTGGCAAACCATAAGTGGGAAGGGTATTGACGTATAAGAATATGGAAAGTTCCCGTTTCTGGAAGACGGACAAAACCGGAAAAGCAGCTATCTGGGTCAGGAAGGGCCATTATATTCAGGAACCCCAGCAAAACTCAACAAATGATTTTGTTTGGATCAAGGTGAGTAATATACAGGTCATACAACTGTAGCGTCTACGCAACTCCAAGCGCCTCACAAGTTGAATTCGAAAAACCGCTTGACAGAATTGTACAGGAACTCCAAGGTCATCATCTTGTCGTTGCAGGAGACTTTAACGCTTGGGCTACGGTATGGGGAAGCAAAGAGACCAATAAGGGAGGCGAATGTGTTCTCGACGTATTCGCTGCGCTCGACCTTTTGCTCTTAAACACAGGTTCCACCCCTACATTCACTAGAAATGATCGCGCTTCGATTGTTGATCTGACGTGTCTTAGTCCATTGCTTGTTTCTGACAACAAATGGCACGTAAGCGAACTCTATTAACACAGTGATCACCGGGCAATCTGTTTCGAAGTCGAAGTCCCTAGTACCATAAGGAAAACATTTCAAACGAGACTATCAGTTTGGAACTATCGATCATTTGACCGAGAATCGTTTGTCATGATGATGGAGGAAAAAGTCACATTACTCGGACCGGTAGAAGAAAAGGTCATACAACTAATGAAGCTTATCACTGACGCCTGTGATGCTTCAATGACCAAGACACCGAGAACAACCCGTCACATACCGGTGTATTGGTGGATTGAAGATATCGCCGCCCTCTGGAAGACTTGTCTTCGTACAAGAAGTCTAACCCAAAGAGCGAGAGGTCACCCGACTTATGAAGCTCTGAAACAGGAACATCGGGAGGCCAAAAGGTACCTTGTCAATGCAATTAAAGAGGTGAAGCGTAAATGCTGGAGGAAACTCTGCGAAGAAGTAGACGAGGACACGTGGGGAAGGCCCTACAAAATAGTTATGGCAAGGCTGAAAAGCTCAAGCTTATCGCCTCCAAGCTCTCCTGACCTCTTAGAGAAAATAGTTTCAATGCTCTTCCCAACAAGACCAGAAGTAGTTTTCGATACAATACCGTATCTAGAACGGGAACAAGTACCGGAAATCACACAAGAAGAGCTTGAGATAGCTTGTTGTAAAGTAGGAGATAACAAAGCCCCAGAACCTGACACTGTTCCAAACTTTGCCCCAATAACAGCCGTCAGAATCAGACCATAACTCTTCCTTGACGTGTACAATCCTTGTCTCCGTGAAGAGATATTTCCTGTTGATTGAAAGAAGCAGCAATTGGTACTCCTGCCGAAGGGTAAGGGGTCTCCTGATGACCCTACATCCTATCTTCCAATCTGCCTTCTAAACACTACTGGTAAAATTCTGGAGAGGATTGTATGTAATAGAATTACAGAGCTTATTGTGGTAAGTCGAGGACTGTCTGAAAATCAATATGGCTTTCGGAAAGGTCAACAGTCGATTCAATAGACTTCGTGATAAAGTTAGCCAGAGAAGCCACTGCAGGAAAAGGTGGAGAAGGGATGGAAAGAAGTATTGCGCCGTGATAACGCTAGACGTCAAGAATGCGTTTAACTCAGCAAGATGGGATCATGGAAGAGTTGCGTAAGAAAAAACTTCCACAGTACCTCCTTAAAATTATTATCAGTTATTTTTCAGACAGAATTGTGAGGCATGAAACAGATGCAGGACCAAAAACCTACAAAAAAAAAGGAGGCGTTCCCCAAGGTTCTGTATTAGAACCGCTGTTATGGAATGTTATGTACGATGCCGTACTCAGACTTCCTATGCCAGAAGGAATTACCACGCTGGGATTCGCAGACGATCTTGCGATCATTGTTAGTGGAAAGCTTTTGGAAGACATTACGTACAAGGCCAACAGCGCAACATTTAATATTCGCCAGTGGCTCTCGTCCGTGGGCTTACAACTAGCTGATCACGAGACTGAGACTGTACTTATTACCAGCAGGAAAGTGAGGGAAAGGATCAATTTGACCGTTGGAGAGATTGACATCCTCTCAAAGCCATCCATTAAATACCTGTGCAGATTGATGCCAGGATGTGGTTTGATGAACACCTGCAGGAAGTCTGCATGAAAGCAGTGAAAGTAGCGAACGCACTGGCTGGACTCATGCCAAATATTGGTGGGCCCGCGCAAAGCCGGAGAAGGCTCCTTTCTAATGTTACACACTCGGTGCTTTTGTATGCTGCTCCAATTTGGTTGCATGCCTTCCAAGCGAGTTCATTTTCTCGTAAGTCGATTAGTGCGCATCGAAGAAATGCCGTACGCATTTCACACCAGAGCATTTCGCACTATGTCGTATGATACCGTTTGCATCATAGACCTACTGGCCGAAAAGCATGGCCGTGTCAGAGGCGCTGGGACTCATCATCATCAGGAAGGTGGACAAACCGCCTGATAGCATATATCGCATCGTGGGTGACCAGCACACATGGAGAGGTTGATTATTTCCTTACTCAACTGCTCTCTGGACATGGCTGCTTCAGGGCATATCTCAACCGGTTCAAGCTGGAAGAAGGATCATCATGTACCACCAGCGCTCCATTAGATGAAACAGTGGAACATGCTTTCTTCGCATGCATAAAATTTACTGGGGAGAAGGATGAACTAGATATGGTGCTGGGTAAAAGATCCACACCGGAAAATCTGGTACAGCTCATGTTGACCAGTCAAGAAAACTGGAATGCTGTTTCAGATTATGCCGCGAGAGTCGGAAGAAAATTGAGAGCACAGGATCGAGAGAGAAGGGGTCAAGTACCATGAAGTGTACTGTAGAGAAGTAGGCGCCTATCCATCCTGCCTTCCGCGAAGTAATGCCTGCCAGCAGTTCCGCGGTGTGGCATCGCAGAGTATCTAGTAGGTTTTTTTTTGTGAGTAGAAATCTCACACTGTTGTGGGTTTAACCCCCACTTCGTCAAATGGAAAGATTTTTCCCCTACAAAAAAAAAATAAATAAAAAAAAATCATACATACAGAATATTTCGCGGGACTTGGTTATTTAGACCCCATAACGTGTATTTCATACATATGTAAGTGAAAGTAAAAAACAGTGCTCGCATCACCCAACATACATTTGTTAAAAATAGTACGGAAGCTCCACTAACCATTCTACAGTTTTGTTTGTTTTATGCTACTAAGACTAATCGGACGATGCTACAGTGGGAGTCCTAAATTTTGCCAATCAAGTTATATAATTAGGGTAGGGATCTTTAAAGAGTACCTGACTTCGCACAGGCTTGGGACCAACAGAAGGTTTTTAAAACAATAATGTTTCAATTCAACGATTTGTGAAATTTATCCAGGCTGGTCTTAGATTTGTTATCATTTGACAATTTGGTTTTATTCATTTTCATTTTATTATTTTCAGACCTGAATCAGATGTGCTTTCCCAAAATCTCATTAACATGGAGGGTGACCAATGGAAAGCCCTCAGAAGCAAACTGAGCCCAACATTTACAAGTGGAAGAATAAAGGCCATGTTTCCATTATTTCTTAAATCTTCTCAGGTGCAATCATTATGATTTTTTTTTTTTCATTTTAATACTTTTTTAATTAGGATGAAGTATTTAGACACGTATGTAGGTATTAAATTTAACATAAAAGGTCACATTCTTGGTAGATAAAGGGTAACTGTACCAATAGTTGACAGTTTAAGAAAATAAATTATATTATTGACACTGCTTACCCATTTATTGATGTTAGGATAATCTTTTTTATGAAATTAGATAGGCCAATCCCTCTAGAAAACTAGTAATACAATATCCTATGGACTACAATGCGGTTTTTATAAAAAATGATATCTTAGAAACTTCCAAAATGAACCAATAATTTCCTATGATTTTTAATAGATAATAAGGACTACAATAAAAGTTAATATTTTTTTAATTTATAATCTAGTAAATTCACAATGGAAACAAAATAAAATTTTCACAATTTTTTTAATTTTATACACAAATAGCTTAAATGATAACAAATGATTCTCGTGAACTTAGTGAATACCATAAAAGTAATTAAAACATTATTGAACTCAAATAAATCAACTAAAAATCTTATTTAACTTGACTTCCACCTTAATGAAACAGGGTAGCAGAAACCAAGTTTTCAGGCCACTAGAAAATTCACCATTAAAACCTCTCAGAAATAAGCTTGAGTTTTCATCAAACTAATGTCGATGGCAGCACATCTAAGTAGTATAACTTGGCAAATTAACGCCAAATTTTGAATCAAAATAATCAACCCTGAATCTTAATCTGAATCTTATTATTCACATTTTTTGTGCAAAATGTCAACTACTGGAGCACTGTCAACTTATGGTACAGTTACCCTAGACCGATCCCCTATAGAAAGATCGGCATTGTCAAATAAAAATCCTGAAAGCGTTTTTTACACTCACTTATATATGAAACATATAGTATGGGAAAGTATTATGATCGTGAAAAATTTCGACTTCCGGTGCGTGTGTCTGTGTGTGTGTGCGTTTGTGTGTGTGTGTGTGTGTGTGTGTGTGTGTGTGTGTGTGTGTTTGTGTGTGTGTGTTTTTGGTTGTGTGTGTGTGTGTGTTTGTGTGTGTGTGTGTGTGTGTGTGTGTGTGTGTGTGTGTGTGTGTGTGTGTGTGTGTGTGTGTGTGTGTGTGTGTGTGTGTGTGTGTGTGTGTGTGTGTGTGTGTGTGTGTGTGTGTGTGTGTGTGTGTGTGTTTGTGAAGAGACTAGCTCAAAAACTATATATAAACCGTGCTATGAACCAATCTGAAATTGGGTATTTAGTGTATGTATACGCCCGCGATGTGACAGCAAAAATTTCATCAAAATTAGTCAAACGGAGGGGGTACTTTATTCAATAACTTTTAAGGTTTTTTTCGATTTTCTCAAAATCGGCTCTAACTATTTTGACTAAACTGAGTATTGAATGTATTACAATGCCCGAGATATGATTGCGAAAATTTCATCAAAATTGATCAATCGGAGAGGGCACTTTACTTAATAATTTTTGTCTCATTTTCTCGTGTGTTATTATTTACTCATAAACGGCTTTAACGATTTTGATCAAACTGGGTGTTTGATGTATATGCCAAAGATATGGCTGCTAACATTTCATCAATATTGGTCAAACGGAGGGGGCACTTTATTTCATAACTTTTTCCAATTTTTACGGGATTTTTTCGATTATCTCAAAAACGGCTTTAATGATTTTGATCAAATTCGTCATGTTTGACGCCTTTAATGACATACCATTGTTTATAATTAGAGCCGTTCGGTTCATTTAATGGAATTTATTTTTTTTATGGTAACTAAATGAAGTTTTAAACATCTACATAGAAATTTTAAAATCAGATGACTTGGAGTATTATGCTTGCATTGCCGAATTATCGCAAGTAAAAACTTTTATTTAATAATAAAAAAAATTAGTGTGCTTTAAATAGCAAATAAAAACAATAATAAGAAATGAATGTAGGAAAATGTGTGACTTTGAGAAGTGGCAATTAACAAAACACATCAATTTCTAATCTAAGTAAGTTGGTAAGTGAAAGTTGAGTGTTGCGCGCTCTCACCAGATTTTTAAATCTATATAGTTTTTTTTCTTGTTTTTTTTCGGTTGGCGCATTAGGCCTAATGAGACCTTTGGCCGCGCAGTGTGGTCTTCTTACAGATATTTGTGTTTCTTGCGGGAGGGGGTAGCCCAATCTCACGTTGCTGCAAGCCATGGTCACCATGGTGCAGCGGCAGACTGCCCATAGCTCCATACCAATCCCATTGAGCCAATTTGGCAGTGTCCTTCCCACCGATGGCGTCAGCTCTCTCTGGTTTAAGGACAGTGACTAACTGGTCTAGGTCCAAGGATTATGGTAGCCCAGAGTCAGCAGGCCCCGAGGACCTATATTTCCTTCCCTGAAGCATACCGTCGTTGTACCAAACCTCCGGGCAGTTACTGATATCCTGGAAAAACACACCACGATTCTCGATGAGATACACGGGGAAGGTACATCACTCCTCCTTCACCCGGTCGGTGTGAGTCGCCTCCAGTAGGCTGACGGGTCTCACATACCCGGGGGGGGGGTAGGCTTGGACTGCGTGGCGTTCATTGGCGGGTGGTCACCCGAATAGAGCGGTCACCCATCCAAGTACTAAACACGCTCGACGTTGCTTAAAATTTAGCGTCGAATGAGTTACTTAAAATAAAAAATGATAGAGCCGTTTCGCCAATACTGTTTATCGAATATTGGGTATTTTTAGAGTTTGTTAAGGTATGCGGAAAAATGAATTGCGCTCATGTAACAAACTGAAAAGGGCTGCTCAAAATGAAAGATGTTATATATAACAGTTTTAGAGCATCTAATTCTGTGTAAAAAAAACACCTTCGTTTTAAAATAGGTCATTTCTGTTTAGAAAACTACTTACAACCTGGAAGTATTGGTGTGGCCTAAAATCCGCTTAAGTTTTAAACTTTTTTTGCTGTTTCTTGCGTATAAATCGTGAATTATTGATAAAATAGTATTTTTATGCTACAGTGATAAAAAATTATCACCAGAAACGCTACACTTTTATGAATAAAATGATATATTTGATATTAAAATCGATAAAGTGGTTTAGCCAAATCGAACATCTAAGGTCTATAATGTTTACCATTTAGGCTAAGAACCTGTCAAACAAAATAGGTATTGACGGGCTCACGGTATTTTTTTTTTTTTTTTTTTTTTTTTTCGGTTGGCTCACAGACCTTGAAGATCTTTAGCCGCCTCAACTAGCCTATTCCACCTCTGTCTATCTTGGGCGATGGCTTTCCAGTTCACCACTCGATGTTCGGTGGCTTCCTTCTTGATTATGTCAGCCCATCTCGTTCTGGGTCTCCCTCGCGGTCCCCCGACCACTGTTGCGTTCATCGTCATGTTGAGTTATAAGCTCTTCTTTAGTCTTTCTTCTCCAGAGTCCCAGCTCATTATCCCAACAATTGTCCATAGCACCTTCCTTTCGAATCTTTCGATTCTTGCTTTTAAGGTGCTGGTCAGTGTCCAGGTTTCGCACCTTTACATTAGCACGGGTTTGATTATTGTGTTGTAGACCCCGATTTTCAGTGGGCGGCAGATTTTCTGGTTGAACAGCATCGGGGATAGGCAGTCGCCTTGTCTTAATCCTGACTTCACGTCGAAGCTTTCAGTCATTTCTCCTTGTACCAGGACTCGGCATCGGGATCCATTAGTACACGCCCGTGTCAATCGTACCAATTTCCCTGGGAAACCCAGTTCCGTCAGTATTTTCCAAAGGCAGCGCCTGTCGACCGAGTCGTAGGCTGCTTTGAAGTCGAAGAATAAGGTGTGCACATCTTGATTTATTTCCCAACGTTTCTCGAGTATCTGTTTAAGGATGAATATCTGATCGGACGTGCTTCTTCCTCTTCTGAACCCTGCTTGGTAGTCATAGCTTGAAAGCATTTTCATTAGTTACGATATCTGCACAGCGAGTAAGATATGGAAAAATATAATTAGTATCTATTATTTTATTACGGTTTTAATGTCTTTAACGTTTGTGATGGGGATGTGCATGATTTTTCTTTAATCTTCAGTATTCTAAGCTTATAAAACAAAGTAACTCTCATTTCAGGCCTTTGATTCGCTGCTTGAGTCGCACGTAAATTCAACAATCGATGTGAAAGATTTGGCTTCAAGGTATACAACAGACCTAATTTGTAGTTGCGCCTTTGGCTTGGACACGAATGTCATGGATAACAAGGATAGCGAATTAATGCAGTTTGGAAAAAATATATTTGATATGAGTTATAAGTCTTTAATTGCTGGCCTTCTTACAACTACGTTCCCAAAACTAGCTGAGATTTGTCAAATTAGGTAATCAAAAATTAAGCTATCAATATTTATATCTTCTTAATTTATATTTTGAAAATTCATACATTTCGGGAAAAGTAAATTGTAGTAAAGAACTTTTCCCCTATTTTTTTTTTTTTTTCGGTTGGCTCACAGACCTTGAAGATCTTTAGCCGCCTCAACTGGCCTATTCCACCTTTGCCTATCTTGGGCGATGGCTTTCCAGTTCACCATCAGCCCATCTCGTTCTGGGTCTCCCTCGCGGTCGGGTACCGACTACTGCTGCATTCATCGTTATGTTGAGGGAGCCTGATGGGTTGCTTCTTGCCACGTGTCCCGCCCATTTTAGCCTCTTAGCTTTCATATCGTGCGCTATCGACTGTTGGGTTTCCCCTATAATCTCTTCTTTAGTCTTTCTTCTCCAGAGTCCCAGCTCATTATCCCAACAATTGTCCATAGCACCTTCCTTTCGAATCTGTCGATTCTTGCTTTTAAGGTGCTGGTCAGTGTCCAGGTTTCGCACCTTTACATTAGCACGGGTTTGATTATTGTGTTGTAGACCCCGATTTTCAGTGGGCGGCAGATTTTCTTAGATTTTAGGACTCGAGAAACCGAGAAGAACGCACGATTGGCACTTGCTATTCGTTGATCGACCTCTGTTAGTTGGTCGTTTATTGAGGTTACTGTAGATCCGAGGTACTTCGTCTTATTTTGATTAACTTGTAAGCCGATGTCTCTTGCTGAAGTGATCAGGGAACCGGCGAGTGAATGATTGTCTTCATTCTTGCTTCCTAGCACAGTCACATCATCCGCATAGGGGGGGAACATGCATTTCCCCCCACGTGCACTCCGCCGCTTGCCTTGGTACATTCTCGGATAACTTTTTCCAAGGCCAGGTTGAACAGCATCGGGTATAGGCAGTCGCCTTGTCTTAATCCTGACTTCACGTCGAAGCTTTCAGTCATTTCTCCTTGTACCAGGAGTCGGCATCGGGATCCATTAATACACGCCCGTGTCAATCGTACCAATTTCCCTGGGGAAACCCATTTTCCAAAGACAGCTCCTGTCGACCGAGTTGAAGTCTATGAATAAAGCGTGCACTTCTTGATTTATTTCCCAACGTTTCTCGAGTATCTGTTTTATGATGAAGATCTGATCGGACGTGCTTCTTCCTCGTCTGAACCCTGCTTGGTAGTCGCCAAGGTACTTTTGATCATAGTACGGGTTCATTCTGTTTAGAATTATGTAGGTCAGGATTTTGTATGCGACAGGGAGTAGTGCAATTCCTCTATAGTTTTCGCACTCGTGCATGGATCCCCTTTTCAGAATTGGGCATATGAGATCTGTGTTCCATACGCCCGGGATCTTTTCCTCTCTCCATATTTTCAGGATGAGCTGGTGTAGATGGCTCGTCAGTGACTCAACCCCTTCCTTGAATAGCTCACCAGGTAAGCTATCTATTCCAGGGGCTTTTCGCCGCTTTACCTTCCCAATCGCCATCTGTACATCCAGTAGATCAGATCCGGCACCTCTACCACATCGCTGGGATGGTCCTCAGCGTGGTCCATGTCTTCATCCTCTGAGGGATCTTCACTGTTCAACAGCTGCTCAAAGTAATCCTTCCAGATTCCGAGCACTTCGTCTTTGACTGCTGTCAGTTTGCCTTGTTTGTTTTTCATTTGAGTGCTCCTACCCATGTATCCGGTTATTTCTTTCCTGATGTCAGCATAGAATTCACATATTTTACCGCCCTGCCAGTTATCTTCTATGTCCTTGAGCTTTTGAGACAAGAATTCTCTCTTTGCCTTTCTCAGTGTCTTGTTTACTATTTTCTTAGCAGCCTCGTATCTATCTCGGGATTCTTTGTCTCTTTTGCCTAGGCTGAGGATCTTCAGTGTCCTTTTATCCTTACGGCATTCCTCCGTGTACCATTTCTTTGGCTGACGTTTAGCCTGGACTCGTATCACCTTGTTCGCTGTCTCCTTCAAGACCTTTTCACCTAGTTAATTCAATAATATTTTAAACTACATCTTCTTTTGATTCATATAAAACGAAAACTTGCAATTTTCCTCTTGAGATAATATATTATTAGAGACAATTGTTTTTATTAAGGTCCCTTAATACCTATCCCAAGTTAATTGTTTTGAAAACGAATAATTTATTAATTTTTCAGGTTCAACCCAGAAAAAAGAGAAAGCCAATTGTTCGTTTACAACCTGGTAAAGGATATAGTCAAACAGAGAGAAGAGAAGAATATCAAAAGAAAAGACTTCCTTGACCTTTTGATTCAGCTTAAAAATAAAGGAGCTCTGGATGATGCGAAAGAGGAGGAAACCAAGGAAGACGTCCCACAATTTGGTTGGCCATTAGACTAATCTCAAATATAGGTCTCATACTTAGAAATGTCATGTTGTTGCAGGAGAAGTGCTGTGATCTCTTGGAAGCCCGTCTATCCACTGGGAGGGACAAAACCTTGTTCTAAAACAACGAGACATATTATTTGTAGTCATACTACTCAATTGAAAGGTTTTTTTTTTTTGGTTTTTTTTTTCTAAAATTCTAGGCGTTTATACTCATCAATTAGAAGCTATATATGAGTCCGTTTAACCTAAAATCTTTATATTGGTTTTTCAATGTTAGACTGATCAATCAGGGCAAAAAATATATAAAGCCATAGAAATTATTGGATCTGATAAATAATATAACAATATGTTTTGTTGATTAGCTATGAATATGGAAAGATTAGCAGCACAATGTTTTGTTTTCTTCGCGGCTGGTTACGAGACTTCCAGCTCCGTTCAGACGTTCTGCCTTTACGAGTTGGCGCTGCAGCCTTCGATCCAAGAAAGGGTCCAGAGTGAAATAGACCGGATGGTGCAGCTGCACGCAGGTGTTACCTATGATGCTGTCATGGAGATGACCTATCTGGATATGGTAATCTCAGGTAAACACAATTTTATAGTTAGTTTCAATGATGGCAGATTGCCATGTTTATGTTTCCCAAATAATACAATGTTCCGCCTCCTTAATCAGACAGACAACAAGAAGGATCGTAATTTTTTATTTTACAGTATATCGGATTTTTGATAGTGTAATGAGCCGAAACTAGTTTTGATTTGGTTACTAATTTAAACTCATTGTTTCTCTATATATAACTGGAAACATACCAATGAGCATTTTATCTTTTATATCATTAAAACTTATGAAATAAAAGTTAAAATATTTACAGTTATAGTGGAATTAGATAATCAAAGATCAAGAGGAAGGGTGAAATCGCTTATTCTACTGAAGTATCAGCAGAAACGGAACCGATTTACACAGTTAAGAGACCACCTGCGGATCACACCATATGCACCTGCACCGATTTCCAGAGAAACCTAACTCGGCACTCCATTCCCTATATATACCTCCTCCGACTTCCCAGACAGAGAGTCTAGTCGAACCATTGTTACAGTCATTACAGTCACATATCATTCTAGCCATTGTTCCGGTATATTTTGTTTATAGTATTATTTGCTAAAGTTTAAGTTTTATATTTGTGTTCATTGTACTCTTTTTAATCAAATAAAGTTTTTTTTTACAATTATTGAGTGCGAGAAAATATCAGTGGCGCCCGAGAACAGGAACTTGCATATTTATTATCGCAAGCCGAACATAGAAGAGTTTCCGCGATTTCGGAATAAGGATTATCACCCCGAAATCCTCACCTGTGAAGATTCTGGAACTTTGGCGTACTTACCTAAGATTACCAACTTCCGATCTTCAGATTCTGACGGATTACATCCATCACCCGGAGTAATTCGCACATCGCAGAGGCACTTTGACCTTGGCAGGACTCACTGACCTCAGGTATCCGGCTCAAGGACAGATCTACTAGAGATCAACTTATCTTACACCACTCTCAAATAATTGTAAGTAATTTTAAGCACTGTATGTAATTTTATGTCTGATGACATAAACAACTTTGTACTAATTGTACTAACTTGACATAAACAATTTTGTAGACTTCCTAATTTCTCAAATTAGTAATTTAACCTTAAGACACACAATGGCAAGTTTTCAAATTAAAGCAGCAGATTACGATCACATTCCTAATTTTAATGGGAATCACCACAAATTATTAAAGTTTGTTACTGTATGTAGGCAGGTTTATCAAATAGTTTGCAAACCAAATAATACTTATAAAGATTTAAATGAACAGAGGTTACTAAGTAAAATATTAGCTAAATTAACAGGCGAAGCCGATTACATTACTTATTTAGAGATCACTTTTAGAGATAGTAGGTCAATAGAACAGTTAACTTTTGAGCTTTTTAATAGCAAAATTTATCATAAGGAACATCCGTTAGATTTTCTTTATCGTATAGATAAAATTCGAACATTGATTATTTCGCGACACAGAATACAGAATACAGAAAATAGAGAAACGATTGTCAGTGCATTAGAAAAAAATATATTATACCATTTTTTCTCTAATATGCCCTTACACATAAGGACATACCTCATTACCAAAACTGATAGGCTAAAGAACGTAGACGATCTAAGAAACTTAATACAAAACGAAAATCATTTATTATTTTATGACTTAATTAGTTCGGGTAACATGAGAAAACCAGGAGAACATGATCATAGGAAACATTTTGATCACAAGAAGAAATTCGATAAACATAAAAATCATCATAACTTCAATAATTGGCAACACCCTAACAATCCGTACAATCCAAATAATCAGCATTGGCAGCAAGAACCTCCGCAACAACAAGTTAGGAATTATAATAACAATAACTATAATAATGAAAATCATCATAACAGAGGATGGCCTCGTAGAGAACAACAGAGATTCTTTAACGGTTCTGGACAGTAAAGAAACCTAAATAGTAATTACAATGACAAAGAGAAAGATCCTACAGTTTCAATGAGAACAGTTAGTGCTTTTGGTAGTAAACCGAAACAACCTCATATTCAGATAGAGCAAGAAGATCCTAAGGATCAAGAAATTAGAGAATTAAAAGAAAAACTAGAGAAGCTAACAAGTAAAGATCATTTTTTAGGACAAGACCCGCCGGAAGATCAAGAGACATAACAGAAAATGAAAATTTAAAACAATTGCCATACGTCATAGATCATGCGAATCGAAAATGGTTAATAGATACAGGCTCACGGAAACATTATATCAACCCACGAATTGTACCCCCAGGTGTAGAAAGAAAAAAAGAAGATTTCGTTATAAAAACAGCAACCGGAGAAGAAATCGGTTCGGAAACAATATCAGTATATTGTAAAACTAATTTTCTTAAATGTCCCGAAAGAATAAAATTTTATTTATTTAATTTCAGCCCTGACTTCGACATATTACTAGGCAACGAAAGCATGAAGCAAATCAAATTTAATATAAATTTTGACACAAATATGATTAAAACCATGTATAGTAAATTTGAATTTATAATGGAGGACGAAGTAGTAAAATTAGATTTAAAAAAAAGTGAACAAACCATTTAACATTAATCAGAATCATGGATTATATTTCATTCATTATGAGGATGACAAAATGAAGATAAACCCAGGAATATATGATAAAAATGTCATTATAGAAAGTAAGGTTGATGATACAGTTTATTTACCTCTTTATTATTTGCAAAAAGAAGAAGTAGAAATATTCAACGAAGAAACAAATAAAAAGACAGAAGAAATAATCAAACAAATTCCAAACTTAGTCAGCACAAATCACGTACCTCCCAATATAAAGGAAAAACTCATACAATTATTGCAAAAGTATCCAAACGTCTTCAAAACGGAAAACGACCCTTTGTCGGCAACTAATTTATTAGAACATAAGATCAGAACAAAAACAGACGATCCTATTTATTCCAAAAACTATCGGTATCCACATCAATTTAGAGAGGATATAAAAGAAGAAATTAAAAAAATGTTAGAATCTGAAATTATTAGAACAAGCAATACCCCTTACAATTCCCCAGTTTGGATAGTCCTTAAGAAGGCTGACGCTTCTGGTAAAAGAAAAGTCCGAATGGTTATTGATTATAGAAAATTAAATAGAGAAACAATTCCAGATAAATACCCTCTTCCAATCATTGAAGGTTTGTTAGGAAAATTAGGAAAAGCTACAATTTTTACAGCAATGGATCTTTGTTCAGGTTTCCATCAAATAAAAGTAGAAGAAAAATCTATCCCAAAAATCGCCTTTTCTACAGATCAAGGGCACTTTGAATTTCTGCGTATGCCATTTGGTTTGTGCAACGCACCCGCAACATTCATGAGAGCTATGAATATTATTTTTTCAGATGCAGTAAATGTATTAGTATATATGGACGATATTATTATTTTTTAGGAAAATTATGAAGAGATTGGAAAATACTTTGAAAAAATTAGAAGAACATAATCTAAAAATTCAACTCGATAAAACAGAATACTGCAAACGAGAATTGCTTTTTCTAGGACATATTATTAGCGAACGTGGTATAGAACCCAATCCAGAAAAAATAAAAGCCGTTAAAGATTCTAAACTCCCGCGAACTGAAAAAGAAATTAAAAGCTTCCTAGGACTTACAGGATTCTATCGCAAGATGATCCCAAATTATGCAAAAATAGCTTCCCCAATGACAAGATGTCTTAGAAAAGATCGAAGTGAAATCGACCCGGAAACATATAAAGATGCCTTCGAGAAATTAAAAGATTTAGTATGTAACAGTCCAATTCTTCAAATTCCAGATTTTAACGAAGACTTTTACCTAACGACGCACAGTGGGCGAAAATCAGATTTTAGGTGGACAAAATTCATATAAAAGAATTTATAATTCGCCCACTAAATATTGTTTAGTATGAGTTGGAAGAATGGAAAATGTTAATATTTACTTTCTTGGATTACCAACAAGCGCCGGAGAGGATTTCTAATCCGTTTACAACAACCGGCATATTTTTCACAGTGTTCAATGCAGTGCTGTTCTTGTAATAACCTTGCCATTCTTTGACCAGAAAATTCACTTGATTTTTTAAATTTCATGAGAAATGGATACCACAGAAACAAGTAAGTATTAATATTTCACTAATCGGGGTTGCTACATGGATGTAGTTTTACCTATAATAAATAATATTATTAGATAGAACATTTCCATATTTCGATGGTGAATTACTTGCAGAGGGCCAAGGAGTGCCAAGCTAATTATTTCATCATTATTTCACTCGAACCATATATTTTTCATATTCACATAGTTTTTTTTGCGATATTTTGCGTTTTGAAGAATATTTACTAATTTAGGATGGATTTCAGTTTTCGTGCTCACCGTTCCACGAAACAAATTTGTAACTGAATGGTTGAAATATGGGTCAAAAGATAGAAATAAATGTCTCTTAATCTACATTTTAAAACTTGGAAATAACGTTGAAGATAAAATAACAAATATACAAAGAATTAAAGACGCCATAAAAGATTATTCTAAAAAAATCAGTGACAGGTGGGAAAAATGTCATCGGAGAGCTCATGTTTTTTTTAAGGAGCGAGGAAACACAAGAGGTCCGTAACAAAGATTCCCGTCGATTTAGAGAGCATAATACAATGAAATGTTCTTGAGAGGCCGCTAACAAAGATCGTCTTATGATGCTCTTAGTTTCATCGGACCCAATTGTCGTCAGTTTTCGGAAAACTTTGCGTAAAAAAGCGACCAAACCGTTTGATGTTGATGTAATTAGCCTATTGAAGTGTAGTTTACCGTATGATGAACTTCAAGAACTGTCATTAGAAAATGATGCTGACGATACTGACTCGTCAAAAGAAAATGCTGAAGGATGTAGCAGTATTGATTCAGACGATGTTTGATGAATAATTCATTTTTAAAATTGTATATATTTGTTATTATTAAAAAGCAGATAAATAAAATGACTTTTTTCTTTAAGTTGTTAGTCTATTTTTCTTCATTATTTTCGTAATATAGCCTATGTTTTCCTATTTGTATTATTTTTTATGAATATATGTATTGTTTTTATGTAAATAATAAATGCAAAAAGTTACTACTGAAACGTTTCATAGATTTACAAAATGTTTTTCTCAATTTTTATCCATTATGTCCAAGTTTATGTGTGTGTACAACATTATTTAGTTGGGTATACTAAAAAATATGGGTCACAGAATTTTTAAAGATTGTTTCCTTACTCAGTGACCTCAAAAACATGAAACAACACAAAAAAATAATTTTGTCCACCTAAAAATGGATATTTGCCCACTGTGCGACGGATTCTTCAAATTACGCGATTGGTGCCGTTTTAGTCCAAAAACGAGATGGAAAAGAACTCCCTGTCTGTTATGCTTCAAGAACATTAAATAAGGCAGAAAAAAATTATTCAACCACAGAAAAAGAATGTTTGGCAATAATATGGGCATGTCACCATTTTAGACCATATCTATATGTAAGAAAATTTCATATATATTCAGATCACAAACCTTTAGGATATCTAAAAACATGCAAGACACAAAACGCAAGATTGATCAGGTGGAAATTACTTTTAGAAGACTTCGAGTATGATATTAAATACATAGAAGGTAAAGCAAACAAAGTAGCTGACCATTTATCACGAAACCCAACCACAAAACACCAGACTGAAACGCCAGAATTTGATATATTTCATGCAGAAACAACCCCGTTAAATACCTCACAGGAAATAATAGAACTAATGCAAGAAATGGGCATCGAAGAACAAAACAGTAGTACAGAAGAATCTCAGGACGACGCATCTTCATTAGCGACCCAACATTCAAAAGAATCTTCGGATAATAGAATATTAATCTTCGATGAAAAATCAAGGCCAATCAATGTGGGAAAATATCAAATAGTTATTAGAAAAGGTCACGAAGAAATTAAAGAAGAGACGCTCTTTAATAATAAACATAGATATACAATTGAGTTCACCTGGCCATATCATGAAAAAGATGACGATTTAGAAATAAAATTACTACAAATTATAAAACCAGACACAACTTATGGAATGTATTGCTCACCAAAAACAGACTTCATTGAAAGTAAAAAATAATTGGTATGACGCTCTTTTTAACAAAATTTCGTCCCTTGTTAGAGAAAAATTCCCCACAAAACAGAATTAAAAGATATTACAGATTAGTCCCAGTTGTAAACGACCCCAATGATCAAAAGGCCTTCATTGTTGATTATCATATAGAAAAAACATGCCATAGAGAGATTAACAAAACATACATCGCCTCAAAAACAAAATTTTATTGGCCTAATATGAAGGACCATATAACAGAAATTATAAATAAATGCGACAGGTGCAACCGAGGAAAATATGATAAAAGACCCATAAAACAAAAATTCCAAATTACACCAATACCAGAGAGACCATTCACCAATTTAATGATAGACACCATACGTATGAGTAATTATTACATCTATATAATAGTATATACCTTTTCAAAGAAAATATTCACTCGTTACACAACTAACTATAATGCAGTAGAAAGTATGAATACAATAAAGAAATATTTAATTCACTTCCCAAAACCAAAAATGATCATATGTGATAATGGGAGAGAATTCGACAACACGACCTTTTTAAAGATTTCATGAAATATTTGAATATTGAAATTCATTTCACGACTCCAAACCACCCTAACTCATTAGGACTTTTAACTAGGTAAAATTCGTCCTTATTGGAAATATTAAGATTAATAAATATAGAAAATAAAACAGATAAAGAAGAAGATAAATTAGATCAAGCCGTAATAGCATACAATAATTCACTAAACAAGGATTTAAAAATGTCACCAAACGAAATCACTTTTGGCATCGATCAGGAAACTTTCAACGAATCACCCCGAGATTCAAGAATACCACAAGAAGATGAAACAGCTTTATGAAATAACAAAAACGAACATACAACAAAATAAGGAAAAAGTAATCAATAAATGTTGGATTGGACAATTAGACAAAGAAGCTATGATCATTTATTTTGCTATGATCATTTATTTTTATTGCTAAGAAATACTTTAATGAATTGCCACCTCTCCTAAAAGCTATGAGATTCAGTAAAAATGTGATAAAAAATAATTTAAAAAAGGCAGTTAGAAATATTACAATAGACTTCTAAAAGCATCAACAGTATAGTGAAATTGAATAGTGAACAGTGAGTCTATTTACTTTAACCCTACCGTGTAAAGCTAATGAATTAAATTCAATATTGTATATTAGTCATATAGTAGTCATATCGCATAAAAACACATTCTGAATATTTAAATGCACTCTTTTGTAAATTGATTTGTAGCCTTTCTGTATTTTGGATTAGCTTTCTATTGTAATTGATCCTACCTATGTACGGGCATTTTTGCCTCCTATAGGTCCTATTATGTGTGTGTAATTTCATGCATATATGAAGGAATAAAGGATTAAAAAAAAAAGAAAAAAAAAAAAAAAAATGTAATCAGAATCGCGAAGAAATAGAAATCCCAGAAGATGTATATATCCAACAACAGAGGAAGAAGAAAACAGATCCAAAATTCCAAAAAGGAAAACATTTTGAAGGAAAATTCCAAGGTAAAAAGAAAAAGAAAATTAAAAGGCTGCATCCAAATCAAATAAAAAGGCCCAAGAAAGGTAAGAAAAAGAAACCATCAAAAAACCCCAAACCTAGTACTAGTAAAAATCTAAATGATACTGTTCATGAAGATATAGAGGAAAGGATTCAAGAACTCGAACAATCTAATGTTCCAGAAATCAGTCAGGATGACTCAGAGATTTTCGACGATTTATTTCAAGTGTCTTCACTTCACCCTTCTCCTAATCCAGACGAAGACCCTCCTGATACAGGACCTGTCTGACGGACCTGGCGCGTCTATTACACAGATTAAATCAGCTTACATTTTAGAGGACTGGTATACTTTTCTACATTATAAAAATTTAACAACCTTAGAGAAGAAATAATGGCTTTAAAAATAAATATTAAACATTTAAACATTAATAAAGAATATAAAACTCTTCACAATTTATTGGATCAAAAATATAACAAAATAGTAGACAAATTAGATCATATGCTCAAAAACACACACAAAATATGACAAAAAGAGGATTAATTAATTCACTAGGGATAGAAATTAATTGGGTCACAGGGAACATGGACTCGAATGATCGAGCCAGATATGATAAAATTCTTAACCAAATTGAACAGAACATGTACCACATCGAACACAACGAGCACGTTAGACTTGGAATAAACAAACAATTAATTTCTAAAATAAAATAAGAAGTTTCTATTCTAAACCATTACAAAAACAATTTAGAAAAGTTTAACAATTTTGCTGATATTGCCCTTACTAAATTAATGTATCATGACTTACTTGCAATTTTAAATTCAATTGATTCCCAAATAACAGACATTGAAATCTCATTAGAACAATGTAGACTAGGTATTACTCACCCTAGCATATTAACAACTAACGAACTTCAACATCTAAAAATCCCATATAATGAACCTATATCCCAAAAAATAGAACTAAATTGGCTATTAAGTTCAACATTTTGCGCCCTATCAGACACAGGATTGATTTATTATTTTATTAAAATACCATTAAAAACATTGCTCAAACCCTCTTATTTTTCTTTCTCTTATCCTGTAAAAAGAAATGACAAAGTCATAACTATTAAAATTACTGAACAGATCATCATCAGATAAAAACTCCTTCTACACTGGAGATTGTATTAAATTTGACTCACATTATTGTTGTAAAAATGTATTAGAAATTAAGGACAAATGTATAATATATAAATGTAAAAATGTAGCATTAAATAATTGTACGACTTTAGAAATAAGAACCACACCTATTATCAAATTAATACCTGTTTTAAACCAATATTTAACCTTTAATGTTAATACAACAGAAACAAATATCCAATCATATACTCTACCATCCACTAGTTTATTAAATTTAGAAAAGAATGAAAAATTTGTAAATATAAATGTGCCTATAACGTATGAAGAAAATTTAAATATTCCTTTAATTTCAGCTTATATTAATAATAACACTATTATAAAAACCAATTTTACTTTTGAAGAATTACAACCAATAGATGTAGAAAATATAGAAATAGAAGAGTTAGAACCTTACGATATCACTATAGATGAATTTAGTATGTATATATTTTATGTTGGCGTAGGGAGGTGGCGGCCCCATCGCCCGGTCACAAGTCCGCAGATAGCCACTGGCCCTCCAGGTTGGGGGAACAGTACTCTAACACGCACACAGTACACTAACTACAGTACATTACATACACCCCCACACTACAGTCTAAGGTCACCTACAGTACAAACCCTAGGATCACCTTCCCTAGGTAGCCGCTCCGGATGGGGGTGCAGGTATACAGGCACCAAGGTGGCAGCCCCACTAGTATACTAGGGTACGGAGTGAGGGTTAGAAGCCCCCCTACCTGAAATTCATATTTCGCCGAAACCAAAATCAGCCTCGGATCTTGATTGTCATAAACGGAAACGACCCAGCAACCCCTATAGGATCTTTAATCTTGGATACTGGAACATTCTTTCATACAGACCCGGAGCACTGAAACTGCTCCTTGACCAGATAGACCTTTTCAAACTGGACATCGTTGCCATCCAGGAAATTAGATGGACTGGCCAGGATATTCTCGAAAAGAGGCGACACACCGTTTACTACAGCTGCAGTGATACCCTCCATGAATATGACGTAGGATTTGTAGTCAGAGGTCGCTTTAGGCTACTGGTAATTGGCTTTAAGCCCGTCAATCCACGTATTTGTGTGCTAAGGATTTGTGGGAAGTTCTATAACCTCAGTATTATAAGCGTCCATGCCCCGACGGAAGCTTCAAGTGAAGAGGATAAGGCCTTCTTTTATGAAGAACTGGAAGGGACCCTTGATCAGTGCCCAAGGTACGACATGAAAATAGTCGTTGGAGACTGTAATGCGAAAATAGGGAAGGAGGAGATATATCATCCAACCATTGGAAAATGGTCCATGACGAGTCTAATGACAATGGTACAAGACTCATTAACTTTGCTGCCTCCAGAGACATGATCATTGGAAGTACCCTCTTTGCACACAAGGATATTCACAAAGGCAACTGGACCACACCAGACAGGGCACATGTTAACCAAATAGATCACATCCTGGTTGATAATAGGCACAAGTCTAGCCTTAAAAATGTGAGAACGTTTCGAAGTGCCAACGTTGATTCGGACCACTTCCTGTGGTCCGCCCACATCACTCCCAAGAAGGAGGCTCAGCTAAAAAACCTGGGCATTACAACCTTAGTAAGCTCCAGGAACCAGATATCAAACAGCTATACACCAAGAAGCTGGATGAGAACATCTGCGCTCAAGCTGTGGACATGTCAAACATAGAACTCCTTTGGTCAAGCTGTGCGAATGCAATGCATGAGACAGCCAACAATGTACTGGGACCAAGAGAAAAGGAGATGAGGTCCCCATGGTTTGATGGTGAATGTAATGATGCCACGGATGCGAAGAATGTTGCATAATATGCAACATCTTATATTATAAGAATATGCTGAGGAAAGGGACTCGGAGTGCTGTGGAGGAATATAGAAGGAAGAGGAGAGAAGAAAAGCGACTCCATCAAAGGAAGAAGAGACAAAGGGAAAAAGAGGAACTAGAGAGGACTGAAAAACTCTGGAGGGAGAAAGAATCGAGAGACTTTTTCAGGAGTGTAAATAGTAGGAGAAGGTACCAAGCAACTTTGCCGGAAACCTGTAAAGACAAGGATGAGAAAATAATTGCCTGCAAGGAGGACGTCCTATTGCTATGGAAGAGTCACTTTGAAGGGCTTCTTGACATGGTTCAGTGCGAATCAGACACCAGAGACGACCTTCCAGTTGGTAACCGAGATTCAAACCTTGAACCACCAGATGATGAAGAGATAACGGATGCCATTGGTAGACTCAAGAATAATAAGGCACCTGGAGCTGATGCACTGCCCGCCGAACTCTTTAAGCACGGAGGTGAACAGCTGACAAAGAGATTACAAGATCTTATCTTGTGCATCTGGGAGGAAGAGGTTTTGCCGGAAGATTGGAAAAAAGCAGTTATTTGCCCTGTTTTCCAGAAAGGAGATATACTCCAATGTCAAAATTACAGGGGTATCTCTCTTCTCTCTTGTGGATATAAGATTCTATCCAATATACTTTTCCAACGTCTCTTACCCTACGCAGAACAGGAGTTTGGTCCATAACAGTGTGGATTTAGACGAGGGAGATCTACCACAGATCAAATCTTTTGCCTCAGAACTATTCTAGAGAGGGGCAATGAATATCAAATTAATACCCATCATCTTTTCGTGGACTTCAAGGCAGCTTATGACAGCATTAATCGGGAAGTGCTATATAAGGCACTAGAAGGTTTTAATATCCCAGAGAAGTTAATACGCTTGGTAAAGCTGACCATGAGGGATGTGAAGTGCACTGTGCAGGTTGGAAAGGAATTCACCTCCCGCCTCTTATCCCGGCAGACCAAGCTTCATCTGTACAAAACATTAATCCACCCAGTACTATTGTATGGATCAGAAGCATAGACCATAAGCAAAAGAATTGAACTAGACCTTTTAGTCTTCGAAAGGAAAATTCTTCGGAGGAGTTCATATAGACGGAAACTGGAGAAGACGGACGAATAACGAAATTTATTCGATTTTCAATGAAAAAGATGTCGTTCTGACAATGAAGCTGAGAAGACTGCAATGGGCTGGCCACGTGGCTAGAATGGACGACGAGGCAATCCCTAAAAAGGTACTGAATGAACCCCTCCATGGCACTAGAAGAAGGGGGAGACCGAAACTCAGGTGGTCTGATGGTGTTGCTCGTGACGCTAGAGATATTCTGGGAGTCAGGAGCTGGATGACAGCGGCACAGAACAGAGATGACTGGAGGAAGCTGGTGGAGGAGGCCAGGACTCGTCGACGAGTTGTAGCGCCAAGATAATAATTATAATATATTTTATGTAATATGTTTATATCTTTTATTTTACCATATTTACTGTCAATATTCTAGAAATAAGCAATTATGTTCCCAAAGAACCAATCCAACTCCTAATACCCAGAATCCTCAAACAGAACCCCCTGAACACTTTGATGGCAGAGCAAGAGCCTGGTTCCAGTATTTACAAAATAGACAATGTTGTTAAAATATTTTAAGTTCAGTGGACTTCAATTTCATAAGGACGGAGGAGTTAAGAGACCACCTGCGGATCACACCATATGCACCTGCACCGATTTCCAGAGAAACCTGACTCGGCACTCCATTCCCTATATATTCCTCCCCAGACGGAGAGTCTAGTCGAACCATTGTTACAGTCATCAGTACATATCATTCTAGCCATTGTTTATAGTGTTATTTGCTGAAGTTTAAGTTTTATATTTGTGTTCATTGTACTCTTTTTAAACAAATAAAATTTTTTTACAATTATTGAGTGCGAGAAAATATAAGTCACATAGCTGACATGTCTCTTCTCATTTTCAATATATTTTAATATAACGGAATTATTACATGTATAAAACGCCATTATTTGTAAAAACACCAATAATTTACGCCTAAAGGCTCTTCCTTTTCTATAATTAAAGCTTATCGTGAGGTAAGAGAGTTAGAGCGCTGGCAGGTTAGCACATCTACCTCCATCAATGATCGCCCTATTCTCGATTATGATGTAATATCACAAATTTTCTTGAATGATTATTAATATAATATTTTCACAATTTTTCATTTCAGAAACCATGAGGAAATATCCAGCTATTGTAAATACGTCCAGAAGGTGTTCGAAAATGGTCACTATGCCTAATGGAGATACTATTGAAAAAGGGCAATTCATTTTTATACCGATTTGGGCTCTACATCGCAATCCTGAGAATTTCCCAGATCCAGATAAGTTTGATCCAGAAAGGTTTTCTGAAGAAAATAAACACAACATCAATCAATATGCATATATACCGTTTGGTGAAGGGCCTCGATTTTGTATTGGTAAATATTAAATTTTAACACGTTAAAAACCCGGTATTATTAGTAGTTAAGTAAAAGGTAATCAAAATTATAAGCCATTAAAATGTGTCACGTTTATTATTCTTCAACAGCATGCTCCTGTTAATCTTATGAATTACGTGCACTTTAATATTCTTTGAAAGAGGGACCAATTCAAGAGGCCAGAAAACCTTATATGCATATTTTTTCTATAATTTTATTTAATTTTTAATATTCATTTATTTATTTGTAGGAAAGCGATTCGGTCTACTACAGACGAAAATGGGACTCATCTCTATCTTAAGCAAGTACAGCGTTGAAACTTGTGAAAGTACTCAGATTCCTTTAAAAATGAGCGCTGATTTCCTGCCTAAACCAACTGAGCCAATCAAATTGAAACTTGTAAAGAGGCGTAAAATGGGTAAATGACTTAGTGAATCTGATTTACTAAATCAAAAAAACTCACAAAGAAACAATAAACAAAGAAATAGTTCAATAAACAAGAAATCTTTTCTTGAGTAGGCTAGATTATTATTACATTTTTCCCCTTCATTATTCCATTTTCATACATATAAATAATATAAAAATTGACAAGGGCAATCTATATTTTATATTATACTATGGTAAACCTTTAGTTCTGTACAGGAGTGGTTAGCTAGTTAGATTACATTGCCGGTCCCGAGCCCGAATAAAACAGGAGGGTTATGAGAGGGATTGACAATTCAATTTCTGTAAAAAGTTTCACCGTTACTCAAGCTCAAGAACCTAGCCTCGGATATCGGACAGTAAAACGGAAAGGACAGTGCACAACGGAAAAGGCTTTTAGATTCGGAACAGGGAATGTGAGGACCTTATATCATGCAGGAGCTCCCAAGAGTTAACCAATGAACTAAGCAGGATGAGAATGGACATAGCAGCCATATAGAACGAAAGGCGGAAGGGAAGTGGGAACATTCAAAATAAGAATCATGCCATCTTTCACAGCGGAAGAACAGAAAAATATGCCTCTGGGACAGCTTTTGTAGTACCTTTAAGACTTAAATCAGCTGTCATGCATTTTCAGCCCATTAACGACTTTGCAAATTAAGGTGACGAAGGAAGAAATGCCATGTGACCAGTCGCAACATATGCAAGTGAGACATGGGTACTGAAGAAGTCAATAGCCGATAGGATTGACAATTTTTAACGCAAAATATTGAGGCGCATTCTATAACCTGTAAAAGATGATGGGATATACCGGCTCAGAAAACAGAGAAGTATATTCCCTTTATGGCGACATGAAGCTGTCTGACTATGTCCGAGTACAACTTCTAAAGTTGTTAGATTATCTCAATTGCATGGATGATAGAACCGTCAAAGTACCGTATCAGGGCTACTCAGAAGGAGTGAGAGTTCCAAGGAGATCACTAAGCAGATGGAAGGACAATGTCTAAGATGACCTCCGAAATTGTAAAGTGTCAATAAGACTTGCTGCAGACCGATAGGAGTGGGCAAAGGTGATCGAGCAGGCCAGGGACCGCCTAGTGCGTCTGTCGTGCATGTGAAGAAGCAGAAGAACTTTTAGTAACTTTAAGGTTTGACATATCGCTTTACTCCAATTTGTTGGAAGCTGTGTCAACAATTCACATAATTCCCTTCGTAATGTGACGCAATGGAGTAACCAAGCTTCTCGAATTGGTTAGGAAGCTTTGCAGACAACTTGACGTGCGTCCGTTAAATAGTACAGTAAAATTAGGATATCCACAAAAAACCTGAATCTTGCCATAAATTGTTCATTAACCTTCGTTTAATAACTGATAACTTGGTCAGGGTGACAGGATGAACGATTGGGCCAACTCGTTGCCCATGACATCCAACCCGATTGAGAACCCGAAGATAGTCATGGTTAAAATTCAAAATATATCAATTTTAATTATGCATACTGCTGGAATCAGAATGATAAAAGCTACAATGCCATAATACTCGTACATCGCAATAGTGTTAATAATTCCGTTTCCGTAAGGCGCAATTCACCATATTCTTTTATAGGGAGGGTAATCGTTTTAACACTTGAAGATGGCTACTTTTGAGATACAGTTAGTACCAGTTGTACTGACATTCCCAAAGGTAGACTATTTGTGGTCTAATACAACTTTCCCTAGTCGCTCACATGAGATCCAAAAATATAGTTTTTTTTAATTTGTAATCTCCTTCTTTCCGACATGAGATATATTAATAATCAGTATTAGGACCAAAAAAATCAACAGCTCGTAACTCAGTACTTTTCAACGGGCGGCTTCTTTGTGAGTTACCAGGTCGTTTGGGAGGATGTCACATGAGGCGGTGCAAGTCCTAGCAGGAGGGGTTTCTCTCGACCTAATCAGCAAGAAGATTTATTTAAGTGGATATACAAAACTGAACTCTGCTAGAAAAATATACAAGTAAGGGTTGCTAGAAAATGGATAAAAGATATCCGTGTAGATATTATTGAAGATTGGAATCGGCGCACAGTGGTCCCGATCTGCCCATCATGGTGCAAAATATACTTACAGTAGACGGATCTTGTCAAACTTTGTATTATTTTAAATTCCTTATTGTAGTGTTGTTTTATATCGGTGTCATGAAAATAGGTAAGGGTGGGGGTGGGGGTAAGACGGAGGGGTGGGAGAATTTCGTATTAATATTATAACTTTTAGTGGGCAAAGCTTGTTCAAACTTTGTATTGTGTTTATTTGTGGATTGTAGAATTGTTTAATATCGGTTTCATTAAAATAGAAAAGGGTGGGGGTTGGAGAATTTCTTACTAATATTATAACTTTTAGTGGACAAAACTTCTTCGAACTTTGTATTGTGGAGTTGTTTTATATCACTTCATACTTCATTTTATATTAAATTATCATGTAAAATGTTTAATTTATAACAAAAAGAACCCTTTTAATGCTCTTTAGAATTACTCACAATAAGTAATCATTTAATAAGTCATCACTATAGCATTTTTGAATATTGGGTACAATATTTTTTTATAATTTATTAAACACTACATTTAGATCATATACAATTAAGAACGCAAAAAAAACATAGGTGCACATTTACATAAGAATATAATAAGAATGTTCAATGGTAATAATTTGAAGTGTATACAACAATGTAATAAAAAGAACAGGTTTTAAAATACATAAATACATTTAAAATTTCAATTATATAAGTTTAGAATTTTAATATTATAAATAAAAATTAAACACAGGACATTTCATTTCCTTTAATTAGTGATTTATTTACACCGCAATTGAAAATATTTTATTCATAAGTACTCATCAGAAATTAGGACCACAAATATCAAATTAAAGACAGAAGTTTTAAATATTCATATTCAAATATACGGCTGGTCACCGTTATGATAAACACAAGGTGATGTGATAAGAGATTATGATACAACAATTATTAATGAACCTAAATAAATCATCACATTCTTCCCTCCTTCTAAAATTTCAATTCATAGTCCTTCAAATAGGAAGGCGTTCGGTGCTCCCTAGTAGAGCGTCGCAGGAAATTTTCATGAGGCCCTGGATCTGTAGTTTTCTTGCATCCTGTATCCTGGGTATCTTGATCTTCTTGAGTTTTTGAGGCTCTTGTAGGTTGAGGCTGTTGTTGCTCAATATTCTCTTGCTCCGGCTCAATGTCATCTGGCTGTGGCTCTGTCAACATCTCACCTTGAGGTGCTATATGTTTTAAGGATACTGTCGTTTCTCGCCCGTCGTTGAGGCGTACTCTGGCATACTGGGGGTTCACGTCAAGGATGTCTACTTCCTCGACCAATGGATCGAATTTGCTCCTCCGTAAGTGTACTTTCATTAGTGCTTTCTTTGAAGGTGAAAGCCAAGTAGGGAGCGAAATGCCGTTAGATGATCGCCTGTTGTGTCGGAACATCCTTTCATGTGGCGTCTCGTTGGTTGCTGTGCACAACAGGGATCGAATCGAGTGGAGAGTATCCGGGAGCACAGATTCCCAATTCGATGGTTCCAAATTTCTGTGTTTGAGAGAAAGAGATATAGTGCGCCAAATTGTTCCATTTTCTCGTTCTATTTGGCCGTTCCCTGTGCGGTTATAAGGTGTTGACATTGAAGTTGCTACCCCTCGATTGTGAAGAAATTCTTGTAGCTCCCTGGATGCGAATGAGGTTCCTCGGTCAGTGTGCACAAGGGAGGGTAGACCAAATGTGGTGAATAAGTCAACAAGGGAGTCAATTACTGTTGACGAGTTCATATTTGGACAAGGGTAGGCGAATGGGAACCTGGAGTACTCATCGATGATTGTCAAGAGGTATTTGTTCCTTGATTTGGAGCAGAGTTGGGCACTATCCGAGTAAAAAAGTACTAGTTTCGGATACAAGATACAAGTTACAGATACGTTTTTACTCGGATACTGTACTCGAATCCCTCCAAAATTTTCAAATGTATCCGAGTACTTCTCGTATCCGTCATCTACGGATACAGTGACTACTCGTATCTGTCAGCACGGATACCCGAGTATCTGTGAGTACTTCGGTATTTAGTTATTTTTTTACGGATACTATTTCGGATACTTCTACTTCTGGGGCTGGGAATGTTTATAATTCTATTATTATTCTAATATTCTATTAAAATTTATTAGTATTAAGCCGTCAACATTGTATCGTTTCGAAATAAGGGTTCAATATCCAAAGCGTTAATTTTGACAAAAAGTAATAATTTAAAAAAAAACAATAGGAATATTCCATTGTGAAAATTATTTTCATTTTTTATCTTTTCGAATTTTTAAAATTGTAAACTACTGTGATGATAATAGTAGCAAATTAACCTCTCTTACCTGTACCCTCATAATTTTGCCCTAGTCTCTGCAATACTCTACTCAGAAATGAAAACAGGAGTTTTTTTATCATTGAAATATTTATTTTTAATTTCAATATCTTTTATATGATTATCTTTATAAAGTACCCATGTCATGCTAACACAACATCAGTTTGATTTGGTTTCCATTATTTTGTTACTTATTGTTGTTACCAGCCTATGCGACAATGACAAAGATTCCTAAGTCATTTTTAAGTTAAAAAGTTTCCTAAGTTAAAAAGATAAGAAGTTGAATAAATTATTAAAATGTAAGATAGTATAAATGTTTTTCCATATAATTTAATTTATTTTTAAAAAAATTGAAATAGTTTGTGAATCGCATTTTATTATCTCAAATAAACTGTTCCTGATTCTTTTTGATTTATAGTGTCTCCATTTTAGATAGGAATGTTTTAATTCATATCTACTCTTATTGTGTGTTTCTTTATATTTTGATTATAATAAAATTTATGTGTAACTAATATAGACCCTCACAACGAAATAATCAGAATTTAAAAAAAATTGCGTAGTAACCCCGCACCAAATTTTAAAATTGTAAATATTTTCGAAATGTGCTCCCCCATTATCTTAAACGCTCATTCCGAAGAAATCCTTTCTCGCTGCATCGAATTTTAAAATTGATACCATTCACCAAATCCATACCCGTATGAGCCCTCATTTAGTGTATATTTACAAAAATATAAAGTCTATTCGTATTAATTTTAGAAGTTACAATTTAATAATTGTAACTTATTACAATTATTAAATTGTAATAAGTTACAACCCCCCCACAACATAATAATTTTAAAATTATTTCTATGTTCAAAAGTTAGGCCAGCCTAAACATAATTATGCTTCTTTATTGTGAAGAAATAAAAAAAAAAAAGTCCGTTTGGGAATATAATTAATTTTAAATAATTACAATTTTAAAATTATAATTATTTTTAAAATTTTCGATAGGATCCTTATTTCGAAAACATAAAATGTTGACAGCCAATAAATAAAAAAGCTTAATAACAACATTTTAAATATTCCTAACCTCAGAAGTAGAAGTATCCGTAAAACATTAATACTTTTTCAAAATCTACAAACGCATAAACATAGATATAGACAGACACTCATAACAAATTAATCAGAACTTATAAAAAAAATCGTAGCAACGCCCTCCCTAACCGCTTGAATATCCCTATGGCGATATTATATCCTACTCCGGTAAGGACCGTTAATATTGCTTTATTTAAATCGATCGTTGGAAATGTAGTGATTAAACAACATCATTGGATAGAAGTCCCAGCAAAAAAAGGACAGCCATAAAATTGATTAATATCAAAAAGACAGCTCCGCTAGGATAGAAGAAGCAACAGGGTTTGGGACTCATTTTATGGTTAATTTATTATTACGAATAATATTATTATTCTCGATACTACAGAACTGATTTAATTCAAAAGGTTGAGTCAATTATGTTCGTAATTCCTTTCGCTGATTTTTCGACTTCAATAAAGCATTACTCAGATTTTTCGATTCAGATTTTTCGACTTCGTAATAAAGCATTATTCAGAAAATAAATTGCTAAACACTGTTGCTTCAATTCTAGTGGCGTAGCATTTATGATATCAATCATGTTCATGGCTGCCAAATTTTAGCTGAGGGGACTTTCATACAATGAGGTTGTTTTCTGGGAGATATCAAGTTTTATTTTGCACTTTTTATTGATGGATGAACATCCGCAAAAGCCTCAATAGCAGAAACAAAATTAAAAACCGATAATAGTAATCCGAATAACATAACAGAAGTGTCACCCATGAAGAATCGACACAAAATGTCGGACAAGATATTCAATTGACCGAGTGTATCCGGAAGAGGTCTTAAATTGTGCATTAAAACGGTTTTCAATACTCAGTATCTCTTGCAATTCCACGTATTTTGTGGCTTATGATTATGGTGTGCAACCGTCGATTAGATCTAAATTATAAAGGTTTACTGTTAGCGGTAAATATATATCCATCTAATATTTATGCTAATATCGCTACAGGAAACGACAGCGATATTATATTCTGCTGATATTTAAATCTATTGTTGAAAAATTAGTTAAGGTTATGTATAGGTTTGTTCCAACAAGCACTTAAAATACATCGATAACCAACAGACTGCTCATGTTCTCCCCCTACTCTTTTGATTCTGAATTTGATTGGTTGGTTTTCCCATTTGATTCATCCAGCAGTAAAATAATATTGAGATTTGTTAGTTATCAAGTAGTTTTAATAGCTTGTTGGAGCATACCTTATGTTATATATATCATATGTTTTTCCAATAAGTAAACATTTTGAACAATAATTAAATAATTATTTTCATGTTTTTCCCGATAACTTCTTAAATAAATTATTAACCCAAAAAAGGATTTAATGGGACCACCTTGTGAAAATACTCTACAAGATGCAAAAGGTTTCGTTCCAATTGGTCCATCCATCTCTGAATAAGGGTCTGGCCACACATGTCCGCACCGGATCCGCGCCGCAGCACTAATATAGGTTATGTTCAGAATATTTTTAATTTAAATTACATATTACCTTTAGTTATGCCTAAAGGTCAGGCCACACATGTCAGACACGGGCCACTTCAGGCATAAAAAAGGTAATATGTAAGTTAAATTAAAAATATTCTGAACATAACCTATATTAGTGCTGCGGTGCGGATCCAGTGCAGACATGTGTGGCCAGACCCTAATCGGTGAACATACATAGAAAAAAAAACTCAAAAAAAAAAGGCACATACGTATCGAATTGAGTAACCTCCTCTTTCGTTTGAAGTAAGTTAATAAAGCAAAAACAGTCAAAGTGTTTTTTTGACAGTTTACTTAAAAACCCACCCGTCTTGGGAGATAGTTAGGGAGATAGTGCCGCACTGAACGTGTTAAACCTTCTATAATGAAACAACAAACTTAATGTAAAGAATTCAATGTTTACTTTAAAGTTTTAATGGTACTACTTCGTATAAGCAACTCCACGATTCAGTTCGGATTTACCGATAGTTTCCGAGATCCGATGTCGGCTTCATCCACATTTTTGGAAGAGAATTCATTCGTTGTTTACTTTATTAGGCTAGGTGTGTTCTAAACAAAATCTTTAACCTAATAAATCATATATAATTTGTTCTTTTTCCTATGGAGTCATATAATTTATAATCGTCGTCAAATCATTTTAAAAATAACCTTTTAGGTTATTTAAATACATTTTTCTTGTTATTTAAATAACAATAAAATATAAACATTTAATTAAATTAACCTTGCGCAGCAGAGGCAATATCATAACCAATGAAGGTCTACTGAAGTGCGATTATTGCTAGTTGGAACTTATTTAATTAAATTAATTCTATTAAATTAATCATCTGTGGATTATAATAACGTTAGCCGATAATTAAAGTTAAATTGATTTTAATAAATACAATTTCTTAAAGCTTTTTTTCCCTTTCTTCAATCTAATAAATCAATCTGTAATACAATTTTCCTATGGAGTCATATTATTTAAAATCATCATCAAGTCATTTTAAAAAATATCCTTTTTGATTATTTAAATACATTTTTCTTGAAATAACAAAAAAATTAATAATCTGGTAGATAGGAATAATCGTATTCTTTTGGATTTATATGTCTATTTCCTTTTGCATATAACTTGAACCCATTTAATCATTTAAACAGGACATATTTTTAAAAAACAAACAAATGAATTTACAAAAAAAAAAAAAGATTAAGTATTGATAGTTTATACTTTACTGGAAGACTTTTTTTAAATTCCTTTTGGTCTTTTATTATTCCAAATTTATACTACAGTGAAAAAATCCAGTCTTCCTTTATGATATATATATTTTTCAATACATTAAAACATCACAACGTTTCTTGCTCATTGCCTCATCTTCAGGTGTATTGCAATTATATTTTACATAATATTTACAACTTTTTAAAAATTTAATTTACAATAATTATAGAATTTGGAAACATTTATGACTTAAAATCCTATATTACATTATACTCATTATATACATACCAAAATATATATTATAACTATATAATATACCAATTCATTAAAATCTCGTCAAAATAATTAATAATGTCAGATTGTACTTCTTTCTTTGGCCACCTCACTGTTACTGGCTTTAGTCTGTTGCTACTTAATCCTATTAATAGTTGTTCACCTCTTGTCCTAATTATTATTATTTCATGACATATACATACACAACCCATTCATGCACACACACACACACACACACACACACACACTTATAAACAATGGAGTCTGCCCACTGGCTAGCCAAGGTTATCAATTTACAGATGCGTCCAATTACGTCATACAGTGGCTCACAGTCAAAATGATAACCTTTATTTTCAAAAAAATCTATTGATAAAGAAATTGTTCTACTTGTGTTATACGGAAAACTATAATTTTTTAAATGATAGAGTGGTGAAACACTTCTTCCAAAATTCTTTTATTTAAAAATTAAAACAAACAACCTACATTAATTTGCCAACGTTTCGGACTATTCGTCCCTCTTCACTATCTATTGATAGTGTGACAAGAATAATTGTAGTAAATGTAGGTAGCAGAAAAAAGTTTAAAACATGTGAACAATATTTTTTATATAACATTGACCAATTTACAATGTAATGGAATATAAGCTGTAATATAGAAATAGTTGGACCAAGCCACCAGAAATTGTCAGGTAAAGAATACTGGATCTTACAGAAGAAATTTGCCCTGAAGAGGGACGAATAGTCGGAAACGTTGGATAATTAATGTAATTGTTTTAATTTTTAAATAAAAGAATTTTGGAACAAGTATTTCACCATTCTATCATTTACATAATTTAGATCTTCCAGTACATAGAGTATATTTATGATTAGATAGTATAATTTCTTGTTATCCATTAGCATCACAGTAATATGTTCTTTGCGTATAAACAGATAAAAATAAGCCAGGATATCTAATAACAATATACACGTTTGTATACTATTTACTGATCTCACAGTGAAAAGGTACCACTACTGAAGTGCGGCTGATGGGGCAACCCTGCTTCGGGGCGTTGCTATCACTCCCTTTCGGAGGGGAAATTCTCGTCAGCTGATGCCCCCACCACCTTATCACTATTTCCCCTCCTTTTTAAAAACAGCGCGTCTTGCTTGAGTGTTCACGTCATTTTTACGTCACAAGCCATCTTACCAATTCTCCAATTGACACATCGATTTTTCACTTGCTACTTTTAAGTCGATATACTTCTCCGACTTATGAAGTAACGGCCTTTTAGGAGTCCATATTGTTCTCCGACTTTTGAAATCATTTTTCAAAATGGGATTTTCTCTATTTCAAATTCAAAGAGTTACATTTCAACTTTCATAAATACAAGCTTCATTACATTATTGATGGAACACACATTTAACAAATCAATGAATTCTTATTCAAAATAAAATATTAGCCTGTAATTTTATTCTTTCCAACTTTTATTATTATAAATTTAAACTATCGTCATTTAATTATACTATACAGTAATAAAATAGATTATTAAGCTAAGTCCCCTTTTCTTCCCTATCTTCATCAGTGATTTGGAACACTTCTTGCATTGAATGGTATCACCAATATACCTACTTTATGTTATTGGCAAACATAAATATTTTTTATTGCTCATGTCTGTGGATGACCTTGCAATTATAGTTCATTCAATAACTCATGCACAACAAAATCAATACCCTTGCGCAATATTGCCAAAATAATAAACTGGTTATTAATACATTAAAGACTAAACCCATGAGAATTCTGAAAGGTAGGCCTACAATATGCAAGTTGCATAAATAAAGAGGTATAGTGCAAGATGCAAAAATAAAGAGGTATAGTGATAAACCATATAATAAAAAAAAGAAAAGTTAATTTGAGCTGTTTTACTTATAATAAGAAATATAACTCTGTAAATGAGCTTAAGATCGGTAAAATGATATCTTGATGATTAATTCTCAGCAGGAAAGTTAAAAATATATAAATTATATAATAAATCGAAAGTATGTATAAAGATATTTAATTTCAAACTTAAGGTATTAGTATCGAAAATAGCACGGTCGATCTTTATTGTCGATATAGAGAGGTGACGATTGCATGACGTCACAGTCGACTACTGAAGGGAAATGGCGGGAAAAATAACTGGGACAGAACAGCGAGCTGGAGCCTTATCTGCGAAGGGGGAAAGGTGGTGGGGACGGCAGTTCGGCAAGGCCCCGAGCGATCGCTGCGCCTTAGGCCACGCCCCGAAGCAGGGTTGCCCCATCAGCCGCACTTCAGTAGTGGTACCAGTGAAAATGATACACCTTGATGTTTATCTATATTTGTTTACATTAAACCATTTTCTTTTAGTTAAACTCTTGAGTCGAAAGTGTTTGGTTCTTTTCAAAGCTACAGTCAAAATCGTTTATAACGAACTTCAAGGGACTGGATGTTTTTGTACGTTATTGCCGATGTTCTCTTTAAGCGGTATTATCGGTTATAAGGAACGGTACTAAATAAACAATACTCATAATGCAAAATGTCAAAATCTTGGTATTCTAAAAATATACATTTAAAATTTTATAAAAAATTAAATTAAAAAATATATAATGAAAATACATATTATCAAATCCAAAATTACATGTAAATAAGTAAGTTAAATAAAAAAATCTGTCATTCTTGCCTGTCGCCTTCCTCGTAGTTCGGCAAAAAAAAATTTTCGATTGAAGTGGAGACAACCGAGAAAGATTCTTTGACAATTACTGGAGTTTCATATCCAGTTGGACGGGGCGTTTTTAATTCACGGGCAATCGTACTCGCGGAATCGACTCGGCAAACTATCCCAAACTGTTCCTCAATCGTACATATACTGTTTTCATGGCATGTTTCCGTGTATAAATAGAAGAGAGAACTGAATTGAGACACAACCGAGTGCATTGATGTAAAGTAAACAAAACTTTTTTTTCTTCATTTCGCAGAACTTAGACAAACGTATGCTGTAAGCGACATTTTAACTGCTACAGTTCCAATAAAATTGTTCGCTCTAACCGACCTGTTCACTATAACTGATGTCCGTTGTAAGCGATATTAATGCTTTTCTTAGTATGTTATTTCATGGGGCCGACTATTTTGCTTGTTATATCCAATTGTACGTTATAGCCGGTGTCGTTATAAACGATTTTGACTGTAGTTTAACAATATCATTGTATATTTTAACTTTTTAAATAATGGGACTAATTACAACTTTTAAAGAACGTGATTTGGTCATTCAACATTTTAATGATGGGAAATCTCTCAATCAAATAGCTGAAGTCATTAAAAAAAGCCGTTCAACTGTCCAGCATATTGTGGAGAGAGAAACACTTTATTATCAAAATAAAAAATACATAATAAAAGTGGGACTTACTATATAATTATAATACATAATTACATTGAGTTGCTTAAGACACAGCTTTCTGATCAATAAGAGTATACATATTTTAATAACGCAAGCGTAAAATACAAATAACTTAAAACTACTCAGTTGCTGAATACAAAAGCAATTATTTTGGATTATGTCGAATTTTTTTAAATTAAAAATAAAACAAAGCGCATCACTAGATGTCTTGTCTAATAGTGTTCTAAACTAAAATATTATAATTTTTATTTACTTCCATCATTCATATAAATAATGCAGCCTGCAAAGCAGTTTTCAATTATAAATATGATTGTTTATAATACCTAATGAGTCAATCAGAATTGATTCAGCTAGGATCGCCAGTTTTTCTTGGTCATTCCGGCCACGTCGAAGAATTTCCTTGCTACTTTACCAATTGTTCCTCGCGAACGGAACCAAAACCCTGCAACTTTGAGTTCCCTATCACCTAATTCTTCAAAAAACTTATCTTTGTCGGGTATGCATTTTTCATAGATCTTCTTATCCCTATCTACCTTCTCGACCTGTTCACTATCGTTTGTTTCGTAGCGCACGGTTGGGTCTAATATATAAACCTCCTATTTGGTTTATATGCTATTATATCGGCATATCGGGTGGAGCCGTCAGTGTCTAAGCCATACACTTCCTCCAGACACTTATACCCCTTTTCAGCCAGCATCTCCATTATGGAGTGCTTAACCCTGTGATGGCGACTATTAATCAGGAGATGGTTACGTGGACAGCTGCCCAGCACATGTAATGGGGTCTCGTTCTCTCTGCCACATTTACGGCAGATGAGTCCAATCCTCCAAGCTCCAGGAACTGCACGTAGAGGGGCATAGTTCGTGTTCAGTTTAATGGCATTGGTCCATTCGGAGGCCGAGAGAATCTTCTTATCATAAATAAATTTATCAGCTTTGTGATTCTCCCGAAAATGAGAGACCCCCTACACCTTGCTATTTGCAATTGCTCCATTCGGTGAACGATTTATCCCGAAGAAATTGTCGTATCTTCTTAGTGCTAGGAAACTCTTCTGTGCCTTTCATAACAAAACCGAGTCTTTTGGCACACACTTTTGCCTCTTCCTCGTAGTTGAAGATCGGCTGGAACTGCTCATCTCTAACTCTTGATTTCTTCTTGGCTATTGACCACTGCTGTAGAGGAGCCTCCCATTCACATTTCAGAATGCCAGACCTCGACATCTAAGCGGCGCATAAAGCATGGCAGAAGATGTATTGGCTGGGAGTCCTATCATAGCCTTTACATTCCTCCTTAGCATATTGTCAATTCCATCCAGAGGACAAATATATTGATTCAGAATCTTTAGTTTTTGATCTGGTCTCAAAAGATTTGATGTCGTAAGCTTTTCCATATTTTCGTTGATTTTGTTTTTGTTTTTTACTGCCTCTTCGTTAAAAATAATCTCCCCTGAGAATTTGACTCCCAAATATTTCATGACTTCCCCTTCCTCGATGCATTTTATTTTATTCCCGTCTTCTAGAGAAAGAGTGGCACCCACAAGAACTCCTTTATTTATGTTAATGGCAAAACTTTTACTTGGGTTAATGGACAGACAAATCTCTCTGAAGATTCGAGATACCATATTAATATTTCTTTTAGCATTTAATATCGCAAGCAGTTATTGCTTGATCATCCGCAAAGCCGGTCACAATAATCCGATCTCGATCCTCATTCAGAGGGTATCCCAAAGTATTCGCCAAATGTGGATCGCATATTTCTCTATATAAGTGGTCTATTGCAATATTAAATAAGGTTGGGGAAAGTGGTCCACTTTGGGAAACTCCTCTCTTAATACCTATTTCCTGGGTTTTGAAAATTCTAAGGTAAATATTAGTAACATTATTGGTAAGAAGGGAAACTACAGCTTTCTTAAGATCTTCTGAAACCCCTCTAGCTTCTAAGGTCTTGGCGATATGTGCATGTCCGACATTATTGAGAGCGCTGGAAAGATCAAGAAATAGCGCTTCTTGACACCATTCTTGTTATCTGCTTTAACGCTTTTAATTACAGCTTCAATTAGTCTAGCATTCACATGGCAGCCAGGCATCCCTTTAACGAAGCCTCTCTGGCTAGCGTGGAAATCTATTTGCTGTCTTAAATGATGATCGAGGACCTTTTCCAGGAGCCGTCTAATGATAGGATAAACGTTTGTAGGACGCCATGAAGAAATTTAAGAAGAGGATCCTTTATATTTATAAATCAGGATTGTCCGTCCTTGACGAAGTGGTTTCGGAACGTATGAAGTCTTGAGCAGGATTTCTGTCATGTATTTTATAATATGAGCGATGTTCAGATGCTTTACCGTTCTAATTAGAACTCCATCTTTTCCTGGAGAGGCATCTATTGGGGTGGATTTAATAGCTCTGTGGACTAACTAAACCTCGATGTTACCGACGTCGGGCTTGAATGGAGAACATTTGCATATTTCTTTTTGAATATTATTTTTTTCTTGAAACATCGCTTTAAAGTGCTCTTCTAATTTATTGCTATTAATAGAGCACTGATAGGGAGCGTCCGTATTCATAATTTTATAACTAGTTTTCTATGTCTATTGTAATAGTTATATTGAGCTTGACAAAAAGGAAAATCGCATTGCCAGAAAAATAGTTAAAAGTGCAAGAAAAATGTAAATCACAGCGATGAGACTTGGATTGTCAGTTAAATAAAACAAAATTCACGGTTGAGTGCACCCAAAATAGCCGCGGAACTGTCCGAACGCTTAGGACAGTAAGTGCTAAGTGTAAGTAAAAGAGTAAGTACTAAGAAAAAAATAAATTTCATGGACGAGTAGCGCGTAAGAAACCTTTTTTCAGCAAGAAAAATCAAAAAGTTAGGGTGCAATTTACAAATGAATATTTGTTTAAGGACCCTGACTTTTGGAAAACGGTGATATTTCCTGGTGAAAGTAAATTTAATATTTTTGGATCCGATGGGCGTTCCTATGTGTGGAGAAAACCAGGAGAAGAGCTCGCATAAAAAATTTACGCCCAACTGTGAATCATGGTGGTGGCAGAGTGGGGATGTATGGCGGCCTATGGTGTGGGAATTCTTCACTTTATAGATGGCATCGTTAACAAGCATGTTTACATAGACATTTTAAAAATAAATTCAAAAGAAAGTGGGGGAAAAACTAGGGCTCAAAGCCAAGTTTTGTTTTTATCATGACAATAACCCCAAACATTCTGCCATGTTAGTCAAGGAATGCCTCCTTTATAACTGCCTAAAAATTATAAATAATCCACCACAATCACCTGATCTTAATGTAATAGAACTCCTGTGGGCGAAATTGGAGTTAGAAATTAGAATACATGCGAATTCAAGCAAAGAAGACTTAAAAAAATATCTTCTCGAAGAATGGAACAAGCTGAGCTCGGAATTCACCAAAAAATTGGTCGAATCAGTTCCAAACGGACTTAAAGAAGTGATAGAAAATAAAGGCTTGCCTACTAGGTATTGAACTAAATAAATAACATATAAAAGTTAATATGAAATAAGGTGTATCATTTTGACTGTGAGGTGAAATTATTTATTTATTTTGTTTTGTTCATTTTTAAATAATGAAGTTGAATATTTTAATTTTTTGAGTTAAGACATATTTCAATTGAGGTTATAAATAAATGTGTTGGAAATTTAATGTTTTTTTTGTTTACTGTAACCAATAAAGTATTTTTTTTCAGTTCCAGCATGGTCTATCAATTTGACTGATGATCAAAGTATAATTAGCATATTAGTAACAAGTATAAATAAGCATTTTCACAATTTTATCGGAAAAATGTATTATGGTCATATATATGTACCTCTACAGCTGTGAACCTGTTAATCCACTCGTGGCGCTCGAGGTGGTCGTATCTGGCCAGTCGACCTAAACCTACCACCTCCATACCAATCCTGGCAGGAAAAGGGAGGAAGGGGACAGAACCTGCTAACCAGCCTGACCCCACCAGACACTCATGACCTTTACAGGTCGGCGCCTTGTGTTCTCAGTAACCACGACCACCACGTCCACACCAGGCACCCCTAGGGGTACTGGCACCACCCAACAATGACGCCCGGGAGAGCTTCATCCCCGTGGTACCATTTGGCATTATCGACTTATTCCCGAATGGATAGCGGGCCGGACAGGCGGCTTTTCACTAAACCAGTCCTACGGATGCTCCTACTTAGGGCATGATGGGGGGGCTTAACAACATGGACTTAGGAGGACTGGTCCCGTGCCAGCGCCTCTGTCGTTCGCGAGTTGTAAAAACAACTCCCCAGGGGGCACCACAAGGAGGTGACAGGGGCTCGTGCAAGCGGAGAACACCAGACAGTGAGTGGGGCACTGTAGTCTGGTGCTCCCACATGAGGGTAGGAAGACTCCCGCACCCATCTTCCGCCTCAGCCCCCCTTTGCCACTGCCATTTGCCCCCCTATATGTACCTCTACAGAGGAGTAAATTAATTTTTAAGTTGAGGAGCTCGCTTTACCCAGAATTTCATGCAGTACAACTTTTAGGCGTGGCGCAAATTGAGGTGAGTGTGACACATACAGATGGGTTTCCTCAAATTGAAGACGCGACGCAAAGCAGAGCTCAGCGCTTCTCACGACTTATGAGGTCTTACGACTTATGAGCCTACCAGCCACTGTTTTTTGTGATTGGTTGTCCATCTTTCATTACGGTCTTCCAAAATAAGATACAATTTTTTATGATGTTGGAAGAGGAACTCTTTGAGTCCTTATGAAAGCATCAAGAAGTTTGAGACACCAGCACTCTTAATTATATGAAGGCTTAACTGGTACTTAAAATAAGGACTGGATAAAACAAAACAATTTTTAATTTAATATTTGGCATTTAACATAAATCCAACAAAAATTAAATAAATCTGGTGCGAAAACACACAACTTACCAACTTAATTTGATTAGAAATTGACGTGTTTTGTTAAATCCCATTTCTCAAGTTCACATAATTTTTCACATTCATTTACATATTTTTGTTTGTGCACATAAACTACACTATTTTTTTTTATTATTAAATAAAAGTTTTTACTTGTGGTAATTCGGCAACACAAGCGTAATACTCCACTGCGTCTGATTTTATAATTCTCTATGTTGTTGTTGAAAACTTCATTTAAATACCATGAAACAATTAAAGTCCATTAAATGAACAGAAAATCTTTCATTTTAAACAAGGGTCTGTCATTAAAGGCGTATTGCGCATGTGTGGGCTCAGCGTGTTTGAGTTAACGGAATATTTTTTCCTTTTCTTTTTTTTCCTGTGTATGTTTACTTGATTTTTTCGTAGTTTATATTTAGCCCAATCTTTTTTTTAGAAGAAACGAGAATCAGATAATTTCTCCATATATACAAAAACAAAGGTACTTTATAGGAAAACAAAAAAGGTCCCTTCCCCATTTATGCCCCGTCTGAATTTCCTAGACTCTGGAGAGAATTGAGTATGAAAAATAAATGAATTTCATCAACAGATTTTAGGATAGAAATTCTGAACAGTGGCTCACGCATCGTTCAGTAAGGTGCCCTTTACAGTAAAGCTTATCTGCAGTGAAAAGGACCCTTTTGGGGGTTTATTTATCTCTCATAAGCGATGGACTGTAGCGGGCGGGAGTCGAAAGCTGGGATCTGAAAAAGCTAATCGGGGCCCTTTTTAACTGAAAAAGACGATATGGGGGTTCGAAAATATCACAGTCACATAACCTCTCAAAACATGCCACGCCCATGAGCCACTCTTCAGAAGTAGTACCGATTTTGGCAGAACTTTTTTTTTAGTTGGATAGAGGTTACAAATAAATAATACGAATCATGTCAGTTAATTTTTCGTTTTTTTTTTTTTGTTTTTTTTTTACTCCTTTTAGATTTGTTAAGAAAATCGATGGAATATCTGCAATAAAGTCATTTTAATGATAATAAAGCCAAACCCTGTAGTGGATTGTAATGATGAAAATGATATGTTGTAGAATGATATTGTCACGTGGAAAAGCTAAGATGGCTATTGAACCTATGACCCTGAGAGTGAGGGGAACTCCTAGAAGAGCCTGGCCCAGGCGAGTAGAGGGGCAGTCTGGGAGAGTCGGAGTCAGGCAGTCTGAGAGGGGCAGGCTGGAGCTGAGGCTGAGTCTGAGATGGGCTGCCGAAGTCTGGGATAGGCAGAGTGAGGCTGGGGCAGACACCGACGGGCCAGGAGGGATTCGTGTGGTGTAGTAGCCATTGAGTAAATAAGTGGCTCCAAGTAATCTATGAATTATGGTAACCCCCCTTTTAGTTGGAACTTGTAAGACGATTTATTGTAAATAATAAACAGTGCAAATAGCACATTGCGGATACCAAGATCCTGCAGTAAAGAAGCGACGGCCGAAAATTTACCAAAGGGTAGAAATCAAGCAGCTGCAAGATCCTCAAAAGATAATTGAATATAAGAACGAACTAGGAAATAGGCTGCAAGAACTTTACTTTGATAAAGACCTGGACGACCTATGGCTAGACCTAAAAGCAACCATTTTAACAAAACTATGCGGTGTAAAGAAGGTGTCAATTAAAACGAAGCGTTCAGACTGGTGGAGTAAAGAGCTAAGGGCTATAATACGGGAAAAGATGACCTGCTGGAAGAACTTCTGCACGGATAGTAGTCGGGAAAATTACGAGCTGAGAGCCGCAAGAAACCGAGTAAAGTTGGCAGTGAAGGAAGCAAAGAGGAAGACATGGGAAGAATTCGGTCGATCTCTTGATAATGATCATAGAGATAATAGTAAACTCTTCTGGCGAAAAATCAAGTCACTGAGAGGTAGGAAGCCCAAACAAATGAGGAATATAAAGAATGAAAGAGGCGAAGTTGTGTCAGAGGAAAAAGAGGTGCTTGAAGCTTGGCGCAGGCATTTCTCAAGACAGTTCAGGGGCGATCCGTTGGAAAGAGATCTCTCTGATGTAGAACCTCAGGATCAGGACCAAGGAAACGACCCGATAGAGGAAGAAGAGGTGGAGATAGCTATTGCAAAAATTAAGACAGGGAAAGCAGCAGGCCGTGATGGCATAGTACCAGAATTCGTCAAACTTGGAGGACCAGAGCTTATAAAAGCTCTTCAAAATTTTTTATGGGACCATGAAAGGATTTCTCACGAACGGGAGAATAATGTTCACAAAAAAGGGAGCCAACATGACTGCTCCAATTATAGATCTATCTACCTGTCTCCAGTAATCTATAAAGTATACACTTCCATTCTTGAAAGCAGGTTGAGACCTCTGGTAGAGCCCGATCTGCAGGAAGAGCAAAGCGCCTTTAGACCAAATAGACAAACACAGGATCAGATTTTCACCCTGAGAAATGTGATAGAGAAGTCATGGGAATATGAACAAAATATCTATCTGGCATTCTTAGACCTCAAAGCAGCCTTTGATTCGTTGCCTAGAAAAGAAATTTGGGAATCCTTGAAGGTAAAGAAAATTCCCATAAAGCTGCTAAGGGCTATAAAGTCAACCTACAAGGACCCTAGAGGAGTTGTGCGCATAAGTGGCCAGGAATCGGAGATATTCAGAATGGAGAAGGGAGTAAAACAAGGCGACTCCCTGAGCCCAATTATCTTTATTGTATATATGGACGAAATTGCTGCCATATGCAAAAGACCTACGACACGAATGCATATGGGTTACAGGAACCTATTTCCTGTCGTAGTACAGTTTCTCCTATATGCAGACGACATTGTACTCATTGCCAAGACACCTGTGCAACTTCAAGAAGCAGTAATAGAGTGGAATGAAGAACTGAAAAGAAAAGGCATGAAGATCAATACTCATAAAAGCAAAGTTCTTCAAGTCGGTAGAACCCAGGAGGATTTCCAGATTCTGTTTAATGAAGAGGTGATGGAGGTGGTAAAAGAATTCACGTAACTTGGTACAGTGATAAACAAATCTGGTAAAGTCGAATCTGAAATCTCAAGCCGAATCACCAAGTCTAATTCCATACACTACCAGATTTGTAACTCTGTTATTGGGAAAAGAGAAGTGGGAAAAGCTGTGAAGCTACATTTATTTAACTCGGTTTATCTACCAGTGTTTCTCTATGGAGCTAAAAGCAGGATCCTGAGCGAAAGGCTTCAAAACCGTGTCACCGCAGCAGAAATGAAGTTTATTAGGCGAATCGCGGGGTAAACACGGAGGGATTGTGTCCGGAACGACAGGATTATGGAAGAGATCAGTGTACGACCAGTTATGGAAACAGTGGAGAAGAGACAACTGAAGTGGTTTGGACATGTCTGTCGTATGGGCCACCACAGAGATCCCTTAAAAACTATGGAGGTGAGGCTAGTAGGAAGAAGACCAAGAGGCCGACCCAGAACTTCATATCTGACCCATCTAGAACGTATAGGGAGACGCAGAGGAAAGACGTTAAGAGAAATGAGGAAACTTGCCACAGACAGAGACGCATGGCACAAATGGCTGGAAACACCCCCACGCCGAAAGGTCTCATGAAAGTTGCAAGTCTTCACATTTTACGAGACTCTAATATTTTAAGCGCCTGCACTGTTAGAAAGGTATAATAATGAGTTTAATGGAATTCCATTTGGCAACGTATCTGGCCACGTGGAATTTCAATACCTTCCATTCTTTTAATTGCGCTGGCAAGTACATCCATATGTAGCGCATACGTGAAATAATGAATGAGTTTTATTGATATTATTATATAAATGTCTTAACTATGGGTTTAGGACAAAGTACGGAAGAAAAGGTATTCATTTTTTGCTCGAGCAGTTTCCTATTTTTATTACGTATGAGCAGCAATATGGGTAAAGGTACTGAAGAGCGGCTGATGGGCGTGGCCTGTTTTGAGAGGTTATGTGACCGTAATGTTATCGAACTCCCATCGCCTTTTTTTTCAGTTAAAAAGTGCCTTGATTGGCTCTAATAGATTCTAGCTTTCGACTTCCGCTCGCTCTTCAGAGATAAATAAACCCCCATAAGGTTCCATTTCAGTGGAGATGGAACTTTGAATGGCGCCTTAGTGAACGGCCCATAAGCCGCACTTCAGTACTTGTACCGCAATATGCTCTTTGTTTTTAGCTCTTTCGAATTTTTGATACAGATAACGTTTACAGCATTCCCGCCGATCTTAAATTATTGTTTTGAATTAGATAAATTTTGACTAGTTAATAAATGTGAGTATCTGTTTTATCGTTTATCAGACAAGGAGAAAACGTATGTATCGATTGTGAAAAAGTATCAAAATTAACTAGTTACTTCAAACTTTGCTGCCACGACAAAAATACCAAAACATTGTTATATTCAGAAATCCCTGAATAATACCCGTGGAAACCACGATCGTAGTTTTCAAATGCCCAGGCAGTTGTACAGATTTAGATTTTTGCTATACTATGTGTTTTTTTGGGAAAAATTTCAAAGATTCTCTATCTGAGAATTTTTCTGAAAAGAGATTACCTCTCTATATGCAATACATGTGATTAGGGATGGGTCGGTGGAACTGGATCGGGAACGAGAACCTAATCTCGCTGTGGAACGGTATGGAACTGTTCCAATTGCTGGGATTTACCGATACGGGTGGATCGGTAAGAAGTGGGGAGCGCCCGGATCGGTAAGGAGTGGGGAGTGCCCGGATCGGTAAGGAAAAGTTCCACTGACTGCTCCACGAGCGTTCCAGTGACGGTTCCACGGACTGCTCCAGCTCCGGTTCCACTGTCTGCTCCACGAGCGTTCCACTGACGGTTCCACGGACTGCTCCAGCTCCGGTTCCACTGTCTGCTCCACGAGCGTTCCACTGACGGTTCCACGGACTGCTCCAGCTGCGGTTCCACTGTCTGCTCCACGAGCGTTCCACTGACGGTTCCACGGACTGCTCCACCGCCGGTTCCACTTACTGCTCCACTAGTTGCTCCAGTACTGCTCCACCGCCGGTTCTATTACCTGCTCCAGGACTGTTCCATTAGCATTCCACTCACGATACTCCCCGATCTTTTGGGAAGATGAGCCCTTTTTTTAGCAAAAGAAATTGTAAAATAAAACATATTATTTTGGGATTTAATTAAAATTATTAAAGATCATAATATTGGCTTAGGCATTAATGTTGAAAATACCCCAGTATTGTAAAATAATTGGGTAATAGAGTAAAACATGTATTAGAGGAAAGTAAAATTATGCAAAATACATACACAAAATAAATTATTTTGAATATATGACAATAGATGGTATAAGATTGATTTTAAAGCTAGATAAGAATCATTTAGACTAAACAATAAAATATACAGAGGAGTGTCAAAAACAACTTTATTTGCTGTGCAGTTGCTAAGATTTAAAAAATAATTTTCATTTTATAGGGGCCTGTCGCATTTCATTGAAATTAAAAAAAAAAAAATCATGAAGAAATTTTATACATTGAGAATGTAATAGAGAGGAAGTAAAACTTCCCTGCCTTAGTGAAATAATGTAAATTAGCCTGGCATTATAGAAGTAGATTGGTGAAGGAGTTTAATACGAAATTCATATAATAGATTTGTAATATTTGTTAATTTATTTACTATCACTTTATGCTACTAAGATTGATCAGGCGATGCTACAAAGCTAAATTTTGCCTTTCCAGGTATAATTATGATAGAGATCTTTAAAAAGTGCCTGACATCGCACAGGCTATCAACTTTCATTTTACTTTACCTTCTAAGGACAGCATGACCAAGGATTTTTTACTCCCTTTAAAAAATCCTATGGCAACTTGGTGGGATGAGATCCTGTTACTTGCTATACTAATGAGATCCTGGGATTTGCTATACTAACTACTACACCACCAGTGACAGATGTATTATATATATATAAAATTCATTGATCTCAAAAATCTGTGTTGTGGTGAGATTAATTTATATTCTAATGATTATTAGAAAATGTGGGATTATTTTTATCTTCATATTACCATTTTTGGCACTTTGTACATGGAAGTACAATGTTATGATAAGGATATACATATATCTTTTTCAGGAAATTGTAAACAGTATCTTAAAATTAATAAGGGCAACTGACAGTCCTAATGACCTATGTCTCAGTAATGTTGTTTGGTTATAGATTATATTTGAATGAGAAGAATATAAAATATTACAATTATTATTAAAGCATCATTTTAGAAAGAAGTTTCAACTAAATGATAATTGTATGCTATTAGACAACTAATCTCACCTATATTTTGAAACAAAATTTGCCTAATTCTAATTACAATTCTTATTTCCCAGTCCTTACCAACATTATTCAAAACAATTTCCAAACAAAACACCAATATTGGTCAATAATGCATATATTCCTAAGTAATGAATGTATAAAAAGTAGAAAGGCTTGATGGAAATAAAATATAACATTTTGAAAAAATTGTACAAAAAGAAAAAATTTTATTTATACAATTTTAAGTAATTTAAGTATACATATTAATACTTCAATATATACAAACAAGTTTAAAAGATATATTAATTCATATAGAATTATTATTTACACATTATAAAATTAATATTTATTTATTAAATATAATAATCTTCATTGTTGTTGATGAACAGCAACATCCTGGCATTTTGTGGAGACAGTTGGCTTGGTCTCTTTGAAAGAAACATGCCTGCTTTTGAAAAGAGCTGTTGGCATGGAAAAGATTTAGCTGTTATGCAAAGGTGTTCCTCTACTACTGGTGAGAGCCATGGAAAGTCTTGCCGATTTGTATACCACCATCTTATTGGGTTTTCGTGCAGTAGAATTGAAGGGATGGGAGGAAATTTAGTTTTTGGTAATTTAAAAATTCGAACAATTGCTTACTGTTAATGTTGAGAAAACAATAAAGTACTAAACAAATATTAAAAGTCTATATAAAATTTGCATTTTAAAGTTTTGACCTTGCCGATTTGGGAGTTTTTAACCAGTTCTATGTAGAGTATATATTATATTATTGAAAAACTTGTTCCTAACAAATTTAAATTGTTAAAAGGCCTCCCAATAATTAGCTCTATACCTAAATTTATGTATGTAGATATATAGCTCATAATAATTACACACAAAATTTTGTAAGCCAAATGAGCTGCTTGAATGTTGTAAACTGTGGCAAAGGTACATTACAAAAATCACCAAGCACACCAAACATTATAAGAAAAGTATTCCTAAGTATAAAAATAAGGCAGCATTAGTGTAACACTCTAAACAGAAAAAAAATTTTGTAGATGATAATAATCAGAATCAATAGCTAATGAAAAAATAAAATTAGCTTTCAATTTTAAATTATACAAAAAGGTTTAACTAATCAACCTGGTCCCCCTGATCAACTAGCGCTAAATACCCCCCCCCCCCCCCCCCCGTCATCATTTTTGAGTTTTTCTATTTCCATGTGTAAAGCAATGGAACAGTGGAACTGTATCGGTAATTTGGAACTGTTCCATTCGTGGAACGGAACGGGTTGGAACAGCTCCATTAAGTATCGGGAACGACCCATCCCTACATGTGATAGCTATATCAAGGCACTTAGTGAAATAGATGTCATCTTTCAGCTGCCTGGTAAAAACGTAAAGATTTTGGCTTACCACCAATAACTGATCCTACTTGGCCCAAAATTCCAAATAGTTTGGAAAGAGAAAAATAACAAGGAAATAAATGTATCAGGAACTAAACCTATATCAAAGGGATATGGTTGATGAGGTTTTACTAACTCTTGATACCAAAAGATGGGCCTGTAGGGACTGGAAAAACGTTTCTTTTTCCGGAAAAACCCTCACACTCCTACTTCGGGACCAAAATAAACTTTTGTCTGTTGCTTGGATGGGAATCGCCTCAGTATTTCTCCACGAAGTTAACACTTCTCGTTCTGTATTCAGAACTTACTTATTATTCTGTTTCTAGTCCATTGATACCAGACTCAGTATCAATGATTAGGTTGAACTCTAAGGAAGGGGAAATCATTTGAGCAGCATCAATTATTGTTTTGGATGTGGTATCCATGGTTCCAAAAGATGCCTTCAATGTTATAGATAGACTACTCTGAGAGACATGCCGTAATAACCCAGCAGTTGAGCGTCCAAATAAAATCTCTCTATCTATCTATCTCTGAGAGACATACATAAGGTTAGATGAAATGTTTAGGCAAACCTTACCAGTGGTGAGAAATAGGAATAGAACTACGATAGTTAAAGCTAGTATAAAAAATTCGCAATTATGGCAAAATATAGTTTGTAGAAAACTAGAAATGAATATGAGAGCTAATTGAGATAGAAAATTCAGCGAATGGCACTTAAAATTAGGTGAAGGAACCTTACCAGTCCATAAAGAAATTTCACCAATGAGTGTCAGAACACACATAACAGTTAATCAATTAATAAAAGAAACTTTTGGTGTTGAAATAATCAATGATAACAATATCCAAAAATTTGTGAATAGGGCAATTTTGTGTCCAAAAACGATTACTGCAATAAAATCAACAATTACATATTTAATAAATTGCTGGAAGGAGAAAGTAAAACATCTTACAGTCTGGACAGTGTTGTTAGTAAAGATAAGATCAATGAACAACTGTACCCTACGGAATTTCAACCACCGCATTCATTGTTTTAAAAAAAAAAAATCATTATTGTACTCATAAGAAATTTAAATTCTCAGCAGGGTATTGTTAATGGCACAAGGTTTATTGTCCATTGTTTAACACATGATTATTGCGAAAACCATTGATTCCGGTCAATAATGCCACAAATTGTCCTCAGTCTGTCAGACCCCACGATACCATTTGCACTGTCAGAAACAATTTAACATAAGTCATCTTTGTATTATTGTAAATTTGTATTATAGGGCGAAAATGATCCAGGTGGTTGAAAAGCCCGAAATTATATATAAATAAATAAATATGTCATCTTCTGTCTTTCAAAAGCATGTGCTTTATTTTTTTTTTTTTTATAATAATACTGCATAGGAAAAATTATAATAATAGTAAAGGAAAACCTTTCTTCATAAAATAGGTTCATTTATATACAAAAAGGGGCAATAAATAGATATTGTAAATCTGTGCTATACAAATATTAATTAACATAAATTATATTAACCCCTAATGCATTAAAATCTGAAATTGATTGTGCAAAATTTTCGGATGGTTCAGCTTGTATATATTACATGTGGTATTTATTTTTTGTAAATAATTTTATTGTGCTAAAAATTAGATAATAGGTTAAAATGAAATGTATATGTAAAAGAAATAAAAAGATGCAATCTTGTGATTCCTCTATTCATAGTTTAAGAAACATTATTATAGAATTATATATGTATGTATTATATAAATTTCTTCTCTTATGTATGTATGGTCAACATACAAACTACCATACCACCATACTTTCATGTGGTGTGGATGTAACGATAGATAATTTAGGATGATGTTACTGGTGGTTTGTTTCTTAGTCCACTCGGTGTAAATTTTATTATTGATCCTGACTATGTTTATATCTAGAAACCTGATTTTGCCTTTTTGTTCTACCTCCATCGTGAATTTCAGCTTTTTGTGATATCCATTCAATGCCTCTAAGAACTTCTTTGTGCTATTTTTATTTATAATACAGAATATATCATCAATATACTTCATTATTATTTTGGGCTTTATCCCTGATTTTATTATTGCTTCTTTAATTAAATCGTTTATCACTAACCCAGACAGCACTACTGACATTACTAATTAACATTATTAAATTATCTATCGTTACATCCACACCACATGAAAGTAAATGTGATGAATAACATTATTAACAAGGCCATAAAAGTAACAGACGAAATATTTTTAAGTAATATAAAAACCAAAATATTTCAATTATTCATGGATAATTTTTATCCCAAAAATATAATAGAAAAGGCATGGGCGAAAAATATTAATCTAATAATTAATAACAGCGTGAAAAAGAAAAGTACCCAAATAGAGAAAAGAAAAATAATAATAAAAAAATATGTTAAATTAACATACATTAAAGGATTGGTGGAAAATATTCAAAAAAACCTTCAAGGAATATGATGTAGAGGATTACAACTTTGCATTCAGACCCACAAATAAAGTAAAAAACACATACAATAACTTAAAAGACATAATTAATAAGGATTTGCAATCAAACATAGTCTATAAAATAGATTGTCTCAGATGCCCGGCGACATACATAGGAGAAACCAAACAATATTTAAAAGACCGGATTTATCAACACAAAAATGATTGTGAAAATGGCCAAAAAAATATTAACAAATCTGCATTAGCCAAACATTCAGGAGAACTCAATCATGAATTTTATTTTGAAAATGTGCAGATCTTAAACAAGGAAGAAAACTGCTGGAGGCAATACACATTTCTGAAAATATAAAAAATGCCATAAATTTCAAAACAGACTCGAGAAACATTAACCAGTTATATGGAGAAATACTGGAAAAAATTAACAAATAAGAAAGGGAAAGAGAGAAAAGGGAAAATAGGACACGATTTGGAAAGAATGTAATGTGTGTCTGTGTGTGTGTCTATGTATGTATGTAAGTAAAAGTGTGAAATTTTTTTTTTTTTTTTTTTTTTTTTTTAAACCTAGAAATGATTGGTTTGCAGTGTGGAGTCCATTATCCCCTGAACTTAGAACAATGACAATATAAAACAGGTAGTTGGACAAGGGTAGCAGATACCTATTTATTTTAATTATTAATTGACTAACCACTGATGGTGGATTTTTAGAAGACAATTTTTATCAATCAAATTTAGGTAATTGTTAATCATTTATTAATTTATTATTAATTTCATTGTTGATTTAGTAGTAAGTTATGAGAGAATTTAATTGTTATTGTGTTTTAAGTGAATTGTTATCAGAATAATAGATAATTGTTTGCAATATGTGAATTTAATAAATAATTTGTATTATGTTGACTTACAGCACTGAAGATGGCCGAACTGGCCGAAACGTTTGCATAAATAAAGCTCTAAAGAAAAATAGTGTTGAGACTTAATTGGTCGCCCTTATCCACAGTTAATAATTATTATATTTGGTAAAGGTATCGCTACGTTCCTTCTTGGCGTGACCTATTTCAGGAAGTTATTTGGCCGTCATAAAGCAAACTCCCATTGTGTCATTTTCAGTTAAAAAGGGCTTTGATCAGCTTTATTAGATCCCAGCTTTCGATTTCAGCTCGCTCTTCAAAGATAAATAACCCCAAAAGGGTCCCTTTCAGTTATTATCAGGGCTTTGCTAACGGCGTAATATTGGCCATGCCAAGAAGTCACATAGCGATACTTATACCTTTGTTTTTCTCCGCCATTTCAAATTCCAGGGGATACCTTTGGCATGAAAAACATAGTGAATAAAAAAATAAATACACAAAAATACAAAATTATTTCATACATCATCATTCATTATTGTAACAAATATTTTAGAAGCTAACATGTTTATGAAGATGTTATTAGCAAGTCTTGAACTGGTCTGTTTATTCCAAAGTCAATAATCTTCCTTCTTTTTCTCTTCTTCTAAGAGTATTTGGATGGATGGTCATCATGTGAAGTTCAGAGTGCATTAATCCTTAAGGAATAATAAAACAATTAGGTGCTGAAGATTTGGTGACTTACCATGGCAAATATGTTGAAGAAGTGGTAAAAAGTTGGGACTATAAAATTTCTAGCATCAGTTCCTATTATCACAGAGTGTAGGGCAGATTTGACTGCACTTGAAACTACAGACATTCAATTTTGATTCCAGGAAAATATTTTGAATTAAAAAGGTTGGTTTGCAATTTTTTCTGCTCAAGGAACTCCCAGCTCCTTTGATCTGGTAGTAATTTTATTTAATATCTATTCCTATTCAACTCGCTAAGCTCCTTTTATCAAGCATAACTTCACTAATCAACTCCTGAAAGAATTTGAATCCAATCCAACTTAAGTAACCAAATGAAATGTAATACCAGAACTAGCTGACCTGTGAGAAGCATTCCACACACTAACCTACTTAAAACCCACTTAATTAAATTACCTACACACTATATATTTAGTATCCTATAGTGCATCAAGGGCATAGGAGACAGAGTTGGGCGTATTCGTGGGGTGATATTCGATATATATTTGGGCGATATTCACGAATAAGAATACGAATATCACCGGAAGCACCCCCAACCTGCGAATACGAATATTCGTATTCGCATATACTAATACGAATATATTTGTATTCGCAAATATAAATACGAATATTCGAATATTCGCAGGGGAAATCAGCGAATATTCGATTATTCGCAGGAAAATCTGCGAATATTCGATTATTCGCAGGGGAAATCTGCGAATAATCATATACGCGCAGCTGAAATATACAAATACGTTCCTATTTACTTGATAAAAATACAGATACACTCTTATTCCCTACAAAAGTAGGGTATATGAGTGTACAAAAGAATACACTTATTTTCGCAGGAATAATTATTAAAACAGCTATATTCTCAACTAATAACACTAATTAAGGTATTCCAAGACTAAACATTTTATTATTTGTATTAAATTTTACGTTAATATTAAAAGTAGTTATTTAATTGTTATATATTTATTACTTTCACTATCCTACAAACGAAATATATAGTAAGGGAAATTATTGCCATTGTGAAAAAATTCCGGTTTTCAACGGAACCGGACGTTTTGGGGTCTCCTGAGTCCCGCGAAATGGTCTGTGTTTGTGTGTGTGTGTTTTAACTATTTGTCGTACGAAACTTAAATTAGGTATTTGAGGGATATAGGTGCCCGCGATTTAAGTCTTGCTAAATGGGCTGCCTGGTCAGCTCTTTCGTTGCCTGGAATGCCGCAGTGGGCAGGAACCCAGACGAAGTTAATGGTCTGGCCTTTGCTTTTTATATCCCACCATTCATTGAGGATTTCTATTATTAGCGAATTTCGTGGGTTTGGGCTATCAATGGCAGCCAAAACGCTCCATGAATCCGTTACAACAGCCCAATTCTTTTCCCTGGATTCCGCTATCAAGTAGAGAGCATTTAGGATGGCTGTCGCTTCCCCAGTGAATATTGTGCTTTCCCCTGGTAAGTTAAATAGGAGCTGGATGTGTTTACTACTCACAGCGCAGCCAACTGTATCGCCCACTTTTGACGCATCTGTATAAAGTATATCGCAATGGTTATATTTTTCCATTAATCTTAAAAACGATGACCGAACTTCTATCGGGTATGTTTTGGTGACCTCAGCCATTGATCTATTGACTTTTGGTCTAGCTCCACTCCATATTGGTATTTTTAGATTCGCTAAGGGTCTAATATTACTTAGGTTCATGCCAATTTCTGTTAATGCCTCGTATATGTCCTTTAGATAGATGTTGTTGTCAATTTCTTTGAGACCGCGATTATCCAATCCTTCGGCAAATAAGTGTTCGGTAAGAGGATGGTGTGGACAAGCTTTCAATTTAGCAACATATTTAAGAGCTAAGAAGTCTGAATGACTTCTGAATACATGCAGAATGACGGCTCCCCAGATTCTGCATGTATGCTATCGACTGGAGAGGTTCTGAAGGCTCCAGTGCAAATTCTAAGGGCTGCATTATGTATAGAGTCCGTAATAAGGTTTTGTTGGCAGTTTTGTAGATCTGGGCTCCGTAGTCGATTTTACTTCTTACTAATGCTTGGTACATAGTAATTAGAGACCGTCTGTCTGCACCCCAGCTAGAATGAGAGACGCATTTGAGAATACCAAGCCTTTTCGTGCATTCATCTCTCAGCTCCCTGATATGGTGGACCCAGCTAAGTTTCTTATCAAGTACCATTCCCAGGTACCTATGCTTTTCAACATATTCTATGGGAGATTCTTCTATTTCAATTCTAGGATTTTGCAGATGGCATTTTCGTCCTCTACAGATATGTATACATTTCGATTTCGAAACGGATAACTTAAATCCTGCTCTCTTTGTCCATTTCTCTACTTTTTCCATCGTTTTTTTTAATTGCCATTGGATATAGGGGATTGGCTTGCTCCGAGCTGTTATGACTATATCGTCAGCAAATAGAAAACACTTGACGGGAGCCTCTATAGTGGACATTACTCCGTCAATGGCTAAAAGAAAAAGTGTTACGCTAAGAGGCGAACCCTGTGGAGTACCATTTTGAAATGAATAGTTGGAAGAGAATGTGTTGCCTACCCTTACACAAAATTCTCTGTCGTTTAGAAAAATTTTAATATAAGTCCGCATACGCTGTCCGAATCCCAGACCTTCCAAGATCTTCAACACCCTCCCCCTTGCCATCGTATCGTAGGCTTTCTCAAAGTCTAAGAATATTGCGATTAGATGTTCTTTATGTGAGAAGGCCTCCTGCGCTTCTAGGCTTAACGACAGCAGCGAGTCAATTGTTGATCTTTTAGCTCTGAATCCATATTGTTGCGAAGAAAAGACATTCTTTCTTTCCAGAGCCTCACTTAATCTTTTGTTCTCCATTCTTTCCTGAACTTTGGAGATACAAGAAATTAAAGAAATGGGTCTGAAGTCTTTAGGTTTTTTGCTGTTTTCTCTTTTCGGAAATGGGACAACGATGGATTTCTTCCAGCTTGAGGGAAATTTCCCACTGGCCCAGATTTCGTTGTAAATATTAAGCAGATGCCTTTTTCCGTCTTCGGGTAGTTGCTTAATGAACTCTCCCGGTACTCTATCCAAACCAGGGGTTGATTTTCCCTTGGATTCTTTCAGTGTGTTGTTTAGATCTTCCATCCGAAATGGTCTATCGTATTCGTCGAAACATCCTTTTTCTACATTATATTCGTGTGTTGATTCTATAACGGAATCAGCTGTAATGTTTGAGAAGGATGCATCCTTAAAATGTTTTGCTAATGATTCAGCAATTTCAAGTGGATCAGTTATGATTCTCTCGTTAACCTCAAGTCCTGGAATTGATTTTTGTTTTTTTATTCCTCTGATGGATCTTATTTTGTTCCACAACTCATCTGCTGGAGTCTGACTGTTTATGGAGGAGATGTATTCCTTCCAAGATTTTTTCTTGCAGTCTTTAATAATCCTATTAGCGATAGCCCTCAGTCTTTTAAACTCTATCGCGTCTTGTAAAGATCTAGTCCTCCTATATCGATTTAGGGCACGTTTCTTCGTGTTTCCTTACAACTTTGGTTCCACCATGGTACAGCTAGATGTAATGTATTGTTTCTGGCTGTTGGAACTGTTTCTTTGGCTACCTTGAGAAGAGATTCCGTGAAGCATTCCATTTTTTGGTCTAAATCGTGGATTTCTGGTATAGTTTATAATATTTTTGTAATGGATTTGCCATATGTTTCCCAGTCTGCTTTTGCGTATTTCCAACGTATATTCATTGGTGCGTCGGGAATGGCCTCCCAGGTTTCGATAACAATTGGGAAGTGATCACTTCCGAATAGATGGCTCTTGGTACTCCACTTACAAACTTTGGGTGCGTTTCTAGCATCAGAGAAACTCAAATCTATTGCCGAAAAATTATTGTTTTTAGGGCAGAAGTGGGTGCTATCTCCTGTATTGAGTAGAATTGTTGATGTATTGTTCTCCAGAAACCTGACAATGCTTTTTCCCCTATGATTTAAGTCTGGAAGGTTAGAACCCCATAAAGTGTTGTGAGCGTTGAAATCCCCCATCAGAAGAAAAGGTCTTGGTAACTGCCTCACGATGGCTTCTATGTCTTCTTCAGAAAATCCTTGTGAGGGAGGTATGTATATATTACATACTGTCAGGGGTTCTTTTAAATGTAGCCTGATAGCTAGAGCTTCAAATTGGGTTTTCAGTGTCAACTCTTCGCAATATACATTCTCTGCAACGTAGGTGGCTACCCCTCCCCACGTCCTTTCGGACTGTCGGTCGTTTCTAAATATTTTGTATTTAGAACTCTGGTCTCCCTTCAGAACGAATAAATCTTTCGCCTTTTACGTTAATATTAAAAGTAGTTATTTAATTGTTATATATTTATTACTTTCATTTACCTACATACGAAATTTATTGTAAGGGAAATTATTGTCATTGTGAAAAATTTCCGGTTTTCAACGGAACCGGACGTTTTGGGGTCTCCTGAGTCCCGCGAAATGGTCTGTGTTTGTGTGTGTGTGTGTGTGTTTTAACTATTTGTCCTGCAAAACTTAAATTAGGTATTTGAGGGATATAGGTGCCCGCGATTTAACAACCAAGATTTCTTCTAAATCGAGAAGGCATAGTGAGCACTTTATCCGAATACTATTTTTCTATTTACGATTTCTCAAAAAACGGTTCTAACGATTTCGATTAAACTTTTTAAGTTTAATTTTAATGAATCATTCATTAATAGTAAGAAATCTATTAGGTCTGACAGGGCTTTCATTATTGGCTAAGGAAAAAATCTTCCTTTAAAGTAATTTTTTTTTATTTCTGATTTCGAGTAAATAATTGTCCCTTGTCATCCCTATTTACAAAAAATGGCTTAATATTAAATACGAAAGAATGTTAGAATTAAACATAAGAGAAATAAAATATATGATTTACCAAAATAAAAATTTCAATTTCCGATAATGTTAGTAGTAATTTGTATGTATAATATATCGTTCGAAAGTTTGGAATTTAAGAAATAATAATATCAAGGTTATTTATCATATATTTTATTTCACTTATGTTTAATTCTTAAATTCTTTCATATTTAATATTAAGCCATTTTTGTAAATAGGGATGACAAGAGGCAATTATTTACTCGAAATCAGAAATAAAAAAAAAATTACTTTAAAGGAAGATTTTTTCCTTGGCCAATAATAAAAGCCCTATCAGACCTAATAGATTTCTTACTATTAATGAATGCTTCATTAAAATTAAACTTATAAAGTTTAATCGAAATCGTTAGAACCGTTTTTTGAGAAATCGTAAATAGAAAAATAGTATTCGGATAAAGTGCTCACTATGCTTACTCGATTTAGAAGAAATCTTGGTTGTCAAATCGCGGGCACCTATATCCCTCAAATACCTAATTTAAGTTTTGCAGGACAAATAGTTAAAACACACACACGCACACAAACACAGACCATTTCGCGGGACTCAGGAGACACCAAAACGTCCGGTTCCGTTGAAAACCGGAATTTTTTCACAATGGCAATAATTTCCCTTACTATATATTTCGTTTGTAGGTAAGTGAAAGTAATAAATATATAACAATTAAATAACTACTTTTAATATTAACGTAAAATTTAATACAAATAATAAAATGTTTAGTCTTGGAATACCACAATTAGTGTTATTAGTTGAGAATATAGCTGTTTTAATATTTATTCCTGCGAAAATAAGTGTATTCGTATACTTTTGTAGGGAATATGAGTGTATCTGTATTTTTATCAAGTAAATACGAACGTATTTGTATATTTCAGCTGCGCGTATATGATTATTCGCAGATTTTCCCTGCGAATAATCGAATATTCGCAGATTTTCCTGCGAATAAGCGAATATTCGCTGATTTCCCCTGCGAATATTCGAATATTCGTATTTATATTTGCGAATACAAATATATTCGTATTAGTATATGCGAATACGAATATTCGTATTCGTATTCGCAGGTTGGGGGTGCTTCGAGTGATATTCGTATTCTTATTCGCGAATACGAATACGCCCAACTCTGATAGGAGAGGGTTGAAGTAAAGAATAGATGTATTTAAATGATAGATTATTTATTTTTTGAAACATAAGTTTAAGGTATTTACATGTTTACAGGACCTCTTTGAACACAATGTTTGAAGTTACGATATGTACATCTGTGATTGCTTGTTTTTCACAGACATAGATGTCAATGAAAGACCGCACCCTGGAAAACTACACATACTTAAATACATGTGTGAGTTTCGCGGAAAGCGAGTGCGCTGATTCTATTGACTGAAATCGCATGTCTTTGCTTGTAACTCGTAAACGACGGCGACTATCGGAAAAATTTATATAACCAAAAATGTTCGTCTCGACAAACTAAAGAGAATTACACCTTCCCCCTGTGACCATTTTTGCTGTGAATTGCTGTTTTTCGCTTACAACTCGCAAACAAAGGGTCAGTAGAAAAAACGTGCATGACCGAAAATATTCTCTTGAAAATCTGAAAAAGTCAATCGATATCACTTAGAAACATCTAAGACCCTTTTTCTCGCTAAAAACGCGGTTATAACTTGCAATCAAAGACGAAATGAGTGATTTGTATATTTTTCCGATGTAGCGGTTAAGAAAAGCTTTAAAATGATGCCTCATTCATGAAATTTGATGAAGTATTAAAGAAGTTATGGCGTACCGACAAGAAAAAGGCCTTGAGAAATAATATATATGATGATCATATGTCTGGTTTGTAATTTTTATGAGGAATGGCTAATTTTCTGAAGCATTTCCTGGGCTGCAAGAAGGTATGACCATTATTACTTAACTAAAAATTAAATCTTCAGGTCACCTAGAGAGGGGGGAGGGGTTAACACGGCTCAACTAGCAGCATTAAACATTTTCACAGGGTTATCAATTTTGATGGGGGATAGTTTTACTGGGAAGGTGATAATTTTTATTCAGACACTTTCGGATTAAGGAACGAGGGAAAACGTGGAACAGACCGCAGCTTATTTTTAAGATAGCATAATAATCTTTCAATTGCACTACGTTTCAAGAAGAGAGCAATGAAATTTCTTGGGACGAGAGGGGAGGTGTTACTCTAAGCTAAAGATCACATCTCTAACAACTAAGCTAAAGATCACATAAAAAACATATATTTAAGGAAATTTTAACCACAACCAAGTTTTTTTTTAGATAAAAACCGAAAATTAATATAATTTTTCACTGTACATGAATTTATTAAATTACATGAGAAAAGTATGTTGAGTTGCTGCTCGTTAACATACTTTATTCGATTGACATAGATGGATATAATAAGTTGGGCAGATGGGTGAGTTCAAAATAAATATTGTAATTTAGTCATCAAGACTGTTCTTTCAGTGCTAACACCTCACCTTCGAACAGGTTCTCCTTCCCTAGAATGGGCAAACATTTCCTTACTGTTTCCGTTGTTTTGCCCAGGTTTTGTTTTGTCAACATAGAACAATGCGAAAATCCAGCATTTTAATTTGTTGAAATAATGATAAAGGTATAATAGAATCATAAAATATATATATATATATATATATATATTATAAAGCAAAGTGTACAATGTGCGTGCCGATAAGGCTCAAAAACTACTCAACCTACGGTCAAGAAATTTATGTCTTCGTGTGCCCCTATGGCCCCTAACGGTGAAGAAGGTTTCCGTTTTTAAATTTAGGGTGTAAAATTGAAAAGAAAAAGGCGAGAATTTCAAGCCTCTCGGACTACGTAATAGCCTATCTTTTCGGGTTAGCGAATGAAAAATTTAATTCGAGCTGCAGACTACCAGGAAGCGCTAGGGTGCGTTTCACTCAATGGTTATTGTCCATTCATTCCGTTTGTAATGGTTATAGATTTTTTCAGCTGTTCTTTTTACATTAATAAACATTTAGCGAAAGTAATTAGCTTCTCCTTCGCGTTTCAAAATAAAATAATGATTTTACATCTCTGGTATCAATTAGAAAACCTACTGGATTCCTTAACAAACTAAATTTTACATAAGAAGGCTAATTGCTCAGCACATTACATTTAATCAATATATATAATATATAAGTAAATTTAATGCAATATGAGTGACTATTTCTTATTAGTATATTGAGCGTATAAAAAAAACATAAAAAAAAGAGATAATGAGTGAATATAAATCGAAAATAAAAAGTTTGTAGTGTTCTTATTGTAGTTATGAAAAAGAAGTTGGTTTGATTACTGTGTATGTTGAGCCTTCCAGTTGACAAAATGACTAACTTCAGCATCTTGACTCTCGTCAATTTTTAAACTACTCTATATTAATTTAATCATTATCGTGGATGACCACGCTTGTTTTTTAAATTATTTCAAATAATTTATTTTTGAAGAGAAAAGATTTGGCTCCGCCGGGAATCGAAACCGGGTCAAGAGATGCCCAAAACAAAAATTGTCCACCTCCCGTGAATACTCGCAGGATTTGCGAGATCGTGGGAGAGGTGTCAGTGAGGAGGAGGGATTCGGCACCGTTTGGAAGCGACTCCGTGGTGTAATGGATAAGCGTGCCGCGCATGTCACGCGGAGGACCCGGTTTCGATTCCCGGCGGAGCCAAATCTTTTCTCTTCAAAAATAAATTATTTGAAATAAATTACTTTACATATATTACAAGTTAGGTACGTTTGTGGAATTGTTCCAGTACCTATGATTAATTTGATGATTAAATGTTCATAGTTACACATTCGGTGGGAGATGTGTTGCCTGAAGAATGACCCAAATGTGGGCATAAATTGCGATCTCTTCACGTGAAGAATAAAACAACAGTACTACACCACTGCAAATGCCGTCCTGCCGTGGCATTGGATAAGGACGCGTCTTTAATACTTTAATTTAAAAATACGGCATCTATCATTGTAAATATATACGTAGGCTTCTTACAGCCGTAAATATACACATGAAATTTAAATTAAAATATTATCCACACTTGTTTATAATAAATAAAAATATAATTTAAAAATCTAAATATTACATGTTGGCCACAACATTCCGCCCACCAAAATTTATATTAAAATTTTTCATGGCTCAATAGTTAAATAGGTTGATTTATGGGATGCAATGGTACAATTTTCGCAACAGGACGCTTGTAAATTCCAGAAGCTGTCTTAATTGACACAACTCTAACAATTCCATCATAGCCAGGATGCACGGCTACTGTTCTGGCTAATGGCCAAGTACGCTGAGGGCATTTGGTGTCCTTTAAAATGACTAGGTCTCCCTGCTAAAGGTTTCTCTCCTGCTTGTTCCACTTCTTCCGCTGCTGTAAATGGTTTAGATGTTCATTTCTCCACCTGATCCAAAAGTGTTGTGATTTTTGCTTGATCATACTCCATCGTTTAAGAGGAGCAACGTTTTCACCAGTCAAATCTTCTTCAGGAGCTGCTGTGAGAGGTCTTCCGATTAAGAAGTGCCCAGGTGTTAGGGCTTCGAGGCAATCAGGGTCAGCATTGGTAGATACCAAAGGGAGAGAATTCAGTACTGCCTCAATTCTGCTAAATAGGGTACTCAACTCTTCGAAGGTAAGAGGAGTCTCGCCAATGATCCTATACATCAATGTCTTTGCAGCCTTGATTCCCGCTTCCCAAATGCCACCAAAATGGGGGGCTGATGGTGGTATGAAGGACCTGATGGATTTTTCACGACAGCGTGGTGTGGTAGAGTATAAGCAGCAATGGAATTTGAATCTACCATCTCCATGTGGCCAAGTTGTACTCCCGCATGAATCGATGGTACTCCTCTTTTAGTTGACTATCTCTTTCCAGTTTTGCTTCCAGGTTGACAAGACGTTTAAAGGCTTGGCCTTTTGGTTTTTGAAGACGATTAATCGTGTCTTTTACAGGTAATGTGACAACATAACGTCCTGATTCAAGACGATAATGGGTCTCCTGGAAAAGTTTTTCACATAATCTATCTTCTTCCGACGACATATCTACTGGTCGAACCTCTTCCATTTCCCAAAACTTTTCCAAATTGTTCTTCAACTCTTCATTAGTGTGAAGGAAAAATGTTGAACCCCTTTGAAGGTTGCGTTTGGAACCTATAAGACCTGAAATAATGAAGCCAAAAATTGTAGGAAGCAATGTAGGTACATTAGAACCAACGTTGACTGGCTGTCCAGTGAGGACGTCCATAAAAAGATCTCCACCAAGCAGAAATTCTACAGGGCCAGGTTTCCCATATTCCGGGTCCGCTAACAAATAACCTTTGTAAATCTTCTGAATTTCAGGAGAGCGGGGAGCTTGTGGAAGGTGACTCGTGATCATGGGAACAACAATTGCCTCAGCAGCCAATATCCTTGAACCAAAAGATGGTAATGATGATCTTAGGGAACAATTAGTCTTCCCCACATACTAGTAACGCTCACCTGTCCAATACCTGAGATATTTTGCTTAAATGGTTCTATCACCAGACCTAATTTCCTAGCACAATCTGAAGTCATAAAGGAGAATTGACTTCCACTGTCTGTAAATATTCTTACTGGCTGATAGACTCCCTGTGCATCTTGAATTTGGACAACTGCGGTACCCAAAAGAACTTCTCCCTGCCCTGATACACTTCCTAATGAGAGACCGCTACCTTCCTGAGTCGAAGGGCTTGTTTCCTGTGCTTGAGTTGGATATAGCCATGAGTGATGACCTTCATTACAAATCAACATCGTCGTAGAGAGCTGCATTGGCTGGTATGATCTTTGCTTGAAAGGCAATTGTGACACCCCGACCAGTTCTTTAGTAGATTGATCTTCTCAGTAGGAGATGAATTTCTAAATTGCCTGCATTGATATAAAGTGTGTGACATGTTGCATACTGGACATAAAATGGGCTAAAAGGGGCTTTAACATCTGATTTCTGCTGGCTCGCGAAGTGCGATTCTGAGCTAAACCATGTAAATCCTCTTTCCTGCTGAGTAAGGAGTGCCTCGCTTGATTGAAGGAGCGCAAAGCAGGAGCTTGGATATCTAGAGATTTCCATTCAGACTTAATAAAATTAACTACATCTGAATATGTAGAGAATTCCACCTCATAAAATTTCTTTTCAAACGAGATCCTGGATGAAGAATCTAAACAACGAAGAACCAAATAAGAGAGAAGGAAATCTCCTAAATTTGAGATACCTAAATGTTTAAATGAGTCAATGGCTTCAATTACAGAGGTTAGCAGGGATTTTAGTGAAGAAGAAGAAGGCATCTATCATTGTAAATATATACGTAGGCATCTTACAGCCGTAAATATACACATGAAATTTAAATTAAAATATTATTCACACTTGTTTATAATAAATAAAAATATAATTTAAAAATCTAAATGTTACATGGTGGCCACAACAACAGTGATATAAAGTTTTTCACGAAATCATCACGATTCATCAAGAAATCGAATGGAGAAGTCACATGGTATTGCAGTCTGTAGATTGAAAGTTATCACAGACTATAACTGCGCCATTAGGGGGGGGGGGGGGGTCGAGCACCCCAGTAGTCGGGGCCTAAGATGTACTCGAAATATATTTTTTTAAACTGAGATATCAGATTTTTCAACTATAATCTAATAACTTATTATTTGTTGGCTGCATGAAATGGGCTTATAGGATTCAGAATCACAGAAACCATCAAAAATGGCATAATTCGACAAAGTTGCAGCCAAATGAATTTTTCATTTACCATTTTCAGCCCCCCATAAAGTTTATACGGTTCCGTATTTGGGCGGACTCTGCAGATCTCGAATATTATTACCAAGTTAAAACCGAAGTTTCAAGAAGGTGCTAATTTTGTTCTATATTTCCTTTAATTTTAAAGTTTTTCTGTTATTAAAACTAACACACAACTGCCGGAGCGAAGCCGGACACCCTAGCTAGTAATAATAATAAAACATTAAGAAATAGTTGAAAAAAGTAATGAGGAGTTGAGACGGTGGCGGAGGGTGGCCTTGACCCCTCATCTTGGGGAGGGTGACAGCCGGTCGGCTCCGTCAGCTACCTGCTGCAACTCTCCGCCCGCTCCCTTAGTTGCTAAAGCATGAAGGGGCATAAAAAAATCCTGATTTCCTCAACAGTCAAGGTTTTTCAGTCAAGGGTTACAGCTTGTTTGTTTCTACGGAGAGTTGCTTTTTTAAACAAATCATGAAGCTGAATCGGTATATACGACTCATAGTAAATTAAAACTTAATTTTAAAATGTTTGTCTCTTTAGCCTTGCCGGAAACCGAGAACGATTACTGTTCCTTCATGGAACTAAAGTTGGTAAACTAAAATATAATTAATTAAAGACTATCTTGTATCATATTTTTTTAAACCGTAAACTGATTGAAATAATTTGAGAACCACGTATTTACTTTCTAAATTACCTAAATTTTTGTATTGTTAAATAAAAGTTTTTAATTTTGATAATACGAGAATTCAAGCACAATACTTCATCGTGTCCGATTTTATAATTACCTATTTAGATGTTGAAAACTTCATTTAGTTACCATGGAAACAAATAATATCCATTAGGTTCAAAACACTTCGACAACTCTTTCCCATGAACAGAACGCCTTGGTCCAGGAACATAACAATGACCTGTCGTTAAAGGCGTACTTGCGCTTGCGTGGGCTTAACGTGTTTCTTGAGATGAAATATTTATTTTTTTCTCCTTTATATATTTACTCGATTTTTTTTTTCATATTTCATATTTAGCAATTCCTATTTTTAGGCATAATAAAAGGCAGTTCATTTCTGGATACAATGAAAATCAAAGGTACTTTATCAGAAAACAAAAAAGTTTCCTTCGCCATTTAAGCCTCCTCAGAACAATTTTATGATAATGAAACTTACCTGATTTTAAATAATATTTCCTTCTAAAAATAAATGTCGATTTTGATAAAAATTATTAACTATTAAATAAAGTGTCCTCTCCGTTTGACCAATTTTGATAAAAAATTTGCTGTCACATCGCGGGCATATAGTTTATAGTTTTTGAGAGAGTCTGTTCCATGTCGCGGGACTTGGTTATTTGGATTCAGGGGACCCCAAAACGTGTATTTTCGTCGGAAGCCCAAAATTTTCACGATCGCAATACTTTTCCATACTATATGTTTTATATATTGGTAAGTGAGAGTGAAAAAAAATAATATTCACTTATGTTGACGACCTCGTACAAATATAACTTTATAATTAGTTCCGAAGTGTTCCACTAGTGCACGAAAGTTAAGCCTTCAATAAGATACATGAAATAAGAACTACCAATGTTCAAGGTTCTCGTGTGTACCAGTGACATGATTTTATTTTATTATAAGTGCACGTTCCGTTAATGTGGACTTCTGCGACATCCATTCATTTAATTCTAGAAGAAACAATTTTAATGGAATGTTTATTTTTGTTTTTACGATTAAAGGCAATAGTTAATTGTTATAGGAAATAAACTTAATTATGCCCTCATTCATAACTGGTATTGATTAAGATGCGCATGTCAGCTGAGAGGCGGTTAGAGGGCTCATCGATCGGGGGAGTACAGTAGCAAGGATGGAGGCGAGGCGGCAGGAGAGTATCCCGTTGAGCCAGGCCGCGGGGGTGAGGCCCCCCGTGGACCCGGACGCCCTGGGGGAGGTGGACCCGAGCCTCTACCCCCAGCCGAAGGAGGCCACCCACAAGATCCGGGGCAAGTCGGATCTCATCGAGATGCTATGCGGCACCGTCGACCAGGAGCTCCTCACCGTCAAGACCTTCTACTTTTTCTTCTACTCGGCCTTCGGATCCCTCTTTCCCCTGATGGGGATCTACTTCAAGCAGATGGGTATGAACCCGGGGCAGTGCGGCTTCCTCATCGGGTCCAGGCCCTTCGTCGAGTTCCTTTCCGCTCCGTTCTGGGGCAGCCTTGCCGATAGGTAGGTTGACCCTCTTCTTTTACCCGATATTAGATCTATCCGACCTAAAAATTGGATAATCGTATACATCGGGCTATTCACGTATCCCACCACCTAGAAATAGTGGAAGAAATCGTTGAAGTTGGCCGATAACAAACTTTTGTGGAATTATTGAAGGAGGTTTGAACCGGAATTACTTTTCAAGTTTACTTTGCACTATATCATATTTCTCTATATTTCACAGAATTACTTAGGCACAATATAAAATGCTATAACATTGCATATTCCTTTTTTTAGAATTAAATGAAATAGCTTTTTATAGCTTATTACTAACCAAAGTAATAATCATAACATAACATAATCAGTAATAAAACAATTCTCGTAATTATTCCATATTCAGTTTTCATTTATTATCAATGCGTTAAATTATTAATTTTATAAAATTATTTAATTGAACTAAAAAATTGCCCTTTAGTAAAATTTCTAGTTTTGATATTGACTATCATTATAGAACTGCTTATCAATATATTTCCATTAATCAGGAAAGACTTCAAATGTTTTTAAATTTGCGAAAAATGTAGTGATTCTAATGTGAGGGTGTTATAAATATCTATTGTATCAATGGTTAGTATTTTAGGGGCACGTATTTGCAGCTGATCCATAAAATAACACTGCCACAATTTGTAACATTTAATATTGCTGCTGGTCATAGAATAAACGAGACTTAGTAATTAGAGAGTAAAGTAAATCTGTGCTGATATCCATTATTTTGGAAATAAAGGACATTGAAACTTGGAAAAAGTTTTCTCTCATAATAATCCGACAATTTAATTTGATTAATTATCTAGTTTTAACAGAATCACAATATATGAAAAACTTTTGACTTTTCAAGTGAGTTTAATCAATTTCAAAATAAAAAATAAATGAAAGTTGATAGATTTAAGCATCCAATAATTTTGAAATTCATTCATCTCAACACATCGGTAATTACAACAAAAAATGTGGGGATGTATGTCGGCACTGGGGGTCAGGAATCCGATTTGTTGCATTGATGAAAATTTTTTAATATATTAATATCTTAAAAGGAAATTAATCAGCTGGTTTTAAATATATACATTCAAATTCTAGCAGCATAATGACCTTAGGCACTAAGGCTCAAAGCAGAATGTCTGCCATAAAATTGACCAAAGACTTGAAGCTTCCCACCAAAGACTAGATTTGAGTCCCATAAAAAACTCTTGGGCTTATATCAATTAACATTTAACAAATCAAAACATAAAATCACAAATCTAGATTGTTAGAAAAATTATAGAAAATACTCCCGAAATGACTTCGAAGATGATCTAGACCTAACCAATGCCAAGGGACTTGAAATGGTATAAAAAAAAAAAAATATATATATATACAAAATATTTATTGTGTAATTATTTCTTAATTTAAATAAAATTAATTACAAAATTAATAAATTATTAAATAATATTTTTACGTATAAACACTTTGGCTGCATTTAAACTAAAGAATTTATATTTAAATATATAAAAATATATATTTATTAATTCATTACTAAATTCTTTGATACAATTTACCTAGTAGGGCAGTAGTCAAGTTTTATATATATACGTTTAAAAAATATAAAATAAAAATATTGGAAACATTTTTTGTATTGATTTTTACTTTCACTTACCTATTTATGAAATATATAGTAAGTGGAAGTATTGCGATCGTGAAAAATTTCGACTTCCGGTTTTCAACGGAAATACACGTTTTGGGGTCCCCTGAGTCCAATTAACCAAGTCCCGCGAAATGGTCTGTGTGTGTGTGTGTGTGTCTGTGTGTGTGTGTGTGTGTGAACAGACTAGCTCAAAAACTATAAACCGTGCGAGTCTGAGATTGGGTATTTAGTGTATGTATATGCCCGCGATGTGACAGCAAAAATTTCATCAAAATTGCTCAAAGGGAGGGGGTACTTTATTTAATAACTTTTTACATTTTTTTCGATTTTCTCAAAAACGGCTCTAACGATTTTGATTAAACTGAGTATTTGATCTATTAATATGCCCGAGATATGACTGTAAAAATTTCATCAAAATTGATCAACCGGAGGGGGGACTTTACTTAATAAATTTTGTATCATTTTCACGTGTTTTTTTTTATTTACTCAAAAACGGCTTTCACGATTTTGATCAAACTGGATATTTGATGTATGTATATGCCAAAGATGTGATAGCCAACATTTCATCAAAATTGATTAACCGGAGGGGGGACTTTACTTAATAAATTTTGTATCATTTTCACGTGTTTTTTTTATTTACTCAAAAACGGCTTTGAAGATTTTGATCAAACTGGGTATTTGATGTATTTATATGCCCGAGATATGATTGTTAAAATTTCATCAAAATTGATTAACCGTAGGGGGGACTTTACTTAATAAATTTTGTATCATTTTCACGTGTTTTTTTTATTTACTCAAAAACGGCTCTAACGATTTTGATTAAACTCAGTATTTGATCTATTTATATGCCCGAAATACGACTGCAAAAATTTCATTGAAATTGATCAACTGGAGGGGGGACTTTACTTAATAAATTTTGTATCATTTTCACGTGTTTTTTTTATTTACTCAACAACGGTTTTAACGATTTTGATCAAACTTGGCATTTGATGTATTTATATGCCAAAGATGTGATAACCAACATTTCGTCACAATTGATCAACCGGAGGGGGGACTTTACTTAATAAATTTTGTATCATTTTTACGTGTTTTTTTTATTTACTCAAAAACGGTTTTAACGATTTTGATCAAACTTGGTATTTGATGTATTTATATACCCGAGATATGATTGTAAAAATTTCATTAAAATTGATCTACGGGAGGGGGGACTTTACTTAATAAATTTTGTATCATTTTCACGGTTTTTTTTTATTTACTCAAAAACGGCTTTAACGATTAACAAAAATAAGATATGAATGTAGAAAAATGTGTGACTTTGGGAAATGATATTTAGCAAAACACGTCAATTTCTAATCTAAGTAAGTTGGTAAGTGAAAGTTGTGTGTTGCGCGCACGCACCAGATTTTTTTATTTTACAATTAGGCGGCGAATGAACTCTTGCTAGCCACTGTATTTAAATAATATATATACATACATTTTTAATTTAATGTAATCACGAAGCTTTGTGTTGTTTTTTTTCAATCTGTGATGTGAGATGTACATTAATACATATGCACTTTTCTATTTAAAAACAAATGTGTAAAAAAAAAAAACCTTTAACACATCGGCTGCTGCAAGTAGCTCTAGGCATTACGGGTTTAGATGAATAGGTTTTGGACCAGTGAGGGAGGAGGAATTTCGAAAATTTATATCGAAATTAATGGATATGTGTAATGGTAACTCGCGTTTTAACAGCTTGACTATGTGTTGATCCTGCTTTCCGTTCCTTTGATATCCATTGCTAGCCTTATCCGATTTTTAAAATGTTTTACGAATCATTACTACCGCAGCATGTAAATGATTTTGCAAAAATATAATGGGTGAAAATTGTCAATACGTGAAAAAACTCAAAATCGCGTCTTCTTCTTTTTTTTAGTATGACCAGTTATGTATTGGAAGAGCAGCGTACTGCCATATCCGTCTCACGACAAAAAAATTGAATCATAGTTTCCATAACCAATTGCAAAATTAAAAAAAAAAATCTTTTTACTTTGTGAAGAATACTTTGGCTGTAAGATATAAACAAATAATATTTTAATTGAAAATAATGCTAGATAAATAATTATGTATATATAAATACTAAGTAAGTTTAAGAAATAAAACCTACAAAATATTTTAAAAAGAGTTCATAAGAATAATTTAGAACAATATAAAGTTATGGGAAGTTTCGGATATAGTCTCTAGTTAAAATGTGGCATAAAATTTACAGGAATCATCTGATTAAACTTCCTCTTAAACTACCTGTTTCATTTATTTTAATCTGCCTGTCAATACTGAGACTTGATATTAAAAAAAAATAATTAAAACTAATTCCCTTATTGTTCCAGATGTACTTATTATGAAGAAAACAAAAACAACTGTTTTGAAACGTGTAAGCTAAAGCATTGATATATTTCTGACAGGTATCAGAAGGGCAAACAGCTACTGCTGCTGTCGCTGCTATGCTGGATAGTCTTTACCCTGCCTTTGGGATTCATCCAGCCGCCAGCCAAGTCCTGCTTGGCCCGCAACGGCACCCATTACTACTTGGACTCGCCGACTTTGCACGACTTGCGGAAGCGAGAGGCCTATACCTACCTCGAAGACGAAAATCCCCTAATTAGAGAAAAGAGGACGACCAGGATCCGGGGTGCTGAGCCGGGCATGTCCCCGGTTGATTTGAAGGATGTCCGTGCTGTAAATTACAACGAGAAGTTGCACAGCAGTTGGGTCAAACCGCTCTTCAGTTCTATTATTTATCGTACTCAGGTAAATATCTCTTAGATGTAATTACTTTTCTTTATGTTCAATGGAAGATTAATGAAGGAAATTAACAAAAGTTTCCTATTTTCCCAAAGAGAGACAGGGAATAAAATCCTAACTTCCAAGAAATTTTATCACTCTCTTCCAAAAAACGTTGTCTATCGAATTGTTATTGAATTGTTTAATTACAATCACACTGCCTGTCCCATGTTTCTACTTAAAAGTTCCTTCCACATTAAAGTCAACAAGATTATGTTTTTCCCTATTATTCATAACTCCCTCAAAATTTCATGACCCCCCAAAAAAGGCCAGCCTCAAAGTTTGCCTTAGGACTCCTTCCACCATGCGATCCTCATTTTACAAGGCTCTCCTGCTTTTTAAAAATTGAGCATAATAATCTTACCAATTTTGAAATTCAAGAGTTGCTTTAAGGAACGAAATGCACTCTATAATATTAATATATGAGACTAATATCCTCCAATGATTAGATTATGGATCTCACTGGCTTTTAATAAGATCAAATTACCCTTATAAAAGTTAATGTATATCCTCCCCTGATTGTTTTCATGCTGTTTATTGAAATATTAATTCCACAGTACAATTGTAATAATCTAAGTTTGTTAATTACTTAATTAAGTTTTTATTATATTTTTCTCTTAATATAAATAACTTACTATTATTAATATTTATGAATTATAACTTATTATTTTAGGATATACAAAAAGCCTTCTTACTGTTGTTATTGTTGGTCATCATTGGAGAGTTCTTTAGTGCTCCAGCAATCACCTTAGCAGACAGTGCTGTCATTACCCTTCTTGGTGAAGATGCTGACCAATACGGCAACCAGAGAATGTTCGGATCCCTTGGATGGGGCTTAGCCATGTTTTTTGTGGGAATAGCTCTTGACCATTCAGTAGCATTTCCAGATCATCCATGTGTTCCAGATGCTAAAGAAAAGAATTATACTATTTGTTTTGCTACTTTTTCTGTTCTTATGGGTGCTGCACTGATCACAGCCACCCAAATCAATTTCAAGTATGATCCTATAGAAGAACCAGTGGTTATTGAAAAGGTAATGGATCCCGAACAAACCAGAGAGGATTATCTGCAGAAGCAGTTAGCACAGCAATTAAACTTGCCAGCCCTTGCAGATACCTCTGCACCTGCTCAAACTCAGCCCAATGTTGGAAAGGTACATTATATATATAATCTTGAATTTGATTGATTTCTACGTACATTATGTTATTTATAAATTAAAATTTTTTGATTTTAAAAATTTATATTCATCAAATTATCACATTTTTGTGATTTTTAATAATCTAATATTTATTTATATTTAAAATATTTAATCCTAATATTTTTATTAATTAATTTTGTGTTATTTTTCCAGTCACAAATGTTTGCTCAGACAATGAGGGAGATACCAGAATGGGTTACGGTCCTAAAGCACTTTGCCAATCTCAAGTGTGGGTCATTCCTTTTTGTGGCTTGGTTTATGGGTTTTGGAATAGGACTCATCTTCACATTTCTCTTCTGGCACCTACAAGATTTCGGTGGCACACCAACTCTATTCGGAGTAGCTTCAGTGATAAATCATATATCTGAGATATTTGCCTATTTCTTTAGTTTCCGGCTCATCTCACAGATGGGACATGTCAAGGTAATGTAGACAGAGACCTTGTTCTAAATCCCAAATAGTAATTAACTGATAAAAAAAAAAAAAAAAAAAAAAAAAACTGGTCTCAATTGAAATAATATTTTTGTAATTCATCAACTTTTGGTAGATATTTACTAAGGAACGTAAAATTATTTTATTATTTATTTCAGGTGCTTTGTTTGGGTCTTGTAGGAAATATTTTGAGATTTCTTTATATATCTTATCTTACCAATCCTTGGTGGGTTCTTCCTTTTGAATTCATGCAAGGTAATAAACTGGTCTTAGCTTAAAATTTTGCTCAGAAATTTGAATTAGTTTGCAAAATTAACAGTAACACTCAATTTACATTGTAGGAATAACCCATGCTGCTGTCTGGGCTGCATGCTGTTCTTATATAGCTCATAATACTCCTCAACACCTCAGAAGTTCAGCTCAAGGAGTTCTTCAAGGACTTCACCATGGATTAGGACGTGGCTGTGGTGCTGTATTTGGTGGCATTTTTGTGACATATTTTGGTAAGTGATTTTATTTAAAAACAATACACACTATATATTTAAAAAAATAAGTGTTATTATAAACGACGGTACAACAAAACATGTTGTTTTTTCTATGTTAATGGAAATAATTATTCATTTTTAGTATTAATTATAGTATTTATTAATAAATTAATTCAAAATCATATGAGTTTTTTTATTAATTCAAAATACTGTTCCTTTTTAATATCCATTTGAGTAAATATATTTTTTAAATTACATGTTCCATAAGTCCATCTAAAACTGCCTACAATTTATTTTTTAGTCTATATCTCTTTATTATTTTTTTTCAGTTAATGTTTACCCAATGAAATTTTTATTTTTTATTTTAAGGATCAACTGCAACATTTAGAGGCTATGGTCTCTTCTGCGGTGTGATCTTGGGAGCATTTGTCTTTATTAATTTCTACCGAAAAGATACTGGTTTTGTGTCAGATATTCCAGTTACAGAAGATCCACATCAAGTAAGTTTAAAAATTTAATTTCCAATAAAAATCTGTAAGGTTTGAGATTTCTTCTTTATACTATTAAAACATCTATTCATTTTAATTTTGCAGTTTATATAATCTTTAGGGATGGAGGAAGTTATTTGATTAAAGTGTATATTTTATAATCTGATAGTTATGTATGAAATTTTATTTGTATTTAAATTAATTGGTAAGAAATAATTCCTCAAAGTAAGACAAATTTAAATACAAATGAAATTTTGAACACATCAGTTTATTAAATATAAACTTTAATTTAATGACTAAATTAAATGATGACTTAATTATTTGTAATGACTTGATTAGTTTGTAAAAATGTAACAAAGGGGGAAGGAGCCTTATCAAAGCTGAGCATGTTAGAGCATGACCTGCTTCAGTATTCTTAAGCTGAGCAGTAGCTTCAGTTCGAACCCGCTCCGGGCAGATTGACTTTTATGTGGTAGACCCACAGAATAATCTGAACCATGTGACTCTTCCCCGAGCCAGTTCTCTCTTTCCTGTGTATGTCCCTCTTCTTAAATCCCTTTTTGATTCAACCCAAGTCTTCCTCCTTCCAATTGTTCCTCACTTATTGCTCTTCTCACGTTCTTCTCAGACATTTTTGTAACATACCTGAATCAACTAGGCGAATATTTCTTGATGAGCTCTGCAGCTGATCTGATGTCACTCAAATTTGGTTCCTTTCAGGCTGTTATTGAAGAATAAACATCTAGCATCAACCTTTCAATCAAACATGAGGAAATATAATTTTATTTTGAACTTACTAAATTTACTTAGAGTCATAAAAGATTTACATAAAATACACATGAATAAAAGTGTAATGTTCCTTACATTATAGTATAAGTATTATTCAGAAAATAACTAGTATTTAACTAACAATAGTTTCCTACTCAAATTTTACTTTAATTACCTCGAACTATTTAAAAATATTAACAAAATTCTGGTTTAGGTGGCTGAAGAAACAGCACACTTAGCCCCTCATGGCGTGCCTAGCAATCCTATCCCTAGAGCTTTATCTAGTACACGGTTGCATGAGCTAGCAACCAATGAGCCTGGATATGGTGCTACCTACAACACCACTGGAGGCAACCTTGATATTCCTGGCCACTATCAACCCCAACCGCAACCTCAGCCAGTACCAAGTAATATGATCTTGAATTTGATACATTAGTGTTAGTCTATCTGATTTCCTCATTCCGAATTTTTGAAGTATTTTTTTTATACACCAAGCAATGTGCATTAAAATAAAAGTTTCTTTAGTTTAAATTTAATATTTATTGGTATCTAAAATTATAATGATTATTTAGGTAATCCGTCGAATCCATTTCTAACGGGAGTGACAGGTGGAAACTACAACTATCAACAGACAAATTATCAGCAGCAGTATGCTCCTAATGGTGATCCTTCAATGAGACATCAATACCAGGTAATATTTGATGTTAAGGGGATATTATCGCCCAGTAACAGCTTTATTTATGATAAGTTTTGCTCTGATTTCCCTAAATATTTATCTTAGTGTCGAAAGCACATGAATATTATATGAATAATTGCCAATAACTATTTCTATGGATAATAATTCAAAACTCAAGTTTAAGAGATTAAAGTAGATTTTATGGTTGGAATTCCAATGACTTTTCTCTATAGATAGAATCAGAGTATCACACTAAGTCAAATCACTATTCAACTGTTTGTTGTGGAGAGGCTTTGAAATAAAAAAAATATATTTCATGTCTCCATAGACATTATTTTTTTTCATGAGATAAAAAAACATTTTTGTTTAATTAGCGTCACTTTATGCCATCTAGGCGAATCAGATGCTGCTGCAGTACTTAATTTTGCCTTTTCAGTTATAATTAGGATAGGGATCTTCAACAAGTACCTGATATTGTACAGTCTCAGGACCTACATTAATTAAACAAACAAAAACATGAAAATTTGAATATAAAAAAAAAAGTTCAATATTTTTTAATCATTTTGGCATAATTAAAGCTACTTGAGCCTTACTTTTGACATTTTAAAAAATGGTTGGAAATGAAATGGACTTACTTAAGTACTTACGTAGAGTTGCAGGAAAAACGAGGAGAGACCGAGTAAGAAATGAAATGATTAGAGCGGAGCTAAATATTCCTGCATTGAAAACAATCCTAGAGAAACGACAGCTAAAATGGTTTGGCAATATTTGTCGAATGAGAGAGAACCGGGAACCCAGAAAGGTGATGGAAGCTCGACCCACTGACAAGAGGCCACGCGAAAGGCCTAGGATTCAATATGATGAATATATCCAAAGGATTGGAGGAAAAACTTTCCAGGAACTGAAGAGGCTGTGCAGGGACCATGAAGCCTGGCAGCGTTGGATCGAGGCCCCTCCACGCTGGTAATGGCACAAAGAAGGAAGATAAAGAAGAAGAAGGAGAAGGAAATGATCAGGTGCAATAATCAAAATAACATAATGACAAAATAATAACAAAACATAAAAAAAAGTGTATTCTCACTTTTCCTTACAAAATTAACCTATTTAAAATTGATAAAAATAAAATAAAAGTATTTTCATTTGGATCTCTATTCCCAAAATGACTTTCTTCCTGTTGCCAAATAATATTCTAATCCATGATTTGAAGTCCAATGATTGACAAAATGTTTTTTTAGCAAACAATCTATATCATGAAGCTTTAATGGGATTATGTTTATGGATGGATTATGTGGGAATTTATGACACAGCTGAAAATATATTTTTCCTTTTTAATTTTTTTGGATTTAGCAAGTTTTGATTCTAAATGCCTCATATGAATTTATTAATATTCATAAATAATTAGAGCATTTATTTAAAAAATAGATATTAGGCTACCTTGCGATAAATAATTACAATAAAAAAACTTAAAGTACATATTTAATTTTATTTTTTGTAATAACATTGATACTTCCTTAGGATTGTAACAATGTATGATAATTATTTTTCCGAATGATTACTAAAAAAAAATTTCAGGGGCAGAAAGAAGGATATGGAGGAGGAGGCACAACCGTCACATCAATGTACACCCAACAACCCCAATCAGAACAAAGAAGCTATAACTGGTAGTTTTTTACTAATTAAGGGCCCTTATAGTTAATAAAATGCGTGTGTCATTTTGAAGCTTTGATATGCTTACATTACCCTGGAATGGTATGAAAAATGTAAGTGGAAAAAATCTTAAAATGACAAGACTGATATTCATTTTCATTTTTTAGGTTGTAACACTTAATTTATAAATATAAATCACACATAGATCAAAGCAGAATTAAACATACTGGAAAATATATTTTATCGATCTGTTTGGATTCTATGAATGAAGATTACTGATTGCATAGATTTAACTTAACATAGGTTTTAAAAAAAAAAACAATGTACTGAAAGAAAGAAGTTGTGGATAATTTGTTTTGATCTAACAGTGCTGTTTTTAAATCTAAAACTTTCTAATAATTTTTTAAGTTGATTTTCTCTGAATTTAAACATTTTCGATGAAATGGTTTACCCCATTCTATTCTCACTACAAATGATATTGTAAAATCTTTACTTGTTCATGGTTGCACTTATCCGTAAATTGACAACTTATAGAAGTCCAAGATCCATAGATCCTAAAAACGATGCAAAGAATTATCACTGTATTCATATCACCTTAGCCTAGCTTAATACCACAAAATATTCAAGTACAAAGTTTGATATTTGACATTTTTTTCAAACATTTCCGCACTAACTATTAAGGTTTAAGTAAAGCTTATAAAAAAATAGCTCTCTAATGGTTATACTAAAAGTTCTAAGAGCTACAAATGTATTTACTTTTCATTGATATATTTTACAAACTGAAGTGAAGTAAAACCTCATTTATCCCATATTCATACATAGAAATGAACTGTAAAGAGAAGCAGGAAAGACATTTAAGTGTGGCCCCGATGATTGCAAGAAAGTACTAGTGGCATTCCTTAATCCCTTAAATGCCTCATATATTGGAAACAAAAGATAGTGGACCAATTCTTTGAAATAAGATGATATAAAAAGTTATTGTATGATTTTTTTTTCTCACATAAATTAAACAAATCTGTCTAATTTTTTACGTATTAAGATGCTATTTTAATCATAATAAATTCAAATTTGCTAATCTGAAGATTTTTTTTTTTTTTTTTTTTTTTTATCACTCATATTTTTGGATTCTCTAGATTTTGATTACCTGGATTGTCTTCAGTCCCAGTTAGTATGGATAAGTGAGGTTGTACTGTATAAAGCAATTAAATATTTTTTTAAATTATATTATATAAAATATAATGTTATATAAATTTTTATTATATAAAACTATTATTATATAATATCATAGTTATGTAAAACTATCGATAGCTTAACTATCGAGACTATCAATTGGTTTTTAACCTGTCGAAATGACCATCAAAGACCTCAAAACTTTTTTTAATGAGGGAAATTCCCAAGGTAATCACTCTAGTAAGGAGCCACCCCATGGTCAATATATCTGAATAGGGGGGGGGGGGACCCTCTCAGGTTTATTGAATATTCAGGAGGATTTCTACCCCTACTGTATAGTATCGTCAGCTTATTTCAAATCATATTGAAAATATCGATAGTGGAAATTATCGATAGTTATAATTGTTTCTTTAAGGTACACACATTTTATGTCCCTTCTTGGAAAGCTATTGGATAAATATGTTAATAAAATACTCATAAAATTTGCTTCTGCTTGTGAATGTATTTAAGAGTTTTAAATGATTTAGTTTAATACAATTTAATTATCAAAACTGACATTTCCATGTTTAAAAATGTTTATATTATTAAATGTGCCAAGGGTTTTAATATCCTCAAAATGATTGTAATCAAGCCAGACTTCTTCCATAGGGATTTATCACTTGAAAATTTTGATAATTATTTATTATTACATTATATTACCTATATAACCAGCGGAATTTTATCAATAATTGGATTCTTTTTGGAGAAAAGAATATTTTATCAATATCAACTTTATACTTTTTTTTTATTAACTTTCTTTCTATGTGGTCTACTTTGGAAAAAACATTCCCTGCCAATTTTGTCATTTGGTATTTTGCTTTGAAATTGATCAGTTGGATTTGTAAAGTTACATTTTTTTTTTTTTTTTTTTTGTATTATTGTAACTATACCATAAATATTTGCATGATTTAATTATTATGCAATCCCACATGACTGATCATCATGTTTAATATATCCGATACTTGACCCACTTTACGTTTTAATAAATTTTAATGAATAAAATTGTTGAGACCAATTTGATTACTTTTCCGTGAGACTTTCTTTAAATATTTTTTCCTGTTGCCATATTCATAGCTTAATATAAGCAATGTTTTTTACATTACTGCTTGGAATTGGACTAAAAAATTAATTAGACACGAAATATTAAGAAAAATAAGTTATCTTTTTTATTTATTCTCTCATGCCTTTAATTTATATTCAAATTTTAGTTTATTATTTCAGCATACTTCTTTCTTGTACTTATTGTAAACTTACTTTTAACTAAATACCTCTGTGACCATATCTTTGCGTCTTATTTGAAATAATCAAACCACAGTGAGAGAGTTTTTTCAATATTCATTCTCAGCAAAATTTCTCCTAATTTTTTTCTATTGTAATCCTTGGTATTATGTCCCAGATTGCTTCCAGACCTCTGAATAGTAGTATCGTTAGTAATACTTTCAAAAAGTTTTATTCAAATTTAGCTCTAGGTAAATCCTAATTTGTTGAATAACATTTTTTTTTTTGTGTATATATGCACTGAGTTATTAGTTACTATTTATATTGAGCAAACAGTACAATTAGCAATTTTTTAAATGGTAGATTAATTTATTTACACTTTATTTGGTTCGAAATTTAATCGTTAGATTAAATAACAAGCATTTTATAAAATTGATTACATTATTGTATATATTAATATTTCTATAATTTCTGTATTATAAACTTGAAATGATGTTATCTATAAGTGCCATACTACCCACTACATGTAGTAGACAATATAATTTAAATAAATAGAGTGGAGCCAATAATGGTGGTTATATTAGTCAGTGCGTTGACTAATTAAAAAAATTAAAATTAAAAAAAATATTATTTTATATTTATGTCAACAATATTTTTCACCTCTGAAAAATTTGAATATTGATAATATAATTATTAGATAATAATATTATTAGTGTCAACATTTTAATTTTTAAAATGACATAAGGTCTTCGTGCATTTTATAGGAACCTGAGCCTTGTAGTTTGATAACCTTGCACAATTTTTTTTATCTGGTATCCAGCTTTGTATAATATTTGTGTGCCTTTCCTCAAAATCGATCTGAAAAAAAATTATATGTGAAATATTACTGTGTAATATTAATGGATATGTGATGATCATACATATCAATATCATGTTGTTTCTTTATATATATTTTAGAAAATGTTTAGTTATATTGATCTGTTATATAGTATTTATTGATAAGTATTTTAAAATTATTTTAATATCTGTGATTAGCTGAAAATTGGATTCTCTTTTGTAAATCAATATTTTAAATTGTTAACGTAGATTTGTTTTTCATAAATAGAGGCAGGGATTTTTTTTATTAAAAGTTTGTTTCAACAACTTTTTGAAAGCCATTTCCCTAATTTTAGTTTAAGAAATTCTACATTTTGGTGCAATCATAACGAATAGAAGTAACAAGTGTAATCACTTAACTTGCCCCCTTGCCCAATTAGTGGTGGACAAATGAAACTGGAGCGCTGTTCCTATCTTGCATTTAATTGTGGAACTAAACTCATGTTTTCTCTGTTGTTTTTATTGTTTAAAACAATTTCAACTGTATAGTACGCTGTTTTTTTCTTTAACCTTTCATTTCAAGATGTATCATTATTGAGTAATTAGTTGTTGAAGAGGGTGTAAGGCAATAAGAAAAAAACAAACAAAAAACTTGTATTTCATCTATTTACTCATCTACTTGGGTCAATATATTTATAAGCTATTCTTTATTAATCTGAATCAACAAAAAAATACTACCTGTGTCACAATCTCTTTTCAAAGCATTTTATTATGTAGTTTTAACTAATTTAGCACATCCGGTAAGAAAATAGAGCGTACTAAAGGGATCTTTGAATCTCACCAATAATTTAGTGCTAAATTGTTTTCAACTATACCTTACTAAGGTCAAAACTTGACAAAAAGTACTTCTGTGATCTTTTAAGTTCTTATGAAAACCTATGTCAGTTTCAAAGCATTTGTTACGAAAACCAAGGAAGGTTGGCTTAAGACAAATATAATAGAAAGTTTTCCATGATCTATCAAGCTTTGTTAATAAATTAGAAATACATTACATACATTACATTATAATATTACAATATTAAGTATGATTATTCAATAAAGATAGCTTCAGATTAAGTATTAAAACAATTTTATTTCTGTTTAGTTAGTGGTTGTAATTTTAAGCCATCTGACCTGAATGAGTGAATAAATTTGTAAATTCATTTTGTATGGTGCAATGCTAGAGCGAAAACCTTTATTTTTATAAATGTACTAATTTTAAAGTTATATTAAAAATGGTCAGTTGGATTAAGTTTAAATAATTATGTCAGTTTAACCATAATAAATTAGAAATGAATTGAATAAAAATTTTTTAAACAGAAAATAATCGAATACTTAATTCATAGAAAGGGATCCAGTAAAATATCTTTTAGTAGATCCTGCTAAATCTAATTTATAATGGAACAAAGTCCTTATAGTTACAACACATCGAATCACATTAGTCAGTAATAAATGTGGCTGCTACTTCCTATTGCTGTATTACATAAATAAGTGCCTTTCATTAGAGAGGAAATGGTTTTTTCAATGATATTATAATATTAAAACATTTTATGGGAGGGAAAGTGTTTGTAAACCTGAGTCAACATCAAAATGTGGCTCCACCCTAATACTTTCGGTTATTGCTTGGGATGGGTGTTTTTTCTTTTAATAAATTGTCTTGCCCAGCTGATATGGACATTATTACCTATTCCTAAGTAAGTACAGGTATAGGTGACTGACCTTAGAATGTCAGTTTTAGAACTTTGAGTTATAGTCTTTGATTTCTGTTCATTATAATCTGAGAAGGGGAAAATCAAACCTTAAGCCAATACTTTTCAGCTAAAACTTTTTTTATATTGGTTTAGTTCATACAGTACTTTTATATTTTTGCTGCTTATTCCTTGCTTTTCGATTGCATACTTAATTACATGTATTAAGTGTTTTTTCTACATAAAAATCTTGTCTATTGTAATAATAATAGAATTTATTTATTTATTTATTTTTTGGTCAGGTTTAAGCTAAATGAAATTACATCAATATAAAAAACCCTCCTCTGCTCTCAGTTTCACTTTGACAAACCAAAAAAATGTGGCAGATTAGACCAAACCATCAAAAAATACTATTTTTGTAATATGATATCTAAATTTAAATAAATTAATCGCCAACTAATCAATGTTATTTTCATGCTGGACTTAAATAGGCTGAATTCAAATCCTATAATATGATATGCAATAAAGAGACAAATCACAGTTCACTATAGATTTAAGCACATATGGTTACTTAATTTTAGGATTTAAGGTGGCCTAAATGTAACATTGTATTATACATATATAATATAAGATATAGTAAATTCAATTTATAATTTTATGGTATCTATTAATTCAAATGGAAAACTAAAAGTAATTGCACTGTTGTACTTGAAATTATAGTTTAATTATACTCTTTACTATAGAAAACTTGGAATGTGAATTTCAATTTAATTTTATATTCTTACTTATTCCTTGTTCAAATGAAGGCTTTTTTATTTTTTTTTTTTTTTTTTTATATAGATGATATATGATTCAAGTATTAATATAAGTAATAAACCTACTTATTTGATGAAATAAATGCATTGTATTTTGCGGAATGGAAAAGAAGTTTATATCCTGTCCTAATCTCAAGCCAATCAACTAAGGAAATAACATTGCAGTGGCATTTATTAATGTTAGCTTTATGTTTATAGTCATAAAAATTAAATAACAGTATCACAGCATATTTTCGGTTGAGACAGAATTTATTTAATGAAAATGTGAGGGATATAAAGAGTATAAATTGTAAACCTTTCAAATATCTCTCAGTATATCTATACAATGGTATAAATTAAATTCTTCCATTCTTTTGTTCAGAATAATTAAATTAATTACATGGGAACTTTTTTATTGGGTTTTATTTTATTTTTGGTAGTTAGTGGAAATAATATAGAATAGTGATTGTATAAATGATAAATAAATTATTTGTGTCAATGATATACTATTTATTGAATGTTGTTATTCAGATAGTATAATAAATGTTGAAAGTTATTTTTTTTCTTTAATGTTTCAGTTTATGAAACCTTAGTATTAAATCCTGTATTGATAGTTTTTGCTTGGACATAAATGTTAATGTTTCTATGTTGACCCTGTAATTTTATTATGATAAAGAGCAGGAAGCCACTAGATCCATCGATTAGAAATTAAAACAACCAATATTGTTTAATGATTCATTATTTCGATTAAGTTATAACTTTTAAATAAGTTGGTCTAACTTGGTTTTTATTAAATAGTTTTACACTTTTTTTACCTCTTCCCTAACATATTTTCCTGGATTAATATAAAAAAATACTTCATAAATATAATAATTACAATACCCATCATCTAAAATAAAACTGGTCAAATAAAAAAAGAAAAAAAAAAGCAATTTTTCAGAAGAGCCAGTTAAAGTTTTTTTTTCTCCCTTCCTTTGATATCCATTGTCTGCTTTATCCAATTGTTAAAATTTTTCAGGAATAATCACGATCGCAATCTATAAGCGATATTACACAGTAGAGGAAAATTAAAAGATAATGAATGAATGGGATTTCTTTAATGAAGGAGTCTCTTCCATATATTTGTTGAATTTTATTTGAATATCCCAACGTTTCAAGCTGTTGGCCCATCCTCTGGGGTTATCTTATCTTTAAGATATTTTTTTCCCATTGCCAATTGTCATCGATGTAATTTGTTATTTATAGACATACATCTGTCCTTGTTCTTATTTTGCATTTATTCCATTGTCACATTATTTAAAACTTATGTTGCTTTGTCTTAAAAAGTGTGACAATGAAATAAATGTAAAATAAGAACAAGGACAGATGTATGTCTTTATATAACAAATTACATCGATGACAATTGGCAATGGGGAAAAAATAACTTAAAGATAAGATAACCCCAGAGGACAGGCCAACGACTTGAAACGTTGGGATATTCAAATAAAATTCAACAAATATATGGAAGAGACTCCTTCATTAAAGAAATCCCAAAAATGAACACTCTTCCTCACTATAGTGAAAAAAAGAACCAAGTAGATAATTAATGAAAAAAAGAAATGTTATTTTAAATTAGACCGGTCTTGCATTGGACGTGCAATATGATCTCTTATTCACAAAAGGATTTAGCTATTTATGTTATTATTTGATATTCAGTCCCTATTATGGAATTTTTTTTATTTAAAGTTTTTTTTTTTTATTAAAATAAAATATTGATGGATGACCTTATTTTGAAGCTAAGGCTGTCCTTTGATATAACTTACTAAGTTAAAAATAATAACCTAAATATAAATTAAAATATTTCTTTATATTTCTGTTGAAACATAATTACTTATAAATATGTTTGACTGGAGAAAAAAAATAAATAAAACTGAATGTTAAATAATGAAGATAACGTAGGTACCATAGCAAAATATTAATGAATAAGGACAGATCTAGAATTAATGAATTTTACTGATTTCACAATTATAAACCCTTTAGATTTAAAAGCCTTTTTTTAGCTATCATCATGTAGAAAAAAAATGTTTCGAATGTACTCATTTTGTACTTTATCATCCAGGAATAGAAGTCCTTTAAAAAAACGTGCGAAGAGTGCAACTCACAACTTTCACTTACCAACTTACTTTGATTAGAAATTGACGTGTTTTGTTAAGTGCCATTTCTCAAAGTCACATTTTTCCAAATATATTTACTTATTTTTGTTTGTATTAGCTCTTTAAAGTACACTAAATTTTTACTTTCACTTACCTATATATGAAATATATAGTAAGTGGAAGTATTGCGATCGTGAAAATTTTCGACTTCCGGTTTTCAACGGAAATACACGTTTTGGGACCCCCTGAGTCGAAATAACCAAGTCCCGCGAAATGGTCTGTGTGTGTGTGTGTCTGTGTGTGTGTGTGTGTGTGTGTATGTGAACAGACTAGCTCAAAAACTATAAACCGTGGGACCCTGAAATTAGGTATTTAGTGTAGGTATATGCCCGCGATGTGACAGCAAAAATATCATCAAAATTGCTCAAAAGGAGGGGGTACTTTATTTAATAACTTTTTACGTTTTTTTCGATTTTCTCAAAAACGGCTCTAACGATTTTGATTAAACTGAGTATTTGATCGATTTATATGCCCGAAATATGACTGTAAAAATTTCATTAAAATTGATTAACCGGAGGGGGGACTTTACTTAATAAATTTTGTATCATTTTCACGTGTTTTTTTATTTACTCAAAAACGGTTTTAACGATTTTGATCAAACTTGGTATTTGATGTATTTATATGCCCGAGATGTGACTGTAAAAATTTCATCAAAATTGATCTACGGGAGGGGGGACTTTACTTAATAAATTTTGTACCATTTTCACATGTTTTTTTTATTTACTTAAAAACAGTTTTAACGATTTTGATCAAACTTGGTATTTGATGTATTTATATGCCCGAGATATGACTGTAAAAATTTCATCAAAATTGATCTACGGGAGGGTGGACTTTACTTAATAAATTTTGTATCATTTTCACGGGTTTTTTTATTTACTCAAAAACGGCTTTAACGATTAACAAAAATAAGATATGAATGTAGAAAAATGTGTGACTTTGGGAAATGATAATTAGCAAAACACATCAATTTCTAATCTAAGTAAGTTGGTAAGTGAAAGTTGTGTGTTGCGCGCACGCACCAGATTTTTTTATTATTAAATAAAAGTTTTTACTTGTGATAATTCGGCAATGCAAGCATAATTCTTCAAGTTGTCTGATTTTATAATTCTCTATATAGTTGTTGACTTCATATAGTTACCATGAAACAAATAATTTCCATTAACTGAACAGAGCAACTTTAATTATAAACATCGTCTGTCATTAAAGGCGTACTGCGCACGCGTGGGTACAACATGTTTTATGAGTTGATGGAATATTTTTCTTTTTCTCCTGTTTGTGTTCACTTGATTTTTTTCTTAGGTACTTTATAGTAAAACAAAAAAGGCCCTCTTCTTCCCCCATTTAAGCCCCCTCAGAACATTTTAATAATAGTAAAGCTTACCTGATATTAAAGAAAACTGCGTCGGGTCATGAGTCGTGTTTTATGAGTTGACCGAATATTTTTCTTTTTTTTCTCCTGTATATGTTTACTTGATTTTCTCATATTTAGCCAGTTTTTACTTTTAGGCGTAACGAGAGAGTTAATTTCTCCATATAAAAAAAATAAAGGTACTTTATAGGAAAACAAAAAAGGCCCCTTCCCCATTAAATCCCGCTCAGAACATTTTAATAATAGTAAAGCTTACCTGATATTAAAGAAAACTTGATTCTCATTAAGCATGACGAGTTTAATCAAAACCATTAAAGTTATTTTTGAGAAAATCAAAAAAAAACTTATGAAATAAAGTGCCCCCTCGGTTTGATCAATTTTGATGAAATTTTTGGTGTCATATTGTGGGCATATATATAGATCAAATACCCAGTTTTATCAAAATCAATAAAGCTATTTTTGAGAAAATTGAAAAAAACATAAAAATAAATGGGAAAAATAGTTATAAAATAAAGTGCCCACTCCGTTTCAACATTCTTTATGAAATTCTTACTGTCATATCGCGGGCATATACATACACCAATCCTCAGTCTTAGGAAAATCTTTAGAGCCGTTTCTGAGAACATCGAAAAAGCTGTAAAAAGTTATGAAATAAAGTATCCCCTCCATTTGACAAATTTTTATAAAATTTTCACTGTCATATCGCGGGCATATACATACATCAAATCCTCAATCTTAGGAAAATCTTTAGAGCCGTTTTTGAGAACATCGAAAAAACTGTAAAAAGTTATGAAATAAAGTATCCCCTCTATTTGACCAATTTTTATGAAATTTTTGCTGTCACATCGATGGCATATAGATATACCAAATACCCAATTTCAGGTTTATAGTTTTTTAGCTAGTATGTTCACACACAAACAGACCATTTTGCGGGACTTGCTAATTTGGACTCAGGGGACGCGAAGATGGGTATTTCCGTTGAAAACCGGATGTCGAAATTTTTCACGATCGCAATACTTTCCCTTATTATAAATTTCATATATAAATAAATGAAAGTAAAAAACGTGTGAAAGTAAAAAGCGTGTGAGATCCCAACATTTTTTAAATTGTTTATTCTATCAAAAATTTATCCAGAACCTTAAGAGTTTATATTATGAGTATAATATATTATTTATAAATTCCTTTTCAATCTTTCCTATATAAAAGGACACTTATAATAAATAATTATTTATTAAAAACCATAGAAACATTTTATTCATGGATTATTTAATATTTTTATAGTTGATCCAAACAACAGAGGAAAACTTAATAATAAGCATAAAAAAAGTTAATAGCATATTACTTAATACATATTTTTAAACATCCAATTTACATTGCATAAAAATGGCAGAAGTAATGCATGCAAACTTTGTACACATCAGATTAAACATTCACTACAATAATTATTATTCCAGGTAAAAAAACTCTGATGTCATCTGTTTCATAAATTACATTTCATGTTAAAAAAAAAATTAAAAAAAAAAACATCATAAACATTATCTATAGAGCCTCTACTCTTCTTGTCCATGGTGTTCTAACATGAATGGCACAATGGTGAATAATAAAAAGGTATGATTTGCGCTTATGTCTAATAGGGCGAGAGTTTATAATTCAAATTATAAACTCCTCCTTTGAAGCAATTTTTGTCTATTATTATTATCACAATGAATGGAACTCAGAAGAATGACACAGTATTTCTTTTTTTTTTTTTTTTTTTTTTTGGAAGTTATGAAATAATGGAAGGAAACCTGCCTTTATTATCACTATTTACAACATCCAAAAAAGACTAGTTTTCTTTTTGGGGGTTAATTCAACTCCTCTGCACATGTTTGGCAAAATCTAAGTTAACAGTTTAGAAAATAACTCATTTTCCCTACAGTTTGAAAAATTTGAAAGCTAAGGGTGAGGTGGTGTCTGTAAGACCCCAATAGCTCGTTAGAAAATTAACGGCGTATGATAATGAACTGGGAAAACTGTCAAGCATGAATCATGATTTGGCAGGAAATACCTAAAATCTTTGTGCCAATAAAACTAGGAATTATTGATTCCTGGATCTTTTAGTAAGGGGTCTTACTGCCACACCTCACCAGGTTAAAAGTTAAAATCTTGAACTCTCTTCAACTAAAATATTAGGAATTCCTCAGATAAAAATATTACTTTCTTTCTTCCTTACATCTTCATCAGTCTGCGACTGTACTACTCTTCATGTAGTATATTCTTTCCACCAGTATTGCTCGAGCACATGGTGTCATTACATTTAAATCTGATCATTTACGAGTCTAGACTTAAATTACTCTTCTTTATTAGTGCTTAGACACTCTATTTTAATTTTCTAACCCTTCATAAATCATTTTCAAAATTTCACTCCCTCGAAAAAAAGTTAAAACTAGATGAAAAATAAGAACCCTTTGATTTTTCATCTTTCTTTTCTTCTATTTTCTCAGTTGACACCTTAACCAGCCATTCTTTTTCACTTTTTCCTTTGTTCAACCACATATCTAAAAAAAACAAAAGCATCAACAAAAATTATTAATCATTGTTATTAGCCAAAACATAATTTTTAATGCAATAAGTACTATAATATATATATATATATATATATATATATATATATATATATATATATATATATATATATATATGTGTGTGTGTGTATAAGATGTTAAGATATATTAAAGAATATAATATATTAAAAAGGTATTATATCTTTTATTCCGTAACCAAATTAGCAATATGTGAACATGCATTAAATTGAAATCCTTGATTGGGTCCCTTGATTCTTTTCTCCCACAAAGATATCTTAGATCTTACTGGCCTTCTTCCTCAGGTTTAATCTTAAGGAAATATCTGAACCATCTTAGCTTGTAGAGAAACCACTATAACACCCACCTTTTGAGGCGATTTGAAATCAGATTAATGGTACAGGTGCTTGATAACTCTCTGTCCTCCTCAGCCACTCCAAGGCTTGTATCTATTTTATATATAGATCAATATATATTCCAAAACTGTGATTTATGAGATTGCAGTTGGAAATAGGGAGGGAAAATTTTTTAATTTTAAATTTATAAATAAGATAACGGGATAAAATCAAATTAGATTACCACTCAAATTCTTAAGGGATTCTTCTTCTCCACCATATTCATACGGAAGTATGTCCAGTGGAAAATGATCACTTAACACTGATTTTCCCTCTGAGTAAATAAAAACCTGCAAAAAGAAGATAAAAAATATACATAAAGATTGTTTGTATAATAGACAATCATGAGTAGTTAAGTAATATAATACAGAGTATATTTTTATTACCCTCTGAGCAATCTTTTTCTTTAGTAGTGGCTTAATAAAGTTATTTATTGTTTTCTCAATAAATCGAGGAGCGTTTATTACAACAATCCCTTTAATTCTCGCATTTAAAACTGTCTGAAAAAGAAAAACAAAGGAATCAATGATGTATATAGTTTACTTTACTTTTCATAAAACTTTTTATGAATCAATCTATTAATTAAAAAAAAAAATGTCTTTATTGGCTTAAAAGGAGTAAAAAAGTAACTGCAGAGAAAAACACAATTTTCTTAGAATTATTGTAACAATATATATTACATGATAATTTTTTTAAAATTAATAATGTACACTACTACATTTACAGGTTGATTTACCTAGTATTTTTCTAAAATAATCAATTTTAATATTATTATTCAGGGGTGACAATAACTGGTCATTTTTTTTCAATGTATTCTATTATTGACACCCCATGTCAATAACTAAATTTTGATTTTTTTTTTAAATATTGATGGCTCTGTTTTAATTTTGATAGTTTAATCTTCCTGATAAATCTGTAATGTTTTTTTAACTTTAATTCTAGCGTAACTAGTTATTGACATGGGGTGTCAATTACTAGTTTTTGGGTTCAATGACTAGTTATTGACACTGTCAGTTCTTACTAGTAAATTTATTTTTTTTTGTGTGTGGCCAGAAGGATTTAGAGGATGCCTCGAAGGCCATAAAGGATGGCTTTTCTATTAAATCACGATTCAAAAGATTTAGGGTTCCTCGGGTAACTTCAGATTAAGTGATAAATTTGTAAAATCGTCGTTTGGACCACGGCCGATGCTTTCAGATAAAGACGAGCTTACACTAGCTGCATGGGTAGAAAAATGTGCAAAGAGGAATTCCAACAATTCACAATTAGTAAAAGAAGTTATTGAATTAAAAAATACGAGCACACCCTTTAAAGATAATTGTCCTGGTGATGTCTGGTATAAGGCTTTTTTATGAAGGCACCCCTCTACAGCAGAGAGGACTTCCTAGGGTGTACCAGGCTGGTACCAACGCTTTGTGTATCTGAAGCCAATGTTAGGAAGTGGTTCAGTGCTTAACGTCCAACACATTTTAGATGATGAGGGTTAATTTATAAATGCTTCATCCTGAAGCAGTTTCATCCTACAATAAGGAATTTGCAATAAGGTTTACCACAAAAAGTGTTTAAAAGGATATGACCATTTCCCTGAAAGTGATGAGTCTTATGAATTTGTTTGTCCTGCGTGTTACATCGTGGAGTCTGATCCATATATAAATGATGATGAAGATATGAATGAGGATGTAAATTAATTAATCCATGTAAATTAATTATTTTATTTTACGTTATATATACCTACCGAAATTTATAATATATTTGTTTGTGTTTAAGTAGTTTCATTTATAATGTTAAATAAAGAGGTTGAATATTTTAATTGCTTTTTTTATTACACTAGCATTCCCCGTCGCTGCTTCGCCCGCGAGCCTTAAAAATCTATTCTGTGACCATTATCTTGGTATTGATCTAATATAATATGTTAACTGATGTTAAGGAGATTTAGTAGAATTTGAGCTTCCGGTAGGTGGAATGTTGGAGGGGGAAGCTGCCGGCTCGGTAGAAGAGACGGAGACGCGCGATGGAGAGAGTTCACTAAAACCGCCGAAACAAAAAATGACTTACTCGTCGTGAACGCTTCATTTTTCGGCTGTAAAACATGGTTTTCGACGCCCAATAGGGCCTTTTGAGTTAAACTCGTCGTATCATATTCTTTAAAATGAGTCCTAATTAGATATATTTTCTCGAAGTTCGAAAATAGATGTCCGTTTACATTTTAGATATTCTTAGGGGTTACATTTTTGATATTCCTTTCTTAGTGGTTACCTACATCGCTTTTAAAATCTAAATTCCGAAGTTTCTAATCATAAGTGGTTTTTGCTCTGCGTTGATTCTGTCAGTCAGGACAAAGCCTCTTATACATATGGAGAAGTATATATATTTATATATATGTATATGTAGTAGTATATATATATATGGAGAAGTATATATATATGGAGAAGAGATCGAAATAAACACGCACCATCCCCAATCATGGGAATCACAGTGTGCATAATTTGATTACCACTAATATTTAAATAATCAGTAGCCATATTTTATGTGAATGTCTATTTTAATACCTACTATTGTAACGTTAAATCGATATTCAAATAAAAAACATATGGTTTAAAATCTCAACAATAGATTTCCGTTAGAGTTAAACGACAATTTCGCCATTTAAGCCCCTTAGAGGTTACATTTTTGAAACTCCTTTCTTAGTGGCTACCTACATCGCGTTTAAAGTCTAAATTCCGAACTTCAAGTTTCTATCATTAGCAGTTTTTGCTCTGCGTTGATTCTGTCAGTCAGGACAAAGCCTCTTATATATATAGAGATTAAAGTTTAATATGTGTAAGTGGTGTTATTTCTTTATAATGTTATTCAATAAAACTTTAAAAAATAACAAAAGTTATGGGGACAGGGGGTGTCAATAACTGTGACGCCAATAACCCATCCACAGGGTGTCAATAACTACTTTTTGAACTTTTTTCCATAAATATTGCCATATGGTAAAACTATTGAACTTTTGACCCAAAAAAACATCTTGAGTCTTTATAAGGATAAATAAAGAAGAGCTATAGGAATTTTCAATTTGATCCATTCATAAAAAGTATTTTTTTTTAAATTTCACCACAGAAATTTAGTCTTAAGGGTGTCAATAACTGTCTGGTTTACCCTACTTATCTATATAGAAAAATAAAATAAAGTTCATTAAATCTATATTCATAAATACTAATACAATAGAAAATTAGAAGAGTAAATTTATCTCTGTAATGTTTTCAATATAAAAATATAATATCTATCCCCAATATCCTCCGTCTGTATCCAGCCCTGGTATATATATTTTTTAAAACAAACAGCTACTCTGCACTGTAATTTCCATTAAAAAAAAAAAAAAAAAAAAAAAAAAAAAATCCTATACCACTACAATCTATGAAGGGTTTTTGGCGCAGTACTGTGTAGGAAACATTGTTTCTTGGTCAGTAGTCATGCAAAGGGGTGATTTGACCATGATCATGCTCAGGATGAACAATCAGGGTTTTTTCCCCTTACTTTTTCAATTTAAGAGTACCCACATTTTAGAGGCTGGGTTTGCCCCATGAGGTTCTCTCGGCCCCTGAGACGATCTGTGAAAGAATAATAAAGATATCCTATGCCAAGTCAGATTCGAACTCAAGACCTTGAGCACAGCAACTCAATGCCTTACCAATTAGCTATGCCGCTCCTTATAATTTCAATAACCTATGATAGTTTTGAAAACATCTATGATAGATATTAGTTTTGGAATTCAATCAACAACCTATATGCTTTTCTTAGTAATCGATTGTTGGAGGTGTTTTTCATGAAAATATTTATTTATTTTAACTAAAAGAAACTAGAATAAAGTCCAAACACACCTGAATATATTCCAACACATTTTTAATCACACTTGGCATTAGAGCCCTAAAAACGTGGCCCATGGTGACATTCTGAGCATCAAAAATGATCCACTCTTTATTGAAAACTCCTTCTTCCCTTCCTCTTAATTCAATAAGAAGGAATAATCTTAAGATTGCTGTCAATAGATCATACTTTTTCGGGTCTATGCTAGTTGCAGACATCATTGTTACACGCGATCCTTCTGGTGTTGGTTTTGGAAGAGTAGCTATTAATCTGAAAAAAAAAAAAAAAATCAATCCTGCAAGAACCAATGAAAGGCATACTGATATTCATGGTTAGTTTGGGGTAGAGGGGGAGGAAATTAGATTGTAAACCTACCAGGTATGCAAAATATGAAACCAGAATTTGCCAATGATAGGAGGTAACAATCAATAACACCTTTCAAATAATCCGTCCTAATATCTGCTTTTGTTTACATTTGATGAAGAGTTCCAACTTATACCAACATCAGTTTCATTCTACAACCGTGTGTTTAGTGGCATTGAACATGTCAACTTTTGTGCCAACAAATTACGATTTGTGGGCAGCATTGAATTTCTGTTTCCATCTGTAAAAAACTGCCACAGAATCACATAGGATGCTCGTAGAAGCTTACGGGGAGCATGCCCTAGTCAAATCTCAATGAAAACAAAAGTGCTATCAGGTGAAAGGCAACACATGGGTGTGAGATGGGGGTTGTGACCCTCCCCAAATATTTTGCTAAATCTACCCCTGATTGCTTGCTCACTAATTTGCCTCTCCAAATATGTATGTATATATGTATATAAACCATTTCTTTCACACTAAATACTATTTTTTTCATATTAATTAATATAATGAAATAAATTTCAGGCAAAGGAACATTTGTCAGTTAAACTCAAAAGGTTAATAACCACTACACAAACCATCCTCATGTTCTTCTAGCAAAGGAACCAAAGGGTATCTATGCAGGCTGGATGCATTTATGTCGAAACATAATAAGTAAATGGAAAAATTAGAAGTGAAGCTTATTCATCATTGATAAATTTATTAATATAAATTACAGTTGGAAATAACTCAGAGATTCAAGATAAGAAAGGAAATTAAACTAACATTGTATCAGCGGTGTTTAAAATTGAATCATCGAGGGGATCTTCCTTGCTAAATAAAATTGGGTACTTGGATCTACTGTAGTAATACGCCTTCAATTTTTGCTTGCCCAGTTCCAGATTTCCTTTACAACCAACAAGTATTACCTCATAGAATGAGTCCGGTTCTGTAAGAAAAAAATAATATGAATATATATATTTTTAAATAAACATTAAATCTATAAGTGTTTGTGTTTAAATGAATGCATAATATTTATGTGGGCTCCTGGAATCATAAAGAGAGCTTAAATTGTTTTTGTTCAAATTTAAAATCTTTTTTTTTTTAATTGTTATTAAGAATATAATTTTAGCCTTAGGATGGCCAAGGGAGGGGGGGGGGGGATCCCTGGAGTTCTGAAGATTTTTAAATGCCGAAATTTCCCCAAATATGGTCCTTAAAAATTTCTGAGGGAAACTGAGGAGTGGTGCGCATGCTCAATGGATATAAATTGCTTACAATGAGCTAGCCAAGTGGAACCAAAATAAGTCAGACAGACGAAAATTATTTTTTTTATGAGGTTGCTGACTTATTTGTAAAGCCCTGTATTCAAGAAAGGAGCCAGAACCTCGGCGGACTTCAGAGACACTAACTGAACGCCAAGTCTTAAACTTTGGGACACTTGCTGTCGTCTGATTAAAGGAGCACAAACATGCAATTGGGGAAGAAACGATGCTAAATGTGTGTAAAGGAAGCTAACTCAAAACGACAGAAGTAAAACAATGTATCCAAAAGTAAGCAAACCTGTGGACTTCGGAAAAAAATTGTATGCAACGTTGTAAAAATATAGTAGTTTTTATTTGTTGATATGTAAGTATATATAGAAAATAAAATTACTTTATAGACTTATCTTCTGTTATTTAAACATTTTTAAAGATAAGCAAATAGATACATTTTTTTCTTAATTTTGAACTTAAAATAAAAAATAGTCATATTATACAAATTTAAGAATGTGAATGAAATAAAGACATCCCTCAAACAAACTATAATATTTTTTAAGGGAGGGTGAGTAAAACATGGCCATCAATAGGACATAAAAATGTGCGGGCTCCCGGAGTTAATAGGGGATTCTAATTTATAAAAATACAACTTTCGAATTGGCAAACTGTATATCTTTTTTTTCCCCTACCACTCATTTTACAACGCACGTGGATTTTATGTCAGACGCGGGACTCATAATATTCAGGTTTTGAGGTAGCTTAGCCGCGCATATTTGTATATTTTAAACCCCTTAAGGTGCCTTTACACTGTACGAAGCTCACCTTCGAACAAGTTCTCCCCCGAACCTTGCCGTACCTGCGTTACACGAACAGCCATTTATACTTCACGTGACGTTGAGCGAACCAATATGGCTGACGCACCCACCGCTAGCTTATGATAAAGAAAAAATCTCCATTATAAATATATTTTATATTATCTGAAAAATAAAAAAATAGGAGACGAATTACAACGTATCACAAATTACACTAGTATCAAAATCAACTCCTGTCACTTAGGAAAAACCAGTCGACATGAAGGCTTCACGAAGGTTGTTCGAAGGTAAAGTTCGTAGAGTGGAAAGGCACCTTTAGCCCTTCAAACATGAAACATATGTATTCTTTGAACTGCAAAGGTCTAAGTATCAACAGATCTTTACCTATGGGCTCTATAACCCAGCAACTATGTGACGTCATACAATCCCATTTATGCAAAAATATGACGTAGAGATATAAATTTAGAGGAACCAACAAAAAACGGAGACGTCAACAAGTAAAATTAAATTGGGAAGTAAAGAAAAACTTATTTTTTTAGAAAATTAGGAAAGGAAGGATTTTTGCTTTTATTTCCACTACAGTATCTTTATTAAACTAACGAAAAAAGTGGAAAATAGAAATATCAAAGGCAGGGAGTTACAATAAAAATAGGAAAAAATTATGTATTAGAAAAAACATTCTATCGATAACGCGAGGCCCCCCCCTTGGGCCCAGGCCCGTGGCATTTGCCAATCTTGCCACGTGCCAGTTGCGCCAGTGCTCCGAAAAGTAAGGAAATTTGACTCAACCACTTATTCACTGGGATAACAAAATTATATTTTTATAGGTATACAATTAATTATTGCCTATTTTTATTGTAACTCCCTGCCTTTGATATTTCTATTTTCCACTTTTTTCGTTAGTTTAATAAAGATACTGTAGTGGAAATAAAAGCAAAAATCCTTCTCGAGGGTGATGTCATATTTTTGTGTAAATGTGCTTTTGATTTGTGTGTGATTGATATATTATTTGTTATTTACACTACTTCAATGCGATTGTGATTGATCAAAACGATTACCGTCTTTCCTCGTTTCCGGCAGCTGTTTTTCTTCTGAAGCCCATCTTCTAAAATCTTTGATGTGTGATTGAAAAGTTTCTGAAGAGTAGCCGATGTTCTCTAGTGTCTTTTGGTACTGTTGCTCTGAGAGGGGAACCAGGCATTTTGTCATGTCTAGGACTATCTGAAAAAAAAAAATTTAAATACTTTTCCTGATGTTTACACTGTTGTTACATGTTGTTTTTTTTCCTGATAATGTTTGAAAAAGAAACTTCGACGGGAAACTTCCTATTGTAGGAAATTAACACCTACCGATGAACAATTGACCTTAACGTATGAGAACCACTTACATCCTACAATTATTCCGACTATTAGCTTAAGTTAACACCTTAATTTACAAAAATATAACCAACAGCAGTTTCATACACATTGTTATGTAAGTTAAACAACTTTTGGAAATGTTAAATTGGCTAAATACCTATCCAGCTATATTTTTTTAAGCGAATCTTTTTTGAAATAAATTCTAATTCACTTATAATTTAACTCTTTGTTTTAATCTCATCTAGTGCACTTTAGTAGTAAAAAAAGGAATGAAACATACGAAGATGTAGGATTTAACAAAAAAAAGTCCTTGTGAAGAAAAAAAAAAGTGAGGCCTTGGATAAAGCTGACACGCAAAGAAAAAAATTTGCAAACGTTATTGAAATAACCTTCTTAGTTTTTATTTTATGCCGAGTCACTTGCCATTCATAAATATTATTATAATAAATATTTTATTATTTTTTAAAAACAATTTAAAATGATCCTAAGTGGTAAGGGAAAATCGTATAAAACGTATTTGTAAGAAAACTATCTCATAAGTAACAGATAAGTCGGCTGTTTTGTCCAGTAATACTTTCTGAGAATAAACAACAGAAATTTTCCAAATAAGGATGTATTAAATCATTGGAAAATCGGTTGTATTTAAGAATTTATTTGTGATTTAAGTTGTGTGTATATTACAATCCTCACATGTTATTAAGTTCTTCCACACATATTTTATTTTAAGTTCTCCCATTTATACCTACTAGGTACATTGCTGGTCTCTAAAGTAATTTTATTGGGATAATCTGATGCCCTCTAGCCTTAATCCTTCAATATAATAAACATTTTTCTTATGAATGATTGTTTAATATGGGTTTCAAGCCTCCACGGATGGAAATCAAATTAAAAAAAAATCAGCCATTTGCACCATTGCAGAAAAATCTTGAATCCATTTCTGTGCCTGAGACGGAGCAAACCGTATATTTTTTTGATTGGTTCAATCTTTATAGTACGCTTATAACAAGTTTTGGTTTCTGAATAGACGCCGCTATTGACTTATCTAAAAAGTAGGCAGCAAAGCGATAATATCAAAGATGTAACAAGCACGGCCGTCACCGCCAGGGGGGACAGGAGGGGACTGTCCCCCCCCCCAATATTTTGACAGGAGGGGACTGTCCCCCCCCCAATATTTTGGCAGGAGAGGACCCAATGTAAAAAATTAAATAAAAATGCGATTTTACGAATTAATCCGAGTTTAACCAATAAAATATAAATATAAAATATTAGTTAATTTCAGCACACTCTATTGTTAAAAGCTAGTCAAGCGTATTGTATATTTGATGAATCATAAATTATTTCTTCCAGATCGAACTGTTTTGTTTTATTGCTCTACATTTATTTTTTAAACCAAGCAGCTTGATCCTACTTTCCATCAATTTGATGAAGCTTATAGAAGTTAATGAAAAGCAATGAAAGTAGTGGGATGAGAATAAGAAGAAAAGCTTGGATAAAATTCAATCAAGAAATTTTGGCCCACATCCTTCAACATTAAGCCTTAACAATTCCCTATTTTAATGTTTCATTGAGGCATAAATTGACAAGTTTTAGGAGACTATACTTAAATACCTTTCAATTACTGGGTTGGAGAATGAATTGAACTGCCACAACAGCTGTTTTTATGGGTTATTATTTCAACTTTTAGCCCCTTGAATTTCTACCTCCCCTATCTAGGAATATATTGAGCCGTCCCCCCCAATAATTTGGTGATGGTGACGCCCATGGTAAAAAGCATTCTTCTAGTGACAATGTTACTAGTTTACATGCCGGTGTAAACATACAGTACCAGTCAAAAGTTTAGACTCACCCTTAGTTTTGTAAAATTACAAAATTAACAAATAATTACAAAATTATTTATTTAACAACATAAAAACTATAATTTTACTATTACTTTATTTATAATTTGTTTGTTTGTTTCTTTAACGTCCCTTTTTGCTACTAAGGCTAATCGGACGATGCTACAGTGGGAGTTCTAAATTTCTCTCTCCGGGTATAATTAGGATAGGGATCTTTAACTAGTACCTGACATCGTATAGGCTCGGGACCTCCATTTTACGTCCTATCCGAGGGACAGCATAGCCAAGTATTTTTTACTCCCATTAAAAAACCCTAGGGCCACCCCGGGACGCGAACCCGCGACCTTTAGTATTGTAGGTTACTATGCTAAACATTATACCCCAAGTTACCCCTATTTATAATTGTATTCTAAACTTAATCATATACTGTTTACCTCTTGAGTTAATGATAGTGAAAGATATCCACCATATTCTACCTCTTGAGTTAGAATTATTTCAATAAACTTGAAGATTATGATTTAAATAAAAGTGAGTCTAAACTTTTGACTGGTACTGTACCTTAAGATAAATGCTCTTTGTTACAAGTAATAAGCAAAAAATGACAAAAATATCCCACTTGCCGAACATAGAACCCTCTGAAAGTATTAATATAATACAGTTGGTGTAGACGTATAATATCAGTGTTGGGTTTACAATCTACCGAATACAATATATACCGAATATAGCTGAATCTTTACCAGAAATTTGATTGAAGATGAGCGTCTGGTAGCTCTGGATTTTAATTAAAGCTTTTGGCATCAATAAACGGTTTAAATAAACCCGTATCTAAAAATACTTTTGAAGGACACCTCTTTTCGCCCGGCCCAAAGAAATTTACTCACCCTAAATAGTTCATAATTGTAGTGATTAATTGCATAAATATTTATAGATTCATAAGTTCACAACAAAATTGTTTGCATACCTTATTAAAGTATTCGAACAAAATTGTCTTCAATAAATCATTATCCCACAGTTTAAAGAACAACAAGTCCAAAACAATTATATTCACTACTGCCTTTATTTCAAATTTATTTATTAATAAATTCTGAAACATCGAGATGTTAATTTAATTATGTATTCATTATTCGAAATCTGCAAATTATAACACAATCCATTCTAACTGGACATAATGACGATTAAAATATTTAACAGAAACACCGAATGGAGTTTAGAACTTATAGTAAAAAAAAAAAAAAAAAAAAAAAAGAATGAAATCGAAATATATAAAAAAAAGTTTAAACGTTATCATGAGATTAATAGGATATTAATCATTTGTTCACATACTTTTCAAAAGATTATTAATAAGGATAGAGTAGATGCAAATTAAATTTTAGAAAACAATTTAAAAAGGACGGTAGGAAATCTATTGTAACAACGAAAATATTTTAAAACTTTAAATTTTTTTTATTTATTAATTGCTTATAGCTTAGGTTTTCGATAACCGGATACAGATACCAATTTATGATATAAGAAACTAAACTACTGGATTGAAATATTGATACTTATATAAATCTATATTTTTTTTTAATTCCTGAGCAGGGGCGGATTTATCACGAAATTTAGGGGGTCATGACTCCTCTGTCTCATGATCACGTGGCTTACAGCACCATTTTTGTATGAGGTTATTAACTTGTATTAAGGAGGACTGCGATTTGAACAACCAACAGTGTTATGTTAAGGGCATAGTAAGTGCCTTATTGCATTATTTGCTTAAAAATACAAAAAAATTGAAATAGCAAAAATATTTGGCCCACTGGATACGCCCTTGTTTATGAGATAGATTCAATTCCCTGTGGGTTATTTCTATCAATATTTCTTTTTTTTTTCTTCCAATATTTTTTTTTCCAATATTTTTTGTGCTTTTCAACATTCGTCAATAATCAATTGATGTGCTTATAACTTTCCAGAAAACAAATTATATAAAAGATAGGAAGAAAGAACCAACGACCAGCAGTAGATACCTCTTTCCTGGCTTTCATCAAATTCCCACCTCAACCTTTTTATCACCTGATTTTTTTTTTTTTCCCCCTACTACTTGCAATTGAAGATTTATGTTAATGGGATACTAAAATGGCACAGAAAAGACAGGACTTAGTTGTGAAATTATTCCATTCAATGGCCCGCAGAACTTGTAATTAGCGAGAGGTGTTTTGCAAGACCTCGTTTTAAATAAATAGTACTCAACCGAGAAGAATAACGTAGCAGTGAAATAATATTCACAATGGCACAGTTAATAATAGACAAAGCACGAAAATGATTAAGATATGGATTGGTGAAAAACAACAAGTAGCTTGCTAAATATCTTTCAGTTCCTTTTTAAACTATTTAATAAATCATTAAGGCAAGAGAAATGCTTTAGTTAAATAATAGAAAAGTAAATATATAAAAATCATGTGGCTATTTAGGTGCGAATAACTATGGATATGTTGTTATAGTTAGATTACATCTTACTGACATATTCATATGTTTACATTGATAAATACAACCATAAATACATTGATAAAACATTCCATTTTACACAATATGTAAACTAATTGGGGGATTTTTAAAATAAAATGTCGCGAAAAATAAGTTATCGTTCATTATATGCGAGAATCTAGCCACATGATTTTAATAAAATTACTTTTCAATTATAAACATTTCTTTTGACTTATTGTCGGTATATGTTAATTTTTGAAACCAAATTTTTGTAGGGTCGGATTTATTTAATTTTTAAAATTATGAAATTATAAAATAAAAATTGGGAAATATAAATGTTATTGTGCCATTTGAAAATAGTTAAAAACTTAATTTCATTTTTTCAGTGTCGAATCTTATATATAGGCTGTTGAGAAATCCGATGAAACATTAAATACCTACCGTAAACTAGGGACAACTCTACCCCTTTTTTTTTTTCCGTTGCTGATATTTGGGCTTATAATGAAATGAAATTTTTTGAAACCGCCACAAATTTATAATCTTGATCCCTGGTTTCAAAATAGCGGAAGAATTACATCTGAGGCCAACATTTAAATTAAATACTGCAATAGCAAAGTTACACAAGAAAAAGGGCAACTTAGCCAACTGTGTTTACAGATCAACCCAGCTTGGAGCAAGATTTTTCAAACAGGAACTCAACATATTATGCAACGATGAGAAATTATAGACTGTGGTATGCTATGAATACCCAAAGACGAATCTTAGAAATAGTTGAAGGAAAGCCAATGATGTTTTCAACAACACTCTAATCAAGGGCGGATGCTTTGGGGGGGGGGGGGGTCACTGGGATCAAGACGACCCTCCCCCAGATATTTTGGCTTTTCTATTTTTTTGTATTTTTAAAAGAATATTGCAATTAGGTAGTCACTATGCCCTAAACATAACACTTTAGGTTGGTTTGGTCGCAGTCCTTCTTAATACAAGTTAATAATATCATTAAAAAATAGAGCTGTCAGCCACGTGATTATGAGACAGGGGACTCATGACCCCCCCAAATTTCGTGCTGAATTTCGAGCTAGAGTTAAGTAAAGAAGGCGAAATGGGACTTGAAGACAGGGTTCCTTCCAGTCTTACTATACCTATTTATGGGATTTGTTTCTTTTTAAATGAAATTTGGTAAATAAACATATAAAGATAATTATGAGGTATTTAGGTATAATTTTTGTTTTAGCTTCATTAAAATGTTATTTTATTTATTTATTTGGATATTATATAGGGTGAAAAACAGCAATGGTTATCATCACCCATAATTAAAATGTTAATTAATGGATTATTACGTGGGAATACAGTAATCATAATGAAAACAATTAATAATAACAAACAAAAAATAATAAACACTTCTAATAACAATGTTTTTTTGTTTTGTTTTTTGTGAATAATCACTTGTTGTGTATTCATATATGTGAGGAAGAGCTTATGTATTCAGGTTTTTTTTTTTTTTTAAATGAAGGAATCTCTTCTATATTTTTTATAATTTCTTCATTCACCCCACGTATCGGCTTCTGGCCCATCTTCCAGGGGCATCTCTAATAAATTTTGAAGAATCCACAACCATCAGTTTGTCGAGAAACTTCTTGTGTAAGATACACATGGGTGATTCTCATTTAATTTGACCATTTAACTTTTTTATAAATTGAAATTTGGGTTTAAAAAAAATTCAACTTTTGAATAAAATTTGATCTGAATATCATCAATAATATGTTCAAGAAAACAATGGTGAACAAAGCTTGTCAGTTCGTTCAGTGTTAGTATTTTTTATTATTTTTTCAACTCAAAAATAAGTTTAGTGAGGAGGTTTTCTGGATTTTTATTTATTTATTTTAATAATGTTTTTTTTTCGTTCACTCTCGTAACTCCTTATCGTGGCTAAAAACTTATTTGTAAGGCATCGAATCTTGTTTTCCTTTTGTTGTACAATAATTACTAGGCTGGCGTCTATTCCTACTCCTCTACTTGCCAAGCTTAGTAGACTATACTTTCTCGCTAGTTGATCTATGAATAAGCCGTTCTTTCAAGGCTTAGGTTTTTTGTCGGATATTTGCGGCTCATTGATCATCTCGTTGTGAAATATACATATTTTTCTGCACATTTTTTACTCAGTCTAGTATCAACGATTCACCCATAATGAATTCGTTCGCTGTTTCACATGTAGGTCAAATTTAAAGACTGAGCAGTATTTTCACAAGCTGAGTGGACTGAATAGTTTGACGAGCTGCCATTTTGCTCATATTCTTTCTCTTGGCCAACATCTCTTTTTTACTAAGAATATATTTTGCATTATGTCCTTAGTCTATTTTTTCTTTTCTCTATGGCTCCTTTCTACAGCTTGTTAAAATGGCTATACAAAAGAAATGAATCATGCAGGCATTAAAACATAACAATAACAACACTCCCCCACAATTGTTTTTCCGTCACGAGTGTTACGTTTTTAGAGAAAACCTCCATCCTTAGCTAAACCAATTGTCGGAAATATATGAGAGGATGACCTCGAATAAATGTCCCTAACCAACATCTTTTGCACGAATAATTCACATTTTTAAATAAACGCTGATAAATACAATTAACGTAACACCCGTGACCTATAAGTTTTGAGACATACATGATTTTTCATAGGATATCAAATAGCTAGCTGCCTATTAGATACTTTCTTCTCCAAGTTTACACATGAACTGATGGCCGCTATCACAAACAAAGGCCCTTCTCCATTCATGGCCCTTCCCCACAATTTCAAAGAACAGTGTTGCCCAGAACAGCCGACAACACACCATGAATTTTCCTACTGACCTCGGGGACAGATTAATTTTCCTGATTTACATACATTCGAAGTATTAGAGGTAACTAAAAAAAAATCATTCATAACTTGAAACACCACCGTTTTGCAATAATATAACTGATTTTTCAAATTTAATCAATTATCAAGGGTTCATTTCAGGATGTGTGAACTAAGCACAACCACTTTGGTGAATGTGACGTTTTCAAACTTCGCATTGAGATATTTTGTTTTTTCTGATGCATAGGTTCATTTAAATGTTACCATCGTATTTCTTTAACAGAAGACTATAAAACAAATATCCAAAAAAAGTTTTTGGATATAACAAAATATATGAAAAACGAATTTTAAGTTCAGGGACACTAAATGGTCAATTCATATGAGAATGAGAATTACCCACATATCCTTGTTTAAATAATAATTAAAATTTAACAATATCTTCTGCGGTTGTGGATCTATTTTCATTGTACAATTGCAGAAACCCGAAACGTTGGGTGTATAAAGAAATTATAGAAAATATGGAAGAGATTCCTTTATTTAACAAAACGTGAATAAATACATTTTTCGCCGCGTTTATTGGGCGTGGTTTGTTATTTTCACTAGTTTGCTTCTTTTCACCCAAAAAATTAATAACCATTAAAAATAAATAAGCCGCCTGCAAACGAATTATATGCCTGAGATCTGCAATGCGACAGATATCAAAAACCATTCAAAATAACTGTTAACTTTTTTTACAAACAAAACATTTCCAAGGACGGCGTGAGGTTGGCCGTTGCCTTCTCTTAAGTTACTATCGTAGGAGATAAAAATGTTGATAACAACAGTTGTCGAAGCTAACATTTTTCAAAGTTTCGATTTCATTCACTTTAAAAACATCATCTAATGAACTCTGATTAACCGGGTATTTTTTTTTTCTTCTATTTCTTTACTTTAATTTTCCAGCTTTGTAATTTGATATTATAATAAAAATTAAATGTATCCGAAGAGGGGAACAAATTTATCTGTAAAAAGAATCGGCATCATGAGGGAAAAGTAATTCAGAACTTCCTGAATAGAAACTTTTGAAAAGAATCCTCTGACTAATGTTCACATTTTAAAATTTTACGAAAATCTCCCCAAATATTTTCCATCCTAACAATCAACAAGGAATTACACCTGAGTCAACCACCTATTAGATTTTAACAACCATCTGTTATACCATATAAGCATTAACATTTAAAGGCACAAATTTTAATTGATCGTACTTATAAAGGATGGTCTAACGAATAATAGATGATTTAGCAAAACATTCTTCATATATCACTTCACATATCACTGCTATGCCCATCTCTTTAAGTTGTTTTTCTAACAAATCAAACATTATCATTTTAAAAAAATAAAATAAAATAAAAATAAGTAGAATATTGATTTAAAAAAATTATATTTTTTCTAATTGTACCTTATTAAATTATTAAAGCTGATACTTTTTGGAAACAAAGTTGAATGGAAGGACAATTAATTAACTAGGTACATTTTTTGACAGAAGGTGAATTGGTTGTTATTATGTCCATCAATATGAAATAATATTATCTATTATTATCATTTGTGGAATTTTGAAGGCAAAAAGGGGCCTAAGCATCATTTTTAAAAAATCGAAGTTAGATGCGGATTATGATAGTAAAAATATCAATCTTTTGATTGCTTATAGATGGAAGTGGATTTAATGACAGTGTGAAATTTAAATAAGTGTCCTACCCAACATATGTCCATGAAAACTATAAACCGTACGAGCCTGAAATTGGATATTTGGTATATGTTTATGCCGGCGATGTGACAGCAAAAATGTCTTCAAAATTGATCAAGCGGAAAGGGTACTTTATTTAATAAATTATATGTTAATTTTATTTGTTTTTTTTTTCGATTTTCTCAAAAACGGCTCAAACGATTTTGATAAAAATGGGTATTCGATGTTTCTATATTCTTGCGATACCACAGCAAAAGTTTCATCAAAATTGATCAAACGGAGAGGGCACTTTATTTCTTTACTTTTTTCCTATATTTATGTCTTTTCCGATTTTCTCGAAAATAGCTTTAACGATTTTGATTAAACTCGTAATGCTTAATGATAATCAAGTATTCTTTAATATTAGGTAAGCTTTATCAGTATTAAAATGTTCTGAGGGGGCTTACGTATATGGGGAAGCGGCCTTTTTCGTTTTCTTATAAAATACCTTTGTTTTTATTTGTATGGATAAATTATCTGTCTCTCGTATCGCCTAAAAATAAGAAATGGCTAAATATGAAAAAAAATCAAATAAACATATACAGGAGAAAAAAAGAAAAGTATTTCGTCAACTGATTAAACACTTCGAGCGCACACTTAATTTTTAATGTTCTGTTCTTTTAATGGAAATTTGTTTCATGGTAAATATATGAAGTTTTCAACAAATACTTGGAGAATCATAAAATTAGACGATTTGGAGTATTATGCTTGCATTGCCGAATTATCACAAGTAAAAACTTTTATTTAATAATAAAATAATTTAGTGTACTTTAAAGAGAAAATACAAACAAAATTAAGTATATGAATGTGGGAAAATCTGTGACTTTGAGATATGGCATTTAACAAAACACGTGCGTCAATTTCTAATCAAAGTAAGTTGGTAAGTGAAAGTTGTGTGTTGTGTTTTTTTTTTCAAACTTTAACTTTGGCTAAATCAAAATGGGGTGAATGTCACTTAGACCACTAGTCTTCCACACATACATATATACTACATACATATATATATATATATATTCACTTGTTATAAAAATATATAGAATTAAAAAGACACCTTTCTCATTCCCTACCAATTTTGGATTTAATATGATTTATTTTAAGCCGCATCAAATTGTTGAACTTGTGTGAATTGTAAGTTTTGAAAGGAAATGGAGGAGAAGGAGCAATCAGGAACTCTTAGATATCTACCGACTGATGACACAAATCCATCGCGCTGGTAGACAACGTTGGGCTGGCATATAACCCAAATGGGAATCGACGAAATACCAAAGAAGTTGCTGACCGGCTCATCGGAAGAAGACGGAAAGCAAGGCCGAAGCTATAATGGTTTGTTTGATGGTGTGGTGAACGAGGCACTGAGGAGTACTTACCATCAAATCATGGCCAAAAGTCCAAAAAATAAATTGTACTACAGAACATCATAATACCGATGTTTCCTGGTTAGTTAGGCATGTTTGCATCAAGATATATTTATCTCGTTCATCGTTAACCACTTCCTGACCGAGGGAACTAGTCTGAATCCAGGAGTTGAGTACGCAGTTGCGTTTTCCTGAGTTGTAAGATGCTTAAAAAACTTGTGATTTCTGTGGAATCCATTTAACAAGTGATCTGAAATTTCTCTATACAGTTTCGAAATTTATGTATTTCTCTGTGATACAAGTTTTAAGCAAGTGTTAACATCATTAAGATTAACCTGTAATTGTTTTAATTACAATGAAAAAATTGGACTTGTTTAAAAGAATAAAATATATGTTGTATTGTCGTGCAGATATTTTTGCATTAATGTAAAGTTCAATCATTCTATTTGCCGTTCCGCAAAACAAAAACTCACCCCAACAAAAAACACCCCCCCCCCTTTTTTTTATAAATGTATGAAAATACCTCTTAAACTGAATTTTTTTATAACCAAGTCGGTTTTTAGCTTGCAATAAATAATTTCAAACTCTTTTAAGTTATTAAGTCATAATTGGTTAAAGAAACATTTTAGATTATTATAGATCATTAAAAAAAATTAAATCCTAATAATTTTTATCATAAAATAATTTTCTAAAAAACGATTTTCTTTGTATTTTAGCTATGCTCATAATTAGTGACTTGCCAAAGTTGTTTACCCTTTTAAGTAACTTTGCTATGGTGCTATACGAAGTTTAAATTTAAAATCAACCGCGCTAAAATTTCATAAAGGAATTAGAACTGGAAACTAGTAAAATAGTCTTGAGGCTTATCAAGAAGTCGCCTGAACGTGGAGAACGAAATAAACGGTCATAATTAAAATTTATTACGCAAATAATGTATTTAGTATTTGCAAAAGCTAGATATCAAATTGCAACATAACTTTCAAATGGCTTATGTCTTGAACATTTTCCCTACGTTTTTCAAATTCCCTGATTTTTCCTTAAATTCCCCTAATTTTTTTCAAAACTTCCAATTTTTTATATTTTCTTAGTTTGATATATTTTTAGATTGTTAATAAAAAGTTTTAAGTATTCCACTGTTACAAAAAAATGGATAAATAGTTTCGGCCAGGACTTCATGGCCAATACTACACAGTGCGATGGTCGACTGGGTGGTGGCTGCCTGAGACGGAGACGTTAGAGGAAGCTGCTTGTGCTTCAATGCGTTGTAGTGCCAGATTAATAGTAATAATAAATTTTGAATTATTATTTCGTAAATAAATGTTTTGCTATTTAATTTGTCTAATTAGATCAGTATATTTAATTACTACCTGATCCTTATTAGATCCATTCACAATATACGCTGTCATTTCTTTAAAAATTGCTCACTTTAAATTAGCATAGAAAATCTTACTATAATACTAATAATACTATGATATAATGTAACCGGTAATGAAGGGATAGCTAGGCAACTGCTTCGTCCATGGCGTTTGTACCACTAAACGTTCCCATTATTCAAATTATTTTATCACATAACACTAACCTTTGCCCCGTCCTCAATATTTCATAAGAGCTTCTAGCCCCTTTGCCAAAAATAAAAGATAACAATCAACAGTAACTTTACTAATCTCAAGATCAAAAATAGTGTACACTTAACCAATTATATAACAGCTGCTATCTAAAAACCCTGACTTCGGCTTCACGGGCTATCTAAGATCAAATGTTAAGGAAAGACAAACCAGATTGGCGAATCGTTTAGTAATATATATACAAAGGGAAACATATCCAACATAATACATTGTATTCTTGGATTTTTATTAATTAAACGCTAGAAAACTTTTTGCGAGTATTTTATGCCAAACCTCACCTTAAGCAAAGTCGTATATAGCTAAAAAAAAAATTAAAAAATGTGACAATTTCATTTAACCTATCCCATGTAGAGGGTGAGATTTTCCACCAAACTGTCATGTTCAATACAGTCTGTACATCATGATATAGTCCAGGATCCTTACCCCTTTATGTGAAACTAGCTAGGGTGCCCGGCTTCGCTCCGGTAGTTGTGTGGTAGTTTTAATAAGAGCAAAACTTTAAAATTAAAGGAGATATAGAACAAAATTAGCACCTTCTTGAAACTTCGGTTTTAACTTGGTATCAACATTAAGATTCGAGAACTGCAGATTCCGCCCAAATAAGGAACCCTATTTACTTTATCGGGGGTTGAAAATGGTAAATGAACAATTAATTTTAATGCAACTTTGTCGAGTTATGCATCGTTTTTTATGGTTTTTGTGATTCTGAATCGTATAAGCCTATTCCAAGCAGTCAGCAGAAAATAAGTTGTTAGATTATAGTTGAAAAATCTGATATCTCATTTAAAAATATTATATTTCGAGTACAACTTAAGGGCCGACTACTGTTATGGTCCTATTTGATCCAGGTGGATAAAACTACCGAAGATTCATAGAAACTTTTTTTCAGACCTTTCTTACATTTCAACCTCCCTTAAGATATCCCCCCGTAATTTGAGTGGACTCTGCAGATCTGGAATCTTACTACTATTACAAAGTGAAAACCAAATTCTTTTTCATAATTACATACCATACACTTCATCCTTTTTATTTTCGATTTATATTCAGTTAATTTATCTCTTTTGTATATCTTTAATGTCTGGTTTTATTCGCTCACTGCACTATTAAGAAATGTTCACTCATATTGCATTAAATTTACTTAATTATATATTTTATATTGATTAAATGTAATGTGTTGATCAATTAGCCTTCTTATGAGAAATTAATTTTTTAAGGAATCCAGTCGGTTTTCTAATAGATTGCAGAGATGTAGAATCATTATTTTATTTTGAAAGAAAAGGATAAACTAATTATTATCACTTAATATTTTAGTAATTTAAAAAGAACAGCTGAAAAAATACATAACCTTTACAAATTCAACTGAATGAATGAACAATAAACATTGAGTGAAACGCACCCTAGCGCTGCCTGGTAGTCTGGAGCTCGAACTAAATTTTTCATTCATAAACTCCTATGTCATTCTTAGCTAGGCTAATTACATGGTGCGAGAGGCTTAAAATCCCAGTCCTTTTCTCTTCAGTCTTCAAAATTTTACTCTCTTCAGAGAAAAACCGAAACCTTCTTCTCCATTAGGAGTTATATGGCCACAGGACGACATAACTTACTTAATCGTACGTGGAGTCGTTTTTGAGCCTTATCGGCACGCACATTGTACACCTTGCTTTATAATATATATTGATTATTAACATCCTGCTGAAAATTCATGAGTCATTTTTCCTAATGCTACAACTTTTTTATCTTTGGAAAAGCTCGGATTTGGATAATTTGTCGTGACCTAGGCCACTAAAATGTCAACCTAACGACCTTGTGAAAATTTACGAATATCCAGCTGATTTTCACGTTATTGTTTAATAAGATCAGTAGAATCATATGGGCTTGTTGGTCTACAAAGCCCATGGGCCATTTCCTAAGATCTATGGCTCAAAGATCGACTCACGACAAAGCGAGTATTTCTTTAGATCAAAAAGTTGTAGCAGTAGTAAAAATGAAACGAATCACGAATTTTTAGCAGGGGGATAATGATTTAACAATAGGGACAGGGATTCCGGACTGTACCTACTATTTCAAATTCCTATCACTCTAACAAGACTTTTGGGTATTCTGTCATGTTGTATGGTAAACTATTTTTTTAATTTTTTTTAATTTGTTTTATTAATTTAGAGTGGTATTTTTACTAATACCTATTCACATATATATTCATCTCTGTCCAAGAAGGACCGATTAAAAAGAACAATTTCATTTCAGAAGCCAAAATTTCAGTACCTGTCTGAATAAACATAACGAAAATACATTTTACTATAATACATTTCACTATATGGTATACTAATACATAACTTAATATTCCAAGTTATTATAGAATATTCCTTTTGAAAGTGAAAATCCCTCCAGATACACCATTGTCATATCTAATTATCCGAAGCCAAGCTACACCAACAGACTATGGAGCAGCAAGAGGGTGTTGCAAAAGTTTATAATATTATTGATTGTTGGAGGGAATCATATTTAAACTTTAGGTTTGAAATACCTACTTTTTAACATAATTAAATATCATGCAAATTACTTTCAACTACTCTATGCGAATACTGGCGATTGCCCGATTTCGAAGAGTGTCCCCTTATGACCGTTTCAATATAAATCTTAAGAACAAAACAAAGTGTTATCAACACGAGGTATCTCTGGATAATTACCTGAAAATTATTAACTAAATATCATCAATGAGAATAATTCTCTAATTTCTTTCAACTGTATCGTTGAATGAAAAACTGGTCCAATTAAAAAAACTGAATGATGAATAATAACAAACGATGATCAAGAAATGATGAATCACTAAAGTACCCTTTATAAAAAATTGATTTATATGTACAACTAACTACGTCTAGTTTTATTTTTATGACCGTGAATCTTCATGGTAAGAAGAACACTTTCTCTTGGAAACGGCATCAAGAGCCGTGGAGAGTTCACGGTTCAAAACAAAGCAGATGATGGCCGACTTCCCTCAATATCTACAATAATTGTTGTCATTAAACCTATTTTCATAAATTACACGCAATGTTAGCATGTTATCTGAGATTTCGATTTTATAATAAAATTGAATGCTCAATTAAAAATTTATTCTGTAAATCTAATGTATAAATATTATTTGGCGGTGAGTGGGGGGGGGGGGGGGGGAGAGATTTTAATTTTTTTTTTTTTTGACGCGGTAAAATTTATTCATTTAATTAATTTAGAGTGGTATTTTTACTAATACATATTTACTGTCGAAGAGGGACCGAAGAACTGAAATAAAAAAGATTTCTTTTTGTCGATAGCTTTCTAGATTTTAATGATCCTATTGAAGTATATTAGAGTTGGTAATATAGTTCTTTGATGATGATGACCCTAGTGGTTGACGCCTTAAAAAAATATAGCTCTTTATTTATGTTATTAAACTACACTCTTTTGGAAAGAATTATTAATAATAAAACATTAATCAATTACATTTAGATACACGAATCATTTTAGCAGAAACTACAGATTAGTTGGTAGAAAAAAGAAAGAAAAAACATATATAAAACAGCACACTTATTTATATACAAAATAATAGTAACTATATAAAATCCATACACACAAATCCTACTCTAATAGGAATTTGTAAAAATTAGATGCATAAATTTATTCCACTAATGGTTTTTTGTTCCTAGTTTGGAGGAAGGGTGTTGATCCCAAAATTCCCCCAGGGACCACCCTTTTATACGTTAACTTCTAGCATGAAGGATCTTAATTACTATTTTTCTATGGAAGTTACTTCAACATATGAAGCGTCTAATTTGAAATAGGAACATCTACTAGTCCTCACATTTGAAAAAAAAAAATCCTAATTTGGTAAAGATTGCCATTGATAAACTAAACTTCTGAAATCTCATTCAGCTAAGTTTTTACTAAATATTTATTTTAGACACATAATCCATTTAATATTATATTTCACGTATAGATACATGACCCATATAATATGAATAAACTCTTACTTTTTTTGATTTGCAGAGTTCAAACGCAAACGACCCTAATGCTTTTGGCACCTTTTAACCACTATTCAACGTTGCTAAAAAAGTTACAAACATATCCAACGAGACGTTCTGGCTGTACTGACTTTCGAGACAGGAACACTGCAGTAAGGAGTGGGGGAGGTGAATGGCGTAATCGTAATCGGGGTACAGCAACCTTTCAGGTGTTCGTATTTCTGTTTGTGGAACTGGTTGGCCTCCAAAGTGAAAACATTGAGTCTTAAGTCAACAAAATGGAAGTATTATTCAAATTTACAATATCATATTCCTTGGATAGCTGTCAGTAAATTTAAGGACGCCTATGCCTATTTTCTCAACTGAACCAACAAACCAACTGAAGTTTCGGCTTTGGTTTCGGTTTCGGCTAAAATTGGGCCATGCCGAAACTTGCATTTGAGTCTGATATCTCCGAGGAAGAAGTAGGCATACACGACTTCAGCTCGTAAGTTCTATCTCTTTCATGGCCTTAAAAACCTTTGAATTAATAATGTGTAGTATCTGTTATTTTAGATAACTACACTTGAATTGTCATTCGATAAAACTTGGATTTCTCTCATACTTTTGGTATCTAAAATTGATCGATAACTTTAAGTTACACGTGGTGATAAAAATATGGTAGTGATTACCAGGGATGTGCCACGTAAATTATATAAGTCTTAACATGCAGTTAAAGCATTCTTTTCACGCAAAATTCTTTACCTTAAGAGTTAAGAAGATTTTTGTGCTTTTTATTATAGTTACACCGTTATTAATAATGATTTATAAAAAAAAAAAAATAAGATCAATACTAAATAAGAAAATACTTAAATTCAAATTAGTCGTTTGAGAAACCTGACATGTCCACAGATACAATTCAAAAGGGAAATAAATACTTTAGTCTTCAACTGAGTCATAAAAAGGGAGGCTCAAGTTGTGGTAGGTTTTTTTCTTTGTATGGAATGAGACTCCGATGCAAAAAAAAAAGAAGAATTGTACGACCATGGAGAACACCCCTCCCCCCCCCCCCCCGTATCACTAATAACATTCCAAAAACTTTTCCGTTTTGACCAAGAAGAAGCAGTATGCTTAAAATATTCTATACACTTTTAAATTAGATTACATCCGTAAAAAATTTGAGATTAAACTGACTCAGTACACTAAATAGCTTCTGAGATATATATTTATGTAATTTTGTTTTTGATAGGATTTACTATGGCAAGGATTTACTACGTTGTTCATTATATACTATAACAATATGAATTTTTACTACTGTCAGCCTGTTATTGCAAGTATATTTCAACTTTCAGGTCTCTACTAGTGAAGAGGCTGTGGTCTAACTTTTCGCGGGGACCAGCCATATACTAAGAAGAAGGGGCCGGGATTCGCTCCCATAGCCTTTCTAGTACCCCCTACCAAACCCATGTATCGTATGAATAATTGAGTTAAATTACTTACATTTTATGATCTTTCATTGATATTATTGCTAAACTAGACATATTACACATTTATATGTATTATATTTATATACACACGTAGATAGTTTTCGGTTTAAAACCAGGCCCGCGGTCGAATTTGATTTCGACTGAAAATTTGGTTTAGTCCGACACTACTTAATGATTATAATAGACAATAATGCATATATAGTCAACGAATAATCTTAATAAAGTCTTGGAAAATTTGAGATAACAATATGATTGTCAATGTGATTTCACAAATTTTATCCCCGACTTGAGCAATACCAAACAAACTGTGGATTGTCTTCATTTGCAGCCACTTAGAGGGCAGGTGCTTCCCCCCCCCCCCATTCTCGCAACATGACCAGCTCACCCAAGTTTTGATGTCCTTACAAAAGTCAATACATCCACTTCATTGTACTCCTCACTCCGCTTAGCATTAGTCCTTCTTATCCACGTGCCTTGTTCACATATATTACCGTGTATTCGACGAAGTACTTTTCCTTCGAATCTGAGGAGAGCTAGTACACGTGCCTTCGTCGTAGTCCAACATTCTGAGCCCTTAGTAAGAACAGGTCGGATGATTGTTATATATATATATATATATACCCTTACGTTTAAGCATTGGATAATGCACAGCTTTTTAAATGTTTTGTTTTTGTATAAATATGTATGATTCGCTGATAGAATTCGTCTTTGGATTTCTACTTCTACGCTGCTCTCTTGGTTGACCTGGGATCCTAAATATATGAACGACATCACTTTTTGGGATCTATCCGTCCCATTGTAACATGACTTTCATAATCTCCACCGGTAGGAATTGTACACATGTTCTTAGTTTTTTCAGCATTTCTTGTAAGGTCCAATTGGAATATAAAAGATTCCTCCAATGACAGAAAAGCTTCAACTACTGCGTTCAGAGTCCATCCTGCGTTATCCAAATCATCAGCGAATACTAAAATCTGTTCATTTCGTTAAGAAGCGTTACAATTACCTTTTTTTCTTCTTTTTTTTTCGGTACCCCTACCTGGCCAAGTGTGGCATACGGGGGGGTTACTCTACAGGTGTAACCAACCTATTCTAACCATGGTGGGAGGGTCGAGATTTATTCCACGGGGCCTTCACGAAATAAAAGTCAACCCTCCCAGGGCGGATTCGAACCGCCGCCGTTCGGCTCGAGCGTGCAACAACGGGTCGCGCTCCTACACGCTCGGCTATCCCGGCCCGCGTTACAATTACCTGGATTCCTGCCTTTGTAATGGCTTTTTCAAGGGCGAAATTAAACACTAGACAGGCCAGCCAATCACCCTGCCTCACACATGTTCCCTTTGCGAATCCTCTTGATATCCTTCCATTTACAGCAAATATCGCCCTCCATAGTCATTTCATCGGTAGGTACGTTTGTATGCTTCTTCTTGGTTCACTGATTCATAGGCCAGGTGAAATTCAATGAACAGATGGTGAGTATGTTTTTATATTCTCCTGTCTTCGCCAACACGATTCGCAGAGTAAACATCTAGACAGTTGTTGTCCTCCCTTTTCAGAATCCAGATTGGTATTTTCCAAGTGGTCGCGCAGCCACAAACTATTAAACAGGATGATTGATAGGATTTTATACATAGTGGAAATAAGAGAGATGCCTCTATAGTTATCACATCAAAATACATCTCCTTTCTTGTGTATATGGCATATTATTGTCTTCTTCCATTCAGCTTCTTGTTGTTCTTCAATTTTTGGATCGCATCACATATTTCCTTCTCATCGGGAGGATCTATAAAAGTCTCATTTTCCCGATATTCCAGGGAACTTGGGATCATTTTATCCTGCCTGCCTTTATTTAATAGGCTTTGAAGGTGGTTCAATGATGACTAATTCCTCCATGATCAGTGTGCCGTATTTTTCCTTACAGGCATGGTTTCTGTTTTTAAAACCTCTATGCCTTTCATTAATTTGCTGAAAGAACACTGCTATTTTTTTCTTTGAAAGAAATATCAATGTTGGTTAGCTTTTTGGTTTCCCACTGACCTTTTTCTTATGTGTGTGGGTTTCATCCTTCTAGTCTAACATTCCTTATCCATATATCTAATTTTAATTAATTAATTATCATGATGTCCTACAGTTCTTGCCCTTATTCGGTGATTAATTCCTTATCTTATTACATTTTTCTATATAGTAAACTAATATATTTTATCTTTTAGCATAGGGTTCCTTCTTATTTACCATTGTAATCTTAATCATATTTTTTAACTTTTTCACCTATACCTTAATTTTCTATAGATTACCTTAGATAAGCTATGTTCTTTTACATCTGATTTTTAATTTATTTTTATCATGGTCTTATACCAATAATTATAATTTCAATTTTTTTAAATATCCATAATTTTTCATTGTATTAATTGTACTGTATTATATATATACATAATATAATGAGGAATAGCTGCTTAAGAATCTCAGTATGGTTAAGTTATAAGTTTGGGAATCCCCAATATATAATAGACTAGCAATTCATAAAATGTCTTTCTGTTAAACTTTCTGTTATAGCAGGTGTGTAAATTAAAAAGAATAAGACCTACTTTTGATCAATTTTGGAATGATAAGGATCAATAAAATAAAAATAATTTATACAATAATTACCTTGGTATTATATTATCAGGATAAATATAAATTAATATTAAAAAATTAGCTAAATGGATCAAAAATAAATAAATCAAAGATACATTCTTAAAAAAGTCGTTCTTATATACATATAATGGTATATACATATCTTTATTACTATCACATTAATTCAGTCATTATTTCCTTTTTTCTTTACTACATAATCTTTCTCATTTCGAGACTTTCAACATTTTTAAAAGACATCTCTTATACATTATATTTGTACTTAAAAAACTCAGAGGCTATTAATGCTGTTTTTTAGAATATGTAATTTGTTTCAAAGTCTCCAAAATTAGTCCATATATTGTTCCATAGTCTTGGATCACCTTTGGGATCTACTGGGAGGTTTCCTGGAGGAACAGAAGTGCTGTTATATTCAACAAGTCTGTCAAACAGCTGTTTCAGCTTTAATGGATACCTGTAATGATATGAATAATTTAATTCTAAGAAACTTTATTAGAAAACACAATGTTGCAGCAAAATTGTTAATAATAAACATTTATTTAATTAAAGCACTGTTTGTAAGTTATGAGATTAAACCGATTTCAATCATTGCTTCACTCTTCCTCAACCACTATCATTAGTCCTCATTAATTTAATTTTTTGTTTAAATTTTAGAATAATCCCAGTTTTTCTCACTTTTCAACTAGCAGTTGTTTTTTTGTTGAAAATCTCTGACAGAGATAAAATAAATAAAATGTTAAAGTTTTATAGGATCAGATCTTGCAGTTGTAACAACTAACATGGTGAATCAACATAAGAGTTTTTATTACTGGAAAAACTGAATACATCAATAAAATTAATATATTAAATTCTTATATATGGCCAAATCTTCGGCCAAGCCGAAACTAGCTTTTGTGTCTGATATCTCCGAGAAGATAGTAGGACTACACGATTTCAGCTTGTAAGCTCGATATCTTTCATGCCCTTTAAAACCCTTGGATTTAATAGCGAGAAGTATCTGTTATTTTAGTTAAATACACTTTAATAGTATGTATATAAAACATAGATATTCCTCATTCTTTCGAAGACAAAAAATGTGATAGAGAAAAAAAGACATGATACGATCCTAACTAACCTGTGTAACCACTCTTTTATACCAAGCCCAGGTATTATATGAATATTTGAGTTAAATTACTGTTTTTTATAAGCTTTCGTTGATATTATTATATGCTGTACTAGACATATAACACACTTACATATTCTACAATTAAGTATATGCACACGTAAATAAGTTTCGGTCCGAAACCAGGTCTATGGCTGAAATTCGGTTTCGGCTAAAATTTTGGTTTCGGTCGGACACAAATACCAACACTATTTATATGCTATGGATGATGAAACCTCTGATGATGACCAAATATTAAACATGCTCACATTTTATTAATGAAAACCAAAGAGATATTTATATCCTGGTTACCAGAAATTCGGCCATTAGTACTTTACCTATCTCTGATCGACTGCTAAAAAATTTTTCCTATTACCTCCATAGATATAGAACACCCATTTTCTTTGCTAAAGAACATTTTTAGTGATAGATGGCATAAATTTACAGAAAAGAATTTTGATACTCCATATCCTACATTTTTATGAGTTTTAAAAATTTATTTATTTTTTATTAAATAAAAGTGATGCTTTTAGTTGGGAATAATTATTTTTGTTTTTTTTCTATTTTTGTTTATTAATTCTTTTTTGGCTCATTTTTTAACAATATTGAAATATTATAAATTGAATTACGAATAAAATTATTTTGCATATTTTTGTGAATAAATGAACTGCTGCATATTAAGTTTATTAATGCACATTTTCAAGTTTTATAATTAAACAATTTTGAGCTTTTTATTGCACATTTTTTTATTTTTACCGCAGGGAAATCCGATTGTTATTCATCGCTGTTAGTGGAGAATTTAAAGTACCAGGACTCATTTATTGAGCAATGTAATTGATTCAATTTAACTAGAAAGGACCTCTGGGGGGGGGGGGGTTGTGTATCCCTTTTGAGCAAGTGTTAATAATTAATGATAAATAGTAATTTTGTCTTATCACATTTTATACTGAAGTATATTGTACTTGGTAGATTAACAGTACTTACTCTTTAGCTACATTATTAAACTCACAAGGGTCTTCAATGACATTAAACAGGCATGGACTTATCAATGGATCACATTCAGTAAATGAGGAATCAAAGAAACACTTAACTTCGGACTGCTTTCTCAACATTTTAATCTAAAATAAATGTCGGAAAGAATTGAAAAGTATTTATATACATATACAAAATATTTTTAAATCATATGAAATGAAAATGCTTACTGTCTGCTTATTTAGTAATTTACTGTACCAAGACAGAGATCTTCCAGCTGGGGAATGAATTATGGACCAAATGTTGTAGTCAGCTCCATCCTCACGCCCAGAAGGGCCGTACCATCCATCCCATGTTCTTTTGTAGTTTGTTCCTACGCAGTAGTAATAACATTTCTCAAGGACAGGTTAATTTTATCAATAATGTTTAGTCAGTACTGAGCTTTAAAAAATAGGCAAAAGATCATTTTATAAATTCAATTTTTTCATTGAAATATTGAACAAACTTAAGCATTAAAACAAAACAGATTATAACAAATTATAAATAAATGACCAACCATTAACTATTTTCCAATCACCAACAGTGAGAGCGGAACTACCCCAAATATTATCAATATTATGAAGTACTTCAGTTCTGTTTGATGGGGTATTTTCACTTAGTGATTCCCACATATCAATTCCATCAATATCAATCAAGTTTCTGTAAAAGATCCATTGCATAAAATAATATTGTTTGATTTGTCCTGTAATATTCGATAACAATAAATAGCATATTCAGTTAAATTTTATCAATGAATTTACAGTTTTTCTAACTGTAAATTTTTAATTTAGTTTTAATTTAGATATTTTTTAAATAAATAATAAATGATTTTATACATATATTTATAAGCACTAGGAGAATCTCTCAAATTACTATATGTATAGAAAGTAATATGGATTGATATTTTACAAAATCTGATTTATTTTTATCAATTTCTTTAAAACAAATTAGAGTGGGACAGTTCAATGGTATGGCACTCAATTGCTGCTCAAGTCCCCGACTTCGAATCTGGGCAGGATATCTTTAATATTCTGTTACAATATGCCTCTGAGGTGGAGAGATTCTCCTGATGCTAATCCTGCCTCTATAAAACTAGTAATCTTAATTAGAAAATTAAGGCTACCAGAGGAAAAAAAACCCTGGCGAGATGAGGGCGATCCCGGTCATATGAGCTCCTCACAGTACCGCAGACCAAGAAACAGTACTTCCTTGCACAGTACTGAACCCAGGTCCTTTCATGAGTTGCATAGGGAAAGGTATTTAAAATAAAATAATTTATAGAAAAACACTATATGTTAATTAATTCCATCAATTATATTCTCAGATTGGTTTTATATGGTCCTAGTAAAAATATATTAAAATAAAATAAAACTTTGGGAAGCATATCAACTATTGCCTTATTTATTCTCTACTATTATTAATTATCTTTAGAAAAAATGTTTTGTAAATGAAAAAAACATTTCATATACCTACTCTGAATTACCACCAGCTGCTGAGACCAAAGTGGGGAGCCAATCTGTTATATGCATCGTTTGGTTAGAAACTCTTGACATGTTTCTCAGATAGCGACACCAAACCACACCTACTCCTCGCACTCCTCCTTCCCACAATGTGTTCTTTACCTAATTATAAATTTTCTACAAGTAAGTTTTATGCCAATCTGATTTCTTGTTTTGAAATTCAGTCACTGATTTGAATGCTATTATTTAATATTATTAATAGAAAGAATGCTTATAGTATAACATAACAAATTGGATTATGTATATTTAAAAAATCAAAAAACTTTTAGCAAAGATATGGAGAAAAAATATAGAGGAACCTTTACTGGAAAAATGAAATAATTGGGAAGACCAGCTAATGCCATATAATCGTTCCCCAATATTGGAATCCATATAAGCAATGTATATTCATGAAGTTTTATGTAATTTGTTGTTTAAATATTTTAAATGTGATTTGAGGGTTGATAATTTACATAAATTTACTCCTGTCACTCAAATATACTTTTTGTCAAAGTGTTAATGTTTTCCGGAGTTAACTAATTAATAAAAACTACTATGGTTTTGATGACAAAGCCTCATTTAAAATTAATGTACAGAAACAGCAGAACTGAAATTGTTTTCATGATAAAATCGGCAGATTCCACAGCTTCTATATTTTACAGAGGGAATGTCCATACAATAATGTTTCCAACATGTGACTTAATTTTCTATCGTTTCTCTGCTAATGTTGCTCTCAGTTCCTTAACTTAATCATAAGTGTAAATTCTTTCCTTCTTATGACCCACATGCCTATGAAATTCCCAGATGGTTCACTGTGCTCACGTTAACATAAAATCAGAAATACTCTACAAATACTCCACACCTGACAGATCTTTGGTGCTGTCATTGCTTCACACTTAAGAGTGTTAACGTGTTTCCCACTGCAGCTTGCTCGAATCAATTAGTGGAGTTTAAGATCCACCCTGTGCAATTTAAAATTTAATTTAGTGTTGATTCACTGAATAAATATTTGTCTTTCAACCTTGGTAAGAATAGGTTTGTTATATTTCTAAAGTACCAGTCATACACCATAAGTAGCCAGGAGGGGAACAATTAAAATTCTACAATGATTTTGTCACGCTGTAATTTGGTTGTGCCAACATCTTGAAAATGAAATATTGTATGAACATCATTCATAAAAGAAAACATAAAAGGATTTCTCTAATCTACAAAGCAGCATTTGGGAAAAGGGGAATGGTTTTTGTTAATTTTTTACAGGTGAATGATGCTGACTTTTGACCAAAACTGGTGCTATAAACTATTCTCCTAGTATAATGAATTAAGGAATAATAAGCTTACCCCTCGAAGAGGCCAGTTTGATGCAGCATTATAGTTGAAACCAGCAGCTGGACCACCGTTGTCTGTTGTGAATACAATGATTGAGTTTTTGAGCATCCCTTGTTTTTCTAATCTTTCAATAACCTTTCCTACTGATTCATCTAGTTTAGTCAACATACCTGCAATTAAGGTTAGTTGCAAAATAATATGAAAATTATTATAACTATAAAATAAACTTGATGGTGACAGGTATGCTTCCAATTTCCAAAATTGACGGGGGTTATTGCTAGCTAGGTATGCCATCAATTTTATTTTTTTATGTGAGGGGATTAGAAGAATAGTGGTAAAAACAAAAGTCAAGTTTGCTCATGGTCTGATGTTTAAAGAAAATTTTGAGTTCAAATTCAGTAAATTATGTATAAGTATGAAATTTAGCTACATAAATAATTATAATTTTATGTCATATTAATAAGAAACTTATATCAATAAAGTAAATTTACAAACTTTACTATACGGACAAAAAAAAATTTTACTTACAACACTACCAATCTAAACTTCTCAAAATTTTAAGGCTATATTATTTAACACTAACATCTATATCATTAAAAATTTCAAGGAAACAGCATAGCCTCATGGCATGATCCGCTTATTCGTTTCTAGCTAAATTATGTTTTGCTTTAAAAGTAAGTAAATATCACACTTCTTGCCCCGTATGAAGTTCGATAGTAGGTTTTTGAACATATATCGTAGTTTGAATATCACTGTTTCGAAACCTTACTAAGGTAAAAAAAAAGATAGCTCAATACCAGCTGAATCTTCACTCTCTATAGTGTGAGATTTCAAAGTTTTTTTACAATGTTATTTTAAAGGAAGTACAATGTTGAAAACTGAAATGTTGAAGTACAATGTTGAGAAGAAAGTAAAAATAAATAAATAACAACCTGTAAGTAAGAAAAAAAGAGTTAAAAAATAAAAAGGATGAATAAAATTATATTAATATGTTGAGAGCAAAAGTAACTAAAAGTTTCACTACAAAGCATGGTAAGATAGTTTTGGATAGCATATCAAAATTTATTTGGAAAAATACTGATCTTTCATAAATTCATTAACAATGCAGACGGAAATGTTAGAAATATTACAACCAACACTATATATTAATAAAGTTTCTAAAAAAATATGGTTAGAACATAATAATGATATCTTATAAGATAATGTATCTCTTATTTTTCACATAATTTGTAAATGGATATTGCCAAAAAAGAGATAAATTTGTCAAAATGGCAATAACTAAGCTGCTCCAATACAATAGTTATACACAGTTTGTATAAGTTGCCTGTACTATGATCAGAGCCACTTCCAGTACTCAATAAGCTCTTTACATACAAGTATATATGGATAATTTAATTTGGCGATATTGACATTCCGCTTTATTAATGTTTTAAATAAAAGAAAAAAACTTGAGGGTTTTATAAGCTCCAACTAGAGTAACTGCACCATAAGTTGACAGTGCTCCAAGTTGACATTTTGTACAAAAGATGTGAATAATAAGATTCAGGGTTGATTATTTTGATTCAAAATTTGGCGGTAATTTGCCAAGTTCTACTAGTTAGCTGTGCTGCCATCCACATTACTTTGATGAAAACTCAAGCTTATTTGTGAGAGGTTATAATGGCGAATTTTCTAGTGGCCAGAAAACTTGGTTTCTGCTACCCTCCTTCATTAAGGTGGAAGTCAAGTTAAATAATCTTTTTTATTTTTTGAGTTAAATTATGTTTTAATTACTTTTATGGTATTCATTAAGTTCATGAGAATCATTTGATATCCTTTTTAATATATTTATACAATGTTTAAAGGCTTAAATATAGGTGTCAACTATTAGAACAGAAATTAATCCATAATTTCAGTAGTTGACATCGATGTCGAGTCTGGCTGGATGACAGGTGTCTTATTTTATGAATTTATAGCTAGTGTGCTCTATCCATGGATCATTGAGAGCAAAATTGTGTTGCCAATAATCCTATTCCTGAAGGGGCACTCCTCTCATCTGACACTCCCCACTTCCAAATCCTGCTAAGAACATATAATACTTGCTATTAGTCGCACTCTATATAAATGCTACACATTTCATCCAACCAATGAATGTGGTCATCTTTAATTGTCTTAAAGTGCACTGGAAGAGTTAAGTTCATCATTGGAGAGTCTAAAATTGTGCAAACTTCTGGTCATTACTAAAATCTAATTATCATACTTAACTGGATGATCTCATTTACCAGGCAGCTGCTCCCTCCCCCCTGGGTAGGCCCATGATAGGAAATTAAAAATTAATGCATGAGTCAACTTTAAAACCATAAATGTCAACTTATTCCATACCTTTACATGTACATTTTGATGTTCATTTTAGTGTATTAGTTCATTTTAGAAGTTTCTAAGAAATAATTTTTTATAAAAACCATAGATGTAGACCATACGATATTGTATTGCTAGTTTTCTAAAGGGATTGGCCTAACTAAATTCATAACAAAGATTATCCTAACATCAATATAGTGGTAAAAAGTGTCAAAAATGTGATTTTTTTTTTCTTAAACTGTCAACTATTGGTACAGTTACCCTAATCTAAATTTAATGATAGTTAACAAAAATATATTTTTCAGCACAATATGTACCTACATCGTCAACTATCTCCTAAGTTAAAAAAAAACCTTTATACTTGAAAAATTCGTAGTGAAATATTCGCGTAAACTCACTTGAATATCCTTTCAAGCGCCCTTGGCCTTTCTCCCTACTCTCAACAGAACTAAATTGAACAACCACATTACAGAATAAACAAGTCCGTTATTACAGGGGTTATTTTAAGTGATTGAATCCGTCAAAAATATTTCAATGATTACCTTTGATTAATCTTAAAGAGATGTGAAGCTCATTCCAAGCAATTTATTTTTATTAAAAGCGTGTAATGTGAAACGGACATGCATACTCGAACAGCAGCTTATTTTCTCAACTGGAGTAAGTCGGAAACCTAAATTGGAGGCTTTGGACTGATACCAGCAAAAAAACAAGCAAACATTTTAAGGGAACCTTGTAGCGGATCCATGGGAGGGGCGCGGGGGGCGCCCCCCCGCCCTGAGAGGTGAGGACACTCATAAAGTATAACTATTTCTATATGAAATGAGCTATAATTAGTCATTTTTCAAGTACACTAATTGAAAATGAATTGTATTTAAACATTTACAGTAATTTATAACGGCATTATGTACTAATATGTATTTTAAATTAGGGCCTTCATTACTCATGAAATGTAAAAAAAAAAGTGCGCCCCCCCCTCAGAACATTTCTGGATCCGCCACAGAGGGAACCTATAAAAATATATAAATACTCTAAAAATATAATAGTCTAAACCGGGTATGGGCAACCTTTGACATGTGGGCCAAACTTAAGTGTGCAAATACGTTCGCGGGCCGCTTTCAAAAGTAGTGCCTTTTTTGGACGGTTATATCTCGTTAGTTAATCACAATATCAAAAAAAGAAAATAAGAGTTTAGTGTTAAAATTTTTAAGTTAAAAAAATTTCACTTAACTTATGTTTTTAAATTTAATATAAACTAAACAAACCCATTTAAATAAAGTAAATTTAAATTTAAATAAATAAAGTAGTCCATACAAAATTTATAGAGGAATAAATTCTGTGTTTAATGATACCAAAACAGAATTTTTGAACTATCCATTCCCCGAACTACCCGACGTAAAATGAAATTGTCTCATAAAAAGTATTACTTGTATTACACTGATGAGCTCTAAAATAATGGTAAAGAAAACATGCGTTAGGACTCATTCAATGCCGAATTTAATGTTTAATAACTATCAGTCGGAACTTTTTAGATATTATGTGTACTTTAAAAGATATAACCGTCCAACCGACATTTCACGCCTTTAGAGGGCACATTTCCCTCCCCCCCCCCCCCCCCCCCCCCCATGCTACCACCTTAAGAAACCCCCACTAGGGGAGAAACCTAGAAAAATCACCTTGGGATACAATGAAGCCAATAATACCTTTTGTAGCAATTAACAGAAAAACGTACCTGCAAACCTCTTCCGATTGTAGTCGGTGATATTCGTGAAGGTAGCTATGAGGGCGTCAGGAGCCGGGAGCGGGTTGTAGGGGTTGCCAGAGTGGACTGCGGCGTGGGAGAGGAAGAGGAAGAGCGGCTGGCTTGCGTTGTGTTCCTCGATTATCCGGACCGCCTCATCGGTGAAGAGGTCTGTGCTGTAGCGGCCGTGCAGGTCCGCCGCGGGGACCATTCCTCGCCGCATGTCCAGTCCCCACAAACCCTGCAACATGCCATCTTCTTCTGTAAGGGTACATGAAGTAACTTTTTTAACTTAAAGTGTGTACTATATACCGGTAAGGGTAGTACTAAAAATAAAAGATTGAATCTACGACACCCTAGATAAACCGCAGATGCGGCAGAGATTCTGAAACACCAGCCCATGTCTAGGGAAAATGCCACAACTCCCTACTCAAACTCGCCGGCACCATTGATTCCAACGGAAACTGGTGGGGCTCCTTAGGCAAAGGGAATACACTGCTTCGACGAGGTCTAATGCATTGACTTCGACGGATCAGTAAGCATATTTTTATTTTTTAAAAGTATATTTTTATTTTTTAAATTAAATATATTCCTCTTGTAATTAATGCCATTATTAATTACAGAATGCCATGCAGAATGCCGACTACATAATGCATGCATATAATATATTCCTCCATTTCTGGACGAGTGCGAGAGCTAACTGTAGCGCGGGGACAACTAGTTGGCGACGGTGGTGGTTCGGTGTAACCGCTCTTACCCACCCCCTTAACCCTAATTTATGGCTTGAGTTATCATACCTCGAAAGCATACAAATTGAACGAGAGCGGAGTGTTAGGCAGTATAAAAATTGCCAATTAGATCGAAAGAGTAAAAAGGACTAGTTGAATCTTAATAATAAAAAAAAAAAAAATCTGGTGCGTGCGCGCAACACACAACTTTCACTTACCAACTTACTTAGATTAGAAATTAATGCGTTTTGTTAATTGCCACTTCTCAAATGAACAGAACAGTTTAATTATAACGCATTGGTTTGTCATTAAAGGCGTACGGCGCAAGCGTGAGCTCAAGGTGGTTTATGAGTTGACGGAATATTTTTCTTTTTTTCTCCTGTATACGTTTACTTGATTTTCTTCATATATCATATTTAGCCGTTTCTTATTTTTAAGCGTGATGAGAGACAGATAATTTACCAATATAAACTAAAACAAAGGTACTTTATAGAAAAACAAAAAAAGCCCCTTCCCCATTTAAGCCCCCTCAGAACATTTTAATAATGATAAAGCTTACCTGATATGAAATAACAACTAATTTTCATTAAACATAACGAATTTGATAAAAATCGTTAAAGCCGTTTTTGAGATAATCGATCAAAATGGTAAAAATTGGACAAAATGTATTAAGTAAAGTCCCCCATCCTGTTGATTAATTTTGATGAAATTTTTACAGTCATATCTCGGGCATATAAATACATCAAATACCAAGTTTGATCAAAATCGTTAAAACCGTTATTGAGTAAATAAAAAAAACACGTAAAAATGATACAAAATTTATTAAGTAAAGTCCCCCCTCCGGTTGATCAATTTTGATGAAATTTTTATAGTCATATCTCGGGCATATCAATAGATCAAATACTCAGTTTAATCAAAATTGTTAGAGCCGTTTTTGAGAAAATCGAAAAAAACTTAAAAAGTTATTAAATAAAGTACCCCCTCCCTTTGAGCAAATTTGATGAAATTTTTGCTGTCACATCGCGGGCATATACATACTCTAAATACCCAATTTCAGGTTCGCACGGTTTATAGTTTTTGAGCTAGTCTGTTCACACACACACACACACACACACACACACACACACACACACACACACACACACACACACACACACACACACACACACACACACACACACACACACACACACACACACACACACACACACAGACCATTTCGCGGGACTTGGTTATTTTGACTCAGGGGACCCCAAAACGTGTATTTCCGTTGAAAACCGGAAGTCGAAAAATTTCACGATTGCAATACTTCCACTTACGATATATTTCATATATAGGTAAGTGAAAGTAAAAAAAATCGAGCGCAGCCACGGCTCTAAGGGTAGAAGCTAATTATCGGTGATGGAAATTGGATGAGGCGAAAATAGGGGGTAGGTGCAGGACAGTAATGACACCAATGATCCTCGGATCCGACTATCACATGTGAGACTAAGGACCTCGATCAGGCGGGTGCAGTAGAAAAAGAAAAGAAAGGAATACACGAAAAGTGTATAAGAGAGAAAGTTCCCCATGAAAGGCCTCTGGTTCGGGTCTCGCGGAACGATTCCAAAATGAATGGGGTTGCTGGATGGCCTCGGTGTGGATATGGGTGATACAGTGGCATGGGCGTATCCAGCGGGGGGCAGTTGCCCCCCCCCCCCCCTCCCTGGAAGGCAGGATGCAATAATTTTTTACTTTCACTTACCTATATATGAAATATATAGTAAGTGGAAGTATTGCGATCGTGAAAAAATTCGACTTCCGGTTTTCAACGGAAATACACGTTTTGGGGTCCCCTGAGTCGAAATGACCAAGTCCCGCGAAATGGTCTGTGTGTGTGTGTGTGTGTCTGTGTGTGTGTGTGTGTGTGTGTGTGTGAACAGACTAGCTCAAAAACTATAAACCGTGCGATCATGAAATTGGATATTTAGTGTAGGTATATGTCCGCGATGTGACAGCGTAAATTTCATCAAAATTTCTTAAAGGGAGGGGGTAATTTACTTAATAGCTTTTTAGGTTTTTTTCGATTTTCTCCAAAACGGCTCTAACGATTTTGATTAAACTGAGTATTTGATGTACTAATATGCCTGAGATATGACTGTAAAAATTTCATCAAAATTGATTAACCGGAGGGGGGACTTTACTTAATAAATTTTGTAACATTTTCACGTGTTTTTTTTATTTACTCTAAATCGGCTTTAACGATTTTGATCAAACTGGGTATTTGATGTATGTGTATGCCCGAGATATGACTGTTAAAATTTCAATAAAATTGATTAAACGGAGGGGGGACTTTACTTAATAAATTTTGTAACATTTTCACGTGTTTTTTTTATTTACTCAAAAACGGCTTCAACGATTAACAAAAATAAGATATGGATGTAGAAAAATGTGTGACTTTGGAAAATTATATTTAACAGAACACGTCAATTTCTTATCTAAGTAAGTTGGTAAGTGAAAGTTGTGTGTTGCGCGCACGCACCAGATTTTTAAGCTTTTAGGCCGAGCGCACATTGAGACACTCGCGACGCAGAGCAGAGCAGAGCAGAGCAGTTTTTGTGGTAACTGAAATATATAGGAACCGCGCACATTGGGACGCAGAGCAGAGCAGAGCAGAGCAGGCCGATGTGGCACTCGTGGATCTGCCACAGAAAACTGTGCCGATGCGACGCAGTTTTTGATATTTGATTATTTTAATTCATATTAATATCATTTAATATTAGTGTTTGTGAAGTTCTACTTTTCTCTTAAGCAGGTTAACGAAATTAGTAGGTATTCTGTATATATAGGGTGTACTTGATAAGTTCTAGGAAAAAAAAAGGTTTTAAAAATATAATAATTTAAAAGATATATGCATGTTCTGTTATTTTAGATTCCAAAATCATAATATAATTTTGAAATTTCTCGCTATTCCCAAAGCGCATGATACGAGTGTTTTGAATTTTTAAAACTAAACAATTTCAGTATGAAAATGTAGCTGTAAAACTGTAAAATTAGTTTTAAAAAAATATATAGATATATTAAAATTTAGATGAGGAACTTTCTGAAGTTCTAAAAGCAGATACTTTTGTTTAAATATTTTTAATATTGTTATTTTATTTGAAATTCCTTATTTCGGTTTTCGTTAATTTTTATTCGTCTTACTGTGACACGTTTAAAAATTAGAAAAACAAGTTTTCTTCTCATAGATACTAGAAGTTCATTACACGATTCAACAAGTTATGATCTTAGGAAAATTTGACTGATATTATTTAACTGAAAAAAACATAGGCTTTATGGATATTTAGTTAATGGAAATGCTGATTACAACCAATAATGGATATGTTGGGATTGCAATAAATCAAATCGATTTATCCCTCACCAAACTTCGTTAATTTAGTGGAGTTCACCAAGCTCAAATTTTTAAGATACAAAATAAAACAAACTTGAAGTGCTTTATATTTTAATTAAACAAGTCAATGAAATAATTTACAATTAACAAAAAACACAATCAAATCATTTAACTTAACACGTTCAAGAGAACAAATTTAAGTTTTTGGTTTAATTATATTTTTTAATTCATATGGCCATCTCGATTTCTAACAGTATATTTCTTCTTTTATTAAATATATTTGAGTAAAAAGAAAACTGCTATTTAAAAATCAACCATGTGTTGATTGGAACTTTTTTAATAAGAAATTTTATGTGAGTATAACTCTTCTCTGTTATATTATCTACTTAATTTTATTATATCCTCATACAGAATAGAAAAGAAGAGAAAATAAATATTGTTCTGAGACAAGGTCCCTCAAGAATAACAGACTGGAACAAAAAATAAAACTACAACTGGTCAAATAATTAAAGTAATGGTGGATAATTAAAGATAATATTTTCATTAAAAACCCATTATAAATAGTTATAAAAAATAAAAGTATGCAAAGTAGTGAATTGATATTGATTTATCAAATAAATAATAACGGTAATAAATTAAAATAAATTTCAAAGGAAAAAAAGAGAAGAAATTAATGAAAAAAAAATTATTCCATAATGATATAATGCTGTTAAAATCGTATCCAAGGATTTTAAGAGATTTGTGCCTAATATAATTCTACAAACTTAGAGCTTAACCAGACCTCTCATTACCTGATTTTATAACACCACGATAAGTAATGGTTTTAAGCTTTGGATCCCTCAGACTAAATAGTAACTTCAATGTAGTTATGTAATTCACCAGACTCAGACGGAAATATTTAATAGATTGTTTAGAATAATCTGTTTGCAAATTCTTTTGTGAGCTGGTCTTTTCTCCATTTCCTCATTTTATCACAATCTTTTTTACCTTGACTTTTGATAATGCAAATTTTTTTGTGTTCAACTCTATTTACGAATCAGATTCTGATCTTAAATCCATGAAATCTAACATACTTTAACTAAAAAAGCCCCAGCCTTCCCGAAACTGCGGCACAGAAACTGCTCTCCAATGTGCGCGGGTACCTGTGTGACGCAGTTTTTTTTTTCGTGCCTCCTGCTCTGCTCTGCTCTGCGTCGCCTGCGTGACACAGTTCGATGTGCGCCTTACCTTAAGGAGGGAAGCAGTAATAGAATAATTTTTTTTAAGCAAATAATTGTAATAACTTAGTACATAAAGCAGTGCTACAATTATACACAATTATGGTTTCATTCACCTTTTCCGCGGTAAGATAGTACAACCTGAACGACCATAGCTTGCCCCCCCCCTAGTTTGATCCTGGGTATGTCCTTGTATAGAGATATTGGCCGAAAATATAATCCTGGACTCCCTCGGTATTGTCCATTACCATGAGTGTGACACTAAGTAGTGTTAATGATAATAATTATTGTTTATTTTTTTATGCCAATATTTTTTTGTTTTTTTTTTAATGTTTATGTAGTTTTAATCTTAATGTATTATTGAATTCGTAGAACAAAAACCATATTCAAGTATGTTGTATATCATACTATAACGTTTTAAATAATTTATTTAAAAGATTATTGAATGGTGTGCATAAATAAGAGCTGGTTGGTTTTCTGTTATAGGGTTAAAGCCTACTAATCCTCTACTTTTTAATTTTTTAATGATTTCCTCCAATTTCTAATTTTCTTTTTAACTTTTGGTGGACTTTACGCAGGTTTTTGAACAACAGTGTGTAGAATTTTGTTTCAAAACACTAAAAAAATAAAAGCCGATGCTCGTTAAAATATACCTTTTTTTTCACCATATCGATTCGTTTTAATCGATAAACGTTGTGAAACCGAATCACCGTGTATGACAGCCAATCACTTTTCTTTTCTTACTGCTGGGTAAATCAGTTGGAACGGGTTGCATTATTATTGTATCTGACGAGGCTTGAAAAATCGATTCTATATGGCCTGTCGCTTGTTTGGGAATGGAACAATTTATTATGTCCTGTATAAAAAATATTATTCGCACACTGCTGATTAGTGATTATCAACAATTACCAACCGTATGAAAACTAAATTTGCGTTAATGTATTATAATTTAAATTTGAGAAATATTAAAAAGGTATATGAAATTCATTTTTTACTCATTTTAAATTATGGGGGGGGGGTGGAGGGAGCTTAGGTATTTATGTCGTAGATTATTTATATGAATGTTTAAACTTGAGATGTCCTGGGCTCGTGTTGCTGAACATAAGGAGTATCAATCAAAATTTATTAATCATATATTCATTTGTTAGGAGACAAGAATGGATTTATTAATCATTTATATACTTAGTTCTCCTATCAATGGAAATCTTAGCAAACGTTTAGAAATAACGAACTTATTGGTTATTTTTAATTTAAAAAGAAAAATTGATGCAGTTTAAAACTTGAAAAATAATATCTTTATTTAATTAAACATAAAAAATCAAGACGAAAAGACCATTATCATACTTTGTAGTTCATCTAAAAAAGTAGGAGAATATGATGACGTCTCGGCTAGCCTTGGTTTCATACCTTCTTGTTATCTTATTAAACCGTGAGTCGCCTCTGAGTGAACTTCCGCAGCATTTTAGGTAATTCTTCGGTCGCATGCCAACGGTATCTTACTCGCAGGATTCGTTCTACGGTAACATATATTTGTACGGTAAAATAATAATTGTGTTTTAGACTGAACGATAATATTTTTCGACGATATATCGCTAATAAGAATCGATGGAAAAGGGCCATCACCACGGCCGATAATAAATTGGAACTAAATCATCAATTGAGAGCACCTTAGTATTTTTCAGAAAACGACGGCGATATTTTATTCTTCTAAGGCAGGGACACTTATCAATGGTATGTTCCAACGACCTCTTAAAACACGTTGTCGACGCTTTTCGCATGCTCAGTACGTCTTTCCTACTTAACAATGATCAGTTAGTAAAGGTGTACTGCGCATGCGAAAGTAGCACTTCGACCTTCTACCATATTATAAACTGGATATTATTATTTCATAAATTCTAGGCTTTTCAACGATACATACTTTACATATATATTTTTACTAATATCGCCGGAAATTGAATATTTTGTTTTGGGTAATCATACATTTTTTTCTCTTTTATTAGGTTATTAAATTTTTTCTTATTTTATATTTAGTCATTTCTTGTTACAAGGGACAGTTATTCAATCAAAATAAACAAAATTAAATGTACTTTAGAAGAAAATTTTTTCCTTAGCCATTTAAGCAGTAGCAGACATTTCTATGAAGATAAATTCTACTTCAAATTAAAGAATGCTTCATTAGAATTAAAAAAATTAAGTTTAAGTGAAATTAAACATGATTTACAGGTGTTTTTTTAGTTTAAATTAGTGTTTATATTGAATAACTAATATTTTGATATTATTTTCCCCCTTTCTTGTGGTTTCAAACCACAGAATATATCACACTGTATTTATTTTAAAAAAATCAATCAATCGCGGTGGCTAAAACTAAAACTTCGGCTACAACCTGATTTCGAGTCCTGGCCTCCTCCAACAGCTATCGCCGTCCACCCCAGTCCCTTGAGGATCCCATCCAGCTCCTTACTCTCATAATATTTCTAGCATCCTCAGCCACACTATCAGACCATCTAAGTCTTGGCCTTCCTTTTCTTCTTGTCCCGTACAAAGGTTGCTTCAGGAGTACTGTGGTATTTACTCCTCTCCCATCCTTGACACATGCCCTGCCCACCTTAGCCTGCTTAATTTAGCAAATAAATAAATTATACTGTTCCTGGTTGGAGCGTCTCGGCCATTGCCAATTCAGTTCTTGCAATGGTTTATATAATTCACTACCACCGTGTTTGAATAACTCTGACGGAAGACCGTCAATTCCAGGGGCTTTTTTGTTCTTAAACATATTCACGGCATTCTCTATCTCATCTTCTTAGGTTAAAATAGTTTTTCCATCGATTGAAAACATCCTCTTTATTGGTAAGCATTGCCTTTCTTATCCTTCCAAGAACTCTGCTTGGGCATAAATTTACTTCTGTTTATTTTTCGGAAGAAATCTCTATATTGTTTATCTCCACGTTGCACCTGTCGTTCCTTTTCCCTCTTTCTTTCGTCGGTACAAATGTTTTTCTATTGTGTGTTCCAGTGTCCTTATTGTAGTTCTATTCAACATAGCTCTATATGTTTGATTATCTTAGCTTAGTGGCTGTCACAATCTCTGTCAAACCTTTTTTTTAAGCATCTTTTACGCCATTGCTGCAAGCCAACCATCCTTTTTCGACATTATCATCGAAGTCGCAGAAATGGAGATTTTGGTCCAGTTTTTCAGCATACAGCTGCTGCACTTCTGGTTTTAAAATTGTTTTAGTATTAAATACTAACTTATCTTTCTGTCCTGAGGTAGGCTTGACAGAGAATATATTCACAGAGATATGAGCTATGCAGAGATAATGGTCGGCGTCTTAGTTGGCTCCCCTGAATACTCTTACATTGACCAGGTTGGACCTATATAAAAATAAAAATTGCAAATTTTCTTTTGTCTGGAAAGAGGTAACCAAAACATTGAATAAATAACTATTACCGTTGCTTATGTCATATATTTCTTAAGATCTTAAGTGAGGTATCCGATTTAAACTGTTTAAGTCAGATATTCGTTATTGATATGGCGTTTCTTTGTAGCAGCCCCTTCCCGATTTTAAAGATTTACATAAATAGAAACAGGATTAAGCAAGCATTTAAAGAAAAATTATAACCGAATATATGACTATTTTTAATTTGTATTCTGTCTGCGTAGATTAATGCAGACATAATAACTCACATACGTACCATTGTGCATTCATATGGATTATTCAGAAATTCTAAAACAATCTAAAAAAGTGTTGCAAAGTTGAAGAGTATATGGACAAAAAGTTGTTGGTTAAGGCTTAAAGGCGTTCTAGTCCCCTAAAGTATAACAACAGTATAGGAGCAAAGGAAGTTATAGATTTTTGAACCCTTACTGACTCTTCCGCAGTGTGGTCGTTGTAGTCTTGATGGCCTGTCCAGAAACCAAAATGACTGTCGAATCCTCTGTATGTCGGGGTGTACTCCTTTTTCCAGGATCCCAGGTGCCACTTTCCTACGAGGTGTGTCTTGTAGCCCAGTTCTTTCAGATATTGAGGTAACAACTTCTCTTCTAGGGGTAGACCTCTTGGTTCGGAACCAAATATGACTGAGTGCTGCATTCCTGAAACAAAATTCAGATATGTACTGAAATAAGTGAAAGTAAAAATTACGTATTCAAATAATAGCGACCGATTTACATAAATACTAACCTGTATGTATTGGGTATTTGCCGGTCATTATGGCACTTCTGGACGGGGTGCAGATAGGAGTGACATAGTATTTGTTCAATATGATACCTGAGTACGCAAGGGCGTCTATATTCGGGGTTGGTATTTGACTAGATCCATGGAACCCGACGTCGTTCCAGCCCTATGTGGAATAAGGTTTCATTAGTAAGATAAAACAATATATAGTGGAATAAAAGATTGGAATAGGAAGAAAGGGGTCTAAGACAAAATTTTGAAAAAATCAGGTTATTTACTGTATATGGTAGTAAATATCCAACTCTTTCGATTGGACTAAGTGGATTTAATTACAGTGATAAGTTTTAATAAATAACTTTGTTAAAAAACAGTGCGTCAACATTCGTTGAAATCGAATGACTGGTAAAAGATTATGCGTTTTATTGCATTTGTCTGCTTTTTATACAATTTCATTAAAATCAGAAGGTAATTATTTCAAACTGTTTAGTGCAATTATTTTTACTGGTTCCTAGTTTTCGAAGTCGGTTTAATTTTTAAATATTTTTTTTTTAGAAAAAGTTTTTTATATTACTAAAGATAATTACATAGTTGGCCTCTGACTTTCATAGAGTGCGGTTGTACTGTGTGGTGATTTCATAATTTTTTTTTTTTTTGTTTACTTTCACATGTATTTATCGGTTTTATGTTTTTTTTTCTTCTTTTCTATTCATAATTAATGAACTTAAGTGAAGAGGTAGGTGATCCACCTATTTTCAATAACTGCCAACATCCTACTGCTAAACCAGAGGAAAACAAATGTTTAGAAGAACCCAACTCAAAGAAAAGGTATCACGAGGGATCTCCACAAAACCAGTCTCCCGTTAAAAAAATGGGTAAATATTACAGTGAAATATCGCCTATTAAACTAACCAACAAATTCCAGGAACTTAATGAAACCGACCTAGATAGTGATAATCCATCTTCTTCAAAACAAAATGCTAGTCAAAACAGTGATAAAATTAATAGCAATACAGATACGATTAAAATTCCTCCTATATATTTACATAACGCTAATAATTATCAATTAATATTAAATGATCTTAACTCATTATGCTTAAATTCATTTACAACCAAAGTAGCTGGTAATAATACTAAAATAATGTTATCGTCTATAGAAGATTATAGAAGAATTACAAAATATTACGATGAGGAAAAAATAGAATATCACACATATTCATTAGAAAAAAACAAAACTTTAAATGTAGTTATAAGAAATGTTCCTTATTCTATTACCGAAGAGGAGTTAAAAACTGAACTAAAATCTAAAAATTTTCAAGTTTCACACGTTGCCAGAATTTTAAATAAGGAAAAAAAACCAACACCACTCTGTTTAGTGTCACTTGTTAATAATGAAAAGGCCATTGAGATTTTTCAATTGACTAATTTATTTTACGCCATTATCTCAGTAGAACCTAAACACCGAAACAATGATATACCCATGTGTACCAACTGTCAAAGATATGGTCATACCAAAAATTATTGTCGATTGGAACCAAGGTGTGTTAAATGTAAAGATAAACACCATTTTTCAAAATGCCCCCTTAAATTTACCGACAAACCGTTCTGTGTAAATTGTAATCAAGCACATGCAGCTAGCTACAGAGGTTGTCCCTATTACCAAACTATGAAAAATAAAATGAACTCACCTGTCGAAGCACAAAATAACAATATAACTGAAGAAAATGTATCTAATCGCAGGCAATTCAAAAGAACTACACCAAAATTCACATATTCCTCAGCTGTATCATCAGATCAAGTCCCAGAACAAAAAAATAATACCGAAGTTAACAGTGAAAGCATTCTAACCACAATCACAAAAATTATCATTGATGCCATTAGACCATATTTTTCACAAATAATGACTTATTTAAGTTCCCTCGTTACCTCCTTCTTCACAAATGGGCCTTAATGTAAACAATGGGCTATCTACTGTTATAATACCTTCGCAGTCCATAACAATATACGTGTTTACTACCTTTTCAATTCTATTTTATAAATCTATTATAAAACGTAATTTTAAAATTTTATATTTATCATATGCCTCCTGAATTAAGAAAATTAAAACTTTTAAACTGGAATGCCAACGGTGTTTCTTCACAGAAGAGTGAATTCAGAATTTTTCTTGAATCAAACTCCATTGACGTAGCATGCGTTTCTGAAACACATTTTTCAGCAAATACGAAATTTAATATACCTGGTTATAAAACATTGAGAAAAGACAGAGACAGCTTGTCACCGTCCGGAGGTGTAGCCATTTTCATTAGAAATAATTTAAATTTTGAAGAAAAATGTTTTCCACCCATATCAAACATCGAAGCAATCTCAATTCGTTTAAAATCTAATCCCAGCGTAATCATTACATCTGCCTACAAACCACCAAATAAGAGAATATTAGAAGAAGAAATTGACAAGTTAATGCCATCTAACGAGCGTACGTTAATTTTGGGTGATATGAATAGCAAACATATTTACTGGGGCTGTCACAAATCTAATCAAAACGGAAATAAACTTTTAGAAATATGTTCTAAACATAATATTCAAATAACAACGCCAACTGAACCGACATTTTTCAGACGGGGGTGTGCGCCTGATGTATTGGATATTGTGTTAAGCAAAAATATTAATGCGCCTATTTCGGCCCAGACAATATCTGCTCTAAATTCCGATCATGTCCCTGTGTTAATACAGTTCTCTACAGAAATTCATCAAATTCCCTCCCGTAAATCTTTAATAAATGGAATAATTGATTGGGACATGTACAAAAATTTAATACACCAAAATATCTTTATAAAAAAAAGTTTTCCACAGCCTCATGAAATCGATGACGTTATAAATAACCTGTCGGTAGTCATATCTAAATGTATAAGCGACTCAACTGTAAAAACGTTCAGTATTAAAAGAAAAAATGTTTTAAATTGTCTTCCAAATAGTATTCTTCAATTAATAAGAGACAAAAATAAAGTAAGAAGATTGTGGATGACCACTCGAAATCCTATGCACAAAATAAAATGGAATCGTTTGAAGAGAATAACTAAAAAGGAATTAGAACAGTTCACAATATCTCAATACAAGAACTATGTCTCAAACCTAGATTCAAGAGATTACTCATTATGGAAGGCTACCAAAAGGATTTTAAATAAACATGAAGGAATTCCCACTATTATCGAAAACGACGAATTCATATCTGGTGACCAGGAAAAAGCTGAAGCTTTTGCTGATTATTTTGAGAAAACTTTCTCAAATTCAGAAGACGGAAGAGATACGACAAGCAGAGTAAATGAGGATGTAAATACGCTAGAAGTCCCTTTAACAACTGTCCAACCACCGCTAGAATTCACTTCCCCGAAGGAAATTCAAGAATTAATCAGAAACCTTAAGACAAAGAAAAGTCCTGGTCATGATCTGATCCCGGTAATTGCCATCAAGAAGTTGCCCAGAAAAGCTATCCTATTAATTACGTCAATTTTCAATAGTTGCCTACGAATTGGTCATTTTCCTGATACATGGAAGAAAGCTGAACTAGTTGTGATACATAAACCCGGTAAAAGCCCCAAGCAAATCAACAACTATAGGCCCATAAGTCTATTGCCCATTTTAGGAAAACTGCTGGAATCTGTGATAAAACGACGCCTTTCATCCCATCTTCAAGCAACTAACATCATTCCAGACTTCCAATTCGGTTTTCAGCAAAGACATTCCACGTCACACCAACTCGCAAGATTATCTGAATTAATAGTGAACGGGTTCGAAAAGAAAAAACATACTTTAGTAGCTTTCCTGGATTTTCAGCAAGCATTTGACAAAGTTTGGCATCAAGGTCTTTTATACAAATTGAAGAAAATAGATACCCCGAAATATTTGCTCAACATTCTCCATTCATTTCTCACCAACAGGACATTCACTGTAAGAATAAATAGCAGCAACTCAACCGTAAGACCAATTCGAGCTGGTACCCCACAAGGTTCAGTTCTTTCTCCGACCCTCTTCAACCTTTACCTCCATGATATCACCCAGTCTCCAGTTACTTCTATTGCTATGTTTGCGGATGACACGGCGGTTATTTCTCAAAACGAAGACATAATAACAGCAAGACATGTACTGCAAGCTCACTTAGATATTTTAGAACAATATTTCAAAAAATGGAAAATAAATTTAAATGTACAAAAATGCAACGCGAAGATCTTCACTCTGCGACGTCCTGAAGATCCCCCGTCATTAATCCTCAGCGGAAACTCTCTACCGTGGAACTCTTCAAGCGAAACAGTAAAATATCTTGGAGTGCATCTAGATCGTCGATTAACCTGGAACCACCATCTCAATATTAAATTAACGCAAGCCTATGCAAGACTCGCAATGCTATACCCCATAGTTAACAGGAAATCTAGTCTTAAACCTGAAGTAACCATCTTGATTTATAAAACAATTCTGCGACCACTTTTGATGTATGGATGTGAAGTATGGGGTGCTGCATCCTGCACAAAACGGAAAAAAGTACAAACATTTCAAAATAAAGTTCTAAGAATAGCAGTAAATGCCCCCTGGTTCGTTAGAAACAGTCAACTTCATCGCGAGCTTAAAATAGGAACGATAGACGAATTCATAAAAAAACGTTTTTTGAAATACCATACTCAGTTACCGGCTGTGAAAGGTGCAATAACTTACAAGATAGGAGCTCCCGTTTCATCCCGAAGGCTGAAACCCCGGTTAATGCAAGACTTACTACTGTGAGACTCATAATAACTTTATCTGTATAACTATTAATTTCCTCATAATTATGTTACTATTCTTTCAACTTTATTTCACTTGTAAATAGTTGGTTTTTTTTTTTTTTTTTTTTTTTTTTTTTTTTTTTTTTTTTTTTTTTTTTTTTTTTTTTTTTTTTTTTTTTTTTTTTTATTTTTTTTTTTTTTTTTTTTTTTTTTTTTTTTTTTTTTTTTTTTTTTTTTAATTTTTAATTTAATTTTTTTTATTTTATTATTTTTTTTTTTTTTAATAATTATTATTATGAAATTATTTGTAATAATTAATTCAAAATTTACAAATTTGTAAGTCGTTAGGGTGTCTCTTGTATGAGTCTGTACCCGTTCTTTGTCAAATGTTACAAAAATTGTATATGTTTTTACAAAAACCATGTATGGCTCTCTGAGCCGATCTGGAAATAAAGAATTATATAAAAAAAAAAGATAATTACACACCCGAAGGTAATTTAGTTGATATAATTGCCTTCCCGACACAAGCCTTCTGAACTTTACAATTACATCAGCCGAAAACGAAATGTTTTTCAAATTTCATCAAAATCGGATAAAATGTTTAAAAAAAAAGGCCCCCTCTGCTGGGAGCATTAAACTTTAGCATGAATACCCCGACCATTCCTCTCGTCCTGGAAAATAACAAAAAGAAAAAGTCGATAGGAAAACAAAATTGATCGATTTGTTTTTCTTGGTTCCGAAAATAAATTCACAAAACCTTCAGTTTTACTATTACTATTGCAATTCTTATTGAAATAGTTTTCAATAGGTTATGCCAGAAAGAGACTTATAACCACTATTCAACTAACCTTTAAAAATCGGTGCTCGGTTACACAATACTTTTAGGATTAACCAAAAATTAGGGCAGGTCATCTTGAAAAATGTTGAATATTACAATAGATATTACATTGTGTATTTTCGATTATAAAACTATTAAAACGTCTTGTGTGTTTTTTAGAAATAATAATAAGTAAACCACTTAAATGAGCTCTGAGTAGTGAATTTATATCATGCCTTTTATCCAATGCATATTTAATCTCCTCCTGAAATACACGGGCATGATCTAACTATAGCCATATCTCATAAAAATTCCTTTTTATTTGATTGTTAGTAGGTAAGAAAACTTTCTTATAGAGTCTACATTTGTTTTTAAACTATTGGCAAGTTAAACTCAGAAACTCATCATGGTGGTTTTATCTTTGAATCCACATCATTGTAAAGTTTTACAATGACTGCATTGGCAATATCCCCGCCCTCAACGTTAGTGGTTTCATCGATTGACACCAAAATTGGCTCATCTTTGATATTTTTGCGAATCTTGGCTAGTGTATATTTATAGATACCTTCCAGGTAGTTTTTCCGCATATTGCTCTCATCAGGCATTTTTCCCAATATAGGTCTTTAATAATCCTTTGAAATGAGGGTTATTAAGTTTGTGGAAAGGGATATCTGCTCTGACTAAAGCCCGATACAGATATATAATCAGAGTAGACTTACTTGATAACAGAGATGTAAGGAAGGCTTGGTAGGACGTCCTCTCTTTCTGTTTTTATTCTCTTTGTGCGATCCGGTGGCAATATTTTGGGTGACTTGGCAACGTTGAGAGCAAGAAACGCACTTGTCACAAGGTGTGTTTCTTTCATTGGTGGATTCAGGGGGGGCTGTGGGGGCTGCAGCCCATCCCTTTGCAAAATTTTTCGTCATTTAAAGATAGAATTTGACTTTCCTTAATGTAAGGAAGCAAGTTAAAGAACAATTAATATGCAGAACAAGTCGAACTTTAGTTGTGGGAAAGGAACGTAAAGGTAAAAAAGCTATTGATAGTTTATACTTTACTGGAAGACTTTTTTACTTTCACTTACCTATATATGAAATATATAGTAAGTGGAAGTATTGCGATCGTGAAAAATTTCGACTTCCGGTTTTCAACGGAAATACACGTTTTGGGGTCCCCTGAGTCCAATTAGCCAAGTCCCGCAAAATGGTCTGTGTGTGTGTGTGTGTGTCTGTGTGTCTGTGTGTGTGTGTGTGTGTGAACAGACTAGCTCAAAAACTATAAACCGTGCGAATCTGAAATTGGGTATTTAGTGTATGTATATGCCCGCGATGTGACAGCAAAAATTTCATCAAAATTGCTCAAAGGGAGGGGGTACTTTATTTAATAACTTTTAAGTTTTTTTCGATTTTCTCAAAAACGGCTCTAACGATTTTGATTAAACTGAGTATTTGATCTATTTATATGCCCGAGATATGACAGTAAAAATTTTATCAAAATTAATTAACCGGAGGGGGGACTTTACTTAATAAATTTTGTATCATTTTAACGTGTTTTTATTTATTTACTCGAAAACGGCTTTTACGTTTTGGATCAAACTGGGTATTTGGTGTATGTATATGCCAAAGATGTGATAGCCAACATTTCATCAAAATTGATCATACGGAGGGGGGACTTTACTTATAAATTTAGTATCATTTTAACGTGTTTTTTTTTATTTACTCAAAAACGGTTTTGACGATTTTGATCAAACTGAGTATTTGATCTATTTATATGCCCGAGATATGACTGTAAAACTTTCATCAAAATTGATCAACCGGAGGGGGGACTTTACTTAATGAATTTTGTATCATTTTCACGTGTTTTTTTATTTTCTATAAAAAGGCTTTAACGATTTTGATCAAACTGGGTATTTGATGTATGTATATGCCAAAGATGTGATAGCCAACATTTCATCAAAATTAGTCAAATGGAGCGGGCACTTTATTTCATAATTTTTTTTCCAATTTTACCTTTTTTTTTGATGATCTCAAAAACGGCTTTAACGATTTTTATCAAATTCGTCATGTTTAATGAAAATTAGGTGTTCTTTAACATCAGGTAAGCTTTATCATTATTAAACTGTTCTGAGGGGGCTTTTTTGGGGGGTGTTGGGGCCTTTATTGTTTGTTTGTTTCCTTAAAGTACCTTTGTTTTTGTTTATATGGAGAAATGAACTGTCTCTCGTTACGCCTGAAAGTAAGAAATGACTAAATATGAGATATGATAAAAATAAAGAAAACATAAAGAGGAGAAAAAAAGAAAAATATTCAGTCAACTCATAAAACTCGTTGAGCCCACGCATGCGGAGTACGCCTTTAATGACAGACAATTATTCATAATTAAAGCCGTTCTGTTCATTTGAGAAGTGGCAGTTAACAAAACGCATTAATTTCTAATCTAAGTAAGTTGGTAAGTGAAAGTTGTGTGTTGCGTGCACGCACCAGATTTTTAAAATTCCTTTTGGTCTTTTATTATTCCAAATTTATAAAAAGCTGATTAGCAGATCCAAATAATGGCTGTGGGGCTGCAGCTCCCCCTTTAGGACTGCAGCCCCCCGTTACGATTGGCTGGATCCGCCCATGGTTTCTTTGCAATACAAAATGTCTCCATCACTTCGAAAAAGTACTGCTGGAAACTCGCGAAAAGTGTAGCAACCGTTTGAGGTTGATGTTCATGGCATTTTACCCAAAAATAATACACAAAATGACCGAACGAAATGAATGATAGGACACTTCAACGAACGAGCTGAATGAAAAGAACATGCTTCACTAACAATTGCCAGTCATTTTTTAGTAGGATTCTCGTAAATCACAATAACCATTGTACCCACTGTGATTCACAGCCTATAGTCTCTGGTTCACAGTTCCTGTCAACCACCTCAAAATTATGGAAAAATGAAAAATATGTACTTATTTCGATCAAATATGTGGAACCACGCAATAACATCCAAATATGTGAAATAAAATTAGGCTCAAACGGCTTAAAAAGTTTCATTATGAACACTAGTTGAAAAACGTCAGTAAATTACCTAGGAAAAGATCTGGTGCGTGCGCGCAACACACAACTTTCACTTACCAACTTACTTAGATAAGAAATTGACGTGTTTTGTTAAATATAATTTCCCAAAGTCACACATTTTTCTACATCCATATCTTATTTTTGTTAATCGTTAAAGCCGTTTTTGAGTAAATAAAAAACCCCGTGAAAATGATACAAAATTTATTAAGTAAAGTCCCCCCTCCGGTTAATCAATTTAAATGAAATTTTAACAGTCATATCTCGGGCATATACATACATCAAATACCCAGTTTGATCAAAATCGTTAAAGCCGATTTAGAGTAAATAAAAAACACGTGAAAATGTTACAAAATTTATTAAGTAAAGTCCCCCCTCCGGTTAATCAATTTTGATGAAATTTTTACAGTCATATTTCGGGCATATAAATAGATGAAATACTCAGTTTAATCAAAATCGTTAGAGCCGTTTTTGAGAAAATAGAAAAAAACCTAAAAAGTTATTAAGTAAAGTACCCCCTCCCTTTAAGTAGTTTTGATGAAATTTATGCTGTCACATCGCGGGCATATACCTACACTAAATACCCAATTTCAGGATCGCACGGTTTATAGTTTTTGAGCTAGTCTGTTCACACACACACACACACACACACACAGACACACAGACACACACACAGACCATTTCGCGGAACTTGGTCATTTCGACTCAGGGGACCCCAAAACGTGTATTTCCGTTTAAAACCGGAAGTCGATTTTTTTCACGATCGCAATACTTCCACTTACTATATATTTCATATATAGGTAAGTGAATATCGAATTATTGCAAGTACAGTAGGTTGCTACGTGTTTCGATTCATTGCATGGCTTCATGTGTCGATTTCATAACCTTTTTGTTGTTTGTCGGGGGTAAAATCAGAAACTACTCAACCGATTTTTGTAAAAGTTTGCTCATTGTCTGTAGTTTTGTCCAACTTAAAAGAAAGTGTAGTCATTTATCTCGTTTAATGGCTTCAATATTTCTTTTATTGCAAATTTAATGCTTATTATACTACAGTTGAGTGTGATTGCTTGTAAGTTCTATAAAATTCCAACAGATGGCGGTGTAAGTTTATTTATTGACACAACATTTCATCTTCTTTCGATATTTAGGATGGTTAAGCAGACACTTATTTTTCCGGCTTGGAATAGAAAAAACGCGTTTTTCCCATGGTCTTAGCATAAGACAGGTTAAACAAAATTATTGTGCACCTATTAGGACTAGTAAATAGAAATTGTGAATTCTAATAATAAAAAAATGTACACCATTGTTGTAAAAAGTTATAAATTAACGTTATATCATTTATAAAATTAAATTTTTTATGTTTTGATAAGTAGAATGTAGAACACTCAGCATGGTTTGAAGTTGCTCGCTTTTCATAATCTGTTTCTGGTAGAACCTCAACAAGTAGACGATATCTCATTTCACCATGTGTTATATTCTGAATTTAATTAATATGTATTAGGACAAAAGATTAATTTGGTACATTTTAGCTAACTGTCTATTGTGATTGTACTAAACCCTATTCCAATTATATTCTTTGTTAGTTCCTTTTACATGTGTTACTTATATTTAATCTCACCTCTGCTGAAAAAATCCACTTAGTGCTAAATAAATGGATCGTTAATACTTCCTGTAGTCAAATATGAGATGTAAAATATAAAAACTTTAACCCTTCTAAATTCTTTACCAAACAATTTCAAATTTGGCGTAAAGTTCTATTTTAAATCCCGCTGATTTTTAGATTGGCTGAAACGTTATCTTTATCACTGAATTTTGATTTGATTGTATTAAAAAGAATAGGATATAATTAATTCAACACATTATCGCTACTGAGCCACAGCAACACGTGGCTGGGACTGCTCGTTTACAATAATTATTAGGAACAAAAGAAATATTTTTTATAAATTATAATGAAAATCCGTGATTAATCGAGAAATGTAAACTTGTGTGTTGTTGACTTCTACATAGTCCTGCTTATCAATCATCTTAGCGAAATAAATAACTATTTTATCTAATTTATGATGGTGCACAAAGAATTTTATTATATTTCACAGAAAATTGAGCAATGGTATGTGATGTAATCATTTTAAGAGAAGATGATCCTTTTTATTTAAATGAACACATACTATAGATCTGAGGGTATACTAACCAAGTCGTCGGCGACTATGAAGATGATGTGAGGCCTGCCCTCCTGGGCGAGGACATGAGCGGCGACCTGGCCGAGCAGGAAGAGGTAGAGCAGCGTCATCGCTCAGCAGTCTCCTCTATCCCTCTCCTTGTCCCTTCCTGCAACCCAAAACATTACATCTGCCGTCAAAAAAACAAGATAATACAGTGATTATTTATTTATTTTTTGTTTTACGAATCCTCATTTTTCTTTTATATGAAAACCTGTTTGAAACGATGAACGATGCTCATGAATCACTTTCTTCAGGCGCTTGTTGAATGCAATATCTATTCATACCTATCCATTGCCACATTAATAGCTATTGATCATATCAAGGACGTTGAAACCTGACTTTCCGTTTTTACTTTCAATATAATAGACCCCTTATCTATCGAACTAATTGCTCTAATATGAATATCTAAACTTAACAAATTATTTAAAACCTTTATTGCATAAACTATTTTTTTACTCTAATAAAAATGTACAGTTATGTATAAATTTAGCATTTGAATAATCAAATCTAGTACGTTCTGGCCCAACCAACATAGCTTTTCAAACACGTGAATCTTTTGAAATAACGCTTGCCTGATTTTCTGTGGTATTTCGAAAATTTGTTTACAATAATAATGAGTTAATTTCTGTATCATTATACATTATATTACAATAGTGTTTAAATCAATTGTTGTTTAAATCTATTAATGAATAGAATAGAATAGAAAAATCCTTTATTTACAAAATAGAATAGGTGCTTACAAATTTAATATTTATAATCTATATAACAATCAGTGCTAACAAATTTCAAAAATAAGTTACGCAGGACAAATGCTGACATGGCTTTAGCCGTCTGTCAGGAGTTTGCCACTTTTTAGGTGCATTTAAAAATAATAATAAAATCACTTTAATTTTCAAGTGAAAAAATAAAATTTATATAATTAAGATGAAAATAAAGAAAACTCACTATAACTTCGTACAAGGAAATATACATATATAATATCTACATAAAAGGTATAAAGAAATAATATTTATGTTATTTATTCATATTCTGACAACAATAGCCGTCTATATCTTAATGCTTCTTTAACATATAAATAGATTTCCTTTAATTTATTTTCCTTTAGCATTGTTATTAATTCTTCTTTATTTATTAATATATGACCAAAATATTTTTTCCTTATATAATTGAAAATTGGGCACATTCCGATAAAATGAAATATGTCTTCTATTTCACTTTTGTTACAGATAGTGCAAATGTAACTAATATCTTTTGACCAAGGTTTATAATTTAAGTCTAAAAGTTCTCCTCTTACTCTAAATATTGTATTTATAAAGTCCAAACTATTGAAATCATTTATATAGCTAACTTTACTGGGAACTAATGATTTATACATAGTATGGTGTGTGGATTGTCGAACTGCTGTTAATTGGTTATCTATAAACTGTTGTTTTAGGAGGTGTGTAATTTTGTCAGTTTGTCGACGCCATCTGTCTATTGATATGAAACACTCATCCAATTCAGTATTGAGTCTAGCAGCCATAGCTATCCATTCGGCAAACCACGAACATTTACTAATAACTATTTGTTTGGCAATAATTTTGGGGTATCTGTACTCGGGTAAACTGAATATTTTTAATATATAATTAAAGTGCTGCTTTAGGGTAGAGATAAAGATTGGGTCTGAGTTTCTAAATAAATTTGGTAATTTGGTGTATTTTTCGGGAGTGAAAACAACTTTTTGATAAAGAATTTTAAAACTCTTTCAATTTCTTCAAAATTTAAATAACCCCATACCTCACTTCCGTAACAGAGCGACTTCTTTACCGTCGAGTTAAAAATCCTTAGCTTGGAGGATATAGGGATCATAGAGTTTTTGAAAATCATGCTCCAAATACTGTGGATTGCTTGTTTCGCTTTTTTGCACCTTTCCTTATTATTTAAAGTAAAGCGAAGAGAGGGGGTCAGCACAGTTCCCAGGTAGGTGTAGTTATAAATCTATTAATGTGCATTAATTCTTATAGGGGCTTTCGTTAGGTCCAATTATGAAGTATTGAGACTAACTAATAATAATGGTAGGTCATAAGCCCTTTTTACAATGTTGGTATACCCTACGCTCTTTTCTTTCTTGCATCATGTTTGTTTTTATTTTTAATTTTTTAAATTAGGCACTATCCCCTTTTTGTTTCAAAGAACAAATACAATTATGAACAGCATACTACATAAAATCATATTTTAAGAAATCTTAAGCCGCCACTGAATCATCATTGTTTTTCAGGTATTCTTTTGTTTGAGTCAAGATGCTCCTCTTGAAATATTATTATGAAATACCAATCTGGAGCGTTCAACATTAGCTTTGACAGAAACTTTCTATCATCTAGACAAACGAAGCCATGACATGTTTATCGAGTTAACTAAACATTAGTTGAAGATGCTGACTTCCACTTTACATAACATATTCGAACTGAAGGCTGGCGCACGTCACTAGCACCTAAAGAAATGTTATTCAGATTAGAGATTTAACCTACAGATAGCTAATAGGTGATAACTGGAAACTGAAAAAGAACAGAGTCAAGAAACTGTACTACACAGGATTCTTCTAGAACCCATCTAGTTTTACGTTTAGACGCATTTGTAAATGCTGGGATATCCACAGACTGCCTAAAGTCGTTTAAGAGGAACAGTGATCGCTCTCGGTTTCCGGAAGGCATAATATTTTAGAATTAAGTTTTAACTTTAAGGCATGATAGCGTTAAATACCTTGAAATGCCAACATACAGCAATTTTTATCTCATTTGCTGATTGTCGCTTAGATGTGACAGGTGAAAATAAAATTCTGAAGTAAAAAAAAGCTTTAATCAAATATGAGCCGTAAATACACCTTCTATCAATTCACCTTCGAGGTAAATTTACCACAAAAAAAAAAAACTCGCAGTAAAAAACTAGCAAGCAGAAAAAAAATCGACTGTTGATAAAATTAGGATTTTTTAAGCCCCTTAAAAAAAGATTTAAACAATAATGAATCGAAAAGTACTGAGAACTTTCAAGTTTTGCAATACAAAATAATATTCTTCTTATGAAAAAAAAAAAAAAGTGTATACATTACAGTATTTAACAGTTATCATTTTTTTTTTTTTTTTTTTTAGAATTGATAATCCAATTAAATTATAAGGAAGACGTAGAATGAGCAGAAAATAAACTTATGGTTAATCTATTTAGGGTATGGGAGGAATTAAGCAATACAAGGGTTAAATAACACATCGCACCATTTTTTTCTTGTCTCGTTCCATGAATCAAGCAATTTCAAAATAAGGTCTTTGAAAGTAATGCGGTTTAGCTGCACAACTTAATTGTACATATGCCGCAATAATACAATCGATACCTATCCTAACGTATTTAATAATCACAACAGTTCGCGTTGGTATCGAGGCAAAAGATTTTTGTAAACCTTGGAAATTTGTTCCTTTTCAATCTAAGAACAATCCAATTTCCTAAATAAATTTCTTTTGTTGATAATGAAATCGACGACTTTCTCCTGATCACCCTGATTTTTTCGATCAATTTCCCTCTTAAGTCGCTCCTGATATCCGCGAGGGAAGAATGCGGCCCGAAAATCTCTTTCGAAACCTTGTTATTCCTTCCAGCTATCTATTTCCAGGCGACATCAGTTGAGAGGCGTTTCCTGAAATAAATCAGACAGATAAGAGGGAAGATCTGCATCAGTTACCCTGTACGTTCTGCGTTTGTCGTTTAATGTCTGAAGAGAATCCTCAGCACTGATGGCTGTAGAATTATCGAATTTTAAGGAGCTTAACAATTGCAAAGTATAATTTGGGGGAAAATCCAATTGGCTGTAGTAATAAGATGTTTTGGCTGCTGTTGAGATGGTTCAACTTCTTGTCCACCCGCCATGTTCCTGCTAGTCACTGATAATGTTGAAGAAACTGTCCATAACCAAGAGTTACTCAATAAGAAACTTTCGATAGCTGTTCTTAAGGTTTCTACGTTTGTATCAGTTGATTCTACTTTCCAAATTTCTTTCAATTCAAGCAATTCAGGCTCCTTTAATAGATATATTCAGCTTAATCGAGGTTCTTCTCAGCCAGGGGGATTAATATCTGAATCAACCATTAATTTATTTTCCGAAAAAAATAATAAAATTAAGATCGCAGAAAATATTGCAATTCAATTGAGGTGTAAATTAATTCCAATGCAACTTTCAAGGTGCAGTATTGCCTGATATATCCAAAGAACAAATATAATAGTGGAAAATAATTTGGTAAAAAGAATGCAAGGTAATAGGTAAAAGATAAAATAACATAGAAAATTATCAGTATCTCTGGGCAAAATGCAACTCATACTACTAAATTGTACAATTGAATATTTTAATTTACATACATTAATATTAAGCAAATGTGAGAAATATTACAGGAATTAATTTGCAAAGTAACTTAAATAAGGAATTAAATTGAAAGTACATGCAAAGTAATATGTAAAATATTATATAATACAGAAAATTAGCAATATCTCAAGGCAAAAAGACAACTCATACTGCTAAAGTCTACTGTTTCAAAAGGTAATCAGAACCTATTTGACAATTTAATGTAGATAAAAGAAATGAATATGAAATGGTCAGGAAAAAAAATTAATCCAATCATTTGATGATAGAAAAAAAAACTTGTATATATAACTTACTTGTAATAATTTTATTTAGGGAGCGCGCCTTCATCAAGAGCGCTCTGGCCCGCAGGATTGATGCTGAAGTATCTCCATTTAGCGGATGCATCGCAAGTCTCGGCGAGGCAGCCGTTCCAAGGGCTCAGGGTTCCTCTTTCTCATGTCCGTGTAATGAAGGTGACGAGTAAAATATCTCGCCTGTTATTGTTAACCGTATTACATTCGCTCTGCCAACATGAAATCTTCCTGCCTCGGTCATCAACGAGAATATACGCCATTATCTGGCTGATAAGCAATTCGACGAGACGGCATCCATCGACCTACTGATCGAGGGAGATATGTGAGCTCCTTAGCCCACGGGAGTGTAAGGGCTGTATTTAATACCTACTTTATCGACTACCCAAGCAATTCTTGTTCCTTTCTAGCGCTGTCCAGCAGTACTATCGAAGCTCAGTTAAAAGTGTTTTTGAGAGCTCTAAGAACCCGCCCCCGTTGACCGACCACACTCTGGCGATAGTCAGTGCGAGTGGCACTTAGTTAACACTCATAGTTGCACATAAGAAGGAACATACAGGGTGAGGTTGTCTTTTAAAACAATCCGCAATCGGTCGGAAGCGCTTCGAAGATATTATGTCTATGATTCAAAATTCCAAAAGGATTCAGATATTTGATAAAAGTATAATGCTCTCATGAAAGAGTATAGCGAGCGCATTATACCTGATCCGTTATTATGGGATATGGCAGAAACACCCGTATGGTACCAAGATACGAGTAGTGATTTACGCATCATGTCGTTCGACACATCACAGTTTAAATGACGTACTTCACGCCGGACCTAAGCTGCAAAGGGATCTATGCAACATATTGATAAGATTTCGTCTGTACGCCATTGCTGTTTGCGCTGAAATTGTGAAGATACATGACTAATCGTCATGCACCAGGATGACCGTAGGTTCAAGCAGATTCTGAATTCCTGATCTCCTACTCTGAAAGCTTCTGGAACTGCTTTATTGATTTTATTGATTTTTTTGTTTTTTACAGAAACTTACCATATCAGTGTAATAAAATGAAGTCAAAAACCAGAAGAATGGAAATACTTTACAAATGTGTGGTTTTTCTCCAGGCCAATGCTGCTCATATAAAAAGTAGTGGTCCTAAAGCCTTAACCACTTCCGGATTACATACTTAAATCTCATGCTCCTGCGCGACTTGCGAGATTGGATGAGCTACTATTTCTAAGCATTTAACACATATACATATATTGTTAACCATGGCTTTAATCTTGCAGAACATTGTTGGAAAAAAAAAGAAGAAAAAAAAGCCCACCAGTGGTATTTCAGAAGATTTGAATAATTAGTTAGATCTATAACTTGTTGCTGACCTAGTAGAAATTTGTTAATTTTATTAGTTTAGTGAACTCCACACATTGATTCCTTCAACATCTAAAAAGATATGAGTTAAATAACCTCTGATTAGAATCTGATAAGTTTTTTCATTCGAATGTGGTCATACACGAAGGGTAATAATATATTGCAGTGTCATTAATATCTTAAAGGTCAAAGATAAATGTCTTTACAGTGATATACACATTTAATATTATTATCATTCACTTCTAACCAACAATCGTTATCTTGCAGAGCGTGTTTCTAACCACCACTATTCAGATATAACGCTAGTCAGACAAGCAAGGCTGGTCAGGAAAGCCGTTTTCCCCCCTTCCTTTGATATCCGTTGCCTGCTTAGTCACCTTTCTAAGTAGTTATTTTAATGAATAATTTATCAAATTCCCTGATACTTCAAAAACCGAAGTCTTAGCATGAAATAAACACTAAGTATAATTCTATTGTATTTCCCCCAGGATTTAGGTAATGTTGTTTGTACGCAGCTTATTTCCTGCTAAATTTGATGCTCAGTAACTTTTATCTAAAACATTTTTCATTTAAACTAGGTGCTTTTGAGTTAGAGGCGTTGGAACACGATTTCCACCAAAATCGTAAAAATTAAAGATGGGCCGAACCCGGTTAAACCACTAAATCTTTTTAAACTTCAAATATATCATTCTATTTGCAATAGTTTAGCCTCTTATAGTAAGAAGAAAGCAATACTTTTTGATCTGTATTTGCCGAATTATTTGCGGAAAACTGAAAAAATTCCAAAAATTAAACGAATTTTAGACTACAAGGCACTAAATACGTTCACGTTTTAATTACTTTGTCTCCACAGGAGTGGGCTAATTTTAAAATTAATGAGATCGGTTTACACAGAATTTGATATTCTACAACTATTATAGGTAACATTTTTTATTTGGAGTAACGATCTTTAAATTGCAGGCTTTGGAACATGAGCTTAATTCATTTTTCCGCTAAAGTGGCTAAATTGACAATAGGTTTTGGCGAAATGACTTAACCGATTTTAACTGTGAGGACCTCAGTCAACGCGAAATTAATGCCCTTTTATTTTAGAAAGAAGAAAATTTGTTTTGCGATAAATCGTTTTCGTTTTATAAGCGAAAAATTGAAAAAAATTCGAAAATGTCGATTTTGTTCGCCTGTAAAATTTGATGACAACCGATCTGAGGTGGCATACGTTCACATTTGTTGTCTGTGAAATGAGCACTTTCGGCCTATTTGATCAAACATTTTCTTGAAATCAGGCATCTTTTTGGCCCTCAGCCCCTAATTCATCTTACAATTGATAACTGATAACTTACAGATGATAACATATTTTTTTTAATTAGATAGGAAGTGAGGGTCCTATCATATAAATCCTACCACTTAAGGCTATATGATGCTTTTTATCTAATACTCTAAAACTTTTCAATATTAGTATTGTTGCGGTCAGCGGTAGTAGACAAAGCGCCTTTGGTGAACAATGCGTCCGTTGTTCGGTGCCGCACTGGCTGTCGGGGAAGATCAAAGACTCTGTTCTAGATGATCCCCGAACCTTCTAGAATCTATCCAAGACTAATAAATACCGGCTCTGACAGGCCTCAGCGGAGTTGTTTGGCAACACCCGTGGAGTACACTTCGTAGTGAACAGTGATAAGTTAGTGTGATAAGTGGTAAGCCTTATTGTGATAAGTTATTGTGGTGATAGTGTATGTCGTAGAAAAGACTCTTGTTTTAACCCGTGCGGTTAGTTATAAGTAATTAGAGTCTGCATACACAGCCTGGTTTGTATCTGATAATAAGGCAGTAATTACCCTTGTGAGTATTGATTAATAAATCATTGTTCTAGTGATAATTGTTATATTTTATCGAACCCGAAGCCCGTAACAGTATTAATAACGTAGATATTAAATCAATAAGATTGGAATCGGATATTACATTGACACACTTATAAGTATCTCGTACTAATAATACTAGGGATAAAAAGTAAATACTGATACTAGCCAAAAAAATTGAATGGTGGCAAAATCCTTCCTAAATCATACTGGCAACCCAAGGACAAGTAATGCCAGCCAGGGAAGTCAGACAGAAAGTACAATTGCGGAGATGACATCAGCGACCTAACGTAACTCTTCTTCGAACAGAGCCTTTGGATATTCAAGATAAAACAATATAGGGACCTGGTACAGAAACTAGCTATAAACAGCCTATGAGTTTATTTTTTAATAATTAATTGCAACGTTTTAGCATATATTAATAGAAACTCAGGATGCTTACAAACAAGGTCGGAACTTGGATTTTTCAAAGGAGGTAAGCTTAATTTGGACATCCCTACCTATACAAAAATTCCTCCTACTCCCAGTAAATTATGAAACAGTTTTAAAATAGAATTTAGAAAATACTTTTTTATTATCATTATTTAAAATAAAATTTAAAATGTAAGTGGATGTCCAATGAAACGGTGAGTGAAATGCACACTTAAAATAAAAAATTGTAGAATATAAATAAAAAATCTGGTGCTATACGCGCAGCACACAACTTTCACTTACCAACTTACTTGGATTAGAAATTGACGTGTTTTGTTAATTGCCATTTCTCAAAATCACACATTTCTCCACACTCATTTCTTATTTTTGTTTTTATTTGCTCTAATTTTATTTATTATTAAATAAATTTTTTTACTCTATTTAGGTGTTGAAAACTTCATTTAGTTAGCATGAAATAAATAATTTCCATTAAATAAATAGAACGGCTTTAATTATAAACAATGGTCACGCGCATGCGTGGGCTCAACTAGTTTTATTAGTTGACGGAATATTCTTCTTTTTTTCTCCTGTATATGCTTTCTTGATTTTTTTTCATTTTTCATATATAGCCATTTCTTATTTTTAGGCTTAACGAGAGACAGTTTATTTCTCAATATAAACAAAAACAAAGGTACTTTATTGGAAAACAAAAAATGCCCCTTCCCCATTTAAGTCCCATCTGATAATTTTAATAATGATATAGCTTACCTTATATTGAAGACTTGATATTCATTAAACATGACGAATTTGATCAAAATCATTAAAGCCGTTTTTGAGAAACACGTAAAAATTGGAAAAAAAGTTTTGAAATAAAGTGCCCCCTCCGTTTGATCAATTTTGTTAAAAATTTTGCTGCCACATCGTCGACATATACATACATAAAATACCCAATTTCAGATTCACACGGTTTATATTTTTTGAGCAAGTCTGTTCACATACACACAGACCATTTTGCGGGACTTGATTATTTGGAGTCAGAGGACCCCAAAACGTGTATTTCCGTTGAAAACCGGAAGTCGAAATTTTTCACGATCGCAATACTTTCCCTTATTATATATTTCATATACAGGTAAGTGAATCGGTGGCGGGAGGCCGAGTGGGCAAACGCGTTAAAAAATACGCGTTGCCCATGGCAACGTATGACTGAAAACCGAAAGATAGCAAGTTCAAAACCCGGAGCCAGGGGAAAATTTAATAATACTCGGCATCAATCCCCCATCCTCTCCCCTGGCCCGGGAAACCCCGTATAGCCTACAAGGCGAGGAAGGGGAGGACCAATAAAAAAAAAAAATGTAGGTAAGTGAAAGTAAAAATAATAATTGTGTAATCGGATATCAAACAAATGGATTAAAGGCAAACCAAACCTTATAAAGCATTGAATTTATATGCAGTAAAAATATTAGCAGGATTCAGAAGACCATAAGCTATAAATTGTGGTTTTGGAAAAATATTAAAAGCGGGGTCACCTGTGATATAGTGGTTAACACGGCAACCTACAATACTAAAGGTCGCGGTTCGTCATCCTACGATGGTCCTAGTATTTTTTAATAGGGTAATAACAAAAAAAAATCCTTGGCTATACCATCGTTCTGATAAGACGGAGAATGGAAGTCCCGAGCCTATACGATGTCAGGTACTCGTTGAAGATCTCTATCCTAATTATACCTGGATAGACAAAAGTTAGGACTCCCCCTGTAACATCGTCCGATTACCCTTATTTGCATAAAGTGACGTTAATTAAACAAACAAAAAATTAAAATTTCCTTCAATAAATATAATTTTACATTTCTTTGAATAAATTGTGAAAGAAGGGTTTAAACATTTTTTACTTGGCTTAACCAAGCACTTAAACACTTGACAACATTGCCATGTCAAAGAGGTTTGGAAGTTTTCTTGAATTTCCACAACTAATTTATTTAAATAAGTATTTCAATCAAAAATCTACATCTATTTCCTGTTATTTAACAAGTCATTAACATAACTAGTTACGGACATAAAAAAGTAGAATGCTTAGTGTAGAAATGGGATCAGCTAATAAGAATGTTCACGAGAGTTTCCCCGCAATCCTTGAGTATAAGTACCCCTGTTTATGGATATGTAATGTTTTAGATGTTCAAATTTAAGGAAGTAATTCTTAGTCCAATGAGAACCGTAAATATTTTACATTTCAGTCAAATTGTTTGCCTTATTATCATTTTGATTGTTGCTCATCGATGGTGCACTACACAATCCTTTCATATCCTGTTTTCTCCTGTCCTTTGTTATGGAGTGACTTATTGATCTGGTCCGTTACCCAAGGCCAGAATTGCGACTAACATGGTCATCCATCCAGGCCTCGCGTATTGCTCTGCTTGGCTGTAAAATCACCTACGGTCATACTATATTGTTAATTCAAACACTTTTTGAAAGATGTATAATACGGAACAAAAAATCGATTTACAGTTTTAAGTAGTCTTTTCACATTCCCAAGGCTCATAGGCCAAACAGAAGCACAGGTAGGTCAGTTCCACAAAATTTTACTATGGATAGTTATTTTTAGGGTTTTAATTATTAATTTTTTACCGGCTTACCCAATTTCGATGAAATTTGAAACACATTTCGTTCTACGGTTATAATAAAATAAGAACGTCAATTCTTATGGTTATAGTTTTTTTTTTTTTTTTTTTTGGAGATTAAGCCAGTCTATACGATTCCAACGTTCCTTGAAACACTGGTTGCTCATAGGCCAATAGAAGCATTAAGTGGTTAATTTCTCATTAAATTTTATAGGGTTACACTTGTTTCGTAAGAGGGAAAGGTAATTATTAGAATTATACCGTTTCATACGATTTCGACTATTTTAGACTTACTCGTTGTTCATTGGACTAATTAAAATTAAAACTGATATTGCAGTGTAGCGGAATGACGCGTTACAAAATACGCCTAGCCTCTGACAACCGACGTATGTTTTGTAACCCGAAGACAGCAATTTCAAATCCCGGAGCCTGGAGATATGTAATACTCCCCTGTCCCGGGGAACCCCGTATAGCCTTAAGGGTAGGACAAAAAAAAACCAAAAAAAAAAAAACCGATATATTCAAAAATAATAAAAAAAAAAAAAACACTATTTTTAACATGAAAGATACATGATTAATGAAAACGTAAATTCCTCAGAAATCTTATTAATGGCCTGTCTAAAACTATTAGGGCCTATTCACACTATCGGTTTCGCGCCCGCTCCACTCTCGCTCCGCTCCCGGTCCGCTCTAGCTCTACCCCATTCACACTAGCGCTCCGCTCCCGCTCCACTCCCGGTCCGCCCTCCTAATGTCTTACCATATTCACACTATATAATTTTACACCGTTAACTTTTGAAGGGTTTAAGCTATTAAAGCCATTAATAATCGAAGTTGTCTGTATTCGGATTTTAATTAATGATTAACTTTCAGTTATTTAAGTATTCATTTATTCTTTAATTTTACGGCCAAAAAAAAAAAAAAAAATCAATTTTTCGTTTGTAGAAATAGCTGGTAAGTGTACTTTTCTTGATGAAGAAGATAATATTATCAACAAATATAATAAGAAGAATATATTGCAACACAATGATAATTATTAATAATAATTATAAATTAATTTAATTAATTGTGAAGAAATAATTTAAATTTTTTTCCGAATGTATTCGAATACGCTTGAAAATTTCAAGTTGAAATCGGTAAATGCTACAAATTTGCCGATTGTGTTCTCTTCTTTTCCTGATTAATATTTTAATTATTTTTTGCTTTAATATATTTTTTTGTTAATGATCTGACATTTTTCATAATATACAGCATTTTTATTCGTTTCAAATTAAACGTTATTTTATAATAGCAATGAGTATGTAGTCAATAAATAAATCGGGGACCGTTTTTTACGAGTACATTAATTCATAGCAAAATATATCACAAACATAACATGAATTTTTCACGTCGAAAAACCGCGCGTATTGTTGGTGATTTTTTTTTATCATTTCAAGCGTATTCGAATACATTCGGAAAAAAATTTTTAATTATTTCTTCACCATTAATTAAATTAATTTATAATTATATATATATATATATATATATATATATATATATATATATATATTTTTTTTTAAAGTTGAACTTTTTTGGCCGTAAAATTGATGAATAAATAAATACTTTAATAACTGAAAGTTAATTATTAATTAAAATCCAAATACAGACGGCTTCGATTATTAATGGCTTCAATCGTGAACGGTGTAAAATTATATAATGTGAATATGAAAAGACTTTAGGAGAGTGGAGCGGGAGTGGAGCGAGAGTGGAGCGAGAGTGGAGCGATAGTGTGAATCCGCCTTTAATAACCTTCGATTTATCTCAGAACATATCAGGACAAATAAATATAACAATAAACTATTTAAGTTAAACGTATTTACCTACTCGGCAAACAACAAATCTAACAAATTGATTAATGTTATCCTAAATTGTGATAAACTACCGTAGTACAGTAGTTATACAGTAAACTACCAGTTTATCAATACGTTTAAAAATTTTAGTGAACACATCCATAATTCGGCCGGCGCTATTATACGGTGCATCTCTATTTAAATTATATAAGCAGATCAACTTTAATCAAGAAAGAGGTGAGCCCCATCACCGGTAACCTAGAGAAGCAATAAGTCCACAAAAATTACATCTTTTCAATACTCCTTAAAATGCACACAACTGCAGTAAAAGGTTTGTTATTCAAGGAAGAAATCAATTCAATCATGAAATTATGAAATCTTAAGGGGCTATGAAAAAAATAAGTTAAATATTTATTTCAAATCTTTCATTTGGGAATTTGGAAAGCTGAAACACATACAGGAGGTATAGGTAGGTGACACAATGGGTCAGGACCCACTTTGGGACTAAACTTGAAATACAAGATCGTCTGTTAAGTAGAAAGCTGAGAGGATCTGACAAGGAATTTCCTACCTTGACCTTAAAATGCATAACTGATCAAGTTGTGGCCAAGACATCGACTAAAGTTAGAGACCATTTGTCTTTATAACCGCATAAATCTAAACATATTTTGTCGTAAGGGGTATTGAAACTAAAATAAAGAGCCACCTCCGTGTACTCAATTTTGATGAAATTTTTTTTGTCACATCACTGGTATATATACCAGACCATCATTACTTATCCTAAGGCTAACTCCGAATACAAGATTGTTTGTAAAATTAAACAAAAGAAGGAATTATTTTATGAATATAATACAAAAATTAAAGGAAGCCGAAGACTAAAGAATAAAGGCATAGGACACTTCATTTTGGCTTAAGCATGGATGTTTATTGAGTGCGCTTCTTTTTTCGCTGTTTACTAATGATTTGGTAAAATGTGAAGAGGGTGGACTTCTCATTTCAGGAAAAAGGCTGAATATTCTGATATACGCTGAAGACCTGGAAATAATTGCAGATCACGCCCTAATTTTACAAGATATTATTTGTTAATTAGAAGTAAAACACGGAATTTCAAACTAAATCTTGTAAAGTCCAAAATCATAGTATGTAGTAGAAAACATCAAGGAAAAAGTTGCACTTCGAGGCAGACCAATTGAATCTGTATACGTTGAAAAAATTTTAGGCACCAATATAATCCATAATTTATCATTAAAAACACACTTCAAACTCAAACTCAAAAACATTCTGAATTTATGTTTGGTCTGCATTGATGTCAAGTGTGGTTGAAACAAAAATTTAATGTTTTCAACCTAAGGAGAGGGATAAGTTTATCGAAAGAACCAGAAATGCCAAACATATAATATAATGTATATAAATTAAATTATGAAGTAACATATTTAGAATCAGATAAGAACATACATTACATTAGACTTATTTTTAAAGTCAGGGAAAATTTATTCAATCTAAAAGTAACCCCTCCGTTTGACTAATTTTGATGAAATTGTTGCTGTCACATCGTCGACATATACATAGACCAAACACAAAATTTCAGGTACGTAGGGTTTATAGTTGTTGAGCTAGTCTGTTCGTGTGTGTAAGCATGTGTGAGCGTTTGTGTGTGTGTGTGTGTGTGTGTGTGTGAGAGAGAGAGTGTGTGTGTGTGTGTGTGTGTGTGTGTGTGTGTGTGTGTGTGTGTGTGTGTGTGTGTGCCATATTCTCTTATTAGAGAGTAAGTATAAAACTGAAGGCTCAGAAGGTCTCCCTGAAAATATCTGAGCTTTGCATGGGACCCAATAAAATGGAAAAAGATTATCAAAGAGGACAACACTTAAGTGTGAAAACGTCGATGGGTGGCTACTACGAAAGGTTATACCCTGAAACAGCATTTCCCAACCATCCGAGTACGCTTTGTAGCAAAATGGTTCCTCCCGGAAATAATTATACCGCCTAATTCACACGCCCTATCAGTTTTTTCCCAAAGTTTGAAAACTTTAATAATTGTTCCCACTACTTGCCCTAATTCGCTAGATCGTGTTTTAAATTAATTACTTCGTATAATTACTCTCGTCTAATCAATTTTTATTGTAAGTTACCATACGATCTATATGGAACTTAATCACTAAAAATAAAAAGTGAACCCCCTCAGATAATCTGCCGCTAAATAATTAAAATATTGTATTTTAATCCCTGGCCTACGCAAAAAGATTGCAGCGAAGTCCATGACCATCATCAATTCATGGAAAGTAAGAAAGAAATGAAGAGCATTTATTTACATTTTTTAATTATAGTCTGATATTTTGTAATAAAACAACAGGCCTCTTTAGAGCATTTATCAATAAAATTGTCTCTAATTTTTCAGTAATTATGAAATATAGAATCATCGCCATAAGAATATATTTCTGTTTTGATTATAAGACTAGAAAATAGATTGATATTGTTCCAGATAAAAGAAAAAGTGGTTCTTGCGCAAGCTTTATTTCATTCAATAGAACGGTAACTTGTCTAGAATGGAACCAGAGGTCTCATAACATTTTAGCCTAAAGGCCACACAGACTCCAACCGCAGCGTTCAATCGGCTAAGACATGGTATAAACGCACCCAAATCACACTTAAAGTTAAAATGTTCTGTTTCATAACATATTTTATTTTCTCTGTTTCTTAATTTGTCTTTATATAATTCTAAAAATTATTACTATAAAGTGTACATAAAATATTAAACTCTCCGACTAGTTAAGTATGGATTATTAATTGCTAAATTAATGTAACTTTGAAAGTGACATAACACGGCTAAGTTAAATTATAATTGAAAAAAAAAAAGTGCAGTATGTTCACAGTTTCCATATTAATACCATTTATAATAGAAAATGTATTTATTAGTAGCATGAGTAGTTCATTTTTTAATGATCAAAGAATGAAATGAGATTCACAACGACTTCAAAATAGAATCAACATTAAGTAATATTGTGGAAATTCGTTATTTATAAAAAACTTTTTATTAAAAAATTAAACGGCCTTCGAAAACTAGGAACCAGTAAAAATAAATGTCCTAAAATGTATGAAATAATTACCTTCTGATTTCTATGAATACATAGCAAAATTCAAAATGGTATAAAAAGCGGGAAAATGCAATAAAACGAATAATTTTATTTTGATTTGTAAGAATACACACCAACTGTTAATAAAAATATTAAATACCATGTTCAATACAACAGACTTCCAAATGATAAGTTACTGATTCCTGGTTGCGATTTTATTACAGAATGATAGACATTAAAATTGATATATGAGAAGAGAAGATCCATTCAGAAGATTCTCATAATTTCTAGTGTTAAAAAATTTAAAATTTGCGCCGCTTCCGGAAAGATTGTGTTGAATTGAACATGGTATTTAATATTTTAGTTTAATAATTTTTATTAACAGTTGGTGTGTATTCGTACAAATCAAAATAAAATTATTCGTTTTATTGCATTTTCCCGCTTTTTATACCATTTTGAATTTTGCTATGTATTCATAGAAATCAGAAGGTAATTATTTCATACTTTTTAGGGCATTTATTTTAACTGGTTCCCAGTTTTCGAAGTCGGTATAATTTTTTTTTTTTTATAAAAAGTTTTTTATTTCATACTTTTTAGGGGCGGGAGATAATTTGTAGAAAGCCGTAGATAATTTGTAGAAACATTGGTTTCTAAAAATTTCGAAGTTTTTTTTTATACAGATTTTAAGTGCATTTAGTGACCATCTACCACACACTGACCATCTACAAAGGAGTGATTCTGGGTATCCTGAGATATGTGTCCCCAGCATGGAGTCAGCACCTCTCGCACCAACAGAACAAGAAGTTGGCGACGATTCAGCGGATGGCTCTGCTGCGAGTAACCAGGACGTACAGAACAGTGTCTCACGAGGCAGTGCAGGTCTTAGCAGGAGCAATCCCCATTGACCTCCTCTTGCGAGAAGATTACTTCAGAAACAAAGTGAAGAGGGAAGGCATTGCGGTTCTACCGGTAAACCTTCGAGTGAGGATAGGTGAAGACCCACGAAGATGGAGAAGTATTATTCGTGAGAACACGATACAAAATTGGAACCAGCGATGGGTGACGACAATAAAAGGGGCTACCCTAAAGAAATACTTCCCTACCGTTCATTCCAGGCTAAAAGCCACATGGGTTGTCCCTGACTATTGGGTCTCACAGTTCCTCACGGGGCATGGGGGTTTCCGAACCAAGCTCGTAGAACATGGTAAGGACATCGATCCCCTATGCCCAACTTGTAGGGAACCGGAGACCGCTGAGCACGTTTTACTGACCTGTACTGCCTATGAGACACTAAGAGCCAACCTGCTGAGAGAGACAGGGCTCTACATTCTGACTGCTAACGATCTCCCTCAGCTGATGGTGAAAGAGAACTACCCGTACTTCAAATCCTTTGTTTACGGATGGAAGGAAGCAGTTGGCCAGGATCACTTCACCTTGGGACGGAGGGCTGGAGCTGCTTCGGGAAGACCGCCGGGCTGAGGAGAAGAATAGAATAATACACCAATAAACAGAAGTACACACCAGTGAACAGGATGACACATCAGTGATTAAACTGCTATTTTATGCCACGTTGCGGCAGTGAGTTGATTCTCAGAATCTTCTCACTGCTGCAAATCCGTATTGCCTTAAGAGGCAAGGTAGGAAAAATAAATAAATTAAAAAAAAAAAAGTGCATTTAGTAATGGTTTCTGGATTCCGTGGATCCCACAGTGTCACGAGTATACGGGTTAAGAATTAGAAAATCCTATCTTTTTCTTCACAAGGTTTATTATATTTTTAGGTTACTAAACAACAAAAATATAACAGAAAAAATAATTTATTAAGATATAAAATTGAATATAGAGACTTATAGGATATAAACAAATTAATACGAATACAATATATACAAAATAATATGATATTTACAAACTTACCTAATAAAAAAACTTATTCCTCATCAGAATCACTTGAACTAACACTACCACTTTCTCTTAAAATGAAGTATGTAGAACTATTTTCGTCAATTTTTGAATATTTTTCGGAGCTAACCTTTCTTAAAGTTGACAAATATGGATCCGATGAAAGGATGAGTATTTTCATAAGATCCATATTTGTATCAATACGAGAAGTTTTCCTTGTATTGTGTTCTCTGAGCTACCTTGTGTCGGCCCTCCAATGCTTCTTCTGATAATTGCCCAATCGTAGTAATGAAAAAAGAAATAATTTCGGTTCCATGTAAAAGCAATTTATGCAAAGATACTGGCAAATAATACCATGAATAATGCCTCAGATATTTATGCAAAGATACTGGCATTTAGTTTCTCTAATCAATTCTGTGAATTTCATTATATTAAATGATTTTCCACCTGAAACTACTTTCGAAATGGTGCCCAAATTAATTATTAATTTTATATCAAGTAATTTCACTGCTTAATTTTGGATTTCCGAAAAATCTTCGGACGGTATTACGGAACTCATCTGTGTTCTGCGGTTCATTAAATTTTCGTTTGTACCTGCTGTGTCCCGAACTGCCGTCAATCCCAGTAAAATCCCCATTTACTGATCAATGTTAGCGGCCGACAGGAATAATCATCAGTAAGTTTGATTCTGGACTTTGGATTTTGGCCGTTTGTTCTAGTGTTTCCTATAGATTTACTTCACTGTGGGTTTCAATCAGTGATGGCAAAAGTGGTTTTTCTGCTCGTTTTAGCTCAAAATAGCTCGGTAAAATGTTTGGGCTGTAACTATTCATTGTGTTCCTTAAAATATTATATTTACGGAAACTAAGTCGTAAATCCATGTAAAGGGCCAAAGCATTTAGTGGTAGTAAAGCTGGATTTCTGCTTGTTTTATTCTTAGGAGTAAGCATAGCGGCAAACTCTATTTCTTCCGGAGATTTCGTCGTTACTAAATCTGCAACTCGTCTCTTTTTTGTAGAGTATGATGCTTCCGCCAAACTTACTTGCGGTCTTCCTCGCGAAGGTCCTGGTTGATTATTATCTTGGTTACAAATTTCATAAACCATCAACAAATTCAGTTTAATATTTTTATTTAACCAATCTTCGTATTTTATTTCGAATTTAACAGAAGACCTGCCACATCGGTCCCACTTTTTTTAATATCTAGGCAAAACAATTTTCTTATATTCTCCTTAACTTTTGTGGAAAATTCACATAAATTATCTGCTAAGGATCTTTTTCCTCACTTAGAGGGGAAGAGTGCTGTAAATTGTAGGATTTTCTTTAATGAAGGAGCTCTTCCGTGTTTAATATTTATTTATTTATTATTTTTTTCCCGACGTTTCGAGCTTGTGGCTCATCTTCTGGGGTTATCTTATCTTTAGTTGCTACATTTCATTTAAGCCATTTGTCAAACTTCTCTTTTTAACAGTATAAAAATACTTTTGTCTTTTTTATTTTATCATACATTTTATGGCCTGTTACACTGTCTTATATTTCCATTGTCACATTATGATGTGATTAAAATGTGACAATGGAAATATAAGAGAGTGTAACAGGCCATAAAATGTATGACAAAATAAAAAAGACAAAAGTATTTTTATACTGTTAAAAAGAGAAGTTTGACAAATGGCTTAAATGAAATGTAGCAACTAAAGATAAGATAACCCCAGAAGATGAGCCACAAGCTCGAAACGTCGGGAAAAAAATAATAAATAAATAAATATTAAACACGGAAGAGCTCCTTCATTAAAGAAAATCCTAAACATAAATTATATTCTTGTACTAGTATATCAAATAAAGCTTCGTTTTTGGTGCTAGAGTCAGTACTACGCCAGACATCGTACAGTTGAGAATTGGTTTTGAAATCTAAAACCACAAAATCAACGTAAGGAGCAGGCAGAAGCAGACAAATTAGGTATCAATATAAACGTGAAGAAATGTACTATTTATGGTCAATAAATAGAAAACCCGTATTTTTACGTTTTTTAGAAAATCACTTCTAAAGTTGAAATATTGATGAAAATTTCTTACGTAATCTTAAACAATAGAACTTACCCATTTTCGCACTTTTGGTGAAGATTAGTCACTGAACAATTCGATTAAGACTTACACTTTAACAGGTAAAAAAAAGAATGATAATGTTTCTGTAATAAGATAGTAATAGCCAAAGTAAATATTTACTAACCGAGCCAGTTTTATTCTTTGAATTTTTGTCCATACTTCAAGTTAATCCTAAGCTTTAATCCTTTGTTTTTATATTGGAATTCTGATGTTTTCTTTCTGTTCTAAGATTCTAATTTTTATATTAACCCACATAAATCTTTGTTTCAAACTTCAATTTTTTGATTTTTGAACACTGATCGTGACACTGTGGATCCGTCGAAAAATAAAAATCAACCAGCCCAGTTATATACCGGGCTTTTATATTATAACAATTTTATGAATACCTACACACAGAAAAGTGGAAGCTCTAGTGCAGTGCATACATTACACAACTTTTAACACCCTCCATACTTTGAACTAGAAATGGAGTTTTTTTTAAAAGACCAAATGGTTTTTCCAATTGGGAAGGGAACACAAATTCAGAAACTGAGTATGCGAATGCCTGGAATGCGAAAAATCCATAAAAACATCCAAGCCAGACTGTCGTAAGTTCATTTCCATTGTCCATTGTCTGTTTCAATAAAATTCATTCATTCCACACTGGACAGCAGAAGAGGCAAGTAAATGGAAAAGTGAAAAAAATAAATAAAAGAAAGTAATTGGAAAAATAATGATGGATAATTCCAAATAAGTGTCTGGCTACCTTTAAGATTTTCTTCTTTAGACTCTCCTCTCTAGACAATAGCAAATCCTGTAAGTGCCACCAGCTAGGGACGTTATCGTACCTTAAAGAAAAAAAATGAGACAATTAACCATCATAGATGGAATTGGAGGTGAAAGAAAATAGTATTGAAATTGTTAAGCAGGGTGGGTGTATTTATTTCATGACTGAACACATCCATAATATTTTTTTCTTGATTTTCGAACCACATTTAAGCGTAGTTAATAAGTTTTTGTTTTCTCAAAATCAATAATTTGGCACTGTTTCATTTATACGCCTCAATAGTTACAGAAACAAAATTAAAAACCGATAACCCTAATCCGAATAAAATTAAAATACAAAAATTTCACTGCAGAATGAAAATTCCGCACGACAGAGGTGTCTGAATCTTTTATTATGGCTCCTAAATCAACTGAAAATAAGCTTTTCCAGGAAGAATTGAGTTCCTTTTTAATGGGCATAGCGATTGGAAGTCGGAAATAACAATCTAATTTGAATCAATAATGGCTACCATTTTAAATTTAAACGATCCTTCCGGAACTTGAAGAAGTGTTAAAAATCTGCTTTCTAAAGGGTTATCAATGCTCGGCCTTTCTTTGAGTGCCCCATAATCACAATTCGATGAATTTTGTGATCTTATGATTATGGTGTCTATCCGTCGTTTAGACCCACATTTAGGATTTTTTTACTATTTACAGTTTTTAATATTAGCTTCAATCTCCTTAAATCCATAAAATTAACCTTTTAAATTCTTTTTCTTATTGAGTTTTATTTCTTTGCAAAATTTTCCAGAAACAGGGTAGAAAATGCAGTAACTTTGCCGGAACCCTAAAAAAGTTTCAATTGTCAGAAAACGACAGCGATATTATGTTCTACTGATATATTTCTTTATTTAAATCTACTATTGAAAATTTATATAAGGTTATGTTTTAGGTTTGTTTCAACGAGCACTTAAAACATGTCAATAACTAACAGACAGCTCACGTTCTCCCCCACTCATTTGATTCTGAATTTGATTGGTTGGTTTTCCAAACCGATTCATCGAGCATTGAAACAGTATTGTGCATTGCTTAAAATCAACCAATCAAATTTAGAATTAAAAAAAGGGGGAAGTTCATGAGCAGTTTCTTAGTTATCAACGTGTTTTGATAGCTTGTTGGAGCATATCTTATGTTACATATTCCACATGTTTTTCCAATAAGTCCAATATTGAGGGATAATTAAATAATTATTTTCATGTTTTTTTTTTTCTCGATAACTTCTTAAATAAATTAAGAACCCAAAAAAGGTTTCAATCGAACCACCTTGGGAAAATACCCTACAAAATGCAAAAGGTTTCATTCCAATTGGCTCATCCATCTCGGAGTAATCGGTAGACATGCATAGAAAAAAAAAAGGCAAATACGTATCGAATAGAGTAACCTCCTCTTTCGTTCGTTCGAAGTCGGTTAAAAAAGTATTTTAGAATTAAAATAAAATACTCAAATAAAAAAAAGTATTTTCATTTGTATTTTAAATAATCAAATAAATTTAATCGTAAGTAGGTTGTTTGAAGTCAAACAATTTTCGTAATAGTATAGTATACTACAACTCTCACTCCTAAATATTAACCAACAAGTCCTAACCTTTTTTGAGTCGTTCAATTTCCCTACCATTGTAAATAAATACATAGGTAATAGGTTTAAAAATATATGTGATAGCAATGCATAATAAAACTTGTAACAGCGTAACTTTGGCTTGAAAACTTGAATTTCCGATGGATTCAATTAGAAATGAACAATTAATAAATTGAGAAGCAATCAAAATATTAGTAAAAATCTGCCTACCTGAGTGGAACGTACCTAAACAATGGCTGACCAAAAGCGCACGACTAACGGCTGCTAACGCTAGCTGAGAGATACTGACCCTCCGATAATCCCAGAACTTGGAGGGGGTGATTCAGGCTCGGTGAAAGTCGCATTGTACCAGTCAGTTTGATGGGGACTTGTTATCGTGGACCAAGTTATCAAAAATTTTAGTTTTCAAAATTTAACTTAATGCAGCTTAATTGCACTACTTCCAAAAATATAGATTTTTTTGTAACAATTTGCTTTTTTTCAGTTTAAAATAAATTATTTTCAAACTAGTTCAAATTCATTATATCAATCGAAATGAGGATCAACAAAGGATAAACCTTTTGCTATCGGGGCATGATCTTAATTTTATCCTTTAAAGAAATTAATATTCGTCTAATCAGTAATCTTATATCCAGTGAAACAGACAGATTTAAAAGGACTTTACGAAGACTTACTTCTTTGTCTGTTAACAAATAAATCCGAATTTGTTCTTCAATATCATGATAGGAACTTTTTGCTGGAGAGAGAACAAATCAGGCACATCTCATAGACTAAAAGTAGAGAAATAGAAAAAATCGGGAGAAATTTATAAATGTAAGCGATTGTAATCTTACGGCAATCCAATATATTATTGCAAGCTGAAGATAACCTATATCAACACAATCACCACCCCTTCCTTATAAAATAAAAATGATTCGGCAGCTCCCACCTTTAAAAAGTTTAAAATAAACAATTTTCAAACTACTTCAAATTCTGTATTCTTGGGCCAAGGCACCAACCTGATTAAAAAACGCGCGCCACGAAGTGGCGCAAGTACGGAAAAAATCCCTATTTTTATGTTTTAAATTTACTGTGTTTAATGGGACGATGTATTCATTATTAGTTAGAGCATATACTTCTAATTGCTTTTTTCTATTTTCGTGACTCTGAGAGACTTCTGAAGTCGACACTTATACTTCACCTAAAAATCGTTTATTTATATATCTGAAACATTTGGTTTACTGTGGCTTTATTTTTATAGATAAAACCATGAAAATCGCCATAACTTTAGTTCAAGTATTAGATAAAAGAGGAAAAAATGTTAAAAATTCTAAATTTGGAAATATGATCTCGAAAAAATTAATAGAAAACTATAGCATGTAGACCTGTTTAATCTTACTAAAAAAGCTCCGCTGATCGCTTTAAAATTATCATTTTCTTGAAGCTTATACTACCTAACTTTCCTATCAATTTTATTGCCTTCTTATGCCGTGTAGGGAGATAGTGCTATAACAAAAATAGTTTACACAGTTGGTGCAAGTCATTTCGTGACAGTTGCGGTTCTAGAGGGGGCATTTTCTGAGGGGGCTGCAGATTTTTTTATAAACTGATTCCTGATAAGTCCATCCTTTAAAATCTTAAATCCCTATTGTACGTTTATTAATGAGAAAAGTTGTCATTTTGTGGAAGGATTTAGGTTTTGGGGCATCTAATTCTAAAGTATGACTATTAAAGCGTTGTAAATCACAATTAAATGTTTAAATCAAATATGATCAATCAAATAGAAACGTTTGTTATAAAGATACAGTTATAGTTTATTTTTCCTTGGCTCCCAGTGGGGACGCTCGGCCCCAGTTCCCCACAGCCGAAAAAAAAAATTTTGCCAATATTTATGAGCATGTTTTTTTTTTTTTTTGTATTTTAGAAAAAGTTCTAGTTCATTGGTTTTATATTTAATTTTTCTTTGTGAGAATTAATAAGTTCGAATATTATTACTTTTATATTAATCTAATCTTAATTTGTGGGTGACCACCATTTTAAATTATTTTTAAATAATTTATTTTTTGAAGAGAAAAGATTTGGCTCCGCCGGGAGTCGAACCCGGGTCTCCCGCGTTACATGCGCGGATGCTAACCACTGCACCACATAGCTCGGCTCAAGGCAGAGCAAATCAAGGTATCAGTGAAGAGGAAGGATTTGCTCTGCCTTGAGCCGAGATCTGTGGTGCAGTGGTTAGCATCCGCGCATGTAACGCGGGAGACCCGGGTTCAACTCCCGGTGGAGCCAAATATTTTCTCTTCAAAAAATAAATTATTTAAAAACTATTACTTTTACTTCATCCAAATATCGTCTATTTATGTATTTATGAAAAGTTTGGCTTAGTGTGGCTTATATATAAATAACACCATGAATTATGCATGTATGAATTATTTATGTATTGAAGACAACAGGAGGGTATCAATCTCTCCCCCTGAATTTCAGGGGAAAAAATTAGCTTAATGAATTTATACATCTAAATCTTACCAATGGTATAGTAATATTTTTGTATATGGATTTAATAAAGTTCCTACTTTTTTAGTAAAAACATTAGTGTGCTGTGTGATCTCTGAATGTCTTTTTCTTGATTGTTTTTTTAAATCAACATATCCACCGTCCTGCGAATTTTTTTTCATATTACCATTTTCACTTGCCAACATCATCGTTAATCAGCGGATGTCATGAAATGCATTTCATGAGAATGTGGCGCTCGAAGTAGTTACGTACTTGGCACCAACTGTTACAAAGATAGTTCCATTCGTGCACGTGCTTGTGGACTTAAAGGAGGCCTCAGGAAGAAAACCCATTTCTGTTAGGCCTGTAGGGTGGATGCGGATACAGTTGAAGAGGATGGAGTTGGAGGTTACTGGACTAAAAAGTTCTGACGATCCAAATCAAAGTTCACTTTGATAGAAAAGGAAAACTTTTCCTGGCAGGTTGACATTAACTGTTAGAGGTATATGTTTACATATTTCATTTTCTTATCTTTTTCTTTAGTCCTTTGAAACAAAATCAAATATGGTTATTACACAGCTTCCATGCTGGTAACATCATGGCTAACAAAAAAATGACCTTTCTTGAAAAAAATTTCTTGAAAAGAAATAAGACATACTCCACCGATTACGATCTGGTTTCGGAATAAAGGATTGAGAAACAATATACAAATATAGGGGTGTAGTGTGTGGTGTACCACACACGTAAGTTTCTATGCTAACCACTACACTAGTGGTGTAGTGGTTAGCATAGAAACTTACAATACTAAAGGTCGCGGGTTCGCGTTCCGAGGGGGCCCTAGGACTTTTTAATGGGAGTAAAATATCCTTGTCTATGCCTTAACATCCCTCGGATAGGACATAAAATGGAGGTCCGGAGCCTGTACGATATCGGGTACTCGTTAAAGATCTCTATCCTAATAATACCTGGATAGGCAAAATTTAGGTTCCCGCTATAGCATCGTCCGATTAGCCTTAGTGGCATAAAGTGGCGTTAAAACAAACAATACACAAATATTTTTGGGATTATACAGACCAGCATTCCAGAAAAACTTCAAGAATCGTTAGTAATTGAGATGTATTTAATAATTTTCTGATAAAATACATTCCCATTATAACATTTCAACCTTGATGTAACAATGCTGTAAAAAGTAAAATGGCACAGTAAGAGAAATGTTTGCTCATTGAATGTGATGCTAATTTATTATTTCATAGATTAAAAAAAGTAATATTATTATCTGATATTCCTTATATGATAATCCTTTTTTACTTTTACTTACCTATATAGAAAATACAAAGTAAGGGGAAGTATTGCGTGAAAAGAATTCCGTTAATGAATGCAGTAATATAGGTACATGTACAATAAATCGTTGGAAAGCTGATAACTTCAAGAAGAAGAAGAATATTTAATTTAAAGTCTTCTTTAACAAAAACTTTTGTTTAGCTATCAAAAATGTTATTGTTCATCAAAGTGTAAATGAGTAGAAAAATACGTATGCTCACATTATTTAAAGCAGCTTACGGTGTGTAAAACATGTACTAAAAGATATAATTAATAATTATATTTTAGTTTAAATAGTTCAGGTCCATTATGGATTTTGAATGAAATATAAGGATGTTTTAGAGGAACAGATATAGTTGTCGGTTTTTGGAAAAGCATAAGCGACAGGCATTTATTATTAAGTTTTAATTTACTAAGTACCGTAAACACTCCTAAGGATTTCCTATCACGATATATTTACAAAAAGCGGTATAAAAAAGCTCGACTATTGATTGTGACTATGAACTATTGATGAAATTAGGTTGGTGTAGGCCTTTTAAGAAAAGAAATATTAATTGGTCGAAAAGTTTCTAGGACTTTCAAGTTGTGCAATTGTAATTGCAAATAATTCTTCTGGGTTTCTACTCTATGTAGGATGGTAAGTGAAAATTGTATGTTGTGCGCATCGCCTCAGGTTTTTAATATAAATTTAGAAGAACAAATGGCTTTATTAAAATTTATTAAATAAAGTGCCCCCTCCGTTTGATGAAATTTTGGCTGTCAAATCGCTGACATATACATACATCTAAAACCCAGATTAATCAAAATAGTTACAGCCGTTTTTGAGAAAAAACTAACAAACAAAACACATGAAAATGAGATAAAATTTATTAAATAAAGTGCCCTCTCCAATTGATCAATTTTGATTAATTTTTGGCTGGCACATCGCGGGCGTATACATACACCAAATACCCAATTTCAAGTTTATACGGTTTATAGTTTTTGAGCTAGTCTGTTGACACACACACACACACAGACCATTTCGCGGGACTTGGTTATTTGGAGTCAGGGGACCTCAAAACGTGTATTTCCGTTGAAAACCGGAAGTCAAAATTTTTCATGATCGCAATACTTTCCCTTACTATATATTTTGTTTATAGGTAAGTGAAAGTAAAATCCTACCTGATATTAAAGAATACTTCATTCTCATTAAACATGATGAGTTTAATCAAAATCGTTAGAGCCATAGAACCTAAATAACATAGCCCTCTGCTTGATCAAATTTGATTAAATGTATGCTGTAATATCACGGAAATATTATAAAACACATGGATTCCTACTCTAATTAGGTTGGTAAGTGAAGTTGTGTGATACGCGCAACTCAATAGATTTGGGTATAGAACTTACATATAAAAATGTACTACAATAAAAATGTTAATCTTTCGATGCTTTGATTAAGTCATAAAATTGTGAAGAATTGCAATAAAACATATATATTTTTTTTGCTATCTATATTTTTCATGTGCAGTTGAGCACAGATTTAACATCCATTCTTCAAAGATGACATCTCCAAGGAAATAATACAATATCCAGCTGCGTCCACATAATTTTTTTAATTTAAAATTGTTAATGTTATATTCTACTAGCTGTATACACCAGAATCGGAAAAAGAGAATTTCACTTTTTAAATCTATTAAGAGAGACTAATCGACTCAAACTGTCAATTTCATAAAAACCAATGTAAAGTGAGATCAAAACAATTTTTTTAACAATAAAGAATATACCCAGAGATTGGCTGAAGTTATGCAATTTTAATATGGTCAGGTGTTCGCACCTGGTATCAAAGAACCACTGAGTGAAATTTGGAGATTTTAGTACAAACGGTATGGATTTCTATTAAGAACAAACAGAATTTCATCTTAATTTATATAGATTACTTCACTGTTGAATACTCAGTGTAAATTTATACTAAAAAAAAAATCCATATCCTGATTTAAGAATGTTATATGTGATTAAAAATAAAATAAAATAGAGTTTGATTACTATTTTTATCCATTTCTATTGGCTCCAATCCTATTTTGAGTTTTTTATGTGGTAAATATATAAATTAGCATGTATTTCTTTGTCTTACATGCATCAAAAATCTATTTGGTTTCGTTTTTAACGTAAAACAATTGATTCAGAAAACATTAAATATAAACAATAAAACAAATCATTTATTTCATTTTATTTATTTTTTTATTGGTTTCTTATTTAATGTAAAACAATTGATTCAGAGAACATTAGTAAAACAAAACATTTATTTCATTTTATTTATTTTTTCATTGGTTTCTTATTTAATGTAAAACAATCGATTCAGAAAATGAAACATTTTGATTTCAAAATATTCTTTTCCCACTTATATAAAAAAATGAGCTTTAAAAATAAGATAAGCTACTATTAGTTTTGTATTAGACAACTGAATTTTAAGAGTTTTAGCTACTTAACCTATATTCCATACAAATGATTTTGTTGTGGGATTCACCGAACATGGGTGTTTCCTAATATAAAATCATATTTACAAGTACTGCCAACGATATTAATAGCATAAAACAGTTATAGTGTTTAAACTAGATCATTTTAATTAGAAAATGGATGTATTAATTTAGTTCTATTTTTCTACTAGCACTGGTTATGGAGAGTATCAAAACATAATATCCAAAGTTTTATTGTGATTAAGTTAATATCAAGATTATTTACCTGTGACTTGCTGATAAGATTTTACAAGTTTTTCGGAAGTAGCCCATTTTTAACCTGTGCAGCATCACCAAGATTTTTCACAGGTTATAGTCATAACGATGTGCTGAATATCTCAAAAACTGGAGAAAAAAAATCTGAAAACTGAGATCCTTCTTGATCTCATTTTTCAGATTCATTCCTTTACCTTCATCTGACAATGTGATAGCCTAATAAGAAATGTCAGGAAATCAAATGTGCCATTGAGACATAATACATACAATTGAAGTAATAAGACCACTATTGAAAGCATGTTTTATTTAAAATTTATAAATACAATGATTTTATTTTATTCAATCAAACCATGTGAAATAAAGCATTACCTTAACACCACATTATTTAAAAGTGAGCCTAAAATGTATACTTTCCTTTGTTCATTAAACCCTGTTCAAAAAAACTAAACCTCAGCCAACATTTTTATTCCTCGGGCTAATACCATATGTAAATACAATATATACCTTCAAATTAATGTGTTACAATTTTTTTCAAATATGAAATTGTTACAAAAATAAATAAAAGGAGCAAACATGTCAACCGTTTGATTCACTTTTTGGGTTCTTCATTTTCACCATTCACATGACTGAATCAACCACAAATGATATTTAATATATAAATACAGCATTCTCATAAGATAATTTGGCCTCTAATAAATAAAACTCAAATACAAATCTACAAAGTAATAACTAAATAGTAACACTACTATATTACGTCAACACCCAAAGGTGTCACTGTCAGCGAAGTTTAAGTTCATTATTTCCAACAATTTGGACTTAGGCCAAGAAATAAAATCGAGAATGACTAAATTGTTGAAAAAATGATAAGTTAACTAACCTACATCTTCAATAGATTGGCAACAAAAACTGATTCTGAAAATATTTTCGTATGTTTATTCAACAAGTTAGCCATTATATATTTCATATCAGGAATTAAGTCTGAATTATTGAAAATGAGACTTATGAGGTGAAATAGAGTATATAACATTAAGTTAATGGAGAGCATAATGCCAATGGGGTACCTTCTATTTCTCTCTATCAAATGACATAAGTAAAATCTGAGATAAAACACACAGGAATTATTTGTATATATCAATTACAAGTCGATTAGTATTCTTCTAGCCATAAGAAGGAACATAAAATAAACTAACATAGATTAATAAACAAATGTTTTTGACAAGTTACTTTTCCCATTACTAATCACTATGCTTATAACACATTTAATCAGGCATTTCTATGATTATAATACACTCTGATTAAAAATCAAAGCATGCAACAGTAAATACCAGCAAATAATCACAGAAAAAACAAACTGTAATAATGCAAGAAATAATAATTTAGTTTATTTTAAAATAGCTATTTAATATTACTATTAGTTAATAATCAAATAAATTAGAAAGAACAGTTTTTATATATATATACATATTATTAGCAACACTTAATAGAATAAAACAATAAACATGTTCAGCAAAATAATATAAACTATAGCACTATATAGTCCATACATATGATCTAAATAAGGAACAAAGAAAATAAAAAAAATCAAAGAATAACTTTATTATAGACGTTTTAATCAAAAACAATAAATCCTTTTTAAATAATTTCTTTGTTTCTTTCGTGCACCATACACTAAAGTAATTAAATATTTATTTATTTTTTATTTAATTTTTTTACCACCTAATCACTTAACTAAAGCTTCTTGAGGAAATATTTTTTTTTTCTAATAACTAACTAAATTACTAAAATATTTACAAAAATATTAACAAATTATTACAGGGAGAAATGTTACATTAAAAACTACCATGGATAACATTTATAAAATATCACAACTCATTATCTTAAATAATACTAAGTATAAACAGCAATACTTTAATGAAGTACGTCGGAAATAAGGGAGTAAAGATGGGGAGAGAGAACAGTCATTCCAGCTGATTTGCCGACTCCAGCACAGAAGAAAGTACTTTAAAACATTTACATTCTTATCGGAATGTAGGATCAGTGTTAACAATCACCTTTCTCCTATTTCTATTTTTTTCTTTCTTTTTTTCCTTTTATTATTGTCATCTCCAGAATCTACCTGATAAGTCATGTGGACAGATTAAAAATTCCAATAAGAGATTCATCATTAAATAGAACCTGAAACATGCAAGACCTCAAAAACAAATGTATTTTTATATAAATTAATTTGCATAAATACAGTTTCTATTGTCAAACTTACCTATCTATCACAGCAATCGAATGAGAGATTTTCATTTGATGTAATTTACAATATTTCTAAATCACAATGTCTAATTTCAGGGAATTTAGCCTGTAAAATAAAAATGTACAAACTATATAACACATGCGAATATAATAATAAACATATTCAAGGTAACTCATTTTTGAATCATAAAACTAATTAACATTTTTTTTAAGGACAACATTTATAGAAAAGAATAATTACAACTGCAAGAAAATTCTTTAACATAGCCTCCTTAGCAAGTTCTATCAGTTCAGTAAGTACTATAAGATAATAAGGTAATAAAAAATTACCCTCAATTTCACTTCAATTCTATCTATTTCACCACCCATCATGTCAATTATATTTTCACTGTGTTTAAGAATAAACTGCTCTAATTCATCAATAGTTTTGAACTGCTGGACTTCCTGGTGAAAATAAAATAAAATAATAATGAAATAGCTCAAAAAATAAACATATATATTTTTAAAATCACTAAAATGTATTTGTAAGTAGTCAGATGAGATTACTTATAAGCATATGAATCAAATTAAAAAGCATTTCCTATGTAGGAAACAATATATACTTCGTAAGTATGTAACAATTTCCTTAGCATTTTAAGCAGTTCATAAGGAAAATAAAGTTTAGTATGATAGTTACAAAAAAAGTTGATTACTTCAAGCAATGCATGAATATTCTGAGAATCAAGATAAGCTTTCGCCAGCTCTCTTCCATCAAAATCAAGCTCAGCCTTGTAACGAACCAGATTATTCCCAATATCTATACCTTTTACGTCATGGATAGCCCTAATCATAACGTCTGATTCCAATTCAGTATTTATTTTTTCCAAAAATTCTTCAGAAATCGACCTATAAAAAAATAAAAGGTACATTAGTAAACTTTTAATTTTTACTTTAAATAGCTGAATAGAAATAATGCAAACAAACTAAAGGTAAATATTGCTGGTATAGTGGACTCTAGATAACTTGATATTCCATAGACACTTGTTAAGAAAATCAAACTAAACACACATATAAGAATGAATATAATTGACTTTATTTAAAAAAAAAAAAAAAATTCAAATACAAAATGAAAAAATTAGTGGATGTAGGTATATATATATATATATATATATATACACATAAGATAACAGGGGAAAATATATTGACAAGGAACACCGAAAAGAGGTGATAATAGCAAATGTAAATGAGATTTTTTTTTTGTTTTAATTTAGTTACTAGTTGAGAGTTAGTTCCAAGAAACTTAAGAGTTATAAAGCGATCATAACCCACCAAGGAATATAACATCTTCTTATTCTTATTCCGTGTAAGGATTTTTTTAATGAAGGAGTCTCTTCCGTATTTAAAAGTTTATTTGTTTCCCAACGCTCATCCTCTGGGGTTATCTTATCCTATGTAACTTCTTTTTCCACGTTAGCCATATGTCATCTTATATATTTTTTAAAACAGTAAATAAATACTTATGTCTATCCTTATTTCTTACTAGCTAGGGTGCCCGGCTTCGCTCCGGTAGTTTTAATAACAGAAAAACTTTAAAATTAAAGGAAATATAGAACAAAATTAGCACTTTCTTGAAACTTTTAACATGGTATCAATATTAAGATTCGATATCTGCAGAGTCCGCCCAAATAAGGAACCCTATATACTTTAAAGGGTGTTGAAAATGGTGAATGAACAATTAATTTTGCTGCAACTTTGTCGAGTCATGCATCGTTTTTGATGGTTTCTGTGATTCTGAATTCTATAAGCCCATTCCAAGCATTTAGCAGATAATAAGTTATTAGATTATGGTTGAAAAATATATTAGTTAAAAAACTATATTTCGATTACAACTTAAGCGCCGACTGCTGTGATGGTCCTATTAGATCCAGAAGTTTAGAAACTACCGAAGATTCATAGAAACTTTTTTTAAGACCTTTTTCCAGTTCAATCTCCCATAAGATATCCCCCCCCCGTTATTTGGCCGGACACTGCACCTACTATTACAAAGTGAAAACCAAAATATCATGAGGGCACAATTTTTCATCATATTTCTTTTTATCCTGAACTATGAGGGGTGATAAAATCTTATTGAAAAAATGCAGTAATTGGAGTTAGTCATTTTGTCAACTGGAATGCTCAACGTACATAGTAATAAAACCATTTTTCATAATTACATACAATAAGAACACTTCAAACATTTTATTTTCGATTTATAATCAGTCAATTCAGCTCTTCTTTTTTGTTTTATGTCTGTTTTTATTCGCTGTACTGTACTACTAAAAAATGTTCACTCATATTGCATTAAATTTACTTAAGTAGGTATATATTATATATTGATTAAATATAATGTGTTAATCAATTAACCTTCTTATGAGAAAATTAATTTTGTAAGGTATCCAGGCGTTTTCTAATTGATTGCAGAGATGTAAAATCATTTTTTTATTTTGAAAGGTGAAATTAATTATTTTCGCTTGATTTTTAAGTAATTTAAAAAGAACAGCTGACAAAATTAACCTTTACAAATATAACGGAATGAATGAACAATAAACATTGAGTGAAACACACCCTAGCGCTTCCTGGTAGCCTTGAGCTCGAACTACATTTTTCATTCATAACCTCGTATCTCAATCTCAGAGAGGCTAATTAAACGGTGCGAGAGTCTTAAAATTCCAGTCCTTTTCTCTTCAATTTTACACCCTTAAGAGAAAAACAGAAACCTTCTTCTCCGTTATTGGTTTTATAGCAACACGCTGACATAACTCTCTTAAACGTACGTTGAGTCGTTTTTGAGCCTTTTCGGCACGCACATTGTACACTTTGCTTTATAATATATATTGATTACATTTTATGGCATATTACACATTTTCTAGTCTTTTTAATTCACTGTCACATTTTTACTCGTCCTAATAAATGTGACAATGAATTAAAAAGACTAGAAAATGTGTAATATGCCATAAAATGTAATAAGAAATAAGGATAGACATAAGTATTTATATACTTTTTAAAAAATATATAAGATGACATATGGCTAACGTGGAAAAAGAAGTTACATAGGATAAGATAACCCCAGAGGATGAGCCAATAGCTCGAAACGTTGGGAAACAAATAAACTTTTAAATACGGAAGAGACTCCTTCATTAAAAAAATCCTTTATATTGAAGCACTCTTCCTCACTAAGTGAAGAAAAAAACTTATTTTAAATAAATATGTAAGGTTTCTTTGATTTACTGAGAATTTTTCAAGGAACGGACTAAAGGTTCAATTCTTATTACTGAGAAACTAGATTTATCGAGTTTCGAGTCAACAATAGTTGGCAGTAGTTAAATCCGTAGAGGTCAGAATTAACCGTTGGCAGTTCGATACTGCTGAGAAGGAATAGTATGAACCATATATTGTTCGGACTGCTCAGTTAAAAGGAATTACTGAGCCTTTTCTGAACTGATGGATTTCCACACTTCCTAGAGGAAACTTGCTGTCAGCAATGTAATAGCTTCATGTAATGAACTTATATAGATCAGTTTTTGTGAGGTTACAATGAGAAGGTTCTTAATTTTTCTTTGACCTACCCACCATGGTTAGAATAGGTTGGTTACACCTCTATAGTAAACGCCCAAACATGGCCAGGTAGGGGTACCGAACAAAAAAAAAAAAAATCTTGAAAAACAGGATGTCACAAAATTCATCAATCAATTCAGATTTTTTAATATTAATAGAAAATACACCATGCAACTACTTTGTAAAATTCAAAGTAATTTCCTTCAGAATCAATGTCTTTTGCCAATTTCAACAAGCCTTTTCATTTTCCCACATAAAAAAATTGGATCCCTAGACACAATGTACATACAAAAAGAATCATTAATCTCATCCTGACTTTGAAAATTTCCCTTGGCAAAAAGTTGTCCAGGTGCCTGCAAAATTGAAATTCAGATGGAGAGAGATCAGGTGGATAAGGCAGGAGTAAAGGAATTCATACAGATGTAACATTGACCCCAAAACGTATATTTCTGTTGAAAACCGGAAGTCGAAATTTTTAACAATCGCAATACTTTCCCTTACTATATGTATATCTCATACATAGTAAGTGAAAGTAAAAAAAAAATGAAAACTTGAATAATACAAAAAATCAAAAGTAATTTCGTAGAACGTTTGTTTTAAATGTTTTAATTTGTATAAACTTTGGAATAAACTCTTTCAGTCTTGAAATGGTTCCTGTCTAATAAAAATAGGAACTTCTTGTTAACATTACTTTAATGGGGAAACTTCATTCAAGAAAATAACACAAATGAATATAAAAAGTTTGGTACATAGAAAGGCAGGTGTACATAAGAGGCTAATGCTATGACTATCATAATCATATCATTGGTCTACTCCTGTCATTTTCCGTCCCTGCCCACTTTAAGTAGAGTGACATTCTTGACGATGGCTGAAATACATATGGTAGAGGCAGTCTAAAACGGATGAGGATCATCATTCTGTTTTCAGCCCCAGTTGTTTTTTCACTCCTGGAGTTGATCATGATACACTACAATGAGTGTAGACATACACTAAAATCGGACAATATCCTTTACAACCAGAAATCTAAATATGATCTTAATAGAACTGAGAAATGAAAGCTGGCCAAAAGAAATTGATTAGGTGGTGATTTACGAGCTTACAGTTTGTTCTTTCCTAAAACTAGTTATTTCATTAACTCTGGGTCAAAAATAGGAATCAAGAACTCTTTTTTAGCTTGAATGTGGAGCAGGCAATAATATGCACATAGGCAATAATATGTTACATATAGACACATTATAGAAGTAAATTTATAAAACATACTCCCTGAACAAAAAGGAAAAAAAAAATTGATTTATTGCATTTTAACGCTCCTCAGTTAGGTCTATTGGTACCGAAATTCATAAAATTCACATATATCCATTTTTTTTAAATAAGAATTTGGATAAGTTTAGTACCTTCCAACAAGAGCAGCCACATTAGTGTAAATAATAAAGGAAGCCACAACTCCCAACAGACCACCAATGATTAGCGAGCCAATAGCATCAGGAACATGTGACCCTGTGAGGGATGTCAAACCCATACAGGAAGCAGCAACGGTAACACCCAGAACAGCAGCTAGGTCTTCAAGAAGTACCACATTAACAGATGGCTCCTGCCCTCTCAGAACTTTAAAGAAAGAATTAGTAAATACAAATGAAGATAATTATTTAAAATCAACATATATTATCAAGATATATTGAATGAAATTTCAAAACCGAACTAAGTACTATGAATTTAGTATTGATTATAGTTCAAGTGTTCCATTCCACAATTGCGACTCAACTTTGAATACTGAATTCAGTTCCTATAAACTAATAAAATCAAAGTTATTTGGGCACAGGTTTCAAAATTGAACATAAATTTTAACATAAAACAGGTGTAATGCAATTAGGCAAGGGCTGAAGACAGTTCAATGGCGAATTAAATATGTCTTCATTATCTATTGCAATGTAGGTATATGCACCCATCTGATTCCAAATCAAAAAAGTAATTGGAGCATAACATCATTATTTAAAAGACAATTATCAAAAGGAACATCTCATTTACAGATTTTTAATCATAGAAGATACTCATTTTTTTTTAAACTATTTTTTTCTTATTAGTCAAAAGGTTTTTATAATACTTCTCATGATGAAATATGCCTTCAACTAATGAAACATACACTAATGTTTGGTATATTAAATTACATACAAAGTTTACACAACTGAAAATGGAGATAGAACTTGCCATATTCTGTAAAAGTCATTCCTTTTGCAGCAGCACCTTTCTTTATTGAATTAATAGCTACCAATAGCGTAGCACCTTCAGAGACTAATGACCCTCCCAATATGCAGAATGCCTAGACATAAATTAAAATATAAAGTTAAGAATAACAGTATTCCAGGAGTAAAAAATTGACATAAAACATAACTATCTTACTTTCTTAAAGTTTTAATTAATAAAATAAGTCTTCCCAATTTCATATGTTTTTAAAATAGGTGTAGATATAATAAAATGCAGGTAAGTTGTTAAGTTAAACAGAATTATGAACTTCTTATGTATTACCAGTGCTACCAATAACCCAATATTATCCGCCCACAAACATATAATACCGTTTTTTTCATACTCGCTCCAAATCGGGGGCACCCGAGTTGATTTAAAATCAGGAAATAAGCCTTTATTTTGTAATAAATTTCAAAATTTTGTTAAACTAAAAACTTACCGGTCAATGTTAATCACATTAATTATTCAGAAGTTTCTGTTTTCTAATATGTAAACTTTGTTTTATTAATTTTAGACATTAGGACAGGGAGAAGAGACAATGAATTAAAACCTAAGGCAATATTTTTTACATGACCTAAATTTTGCGCTCCCGAAAAGGTTTATTTGACTTCTCATAATTCCAGCTCTGATTTATGAAAACGGGTGTTTATTGTTAATCAACAAAAATTATGTTTCTGGTTTCCTTTCAGCTGTTCACTATCTAATTAGGGCTTTATGAATGTTGTTTTTAGATGAGGCGATAAAAACTCGGAAGTAGATAAGCTCAAAAATTATTGAGGAAACAATAGCAAAATTATTACAAAATTTTACAATTTTAATCATATATAGATATTATACAAAAAGCAATCAGTTTTGTCCTGATTTCAGTTTAATTATATTTATCAGAGCATACTTAATAGTATTGAATAGAATTCTTAAAAAATATAATATAAAAAATTAGTTAAAGGTACATTTAATGAACAGTTTTATTAGCAAAATATATATTGCAAATACATAATAGTTGATTTTTCCAATGTTTTATTATGTTTCTTTTATAAGGAAACTCAGTTTGCATAAGTATCACAGTCATTGTAAATGGTTTAATCATACTACTATTAAATTAAACCCTAAACATTATCACTTTGCCTTGTCCTTCCATACTTTAGCAGTTAACATTTAATCAGCAGATTTGAATGTTTTGATGGAATAAAATAGTCTTTAAGCAGAATAACAGCTCCAAGGGTTTCACAGCCGAGGCAACTGCGGCATGCATTTTAAATGTATTTGAATTGCTAAAAACCATTTCTACAGTAGGAATAGAATTATTGATGGTGCCTATGACTAAGGAATTGGTGGTGGTACTGGAAGAAAAGGTGACGGCTATAAAGATGGTGATGAAAAAGATTATTTTCTCTTTGAATTTTGTTCAGAACTTTGTTCATAACTAACTCAATCCAGTGATAAACAGTTACTTATTAAAAAAATGTTAAAATAATAATACCAAATAGCTTCTAAATTTACTTTTAACAAATGACAAGGTATAAATACAGGGATTAAATTGTTAATAAGGATTGACCAAAATTGCCCAATTTATCCGACTATCAAATGAATACCTGCCAATGCAAAAAATTACCCAGAATCGGGCCAAAAAATACCCACTTTGGAACCACTGTGTATTACTGTTCAAGGAGAAGGCCTATGCAGCAGTCAAGGATAACCTATAAATGAGTGGGAACTATTTATTAAATGCTGGTGTAAAGACTCACAGACCTCTATAAGAGATCCATCCACTTGTTGTACAAGCTCTTCACTGATGTCGTGATAAAGACCAACATTGAGGGTCGAAAGGTAGGCAATTCTAGGACAATCTCCTACTTACAGAAATTACTAAACCAAAAAATAAAAATTACATTATACTATTACGAAGTTTTAGAATTTTGAAAAAAAATCGGCTCTAAGTCAGAGGAAAAATAGTAATTTTCAAGATTTAATAATTTTAAATCAATATTTTGAAAATTAATTTTGAAATTCGAAAGAAAATCATAGTGTTCATGACTATTTAATCAATATCCGGGTCTAACATTGTAAATAATTCAAACAAACATTATTACATACCTAAGCTATCTAAATTGTACCCAATTAAATTTTCATTTACCCAGAAGTAAGATTCTGCAGGTGCTGGGTTGTAAAGGCCAGTGATCCCATGGTAAATAGAAAGACCAGTTCCAACACAGAATATACCAACCCCAGATATAAGAGAAGAAACATACTTCATATTCGAATATCCATAAGGATGAACTTCATCAGCAGTCTATAAAAAAATCATCAACTTCATCAAGACATGATGTTAACTAAAATTAAATTTCAAAGAAGTTAAATCATGTTCACAAAAGACAAAAAATATGATTCCATAAATCATGATAGTATCATTTCAATTTTAAAGTATAATAGCTATAAAACTGTGAAAGTAAAACATGAATTAAAAATTATTTTTTATTTACACTTTGGAGAAAAGATACCCAAAATTACATGTATATTAAAAAACTATAACTTCAAAAAAATTCTTATGGCAAAAAAAAAAAAAAAAAAAAAAAAAAAAAGTAATCACCTGTACAGACTTATGAATACCAAAAGCAAGGATAAGCTGATTGATGGTATCTGCCAACGAATGAATGCACTCTGAAAACATACTATGCGACCCAGAATAAAGCCATGCAGCCAGCTTGAATACAAAGTTACTTCCGTTTCTAAAAAAAATAGATTAGGACATTGTACATAAAATTCAATTGTAAGACAATTAATTAGATTACAGTAGGGTGTCCATAGTCTGAAGTTATTTAAATATTCCATTATTAATTTTTAATTCCATCCATTCAAAGAAAGCAACATAATAAATAATTTAGCAGACAATGTTTACTAAGTCAAATCAAGACTTAATTATTTACCATAATAATTTAACATTTTTATAAATTGCCATAATTAAAAGATGAAGGAGAAGGAAGTATAACAAAAATTAAAAAAAAAAGTTATAATTAAACAGTGACTTATTGCCAAAATATGTTACTCACATTGCCACTGCTGTCAATACAACTTTTCCTGACGAACCAAGTAAACCAGAAGTTTTAGAGAAAGCAATGTCATTCTGTGAATTTCGTACTCTCCTATAGTCTCTCAACCTTCTTTTATTGGCAAATAAATCTGTAGAATATTGGAGAACAATTAAATGATTCTAGAAATAAAAATAATTCGAGTAGATGAAAAGAAATTAGTATTACTTTGTTGATGAAATTTTCTTTCTAAATCTCTTTTAAATAATTCTTTCTGCAAATTTTCCTTTGACCCCCATACCTCAATGGCTCTGTAAAAATTGAATCAGCAGCCATTAGAACCTATTGAAAATCAGAATTAGAGTTGATACTTACAGTAATAATTTTTTTAAAAAATTAAATCATATTTAATAAAAATAATATAAAAAAGGAAAAAACTCGTGTATGTACACAAATAATAAATGATAAAGAAACATTAATTTAATCACAACAGAAATTTAGGTGTCATGAAAAAGACAATAAATAAGAAGGGAATAGATAAAGTGGTGCCCTTAACACGTAAAAGTGTCTATTAATCAGATTAGAAAGTATCCTTTACCTTGTCCCAAATAATAGCAACCCTTATAATGATGTATTTTTATCTATGTATTATATATTTTTATACTAATTTATTCTTTTAATTGTTTTACTAGAAGCATTCTTACCCTAGAGTTTTAATAATAAACAAAATATAGATGACCTTAAAATAATATCAAAGTCTCATGATTTTCAACTCTTAACATGACTATGAATACAACTATTATAGCAGCACATACTTCGCTTCAACATCCTTCCTCCAGTAAACAGTTATGGGAGGTTCATTTTCATATGGGGATCGCCTTTTGGTAGCTTTCAAAGATTCCAGATCTTGTGGTTTTAGAAGGAAATCAGATATTGCTCTAGCAGGTGTGATAAAGTTGCGTTCCATAGAAGCAACACTCAAATCTACACGAACTTTTTTCTTGACAGCTATAATCAGGAAAAAACTCTAATTTTAAGAATCCTAATGGTATATATAATTTACATAATATGTAACAAGAAAATAATAAAAACTAAAAAGCCGAAAATAGTATCAAAATATTTTTTTCAATTTTAAAATTATGGAAAATATTTGTATGCGATTTATTCAAGCAAATTATGGATCATTACAAAGTATGATAAGTATGCAATATGTAAGTAGATTTGAATTTATTTCAAGTTCTAATATCTGGATACAACTTTGCAATAATACATAATACTTTTCAATTACTAATTTAAGAATTTAAATGATGAATTACATAAATAATTCATTACAATATATTATGTCAAAATAGCAAAAAAACATTAACAAATTTCTGTGGTCTTAATTTCATAAGAATCTAAGTTAAAAATAATAGTAATAAAGATTACCTTTTATTAAAGGATCTTTTGATTTAGGGATTTCTTTTCCTTTGGAGTTAGTATTTTTAGGAGTACTAGGAGTTGGAAGAGGAATAGGAGACAATAAATCGGATTCTTTCTTTATTGGTTCAAACTTGATATCTTTGATGATGTTTTGGCTAATGGAAGGTTGAGCCTGAGTTTTCAAATCCATTTTTACTTCATTACAATATGAAACGTTAATTAACTGACAATTACTTTCTGCTTCATTTACTACTCGGTTATCAAATGCTCTCAAAACTGTTAAAGGATAGGTTGATTAAGTATCATGTAAATTACAGAAGTAAAAAGCAGCATAATAATTAAGTAGTATACTGAACATCAAATGTTTAAACATACCTTAATGAATAAATTATATGATAAGGAATTAATAAACTTATTGTTTATTAATAGAGTAAATGAATTGTAAAAAAATTGAGTTGTAATTTTTTAGAGCAGGACTAAAAATCATTTGAATAAATCATAATTCAAATTAAATCATTCAAAATAATTTTCTAACTGAGCCATATAATTCATTTATCAACAAATATGAATTATTTATTTATTTTATATATTTTACATTTACATCTGTCCTATACCACATCTATTAAAGCATCCTTTATGATGAGTTATTTTTTTCTTTAACTAACTTGAAAACATATTAAGACATGTCACTGTAATGGTCTCTCGAACATTCTCTTTTCAACCTGCTTCGACAGGGTAACAAGGATTGGGAAAGGAAACAGACAAATGGATTTGTGAGATATTGAGTAGTAGAGTGAAATTTGTTGTATGACTTTACTATTGCAATGTACATGTCTTTCTGGAGATATCTTCCTTTATCATTTAAGCCCTATCAAAACATTTATATGATCATAAAACCTACCTGATATTTAAGTATAGTTGCTTTTCATTAAAAATTGTGAGTTTAATTAAAATGGTTAGATCCGTTTTTGAGAATATATTAAAAATATCATCCTATTTTACCTCTTCTGTTACTCAATTTTGATAAAATTTAGCTGTAAAAGCAGGTGGGTATATTCTTACCTCAAATACCTACTTTCACTTTCATACAGTTTATTGTTTTTAAAAAAGTCTGTTTACAAGCACACACAGAAGAAAAAAAAAACGGAAAGTATAAATTATTCGCTTACTATTAATTTCATTGTATATTATATATAAGTGAACGTAAAAATTGCTATTGCAATAGCAACAATGCAAATCATTATTACTATGATTTTTTATTAGAACTAGAATACCTACCTTCAATGCAGTTCTAATGGATTTCAAATAAAATAAAATAAAACGAATTTGAATAAAAAATCTACTCAACAGGAAATAAATATAATCACTGAAATAATTACATAATTATAATTATTTATAAATGTATGACACATAAATATAAACTACATAATATAAAATTTCTACAGGTAAATTTTAAATAAAAATTGAAGACAAAATGGCTGTCCCACATAGAATTTAAGAAAATCTCATCATAGCTTAAAAAAATATAACCATTGAAAAATGGAATACCTTTGCTGATGGCATTTTTTAATAAATCTACAGTTGGATTTGAAGGCTGCTTTGAACCAGCTTCTTCTGAACTCATATACTTTGATGAAGTAGAGAGGAACTTAATGTTTTTCATATGACACATGACTTTAAGATGTGAGCACTTAATCATACCTAAAATTGAAGAATATTTCTTTATAAATTAATAATAAATTCTTATCTTAAGCATGATTAAAGAGATTATATTTTAATGAAGAAACTCAAAAACATAATTTAAAAAATTTTAACTTGATGTTGTATTCTATACAAATAAAATTAAACATGAATAAGAACTTGATAAAAAATTCTGAAATCAGAAAAGGTCAACTTCACCTTGAAGTGATTCATAGATAAAAAGATAATTATTTAAATCAGTGACAGGAATAAAATTATTTTTTAGAGGAGGGAGGATTTAATGACAATGAATTAGCTGATTAATATGCAGTGACATCAACAAGAATCTGTCAAGCCAATTGCACAATGAAGTTTTCAAAAAACTCCTTTGAAAGAGAAAATTTATCTTTATTTTATTTTACAACTGAGCGAATATAATAACACAAATTCCAATTCCTTAGTTTCTGCCCTCTATTAAATTTCCGTCAATGCTTCGGGTATACTACACAATCATTTGGACTCATCTGTCAAACATTCATATTCAACAATTTTCGGATTAAAACTCATGGCTACGTAATATTCTCCTAAATGGTTAGGAGCAGACCTCATAATTATTTAAGAACTTGACCATTTTTAGTCCAAGATATTGAAATATAAATTCATATAAATAATAATAAAATTCATATAAAATATAAATAATGATAAAGTTAATTGTTTAAATTTGGCCAAAATAAAACTATTGCACATACTTTGTAAAGAAGTATCATTTCTCGGTTAACAGCTATACAAGGACTGAGATTATACTTAAATCTAGTTTCTTACTCCCATTGATCAATTGTTAAATTAAGAACACCGCCTTTATAGAAGCTGGGAGAGACCCACTCCTCCCTTACACAACTTGATGGAATATCCATGGCTGCTGTAACTAAATAGAAAAAAAAAAATACCAAACCCAGGTTCGAACAGGTGACTATGCACATAGTCGTACAGTGCCTTACTTACTGAGCAATCCACCCTTCATTATGTTATTAAAATTACATAAATATAGTCCACATTAAAAACTCTTCAGTTTACTTTTACTTACTCTTCATAGATTTATCTGTACATAACCAGCATAAACATCAAAAACTGTAATAAACACATCCATACTTCCTAAAAAATGTATGTACATTAAATTTATATACACTTTAAGTAAAGGGAAGTACTACACCTTCCATTATACTTTTAGAAAAATAAATACAGGTAGATGTGAAGTTTTATATTAAATAAATGAACATTTTCTTAAATGAAAAAAGGAAACTAAAGAAAACAATCCCATAAATATATTGTCAGCAATCGATTACTGAAACAACACCGATGAGCATACATTACAGTTGAATTTACTCACCATATCTATGATAGAACTGCTGGGACTCCTTAATGTGCTTTGCAAAACTATGAGATAGGCACTTACTCAAACAGTTGGGTTTAATAATCATAATTAAGTGTTTATAAAGTTTTTTTGAGTGAAATAAAAACAGATTTCTATTTATTAAAGTCTTGAAAAAACCTTAGCATTCTTTCACCATTTTTTAAAGTTCTAATGACGACTAATTAAAATTTCATTGTCATCGATAAAATTACTCTGAGTAAAATAACCTTACAAGAATAACAAGGCGTAAGGTTATCAATGTAATCACCTGTTGTTAATTAGACAGACACTGCTTTCTAATCTGACCTACTTGTGTAGTTAATAGTTTTTTTTTTAAATTGCATTACAAATTATAAGATAAAAATAAACGGCAGATATTTATTCACTACTTCATCAACCTGAACGATACTTAAAGTGGAAATTTTTTAATACATCTATACAAAATTACTTAAACTTGTATAATTCCTGATCCCCAATTGAACAATTTTATTCTCACCTTTTGCCAAACCAAGGCCGAATATGTTAGAAACCAGTTCTGTAACATACTCTTTAGGAATGATAATTAGATACTATCTGCATAAATTAGGATCCTCATTAACGACTGAACTAAACTAAAACGAAAAGTTTGGTTAAGTTATGTTAATCAATACAGTTTAAAATATATTAAGAATGACAGCAACCCAAAGCAATCTTTTTGTTCTGCGCTACCATACACAACAAAACAAGGACGAATCCAGCCGGTTATAAAGGGGGCTGCACTCCCCAGGGGAGGGCTCTCAGCTCTTCTCTTAGATCTGCCAATTAACTTTTTTTAAATTTACAATTCTGTCTCACAACTAACATTCAACATTTATGGATATTGTTTGTTGTTTACGTTACTTGCTAACTTTTGTTAAAGTTAAATTCTATCTTTAAATGACAAAAAAAAATTTCTAATGGGGGGCTGCAGCCCTTAAAGCCCTCCCACTGGATTCGCCTATGCAATAATAAAATTTGTCCATACCCTAGGCCAGTAAAATTAGAAGCTCTGGGAACAATCCGTAATGAGTGAGATTTGCATGGTCACTGAGAATTTTTTCCTTTCTTTGTCCCTTCTTCGTTTTTTGAATGGCAGAAACTTGAGGGACTTCTATATTTCTATAGTAAAACTCTTTTACTGCACAGGGTGCATTTTAAGAGTGTTTTGAGTCCGTTTAATGTGTTAGGTGTGAGTCAGCCACAAATCTGTCTCTTGTGATGGGGCTCACCAGTTTTGTTAAGTGAGTTGGATTAAGTAAGCAGTTTTGACCCGAGGCTGTCGACATGTGTTTGCCACCCCTGTGGCCGTCTGGTTGGTATGAGTGTTTGAAATAGTGGATTGGTGCAGTGCTCAAGGCTTTCAAAGAATTTGATGTGTCTCCGTCTAGTAAATGCAGTGACTGTCGGGAAGTCAAGAGTGGTATGCAGTAAATCAGTTTTCCTTCTTTGCAATGTCGTGTGTTTCACAATACGGTTCAGTATGCCGTTCTGAAGCTGTTGAAGCTAGAAAGAAAATTTACGGTCTTTTTCGTTTATTTATGATTATAAAAATACGTTCTTTACGAGAATTTGCCAAAAATTGTCACTCGATATTACCTCTTTGGGGGTAATAGGACGTCACTGGAAAGGTTTCAATGATTAAAACACAATATATCCTTGTTGAGCGTATCTCCTGCCAGTTGCTGCATATGTCTAAGCCACTGGGATGGTTTTTCCTCACCCAATTGTTTTCCTTCCAAAAGTTGTTGGATACGACGGCTTTCGGACTCAGCATAGCAGCCTATTAAACGAGACTTCAAATCCTCATACGGGGTGGCACTTGGATTTCTAACAATGTCCGAAACCTGTCTCATAACATCTAAGTCCAACATCGGTATGACAGTTTGAAATTTCGTAAGGCTATTAGTAATCCCCGAACGAGCGAAAACGGCCTCCATTTGGCAGAACCATAAATCAGGGTCAGACTTCCAAAAGGGTGGTGTTTTATTAGTGGCAGAAAATGCAGCTAGAACTTCGGGCTTACTTTCTATTTCATCCGGCATTGTAAAAAATAAATTTAAATATGAGCACTAATTTTAATCAGAATCTCTAATAAGAAAATTAAATCAAAACGACCCCAAAAAACGGTCAAAAACAATAATCTTAAACTTAAATGTAAATTTGGAATCAATGACGTCACTAGCCAAACTTTTTTTTTTTAATTTAGGGGTCACCACTTATTACCTCTTTGGGGGTAATAGGACGTCACTGGAAAGGTTTCAATGATTAAAACAAGTGCTCACCCTGGAAATTACATTTATTTTGCAAAAAAATATTATCTAATTATCTGGCATGCCAAAAACTACAATAAATTAAATAAATACTGAATACTCAGAATACACTACTCATGCAAAAAATATATACATAATTAATAATGCGTGCACTTCTCAACTTGTTTAAATAAATAAATAAATCTATGAATAAATAATAAAACTATAAACGATCAACAATAAATAAACTCTAAAGAAACTGTAACAATCTAAAAATACATGCTTTAACCTAATAACTTAAAACTAATAATAAATAACTTAAACTAGGTACTACCATTATCACAGTCTATCATTCTCATAATTAACATCTTTCGTATGGCCATACTTTCTTAATTACTAGAATATCACAGTTCTTTTTCATTAGAGTTTCAAAATGCACATGCAACTGAGCCGTTGCCTAAAAACCTTCTCCCCTGGTTACACCAAAGAGGTACTGTAAGGCGCAGTTATTATAATTAATTAGTACGGACTGCTACAGTACTCCCCCCTAATAACTGCGTCTAAAAATCTAACGTTTGGCCTAATGGTGCGGCCAAACCGACTCTTCAACGGGGGTGCTGCTAGTCCCTCCTCTTCGTTCTCTTCCTCGGTGGCTGCAGTTGGAATACTACAAGCTTTCAATTTTTCAAACGTTGGGGCCTCTCTGCTATTATCTTCTTCCTGTGCAAGCAGGAAAGCTGGCTTCACTCGGTCAAGCGAGACGGTAAGCTCCCTGTTCGGTAACTTCAGAGTGCAAAGTTTATCAGTCCTCTGTAGAATAGGATAAGGTCCAGAGTATGGTGGGGTGAGACTCTTCTTCAGCCTATCATCCCTCAAAAATGCATATTTGCAGTTTGCAAGTGCGTGGTGGACAAACATCTTCTTGCTTCCTCGAAATGGTGCTGGACGTAGATGGTTCATATCCTCCCTTAACTGACGAACAAAGTCAGTCATGTTGGAAGATCTAGTATGTGAAGCTAAAAATTCACCAGGTAACCTCAGGTTCTGCCCATAAACAGCTTCGGCGACGCTAGTACCTGTATCTTCCCTGATGACAGTCCTTAATCCCAAAAGCACTGTAGGAATTAGGTTGGCCCAGTTCTCCACATCCAAGTGAGCAATCAATGATGCCTTCAAAGACCTGTGCCATCGTTCCATACAGCCGTTCGATTGCGGATGGTACGGAGATGTCCTAATCTTGTTGGTTCCTAGGAATCGAGTGAGGCTACAAAACAGATCACTCTCAAACTGGCGACCTTGGTCCGTCGTCAACTTCGATGGGACTCCAAATCTCGCAATCCATCCCTGATAAAATGCTTCGGCAACTACTTCGGCTGTGATGTCTTCCACCGGCACCGCTTCTGGCCAACGTGTAAAGCGATCAATCATTGTGACTAGGTATCGCTTACCTCTTGAAGGCGGTAAGGGTCCAACAATATCCATATGGACATGCTCGAAGCGCTCAGCGAATTCAAAGTTACCTGGTGCTGTCACCGTGTGTCTACCAACTTTACCTCGCTGACATCCTATGCAAGTCCTTGCCCAATTGCTAACATCCTTATTGAGACTTGGCCAGAAGTACTTCTGAGCGACAGATTTGCGGGACGCTCTTACTCCAGGGTGACTCGCATTGTGCACAGCGTCGAAGATCTCTCGGCGAAGTGGGGCTGGAACATAAATCCGCACCTGTTTCTGAGATGTCTCACACAGGATAGGTTTGGCTGCTCCGGGTAGGCAGATTAATTTTAATTGGAGATTCCCCTGTTTCTTCAAATCGTCGATTTCAGGGTCTTCTTCCTGTAGAGCTGCAAGTCTATCCAAATCGCCAGCAAGATGGATAGTTTCAATTCGTGATAAGGCATCAGCAACTTGATTGTCCTTCCCGTCTACATGCTGAATATCGGTTGAAAATTGGGAAATAAAATTCAACCATCTCATCCTAATCGGAGATGCCGTGGAGGGCTTTTGATGCATTGCGTACATTAGAGGCCTGTGGTCTGTCAATATCACAAAGCGCCTCCCCTCGATGATAGGTCTGAAATAACGCACCGCTGAGTATATTGCTAAGAGCTCACGGTCATAGGTAGAATAAGTTGCTTGTGCTTCTGACAATGATTTTGAGAAAAATCCCAGAGGCGTCCAATGATCTTTCTCCCACTGCTGAAGAACGGCCCCCATGCAACTACTGGACGCGTCGCAAGCCAATGACAACCTGGCGTCTTCTTTGGGATGTGCAAGTAGAGCGGCTGACTTCAAACTTGCTTTACAGCGCTCAAAGGCTTGGGTGCTCTCCTCAGTCCACTCTATTGGCGACCTGTCGTTCTTCTTAGAGCCATGGAGATATCGGTTGAGGATTTTCTGGACTGCGGCAGCCTTGGGAATGCAGCGTCGATAAAAATTAATCATTCCCAAAAATCTGCGAAGTGATCTAACGTCTTGGGGTTTCGGATAATCCATGATAGCCTGGACTTTGGCTTCCTGCGGCTTAATTCCTTCTGATGTAATATGATAACCCAAGAAATCGATCTCGCTTAAACCGAATTGGCACTTATCTGGGTTAAGAGTGAGTCCATTGTCGTTCAGCCTTTTAAATACTTCACGCAGATGGACGACATGTTCCTCGTGGCTCGCAGAAGCAATCAGCACATCATCGAGTAGGACAAAACAAAAGTTTAAATCTCTGAGCAGATTGTCCATAAAACGTTGAAAAGTTTGTGCTGCATTTTTCAGGCCAAAGCACATCCTTAAGAACTCGAATAATCCAAATGGCGTAATGATCGCTGTTTTGGGGATATCTTCTTCCCTGATCGGAATATGGTAGTAGGCCCTGACCAAATCCAGACGAGAAAAATGGGTCTTACCATAAAGATTATTTCGGAAGTCCATAATGTTCGGGACACCATACCTGTCGGGCACCGTCTGCGAGTTTAGCTGTCGAAAGTCTCCACAAGGTCGGACCTTTCCATCCTTCTTTTCCACGACATGCAGTGCGCTCGACCACTGGCTCTTCGAAGGACGACATATGCCCATTTCTACCATATGTCTGAATTCTTCTTTTACTTTCCGATATTTATCTGCAGGTAGTCTTCTCGCTTTAGCTGAAACTGGGCGACCGGTCGTTTCAATGAAGTGCACCGTGTCATGCTTTACTGGTTCCTTCATGGAAGTTGGTCGGGTTATATTTGGGAATTCTCGAAGCAAGAAAGCATATGGATGTCCCTCAGGAACTGCAGAGATCGATGCTGGAACCTCCTTAATAATTTTGCCTCGCGAAGTCAACCCTGTAGTCTTATCGATCAGCTGCCGGCCTTTGAGATCTACCATCAAATCATAGTGAGAGATGAAGTCCGCTCCGATAATAGGTCTGGGTATGTCTGCAATTACAAAAGACCATCTAAATGCACGACGAAGTCCGAGATCTAATTTCAAGGTCTCCTCACCGTAGGTCTTAATTCTGGTCCCATTAGCAGCATAAAGGGCAAAATCCTTCTGGACTGGCTTCATACTCTTCTTCGGAGGAACAACGGAGATTGCCGCACCAGTGTCTATCAGCAGAGAGAGCCCTGTCCACTTATCTTTGACGAAAAGGCGGCGTTGGGCAAGATTATTGGCACCGGTACACGCCACTTCCGGGCCACCAGTTAGTTTCCCGAATTCTTTTTCAGTCTCTCCCAGGCGCAAGGTTGGATACATTTATTGGCTTTTTCCTTAAACCTAAAATGGTAAAAACACAACCAATCTGGATTTTCATGGGCCCTAGAGCGACTTCGGCTTCTTTGGTTCCTGTCGCAAGAACGAGATGAACGTCTTCGCGTTCCTTGGCGTCCCCTAGTCGACAGAGCTGCAACTTGCGCAGTAAGTTGCTCTATCTTGGCTTCCAGGCGCAAAGCTGTGTTCTGCCAGGAAGAAGAATCTGACTTGGCAACTGAACAAACTTCCTCCGGTCGAATCACTTCATGGATCTTGTCCGCTACTTCAGCCAGCTTCTCCACATCGGTGTGCCCAGCCGTAGTAAGGATCGCCTGCGTATTGGTAGGCAGTGAACGCAGCCATAAAGTCTTCAATATATCCTTGTTGAGCGTATCTCCTGCCAGTTGCTGCATATGTCTAAGCCACTGGGATGGTTTTTCCTCACCCAATTGTTTTCCTTCCAAAAGTTGTTGGATACGACGGCTTTCGGACTCAGCATAGCAGCCTATTAAACGAGACTTCAAATCCTCATACGGGGTGGCACTTGGATTTCTAACAATGTCCGAAACCTGTCTCATAACATCTAAGTCCAACATCGGTATGACAGTTTGAAATTTCGTAAGGCTATTAGTAATCCCCGAACGAGCGAAAACGGCCTCCATTTGGCAGAACCATAAATCAGGGTCAGACTTCCAAAAGGGTGGTGTTTTATTAGTGGCAGAAAATGCAGCTAGAACTTCGGGCTTACTTTCTATTTCATCCGGCATTGTAAAAAATAAATTTAAATATGAGCACTAATTTTAATCAGAATCTCTAATAAGAAAATTAAATCAAAACGACCCCAAAAAACGGTCAAAAACAATAATCTTAAACTTAAATGTAAATTTGGAATCAATGACGTCACTAGCCAAACTTTTTTTTTTTAATTTAGGGGTCACCACTTATTACCTCTTTGGGGGTAATAGGACGTCACTGGAAAGGTTTCAATGATTAAAACAAGTGCTCACCCTGGAAATTACATTTATTTTGCAAAAAAATATTATCTAATTATCTGGCATGCCAAAAACTACAATAAATTAAATAAATACTGAATACTCAGAATACACTACTCATGCAAAAAATATATACATAATTAATAATGCGTGCACTTCTCAACTTGTTTAAATAAATAAATAAATCTATGAATAAATAATAAAACTATAAACGATCAACAATAAATAAACTCTAAAGAAACTGTAACAATCTAAAAATACATGCTTTAACCTAATAACTTAAAACTAATAATAAATAACTTAAACTAGGTACTACCATTATCACAGTCTATCATTCTCATAATTAACATCTTTCGTATGGCCATACTTTCTTAATTACTAGAATATCACAGTTCTTTTTCATTAGAGTTTCAAAATGCACATGCAACTGAGCCGTTGCCTAAAAACCTTCTCCCCTGGTTACACCAAAGAGGTACTGTAAGGCGCAGTTATTATAATTAATTAGTACGGACTGCTACACTCGACACCCATCTGTATTGTAGTCTACTCTAAATGTATGTACGAGTATGTGCTATAGTTTAGAAAATTGGCAATCTTATAGGGATAGCAGTAACCATTATTGAACGCAGAACCAGAATGATACCTGATATGATGAATTCATTCAAACAACAAAATTGAAGATGTTGATAGGTTTAGTCATAGTAGTTCTTTAAAAATATGTCTTACAAATTTTAATCAATCCAGTTACAGAAATATTCATCATAATGTAATTGGATTTATCTTTATCGTGCAGAAGCAATATAATCGCCAAATCTTAAGAAGTTTTTTGTATCACACTAAATTTTTAATAAAAATAAATTACGCTTATCGCGATCTGAAAGTTTTGTGGTCTACTGCTTCTTGACTTTCTTGTTAAACTGTCAGTTAAATTAAAAATTTTAATTACTTTCTTAATACTTGCTGGGCCTCTGTTAAGTTGTTTTTTTTACTATTTCAAGCACAAGAAGGCCTTCGTCGCGAAATTTAATACATACATATTATTTTAACACATCTGTCCACAGGTAGTGCACCCGATGACGTAGCCGAGAGGGGTTATTGTTGGTTTACCCTACCCGAGTGAGTCCACCTTATCTTTATTTTTGACTGCTTGGAAGTATCGATGGTGCTAGTTGTTCGTTAACGATTGACGGGAAAGGTTACACTAAAGGCTGTTTTGACGGCTTATTTGTTTCTTTATCAAAGTTATTTAGATCAACTTTTACAATTTTCATAATTTTGTTTTTGTTATAAGTAATTGAGTTGCAATGTTTTTAACCCAGGTTTTATTTAGGAAGAAAACTAAGAGCAAGTAAGATTTAGAATTTTTCTCCTTTGTATTTATCATAATATTATTGTAAAACTAATTTTTTATTTTATTTTATTAAAGATTCATTTTAGTTTTGCTTGAAAGCTTAGTTAGTGGTCACCACCGCTCTTGGGTTAGGGAGAGGCTTGCTGATAAAATTGAAATGAAATTGTTTGACCCTTATAGTAAGTATGAGTGGTAATTACTTTCTGAATATAATGGAATTAAAATAAGAGTGTTGTAACATTTGCTGTTTTTCCTATTAGTAAATGTTTTGTAAATTAACTTTAATGATATATCTATAACAGTTATGCTGTGCCACTGCAAATGTACCAATTTCATGTTTCTTATTTAATATAGTGATTACACTACCAAGTATTCAAGATTGATTCAATAAGTCCCAAGTAGGTACCAATTCCACTGTGTTACTTCTGGACATGGCCGAAATGCTGCCATTTGGTGTGGCCCTGACCTCAACTGAAAGGACCCATTTAGGGGTTTGTTTAACCCCCGTTGTTCTCTGAAGAGCAGGTAGGAGTCGAAAGCTGGGATGTTATGTAGGCTCTTTTTAACTGAAAAGGAAACAAAAGGAATTCGGTTACATTACGTTCACATAATCTGCCAGTAATATTGCCCAGAAGAAGCATATGAGAAGCTTTATCCCTAATTTCTTCTCATCAGATGAGTAAACCAAATGTTCAATTTTTCTAAAACATCCATGTGAAATTTCCAACTCTTGTTCTCAAATTATTACCTTATAAATGCTAAGCAACAGAAGTTGCTTGTAAATTATTAAACAATAATTGGAAAAATTAATAAAGTTTGTGGGCATAAAGCCAAAATCTTCAATTTTCCCTTAATAACCACTTAAATATCTGATCTCGTTCAGTTCATTAAGTTCTGTTGATCACCTACTCATCAAGTCTATGAAATTGGCATTTTTCAAACTTAACCAACCACTATATTTAAGCCTTTGTTACAAGCCAAGCGGTACTCAGTGCAGCTATTTTGGTAATTTTGAATTTTTGAGGTTAGTTTTAAGTACGATTCAGAGAGCTACTGAGTGTAACTTGCATACGCATAAATAGTGTGAAGTTTTCTGTGATTCATAGTCAGTGTTTAGATAGCACTAAACACTATGGGAATTTTCATTTTGGCAGAATCCCATGCCACTAATGTATAAATATGATTTGTCTTTTGCAGCCCACAGTTGAGTTTAATTGTGGAGGTACCTTTTTCTTATTTTTTCCCTGTTACATTCCTTAGCTCTTATTATTGGTTTTTACTTATTGTTTTTGGAGTCATGGCATCAATAAGTCACCTATCAGCTCTGTCTAGTTTGGTCACTCCTCAGTTTCTAATCGCAGTCAGGCCATGACTATGATAGCCACCTTAGCAGTTTGAGTACTTTTGATAGCAAAACTCTTTTAGTAAATAAACTGCTTTAATACAGGACTGCTTTGGAATCTATTGCTTGTTCTTATTTCCATCATGATCTTTTCAAACATGCCCTTTTTTATACTTACCGAGCCTTTACGGCTTTACAGCATTTGTCCCTGGGCCAGGTTTGAGTTTTGAACTCACCAACTTCAGGTTATTATGGGTGGCATTAGTCTATTCGGTTCTTCTTTACTCTGCTGCATCTCACCCCGGATCGCTCTTTCTTCGGTGTGTATGAAAGTAAATAGTTTTTGAATGTTGATTGCTGTTAGTGGTTACTGTTACTTTAATCTCTTGCCTTACATACAATTTTTTTAACTTGGTCTAGTTAGTCCCTTAGGTTCAAACCAACACATTTAGTAGTTTTTTAGTATAATATTTAAGTTCAGATACCTACCATTGTAACCAAGATATAAATGATATCAATTTATATACATTCTTCGATGAAAATTAGTCTTTTATTATATTTAAATGATTATATTATAGTATAATATAATTATTTTATCAGAAGGGAAAAGATTGGCCATGGGCCGGCAATCGAACCCAGCTCTTCTAAATCTCCATCGCAGCGCTCTTACCATTGAGCTAACAGCAAGTCAATGGTCAGACCCCACGGTTAGCTCTGTGGTAGATATAAATCAAAAAATAATTTAAAAATTATAATATAATTATTTATTTACGTTCTTGTGGTTCTTATCTTTATTATTTTTTTATTGCAGTTCAGCAGGAATCTGTCTATAAGGAGGTAAAAAAAATCAAAAGTCTGAAGGTGTAGAATCAGCAAAAATAAATGTATTTATTTAGTCTGTTTTGTGTTTAATACTTTGGTAATAAAATAATGTTATTTTTTCTATTCTAATTTTTTTCTCTTAGTCTCTCAAGATTAACCATTATTGTTTAACCATAGTGAAATTGATTTTTAAATAATATTTTGTACATAATGTATTAAAATTAAAAATTGGAGTTTGGTAGTATTTAGAAAGTGATGGAGTTATAAATTCATTCAATCAATAATATTATATTCAAGGGCGTCTGCAGGATTTCTTCTGGGGGGGGGGCAGGCTGGTAAATTTCTTATGATTGGGAAGGTATTCTGACTACTTAAGGACCAATTAATGTTCAAAACCACTTATTGATATTAGAAAATTAAAATATCTATATAAATAAAGTTGAAATTCTGTTTGTTTGTTTATTTGTTCTTTATAGAAATCCATACCGTTTGTCCTAAATTCTCCAAATTTCGCTCAGTGGTTCTTTCAGACCAGGTGCGAACACCTGTTCATATTAAAATTGCATAACTTCAGCTGATATTCTTTATTTTTATGAAAATCATAATGATCTCACTTTACAATGTTTTTTTTTACGAAATCGACCGTTTCTTTAGAAAAGTGAAATTCCCCGTGATAAACCGGGATATACAGCCATAATCTATGTATTTAAAGATCAAATTCTGTTTGTTATTTATAGAAATCCATTCCGTTTGTCCTAAATTCTCCAAATTTCGCTCAGTGGTTCTTTCATACCAGGTGCGAACACCTGTCCATATTCAAATTGCATAACTTCAGCCGATCTTCAGCTGATATTCTTTATTCTCCAAATTTCGCTCAGTGGTTCTTTCAGACCAGGTGCGAACACCTGTTCATATTAAAATTGCAATTCATAATTTCAGTTGATATTCTTTATTGTTATAAAAATCATAATGATCACACTTTACAATGTTTTTTTTTTACGAAATCGACCGTTTCTTTAGAAAATGAAATTCCCCGTGATAAACCGGGATATACAGCTATAATCTATGCATATAAAGGTGAAATTCTGTTTGTTCTTTATAGAAACCATACCGTTTGTCTTAAATTCTCCAAATTTCGCTCAGTGGTTCTTTCAGACCAGGTGCGAACACCATACTGTCCATATTAAAATTGCATAACTTCAGCCGATCTCTGGGTATATTCTTTATTGTTATAATAATCGTTTTGATCTCGCTTTACATTGATTTTTACAAAATCGACCGTTTGAGTCGATAAAAGTCTCAGTTTATAGATTTTATAGATTTAAAAATTGAAATTTTCCGGGTGAAACCGGGATATACAGCTAGTTTGTTTATATAATACTTAGCAAATGTAGTAAATGAATACGAATTTATTTGATCTGTTGTTTTTGTTTCTCTGATTTTCTAAGGGGGATTATATTTAATATTTAAGTCCATTAATAATCATTTTATGTCATAATCTTAGTTAGGTTAATGTAACTCATTTTCTTAGTTAAAAACATTATTTTGTGAAATAAGTTTTATACAAAAATTCTAGAAAATTGATTCAATATTTGGAATGTTAATTATTATTACTTTCTTTTTATTATTATTATTACTATATTAATAATACTAGAAGTATTTCATTCAGTAGTTAAATTTAAAGGTTAATTACTATGCATTACTGTATATTTTTTTAACTTTCACTTCATTTTACTTTTACTTTTACTCTACCTATATTTGAAATATATAGAAAGTATTGCAATCATGAAAAATTTCGACTTGGTTTTCAATAGAAATACAGGTGTTGAAGTCCTATGAGTCCAAATAAAGTAGTCTCACTAAATGGTGTGTTTGTTTGTATGTGAACAGAGACTAGCTTAAAAACTGAATCGTACAAATCTGCAATTAGGTATTTGAGGTTAGTATATGCCCGTGATATGACAGCAAAGGTTTCTTCTTAACAATTAAGTAAATGGAGGGGACACTTCATCCTAAAAAAAATTTGGAATTTCTCGAAAACAGCTCTAACGATTTAGATTAAGCTCGTCATGCTTACTAAGAATCACGTAGTTAATATCAGGAAAGTGGGAAACATCAGTTCTTCATACAATGGTGTAACAAGAATGATGTTGGCCCCACTTACTCATGGGACTCCATACTTAGTTTGAATTTTTTTGGGGGATTATAGATAAATCAATCGAGTTTTAGACTACACAACGTAAATAGGAATCTATACAAGAGGCTCATAATAATGGTCAGTAATAAATCGTAAACTAATAAGTAATAAACTGACAACATGAATGATCTTGCTTTTTGAATTGTTGTGCATCAACTCCTCCCATAAAAATTAAAGAACATTCATTTCAAATTTATTCAAAAGGGTACTTAAGTTATTCCTTTGCTTGACTTTTTTACACATAGGATTTCAATGGGAGATTCCTTGAACCACTAAGCATTAAATTTCCTTTGACTTAAACTTTCCTTCTCTATAAGCTTCTTGTTTGCCTGACACCACAGATAATATTCATTGCATTTTAGAACTTTCTTACATTTTCCTTGCACTATCAGAACAAGTTATATAAAGAAGATGCATTTATTTTTGTAGATCATAACTATAAAAATCTAAATCATAACTAGCCAATGAAGGAATTTAAAAGTTAATCATTGAATGAGATTATAAATAAATAAATATATATATATATATATATATATATATATATATATATATATATATATATATATATACAAAAATGTAATTATAGGTAATTATAAAAGAGAATGTTCATTAAATCATATAATTATGAGTTTAGATAGGAAAAGAATAACACAGAAAAAAGTATTTTATTTGTTTTTATTTTTGTACAAAATGCATAGATTATAATTACTTAAAAAAAAAAGAAAAATAAGTATATTTTTATTTCAATACTTTATACCTTTTCACTTAAGACCATTCATTAATCTTTCTTCTTTTTGGTGACATAATTTTTACAATTAAGGACTTCAAAATAAGAAAATATTCTCAAAATAGAATTAAGCTTATAGGAATGTATCAAATGGCCACCTGATACATCTATAAAGATTCTCACTTAACTTGATCTTTTCTGAGGTATTGCTATTCACTTATACAATTACAGTCAATTGTGCATCAGGCAGGGCTATAATTTAAAAACTTATGTACATAGAAATTTGATATAATTTAAATCATTGCCCATTCCCTGTAGATATCTTGAGTCTTTGTTTAAACTAGTTGTAATTATTTAATCTAATTCATATTCATTTTCTTACGGGGTTCTAATTTAATCTTAAATCCATCTGCTCTTTTCAGTATAATATCTGCCTTTAATTTCCATTCCTCTTCTGTGTATCCTGGTTTCACATGAAAGGCCCTAAGAGTGGCTGCGAGTATCGTCTTGAGTTTTAACATTGCATACTTTCGGCCTTATTAAAAAAAAAAAAATTACTTTTATTACAATTATGTGTATATATATAGAAGGAATTAGGATATAACTTTATAGGATTTTTTTTTTAAAGGAAATTTGATATAAATTGCTCATAGCATTGTCTGTACCTATCTGATGACTTAAAGGTATGATGATATGAATGTATATAAATGAAAAGACTTAAAGGTAAATTTTTTATATATCTGTTGGCTAATTCAAATATTAAACTATAAATTGCTGCTACCAATCTATATTTATATATATAGTATATATTTATATAAATATAAAAATTGCTGCGAGTATCATTATTCTTCTCAATAAAACTTTATTTAATGTTTCAGTTGGTTGCCTCTAATCAATCATTGTCTAAAAATTTAATTTTAACCATTTTTTATTGATTATTTTACAAACCTAGAACTTCTCAACAAAAATTCGGATTAAGCTCTTAAATGTTGGACTAGGAATATATTTTATTTGTTTACTGAAAGTTAATTATTCACAAGTGATAATAGCGATTTTCTGACTTTAAATCTTTAATATTTTATAGTATTCAATTAATTAAAATACTAAAATTAAATTATACCATTATTGAATCCACTCTTCTGCATGTAATCGATAACTAAATAAGGTATGAGGTTTTGTAAACCTATGTTGAGATTATGAGAACTCTGTGTTAGCAGTTCTTTCTCAGTATAAAGATTTTACTGTTTGTAAATAACGTTGAAGAAATGGTTCAACAGGTGCCTTAGAAGACTTTTTACTTTTAAAGGTTGTGTCAGAAGTGGTTTTCTATTATCAATTGTGTTTTTACCCTTGTAAACCGACAGGCCTGAGGTAAGATTGTATTTTTAAAATTGTAAATCATAAATATTGATAGTTAATGAATTGTTTAAAATAATAATTATTGTTTTTTATTTATCGACATAGGCTGAAAACATTAGAATCTTGAATTAGAAGAATAGAATTGAATATTGAACATTTAAAAATCCAAGTATGTTTAAACATTCGTTTTTAATATATATTTAACTGAATTATGTTATGATAGTTTTTATAACCTTACCAACACAACTCCTTGGACCTGCAGAAAATGGAATGAAAGAATAGTAATGTCTTGAAGCTGACTTTTCCGGTAAAAAGTTATCCGGATCAAACTTTTCAGGATTTGGATAGATATCTGCTCTCCTGTGGAGCTTGATAATTCCTATCACCACTGTACAGTTGGCTGGCACTACCAGATCTCTTGAAGCTAAAATAGGTTTGGGTTAATGAATAATTTTTATTTAATTACTTATTATTCCAAGTATTGTGTAAAAAACAAAAAAATAAGTTAAAAAAAATCAATGTTGTATTACCTAATTTGAATTCCTTTTTCGGTTGCCTGGCAATAATAGGAACTGGAGGATACAAACGGAGAGTTTCCATTAAGCATCGTTCTAGATATTTCATTTCAAGTATATCATTAAATGTGATATCTCTATCGGAATCCCCCAAGACCCTCACAACTTCTTCATAACATTTTTGCTGTTGACATAATGTTAGTATCTCATAAATTAAAGTATACATATATATATATATTTTTTTTTTCATTAAATACCTGAATGTCTGGATGTGCTGCCATCATACATAAAAAGAAGCTGCTTGCAGCTGCTGTCGTGTCATGACCCTGTTGAATTTAATGCATTTATTTATTATTCATACAATAATTTTTAAAAAAAAGGAAATTGGATTGAGTTCTTTTTAGAAACTGGAAGAAAATATAGCTATAAAACATGCCTGTTCTAACTAAAGAAACCACCTTAGTTCTTAAACCCTCAATGATATTTTTGAAAAACATGATAAAACATTAGTCAGTAAACTTTAACCAGAGAACCAAATTACAATGAAAGTTTGACTTGTAGAAATAGTAAGATATCTTAGGAACATTGATGTGGCAGAAGCTTTGATCATTGCACATTGGCAAGGATCTTTCACCCATTTTTCGTGTCGAGTCCTTGTTAACAGAGCAGAAGAGATTAATCTAAGCCAAGGATTACCAACTAACCTCAAACATAATTGTGTCTAGTTGCTCTTTAACTTCTTTGTCATTGATTGAATCATTGTTAGCTGCTCTTTCCAGAATTGATTCCAAGAAAGCATTCCTTTTCTTTTCTCCTGTAATAAATATATTGCTTGAAATTATGTGAGTTTTAAAATCATTAACTACATTTGAAAAAAAAAGTGATCTTATTACCTATATCTTCAACATCCAAATCATCTTTTAATCCACTAGCCTGCCCATAAGAAAACCCTTCTTTAGAATCACTCGTGTCTTTTAAATCTTCTTTTTCTGTCATCTCTTGATGTTTATCCTGCACTTTATTCTCAAATTGTGCCTTCTTTATTTTTAGTACCTGCAATGAGTTGATTATTTTGAATTTATTGTTTGTTTCAAAATTATACTTGGAGTATAATAATTTATTCTTCCTTCAATATATTTCCTTGATTTATTTATTTTTTTGTTTTGTTAAGTTAGTCAGATATTTTATGACAAGATAACCACATTAAATAGATCAAATGGTAAAGCCACAATTCTAACCGGCATAAAACGGAATAACAAATATAGTTGATCAGTGTTAAAATCAAATGTCTAAGTTAGATAAGAGTCCATTTTGTTTAGAATTAGAATCGGTTCCCTGAAAATACTTGATGTTTAAAGGAGAGGAATTTTAAATACTATAAAAGAATTCTTTCACAAAGTCCTCCACAATACTAATAAAAGACGCCATATTGATTTTAAATAGCTCCTTTTTTTTTGTTTTATTCATTTCTTGGATTCCTTTAAGTAAAATATATAATTATTATGTTTTATACTATACTTTTTTATTCTACTAAAATGTAGGAATATCCTATCAAAATTCAATGTAACCATTTTAGGATAACATTTTCCTAAAATTATTATTGGGCATCTTAAATAGATAAAATAAATATTGATTTAAAACACTGATTTTTAACAATAATTGAACAGTGAAAATTGAAATTTAAGGAAATTAAATAACTTTTGGTTGTATTATCTGACATGAAATAATTATTTTATGAAAACTTGTCGTAATAACTTGTAATGGAACATTCCTTACTGTGCTAAATCCAAATATGCTTTTACTTCTCATTTGTATATTTATTCATGCTTAAGCATCTTACCTTTTCTGTTAGTCCATGAATGACTGAGAGAAGACTCTTTTGCTCAGAACCATATTTTGAGCTATAAAATACTAAATCTGGTCTTAGATAAAATTTAGTGTGTCGAAGATGAACAATATCGCAAAGCCTAAAAATAATGAACTTTTGTCAGTTATTTACTGTTTTTACTTTATGTTTACATTATAATATTTCAATGAAAAAATGTATAGGTTCCCCTTATAGTTATACTAAATGCAGTAATACTTATCCACTACTTATTTTATAATTTGCTGATAAGTAACCAAGAACTTTTAAAAAGAGTTAGTATTTATTTAATATATGAATTGAATATATAGAGTTGAAACTACATGGACAAAAATTTACTAATTAGTAGGGCCCGTATTTTCTTGCATTTTGTGTTTGAATGTTTTGTTTTTTTAATAGCTGACCAACTGTGTTTTCAAGTACTCAGTTGTCATTGATCCAATTTTATTTTAACCATTTTGCATATTTGTTGATAAATGCAAATATACACATGTTTTGCGGTTCTAATAAAGTAAACAATAAATTTAAAAGTATAAAAAGTAAAACCCCAAAATGGGAGCAAGAATTCCAAATTTCGATCATCGGTATTCACAAACAAAAAAAAAAACACTGCTAATCATACCTAACTTATTTGAATTAAGGATTTCTCTCCCCTTCCTTTACAAATTTGTGCTCACGTTACTAAAGCTTGTTTTCTTAAATTTATTTAGTTTAATTCTAAAGGATAAATTATTTACAGTATATGAGTGCTACTATTGCTCCAAAAGCCCTGTTGTCAAATAAATTAAACAATTTCAGGAAACAAATTTGTAGTCAGATGTCACTGTTTAATGATTAAAGGAAATGTAAATCGTTCCTGTCGGAGAAGCTTTGAAAAATTCAGGACTCACTTTCCTGAAAATTATGAATACAATTTAAAGAGGGATAATTCCAATGTTCTCAGCGACATTGATCAGGTCCCAATAATTTTAATCACTTAGGAAATTCTTCCAATTAAATAAGTTAAACATGTTCACTATAAATCACAAAAAACAATGTTCATAATAAATTGCCTCCTACACTTTCTTTTCAATGAAATAATTTATTCTTAAAGAAATTTGCAAATTTAAAGAATTTGTGTTGCGTAATTTACCTTTTTTTTGTTCATATCTTATGTTTTTTTGCTGAATATTGTGACATTTTTTAAAACATATTTTGACGTTTTTTACTTTATAAAAATCAGGGCTCTGCTCATAAGTTAAATCCCATGACTCTTGTGTTTTTTTTTATATGGAAAAATATATTAAAATTAAGGTATGTTTATAGCCGAAAATATTGGCTGTCTCTTCTTGGCCTGAAACATCCGAAATCAAAAAGAAAAAACAGATCAAGAGAGAAACGTGATGGCCATTGTGCCTTTTTTACATCCTCGTGTGCGAGCTCCGTTCTTATTTCCTTAAATAAAATAATACAAAATGCCCTTATAATTTAACGGAGTTTATATGATATTATAGGATGAATAATTAAATGAGCATATTTATACAAATCTGGGCGCCGGTGGCCGTATGCTTCAGGGAAAAGATAATTATGTCCTCAGGGCCTGCTGACTCTGGGCTGCCATAATACTTAAGACTTAGACTAGTTTGTTACTGCCCTTGAACTCGAGAGAGCTGACACTGCAGACCAATTGGGGAATGGTTATGGAGCTATGGGTTGTCATCTGGTGCACTGTGAAAACCATGGCTTGCAACAATGTGAGGTTAAAGGTACCCCACCCCCCCCCCCCTGCTCCGCAACCCAAAATCTAATGTCCGTAAGAAGACCACACTTCGCAGCAAGAGGTTTCTGTAGATGTAATGGTCCAACCGAAAGAAAAAAATGTATATATACAAAACGAGAAAAGAAAAAAGGGGATATAGAAAAAAACAAATTCAACACTGGTCTAACTAAAAAAAATATATTTTTTAGAACAACCGATTTTTCTTTTCATTACTTTATTTTCCCTATCCCGCTTTATCAGACTGTTAAAATGTTTCACGAATTCGTGGTCTATAAAAGATTAGACACAGATACTAAAGGAAAATTGGAAAATAATTCGTGAAAATGAAAAAGATGATATGAAGTTAAAGCATTCTTACGTTGAACGAGCGTATTATAAAAGTGCAATTTGGAGACCATTTCAGTCAAAGGGGTGCTCTCGTTAGATTGTTAGATTTTCGTTCGGGGTTTCCTGACGGTCCCTACCTAATACCTTTCTAGAGCATCTACCTATATGGTGACAAATAGGCCTTGCCTATTTCTTCGGGTATGCTGATTTAATATATTTAAGATTTTTAAAAAATATTGGTACATATTGTTTTAATAATAACTGCTATTATTGTACTAATTACTAACTTGTATTTCTTCTACACTTACTTCATTACTGCCTGTGCATAATCAAAGCAACTCCTGCCTTCATTCTGTTTATTAACGCCCATTACAGTTTCTACAATAAATAAAACATTTGCGGATTAAAAAAAAAGTTCAATTACCATTGTAAACTAATTGCTCCTCATTGTAGTTTTAATTTTTTTTTAATGCCCTAGTTATTAGAAAAAATAATTAATCATTTACCTATGAGTACTTCAACTGTAAATTCACTCATGTAATCATGGATATCGAATTCATTGTTTCCTTCTTTAGCTAGTCTCTCCAATGTTTTCTTTGAATTTCTATTAAATCTTTCCATAAAGCTGCGAAGAACATTGAGATGGAATGTTGGAGCGATTATCTTCCTATGTGATCGCCATTTCTCTCCTGTAAAAGTATTGATTAGGTTGATGAAAATATATTTGGCTGGATACAATTATAATAATAAAATATAAAGTTTTAACAGCGCCTGTACTGTTATTTTGTAATTATAAGTGTTATTCATTTTTGTGAAGGTAATGCACTCTCAGTAGTAAATAACATAAAAGTAATAATATTAAGATTTCAGCAAAATCACACATCAGAAAATCTCCCTAGGGCAAGGATCACATACACACCCTAGGGTCACCTCCCCTAGGTAGCAGCCCAGGATGGGGAGCTATTCAGGGAGCTCCAAGGAGACAGCCCCTCCACCTGACTATAGGTAGATGGGCTGATAACCTGTCTACCCGAACTTCAATTATTCAAGAAACCGAAGTAAGAAACACTCAAGACTACTAGAAAAATTATAAATAAAAGCCTCGTGTGGATATTAGAAAATCACATCTTAACTAAATCTTAATATCCAATGCAGCTATCGCAAGGGCAGATCTTTATGTAGACGAGTTAAAACAATGGAGGCCGAAGTGCTAAACACATTTATACAACAAAAAGAGGCAGTGGCAGTTTTCTTTGACTTAGAAAAGGTGTACCACATCATCAATAGGAATGTCATTCTTCAAAAATGTATTCATGTGATTTTCGTGGACGCCTAATCAATTTTCTGAAAATCTTTCTACAACTGAGGTGCATAGAGTAATAATAGGACGGTTAATCTCTGCTTCCTAGGCAACAGCCAACGGCATATTCCAAAGAAGTGCAGTAAGCTGCAAGCTATTTGCAATAGTTATTAATACAATCGTCAACGTAATTCCTCATCCGGAAAGGGGTCAGAAACAGAAAGGATTGACTTGACCAGGATATGTGCCTTGTGGCTCAAATGCCATGAGCGCCTTCCTAGTGATACGAAAATCCGGGTTCAAACCCCGGCCAAAGCCTATCTTTTCTCTTCTTATAAAATGGATATATATATATATATCCCTCAATTTTTAAATTTATTGTAACTATTCTCTATGCGATTGGTGGTGAAATATATTTGAAAAACCTTAATCAATACGAATAATTCATTTTTTTATGAGAATGAAAAATATAAAGGACCCTTTTTCCGCCTTAGGTTTGGAGAAAGTTAAGCCTAAAATTATTTTTTACTATTGATATAAATTAAATGCGTCCCCGTCCCTCCAAATGGCGATGGCGCACATGCCCCCCTCCCCCCTAAAAAAATTGTGTTGCTTTCCTTTTCATACAATTGTTATTATTGATTCAACAAAATTATATTGAAAATAATAAATGTTTGTTTTTTTTCCAGGATTGATACTATTCTCCGGAAAATTCATTACCCAGAAACAATGTGCCCCCTCAATATTCCATAACCCTATAAAAGTTTGCGCCTCTTCACGAAAAAAAATTGAATCACAAAAATTCACTGTTTAGAGTTAATTTATAGTTTTATAAGCTGTCTTATTCCATTTTGAGAAGATTTTTTTTTTTTACAAAGATTGTGCTGTTATTTAAAACTGACTTTACCTGTGCTTACAAGAAGTCCATTTCCTAACCATGGTCTCAGGAAGTCGTATTCGGCTGACTTGTCCAAATGATCATGACTGCTGAGTACAATCTGAAAGTGCGCATTCTTTTTATAATATAATCAATATTAAAACTTATTAATTTAGGTAATAGGAACTATAAATGAAATTAATATTATTTGTTATCATTTTTGTTTTTGCGATTGACGGAAACTAGGTTCTCCTTGCGTGTTTGCCCTGCAACAAATATTTTCTAAAATTGCCTCCACTTTATACCACGAATGCATAATTTCTCCAGACAAAAAGCAAACAATTGCTTATATAGAAACTTTGAAAAAAAAAAAAAAAATAGATAAATAAATCTAACAATCCACTAATGTTTTGTTTTCGAAATTTTGGAGGAGGGGCGGTCTCCAATCCCCTGAGGACCGTCCCTGCATATTTACATTTGCATCGCTTATTTAAGTGTTTGATGTATAATGCCAAGTTCTAGCCTTTTGTACGCGCAAGAAAAAAATATTATTGGCTGATTTTTTTTTCTTTAATTCAGTTCAAAAATAGGAATAACGTTGTGAAAATATATTTAATCAAAGTACCTATATTACCCAAAATATTGTTATAATATTGTTGGCTTTTATTAGAGAGAGCAAACCCTGAGAAATCATTGTTCCACCATATATATGGTATGTATATATTTTTTTATTATGTTAATTTTCTTATTACTGACAACATCAACGCATTTTTAGTTATTCTACATTTTGCATTTGAATGTACCTAATCCGTGTAAGCTATTTTAAACAAATCTCTTAATCTTACAGGTTATTCTAATAATTTAATTTAAGTGTGAGTTTATAGTTTTATGAGTATATAGTTGTATAGCAATTATTTCTGAAATAATTGATCTAACAAAATAAATATTTGTTCTGTTTCTTTAATCCGTAAGTTGTGCAAGGAAAAGCGGATGATGTTTTGATAAATTGCAATTCTTAAGGGAATTTAAAAGATGAGGAAAAGAAAGAAAGAGGAAAAGAAGAGTGATAGAATTTACAATTAAATAAATTAAAATAAATAGACGGAGTGCCTAAATATTACTTTCACTTACCTATGTATGAAATATATAGTAAGGGAAAGTATTGCGATCGTTAAAAATTTCGACGGAAATACACGTTTTGGTATTCCAAATAACCAACTCCCGCGAAATGGTTTGTGTGTGTGTGTTCATTCACAAATTTCATTTGTGATTATCCAAAAAATAAAAAATAAAATAGTATTTCGAGTTTTAACTGTCTTCTTGCCGACGCACACAGGGGTATTTGGCCCTAAAAGCTGGCCAAAACCCATTTTTTGAAGTTTGAAATTTCTGGTAAATAATGACTCGAAGGTGAAGTAGAGGACTTGTGGGATCATGCAACATGATTCTTATCTCTTCCAGGCCCTTAATCCGGCGGCTATTCTAATTCAAATCTGACCTTATCCTTTAACTCGTCTGTGCTCATAAGTATTGTTCTACAAAATATATTAATTTTCTTTGTTCTTACTGAAGTATCGGCGTTATCATATGATGGATAGTTCGAGGCAAGGTTTGTACTTGTTATTCACATAGTTATAATTTTTTTGTATTCAATACTAGTATCAATATCTTTTTGTTTTTTTGGTAGGTATATTTTAGAGCTAAAAATTAAATTTGAAGGTTAAAAAATTATACTTCTGGGCATTTCTGGGCAACGAAATATTTTTTATGATAATGTATAATTATCGTTGATTATGTTTCTTGAAAAAAATTCTGCGAATATCTGCGATTCGGAGACTTATAATTTTTTATTACTAAAATGTCAATTTCATTAAATAATAAAAAAAATTCAATTTTGTTATATTTTCATTTATTTATATTTTAGGATCTTCTGGAATAATAATAATAATTAGAAGGGAATTATTTAACATATTTTTAAAGTCGAAAGCATTAGCTTTAAAAAAAAAATAAGGAATTTTCGTAGTCTTTTCTCATTGGGAAATATTGCCTAGCTAATAGCCTAGAGCAGGTGAAACAGCTAAAACATAAATGATTAATTTTGAGGTATGATTTCTAAGTAAGATGGAATGCTTCTTCAAGGAAAAGAAATGTTTTTGAAACAGCAACAAGGAATGGCTAAGTGGGACGATATCAATTAAAAGCTCAAGATCTGGTGGACGCTCTGAAAAATCATTTGTTACTTTAAAATTTACAACGGATTAATCAATGGTATGCTATGACACCATCTGTTCACAAAATTTTAAGAGATGGTTTTGAAGTGATAAAAAGCCCTCTACTTCATATTGGTCTTTTATCTGAGGAAGCAGCAGAAACTCGAAATAACCATTTCCGGGTTTATAGAGAAAATAAGACCAGAAAATTTTACCGGATAGAGTGCAATCTGGATGTAATTAATAGATTAATATTGACATCAGATCCAGTTATCACAGATATGAGAAGTTCAAGAAAAAAGGTATCAGGTTTTGTAAGGAAACTTTAGAAATGTTGTCTCCCCCAACCAACTTAACCGATAGTGGTGATTCCGAAACTTCATTAAGTGACGAGGCAAGTGAATAATGAATAATTAAATTTAATATGCATTTTTAAGAAAGGTTGGTGCGTTTCTTCCTGGGATATAAGTTGTGTTTCGAAGAGGTATTAAACAACTCTTGATGAATTAGGAAAACACATTGTTTTTCTTTATCACCATAACTTTTTATATTCACCTATTTTACACTATTTTCATTTTTTTAAAATAATAGTAATAGATAAATGATAATAAATCTTTAATTTGTTACAAGCATATTTCATGGGTGCAATGCATAAAGAGAAAATAATATGAACATAAATTGTAAACCCATGGATGCCTATTTCACAGTCGGTGGATTTATGTAAAAATTAATTTTATGAAAATTTTCTCCTTAGAGTATTGTTTTTAACTGCTAAAAAAGCATTTTTAATCTCTATTACAAATATAGAAGCCATTTTGAGGACTTTTGAATTAATAAAATGGAAGGAAATAGTTTTGGCCAGCTTTTCGGGTCAAATACCCCTGTGTGCGACGTGCGATATGTCCGTAGCGATCACTTTGTTAGCAAGGTATGGTTTTTCAACTATAAAAATTTTCGTACCATATTTCTTTCTATCCTGAACTATGGGAGGTGATAAAATCTTATTGCAAAAATGCTAAAATTGGATTTAGTCAATTAGTTAACTGGAAGACTCATCATACATACTAACCAAACCAACTTCTTTTTCATAACTACAATAAGAACACTTCAGTCTTTTTATTTTCGATTTATATTTAGCCAAGTTATCTCTTTTTTTATGTATTTTTTTATTCGCTCACTGTACTACTAAGAAAGGATCACTCATATTACATGAAATTTACTTATATATTATATATTGATTAGATGTAATTTGTTGATCAATTAGCCTTCTTATGTCAAAATTAATTTGTTACGGAATCCAGTTGGTTTTCTAATTGATTGCAGAGATGTAAAATCATTATTTTATTTTGAAATGCCAAGGAGAAACTAATTATTTTTTATTGATTTTTTAGTAATTTAAAAACAGCTGAAAATATATTACTGGTGTTTGGTGAAAAGGGGGGACTCAATGAATGCGAAGCTTAAACAACGATTTTCCAAGTTACTGAAAATCGTTATAAATTTTATCCGATTGTATTTCTTTATCCCAGAATAATAAATAAAACTATATTCTTTCAACAGAGACTGCAATAAATGATGAATAACGAATTAATTATTGTCAATTATGAATTTTAAGAAGACGAGACAAACATTTTTTTTTATGACTTAAGCCCTTTGGCCCAAACATGAATGATATATAGGGGTGTAGGGCTGCTGCCCCCCCCCTTTCAGATCGGCTGGATCCGCTCATGTTTAGAAATGGTTTGTCTCAAATTAATCTTACAATTTAAAATAATCGAGTTATTACCCTCTGTAATTATCGATTATCAAATATTTAATATAAATTGCAATAATTCTAGAGACAAATGTAGGAAATATTACATTATTTAAAAAAAAAAAAATTCTTACCTCTATATCTGCTGGATTCGTTAAAAAAACCAGTAATCTTGGGCCTGCCCACACTTTGGCAACATCTGGGTAGATATCACTCTTCGAGTAGAGGTTTTCAAATATTTCTAAATAAAGAATTTGATATTAATCACACATATAATACTTCTCATGGTTTAGTATGGAGTAAGTATGTAATTTTTTAATAATTATGAATTATATACCTATATTGATGCAAGACTTACTGCCGATAAAGAGCTTGTTTATTGGCTTTCGAATCGTCGATGAGGATTTTATATCAATCCCTTGTAAATATGGCCTGCCCAATGAATCAGAGAGATATAAAACTTAAATAAATATAATATGCCGGTAAAGGTATTGATTTTCAAATTAAAATACCATGCCAACGCGGATCCATTAGTGCTAATAAAAAGTCAACCTGAAGCCTATTTATAGGCTTTATGTAAATTTCATATTATGGAATTACCACATTCTGGTTTGCTTCATCGGACAAGAATAAATCAATGTTTGAAGGGCGACTGGTAGTTCTAAAATGGCATATGATATCCTAGGAACTATATAAATATTCATTAGGAAAACTACACAATATTATTCAAAACATATTTTTTTCCGTTTAAGGCGAGGAAAATTTCCTATTTAAATAACCATTAAATAATACATGGAAGAAGCTCGTTATATCTTTGATTTGACAATTGTAAAATCCTTAAATTTTATATTTGTGACTAATTTTGTCCACTATTCTAAAATACGACAACATTTCTACTGTTTACAAAATAAATACTTGAATAAAGCTGAGCCCGCAACCAACTAATTGCGTAAGGAAATTGTGCTAAGACAACATTTCGCTTCTACAATCTTAACCCCCTTCAGCCATGGCCCTAACCTTGAAGTAAAAGTGAACCCAACTGCTTTCATTTTGTTTTATTTTTCTTTATTTTTTAAATAGTTAATTATATTTTAATAAAAATGATTTTTGTAGTTTGATTAAGCTTTAAAAATCAATATATGTATTTTTTAATCTAGAGTTGAGCAAATTATTATGAATTTTTTTGTATTCATTGACGCGTCACTCAAATCCATGTATGTAATCAAGTAAAGACACATGTCAAAATTACAGTTCTTTTCGACTTAAGAGCCTGAATAAAATAAATATAGTCAATTTTAAGCAAGGAAAATGTCACAATTATTTTGGCAATAATGTTCACTACCTGTTTTCAGTTTCCTATCCATAAATAAATATTTTTACAATGAAAATGTAAATGTTTCTTATTATCAATTTTTCTGAACCATTTCGACTTGTCATTATTCTTACCGGCCGGTGGTGTAATTATATACTATATTTCATTTATTTTTTAAAAAGTATATATCATAAGAATATGACAAAAAAAATAGATACTCAAGGCAATGTGTAACTATCGAATTAAATCCTAAGTTGTTAATCGCCCATTATTTATTTACACAGTATTATATTTTTAACTGTTGTGTGGATTGCATAGATGGAGGATTTCTAATTTTCCATTTTGTCAAATTTTCAAGCGACTAGGAAAAAATTGTCTCTTTGTAAGGTCACGATGGCGTCGCAGGGTGAGCAAAATTGGTGATTTAACTGGTGAGAAGGTCAAATGTAACTATGCTAAAAAATAAAAAAACTTTAGCTCAACCTGCAAACCCTTGCAAGAAGTCAAGATTCTCATCGAATCTCGGATATGTCGGACTGAGCGTTCTAACCCTTGATTTACTAGCTTTGGTAAATCATAGTGCTTTTAGTTTTAATAAACAAATTGTTCCCTGTTTGTTAACTATTATATCGTTCATAGTTAATAAGAAAATGGATACCGCCATTGAAGGTGGTAAACATACTTTCTCTGTTAAACAATTTTCATGCATGTAAAAACCTTTGCCGAAGAAAAATAGGATGTAAACAAATTTTTTATTTTGTATTACGATAAAAGCTATTCTGGTAGTTTCATATAATTCTTCTCAATCATATATCATACCTATCATCAACAATAACATAATCGGGTTTCCTTACATCTTCGTCCATTGTTAAGAAAAAAGATCTTAGTCTCCTCTGACCACTTAATTTTAAGATTGCGGCATCAACTGCCAAGAAAGCATTTGTACTCTTGTTGTAAAGCATGGTACTCTTTTATTTAAGGAAAAAAACCCAGGAATTTATCTTCTCTTATTTTTATAACTTGCAGTATAAATAAATATTAATTAAATATGTTAATAATAATCAAATAATTATATTAATATCCACTGTTAATTATTTATTTGCAATAAAGAAGTATTCTACATTATTATAACTTAAATAAATTACTCCTCATAAATGAACAAATTCCGGAATTTACAAAAAAAAAAAAAAAAAAAAAAAAAAACACTCAATTTATTAAAAATATTTGCTTGATTATTTGGCAATTCACGTTATTGTATAATTTAAATAATTTCTAAAGGTGATGTAGGTTTTGTCCAGATAATGAACGATTTTGCCCACTGTGCCTTGTACCTACCTCTACCACCATCAAGGTCCCCGCCCTTCCACATTGAACCTATAAAACAAGTTAGAGTGCTTCCGAAAATTTTCTCAGCTCCATTTCTCCGTTCTTGTTCGTATAACAAATAAAATAATAATACATATATTTATTCTACTGTATTTGAAAAGTTTTTCTTCATTCAAGGTAGTATACTACTATGCTTTTATGCAAAAAATAGATATAATTATCATAATAGTTTAGAACCGCTTTTTTGATACTTTTTGAGTGAGCTCCTTGTTATTTAAAATTATATATCACTCAACAATCACAGTGGTTACCTCTCACAGACGTATTCAAGTAATCGCATGAATGTATTATTCCATCAACAATAAAATTTAGTTTTCAACACCCAATTAATTGTTATTGATTAGATTAATTGGCTTTATGCATTGAATAGAAATTATTATTGTTGTTTTGTTTTGTCAAGGTATTGTATTATTAATAAGATTGCTAAGAATGGAGGATACTCCAAATAAACTACTTTTGCTTCCAGAAGATTTTATAAACATAAATTTTTATATGGACATGAACGTTGCAAAAGCCTTTGAGGCCTAAAAAACCGATGGAGACAATAAAAGTGGGGTTTTCATTTCCAATATTTATTTTATTTGTATATGCATGCTTAAGACTGAAGTATGATGTTTTAAGAAACTGTTTTTTTCCGGTTTCCATTTTTGAATATGTTTGTGGTTAAAAACCGAAGCTTAAAATGAAATTCGTAAATGATGTCTGTTGAGATAAAATTACATTATATTAGTAGGTATATATATAATTATAAGTGACCTTTTCTGATATCGTTACATTTCGAATTGTGTAAAAGTATCGGTTTACCAGTTAGTTTAATGGGTTATGATTAGTTGAGCCTTACCGTTGGGCGTCCCTCTGAGTTCAAGAGCGTTGCCGATGATGGGGAAGCCAGGAGGACCCGGTATCTTTTCGGCGAGCTCGATGAACCTCTTGTTGGCCAGCCTCCAGGCGACCCAGAGGAAGATGAAGAGCGGTACGACGAGGGAGGAAACGGAGAATAGCCTGCTCCTCAGCTCACTCTGCTCCAGCCCTTGCGAGTCCATGTTGACCCTCTTCCAGCTCGGGCAGGTTTGGTCCCTTCCTCACCTCTACTCACCTTAGGCTCCTCTATCCCCTCCAGCTTTGTTTTACAAAACTAGTCTTATAGAGAATTCTTCCATTGCATAGTCATCGCCGATAATCTGCACAATTATAAAATATAATCCATTAATTAGATGCCATCATCACCTCTTTTTTTGTGACTATTAAAATAAAACATTTATGCCTTCAAACCAGTAAAATTATCCTGGGATGTTTACTTCACCTATAACGTTGTTTCCAGAGTTTCCTATAGCTCCAGATGGACCAGGATAGGTTCTGTTACATTCCTGACTCAATGTTCGATTATCGTGTACATTCTTTTAGTTATAGAATTAAATAATATATGACCCTAATTAATCCTTTAATATTATTTATCAGTTTCATTCTCAGTTAAGTAAAATTAAAAAATAAAAAAGATGTGAGTGCACGGAAGTGAAACTTCTACTGACACTGTAGCAAAAATATCTTTAAAAGCTGTTCAAAGAGTACACATATGGTTATCTTGCTGCTCAATTCAAGAAGAGGATCACTCATAGATTTTGTTTCACTTTTAAATATCAAGTAATGACTAATTTCGTCTATTGTTTTCAATAGATAAAATACCTCTTGGTGCCTCCATTTTAATTGAATCAAGCGCATTAAATATTCAACATTAATATTATACTTCAAAAACTTCTCTTTAGGTATCAAAACAGATTATGAAAATGCCAAAGAGGAAGGCTCCTGGTTACGACCTTATCACAGCTGTGTTACTTCAAAAAATCCCCAGAAAAGCTTTAGTCTTTCTCACAACACTATACAACGCTATACTTAGGACAACTAAATTTCCCATCCAATGGAAATACTTAACAATTTTGATGATCCCTAAACCAAACAAAGACAAAAATAAACCTGACTCCTATAGACCTATTAGCCTTCTTCCTTTATGTTCCAAAATTTTCGAAAAACTATTACACGGACATATTCTTTACATACTGTCACAACAAAACATATTACCTGATCATCAATTTGGCTTCCGCTCACTTCATTCCACAATACAACAGCTACACAGAGTAACAGACTTCATATCTTCTGCTCTCGAACTAAAACAATACGTTTCTGGGGCTTTTTTAGATGTTACTCGTGCGTTCGATAGGGTTTGGCACCAAGGCCTTATTTTCAAACTGAATTGAAAATAGTATTTACTATTTAGTCTTACAATCATATCTGTACGACCGCTTTTTCTCTGTCCGCCAGGGCACAGTAATCTCATCAATAAAACCAATCTCTGCAGTCGTCCCACAAGTTCAATTCTTGCCCCACTCCTGTACTTAATATACACAAATGACATACCAACTGACAATAACATACTAACTGCGACGTATGCTGACGATACCGCTATTATTACAAGAAACACGAATCCTATACATGCCACCCTAACATTACAACACAACCTTGACAACATTCAAAATTGGTGTAGAAAATGGAAAATTAAGATAAGTCAAGACAAGTCACATCACGTTACATTCACTTTAAGACACGAAACATGCCCTCCAGTCTACATAGACAATCAACCAATACCATACAGTAACATACTTGGGACTTACTCTCGATCGAAGGATGACATGGGGCCCACACGTAAAGATGAAACGAAAAACGTTAAATTTCAGACTAAGACTATTATACTCCATCGTACATAGACGTTCAAAATTACCCCTCAGACAAAAACTTAACCTATACAGCTATTTACGAAAACCTGTATGGACCTATGCTAGCCAAATTTACGGACCCGCAAAAAAGACACATATTAACAAAATACAAACCTTTCAATCCCAATACTTAAGATTAATTACGAACTCACCACCCTATATTTCAAACGAGACCCTTCACAATGACTTAAGAGTTTTGACTGTGAAAAATCATATACGTATGAATTACAGACGGTTTTACGACAAACTACATGGACATACCAACAAATTTGTACAAGATATGGCAAGACGTGACATTCCTGACATACCTCGGCGAAGGCTGAAGAGGAGTTGGATGAGGGAGCTCCTAGTCTGACAGAGTAAATCTTTTGAATGCCAGGAGGATGCACCACTGAGTGCTATCTCCCTCATGCCTACCAATGCCATTTGTAATTATTTTAGCACATTTGCTTATTGTAATTGTACAGGTGCAAATAAATTGATTAGTTAAAAAAAAAAAACTTCTCTTTAAAATCCACAGCGATAGCATTCAACCTCCAAAATCCTGCTTGGTTATGAAATGGCGGACCAAAACAAATTCAGATAACCCTCTCAACTGCCAGGCACATATTTTACTCAGCATAAAAGTACACTTTTTAAATAGGCTAAAAGGCTAATAGAACGATGATACAATGGGAGTCCTAATTTTTTCTACTACGTAGGAAAGAAATCTTTAACTAGTACCCGATTTCGCACATGCTAAAAAATTTGGTTATGGCGTCATTCGAAAGGGGACGTAAACTAGCGGCCCAGTTTACGTCCCCTTTCGTATGACGCCATAACCAAAGTTTTTACTATTTACACAATAAATAGCAAGGCCACATGCCCGGATGCGAACTCGGAATTTATAGCCGTTACGCTAGTCACTACACCACTGGTGACCCCGAGATAGTTTTTTTACTTTCACTTACTTATATATGAAATATGTAGTAAGGGAAAGTATTGCGATCGTGACAAATTTCGACTTCCGGTTTTCAACGGAAATACACGTTGGAGTGCCCTGAGTCCAAATAACCAAGTCACGCGCGAAATGGTCTGTGTGTGTGCGCGCGCTCGCGCGCGCGTGTGTGTGTGTGAACAGACTAGTTCAAAAATTAGAAACCGTGCGAAACTGAAATTGGGTATTTGGTATATGTATAATATACATTGTATATGCCCGCGATGTGACAGCAAAAATTTCATCAAATTTGGTCAAACGGAGGGGCTACTTTATTTTTTAACTTTTTACGTTTTTTTTTTTCGATTTTCTCCAAAACGGCTCTAACGATGTTCATGGAACTGTATATTTCATCTATGCATATGTCCGGAATGTGACAGCGGAAATTTCATCAAAATTGATCAAACGGAGGGGGCACTTAATGACATAACTTTCTTTCACATTTTTTTCTATTTCCTCAATAACGGCTTTAACCATTTTGATAAAACTCGTCATGTTTGAAGAGAATTAAGTATTCTTTAATATCAGGTTAGCTTTATCACTACCTATTAAATGTTTTGAGAGGGCTTAACGGTACGAGCCTTTTTTGTTTTCCTATAAATTACCTTTTTTTTGTTTATGTGCAGAAATTAACTGTCTCTCGTCACGCCTAAAAATAAGAAATGGCTAAATATGAAATGTGAAAAAATCAAGTAAACATATGCAGGAAAAAAAAATAAAAATATTTAAAAAATAAATAAAAATATACTCATAAAACACCCTATTGGAAGCTTATTCTTTCAAAATAAAATGTTTAAAATTTTACATATACATAAAAAAAACTGAAATTTCTAAAATAATCTAGAGAGAAAGGTTAGTGCTGAGACAGTAGATGATTTTTTAAAATAAATAAATTTAAAAATCAATATAGACTGTAGCTTTCACCGAGACATTGACAAAGATTGATGGAGAATTATGAGGACATTTTAATGACGCCTTCATTAAATTTTTATGAAGGATATGATTGATATGATACCACCCCCGTAAAAATCATCAGTGGAAAGAGAGGGTTGACTGGGCTTGGATGGGATCTTGGAGGTGCAGTGGAAGCGTAGAGGGCTTGATACCCGGGTGCGACTTCCGGCCAATATTTTCTCTTCAAAAATATAATATTTAAAATTATTGGACAATCATAAATTTTGTTACCGACGAGACATTACATTATAATATAATCCTTAAAAAGTTTTCCATAGCAAACCAAGAGGAATAATATATGCAGCCCCAAGTGATTTAGATAGATGAGATATTGATAGAAGCCTGCAGAAGATGGGAATCTGCCATTGAAGAAATTGAGCTGAAGGTGGAATGAAGAAAAAGAGGAATTTGATAAAGAAGAGGATAATGAACCATTTTTAGACGTTGATAAACTGAGTGTTTTATGCCTAAAAAAAAAACAAACATAAAAAAAAAAAAAAAATATAAGACATTGCTATTTTACTCCCATACCAATTATTAATACGACCCTGTAACTGCTATAAATTTCAATAAAGAAAATGAATTATAAATACTTATACCAGTAGCGGATTCAGAAAGTTCCTGAGAGGGAGACCACTTTTTTATTTTTATCTGTCATGAAGGCTCTAATTGAAAATATCAGTGCATAGTTACGTTGTACATTTATATTAAATGTTTAAATACAATCAGGGTGTCGGGATGGCCGAGTGGGCAAACGCGTTAAAAAATACGCGTATCATACGTATAACGTATGATTGAGACCCGAAAGATTGCAAGTTCAAAACCCGGAGCCAGGGGAAAAGTTAATAATACTCGGCATCAATCCCCCCCCCTCTCCCCTGGCTCGGGAAACCCCGTATAGCCTACAAGGCGAGGAAGGGGAGGACCAATAAAAAAAAAAAAAAGTTTAAATACAATCGATTTTTCATTATGGAGTTAAAAGATAACTAAAGATACTAACTAGCCCTCTTTATACAGAAATAGTAATAGTTAATTGATGTCCTCACCCCTCAGTATAAGTCTTATACTTTACATAGTTCTCTGGTAGAGAAGCAGATTTGTTACAATGTAACGCGTTGAAGACAAATTATCCTGTACGTTGAAAGCATTGTATAAGAGGAGAAAAAATTATGTTGATCAAGGGAAAAATAATATTAAAAAAAAAAGAGTAAATAATTGTCATTAACATGATTAATGAAGGTTCTTGATTAGTATCAACACCAACATTCCTGAATTTGCTGAGTTATTAGCTAAAATAAAATAATTGTTATAGGTTACAGATTGATAGAATATAAATTTTAAGATTTTCTTGATTAAAATTTCCGAGAAGCCGAACTCGATCCAGTTTTTACTAAACTTGTTTGGATTTCCCCCGTTCAGATTCCTAAATGTCCCTGCTTCCAATGGAAATTTCCCAATCATTACCAGTTCCTCAGAAAATAGTGTAAATAAACAAATAAATACAATTATGGTATTTTTGTTTTTGTTCTTTTCATAATGAAAATAATGATACGGTTGCCAGGTTACTTTTCATATTGCGTATTAAACTCAACTATGTAGTAAAACCACATTTTCCACCTGCGATTTGCTCAGTATTTAATTGTTTTTGCTATTTCTCAACTTTTTACCGGTAATTTAAATAATAATAATCAAGCCTTGAATTTCTTGTAAAATAAAATGTAATTATATCTACACAAATATGAAAACAAACTGGATAAATATGTAGCACCAGGAATCACAAAATTTGATAAAAATTATTTTATTATCTTGAATTATGAATTTACAGGGACGTCTGGAAAAATTGCATGATGAGGACCTGGATGTGACCTTTGTTGCATGATCCGAAATAAAAAAGAATAATGAATTTAATAAAAAATGAATTCAATTTAAAGCCAATATTGAATTTAAATTTCAGAAGATGAGTTTTTTTTTTTTTTTAAATAACTCATTCTTTACAATTTCGACTACATTTTCACGATTCCAAATATTTTATTTTTAAATAATATTTTATTTAATGTTTTATTTTTTTTTTGCTTCAAAATTTTTATTTGCGCCTGTCAACAAACTTCAACAATCAACAAATGTGCGCTGTGCTAAATAATATTACATTAACAAATTGTTATTAAACACCTACTTAATAAAGACTTTTTGAAAATTTACCTATGCGAGAGGTAACTAGCTAGAAAAAAAAACATCATAATAGTGGCGGTTTGACAACTTACGTGTGCGAGAGCTAACTAGAGCTCACGGGGACAGAGTCGGGTCTTTGGTAGTCAAGGGTGGGGGGGTAGAAATATTAATGTTTAATATTAATTTTAATTATTATTATTTATTACTTTATTTATTATTATTATTATTTTATAATTCCAAGTTGTTTTTTTTTTATATTTAGGTATTATTATTATTATTTTAATCACATTATTTAATTTATATAATTGTAGATCGCCTTTCGCAAACATATTATAAGACAGTGTATTTTGAAAAGTTTACTTCTATTACTATTATGCTTTGCTTCGGTACAGTTCAATTTTATTTAATAATATTTTAAAATCACATGGAGATCCGGAGGGTGGTGGGACAGGAGAGGTCAGGTGCCCCCCCCCCCTAGAAAATATGAGAAATAAAAGCTATAAATTAAATAAATTCTTAATCATTTACTATATTTTTTAAGTATATGTATTAAGGACTTAGTCCTAGAATAAAGTTTTGTTCCAATCTATCTATTTAAGTATTATATAAGAAAATATTTTAATTTTCCAATATCAATAAGTTTTATTTGAAAAATTAATTGAGCCCTACATTGTCTAAATACCTCAATCCCCCTCCCTCAACCCGGGTCATAAGATTTTTACCAGCGCGCCCCCCCTCTACGAAAAGTTTATCAGCCTAGCTCCTATAGCATCATCACTGCATATAATGTCCACACATTTTATTATTAAGTGATTATAAGGAATAAAGTTTAAGTAGCTAAATAAGGATATTAATAAAGATTTTCTATTACCTCATGATAATTACTCCTCTCCTACATGATAATTAAAAATAAAAAAAACAAGTGTTGATCTGGTTTGATATAATAGTAAATCCCACATCAAATTCATTGGAATAATTAATAATTTATATACATTGTTCCTAGAAAATGGAAACCGACTAAAGTGTGCATGGGCATGCTAGCGGTTAAGGGGAGACTATGGTAAGTAAGGAGTATGGAGGCAGATCGGGAGATGGAGCTAAAGAGAGAGGTAAAAAGAGAATTGATGGAGAGTAACCCAGGATAGAAACAGGTGGAAAAGATAATGTTCTTTATGTTTATTTCTGTTTATGTTTTAAACAGAAAGGGATTCGCTAATTTTCATGAAATATTACTTATTTTACCATTTCATTTTATGGACTCTTTTTGATTTTTGATATTTAACTTTTCATTTTTCGCATAATATTCATTAGTTGATTCTCAATCATCATCCAAATTATGAGATGATCATGTGAATGGTGTCAATAAAGCTTCTATTATCATATTCAGTAAAAGTGAATCAGTAACCTCACATTTTCCGATGATATAGCATAAGTGATTGATAAGCGAAATCGGCTGGCTTGAGTATGGGTGGCGTTTAAATGGGCTTACAGAGATTATGTAGTTGTTATGAAGTGGTTGAACTAGGTCAATGTCATCTGAGTAGCAAGCGAGAGTAAGATCGCAGGGAAAGGCTTCGAGCTTGCTTTTGCAGCAACAGTAGCGAACTTTTACTGGGCTGTTTCAGAGCTATCATCAAAGATATTATATACATGTATATTATATACATTTAAGAAAAGGCCGACTGAATTCTTAACGGCTAACCTTTGGGAGGTGATTCAAGACACAATTCCCGATACAAATAGTTTATTTAATGCTGATTTAACTCCGATTTTGTTTTCTTAAAGTGTTCAGAATAAATAAATCTGTGATTTTTGACTGAATAAAAAAGGATCGCTCAAAGATTGATCAAGATAATTTAATTCTAATTACCTATATATGAAATATATTTTTTTTGAAGGTGATGCCCTAGGGGTGAGGGCAAGGGCGGATCCAGCCGGTTGTGAAATTTAAGGATGAAGCAGTCCAGGCACTACTCCATTGCGTTGGCAGATAGCATTAAAGATCACAGATAGAGTAAACCGTACAGTTATTGACACCCTTAAGACTACATTTCTGTGGTGAAATTAAAAAAAATACTTTTTATGAAGGGATCAAATTGAAACTTCCTATAGCTCCTCTTTATCTATCCTTACAAAGACTCAAGAGGTTTTTTTTTCGTCAAACATTCAATAGTTTTACCATATGGCAATATTTATTGTTAAAATTGCAAAAACTAGTTATTGACACCCTGTGGATTTAATTGTTAAATCTTCCCTATGGTTACTTTGTTAAAGTCTTACTTCATAGGTGACTTACAGGACCCTTCATACATTAGATTCATGTATATTTTGAAATAAAATTAGGACTTGCTTACTTATTTCTTCAAGTTAAAGTTGGGGTGTCTATAACTCTATGGTTTATGTCTATTACCCTATCCCTTTTATGTACAATTTCTGTTTTTTTTGGATTTTAGCCGTTTTCTTGCGAACGAGATATGGATATATCAAATTATAATAATTTAACGTCATAAATTGTTAGGTGAAAAGGCAGTAAGTACTTAAATTTATTTAAAATATTCCTATTTTTAGGAAATAAATAAATATTTAAAATTAAAATTAATTATTTCAATACATACAAACAAGAAAATAACCCAATGTTTTATTATCTTTCAATTTCAACTAAGAATGTTTTCTTCTTCGCTTTGTTGAAAACTGTAAATTGTCAAAATGAAATTGTATTAAGTTTAGTTGTTTAGCATTTTTTTTTTCTCGAAAATCTTAGATTTTCTGTTTGTCCTTATTAGAAATTTTCCTGAAAAAAAAACATTAATAACCCATTAAAAATATAAAAAAATCAAAGCGCTCAAGGATTCCTCGTGGAGCTAGGATCTGGCCTGAATAGCTAATAAGTTGAGAGCTGGAAGGAGGCCCTGGTCCGTTCTTGCCGCTGAACCCGGAAAATGTTCCGTTGGTAATATTCCTATCAGCAAGAGCAATGCCTTCTGGCCTGATAAGAATCCCATTCATAAGTAATTTTTATTATCAGCATTTTAATGCGCGCGTAATTTTATGAATGATATCATTGACATATATTAACGGTGTGAATAGTGGTGGGATTTTGTAAAAAGAAATAAAAACTGCGATCGTAACTAGAGCTGAACTCTCTATTATAAATCAGAACAAGGTTATCCTTTAATCCCTTGAAGACGGAGCCGCTATAATTTTCAGGTTTCGGGAAAAAAAATAAAAAACTTCCAATGTTGACCAGTCAGCTATGCGTTCTGAAGGTCAGCCTAGATTGCTGATAATACTGCTATTATAGTGAAAAAATTATGTTCAGGAAATGAGTTATTCAACTATTTTTTTTTTTTTTTTTTTATTTATAACTAAAAAGTTTTATCAGTTATGAAAATGTTTACAATTAATGAATTACCTACACATTTTGGCTATAAGATACATTAATTGGTTAGGTTGATACAACGATGACATCCTCTTGGCCGCTGGAGGAAATACGATCCCGGAGGCCCGTGGCGGGCAAAAGTTTGAGGTCCGCCTAAACTTCTTGCTGAAAATTTGTCATGTATTGGGTTGGTTGATTTATATTTGTCTTGTTCTGCTCATCCTGAAATTTTTCGATTTTTACGAAACAGTGACAAGATCCAGTATTGATTACTGGATAATACTTGGTCTTGCACAAGACCAAGTACACACATCAAAAAAAGTTTTGCATCACCCTAAAAACTATAGATCAGATTAAATTACTGGAAAACTGATTTCATACATTAATTCTACATGGATTAAGGCCAACAAAGGTCATGCGTAACATTCTGAACACTCAAGATAAGAGGCTCTAAATCCCTCAAAGTTATAATCTTACTGTAACCTGTGGTTAATAGTGCAACATTTGAGTAGAAATGATTCAGTTTAAAGCTTCCTTTCGCTTCTGCTGCACTCTAAAAATGAATAGAAGAGTACTCTCGACACAAACGCGGTTCCTCATTGTTGTCCTACGAGAGTAAGGGCAATCAATCCGACTAATTGCTCGTCGGCTCAACATCGGACAAAGTGATGTTGTGAGGTGTTGGACCAGGTTCCTAACCACTGGAAGTGTTGAAGACAGACCTCGCAGTGGTAGGCCATGCTGTACATCGCGCAATGAAAACTGTTTTTTAACGTTAGAAGCCAGAAGAGACCCGCTTTCCGGACAGCTGCAACGGGCTGATAACACCACTATATGTGACCAGACTGTCCAGAATTGTCTTCAGGAGATGAAACTTCGAGGAAGAAGGCCCTTTCGTTGTCCTCCGCTGAATAGGAACCGTCGCCGATTTCGAATGCAGTGCGCAAGTGCTCACGAATATTGGCCCTTATCTGAGTGGAGAAACTGTCTGTTCTCTAATAAAACTAGACTCTCCCGCGTCCCTGACAAGAACAGAGCGAGGGTATGGAGGGTTCCAGGCAGGCCTAATCTGCTTAGGTACCCATCTCAGAGAGTACAGCAACATGTTGGGTCTGTAATGTTTTCTGGGAGGAATTATCCACGGTTCCAGAACTGAGCTGCTATTCATTCAGGGGACCATGACCGCGAATATGTACAGGACGACGTGTTAGAAGCTATAGTGACAACCTTAGCTCAAAGGCACTGTGATAACTTCAACCTAGTGGCTGATAACGCTCGCCCTCATCGCACCAGGATAGTGGTGCATTACCTTGCGGCTGCTGGAATGGAGAGAATGGAGTGGCCTCCGTTCTCTACAGACATGAATCACATCGAGCACGTATGGGACATGCTTCACCGAGCTGTTCAGCGCCGGCCGAACGTTCCAACCTATCTTTAGGAGTTGAGGGAGGCAGCGATTAAAGAATGGCGGAACCTTCCACAAAAGACATTGACCACCTAATCCTGTGCATGCCTGTGCGAGTCCAAGCTCTAATTAGGGGAAGGGGAGGTAATACTGAGTATTAGGTGAGGAAACCATTCCCTGAAAATTGTTACATTTTTTTCAAACTTTAATTTTTTATGATCATGTGAATATTTTTTTAGGGAAATATATCTTTTTATTCAGTATTAATTGTAGTTTTTCTACCATAAAGTTTCCCGTCAAATTTATCTTTGAAACTTGGCAAATGCAGGTGATGCAAAACTTTTTTTGATGTGTGTATATGTTGATCACTAAAACATGTATTTAACCTTTTATATACATATATATATATATATATATATATATATATATATATATATATATATGTATATATATATTCATAAATGTCTTCAATTTCAAATTTTGATATAAATTTCTTTTTTAAATGTAACATGACAGCCTTTTAAAAAAAAAAAATACGGGTGTATTATGGCGGGCAAGGAAGCAATCTTATTTATTTTTCATGCATTTTGCATTTTAAAGACATAAAAATGGAAGAATGAAGTTTTACTGGTTGCATTAAAAAAGCTGCTTTCCTTGAAATCAATACATCTATTTTTTTTTTTTCCAACGTGATAACAAGACTTAAAATATTAAATAACAACAATTTCATTTAAAAAATTTCACCTTGTCATTAGCCCAAAATTAAAGATAAAATAATTTCTTTTACTCTTATACTGCTTTCGAAGTTATTATCAATCATTCATTTTCGCAGATAAGGGCAGAATTGATGTAAAATATCAGATAAACTCTAAGATTTTTTTTCTTTTATCGGTTCTTTAACTCTTTTGAATGTAAAATTTGTCTAATCTTTCATGGCGCACATAGAATAACTTAAAGTGACTATTGTTCCTGTAACTTGACTTTTGTTATTGCTCAATATTTATTTGTAGAATAGGTAAAATAGTTCCTATTTTCAAAGAAAAACATTGAATGAAAGCAGGATTTTGGAATGGTGAAACCACTTGTGTTTTGACTAGTCATTATGGCCGATTCCTCTAGTTTAAAATCGAGGGCAACAAATGAATTAATTATATGTTATATGTTATATTATATGTTAAGGAAATTCTTCGTCATAGGTTCTCAGATTCATTATTGTAACACTTCTGTGGGTTAACAAATATTTATTAAACGAAAATATACAATGATCAATGCCACACGAATTATAACAAACTCAAATATTCTAGCAGGTTATAAAAATGATGACGTTATAGCACACTAATCATATGACTTGAGTTTCACAGTCAAGACACATACTAAGACTAACTGGCCCAATCACTAGCTCCTTATATATATTCGCAAAACGAACCTTCTAGAAGGTTCGAGATTCTCCTGGGAGGTTCCAGATCTCCGTCGAAAAGATCTAAGCCCATCCGCGTGCTGCAACGGTTTGTTCCGACCGAAGTTCGTTCCAACAAAAGGTTTGGGATTTTAAACCATATGTTTTTATTTGACGATTTAACGTCACATTATTATTATTTATTTATACAGATCAAGTATTGAGTTAAAATAATTCAAATATCTCAAAAGAACACATCCAAATCACTTAATTGGAACTGTGATATTAGTAATCGTTCATAACTCTTTATCCGGCAGAATATATATTTAATGAACATTTACTTATGTCTTGATGTTTTATTTTCTAGAAATGGACTCTTTCGTGTTGAAAGAAAAGATTCATAAATTTTTTTTCAAAAAATCAGAAAATTTAGTGAAGCTCACTCATTTTCCGTCCGCAAGCTGAGTAACGATTGTGCAACTGACGAACGCGTAAAAGGCGCAACCTTTTACTTGTACTACCAGTCCCATTTTCTACCTACTACTTACGGTGTTAAGAAATGTTAATGCGATTCCGTACCATGATAAAAACAAAAATAAATACAATTTAATGACATAAAACAAGATTTTTGAGGAACAAGTTTCATAAATTGCATACAATTTTATAGTAACAGTAAAATTTATCATTCCAAAATGAAAAATTTTATCTTGGAAATATAATTGTTGGTGGCACAAGTTGGACCCTTCTCCGGGCGGCACTTAGCTCTAAACTACAGAGATAACTCTCATCAACATTGAACAAAATATCTGATGTAAGATTGCATAATAATGGCTCCTATAATACCACTACAAATACTGCCTAATTTTTGTACCGACACCACTAGGGTTATTTGTAAGAAAATTTAACTGGCTCAATATATTAACAAATATAATTAAATAAAGAAGATAAAGAAGAACTTTGATTCCCAAAAGTGAACTTACCAATTTTTTCCCAAGAATTTGAGGGGGGGTTGCTTTCAACATTTAAGGCCTTGATTTTCCAAAGAAAGTTTGAAAGAAAAATTTGAAAAAACTGTAGGATCCTACGCTTATCAGATTTAAAAATAGTGACAGAGATTTAAAATTCAGTTCTTTATACTTCATGATAATATCGATCATGAAGGCATGTCGTATCTTATTTGATTCAGTTTTTTGCACTTTTCAGTAGCAAGGGGGGCTGCAGAGGGAATTTTTGCCAAGGTAATTTGGTGTACACTTCATTCTTTGTTTGTTTGTCATAAAAAAATTCAATATCTTTAGAAGTTTCCTTGATGTCATTTTTATGAGGGGATTGATAGGAATTAGATATATGAAAACTATGTCGAATCTACTGTGCGGTAGGATTTCGTTGTTACCATTAAGTTCTACGCCTTTTTCCTTATTCACTTCAAACAACATCCGTGGAAAGACCTCGGGAATGATCGTTATATATTTAAAATATCACCACCTAGTCCTTCCGAATGACGCGCGAAATAACCTTGGCTGGACCTGGATTCTGCATCAAAATTTTTTGTCTTTACCGTTTTCTTAATTGTATTTTAGTTTTAAGACTTATGTAACAGCAACCAAAAGGGCTTAGTTTGTTTATGGGTAAGCGCCAAGCACCATTATTATTTTTTTCAAATTCTGTTTTCTCCCACTTTTATGTAGCCATCAGACATTTACACAGCATTTTTTTATTTTTATTTTTAGAACCTAGTGTGTTAAAAACATGAAATCCTGAAATTTTGGTTACAGTTTATGAACTTATTTAATTCAAAATGGAATCTTTAGCTTATAATATGTTTAAACAAGTTTAGCTATTAAAATATTGTGATATGAATTTGAAAAAAGAATTCATGATTGCAAGAATTCAAATAGTGTAACACATATCGGTCTGAAGAATATTTTTGTATATTAAACACCGCAAACCGCGACCGTCATTTATCACTAAAAGCGAAATATCCTATAAATAGTTTTTACAATTTGTTTATGTCCTTGTATGTTAAAAAATGAAAATTATTTGCATTGCCTCCGTAGCGAAGCCCTCGACTGCAAAGGGTTAAAATTAAGTTACGTTGAGTATTAGGATATAAAAGAACCATATCTGTTGCATTATAGACATACACGGTGGGCCAGACCTCCCTACCGTGCACCCCCCCCCCCCCACATCCCTATAAATTGCATCTCGTTGTGTTCCTTGTCATACAATATTAAGAAAAAGCCAATGTTCCCAGAAAAAAAAGTGGCCGCACTAACCCAAAATGGCGTTCAAACATGGAGGAATGACGAATTTGATTTTAGTTAGTTTTTTTATTACTGACATTCACCATTACGCTTGATTTCGCCATAACTGGTCTGTTATTAAAGCTAGATAGTTCTAGATTCAGAATTCATTAAAAAAAATTCATTCCTCCATGAATTCATCAGAATTGATTCCTAAACAAAAGTTCTAAAATAATTTGTCTAGACAACGTAAAATACCTTTAAAGTCAATTTTTTCAAGTCACTCGCGTAAAAGTCAAAATTCACAAGTTAATTTGTGATTAAATGGCCATCATTAACGAAAATAGGGGGGCATACAAGGCCCTGAAATAAAACATCTGGAGCAATTATTCTTCTTTAAAAATCACTGGTCAAATTTCAAAATATATCAACTAGGTTCATAGAAAACGGACCTTAGCGGCGAAAAGGCGCCAGTGACTCGGGCGAATCCAGTCCCCCGTAATATTACCCCCCCCCCTTTCTTTTTTTTTTTTTTTTTTATATAAATCTGCTAAATAAAGGATATAAATATGATGAATTTGTCACAGATTGCACATTGTCTAAACCTCACTTATATTTACATGAACTAGTTACCTTGAAATGAAATAATAATGTTTTCATAGTAGTAGTTGGGTTATTTTTGCTAAGTATTTGTTAAGTTTTTATCAAACTTAAGAATTTTTTTGTTCCTAAAAAATTTGGTTTTATGTTTATAGAAGAATTTGATTTTATGTTTAACATCTATGACTTATTTAAACATACTAATTTTCAGCTATTCATTCATTTCAAAACGATTAAACCTTTTAAACATTCTAAGTGAACTTTTGAGTTTATGTTTTTTGCCTTTCTAGATGATTTTGGCTTTGCTTTCTATATTTAAACACGTTAATTTTCCTTAATTCAGCAATTCCAAATGGTTAAAACTCCCAGAGCGTTCTAATTTACTAAATTAAAACATGTACTTACAACGTGGTTTGCCAATTTTATGTTCCCGCGATGTTTTTCTTATAAAAACACTTGTGTCATCTTTTTACACTTTCTAGATTATGTTTCAATAAGTTTTTCACTAAAACCCGGCTTATTTGTGAGAATTTAAGCATTTATCACTATTGATGGTTATCTTTGCGACAGGTTACATATTCACGTTCAAAAGCTCAAAGCACTCGCTGAGTTTTTTCTCTAATTTTCGTTTTTCTCGCTTTGAGCAATTTTGGCTGTCTAATTATGTTCAATAAAATCTAAAAGCACTTCTAAGTACCAGCTTTTATTTTTAACATACTTATAATAGTCTTTTTCCGTCATTTTAAAGATTATATATTGTAAGTTTCTTGAAGCTTTTGCAGTCGGCCACGCGACTGCAGCGCTTAATCTCATGGCCCTATAAAACCCCGGGCAGCCCTTCCTTTTTGTCTTTTTGCGTTTGCCCTTTGATGAAGCCAGATCTTAAGTCTTACGGTCACTGTCTCGACCCGCCGCCATCTTGGCTAACTTCACCGCCATCTTCCGAGGGGAGAACTTCTTTGGGGCAACCAAGACCAAAACTGACCAACTCGCTGTGGTTCCTTCGCTGAGGAGAACTTCTTTCAACTGTCTTCACTTTGCATCAGCTGTCAGCCTGCAGGTGACTCCTCCTCGCAGCCCAGCGATTCTGTTACACCAGTCTTCACTACTGAAGCTTTGTATCGTAACTATATTACTTAAAAATGTTTCTTTTGATAATTTTGTATACATGTTTTTAATTAGCTGGCCAGCTACTCTTTGTAACTTAGCTATAATTAGTTATAGTCTAGCAATCTTTTATTTTTATTTCGCAGTCTTGGATTGTACCTTAGCTAAAGACTCATTCCATTACAAATTATTAATTGTCTCTGTAATTTACATGCTAAATTGTGAGCTGAGTTGGGGAACCCTGCAGAGCTGGCAGTTAGCCGAACGCAGAATACTGTTAGCCGGATCACCCGCATCAACTTGCACCTCTCAGCGAAGGACCCAGCATCTTCAGCTGTTTAAAAGAAAACTTCAAGGGTGCAGTAAAGGGCAGAGAGCGGTTCTTCGGCTGTTTCCAGGCGGTCTTCAGGGGTGCGGTAACCAGCTTCCGGCTAAATATCAGGTGAGTGCCAGTTTCTGTAACCCTAGGTTAAGGTCCACCTCCCCAGGCTTCTCTCTCACAATTCATTTCGTTACAGTTCGCAACAGTGTTGGGTTCCCCTTCAGATTTGATCAGCTCGCCGCTGTCTTAATTGCAGAAATTGGGATCACTGGAGGAGGAGAAGAGGAGCTTTATTTTTATTTTGTTTTGGACTGTCTCTTTTTTTGTAATAAAATCAGTTGTTTTCTTTTTCTTTTATCTCTGGTTCTTCTTATCCAAAAACCCAACAGTATTGATTATTTACAGATTTATAACCAATCAAAATAAATGAAGATAGGTAAATAAAGATAGGTAAAAATTTCTGTTTGTTCGTTTATTGTAGAAATTATTCATAATACAATTTAGGAAGTATTTACCTAATAAAATTTAATAGCTCACAACAATTAATGAATTAACAGATACACGATGTACATATATATATATATATATATATATATATATATATATATATATATATATATTATGATTAATTTAAAATTAAACCACTACTGGAGAGGAAAAGCAATTAAAACATGTAAGGATTGATGCATTTGATGGTCTATAATTCAGGAAGTTGTGGCCTTTTTCGGTTTCTTGCTTATAACTACACATCAAAAAGTTTAAATTATCGTTTTTTCTTAAAGTTGAAATCGGATTAGTTATTAGCCAAATTCGAACATCAAAGATCGGTAATTTTTATCATTTTGGTGAGAGCTCATCTTCCAACGCCTATAACTCGACATGTACTCAAAATAAAAAAGGTTACAAATAAAAGTATTAGGACATTAAATTTAGCATAAAACGAGCCCATTTTTTTTAAAATTACCTTATTCCTGCGTAGATGTACAAATGAAAACAAATGAAAGTATTCGTAGCGCATATTCCCTTCTTTTTGTGAAGCCTAAGGGAATAGAATAAAATATTCACAGAACTAACTATTTAGGTGGGTAGATAGTTTGCAAAATCGATCTTTGATTTAAAAAAAGGAAGAAGTTGGATGAATGCTTCCACGTTTCCATTTGTACATCTAAAAAAGGTTACATGTTTTAATTGGTTTTCCTCTCCAGTAGTCGTTTAATTTTAAATTAATCATTATATATATATATATATATATATATGTACATCGTGTATCTGTTAATTCATTAATTGTTGTGAGCTATTAAATTGTATAAGGTAAATACTTCCTAAATTGTATTATGAATAACTTCTACATATAAACGAACAAACAGAAATTTTTACCTATCTTCATTTATTTTGATTGGTTATAAATCTGTAAATAATCAATACTTAGCAAAAATAACCCAACTACTACTTTGAGAACATTATTATTTCATTTTAAGGTAACAACTTCATGTAAATATAAGTGAGGTTTAGACAATGTGCAATCTGTGACAAATTTATCATATTTATATCCTTTATTTAGCAGATTTATATATAAATAAAAAAAAAAAGGGGGGGTTATATTATCTTTTCTGTCAATTAAATACTTGCAGTTACATAGCCTCGACTATACATTCAAAATAATATCCTAAACCCACTGTAATGATATCACATATGAGAATTGAACGATGTGGCAGAGGACTGGATGCGCCCGAGTCACTGGCCCCTTTTCGCCGCTAAGGTCCGTTTTCTATGAACTTAGTTGATATATTTTAAAATTTGACCAGTGATTTTTAAAGAAGAATAATTGTTCCAGATGTTTTATTTCAGGGCGTTTTTCGTTAATGATGGCCATTTAATCACAAATTAACTTGGAATTTCGACTTTTACGCGAGTGACTTGAAAAAATTGACTTTAAAGGTAGTTTATGTTGTCTAGACAAATTATTTTAGAACTTTTGTTTATTTATTCTGAATCTAGAACTATCCAGCTTTAATAACAGACCAGTTATGGCGAAATTAAGCATAATGGTGAATGTCAGTAATAAAAAAACTAACTAAAATCAAATTCGTCATTCCTCCATGTTTGAACGCCATTTTGGGTTAGTGCGGCCACTTTTTTTTCTGGGAAAATTGGCTTTTTCTTAATCTTTTATGACAAGGAACACAACGATATGCAATTTATAGGGATGTGGGGGGGGGGGGGGGGTGCACGGTAGGTGGTCTGGTCTCAATATGCTCAAATCTTTAATTTTTGTTGGAACTATATTAAAATCTAAAATGCAATTTTTCACCCACTTGAAATATGCTTTTAGAATCTCCCCTCAAATTCCTTTCTCAAAATTTGAAAATTTACGATTACCACGAATCTGCAAAAATATTTAAATATTTATTTATTACACTTTATTTATTTCTTCATTTAAAACTATTTTTGCTGATTAAAATATCAGTGAAATTATATCGTAAAAGGCTGTAGTGTAAGGAAATGATAAGGAAGCATCTGTAACCCTCACAAGAATCATATTTCACTTTTTGGTTTAAATGGTGGATTTGGGGTCGAATAATTGATCAGGTAAATCGCTGAAAGCCTCATGATATCTATAAGAAAATAATGCATCTTAAAAAATTGTGTAACCCAAATATAAGGCAATATTCATGTAGAGAAAGGACTTTAAGTAACCACATTTAAGAAGGCATCTCTTCCAGAAAATATTTATTATTCTATATAATTATTATTCTATATTTCATATTATTATGACATTGGTTGTTCACCTCCTGAAGAAATATAAGTGTATGACAAGTCTGGTTCATGAAGATGAGGCTAGTATCTAAGATCCAAAATATAAAATTCACTTAAAAGGATGAGAATTTCAAATGAAAGTTCTTCAAATGAATCGGGAATATGTACAAGGCTAAAGCACTTCATTTAGAAGATCGATTATTTTATGTGCTCGAAACTATAGATTAATTTCCAATTGATCACAGAAAACACCGCCTCTTGTTTAAAGTTAATATAACTAGTTGTGGTAAATATACGAATGTACACAGAAAAAAATATTATCATTCGGACTGAGCATCGATCCCATGAAAACATTCTTTAATTATAAGCTTTAACCAAGAGGAACTAATAGTTTAAAGGACATAACAAGCCAGATTAGTTCCGAACAGAAAATAACTTAAAAAATAAAAAATCATCACATAAATCAAACAAAAAACAGATGTTTCAGTCATTGCGCGTGAATCAACTAACCTCATGAAGAAGAGTAATAATGTGAACTGAAAAAAAAGAAGTGAAAAAATAAAACAGGAGGCTCGTATTCAGCGCGAGGCTGTTCGTTTCCAAGGTTGGAAGGGAATTGCGTTCACTTACATTGCTAAGCTCCTAGCTAGAAATACCTAGTAGATACAATCAAGTGACAATTTTATTTTGTTTTCTCTTGAGAATCACATTGTGAACTAGTGCTAATCGCGATGTCGGTAAACATTTCCTTCTTATCACTTTTTTCATTTAGACCGCAGATTATGACGATTAAGCCTTATTCACATAATTGATCTATTCTTCCTTTATTATACAATTCTAACGTGGTGGTAAAGGTGAGACAAACGTTTTTTTACCACACCTTTGCATTCTCCTTCGTATTACCCGCTTACAAAATACTTGGGCGAAAAGCACAAAGTGATCAAAACCGCTGATTTAAGTTCAGATGCCACCATCATCCAAAATAACACATTAATTTTTATTATTCATGTTCACAGACTTAGTCTCCATTCTTAAAACCCATGCAGTAAGTATAAATTTTCATTGAATTTACCAAATTAAATCTACCAAATTAATCTACCAACGTTTCCTGAACATGAAAACGATCCAACGCAGAATTAAATCTTACACCTTTAAAAATTAAGGCATATTACATTTGTTACCAAATTATTTCGGTGATAATAAGATTTGTAAAAACTTAGTAATGCCACACGTATTTTGTCAAACTTGGTCTTATATCTTGTTTACCTCCCGATTTACTGGAATCTCGTGGGGAAAAGAGTGGGAAGAGAATCAACTTTACTTTACCTATATAGGTCTGCGAATTTACCTTTAAGCAGTCAAACGGTTTAAAGTTTAGACGTACCTTTCAACATTTTGCCAGTTAAATTGTAGTCATTTCCAGGATAAGTAACCCTCTTAAATTTAACTGACATTTTTCATAGAATGACATTTGCCATTGCATTTTCTTGTAATGCGCCAAAATATGACCCCGTCCCCTGTTGCTCAGAGAACCACCCCCTACAAATTCCCGGAAACATAAAATAAGGATATGTAACCTACTTATATAACAGATAAACATAATTAAAATACAAAAACTTTCTTCCCTGCATGAGAAATGCAATAAATGCAAGGCGTCCACAAGCACTAAATTGAAGATGCCACCCTCATAATCGCGGGCAATACCCAGTATTTTTCAAAATCCGCTGAGCATGAGACTTCACCAGGAAGTAAAACGCTGGTATTATTATATATAATAATTATTATTAGCACATTGCTTATAGATACAATTATTATAAGCACATTAATATTAGCACATTGCAGAGAAGCAGCTGGTTAAAGGGCGACTGAAGGTGAATCACGTACGTATATCAGTCCACGTGATGGCGCTGTGACGCCGCACCCTGAGCCCACCTCCGGCGCAAAATAATAAAATCATAAAAATAAAAATAATAAAAAAAAAAATCTTACACAGCGCTTATAGAGATTCAGTAATCAGAAAAGGGCATTGTATATCTTATTTTAAAATGTATGAAAAGTGGATTTTAAGAATCATTCACGACAGTTGCAAAACAACTATTTCTAAACACTATGTTAACCTCCAAATTTGATTAAAACCATTTTTTTTTTTTTAGAATTACTGAGGTAAGACTGTTGCAAACAGATAGAGTTCCTTTTTTTGGGGGGGGGGGTGCTTTTTTTTTTCTCCAAGAAAAAAGGAAAGAACGAAATTGCAATTTTCCTTTGGAAGGTTTTCAAGAAAAGGAAATCAATAAAATTTCTTCATGTGTTAACATAATCAATTTTTAATTTTAAATCTATTATCCTAGACTCGCCAGGATCTTTTGAAAACATGGCCCTCCATTAAACAAGAAAAAGATTAAATTCTTCGAAATCGACATCATAGTAATAAGTTGACATTTATGCACCGCCTGAAGAAATAAAAAAAAAAAGAAAAGGATTCGCACCTCATTAAAGTAATTGGACTACAAGAACCCCTCTCTTCGGACCACTTGCAATCAGTTTTTTGATACGCAATTTTTACCAGTCCTTACGTAATTTTTTACTTTTACTTACCTCTATACTAACCTCTGATTGCAACTGACATAAAACGCATAAAAATTTATAAAATTATAAACCATCAAAAATCTACTTCATTTCTTTTTACAGTGGAAAACAAAGATAAATATTTCCCAAGAAAATTACAGAATTGTGTGAGGAGGCGAAAAACGATTGTTGCTCTAAATGCTTATCAGTTAGGAAACCATGACAATCTGTAATCGTTAATGAATGTCATTTCCTTTAATCACTTTATTCACAACTACTGATTTTGACAAAGAAATATTAACTACTCTAACTTGAATAGAATATAGTAACCTATATATATACACATATAGTATTCTAGAATTTTATTTCAAATTATTTATCTTATATTAATCTAATCTTAATTTGTGGGTGACCACCATTTTAAATTATGTTTAAATAATTTATTTTTTGAAGAGAAAAGATTTGGCTCCGCCGGGAGTCGAACCCGGTTCTCCCGCGTTACTTGCGCGGATGCTAACCACTGCACCACAGAGCTCGGCTCAAGGCAGAGCAAATCCTTCCTCTTCACTGATACCTACTCCCCCTATCTCACAAATTTTGCGAGTAGTAGCAGGAAGAAATTGACATTGACAGGAAATTGACAAACGTCAATTTTTAAATTATTTTATATTAATCTAATCTTGATTTGTGGGTGACCACCATTTTAAATTATTTTTAAATAATTTATTTTTTGAAGAGAAAGGATTTGGCTCCGCCGGGAGTCGAACCCTCCCGGTTCCCGTCGGTGCCAAATCTGTAAATAAATATCATAAATTAGAAAAAAATTTGTCCACCTCCTGCTACTACTCGCAAAATTTGTGAGATAGGGGGAGTAGGCATCAGTGAAGAGGAAGGATTTGCCCGGCCTTAAGCCGAGCTCTGTGGTGCAGTGGTTAGCATCCGCGCATGTAACGCGGGAGACCCGAGTTCGACTCCCGGCGGAGCCAAATCTTTTCTCTTCAAAAAATAAATTATTTACAAATTATTTATCATTTAAGTTATGAACCTTCTATATTGATTCCTAATCACGACCCATCATCGACAAATGAACGGTCTAAACCTCGATTCTTTATAAGCGTCAGTAGACATTGATCTATTTTAATATTTATGTATTAATTTAATTACTTTCTCGTGGGTGACCGCATTTATAATTTTGAAATCAATTTGAATATTTTATATTTGAAAAGAAAACATTGGCCTTGGCAGAGAGTCGAACTCGGGATTCCCTCTTATCGATCGCTTCCAAACCACCACGGAGATCGCATCCAAAAGCCGAGCCTCTCTTCACTACCTTCCGATATATTTTGCGAATTTGTACGGGGGTAGACTATTCGTCCAAATATCAGGACACTCCGTCTATTTTTAATGTTTATATATTACTTTAATTACTTCCTTGAGGGTAACCGCGTTTATAATTTTAAAATATTTCTATTTTGAGGAGAAAGCTTTGTGTCGAACCCGGATCTCCCTCGTTTCAAGCGCTATTCGCTAACCATCGCGCGACCGAGTCGCATCCATACAAAGTCAATCCTCTCTCTTCACTAACCTACTTCCCCCCATCTTTATATTTTTTGTTAATTCATGCGGGTAGTGGATTATTCGTCCAAAAAACGGTACGCTAACCTCTGGGCCAGATGGTTCTTTTAAAGAAGAGGATTGTCTCGGTTTGGATGCGATCTTGGTTCCTAGTAGTTAGCGTACCGCGTTTAATTCGCGGAGACATGGGTTCGACTCCCAACCCAGGCCAATATTTTCTCTGTAAAAATAATATGTTTAAAAATGGTAATAATGGTTTCCCAAAAGAAAGTAATTAAAATATTATACATACATTATTTGGGCATTATAAAAATTGCATGTCACAACATTTTTCAACTTAAGCAGTGAATCACTATAATTTTAAATAAATAAAATAAGCTCGGCGACTGTATTAACCTGTTACTGATGATTTGAAGCAAAAATCCAACCACGCAGCCAAGGCTGTTAAAAAAATTCAGAGATCGAAAATGAAAACAGGAGTATTGACCCCCAGTTCTAGTCGCGACAGGTTCCAGTCTCCTCCGGTTCTCTCAGGATTTCGTTATTCCTTGTTTGTATTAAAGAAAATTAATTTGTAAATAAAACTATTGCTAATTTTTCATTGTTTCATTGTTTTTTATATACCTATATCTGAGTTTCGTTTCTGATTCAAAGAAAATATACTGGCAACAACGAAAATCTTTCGCTTTCAATGAAATAATGAATATGAGGACTTTTATGTGGTGGCATATATTAACATTTCTTGGTTTTTCATATTAAAAAAATAAAGAAAAAGGCAAATGCTATTTATGAGACATAAACAAATAAAAAACTATGAAGAAAAAAAAAATGACGTCCAGAAGGCGTAAGAGGAAAATGTAGGCCTAGGGAGCGGTGGTTGGAGGATTCCGAAGCTGACCTTACAACTAGGTAATAGTTGTTTAGACCAGACTCCTAGGAGTGGGGAGACGGAAAAGAGCTCAAGAAATACGCTTCAAAGAGTTTTCTATCATTTTGATACAGCTATTAGGTATATAACATCGCATGGGTCTCATTCCCCCGTATGGGAAGCATCCTACGGGTGGCGGATGTGGGAATTGTCGGTGGGAATTTCTAGAAAGTTCCTCCCGGCTAAGTCCGTTGGACTCGCTGACCGACGATGAGAGCGGCCACCAAGGCTTCCTGTAGGGTTTGACGTAGGTTTGAACGCCCTAATCACATATTTTATAGTTAACCCAAACAGTCATGGATCTCCCTAAGTTAAAATACTCATTATACGGAAGTAAAAAAAAAAAAAAAAAAATCAAGCCGGAATCGCTTGCTACTCTTCAATACTGAAATTGCTTAGCTCGTGCTCTCTATCCCGAAACTTAAAAATTAGGATTTACAAAATTATTATTCTTCCTACGGTTCTTTATGGATCGGAACCGTGGCCGCTAACATTTAAGGATGAGCAAAGGCTGAGGGTTTCTAAAAATAAGGTATTTAGACGTTTACATAACTCCGAACTTCGGTAAAAATAATAGAGGTGTCTGCAGCGCGGCAAATAAAATGGGCCAGTAAAATTGCTAAACTCGGTTGTTAGCAAATCCCTAGAAGATTAATAAGCACGGGACCGACTGGGAAATGTCTGAAGGTAGGCTGAGACGGAGCTGGAGGGAGGATCTGTTGAAATCGGGTCTGGATGGCGGTCGGTGGACAGAGGTACACAGGAAGCGAGTTTGGTGTCGGCATCGAACTTTCGGGTTCGACAAGTTTTCATTATTATTATTTCATATAAAGCCGCAGTCGAAAAATATATCAATGAAAAGATCAAGATTAGGTACTACCAGTGAAAGAAAAGATCTCACTTACTAAAGCAGCTTAAATCTGCTGTATAGCACTTTCTAGGATTCTAATTTATTTATTGCAGCTTATCTTTTTTTTTGCTCTTGAGGACTCAATAAATCTCAACTTAAACATTAATTTTCATGTCATCTTATGCTTTGTCTTTTATTTTTACTGCGACCATTTTTCATAACAGATCTATACAACAGTTTTATAATTTATGTATGGGAGCTTTATATTTATGTTTTTATTTTTTATTTTCCTGGAGGTTATATTATTATTATTTATTGATGTGAAAAGTCTGTTGGTGTGCATTTGCAGAAATTTGTAATACCATTGTTTTTCTTAGGGCTGTTACTAAATGATTTATTACGTCCAGCTAACTGCCAGAAGCAGTCGTTTTGTCGTTCAAATAAGAGTATAATCAGATTAATTCCTCGTTAACATCATTACGTTGATAATATTACGGTAATCAGGGGGGATCCACGGGGGGTTCATGACCCTCCTCAAATATTTAGTATTTTCAATTTTTTTTTTTTTTTAACGAATAATGCAATTTAGTTGTTACTATGCCCCAACAAAACATTTTTGGTTGTTTAAATCGCAGTCCTTCTTAATACCAAGTAATAATACCCTGAAACTTAGACGCAACGCGCAGTGGACCTTTCCTCGTGGTTCAGATTTTTTAATACCACATTTTTTACTACAGCTCGTGTTTTTCTAAGGAGCCTTTTCTTTTTTTTTTTTTTTTACAACATACTCGTAGTTTGAGTTAATCACCCATGTTAGCTGTGTTCTGTTCATCCACGGATAATTTCATAGATTAAAGGTTTTTATTTTTTTTTTTTTATAGGGTCCGATTTGTCAAAAACTTGCTCTGAAAAAGTCAACAGAGGAAAACAAATCCGAATCACATTGCAAGTGGGAAGGGAATCACGATGATTTTACATTCACTTAATTAATCAGGGGTGAGAAATAAATAATATTTATGTTAAATAAATATTATTTATGCAAAGAAAAGATTTGGCTCCGCCGGGAATCGAACCCGGGTCTTCCGCGTGACATGCGCGGTATGCTAACCATTGCACCACGGAGCACGCTTCCAAACAGTGCCAAATCCTTCCTCTTCACTGACACTTCTCCCACGGTTTCGCAACTTTTGCGAGTACTTACGGGAGATGGACAAGGATATGCAATGGTTAGCATACCGCGCATGTCATGCGGAATACCCGGGTTCGATTATCGGCGGAGCCAAATCTTTTCTCTTCAAAATTAAATTATTTAACATAATTTAAAAACAAGGTATCGAGAGGGTATCCAAATTTAAGTATCTGGGTACGGTCATAACGGAAGATAATAAAATGCTAGAAGAAATCTGAGAGAGAGTAACAGCTGGAAATAGATGCTACTGGTCGCTGATGAAAATCTTCCGTAGTCAAGACATACCCAGAGATCTGAAAGTAAGAGTCTACAGGACGATTTTGCAACCAGTGGTAACTTAAGGTAGCGAATCCTGGACGCTTACTTTAAGTGGGGAAACAATACTTAATATTTGTGAAAGAAAAATTCTCCGAAAAATCTACGGCCCGACTAAAGAAGGGAATCTCTGGAGAATGAAGACGAACGAAGAGTTGAAGAACTTGTACGAAGGACCAGACATAGTTGCCACCATACAGAAGAGAAGAATAAGATGGCTAGGCCACGTACAGAGGATGAGCAACGAGTGCCTTCCAAAAATGATAATGGAAGGGAACCCGGGTGGAAGAAGGGAGAGAGGTAGTCCGTGACTGCGTTGGCTGCAGGACGTAGAAGATGATCTTCGGACTCTCGGCGTTGTGGAATGGAAAAGGGCAGCAGAGGACAGGTCTGAGTGGAGAAGAATAGTGGAGGAGGCCAAGGTCCTGCAAGGACCATAGCGCCATTAGATGATGATGATGATGATGATGAAAAACAAGGTGGTCACCCACAATAAAGATTAAATTAATATAAAATAATTTAAAAATTGACGAACGTCAAGAGTTGCCCAAAATTGGACAAAAATTGTCCATCTCCCGTAAATATTCGCAAAACTTGCGAGATCCTGGGAGAAGTGTCAGTGAAGAGGAAGGATTTGGCTTTAGTAAAAACATTGTTTAGGTATTCGTTCGCAACTAAGACTCGCAATTTCGCACGCCCATTTTAACCAAGGCGCGGCTCTAACTACGATTACGTTTACCGGGTACGCTTCACGCAATTCTGCATTTTATAGCCGTCTAAAGTCCCCTGCCGAATCATCCTTCTTCGTCCCAAATATTGTATGCAATACTTTTTTTTCCAAGACCTTAAGAGGTTGCTCATCCCTTATAGTAAGCGGCCATATTTCACATCCGTAAAGAACCTTCGGAAGAAATATAATTTTAAAAGAGAAACTTAACGAAAAATGACTAACTAGTTATTCTTACAAGATTAACTTAGTTAGTGTTCGAGTAGTAGTTAGTATTCGAAAATGTCGAAGAGATTTTAATCAATGAAAAGAATTTTGTACGAGATTAATTTTTAAGTGGTATTTTCCTCTTCACTCCTGGCACTGCTGTCCAAAGAGGTCCTTGGCCTGCTTTAACTGCCATCCGGCACAGACCTACAAATCCGGGAGCATGTTTAATGCGTATCGACTTCCTCGTTGAATTCAAGTTGATGGTCAAGATACTTCCACGGCCAAACAACTTTATCGTTCATCTTCTCTGTTTCGTATATCTTGACCTTAATCTATAATTTTATGGCCCCTCAATTTACCCATTTTGACCTTCGATCCTTTGTCACCTATACGATCTTCAATATATTTGTTTATTAGTAGGACTCTTGCTAAACGATTTTGTCTTCTTTTACTAGTTTTAAGCGGCCCACCATGTCCAGATCTAAGGAAAAAATAATCTTAACTTGAGGATCTTCCCAGGGTCTGAGGCATAAAGTCGTTTTGACAGATGATTTCGAAGGTTCTGCAAAGTTGTCCAATTCACATACTGGAATGTCTTCCACTTCTAGTTCACCCTTGCCCATACGGTTTACAGAGGTGTCAAACTCATAACAATAATCCATTGCAATGCTCTTTAAGTCCACCTGAGATCGAAAAACGACATTCATGTAAAATCCAAACTTCTAAGTACAACCTCCTTCATAACGCTACAAATTTACTACTTTACTTAACGATCATTAAACCTTCAGATAGTGGCTTGGTTCATTTACATAAGTTATGGCATTAGGTCGCTGTGATGTTTACTTAAATTTACTTTTTTCCAAGGGATATGTAGGCTTGAGACTAAATAAAAGAAGTATAAATAAAAAAATGTATTCATTTTTTTATTATAAAAGTAAAAGTAGAACTGCACACTGAAATGTCAAGGTGAAATTTGGGACTTACCTTATTTTGCCAAGTTTAAATAAATATGAAAACATATAATCGGTCACTGGAATGCCAAGGTAAAATTAGGGCCTTATACCTATTATTTTGCTAAGTTTAAATTAATTAAACTTTTTTCAAAGGATAAAAACAACTAATTCATATTTTGTATTCTCTGCTCACTAATAATGGATTTTTTTGATGCTCAAATTGCTTACTATATCTGAAAGTAGGTAGAAATGTATTTAGGTCATTAATGTAGTGAAAAAAGCAACACCTTTTTCTCTTCTTTCTGCATCCATCCCCAGCTTCTGCCTGATTTTCTGTTCGAATAACTATTATTTCTTGCTCTTCTAAGTATTTTTTAATCTTCATATTTAGAGATCTTGGAAGTGAATCCATTGTTGACCTACTTGCGATGTGATTTCTCACTGGTCAAAATCTTTCAGTAAGTTTCGTCGCAGGATCCGCCGTTGACTATCCTTTTGGGCTAAATATGTGGCGAATGCGTTCATTTCGACGAGATTTATAAGATGGAAATAGACAGCCTAAGGCCACCTTTTAGGTCGCTATTAAACTTTTCTCCCTCCTCTTCCTCGCCTTTTTGGCTATACGAGGATTTTTCCGAGCCAAGTATGAGGGCGAGGGACTAAAGTCGTGTCCCCATAGCACTCGGGACTAGAACGTGCAATCTTCAGATTATCTATATGGTTGTAATAGGCAACGCATATTTTAACGTCTTCCCCCAAACTTAGTTTTTTGTTCAAGAGTGATTTGGAAAAAAGGTTATATTAAAAATTATCGGTAGTAGCTCCCCAATAGGTTGGTCACCTGGGACAGCGTAGACCATTACTACCATGAATAGCAAAGACTATATTATAATTTTTACTTATTACTTACAACCATTGATACGGGAAGGCCTATGTACAAAGAAGATGATTGTTTCTTTAATTTATGTTAATTTCTGATTTGTATTTATTCCTTAAATGTACATAATAAAAGGCTATTATTATTATTATTATTATTATCGGTAGTTACATTATATGCACTGAAAAAATATGTGAGATACTAACAGTCCCTTCAAAAACTTGTCAAGTTTGTGTTACAGATGCTCATGCGTCGGATTAAACAAGCAAAACTTGGGTTAAAGAAGTACAGCAAGTCAAACTTACTGAGAAACGGAGTGATATCGCCCCATGTAGTGAATAATTGACATTAAGGCGTTTAAATTTAGTTGAAACATCAGGTTCGGGTGAATATGACCGGACTCCACTAATTATGGGTTAATAGGGAACGTAAATCCAATCTTTAAAATTAATTTCACCTACACTTTTTCATTGAGTAAGATATAAGGACAAGCAAGATAGCAAGAGAGGGTGTGGATTGAGCGACCATGCCTAAGTTTCCTTAAGTTATTCTATACTCAGTGCGTAAAATACTAACTGATGATCCAGGGATTGTTCGGGAACTGCACCCCGTATGCCAGAAAGGGCTAGGTAGGGGAAAAAAAATTCTGGTACTGCTACAAAGACAGCTGAATGACTTAATTATTATATATTTGGTGCATTTATATTGCATGATTCATTAAAATCATTCTTATTACGACACTTAATTTTATCCTTTCTATTAATAATTGCGGGTGACTGGGGGTGACTAAGACCTTGCTCTCGCTTATATGTGACTTCAATTAGAATTCATGAGGAAAAACAAACAATATAATCGAATGTAATCAACACTCCTATAACTCATATCATATTCCATCTCATAATTATATTTTTCATCTTAGTTATTTTCTTCAATAATCTTGATTATACCTTAATTATGGTAGATAATCAGATGGTAGATAATGAGAACTACCTTCAGTAAATTTTCGACGTATCCTGGCTAATGTAATACAGTTTATGGTGAATGAATTATAGATTATGGCAGCAGTTTTTTTTTTTTCTTGAAAACTAATATTTATTTATTTATTAATAAAATAATAATTGTGGACCCTTATATTCTGCTTTTACCTAGATGTATTTTGATTGAAATTTATTTGAAAATTTAAAAAAAAAAACTATCCTTCGCACTTTAATGAACCCAACTCGTGATAATTACAATTATACGATTCTTAACTTTATAAAAGGAATGTTTAGCCCAGGTCAAGTATGACGTAGAAGCCTAATAAAGAATACACCGACTCGGGTTAGAATAGTGAGTTGACCACCTTGAAAACGGGTAGAGCCCAAGAAATCTTTTCGCTACCGCTTTTTATCAACTCATTTTTTAATTTTTTACTGAAAAATTTGACCGTTAAATCTTAAATGTTTTCCAACTGAATCTGTTGCCATTGACGATTGTAAGTATCTAATAAAATTTATACCTCTCTGAATGTTTTCGCAATGGTACTCTTAATTACCTGTGTTAGAAATAATTCGGTGATCACTATAAATTTTAAATACAGCGATATAGTAGGTTCTATTCCTATAAGGAAAAGTAAATTTGAAACTAAATTTTTGGATGGTTGGCCTTATAATTTTTTTACAAAATTTACAATTAATGAAATTTCATACTAATAACTAGTGATGACTCTGACCTTGGTCAGTCATAATAATAAATGGTTCTATTTATGGAAAATGACGATTGTAAAATACCAAATAGAAAAGTCTTGTTTCTGAAAACCATTTAGTTGCAATTACGAAATTACTGAAGATCATTTAGTTATTCAATTGAGTAACACCGGCAATGAGAAACAGTTTGCAACTTCCTTGATTTTAATGGACCTTAAAATTTCTCTTTCTTTTGCTTATAAGACTAAAACAACATACCAATTTATTGTTTGTTTTTCGTAGGATTCAAGAGAATCAAACAGCTTGGTCATCAACGCCTGATGGTTTACTAGTAAAAAGTAGTAATTTACAATGGGGGAAAAAATAAATAAAAATAACAAACATAAATTATTAAACGCTACAGACTAATTTACACTTTAAAACCAATTTAATGGATTCGTACTGTGACATGAATAATCTGTTTTTGGATTGCTTAGTTGAATTGCGAAAAAAAGAAGAAAAGAAGAGGTTGTTGGCCAATGGAGGGGAGTATTTAGATTATTTTGAAGAGGTATTTTTCTCTATCGCAGATTTCAATACTGCATTCCTAAAGAATTGGTATATTTCTAATGGAAACGACTATTGGTGTATTTGTGTAAAACAAGATTCCATGCCAGAGGAAGGGGGAGTAATGGTTACCTAAATACTAAATATCAGTAGCAATGAAATCTCAGATAAACTCCTTCGAGTTTAAACTAAAACAGGCATCCAGGCTGAAATCACTGTTCTGGGTGAATTGGGGAAGGAGTCATTCTTGTACGAGCAAAATATAAAATTGAATGTAGACATGAACATATAATACAGAAGCATCTTTATTGTCATCATTTATAGTTACTCATTACTCCAGACTGATTAGTAACTATACCCCTACTACAGACACGAGAAAAAAAACATTTTTCCGACACACCAAAAATACCTTACGAAGATGTGAACATTTCATTTTTTAGTTTTGTTTTTCCCAAAAATAGAATTTTACTTCATAAGAACAAGGTGAAGTGGAGTAAGTGTGTCATATGAAATGGAAAGTTGAACTTCAACAGAGCATGAAATGCTATGCTATCATTGTTGGGTCAATGTTTTTAATGTCTTCGTTTCAGTAGTGTAGACGATTTTTCGATATTCTAAAAATTGCTATCAAGGTGTTGAAAAAAATTGTTTCAAGTCCAGTTTACGTGCTAATTAGGGGAGTGCATACACTTCTTCTAAAAATTATAACAGAGAATTGATTATTCATTGGGGTAACTGCAATAGTAAAAAATCTCCAACCAATTATTTGGGTCCTTGAATGACAGAAAACTTGTTGACAGAGGCAATGAACTTTGATCATATTTAACTATTCTAACTTTAAACTAAATCTGAATCAGCAAGTGTGACTATGATGTGTTACTTCTTAAAAAAGAGTGCTACAGTAGAATAAAGTTACAAGGTATGAAGTGTACACTTAATACCTCACGCAGTTGATGGAACAAACGTATTGGTCCCACTTCATCTTAGTAGTTATATAGTACTTTTCGGAATGATGAAAAATGGGTTTATCACTCATAGTTTGATAAAAATATTTTTTTCGTGTGAAAGCTAGTTTCAGCATCTTTCTTTGTTACAACAAACGAATTTGACGGAGACTCAATTTCTTATAATAAAGTAAATCTTAATTATTATATATTCGTCTGTTTTTTTTCTGCAGTTTTCACGATACATCCTATTCTTAAATACACATGTAATGGCTCGCCAACTACGCAACTGTATTGGGGCAATGCTCCGAAGCGTCTGAAAAAGCTATCAATTGAGTCCTACAGAAGGTCAGCTCGTGTGATTTTCAGAATCGATACACTCATTATTTACCTGTTGTATGCTGTTTTCAGTTGTATATGTATCATTAGATATATATGTACATTTTTTAAATTAGAGTACGAAAGATAGACGCCTTTCTCACTTCTATAGTCCGTTTAAAGCCTTCGTTGAACCTGCAGTAAATAAATTTCTTTTTGCATCATGGATGCAAGCTTGAAAAACCGGTTTCACTATCTGGATCAGTTTGATGTAATTTGAGTGTATATAATACCATCCATCACTCTTCTATTTCACAAAGGCATATTAGCCTTATTTATAAACAAATGAAAGAATCACAATTGGTTAATGGCGATGAACGACCGTCATAATGTAAATAACTATAAATTAATAACTTTTTAGTACTGATGATTTTAATAAATCTTATAGATTATTACTACTTACTACCCTTGTAAATTAGTAAGAATCAGAAGCGTAAATTATTCCACTAATCATCATCAATATATATTATAAAGCAAAGTGTACAATGTGCGTGCCGATAAGGCTCAAAAACGACTCCACGTACGATCAAAAAGTTTATGTCGTTGTGTACCCCAATAGCCCCTAACGGTGAAGAAGGATTCCGTTTTTATATTTAGGGTGTAAAGTTGAAGAGAAAAGGGCGAGAATTTTAAGCCTTTCGCACTATATAATTAGCTTATCTTTTCGGGATAGTGAATGAAAAATTTAGTTCGAGCTGCAGACTACCAGGAAGCGCTAGGGTACGTTTTACTCAATGTTTATTGTCCATTCATTCAGTTTTTAATGGTTATATACTTTTTCAGCTGTTCTTTTTAAATTACTAAAAAAATTAGCGAAAATATTTAGCTTGCTTTCAAAATAAAATAATGATTTCACATCTCTGAAATCAATTAGAAAACCAACTGGATTCCTTAACAGATTAATTTTTACATAATAAGGCTAATTGATCAACACATTACATTTAATCAATATATAAAATATGAGTAAATTTAATGCAATATAAGTGACTATTTCTTAGTAGTACAGTGAGCGTATAAAAAAAAAAAAAAAGAAGAAGAGATAATGACTGAATATAAATCTAAAATAAAAAGTTTGAAGTGTTCTTATTGTAGTTACGAATAAGAAGTTGGTTTGATTACTATGTCTATCGGTAGTTTTTTATTACTATGTATTTCCGTAGTTGTTTTTTACTTCTGGATCCAATACGACCATTTATATGACATTACATTCAACAGATCGAAAGTTGTAACAGATAATAGTTTAAAAACCATACCTTGCTAACAGAAAGATTATTAGGCACATATCGCACGTCGGCAAGATGTTGAATCTCGAAAAAATTATTATTTTTTTTTTTTTTGGATAATCACATGTGAAGTTTCAAGTGATTTCTCATTGTTATTATGTACCTACAGGCAGCGATAAGGGAAAATAGTCTACCATTGCGGCGTTTAGTATCAGTGATACTAACTGTAACTCACAAGTATCCCTCTACTTGTGTTAAGACGATCATTACCCACCGTTAAAGAATATGGTAAATTGCTCCTGAAGCTAAAGAAATTATTAATAATATTGTGAATACTATGGCATTGGGTCGAGCACCCCAGTAGTCAGCGCCTAAGATGTACTTGAAATATAATTTTTAAACTGAGATTTCAGATTTTTCAACTGTAATCTAATAATTTATTATCTTTTGACTGCATGGAATGGGCTTATAGGACAGAAACGGTAAAAAAACGATTCATCACTCGACAAAATTGCAGCAAAATTAATTTTTCATTTACCATTTTCGGCCCCCCATAAAGTATATAGGGTTCCATATTTTGGCGGACTCAGCAGGTATCCAATCGTAATCCAATAGTAATACCAAGTTAATAAAGTTTCACGAAGATGCTAATTTTGTTCTATATTTCCTTTAATTTTAAAGTTTTTCTGTTATTAAACCTTATACACAACTATGGGAGCGAAGCCGGCACCCTAGCTAGTCTTTTATATACACAGAAGCCATAGATTTTTACTTTCACTTACCTATATATGAAATATATACTAAGTGGAACTATTGCGATCGTGAAAATTTTCGACTACCGGTTTTCAACGGAAATACACGTTTTGGGGTCCCCTGAGTCAAAATAACCAAGTCCCGCAAAATGGTCTGTGCGAACCGTGCGAACCTGAAATTGGGTATTTAGAGTATGTATAAGCCCGCGATGTGACAGCAAAAATTTCATCAAATTTGCTCAAAGGGAGGGGGTACTTTATTTAATAACTTTTTAAGTTTTTTTCGATTTTCTCAAAAACGGCTCTAACGATTTTGATTAAACTGAGTATTTGATCTATTTATATGCCTGAAATATGACTGTAAAAATTTCATCAAAATTGATCAACCGGAGGGGGGACTTTACTTAATAAATTTTGTATCATTTTCATATGTTTTTTTTATTTACTCAAAAACCGTTTTAACGATTTTGATCAAACTTGGTATTTGATGTATTTATATGCACGAGATATAACTGTAAAAATTTCATCAAAATTGATCAACAGGAGGGGGGACTTTACTTAATAAATTTTGTCCAATTTTTACTTTCACTTACCTATATATGAAATATATAGTAAGTGGAAGTATTGCGATCGTGAAAATTTTCGACTTCCGGTTTTCAACGGAAATACACGTTTTGGGATCCCCTGAGTCAAAATAACCAAGTCCCGCGAAATGGTCTGTGTGTGTGTCTGTGTGTCTGTCTGTGTGTCTGTGTGTGTGTGTGTGTGTGAACAGACTAGCTCAAAAACTATAAGCCGTGCGAACCTGAAATTGGGTATTTAGAGTATGTTTAAGCCCGCGATGTGACAGCAAAAATTTCATCAAATTTGCTCAATGGGAGGGGGTACTTTATTTAATAACTTTTTAAGTTTTTTTCGATTTTCTCAAAAACGGCTCTAACGATTTTGATTAAACTGAGTATTTCATCTATGTATATGCCTGAAATATGACTGTAAAAATTTCATCAAAATTGATCAACCGGAGGGGGGACTTTACTTAATAAATTTTGTATCATTTTCACATGTTTTTTTTATTTACTCAAAAACGGTTTTAACGATTTTGATCAAACTTGGTATTTGATGTATTTATATGCCAGAGATGTGATAACCAACATTTCATCACAATTGATCAACCGGAGGGGAGACTTTACTTAATAAATTTTGTATCATTTTTACATGTTTTTTTTATTTACTCAAAAACCGTTTTAACGATTTTGATCAAACTTGGTATTTGATGTATTTATATGCACGAGATATAACTGTAAAAATTTCATCAAAATTGATCAACAGGAGGGGGGACTTTACTTAATAAATTTTGTCCAATTATTACTTTCACTTACCTATATATGAAATATATAGTAAGTGGAAGTATTGCGATCGTGAAAATTTTCGACTACCGGTTTTCAACGGAAATACACGTTTTGGGGTCCCCTGAGTCAAAATAACCAAGTCCCGCGAAATGGTCTATGTGTGTGTGTGTGTGTGTGTGTCTGTGTGTGTGTGTGTGAACAGACTAGCTCAAAAACTATAAACCGTGCGAACCTGAAATTGGGTATTTAGAGTATGTATAAGCCCGCGATGTGACAGCTAAAATTTCATCAAATTTGCTCAAAGGGAGGGGGTACTTTATTTAATAACTTTTTAAGTTTTTTTCGATTTTCTCAAAAACGGCTCTAACGATTTTGATTAAACTGAGTATTTGATCTATTTATATGCCTGAAATATGACTGTAAAAATTCATCAACCTGAGGAGGGACTTTACTTAATAAATTTTGTATCATTTTCACGTGTTTTTTTTATTTACTCAAAAACGGTTATAACGATTTTGATCAAACTTGGTATTTGATGTATTTATATGCCCGAGATATGACTGTAAAAATTTCATCAAAATTGATCTACTGGAGGGGGTACTTTATTTAATAACTTTTTAAGTTTTTTTCGATTTTCTCAAAAACGGCTCTAACGATTTTGATTAAACTGAGTATTTCATCTATTTATATGCCTGAAATATGACTGTAAAAATTTCATCAAAATTGATCAACCGGAGGGGGGACTTTACTTAATAAATTTTGTATCATTTTCACATGTTTTTTTATTTACTCAAAAACGGTTTTAACGATTTTGATCAAACTTGGTATTTGATGTATTTATATGCCAGAGATGTGATAACCAACATTTCATCACAATTGATCAACCGGAGGGGAGACTTTACTTAATAAATTTTGTATCATTTTCACGTGTTTTTTTTATTTACTCAAAAACGGTTATAACGATTTTGATCAAACTTGGTATTTGATGTATTTATATGCCCGAGATATGACTGTAAAAATTTCATCAAAATTGATCTACTGGAGGGGGGACTTTACTTAATAAATTTTGTATCATTTTCACGTGTTTTATTTATTTACTCAAAAACGGTTTTAACTATTTTGATCAAACTTGGTATTTGATGTACTTATATGCCCGAGATATGACTGTAAAAATTTCATCAAAATTGATCTACGGGAGGGGGGACTTTACTTAATAAATTTTGTATCATTTTCACGTGTTTTTTTTTATTTACTCAAAAACGGTTATAACGATTTTGATCAAACTTGGTATTTGATGTATTTATATGCCCGAGATATGACTGTAAAAATTTCATCAAAATTGATCTACTGGAGGGGGGACTTTACTTAATAAATTTTGTCCAATTATTACTTTCACTTACCTATATATGAAATATATAGTAAGTGGAAGTATTGCGATCGTGAAAATTTTCGACTACCGGTTTTCAACGGAAATACACGTTTTGGGGTCCCCTGAGTCAAAATAACCAAGTCCCGCGAAATGGTCTATGTGTGTGTGTGTGTGTGTGTGTCTGTGTGTGTGTGTGTGAACAGACTAGCTCAAAAACTATAAACCGTGCGAACCTGAAATTGGGTATTTAGAGTATGTATAAGCCCGCGATGTGACAGCTAAAATTTCATCAAATTTGCTCAAAGGGAGGGGGTACTTTATTTAATAACTTTTTAAGTTTTTTTCGATTTTCTCAAAAACGGCTCTAACGATTTTGATTAAACTGAGTATTTGATCTATTTATATGCCTGAAATATGACTGTAAAAATTCATCAACCTGAGGAGGGACTTTACTTAATAAATTTTGTATCATTTTCACGTGTTTTTTTTATTTACTCAAAAACGGTTATAACGATTTTGATCAAACTTGGTATTTGATGTATTTATATGCCCGAGATATGACTGTAAAAATTTCATCAAAATTGATCTACTGGAGGGGGTACTTTATTTAATAACTTTTTAAGTTTTTTTCGATTTTCTCAAAAACGGCTCTAACGATTTTGATTAAACTGAGTATTTCATCTATTTATATGCCTGAAATATGACTGTAAAAATTTCATCAAAATTGATCAACCGGAGGGGGGACTTTACTTAATAAATTTTGTATCATTTTCACATGTTTTTTTATTTACTCAAAAACGGTTTTAACGATTTTGATCAAACTTGGTATTTGATGTATTTATATGCCAGAGATGTGATAACCAACATTTCATCACAATTGATCAACCGGAGGGGAGACTTTACTTAATAAATTTTGTATCATTTTCACGTGTTTTTTTTATTTACTCAAAAACGGTTATAACGATTTTGATCAAACTTGGTATTTGATGTATTTATATGCCCGAGATATGACTGTAAAAATTTCATCAAAATTGATCTACTGGAGGGGGGACTTTACTTAATAAATTTTGTATCATTTTCACGTGTTTTATTTATTTACTCAAAAACGGTTTTAACTATTTTGATCAAACTTGGTATTTGATGTACTTATATGCCCGAGATATGACTGTAAAAATTTCATCAAAATTGATCTACGGGAGGGGGGACTTTACTTAATAAATTTTGTATCATTTTCACGTGTTTTTTTTTATTTACTCAAAAACGGTTATAACGATTTTGATCAAACTTGGTATTTGATGTATTTATATGCCCGAGATATGACTGTAAAAATTTCATCAAAATTGATCTACTGGAGGGGGGACTTTACTTAATAAATTTTGTATCATTTTCACGTGTTTTATTTATTTACTCAAAAACGGTTTTAACTATTTTGATCAAACTTGGTATTTGATGTACTTATATGCCCGAGATATGACTGTAAAAATTTCATCAAAATTGATCTACGGGAGGGGGGACTTTACTTAATAAATTTTGTATCATTTTCACGGGTTTTTTTTATTTACTCAAAAACGGCTTTAACGATTAACAAAAATAAGATATGAATGTAGAAAAATGTGTGACTTTGGGAAATGATATTTAGCAAAACACGTCAATTACTAATCTAAGTAAGTTGGTAAGTGAAAGTTGTGTGTTGCGCGCACGCACCAGATTTTTACCTTTTTGATCGATTATCTCAAAAACGGCTTTGACGATTTTTATCAAATTCGTTATGTTTAATGAAAATTAGTTGTTATTTAATCTGGTAAGCTTTATCATTATTAAAATGTTCTGTTTTCTCCCTTAAATGGGGAAGTGGCCTTTTTTGTTTTTCTATAAAGTACCTTTGTTTTAAGAGAATATTGAGAAATTAAATGTCTCTCATCACGCCTGAAAATAAGAAATGGCTAAATATGATATATGAAGAAAATCAAGTAAACATATACAGGAGAAAAAAAGAAAAATATTCCGTCAACTCATAAAACACCTTGAGCTCACGCAAGCGCCGTACGCCTTTAATGACAAACCAATGCGTTATAATTAAAGCAGTTCTGTTCATTTGAGAAGTGGCACTTAACAAAAAGCATTAATTTCTAATCTAAGTAAGTTGGTAAGTGAAAGTTGTGTGTTGCGCGCACGCACCAGATTTTTTTATTTCTTTGCCGGTGGCTTTGCAGATTTCTAGCACAATTATCAAATTATTTAGCTCTTTAAACGGTTAACAACATCCTGAATGTTTAAATTAATCATGGTGTCACTTACAAAGTGTTAAAAATATTTTTTTATTTGTTTGTTCATCACTCTTTGCAGGTTTTTAACACTTTGTAGGCGACACCTTAATGAAAAAATTCAGGGTGTTCCTAACCATTTAAAGTGCTTCATTTTTTAACAAAGGGTAAGCTACTTTGTTAAACTAACAGATAAGTCTACACCACTTCATATATCTGTGAATGCAGCATAAAGAGAGTTAGGTCCAAACTAAAAAATGCTTCTATAATTTCTTTGCTGATTTATTAGTTTGGACTTAACTCTCTTTATGCTGCAGTCACAGATGTGTGTAATAATGTAGATGTAACATTCACATAAGCATGGTAGAGGTTCAACAAAGTGACTTACACTCTTTGCATATGAACTTGTAAAATGATTTAGAAGGTGCAGGTACAAATTGAGAACAATATGAACAATAGTTTTCTCTACCTACACACTATCAGACAACACTTTTTGCAAGAGCAATTACCAACAATTTTAATTGGGAAAGATATTGATCAAGTTTGTAGAAAATAAAATATATATGAATAGTCAGGAAAGGTTAGTGTTCACTTTTTAGATTGTTTTCATCAGGGAATAAAAAACAGGTATTCAATCATATCAATGTAGACCAGACAAACTCCGGTTTATTATTAATTATACAACTACACTGAAATGTCTTCAATTAAGTTCATTCAAGAAAACTTCACCCTGCTAGACCTGGGATACAGTGATCCCTTCCAGGACCCTCTACCTTCCTAGTAACTACCACTATCACAGGATTGTGCCAACATAAATTGTTGATTGCAACTAGATTATATTAGGACTGATCTCAGCTGAAACTGTGAAACTGTGACCAAGAAACTTATGAAGAACTAAAAATTGAACTCCCACTAGATAATGTTTTTTTGAGCTTAAAATGTATTAAAACATTTTCTTGATTCCATTTTTTCAAAAACTTTTCTTCCGATCATCTTACTTATTGGTTGGTTCAACTGCATAACCCAATGAAATAATAAATATATTTTTGATTCTAAATACAATTTTTAAGTTTTAATACAATGTTTTATTGTTTTTAATTTAGACTTTTATTTATGACCTCTTCCTTGGAGTAAGTTTTATTTTAAAACCATCTGTTCTTTTAAGTGTGATATCAGCTTGAAGTTTCCAGTTTTCTATGGGGCATGAGGTTGTAATCTTATAATTTCTCAGGATGGTAGATAAAACAACTTTTAATTTCAATATAGCATATTTTCTCCCTGAAATATACAAATTATTAAATAAAGCATTTAATTATTGTAATGGTATTTTTAAACATATTCATACCAAGTTTTATTCTCTTGATTTAATTTATTAATACAAATGTCTTGCGGTCTTCTAAATTATTTAAAAATTATAAATTAATTATTTAAAAATAAAATAGCCTATATTTCAACATATTTTTTTTAATTTTCGAACTTATGATCTTATTTTTTGAAAGCCAAAATTTGATTTATACCTAACAGCTTGTCTGTTAAACTTACCTACACAACTTCTCGGTCCTGCAGAAAAAGGAATGAATGAATAAAAGCTCCGTGCAGCAGTTTTTTCCTGGATAAAATTATCAGGATTGAATTTTTCAGAGTTTGGATAAAGATCTTCCCTTCTATGTAGCTTGAAAATTGCAACAATAACTGTTGTGCTTACTGGTAATGTGATATTGTCCGTAACTGAAATGCATGTTATCATGAAATTTTTTTTCTATATAAATGTCGGTAAAATTTTAAGATTAACATGGTCTTATTTTCTTTTAATACCTAATGTTAATTCTTTTCTTAGATTTCTTGCTATAACGGGAACTGGGGAATAGACTCTCAATGTTTCCATTATACAACGTTCTAGATATTTCATTTCATAAATGTCCTCTAATGTCACATCACGATCTGAATCACAAAATATTTTGTCCAGTTCTTCCACACATTTAGCCTGTGGATAATTAATAATTGTATAAACATCAATAATGAAGAAATTAAAATATTATTAAAAAATAAAAAAAATTGTTTCACCTCTATGAATCAAGAAATAAAAGTTTCAAAAATCATAGCTTTATTCTTGATAGTTTTTTTATTTATTTAATCAAACCTCATTTGTAACCATCATTAAATCATACTTATATTTATTTCGAATCTTCTCCATTTATAGAATGACTAGAAGTAGTTATGTTATTTATTTTGTCCTATATTAATGATTAATACAAATTAAATTTATAAATATGATTACTCAAGGGAAATAAACCATACCCCACTGTCATGATCTAATTAATGGTGCATTATTCTTAATAACTACTGATAATATCAAATAATCATTGGCATCTTAATCGGTTCTCGGTTATTGGTTGCCTCTATGTAGTTTCAGACATGACATTTATGACTATGTGTCATGAATATGTATGACATACATCTTTCAATACAACAATGATGCCTTATATGTAAAAGCTGTTATAAAAACTGACAAAGCAATTATCAAATATTAATTAATAACATTGTTTAATATGTAAGGATGTGATCATTTACCTGAACATCGAGATGGGTGGCCATTAAACAAAGAAACATGCTACTAACTCCAGCCGTAGTATCGTGCCCCTAAAAAAAGGATATACAAATAATTGAAAAAATATTACTTTTCATGTTAAATATAAAGATTACACTTTTATGGCACAATGAAACACTCGCTGCACTGGTCGAGCCAAAAGGTCTAGTGCAACCAAATTTAGAGAGGAAGCGATAAAGGTGGCTCCAAACAAAGTCGGCTACTTGTTTCGTTTCGACTAGTTGTGAGACAGACTCGTGCTGAAGTGCGGTTTTGTGTGGTAAAACTAAAAATTTTCGTCGAATGGATTTTCATCTCTAGGTAAGAGTAATTATTTTCTTCAATCTGCTCTTAGAACATTTCAATTTGAATGTATCTCTTAAGATTATGCCTGACTTTGGCTTTCTTACCTCTTCACGTTCATCGTAAGAAGTGAAAGACATTAAAATGGCTTGTATGGGGTTCCTTGAAACAGGGGCTTTCGGGTCACAATGAAATGTTTTATGAAGCCCCACGAGTGTTTCATCGTGCCCCATGTGTTTTCATTGTGCAATAGGCAGTCGGTTTTTTTTAATTTTCAAACAGAATGGTGCGAAATCAAGAGCGGAAACCCAAAAACACTCTATTAATTTATGACAACGTTCCTCTCAGACAACCAATTTTCGTGACTAAGAATTTCGTGACTATCCTATAGCAGGACAACGAAAAACGGACCGAAAGCAAAATAAAGTTTTTCGTTAATTATGGTGTTTTTTTTTTTCAGTTGTTTCAAGGTACCTCGGGAATGGGGCACAATGAAGCAAACTTTATTGTTTGGAAAATAGATGTTTGTGGTCACACATGATGCATAGAATAATATTTAACGCATTTCTTACATAGACTAGATCCTAATGTAACATGAACAAAATTAATAATTGAATATAAAGTCTCTGGTGGGGTGCTATGTGTAAAAGAAACTTTTGTGTTTCATTGTGCCCCACTTCCTCCATCAATTGCTTCTTTATTCATGTTTTGGACAATACATGCATAAATCATTGACCAGTTAATGAAAAAGCTCATGTTGGAAGATTAAATACCTCAAACATGAGTGTATCGATTTGTTCTTGAACATCTTTCATATTAAATATATCCTTATTTGCTTCTTTTTCTAATAACGTATCCAAGAATGGACTTTTTTTCTTCCTTCCTGAAATAAAGAAGTTTAGTTGATTTACAATTGGATAAATTCAAATAATAAACATTAACATTAATCTATTAAAAAATAGGTAAATATTAATTATTTTATATCATTTTACTAAATTTGACATTATTTTGAATAACTTCACATTATCAGTGAATTCGATAATATATTGACAATAACTATTTATTTTAACAACAAAAAAAAAAAAATTAAACTGCACTTAGCACATGCTTATTTTCATTAAGACCTCAAAATGAATTTTATTAGAAAACCATATTTGCCACAAGCAAACATTGACATCAAATTTTATTTAAATTAAAAAAGAGGAGGCTGAAATTTAAATATTTCTTTCATTGACTTATTGCCATAGTCTTTTTCTCTTAAAACTAACTGCAATTTTTTTATTTATTATGACTTTTTATTATCACTGACATGATAATTGTATCGTATTATACTTAGTTATCAGTTCCTATGAGAACCTCCATTGACATCGACAACCCGCTATAGTTGGACCCATTACCACTCATTGTTCTATGAAGTCTAAGGCAAATTAAATTACTCATTGCTCAAACCTAAATCTTTAAAGTTGCTATGTCTCAAGTTGGACACAAAGTTATTTTCATAACTATGGAGGAATTAAGAGGCTACCTGTGCAAGCTATAATTCAATTAATCACTGAATAGAACTTTCATATAAATATATATATATATATATATATATATATATATATATATATATATATATATATATATATATTCCATATCGAGCATCTGTATTGATAATATTAATTGAGCTCCTTAATAAAAAGCTCCTGAATCAGAAAAGTGAAAAGTGTTACTAGTACATAGACATTTTTTCTAAACATAATCCAACCGTTAATCTATACAATCACAAATTTCATGGCAACTCCTCATCTAAAATATCATAATTTATACAAATAGCTTGGCAACTGCTGTTTATCTATATAGAGTATATTTTACTGTCCTATTTTGTATGATTAAGCAGAGTAACTGATGGCAATGGTAATAATTGTATGAAGAGTTTATTTGTGATAATTATACAAAAAATAGTTACTAATGTGTACTCTATTCTATCTGATAGGCATTGATGTTGCTCTTATTAAAAGACTGAAGTAATTATTGATAAAGCAATACTAGGATATAATCCGGATTTAATTGAGAGAGATATTCCATAGAGATAGAAACAGTAAAAGTAAATGGGGCTACTTATGAAGCTAGAACAAGAATGCAACTTTATCATACTCACAAAAAATAGGCAGTGCCTTATAAAAATTATACTACACAACAGATACCAAAATAACTTATAAACAAAAACTAAATATAAATATTAATATTAACTCTAATTATTGAAATTACAAAAAAATAATGACAAGGTTGAAGTATATTTGTAAAGTTTTATATGACAACATTATATTTCTCAATTCAGACAATTTACCTATGGCGTCATAATCCAAGTCATCTTTCAATCCAGAAGATTGGCCATATGATATTCCCGTGCTCTTTTCATATTGTGTCAAAGATTTGTCCTCTCTATGGATATCATCAATCTTCTCGAAAAAAGGGGAAGGCTTTGGTAGCTCCCTCTGACATTTTTTAAATTTAATAACCTATGAAAAAAGTAATACTAAATAGGATTTCGCTAAAACTTAGAGCCTATAAAACAAAAATTAATAGTCATTAATTTTTTTATATTTCATTCTTCAATTTTATTTTGCCCAGATTTTCCTACATGTAGAAGTCCTTTTATTTGTTTAACAGTACCTAGACGCATGTCTACAATACCTACAACACAATGTTCAGCATCACAAACCAACATTGTTCAGCATTAAAAATGACTTATGAACAATTATTAAGTGGTATTTAAAAACAAAGAAAAAACTTTTTATTTTATGTTTGAATAATTTATAACTTTTATGATAATATAAGTAATTCCAGTAATAGTATAATAAGTTATTCCAGTAACAACTGGAATAATTTATTGCTTTAGTGCTTTGTTTGCAGGTGCCCTAACGAATGACTATGTTTATTGTTCTTCTCAATGGCAACAATTAATTGAACCCTCCAATTTATATTCTTCTCTAGGGCAGAAGTAATGGGATTTTTTATTCAGATTACCTACCTATTCTTTAATGAATAAGAAAACCTTAAGTATTAAAAATCAGCCCCATCACAGAAATAGAAGTAGTGCTTATGACACCACTGTAACACATTTATTACTATGATTGGTCTGTGGATGATATAGCTATACCAATATTTAACACAATATAAACAAATATATATATATATATATATATATATACATATACATATATATGGTAAAAGTAAATCTAATAATTATTTTTTATTTTATGAACTTTAGTTGTACAATAGATTCTTTTGAATGAAATATAAGGTAGCCTTATTAAAACAGTAATCTTCGTTAGGAAAAATCATCAGAAAAAATATTCGATAAGTAAGTTTAAATTTACAAAGAGGTATTAACACCCCAGCTATGGATTCCCATCACGAAATACGACATAAACAGTTTTAAAAAAATCTCTAATGTTGATAAAAAAAAAAACAATTAATAAAAAAGTAATAATTGAACCCATTAAAAAAATAAATAAATAAGTTTTGATAAATCGAAAAGAACTTTTGGATTTTGCTATAATTGTAACACTCTATACCTTATTGGGAACAAACAAAGATAAGTACATAAGTGAGGAAAAAGCATAATCATGTGAAGTTGCTATATGGCGTTTACACATTTAACAAAATACAAAAAATGGCTTTAATGAAGTATTTCCGTTTACACGTTCAGTTCAATTTTACCTAAACATAAGTGAGGAACCCGAAAAAGTAGTTTTTTGAGTCGATAATCTGAAGAACGTACTTATTCTGATTTCGCAACTGTTGGTAATTAGTGTATGATTTTGGAATGGGGAACGTGGAGGATGAACTAATTCTTCAACTCTTTTCGGTAGGCAGTTCATAGAGAGTTGATTTCTTTATCAACGCCCTCCCTGCTGGCTTCCGTGTCCACGAGTCGCATTTTTTCCACCAAAGCCTCGTTTGCGTGAGATTTTGCTTTACAGTTGCTGTAATCTCTGATTTTTACTTTCCAAAAATACGGGAACGACTTGTATGCTTGAATGCATTCTGCAATCCATTGATTTTCACTCACCATTTTGATACAGGAAAGGTGTTGATAGAGGTCGAAGTAACAGGTATTCACGGGTTTCTATCAATGCGCATGCCTGAAATTGGAACTACGGCTTGAGCATCGTTTACACGCTCATTCCAATACACCAGTCTCAAGCCAATTTTCTGTCCGGACATATTTAGCCCAAGCCCCAAGTTTAAGGTGCGTTAACACGCAACATTCTATTTGTGCAAGCCAATTTGTGCTATTGGCTTGAGCATGTAAACGCACCTTTAGGTAGGTTGGTGAAAGTTATGTGTTGAGCGCATCGCATATTTTTATTTTTTTTACTATCATTGATGAACCTTTAGGACTTACTAATTGTATGACAAAAACGAATGAATTCTCCAGATTTATATTGCAATAACAAAGAATTAATCTACACGGGATGTGTGAAGAAATTACATTGCGGAAATCTTTTTCAGCAGAAATGGAATATAATTCCTAGAGAAAATAATAAGTTTAATTTTTATTATATTCATTGTTCTCTTGAAACTTACTAAACTTCAAAATTAATTACTAACTCATTTCACTTTTGTAATAAATGGGATTTCTTTGAACGGATTTTCAGGGACTTGTCGTCTTTAGGTGCCACTTTCACTGGGTAGATTAAAGCAAATTTATTTTTATAACGCGCTAGCACTGAAACTGGTAAAGGTACTGAAGAGCGGCTGCTGGGCGTGGCCTGTGTTGAGAGTTTATGTGACCGTGATGTTATCGAACTCCCATCGCCTTTATTTCAGTTAAAAAGTGCCTTGATTGGCTTTTATAGATTCTAGCTTTCGACTCTTCAGAGATTCTAGTTTCTAGCTTTCGTCGCTGCGCTCGCTCTTCAGAGATAAACAAACCCCCAAAAGGGTCCTTTTCAGTGGAGATCGGGCCTTACTTTGAAGGGCGCCTTAGTGAACGGCGCATAAGCCGCACTTCAGTACTTCTATCCAAATCTGATAGATTCTGACGAACTAATTTTCGTCAATGGACACACCCACAGTAACCGCAGCCTTAGTCTGGCTATAACCCCCTTGCAGTTAACTTTAATATCTTATTCTTTTTGACTTTCTATCATTGCAATTCGTATGCAATGGATCGATTGGTAGTGTCACGTTTTCATTTAAAGTGATTGAGCTAGAAACAGAAACAGAGAGTTATGGCATACGTATTGAAATGCTAGTAACTTAATTATGTAACTCTAATCAAAACACATTTGTAACCAGCCTCTCTTTTCCCCGCTGGCACTCAGCACTGCTTATTTTCATTACAATACCTCACCGCATTGATTGAAAAAGCTCCTCTTTCACTTGCACCGTTTCATGTATACGAATGACATATCTCTTAAAACTGCGAGTTAAAAATAGGCCTCTTCATTACTTCAAGAGTTGAATTGAAAACTGAACAATTTACTTTTTCAGATAAAATTATGCCTATGACTATCTGCTGTAAATGTTTACTAATGTAAATCTGGTGGTTATCTTATAAGTTTTAGATAATAAGCTCTGAATAAGATAATATAAAGGAGTATTGTTTTTTTTAGTTTCCTTCCTGGAAACGCAATGTTTTTAAATTGATAAAAAATAATGACTTATTTAATTATTATAATATTTTTTTTTTTTAGATGATACTAAAACACTAAGAATAATTTTATTTCCATAGAATACTTACTTTCGCTGAGAAGTCGTGAACTATTGAAACAAGTTTTTTATGTTCGAATCCATGCTTTGTACTGTTGAATAGTAGATCAGATCTGAAATGAAGTTTCGTATGACGAAGGTGCACTAGTTCACATAGTCTGCAATCATGTTAATATATCAAAATAAATCATCGTCTACGTAATAAATTTAATCAGCTAGTGATTATTTATCTATAATGTTTTTTAGTAGAACGGAATATATCCGAAATTTGAAATACTCTCTTTTTCAATATATTTAATATTGATGGATAGAAAATCATAATTTTATTACTTGGTCGTAGCTCCAGAGTATACAGGACTTTCAAATCCAAGTTTGTCTTTATCAACTCCCATAACTGTGTCTAGAATAAATAAATGTCATTACTCTTAAATGTTATTTTATTATTTTAAATATAATATGGTAGGTTATAAAATATTGAACATATCATTTTTAATATATTAAGTGGAATACAAATACGTAATAAATACCTATCAGCGTTTCTGCAGTGTATTTACACATGTACCTTCTGCAGTCAAATTCATTTCCTACTTCTTGAGCGAGACTTTTTACTAGTTTCTTTGCATTTTCGTTGAATTTTCCCAAGAAAGAGCGGAGAACGTTTAAGTGAAAAGTTTGTGCAATCACCTTACGATGAGTGAGCCATTTTTGTCCTTAAAATAATCACATTTTTATTTGTTAATCTTTGTAAGGGATTGGTTCTTTGAAATGGTTCCAATTTTTAATAAAAGAAAAAGCGATAATTAGGGAAATGAAACATTTTATCTTTTTAGCAAATAGAGTATTATTTTTTTTTTTCTAAATTACCAGAACTGATTAGTAGTCCATCTCCAAGCCAAGGTTTCATGAACTCATATTCAACAGACTTCTCGATGTGTTCGGTGCTGGTCAAGAGAACCTAAGCAATGAAAAGGAAAAAGTTGAATACAGTAAATTATGACATTATTAACTGTTTTACTCATTCTAACCAATGCAATGAGTTGAATATAAAAAGTAACCAGAGATTAGATTAAACAGTAACCAGTTAATAGATACTTAATGATTTAATTTTTCGGAGAATTATTAATAGATTTTTTAAATACGTGAAACGCGCAAAACTATATATTGTTTAAAAATCTATTTTTATCAGAAAAAAAGGCGTAACTTCACGTTCCGGCATGTAGTGGTTTCAATTTGATTCTCATTAATTAATAAAATTAGTTCGGATCACTATTTCACTGCTTTGGGCCAATTATAGGCTTTTTCATTTAAATAAATCTGATCAGGATAATTCCTAATTCTTCCCATAAAAGTGATTATTATACCATGAATTTAATAACAAGTAAAGAAACATCATAATAATCTGATATATTCATAAATGGAAGAATATTCAACGTCCTTTGATACGAAGCGTTTTTAAACATTAGGAATCAAACCAAGAATGGATAAAAAAATTAGTTGTTTTTCTAAAAATAAAAAAAAAGCTCGACATATCTCGCCGTCTTAGGTGCATACATTACGCCATAAAAAAATTAGAAACATTTGATATGACCCATGGGCGTATCCAGCGGGGGGCAGGGGGGGGGGGGCAGCTGCCCCCCCTGGAAGGCTGTGAGCAATAATTTTTTAGGCTTTTAAGACTAGAAGCAATAATAGAATACATTTTTTTCAAGCAAATAATTGTAATAACTTAGTTGATAAAGCACTGCTATAATTATACATAATTGTGTTTTCATTCACCTTTTCCGATGTAAGGTGTTACAACGACCATAGCTTGCCCCCCCCCCCCTAGTTTTTAGCTTGCCCCCCCCTAGTTTTGATCCTGGGTACGCCCTTGATATGACCTTAATTAAAAACGAGGTTTTTATAACAGTGGGATTAAATAATTTATACTTAATGCATACATATACATGCTCTATTAACATAATCATCAAGTATCTATCTGTGAGGTATGAAATATTCATCAGGTGTTTCGCGGATTGACAAACTAAAGCTAAAAAAAATTTAAAATTGTCTAAGACCTGAAGTTTTCACTTTGAAAACCATTCATAGGTAAACAATTTTATAAGACGGAAAAACTGCAAAATTTCTGTTTTGAACCAGATTTTCTGTCCAATCTTTATTCAATTCTCAAAGATTTAGTTTCAGTATTAACTAATATTTGTGGTTTGTATTTCGGAATTTCCAGGTTCGACCAGAACTTGCACACAACTAGCCCTTGGCGGATCCAGACCCTCGGAAGTGAGGACACCAATCAATTATTACTTTCTATTTCTGTATAAAAATCTTTAATAATTTTCCAAACTCCTTAAATGAAAAATGGATTGTATTTATAAATTTAATAGAAATTTACTACTTAATTGTGCACTAATATTTTAAATTAGGTCCTTTATGACACAAAAATTTAAAAAATAAAAAAGTGCGCTCCCCCTCAGAAAATTTCTGGATCCGCTACTAAATGTAACTCACAATTAACTGGGTTTTACAGACTTCGGGGAATTCACATTTTACAGCTTTAACTCTGTAATTATTATTTTATTGTTATAATATTATTCTTACCTCTATGTCTACTGGATTGGTGAGGAAGACTAACAGTCTTGGGCCAAACCACAGTTTTATCACGTCTTTGTATTGATAACTCTTGGCTACCAGTGTTTCGAATATTTCTATAAATAAAATTATGAAAGTTTTTAGATTAGCTTTAGCTGAAATATCAACTCCTTAAGTGCTCGATCAATATTAACTTTATGTATTAATTAACAGAAATTAATAATTATAATTTATATATTAATATTAGGCCCATCATGCAAAAATTGACTAAATTAATTATATATTTTAATTGAGCAATATTAAATTCGTACAGTATTCAAATATTATTTTACTTTCACCTACTTATGTATGAAAAAGGAAAGGTATTGTAATCGTAAAATATTTTGAATTCTGGTTTTCAACTGAAATACACGTTTATTTTATTCCAAATTCTAAATAAAGGTCCCGCGAAATGGTCTGTGTGTGGTCAGACTAGAAAACAGCGATCAGAAATGTGATCAGGTATTAATGATAAGTATGTGCCTCTGAAGTGAAAGGAAAGGTTTCGTAAAAATTGAGTAACCTGAAAAGGCAATTATTCCATGGTTACTAGATTTTAACGATTTTCTCAAAAAAAAAGAAAATAAATATTATCCGAGATGAAAATTTCAATTTAATTCAATGAGTATATGTAATTATATATACAATATTTATAATTTATCGCTGGAAGGCTGAACATTTTTGGTAGAATAATATTTAGGTCATAACGCGGTAAAAGGTTTTGATTGATTGATATGCACAAAATTTATTATTCAATTTTTTATATTATTCAAAGGAAATTATTCGTTTCGATAGTAACTAAATAAACAAAGTTTTTATAGCAACTATTATAAACCCATAAGATTACATGCCACGGAGTATTATTATTTGCATTGTCATACTGTCAAAGAAAGAAAAAAAAATTATTTGATAGTACTGGGAAGAGGATGCGTGAGATCGGCCATTATCAATACCCCTTCTATTGATTTCTATTTAGAATACATCGGCGACATAAATCGATAGTTCGGTCTAAAACTCGATTGTTATTTTAAAATCCGTTTACAAAATTATTTCTAACAAAAATAAAAATTTAAACGAATCCCCGGAAAGTAAGTGCCATTAAATTATTGGTAGACCACAGTATGAAGTATTAACGGCAGTACACACCAACACTTCCACTTCCACTTTCCACTTTTGTGACCCCTGTACGCCATTTTCAAGAAAATAGAGTCTATTTAGAATCAAAGAAAGGAGGGTTGTAAATGAAAGTAGTGTGATGAGCGCACCGCTCCAGATTTTTCTTTCTTAGATAAAAATATTCTTTACACTTTAATTAGCGTAGAAGGATATCTCGAAGCATGGAGTTTGATAACCATGATAAGAATGCAATGCAGTGCCACCCCGATATGTGTCAAGAACATACTAAATACATAAATCGTACATGATACGCATGTCTTAGAAAGCTTGCTTTCTGGTTCTAAATGCAAGCAGAGGTCCCTACATCGCTATAACTCCTTCCGTTATCTATGCTTAGAATGAATACTGAAAAAACTTTCATCAGGATATTTAAAATGATTAAAATGAAAATTATAATTAAAGTGTATAAACATTATCTTAAGATTTTAATTAAATACAAAGACTTTGTGTTTATTCATTTCAAATATATTACACACCCTCGATGTTTATCGTTGTCGACTGATCAATTTACAAATAATTTCAAAGCCTAGAACAATCCTTTATAGTGAATTTAACGTTGGGAATCACAGCTATCCTAGATGACCTGCACATCAGACAGTGACTAAATAAAGACACAAATCGTCTAAAACCTATTTGAACATAAAACCTTAAATTCATGTTCCGGCAAATCAGAAACACTTTAAAAATGACAAACTTTTTAATTCGAAATTCTAGGATTAATAACAGAAGCACCTTGGTAGCTTTGTAACAAAGCACTATATACCAACTTACAACAACCAACTATCGACCATCAAAATCGAATTCTCTCTGTCACACTAAATTGCTCAGAAACACAGACTTATTAATGATATGACCATGACTGATATGCTTCTCAGGAGAAGGCTGAAAATGAGTCGGAAACCTGTCATGAATCACGAAGGGGGAGGTATGCTGATGGGGACTATCTTCTCTTATACTTGTTGATAGATCTAATAATTATATTGAGTAAAAATACAACACTAATATTATATTTCAATTTTAAATTAAAAAAAAAAAGGAATGGCAATGGCTTTTAGTGAAAGTAGCATAGAAAAAGAGTTCTTTATTAGGAGGTCGCGAGGCCAACTTCTTTTTAGAAATTGAGGAAAATCAGCATAGGAGGAAACTAGGTTGAAAAAACTGGTAGAATAGGCTTGTGGATTAAACTAGGCTATCATTCCTAGATAGGCTACAAATTGAACATTAAGCTCTTTATGGATGAAAATATTTGCGTTACAATAAGAACTTTTGATTGTGATGAGGGCAGAAATCTTATGAAAATTGGCGTAAAAGCTAAACTCCAAAAGTCCTAGCAGGTTTTATCATAAATGTATTTTATTGATTAGAACTTCCCAGTGTGCTGTGCTATGTCCTTCCTATCCTTGTTTCATTCTTTTTTCATTTAACTAACCATACATGAACAACCTTATAACCTTGTAAGTAAGCATAAAATTATCCACAACATCTATTGCTGTTTTATATAACATTCAATTATATGGCTTCCGGACGTTTTTTACTTTCTATTTTTATTTTAGCTTATAATTTTATAGATTTCCTGTAATTTAATTGGTAATTGGTATCTTAGGTTAAGCGTGCAATCCAGCATATATTCTAGTTTACCTTGTGGAACCTACATTTGTTATCAGTTGTTTTTCTAACTCTAGTTTTGATTGTGGCGTATTTCTCCTTTGCTTCCGTATTTTATAAATTGTGTCTATAACTAGTGATTGTTTATTTGGTGTATCTTTCTTTCGGTGCTATATTTTAGCTTCTTTTTTTTCCAAGGTGGAATTTTTAGCTTAGATTTGATGAATGGCTGTGGTCAAACAATCTTCTAACCTTAGCAATAAAATCTTCATTGTAGTTTATATATTTTAAAAAAATTCAGGTTGTTGGTTCTTAAAAAATTGCAGGGGGGGGGGGGGGGGGGTAGTTCGAGATACTGACGAGGAGATGAATGTTTTTGGATACAATACTGCTACACAGAAAACCAGTTATTATCTCTTTTGCGTGGTTCATCACAATATTCTGATAACGGCACTTAATTTTCGGGTCTGCCCACTTATATGCGCCCCTCTAATATAATATTGTATAATGTGCCCTACCTTTTTACTGAACAGATTTAATTTTTATTTATTTTATTCAGTTTAGAGTAGGTTTGATAGATATTTTTTTTTTTTTTTTTTTTTGGCTCATTTAACCTGCCGTCTTCTCAGAGTCAAGAATGATGAAGCTTCTAAAAAGAGGGAGTTGTTTGCATGTAGTCTACTATATAGATAAGGATGGTGGTATGTGTAAGGATGTGTTGGATATTTGGGTGTTCTCTAAAACCGGAGAGTCTACTATTATTCTGGATCCCAACGTGAGATACAAATGCATCATCCTCGATCAGGGAAGTAAGGGAAAAGAAAGATATTTCTGAAAAATTCACTCTTTTTTATGAAGAGAAATTCGGGGAGGGAGGCTTTAACATGAGTTGCCCGGTTGAGTTTTGGTTGCCCGGGTAACTATACCGAGCTGTAACAATCTGCTTCATGTAGGTTATTGTTTGTATTTTATTGTTATTGTTGTCGACAAGGATAGCGGAAAATTATCCCTCACTCACTGGGAATCATACATAGCATGCGGCATGTATGTGTATAGGTTATTTATCTTCAATACTAATTTTATTATACATATACATTTTTTATCTGTCTTTCGACTATACATAATTTTATATACGATCTTAAAAGCTAGAGTTTTTTTTATTTTTACATTTTATTTATCTTCGCCTCGACGAAAGGTTTCTCATTGGCGCCTTTTCTAACAAGCTTTTAATTCTGTTATGATATTTGTTCATTTTGAGGTAGTCAAATAGTACTCTGGTGTTATATTCGTCGTCCTTGATAATCTCTTCTAAGAAGTTGTATCTCACTTCAGAAATTGCCTCAGTTCTAAGGTTTGGCATTATAGAAATACGTGCTTCACTGATCTCACCGTATGACATCGGATGCAAGTTGGGGCTTATAGTACATACCCACGCGAGAACCCGCAAATTTCCGATATGTAGCCGGCAGAGTATTAGTTCAGCTCATATATACGTCTGTTAGCTATTTTCCACCAGGGACAATATTTTTTGATTTCCTTGAGTTTTGCGGAAATCATTTTCCAATTTGAATTCCACTTTTCTTCTTGAAAAAAATTATCTTGCCCAGTCTTCCATGGTGATAGTTACAATTTCGGTGGCTTTGGCCATATCTTGGTGTCAAACTTATTGTTAGTGAATGACTCCTCTGCCTTCTCATTGCCGTAAATAGCGCTGTGTCTAGGGAACAATATGTGAGCAACATCTTTATTTACATCAATTAATTCCCAATAAAAATTATTTATTTATGTTATTCCTACTATATAATTGTTATTACATGTTAATTGATATGTTAGTACTTTTATTGTTGTAATATGTATTTGTATAATACAAGACAATTTTGAAGTTTTGCAATAATTAATTTTTTATTTTATTTTTCTTATAGGTCTATTCTTATGGGGATTCGTTCTAAAATAAAATTTATCTTTCCAATCCATTCTATGTGTTGTTTATTTGCCCTTTTATATTTAGAAGAAAGGTGATGCGCTTCTCAGCTCTAAAAAAGTTGACATTTTGTAAAAAAAAAAAAAAAAATATGTATATCAAATAAATTGATAACTACTGCCTAGAGTACAGGGCAGTTTCTCACCGTCGACCACCAGAATTAATAAGTTAATAAATTTGTAAAATATTTACTCATTTTAATGTCTTTTATACAAAAATTAACCTTGGAAAATAACTATAACTCACTGAGCCTATAGGCATAGTTTCGTACCCAACAACAGCCTAAGTAGACATTAAGTGAGATAAACACATACTATTAACTTTTTCCAATGACTTATTTCATAACCTTTAGTTTAATCTTAGTGTTGTTAGTTAATATACCTATCCCTAGGTTTTATAAAAAAAAAAATTGAAACTTCTTAAGAATTATGAAATATTTTAATAATGTAATAATTCCACACAGCCAGCTAAAACTTATTAATAAATATTTAAAAAAGCACTTTGAATTTTTTTGCTTTATTCCTCTAATTATATTTTGAAATAAATACATAACACAAAATACTTTCAGCCTTCTACGTCTTTATATTCGTGTATTTAGTATTTTTTAAATTGAATTTGGAAGTGAGAAAAATATCATCTGCTAAAAACATAATCAACTCGAAACTTTACGTCGCTTAGTTATCTTTTCATCACGATTATGAAACAAAGAATTATCCAAAAACAATAAAATAATAGTAATAGAAATATAAAATATACTTTTATATTAATTAATAATATTAATAATATTAATAATTAATAATATTAATAAATATTAACGGAACACCTCAAGGCTCCCCACTCAGCACGACCCTCTTCCAGATAGCAATAAACGATTTAGCTTCAGTTTCTATCAAACCGGCAAAAGTCATACTATATGCAGATGACATACTGGTATACCTCCGGAGCAAATCGATCAACTTCCTACAGTGGAAGGCACAAGAAGCTCTAGATGAAATAGAAAAATGGTCAAGAGATAGTGGCTTTAAATTATCTTCTAGCAAAACCAGAGCTATCCATATCGGCAGGATGAGAAGATGCTCAATCAATCCGTTATTAAAAGTTAGCAACGCTAACATACCATTCGTCGAATGTCAAAAATATCTAGGTATGCTACTTGACCGACCGCTTAGATGGATATCCCACATAAAAGAACTCAAGGAAGAATGTCTAAAAAGGATCGGATTGCTGAAATCTTTGTCACATACGAACTGGGGAGCGGATCGAAAAAGCCTCTTATTAATATATCATTCATCGATCAGAAGCAAGTTGGACTATGGATCCAACATTTACGGCACTGCCTCTAAAACGGCTCTTAAGATGCTAGATGTTGTACACAACAGCGCCCTACGGATCTGCACTGGAGCATTTCCTACCTCCCCCTCTGAAAGTCTTTACGTTGAAGTCGGAGATCCTCCTCTCGAATTAAGAAGATTGTTCTTAACAATTAAACATGGTTTAAAACTCAAAACCAACCCAAAACATGCCTTGAGTAATTTGTTGTTCAACGGGGAAGGAAGGGAACATAATTTTGTCAAAAAATTCCTGGATAAAATTGAAAATCCAATTTTAAACCTTGGAAATATTCTAGATATACCTGATACAACTTATCCCTAATGGATACATTTCAAACCCCGTATAGATAAGTCATTGGCTACCTCTAAAAAAGGGATAATAATCCCAGCTGAAGCCCAACAATTGTTCCTAGAAGTGCTAGAGAAATATGTGGGATACAGAGTCCTTTATACTGACGCATCCAAACTTGGAAATGACGTGGGTTGTTCTTTTATAACTTACCCAAACTTTAGAAAATTATTCAGACTGCCAGACATATGCTCGATATTTACTGCAGAGTCCTCCGCAATAAATGAAGCTCTTAAACAAATCGAGTCATGTGGCAGTGGGAACTGGGTATTAGTAACAGACTCAATGAGTGCTCTGTTAGCAATAGAGAATACAAGACCGAAAAACGGATTAATAATAGCGATTAGAAACCGTTTGTGGGAATTAAAAGAGAAAGGGAGTGATATAGTTTTCTTACGGACCCCCTCACACTGTGGAATCACGGGGAACGAACAAGCAGATACAGACGCCCGCTCAGCAAGAATTCCCGGAACCAAAGAGGTAACAATATTAAATGCTATTCCTCTTGAAGACTTTGTAAAAAAAATAAAACTTGAAATCAGGGAACACTGGCAGACCAGATGGAATAATCAAGACGCCAAACTAAAAATGATAAAGAGGAATCCAATCAAGTGGACAACCTCAAGCAGATTATCAAGGAGGGAAGAAACCGTCCTCTGCCGAATTAGAATTGGACACTGTGAATTTTCACATGCATATTTGCTAAAAGGGCTCGCACCTCCAACATGCAGAGTATGCGGTGAGGAAATTACCATAAGCCATATCTTAAAAGACTGCAAAGCTTTTAGGAATCAAAGAACAAATACAGCATTAAACGGAACACTGAACGAAATTCTAGGAGATGATGAAAAAAATGTAAAAAAAACTTTGGAATATTTAAGAGCAATCAATTACTACTCGAAAATCTAAACTTCTATATGTTGCCAATGACCCTGCAGGGTAGAGGCAACAAAAAATAAATAAATAAATAAATAATAAATATTAATCTTGGATATCCCTATTAACCATATCCATAGTGAAGTAACCATCCAAAGTGAAGTAGCCGCTAGAAGAATGGGACTGGCAATCAATACAGGAAAAACCAAATATATGGTAACCAGTAAGAAAGAAACAGGAAACAGACATATTGAGGGGGCTGGATACCGCTTTGAGAGAGTACCAAAGTTTAAATATCTGGGCACTGTTATCACGGAGGATAATAATGTTAGGGAAGAAATTAAGGCTAGGATAATAGCTGGCAATAGATGCTATTGGTCCCTAAGGAAAATCTTTCAAAATCGGGAGATATCCAGAACCCTCAAAATAAGAGTGTACCGTACGGTCCTACAGCCAGTGGTAACATATGGGAGCGAGTCCTGGACGCTTACACACAATGATGAAAGGCTGCTAAGCACATGGGAGAGGAAAATCCTCAGAAGAATTTTTGGCCCTACCAAAGAAGGGGATCGCTGGAGGATGAGAACAAATGCGGAGTTAAGAGATTTTTATGGAACTCCAGATCTTGTTTCCACCATCAAGAGTGCCAGGATAAGATGGTTGGGGCACGTACAAAGAATGGAAGGTGGTAGGCTCCCTAAAATGATAATGGAGGGACACCCTGGTGGTAAACGGAGTAGAGGTAGGCCAAGACTGCGTTGGCTGCAGGATCTGGAGGAAGACCTTCGGTCATTGGGTGTTTGTGGATGGAGAAGGGCAGCTGCGGACAGGTTGGAGTGGAAGAGGATTGCTGAGGAGGCCAGGGCCCTGCAAGGACCATAGCGCCGTTAGATTAGATTAGATCCCTATTAACCTATCGTCAAAATTTATAAAAAGGACAAATGTATATTCCCTTATCATTCGCACAGATCGAAATAGAAACATCGATTTCATGAGTAACAGACAATTAAAATTTAAAGTAATGTTTTTCATGTTTCTTCGAACTAAACAACCATATTGAAAAGATGTGCCAAGAGTTTGAAATCAATAAAATTAGTCATTGACTTTATCAAACAAATATAAATTAGTAAAAAATCATTATTAAAAATCATTTTTAAATTATTTCATTTCATGCTCCCAAAGAAAATGCACAAGTGGCCAAAATGGACTATTTTTTAATCCCACTTGTTAGTATTAAGAGAAGTTTCTGGTAGATTCACTGTATTTTTGTTGAGTGTGTGTTCTCTGGTTTAAAGGACGATCATCGTATTTTAAATGATATATTTTGAAAAAAGTGTACCACATAACATGAGTTCTGAAGTGGAATATAGACTTGCTTTTTTGGATATTTTAAACTAATTCTGTATAATTTTAATGGACATCTGAATGATTTGTAATTTGTTTTAAAAAAAAATTAACCAGTCCCTTTTAATATTGTATAAAAATTTCTGATGAAATTCTAATCGTATTAAACCTGGCCCCTACTGGGCAGCCTTCAGCTACTACGACTAGTTGTTTCTACTAACTACTACTCGTATAGTTGTTTCGCGTTGCTAAAGAGTTAGTATTGCAATTAATACATTTTTTAGTTCATTTATTGGTTAATTATGGAATTCTTCTTAAAGGTGTTTTTTTTTTTAAGTGATAATTAGCTACGAATTTCTTTATTAAATATTGGACGAGTATATTAAGAATAATGAGAGTTGATTTCTCATCCGGCCACCACATTTGCTGATTGTCAGCTTTATGCAGACAGGTGCGAATAAAAAAAACAATAAAAGCCAAAAAAAAAAATAATGTACTTATAAAAAGATTTTTTTTCCTTTGCCATTTAAGCCCTATCAGATGCTTTCTATGATGATATGACAAGTTTAATTAAAATGATAAGAGCCGTTTTTGAGATGTAGAACTGGAGTGCCCCATCTGTTGGGATAAAGTGCCCTATGTAGACTCAATGTCGACGGAACCTTTCATATCACAGATGTATGCCTGCCTCAGATACCTAATTTCAGTTTTGTATGACCAATCGTTTCTGAGGTAGTCTATTCACATACACAGACAAAAACACATCAATTTGTGAGACTTGATGATTTGGACTCATGGGACCCGAAAACGTGGATTTTCGTTGAAAACCAGCAGTCTAAATGTTTTTACGACTGCCATACTTTTCCTTACTATACATTTTTATTTTTTCATAACAGTAAAAATATTAAAGAAAATAGGTTAAGCAATTTTTAATCCATTCAAGAAGATAACGAAAGCCGGTTACGAAGAAATAACTTTTTTTAAATTGTGCCCTTGTATGCTCGCAGTGCGGTATGTTTTAACTAAAAGAATTTGGACTAAAACCATTATTTAGTTCAGGTGATTGGTATATGAGTAAAATTTCTTTAAAAAAAAAAAATCGTTCAATGGTTTATCTGGCGTTTCTAATCATTGTTTATGTTTTTTATAATGTAAATTTAAAATCAATATGATTTAACGCTAAGAATTTTATACTCTGATTAAAACAGGACAAAAATAATCATTATTGGTCGAGCAGTAAGTGAAAAAAAAATGAAATTTACAAGGCACTTCCACTTCCGATGCAATATCGGGACATTTCCACCCCCCTTATGTCCTAAATTAACCGTTTTTAAGAAAACGCGAAGAAAACACACTGCAGACTGCCTTCCAGATGGGATATTTATAACTAGACGTAGAAAGAATAATTGTCTATGTCCTTGCCGGCTTTTTAGCGTGTTAATTCCACAACGATCAGTTTAACAAAAAGAGTTTAATATTAAGCGAAATTCGATGTTGATATTATATTTACAATTAACAAATTGTATGTGATGAACAGACCTTATTGATTATATTAAAAGGTTTATGTAAATAAAAAGATTCCCTAGATATATTTTGTTATATATATATATATATATATATATATATATAACAAAATATATCTAGGGAATCTTTTTATTTACATAAACCTTTTAATATATATATATATATATATATATATATATATATATATATATATATATATGTTCTACTATATTAGGAAGGTGAAGCCAAGGTACCTAATGAAGGAGTACTCGCAAGGAAATACTAGTTAACATGTTTTTGTGATATAAACTAAATATTGATTTAATCTTTTTAACATTCAAATCTTTTTTAATATCAAACACCAGGTATATATTTACTGACTAAATAAAATAATTCAAACTTTTTTACGGATACCGAAGATAATGTTGAAAAGCTAATGAATTTTTCGAAGCTTACTGGATTTTACAACAGAATTTAAAAAAAAAAAAAAAAAAAATGCGAATGACCCCTTCGGGTAGAGGCATATCAAACCAAATAAATAAATACTTTTTATTTTTATATTATCTAAGCCTGTTGAATAAATGGGTGTGATTTAAATAACAGCGTTATACAATTAATAGCCAACCACATTGTTTTTATTATTTACGCTTGTTTAAATGAGTGAATGCGACGAATTAGAGCTCTATGCAGTTAGATGATATCACATTCAAACAAGTTCTTATGTTTAAAAAAAATGGCGAAGAGTCTACTAAGTGGTATAAGGGTGAAAACACAAAATATAACATTAATCGATGATGCTGTATTTCAACAAAACAAATAAGAGGTGCTTTTCGAGAAAAAAAAATTGTGCATAGAGGTTTTACTGGTATATTTATATAAATATAAAGCTGTGAAATTTTTTTTAAATTATACCTATAAATATTTTTGAGCAATCAATGATTTCCTTCCTTACTCACCAGTAGGTGACCCTGTGAATTCCAGGAGGTTGCCAAGAAGAGGAATACCCGGAGGCCCTGGGATCTTGGCCGCCAGCTGGAGAACCCTCCTGTTGGCTACCCTCCAGTAGAGGTAGTACAGCAGGGGTACCACCGCGGCGAAGAACGCCACTGCTTGCAGATCCGCTGTCCACTCGGACATAGCTAACCACCCTCCGATCAGAGGCTTCCTAGTGTCCAGTGCTCCTATACACTACTTGCTAAGTGTCCAGCCAGCTTCTCTAGACCTCGCCCCCCTACCTGCCTACCATCGCCCTTCTCCAAGCCAAGTCAAGTATAGCATATAATCTGCTTGTATATAAATACCCGAGGCGTAAGTACAGCGAAATTAGCGAGGAACTGGATAATGAAAAAAAAATACAACAGGTTTTTTAAAAAAAAATTTAATTTTTATTTTCTCCTTGTTTTAATATTATAACTAAAACCTATGTTATTATTCTATAATAATTATGTTTGTCTGTGTACCATCTTAATAACGAATCTATCATCACCCTCTTTTGAGTCTCTCAGCATCGTTTTGGAATTTTCTGGTTTTGAGGGCAGAATTTTGTATTTCCTCAGTATGGTTGACAGTAGAAATTTAAGGCTAAGCATGGAATATTTCGTTCCTATAACATTATGAACAACTTTTAAATAACAAATGTTGATCCCTAGGTTTTATAATTTATTTTTAAGCTGTTGATCCACAAAAATACATATATGATAAGAATGTACCTATACAACTCCTGGGTCCTGCTGAGAAGGGAATAAAAGAATAATAGTGCCTTGAAACACACTTCTCAAGCAAGAAGTTGTCAGGATCGAAAACGTCTGGGCTGGAGTACAACTCCTCGTTCGTGTGGACCTTCTTCACGTCTATTACCACCGTGCTGTCTGCTGGAATCTTTAGGGACGTGGATGCTGTGAAAAAAATAAATAAATAATCGCTTCAATAATATGCACAATCAGCATTTTTTATATAATAGACGTGGTTTGGTACTGTTTTCCAATGCCGGTATAACAGAAAGAAATTACTGCCCAGGAGCGGACTTGAAAATAAGAACACACTTTTTTTTTCGGAGTAAATACGGCTTTATGGAAATGGTGCATGAGGGCTGGGGATTTATTCCGAACTGTTAAAAGAGCTCCTTGAAAAGAAATAAATTAGAGAAATTTGTGAGGAAACCTTAACTATTGCCCCACTCTACAGGCCGCAGTTCAGCATGAAAGATTAGATGATCCTGGCCTTGACTCAGTGTCAGGTATACTAAATTTGTGCATGGTGAATTGCACGCTGGGAATACTTTAATATACCTATCCAAAAATAAAACTTTGGTGAAATAGAGTTTAAAGAATGTTAGTGGCTCGTAGGACTATTTCAATGGCATTAATTTCCTTTTCATTCGTATCTTTATTCTAATGATGCCTTTAAATCTATTTCTCAAATTTGTGCTTCAGCTACAGCCCTTCGAGCTTTACTCAATAGTAAAAATAATTCCGAAGCGCATGTTTTTCGGACTTATACTACCTTTCTTCCTAGCTTGCGATATGATCATGATAGTAGTAATATAAAATTATTTTTAATAATTTACAATATTACCAAGCCTAAGTTCCTGTTGTAGCGTCCTGGCTATAAATGGAACTGGTGGATGCATCCTGAGGGTTTCCATGAGGCATCTCTCAAGGTAATTCATTTTGAGGGTGTCTTCCAATGTCACTGCCCGGTCTGAATGACCGAAGATTTCAATCAGTTCTGCAGCACATTTTTCCTAAAAGGCCAGAATTGAATTAATCGGACAATTTAGGTTTACAAAAAATGTTAAAAAAAAAAAAAAAAAAAAAAAAAAAAAAAAATCCGACCCCTTGAATATAATATAAAGTGAAGATGAAGTTATTTCAGAGGGTTTCGGGCCTGATAGAGAAGGATTTTGTGTAAGCTTTGAAAAAATAAATTAAAAAAATGGTAAACTATCATTGAGAATATTGATGTAGAATGGCCTGGAATTTGAATTGCATCATTCCTGGTAGAATTTCAAATCCGCTACAGGGATATCCAATTATATGCCTAATACTCAGTTTTCCCGATGAAAATTTCAGTGAAATATTTCATACATTCGCAAAATAAAACAATACTTCACAAGGGCCAAAAAATGACATGAAATACGCTAAAATCTGTAAGAGTTGTTTTCTTAGTATTGCTTCGTATTTACAAAAAAAAAAAAAAAATAACCATCGCATAAATCAAATTTGAAAAGTTGTAGGTATATAGAATGCTGCTATCGTAACGGCGATATTTTGGGATAGATAAATGTATGCTAACATTAATTTTGGGGGAAAAATGAATTTATTTCTTAGTAGACAAATTTTTATATCAGTCTCATTACTTACTTTATTACTCATAACTTCTGCGGTATTTTTTTTTTTTTTTTTTTTTTTTTTTTGCATTAAGACTTGCCATTGCAAATCCTACAATTAGGTTGATAATATAACAATTAGTCATAAGTGAACTTGTGAATAATTTTTCTGTCTTGATCGGTTTCTTCCCATTGAATTCCGTCCATTCCAAGTTGTTTCAGTTTTCTTGAATACCCACCATGTCTGGCAACCCTTCTCTTTTTGAGATATAGTTAAGTTCCTTCATTCATCTATTTATTAGAACTAAATTGGAGATTAGCTAAAGTATGCTTACCTGAATGTCAGGTCGATCTGCCATCACACGAAGAAAATGGCTGCCTGTTAATGTCATTGTATCGAACCCCTAAAAAAAAAAAATCTTATGTTTTAATAGCATAACTATATCTTAATTTATTTTTAGTTTGAATGAACCAGAGTATTATAATCTTATCCTTGTAAGAGGATGCTTTATGGAAACTGTATAACATTTCGGCTAATATAGAAACCGGTATTATTTTTTAAATAATAGTATTACCTTAACCTTATGATAAAACTCTATAATTGTGGAATTATCTATCTTTAATTATCTTAGAGACATTTAAACTGTTTGAATTATATTTTTATTGTTTATATTTATGACAAAATTCATCAATATATTTTTTTACAGAGTTAAATTAGTTCTACAAATATCATATATATACTTAGTTCTAATAAAAAAATAACTTTTATTTTAATTTTATTTTATTGCTAATTAATCATTATTTAAAAAATAACATGTACCACGACAACCCACGAAGGTTCTTCAGTTCTAATATAGTTCTACAAATCATATTGATTACATATAACATCGATATATAAAGGTACAACGTATATTTACCTCTAGCATCATGGTATCAACTTGGTTTTGTATTTCGGAATCCATCAAAGAAATTCCATCATGGCTGATTTCCAGCAGAAGCTCCAACAATGATGGGCTTCTGTTAGATTCTGAAACGATACATAATCGGTGAAAAATACTTTAATCACTAATTCGTTGCTATTAAATTGGCATATTACAAGTTTAAGTACGGAATATAAAATTATAAAGTACGAATAATAAAAAAATAAAGTTTTAAATTCCCCTATATTTTAAATAAAATGATTCAAGGCACTATAATCATTCAGACTTACATCCTTACTGTCTTAGTTTTCGCTAAAGTGGCATCACGAATTTTTTTTTTTTTTAATAATATTTTATAATTTTCCAAAATAAACCGTAATTGCTCAAATTAAGATAACCAATAATCAATAACATAAATTATTATTTAATATTTGAATTTATTGAAATGTTATTTTTGTGGAAAAATTACCTCAATTTGGTCGATTTATTTTAACAGAGAAAAAAATGGTTCGTTGCGGTCGTCTAAAATTCGACTTCCTAATACAAGATCAACTATCGATTGTCCAATACAATTTGTTTGAACCTTTGACATGGTACAGCTCGGTTGCAACTGACAAGATGAGGGCGCGGGTCTTGATGAAAACTTTATTGTAGGTTCCTAGTCTTTTTGAGTAACGTATTTGAAAGGAAAAGTATTTTTCCGTTCGTGCCATAGAGATCTTGTAACCGAGAAAAAATAAATAATAAAACATTAAACTAATTTATTTCATATCTGGGGTTTAACAAATGACATCGATATGATTCTCGCACCATTTTGTATTCACCGTTAGTGTAAATTTAGGGAAATATACAGTTGATCCTTGGATTCAGTTTTTATTGGCCAATAAAATTGTAAAAAAAAAAAAAAAAAAAAAAAAAAAAAATTAGATATTCAAGCGAACTACCCTTATAGATTTTTTTATCTAAAAAATAATGTCAGATTCGAATTAAGCACCCTCAAGAACATTGAAAAACGTTTATTCAATAAACACAAAGAGAACGAAATTGTTTAATTATTTTTGGCAACCTTTCTTTAAAATACCATTCTACAGGATAGGATATTTTGCTTAAAGATCTATTTTTTTTTTGTGCAATATCATTGACCTAAAACAGATTGTGGAATGGCTGTATTTTACCTTACTTCAGAAATTTAAAAAAAATAGTACGAGAATCTTGTCAGTATTATTTTTTAAACTCGAGATATACAATAAAGCAGTTTAATGTCACTTTATTATCTTTATCTAGGTTTCTTGAACCCATTGGCGTGAACGGCAAAATTACATATCTAAAATTTTTTTACCAAGAACTTCCAAAATCATTTTCATCGAGATCCGTGAGAGAATGAACTTTCCTTTTCTTGCCAGAGCAACTTCCACAGTTATTATAGTCATTAGGGAGCGCAACTAATGTACAGCTGATAGAGATATGTTGCATTGTTCGTTGTTGCATCTGGATAAATCTGATTAGACTTATCTCAGAGAATTACGTGATCTATCTTGTCTGAAAGCGAAGAAAAGTTCTGTGTGGATGTTAAACAGCAATGGGCGTTCTGCATGCTCCTGCAACATTTCGACAATTGAACAATGACTATTGAACTAGACGAAGCATGGGCATAGGATCCTACACTGATGGCTGACTAATATTTCGAATGGAGGATAAAGCAGATTGTTGGATAACAACTTTTCCCTTCATTTCTTTCATTGCAGAACCCTCCTAATCGAAGATTCCATTTTATGAAATATATTTTCCTTCACTCTCCTTGAAGGTCTTCTAGATCCCTTCCTTCATTATATACAATTAAGTACCTAGTTTTTATACAAATTGATTTTTCTAATTACTTTCTTGTGGAGTATGTCGAGGTTATCGACGTTGATAAAAAAAAAAACTTCTTCCTCGTGTCTAGGTTGTTATTCTACTTAAGCCATGCGCATGTGTAATTAATCATATGAAACGTTTAGTTCCCCAAACAGCTCAATCCATATTTTTCCAAAATATTTTTTTTCAACAAGTTCGTGATCCACTCCGTCAACCTGCAAATTGTGTGTAATTATTAAGCGAATTATTTTAGCATTTCAGTTTGTGAATTTGTCAAATAATATTAAAATTTAATGTATTATTGTAAGCTTGTGGCATGCTAATTAGGTAAATAGCTAATTAGAGAAACTAATTAGCATGCCACATGCTTGCAATAAGACATTAAATTTTACAATTACTAACTGACAAATTCACAAACTGAAATGCTAAAAGAATTTGCTTAATATTTACACACAAAAAAGGTGATGTCCACCACTATGTAAAAATAAAAATAAATCAATTTTGAGACTGTAACTGGATGTAGTCACATTTTAATAATTTTAGGAAAAGCAAAGAGTCTATCAAGATAATATGAGAAATGTTTTTTCTTTTGATGTGTACGTATATGGCTCTCTCTTTGATTCTTCTTGAAGCCCCTCAAGTAATCAAGCACCTTTATTGAAAAATATGCAATACTGCAATGAAAGCGAGCAACAAAATGATATATAATATGTGTATCACAAGACACAACATTCCTACTACACTACACTAACTACACAACCTTCCCGGGAAGTCACTTTACAGTAGGAATAGAATTAGTTCGAATCGAACTAATGCCAAAGAAATTGAGACAGATTTTTTCCCCGTCTTTTAAAAAATGGTCTATTCATGGAAAAATTCTTTCAGAACAACAAGAATAAAAGAAGTGATCCTGATTAATTTTGACGAAACTTTTGCTTTCATGGGCATATTGGGCACAAGAGTTTATGAGCTTGTCTGTTCACCACAGACCATTTTGCCGGATTTGATTATTTTGTCTCATGGGACCCCAAAACGTGTATTACTTTTGGAAAGAGGGCGTCAAAATTTTTCAAGATCGCAATAATATTTCCCTGTATATTTCATCTATGGGTAAGTGCACTTGTAAGGAAACCACAAAACTCCCGAATCTGCAGATAACTTGAAAAAATAGCGTGTATAATAAATAAATGATAAAGCATAATTAAATATTTAATCATTTTTTTATATTCATTAGACTGCTCGTTGAATACCCGTTGAATGAATGAATCATTAAGGAATAAAGTACACCCTTTTAATAATATTGCTGTATTTTTTTTTTTTGTTTCATAGAATTATATAATTTGTTTCAATTACGTTGTACTTAATACTTCACTTATGATATTTAATCAGTGACTCTGGTACTACTAGATCTGCTCCGAGAAATCAAGAGAAGAATTGGAAATTGTAACATAAAAATTACCTTTAACACAGCCCGTATTATCTATGTCTTCAATATTACCATTTTGGTCTTCAAAATTACAACAATTTTTAGGCCATCCGTATCCATATTTTATTACAGCTTCTTTTTTCTTTTTTATAGCCTGCAATCAGGTTTCCAAACTCAATTTCTTAGCATTTGATATGATCATTTGTAATCAAGGAAAAGCATTCCATCTCTATTTTAAAACAATAAAAGTAAGTAATGTGTACTTAGCAAATTGTTACCTGCCTTGTAAAACGGTCAACAACCCTCAAAAGATCCTTTTGGAGCTTGGCGTGTTTAGTTATGTTAAAAATTATATCAGGATGAAGCCAGACTTTATTCTGTCTGTATTGAATGATCTCTTTTAACCTGAATAAAGAAAGAAAGAGAAAATATATATATATATATATATATATATATATATATATATATATATATATATAGTTGAATTCGGTAACATTCAGAAATAAGATATGACTTGGTTTGACTTACTTTTGAATGGCTTGAAAATATTTCTTATTTTCTTCCCCATTACTATTCTCACCAAGTATTGATACTGCAATAAATTGTTATTGATTATTTTTGATCACAGTTTCATCTAGATATTCTATTCTATTGCATTCCAATAATATGGTAGGTACATAAATAATAAATGAACACATGAATCCAAAAATTATGATAATCTTAAACGTAACAGCATGTATAATATATGCAGCTATACTGATTTACTAAGCCTCTAAAATTTGTTGGCATATATTTGTAAAGAATACTGTAAAAATACATCTTAAATTTATTTTAATATACTCAGATCTCTGTCAAGTTACCCTCTTTTTCTTAAATATTTGGAACAAACGAAGGCATTTAACAATTAGGCATCGAAACCACGACATAAATAACTAAGTAAAATGTCGGTCTTAATACTCGTACTTACCAGAAAGAAGTTCCTTCACGGCATCACTCATGATATAGTGACACTCGACATCTTTACCGACATTTTTTAACAGAGTATTTTCCAAAATCCTGGCAGTATGTCGTAAAGTTGGTTCAAAGGATTGCGTCCACTGGAAAACTGGTACCATCAATTGCCTATAAGCTTTCCATTGACAACCTTCAAAAAATATTTCAGATCAAAAAATCCTTTACAGAAAATTCCGATCATAATAAAAATACGCAAATATAATAATTGATCTCTGATGTAGTGCTACTTCTAACAATTATTTGCATCTAGTATGTATTGAATTATTTTTTAATATATATGAATTTTCAATCATTAGAATTTGTTTCTATGTAAATTGAAAATTTATTTCCACCTCACATATATATTCTTTACTAAAATATAAAATAGTCAGTTTATTTGAAGCTAAGCTCACCTGAAACTATATTGATTCCGTCACCTAACCAAGGTTGAAATAACTTACTTTCGAAGGGCTTACTCAGGTGTGTTCGACTACTGAGGACAAGCTGAAATATATTTCAAAAAATGTTAAAATCTGAATAAATTAAGAGGTATTATCTATTGCCTATTATTTATTAAATGCCATGTCCTAACCTCAATATCAGCTGGATTTTTAAGGAAGACGAACAAGCGTGGTCCTAACCACAGTTTGCATACATCACAGTCGCTCATCGTATTCCATACATCAGTAAAAGCTTCTGAAAAATTGAGTTTAAATATGAAATTACTAACTAGGGTGTCTGGCTTCGCTCCGGTAGTTCTGTGAAAGTTTTAATAACAGAAAAACTTTAAAATTAAAGGAAATATGAAACAAAATCAGCATCTTCTTGAAACCTCGGGCTTAACTTGGTATTAATAGTAAGATCGAGATCTGCAGAGTCCCCCCAAATAAGGAACCCTATTTACTTTATGGGGGATTGAAAATGGTAAATGAAAAATTGGCTGCAATTTTGTCGAGATTTGTCGTTTTTTGTCAAAATTTTTCGACCAATACAAAAATCTGATGAAGGCACAATTTTTTACCATATTTCTTTTTATCCTGAACTATGGGGGTGATAATATCTTATTGAAAAAATGCTGAAATTGGAGTTAGTCATTTTGTCAACTGGAAGATTCATATACATTGTAATCAAACCAACTTCTTTTTCATTACTATACTAAGAACACTTAAAACTTTTTGTTTCGATTTATATTCAGTCAAGTAACCTCTTTTTTTTATTCAGTCAGGTTATCCCTTTTTTTTTATGTTTGTTTTTATTCGCTCTCTGTGCTACTAAGAAATTTTCACTCATATTGCATTACATATACTTATATATTATATATTGATTAAACGTAATGTGTTGATAAATTAGCCTTGTGATGCTAAAATTACTTTTTTAAGGAATCCAGTTGATGTTCTAATTCATTGATTTTCAGTTGATTTTTTATTTCATTGATTTTCTAATTCATTGATTGAATGATTTTCAGAGATGTAAAATAATAATTTTATTTTAAAACGCAAAGGAGAAACTAATTACATAAGCTTAATTTTGAGTAATTTAAAAATAACAGCTAAAGAAATATATAACCATTACGAACTGATGAATGAAGAATAAATATTGAGTGAAACGCACCCTAGCTCTTCCTGGTAGTCTGCAGCTCGAACTAAATTTTACATTTTATGATGTCATTTATTTATAATCTTTGGTTGAATAATTAAGTTATTATTTTTAAATGATTTATCTTCTAATAAAATAGTTTATAAATGTTTCATTCATTAACCCGAACAGGTAGGCTGATTACATTGTGCGAGAGGCCTGAACGGAATTTTAGGCCTTTTCTCTTCAATTTTATATGCTAAAGATAAAAACTGAAACCTTCTTCATCGTTAGGGGCCATAGAGCTATATGAAGACATAACATTCTAGGTCGTACGATGAGTCATTTTTGAGCCTGTTCGGCACGCACATTGTACACTTTGTTTTAAAACATATATATTGATTAGGATTTTAAAGATTAATTGATCTAGTAGCGTAAAAACTACTAATTCTAATACACAAATAATTAAACGTTATAGCACTATTTGACAAAGCCTAGCAACATTTATTCGTAAGTAATGTGTATCAGATCAGAAGTACACGCATATTTATCTGAATATGAAGATGTAATTGATAGGAAGAGCAATAAATCATTTATTTTAGTGTTTTAAATAGCTTTGTATCATAAGTTGTTAAAAAAATTATATAATCATTTACTCTTAGCATATAGTGATTTAGTTTCACCAGTTTATGATGATCCATGAACAAACTTGAACATTTTTCATACGGACTATTATTTATTTGTCTCATTTATTTATCCTTAATAAACCAACGAGGAGTCTGGATTTGGATAATTGTTGAGTCATTTGTTGTATGCCTCAGCGTAAAGAAAAATGAGGAATTCTAGAATTTATGGATTTACGGTTTTTGAGATATAAATTTTTAAAGTAATAAACAATAAAATAGAATAAAACTTTCTTTTGATATAACCATATTCGAAAACATAACAATTACATTTTAGCATAAGGTGACTATAGGTGTAATATATTTCAAAGTGGAGAACCAATGAGTCCACAAGATAAAAATGCTGACATATGAACTTTACAGTTGACACAATTATTTTTTTTTTTTTTTTTTTTATTTAAGGTTTATTGGCTTTAATGTTACACATGTAGCCATTGAGTCTGACCCATTTCGTGTTAATATGGTTAGTTTTAAATCGAAAACAAAAATTATTGGTTTAATTACAATCTTAGCTATAAGTCTATATCACAATTTAATATTTCACTTACTAATCTACAACGCAAGTATTTAAAGATAAATTATAATCAAAATTAAAAACTTGTATCATATACAAATAAAATTAAAACCTGATATCATAAATTATAAACAAAATTAAAAACTGGTATTAAATTTTAAAAAAAGAAAAGAAAACTGGTATCATAAATAAAAAACTTGCACCAAATTCATAAACAAATTAAAAACTGGTATCATATTGATTGATCATTGAATATTGCAAATAGAAAAAAAAGTATATTTTATCCACGGATTATCCACGGTACCTAAGTATACTTTGGATAGATAAATCTTATGAGCTATGGTTTTTTTTTTGTTAATTTTTTTTATTGAGTAATAAAATTATTATTAGTCTCTAAATAATAATTTTTCAACATTATTCTAACCTAAATAAAATCAAGCCAGGATTCTGCTATACCTACAGCTAGATTATTATTTGAAATATTAACATGATCAGGGTTTACGTTTAGCAGATTTGAATTGTCCCCTATATAACAAAATATTATATTAGCTGTTAATGTGTTAGTAAAATTTTCTATACCAGTTTGAATATCTAGTTGACCTGTAGAATCCGAGGGTTCAAGAGTAATGGGTCAAGAGGCCTCCATCTGAGTCGGTTCTGAAGAGGAGTTCGTCAATGAATTCGACCTGGGGCAGTACCGAAAATCTTGCGATTTCTCAGTTATTTTTCTTTTTTTTTTTTTTCTTCTGTGTTACGTTTTCTACCGCACCATCATTTCCGAGGGAAGTATTAGCGATTTCTTCTGCTTCTTCTAAACTATAATGAATTCCTCTGAATTTAAAGAACCCTTTTTTATAGGTAGCATTTTTATCAATTACCTTTAATTTAGTTATACAGTTATAAATTCGCTTCCCTTCTTCTCTTTCTTCTTTAGTCCTATCATGACTGACTCTTAGGCCCCTCTGCTGAAGAACCTCTCTTTTAGTCATAATATATTTCTTAGCGATATAACTGTTGAGGGAGATTAGTACAGGTTTGTTGACACAATTACTAACGCCAAGATCAACATTTTCAACTGGAAAGCACTTTTAATAATATTCTTTTTTGGAAACTTCTCGTCTTTATATTTTACTAGTTGTATATCCCAGTTTCACCCGGGAATTTCATTTTTCTAATGAAACGGTCGATTTCGTAAAGAAACAATGTAAAGCGAGATCATAACGATTTTTATAACAATAAAGAATATACCCTCAGATCGGCTGAAGTTATGCAATTTTAATATGGACAGGTATTGGCACCTGGTATGAAAGAACCACTAAGCGAAATTTGGAGAATTTAGGACAAACGCTATGGATTTCTATAAAGAACAAACAGAATTTCATCTTTATTTATATAGATTAAACTCTTATAGCTTTATATTTCCGCCATAGTTTTACATTTTAAATGAAAAAGTACGGATTTCTTAAAGATAAATATTACTAAAAGTGCTTTCTGAAAAATGTTGGAAATGAAGTTAGTCATTCTGAAAGGCTCATAAAACAGATGCATTTTTTAAATACTGTTTAGGCTTGATTTTAAAAAACGTTTAAGCTAGAAATCTGAAACAGGTGTCATCGTTTTCAGTTTTCTAGGATCTTCCTTTTGATGTGCTTCAAGATCATATTCTAATAATATAATAGCTTAAAAAAAAAAAAAAAAAAAAGGAAACCCTTTTTTCTTCAATTATTAAAAGTCACCATTTCGCTTATCTTTTAAAAAATATATGTTTTTCTAGTATAAAGAGTGAATATGTGCTAAAATTCCAAATGGAGTAACGGAGGGTTCACAAAAAAAAAAAATTCACAAAATGTTGAAAATGATGACACGTGTTCCAACTTTCTAGCTCAAATAGTTTTTTAGATATATCTATTTCAAAAACGCACCATTTTTGCTTTTTTATTTTTTATATTGCTTTGAAAATTTGTATATTTAAAATAACATACGTCAAAATAATCCAAGATTACTAAATTAACTTAGCATTGATGAATGCAACAAAGTACCCAAAAACGGTAAAAGTCCAAGCAATATTTATGATCTCTATTGAACCTGTAGGTTAAATATTGTTTTTAAACTATCCGTTGCTTTTTAAGCCCCATACTTTATAAACGGCAGGAGTAGTTGATCAAAGCCGAAGTTGCGAAGTATGCCAAGTAGCGTTCAGAATGAGCAGAGTAGCTTCAACAATTGGCCCATTCCTGCGGTTGCTCACTGCTCACCGCTGGCCGTAGCCGAGTGAAATCTTATCGATATTCGAGTTCGTTGCCCCAGTGTGATTGAGCGATTGAGCAACGATATAATGTTCATAGATTGCATCAGTTGCAACCGTGGGCGATGGTGCATTCCCCCCTCAAGCACTGTATTCGGTTCTGTGTTCATGTAGCACAGGAATGAGTGCGCTAAAGATAAAAAATAATTAACTCTAAAAATACATACCCCCATATCAATTTACCTCATAAAAAATATTATAATTTTTAATTTGTTAAAGCCAATTAATATATTATGTAGTAGGCAAATGGCAGCCGTTTACAATATAAGGTATTAAGATCGCATGGTATTCAGAAAGGGATTACCTTGGGTTCCCTTCAAGAAGTTGAAGACGTGCCCTATGAGGGGTAGCCCGGGAGGTCCTGGTATCTTCTTGCCTAAATGGAAACAGCGCCTCTTTGACAGGAAGTAATGTAGAATGATTGAACTGCTCACCAAGATGGCCAATACGAACAACCAGCCTATCAAGCCTTCTTCGAGCAGTTCTTCTAACATTTTTGCCAATTGAATATCCTGAAACCAAAAAGGAAACAAAATTATTGTCGCATCACTTAGCACAATCAAAAGAAAAAACTCTTTTACACCTTCCAATAAAATTATTTGATCGGAACCGTTTCCCATTATCTGAAAACTCCTAAAAAAATCCAGAGCTCCATTCTGCATTGTAATCTGATGTGTATTAATTATTTATTTCTGAGGTTTGAAGAAACATTTTCCAAATAGGAATGAGGTATCAAATGTAAATGAATTTCACTGAGGAGTGATGAATCGAACATAAAATTATTTTTTTAAATAATTCGAAAAAACTTAAAAGTTTGTTAAAACTTTCCTTGTTTTTCTTATGCTGGAATCAGCATAAGAAAAACAATGTCAGCGATAATAAAATCGACTTTTGATCTATACGATAAACTATTTGTACAATGTTATGTTTTTTTTCTTATATGGTGTAATTGTGACCAACTCTATTTGTATTGGGTTTTCCCCAAAAACAAATTACAATAAAAAAAAAATAAATAAATAAAACTATTTATACAAGCAACTTAGTTTTTAAAAACAGCAAATGGGGGAATAATTTTTAAAGTTTTGAAACTTTGTGAAAATACTCATAAGGATGTAATAGTAAAAAACATAATCCTTCTCACCCCTAGGGAGGGGGAGCGCGTTTTCTACTTCCTCCCCCTAAATTACTTTTTTTCACTTTTTAGACAAAACGGTTTATATTTTGAACAAATCTAACATATAAAAATATTCCATAGTAAAATTCTGCTCATAAATGAGCCATGCATGTTTTACCCTGCCAACTGCATTATCTCGAGAATTGTTTGCCTCACAACCAGTCTTGAGATAATGCAATTGGAAGAAAATAAAATTTCTATACCATTTTCTCGATTTTACTGTATACTTTCGTATGTTAAATCAGTATTTATGTATAAAAGGTAGTTGTGGGGAAACAGGATAAAAAAATTGGTGCGTTGCGCGCCTCACAAAACTTTCACTTACCACCATACTTTCGATGATTAAAAATACGAATAGACATTATTTTTTGAAAATTGCTGCCGGAAATCGGAAAAAAATCTTTTTTTCTCACACACACTCATACAGACGACGTTTTCTCATGACTTGATTACTTGGACTCAGAGGATTCTAAAACGTGGATATCTTTCGAAAGCCGTCATTTTATTTTAACTTGATTATCTCTAGAACTGGTTGTCTCGCTTAAAACATGCTTAGGATCATTTTTGATCAGAACATTAGAATGGATATTTTTTATACATCAGATATATTCATAATATTACCGTTTTGTCTAAAAAGTGAAGAAAAAAAAAAAAGTAAATTGAAATTTAGTGATTTAGGGGACGGATACAGAGAACGGGAACTTTTGTTTCTAAATTCTTCTCACCTACAAGAATCTTCCCAAAGTCAAAATTTTATATATAAGCAACGAATACGCTCGACTAAAACTATGGCTGGGAATATTTTAAAGCTCGCATAATTGTAACTTAATTGCTGTAAGTGGCTGGTTGCGGAGTATAGATATCACATCAGATATGTGAAACATAGATTGGTAAGCTTTTCATCCGATGGGAAATCCTGCACTATTGAATAAGAACCACTGGTGTCCTGCTGTATATTGAACCCTTATATATTAAACCCTTACCTTATTTGTGCAGCGGTACGTCCCAAGTAATCCGATCCAAGAACTGCTGCTCACAGTGCATCAAGGGTTAATGGTTGGGAGGTGTCAAACCACTTCCACAGCGGAAGTCGTCAAGGGCAGGATGAAATAGCTTCATTATTTATACTCTATTTTATTTAAATCAATTAGGAATATTCAATTAGATACCGAGACAATAGTTGTAATTGCCCTGAATGCGTTGGATGTTTCATGTAAATATACCGCAGGCTAGAAAAAACATTTAAAAATTTATAAAGTAATTGAGTTTTTAATACTTTTTTCATTTATTCAAATGTTATAAAGTTCTGAAATACCGAATCATAATCAATTTTGTTCCTTTCGTCATTCAAGTAACAGAACACACACTATTACTATTCCCAATTCAGTAACATAAACATCATTCAAGATTCTCTACAATAATATTTACCTTTCCTTAGATGTTTAAAGTATTTAACCAAAGGTTAAAAAAATACTGTGCGATGCGCGCAACACACAACTTTCACTTACCAACTTACTTAGATTAGAAATTGAAGTGTTTTGTTAAATGCCATTTCTCAAAGCCACATTCATTCATTACTTATTTTTGTTTGTATTTTCTCTCTAAAGTACACTTTTTTTTTTTAATTATTAAATAAAAGTTTTTACTTGCGATAATAAGTACTCCAAGTCGTCTGATTTTATATTTTAGTTACCATGAAACAAATAATTTCCAATAAATGAACAGAACGGCATTAATTATAAACAATGGCCTGTCACTGAAGGCGTAATGCACATGCGTCGGCTCACGAGGCGTGTTTTATGAGTTGACGGAATATTTTTCTTTTTTTCTCCTGTACAGTACAATCTTGATAATCCGACACATATGGGACCAGACAACCGCCGGATTATCAATAAATTCCGGATTATCGGAAGTGAAATAAAAAAGTATTATAACGTAATATTTTTACTATAAGATAATATTTACGTTGTTAAATTTGTACATCTAAAACAAAATACTACCTCTACATATGAAGAATACGTTCATATTTAATAAAAATTACTGGAAAAAATATATAAATACGTATTATGAAAAGTAACCATTAGATAATTCTTTTTTTTTTTTTGCTTTTTTGCCTTAAACGTTTTATCGAAAACGCACTTTTGCAACCTTTTGAGCACTAACCATTTTGTGCAGATATTGAATACGTTGAATGCGTCGTTGTTGGTTACAGTACGGTGAGTTGAAACATCCTGGTCATCCGTGGACAGACTTTGGCTGCGTATTTCGTCGTCAGATATGGATTAAAATTTTTCTTTGTTTGTGCTTTGAAGCCTTTCTTAGATATCCTCATTTGATAGGGTAACGCTGAGTTCATATTTGTTGGAATACTCTTGTAAAAATTTAAACTTGAGGTTACCTTTGTCAGAATCGTCAATCATGTTGTTTAGTATTAGCCATCGGCTACCACGGTCTGACCAACACTAATTAGAATGAAATAAAAAAGGAAATGGAAATGAATGCATGTTAATATATAGAAGAAGAGAATGGTAGTGGACTGTATAAAAGATATTAATTAAACTGCTGGAAACACAAAAGTTATATTTGTACAAATTAAAATTATTAAATACAGGTATTAGAAGCCAGTTGAACGATGATATGGTTGATGTGGATAATTTGCAGTCAAAGTTAAAATAATCTTCTTACTTGTAGGTTGGCGAATATGTACTTGCTAATTTTCGGTAAGAATAGCCATTCTTTATTACCCCTTGCCGCCTGCCCTGCGGCTGCCTGTCTGTTCTACTCTATCATTTTGTAGAGGAAATTAAGTTCATGAAAAACAGAAGTACTTTTCAGTCTAAGTGCACTCACTGAACTCTACAGGTACTCTACAGGTCCTAAGCATGATTTTTGCAGGTGAACTTTTACCTTTAGGGATTTAGTTCCCCAGTTTCTCCAGAGATGGTGCTGGGGGTATCTTGGAAACTGCCAAAAATTCGTTCCATGAACAAAGCCGCCCACCTAAATTAAGCTTGGCTAATTTACTTGAAAACTTAGACTGATGTCCCTATAGTATAACGAATAAATGATGATATACAAATATGAATACGTATCTCGTACATACATACGTACATATGAGGTTCAAAATGCATAACATAATAAGTATCATTTATAAATACAAAATAAACAAAAAATATACTACTGGATCACATGATTGATAGGACATGTATTTTGTCGCCGAAGGCTCCATTCTCTGCAATGGATAATAAAGGGAGATAACTGAATTGTGAAAGATAAATTAAATGAGGAAACTTGTTTAAAAAAAAAACAAAAACAAAAAACGAAACAAAACCAAAAGTGAAAATAAATAAGTGTAATGAGTGATAAATGAAATGTAAATGAAAAGGTTACTTCCACATGCGAATTATTATTCTGACGGCTCTGCCTCGTCAGAGGGGAAAAGGCGGACGAGAGAAGACACCGGCGTATAGAGGTTTCCTGATTTCCAAAAGCTGGTGATGGAGCTGTACCACAAGCAGGTGTAGTTCCAGGTACCGATGTGTTTCCAAAAGTATTGGTTGAACTGCTACCAAAGGCTTGAGTACTTTGGTTTTGGGCAGTGAAGGTATTGTGAGTACCAAAAGATGGGGTGCCTGATGCTTGGCCGAAGATAGAAGAGCTGCCAAATGATGTTCCTGACTGGCTACCAAAGCTAGGTTGAGCCTGATTTCCAAAGGCTGGAGTTGCTGTAACATTATTCCCAAATGTTGGAGCAGAGGAAGGGCCAATTGCTGGTACTGAAGAACTACTACCAAAGGCTGGTGCGCTTCCAAAGGATGGAACACTGTTAGCTCCACTGAAACCTGGAGCTCTCGGACCAGCTGAGGAGGAACCAAAAGGTGATGGATTGGTATCACTCACAGTAGTTCCTTCGGAGTCGCCTCGATTGGCAGAGGTGGGCTCTTCGATTTCCCAAAACTTGTGTAGTAGTACCTGTGGCTCCACCTCTCCTTGAGATTCTAGGAAGAAGGAACAAGTTGTAGAGGATATCGAGAACTGAGCTTCCCTGTTACCACTAGCCCGAACATTGTAGGGTCTAGATAGAGGTCATGTTTTCCTGAATGATAAGGAGCACCAGTAATGATCTGCGGATAGAGGTCTGCACCAATCAACAGATCAACGGGGCCAGAGACACCAAACTGGCTGTCAGCGAGCGGTTGTTGCATCAGCTCATCACTAACATTTGATGGAATATTGCTGCTAGGCAAGAATGTTGTGATTCGATCGACCACTACTGCGGTGATTGAAAACTCCCGATTCCTCTGCAAAGCGACTATTGAGCACGCAGTGGTACCCTTCATTTGTGTTTTCGGGACTGCTGATTCTCCGAGGTCAAAGATATTACCTTTAAATGGGGTGATGACGGCACCAATCTTCTGGGCGAGCGAGGTGGTCGCGAAGGTTTGTTGGCTGCCGGAGTCCAGAATGGCTCTTGCGGAGTGAAGATCCCCACGATGACCCTTGATCAAAACTCTCGCAGTACCGAGAAGTACCTCAGTACTGGATGGAGAGGGTAGAGGAGAGAAACCAAATCCAATAAAGCTGCTTGGTTTGATTTTCAGAGGTGGTCTTTATATCTCCAGTATCTTCGTGAATAATGGAGTGATGTTTGGCTCTGCAGAATCTACATGTGTAACGGGATCTGCACTCCTTGGTGGGGTGACCTGGCTTTAAACAATTACAGCATATTTTCCAGGATCGCACAAGAGCCGCTCTTTCTTCTGAGGTTAGAGACAGGAAAGATGAGCAGCCGTATAATTGGTGCGTTGAGTTGCAATGAGGGCACCTCGGAGTTGATGTTGGACGTTTTCCTGAAGCATTGGATTTCGGATTCTGCTTGGCAGCTGAAGAGCGTTCCTTGGGAAAATTAGAGGTGTGGGAGGCAACTGAGTTATATTTTCGTGACTCTCTGTTAGGGTACCTTGGTCCTCTAAGCGAAGAATGAGTTGCGCTGCTACAGCTTCCCGAGATGCGAGAATCTTGAGCCATCGTTAACGCTGTTTTCCGTTGTCTCACGAAGGTGAATATGTCATTGGGTTTCGGGAGGTCTTTAGTTGACTTGAGGGACAACTCAAATTCCTTCCTGGTTCCAGCATCAAGCGCGCGAAGAGACAAGGTCGCCAAGACGAAGGCACATGGATCTTCTAATCTTAGTGCGTTGATAGCTTCCACGCTGTCAGCAACGCGGCTAAGAAAAGCCTCGTAACGCTGCTGCGCTCACTTCTGTACTTACTGCTGTCATATTCCAGTATTTTATTTATAAGAAGACTGGCAAGAATTCTGGGGTTGTCATATGTTGCTAGGACCTTGTTCCATGCCTGAGCGTAGGATTGCTCCTCTACGGGAAAGCCTGCTAGTAAGGATGCAGCTTCACCTTTTAAGGCTGACAACAAGTAATGAAACTTCTCGATACCTGACAGATTGCGCTGACTGTGAACCATGGAGATAAAGGTATCCTTAAAATGAGTGAAGTGCAGGATATCTCCGCTAAAGGTGGGTATCTGGATTTTTGGGAGAGAAGGCTTGGATGGGCCGCCCAGGGTAGTGTTAAATGACTGACTAAATGTGTCAGCGTGTTGCGACTCTGATGATTTTTGCAGCTTTAAGAGGATGCTATCTGCTTCGATAAGCTCATCGCGGAGCTGATCCCACAATGCTAGCCATTGATCATTGGGAAACTGATGTTCATCATCTAAGTACACCTGGATCTCATCCCGTTGCTCCCATACGGATTTAAACTCAGCCCAACAATCTTTTGCAAAAGATAATTTTGCCTGAAAGCGATATGAGTCATCGCCTTTTATTTCATGCGTCCTGAACTGGGACACAAATAATACGTCTCGCTTGATAGCTATGAGACGGCGCTCGAGGGTCGCTGCCTTGGTGACATAATTGGGCTCCTTAGGAGGCATAATGAATAATTATAACAAAAGATTTTTAAAGAGACTCCGCAAGGCGGCGGTAAGTAGGGGCAACAACGACTGGCCAAGGTCGCTGTGGTACAAGAGCAAGAAAAAGATGGGCACAATAGGAATAATGAAAATAAATAACTGAGAACCTCACCGTAAACAAGATTGAGATAGGCATATTATGAAGACTTCGATGTTTAAATTCAATTATGAAATTAAAATGATGAGAGGATGCCGGTAACCTGATAGAGAGAAGAAGAAAAAGAAAATTAAGTGAATTGTGCAGTGATAATTAATGAGTTATGTGAAGAGGTGACCTCACTGCCAGAGAATCAACTGCTAATTCATCAAACTGAATGCCGGAGGTATTACCTCTTTGGTAATGCCTCGCTGGAAGAATCAGGTTACCCATAGGTCAGGTTGTTATCAGAGTAATGTTTAACCTGTTGAGTTTATTAGAACCAGCCAGTGACTGATTGTTTACCTAATTATTGTTAATATATTAAATAAATTGATTAATGAAGTACTTTTTTTGTAAATAACAATGCCCTGTATAAATTGTATGAATTTATAAGTTAATTATAAATGGTGATTTGATATGGTAATGTGCTTTGGAAACTATCTGTTTTCTATGTCCAAAGGTATTTAATGACAAAGTGAAAAACAAAAAATGCTGGCACTAATTATTAAAGTAAACTAAACTGAAAAGATATTGTAAACTTGAAATTGCTCAATTTGCAAGTGAGTGTTGGTGCAATAATTATTGGAGAATGTAGCCTTTACAATGATAAATAATATCAATTGGTATATTACATAAATTATGATAATAACATGACTATAGAAGTTACATTTAAGATTAAATTATTTGAAAGATAAATTGATTAGTGACTAGAACTATAAAGAAGGTCAATTCATGTAAAATGAATAAATTGGTTAGCTTTATCAATTACTTAAACTATTGAATTAATTAGCTCAGTGAGTTTGTTTAATTATTGCTAATGAAAGTGTTTTAGCCTCTCTTCTTAAGATTTATGCTATTGATATATGCATATATATGTGTATATATGTAATTTTACTCACAATAGAAAATGTAATATAGCAACACTTTCAATGCAGTTATTTTAATGTCTAATGCAGCATTTATTAAATGATTGAATGTGAAAAATTAAAATGGATGTAAAATAATTAATATATTACATTTACACATTTTCTAAATTATTTAAAAATTAATAATATAATGAAATATTCCTCTGAAAGATTTATTAAGAAAAAATGTCACTGATAACAGGCTATTTTTTAAAACCAAAGTTTTATAAGATGATAATAAATTATATTAATGAACTTACTATTCAATGTGATATCTTAATTAAAAGTGCATTTTAGAGACTCCTGGCTAATAAACTTACAACTTATACTCCATTTGAAACCATTTTCATGGCGGTATAGCTAACATTAAATTTCTGATATAAAAAAAAATATTAGTTCTGTTATTCAAATTGGTTTTAGATAGGTTTTAATGAATCAATTGATAAAGAAAAATAGTTGTTACGGCAATTTAATTAGAAAGATTATATGTTTGATTCATCCGGCCCGGAGGACCATTTGTTTAATATTAGCCATCGGCTACCACGGTCTGACCAACACTAATTAGAATGAAATAAAAAAGGAAATGGAAATGAATGCATGTTAATATATAGAAGAAAAGAATGGTAGTGGACTGTATAAAAGATATTAATTAAACTGCTGGAAACATAAAAGTTATATTTGTACAAATTAAAATTATTAAATACAGGTATTAGAAGCCAGTTGAACGATGATATGGTTGATGTGGATAATTTGCAGTCAAAGTTAAAATAATCTTCTTACTTGTAGGTTGGCGAATATGTACTTGCTAATTTTCGGTAAGAATGGCCATTCTTTATTACCCCTTGCCGCCTGCCCTGCGGCTGCCTGTCTGTTCTACTCTATCATTTTGTAGAGGAAATTAAGTTCATGAAAAACAGAAGTACTTTTCAGTCTAAGTGCACTCACTGAACTCTACAGGTACTCTACAGGTCCTAAGCATGATTTTTGCAGGTGAACTTTTACCTTTAGGGATTTAGTTCCCCAGTTTCTCCAGAGATGGTGCTGGGGGCATCTTGGAAACTGCCAAAAATTCGTTCCATGAACACATGTCTTTAGAGTTCAAACAAGAGGTATATTGGCCAGATCTTTTTCCAAGAAAACTGGATGGTATCACTTTTCACTGTGCATTAAATTGAAAACGACGTCTTTATTGTTTGTTTTTTCAAAAAGTGAATGATCCCGACCGGTTGTTTTATTACTTCAGAATGTGGAGATTTTTTGTAATTAATTTTTATTTGCTGGATTACATTTTGATCCATAGGCTGCAAGAGATTTCGTCTTTGGGGGCATCTAAAGGACATGTGATCAAGTTCCTCTCCTCCTGAACGTGTCGGAGTAACCAACCGCCGGATTATCAAAATTCTACTGTATATGTTTACTTGATTTTTTTTCATATTTCATATTTTGCCAGTTTTTATTTTTAAGCGTAACGAGAGACAGATAATTTCTCCATATAAACAATAACAAAGGTACTTTATAGGAAAACAAAAAAGGCGCCTTCCCCATTCAATCCCCCTCAGAACATTTTATTAATAATAAATCTTACCTGATATTAAAGATGATTTGATTTTCATTAAACATGAATTTAATCAAAATCATTAAAGCCGTTTTTGAGAAAATCCCCCAAATAATGTAAACATTGGAAAAAAGTTTTGGAATAAAGTGCCCCCTCCTTTGGATCAATTTTGATGAAATTTTCGCTGTCATATCGTGGGCATATACCTACATCAAATACCCATTTTTATCAAAATCGTTAGAGCCGTTTTTGAGAAATTCGAAAAAAACCTGAAAAGTGACCTTTCACCAATTTTGATGAAATTTTTGCTGTCACATCGCGAGTATATGCATACATACACCTAATACCCAATTTCACGTTCATACGGTTTATAGTTTTTGAGCAAGTCTGTTCACACAAGGACACACACACAGACCATTTTGCGGGAACTGGTTATTTGGACTCAAGGGACCCCAAAACGAGTATTTCCGTTGAAAACCGGAAGTCGAATTTTTTCACGATCGCAATACTTTCCCTTACTATATATTTAGTATATAGGTAAGTGAAAGTAAAAACAAATTAATGATATGGCGTAAGTACTGTATGGTGTGGTCAACTTCTACTCAACATTTCCACCACATTATTATATTTCATTTATTAGTTAATTTTAACAGAGTTAAAATTCAATAAAATATTGAGTTAATTATTCAACTGTTGGAAGTGGTTTTTATTTTATTACTAACCATAAATTCTTGAATATCGTAGTAAAGGAAGAACCTCAGCAAACTATTGTGAAAATGGCCTTAATGTTAAATAACATTAGTTAAGTATCAGTTACGTAAGAACGTGTCATTATTGCAAGTTTAATAATGGTCCTTCAATCCTGAGTAAACGTATACCTTAAGTACACATCTTCAGGCATCGCCCTTGATCCTGCCTGTGTTTCAACTATTGTTCCAAACGTCTTTCCCTCAAATATGAATAACTCATCATGATCAATAAAAATGAGCACCTGATCAGAACTAAGGACGTTTCATAAATTTATCATTATCTCGTTCAAGAAAATTACAACACCGATTTATAACTTCGGTTAAGTTACTAAGAGCTGCCCCCCTCCCCAAATCAAAAATACAAACTGGCAATATCTTTTAATCTTTGATAAGAATAATATACTTTTTTCTTTTATAGATGGATCAATTAGAATAGGAAAGAATCAAAAGTGGAATTTTAAGACCTGGATCACTGTTTGGTAGATAAAAAATTTCAAATCAAAATTCGAAATAAAATTAATTTTTAGACTATTAATTATTATTAATTTATAGACTAGGGCATAGAAAAGTCATTATTACCTTGTTATTGGAAAGGTATTGAGAAAAATAGGGAGTATTTTGATTAATAACGAATATTTTAGATCACTTATTTTATTTTTTATATTTTAAAACCTGAATCCTTTAATTAACTCGCCAAAATTCTCCAAATAGAGCAAAAAGCTCAAAGCAACTTAATGCTGTTCCTCAAACAGAAGAATATATTAAATAAAATATAACTTACTTTTTTAAATTGCAATTGTATTTGTATATTGTATATTTCTTGTATTCGTATTGTATATTTCTTGTGTTCGTATTGTATTTTTATTATACTGGTATTGTATTGTACTTGTATTATGTTTTTGTATTGTATTTGTAAATTGAAATTCTATGGTAATTTTATTGCTAAATTGTAAATATTATTTAAAGGGCGAAAATGACCGAGGTGGTCGAAAATCCCGAAATTATATATAAATAAATAAAATAAAACCTGTAAATATAATCCGGATAATTCGATAATATAATTTTAAACTGAAGTAAAATGATAATTTTTTTTTTAATTACTGTTAATTGTTTGACGATATATTTATTTTTTCTTAATTTAATTAATGAAAGTGTAAGGAGTTTAAAATTAAAAATTATCAGAATAGGTATTAAGCCTATTTTGTTTTAATATGTAGCAGATCGTTTGAGATAATAACGGAAATGTTTCACTCTTTGAACAACAACGAAATTTGAACATTTTTAAGTTTTAAACAGCCCTTTTGATTTATGAATTTCCAGATAAAAATCCCTAGATATTTTAGAACTGGTTTTAAAATTAAAAGATTTTGTAAGGATATACTACTCTCCGCTTTCAGAAAAATTCATAACTGAAAAAAGCCGATTTTCGAGATATGACACGTTGCGGAAAGGAGTGACCAATATTGATTTTCCTATAAATGTAATAATCATAAAATAAAATAGCTCCCAGATTCAAAATTTATGATTTGTTAAAACGGATCAATACTGATCCTCCGTCGAATATTATTCGAGAACCTCGTCTTTAGCTAGCAGCAGTCTGAGAAAACTTCTGAGGAAAAACCGAGTAAGATACAGAATCTCCACTGAGCCCACCGAAGAAGAAAATAAGTTAGTTTTGTTTGGCATGCTAAAGAAGCTACACCACTTATATTAGCAACCCATTCACGAACAATGAACCAGCTAAACAACAATCTCAGCAATTTTATCTCCCTCGCCTAATACGTAATTGAACTAACGAAGGTCTGCTTAAAGCGTGTTTTAGAAATTACGAACAGCAAACCTACATACTTTATGTAAGGAGTGTTTTTATTATGGGCATCGGGTCATGAAAGTATTATTTCATACGATTTTAAGTTACATTCCTAAGTTAATTTAAAAATATATATATATATTTTTTATGTTGATTATTTCGCCTTCTCACCATGTAAACTAAGATATTCTTTAACGTAAATATTTTTTTTTTTTTTTATTCGAACTGTTTAGTTTAAAAAAAAATCTTGTTTTCAATTGATACTTTTATTCGTAAATGTAAGAGCAGTGAAAATAAGCAAAAGTCTTGGATAAATTTAAACTTTTCCCTCGTATTGTACACAGCACCACGTTTTCCCAGTTAAGATTTCCCATATCTTCTTATTTCAGAAGGTCTTTCATCCTCCTCCTTTTTATTGTCTCCCAGTGAGCATGTCAGCAATGACCAGTTTCAAAATTTTTAATGTTTAAATGAGAAGAGTTGGAGGATTGTTGATTTTTTAAGTCAGTACAATGAATTTTCAAAAATTTTTAACGATAGCAAAAAATCTGTCATCTGCTGAAATTCTTAAAATTTTAGATCAACTAGAAAAGAAAATTCATTAAAATCTGTATGGTTATATTTATGCTTTTTGGGGGAACATTATTGCAGAAGACAATTTTTTAATAATGGTTATTCTACAATAATTCAAATAAATTTTAAATATTAGCATTATGTGAAGTTAACAAAATAAACAATTGAATACTATTACGTTATTTAAAACTATAGGATTAAAAATATATGTACGCAATTATTATAAACTATATTTCAGTCCTTTTATTGTCAAACTTCTCAAAACACACTCATAAATTATTTTAAAATATAGACTATTTGAAAAACATACACGAAAACAATATTTTTTTTCACATTTTCTTTTTCGCTTTGCTGAGTAACGGTATTTTACAACGGGTGAATAATAAGTTAGACTTTGATCGCTCTTGGTTCCATAACTAGTGGGAACCCATCCGCCCTCTTGAGGATGATGTCTCCTTGCAGTTTCCAGTCCTTCTCCTTCTTGCCAGGCAGTATCCTGTAGTTCCTCAGGATGGTGGCAAGCATGACTTTAAGTTTCAGTACGGCGTATTTTCGGCCTGCAACCATTTAAAAACTTTTATTCTGTGGTCTAACCCACGGCAAATAGCCCAATCATTGAAGAAAAGGGAACTTGGATACTAACCTACGCAGCTCCTGGGTCCAGCAGAGAAGGGGATGTAGGAGTAGTAGTGCCTGGAGGCGGACTTCTCTGGAAGGAAGTTATCGGGGTCGAAGTAGTTTGGACTAGAATAAATGTCGGGTTTCCGGTGGAGCATGAAGGTGTTCACCACGACCGTGCAGTGGGCTGGGATCGTCAGGTCGCAGGAAGCTGCAATATTAAATCGTAATTATGTATTTAATTGATATCGACGTTTAGATGGATAATCGATATATCCAACAATCACTATATCGTTACCCAATTTGAGCTCTTGTTTAAGCTCCCTGGCTATGATAGGAACTGGGGGGTACATCCTCAAGGTTTCCATCAAGCACCTCTCGATGTATTTCATCTCGAGTGTATCTTGGAATGTGACTGGTCTGTTTGAGTCTCCGAAGATTCGTTGTACTTCTTCAACGCATTTTTCCTTACCCAAAAGTTTAACGTTTAGAATTGGAACATCCAATAAGTATTTTGAGGTTATTTCAGTTTTTAGTTACTCTACCTGGATGTCTGGGCGAGCTGCCATCATGGCGAGGAAGAAACTGCTACCAGCTGCTGTAGTATCATGACCCTAAACCGTGAGATTATTTTGTAAAATAAAAAAAGGATTTAGTTAAGATATATTCGCAATTATTATTGTCAATGGGATTTTTAAATATCTTAGGTGTTACCTCAAACATGATTGTGTCTATTTGATGTTGGATTTCTTCACTGGTAAGTTTACCACCACCTTGAGAAGCATCAATTAAAAGGTCGAGGAAAGCCATCCTCTTTTTCTCTCCTGAAAATAAACCAATACATCATAATTTATGCTGTTAATCGTTTTTTTTATAGAAGATTCAATTTACACGTAATTTATATTTTCGATTCTCCATCTCGCTCCTTTTTTTATGTTTCATACACTTTTTCATATTTTTTTTTTTATCTTCTATCATTATCCCTCTGCAAGATGCTATCAGGGAACGAGATATCCGAATATTCATCAGTAATATATATTTTCATAATATTTTAATACTTGAATATTTATTCATTTCTTATCTAGATTTTTATAATTCCTTATTTACAACAACAACCAGAAGTCGAAATTTTCACGATCTCAATACTTTCCCTTACTTATATTTCTTAGATAGGCAAGTAAAAGTAAACAGAAATCTAATGCTCTCATTACTTAATACTGTAAATTCATAATTAATAATGCTGTAAAATTTGTTTTTATACACTAGAATGTTAGCAGAAGCTTTGTCAAGATACCTATTTCATCATCCAAGTCGTCTTTGATCCCCTTTGAATGCCCGAACGCATAGTCTCCTTCTGCTTGCACTTTGGTGTTGTCTTCAGGAGTCGAACTGATGATTTTGCTACCGTTCTTCTTGTATTCGTCCATGCGGATGTTGAAAACCTTAATCGAAATCCAATTGTTCATTATAATCGAGTTGATTTTATATAAGAGTCTCTCTTAAAATAATAATATTTTTGTCATTTCTAGGTTCATTATTACCTTCCTGGTTAGGCTGTGGATAACATTCAGGAGCTTTTCTTGTACTTTGCTGAGAGATGTCATGTTGAAGATAAAGTCAGGTCTTAGCCAAAGTTTGGTGTGGCGAAGATGGAGGATATTGCTGAGACTAAAAAAACAAAAAAAAACAAATACAGGTATCAATAAACTTATATATTTTTTATTTTAAACTATGCCATATAGTCTATTTAATAAATAAACTTGTATAAATAAAATCCAATTTACAACTCACCCCATGACAGCCATCGCGTATTCATAACCGTTCTTTTGAGTTTTCTTGTTTACACCCATCGCGGTTTCTGTTCATAAAAATTTCAATAATTTGACTCATAATTTGACTAATAATAGATTTGACTAATAATAGCATAATTTGACTAATAATAGCACTTTTATATGATTTGAATACGTAAAATTATTAACAAAATATTTATATATTAATTACCTAATAAAATCTCGACTGTAGCTTCACTCATGTAGTCGTGGGCGTCAAATTCCCTTCCCATATCTTGCCTCAACTTTTTAACAACATCCACACTGTTGCTGTTGAAGGTAGGAATGAATGACTTCAGGATGTTCAAGTGGAAAGTGGGAGCGATGAGTTTCCTGTGGTTCCTCCATTTTTCACCTGAGAAAATAGAAAATATATATCTAACATCACACGAATAACTTGGGAAAAGTAAAGTGTTTAGTAAAGATGTTAATTACTATACACTGATTCCGTTGCATAGATCAGTTTTCCAACTTTTACATATTGAGGAAAGGCCATGCTTTCGTTGAAAATCGGCTTTAATTCACTCAGATATTATCAGATTTAGTTATAAGTATTTGAGTATTGATTGGTACGCTGCACAGTGGTCCCAATCCAGCAATCATGGTGCAAAAATTCGAAAAAACAACTTTTTTTTTTAAATTTGATAATCTTATCTGTATATCTACAGGATACCTGCTGCTAATGAGTAATCTAGGTTTTGAATAATTTTAATTCGTTTGGCCGCAGTGATTTTTCAAACATTGCCATTCTTAAGACATTTAACATTGCTATTTCAATTGGAAAGTGTAGTGTGCATATGTACGTTATTTTCAATATAAAGACATTTTTTTTTTACAAAATAATTTTATTTCCCTCAAACTACAATGGAGTCTCTATAAAACGGCATATCAAAGAATACCGAACGATTTTTTTTTAGTAGACTTGTAGTTTTTCAAACTCACCATGTTTTTTTCTTAAAACCTAATACTTCATGAAGGTTTTAAAATAAAAGTTCAAACTAGTTTAATATAAGAATTTATACCATGACTTAGCATATTTAAGTACAAAACTAAATAATAAACTAAATTATTATAATAATAAAAAAAAACATTAACTCAATTCGAAACGTTCTCCAATTTTCGTTTAAGTATTAGAAATTAAATAGAAATATTACGTTTATCATAGCATGTTGCAGTATGATTTACTGATATTAAAAAATAATTTTTTAAAATTGTGTATTATTAATTTTTTTCATGGATAACCTTTGAATGTAATAGAATAGTTTTATTTGAAAACCTCGCCGGGAAAGAACCCCGGGAACTCAATTTAACCTGAAAGAGGTGACTAACTTAATTCCATTGATTGGAATTCTTTCTATTTACAATCATGGACTAGGAAAGCATGAACTGAACTAATTAAACTAATTTGCTAATAATCAGAAGAACTTTTTTTGTTTGTTATTTTTTTGCAATATTCTGCTTTTTAACTTCTTATATATGCATATAGATAGTACATGTAATCTGTAGACTAACAAGGATATAGTTAACAGATGTAGACAGCACATTAAACAATTTTTTGACTACATACCAAACTAAGCAATTAATATTAAAATGGTTATATCAAGTCATTGACTAAATATAGCACAATTATTCTCGTTCCCAAGAGCGCTTTTGCTCTGCTGCTGTCTTTTATGTCAGTTCAGAAATTTCACTTTATAAAGAATATTACTTTACCACTTATATTATAAAGAATATATTATTACTTAAAAGCACCAAATTGTAATACGACATATAACAATACAATATTTAATTTATTTTTTGTTGAAACTACACTCATAAAACTTTATATTTCGTTGATAAGCTTTTAATTTGGTCAATATAGTACTATAGGTCTTATTTTACAAAAACGTGGGTCGATAATCGCCAAAAAGTGCTAGTATAATAAATTCAAAACAATTATAGTAATTTTACACTTCGATTGTTAAATTTTCAATTATTTGAATTTTGCCAGATTGTAGTAAGATATGAAAACTGTTTTTAGAAGTTCAAACCTAATAATATCAAAATAGGTAAAATAAAAAAAATCATGAATTTCCTTTCTTCAAATAATATCTAAAATCAAGACATTATTGATTATGTTCAAAATTGCTTGATACTAGTATATTGCAATAAATGCAATATCCTTTTTCAATAAAACTTACAAATTTCAACTATTATTTTTTATCCCGATGTTCAATGGGAGAGAGTGCTCCACTGTGTCTCGGATCGAATACAAATTAAAATTCTAACTAAAAATTTATTAGTAGTGATTGAAAAATGAAGTGATTTCTAAACCCCATCGACAGTGAGTTTAAAATTCTTGACGGTTCTTGATAGAATGACAAAATGTGACAAGGTGACAAGATGACAAAATGACAAATGTGACAAGATGTAGAAAAAAGCCTCGCGGTTTTTTAACCCTAGCATGTCCCATGGTAGCCATTGAATACTAATTCTCATCCTAGTTAATGTAGGTTATTAGAGGTCTTTGTAGGTAAACATTACCTTTTCTATCCCCGATCACGTTAAATACGCTAAACTTTAAAAATTTAAATACTTATCCTATAAAAAAAAACCCGCATTCTTTTAAAATTTAGTATAAAGCCATCAAACAGGTAACAATATTTTTCAAGTCAGGTTTTTATCTTAATTTTTACTTTTATTTACCTGTATATTAAAAATATAGTAAGGGAAAGTATTGCGATCGTGAAAAATATCGACTTCCGATTTTCAATGGAAATACACGTTTTGGTGTCCCCTGAGTCCAAATAACCAAGTCCCGCGAAATGGTCTGTGTGTCTGTTGATCATCATTTAATGGAAATTATTTGTTTCATTGTAACTAAATGAAACTTACTTAAGTATTAATTAGTAAAATAAACAAACAAAATTTTCTTTGAAATGTATTGCTGTAAGATTAATTGTATTCAATTTTTTACCTGTACTGATAAGCAGACCATCTCCCAGCCACGGCTCAAATAATCTGTACTCGGGTGCTTTGTCAATGTGGACGTGGCTACTGAGGATTAGCTGAAAAAAAACGGTTATTTTTATTTATTTATATAGACAATATTAATTAGTTATATCAAGTTTACGAATAAATTGTGTAAAGACAGTGTTTTTCGATCCAAGATAACTGAGTTCGAGACTTTTAATTATTAAAACCTGTGATTAGACATTATAAAATTGATTGAAAATTCATTTAAAATACTCCTTAAGTAATTGGAATACAACACTGGAAATTAAAATTATTTTTTATTTTTATAAACATGATGAACACCATTAACGTGAGACGGAATTAAATAGCTTTAATAAGCAAATATCGTGGGTGTACTGAAAAAATTACCATGTCAACAAAAGACTGGTTTAGTAACCAAACTAAAATGTCCCCCTCTTCATTTAATTCCAAACCCCTCACCTATTTAAACTAAAAAAACTAAATTAACAAAAAAGAAAAAAAAATACGCAAAGGGGAAAATGTATTAAATCCTTGTTTTTCCTACTAATATGAACTTTTTTATGTGATTTTTCAAAATCTAAGTTTTGTGATTTGGTCAGTTTTTGAAGTACACCAGTCGTTTATAGTACTTACACCATTACAAATATTAGTATACTCAAATAATAATGGGCTAAAAATAAATTTCTTCTAAATATTTGATTTAGTTTAAATTATTAAAATGATAAATATACCTCAATATCTGCGGGGTTGGTTAGGAATACAAGGAGTCTTGGGCCAACCCACATTTTGACTACATCTCCGTACTCCAGCGTCCTTGAGAAAACGTTCTTGAATAACGCTGTAATGAAAATACAACACGTAAAATTTAAGAAGTTAAAATTAAAAACTAAAAATATACCTTCTTAATAAAGTAATATTTTATCTCCTCTAAACAGGATACATAGTAAGGAAATGTATTAAAATTATGTTTTAAGTCTTCGTAATTTACCGTTGACAGCACGATTATTCATTGTCAGTTATAATCGATTTGCGCGATCGCTTCGAGGATTAATCGTGGTTAGATTTGATTTCAAATATCAAGTAATGGTTTAGAGATATCAAGTAACGGTTAATTTCTTCGTTTATTTTTATCTATAGATAGAATATCCTCTTGTTCGTACATTTTAATTGAATATTCAACACCAACAAAACATTGTAATAGCATTTAACCTACAAATTGATTATAAAAAAGTGGGTCGAAATGAATTCAGTTAACCCTGTCAAGTTATCCAGTTAACCAGGTTAACCATCAGTTAACAGCTGTGTGACCGGAACCGTAAACCGTTTCACCCAAGCTCAAAGCGCCCCTGCATAAGTACGGTTATCATAGATAACACATGAAACTTCCCACTGAAAGTTTAACTTCAAAAATAAATAATAAATGGTTCGCCTTCTATGTTACTAAGGAAATAACTCACTGTCTGCTCCCCCGACGAAGCGCAAGGCATTGCCGATGAGAGGATATCCAGCAGGCCCTGGGATCTTGGAGGCCAGTTCGTAGAGCCGCCTCCTCGAGAACCAGAAGTAGCCGTAGGCCGCCATCGCTGCCGTCACCACGGCCACCAATATCGAGTCCATTCCAACAACATCCATCCCGTCTCCTGTAAACAACGGTCTATTAAAAATGACAAATATTTTACCTTACACAGCCTTCTAAATGGCCGTTCTTAGCCGAATCTTACCCGAAAAATCTTGAAAACTTTAATGGCGATTCATCTGATATTTACTTTTACAATAATAATTGCTCATTAAACAAATTTTGTTTGATTTTACTCATACGAAGAGCAGAAGAGTAATGAAAGGTTTGATGTTAGATGATGCTATATAAAATTATGTAATAATATACCAAATGCAAGACTGGTCTATCTCAAAAAAGCTATTTTTCAGGAGAGCCAATAAAAGCTTCTTCTTTTCCTTTGATATCCGTCGCTACCTTTATCCGATTGTTAAAATGTTATATTCATCACTTTCACGATGTAATAGTGGCCTTGCACAGAAATAGTTGTATGGAGTAATAATGGAAGATGAATAGTGAAAAAAAGTCAAAAAGATTCCTACTTTGAATTAAACCAGTCTTGCATTGGAACAAGATAACCAATGCCTTGCTTATTTTTATCTCCTTAAAAATGAAAAATCAATGCCAATATTGAGTGGGTCATTGGTAACTCACAGGATCGATAAGGTAATAACCGATATAAGTGCTCATAATCTTTAACTAACAAAAAGTGGGTTATATAATTTTATTAACGTAAAATTTTAATACAAACTATTAAAACTCAAACTAGTAATATCGTTACAAATCCGCGATTCAGTAACAACATGATTTAATATTTAATTATGTTCACTCCGGTGTGTACCAACGGTGGCCCGCACTATACTGCAGCATCGGACACTTTAAGGTCTGGCCACACATGTCCGCACCGGATCCGCACCCTAGCAATAATACAGGTTATGTTCAGAATATTTTTAATTTAACTTACATATTACCTTTAGTTATCCCTAAAGTTCAAGCCACACATGTCAGACACAGGCCACTTAAGGCATAACTAAAGGTAATATGTAAGTTAAATTAAAAATATTCTGAACATAACCTGTATTATTGCTACGGTGCGGATCCGGTGCGGACATGTGTGGCCAGACCCTTAGTCAAACAAATAACTTTCAACGACTGTTGGGTATTAGGTTTGTTTGTTTGTTATTTAACGTCACTTTATGCCACTAAGGCTAATCGGACGATGGTACAGTGGGAGTACTAAATTTTGCCTATCCAGGTATAATTAGGATAGGGATCTTTGACGATGACCTGACATCGTACAGGCTCGGGAACTCCATTCTACGTCCTATCCGAGGGACGGCATAGACAAGGAATTTTTACTCCCATTAAAAAATCCTAGGGCCATCTCGGGACGCGAACCCGCGGCCTTTAGTATTGTAGGTTTCTATGCTAACCACTACAACACATGTGACCCCTGGGTATTAGGTATTGTTTAGTTTATTAATGTTGGATTGTCAATACTGCATAATGCACTGGAATAGCTCCCGTCCAATGGAGCGAAATACATTAAACTCAGCCGCCATTGGGCGAGGATCATGAATTACAGTCCCGGGGTGAACGTGTTGAGGCAAGACTGCGGCCCAGTGCCCCAGAAAATTCTAGAACTCTTTTCAATGTAACAGAAATAATCATCTGTTTTTGTTTCCAGTAGATTAGAATTAGATCTAGATTCCAAGAGATTAGAATTAGATCTAATTCTTAATTAAAATACAATCAATTTTAAGATTTAATTATATTCACATTACAGCAAAGTTAATATGTTAATGGTTTATAATTTTATAAATACTATACTTGCCTGAATGCTGTTTTTGTCGCCGATTCAGAGACGACTTGATCGTGCAGTGCCAAAGAAGATACTGACTTTATATATGTTTCGTTAGCCATAATATTATGGGAGGATAGCCCTTATAGGGGGCGAAGGTTGCGCCTGACGTTTAAACCGGCAATAAGAATAGCTAGTGTTCTTTTTTTCATGCGTCTATTTAGGCAGTACCGAAATGGGACGCGGACGTACATACTCTAGCATTTGCCTATCGATGTTCTACACGTTATAATGGCGTGTAAAGTTCATGCACAGTCTTAGTATTCTTAATTTTTTAAATAATAAGATATTTTGTAATTGTTAAAAATAACTTTTAATAAGGAAGAATGGTAGTTGTATAAGGCGCAAAAGACGTATCACATTATAGGATAGTAGACATATGTGATCGAGGATTTTTCTTTACCCTCATTTATTTTTCCGTTATACAACTTATCTTAAATTTGGGTTGTAGCGTAGCTTCTGAAGACATGATCTCTGAGTTGTTGAAGCTGTATCTATAATTAAACCAGTACCACTTTTAGCTTATACTTTATTATTCGCTATTCCTAAAAAAGTGGATAACCTTGCACCAGAAATGGATGCTTTTCAACTGTAAACGTTCCCTCACAATAAAAGTATTTAAGATCTGAATTATACTTTAATGTTAACCATCCAGGCAACATCATGGTATATATCTTTCGTTATTTGCAAACAGTTGGTATGTCAGATTCCACAAGTTCAAAATGTGTTTTGAGTTTTATTTTTGAAAGCATAAATATTGTAATTAGGCTTAATAAAAGAGCCTTATTTTGACTTCTTTTTTTACTGTACGCATATCAAATTGGCTTAGAAAAATTCAAAACACAAATTGTGATAGGCTACCTAGAATATAGAAATCTGACATATCAACTTTTGGTAAAAAGCACAGACATTATATAATTAAAGGGTTATGCGTATAAATGTGGCATTGTGATAAGAATATTATTGTTGTTAAGTATAAAAGTAAGAGTCAAGTGACATATTTTCGTTATTTTCTTTCTTCTATTAAAAAAAAATCACTATTTGGTTATCACCGAATTGGTAGAGGGGCCCATTGACGGTGCACTACCTGCCTTGTAGTGAATAAAGATTTGTTTCAATTCAGTTTTCTCAGAACTCGAAACAAATCACTTATCGCCTTGATCAAATTGACCTTTCAATAATACTTTCAAATAAAAAAAAAATACGTAAAAGACGTGTATGAAGTATTTTTTCTATCTTCACTTAAATGAAAAATGTTTTTATTATTTCGTTTCTTAGATAGAGGTAGCGTCCAATCGCACCATTTTTTTTTATTTCTCTAGGTCTTTAATAAGTGTTAGAAAGTTGTACAAATCTTCCGATAGATCTAATAAACTACACTGCTCGTTTTATAAATAAATAAAATTGCAAATACATTTAGTTATTTTCCTACTTGAAATATTAATTTGCGGTTGTCAACAATCAGCAAACATACTGGTTATTGCCGTTAAAACAAATCGCGTGTAAAGGCATGGAGAAGGAAATACCCAGCACTACCTCTTCCCTGGATTTTTAGCTGTTTTTTAATTACTAGGGTTTTTCAAGTATGGAGATCTCTCATACAACACTTTTTTGGTCTCCTCCTCGCATATCAGCAATATCTTTTATAAAAGCGTTATCATGTCCTTTTAAATTAGCATAATACAGTTTGAGTAGGATCCTTATGTGTCGGACAACTGTTGGTTGGTGGAGATAAGAATCTTATAAATGGATGGATGTATTACACAAGTGTGAAAGCATTCTTGATCTAATCAGAAATATATCGATTATTATCGTCGAGTTAAGTGAATATTAGATCACTTCTCTTATTATGTAGAGCATGTGTTCACCTACTATTTACTTACTATTACGGGAGGTTACTGGGATGTTTTCATTGATTTCAAGGAAAAAAGTGATCTGAAAAATGATTTCATATTGCACCCCCCTTAAAAAATAAATTCAGTATTTCTGGTAAAGAAAAATATAAACGTAAACATTCCTTTATTATTTGCACATAGAAGAAGCCATACGCTGCATAGCGAAACACCGGATGGCTCCTTAATTGATAAAAAAATGAATTTTCAATATTGTTTATTGATTTCCTCACAGTGAGGAGAAAACAAAATAATCTAATCGACAATTTACTCACTATCGAGCAATCGCTTAGCCTGTATACTCACTACCAGTTATAATATAATAAAGAAACAGTGAGAGAAGAGAAAATGTCTTGGTAGATCATCCGAATAAAAAACAATGAGTGGCGCTAACACAGGATGTCAAGGTACACTAGCCTTTTGTTTTCTTCTTTTTTTTTTTTCTTTTTACTTGTTTGATGTTTTTAGTTCCCCGATAAAGCTAGCATCTGAAGTAACTCTAGCTTTTAATTTTATGGTCCATAGAATGACTGCTTAAGGATGTTTAGGTGTAATCTTATAGCTAAATCTTTTTTGTTTTGTTTTTTATTTCATTGCGTCACTGTGCTTACTATATAATCTTGTATAATTATTACGGTTTTAAATAGATCAACGGTATGAGCCAATCCGAGATAAACTAGAGTGAAAATACACTCACTGCCAATTCATTATCTATACTAAATAAGGTGAATATTAAAGATTAGTCTTTCTTTATAATGCCTGAGTTTAGTTATTTTATTTTCATATACCATATTCTCTATACGCCTATTGAAAACAAACTTTAGCCCATGAATAGTGATTGTTATCGAACAGTCTGCTCTCATCAAAATTTTAGTTAAAGAGTATTTAGGGATAAGAGGAAAAACTTCAAGGAAGTTTCAAAATTTGGTGAATTTTTATATTTATATATTTCAGAAAAAAAAATGGCAACAATACAGATAACAGCAAAAGATAGTTGCAAAAAAAAATTAAATAAATACAATGTTTCTCAAAAAGCGGCATTGTTCAAAAGGACAATACGTTTTTTTTAACTTTTTATCAAGTATCAAGTTATAACTTTTGTTTTTATTCAACCGTCCAGGTTATTTACAAAAAATAATAATAATAATAATTCCACTCATTATATCAATTTTGCAGTTTACTTTACTTTTCTTAAACTTTAATGAAATATCGTAAATTTTAATGAAATATCGTAAATTTTTAGTGAGGAAAGTGCTATAATTATTGCGTTGGGGTGAATGCAGGTTTATAATATTCATGGAAAATAAGGCCTGTCAGAATCAATGCAGTTTTGCCAACTAAAATCTTTGGATATCTAGACACAAAGAACTCATGAAAAGAATTTTCAATGTCCGTCGAGTTTCGAAATTTTCTCTCGAGCAAAGAATTGTCCTTCAGTTTCAATCAGTTTTTTCAAGTCTTCAGTCAAACCTGAAAAAATTGAATTCAAAAGAGAGGTGAGATGAATAAAATGGGTGTTAGGAGTTTCGCAGCCCGACGTTCGTTTCATGCTGTTTTCCTAGCATTGTTTTTGCAACGTGTGGCCTGGCATTATAATGGAATAAGGATCGGCTCCTTTTATTGGCAATCCTAGGCAAAAACGCTGCAACTTCTGATTCATGACATCAATTTCTAGACAGCACTTGTCTGTAGTGATAGTCTCGCCACTGTAAAAAGTTTGTAGTGGATAATCCCGAATGTAGAGCACCAAACCCTGATCATAACTTTTTGGGTGTGGGTGTAGGTTGCTCTTTGGGAAGTATCTTGGTTGTTCATCCAGCCATCGACCACATTGCCTTCTGTCGTCATATAAGATCTATTTATCATCACACGACGTTCGATCGTTTTTATTGCTTGTCAAAAGCATGGAACATATTTCAAAGTAGGAGTATTTATGCTGACGTTTAATTGGTGTGAAACATGCTTAACCAACGTTTTTGCCTTAGCTATTGCCCGAAGTGAGGCACGATGTTGGATTGGTTCATGCCGAGTTCTACCGCCACTTCTCGGGCTGTTTCGGTTAGGTCTTGTTCCTCAATTGACCTCAGTTGGTCGTTGTCAACTGCAAAATGGCGTTCACACCTTCCTTATCACACCAAGCCGATATCTCCTCAGCGAAACTTCAGGAACCAACGCTTCACACAAAATTCTTTAATATCCCTCTGACCCTACCCTAAATTAAAGATACAAGCAATTTTCGCAGCGCTGCGTCATAATTTAAATTCATAAAAAGAAATTCCGCGAAAATAGCACTTCGACTTTTACGATTCAAAACCTTTAATAACACTGAAAAACATGGTTTAAATGATTAAATTCTTATTGAAACAAAGGATGTTAGATAAGGTTTATTGTGTCAATGGATATTAAGGTTTTGCTTTGTTTACAAAATTGGTATTAAATATTAATACAAATTGGCATTACCAGAAACCTGCATTATTCCCGCATCAATTCAATATATAACGGATGCTGTTCACTATCTTTTTATAGTTTACTATCTATAAATAAATATTATATCAATGGAAAAATTTGTATTTTTTTTTTTTTTTTTTTTTTTTGGCTTCATATCTTTATTCGCGCCTGTCACCAAACATTGGCAATCGGCAAATGTTCTCATAATGCTAATCAAAGAAGGGTATGTTAGGGCATGGGGAAGGGTGGCACTCAGCAGTACCTCTTCCCCTGGCTTGTTTCAATTAACCTGGTTTGTTAACGTAGTAACAACGCCTTTTTAATCTCCTGCTTATTAGCATATTAGATATTGTCTTTTCTCAGTCGGTTAAAATGATCGATGATAGTCCACACTACAAAATAATGGAAACGTTTGTAGAGAGTCTGTATTTTTAATTCAGTATGTAGGGTTTTGTTAGTCACTTGCCATGTGCTTTTACTACCATGTCCAAGTTATTTTAATATAAGTTAAAATTTTGGTTTAAAGATCTGAAATATTTGTAAGTGGGTCTTATTGGCTGTAGTGTATATCTGTGAAGAATATGTCTGTATTGGTTTCAGCAATTACAAATGGGTCTTTAATTTTTGTCTCAGTCACAAGTAGGTTTGGGTTTAAGACGCCTGGACCTAATGGAAATTTAAATCTTTCTTTTGTAATAACTTTTATTTTATTTACCTATTTATATTTATCTACAAAATCAGTTATAAATGTTAATTTTTAAGTCATCGCTTTTTTACTTTCACTTACCTATATATGAAATATATAGTAAGTGGAAGTATTGCGATCGTGAAAAAATTCGACTTCCGGTTTTCAACGGAAATACACGTTTTGTCGAAATGACCAAGTCCCGCGAAATGGTCTGTGTGTGTGTGTGTGTGTGTATAAACCGTGCGATCCTGAAATTGGGTATTTAGTGTAGGTATATGCCCGCGATGTGACAGCATAAATTTCATCAAAATTACTTAAAGGGAGGGGGTACTTTACTTAATAACTTTTTAGGTTTTTTTCGATTTTCTCAAAAACGGCTCTAACGATTTTGATTAAACTGAGTATTTCATCTATTTATATGCCCGAGATATGACTGTAAAAATTTCATCAAAATTGATTAACCGGAGGGGGGACTTTACTTAATACATTTTGTAACATTTTCACGTGTTTTTTTTATTTACTCTAAATCGGCTTTAACGATTTTGATCAAACTGGGTATTTGATGTATTTATATGCCCGAGATATGACTGTAAAAATTTCATCAAAATTGGTTAACCGGAGGGGGGACTTTACTTAATAAATTTTGTAACATTTTCACGTGTTTTTTTGATTTTCTCAAAAACGGCTCTAACGATTTTGATTAAACTTAGTATTTGATCTATTTATATGCCCGAGATATGTCTGTAAAAATTTCATCAAAATTGATCAACCGCAGGGGGCACTTTACTTAATAAATTTTGTATCATTTTTACGTGCTTTTTTTATTTACTCAAAAACGGCTTTCACGATTGTGACCAAACTGGGTATTTGATGTATGTATATGCCAAATATGTGATAGCCAACATTTCATCAAAATTGATCAACCGAAGGGGGGACTTTACTTAATAAATTTTGTATTATTTTCACGGGTTTTTTTTTTTACTCAAAAACGGCTTTAACGATTAATAAAAATAAGATATGAATGTAGAAAAATGTGTGACTTTGGGAAATGATATTTAACACAACACGTCAATTTCTTATCTAAGTAAGTTGGTAAGTGAAAGTTGTGTGTTGCGCGCACGCACCAGATTTTTTTATTAAATGTTTATATAGGCATTAAAGATATATTTCAATGTTGACTATTTCATCCAGTATTAATTAAATCACTATTCCTGTCGACCGGCGATATATTTTGCCTGCGCAAAATCTACGCCTACATTTAATTAAGAAAGATTGATTGAAATGTAGATATTAATTGCTTAGTACGCTATTATAAAGTAAATTATAAAGTAAATATATGGAGAAATGCCGAAATATACTGTAACATTTTAAAACAGAGAGTTGTTCGATTCAAATACTCCAATAACCGCATTATTGGTTACCTAGTTAGAGTCAATCAGAAGTTAACTTCTGTATGACACGCGCAAAGCTTTCTTTACTCTCTCTCAAAGGTAGCACAATATTGTGATAAGAGCAGTTCTAATACTTCGTTGCGAGGTCTAGTATTATAAAGTAAGAAAGGAACGTTTTTATTTTAGCTCCATCCAATTTTGGTATGAAAAGGCAGATTCTGCTAACAGATTAGCTAGAAGAACAGGTGAAAATTCTGGTGTAAAAAGAAATCTTTACAAATAAAAAACATTTAATTGCTGTTTTATTATTTTCATTATCAAACGGTTAACCAACCTTTTTATTTAAAAAACAAATTAATTTGCTAATGTTTTTCGTGAAAGCTTGGTTGAGATTGTTTTGTATTGTCTGGATCGAACTTTTCTCTAGTGTATAGGTTTGATAATAAGATAACCCTGATTTCATTCAATATTTAATGCTTTGGAATTCAAATTATTTTAACCAGTTAGATAACTCATTGTTTCTGGTTTTAGAAAATACAAAAGAAAATTAGATCTTTTTTAATCTTCTTTGGACGAACTGGGAGGAGAAAAGTGAAGAAACAAGTGGGTAATTGGTAAAGATTTAATAAAAAATAAGTTTCCACTTAACTTATTTAACAAGAATTAAATTATAAAAAGAATTTCTTTTGAGTATCTTTATTAATCATTAAATGTTGAGGATCGTGTTGTGAAAAAAAGCGATTCTGCATAGAGAATTATATTTTATAATTTTAACTAATTTATAAATAATTTATTAATTTTTTCTATATAGTTAACATCAAATAAATATTGGGTTGATGCAAAATTAATGCAGGTTTCCTCTATTGCGATATCTTAATTCCAATTGTGTAAACAAAGCAAATCCTAACATTGATCATTATTATACCAAAACAAACCTTATGTAATACCCTCTCTTTCACCATGAATTTGATCAGTAAAATCGTTTTGTTTAGTGTGTTTAAAGGTCTTAAATCGAAAATGTCGATGTACGATTTTCGTCAAATTTTTTTTTACGAATTTAAATTAGGGCGCAGCGCTGCGCAAACGGCTCGTAATATTAACGAAGTGTGGGGTCAGGGGGCTATTAACGAGTGCACGGTGCAGCGTTGGTTCCAGAAGTTTCGCAGTGGAGATTTCGACCTCGAAGACAAGGAAGGTCGGGGCCGTCATTTTGCTCTTGACAACGACCAGCTGAGGTCTCATAGTGGAAGAAGACCCAACCAAAACCACCCGAGAAATAGCGGTAGAACTCGGCGTGAACCAATCCACAGTTGTACGCCACTTGGAAGCAATTGGTAAGGTAAAAAAGTTGGCGAAGTGGGTGCCACTCCAATTAAACGACCACCAAAAAAGTCGCCGCTTTGAAATCTGTTCCATGCTTGTGACACGCAATAAAAATGATCCATTTCTCAATCGCATTGTGACTTGTATAATCTTATACGACAACAGAAGGCGTTGTGGCCAATGGCAGGGCAAAGATGAACAACCAAAACCTTTCCAGAAGCACAACCTGCACCCAAAAAAAGTTATGGTCACAATTTGGTGGTATACTGCTGGTGTTATCAACTACAGCTTTCTCAATCGAGGTGAGACTAATACTGCTGACAAGTACAGTCAAGGAATTGACAACATGAATAAAAAATTGCAAGGTCTTTGCCCAGCATTGATGAATCGGAAGGGACCTATCCTTCTCCATGATAACGCCAGACCACACGTCGCACAACCAACGCTACGACGACTGCACGAGTTGGGCTACGAAGTTCTCCCATACCCACCTTATTCACCTGACCTCTCTCGTGCAGACTTCCACTTTTTCAGACATCTGGATAACTTTTTCAGGGAGAAAATTTTTCAAAACCAGGATGAAATTGAAAATTCTTTTCGTGACTTCATTGAGTCAGATTTTTTTTCTGGTGGAATAAGAAAGCTTGTTGAACGTTGGCAAAAGTGCATTGATTCAGATGGAAATTATTTTGATTAAATATATATAGTTAAAGTAAAGATATGACCTATTTTCAATGAATATTAAAAACGTGCATTAATTTTGCATCAACCCAATAACACAGTCAGAATAAATATAATAATATCGTAAAGCATATTAGGCTTTGATCGCTCTTGGTTCCATAACTAGTGGGAACCCATCCGCCCTCTTGAGAATGATGTCTCCTTGCAGTTTCCAGTCCTTCTCCTTCTTGCCTGGCAGTATCCTGTAGTTCCTCAGGATGGTGGCAAGCATGACTTTAAGTTTCAGTACGGCGTATTTTCGGCCTGCAACCATTTAAAAACTTTTATTCTGTGGTCTAACCCACGGCAAATATCCCAATCATTGAAGAAAAGGGAACTTGGATACTAACCTACGCAGCTCCTGGGTCCAGCAGAGAAGGGGATGTAGGAGTAGTAGTGCCTGGAGGCGGACTTCTCTGGAAGGAAGTTATCGGGGTCGAAGTAGTTTGGACTAGAATAAATGTCGGGCTTCCGGTGGAGCATGAAGGTGTTCACCACGACCGTGCAGTGGGCTGGGATCGTCAGGTCGCAGGAAGCTGCAATATTAAATCGTAATTATGTATTTAATTGATATCGACGTTTAGATGGATAATCGATATATGCAAAAATGACTATATCGTTACCCAATTTGAGCTCTTGTTTAAGCTCCCTGGCTATGATAGGAACTGGAGGGTACATCCTCAAGGTTTCCATCAAGCACCTCTCGATGTATTTCATCTCGAGTGTATCTTGGAAGGTGACTGGTCTGTTGGAGTCTCCGAAGATTCTTTGTATTTCTTCGACGCATTTTTCCTGACAAAAATTTAACGTTTAGAATTACAAAGTACCTGTACATTAAGTATTTTGAGGTAATTTCGGTTTTTATTTACGCTACCTGGATGTCTGGGCGAGCTGCCATCATGGCGAGGAAGAAACTGCTACCAGCTGCTGTAGTATCATGACCCTAAATATTATTTAGTACAAAAATAAATTATTTAGTTAAGATGTATTCACAATTATTATTGCCAATGTGATATTTAAATATTTTAGGTTTCACCTCAAACATGATTGTGTCGATTTGATGTTGAATTTCTTCATTGGTAAGTTTACCGCCTCCTTGAGAAGCATCAATTAAAAGGTCGAGGAAGGCCATTCTCTTTTTCTCGCCTAAAAATTGATTTAATGATTTGTAAATTTATATCATAAGAATGAATTTAAAAAAACATAGATGCACCTAGCTAAAGAAAAAACAATATTATTGTAACATTTAAAAATAATTCTAACCTATTTCATCGTCTAAGTCGTCTTTGATGCCTTTAGAATGCCCGAACGCATAGTCACCATCTGCTTGGATTTTGGTATTATCTTCCGGAGAAGTTGTAATAACTTTGCTTCCACTTTTCTTGTATTCGTCCATTCGGATATTGAAAACCTTAAGAATATAAATTAGACTTGATATTAAAAATGTGAACTAATAATATTATGAGCCCAATGTAGTAAACTTACTTTCCTCGTTAGTCCGTGAATGACTTTCAGAAGCTTTTCTTGCAGTTTGCTCAATGAAGTCAAGTTAAAAATTAAGTCAGACCTCAACCAAAGTTTAGTATGGCGAAGGTGAAGAATATTGCTCAATCTGTAAACAAAAATGTTCCTCTATAATCGAAGTAGAATTCAGCTAAAATTAAAAACAACAATAATAAATCGTCGGAAGAAAAACAATGTTATAAGTCATTCATAATCCGTATGTCATAGCGCTAAGCACTAAATAAAGGCAAATATTAGTATCAACAACATCAATAGTATATACTACATTATTAATTCAATTTAAAGTTTGTCTTTAATAACCCAATTACTAAGAGGTTTTAGTTGTCAAAGCGTCACATTGACTAAATTTGTTATTTTGCATATTTTAATGGTTTTCTTTTGATAGAGAAAATTAACTCATAATCTATATTTCATATAGGTAGTCTATATTTTATGTTTCTTTTTAAATTACCAATATATTCAGTAATTAACTCACCCCATAACAGCCATGGCATACTCGTATCCATTCTGTTGAGTTTTCTTATTTACTCCCATGGCAGTTTCTATTAAATAAATCATGAGACATAAATAAATAATCAATAAGTAAATATTTATTATTGTTTCAAAAATATAAAAAATTGACCTAGCAATATTTCGACTGTAGCCTCACTCATGTAGTCGTGGGCGTCGAATTCCCTTCCCATATCCTGCTTCAACTTTTTAACAACATCCACACTGTTGCTGTTGAAGGTGGGAATGAATGACTTCAGGATGTTCAAGTGGAAAGTAGGAGCGATGAGTTTCCTGTGGTTCCTCCATTTTTCACCTGCAAAACAAACAATTCTGTAATGAAAGAAAGTCTATAATAAAACAGAGATATTTAAAAAAATACTAATTACATATTTAATCTAAATCTTGATGTGGTAAGTTTAGTTAGGTGTAAAGAAGTTAGTAAGTACCTGTACTGATAAGCAGACCATCTCCCAGCCACGGCTCAAATAATCGGTATTCGGGTGCTTTGTCAATGTGAACATGGCTACTAAGGATTAGCTGAAAAATAATAATATTTGCACTTATCATAGTATATTCGTTATAGCTCACCCCATGAGAGACTTACACTAAATAACTTTTATCCCTCATAATAAAGTTTTAACTTACCTCAATATCTGCGGGATTGGTAAGGAATACGAGGAGTCTTGGGCCAACCCACATTTTGACTACGTCTCCGTACTCCAGCGTCCTTGAGAATACGTTCTTGAATAACTCTGCAACGGGAATATAACACTAAACATTTTGATAGCTCGTTGCTAATATTTTCATTATGAAAATTTTCCACCTTTCTAAACTAATATAGTAATGAAAAATGTTAATATGATGTTCTTATTCTTTGTAGTTAACCGTCTACAACAGTCGGCTGTATTCTTTAAATGTTACATTACTTGTATAATGGATCTGGTGAAGAGTGAAAAATGTCAAATGAATCAATGTCCTGAGGATCTGAGACATCGCGTTCCAGTTCAGGAGATTTCAGGAACAGTGGTGAACAATTTTAGGATCAGCGGTTAAAGAAGGCAGAGCTAACTTTTTGATGTCAATAAATAAAGATAGGGCACGTGACTTGAGTAAATTTATGGACCAAATTAATATCTTGGTATAACAGGTGACTAATTATGTAGTTCTTTGGAAAAATAGGACTTACCTGTGGCTATTGTAGAAGAAAAAAATAGATTTTTACAGGAAGAATATGTTCATCATTATTCCTTAAATATCCCTGGTTATTATACATGTTACGAAAACTGTAGTGATTTCGGTAAACATTATACATTAAAGATACTACAACTGCTTTTGCGAAGACCTCATCAGTTTTGTCAAATCGGTCCAGTATTTGATGAAGACTAGTGTGATTTTGTCAAAGTATATTTGTAGATTAACTTAAGTATTGAATATACTTCATTTAACAGTACTCTTAAATTTAGTTATGTTATGGAGTTGCTTAGTAGAAAGTGGAATCAATTTTCGACAATCATTTTGTCTAGAAGTACTTCAGAAGATCTATACAAATTATTGACCATTATCCAAAATTGCAGTGTGGTTTGAATTTTTTTTTTACCGCCTTCTAATTTTTATCATGTTGCGATTCGCAGAAATCAAATCTAATACCTCACTATGTAAAATATAACTAAGGAAATAACTCGACGAATAATAACGCAAATAAAAAAAAAATCTGGTGCGTGCTCGCAACACACAACTTTCACTTACCAACTTACTTAGATTAGAAATTAATGCGTTTTGTTAATTGCCACTTCTCAAATGAACAGAACGGCTTTAATTATGAACAATGGTCTGTCATTAAAGGCGTACTCCGCATGTGTGGGCTCAACGAGTTTTATGAGTTGACTGAATATTTTTCTTTTTTTCTCCTCTTTATGTTTTCTTTATTTTTATCATATCTCATATTTAGCCATTTCTTATTTTTAGGCGTAACGAGAGACAGTTAATTTCTCCATGTAAACAAAAACAAAGGTACTTTATAAGAAAGAAACAAACAAAAAAAGGACCCCCCCCCAAAAAAAAAGCCCCCTCAGAACATTTTAATAATGATAAAGCTTACCTGATATTAAAGAAAACCTAATTTTCATTAAACATGACTAATTTGATAAAAATCGTTAAAGCCATTTTTGAGATAATCGAAAAAAAGGTAAAAATTGGAAAAAAAAGTCATGAAATAAAGTGCCCCCTCAGTTGGACCAATTTTGATAAAATGTTGGCTTTTACATATTTGGTATATACATACATCAAATACCCAGTTTCTTCAAAATCGTTAAAGCCGTTTTTGAGTAAATAAAAAATATGTACACGTGAAATTGGTACAAAATTTATTAAGTAAAGTCCCCCCTCCGGTTGATAAATTTTGATGAAATTTTTACAGTCGTATCTCGGGCATATAAAAACATCATATACCCAGTTTGATCAAAATCGTTAAAGCCGTTTTTGAGTAAATAACCAAAACACGTGAAAATGATACAAAATTTATCAAGTAAAGTCCCCCCTCCGGTTAATCAATTTTTATGAAATTTTTACAGTCATATCTCGGGCATATAAATCGATCAAATACTCAGTTTAATCAAAATCGTTAGAGCCGTTTTTGAGAAAATCGAAAAAAACTTAAAAAGTTATTAAATAAAGTACCCCCTCCCTTTGAGCAATTTTGATGAAATTTTTGCTGTCACATCGCGGGCATATACCTACACTAAATACCCAATCTCAGGTTCCCACGGTTTATAGTTTTTTTAGCTAGTCTGTTCACACACACACACACACACACAGACCATTTCGCGTGACTTGGTTATTTCGACCCAGGGGGTCCCAAAACGTGTATTTCCGTTGAAAACCGGAAGTCGAAATTTTTCACGATCGCAATACTTTCACTTACTATATATTTCATATATAGGTAAGCGAAAGTAAAAATAACGCGAGGACCCTACCGACTGTCAGGCTTGTGGATATCCGCTGACAGTGAAGCATATTTTGACGGAATGCAGGGCCTACGAAGAATACAGAGCACTCTTAGACATACCAAATGACTTATACAGTATACTGCAAGACAACGTAACAGACAAACTGTACGACTTTCTAAAATTAACAGAATTATATAATAAGATATAAACCGAAAATTGGAATAAATGGCGATGATGACCCTAGTGGTTGACGCCTTAAAAAAAAAAAAAAAAAAAAAAAAGAAATAACTCACTGTCTGCTCCCCCGACGAAGCGCAAGGCATTGCCGATGAGGGGATATCCAGCAGGCCCTGGGATCTTGGAGGCCAGTTCGTAGAGCCGCCTCCTCGAGAACCAGAAGTAGCCGTATGCCGCCATCGCTGCCGTCACCACGGCCACCAATATCGAGTCCATTCCAACAACATCCATCCCGTCTCCTGTAAACAAGGGTCTATTAAAAATGACGAATATTTTACCATAAACAGCGTTTTAATAAACTAATATACAGGAAGGTTTATATTATGTATATATTTTACCATTAACGACCTTCAAAATGGAGCTTACCCGAAAAACACTGGAAAGAACTTCAATAAAGATTCATTAGAAATTCTATTTTTAATTTTCAGTTTAGCCACCTTTTTAAAGGCCTGGATATGTCTCCCACCCCTTCCTTGTTCATAATTAATACATCAATCATAACAACTTTAAACTTACTCATTAACATAAAAAGAATTGCTAAACTGAATTAATATGCTCCTTGAATGAAAAAAAAAGTGTATCAGAGGCGATGAACTTTGATAATACTTAATTCCTGCGACTTTAAACCAAACCTAAATTAACAAATATGACTATGAAGCTTCCCAGACAAGCTTACATCTTGCGATATTAGATTATAGTTTTAACATTGTTTAAGTTCGTACTTCATACAACAGAAGACATTTTATGTAATAAAAGAACATAATAAGAAATCAGTGACTAATTTCACTTGCCTCAAAAACGCACTTGTCCCACACCACCTAACACTTGTAAATTCAAAAGCACTAAAACCTGAACTTTCTTCCAAACCAATTTCCAAATAATTATCAGATTTGTAAGGTTTTCTTAAAAACCTTACATTAATTGATTTCTTAATGGTTGTAAGCAACCTTACATTTCTTAATTTTCTTATTTTTATTAAATTATAATTAAATTGATTTAATTAACAGTACCTGTCTCTAAATGAACTGGTTGAACTGAAAGCTCCTCGAACTTAGATTAGGAGATAGGTCTTTATTGTACGGACGCTTTACGACGACTGAGTATATATATGTGTCTAATTCTATCTTCTATGTTACCAAGCTAAACCGTAAAAGGAACAAAGGCTACGTGTGACGTTTAAGGACCTAAGCTTAGATTTTTTTATTCGTCTGTCCGGTATTTCAGGCGGTATAAGAAAATAAGATTGCGACGATTTCGATATGAAAAATTATGAAATATTTCAAAATAATTTTATAACATGATTTTACTTCCGTCGTACGTTAATTCGCTTTGCTTATTGCTTATTAATAACTTATGGTTAATTTTGGCATTTAAATCGCTCTACATTGGATCGAATTCCCTATTAATTGAACGAATCATCATGCTTGATTGAATAGATCGCTTTCACTTCTGTAGATATCAGTACTATTTACTGACAAACTTAGATTAAATTGTCTCCAGAATTAGAGCCAAACTTGCTTTGACATATTAGAATAAGCATGAAGAATAGCCTTTCTGAACAACAATTATATGTTGCCTTATCTAGATCAGGTAATGGAATGATTACGGTATACTTATATACTTATAAAAAAAAGAATAAAGTATCCTTTAGCCATCAAAATTTTAGACATTTTATATCATCAGTTTTATTTACTTTTTCGTTTGTTGTTCTTGTTTTTTCTCCATGTCTGTTCTTTTTCTTTTCAACAGAAATTTCTGTTTTCACATAGGCTTCAATTTGAGTCGGGGTAGCCACACTACACGGCGGTTTAACTATATTACTACTGAAATTAAAAAACATATGAAGGGGTCGGGGCAAAATAGTGCCAAGCAACATTTTTAACAAAAATAAACTTCAGCTGCAGTCTGCTGTATATTACGTAGGACTATATGTCTATGATGGAAATGCCACCTAAATATGACTATAGAGGCTTTATATAGTCATATTTAGATGGCATTTCCATCATAGCCATACAGTCCTACGTAATATACAGCAGACTGCAGCTATAGTTTATTTTTGTTAAAAATGTTGCTTGGCACTGTTTTGCCCCGACCTCTTCATATAATATATTTTACTTCAAACCAAGAACTATTCCCGGTTTAGCTCTAATGTATTCAAAGATTATGTTTGATAAATATTGTTTTTTTAATGAATTTAAAAAAAACTATTTTTTAATTATAGACGTTTAAAACTTCCGTTTTTTCTTTATTTTTACTATTAGTAAAATGTCTAAAAGTTGAAATTTGGTGATTTTAACAATAAAAAAGTAAAAATGGATGTTTTCTAGTTTTAAAAATTCAGATGGTGCTTCTCACGTGTTCATTATGTCTTTTGAAAAATAATAATTCCTTATGATGGCATATTCATGATGATGCCATTATTTGATGGGTTTTTTTTTTTACCTTCTTATGTTAGATAACCTAAAGCTGCTCAACTCTGGATTTATTATATAATATAACATCTTATCTGAGCTGAAGAGAAATTTTTCTTTAAGCTAAAAATTCTGTGGAAACTTTATTTCTTCATTAAAATATTTATTATTCAAACATATTAATATATAATTATTACTCACAGATTTTAGTAAAACAACTTTTGGACTAAGTATTGCCTTAAATACAGCTATTTCAAAAGTTTGACTTTTATCTCTACAATAGTAATTTTTATAATTTTTTCAAATACCTAAGTTAAAATCGAAGCTGGTTTTCACAAGAATGTTTCCTAATAAGTGTGGAATAATAATAAATAAAATATGCATTTGTTATATAACAGAGATTGCATAACAAAACTAGAAGTAATAAAAGTCTTACTTGTTTCTCTTCATACATTTTTTATTGGCAAAGCGTTATTTCATACATTTTAAATAGTTCCTCAACAAACAAAAATTTGGAATTTTGTTCAGAGGCGGATTCAGAGGGGGTCGGGAGTCATGACACCTCCCAATATTTTAAGTATTTCCATTTTTATTATTTTTTTTAAAGGGATTATCTCGTTCCATATCAACTAAACCCTAAACGGAATAGGCTCTGGTCACACATGTCTGCACCGGATCCGCACATCAGCATTGATATAGGTTATGTTCAGAATATTTTTAATTTAACTTACATATTACCTTTAGTTATGCCTAAAGTGGCCTGTGTCTGACATGTGTGGCCTGAACTTTAGGCATAACTAAAGGTAATATGTAAGTTAAATTAAAAATATTCTGAACATAACCTATATTATTGCTGCGGTGCGGATCCGGTGCGGACATGTGTGGCCAGACCTTTACTTTTGATTATTTAGATCGCAGTATTTCATAATGAAAGAAATAATCTTATGAAGTATTAACAAACAAGTTTCAATTAATTTATTATACTAAAGTGGAAGTTTCTAAGTAACTTAAAAAAGAATGTTTTGAAGAGAGCTTCATTTTAATGATAATAATGTGAAGAACTAGAATAGCCTAGTCCAATATATTAGAGATATTTGGAAGATTAGGAGAAAAGTATGGTAATGAAAAAAAAACTAATGAAATGCTTTCAGTTATTTATATTTAACATCTTATAATGAACTTAATCTATTAAAAATATTATATGGGATAAAAAAAATATTTAAAGTGACTACTTGATAAAAAAATCACACACACACTCAGATCGAAAAATATTTTTTAACATATTCAGTCAGTTAAAAAATATTGTGTAACAATGGAGGAATTAGACAATTGATGTTAGACTAATCTGAGTTGAATCAAAGGTTTACATTTAATAATTTGTAATCTTTCGATAACTATTATGAACATGAGGAATGTGCATTTTTCATCATAAATGGAGGAATTTTTACTTTTTCCAGCAGTTTACAACCTCGGATGACCACAGCATAGGAGACCTCCTGGTTGAGGCCTTTGAAGAATAGGGAGAACAAGATGAAAATCGTCAACAAGACATAGTGCTTTAGGGTAACATAGGAACACTCGCTTGTGTTCTGATGTAAAAATAAATCAAAGATAAATATTATGAGATTTTCTTTTTTCATCTCCTCATCAGCTCTTCCTCGGTTCCAAGCGAATGCCAAATCCATCCGTTCGCTTCAGAATAATGTCTCCTTGCAATTTCCAGTCGGCCTCCTTTTTCCCAGGTAGGATATTGTAATTTCTTAAGATGGTTGCCAAGAGAACTTTCAACTTCAGGATAGCATATTTTCTCCCTTCAAACAAATAAAAAAGGTTTGTATAGTAAAAAATATTTATAAGTTTGAATCAAGTAAGTTTGATTTAGTTTGTCAGTAACAGATTGAAAGGATAAAATAAATTCGAATTCACTACTAGAAAACACTCATGCTTCCATAAACAGCTGCTATGCCTGAAAGCAATGAAGAAATTGGTCTGAATGCTATGAAGGGATTTACGTTAACCATGAAGTACAGTAGGCATTTTTAATAGTATTCTAGAATATTTTAGAAAGCATTCTAGACAGACACCACTAAGTGGTATAATTTCAACAAAGATGTGGAAGCAATTTGTCCAGTTTCATACCAGTTCATCATGGGTAATGCTGTTATCCAGATGATGAAATTGTTACAATGCGATTGAATCTATACATATGAATCTATAGATGGTCCAATCATAAAATTGGACCATCCAAGTTCACAGTCATTTCGAATACCGCAAGAAGACAATTCGACGAAAATACTAACCTACGCAGCTCCTGGGTCCAGCAGAGAAGGGGATGTAGGAGTAGTAGTGCCTGGAGGCGGACTTCTCTGGAAGGAAGTTATCGGGGTCGAAGTAGTTTGGATTGGGGTAGATATATTCATGTCTGTGAAGTAAGAATGTATCCACTACAACTGTGCACTTTGCTGGAATAATCAAGTCGCAGGTCGCTGGAAATAAAGCAAGAGTTATTAAAGATATTGGTAAAGTTTCAATATTCAGTTATAGTGAAATTTGATAATATGTATATGTACCTCAAAACAAAGTTACATGACCTTGGAGCTTTTAAATAACTATATTTTTTGGGGTCACCTGTGGTATAGTGGTTAGCATGGCAACCTACTTGACTACTTTAATGGTAGTAAAAAATCTTTGGCTATGCCGTCCCTCGGAATGACGTAAAATGGAGGTCCCGAGCCTGTACGATGTCAGGTACTCGATAAGGGATCCCTGGCCTGATTATACCTGGACAGGCAAAATTTAAGACTCCCTTTGTAGCATGGTCCGATTAGCCTTAGTAGCGTAAAGGGACGTTAAACAAACAAAACAACAACTATATTTTCTTTTGTTTCAAACCTGATTTTATTCTTCATTTTAAACTCCTCGAAACATTGCTATTATTGCAATAGATCGAGAACTGACTTTATGATTTTATTTTCCTACAGTGATTCGTATAAGTACACAAAAATGTAGTAGCAATTCTACACCAAATTTACTTCATAAATGTCCATGCCTTATGTACCCTCTCTTTTCGATTAACGTTTTTTAATAAATAATTGTTGTTTCTTTATAGAAAATACTCCATCTGGATTTTAATTTTTAAAAAATCTATTTTAAGAATTAAAAAAAATGAACCAACAATAAATTTTAATCAAGATTTTGTAACAACTCACTAAAAAAATATATATATAGTGCCTAATAAGAGCCGAAGTGAAAAATGAGTGTATATATCAATTTAGAACCGTTTTAGCTCATTTTTTTTTAAACTTAACAATTTTTTAATATTATCCAATTTATAATACTATCTTGAGGAAATGTGTTTTGGCGGGTCGTGTCGAAAAATAGTTGACACGTAGTTTGCTGTTCAGCGCCGAGAAGCCGAGAAAACAAATAAAATAACATTAAACTACTTTATTTTATATCTAGAGTTTAAAAAAACATATCTTAATGCAAACTAATGTCATAAATGATAGAAGAAATAACTATAGATCCTTACCCTTAAAGATATTTTAAAACGCCTATTCAATAAAAATATCAGTTTTTCAACCTCTTGAAAGGAAATGAAATTTATCGATCGGTCTTTTTGGTCAAAAAAATCTATTACTGTAATTTGTTTGAAGATCCAATATTTTTTTTAACCTTTTCATTGAAATGAAACAGAATCTATAAAATACCTGTATTATTTCATGCATCTATATGTACTAAAAAATAAAAATGTTGGTGGAATAATCATATCGGTATAAATCTTATCTCTTTAAACTCGAGATGAAAAATAAAGTAGTTAAAATTCAGTCATTTCTTATTTTTAAATAATTATTTTATAAATAATCTTATTAGAAGAGAAAAGCTCAGTTAACCCCAGAGATTGACCCACAAGGCTAGCTCAGAGGTAGGAGCGCTGCGACGATGCAGAGGAACTGAGTTCGATTCACGGCCGTGGTCGATCTTTTTTCTCCTAATAAAATTATTTATAGAGTAGTTTAAATTCTTTTCTTTTTATAGGTTTCTGGGGCCCATTGGTGTGAACTGCAAAACACGTGCCTCATATTTTTTTATCAAGAAACTCCAAAAACTAATCCTCAAGATCCGTGAGATACTGGCCGTTTCCTCCCCGTATAAAAAAATATGAGTATTTGAAAAAATATTATTGAAGACTCTCAAAGTTCCTGTTAATAATATCAATTACGCCGCATAAACATTTTTTTTAAGAGCATCAATTCATTTTATATTGCTAAACTGTTTAAATTGCATATTGTTGAACTTGTGATAACACTAAACCAGTGATTGACTTGTTACCTAATTTAAGTTCATGCTGCAGCTCCCTGGCAATCACCGGCACAGGGGGGTACATCCTCAACGTCTCCATCAGGCATCGCTCGATGTATTTCATCTCGAGGGTGTCTTCGAATGTTACAGGCCTGTCCGAGTCACCGAAGATTTCCTTCAACTCTGCTGTACATTTTTCCTATTAAGAAACAAAAATTTACAAATGACATTACATTGATATTTTTCTATATTTTATACCATTGATTTCATACATGTTGAATTTAATTTTATTCTAAAAAAATTACTAAGCTTTTTTCTTTTTAATTTAGCATTTATCATACCTGGATGTCTGGGCGTGCTGCCATCACACAAAGGAAGAAGCTGCTTGCCGCTGCCGTGGTATCGTGTCCCTTAAAAATTAATATTTTTAGTTATATTTTATTCGTCTTATATAAGTGAGTTGTTTGTTTAACGTCACTTTATGCCACTAAGGGTAATCGGACGATGCTACAGTGGGAGTCCTAAATTTTGCCTATCCACGTATAATTAGAATAGGGATCTTTAACGAGTACCTGACATCGTACAGACTGGGGACCTTCATTTTACGTCCTATCCGAGGGACGGCATAATTAAGGATTTTTTACTCCCATTAAAAAATCCTAAGGCCACCGCGGGACGCAGGTTCATTTATATACTAAAGCTGCGACCTTTAGTATATAAATGAGTTGTTTTTTAATGTAAATAATAATAAATAAATGAATAATGCGTGAAATTGAAATAGTTCATTAGGTGAAAAATCCTAATGCTAAATAGTTTTCGACTATCCTTGGCAAATGGAGTGGTTTAAAATACGACTAAGATATGAAATACAAAATTTTTATTATATTTTGTATTTTAAATAAATATGAAGTTAATGGTAATGTATAATTATTAAAAGTCTAATTATGATTAGAATAATTGAAATATGATAATAATAATAATAATGTGCAATAATTTCTATTGCAATATTAATTCCTAATGTAATGCATAATTTTTCAATAAAAATAAATAGTAGGGGAGAGCGGGGTTGGTTGGCATAGGGGGTAGGTTGGCCATTGGCTTATAGTTTCCGTCACACCTGTTGTGAAGGCCCCACCATTGTACAGTCAGTTTCTTGTTTGATTGTTCTCCCCTGTCCTGGCAGTCATCTTTCATATGATCTTTCCTGTGGGGTTAGTTGGTTCTCTTCACCTTTTTTTTTTGGCGCAGTAGCAATTCACAAAAGCAAGGTAAACATAATCAAAGGTATAACTACCAATTGTCTTTAGTTCCAGCGAGGTGAAGATGAGAGCAATTTTTCTTATGCAAAAAGTGACGAAAGTCTAAACTTCAATCTTCTTCTATTGTCATTCTATGTATATTCCGTTAAAAGCTGTTCAAAACCTATTCAAAATTATTATACCATTATAGTGCAGCTTTTAATAACAATAATATGTGTCATGCAGTACTTGAATGAGATGGCTAAACAGCCCCACCTTCTAGGCCAACCTTCCCCACATAGGGGGTTAATTGGCATACTCTGGATTGACGAATTCATCAATTTTCTATGATCTTAGTATTAAATATTATATTGTGAAAAAAATACTTGAAGTACTCTAATACTTGGAGTTTACACTGGTATCAGCCCCGTCGGGATTATATTAACAGGAACGACTCAACAATCAAAAAAGTGAAAACTGTTGCCAACCAACCCCGCTCTCCCCTAAAGTAAATGCACAAAGTAATTTTCCTAACTAAGTAGCATGTGTTGTGTCCGAAAGAATTTTAAAGTAGAAATGTGTTATTTAAAATGGAAATTTGTATTTAAGTTCATATTTAAAGTTGAGAATTTTGAATATGAAATTAATTTCTTTTCGTATGTATCCAAATTACTAATTTAATTAGACTGAAAAAAACTTATCAGTACATATATTGCATATAAGTCATCATAATGAATATTATGAGTAAAATATTTTTGGCATTTCTGTTGAAAAGTTGCCCTAGATCATTCCAGTAATTGCAATCTAAATGATTGTTTTTCGACTAAGTTTTCTACCTTGAAATTTAACGCAGTTATATGTTATTGTTACGCTAAACCGAAACAAATGTTTATTTCTGTTACATTGCACAAGTTCTAGAATTGCCTGGAACGGTTACAGTCATATATTAGAAGGTCATCATATGTTTAAACTATTATAACCCTTTCTGGGTGAATCCACACATGAATAAGAAGAGATCGAATAGTGTCTTATCTTTGCCTGGGCATCGAAGAATGAGTCATAGTTCTGTTACTGCTAGTTACTGTTTTGTTGGATTTTTGTTAATTATTTGTTGGACATTTCTGTGAGGCAATTCACGTAGATGAAAATGATTTAAACCCTCAGGGTTACAGTATTATTTTTAAAATGTCATAAAAATTCATGCGGGAGCTTATAGAAAATATTAGTACCATTTACCTCAAACATAATAGTGTCCACTTGATTCTGAATATCCTCGTCGGTTAGTTTGTCACCACCGTGAGAAACATCAATCAGTAAGTCCAAAAATGCTAGCCTCTTTTTTTCTCCTGAAATAAACCAAAATTTGGTTGATGATATCGGTTAATTAAGGATTAAAGAATGAAAATAATTCCAATATAAAATATATTAAATCAATAGAAATCTTTCTTTACTAATTTCAACAAATTATGTAATGCTGTAGTGCTAAAAAACAATTAGGCAATTGAGGAGAATGAAATATTAAATGGATTAAATGTAAAGGCATAATAAATAACAATAATAAGGCTTTTCTTTAGGGAACAATGATGATAGAATGTTTTCAGTATTTCAATTTTTGTTTTCATAATAGATTGTAAGCTTTAAAATCTGGTGGAAAGTAAGTCGTTTTAATTTTATTGCAAGATAATTAGAGCTCTATAGATCCGAACGATAACACCCTTGTCTAGATACATGGAGCAATAGGACCAACATAAAAAGAATAATTGAAATCCCATAATAGCTAAAAAAATGTGAACAAAAGAATAATTGAAGAGGTCGGGGCAAAATAGTGCCAAGCAACATTTTTAACAAAAATAAACTGTAGCTGCAGTCTGCTGTATATTACGTAGGACTATATGTCTATGATGGAAATGCCGCCTAAATATGACTATAGAGGCTCTATATAATCATATATAGGCCGCATTTCCATCATAAAGATATAGTCCTACCTAATATATGTCAGCAGCTACAGTTTATTTTTGTTAAAAATGTTGCTTGGCACTATTTTGCCCCGTCCCCTTCAGTTAGGGATTAACTGGATTCATATTATGAAGCCACTTAAAAAATTATTACAAAAATTAACTACAAGACAAATTAATTAATGATAAATAAATATCTGATATATATTGCTTATGTTAACTGGGTTTTTGTTGCATTAATTCAATTAATAACTGGGTTATTGGACATTAATTCAAATTCTATCACTAAAAATTATCTACCTGAAATTCCCGTGGGATTCAGTTCATGAATTGCAGGAAATTTCAAAGGAAAAGAAACGACAAACGGTAAAATAATTTCAATGAAATGCAAAGAAAATATTATTGCATTAATTGCTCATAATGAAAAAGATATTATAATTTTTGGAAACAAATAACAAAAGAAAGTTAAATCAATATTTTTTTAAAATAAATATTTTGCATATGACAAATACACATATGTTTGATCATTTAATAAAAATTGTAATTAATGTAAAAATGTATTATAATAACTTATAAAACTCACCAATGTCCTCATCCAAATCGTCTTTAAACCCTTTAGAATGTCCATACGAAAAATCGCCTTCAACTTGAATCTTTCCATCGTCGTCTGTTACAAAGCTTACGTTGCCGGGCAGTTTGCTTCCGTTCTTCTTATATTCCTCCATCCGAATTTTCAATACCTAGATAATTTCTTTTTTATTAATTCTCAAAATGTAATGTTTAACCCCTCTGGACCACAACAAATAATTCATAACAACCAAGCACATCCCACCCATTCCGACGAGAAGATGGATCTTGGGCCGCACCTGGTAATGCTGAAGGAAGAGCAAAAGCTAATCATCTATCCCACATTATCACTCCTTATTCTGAAATTAATTTTTATACTCAGACAATCTCTCTTTCTTACCATCTTGAGCAGTCACCCCCTCCGAGGTTAAATCCCATCTACAGAAGCTAACTCCTCTCCAATCCACAGAATACGATCACCTTAATTCTCGAATTCTTCGACATCTTCCTTCAAAAGCCTTAATAATCCAAACATATGTTAACAATGTCATTCTCAGAACATCCCACTTTCCAGTCCTTTGAAAATATAATGTAAAACAAAATATATAACGTAATGTTTTACTAATTTACCTTTCTCGTCAAGCTGTGGATAATATTGAGAAGCTTCCCTTGAAGTTTTCCAAGGTAAGATGAATAGAAAATGATGTTAGGCCTCAACCATATTTTCGTATGGCGGAGATGGAGGATATCGCACATCCTATATTTAACATAACAAAAAATTTAATAAGGCCTAATTTATTGTTGAATACTATAACAAAATATAAAAAGTTCGCAATGTGAAAATAAGCTCACTTCATCACAGCCATTGCATATTCATAACCACTTTCTTGAGTTTTTTTGTTTACGCCCATAGCTGTTTCTAGAAAAACAAATTATACATTATAAATTGATTCGTAGCTCAATGAAAAAAAAATGGGTAATACGGGGTAGAATGACAGTTTTGTAGAAACAAAAACGATATTTTCCTAATCAGCATTACATTTTCTAAAAGATGAGATGGGTCTAGTTATTAGTTTAACCATTTTAATATGGTTCTAAAATAATAACATTATTTTTTATCTTCAACATTTTTTATGCAGGATTTTTCAAATTTTACTAGAAGAGAAGAAAAAAGTTTAGTTTATTTTAAAGAAAGTATTTTTTTAATTCAAACTAAGGAGTTTTTTTTTCTTTTAATTTTAGATATAATTTTAGATTATTACAACACTTTTTATATTATTTAGAATTCATTTAGAGTTCTTTCTAGTCTTAAAAAAGTAAAAAAATTTTTAACTCATGGGAAGTTTGGCATCCATTACTTTGGATGCCAGGCTCTAGCGCGCTTCTTCATTGACAGTGACATTCTCTAGCGTGTTTTTCACCAGAAAAACTACTTTTAGACTTAAAACGTGAAGTGCAATCGTACCATGGGTTACAACACTAAAAAGCTAACTGAATTTCGCAGTTTTTAGGAAGTTTGACGGCTTCTAGGGTGCTCCAGTGGAGAGTGATGAATTTTCAAAAACTATTAAAAATTTAAGTTTTAATAAATGTTTTGTGCTTAGCAAGGAACACTGAAAGTGGATTTAAAATAACTATACCCATCTCATCTTTTAGAAAATTTAATGCTGATTAATAAAATATCATCGTTTTTGTTTCTATGCTAAACCAAAGTAGAGAAAACTGTCATTTTTCAGAAAAAAAAGTAACATTTTAAAAATAAAAACAAAAAAATATCGATCTCCTCAACAGATTGAGATAGGAAACTCGTTTCTCCGCCATTCTACCCTGTTTAACATGCAGTATTACCCAATTTTTTTACACTATGTCTGGGACACTCAGTACATCATTATTATTTAGGTTTACATTATATTTAAATAATAATCAATTTATATTTATCATATTTATCAATTATTACACTTATATTTAAAATCAACTACATTCAATTAAGCATTAATGATATGTAACTGGAGTATTTACGGACATAGCTCAAGCGTTCGACGGAGTCTGGCACCTGAGTCTTCTAAGTAAACTCAAGTTTATATTTCCATCTACAATTTTTTTTTAAAATACTCTCTTTCTGACAGGATATCATGAAAAATAGCACGTTTTTTCTGTTTTAGAGTTATAGGAAAAGAAAAAGAAAATTACAGACCATAACCTTTACTCTTTGACGTACAACGTGTACTCCAGTCTTTCTTGAACTACTAAAACTTATTTGGACTTACGTATCACTTATAGCATGGTATATCAAAAATGGCTCCTATTAAAAAAACTTCAAATCGTCCAAATCGGAAAATTTTTGCCTGATATGTTTTAAGCACAATTTTTTAGCAACATAGCATTGCATACTATACTTCACGTGCCGACTGTCAACAAACGCATACGAACCTACTACAAATGATTCCCTAAAAATTAGAAAAAACCCTAACGCACTCATAAACGACATGACCAAAACATGATCCTTGTTTATTGAGATCCTATAAGACGCCAGGATGGGCCTCTCGTACTCCAGAGTGCTGGAGTAACTCTACAGCTCCCTTCCAAGCTTTTCACGTCACTGTATTATCTAATCAATATAAAATTCATTTATTGTTGCCATTATTATTGACAGGTGGGAATAAATATGTCGCAAGTTAAGGAAAAACAAGATAGAAAATAAAAAAACATATTGACTAGAGTTCTATCTCATAACTAAAAACCTACCTAATAACATTTCTACAGTTGCCTCACTCATATAGTCGTGACAATCAAATTCTTTACTAACTTCCTTTTTTAGCTTCTCTGCAACGCCTTTGCTATTTCTGTTGAAGATAGGCATAAAGGATTTCAATATGTTCAAATGAAAAGTCGGAGCGATAAGTTTTCGGTGGTTTCTCCATTTTTCCCCTGTAAATAGAATCAATATTAATCATATTGCATTTTTTCTATGACTTCCTTTCATAAGAAATAATATAACTAACTTATATTAAGATTATTAATTATTAACGGATATCGATTGTTTATATATTAGACTCATGGTCAAACCATTACGCAGCAACCTCAATTAAAACTAATTGTGATATCTTCGAAGCATAATTTTACTTGAAATGACTACCTACAGCTCTGGTTAAAATTACCACCGTGAATCAGAAATAATTAAATATAATCGGAAAGAGGATTACATTTGAACGCAGATACTTCGTTCAAATAAAAAATAGAAAACACATATGTAACGAGGATCAATGTAAGGTGCAATCAATAAGCTGAATAATTTATCATACTGTGGATTTCCTGCTTCACTGATAACGCTAAAATAAAATCATTACTCTCAATACCATGCAATCATGTTGCATTAGGAAAGGCTTGAAGACATGCTGCGATTTAATCTATTAAGTAAACTGCATCTGCTCAGATGCATAGCCCATTGAGTACAGCGGAAAATGCTGGAGGAAGTAATCAACGCCAAAATCAAAAGAGGAAGACCACACATATAAAAAAAATTTTCACTTAGTTAAAATTTTAGTACACAATTTATTAAAGCTCAATTTATGTTGTCAATTATTTTAACTAAGAATAATAATAGTAAGGAAATTAAAACAATATTTTCAATGAAATGCTTGTTTTTTTTTCATATGCCTATGAAATTAATTGTGTAAAGAGGGAGGGGTACAAAAAAATTTGGGAACCCCTGAAATAGGGGCTTGACCAAAAAGAATAAATTATCATCATTTGCTTATATCGCACGTCGGGAAGAAGATCTACAATGCATGAGTACAGTCCCAAAAGTATTAATAGTTACATTCGCGTAGGGCCCAATTCATCTCACCCTTGATGGAGGAGATGATCATTTTAACGCAAATAGAGGGCTAATTTTGAGTTTTAGTCAGTACCAGTGGTACTAACTGCCCCAATCATAGACTATTTGTGATCAAAGACGATTTTCCTAAACTGCTGTTTGTAGTTACATAATGAAAATTTTTTTACTTTGAAACTTCACATGTGATCATCCCAAAAACCAGTTATTTTAATTGTAACCATCTTCTTGCCGACGTACAATGAGTAAATCATTATTAATAATTTAAAATATGATACACTAAAAAGTAATAATTGATATAAATAAAGAATATAAAGTAAATGTGAGGGAATCATACTGTTATTATATTCATGACAGGCACATAATAACAGCCTGTTTATAAATATATTTTTTTTTTAAACTTTATTTCTATATTCACGCCTGTCTGAACTGAAAGACAATCAGTGAATTTGCTGTAATCAGAGGATAATTTTGGCATGATAGGCATGGGGAAGATTTGTGCCCAGCGGCACCTCTTCCTGTCGTGATTAGCACTCAGGCAGGAAAAACCAGCTCCCTTTTAGTCTTCTGTGGGTATTGGGTGGTAGTAGTGGGTATGCCAGTACATACTTGGGAGACCTGTGATAATTGCTGAAGGAGGCTTAACAGAGGCAGGACAAGGTTGTTCAAGCCACTAACCAAGTTGGTACGTTGATCCGATAATGTGTTGCTTTCAGTGAGCTGTGCCGGCTGATCGTTTCGCTTTCTGTTTTCAAAAGATTCATGTTTTTGTTGGAGCGGTATCCTTTTAGAAATTGGACTTGCAGAGTGCTGCTCCTGAATGAGGCTGCTGTTATGGGAGAGGCGGAAACTCATCTATCGGCGGTGGAAGTTTGATTTGTGGACGTTTTCTTGGATTTCTGGCTGCTTTTAATTGTTTCAGTGCTGGGCATCCTCTGTAGCTAGCAGGATGTTGCCCACCACAATTGGCACACTTTGCTGCGGTTTCTCTTGGCTTGGTGCATTCAGTGCTATCATGGCCATGACCACATTTTACGCATTTTGGTGCGTGATTGCAATAGCTTTTTGTGTGTGCGTATTGCTGGGCATCGAATGCACTGAAGAATGATTTTCTTTTTTCTTGGTTCTTCGATTAAAACTTCAGTATGGTACAGAAATTGTATGTTAAATATTTTTTCATTATATGATGATTTACATATGTCAACGAAGAACATAGGTAGTGGATTTTTAAAACGTGATATAACATTTATTAAGTTAGTGGCTTCGTAACGAAAGTTTCCTAGTTCATTTTTTATAATTGAGAAGGGAGTCGTGTGGTGTAAGTTTTTTATGACCATTCTTGGACTTCGATATTCAGCTAACTGGTACGTATGAAAATCTGCACCTTGCTCTCTTAAACTAGCAACTATTCGGCGAGATGTATCTGTATACGCTGACACCTTTAATAGTAGACTTTAATTTGAAACTGTTTTGACCACTCATTTTTTGAAGGAATGATAGCAATCCATTCTTTACTTAATTTAGCGTTGACGTACCTCTATCTTCAACTTGTTATTAAGCTCAGTTCAGGATGGACTTAGCTCGTATTATATCACGAAAGTTATAAAATAATTTTACATAAAATATTTTTAACCTTTTAGTTTCAGTGGTTTCAGTAAATAATTAATCTATTAAAATATTTAAATAAATTAAATATTTAGTCTTTATATTTGAAAAGCAGAAAAATCCAAGATAGGATGGAGAATGCCATAGAATTTTTATATTCCAGACAGTCGACCATTAGGTTATCTTTATGACCATCTATTAAATTTATTTCAAAGTTTTTACATATTATGTCAATACCAAGGATGTTGTTACTCCTATCACTTGTACCTACAGTTGAACCAGCACATTCCGAACACCAGGTTGGTCCTACTAAAATGTAGGATTACTAAAAGGCTACACATTTTCGGAAAAAATTAGTGTCTTGAAAGTACATAAAAAAAAAGGATTAAACAAAAATATTATGTACATATGTACTTTTAAAATAAGAAAAGAAAATATTATTTTTAAAAGTATACAGAGCTTGTAATAGGGTGACGCTTGCTTTTTTTTTATGGAACCAAAGCCACAAAGCTTCATCCAAAGATTCTAACAATGGCTTTTCCAGTATTTCAAGTGGTTAAACCGACACCGAAATCGCTTGCCACATTGACAAGTTTTTCGCCTTTATCCATATACTCCTGGGTCTTCAGTTTTTCGGAGTATGGGAACAAATTGGTTTTTCTTTTTGCAGGAGTCATGGCTTCCGTTCAATCTAAAAGCCACTGTCAACTGACCTGAACTTTAATTTGCCAACTGAAATTAATTTTGTGAAGAAAAGTAAACAGAAGGGGGTTCAAAGAAAACAGTGAAAAGCGTAAACAAACGCGAGTTGTTGACCGTTATATGTAAACAAAAGGCAGGTGTTCCTATATGTAAATATTTGGAGAGGTCGGATTATGAAGAGGCAGGGGTTCAGAAAGGTATAGTAGATTACAAAGAGCCATCATCTGAAAAAGTCGATTTACAAAGAGACATGGTTTATGGAGGGTCGGATTGCATAGGTTCGACTGCACTGTAATTATTAATCATTGAATTGTATAAAAGAGTATCATGCATGATCTAATTTATTACTCACCTGTACTGATAAGGAGACCATCCCCAAGCCATGGTTTAAAGAATTCATATTCAGGTGCTTTATCTATGTGAACCTGGCTGCTTAGAATAAGCTGTCGGAACAAATCAGGCTTTCAAACAAAATGTATAAATTAAGTAGATATATTACATTATCAGGGCTGTTATTTAATGGGTATAATACCTACATATCCTAATACCAGTTATACTCCTACCTGTTTCGTTATTTCCCTTCGCAGATCAGAATTCCATTATCACAGCTCAAAATTATAATTTATCGTAGTTATTTTTATTATTTATAAGATCACTTTTAGTTGCCAATGACCCTGCAGGGTAGTGGCAAATAAAATAAATATATATCACTTTTATAGAATGACTGATCATTATGGTAAAAGAGGGTAAATGAATTGTGCTACTAATTTCTTGCATGTTTAATTTTGAAAATCAATCAGTGACAAACTGAAGGAAACGTCCAGCAGTGTCGATGTTTGAATCCTTGAAAAGTAATATTTTGTTTAGGAATAAAAAAAATTAAAAACCTACAGGCAGCAGATTCCAATTCTTAACTCCCGACATAACATATATTTTGTCACTCGTGTCCTTTATCTCGTGTATTTGTTGTGTGTATTATTCTCGTGTATTTGATATCCCTGTAAATGCAGACGACTGAAAATGGAGTGTAATTTGTCAATGTCAAGAGTCTATTAATACCATGCGCTTGTATTTTACTTCATCCATTAGCGTTTGCCTGCTTAAATAAAAACATCAATTTGAAAGAGTGGCTAACTTCACTTACCTGGGCTCTTCGATAAACAGTGAAAACAGAATAAATAAAGAAATAGAAAATGGAATAATGGTCGGTTAAAGGGCCTACTATGCGAACATTTCATTCATTCATTTTATTTGAACATTCGCATAGTTAATCCTCAGCCCTTCCTATCAGGAAAAACAAAATTAAAATTATATAAAACGCTTGTAAGACCAGTTATCACTTACGGATCTGAAACCTGGTGCCTTCTAGCGTCAGAATGTCCAAAACCCAGAGTTTTTGAGCGAAAAATAACAAAAAAAATATATGGTTAGGTAAAGAAGGTTGACGGAAGGTGAAAGGTCAAAAGTAAAAAAGAAATAGTAGCCATAATAAAGAATGAGGGCATTGTCATCTATATAAAGGGACGTAGCCTACGTTGGGCTGGTCATGTGGAAAGGATGGAAGAGGAGAGGCCACAGAAGAAGATGTAGGATATAGAAATCTTCGACCTTAAAAGAAAAAGAGGAAGATCGAGGAGCCGATGGAAGGACGAAGTGAAGAAGGATGACGCGAAACTGGGCGTGAAAAATTGGGGAACTGCTGCTAAGGATCATGAGAGAGATAGTTCGGAAGGCCAAGGGTCCTCTAGCGCTAGGGAGTAAGTATATATACATATATATATATATCTATATATATATATATATATATAAAATGAAGCATAAGTAAGGCTACTATATAGAAAACAGACCTTCTGATTATTTATGTATGAAATAAAGATTTCTTACTTCAATGTCTGCGGGATCTGTTAGAAAAACTAATAAACGTGGACCAAGCCAAAATTTTACTACATCTCCATATTTGTAACTGTTCATAACCACGTTCTCAAACACATCTGGAATAAAATAGGTTTATAAGCCAAAATCACCTTGATTACGAACTATCAATATAGTTAGCAGTGATAACTCACTGTGAGGGCCGCCCATGAACTCTTTAATGCTACCCACAAGAGGTATGCTAGAAGGTCCAGGGATCTTGGCCGCCAACTCGTAGAGCCTTCTTCTCGAGTACCAGAAGAACCCGTATCCACCGATTACAGCGGTCAGCACAGCCCAGAAAAATGTTAGTAAATCCATCCCTCGCCTGCAACAGCATTAAAGTAATCTGCTGTTTATTTTCTTTGTTTAAAAGAAGTAGTAATAAACAGTAATTATCATTGGCACTTATTTCTTGTTTACTTCCCAAAGTGGCTAAACATAGAGCTCCTCTCAGTCTGTCTTTTTTTTTCTTTTTTTTAAAGAAAAACCAGCTTATTCCACTTTAATAATAAAATTTAGACATAACAAATAAAATTAAAATTAAATTAAATGTTGGATAAAAATTTAGTAAGTGACCCAAGTTGATTTTCTCATATTTATTGGGGTAAATAAGAAGCTTTCAAAATGCAAGTACATGATTTTAAATCGAACTTCATAATCTTCACTCGATCACAATTCTTCTCAATAAAATAATTAAGAGGGGTCACCTGTGATGTAGTGCTTAGCATGCCAACCTACAGTACTAAAGGTCGCGAGTTCGCGTCCCAAGGTGGCCCTAGGACTTTTTAATGGGGTAAAAAATCCTTGGCTATGCCGTCCCTCGGATAGGACGTAAAATGGAGGTCCCGAGCCTGTAGGATGTCAGGTACTCGTTAAAGATCCCTATCCTAATTATACCAGGATAGGCAAAATTTAGGATTCCCACTGTAGCATCGTCTGATTAGCCTTAGTAGCATAAAGTGAAGTTTAACAAACAAATACATAAATAATTAAGGCATTTGTATTTGGAAAACAAAACAATTTATTATTACGAAATGTTATCAATAAGGAAATACTGTTATTAAACGGTTATAAAAATTCCGAAGGAATTTCAATGAATGTAAAATTTAACATTATTGTGAAAAATATTTTTGTTTTTTATTATTTGTATTTATAAAGGACGGAAAACTGCTAAGGTTATCACCCATGAATTTAAACGTGCATGTTATTCAAAATTTACTTATTTCAATTGATTAATATCTTGGATTAAATTAATTCTATTCATCACTTATAACAAAAAATTGAGACAGCACAAAACTTGGTTTTTAATAGGTCGTTCAGTTGGCGAGTGCATTTATGTTCTTATCCATTAATATAAATACGCCGCAAATTATGAAGACACCATGGAAAACCGAAAAATTAACATTTTAAAAAATTTTCATAATGTAACACTTTTAATAATAATAATAATATAATATTCCAATAATGTGGTACAAGTAAAAAAAAAACATAAAAGGTAACTTTAAAATTGACAAATACGGCACAAAAAACTTGAGAAATAAGGCTTTCGTCTTCTTATCTCTTTTATTTTATTTGGCATCTAAAACGTTGTGCACTACTATTTTTAGAATATGACTCATTTAAATGGGACTACAAATATATAGCAAATTTACGATTCCATTGTGAATAGATAGTTCTTTCAGCTAGTTATAGATAGATAGTTTCTTTGTATTTCTCAAACTCGATGTTTCAGATATTTTAATAAAAATTTAGTTTTCTTTAAACGAATCATAATTTTAATACCAAAAATAATATTTAATGATACTAAATATTATTTAAATAATATTTTGTATCGCAGGCTGGGTAACGAATCACTTAGACGATATCAAGATCCGATTTATAGAATTATTATGAATCATGCCTACAATCAATAGACATAATATGAATCGAAACCAGTCATCAAAGTTAAAATTTAAACGATTCGATTACCTCAACGAAAAATCTGGTGCGTGCGCGCAACACACAACTTTCACTTACCAACTTACTTAGATTAGAACTTAATGCGTTTTGTTAATTGCCACTTCTCAAATGAACAGAACATCTATAGGTAATAATAACGCATTGGTTTGTCATTAAAGGCGTACGGCGCATGCGTGAGCTCAAGGTGTTTTATGAGTTGACGGATTATTTTTCTTTTTTTCTCCTATATATGTTTACTTGATTTTCTTCATGTATCATATTTAGCCATTTCTTATTTTTAGGTGTGATGACAGACAGTTAATTTCTCAATATAAACTAAAACAAAGGTACTTTATAGGAAAACAAAGAAGGCCCCTTCCCCATTTAAGCCCTCTCAGAACATTTTAATAATGATAAAGCTTACCTGGTAATAAATAACAACTAATTTTAATTAAACATAACGAATTTGATAAAAATCGTTAAAGCCGTTTTTGAGATCATCGATCAAAAAGGTAAAAATTGAAAAAAATTATGAAATAAAGTGCCCCTCCGTTTGACCAATTTTGATGAATGTTGACTATCACATCTTTGGCATATATATACATCAAATGCCAAGTTTGATCAAAATCGTTAAAACCGTTTTTGAGTAAATAAAAAAAACACGTGAAAATGATACAAAATTTATTAAGTAAAGTCCCCCCTCCGTTTGATCAATTTTGATGAAATTTTTACAGTAATATCTCTGGCATATAAATACATCAAATACCAAGTTTGATCAAAATCGTTAAAACCGTTTTTGAGTAAATAAAAAAAAAAAGTGAAAATGATACAAAATTTAATAGGTAAAGTCCCCCCTCCGGTTGATCAATTTTGATGAAATTTTTACAGTCATATCTGGGGCATATAAATAGATCAAATACTAAGTTTAATCAAAATCGTTAGAGCCGTTTTTGAGAAAATCGAAAAAAACTTAAAAAGTTATTAAATAAAGTACCCCCTCCCTTTGAGCAAATTTGATGAAATTTTTGCTGTCACATCGCGGGCATATACATACTCTAAATACCCAATTTCAGGTTCGCACGGTTTATAGTTTTTGAGCTAGTCTGTTCACACACACACACAGAGAGAGACCATTTCGCGGGACTTGGTCATTTGGACTCAGGGGACCCCAAAACGTGTATTTCCGTTGAAAACCGGAAGTCGAAAATTTTCACGATCGCAATACTTCCACTTACTAAATATTTCATATATAGGTAAGTGAAAGTAAAAATTGTTGGATCTAAAAAAAATTGTTGACCTATCGTAGCCACCATGGAAACTAGCAAATAAACGAAACGTTTTACTAGATCCCTTCAAACTCAAAATAAATAACTAGGGCGTTGTTGATTCTAATATTTCTGCCTATTTAAAATTCCTACTCTTAATCTAGAATTATTGCTGCAGATTTTATATTATTAGATATAGCAGACCTGTAAGTTATGCCTAGCTAGATACAATACCTAATTGGAGAGGGAACAGATTTTGTCACAGTGTAACATGTATTACCCTCAGTGCCTGACTAAGAATTAGATGTATCAATATGGTTAAAAACGAAACATTACTCAGAGGAAAGATTATAAATATATCTAAATGCCATGCTATTAGTATCAATTTAGATATCTTAAGTCAATAGAGCAGGAGCACGTTTTAGTGAGTGAATTCCAACGATGATAAATCAGAGTATTTACTTTAACACTATTTTTCTTAAATTTAAAAAACAATCATTCAGCTGCGATTCATAATAATTTTAGTGGTTGGCAATAACGCTTAGAAACCTTCGTTGAACTGAAATCTATCCTATATTTGGTTAATTAATACCGATCCCACCTCAGCCCTGTGGTGGTCTTGAGCTCCACCAATACTCCATTACTGTTTCTTGATCGTCTATTATGAAATGGTATGAGCAGAATGGAGTATACCTACTAAATTTATTGTAGTAGCTTTCACGACCGCGTGAGGCTACTACAGTCAACCATCTAGTTAAGTATGATACCGAGCAATTAGTGAAATTACATTATCACAAATTTAAAATGTGCGTTGATAATGTAAACTATCAAACCGAGGTAACAATTTTAGTGAAAATATTTTATTTATTTATATTTGAATCATAAGAATCAAATAAATATTTGACATTGATATTGAAATATCAATATAAATTATCTACCTGTAGCTTTTGCTAACCTAGAACATAATAAAAGGCCATATCAAATACGGGAAGCTTGTCGCAACAGCTTAATCTCTAGGTCACCGTGATTTACGGGTGAGGAAGACAGCCTTGATTTTTTCCTAACTTTACCTTGGATAGTTATTCAAATCCATTGCTCAAACTTTAATTTTAAATAAAAAAAACAAATGTCGGCCCATTATACTGGCTGATATTTGTTCCCTCATCTCAAAAAGTGTTTCATTTAATATATTTTTGTTGTTCTTATCAATAATACTGATAACATTTTTCTACTGCAGACAACTTTTTTTTTTAGCTAGTCTCTTCCTTGAGATAGTTGTACAGGAACGAAACATATGCTGAAATAATACAAATAAAAAATAAAGGAACAACTTAGTCGTTTGAGAAATCCGACATGTCCAAATTACTAGCATAATTATTATGGGCGACCGCAGGATTTCGTTTAGGGGGGAAGGATGGTAAAGTTCTTATGACCGGGGTGAGGTAATCCAGTTATTCTGACTATGCAAGGCTCAATTAATTGTTCAAATAATGCTTATTGATATATAAATTTAAAATATGTTTAAATAATATTTAATATATGAATAAGAATTTATTTAACGTGTAGCTATTGTTTCTTGTAGTTTTAATGGGGGGGGGGGGGGGGGGGGACTGCCCTCCCCTGACCCCTCTGCGTGTGATCAATGACCTTTTGGCCCATATTTGGGGCAAACACACCCCAGTTTAAAGAATAGAATATTTTTGCAATGTGAACTAAAACATTAATATGATAAAGGCCATAACTTCATAACTAATAGTCCGATTTTCATGACTTTTACATTCATTATTTAGAGAATACGCAGACCTTTTATTTTCACATTTACATAAATGACAAATTTATTCTTTGTATTTATTTAAATTTATTTTTTATGACAAATTTATTCTTGATGTTCGAGAGTTTTTGAGTTATGCGCTAACATAGATCTTCTTCCGGTATTTTCTGGAGGATCTGACTATTTACTGGATGGGAGGAATAGAAAACCTTCAAAATAATACCTCGACCATCGAATATGAATAAGTATCAAGAGCGTATAACGTATTAAGAAAAAAACACCTTTGAGATATAATATATAGAAGATTTATACTGGGATGGTGCTAAGGTTCCCATAGTAAGCAGTTCAACAACTACAATTTATTTTTTAAATATAATTGTATAAGGTAATTAATATAAATGTATAAGGTATTATACATTGAGGTAGCCAATACTCATAAATGTCCATTATTATCTTCCGAAAATATGAATGAATCCAAGAGCTCACAGAAATAGGAATCAATAAATTAGAAAATTTGCTGCGCGCTCATCACGGAGATAGTCCGCCATTGTTGCGCAGCTCGTACATAGTTCCCTTGAAAAAAAATTTATACGTAGTATATTCATTGGACCATGAATAAATGAATAAGAAACTCTTAGTTCAGGAGAAATTATTAAGGCATAACCATGTTCCTGTGTATTTACCAATTTCATATCTGCACTTCCTTTTATAACACCTATATATTGTATTTATAATATGTATGGGGTAATATTTTTTTTTCAACAAAACAACCACGTGCACCATCTATATCTTTGCAAATATTGTCAAATCGTAAAAGATCCATTCAGTTGTTTACAAGTTACTAACGACAAGTAGAAATACAATTAGCAATTAGATCATTACACGATGACACATGTTTCAATAAGGCACTGATGAACTTTTTCTTATCAATGCATTAAAGTATCAATTCGAACCAGATTGTTTCATTTCATTCAATAAAACGTAACTGGCGGAGCTTTTTTAAATACGAAACCTTGTATTGTTTTGTAGAAAGGCAATTTTCTTTCTTTATTGGAAATATTTTGTGCTTTATCTGATAAATTTGTCACTCATGATGACTTTAAAGTATAAAACTATTGTTGTTAACTGTATAATACTTCATGGCGATTCAGCGATCTGGCCACCAATCCCTCAGCTGCTGTCCAGACCCAGCGTAGCGGTCCTTGGAGCAGAGGCCCACTCCCCTAACCGCGGTCGGCGCTCCCCAGCCACGCCGTCCGTGTACTGCCAGAGGACCCACGACTTGCTGCGACGAGGCACGCTGAAGAGCGGGTACAGGCCTGCCTTCCGCTTGATCGTCTTCACGAATCCCGATCGTACATGGTCACATGATGCTCCTCCTTGGGTTCATCACCAGGTCCAGAACCAGCAAGGTGCTGTTAGTATCACAGACTGTATTCAAAAAGTGTTCTGCCTGTTCTACAGGGTTCCCTTCATCCGCTACATGATATGCCCCAAACCGTAAATTCAGTTTCTCCGACCTAGATCTCCTAATCTTAAGTAAGGATCCTCATGGTCCAACCTTGTCGTCGCCTTGTGTATCACAGCAATGATACCGAAACTTGAGACATGAACTAAGTTAACATGATGCTCAAGTTCGGAAATGTCAATGGCTGAATTAGATATAGACTACACCATTATGATGTTGACACATAAAAGTAACCCAGAGAGTATCAGCATGTTGTGATTATTCTTACGACTATAGCTTATTCATCCATAGAGCCTGAAACTAGTCCTTACAAATATAACTTATCTATTCCAAGTTAAAGCTATGCAATATTTTTTTTTTTTGCATTTTTGTTGTAATGCGTTATGCCTAGGCTACACACATCCATTATCGATAGAACTAAGTAACCATTTTATATATTGTTTAATAAATAAATTTAAACACAAAAGGTGTATGTGAGTTTGGGTTCCAGGGATAGAAATGAGGAGTATGAATATTGAATGATCATTACCTTAACCTTCATTCATTGTTGCCACATCCTATGCCAGCTTCACTGACAGAACAGAGACAAGAATCATAACCACCAAGGGCTCTTGTTTTTTAAGAAAGCGAAAGATAAAGGCGATATAGGATGCTATCGTTCAATTATTTCTTAACGGGACAGTGTCGATAAAGTACCGTCATTAAACATTAATGGATCTTTAAAGGCAATCATGTGGAAGAAACTGTCTATTTAATTCTTAATATGATAAAAAAATCATTTGGTTCATTTTTAGATTATATGAAATGTACTAAAAATTTCTTTGGTTCTATACTTTGTAAGGAAGTAATGTTTCTTGGTCACCAGTAAAGGAAAGAAATGGCTAAACCTATGAAAGGCTATTTCCTCTTAAAAAGTTATTTAATTAAGAGTGTCTAATCTATTGAGACTGAGAGGCATAATTAAGTCTGATTAATTACGGTTTTAGAGCTCCATTAAGAAGAAATTTTGTAATATAAATAATTGCATATAGGGAAAGGATAAAGTTGTTTTTTTTTTTTCTAAAGAGTAGGTGTAGATTGATATGCAATAAATATATTTATTTAATATAAATATTTATTAAAAAATATTTTACATAAGAGGATATGACATAAAAAAATTGAATATCTCTATATATCTCTGATTAAGAGGAATCCTCAAATATCGAAACACAATTAACCAGTCTATCCAAATCATTTTATTATTTCTTCTAATATTTAATGAACTGATTCCAAATAACTGTACAAAATAGAGTTCCATTGACGGTGACTTCTACAGATCGGGCCAGAGCTCGACCAGCTCCTCAGCAGTGCCGTTGTAGCGGTCCCTGTCGCACGGGCCGACCCCGTCCACCTCCATTGGGGTCCCTCCCACCTCGCCGTTGGTGTACTGCCACAGCACCCAGGAGTCGCGGTGCGCCGGAAGCCTTGGCTCATCCCTGGAGGTATAACTGGCTATCCACAGTTTGCAACTGTTGAGGATATCGCTGTTAAAGGCCTCTAAAAAGATTCTGCTCCCATATAGGATAGGTAATCTTCCAGTCCTTTCTTCTATCCTCTTGACGAACTCCTCTGCCTCATCCGGAGTCATGTTGTTTCCCCTGTTCTCCTCCAGATCCAGGACCAGAAGAACGTTTTCTGTATCTCCGACAACTTCTAAGAAGTGATCAGCTTGTCCTATTGGGTTTCCTTTGTTCCCGAAGTGGTACGCCCCCCAAAGCAGACCTTCTTCCTCGGCCAATATCCGTCGCTCGCAGTATTTCCGGTCTACATAGGTTTTGCCCTCAGTCGCCTTATGAATGACTGCGACTATGCTGTCATTTTTTATTTTAGCGAAGTCTAATTCTTCTTGGTAATGGGATATGTCAATAACCGATTCCGAATATTCCGCATGAGATCGAAAACTCCAAAAGAATATCAGGGCCAGGGCTAACCTTATCATCTTTATGTAGGTAAATTCCAGTTTAGATCTGAAACAGAAAAAAAAAAAATTCTGGTATTACAAAATATGTTATAAATCATCCTTAGCGGATTCGAACCGCATCATAAAACGAACTTATATTTAGAAGTGCGAAACTTATATTTAACAGTGTGCAAATTGAACTTGTTAAAAGAAGGTCTGCATATATCTATGTAGATATATATGTTTTATATTGTATTAATTGTATCTTGCTCATCGTAATCATAAATGATGGAAAACAAATCTTAATGTGTAAGTACTCCAGAGATAAACGACAAAACGTTACATTTTGTATTTTTTGCATTCTGTTTGTTTAACGCCCTTATGCTACTAAGGCTAATCGGACGATGCTACAGTGGAAATCCTAAATTTTGCCTATCCACGTATAATTAGGATAGGGATCTTTAACGAGTACCTGACATCGTACAGGCTCGGGACCACCATTTTACGTCCTATCCGAGGAACGGCATAGCCAAGGATTTTTTACTCCCATTCTGCTCAACGAAGTCGGCGTTTCGGGCCCAATCATCAAGACAAATAATAATATATTTACATAGCTGTTACATTATAAAACTCAACCATTTGGCACCAATCTTGAAAGATCTTGAAACAAATCACTATAAGACAACTTGAAATATGCTTTTAAAGAGTTCATTAAATGTATATTTCCAAGAGTTTCCAAATATTTATGATTGTTGCCTTCTGTTTTCCCACAACACAATTATAATATATTGATTTTTAAAGCTGCAATTCTATATATACAGATAATAGTTAACTAACAACGGAATGTCTGTCTCATTCTCTAACCCTCTGAATTTTTTAATAATCATAGTGGCAATAATTCGTGTGTGGTATTGTCCCACCTCCCTGGTGTCAAATTTACCATTTGAACTATTGGGTACACATACCCATTTGTTTACAATGCCTGCACCTGCACAATAACGAAGAAAATGCTTATTACAAGTAAAGGAGTTTTCTCATGTACAGTGTATGTACGGTAAATATTTTAAAAGGTGTATGTTGAAGAATGCATGTAGTTATGGGTTGAGTTTCATAAAGCATAGACGCTGTGACTCAGACATATCGAAGGCTGCTGCTGCTCTGTCGAAGGGAATAATGATGAGTTCGACCTCGAGAGGAAATGGGATTCTGGGTGAATATCGCTTTTCAATGAGCAGCATTTGCGGAATCGAACGTAAGTTATTCAAGAGTGCTTACAGTTTCCCGATCTATCAGAAATCTAGAAATACATAGTTTTGGAACAAGTAAATCGATCATCAGTAGTTTCACATGAGTTGACTGAGTACCAAACAATTTGTAATTTGTGTCAAGGAGAGCGCACAACTGATGTGTCACCGATTTTGTAGAAATTTATTTTGGTGAACTAGGACTAGAAATATTCGATCCATTACAATGGGTTTAAACATTTTTTAGAGAAGAATAAAGTTAATAGCGGTTTTCCGCATCTCATAAAACGACTCAATTTAAATCAAACTAAACTTGAATTATCATAGCAATCGAAAAAGAATTGTTGGTGTGGTTTTGAAGAGTTGTAAAACAGCATTCTTCTTAACATACATTATATGTGGTCCCTTGGAAGTTTGAAAGAAACTAGGAGAAGAAAAGAATCCTAAGGAGATATAAATGTTTTTATGAAAAAAAAAAAAAAAAAAAAAAAAAGGAAAAACTCTTCAGAGTTTCAGAGAAATACAATGGCTGCGAAATTTACGGGACCATGTGTGAAGACCCAAAGGTGTTGAGGGAACTATTTTCGCAAGGGCTATTCAAAACAAGAACATTTTTGCTTAATGAATACATTCCAAAAAGTCAATTCACACAATTCACACAAAAAGTCAATTTTTTTTTTTACTTTAATTATTAGTTCGCACCTGTCAGCAAACTGCTGAAAATCAGCGAATGAGGTAGCGGTAATAGGAAATAATGGCATGTCAGACAGGAGGAGGGAAATCTGTTACAAAAAAAATTATGATATAATAACTGGGCATAACGAAAGCTAAATTTCTGATTTTCAACAAATGTAACTGAACCAAAATTTCTGACACTTAAAAAAATAAGATCATTTTATAACTGACTGGGAGTGGCCTCCTATGACACCATATCGCTCATCCGGATTAGACAGTTCCCAATGGATCACCGTAGACAAGTAATTTTGAAGAATTTAAACTTTCAACTTTTTTAAGCATTATTAATTTAATTTAATCTCTAATAAGAGATTTTCTTCAGTAGTTTTAATTATTATACTATATTCCTTAGTGTTTATACTTCATTGATCTTTGTATTACTTTGATATCCCAAATTTTTGGAAATACAACTTCCTTTAAAGTCTGGGGAGGAGGAATTGCCCCCTCTCAGCTCCTAAGAAGTATTGGCGAACATTTTATTTGTGATACTCTTTAAAAAATAATAATAATAATAAATTGAAAATTACAGACGAGTGTCAAATGTTGCAATAATTATAATATTTCATAAAGAGTAACAAAAAATAAATAACGACTGTGCAGGAATCACCTTTTCTTCACGGTTGCTGGGCATATTATTCTACAAATTCAATTAGTGTGTATAAACGTACACTGGCTGATAATGTTTTGAATATGGGGCCTAATTGAAATTGATGAGCCTGGAAAGACCTAATTTAAAATATAAGTAAATAATATACACCAAATATATTATTTGCTTTATCGTTAATAATATATAAGATATATACCAAAATGAAATAATTAAATACAATCCATTTTCCATCTAAGTGCATACACTATCAATAAATAGAAAAGATTGTTACGTTGTAATAGAACATTTTTCGTCCTCACCTCTCAGGGGAATTCCTATTAATCCAAGAAGTTCATAAGTAGAATTTCCAAGTCCGATTTTATAAACTCAATTTCACAATTTCCCGTAAATTTAATCATAATTAGTTTTAAAAAAAGTAAAAGGAAGTCCGTGTAGGTTTTACACTCTGATAAAGTGAAACTCATACTGACGTTGAGGCAAAAATCAAACTCAAAAAAAGCTATTTGAGAAGCACAAACAAAATATTATGTAAATAGGTATATATTATACAGGTAGCAACAGTATTACATTAATTTATGTTAAATTTCATGAGAATCTCCATTAATCAATGCAACATAACATCTTCAATTAAATCTAGCCCTGAGAATATTAAACAGAAATAATTTAATTCAAAAACTTCTAAAAAGCCTTTAAACTCCAAAATCCACCTCATTTATGATATGCAGGGCCAAAAAAAACCGTCTCAAGTGACAAATACTTAAGCACACATTTATACCCAGGATCAAGAGTGTCCACAGGATTTCGTCTAGAGGGAGAAAGAGTGGTAAAATTCTTACGACCGGGGAGGGGGGGATCGAGTTATTCTGACTATTTAACACGTTCAAGTCAATCACAAAACTTTCTACGACAGTTAGGTATTTGGTAGGATTGTATTGTTTATTTTATTATTATTGGATTTTCAATTCTGAATAATGCACTGGAATAGCTCCCGTCCAATAGAGCGAAAAACATTAATCTTAGCCGCCAATGGGAGAGGAGCATGAATTACTGTACCGGCGTGAAAAAGTTAAGGCTTAATAAATGGTTCAAATAAAGGTTGAGATTTGAAAATTGAAATATTCTTTTATATAATATTTAAACATATATATTTTCTTTTGTTCCTCCCGTTCCTCGCTTTTTAAGCTATACGGGGTTCGAACTTGCGATCTACAGGTTCCCAAACATACCTTGCCATGGGCAACGCGTATTTTCTAACGCGTTTGCACACTCGGCCATCCCGCCACCTATACATTAAAATCTATAATAATTGAATAAAAATTTATTTAACTTGTAGCTTTTGTTTCTCATATTTTCCGGAGGAGGCAGCTGTCATCCCCTCCCCCCCCCCCCCGGTAGCCTATGATCAGGATTAAAATTAATAATTTAAAATTTTATTATATGTTGTTATGTAGTAATTAGTTATCGTTAGATAATTAATTTATAATTTTTAAACTATTTTATTAGAAGATAAAAGATTCGACCATGGCCGGGAATCGAACCCAGGTCCTCTGCATGACCTGAGTTCGATTCCCTGCCGACACTGAGGACCTGGGTTCGATTCCCGGCCGTTTAGATTTATCTTCTAATAAAATAGTTTAAAATTTTATTAATTTAAAAAGGGTTAAAGCCTTCATAATTATGAGGAAAAATTAATTTGGATCTTAGATTCTACTACTGTGTACTTTATTTTCTTTATTACTTACCTTTCGACCTCTATTGCCGTCTTCAGTGGGTCTTAAAATAATTGCTGGATCATACTATATCATTCATGTTTGGGAAAAATGGGTTAAGTAAAAAAAAAACAATTTTTGTATCGTCATCTTAAAATTCGTAATTGACTATAATTCATTCGTTTTTCATAATTTATTATAGTCTCTGTTGAAAGAATATAGTTTCATTTATTATTCTGGAATAAAAAAATACAATAAAAAAGAATTTATAATGATTTTCAATAGCTTGGAAAATCGTTGTTTAAGCTTCACATTCGATGACTTAACCTCTTTTGCCCAAACACCATTGATGTATCATCGTATTAAAATCAGATTACTCGAATAATCATAATTTAAATTGTGTAAAAATATATAATAATATATTTTGATTAAATCTTCAGTAAAAAATATCATTAAAATAATGATTTTATATCTTGGATCAGCTTCTTTTTTATCCTCCTCTTTATTGTCCTTTAAGCTGTACGGTGTTTTCCGGGTCAGGGGGGGGGGGGGTATTAAATGTCCCCTGCCTTCGCGTTTTTAATCATCTGTCGGCTGTCAGTGGCAAAGCATATATACTAACGCGTTTGCCCATAGGGCCATCTCGCCGCCTCTTGGATCAGCTCGGTTACCGACTTCAAAGTCCTTCTGTAATTTGTTGTTATCATAGGTAACAGTTGATAAAACTTCCTAATAAAAGTTTCACTTAAAATAATCAAACATAATAATAATCTTTTCCATCGAGGATTAAATTCTAGCACAATTTTTTTTTTAGGACGCGATTCCCAAACGTATACATTACGTCACGTTATTAAAACGTGTATTATTATTATATAACGTACACAGTTCATTGCAAATGAGTTTAAATTTTTTGAAATTCGTTTTAATAACATGGTGACCTATTTCATCATGACAACTATTTTATAGTCCTGCCCTCCATAAATATCATTGAATAACGAATTTCAATGAAGCAGAGAATGAAAACTAATATTTGTTCAATTTAATTGTCTTATATATGTATTCCGTAACTTTCGTTGTAGTTCAATTAAGCCAGTCAATCTAGATATTTTGGGCACAGCAGTCAGACTCAGGTGTTGGAAAGCTGGAAATGTTTTTTATCTGTTCATTGAAGGTCATGTAATAGTTCTCAACCGACCAGGTAGGAGGGGTTAATAATCAGGATAATAGATTAACTGACCTATTTACCGTTTGTTTGATTTCATCCTTCCGATATCGAATTACAGATTATATTGAATATCCAATGTTTTTTGGTGATAATTCTGTAATTGATTTGTCATCTTTTACAATTCTAGCCACTTCGGTTTTTAACCAGTGATACTATTTTATGGAATATGCACTGTTATCATGTTTATTTGACCAGTAAGAAAAGGATACATACTTTTCATTTTTTATAAATTGTGAAATATATATCTACTCACATGTTTGAAATGTTTGTACCTCTTTAGCCAAGAATAAACTGAATTAAATGCGAAGAATTGTTGCGATATATACCGAATCAGACCGATAAGAGAAACAGAAATACTAGCAGCTTATGCTCTCAAAAAGAAATCCTTACCGATATAGAGATAAGAAATTTGAGCTATCTCCTCTGAAGAAAAATAATAAATAAAGGAAATTACTTTCTGATTACGACGAATAAGTACTAATGTCGGTATGGTTATAAAACTGTCATAATTAATGGTTTTTAGTTTAAAAACAACTTAAAAATTTTGTTTTCCAATCATTTGTGCAGCTTAACTTATTGAAAGCAAATAATGATATATCTTAAAGGTAATTATTTTCCTAGACCTTCTAGATGTGTTGTGATACTTTCGCACCCTTGTAACCTTGTAACGCACCATTTTTTTTTATCAATTCGATTTTTTTAATGACTGGTTTGCTTGTTTCCTTTTTGTTTTTTTCATGTTTGATTATTAAACACTTTTCTTTTGTAAACAAACATAATTTTTGGATAGTTTTAGTTAAGTTGACAATAATTGTTAGGTTTTTTACATTTTATTTTCATTCGTGACAAATGTTCTTTTTTTTTTTTTAGATTGATTTTTATTACTGATAAATATATTATTTGTTTGAAGAAAAACGATAAACATTTGGGAATCTGCCTTAAAACATTTTCAAAATATTCTAGAATGGTGGTCAAAAGTTGTAGCAAAATTGGTTACCCACAATAATGATTAAATTGATATAAAGTAATATGGATCTGGTTCGCTTCAAAATATTAAAAAAGAGTTTCAAACTGGAATTAAGTTAATGGCCAGAACTTCATAAATACCTCGTTTGTTTTTTATTTTTTGACGTCATTTTATGCTAGTAAAGCTGATGGGGCGAACATATTAGGTTAGGTTTAAATGACCATATCTATCTAGATACCTCTAATGTCCTTGGTATCTCTACATTGCACACTCTTTACTGAACGTTATCGTTCAATTCGGTTAAATATACTTTTAAAATTTAAAAATGTTCCAGGAAGTTGCTTCTAATACTCTTAGTAAATATACATGCCGGTTATGCTTTAAATATAAATATTATAGCATATCTTCCAAAAAAACAGAACAGTTTCCCTTGCCTGATTTAAACTTTAATTATTTATGTAACCCTGCTAATACTGAAAAAATAAGGGATAATATAAAAAAGCGAAAAGGAATAGGTGATATCACCAAGGTTATTAAACTGCACAACGATTTGTTGAGCAGTTCAACTAACAAGGATTTAATCAAGTCAGAATTGATAAAAACAGCATTAAAAATACCTAATATGACTCATCCAGCTATATATCATTTGGATGAAGAACCTGTTGTTGTTAAACAGATTGGAAAACTAAAGGAAGGGTCATTTAAGTTTTTAACATTTGAAGAAATTGCAGATAAGTTCAACTTATGTAGAACAGATGTATCAAATTTCACAGGACCAAGAAGTTATTACTTGCTAGACCAGCTAGCTTTACTAGAACAAGCATTAATAAAATACGCCTTGTTTACCTTAAGGAAGTTAAACTTTACTCTTTTGTCTGTCCCGGACATTCTTCCTAGAAACATAATAGAAATGTGTGGAATGGAGACCAAAGGTGAAAGGAACCAGGTAATTTTATTTATTACTTAAATTGGAATCATGATTAATCTTAAACTGCGACCTGTTATCTACAATCCCTTAAGGAAAAGGGGATATACAGCTATTTTTAATATAATATGCAGTAAATAATATAAAATGCTTATTTAATAAATCAATTCCTGCTATAGTAATTTTGAATTTTAGGTAAGAATTTTATTAAATGACAATTTATTATTCTGCAACTTTAGCCATACCATATTTTCTTTTATACAAAACATTTATTAATTCTATTTTTCAATAAAAATAAAAAACCTGTACCACTACAACCCATGAAGGGTCTTAGGTTCAGTACTGTTTCTTGGTCAACGGTCATGCTAAGAGGTGATTTAGCTATTATCATGCTCAACCACAAGGTTCTCGTCCTTAATATTTCAATTAAGGGTACCCACTTTATTGAGGCTGGGTTTGCCCCCAAAAGAGTCTCTTGGCCCATGAGACGAACTTTGGCAGAATATTAAAGATACCCTGTCAAGCTAGATGCGAGATCGGGACCTTGAGCACAGCAACTTAATGCCTTACCATTGAGCAGCCCCGCTCCCATCTACTCGGCAATAATTTAGTGATTTGCGATATACCTATACCAATAAGCATGATAGTCAAAAAACTAAGTTTTGGTTTTTAATTAATTGACCCCTTAATCTGTTTTAAGGTAGTCTGTGAGAGCTATTTTTATTGATTTTTTAGAATACATTACCACTGAACACTAGTGGTGGAAAGGGTGAATTATCATTTTCATAATTATGCATTCAAGCATTTTTTGTTTTGAAAACTTAATTACTGTTTGGACCTTGAATGGGTCAAGTTTGCACCTTGCTTTTTTAAAGACTACATTCTTATTGTCTGTGGTTTCTGTGAGTGATTTATTTTTTAAGGTTCTTCTCCATATTTGTTTATAGTTCCCCCAACACCACTTGAAGAGTCCCATTTTTCCCTTATATGCTTTTTTTCGTCAGCAATTTTCGGATATTTTGTTTTTCTTAGTTTTGATCATCCATCATGTTCACCACACAATAATCCATAAAAATCAATTTCTAACTAATTTTGAGAAAAATATCTTAATTATCCCCTTTTCCCGCCATAGCCTTCATACAAATACAAACATTTAAATTTGTGTGATTAAATTTTTAAATCTTGGATGGCTGCTTCATATTTTATTAATTGTATCAGTAATTATATTTATTGACATCAGTAAATTTAAAGACTAAGAAACACATATGTGAAAGTGTCTGACGGATAATAATAAATACTAGTAAATGCTGAATATTCCCTTCATATGAAAGATACCTATTCAGCATGTTAACCTTTCCAGGTTTATTCTTTAGATCAGTCAAAATGGAATGATTTATGTCTCTCAGGAACTGCTGAAATGGGAATAGCTTATTATCTGAGTAATGTTAATCTCGTTGATAAAAAAATTCCTCTGAAAATGGCAGCAGTAAGTAGGTGCTATAGAGCAGAAACGTCTAAAATAGCTGAAGAAAAGGGGATATACAGGTATTTTTAGCCATTACAATTTGAATGTTTCTAAAATAATATAGTATGCTTATTTCAAAAATTAATTCCTATAACAGTAATTTAAATTAATAATAATAAGTAATTTAAATTTAAATTAATGGAAGGATTTTGTTGTAGGGTTCATCAGTTTACAAAGGTAGAAATGTTTGGCATTTCTTCCTCAAGCCAATCCGATTCATTATTAAATGAATTTGTTAAGATACAAGAAAATTTGTTCACATCTCTGGGTCTTGCTCTTAGAACATTGGATATGCCTCCTCATGAGCTTGGGGCGCAAGCAGCAAGAAAGTTTGATGTCGAAGGCTGGCTACCTGGAAAAAAGAAATGGGGAGAATTGTCAAGTGCAAGTAACTGCACTGATTATCAATCAAGAAGATTAGGAATTACATCAAAAGAATCTTATCTCCATACTATAAATGGCACTGCATGTGCTATACCTAGACTCATTATAGCGTTGCTTGAAACTCATCAAGAAAAGGATGGGAAGGTTGTCCTTCCTGATGTTCTTGAGCCATTTTTAGGGTTCAGGAATATTTCTCATTGCCGATTCCCTAAACCAATTATTTTCAAAAAACATCAAAGATTTAGGTAAAAAAAAAATCACATTCAATGAAACCAGATATTAGTATAAATTTTGATATTAGTTCTACCAACGAAAGTAAGAATTCTTTATTTACTTGTAACAAAACTAGGATTATTAACTTATGGTACTGGAGGTGGAATATATATTGGAGTATTAACCTTTGGCACAAAAACGTTAACTGTTTTATTTAAAACTAAACTTTATTAAGAGTTGAAACATAACATTGTTTGTTTTACAATAAATAATTGGGGTCACGTATGGTATAGTGGTTAGCATGGCAATCTACAATACTAAAGGTTATAGGTTCGCGCCCACCGGTGGCCCTGTGGGAGTAAAAAATCCTTAGCCATGCCGTCCCTCGGATAGGACGTAAAATGGAGGTACTGTACGATGTCAGGTATTCGTTAAAGATCCCTATCCTAATTATACCTGGAAAGGCAGAATTTAGGACTCCCATTGTAGCATCGTCCGATTAGCCTTAGTGGCATAAAGTGACAAACAAACAATAAATACTCTGTATTTTTAGAATTCAAAAAACCATGGAGATTTTCTCATATTAGGCCATCCATTCCATATATATAGCTATTATAATCTAAATTTAATAAAAATATGAAACTGAGAATTATTAAATAAATAAATTGAACATAAATGACATGCAATGGGATTTGCATTATTTTGATGCAGTTAATTGAGTTTTCATCAAGAATATCAAAAAACCTGTACGACTACAACCCATAAAGGGTCTTGGGTTCAGTACTATGTAAGGAAGAGTACTGTTTCTTGGTCAGCGGTCGTGCAAGGAGGTGATTTGACCGTGATCACGCTCAACCGCCAGGTTCTTTCCCCTTAATTTTTCAATTAAAGGTACCCACTTTATAGAGGCTGGGTTTGCCCCAGAGGGGTCTCTCGGCCCACGAGGCGAACTGTGGCGAATAATAAAGATATCATAAGCCATGTCAGATTCGAACTCGGGACCTTAAGCACAGCAGTCCACTGCCTTACCAGTGGGCTACCCCGCTCCCCCAAGAATATCAAAACGTATAGATATTTTAAAATCGTAATTCTCCCATTTATTATTATTTCATGATAAAATGGAAGTCATATGCATCGCATGAATCCAAAAAGACTCCCTTTGCAGATCGTGGAAGAATGATATGAAAGGAAGGCAACATCCTAGACTGTGATACCTTGACGATGTAGAGACTTTCTTAGATCTTTGGTTGTTAGGGCATGTAGAAACCAGCTGAGGATAGTTATGAATGAAGAGTTGTAGAAGCCAACATTTTTGACGAACCATAGAAGAGTTTGTTAGAGTTAATTATTTTGTTATTAAAAAGAGATACTAGATTTAAACATCTTAATTTGAAAATAATTGTATTATAGATAATATCTTTTATCAAATTTGATCATATACCAAAAATCATTGCAACAGTCCATTTATAATGATAATTTTAGAATATCAAAAGGGAACCATCATGAATGGTCTTTGGAGAAGGTAATGCAACATAGAATAACATATACAGATTTTCAATACAAAATTATTGGATTTATTACTAGAAGGTAGTATTTATTCAACTTATATCTTTAAATGACATTACTGCTTGATTTTGATGCTGGTTGATTTTGAAACTGAAGAACGTTGAAAACTGGTTTCTTCATTTTCTCAAAATGTGTTTTTAATAAATGTCCCACTCTTGCATTGATGGTGTGATATCTCATTGTAACAATACTAATATCATTGCTTCACAATAACCATGCTGTATAGAATTATACTTTACTCAACTTCTGAGATATGTCACAGGAATGTAAAAAAAAAAATATAACTTTTTTTTTTATTGTGATTACATCATGCTAATTACCAATAAACTATTTTTTTTAATATGGAGAAGTAAAGATTTAAGTATTTTGTGTTCTTCATAAACAATATTACTAATGAATAAATAAAAGTTGAATATAAGATGCAACAAATTAATACAAAAAAAAATCATCACAGTTGAGGAGCAAAATTAACTGATAAGAATAGTAATTAATGAATTGTGAATTAAATTAACAAAATAATCACATTAAGATTATATATGTACTTATGAAAATATAAAATAATTCTATAAATAGTGGGATCGATTATCCTAAATTGCCACTCATAAACTAAAACATGCGGTGATCTTATCACATTTGACTAGATACTGCTTTCAAGTTAAATCGGCACAGTTCAGCAAATTAAATCTGCTTAACAGTTCAGTAAAGCTTTTCAATGTCTATTTAATTATTCTTGTGTTTTCTCTGCAGCCAATAAAAAAATAAAAATAAAATAGTAAAAATGTTCAGCTGCTATTTGCTAACAAATTAAAGGATGCTGAGATATTACAATAACATTATAAGCACACTAATGACATATATAAATGTCAAAATATTATATATTTATATATAAGGAAATACTTTTTAGAATAGATATTACTATAGTTATAAATACACAAATATAAATATTTCAATTTACTACAATGACATTTGAAAGATAGGAAATGCTCTCGTTTTGCATTGAAAGCTATCTTGAGTAAAGTTTTATATCCTAACAGTAATTTAACGAATAAGAGTTATTACAACCATTATTAATTCTCATGTTTCCTTTTTAATAACTTTTTATTTGTCCATGAAATTTTAATAGTCTAATTTGAAGATTTTTTTTAACACCAAAAGTTAAATACATCGGTTTTTTCCAGCAAATTCCTCCAAAATAAAAACTTACATCACTTGTAAATGCTCTAATCACTTGCAAACTATAACAACAGCAATTGCTTTATGTTTGAGTTAGTTAACTCATTGTGTGAGGGACTCATAAAAATACGTTTTTCGCCTACTTTGATCTTAGAGCAGGTCATGTAATAATACCTAATACAGTGTAATCTCAATAATCCGACACATATGGGACCAGAGGGGTGCCGGATTACTGAAAAGGCCGGATTAATGGATGTTAACAAAAAACCATAATAAATGACATATTATTTTATTTTTACACTTCTATAACTCAATAAACTTTAATAAAAATAATGAATATATTAAGTTTTCCTTTAAAAAATTTACCAAAATAAAAATAAACTCGTATGTAACCTTTAAAAATGAATAGGAACTTCGTTATCACATAAACAGGAATGCTAAAAGACATATGTATGAACGTAAATAAACTTAATTATATTTTTTGGAAAAACGAATCAATTTACCCTGGCCGGATTACTGAGTGTGTTGGACTATCGTAGGGCCGGATTAACGAGATTGTACTGTATGTAATAATACGTGAACCACTCTAATCTCACAGTAGGGGAAAAAACATATTTTTACAGGTCCCCCGCACAATGTGTTAATGTTAATATGATTAAAAACTGAAAGTGATTAGTGCTAATGGAAATTCAATTATTTATTCTCTGAAATTTAATACAGCATTCTAGTTATATGAAATACACTGGTGAGTTTAAAATCATATACAATAACGTTTATTCAAACAGAAATATTCTATTACTGGCAAAAATATATTTAATAGTTCAACTTTAATATTCCCAATACTAATATATTATTAATACCAAGCTAATTATTTATGAAGATCTCCACAATTGTATGCCTTCAAAAGAGTGGATACAACTGAAATATATACTGTAATACTTGCAAAGAACAAAGCTTACCATAAGCTAATCTGACAAATTCATGGTAACCCAACATGATTAGGATATGAAGTAAACACACTGACCATCAAAATGAGATTTTGTTGTAACAGATTTCTTTTAATAAACTCGAAGTATTTTTATATCATGATTACTATAATTCCTTAATAATAATATATAATGAATAAAACTTATTTCGCTCTCACATTCTCCAAATAGATTGGATCTTCAATATACACAATAGTAAATAATAACACAATTGAAATATAATGTTGGGCAGAAATTTGGTATATTTTATAGAACATATAGTTCACTTAATAAGAGCTAAGAAAATACTATAAGTTAGATACATCAAATATCTAATCATTGGTACCAAAGAAAATCATTTTAAAAATTTTGATTCTTATTTGTTCTATAATTGCCAGTATTTAATGCACATATATAAGTCCAACCAATTAAGGTGCCATATACTACATTATTCCCCCTTATCTTACTTGTAATGAATGATGCATAAATAATGAAGTCATACAGTTTTATTTATTATTGTGTAATGAAGTATATATATATATATATATATATATATATATATATATATATATATATATATACCCGAAATTTCATTCCCCTAACAAGCTACACTAGGGTAAGGAAATTGAAAAATATAAGTTAGTTGTGAAATAGTTGATGTCCAAAACACTTGGATCCATATTTCCACTACAGTTTATTCTTCTGGGATTAGTTTTGTATAACTTCATAAGTTTTAAGTTGCACACTAAAAATTTAATTTATGGGAGTTCAAATTAAGATCAGATTCCTATCAATAAAAACAACATAAATTTTAATGAAATATCTTGTAATCAATGATGGCAATGAATTTTTGACACATTCAGTGCAGATCCTCGGAGTGTCTCCTTTCCAGAGCAGTAGTCGATTCAGAAATTTTCTGAGGAGGCCTCACTTTTCTTTTATATTTCATGGGTACTGAAGGACCTAATTTAAAATATATATTAGTAAATAGTGATGTTTTAAATCACTATTAGTACAATCCATTTTCAATTTCAGGTCATGGCAATGTCCCTTCTTGGGCGTTCTCACTTCTCCTAGCGATTTGCTAGTGGACGGATATCTCATTCCATCATTTTTTACCAAGTTTATGGAACAGTGATTTACCGTAAAAATGGTAAAGGTCAACGACCAAGCAGAAGTGCAGCTTTTAGGAGTAACCGCAACAAAAGAGAGCCTTATATGGCTATATTTGACTATTTTATTTAAAGTGTTAAATAAAGTCCGGGTGTACAATCTAATCCACTAGGGTGCCTAGGTAATATAAAAAATGTCCATTTTTGTGTGACAAGTCTAAAGACCCACCGGCGGGATGCTCCATACTGATTCAATGATAAAATGGGGAAAAAATGAAAAGGAGAAAGTTTTCGCTGTTCCAAGGGGCCACACTATAATAACAGAATAGTATTTTCCATCTTAATAAAAATATCTGATCATGAACTGCCCTTTGGACTTTATAAAGTCTGTAGACTGCAAATACTTATACTGTGATAGAAAATTATTAAATGTCTATATTTACTGACATTTTTTTAGTTTCAAGACAAAAAAAAAAGTTTTGGTCCCAAATTTTAGTCTAGTTTTTCATTATTCTTATCAACTACTTAATTATGGAATTATCATTCTTAAACAACACTAGATGACCATGCTACTTGTAGCATGCAAGATCGCAATACTAGATGTAATACCTTTAATAATACTATAAACCTAATAATAATAATTTTAATAATCACAAAAGTTCTCTTATTTTGTTATATAAAAAAAAAATTTTGTGAGAAACATTATTGGATTACAAAATGTAACGAAACCCCTTGAATTAAACAATGAACACTTTAGGCTCCAAAGTATTTACAATAATAACGACAATCACAGTTCTTGTGAGAGATCTCAGAAATGTTCTAATAGTTGGCTATTCAAACTTTTCTTTAAGCCTTTGTCTTAATAGAACAGGAACCAGAGACAAAATAGCAAATCCAGCAAGTAGCAAAACAGAAGTAATGCTTAGCGTATTTGAAGAACTGGATATTTCATGAAGCGTACCTCCAGCCTGGATAGCGAGAAAGGATGGTGGAGCCACTCCTACAATTAAAATAAAAATTTTTACAGTAAAAATTATAAAATGAAATTAATAAAATTAATTTTTAGGATTACAAATATCTATACATATTTAAACTACTTTTGGCACAGAAAACAACAATTATTTTCAAAATATTGCAAATTAAAGGTTGCTCACAACAGTGATGAAGCGACATTTTATAAAATGGAATTTTTAAGTATTATGACGAATTTTTCTTCTTTGATATCAAAACATTGAATAGTTATTGTGATTACAACTATTTTTGCACATAAAAGGACATGGATTACGGATTACTTTTATGCCTTTAAAGAGTTACTACATTGATAAGTCCTGTTTCAAAGTATATAAACATGACTTTGACTCGAAGTCATAAATACATGGATTACTTTTATGCCTTTAAAGAGTTACTACATTGATAAGTCCTGTTTCAAAGTATATAAACATGACTTTGACTCGAAGTCATAAATATATGCATAGGTTAAAATCAATATAAAGCAATGATTATATTTTAATTTGCAACATTTTGCTAAGGAATTTAGATTATTTTAAAAACCTAACCTTTTCAGTTAAACTGTTTTCTTCTTGAATTTTAATCAGGCGATTTTAAGACAGGCAAGAATTGTTAAAAAACTTTTTTTAATGACTCCCTTTAAAACATTTAACTATGACATCAAAAATTACCCTTATAGTACAAAATTAAATCACAGACCTGGAAGGCATTTATTTTGTGTAAAATAGCCTAAACCTTCAACCAGTAAATAAAAAAGAAGCAAATTCCAATTCTTGAGAACAGCAGCTAAACAGAAAAAAAGTTTTTTACGATAATCTTTATTGTTTTATAAAACATATTTCTCGCATGTTTTTGATTTTCCATCTGCAAAATTTTGCAATATGTTTGAGCCATTCCAGTTGATTTATTTTAATAAGTCTCTTTGGCACCGCCTCAAGAGTGAACACTCAGTCAGACTGGACTTCGTGGTGGATTCAAATGTTTATGCTGATGGGTTGATGTTGAAAGTTAGTCTTCGGTGAAAGTTTTTGTAGTACTGTATGGATGCTGGGGTCTTTATGTAGTAAGTCATTAGTCTCGTAGTTAAGTGCATTAACTATCTTTTTTCATTGAATGCATATACTTTTGATTGTAAGTATTAGATTCTCTGGATATTTGAGGGCTTTGCAGTGCCCCATGTTTCTATCATGAACATTCATAGAGGTCTAATAAGTACTTTACATATCGTAAATCTATTGTTTTAGGATAATTTAGACCATCTGTAAAGTAAACCTATTCTGGCCAAGTTTACTGTTAAATGAAACAAAGTTGATATGGTCCAGAGGTTCCTAAATTGTCTCCACAAAGAAACTAAAATCACTATATGTAAAATTTAAATTAAAAATCAAATCTTTTAAAAATATATAAAAAAAATTGAGTAAAAATTATGTTTTTGTATTAATCATAGCAATGGCTTATAATGTTACTTAACAAAACAAAAATTATAATTGTTCTATAAAATGTATTTTATAATTTCAATGTGCTGCCAGTAAAAAAAAAAAGCAAAGCTGAGAAGCAATGCTTTATTATAATCAATTACAATGAATATATACCAAACTATGTATAGCTTGATTTATAAATTTAGAGTTTAGAACTAATTTCAGGACATTCCTAATTAATTATGAAAAAATTTGGATTGTACTAATCAAGAAGTTTTGACCATGATATCAACAAATATTTATTTAAAAAAAAAATAGCTAACCTAAAAATGTTCCAAACCAAAATGGCAAAAGTGGAACATTAATAACTGGAGCAGCAATATTTATAAACCAATTAGGCAAAAATGGTGTAACTCGAAGAAATAACATATAGTTAAAGATATCGTCTCTGTGTTTTTCCACCTGGAACAAATGAAAAAGGTCAAACAACTTATAATAAACAAATATAAGAAATACAAAATTGTAATTTATTTATAATACAACAAGCACAAAATAATAAGAATATAACAAAAAATAATAAATACATATAATAAAACAATATTACAAAATAAATTAAAGTGAATAATTAATTAAATTAAATAAATTAATTATAACAAATATAGAATAATAATTCATTTATAATTGGCAAAATTCAGCATTGATATTGTTTCAATAACAGTAATAGTAGATCAATTAACTCAAAAATAGAACTGATAATTTTACCTACCATCAATGAATATTTTTCCGCCTTTTCAGGAAAATACTTTTTAATAACTTTCTTCCCAGCAAAATATGAAACCATGTAGCACAGTGATGCTCCAGTTGCTGAACAAAAACATACAAGAAATAGCGCCAATGGAAAAGGAAATAGAAATCCTGAAAGAACACTCAATGATATGGAACCTGGAATTGCAAATGTCTGGAGACTAATACAAACATTAAGGAAAATTGTCACATTAAAAAATGTGTATATACTAAGAACATATACATAATAACTTCATCAGCATATTGCAAAAAATCATTAATTATTATTTTAGATAAAAAAATAATACCTTTTTTTTTTTTTTTTTTTTTTTTCGGTACCCCTACCTGACCATGTGTGGCATATGGGGTGTTACTCTAGAGGTGTAACCAACCTATTCTAACCATGGTGGGGCCTCCACAAAATAAAAGTCAACCCTCCCAGGGCAGATCCGAACCGCCGCCGTTCGGCTCGAGCGTGCTAAAGCGGGGGGGTTCTACATGCTCGGCCATCCTGGCCCACTTACCTATATTTGAAATATATAGCAAGGAAAAGTATAACTATTGTGAAAAATTTCAACTTCTGGTTTTCAACAGATATACAGGTTTTGGTGTCCCCTGTGTCAAAATAACCAAGTCCCGCGAAATGGTGTTTGTGAGTGAACAGACGTCGGCTATAATAAAATATGTAATTCCCACTTATTAGTGCTACTTATTTTAACCACACCCCCAACCATTCCCTCTTCATTACATCTACGGCCAACCATCTTCCACCATTATAAAGTATAAAAGTTGACCATACAATGTATATAGTAATAAAAATCTTATTTACCAATAATTGAAAAATAATATGAAAAATAATTGAAGAGTTTATGAAGGAGTTTATAGAAGGATTTATAATGATAAATTCTGTTAAGGGTAACTTACTAAATAACTAATAAAATAGTTTTTATTTTTATCTTTGACAATGCCAAACATAATACAACATGGGGCCTAATTTTATTTCTTTATTTAGTTGATATGAAAACTTGATTAAATAACCATGGAAACCAATGGTTTTCCGTTAATGTGGTATTTCCAACAATTACTCAAAACATGTTGACAACTCGTTCGCATGCGCTTAGTGTGTAGGCATAGTGCCTTTACTAACGGCCCATTGTTAACATGTAATGCATAATGTGGATGCGAAAGAGTTCCTATGTGTTTAAAGTGCTTGTTGTAACATAACTATTTAACGGAAACCTTTTGCTTCCATGGTAACTAAATCAAGTTTTCATATCAACTAAATAGGGAAATAAAATTAGATGCCATATTTTAAACCAAAAACTATTTTATTAGTTATTTAGTGTGTGAAGGAGGAGAAAAGCGGATTGCTAAATATATATATATTTTTTAACATAAGGTACAATATTACCCTTAATAATTATATTTTGATTTAAAACTTTAGTTTCATAATAGATTTCTAAATGTAATATAAGGTGGTTTTTGCTTGAACAATCACCTTCGGTTTCTGGAAAGGCATTAGGTTATATGGCTAAATACACCTATCAATTTCCATTCAGAATTGATTTATTTACAAAAAAGTGAAAAAAAAAAATAACCTTTTTTTCTTGAATGAAAAAAAATGGTCAACTGTTTTTTGTAACAAGCATGAATTCAAACCAATTTAGAAAATAAAAAAAATGCATCAGAATAAAAAATAGAAATAAATGATTGAATGAATGTTATGAGTCAAGTAATAAACTTATTTTTCTTAATTACAGTTTATAAAAAAAAAAAAAAAAATGACTTTATACATTCATATTTAATCTTATTATTATTTATATATATATCATATTTAAGCTATTTTTATTAATTTCTTAAGTGTCAGAATGTCAATTCTTCAGCAAACCTTTCAACCAAATATGTTAATTTGGAGATGGGAGTAAGAATTAGTTCCTGCCTTTCAAAACATTGTTTGTAAATACAAATGGTCTTTGTAGTCACGTTTCTTAGACACACTGTTAACACAACTGTGTAAACAGCATCCTTTTTTTCCATTTGTTACTCCATCTAAAAATGTAACTTGTACCAGGAAACATTTCACAGTACTTAATACAACACCATAGAAAGCACTACCAAGGTATTTGGTAAATTTGTAAATGAAGCATTTTTTAAAAAAGTTAATTCAATATATGGCTTCTAATTTACTTCAAGTTCATCTCTTTTAACTTCAAAGTTAATATGATTATTTTGTAATAACTAAAATTTTTGTTTTGTGAACAGTATTCAACACATATGTTTGATTTTTTTAAATCTGAATCAATCTACATTTAAAAACACAAGCTTAGAGATAACGTATTCAAAAACCTTAGTTCTAGCAGCGATAGGGGCATCTAAAAATACTTGATCAAATATTTTGCCAAATAGTTACTGCAACTGTTAGTTCATTTAAAGAAACAATCTAAATTCATACTGAGGATGATAAACTGAAAGGATCAACAGAAGAGACTGTTTCGAAATGTGACCTCCAGGATTGGAAGGTTGGCCAGTTGCCTAGAACCAGCACTATGGTTCAACAAATTGTAGAGCAGAATGCAATTAAAATTGAAAATTGCAGAACTTGAGCATAATAATACAAAGAATAGAAACATATAGTTTATAAGGCGGTGGTCCGAAAGTCAGTATAAAACATGTATTATGTAAAACTAAGTATTTACAAATTATTTAGCCTATATCCTAAGTCACATCAAGGCTAAAAGATATTGGTATTAGAGATGGGAGTGTTCCTTTTTGGTATACTGTTATCACTATCTACTGTTACACCTTTTTGTATATTCTTATTACTATCACAGTATTGACAAAAAATCAAAACAAATTATAGAATTAAAAAAGTTAAATGCATCTATCCAGACTAAGCAAAACATAACGGGATATTTAATTTTTAAGACAGGAAAAGTAAAAGGATACAATATATATGACACAAATACAGCAAGCAACACTTCAAAAAAGTATTTATCTTTGTAGCGATCCAAAACCTTCCCAAGATTTCTTGCATCATCCATATCACGTGGAAGTTTTATATATTTCCTTTCATTCCTGCAATGGTGAATATTTTATAAAATTTCCTAGTAGTAAATGTCATTACTAGGTCATATAATTAAAGTAAATAATTTATTATTCCAGAGCAAACATTTGTCTATCCTTTTTTGTATCTATATTGTAATACTGATTTTCATGTTCGATATGGTAAAAACTTACTCTTCAAGCTGAGGAAAACTGAAGTATATGTACACAAGAGAAGACAATGAAAGAACAAATATTATTACTACTGCTATGACTGCTGTCCTAGTTGTAACTTCAGTATTACAAGACATGTTTAACACTTTATAATAGTTTGAGTAATATATTACAATACTTAATTTATAAAGCTCAACAAAATTATATTATACAGAAAAAAATAATTGTTCGAAATAAAATATTAATAATTTATAGTTATCCAAGAACTCATTGAGTTATTCCCCGTTGTGCTCAATAATTAGCTTTCTTAATTGTAAAATATATAAATTTATAGTCGGTCAACTTTTAAAAATGACATGTTTAAAGACTGCATGACGTTTAAAATCAGACCATATAATAACATTCCAAATAGGTACTATTGCTTAAGAGAAAAAAAGTTATAAGTTCCTCTTATAATAAGTTATTCCCCTTTTAGCCGATATTAGTAGAGTACTTCAAACATTAAATAAATGTTGCTAGAAGATCTACATGTTTTAAAATAATTTAAAACAGCAAAACAGTACACGAAACCAAACATCCAAGAGCTGCATTTTATATCACAAACATATATGGACACAGGAATTTGTCATTAGAATAGTGTTCGAAACGTAGGGATGGTATTGACCTCAAATAGAAAAGGCATATTCATTTATGTTGCTTGTTTTTTAAATAAAGATAGATTAAATTTTTTTAATAGGCCCTCTTTTATCAGGTATGACAAATGTCTGAAGTAGAGTACTCGTTCATTTTTATAAGGAATCACCAACCATTTAAACTTTTCATCGAGAACCTTATATGTTACAAATAGAAGTATTACATACTATTGTTGAATATATGAGAGTTACAATTTTAATTTTTTATTTCCAACACAGAGTTCAAAGCACCGCTACTTACAGTGCATATTTTGCGTAACAACTGGGCTCAAGGTAAGTTGGTAGTTTATTAGGATAATCAAAGAAAATAATGCATAATTATGGCTCAGAGTTGTTCATACAAAGCCTTTCGTAAGGCGATACAAGCCTCCAGGTGACTACCCTAAAGTCAAGCTTGTCGGTTCAGATTAATTGCAAGCTGACCAATTTGTCTGGTGATGTGAATGAGTTAAATCACAGACAGACTACCCTATCTGGCGAAATAAATGATAAGCTGTCCACCTAGTCGAGTGATGAATGACTTGGTTTTCAACAAGAAGCGAGGGCTGTCTCGTCAGAAGAGAAGGTCGAAAGACTGAGAAGGACGCTGGAAAAAATGGCTCAGGTGGTCGTCAGGGACTGCTCTGCTCACAGCCGTTAGGAAATGGGGAAAGACCTGAAACCGTAGTGACGGAGAACAGAGCTAAAGAACAACCGCCAACTTTTGCTGGTTAGTCGTCCTGGTCTCCTACAGATAAGGCAGTTGCCCTTTCAGAGGCCCTCAGAGGCGACGCTCTGGGTGTCATCCACACTCTCAATGCTGTGATGTTTTTAAAAAGATAGTAAGCCTGATTAAGATGCGGTTTGATCACGCCCACCTTGAACAGGTAAACCAGTTGAACAACTGAAGGGCAGGAAGCAGAATATAGCCGAGAATACCCAGGAGATAAAGGCGGAAATTGCGAGGAGGGTAAGGCTGGCCTACCCTACTGCCCCAGAAGTTTTGTTAAAATGTATAGCTGACCAAACGGAACTTTTAAAGAGTGGCTCATGGACCTGGCCTGTTTTGAGAGGTTATGTGACCGTAATACCATGGAATTCCCATCGCGTCATTTTCAGTTAAAAAGGACATTGATTAGTTTTATTAGATCTCAGCTTTCGTCTCCCGCTCGCTCTTCAGGGATACATAAACGACCAAAACGTTCTATTCAGTGCAGATTGGGCCTTAAGTAAAGGGCGACTTACTGAACGGCACGTGAGCCAAGGTACAGAAGTTTTACAAGATGCTATATCTATAGCATTGGAGTATGAAGCGGCTACTGAGACTTCTGGAAGCAAGGATGGATGTACTCACTCTGTGATGAATAAGTTTGCGGAAATCTCACAACTCACTTTTAAACTTTAGTCCTATTACTAGGTCAATCACACATAAATCTTAGCAAGTCCTAGAGGATCTCCTATCAGAAGATAAGACTTAATAAGAAAAAACAGTTGCAGAAAATCTCCATATGAAAAATCATTACACATGAAAAAAGATAGGATGGGAAAAATAAGTTATGCAGTCGATGATGACAATATCGACTACCTACCAAGAGCGTCCGCAGGATTTCGTCTAGGAGGGGCAGGCAGGTAAATTTCTTATTCTGGGGGAACGGTTTGAGGTGTTTTGTCCTCTTAAGGCTCAGTAATTTTTCAAATCAAACTTTTTGATGTTTTAACGTTAAAATATTTGTTTATACAATGATTAAAACTATAGTAAATGAATACGAATTCATTAAAATTGTAGGTTTTGTTCCTCCGAATTTCTAGAGGAGGCAGCAGACCTCCTCTGACCCCCTGCTACCTACATACGTCATATTGGGCAAGACATACATATGTAGCCATGGGCAATCTGCCACAGCACCATGGAGACCATGGTTTGTAGCAACATGAGGTTTGGACTAAGACCTCCAGGCTGTCTGTGCCCCCAAAAGAAATATTTACGTCTGTCAGAACATCACATCATGTGGACAAAGATCTCTCTAGGTATATAACGCCTACCAAGAAATAGGGAAGAGAGAGAAAACATACATATTATTAATAAATATAATATTAGATATTCTAGGTCTTTTGGGTTTTTTAAAAAATCTTATTGGAAATAGGATTTCCAAGACAAGCTTCATGTACTCGACCGAGATGTCGAACGAATGCCTGAATATGTGATGTTCTTGAAATTGTTTGACATTTGTTCACGACCTCGGGAATTTTTTTTCAGATCCACATTGGAGGCAGGTTTCTGGCCTCTTCCGTTACTTCCCCGCCCTTCGAGGACATAAATGATTCTCTTCTGTAAAGTTCATTTAAGTTCTTTTACAAATGATTTATCTGCTGCTCGTTGTTTGTAATCCTTCTAGTAAGGTCCTGGATGAACTTACCTTTGCTCTACCCTATACTCTATTATTCAGGATGAATTAAAATAGTGAAGAAAAAAAAGGGTTCAACTATCGTTAAAATCTTTAAAAATGTTCATATAAATTCAAGCATCTGTACTTTTTCTTGACCTTTAAATGCTCTTATCACCTTACAACGCTTTTAACCTTCCCAGCATTTAACCTACTTAGTATGATAACATGAAGTTAGTTCCTTCCAGAGTACTTGTTATGGAAGAAGTAGACAAGATAATTATTCATTCCTTGAAAGATATTGGCTGGTATTTGCTTAAAATTATCTTTTTTATGAACTATTAGCGATATAGGGTTTTATTGTTATTTTACTTCATTTTAGATCATTATTTTTTATTTTACATTATTTTGATTATAGTGATATAGATGAAGACATACATGGTTTGGAAGAATTTTCGACAGAAATGGTTGTTCAGGCTGCGGCTAGGTGTTTGAAAATTATTCAACCTGACATTGACATATCTGACACCTTACCCCAGAATATGGCTTCCAGGTTTCATCTTAGCTGTGCTATTGCAGAAGCCTGCAAAGTAATATTTTAAACTTTTATTTTTAACAATAATGTTGTATTAGTTTGTAATCAGTCTCTTCAATGGTATAGGGACTGGGTTACAGTGGTGATGTTGGATATCAAACATTCTTGTATTCAAACGTTGGAGATGTCAGGCGTGTATTTATGTTTCTTATTGAAAAGCTTCCTAGAGAAGTCGAAAAACAAGTTGAAGTTGATGGTATTTACTGATTGGTATTAGATATATGTATAAGTAAAGTGTGATGTTTATATAACATTTAATTTTAACTGTTATAGTCGATCCTGTCTCCAAGTTAATAACTGATATTGGTAAAGAAATTAGGAGAAGGTTGGAATTAAAAACAGTCGTTAAAAGAACACTAGCAATACCTTTTTTATCTGTTCCACTTGAAACTGGTATTATCACTCCCGACACAAAATTAAAGGAAAGCCCAAAAGGTATGTATAAAACCACCACCATTCTTTTATTTGTTTATTTTTTTAAAGTCCATGCACTGATGTTGAATATTTAAATATTTTCTAGTATTTATTTGTTATATCTGTATGTCAATATATTCAGAGTAAAGGAATACCTTTTTCTTTTTTTATTAAAATGGCATACATTAGAGCTGAGGATCTTATACCGTGATGACCTAGAACCTCCAGTCATGAATAAAATTATCTTTGTAGTATGTTCATTGAAGATAATTTTTATCTTTTAATTGGAAACTTTAGAATTAAACAGTTTCCTTACTATTGTTGCTGCTAGGCAATAATCTTATGATTTATTAATAAAATTTAATAGATCTAGTAGTAGTTCTTCATTGTTTTCCGGGGACACGATGTTTGGGCCGACGACGATACATAGTCGGAAATGTCTTTTTTCTTCTTCAAAATATCACGAACAGTTTACTCGCCGATTCCTAACAGTCCTCTAACAGTTTTCTCGCCGATTCCTATTCAGCTGACAATGTTTTAACACTTTCACCTTTTTCTACTTGGTTTATAATGATTAGTTTCTGTTCAAGCATTAAAAAGAAACGTTTTATTTTTTGTTATATTTTGTTATTTCGTATTTAAATGGGGACTAAATCACTAACAACTGAGAATATTTTGTTTTATAGTTAAACAGGACAGAGACGGAGTTTCCCAGAAAGACTTGAAAACAATATCGTCGTCACCGTGCTAAAGTAATGAAAATGCAGAGGTTTTTAGTTGCACACTCTTTACTTTAGCATGGTGACAACAATATCATATCTATAATATAGAATATGAATTGGAGTAATAGGTACTGGAAACATCTCATCATACGATACCAGTTTGCCGTGTTTTCCCATTTATTATTTTATTTCATAATTTCTAAGAATCGTCAAAATATTTACGTATTCATTTTTTTAAATAAATATTATACATACAAAATAAATAGTATACAAATTTAAAAAAACTTATTAAAAAAAAAAATTGGCTCCTCAAAACCCCAGTTAATAGAGCCCCAGAAAATGGGCGTCCTACTGTATTAATTTAATATGATATATTTTAGAGTATTCTCTCAAGCTATGCTAAGTCTGTTTAACCTCTTTCTTCATCTTATCCAGTTCTCTTTTAACCACTTTACTCAGTGTGAGAAGGAAGTCTATAAGGCCCTCTACAAATTTAGTTTCAAAGAATTGGTCCACTGTCTATTGTTTCAAACACATGTAGTGTTTTATGGATTAAAAGATGCAGGCAGCTCACACCTTAATTCATAGGGAGAATTACTCCGATTCTCATATAAAAATATCATAATAAAAGCGAATTTATGGTATAATGATAGTTACACTCCTGCTATCACTATTTATAATTATTGTCTATCTGGGCATTAATCCGTACTAACAAGGTTTTACTGTATTTTTAGTTTCTTTAATTTTTTTTTTTTTTTCAATTTTAGAATGGAAAGAACATGTCATCCATCATTTACCATTTCTTACTGAACAAACAAAATCAGAACATTTTCTGCCTTCTGCTATTGTATTAAATGCTAAAGGTTTGCTCAATAAAAGTGTGGTCAAATCTATTGATAGTGCACATAATCAACTTGGCCAAAATAATGATAAGATCTTTAATTCTTTGGGAACTGAAGAAACATGGCTTACTGTGATGGAATCTTTAATTTTTGGAAAGGTGTTCATATAATATCCAAATATTTTTTATTAATGTTTATAATGATTTACTTGAATATTATAAATGCAATTTAAATTGACTATTTTTTATGATTGTTTTATTCATTATTTAGGATGAAAGCACCAAATTGAATGCCTTCAGCAATGAAAAGAGTGGTGTAGATATTGGTCGCATTAGTCCATCCAATGCCAATGAAGATAATAATTCTTCCGTTAACGAAGGAGAGCTGGTTATAAATGAAGACCCTCTTCAAAATATGAAAAAAAATGTTGAAGAGCTGCAGATAGCGATAAAAGAACAGCAAAGTGTTTTAGATAAGGTACTTTGAAGCAACTTTTAAGTTGATTTTAAAGTGTGTTTGTATGTAGCCTGCTTTGATATTCTTGAGTGAGAAGTAGTACGAGTTCAAATGCAGTCTGAACTTGTTTTTTTTTTTTTTTTTGGCCAGAAAAGATAATAGATTATTTTTTCTACCAATACCTACCCATCTGTGGTATACAAAAAGTTGCTCTAGAAATGTGACCAACACATTTTAAAATCGGTGGGAAGGTTGAAATTTATTCTGTCGCTCCACCACAAATTAAATTTCAACCCGCTGGAATTTTAACTGCTACATTTTTTAAATGGGACAGAAATTGACTTCATTTCTGTCCAGTCTCTCACAGTTAAAATAAGAAATAAAGGTATAAAAAATTGTAAAAGCTAAACAAAAAATTGTATTATTTACAAAAGGTAAACAGAAATTATGTTATAACGGTTACGTAGGTGCATTAATGTTGATATTAAGACTCGTCACTACTTTTTAATTATAGGAATACTCCACACAACTTATAAACAAATATTCAAGAGATCGATCAATCAAACAAAAGAAATGCTAACTATTTGTACTTGTATTTTTGAGTAACAATGCTATTCTTATTGGTTTTGAAGACATTGTGGGGTGTACGGTGAACTAAGGAATCTGAAAAAATCTGGTTTTTGAGATATTTGGCATGTAGGATGTATTTTATGTGTTTTACAAGGTGTCAAATTTTCTCCATTCAATCATTATTCCATCTTATTATGATTGTGATAAGTAATCTTCTAGGTGATTCAAAATTTGACATTATTACAACTATTTCCAATAGATTCCTCACAAAAAAATCAAAACAATATCTGAAAATCACGGATACAGGTGACGAATTACATTTAAGGTAAGAAATTGTTTTTAGGCTCTTCTCCAATAAGTAGTTTTTGGATATTCACTAGTTTACCATGCACCCGACAAAATTAAGAACAAAAATTATTCAAAGAATTTTGAAGAAAGATCTTTTTTTCCTGGATTTCACACCTTCACCTATAAAAGCTATCTCTACAGATCTATATTGGCTGTATTTAAAATTACCAGAAAAATTCATCTGTGGGGTGCGGATAATCCACATAGTGGATAAACCACTAGCGGAAAATTGGGAGGTTACTACATGTATCATTCAAAGTGGTTCTCCTTCCTTTTCAAGTTTGATTTACTCAACGTTGATAGTATTGTAATAACTTATGGTACTTGTTTAGTTCCTGCCCTCCGTGAATAACCCACCCTGTTATCGCACCTTATCACTGGTATCTGCTGAGTTGTTTTACGGACTTAATTACCTTTAATAGATACCTTTTTTTCTTCGACTCGCTATCTTATTCTAAAGGGATCACAAAGCCCTAACATATCCTTTTCAGTTGAGATTGGGCTACATTAAACAGCTTTTATGTTATCAGCAAGTGCAAAGTTATTCGCTGCGGGACATAAATATAACATTATTAATGATTAAGATGTAGGTAGTATGTAATTATAAATGTAAATATCTATTGTTGTTAGATTCATGTCAAGATGGTATGTTTTGTGATTGTAAAATGTTCTTAATCCTTAAAAACATTGAGTGCGTTTACAAGGTACAAGTTTAGGAGTGGGTGAGTGGGATAGCGATGATGACACAAAAACCTCCCTCTTGCTCACTAACCTAAGTCAACATTTTGTAAACACTTAAATCAGGAAGTAGTTTTTTGCCCACACTAATTTAATAGCTAACAATCCCACACACCAATGACTAATGAATAATGTAGCCTGGCTTTTAACTTTACTTACATGTAGTTTACTGGTGTACATGATTAGAGTGGGTGGGTTTGGTTTACAAGCAGCTTGTAAACTTCTACAAAGTAATTGAGACTTTATTATAATTTATATTTATTAATTTACATATTCATTTTATTTTTTTTTACTTTCACTTACCTACAAATGAAATATATAGTTAGGGGAAGTATTGCGATCGTGAAAAATTTTTACTTCCGGTTTTCAACAGAAATAGACGTTTTGGGGTCCCCTGAGTCCAAATAACCAAGTCCTGCGAAATGGTCTGTGCCTGTACGAACCTGAAATTGGATATTTCGTATATGTATATGCCCGTGATATGACAGCAAAAATTTAATCAAAATTGATCAAATGGAGGGGACACTTTATTTCATATCTTTTTTTCCCATTTTTACGTTTTTTTCGATTTTTTCAAAAATAGCTTTTAACGATTTTGTTTAATCTCGTCATGTTTAATGAGAATCAAGTATTCTTTAATACCAGGTAAGCTTTATCATTCCTAAAACGTTCTGAGGGGGCTTAAATGTGGAAGGGGCCTTTTTTGTTTTTCTATAAAGTACCTTTGTTTATGTTTATAAAGAGAAATTGTCTTTCTCTCGTTTCGCCTAAAAATAAGAAATGGTTAAATATGAAAAAAATCAAGTAACATATACAGGAGAAAAAAATAAAAATATTCTGTCAACTCATTTAACACGTTAAGCCCACGCATGCGCAGTACCCCTTTAATGACAGACCATGGTTTATAATTCAAGCATTCTGTTCATTTAATGGAAATTATTTGTTTTATGATAACTAAATGAAGTTTTCAACAACAGAATTATAAAAATACTAGCTTACCCGGCAAACGTTGTTATGCCATATAAATTATTTCTAGGGAATTTCTAGTGTAGAAAAGAAATCACTAACTTATTGCAAGAATATAAGGATGTGATTTATGAGTGATTTATCGGAGCGCTGTGAACGATGAGGGAATATAAAAAGAACAAAAAACCAAACATTAATTTTTTTAATTTATTCCTTAAAATTATATATATCGTAATAAATACTGTCAATATGTAAATGTAATTCATAATTTTTGAATGAGCTGTTCTGCCTCCATCCAATAAAGTTGCTGCAATGCCCGATGATGCAACGGCCAATGCGATGCTATTATTTGATTGGAATTTGGCGAGAATTAGCGAAATAAGGAATGTTTTGCCAGTTCCACCTGGTGCATCCAAAAAAAAATTCATTAAATCAGATGCATTTCGATTTGGCGAATTCATGCCGAAATGACTGAAAAGTAAGTTATAAAGTAAGATAATGCAAAGATCCTCAATATGAATCAATGCTTCAATGTATATAGCGTCGCTGAATGTTATCGCTAGATCGTTGCACCGTGTACGATGTTGATGCAATATATCATCAGTCATTGAATCTTTGTGATTATCCCACAATATCTCTGCTCGGGCTGAGAAACATGTAATCAACACTCGAGCGAATAGCGAATTTGTATTGCTGTACAGTTCAATGCTTGCTGAAGCAGCATACATTCCCACTGGCTGTCGTCTTCCAGCAAGCCGAGTGCAAGGCATGCACCTTTATACGTTGGATACTGTTACCCATTCACTTTACGTATATCTAGAAATGACAATAGGCCAGTAACTGGATTGGCTGTAAATACTCGCCCCAAGGTATTTGATTTGAATAAATTGAGACATTTATCAATACAGCTTGCGGGGCATCCATTTTTTTATTTGAGCCCATATGTGAAATAGTGTGGTACTTGTGAATAGAGTAATTTTCGTGCAAATGCACCAAAATCATCCGCACGATTACACAATTCAAAAAATTCAGTGAGTGTAGTTTTTGGTGGATTTATAGCACGATCAATCGCTGTATCGTTTGTGAAAAATACACACTGACCGTTTTCAAGATGGACGGCTAACTGAACAACTGCTGAATCCCGTTCATGAATTGGAAAAACAAAGATATGCCAAGCAGCTTCATTGAAGTTGATGACCGACCGATTTGGAGCGTTATTTCATCGTTTTTATTCAATGGAGGAGCATTTCTTTATGGGCATACTTGCAAATGTATTTGATGCTCTTCACAGGACTGCAGAACTCAACATTAATATGAACATTGTATGTCTTGCTCGGCAGAGAGCAGAGCAAATTGTGTGCATGAGGTAATCCTCGGTTTTGCCACTCAACTGAATACAGTCAGCAACGTGTGGGACCGAATACATGTAATTTAGTAATGAAACTCATTAAAGACTTCAACTTTTGTCTGAACACACGTGCTGTAATGTCATGACGATGTATTTGTACCAAAACTCTTCTGGTAAACTGACCTATAAAGCTCGTTATCGCAAGTAAACATTGCTATTTTTTGTCTAAGAGATCTTGCTGCTCCTTTTGTTTTCCTTCAAACTTACTCATCATAGTGTATATTAAATTCTGCATATCACTGTATATAGTTTTATTCATTTTAAATAATAAGCTCCGTTATAAGCATATACGAATTGTTTACAATTTGTCATGACGGGTGACAAAATGACATTGATAGAATATTACCATGTAAATGTTTCAATTAAATGTTAGGCTCAACTGGCAGGGATAACTTACCAAGTGATAATTGATCAGTTATCGAGCGGGATGAAAAATGATTAACACGTTGAGTGCCATGGAAAAGATGATGTATTTTTGCATGGGGCCGAAGCATTTTTTCCTATTTTATAAACTTTAATATGATTAGAATGATAAATAAATTGCAAAATAAATAAATAATTTAATTTTGGCCATTACCAAAAATTTTGAGAGCGGTACTTACGTACCGCCCGGCCCCAGGGTAATAGCCCGCTACCTGAAGTAGTAGCCCCCTGGGGATGCCCGGTTATGACCGCCACGTCAATCCCTTCATACCTCTCCTGTCCCTTGCACCTCCATCCCTCAGTTTTGCTCTTAATTACTTGGCGTTCAGACCTCTTCTTCTTCTCCATGCATCCCCCCCCCCAAATTAAAAAGAACAAAAATAAAAAAAAACGGCCAATTGCATTGGCGAATTGTTCGGGGCCGGAGCGGTCCCATACGCCTTGAAATCACCCTCGGTGGGCGGGCCCCTGGCCCAGAACAACCTTTTAGCTGGCGGGAGCGTACTGTACCTGGGGATCTCTTCGCCCCAGCCAATAGTCCAACAGCAATACGATCGTACCGCTTGGCGCTCAACATACAACTAAAATGACTATAAAAAAATAGGGGTTGGTGATAGAAGGGTGAAAATTTAGGGTTGTGTGTATTTTTTAATGCCACATCATAAAATAATTTAAAAAAAAATTTTTGACCAAAAAATAAAAAAAAATGTTAGGGGGGACAACCCTCACGACTTAGGGGTATGAAAAATAGATAGTAGCCCATTCTCAGACCTACTGAATATGCATATGAAATTTTTTAAAAATCGGTCAAGCCGTTTCGGAGGAGTATGGTAACTAACATTGTGACACGAGAATTTTATGTTTAAGATAATTTATATTTATGTAGACGACTTGGAGTATTATGCTTGGATTGCCGAATTATCGCAAGTAAAAACTTTTATTTAATAATAAAAAAAAATAGTGTACTTAAGAGAGCAAATGCAAACAAAAATAATTAAATGAATGTGGAAAAATGTGTGACTTTGAGAAATGGCAAACACAATTGAAGTTGTGTGTTGCGCGCATCGCACCAGATATTTTCATTTTAGTTTTTACTGTTATTTTAATAATGAAAGCATGAAAATAATAGTTAAATATAAGTTTAACTATTATTTTCATATAAGTATTTGTGATAATATCGTCGTCACCATTCTAAAGTAGCGAATATGCATAGGTCTTTAGTTGCACATTCGTTACTTTAGCATGGTGACGAGGATATGGTCTATCAAAAAATGAAGGGTGAAATTTCATGAAAAGAATAACATAGAAATATGTTCAATTATAATAATAATAATAATAGGAACATATTGTTATTATTAAAATGACTTCTCTTTTATAGGTTGAAGAAGATTGTAAGAGGGAACTAATAATTACAGATGAAAAATCTAATGAAATTGAGTTCCATCGAAAAGCTTTGTCCTTACTTCCTCAGGCTGAGGAAAACATTTGCAAACTTGAGGAGTCTATTAAAGTTATGTCTGAAAAAATACTTTCATTAGGAGTGAAATGGGAGTCTTACAGAAAACCACTGATAGAAAAATATATGAGTGTTAAGAGCAAGATGGCTAATAAAGAAGTAAGGACCACAAAATTGATATCAATTGTTCGTAACTTTATTCCTTTATAAACTGGCTGAATAAAAAAATGGCACAACAAAAAAAAAAATCAATGCAATTTAACAGCTGTAACCGAATTGATATGATGTGTGTGACGTGAACTGATAAGTCCACATTTTAAATTTATGCTTTTATTGTTAATCCAAAAGAAAATTATAAAAGTATCTTGAAAAGTAATGTGTGACAATTCCCTATGAACTGTGAACCCCATTAAAAAATCCTAGGGCCACCTTGGGACGCGAACCCGCGACCTTAGTATTGTAGGTTGCCATCCTAACCACTACACCACAGGTGACCCCATTATAATTTAATTCAAATAACACCTTAAAAATTAAAAATATATGTACCTATATAAAGTAATGTAATAATGTAAAGTAAAAATACATATAAACGTATCAAGTTAATGAAGTAAATGGATTGTTGACGAAAATATAAATTTTCTGACCTATAAATTTATCAAATTAGATGGGTCAGAAAAAATAGTAATTATTTTTTTCTGAATTTATATATTACACCATCTGTAACATTTGCTTTTTACACATGAAAATAATTATTTCTATTAGAAGTAAAGTGGTAAGTGAAAGTTCTGTGGCAGTTACACTGCAACAGATTTTTATTTATTATATTTTCATTGCATCTGTGCACCATGTTAACCCTTAACATAACACATAGACCTGAGAGACCGAATATGAAGTTTTAATACTTGTTATGCCACCCCTGGGTCACTAAGAGTCATATTCCCTCTCTGTGAATTGACCCAGGCCAGGGATTTAACAATGCCTCTGTTGCAAGGTCTCACTAAGGCTAGGCGCACATTGAGACACTTATGATGCAGAGCAGAGCAGTTTTTGAGGAACTTCAATTAGGCAGGAACCGCGCACATTGGGATGCAGAGCAGGGCAGCGCAGTTTCCTATCTACACGTAGCCTATATATATATATATATATATATATATATATATATATAATAATAATAAAGGCTTAACGAACCCGAAGGTTCGATGCCGACACCACCACTCGCTCCCTGCACGCCTCCATCCATCGAACGTCTTCCAGACCCAACTTCGATAGATCCGCCCTAACGCAATCCTCCCACCTCCGTCTCGGCCTGCCCCTCGGACGTTTCCCATTCGGCACCGCGCTTATTAATCTTTTCGGAATACGTTCACAGCCAAGTTTTGCAATTTTACACGCCCATTTTATTCGTCTTGCTGCAATCACGTCAATTATATTTACTGGATAAAGTTCACTCAGTTCGGCGTTGTGTAAGCGTCTAAATTCTCCCGTTATTTCATCCCTCTTCGGTCCAAATATTCTACGCAGTACTTTATTTTCAAAAACTCTAAGCCGTTGCTCATCCCTCAATGTCAGCGGCCAAGTTTCGCATCCGTAAACGACCGTTGGAAGAATAATAGTTTTGTAAATCCTAATTTTTAAGTTTTGGGACAGAAGGCGGGAGCTAAGCAATTTCGCGACTGAAAAGTAGCAAGCATTACCGGCTTTTAATCTAGCCTTAATTTCCTCATCAATTTCGTTTTTTCTAGTTACCATCGCCCCTAAATATCTAAATTTCTCTACCTGTTCAAACGTATTCCCCCCTACATTGATATCAGCGAAATCCTCACCACTTCTACGACTAACCATATATTTTGTCTTATCCGTATTCATTTCCAGTCCAAGTTCTTGTCCGGCTTTCATCAACGTTTTTGTGTTCATTTCTATGGTTTCCACGTCCTCCCCAAGCAATACCAAATCATCGGCATATCCGAGCACGGGTATATTCCCTCCCAAATTCAAACCCTTTCCGGTACGTGTCACCTCCCTAATGGCATATTCCAGCGCTAAATTAAATAAAACAGGTGAGAGAGAATCTCCTTGTTTCAAACCAGAGCGGACCTCGATCCTCTCAGAAAAATAATTACCGATTTTAACTTTATTGAACGTTTCAGTCATACACATTTTTACTAAGTTTACTAATTTTTTTGGTATTCCCTGCTCGACCAGAATGTTATACAACTTTTGGCGGTTAATAGAGTCATATGCCTTTTTGAAATCGATAAAAAGCTGATGTACGATACCGTTATATTCTAATTTTTTCTCTAATATTTGGCGAAGAGAGAATATTTGGTCTACGGTTGATCGGTTTTGCCTGAAACCACATTGATATTCTCCGATAATTTCCTCGGCGTATTCAGTGATTCGACTAGTTAGGATTAACGTAAATATTTTATAGCAAACCGGAAGGAGTGAGATTCCACGATAGTTATTGCAATCCGTTTTTGATCCCTTTTTGTGAATCGGAATGAGAATAGACTCTTTCCACTCTTCGGGCATCTTTTCTTGTTCCCAGATCTTTTTAACCAAAAGAAATATTTTTGATATCCCAGCTTCCCCGCATGCCTTGATTAGTTCGCTAGGGACATTATCTGTTCCCGCTGCTTTATGAGATTTTAATTTTCCAATGGCTATTTCAACCTCCTCTTTACTCGGTTCTACTACTAACGGTTCAGCACTCTGGTATTCCGAAGAGGAAGATAGATTATTATTTTCCGTATTTAAAATACTATCGAAATAATCCTTGAACCGTCTTAAGATGTCCACCGGATCGGCCAAGATATTGTTATTTTCATCCCTAATTCCAGTTGTAACCGGGCCCGACCGTTTACGAATTCTGTTTATGCCTTCGTACATGGCTTTAACGTTATTCTCGATTTTGTTACTTTCGATCGCTATTATTTTATTTTTGAGATATTCTCGCTTTTTAAATTTTAGTAGTTTAGTTGTTTCTTTTCTTGATGCTCGAAAGTTAGCAAGATTGATTTCGTTAGGAATATTTAACGCTTCTAATTTAGCAGCTTTTCTTTTGTCGCACATGTTAATACATTCATCATCGAACCAAGGTTTATTTTTATTTTCCCTTTTTCCAAGACACGAGTTACCGACCTCTTTTATACTATCCCTGATACCTTCCCACAACTTATCAATGTCTTCGTTATCCTCGTCAGACGATTCCAACGCCTCAAACCTATTTTTGACTTCCAGTTCGAATTGTTTTCTAACCGTCGGAATTTTTAACTTCTCCAAATTATAATTATCATAATTAAAACCAGCCTCATTTTTCTTATGTATTATAAGTCTCTGGCAAATTTTTGCGATTACTAGTTCATGATCCGACCCGCATTCGGCCCCACGATATGATCGAATATTAATTACGCTATTTTGCCACCTACGTTGAACCAAGACGTGATCAATTTGATTACGGGTTTGCGAATCCGGAGACGTCCAAGTATATTTATGTATATCTTTATGTTTAAACGTAGTACTTTTGATTATTAGGTTTTTCGAGGTGGCCAAATTTATTAGTCGTATTCCATTATCATTACTATATTCATGTAAACTTTCTCTACCGATCGTAGGATAATATACTTGTTCCCTCCCTACCTTTGCATTTGCGTCTCCCAGAATAATTTTTATGTAGCTTCGCGGTAGTTTGTCATAAATCGATTCAAGTTTTTCATAGAATTCACATTTAACTTCATTGTCACTATCTTCAGTAGGTGCGTGTATATTGATCAACGCGATTTTAAACCACCGACCCTGAAATATAGCTACCGATAACCTATCTCCGTAAAATCGAACGTCCTTCAACGCGGAAAGTAACCTATTTCTAATCAGAAATCCGGTGCCTAAACAATAGTTTCCGCTCCCACCGTACCACAAAGTGTACTTCCCTTCCCTCAACGAACCCTCCCCTGGCCAGCGGACCTCTTGCAGCGCCACTATATCTAATCTATACCCTATTACCTCATTCGCGACCGATTTTAACCCACCCGCTGTATTTAAACTTCTTACGTTCCACGTCCCTATGCTTAGATCTATATTTTTCAACTTGCGGCATGAATCCCCTAAAGCAGTCCCCACCCGGAGACCCGAACGGGGGACTAGTTTACCTCCGGATAATGAGCGTTTTACTTTAGGGAGATCCATGACTTTTTTGTGGTGTTTGGGTGAACTAATAAAATGTGAGTAGGGCGTTCAAACCTACGTCACACCCTCCAGCAAGCCTGGGGGGCCGCTCTCATTGTTGGTCAGCGAGTCCTACGGACTTAGCCGGGCGGAACTTCCTAGGAATTTCCACCGACCATCCCCACATCCGCCACCCGTGGGACGCTCCCCATACGCGGTAATGAGACCCGCGCGAGGATATATATATATATATATATATATATATATATATATATATATATATATATATATATATATATATATAGCACGTATTACAAAAACTGCTCTGCGTCGCGAGTGTCTCAATGTGCGCTCTGCCTAACCATTGTATGTTAATTGCGCCTTGCTAATTGGGCCTGAGAAACCCATGCGTCAATGCATCATGCTCGGTTTTTGTTTCTTTTGAAAGCCAAGTATATTATTCATTACTTAGGTTTCTCTGTGTTTCTATTATTCCTATCCTACCGGCATACCAGGTGTGTAAATATGACACCGAAATTCACCAATGATAGGAGTTAGCAGTCAATATAACCTGAGAGATGGGGAAAATGTATAGATAGCGAAGGACAGTACTTTGAATAAAATAGTGTGTATCATTTTTAAGCAATAAACTCTTACTTTCTATTTAAATATTCCAGTTTCATATTCACACACCTGGTAATTACTTTATTCTTTACATCCTGGTTATGATAAAAAAAAAAAAAATCCCTTTTTTTTCGCTTCATGTCGTTAGCCAAAAAAATTTGTTAATTTATTTATTCAAAAAAATCCTTTTAACATGAAGGTCAGTTTGTGATGCTGAAAAGAAAATTTTAGAATAACTGGATGTGCTTCATTGTGATTTTAATGTATTAAACGGAGAACAAAAGTCTGATACAAAGATTTTATTAGTGTTTATATTAGAAAATTAAATAATATTTTTATTTTAAAATAATATATTCTTGCTAAAATAACAATAGGTTTTAGGACTTTTTCCTAAAAAAGAGCTATTTGCTGCTGGACTTTAGGAAGCACTGAGGTCATGTGCGGCTGGGCCTGGGAGGCCCAAGCCACATTGTCACAAGGTTGCCATTATACCAGCTTTAGCTAGGCCTCACAGACCCATGTGTCACTTATGTGACAAAAACTTATGTTGTGTTAAGGGTTAAAAAAAAATTAATATGATAAACAGTGAAATAATAATAAACAAATAATTTTTAATAATATTTATTTTTTTTAATTCAGAGTCAAAATGAAAAAGAGCATGATAAAATGAAGCAGCTCAAAGGAAAAATAGAAGTGATTAATAAGCAGTTGGTTGCCAAAAGAGGAATTATAGCCCAGCTTGAAGAAGAATATGATAAATTGCCTAAAAATATTAATAGGTTTGTTACATTTACTGAATCATAGACTAACAGAAGTATTTTAGTGTAAGTGAAATCAGATATTCATGACTATTGCCCTTAAATTTCATTAACACGTTAGGTGCGGCATCGGTCCCCGGGGTCCGATACCTGAACTGAACAGGATACCCCTGAAATACGCCGCCGCACCTAACATGTCAATTAATCTATTACTGATCACAAAAAAATCATATGATCAGCCTAAAGAAGAATAATGAATAAAATGAAAGTTGCATTTTTGCATCGTGTATCAAGTTTGCTGCTAACTAAAATACTAAAATATCGGTGAATGCATTAGTAATTTATTGTGCTTAGTTACTAAATTAATCATGAATTTGTAATTATCATTTAAGAGAACACTATTTATAAACTTGGTCACTTTTATAAATAATATTAACTTATTCATTTAGATTATTAGTCGAAATTTATTTTGGAATTGATACTAGATCTAGTGTTCCTTTATTATTAATGATCTCCCATTTCAAAATTTCCATGCCATTAAATTCAAACTTCGATATGATTTGATATGATGATTGAATCTGGCCTATGAAATTGAGCCACAACCTAATGGGTCTGACGTCCATACTTTCGCCAGAATCAGATAGCAACTATGTTGAATAACCTATCCTTTGGAGGCCGTTGTGGCTAAGTTGTTAAGGAATCTGCTTAGCAACCTTCATTCAGAAATAGTGCCTATTCAATTTTGGGCTGGATGGGTTCAAATTTATATTGTTGTTAACCCATCGAATAAAACAAACTTTCCAATCTATTATCTAAAATGGATTGTTCACTTTCGGTTATCCACCCCCTATGCTAGTTAAAAAGGGATAAAAGAAAAATATTCCTTTTTTTTATATTTTCAAACCTTCTGAAAAAAATCAGTTTAGGTGTTCTGGGAGGAAACAATGCTTAAAGGACACTTGACAAAAAGGTTTTTATAAGAATGGTAATATTATATCTTCTTGATGCACTTAATTTTTTAATGGCTTTTATTTGATCATTTTCACAATGATACCTCTCATTTATTATATAGAGCATACATAAGTTACATCCTTTGGTGTTTTCATTGCCTTAACTAGTTTACCTGTCTATATAATTCTATGGTACATCAATTATATAATACTATGGATACAGCAAAAAGAAAAAAAATTCATGCAAGTGGAAGCAATATAACTATATTCAAATAATATATAAACCTATAAACTCATGTTCATATATTTATTTAAATTAATTAAATAAATTGATATTAATTTAAAATAATTAAATAAATGTTTTGTTTTTTTCAGATCAGCTTATACTCGTAGAATAATGGAGATTATTGGAAATATTAAAAAACAAAAAGATGAAATAGAAAAAATTCTCAAGGATACAAAATCGCTACAAAAAGAGACTAATTCATTGAATGGGCGCCTTGAAAGGCTTTTTGCTGTCTGTGAAGAAACAATATTCAGGGTACTAAAGATTATATCTGTAATGTTTTGGCAAATTTTGATATGTCAAAAATTTTACACTTCTGTGTAAAACTTATAAGTTTTACTGTAAGTAATATTATTTATTTTTTTATGCTTTCAGAATACTAAAAGAGATGAGTTTTCAAAACGAGCATTTAATCTGTTGACAACTTTACATTCTGATTGTACCATCATTGGATCTTTGGTACTTGAGATAGGCACTATATGTAGAGAAATAACAGATCTCAAAGAACAGGTTAAATATCTTCTCATTTTTTTAAATTACGTTTTCATAAGCTCTTTACATAATGTTTCTTGGTGTTTTAAGTGTAAAATAGTTACCATTCAAAATTTTTGGATAGGTTTTTAGAATATTTAATCAAATAATAAGCTTTAATTAAAGTAGTAAAACCCTCTAAAATTTTAGAACGCATTTTAGCTTTTTTTTTTCTTTTTCTCCTTTATCTATCCTTTATTATTTTTTATAGTCTTTTTAATTTGATTGTGAGGTTAGATATGAAATGTAAGCCAATTATTCACAGAAAATTTATATCTAAAACTTTTGTGAATTGAGGGAAGAGATATAAAAAATTGAAATTTATTTCTTATCACCTTCTACTACTCCAATAAATTATTATACCCTATAGCTTAGCTATTTTGTATTCAAATAATTACCTTATTACCTATTATCATGTCACATCATCAATTTTTCAGATTGAAATAGAATCGAGTAAGAATATCACAGCAAACTTGGAAAGGATTTCTGCTGATCTTGATCAAATGAAAGCCGAAAGCAAGTCATTGACTAGTCAAATAAAGAAATTACAAAGTATATCTGATGTTCATTCTCATCCGTTACAATAAGTTTGGTATCCAATAATTCAGTTATTTTTGTACTGATTTGTGTCTGTGACTATGAGATCATATCAACATAAGTTGTAAAGATAGATCGTAATAAATTGGTTGTAATGTCTTTTTATGCAACCTGAGAGCTTACAGTGGTTCAAAAAATTATTGATACACTTAGTTGCTTAACAAAAAAAATTTTTTTCAAGATGAAATAGCAGCAGATAAAAATAACAATCAACACGAATTAATTTAACTCAAGAGCAAAAATTAGGAACTCGTGTGGTTTAACTAACATTAAACCTGTTTGGCCTTATTATTGGGTCTTAAAACATATCCTTTCTTATTGGATGCTGTAATAATGAATTTATTACAGCATGAAATCTCCTTGATATAGATTCTCTGAGCTTATTGGTTATCGGTCTTTTTTGTAATCTCTTATAAGGATACGGGGATTTCAGAAGCTGGTACCGTTAAACAGCCTGAATGTGTTTAGTGAAGGGGTCACCTGTGGTATAGTGGTTAGCATGGCAACCTACAGTACTTAAGTTTAGTAAGTCGCAGGTTCGCGCCCAGCGGTGGCCCTAGGATTTTTTAATGGGAGTATAAAATCCTTAGCCATGCCGTCCCATGGATAGGACGTAAAAATGAGGTCCCGAGCCTGTAGGATGTCAGGTACTTGTTAAAGATCCCAATCCTAATTATACCTGGATATGCAAAATTTAGGACTCCCACTGTAGCATCGTCCGATTAGCCTTCGTGCCATAAAGTGACGTTAAACAAAACAAACAAACATGTTTAGTGAAATGAATTTTACAAGGTTGTTGAAATGGACAAAATAACAATAATTTCTTAGGCTTTGTTTTAGCCAATTTTTTTCAGGTTTAAACAGATGTCAAAACTTCCCTGGTAAGAATATCCTCTCAAACAGTATGTAAAATTATGTATAAAGCCCTTCTGAACAAATTAAAAGAAAAATCAATGAAATATATTGAGTAGTTTTAAAAAACTATTGCAGTAGTTTTTACCTTCCATTAATTATGAATAAATTGAACCCTGTCAAGTGCTCTAAATTTGAAAATTAAGGTACAATTTACCATTTATTTAGGGCCGTAAAATCACCACTAACAATTCTGGTTCATCTTATATTGTTGAAAGACTGTGTAAAACTCTATTGTTCATTGGTGAACCTACATCATTTGAGCCTGATTTATTTCTGAGACTCCAGATATATTTAAAACTCCAAACAAATCCAGCTATGTAGTCCCATGCGTAAGTGTAGCTAACTCCTCTCTCCCACTAGAAACATAAGTATATGTAAGTGATAAAAAAAGGAATTTTCATAGTGGAGAAAAAGTTATATGTTTTCCCTGTTATTACCAATATGACACTAATTTTTTTTTAAAACAAATATGTCCATTTCTAGTCCAAGAAATGAGGGTAATTGAAAGATGTGATGTGCGACCACATCAGATTTCTGACTCATAATTATTTTATTAGTTTATTACCCAAAAGAATCCTTGAAACATTGAAAAAGACAAGCATGTAATTAATGAGAAAAACATGCAATTGATGTAATGAATACTATTGTTCGTACCCACCACCATAATGACTGGCAGATACTATACTTGCCTTACTGCCTATGTTTATGAGACACTATTAACTACGTTGGCCAAAACTTATCACATTAAACATAAACTGAATAGGCATCAGTAATGAGATAATAGAGTTGAATACTTGATCACCAATTGATTAAAACAGATTTATTGCAAATTGTAATAACTAAATTCAAATGAACTTTTAACCTCATTTACTGTGAAGAAAATACCTCAATGCTTCTTTTAAGCCAATCAACCCATTTTGGGCTAAATTTGATTTAACACGTTCACGCTGACGTGTACCACTGGTGGCCCACACTAGACTCCCTCATCAGACACTTTAGTCAATCACAAAACTTTCCATGACTGTTGGGTATTAGGTAGGATTGTATTGTTTATTTTATTATTGTTGGATTTTCAATACTACTTAATGTCCTTGAATACACCCATCCGATTGAGCGAAAATCAGTCAGTTCAGCCGCCAATGGGCGAGGAGCATGAATTACAGTCCCAGCATGAACGTATTAAACACTGATTCACTGGGATAACGGATATTTTAGTTGCTTGAATTATGATCTTATTTAATATTACATGCCATCTTTTTCTAGAATTTTAAATTCATTAATCAAGCTAGGTTATTTCCTTACAATAAAAAAATAATATGTAAGCACATACATATTTAATGTGGTTTGATTTCATTAATTAAACTCTCAGGAGGCATTTCATCTGATATGGTGTAAATATTTAGCTCTATAAGGGCTTAACATTGTATATAAGATTGGTATCGTTTTAGATACCAAATGACATTAATATCGAAATATTTTTAAAGTAAATTGGATATATTAAATTTATACATATGTTATATTAGCATTTATGTATATTAGATGTGTTGACCATTATATTTTGTCATTGTAATACTTATTAAAACGATAATTTATCTATTTAAAATGAAAAAAAAAACATTTCTCTCCTAACTAATTGTGAAATATAATTTCATAAGAATGTTTACACTGAATATTATTTTTACTGAACCATATTATATTACTAATTTTAATAAAAAGAAAATAAAGTCAAAAATTTTTTTATGTTTTAATAATATCAAGACAGCAAATAACGTTTTGGTTCTGTTTCACTCTATAGAATTAATTACAACTTGTTTTCCTGCTTTTAATGTAATATATACATCTATTATTATCGATTAAGAAATATGGGAACCTTTTAAGTAAGCTTGAACAGCTTCCATAAATGTGATAACGCTACTCATCATAGATTGGCAGTATTCTTCTTAATCATGATTTAGCTGATAAATCATCATTTTTAATTCATGAAAGCTGATCTTCCAACAAATTAGAAAGAAATGAAATGACCTATTTTATGTTCCATATTTTTAAATCTTCTGTAAAATGTATTTGTATTGTTATAACAGATTAACCTTTTTGAAATGAAGAGCCGGATATACTATTTATGTGTCATTAGTTGTATCTAGTCACATTTTTACTGTAATATTTGTACATCATTCATCATTTTATATTTTTATTAGTATTATAATTTGTTTTTTTTTACTTCTAATTTTTCTTATGATTTATAATAAAGTGTATTGTGGCTTCCCAATAAAAATATTCTTTAATATTATCTTAATATGTGACAAGTTAAAGGTAATTCAATTTATTTTGACTATTCGGTGTTACTGTGTCACTTGACTATGGCCTTAACATTGGCCTGTATGTTCTTATTGAAACATCAGTTTATACAAAATAAATAAATAAATAAAAATACTGGTTGATTTCTTGGCTGCATATTTATTATCCATAATCAGTATAAACTACTTGTTCATCCTCCAAAAAAAAAAACACAGGAATCTCATGGTCTAAGGATACTACTGAAAATATTTTGCTCTTCCTAGCAAAAGCACAAATTTAGTTTTAAAAATAACTGTATCTATTATATGATATTATATGATGATGATATTATATAACTGTATATATTAACACTGTCACATTGGCATAAATATTTATATTTATCAGCATGATGAAAAATAAATAAATGTGTGTGTGTATATATATATATATATATGTATGTATATATATATATATATAGAGAGAGAGAGAGAGGGAGAGAGAGAGAGAGAGAGAGAGATAAAGATAAGCAATAAATTGTATTACAAATAATAAACTATATTTCTTATTATCTTGAATTATTACTACATTTTTTTTTAACTATTAGAAGATGGGTGGCACTCAATCGAGAATTTCCAATTTCATGAGCTCATGGAGAACTCAAACATCATCACTACTTGCATACTCAGTCTTGTCAGAAAGCCAACAAGGGTAGATTTGCAGGACTTTAATTTAGATATTTATGGTTAAAGTCCAGGTGGCACTAACAGGAACCACTGTTCAATGGTGCCATCAATAACTGAATCGTCACTATATATATTGCAAAACATATTTGCGGTTTCGTTCGATTATTTCCTTTTTTAAAAATGGAAAGCATAATATGGCATAAGTAGATCTTATTGTTCCTCTTGGTTGCTTTGCATAAACTGGACGTACTATATGGTCGGATCCAACCACCTTTTACAGTGTTGTAAAAGGGTGAGCTGCAGCCTACAGGCCTTTCCCATGATATCCCAATCAGCTTTTTTACCTTTATATTACTTTCCCACAATTAAAATTCTGAAAGCTCTGCATATCATTTGTTCGTTACCTTACTTTCTTTTCCTTAGCTAGATTAAAAGAAAAAATTAAGACTGAATTTTGAGTGTCAAATAGTATTGGCACAGTTTTTAATGTTTACTATTAGCTCCAGTCAAAATTATTAAATCCTTTTTTCTAAATATCATAAAATAATTATATTGAATATTTGAGACCGTCGTGAGGTGTTTATTTTATGATATTTAGAAATAAACGGTCTATGATCACATTATGAATCCTTTTTTCTTTCAGTAGATTAGAAATGAGTATTGACAATAATAACTGACTTCCAAACCCAAGTACTCCACAAACCAAACTAAAGAATGGATGCTGTACTTCACTACAGTGTCGGGACATAAATCTAATTAAACATCTATGTTATCTGTTTGACTTGGAAGGAAGAAAGAATATATTAATAAATTATATAAAATATTTCCTCAAAAACTGTGTTGAAAGAGACTTTGTCTGACGAGAGGCGTAATAGTGGACAAGATCTGACCCAAAATCTTTTTTCAATCACAGTTATAGATGCCTGTTATTATAGCAAAATATGTATTGGTAACTATGATTCATAATTATATAAAAGTATGCCAATAAATAAATGCATATATGTATGTGTGTATAAATATGTATAGTATTTACAGCATCTTAACATTACCTAGATAAATATTGTCACCTGGACAACTATTCCAGAAAAGGTATAGTATAGCGGGTCTTTGAACCTAGGAGACCCTGAGAGAGAGGGCTCTCTTTCCTTATTTCTATAAATGTAAATATTTCTTAATGTAACTCCTAGAATAGGCAGGCCTAGGCAAATAGAGGGGAGTGACTGTCAGAGTTGAGGACAGGGAGTTCCTGGACAGCCTGGAAGGAGAATACCACTAGCTGAGTGGGAGTTGAAGTCTGGGCCCAGAGGCAGTCTGAAGCTGGAGATATTCCATTAATGGAGCAGAGTCGATATATTCTGATTTATAAGTATTTATGGTACCCCCCCCTTTCGTAGCTGGGACCTATCAGGTTGTACAATAATAAACGATGTAAATAGTCTTTAGCTTAATCGAATTACCACATAGCCCTAGCACAAAGATCCCTGTGTCACAAGATGTCAGGATAGACTCATAGATTTTAAAAACAGAGGTGACAAACAATTCAAATCTTTGTTTTTATGTAACCAACATAGCACCTGACTATCCGAAGTTACTTTAAACTGTTTTGGCTCCAATTGAACGGAGAACTTTTCCTCCCCAATAAGGTCAACGACCTGGCTATTTGAGCGATGTTTTCTACGAATTGATTACCACACAAATATAATAACACAACTATAAGGGGTCACCTGCGGTGTAGTGGTTAGCATAGAAACACACAATACAATGTAATGGTTCGCGTCCCGAGGTGGCCCTAGGATTTTTTAATGAAAGTAAAAAATCCTTCTCTATGACGTCCCTCAGATAGGACGTAAAATGGAGGTTCCGAGCCTGTACGATGGCAGGTACTCGTTATAGATCCCTATCCTAATTATGCCTGGATAGGCAAAATTTAGGACTCCCAGTGTAGCATCGTCCAATTAGCCTTACTGGCATAAAGTGACGTTAAAACAAACAAACAAACACAACTATAATAATCTGCAAGGCCCAAAAATGATTGAACACTTTTTACGTTTTTTGGTCTCTCAAATTCTTTCGCAGCTACTATCTTTTCCGGATCTGGGCACTGCCCTTCACTGCTGACTTCATGACCTAACCCCTTAATTGCCGATTCTTTTTCCTTAAAGGTGCTAAAACGTCTTCCTAATTTTGTAGATGGTTTCCAAAACCATTTTTTGAAATTACTAAAATGTCTTCGATGTAGACTACACATGATTTAAATTTAAATCCCGCCAAAACTGAGTCGATGGTCCTCTGAAAACAACTTGGGGCTGTTGCGATACCGAACGGGAGTCTAGTACATTCCAACAGCCCGTGACAGGTAGTGAAGGCTGTTTTACGCCGATCCTCCTCTGCAATTGGGATTTGCTAAAACCCACTTCGTAAGTCCAGGCTAGAGAACGTGTTGCACCCTTCTAAACACCCCAACAGGTCTTCACATCTCGGAAGAGGATAGCGACCTAAAATAACTTTCGATAATCTACACAAAACCTATAAGAGCCATCCCTTTTCTTAATTAAAACCACCGGACTCGCGTTATTTGACCGACTTGGCCTAATTACATTTGCAGCCAACATTTCTTCTAACAGTCCCTTTATTATATCCCTTTCTTTTGGAGACATAGTTGTCCACGAGAAATATTTTAATTTAAAATAAATAAATTTAAATATCTTTAGTCCAGAGTTCCTATCCAAAGAAATATTATATCTCTTTTTCAAATCGATTATATCACTACACTTTCAAGAAGACCGAAAACGACAATGAACTAAATGAAACTCCATGCATTGACCTAAGTGCAATTTTTCTTAATGTTTGGCATGACTTTTTCTTAATAAAAACGACTTTATTTAGCCACTACTATATATATATATGCTCTATATTAAGCTTTCTTCCCTTGAAGTCCAAAAATGCTTTTGAACTCTCATGATAACCTCGTTGTAACTTGGATAGACATATTAACCATCATAAACTCTTGAAAACCCTATTCATCCTAACTTTAAATGGTTTTCCATCAGTTCTTATCATTACTTATTCAAATAAAATTTTAAAAATTGTAGTTGTAAACTACAAGGGAGTATCAATATAATTTTATACCGGTGATAGGGAAATGGCGGGAAACAATAGTAGTAACCCGGTGTAACCTTAGTATTCTGATAGTTGATTACTAACATGTTGAGTTTATGTTGAAGTCAAGAGTCAATGACCATAATCTCCAGGCTACTGAATGGAAAACCCACCTAACCATCAATTTTAAAAATCTTCCCAACTACATCTGCAACTTATTTTTTTCATCCAGTGTTGTCTGTAAATAACAATAATGAATCTTAGTTTGAGTAATTATGAAAGAGTTCCACCACTGGACTGTTATCAACCCTCAGGGAATCTTTTAGATTTGGCTGATCGGATGTTAGAAAAATTTACTGTAGAAGATAATAATTTACCTCAACTGTTGGACAGACTTCAAATCACTTGCGAAAGTAAGTGATTTTTGTACTTTTGTAGTTTGTATGATTTTTGTAGTTTATTTGTGATTCATGTTCTTAATTAATTGATTGCTTTTAGGTGGAACAACATCAAGTGGCACAAAAGACACGGATTATATTAATAATGTCGACTCAAGTTATTTATCTCAAATATCTCAGTTCAGATTGATTAACAAAATACCACTTCCTCAAGAAATATCTGACCAGTTTAGCAGTATCCTTCAGCCCTATTCAAATTACCTATTGAACTGTTTATTATTTTATACATGTTGTTTTATATAATTGGTAATTGTTCCAGACTAACAGTACTTGATGAGTATTAGAGTAACTATGTTGATTATTGTGCTCACTATTCAGCAAAGTAGCTGTGCCCTGCGATTTTAAAAACTCAATGTTTGTAAAGCAGTCTTTTCTTATGTTAACTTAATCAGTCAGATCAAAAGTGATCGATATCATCTTTATTGCTCAATTCCTTTGATATGATATATAAACCCTCTTTAAACAGTGTGGCAAATGCCTTCTGGAAATTTTAAATCTGACTAATAATTAATGAAATAATACTTTTATATTAGTATTGCTTTGCCTGAAAACTGCTGTATCACTTGTCAGTGCTCCCCTTCTCAATATTATCTTTTCTGGTTTCTGATAAGAGAAATGTATGTGCTTTTTACTTCCTACTTTTTTTTTTCTTCTTTTTGAAATTCATTACTCTTAAGAAATTAATCTGGCAGGAAACAAATCTTGAGGCCAAAAAAAAAAAAAGATTATGCAAGCAAATCAAGATTTTGTTATCTTAAGGACAATTTTATTAGTTTGTGCAGTAATTTATACAATATTAGTTTAAGTTGATAAAAAATTCCTTGACCTGCTATTAGCACTTGCGGCTGGATCATCAGGAGACACAACTACCATGGGAATGTTTCCAGAAATCAATAGGGCTTGGATGGCAGTTGAAAGTGATATATACTTATGGAATTTTGAAACAGGGTAATATTGATATATAAATACAGTCTATATGATGAATGTCAGAATAGAAAAATCCGATAAAATCTATAAAAAATATTCTTATATTTTGAAGATTGTTAAACTTCTTTACACATTTTATGTAATCAAAGTTATTGGTTTATGCTAGGAGTAGCCTTGTGAGAGTGTGTTAATATTTGTATTAATCTATTTTGTTAACATGCTATAATTTTTGTTTGAATGATATAATTAACTGAAGAAAAAAGCTAGAATAAAACAAATATCATTTTGTTTTATTCTAGAATCAATATTACGATTGATCTTCTTCAAAAAAGTCATCACAACCTTCACACAGTTCTCCACGTCTCCAAACAACTCTTTGAGGTTGTTTTCCATGTTCAACTCGCATCGAAGTTTGGCAAATCTTGGACATTCCAGAAGAATGTGCTTGACTGTTCTGATTGTGGGATGACATAGTTCACAGGCTGGGGCCTCATGTCCTCAGCAGGTTACTGTGCGAAAATTCACAGTGCATAATTTGGAGTCTGCACAAAATCGTTTCCTCTTTTTCCTCCACGGATTTTCTTCTGGAAATCCGCGTGCTCGTTTTCCATTTCACTGGTCCATCTTTGACCTCTAATAGTTTTGAGCGTGATGATCTCCAACTATCTTACCATTTGTATCTTATTTTGAACATTATGGATTTGCACCAATCTTTGTCATGTTGATGAACATTTGGAAAATTGGTCCTTTGTTAGTACATGCAATGTGAGCAGCATGATCGGCACTTTCATTACCTGTTATTCCGCAGTGCGAAGGGACCCAAACAAAAACAATGCTGCCTTCCTGACATAGCCTCCACCATGTGTTTCTAATTTCTTGAATAAAGCCATGTTTCGGCTGGTGGCTTTCAATTGAATCTGTTATTATGGCTCAGTCAAGATTGGTAATGTTCTCAATTAGAATCAGGGCCTCTTTAATGGCAATATTAATGCTACGGCTGAAAATATTGAATATTCTCCTGGCAACTTCTATAAATAACTTACTGAATCAGTTACCACAGAGCATCCTACTATATTTGCTATCTTCGATGCATCATTGTATATTAGCTTGTGATCTGCATACTTCTGGATCAGTTCCATGAAGCAGCCTTTGATTTGGGATTGTCCTATACATTTTTTGTAGACATTTGCCATTGATTTATTTATTTTTGGATGCCTGTTTAACCACTTAGGGCCTGTAAAGCCAATGTTGGGGTGAATTAGGTTTAAATTCAAACAGACTGTGAGCGTTATATAAATCCTTTGGTTGAAGGTTTTTATTTTCACATCCTTAAGTCCATGCCCGTCTGGTTCTTCGCTGAACAGAATTGAGTTCTATGGATGATCTTTGGAAACATATTTCAGTGAGTGACACTTATATTCGTCGCATGTCTAAAGAAGCCTTTCCTTACTCAATGTATTAAGGCTTTCTATTGGAGATGTCCGGTGTGATCCCCTACAAATTCTGTGCGCTTTGTTATGGACTGTCTCTAAGATCTTACGTGTTGCTAATGTAACATGTAACATTACAGCATGGTAATGCTGTAAACTTACGAGCCATAATCAATTTTACTGTGGATCAATGTTTCAGTGAGTGACACTTATATTCGTCGCATGTCTAAAGAAGCCTTTCCTTACTCAATGTATTAAGGCTTTCTATTGGAGATGTCCGGTGTGATCCCCTACAAATTCTGTGCGCTTTGTTATGGACTGTCTCTAAGATCTTACGTGTTGCTAATGTAACATGTAACATTACAGCATGGTAATGCTGTAAACTTACGAGCCATAATCAATTTTACTGTGGATCAATGTTTCAGTGAGTGACACTTATATTCGTCGCATGTCTAAAGAAGCCTTTCCTTACTCAATGTATTAAGGCTTTCTATTGGAGATGTCCGGTGTGATCCCCTACAAATTCTGTGCGCTTTGTTATGGACTGTCTCTAAGATCTTACGTGTTGCTAATGTAACATGTAACATTACAGCATGGTAATGCTGTAAACTTACGAGCCATAATCAATTTTACTGTGGATCAATGTTTTGTAAAGTGTTAAGAGCATAGTTCTGTCAGCACCCTATTCAGAGTGTGCATCAGATCAAATCATTGACTTTAAAAACAATAATAAAATATATCATTATCAATGGTAATAACCATATTTAAAGATTAAACTGCATCACAAAAACATTGGTGTAATAAAGCTGAAATCTATGGTATATACATTTTTAATAGAGCTATAGCAACATGAAAGTCCCTTTATTAATATTCAGCATGTTGGTAATTAAACATACTGATGTAATAATTGCGTGAGAGCTCAGTAAACTTAATAATTAAGGCTGAGTATTCATTGCTAATGAATCAATTATCCATTGTTTTTTAATGAGCGGTGAGTTAGTAAAAAGAAATTTGTATTCCAATAATTCCTATTATTTTTCTTATTTATTTTATCTTGGAATATACAGTAATAGCAAAATTAAGAATCTGTAATCATATGCTATTTTTAAAGTAATCATTTATTGGCATAACTGATGCTCAGCTATAGAGCATTGATATTAACGATCCTTTTATAACCAGACAGTTATGAGTTGAATATATTGGTCAATGTTAAAAAAAATATATACTGATATAATATTGTGTTATATATACTTACCTATCAATTCATTACTCTAATGGATTATTTTGTTAGCTAAATTTATGTATTGATTGCTTTTTATTATTTTGACCTGTGAGATCAAGAAAGAAGAAGATATTTTTTTCAACAATGAATTGTTTTTGTTTGGTGTATAAATAAGCAAATCACTGTGCCCCTGTTTGTTAATAAATAAAAATCACAGTCACTTTGAATTAAACTCTTTAATTAAGTTTTTGTTGTAAATATGAAGCCATTGAAGCTTCAATGAAGTGGAAATCTTATAAAAAGAACAAAAATTTATCTTTTATTACAGAGGGGATGTGGCGTACTTTGATGGTTTAAGTGACCCTATAGTAAGTGTTGGCCTAATAACTCCCAGGCCTGGAGTTTTTCAGAGTTTCATTAGCCATCTTCTTGTTCTTACTACACCAGTAGAAATGACTGTTCTTGGAGTTATTTTGGCATCTTCAAGCGATCGTAAGCATTTTTTTTATTATTCTAATTGCCTCTCTAAATTGACGGCATTTTATTTTATTTGTTATTATCTTTCATTATAATTTTTAAATAACAATTATTTTTATAGGAAATATTAAAAAAAAAAAAAATTGTATTTTTTGGGAGGGCAGGGTTTAGAAAAGGGCAATTCACTACTGACCTAATGTCTAATGGACTCATTCTTGAGAAGGCATGTGAATATCAAACCATGATTTCTTGAGAAGGCATGTGAATATCAAAGCATGACTCACCATTTAATTATACTAGGTTGTTACAAAAGTCCTTGTGCATATCAAGTTGTTTACATTGAGGTATCTAATTTAATCCTTATTTAATCTCTGACGAATACAATTCTTATGTTAATGTTTACATTAACTAATCCTCTAATTATCTATGTACGCCAACTGTCCCTGCCTTTCATTCAGTTTATTAAATTTCACTAGAAATGTCGGAAGAAAAATTTGTCATCCGCGGCCTTCTTAGGCATTATTGGAAATAAGGTTTTAGTGCAAAGGCCTCAGCCGAGGAAATTTGTGCAGTGGAAGGGGAAAGTGTGGTGCATCGAAACACGGCCGCATTTTGGTTCAGGCGGTTTAATTCTGGGAATACAAGCCTTGAAGATGAACCTAGATCAGGTTGTCCTAGATCACTTCGAGCTGGTTCCAGAGGGCAGGGCTATCAACGCTGAGCTATATTGTGAACAGCTCGATAGGTTATATGAAGTTTTAAAAGTGAAATACCCCGCTTTGATTAATAGGAAGCAAGCGTTATTTCAGCAAGACAACGCCCCTGCTCATCGCTCACGATTAGTTAAAATTTTTTTTTCAGAAATGAACGGGATTAGCGTCTTGCCCCGCCCTCCTTACAGCCCAGAAGTCGCACCGTCTGACTATGGACTTTTCAGGTCAATGGCGCATTTTTTGAAAGGTCGGCGCTTCGAAAACTTCGATGATGTCAAATCTGGATGCGAGGAGTTCTTTGCCTCGAAAACTGCAGAGTGGTATCAACATCAAATACAACTTTTGGCTGAAAGATGGGTTAAAGTAGTTGAAAATGATGGCCTGTATTTTGAAGAATAAATTTGATTTGTAAATTTTGTACTCACATTTGAATAAAATTAATTTTGTGAACAAGGACTTTTGTAACAACCTAGTATAATCCATATTGGCCGTTAACCCTTTAACCGCTAAGCACTCAGAACGAGAGTTGCACTGAGACGCTGAGCTGGTCTGCAGGCATTTCACTCCCCACGCTAAGGCCTGCAGCCCACTGTCCCCTGCTGACTGCTTCAACTTCTTCAACTCCTAACCTTCACTGACTATTTATTATTTAATGTTTTATTTATTTTTTATGATTCTATAACACCTTTGTCATTATTTCAATAAATTAAAATGCTAGATTACTGATTGCAATTAGAGATTACGTGATATAAGAAGGTAATAATGAACAATAATATAATAATGTTAATACTTTACATTTTTTTTTTATTTAAAGTAATATTTTAATAATTTACCAATGCTTAGATGGATATAAAACTTCCCCATCCTCTTTTCAGATGCGGGCTTTGGACCTTTTTTATTTAATTTTTAATTCTTTTAAATTTTATTAGGAATTTTTTTTATTATTTTTTTTGTTTTTAATTTTTTTTTTTTAATATTTTTTTTTAATTTTTTTATTTTTAAATATTTTTCCTCATTTTTTATTTTTGCAGTAATTTTTTTTGTTTGTTTTTTATATGTCAAATTTATTCTTTTTTATATAAAATTTTTACCAAAACTGGAGAAATAATAGCGAAATAAAACAGTGAATATCTCCAAAAAAACACAGAGGACTATCGCTCAGAGCGTCTAAAATGAATAACGGCAAAATATATCCTTCAGACCCTTGACGGTAGCCGAGGGAGGGATAAGGGACAGAAAAGAAAAATTAGCAGGTAAAAAGGGGTGAGCCGGGCTTCCCCGAACGGCCGACCCAGATGACAGGCAGCTACCGGGCCTACACAAATATTTCTGTAATAGAGATACCCCTGCAGCCTAGCGGCAGCTAGATCTACTTATTAAGTCTCCGTGGATCCGCTAGGAAATGCCTCAGTCACGAAAACTTATCTCTTGTGAAGTTGAGGACGGTAAATAAGTGAAAAACCTATTGCGAGATATCTCGTCATTAGCGTGTGGGGAACGGCAGCCTTTGACGAGTTATCTCGTCATTAGCGTGTGGGGACCGACTTTGTTTGGCGAGATATCTCGTCTGAAGCCATGAAAGGGTTAACAGTGTTGACTGAAAGAGTTATAACAGGCTTACAACTGAGATCTATACATATCAGGCTACAGTTGAGATCAACCTAATGTTTGCTTTTTAATTTGGCCCTTTTTCAGAAAAAGCAATGGAGAAATCTGGAATAGAAACAATGGGCACATTTGTGGTTAATTGTGAACATTTGGTGGAATAATGGATTACTTTGATAGTTGAGGGGTTTACAGCTGCACTAAAAGAAGCATTTCTTTATATTGGAAAGGCAGAAAAGTAGATTGGACTTATTGTAGATTAAACAAATGAAATATATTAGTTTTGGTCCTGAGCTTTTCCTGGTAAAACAAATTGTGATTGGGATATATAAGTTTGAGTAGCTGCAGCACTTAGTGTAACTTGGGGTCAAAAGTACATTAAAATGCCTTGCCAAGCACTTTAAAAGTAGATTTATGACTGATTTGAGAATTTTGGTCTGTTACTGGAAGGTAATGCTTGGAGAAGATAAAGTCAGGAAAATACACAGTATTCAGTGACACAGATATTGTTAGAAGGATTAGTGTGAGGTTGCTCTGATAGGCGAAACACCTAATCTGATAACAACAAAATCCCTTACAAATTATCTATAGAAGCTCTCTATCAAGCTAGAAGAGTGGGACGACTTCAAACCAAATTGCCGAATACTGCCCTTGCAGAAGACAGGAACATTTTCGGAATTCTGCTGCGCAGAAAAAATAGTTATATTCTTTATAATGTTTAAGAAATATTTCTCTTGAAATTACAGATTCTCACTATTAGCAGATAAAAATATTCCTTTTTTATTTAATGCTTTCATATTTGTTTTATTTCTGTTTAAACTGGTTATACATTCTATTACTCAGAATAATTTATCGCCTTAGGAAAAATTGGTGATGAATTGCAACTCACTCCAGATACCATTTACACGTTATCTACTGATGGTGTACCTATAAGGGTTATTAAAGGCACAAAGAATGGACGAATATTTCTTGGAGGAAAAGATGGAAACCTTTATGAATTAGTTTACAGGGTAAGAAAAACATTAAAATATGGAGTAAAATTTTAATGTATAGCCGATCGGCAAAAATAGTGACTCAAGTCGAAATTTTCAACATTAAAATTTATCAAAAGAAAGTTTAAATTTTCAAGAAAGATCTAAATTTTCATCATTACAATATTTATTTATAGGTAATGAATTGCAAACAGGTAGTGAACCGTATTGCTAATATAATGATGACACTTTCCATGCTTAAAATTTATATTTCAGTTATTTTCTGGTGCATTAATTGAAAAAATAAAATTTTTAATTATGGCACTATTCTTGCCGCCCGGTGATATGTTAGTAAAATTTTTCACTGAAGTTTTAATATATTTTTTGTTGAGTGTAGAAAGAAATGAGCTGGGGTGGTAAGAGAGCTTGGAAAGTAAATCATACCAAGGCTATTCTGTCTTATCTTGTTCCAACATTTGTATCAGGAGCTTTTTCCGAAGAAGATCAAATTACAGAAATAACTGTTGATGAGTCCAGAAATATTCTTTATACACTTTCAATAAAAGGGTCTGTAGAAGTTTTTGATCTTGGTAGAAATGGTGATACAACTTGTAGAGTTGCATCACTTCATCATTCTTTTATCAACCGCAGCACAGTAGATCTTATTAGGTAAGTTTCAGATTATTGCTGATTAGTAATAATTATGAATATCCATTTAGCGTAACCCTATCACATTAGACTACTTTATTGTATATTAACGATGTAAAATAATTTTTCCATTTTATCATCGTGTAGAAATGAACTTCAGTCATAGACAGGTAGGCAAAAATTTTGAGAAAAAAATTTATATTAGCAAGTAATATATGCTAAACATAGCACTGCATGAGCCTAAAGTTATCATGTCTTCAATACCAATGAATAATAGTAAATAAAACAGGAATGCTCACATAATGATTAATGCACTAATGCTTTGTATTATAGAAAGGAAGAAATTCTTATTCTGGGACATCTCGTCCCCTAAGAATAACAAAACATGGTCAGATCCAGAGCCATTTGTCTGGCTAGATAGAAAGAAAAAATGGGTAAAGAGATTTTAAAAAAAAATAAATAAAAATAATAATATAGTAAACCTCAGAAAACAAAGTAAAAGACAGTATAAAAGAGAAGATTTGGATATTAAAAACAAAAATTGTATCAGCTTCTAAACTTTTGAGCTTGAAAAATTATAATAAAAATCAAATGGTTAAACTATTTACATATTTACGGAAAATTGATAATTAAGGAGGTGGAGAAATAATTATATATCATAAATTTGTCATTTAAATTAGGTTATTATCATAAATGCTTGTATGTTCTTCAAAGGCAAGTAACGGATAAATATAATCATCTTCTAAAAGTTACTCAATTATTTTATCAGTTATATATTTCAATTACTAATATTAGATTTAATGTGTCTTTTATTTGTGTGTTGTATATTTTTGATGCTTGCTATTATTGTAAGAAATGAAAAAAATAATGGTGAATACTAGATTAATTTGGAGGGTAGGAAATCATTTTATTTCAGGAATATAACTCCCCCAGAAGTTAGTCGAGTAGTGAGTCTTTGCCCCATTTCTGAAAATGATTCTCCACATTTTGGAGTTGTGGGTGTTACAGAAAATGGAATTCGGTTATATTTTACTACAGGAAGCCCGCCTAGGCCATCTACTTTGTCACTTCTTCATGCCAGACTGCCTCCTGGACATGCTCCTAACACAGCGAATGTGAGGATAGGCCGAGTTTCTATGGCAATTCATAAATCAGGTGAGTAGATTATTACACAGTTTTATTAAATGTTGTGAATGAAGTAATATATGCTAGTAAAACTTATGATATTTTATTGATTTCTAGTCAATTATTCAGATTTTTTTTTTTTCTAAGGTACATTCATTATGGTATCATCCATGGGCGACTATTCCCCTGATCGGTTATGGTGCTTCACTATGGATGGTTTATCTGCTTTGAAGTTGCCCTTAACAGAATTTATCTTCACAAATCCTCAAAATGCTTCAATAGCTATTGGTAAATAAGATTTTGTCATCATCATATATCTTCTATGGTTAACTTTCATATTTTATAATTTCAATATATATTTTATTTAACTCAATTTTAAGTATTTGTTGTTGTAACATTAAATCGATAAGCATATATATAAGGAGCGAGTGACTGAACGAGTTAGTATAAGACTGTGTCTTGACTGTGTAGCTCAAGTCATATGATTGTGTGCTATAGCGTTATCATTTTTGTAACCTGTTCAAGTATTCAAGTTTTATTAATTTGTTGGAATTGATAACTACATGTTTGTTAAATAAATATTTCTTAACCCACATAAGTGTTATAGTACTGTCATAATAATTTTTACTTACACTTTCCTATATATGAAATATATAATAAGGGAAGTATTGCAATCGTGAAAAATTTCCACTTTCGGTTTTCTACAGAAATACACGTTTTGGGGTCCCCTAAGACTAAATAACCAAGTCCCGCAAAATGGTCTGTGTGTGTGTGTGTGTGTATGTGGGCGCGCGCGCCCGAGTGAATTAAAGATTATGATATTGACTAAATAGAGAAATAAAATTAGATACCATGTTGTATTATGTTTTACATTGTAAAAGAAAAAAATAACTACTTATTATAAATTCTTCAGTGAGTGAATGTGTAGAAAAGTACATAATTCTAAAAATATTCAAAAAAATTTTCTTCTTTTTTAAAGGTATGGTATAATATAACCATTAATCATTATTTTATATTAATTTAATCATTATTGTGGGTAACCATCTTGTTTTTAAATTATTTGAAATAATTTATTTTTGAAAAGAAAAGATTTGGCTCCGCCGGAAATCGAACCCGGGTCTTCCGCGTGACATGGGCGGTATACGCGGTAGGTGTCAGTGAAGAGGAAGGATTTGGCACTGTTTGGAAGCAAGCTCCGTGGTGCAATGGTTAGCATACCGCGCATGTCACGCGGAAGACCCGGGTTGAAGTCCCGGCAGAGCCAAATCTTTTCTCTTCAAAAATAAATTATTTACATTAATCATTATATTTTAGTTTAAAACTTTGCTGAAACAATCATTGATAATCATCTTCGTCGCATTCTGGAAAAGCATTGAGACTAAAATACGAAAACTAAGTTTCAATTTTCTATGAACTATAAGTACCCATTCTATCCTTTTCCATTCACGATATACTTATTCACAAAAACGGTACAACAAAAATCAACTATCATTGAAATTAAGATTTTTTCACCTTAAAAAGGTAAATAAATAATGGATTGAAATTACTGAAGACTTACAAGTTTAACAATAATTACAATACTCTAAACCTTATGGAGAATAACAAATAAAAATAAGTAAGTAAATGTGGATAAAGCTATTTTCTGTGAATTTTCTAAATTGCGTTTACACAATTATCAAAACATGTCAGTTTCTATTCCAAGTAGGTTGGTAAGTGAAAGTCGAGTGTGTATCGCACCAGATTTTTTTTCAAACAGTTATTAAGAAAAGGTGTGTTAAATATAGTATTTTTAAAATTATTATCAATGGGACATATTTAATTTCTTGTTAATTTTATTATAGGGAAGAACCATGAATGAAAAATATTTTTTTGTTTTTGTTTCATATGATTGATCTGGACCTTATGCTTCTTTTTTATTTCAGCTGAATCACGGGAAAATATGAGTTTGGCAGATCGTGGATTACATGGACACTTTCTAGTTTACCAACAAAATTACCCTCAGGATCGATTTATTATATTAAGTCAGCAGGTATGCATTCAGTTTGATTAATTTATAGATTTACACTATCTTTTGAGGGTTAACAATTATTCAAGATTAAATAACAGCCCATAACTAACTGAATCAAAATTTAATAAAATAGCATTGATATTTATAAGAAAAAGAGAAATTAATAAAAATAATAGTAGAAAATGGTGATAAGGATGGATGAGCTGCCCGAACTGTCAACTAGAAGACTTAACTAAATTTAAAATCAGAGGGTAATCTTAGAACTTTATTTTAAAAAATAGTTAACAATAGGACTAAATTGGGGTCACCTGTGGTAAAATAGATAATAGCAGCTTATAATGCCAAAGTTCACAGGGTTGCATCCCTGCTAAGAACCATGAATGCCAGGTGGCCTTAAAATTTTTAAAGGGAGTAAAAAATCCTTGGCTATGCTATCTTTCGGGATAAAATTTAGGTCCTACATGTAGAGCCTGTGCGATATCAGATATTTGTAAAAGATCCCTATCCTAATTATTCCTAGGTAGAGAAAATTCAGAACTTACTGTAGCATTGTCCGATTAGTCTCAGTAGCATAAAGGTTTGTTTACAAAACAATAAATGGATTAAATTTATTTTCTTGCTGAATAAGAATATTAATAATTTTTCATAATTTAATAAATTTTCAATATATTCTTCCCATTTTTGAGTCTTTACCATCAATTATTAGTTTTTGAATAATTTTCATCATCAAAAAGTATTTTTAATAATGGTGATAGCTGAAAAAGAAAGACAACTTTTTTTTTTCATCCGTACTCTATTTATGTTAGATTTGAAAATGAATGCTTTGATTTTTACTTTCACTTGCCTATATATGAAATATATAGTAAGGGAAAGTATTGAGATCGTGAAAAATTTTGTTTTTTGTTTCAGGGCACAGACATTTATGAAAAACTGAGACCTGTGGACATATTTGGTGAGCTAATGCGAGAGAAAGGTGGGCCGGACTGTGAAGAAGTTAAACAGTTCTTTGCCCAGCATGGTTCAGATCAAGCATGTGCTATGGCTCTTATACTTGCTTGTGACCAGACGAATCAACATGTCAGTATTAATTCATTGTTTTGATCTTAATATCAACCATTCAATCAAAGACTATCAACAAAGAAGTTATTTTGTTGGTTATATTTTTAATTTTCGGGAGGATTTCTTTGAGAAACTTATGTGTTACTAATAACTAACGTATTTTTGTGTACAAGAAATAAGGATATCATTCCTGTTGGATCAAGGATAGTTTGACAGACACCTCTGATTGACCTGAGTGGTCTCAGAATTATATAACATTATATTCCCATTCTATAGGGATCCTCTTTTAGTACCAGGCTTCACAAACTCTCCATCTAATTTATCCCATCTTGGAGTTTTTCCATTCTTTATCTTTTCAATAGCTCGCTCATATTTCGAATTGAACCTTATTCCAGCTTCCATTATGGCTGTTCACAGTATAAAAATTTGAACTGCTTTTCATAATCTCTTCTGCATACCTCAAGGATGAACTTATCTTATTTATAATATTCCTTTTACTTTCTTCCAGAAGAATTTTATGTTTCCACCATAATCCTGGTTTAATCTCTCTCCGAATTCTTACCATGACCTACATTTTGCTATTTTTATCGCCTCCTTGGTCCTGTTCCTTGCCGATACATATGCCTGCCATTTTTCTGTGGTTTTATTGCTGCAGTAATCTTTGCACGTTCTTCTCCCAAACCATCAATTTTAATTCCTCGCTCCATTATGCTGTAAGTTTGCCTTTTGTGGATGTCCATTTCTCTCCACAACTGATATCCATCTGCATTGTATCCAGGATACCATCCTTGATATGCTTTCAGACTTCATCCAGGTAAACTGATCTCTTCATAAAACTGCTCCTCATCTAGTGTGCTTGCATCGTTTTTGGTGATTATTTGCATAGCCTTTATGTGTGAATTCACTGATTCCCATTTCAATGGATTAGATAGACAGATACGTTTATTTACAATAAATCAGTCTAGATATCTTTTGATTACGTATTATAGACAGTGAATAGAATTCGTCTGTCAAATTTATTTATTTTTATTTTGAATACATAAGGATATTAAATTAATGTGTTAATATAAATACTATGATTTTAAGTATTTTAACACATTTTAAGTACTACACTAATAGAGCTTATTAATTAATTTAATTATTTTACTAATTTATTTCTGAATGCAGTAGATTTTTACTTTCACTTACCTATATATGAAATATATAGTAAGGAATGAAAAATTTCGACTTCCGGTTTTCAACGGAACATATTAAGCAAGTCCCGCTAAATGGTCTGTGCGTGAACAGACTAGCTATTAGTCAAACGAAACTGAAATTAGGTATTTGAGGTATCTGAATATTGACATTATCCCAACGTCTATTTTTCTCTTTACGATTGCTCGAAAACGGCACTAATGATTTCGATTAAACTTATCTTGTTTAATCCTAATGAAGCATTCTTTACTTTGAAACAGGTTTTATCATCATTGAAAATTATGATACAGCTTAAGTGGCTAAGGAAAAAATCTTCCCAAAAAGTGCCTTAAATTTTGTTTTTTTGAGCAAATAACTGCCGCTTGTTATCCCTAGTTACAAGAAATGGATAAATATAAAATACGAAAGGATTTCCTAATCAAATAAAAGAGAAAAAAATATATGATTCCTCGATTTAAAATAATTTAAAACAAGGTGGTTACCCACAAAAATAGATTAAATTAATATAAAATAATTTAAAAATTGACGATGCTCTAGAGTCTAAAACTCAATTATTATTTCTATAATCTCTTAAAAAAATGATTCATACAAACAAATTCAAATGAACCCCTGGAAAGTTTAGAGTGCAGGAGTGAATGGGGCCAATTTCATTCTTGGTACACCAATGTATGAAGTACTGACCCTACTTTCCAATACAAAAACAATTTTCACAGATAAAGAAAATAAAGTTTAATGTTCCCTCTCTGATAGCACTTAAGTGTGTCATTTTCGATAATTGAAGCATGGAAATGCAAAAGGGTATAAGTGCCTTTGAGAAAATTTTCCAGAAATGATATGGCTTATACTGCCTAGATGAACTACGTTCGGCACTTGCACCCATGCTATCTTTCAAAAGTTCAATCAACTCAATTCAATGAAATCCATTTCTGAAGAATGGTTTTGACATACATAACAATTTGGCAAAAAAAAAAAATCTATAAATTTTTTTGGCACTTATACCCTTATGCATTCCCACGCTTCAATTGTCTGTTTTTAGTCAAAAAAGAATGGTGGTAAGTGAAAGTTTTGTGATGCGTGCACTGCACCAGTTTTTATATTTTGAATTTTTTTTCCTCTATTTTATCTTGTACTTTTTTTTTTTTTTAGATGGCTGAATGGGCAACACGTGCTTTTTTTCTTTATGGAGGGGACCCTAAATATGTTCTACAAACCATTCAGCAACCTATACAACAATCAACAATTACTAACCCTCTTCAGCAGAGCATAATGCACCATACATTACCTCTAGGTAAAACTTTCTACTTTAATTTCATTATAATATTATAAATTTATTGTGAAACCTCAGTTCATTTAAGAATTTCCATCACCATACAATTACCATTATCCATTCCATCCATTTCACATTGTCAACTTTCTTGACCTCCATGTTTATTCATCCACCATGGTTATTCATCGCCGACCACACAAAGTTAACACACTCAATGCCAACCCCATATTCTCTAGCTGAGCCAGGTAGCCGGAGGGTTTTGGGTCATCATTTAGCCGGTACTTCCCCAGGACGTAGTTGGCCATCAGAGTCGCCAAAGAGTTTGTTAACCCGCAACGCACCAGTTTAAAGCGCTGTTACCTTTCATTTCTCTTATTATTATTTTAATATTTCATATTACTGTTATCAAAATAAATAAAAATTTGTAAGAATGATTTAGTAAATTTATAACTAAACAATTCTGAATGAATTTGAAGTAAAAAAAGTGAAAAGTAGTTCCTTTAAAAGTGAAACTAATTTTGGGTATAAGAATTTTCAGTTAAAAAATCATCATCAAATTACTGCAATATTTTATATTTAAAAAGCATTAGTTATAACAAAAAACAACAAATAATATTAACTAATGAGATTATTTACAAGATTTTAATTAATTACACAATTGTAATCCTGTACCTAATTATTTTAATACTAACTATAATTATAACTATTTACATTTGGTTTGTGACATGAAATTCAAATAAATTAGTTTATACAAAACGAAAAAAAAAATATTCAGTTTGTGGTTGCCCAAGCACAGTTTCAACATCGACAAATCTCCTTGTTCTTGTCCCTAAAAATGTTTATATATAGTTTTTTGTTCTTTTACTAATCCATTGTAACTTAATAATGTAATATAATATAAGTAGTGAGAATAATTTTAAAATTAGTCAAAAATTGAGTGAAAACTTTAAAAATCCACAACTTTGGCTATAAAGCAGCTAGGAGGAAACCAAAAACGCCGAAATGATGGTCATGAACCAGTGCAGGTGGCTGCCTAACTAAATTCAAAACTTTCCTATCCGGCCATCGCTTTTAAGTGGATAGAATAGAAGATACCTGAGTACGTCCCTGTGACGTACTTGGGGTTGAATGTGTTAAGTTTATTGAATGAAGTTGGGATGGAAGACCATGGTATTAACCATTTTTCTCACCAGGTATGGCAGTAGAGTTTGGAACTGATATACAGATACAGGATTTGTATGTAGTAAAAACCCCAAACTATACCAATTAAGACGCTATATAAAACATAAAACATGTCTCCGAATTTGTTTATATGAAAACTATATAGAATTGAAATTCGGTGAGGACAATTTGCATACCATATTAATCAGTGACCTAATATTTTAAATATGAACACACTAATAAATAAACACACGGCTATGTAAACTTAAACATGAACAAAATTCAAGAAGCTTTAACATTTACAGATTCGACAAGAATTACTTATTATTAATAAGTAATTCTTACTTATTATTAATAAGTAATTCTTACTTATTATTAATAAGTAATTCTTACTTATTATTAATAAGTAATTCGATCAATTAATCGAGTAATTACAAAAATTACTCTATTAGTTTTTGTTATGTGTATTGTCTTCATAGTTATTCTCCCAGGATTTTCTGAGGATCTGACTATTTTTCAGCACAGGAGGGGAAGGAAATCTTTAAAATGATTCCTCAATCATCGGCTTTGATCAAGTATCAGGACATAGTATACCAACAAAAAAACATCTTTTAGAAATAATATATAAGGTTCATAATGATGTAAGATGGTTCAATTTTCAAGGGCATTAAACATGCAATAATAATTTATTTGAATTAAAAATCATGCATTATATTATTTTTGTGAACAACAAATAGTTATTTTGAAGAAAAAAAAAAAAAGTATAGCAGTATAAATTGAAATAAAAAACTTATTTTTAATATTAGTTTTTGGCATACATTTTTGTAAAATTAAGATTTTTTAATCAATTAAAAAGCTACCAATAAAGAGATGCATTGCACGGGAATCTGAGCTTTAGTAATTACTAAAGTTCTTGTTTTCTTAAACTATTCTTACGTATAACAGATACTTAATAATCTATTTACTAATATTCAGTCATCAAATAGTGAATAATTTTAGTATTTTTTTTTTTCAGGTTTCAAACCAGGTACTGTTAGCACTCCTCTAGGAGAAAAGCAAGTGCAACCCTCAAGAAGTATTGAAACTTATGGAGTATCAATGTCATCTAAGCATAATGGGCTCTACATTTTCCTTAGCCGGATGCTTAGACCAGTGTGGTCCAGAAGAGTTTTAGATGTCAATTACAATAAAAAACCTATTGTACGGAAACTTTTTCTTTACATATTAGTTAATATTTGTTTTATTTTTTAATAATTAGTAATATTTTAATTATAATTTTTAGTAGTCTCTTTTATTTTTCTTTATTTGTTTATGAATGTATGGTAGAAATGATCACATTAATTAAATCACTACTAGAATTAAAAAAAGGAGCGTTAAAATTTAAGACAATGTTGTATTAGCCCTCCCTCAGTTCAATTGAACATCTTTGAGGCGAGTAAGGAAAGCGCTTTTGAAGCTGATGAAACTAACAGAGGAATAGGATGATATTTAGCTTAAGGTCCTCATTGGAAATTTCGATGTTTCAAACATGTTATCAAAGGATGGAAAGCAGCGACGAGGCCGACCTAATTTATCCTAAAAGAAGAAGATGAAACCCAGTGCCATGGAGCTCTCTGGATAATGAACACCCCCTGAGATGGTGTGATAAAAAGAGTTGATCTAGAAACAAAGATCATGAAATCTAGAATAATAATTAGCAGTAAAATAAGTAAAATAAAATACTATAACACTTCTATGGGTTAACAATATTTATTCAACGAAAATGTAACAATAGTGAATGCCACACGAATTATAACAACTCAAATATTAATGCAGGTTACAAAAATTATCACTTTGTAATACAAATCATATGGCTTGAGCTTCACAATCAAGACAAAGACTCAGACTAACTGGTCCAGTCACTCGTTCCTTTTATATAGCGTAAAAGGACTGGTCTGGAAGGTTCCAAACCTGTGTCGAATCATCCAAGCCTTGCACTCAAACAATCTAGTCCCAAACACGTGCTCCGACGGTTCGCTCCAATCGCTAGTTCGTTCCAACAAAAGGTTTGGGATTTTAAACCATATATTTTTTTTATATAACGATTTAGCATTACACTATTTTAAACTTTCTTATCCAAAAAAGTCTTGTTAAAATGGTCACAATCTTAGTTTGTAGTTATATGCATGAGACCTACTCAACATTCTTTTGTTTTTCTAGGCGAAAATGTATGCAAGGTACTCACCAACCTGGCATACTATATATACTACATATAAAAAATCAGGTCCCTCCCGCTAAAGGCTGACTTTCATCCAGTTATTTAAAAAAAAAAATCTTATATGAATGAAAGGATTCTTATATAACAGAATGAAACTATTTTTAATAAGCTCATTACATATTTTATATCTTTAAACCAATACAAAATTATAAATAAATATGAAGACAAGACTACAAAAGATTTATCCTATATAAAAAAATCTGGTGCGTGCGCGCAACACACAACTTTCACTTTCCAGCTTACTTAGATAAGAAATTGACGTGTTTTGTTAAATATCATTTCCAAAAGTCACACATTTTTCTACATTCATATCTTATTTTTATTAATCGTTAAAGCCGTTTTTGAGTAAATAAAAAACCCCGTGAAAATGATACAAAATTAATTAAGTAAAGTCCCCCCTTCGGTTGATAAATTTTGATGATATGTTGGCTATCACATATTTGGCATATAGATACATCAAATACCCAGTTTGGTCACAATCGTGAAAGCCGTTTTTGAATAAATAAAAAAAGCACATAAAAATGATAAAAAATTTATTAAGTAAAGTCCTCCCTCCGGTTAATCAATTTTGATGAAATTTTTACAGTCATATCTCGGGCATATAAATACATCAAATACCCAGTTTGATCAAAATCGTTAAAGCCGATTTAGAGTAAATAAAAAAAACACGTGAAAATGTTACAAAATTTATTAAGTAAAGTCCCCCCTCCGGTTAATTAATTTTGATGAAATTTTTACAGTCATATCTCGGGCATATAAATAGATGAAATACTCAGTTTAATTAAAATCGTTAGAGCCGTTTTTGAGAAAATCGTAAAAAACCTAAAAAGTTATTAAGTAAAGTACCCCCTCCCTTTAAGTAATTTTGATGAAATTTTTGCTGTCACATCGCGGGCATATACATCCACTAAATACCTAATCTCAGGTCTGTGCTAATTATAGTTTTGGAGCTAGTCTGTTCACATACACACACACACACACACACACACACACACAGACACACACACAGACCATTTCCCGGGACTTGGTCATTTCGACTCAGGGGACCCCAAAACGTGTATTTCCGTTGAAAACCGGAAGTCGAATTTTTTCACGATTGCAATACTTCCACTTACTATATATTTCATATATAGGTAAGTGAAAGTAAAAATATTTCATGCAGTCGAAATGTTCTTAGTATTTATAATATTCTAAGAGTGTGAGTACTGTATGCTCTTTGTTTTATTAAGATACGCTGAGTCATGGGTGTCCACAGGAGACGGAACTGCCCCCCCCCCCAAAAAAAAAATAAAAATTAAATGATTTTGTATTCATTTATTATATTTATTAAGTATTATACAAACAAACATTTTAATTTTCAGCTGATTTTCTGCCCCCCTAGACGAAATCCTGCGACACCCTTGCATTGCGTCCTAGCCAATTCTTCTGTGTATTAAATGTATTGCTTCTGAAATCTCAGTATTTTTTATGAGTTAACTCTTAGGCTAGTATTTTCTTCTTATAACCCAGAACTTTATCAATTTTACATAGAACCTATTGGTATATTGATATAATGTTAACTTACAACCTTTGTATAAAACACCGTTAATTATTTTTTCATTTTACGAGTATTGAAGTGGATCAGATTTGAAAAAAACTACTTGGAAATGTTTACTTCTCATTCAATATTTGAAGTGGTATATACACCTTAAAAAATTCATCATTCCACTAGTATTTTCCAAATTACACTGTAAGTCTGGATTGATTAAGATATTTACAGCTTCCCATTTAAATTTTTGATAGCCATTTGTGTGGTTTGGCATAATAGACGAAAATGGCATTCTTTGTGGGTTTCAACCTCCTATCATCTGGTCTTGGTATGAATGGCGGTTCATCCATCGATAGAGAGTCCGACCCTTAATTGAAGAAAGTCTAGCGAAAGGATCCCTTTGTTATATATACTTAGAACTTTTCCCACAGATAAATGAGTTTCAATTTTTACTCTTTTGATTCACTATTTTTTTTTTTTTTAATTCAGTATAGACTTTTTGCTCTTGGCTCTATTCTTGTGAATTCTTACTTGAGTGGTGTTATCATAAATCCAAGCTTATCCATATTAGCTCCAAAGAATTATGGAACCAGATTTGAGAGCTTAGTTATGTTCATTGAGTTTCGGGAGTCAAAAGATAAATATTTTGCTAAATCCTAATGCTCCTTAATTGTTTTATGAATACATCAGCTTGGTCTGAGATGATTATATCAATTGACTGATGATATTTATTCCTCAACTAATTCTTCCATTAGAAATGAATTTGATATTATCTGGTCTTTTTAAGAACTACTGTTTTAGGTGAAAAAGTTGTGCTTTTTGTCAACTTTTTCCACTCTCTTTTTCGACACAGACTTACTACTCACCACTGGACAAGTTGAGAACTTTTTTACTTTATTTCTAAATAAATATTTAGTTGAGGAGCTAACTTTTAACTTACTAGTGTTTGCTGATAAAACTGGGAAACATACTGACCAGATAAAATAACAGTTCTACTCCAAATAGGCTGCTCTCCTCTCATTGTCATCTGTCATCTCATAGTTGACTAAAATGCATGCTTCTGTAAGAAATTTCAAAAGTGAGAGGTTTTAATGATAAATTGTAGAGGTTGTAGGCTTCTTATCTCAAATGAGACCTTTATGAGATATGAAAAAATCCAATTTTTTAAATCATATTTCCAGTGTATGGTTTGATTTTCCTATGGGAAACCAAGCTAATCCAGCCAACGTTGAAACAGCAAGTTTCCTTGTTCTTTCTGCTATGAACTGCCTGCATTGTGATAAGTGCTATGCTTAAATGATATTTTCTATTAATTATCATTCCGGTGTTATTTGAAAACATTAACTCTGGCATGTCCATAAAAAAAAAAAAATAAAAAAAAAAAAATGCCTAAAATTAGTGAATTCATATTTTTACATTCTCCTACCATATGAAGATAAAGCATAGCTGCAAAAACTCTTATAGTCTAAATTTGAATGAGACTTGATTTTAAATGCTATATATTTTTAATCAATAATGTTATTTTTTGATAATTTACAACTACTGTAAAATTTACCTTACATGATCAATATTATTGATGTATTATATTGATGCAAAAATGTCTCTTTTTGTATGCACTCAATAATGATGCAATAATATTGACTGTGTTCAGCAGGTTTTTTTTTTTTTTTTTTTTTTTTTTTTTTTTTTTTTTTTTTTTTTTTTTTTTTTTTTTTTTGTTCCGTACCGCTATGTGCCATGTGTGGCATAGGGAGGGTTATTCTAGAGGTGTAACCAACCTATTCTAAAAATGGTGGGTAAATCGAGATTTATCCCCACGAACTAAGTCAACCGTCCCAGGGCGGATTCGAACCGCCGCCTTTCGGCTCGAGCGTGGTAAAGCGGGTCACGCTTCAAGAAAAACATTTTGAGGAAAGGATGAATTTTTTATTTTATGTTTAGTAATTACTGAATATAACGTCAGTTTACTCCATCACCTGGAGATTTTCTTTTGTTTTGACTCCTTAAAAATGAATTAATAAAACAACTCCTACTATGTCCATTTCTGGCCATTCTTTTGATTTATTTTGCTCATAAAACCTGTTGATAATTCTTGTTTAAGAATTTAAACATCACATGTGCAAGGTTCTGTTACCAACTATGTACTAGGGAAATGCTATGGATAAAAAAAGAGGAAGATAAGGGCAGATACCAGCGGCAGTCCCAATTCCTGTTCAGTTATGCCAAGGGTATTCAATAGATGTTTATTCTTCAATCTATATTGCCCTGATACCCCCAACATCTTTCTCCCTTTATTTTATTTTTTATATAGACTTCAAAACGTCCCACATATCATTTTAAAAAGGAAAAAGAAAGAGAGGAAAACTTCATTAATTTTTTCCGTTTTTGGCTTCATTTTTCTGTTTAACTTCATATATTGAACAAAATTGTTCAGTCTGTATTTTAGGACTATATTTATTAATGACTTTAAAAAGCTTTTTTTCTTTCTAGTATTTGCCCACCATTTCCTCTGAAGAACTTAATTTAAAGACAGTTCAACTTTATGAGCTTCGTTCATTTTTGGCAAGGTACACCTTAAGTTCATCAGATGTTGGTACCAGGTAAATAATAATAATTTCTTAAATTCAATGTTTTTAATGCAAACATCTTTATTTTACTTCATGTAGTATTTGACTCTTGTTTATAAAGTTTTAATTAACTAAATTATAATTCAATATTATTGCAATATGACAATACATCATTACATGTTGCTGTCAAGATAATTTTAAAAAAAAATTTTGTACTTTTAATAATAATAATACTATTAATAGGATCTAATGATTTAGTTGCCCTTAGGTCAACATATGAGCGAAGGTAATCATCTTATGATTTGTAAATTTTGGATTTATTTGTAGTAAAAAAGTTAAAATTGATGTTGCTAACTTTAACTACACTGATTCTTGTTTAAAGTAGATGAAGGTGATCAGTAATATTTTTTGTGGTCCATGAAACATAAATTTTCACATCAAGGCAGGCATATATTGTTAATGGGCCCTTCAATATATATATGCATACCACCAAATATTTAATATTTGTGAATTAAAGGAAGAAAATAATGAAAGTTATCACTTTACTTCTTTATTCTTAGGAGCAATTAAAGTATTAACCACCAAATGCTTCTTATCACATTCATCCACTTGCCACTTCACATATTATTGAACTATTATTCTATTCTATTGCTGAATAGTTTGTCATTTTATTGCACAATACTTGAATAGTAATTATATGTCTCCATTAATAGTTTATATTTTATTTTAATGAAAAGTTTGCAGCCACCCCACAACAATACAACTGTGGTTTCTCCTAGTGGTCAACGCACTCGTTTACAAGAAGCACTCATTCAAGAAAAGGCATCACTCGATGCTTTGAGGAATTTTGTTGAGCGCATCACCCAAGTTTTCTCTCTTTGGAAGTTATTGTGTGATCATGAATTGCCTTTAATTGTGGAATCTCTTTCTCCGGTATTTTCAAAGTCCATTTTTTGTTTTATTTTGATTCTATTTGTTTTACATACATTAAACATTAAAAACTTCTTCTTTCCAGGAAAGTCAAGACCAATTAATACATATTACTTTTAGAGAACTTATACTGAAAGGAGAAGAATTATGCCATGAGCTTATCTCGAAATTAGTCAGTTTGTATGTAAATATTAAACCTTATGATGAAAAAATAAAATGGAATTATTTAAAAATATAATTAATAAAAATTGATTGCAGGTATTTGAATGATAATGCTTCTGTTGATCCTATCAGTTCAAAACTGCGGGAAGTCTGCCCTCTTTTGTATAAAAATGAAGATGCAACATGCACAAAAGTAATTTCATATAATTTATGTTATAAATTATATTCCTTATGAAAGAGCATAACAATTAAATAAATATTTTTATAATTACAGGTTAATGAAATTCTTCAAATGGCTCTAGATGAAATTGATGAGGAAACCAAGTTGAACCTATTACGATCAGCGATTGATGTAATTTTTTTTTAATATGTAAAGTAGTTGTGCCAAGTGGATTTTCCCTTGTTAACCCTTTAACAGCTGATGGCTCGTATATGATCCACCCTGTTTTTCCATTTCAGTGCTCCAGGCTTATTTACGAGCCGGGTAACTGGCAGTTTCTTTTGACGTTTTTTGGAATCTATAATATTTTCCCATAAAATTTCCACTAGAGGGCATTTGATTGCTCTTTTCCTTTTATATTGCCTTGATTCAAAGTTGCTTTTCAGCTTTCTGTAAATAACATAACCTTTTGCCTGATATCAAACCTTTCTATACCTGCCTATTTACCTTTGTCTAATTTTAGTTTATTTGCAACTACTATGGCATAAACTTGTATTGTGAAATAGTTGTGATGGCGAAAAAAAAATATAGCTCCACCAGTGCCAATCCACAGTCTGGATCGAAAAGTGAGGATGAAGAACTTTGTGTAGGATTAATTAAGCTCACAAAACATATAAGATGCGAGCGCTTGAATGCTGTAAAGGAACTCCACTCACTAGCAATGGCGTACCTCCGCGGTTAAAGGGTTAAATTTGGAATACGTATTTTTATTATTATTATTTTTTTAATGGTATTGAATTATCAAATGTTTGTGATTTACTGAATAACTTCCAAAATGGAAAAACATAATAGTCTGGGAGCTGAGAGCAAAACAATTGTCCGATTTGGAGAAAATTTTAGATCTTACAGCCTGAAATTACTCATTTCATAGATCACAAATATGAGCTGCAGCCACCTCAGATTGGTTGCCATAAAATTGTATAGAGAAATTTTCAAATGTTTCTGCTATAAAAATAATTTATCACAAAGAAAACTGTATTCTCTTTAAAATAAAAAAAGCATATAATTCTGTGTTGTATGAGTTACATATAGTTAAAATAGGTTGAGTCGTTTCGCCAAAACCGATTATCAACTAAACAAAGGAGACACTTTTTTGGCCCTAGGCTCCCCGGACTAAAAGGTTACTTATAAAAAAAATCTGGTGCGTGCGCGCAACACACAACTTTCACTTACCAACTTACTTAGATAAGAAATTGACGTGTTTTGTTAAATATCATTTCCCAAAGTCACACATTTTTCTACATTCATATCTTATTTTTATTAATCGTTAAAGCCGTTTTTGAGTAAATAAAAAACCCCGTGAAAATGATACAAAATTTATTAATTAAAGTCCTCCCTTCGGTTGATCAATTTTGATGAAATGTTGGCTATCACATATTTGGCGTATACATACATCAAATACCCAGTTTGGTCACAATCGTGAAAGCCGATTTAGAGTAAATAAAAAAAACACGTGAAAATGTTACAAAATTTATTAAGTAAAGTCCCCCCTCCGGTTAATCAATTTTGATGAAATTTTTACAGTCATATCTCGGGCATATAAATAGATCAAATACTAAGTTTAATCAAAATCGTTACAGCCGTTTTTGAGAAAATCAAAAAAACACGTGAAAATGTTACAAAATTTATTAAGTAAAGTCCCCCCTCCGGTTAATCAATTTTGATGAAATTTTTACAGTCATATCTCGAGCATATAAATAGATGAAATACTCAGTTTAATCAAAATCGTTAGAGCCGTTTTTGAGAAAATCGAAAAAAACCTAAAAAGTTATTAAGTAAAGTACCCCCTCCCTTTAAGTAATTTTGATGAAATTTATGCTGTCACATCGCAGGCATATACCTACACTAAATACCCAATTTCAGGATCGCACGGTTTATAGTTTTTGAGCTAGTCTGTTCACATACACACACACACACACACAGACACACACACACACAGACCATTTCGCGGGACTTGGTCATTTCGACTCAGGGGACCCCAAAACGTGTATTTCCGTTGAAAACCGGAAGTCGAAAATTTTCACGATCGCAATACTTCCACTTACTATATATTTCATATATAGGTAAGTGAAAGTAAAAATAGCTGACTTGACAGAAGTATCAGTTTGTTGCCTTTTTTATTTATTTATTAACACATGACCTATTCAAAGAAAACAATTAATTTAAATTTCAAAAACTTCAATTGTTATTTGAAATTTATATGTACCTTCTTTTATGGATCTTTTTCATTGTAGTGTAATCTATTTTCATCTGAAAGCATACAATTTTGTTTAATGAATAAAAAATTTAATGATAATAGAGCGCTCCAGTTTTTTTATTGTGCAAACTATTTCTAACTTTGTATAAAGTCAACTAATTATAGATGTATTCAACTTGAAGAATTTTATAATTGATCCAAAAGCAAACAAATGTAAAAAAAATTGTTTGTTATGTTCTAGTGTTGGCTAGGCATTTAGATAATTTGTTAATTACGTTGTAGGTTAAGGGTAATTATTAGATACATTTTTTGTCTTCTTTTTTTTTCAGAAAAATCGTTTAAGTTTTGAAATCAAATTTCATTATCCTCTGATTTAAGGTCGGGCCACCCATGTCCGCACCGCATCCGAGTGTATGAACGGTTACTATCTATCCTTCGTAAATGAATCAGATTCGTGCTGCGGTGCGGACATGTGTGGCCTGATCTTTATAAATAAGTCTAATATTCTTTACTATTATTTATTGGAAAACGAAAGCTAGTAATATTTTTTTTTTTTCAGCTTTGTAAAAATGTTTCACCAAATGTTGATATTGATTCAGTCTGTAAGAGCTTAGTTAAATGTGGATACTATGATGGGGTTTTGGAAATGTGCCAGGATGTTGCTAGCAAATCTGATTCTAATTCCCTGGCTTCAAAGTTTATAGCTAGAGGTCGGCCTGTAGAAGATGTTGAAGGAAGCAAGGCATTTGAAGCCAGGTATATAATTATGTATTTCTCAATATTTTCTATTGAATTAAATGGATTAAGTTTACTTGAATTCATTTAAGATTTATTTATTGATAATTGGATTAATAAGAATGCTGAAGTATGAAGTGATGTAACATTCAGTCTACGGATGAAATCCATTATTTTTATTAGACAAATAAAAAAATAGTACTTGGTAGTTTATGTGAGAGCTTGAAATTTCTCCAACTGCCGTAAATCTAAAGCTTCATAACTTCAAAAAATTCAATCATTTAACGAGATTCTTTTCTTAGCATTCAGTTCCTATCTGAGTAGGTACCAAGTAGATGTTTGTCATCTAAAAAACCCAAATGGCCATAGTGTCATTAAAAGAATGTGACTTGTGATGAATAATATTGGAGGTATCTTAAAACAAGAAATAATAGAAGCAATCAGCCTACTGTGCCAGCAGGTGATCTTTGATCAATGGCTCGCTGCATTCAAGGACACCTCAAGTCACAGAACAAAGTGTACAATGATGTTGCAGAATTTATTATTTGAAGCATTTAGAGTATTGTGAAAGAATTTGATAGAAGCCTCAAAATTACTTAGTCAATCTCATTGATAAAGTTCCCATTAAAATTGTTTTTTTCATTGCAGCCTTAATTCCATTCGAGTTTATCATGATACATCAGTTTTTTTAAGATCTTTATTTTGCCTGGTTGAATTGTAGGTAATTCAAATGCTTCTATTCCAAGACAATTGATGAATTCCACTATTTTTTATTTCTTTATATTCTTTAAGTTCCTATTAATTCAGTTTGAGTTGATATTTAATAAAATCAGGGTATATAATATTTTTTTTTTTTTCCAGACATAAGGCCTACCAACAAATAGTTCATTTATTAGACTTCTTGTACCAACAGTGCCAATTGGGGGGCAATAATATTCCTCCTCTATTTGGAAGTGCTGACTTATCTTCTCACTCACAAAAACTTGTAAGTTGCTGTATTATATATTTGAAAATAGTTTAATAATGTCTGTCTTTTATTTTCTTTACTTGTGAATTGGTTATACTATCTATGTGTATATCTACAAGTATATTTACATTATTCAAATTAGACTTATGAAAAGTAAGTATTTATTTATTACATACTCAGCAAAATAGCCTTTCCTTTTTTAAGTTTTAGTTGAAACTTATGATGTTAAACTAAATATCCTACTGTCGTGGTTTTCAAATTTTGGTGACATGAATTTCAGAAGCTTAACTATTACTTAGCTTCTCTTAATCAAATGGTGATGATAAGAGTAAGTTTGAAATTATGTGAAACAATTTCTAACATAAAAATTGAAATTGTTTAATAGATGAAAAAAGGTAAATTTTTATTACTTTTTTTAATGAATCAATTTAAAATATGAAAAAATGCAAAGAAATAATAAAAAAAAAAGGTAAATTAGTGAATCTGGAAAAACTCAACTTTTCAGGAGAGCAAATAAAAAACATTTTCTTACCTGTGTAGTGTGCAGCAGCACCCGTCTTTGTGGTTTTGAGATATTCTTTATATGATTTTTGGTGAGTGATACATGGGAAATAGTTGTATCAATGTCAGGGTTTTAAATTGCCTGGAAATTTACCAAGATCGCAGTTATTTTTTAACCGACTTCGAACGAAAGAGGAGGTTACTCAATTCGATACGTATGTGCCTTTTTTTTTTTTTTTTTTTTTTTTTTTCTATGTATGTCCACCGATTACTCCGAGATGGAGGGACCGATTGGAACGAAACCTTTTGCATCTTGTAGAGTATTTTCCCAAGTTGGTCCCATTAAAACCTTTCTTCTGTTCTTAATTTATTTAAGAAGTTATCGGGAAAAAACATGAAAATAAATATTTAATTATCACTAAAAATTTTTACTTATTGGAAAAACATATGGCATATATAACATAAGGTATGCTCTTACAAGCTAGTAAACTCATTGGTAACTAACAAATCTCAATAATGTTTTAATGCTGGATGAATCATGTGGGAAAACTAACCAATCAAATTTAGAATCAAAAGAGTGGGGGGGAGAACATGAGCAGTCTATTAGTTATACTACGTGTTTTAAGTGCTTGTTGGAACCAACCTATTCATAACCTTAACTAATTTTTCAACAGTAAATATCCGCAAAATATAATATCACTGTCTTTTTCTGTAGCGATATTAGTATACAATTAGATAGATATATATATATTCATCGATAACAGTGAACCTTCTGAATTCAGATCTAGTCGACGGTTGGACACCATAAACGTAAGACCACGCAATTCGTGGAATTCCAAGAAAGACTGAGTATTGATAACCGTTTTAAAACAGAATTTAAGACTTCTTCAAGTTCCCCAAGGATCGTTTAAATTTAAAATCGTAGCCCTTATTGCTTTAAATCAGATTTTGATTTCCGACGATTCTTCATGGAGTGAAACTTGCTATGTTTTCCGTATTACTACTATAGCTTTTTAATTTTGTTTCTGCAACTAGAATAAATTAGAAAGTCTGTCAGTGCCAAATCATTTATTTTAAGAAGACGAAAATCTGCTGTCTAAGCTCAAATGTGGCTCGAAAAAATATTAGGGGCATGTGTTCTTCTTCTTCTGCTCAACAACCCGCTAGTGAGTCGAGGCCTCTTCAATCAGTTTCCGCCAGTTGTTCCAGTCAAGTGCGGCCGCTTTCCAGTTTCGAGATCCGAGGAGCTCTCTGGCCTCGTGTGACACTCCGTCCAACCACCTCAGCTTCGGTCTTCCGCGACGTCTCGTCCCATGCAGTACCTCTCCTAGGACCTTCTTGGGATGGCAGAGTCCTCCATTCTTATAACATGGCCCGCCCAGCGGAGCCTACCCAGCCTGATGAAGGACACGGCATCCACATCCTTGTAAAGGTGAGCCACTTCTCTGTTGGTTCTCCGTCTCCAGACTCCGCCCTCCTGCACTCCCCCATAGATACTCCGGAGGACACGTCTCTCAAACGTGAGGATCGCCTGCATATCGCTCCTTGTCATGGTCCATGCTTCAGACCCATAACACTATACTGGCCGTATGAGGGTTTTATACATAAGCTCTTTAGTTGACCTTGTGATGAGGTTGCTTCTAAGATATGGCCTTAGTCCAGAGTAACATCTGTTATTCTCTTCTTAATCTCGGATGAGACGTCATTGCTGGTATTGACAACCGAACCGAGATATGTGAATTCGTTGACCTTCTCGAAGGAATATTCCCCGAATTTCACGCTCTCTCCAGGAACTGCAGGTTGATCCGTAACCAGGTACTTGGTCTTACCTTCATTTACCAGCAATCCTAATCTTCTTGCTTCTGCTTCCAGACATACAAAGGCTTCTCAACTGCTTTTTTGGACCTTCCGTCCAAAAAAGCAGTTATGAAATAATTTACGTTCTGCTAAATAATTTCAATATTAGTTTGTTCAATCAACAATTTCATCTATGATGGCTAATTGTCTAATTTTGTTTTACGATGCTAGCTGGTGGCACACAGGCTTTGCTATTGTCTAGATAGGAGAGTCTAGATATAAAAATCTTTAAGATAGGCACTTATTAGAAATTATTTCCATCAATCATTTTCCAGTTGATTTTTCGATTTTTTACAGTTTTCCACTTGCCTAAATTGTGAGTTGTAATTGTTTGCTGTGAATTAACTGAAATGTAGTAGAAGAGCCAGACTGTCTTAAGAAAATTTCCATTGATTTTGAGGTTGCGATCGATCTTTATTAAATCGAAAGAAATTTAAATATTCGATTTTCTAAAGGTTGCCGAAATTTTCAAAAGCCAAACCGTCATAAGTTCAGTGTTTGCGGTTCGTGAGAGCCTAAGAGTGTTGTTAAGAGCCTAAGTCCAATAATAAATGAATGAATTTTATTGAAATAGACAGTGAAAATGAGCTTGCATGTGTTTAGGGGTTTTTCGCGTTCGAGGTAGTCATCTCTCAGGTATCAAAATAACTAACACAAATATTGTATATTGTATTTCCCAATTAATGACAATTTTCCTGTGACACTTTCCCCATAAAGACATTTTTGCTGATGTTCATCCATCAATAAAAACTGCAAAATAAAAGTTGATATCTCCCAGAATCAACGTCTTTGTATGAAAGTCCCCTCAGCGAAAATTTGGCAGCCATGACAATGCTTAATATCATAAATGCTACCCCACTAGAATTGAAGAAATTTATTTTCTAAATATTTTTTATTACGAAGGATATTATTCTTAGTACTTCACTTTTAAATTTAGTCAAACATTTAAATTTAGTCAACATTGACCTTTTAAAAAAAAAATTCCAATTATAATCGTAGAAGGTAGGGTGTAGAAGTTGTATTATACAGGCACCGCTTTTAAACTTTTCTGTGTGTACTCATAAAATTGAACAGGTGACTGTTTATATAATTATGTCTAATAAGAAAGCCCGGGAAAGACGAACGTGGTAGAGCGTAAAAAATTTCGAAATTTGTTTTACCCAACTTACGGTTTTCTACATTTGTTATCATCTCCAACTAAAAAGCATGAAATAAAAAACATTTTATAAAAAAAAATGAAACCGACTTCGAAACCATGGAACCAGTAAAAATAAATGCACTGAAAAGTATGAAATAATTACCTTCTGATTTTTATGAGTACACAGCAAAATTGAAAATGTTATAAAAAGCGAAGAAATGCAATAAGACGAATAATTTTACTTTTATTTGTACAAATACTAATTTTTATTAAAAATTGTGAAATTAAAATATTAAATACTATGTTCAATACAACACAATCTTTTCGGAGGCAGCGCAAAATTTAAAATTTTTAACACTAGACATTATGAAAATCGTAAAATGGATCCTCTCTTCTCATCTATTGATTTTAATGCCTACTAATGGAATTGTATCGATAAAATGTCATTTATATTTGCGCCGCCTCCGAAAAGATTGTGTTGTATTGAACATAGTATTTAATATTTTAATTTCACAATTTTTAATAAAAATTAGTATTTGTACAAATAAAAGTAAAATTATTTGTCTTATTGCATTTCTTCGCTTTTTATAACATTTTCAATTTTGCTGTGTACTCATAAAAATCAGAAGGTAATTATTTCATACTTTTCAGTGCATTTATTTTTACTGGTTCCATGGTTTCGAAGTCGGTTTAATTTTTTTTTATAAAATGTTTTTTTTACTAAAATATGATGGAATGAGAATTTGAAAGGCTTCTTAACTGTACCTATCGCAGCAGGTACCTATCGAACAGAACCAAAATAAACCTTTTATAAGACCTTGATTCAATCCTTTGATTGGTTCAAATCCTACCTATCCTGTCACTTGCACTATAATTTTAAATAGATATTACCAGTGTTCTTAATTCATGTTTTTACTTTTTTTTTTTTTTTTTAAATTTATTTCCAATGATTTTTTAAAAATATCTTGAAGTTATTTCAGTATGATTGTTAATGTATTTTCTAATTATTATTATTATTATTATTCGTCAGTTCTTTTGTTCGTATTTATTTTATTTAATACTGTAAATGGTCACTTCTATTATTGTCAACAATTATTATTCTACAGAGAAATGCCCAGAATAAATAAAGGGTAAATAAATAGTTTTCCAAAGTTAAGAAATGGGATGATTTGGAGTGCAGTCATAAGCTTAATTATACAAAATGAAAAAGAAGACTTATGTTTCCTTATACATTAGGCATGTGTTTAGTTCATAATGTATAAATATTGGTTTTAAAGAAAACAGGCAAACTGAGTTTGTTTTAAATTTATTATAGGTTTTAATGTAAAACTAAAACTTCCATGTGCCAGTTACAGTATTGATCTCAGACAATTAAGTTTAATTATTAAATATTTATTGCATATCATGTTTTGTTCAATTTATTTAGTCATACTTTAACTAAATGAGTTCCTTTGATTTCAGTTGGAGGCCACCCTTGAAAAATGTTTGTCAGTTGAAGATGAAACTTGCCACATCGTAGTTTATGATTGGCTTGTGAGCCGAGAACTTCAAGCATCACTAGTTTCTTTAGGTAGACCATCAGTTGAGAGGTTCCTCTCACGCTATCCTGTTGATAGCCCTCTAAGGGATCTTTTATGGCAATATCATGAGAAATCTGGGAATCATGCTGCTGCTGCTCAAATATTGTATAAGATTGCTACTGCCCCTGGGTAATCTTTATTTAATTATTAGTTTTACTTAAGAGTAAAGAGTAAATTTTATGAAACAGATAATTAATTACCATATTTTTCATGTTACACAGAGATTTTATAACACTGCATCAACGATTAACATACCTTGGAAAGGCTGTTATGTGTATGCGAAGTGATGGAGTGGGATGTGCATCACATTTAGGCGTATTTCTCCACGAATTAGAAGATTTAGTACATGTTGCTCGTGTACAGAAACAGGTATATTTTTTTCTTATTATAGATTTCTTAGTTAACCTGTGTTAGGTTATGTGACCCTCAAATTCATTAATTAGAATATATTCAATTTCGAAATCTAAATCTATGGACATTAAAATTCAACATGTTAAATGTACTTAATTTAGGATGGATTTAATTTTCTTTTATCCGTAATGGGATACATCATTTAAAGATTATAGGCCAGAAACCGAAAAAATAAAATAAATTAGTAATATTTTCAGTTCTGCAATCATTTGAAGGATTAGAAATATCAACTGCAAATTTAATTCAGTGTCATTTCATCAATAATAGGAAGTTTCGTGTTAAAAATTAATATATGACCAGTTTTTGATTGCCTACTTATAATGTTTTTTAATTCTATGTCAATCAAAAATTGTTATTAGGATGTAATATTTTAAAGTTATGAGCCAGAAACATTTTTTTCCTCGACTTTTAGAATGTGCGTTGGATGGCAGGGGATTAATAGCGAATTAATAATAAATGTTTCTTAGCTCCAGGTTTTGAACTCAGGGGTAATATCTTAGCCCGCTTGGCCACCCTGCCCCCACATCAATTTGGAAGTTCCATCCTCCCTCCTGCCTTGGCACCCTACCTGGAGTGGGACAAACTTGAGGTACTTGTCCCTGACATTCAGTGTACAGATTAAAATAATTTCTGGCTTTTCCACACTTAAGTCGTACCTCAGTGTCCAAAAGGTTTAGATTAACTGGTCTACTATTAAATTAGTAATCAGTGTTTCAATTACTTCTGAAGCATGTTACATGATTAAATTGAAAATCATTTGTTTCAGATTTTAGAACGGATCACCTCAATGCCAGATGCTACTGACATTAATGTACAGGATGCTTGTAGGAAACTTAATGCCAATTTACTTTCAATTACTGAGGTATATAATTTACCAAAATCAAATTATTTAATTTTAACTTTGCATCTTAAGCTACTTTGAAATTTCAAATGTTTTAGCTTTATGAATCTTTTGCTGAACCCTTTGGACTTTGGGAACAGAAACTAGCCATCTTAGATTGTGCTGGTCATGATGATAAAGAACTGATAAATTCTATTTGGGATAATATAATATTAAAAGGTAAGTATGGATTTTTATTATCTGTTGTTACAGAGTATTCTTTTCTTTTTTATGGAACATTACTTAGTTTAAAAGATGAAAATAATATAATAATGCAGTATGTTAATGTTTGGATTTATTTACAGAGCTTGATCAATGCAATTCTAGAGATCCTTCTGGACAAATGGTTGTTCTGGTATCAAAAGTTAGATCATTAGGCCTTCAGTTTGGTATACAGTCGCCATGCTTTCCTATTGGTGAGTAATAATTAATTCATCTTAGCGAACATTTTTCTTTATCAAATATCATTTCGTCGTCACCATGCTAAACTAACGAATGTGCAACTAAAAACCCATGCATATTCGTTACTTTAGCATGGTGGCGACGATTTGTAAGTTCACGTTTTTATTTTAATATCTATCAATGTTTATTATAATCTTTTTCTTATTATAGTTGGAAATTAGGTTAATAGTTTACTGAAAGGTATTTTCTAGCCACTTAGAATACATATATATAATATATATATATATATATATATATATATATATATATATATATATATATATATACCTATATATATATATATATATAACGAACACACACGTAACCATAAACACAGACAACAAAATCTTACTCGACTCTGTGAATAATCCGGACGTTCATGACCATTTGACGGACCAAATTAGGTTGAACTTACTGACTCTTAAAAACATAGGAAAGACAGTTACATTAAAATGGGTAAAGGCGCATTCGGGGATTGAGGGGAATGAACGGGCAGATTACCTAGCTAAAGAGGCAGCTAAAGGAGAACTGCTGCCCTCGTATCATAAAGCCCCATTATCGTTTATAAAGAGAGACTTAACAATTGATTTGGTAAAAAGATGGGACGAAATGTGGGCCACCTCCCCTAAATCTCCAAGTTTGCACAGATTTTTACCAAAAATTACACTAGACAATTACAAACGTATACACAGCAGTGATTACAGACTGACGCAAGTACTGACGGAACACGGAAACACAAAACAGTATCTCAAACGGTTCAACATTATACAAACAGATTTATGTGACGAAGACGGTCAAGTTCAAAATTTTAAACATATACTGTATGACTGCAAATTGTTTGACAGGCAACGGTTTAATTTGATAAAAAGTATTATGCTTAAAAACGGAAACTGGCCAGAGACAGAACAAATATTACTTTCTCAATTCAAGACTGACTTGATTATATTTATTAGAACTATCGACTTCGACTCACTTACCAGAGACGGGCAACGTAGGTAATTTCTTGTTGGCTTTTGTTTACTTATTTTATTTTGTCTTTTATTTTTATTTAATTTGTATTTTTTTTTTCATTTTTCATTATCGTTTTTTGTTTTTGTTATTCTTTTCTCATAATTTGTTCAAATTCAATTCTCAAATTTTGTAAATTTTATAAATAACAATTAAAACTATTGTAATATCATGTAGTATGCCTTTAAGGCATGGAACATGATTAAATGACAAATAAATGGTCCTTATGTGGGGGTACCACGTAAGGAAAAGAATAAAAAAAAAAAATATATATACCTATATATATTTTTTTTTATTTATATTTATTTATTTATTTTTATTTTTTTTTTAATTCCCTTCTTTTCGTAGTCCTATAAGAAGGGAGTTTGTATTCCAAAGTGCCATACATACAATATATGTACATTAATTGTGTTGATGTACAGAGTTTCACATTCATAATGAAATATATAGATAAAAAACAATAGTGGACAAAAAAAATACACAGGTATTGTTTAAAAGAACAGTGAATAATAATAGACGATTATGATCTACAAAAAGAAGTAAAATATTAAAATGATCACACACTATACTATATATATAAATATATAATACTTAATAGAACAATGAAAGTTATGTAATGCATAAACGAAACATTAGGTAATTTTTGATAGAACAATTAATAATAGTAGAAGATTATGATCTACAAAAAGAAGTAAAATATTAAAATGATGACACACCAGGCCGAATATATATATATTTTTGTTGAAATCAGATAAAATATTAATATATGTTGTAATTAATTTTTTTGTATGTGTTTGGAATGTTTTAGAATATCTAGTTTGGCAATTGGAATTAATCAGCTGTAAGCTTGGAGTCGATAAGTTTCACGTACACAATATAATGACATCATTAGGAGTCCCTTATTCAACTCTTTTGGATATCTATTCAAAGTATAGTATATAACTTACGTAATTTATCATAAACTCATAAATTTTTCCAAAAACATAAATCTCAGGGATGATTGAGGGTCAGGAATTTCAGTCACAAACAGTTTATTTTTGTAAACAGCCAATGATTCACAGCCAGTTTAAATACTTAAACAGTTTGTGACTGAAATTCCAGACAATGAATCATCCCTGATAATCTTGTAAGTAGAGTCAATTATTATCCATCTCCTATAAAATAACTGTATATGGAAAACTACAAAACCTGTTTCAGGTTATTATTGTAATAATGTTTCAGGAAATTATAGTATATAATTTTTAAATAACCATTATATGTTTGAAACACCTCAAATAATCAATAAATTTCATCATAAAATACTGCTGTATTGTTTAGCTTTAAACACTGTTCACTTGAAAAGAGGATACAAGGCAAGCTGAATTAAAGTATTTCTTTAAATATTTTTAACGACGCAACTTATGTCATATCTCCCTTCCCAAGTACCCTTATAATTAATCCATAAAAAATAAAACCATAATTTTATAAAATCAAATACTGTCATAAAACTTAAGTCAATTATATAATTTCATTTAATGCTTTTAATAATTTTTCTGATAAAAAAAAGCTGAATAAAATTATTATTAAAGTTTATTACTGTTCACTAGTAGCATTAAATCTAAATATTGCTTGTTTCCACTTTTCATGCAAACTTTGGTTGATTAAATAAGTTGGTAATATAATTTAAAACGCTGTTAGGCTACTTAAAGGCCCTCTCTCTTGCTGTAATTATTTGCTGCTCTCATCATACATTCTAATTGCAGTAGCCTTTACCTTTGAAGGTCTGAGGTAACAGAAAGATTTTACCTCTTCCTGCAACTACATCTTCGACAATTATAGTCTAAACAACCTCAAACTTTCCGAGTACTAGAAAAATAAGTTATTGAGTGATTTTTTTTAAAACTAATTATCTTCAGATTGTATTTAAATATGAAATATTAAACTTTCAGGATGTATTCAGCTAATGATAACTGTTGGCTTGAATCTGATAATGAATTTCATTTGATTCAAGTGATCGCAAGCTTCTGTGAATCTTTTTGCGACAACAAACAGTTGACAACCTCAGCACAAGAAAGGTAACTAACTTTATAATTTATACTTACAACCGTGCATATTTAAAATTTTCATTGGTTAAATGTTTTGTTTCAGAAAATCAACTGCTGTACAAATGCATGACTTGATTAATGAATGTATAATTGTTCTTCATAGTAAAACTGGATTGGGAGAGCTGGTTGGTTATCTTAAAAGCATACAGACTAAACTCGAAAGAATTTAGCCTACAAATACTTGGGGGTTTGAAAAAACAATAGAACCAATGAGATTATCTCATCCCTCATGGACTTTTGTTAGCTGAATTTTTACTACGAACTCTAATATCAATATTATAAGATATCAAAATAAATGTGTATGAATTTGTATAAATGTAATTATTTAATATTACGGTTGAAATGTTGTTTGTAAGGAATGATTGTTTTGTAGTCTTGACTTAATTTTATTCGATAAAAATGCTGCCATTTTTGTATGTCTTAAGGTTGAAAAACAACAAAATGCGAAATCACATATTAATTATATATTTTTAATGAAAGCTTGGGCGTTTTTTTATCTCCAATCAGAATGGTATATAACAGGAAAAAATCTATTTTTAACCGGGTTATTTTGTTAAAATTAACATTTAAGGCCTAAATTTATTGTTTTGTTAATAAATACTTTTTGGACTTCTTACTTTATGATTTACCATTCATGTTTCCAAATTCATTTCACTATAGATTTTTTTTCCTCTCTTCTCTATCCATACGTCCTTTTAGTAAAAAAATAAATTCTGCTCAGGGGTTCTTGGTGCTGTCAGGAGCCAGAACCATTATTTTCATTTCCATTATCTATAAGTATATGCTATTCTTATGTGGCAGTAGAGTTTTTTCTTCTTTTTTTTTAAACTGATACCATTAAGTTATATGTGTAATAGTTCAACCCAGCTGATGAAATCAAAATCAGTCACATAACCATAATTATGTTTCTGGAGCTGATTATAATGGAATGACTTTTTTTTTCTTTGTTTCAAAGAAGCCTTAGTCAATGGGTTACCAAATTTCTTTTGGCAATCATACTTAACATAGTGGACACATCCCTCTCATTCCTGTTGGACTCTTCAAGAGATTGTGAGATCCACATGAGTATAAACCTGGGTTAAATGAGATATATCTCTTCAGATCATAAGAGGTATCTGATATTTTTTTTTTTTTTTTTGACTGGCATCCAAATGACTGGTCAAACAAAAAAGGTGTCTTCCGAAAACTGGTATGAGTCAGTAAGTACTCAATTAAAGTAGGGTACTGTGATCAGGGGGTTAGGGCGGAACGTTGTTTAATCTCCATGTATATGATCATGAGAACAAAAGATTAAGGGAAGCAAACCCATTTATGTTTGTGGGTAGTATTCACGCAGGGCTGATGCCCCTGACAACCAACAATAACCAGAAGTTATTATATTCCAATTCCAAGGGTCTTCACAAAGGAATTCAACGAGATGGCAGATCTGAGCTTCAGGTAATTTCTAAGCTTTTACGTTTACACGTTTACAAATGTGTTAAATGTGGTCACCTACACCTTCAATTTTGATACAGTCTACTGTATCTTAAACTCGTAAAGTTGAATCTTTAAATTTGAAAGTGCATCAAGTAGGGTACTTAAAAGTTTTCTCAATTCTTTTTTTGTTGTTGATATGAGTGTTTTTGTTGACAGAATGATTTTTTAGGAAAGCACTATAAATAAAAAAATGGTGGAGATAATAGGGACAGACTTAGTTGATGCATTTCACATAATTGTATATTTTAAAAGAACTTTAATTGAAGGACATGCTATTCTTGATGATAAAAAAATATTTACTAGTGGAATAGGGTCCAGACTTGAAAAAATTGTTTTTATACATGCTTTATGCCTTCAAACTAGTCATCCTAAAGGATTGCCCTACCAAATTAAAGTAATTAATGACAAAAAAGGCTTATTTAATAAGTCTTAAGACTAATTTACATTAATTAATAATTAGAGTCAAATGGGAGAATTTTTGCTGTAATATGAGTAAATATTAATCATATGTACTGTGGTTAGCATTAAAATTTCTCTCTAGATTGTTATTAATGTATTAAATTGGTCTGCAGGGATTTGTGAATTTTAGACATAACTTCGTAATGATTTATACAACACTTTTAGTCTCAGTATATTTATAACAAACATGTTAGATGCCATCCCAGTATCAAATAAATTTTAAAAATAACTTTTCTTATTAGAATTATTAAGTAAATATAAAAATTAATATTTATCACTGCCCAGTAATGGAGCAGGAAGGTTGACAACACCTGCCATAATATTAATTATGGAATTAATAGGTATATAATTGTAATCAAAACAGTCACTTTCTTCCAAATTAATACTACCTACTTACATACATATATTTTGAAACAGACTTATCTCTTCTTAGTTTTACAAGCCCTTCTTTAAGTAGTTTCACATTTTTAAAATAAGTTTTTGCTCCCTTGGGCTTTAATTATAAACAAATAAATTAAAAAATCAGATTGAGTCCTATGTATTTCTCTTGATTCAATCCCTCTTCCTTAGTAATAGTCAAAGAGCAGCACCCATCCTTGCTACAGCAGATTCTGAAAAAGTTTGAAATTTCAGTTATTGATTCTATCAACTGAAACTTTAAGTCTGAAAGTCTGATGCTCAAATAGAGAAGAAATGAGGAAAAAATTAACAAAACATGAAAGTAATTAGCACAATGCTCCAAACCAAAATTAGTAGAGATGGATTTTTCAGAATGAAATTTGGAACCTTTCAACTCCATCTTTTCCACGATGGAACCACCATGTAAAATTATTAATGTCCTGCTAACCCAGCTCTATATTATATAATTGCCGATATTTAATAATCGATTATGGCGAAACATTTTAAACTTTAAACAACTCATTCCTTATGTTTTGTTTTTATTAAAAGAATACAATTTTCTCAGCAATAAGTTGTTTTTGTGTTATAAACACGAAACAATACCAATGGTTTCCATTTGAGTGGGTCGCCAGTTGTAAAGGAAGCGTGATTCTACTGAAAGACTCTAAGGGCGGATTCACACTCGCGCCGCTCCCGGTCCGCTCTCGGTATGGTAAAATATTCTAAAGAGAAATAGACAGAGAATTCCACTATCGGCCTCGCTCCATTCCCGGTCCGCTCTCGCTCTACCCCATTCACACTATCGCTACGCTCCCGGTCCGGTCTCACTGGCAAAATATTCTAAAGAGGAATAGAAAAAGGGTAATCACAATATTGGTACAGGTCCGGCCTCGCTCCACTCCCGGTCCGCTCTCCTAAAATCTTTTCATATTCACATTATATAATTTTACACCGTTCACGGTTGAAGTCATTAATAATCGAAGCCGTCTGTATTTGGATTTTAATTAATAATTAACTTTCAGTTATTAAAGTATTTATTTATTCATCAATTTTACGGCCAAAAAAAGCTCAACTTTAGAATATATATATATAATAATTATAAATTAATTTAATTAATGGTGAAGAAATAATTTTAATTTTTTTTCCGAATGTATTCGAATACGCTTGAAATGATTATAAAAAAAAAAAAAAATCACCAACAATACGTGCGGTTTTTCCACGAGAAAAATTCATGTTGTTTGAGATATATTTTGCTATGAATTAATGTACTCGTAAAAAACGGTCACCGATTTATTTATTGTCTACATACTCATTGCTATTATAAAATAACGTTCAATTTGAAACGAATAAAAAAGCAGTATATTATGAAAAATGTCAGATCATTAACAAAAAATATATTAAAGCAAAAATATGATTCAGGAAAAGAAGAGAACACAATCAGTAAATTGCAGCATTTACAGATTTCAAGCGTATTCGAATACATTCCGAACAAAATTTAAATTATTTCTTCACCATTAATTATATTAATTTATAATAATTATTAATAATTATCATTGTGTTGCAATATATTCTTCATATTATATGTTTTGATAATATTATCTTCTTCATCAAGAAAAGTACACTTAAGTAACAGCTATTTCTACAAACGAAAAATTGAACTTTTTTTTGGCCGTAAAATTGATGAATAAATAAATTCTTTAATAACTGAAAGTTAATCATTAAATAAAATCCGAATACAGGCAACTTCGATTATTAATGGCTTCAATAGCTTAAACATTTCAAAAGTGAACGGTGTAAAATTATATAATGTGAATATGGTAAGACATTAGGAGAGCGGACCGGGAGTGGAGCGTGAGCGGAGCGCTAGTGTGAATGGGGTAGAGCGAGAGTGGACCTGGAGCGGAGCGAGAGTGGACCTGGAGCGGAGCGAGAGTGGACCTGGAGCGGAGCGAGAGTGGACCTGGAGCGGAGCGAGAGTGGACCGGGAGCGAAACCGATAGTGTGAATAGGCCCTAATTCTTTATTAATGAAGCTATAAAAATTTTCTTAAAATAATGTCGATTTTTTCCTCACAGATATCCGGTCTAGTAGGTCTGGGTTTTCCGCCCCTGATCTCACCTACTAGGAGCACTAAAAATGTGCTTTGGGACAGAACAACATATAATAAAATAGCAATCAATATAAGGTAAAAATACCTGCAAAATTTTTCAATAGTGAGATGTCAGTTGTTACCAACTTAATTATTGGTCAAGCCCCCCCCCCCTATAGTTTTACATTTGCTGCGCATTTTCTTTATGATCAACTTAATTTTCAACTATTTTTGAAGGAAGATGATAGTTAATGGTATGGCATGGAAAAATCTTCAGATGAAATACACATCAAATTAAAGGTTTCCTTCCACCTTAAATTATCATCGATAAAATGTCATAACCTTCTTACGAGGTTGTGAAATAGCAGTGTATCCAAAAAAAAAAAAAGGTTACCTCCGGTTTACTACTTAATTACTTTTGTTGGATCATTTAATTGCAGTAATGCGAATCAATTTTGCTATTAGAAACCTTACTAATTCATTTTATCAATAAAGATTAATTATGAAGCTCCCTCATCCAATCGCATTTGTCTCTCTTATTATAAGTAGTATTATTCCCGTGAATTCCTGTAAAAACATTAATGTTATTTTATTAATTTTGGATGATTTAAGACCATCTCTTGGATGTTATGGTGATAAAAATGCTTATACTCCTAACATAGACCAACTTGCAAAAGATGGCATTCTCTTTAGTCATACCTATGCACAGGTGTGGAATATGTTATTTATACTATGTATTTAAATCAGATTTAAATTAGGAAATTTAAATTTAGCATTTAATTTTCAGACTATGATTGGTAAGTCAAGGTTTATAAAAAAAAATTTAAAAATTTAATTTTGATTTTCTGTTTAGCCTATGAGTAAACTAGTTCTCTATTAGTTGAATTATGATACCATTTTATTTAAGGAATAGATTAGTTTAGCCTAACTAACAACATCTCTAATTATTTTGAATTTTTTATGGGATTTATAAAAGGTAATATTTTTAACTAACATCAATCATTTTATTTTTAGCAATCACTATGCGCTCCAAGCAGAAATTCTTTTCTTACAAGTCGCCGTCCTGATACTTTAACTTTATATGATTTCTATAGTTATTGGCGAGAAGTAGCTGGTAATTTCACTACACTCCCCCAGTTTTTTAAAGAAAATGGCTACAGAACAATGTCTATTGGAAAAGTTTTTCATCCAGGTGATAAATAATTGCTTAATCAATGTTGATTATTAATAATTTTTTTCTTTGATTTTTTTTTTTAAATTATTTACTATTCTTTATGAAAAAATACTTTAGGATGACTAGGTCACCTAGGATCTTTATCAACCAATCTTTCCTCTTTTTGGTACCAATTAATTTATACACCATAAAGTATTAAGTGATAATAATGAATCTGCAGAGTGCACTAATGTTTCCGGATTTATAGCCCTGACCTCTTTTTAAAAATAAAATTTAATATCTCTTGTAAAAGAGGTATTTCGTTTTGTTTTAGTAATCATAATATTGTTAACAGGAAAACTTTAAACTTTTGGAATGCAAGAGATAAATATAAACAAAGAAGATAATTAACAGTTGGTAGGTTGGAGTAATAAAATAAACTATGAACGCTTGTTTATTTGCAAAGAATCTGTTTTTTATGGGAACTTATGTGAGGTGTAAATTTTACCAATTTATGATTAATTAAAAAATAAAGTGTATGTACTTCTTAAAATTATTTTTCACAGTGTAAATTTGGAACTTTATTAGCCAAACTTTAATATATAAAAATTCAATGTACAAACTTTTAGTTACAACTTCTTTTAAAGTTTTAAAAGCATGAAAAAATTAGCTGGTCATGGTATACAGATTTATAATTTTATCTGTACTCATAGATATCTTAAATTTAACTCATACATTTGTTACTTTTTAGCTTGGGTCGAAACTTAGGCAAACATTCAATCAATAATATGTACTTCAAAATATTTGTTTTTTTTTTATGTTTTATGTTCATTTTTGTTGAGAAATACACCATTAGTTAGTTTAAAATTTACTTAACTTGTTTTTTGTAGGTATAAGTAGCAATTATTCAGATGATCAACCTTATAGTTGGACATTCCCTCCATTTCACCCTAAAACTGAAATATTCAAAAATTCTAAAGTCTGTATCACTAAGGACAACCCATTTCTTCAGAATAATCTTGTTTGTCCCGTTGAAACTAAGTTACAGCCTGATAGAACATTACCAGACATTGAGTCAACTTATGAAGCTATAAAATTTTTGCAGAGGATAGACACATCAGTATCTCCATTTTTTCTGGCTGTTGGTTTTCATAAGCCTCATATACCATTGAAATATCCAAAACGTTTTAAAAGTGAGTAAGGAAATGTCAAAATGATGTAATTCAAATAAAATTTATTCGTACTTTAATCTTTGTACAGTAAATTATAAATCTTTGACGTTGATAAGTATTTATTAGTAGAATGGCATCTATTAATTATTCCATGTTAAATTGGTACCTTTTTTATTTTTATTTTATTTTATTTATTTATTTTTTTAAAGAGTTCCATCCTCTCCACAAAGTAATTTTGCCAGACCAAAGAAGAAAACCACAGGGTCTTCCGATTGTTGCCTGGAACCCATGGACAGATTTACGTGAAAGAGATGATATAAAAGAGCTTAATCTTTCATTTCCATTTGGAGTAATAAAAGGTATTTATAAATGCACCCATTTTCCTATTAAGATTTTGTAGAGTAAAGTAGATGGATAATGTAACATAGGGATGATGTAAATAAATATACATATTATTTCATCATGTTAATATTGATAAGCAATGGTGATCTTTTAGGCTGCTTAATTTCCTAGTTAATTAGTAAACTTTCAAATTATTTCTTTTTAATATTTCATGAGAACATTAATATAAAAAACTGAGCATATCATATGAGGGCTCCCTGTCACTAGAAAAAAAATTGATAGCAATATGACATGCACCCACCCTTCTAGCACATCTGATAAACCTTAGCTTAGTATGGAAAAAAAAAAAAAAAAACTCAGTCTATTAACTTCGCGAAATTGTTTAAACATTTAAATGAAGTTAATCTTTGAATGTTTATCATACAATTAACTGATTATTTCAGAAATAATAATTAATTAAATTATTTCAGAAATATATATTTCGAGTGGTTGAATTTGAGTTTGAGAAGTTTAAATAGTTAGCAATGGTTAACTAGCAACGCATCTTCCTTTATTAAAAACAACTTTTTATTTTCTACTCTACAACATTGTTGACGTTTCCGGGCTGTTTCCCCATTCTCAAAACCTGTACATCAATTTTCATATCTATTAACATTTAATGATCCAATCACTAGTTTAATAATTTAGATAAAATGAATTAAATATAACTTACATAAATAATTTCTCAATCGTATGATTGATATTCTTTTAATAAATATTATAGTAAATATATCAATGTCATATGCTAAAATACTCTGTTATACATTTTTTATGTCAGCTCATACTTGTTTATTTCTAATTGACTAAAGGCTGCTGAACTCTGTCCTCTATATTTTCACCCTGTTAATACTGAATCCCTTGCCCCCCCTCTGATTGTGATATTTCTTTTTTTTGTAATTATTATTTCACTATTGTTAATTAAAATCTTTTTATTTTATTTAATATGTCCATATAATGGGTGCCTAAGTTTTTCGTATCCGTTTTATAATTGACTGTAAATTTATTCTTTTTTGTTATATCTATGGCCTCCAATAATTTTCTATTTTTTGTATTACTTTCCATGTCCAATATATTGGTTTTTTCAAAATGAAATTTGTGTTGTAGTTTGATACTATGGAATGCTAGTGCTGAAGTGTAGATGTTTTTTATATTTTTACAATTTGATATATGTTGCTTTAACCTGATCTTTAGTTTTTTTGAAGTTTCACCAATATATATTTTTACTTTCACTTACCTATATATGAAATATATAGTAAGTGGAAGTATTGCGATCGTGAAAAATTTCGACTTCCGGTTTTCAACGGAAATACACGTTTTGGGGTCCCCTGAGTCGAAATGACCAAGTCCCGCGAAATGGTCTGTGTGTGTGTGTGTGTGTGTCTGTGTGTGTGTGTGTGTGTGTGAACAGACTAGCTCAAAAACTATAAACCGTGCGATCCTGAAATTGGGTATTTAGTGTAGGTATATGCCCGCGATGTGACAGCATAAATTTCATAAAAAATTACTTAAAGGGAGGGGGTACTTTACTTAATAACTTTTTAGGTTTTTTTCGATTTTCTCAAAAACGGCTCTAACGATTTTGATTAAACTGAGTATTTGATGTACTAATATGCCCAAGATATGACCGTAAAAATTTCATCACAATTGATTAACCGGAGGGGGGACTTTACTTAATAAATTTTGTAACATTTTCACGTGTTTTTTTTATTTACTCTAAATCGGCTTTAACGATTTTGATCAAACTGGGTATTTGATGTATGTACATGCCCGAGATATGACTGTTAAAATTTCATCAAAATTGATTAACCGGAGGGGGGACTTTACATAATAAATTTTGTATCATTTTCACGGGTTTTTTTATTTACTCAAAAATGGCTTTAACGATTAACAAAAATAAGATATGAATGTAGAAAAATGTGTGAATTTGGGAAATGATATTTAGCAAAACACGTCAATTTCTAATCTAAGTAAGTTGGTAAGTGAAAGTTGTGTGTTGCGCGCACGCACCAGATTTTTTCACAATCCATGCAATCAATTTTGTAAATAACATTTTGTTTTTACATTTGTATCTATCCTATCTTTCATATTACTTAAATATTTATTAATTTTGTTTCTATTATATAATCCCAATTTTATATCTTCCAGGTCATATTCTTTTAGAGTCTATTTTATACTATCTGTTAATCCCGGGATGAATGACATTCTATAAAATTGCTTATATTGATATCCACAATTATTTTTATTTGATATTGTATTATTCCCATTGTCATCTCTCCTTGTTTTACTTAAGTTGATCAAGTTTTGATCATGATTATTATTTTTATTGGTCATTACATTTTCATTAAAAAATTGTGTAATAAGTTGTTGTTTATTTTTATTTTTGTTTTTTAGTATTGTTTTTCATATTCTATTAGTTTCTTGGATTTTTTATTTATCCTATGCTCCATTTCTGTTTGTTTTTTATTGTTTATGCTATACCACAATTTATTAATTAATTTAATCGGATAAAATTTTTCTTTTAATATATCATATACCTCTGTTTTTTTTGTTTTCATGAAATCTTTATCTGTCAACATTACAGATCTTAATATTAAGTTTTTAACTGCATTGATTATTTGTACACACTTTGGGATGATTAGAGAAATAATTTAGTATTCTATTACTGCATGTTTCTTTTTTAGTCCATTTCGTGATTATTTTGTTGTTTTTCATCTAGACCTCTATATCCAAGAATCTGATTCTATAGTTCATAGCTCTTTCCATTGTAAATTTGAGTCTACAATTATAATCATTAAATATTTTCATTATTTCTTCTCCTTTAAATAGTTTGTTTTTTTCAAATCATATATTTATTGAAATTTACCACTATATTTACAATAATACATTAAGTAAATGTGATATAATAAAAGTAAATAATGTCATGAACAAGCATGTAGAGAAACTACCAACCGATAGCATTCAAGTATTATTATCTGACTTAGAGACCGCAAAATGAGTGTGGATACAAGGTGGTTCGTGAGTTAGTTTACCTATTAAATGGTAAAGAGTGAAATTTGACATGGAAATACTATGCATAATGTATTATCAAGAACTGAAAATATGTAATATTTCAGATAAACAAGCAAGATTGATCATTCAAAGTTATTACGCTGCTGTATCCTATGTTGATGATTTAATTGGTCTAATTTTGAAGAAAGTTAAAGATTCGAATATTGACAACACTACAGTTATTGGTTTAATTGGTGATCATGGTAAATAAATAATTATACCTCTTCAATTTTTGTTAATCATTTAAATACATAGATGTTTTCAAATTTAATTTTTAAAGTGAAGTATTTTTATCATTCTTAATACTTTTTAGTAAGCATTTATTTTATTATGTTTTTTTTTTAATTGTTCTTAACAGAAATTATAAAAAGGTTTAAAAATTGTAATTATGTTCTTTAGGAAAATAAAAACTTAAAATTTCAGGTTGGTCTTTAGGTGAACATGGAGAATGGTCTAAATATAGTAATTTTGATGTAGCTACAAGGGTACCTTTGATCCTAAAAATACCAGGACTAACTGATAGCAACATAAACAAGAATGATCACAACACTGTGCATGAACCAGTGGAATTATTAGATTTATTTCCAACCTTAGTAGATGTAACTGGTTTAAAATCCATTGGACCATGCACTATTAAGTCTAAAACAACGAAACTTTGCACAGAAGGAAAGAGCTTACTACCATTATTAATGAAAGCATTGAATATCAGTAACAAAAAGGTTCATCTTATGTTATATATCACATGATTTATAAGTGTCAAATATTTTTAATTATTGGTCTCAATATTTTAATAGGTGAACAGACAAGAGTATTTCTCATTTAGTCAATATCCTAGACCAGGAGAATATCCTACTTTAAAACCAAACAGTGATAAACCAAAGCTGAAGGAAATAAAAATAATGGGTTGCAGCATGAGAACAGAGAGGTTTCGGTATACTGAATGGTGTGCTTTTTATAATTTTTCAATAAATTGGAATGATGTCAAAGCTGTTGAACTGTATGACCACTATAAGGATTCAATGGAGAATATTAACCTTTCAGAGGATGCAAATTACTTTGAAATAAGAAAGAAACTTAGTAATGCATTAAGGTTTCAATGGAATATGTATTAATATATAAAGTTAATATTTAGTTGTAATTGCTGATCCTTATGTCATTTTATAAAGAAATAATTGTGACATAATCATTCTACAACTAATGGATATACATATGTTCACCAAAACTGACTCCAATTAATGTTTGGCAGTTGAAACTAATGTTAAGTTGTCCAGAAAGTTTTGAGGTCTTTATTTTTCATTCCTTCAATTAATAACAAATCACAGAGCTTATATTTGTGATCCTAATAGTATTATCTGTGTTTACATTCCTTCTTTGTCAAGCCTCATCACCATAATGAACACCAAAGCTCAGTAGTTCTAGCTAGTTTATAAGTATTAAATATCGATAATAAAGATCATTTTTGGCGCATTATGCTTTTCTGTTTTAATAAAGCAAAAAACTGCTGCCCAAACTGCAAATGAGATTTGCACTTTGTATGATGACAATGCAATTGCTAATATCACCATTAAGAAGAGGTTTTTGCGATTTAGGCCTAGAGACTTCTTTCTGGAAAACTGTTCCCAGGCAGCTAGTTTAACGATAGATATCAAAGTTATTAGGGCTATCATTGCAAACGACTATTAATAATAAATTAATCATTTTCTTAATTTTTAAATTAGTTAGGAACTATCCTTGAGATAGCTTTTGATCCAGGGGGAAGACTGTGAGGACTGCTCTACTCTTATGCATTATGTACTCGGGATTCTTTCTACAGTGTTTCTTTTTATGGCCAAATTTTTACACAAAAACATTTTAATTTCTTTACTGCAGTAGCGAACATGGCCTAGATAGCTACTGCAATTATTTTCTAGCTAAATGGCCCGGTTTAGCTCACTTAATACAAATTATGGTACCTTCGGAATTTCAAGAGGGAATATTTCTCTTCTTAGTTTTGAATTTAATGTATGTATGGTTTTTTGTAAACACTATTTCATGTATCAAAATTTGATCTATTAGATTCACCTCTTTTTAACTCCTGCTTTCATCAACTCCTCTGCTCAGATCCGTAGCGCTGTTACTTTACTGTTCCTTCCGCCTCTCCATGATGAATATAGCGACTTTCACACAACCCCTGCCCGGCACCTCCACCAAAAATGTGTCACCTCACTTCTAAAATTTATCACTACCCTCTAACATCTTGTGATATGGGGATCTTTGGGCAGGGGTTTTATTGGAAGTGATCAAACTAAAAACTACTTACATCGTTTATTTTGGTATAATTTATATTCAATCAGGTCCCAATTACCAAAGGGGTGGTCTCAGAACATAAATACTTGAAAATAATTATATATCAGAATACATCGACTCTACTCTGCTCTAACAGACTATCTCCAGCCTTAGACTGCCTCTAGGCCAAGACTCCAACTAACAGTATTCTTCTCCCACGCTGTCCAAGGACTCCCTATTCCTGACTCTGTGCCTGAACCTGACTGTCACTGGGCTCTGACCGCCTATACCTCTTCTAGGAGTATCCCCTCTCTCTTGTGGTCTCCTAGTTTCAATGACCTGCCTAACTTTCCAGTATGCCTCAATGAAAACTTTAAAAAAAAACACTTTAGTTGATCAGAGTCTAGAAATGTTTCCAGGGTCTAATGGGAAGTGATGCTTGATACATGGCCAACATTGGCAACTTACCCTCTCCTTCCCAACTCTACTTTCACCTACCTGATGGTGGACCCTGTCAAGTCGAGCAACCAAGTCTGAAGTGGTGGAAACCAATTCCTGCGTAGGGTTGGATCAGTGAGATGGTCAGAGTAGGATCCTAGTATGGCTTACTGGAGGTAAGCTGGGATTAAGTTTATCAGGAGAGATTCCTCGACCAGCGGGGCACATATTAATAATTGTGACAGAAGAACCAAGTTCATAGGCTCTGTGAGGAAATCTTTGTCTATGGCTGTATGGAGACAAATTAAAACCCTGTCTCTTCTTTCTCCTGGAGCTTTTCTAGACTTCAGAGCAGCTTTTGACCATACTTCTAGAATGTTCATATGGGGGACTTTAAGAGCTAAAAATGTACCTCTCCCATGAATTATTGTGATTAAATCAACATTTCAAGTCCCTAAGATATTGTTAGAATAAATAATAAGAGTTCAGAATCTTTTCGAATGGCAGGAGAAGTAAACCATGGAGACGGTCTTTTGGGTTAAAATGGCATCGATATTTTCGGAATGAAGATCGTCGGCCAGAAGACATATAGCGATTTGGAACAGAAACCTTTAACCAACATTGGACATTTCCACATTGTTAGGTCGGGACGGTTTCCAGAGCTAGTAGGAGCTTTCCGTTCCGTGTGTTATATGAAGGCCATCACAGTGAGAACGCACTGTGTTCGAAGGAATGTAGTACGAGCGATCACTCTTACCTAAGTCTTGATTTTGTGATAGGGATCATTTATAGGCTATTGCTGTTCTTACATCCTTCTAAAAGTTTATGACAAATTAATAAAAGATTTTCAAGAATTAAAAGTAACCTAAGTGCTGGTGATTTCTGTTCTATCCTAAATAAATTAACACGTCTTGATTTCATACCATTACAGAACACCTAAATTTTTTTATTCATATTGATTGAGGAAAAAAACGTTAACTTCTTGTAAGAAGTGAGTTGGAGTCAATAGCTAGCGTGTAATCCTACTCTATAAAAACATGTCCCTAATTATTGCTTCTGCTTTTTGATATAACGTGGCAACATGCTTCTTCCGATATTCGATGATAAACTTTTGAATTGTGAAAGATTTTGAGTTTCAATGAAAAAAAGGAATCAAGAGACATGAATTCCTACTACTACAGTAAAACAGATAAGATAATAATCTTGTATAATCCTCCTAATCCTTGACTGACATTAGTGGTGTTTAATTCGATTTTGTTCCATGCCATTTACTTACTGGTGCGAATTAACATAGTAATAATACCGATTCCCAAATTTATTTTTTTAATCTGCATAAAAGTTATTATTGATGTAATAACAATGTCAATCTTTACGAGTCTCAACACTTCACATAGGTGATCTCTTTGCTATGCTTTATAACCTTCTCGTATTGTTCTAGGATCCATTTGAGAGGCTTAATGAATGTGTTTTAGCTTCTGAACTGTAACTGTTTTACGAATTGTGAATTTCCATAATTTGGTTTACAGTTTCGGGCAAAATGTCCACGGCAACAAATGGAAATGGAAATTTGGTTGATGAATTTGAAGAAGCATTTCAAGTATATATCTATCTTTTTAGGAATATATCTATATTATGGTTTTATGTGACAAATGAAATGAACAAGCATTTTACTTCATACGAGAAACAAAAAGTTCTGTATGTGTAACAAATATTTAAAGGAATCATTGACTAGATGTTCTTATATATAGTCAATAATTCAATATTAGAAATCCTGAACAAATACTTATTATAAAAAAGAGAATTTAGAATTGCAACGTAACATTTATAGAGTACAGAAATTGTAACTTATATTTGATATAGCCACAAAGAATCTGTCAATTTTTTATTACAATCAAAGGGTGTTCCTGGTAGGTAGACAGCAAAAAGAATGTTGGTGATTCTACATCAAATTTTCCACCAAAATGTGTACAGATTATGTTCTTTTTTTGGGCAGTTATAGCTATTAGCTAGCGAAATATTGGAGTCAAATTTTCTAGGGGATTTTGTTATTTGATTCTAGCAGCATATTATTTTAATTACATGAAAAACTGCTTAAATGAAGTAACTTAAAATTAATGTAGGATATTCTACTAATTATGTAATGGTCAATCTAAAGACTTTCTCTACCCCACCCCCTTGCGCTCAATTTATTTTCTTGAATTGATGATAAGAGTTCTACTATATTATTGAAAAAATGTCTACCAAGTGGAGGTAGACCATATATATAATAGAGAAAATTGGAATTACACTAATGCTATGTCACTTCTTGGTGTGATCGATTTGTGACTATATTAGTGAACTCCCATTGCTCCCATTTTGCTTAAAATATTGATCAGCTTTATAAGAATGCATCTTTTGCCTTATGCTTGCTTGACTGGTCCAAAAAGTATAAAACAACCAAATTTATACAATATAACATTGTTTTAAAAATAAAAATAATCCAATTAGCAATACAAGGACTATTCTTTTAAGCAGAGGACAGTTTGGTTTTTAAGGAGATTTTGTATTCCGTATACAAAGACTAGTAAATAATATGTATTCATATTTCAAGTCGACAGATATGTCAGAAAATATTTAGCTAGTTATGAGATGTCACGAATATCAGAAGCCCAATGTAATATACATGTTAGTATTTAAACAAATATTACTCCAATAATTTTTTTTTTTTTTTTTCAGTCCTGCCTTAGTGTCCTTACAAAGGAGGAAGCTTTAGCTACAATGGAAAAGGATGAAATCAGAATGGAAGTAGATCATTCTGTCTTGCGTTTTATCGATCTTGCTAGACAAATGGAAGCATTCTTTTTACAGAAAAGATTTTTACTTTCTGCATTAAAACCAGAACTTGTTGTAAGAGAGGTAAGAATTTTATTTTAATCACTTGTAACATTTTTGATATGAATGTGTTATTTGTAAATACAAGTTATATGTTCATTTTCCATCAAAATATTATGGATATTGATCATATCCCCTGTTGACCTTTTAACTTTACACCACTTTAAATTTTTTTTTTGGGTCCTCCCCTTCCTTCCTATTTAGGCTATACGAGGTTTCCCGGGCCAGGGGTGAGGGTGCGTGATTAATGCCGAGTATTATTTAAATTCCCCTGGCTCCGGGTTTTGAACTTGCCATCTTCTGGTTCTCAATCATATGTCTGGTATGATGTAGTATGAAAGATGAAACTGTTTGGTAACCAAGAGTTCATTTCCAGTTATATAGAAATATATTCTATCAACAGCCTTTATGATTAATTGTCCTAATTTCTTTTCATATTGATATTAATAGCCATATTTTTTGTTTGTTGACCTTGATGTAATATGCATTAGTTATTTTCAGGATACTAGTGATCTTAGGAATGAATTATCAAGAAAAGAAGAATTGATAAAACGCCATCATGAGAAAATAGCTATTTGGCAGAACCTTTTAGGCCCTCCTGCAGACCTTCAAACATGGGCTAAGTCTCCAGCTCAGGGTCCTGCTACACCATCTGCACCTCCCGGAACACCTCCACAAGTTAATGTATGAATTCTTGAATATTCTTTTTCTTTTTTTTATTCTTTTACTACCTCTAACCATTTATAGCTAATGGGTTGGTTATTCTACCGGTTTAAATAATCTATTCTAGCCAGAGTTGGAAGGTCCAGCCTTACATATTGGAATGAAAACTCTTGTAGGCCAGATTCGAACCATTATTTAGGATGGATTAATAATAAGTGTTTATTTTTCTAAGGATCAGATACCTATAAATTTAAATATATTAGCTATTGGACTATAGGTATTAGTACAAGGCACGTGTGCTCTCCAGGTTTTATTAATTAGTATATATTATGAGTGCATTTTTTTAAAAAAACATTTATTCATACTTAAGAGCTTACCGAGATACTAAAAATTAATCTGATTGAAGCGATTGATTCTTAAAGCATCTTTTACTTTATATGATTTCTAATACTTTTGAATCAATTTAGTTCAATCAGCTTACTTATTTTTTTGTTTACACTTAAAAATAAGTAACCCACAAAAAATAAATTAAACAACCAAGACATACATTCAGAGCAAACACTGAGAAAAAGAAACTAAATAAAAAATATTTTAAAACATTTCTTGACGTGCATATAGGACTGAACCCACAGGCATGGTTTAAATTTTTTTCGACCTAGAATCACCAAAAAAAGTTTAGTTGAAATCAGCTCCTCTTTAGCTTTGCACTCCTCTTTTAAGTAATTATCAATATTATAAATATGGATGTAAGTATTCATATTACAATCATTAAGTGTCAATATTTTTAAAATCTAATCTGCATCTTCCCCTCCCACTTTTTTTTCTGTAAGTTGAATAGATTATTGTAATGTTCTGAATAAACTAAAAATCTCTTGATATTAATCATGAGAGATTGTATTTTTTTTTAAATAATTAATTAACTGATATATTATTTTGTGGTTAAAAACTGTATTTCTATTTGAATACTTCAGGTGGCAATGATGCAACAGCAAATACAGCAGCAACAACAAATCCAGCAAATGCAAATGCAACAACAGATGCAACAGCAACTTCAGCAACAGCAGGTAAGAAGATAATATCAGTGCTTATTCATTTCCTGGGTACCCGATTTTGAGCATTGATTTACAGTACAATCTTGATAATCCGAAACATATGGGACCAGACAACCGCCGGATTATCAATAATTTCCGGATTATCGGAAGTAAAATAAAAAAACGTATTATAATATAATATTTTTACTGTAATATAATATTTATATTTGTACATTTCTACCTATAAAACAAAATACTACGTATATATGAAGAATATATTCATATTAAATAAACTATTATGAAAAATAATCATTAATTATTTTTTTGCTTTTTTGCCTTAAACATTTAATCGAAAATGCACTGTTTCAACCTTTTGAGCACTAACCATTCTGTGCAGACATTGAATGCATCGTTTTAGTTACAGTACGGTGAGTTGAAACATCCTTGTGATCACAATCTTCCTATTCATCCGTGGAATGAATTTGGCTGAGGATTTCTTCGTCAGATAGGGATTGAAAATTTTCTTCGTTTGTGTTTTGAAGCCATTCTTTGATATAGTCATTTGATAACGCTTGGGTAACGATCAGTTCTCATTTTTTAGAAAACTCTTGTAAAAATTCTGAAGACAATTGTAGAGTTTCGCTTGTGCAGTTACCTTAGTCAGAATCGTCAATCACGTCTTTAGAGTTAAAACAAGGGGTGGATTGGCCAGATCTTTTGATTTTTTGTAATTAATTTTTATTTGCTGGATTACATTTTGATCCATGGGATGCAAGAGGTTTCGTGTTTGGGGGCATGCAGAGGACTTGAATTGGATAGTCATGCGATCAAGTTCCTCTTCTTTCGGGTGTACCCCCTAGTGCCAGATTACCGAACGTGCCGGTGTAACTAACAGCCGGATTATCTAGATTGTACTGTACATTATTTTGTAATTTGATACCGCTTTACCTATGGCTCAGGGAATCTTGTAACAATATGGATATACTAATAACCAGACCAGTTTTTTAAATAGTTCGCATACAATTTTCCCAAGGGCCAAATATGCAAGGATGATTCATTGGGTCTCTGTCTGAACTTAGACAGAACATTTATTATTCTACATTAACGTCTACCCTGGTCTTTTCTTTGCTCTTGAAACAAATATAATAAAAGGCTTAGGGAATTGAAATGCTAAATTAAAGTGAATCCCCTGCCCTATATGTAGCATTACTAATTTTATAAACCGAATTAGGATAGCTCCGAATCAAATTTAGAATTTTTTATTTCAAATTAAGATGTTTCCTAATCAATTCAAGAATTTTTATAGGTCATTGTGTTTTGTTTAATAATTCCTTAGAAGTATTATATATTTTAAATAATATGAAATTATAAAAATTCTTAAATTGATTTGGAAAATCTTAATTTGAAATGGAAAATTCCGAATTCGGTTGGGAAAAATCATAATGTGGTTTGAATAGTTATAAATTTGTTTCGGAGCTATCCTAATTCGGTTTGAAAAATTCTAAATTAGACCTGGAAATGCTATACATGTACAAGGGGAGGTCAACAAGTTCTCGGCCTGACATAGTAGAGAATGAAATAAAAACACAAATCATATATTACTTTTCAATGCAATGTCCCTCGATACTTATACACTTTTCAAATCTTTTTATTAATTTATCTATTCCCCCAAATAATAACTTTCTTGTTTAACTTCAAATCGCCTCCCTCTGAGCTCCTTTTTGAGATTTGGGAATTGATAGTAGCAGTAAGTAATGATTATTGATTGATTATGTTTAAGTTACTGATTTTGTATTTTCTTTTTAGGTACAAGGTGGTATGAATCCAAGCATGATGATGGGGCCTGGTATGCTTCATGGACCTTTAGCTTATTTAGAAAAGACTACTTCGAATATTGGCGTAGGTGAAGGAGGGAGGAGGTGACGGGGGAGGGGGAGGGGGAGGGGGCGTGGCAGAGGCCGTGCGCGCGGCCACTACCCTTCGTAACCACCCCCTCTCGCCCCTACTCCCCTGTTGGTTGAGTTATCTGTCCATATCCTCTCGTAGATTAATTTTTCTTTACATAGTATATTTTTATTTATTTTTTAAAGAGGGCTTTATGGTATCCACCCATATTTTTGTGTATTTAAACCTTATTAAAAAATTGTAATGTTTAAAAAAATATATTTCTATGTCATGTTTGATTCATAATTCTAAGACTTCAAAGATCTATAGCACAATCTTGCATCTGCATTCTTACTATTTTTATTAGTTGCATTATTTTTACCAATCCATATTTTTTAAACTCTGATTTCATATCTACATCTCATATATCAAGATTGTTTCTAAGGCCACAGGGAAAAGACTAGGATAGTAACATGTTTACTTTTCTTATTCTTTTATAATTACAGTTTGGCTCTCATTACTTCACACTTGAGCCCAAGGTTTCTGAGTAGTTGATTCTTCTATTTCCTACTTTTTGGAAGAGGTTTCCTCAGTGAGTAAAGCTGGGTACTACCATATTATGGCCCCCGATTAGTCTGGCTGCGGCGGGAACTTTCCTATTCTGTCAAAAATCCATGGTTCATAAGGTTTTGCTTAATTGATATTGATCTAGGGAAATGGGTTGCATGTATGAAATCAGTATCGAATTTCGATTGAAATTGGATTTTTTTGGATTGGATTATATTTAAATAAAAATGAATCCAAATTAAATTCAGAATTATAGTGCTGATCCTACCATAAAAAAGATTAAAGTTGAATATTTATTTGACAGAAAGCTCTCTTTTATGTATCAATTGATTTTTCAATACAATGTGTTATATAGTATTTTTGAATCTAATTAAGAATTAAGCTTATTATTTAAGTTGTTCCTATTTTTTTTTTCAACATAAAAAATTAGAAAATCAGTTTATTAATTTTATGATTAAAAATTAAATGTGCTAAGCTGTACATTGTCTTTCATCCATTTAATTTTTAGTTTGTATATGTGTTCATTGAAATGCAAACACAAAGGTAGTCTTTATTTTTTACCATTTATTATCTTCTCAATTGACTATTCACTGTAATGAAAAATCATTTTAACCTCTTTTTAAAAATGATTTATTTATTAATGATTTTCATTTCTAACTGCGGGAAGGATATATTACATTACTAGAGGATGAACTATAATTTTTAGTTTAAAAAACTTAGATGAATGGCAGTATTGAATCAAGTTGCTTGGATTGGTTCCCTATTTCGAATGTGAATAAATTGTTCTATTTCATTTCTTTTCTTTTTTTTACTTTATAGCAAACATTGGTTACTGTTAATAATTTACCTTTATTTTTGTATTACACCATTTTCTTGAAATGAATTTTTTTAGTTAAATTTTTTTGCTATTGTTTTAATACTTTTATCCGAAATTAATTTCATAACAACAAATATGAAAATGTCACTTCTTTTGATACTAATAATGTTTTTGTTGTACAGATAATACATATTCATAATGTAAATATTGTAAAATATCATGCAATTTTAAATACAAACTCCTCAGGAATTTTTAATGTATACGAATAGTTTTACTGAAATTAAAACTCATGTGGAAGTGATTTTTATCCAATTCTACCATTTATTTTCTACTTTAAGACACTAGTTAATAAGATTAAGACTTTTTAAATAAGTTGGAAAAATTTGTCTTTGCATGTACAATTGTTACAATTTGCAATTTTAACTCTTCTTCTGTGTGTTAGTATTTGGAAATGAATTTTGAAAGCTAATGGATTGGATTTTACTGAGGTCAGCCTTCAAAATTTCTTTAATAAGATTTGTGTTATGTAGGTCATAAATGAAATAATATTGCATTCAAATGTTATATCTCATACACAAATGTTGGTGAATCGTGAGTATTAACCAAATTATTTAAATGATTATAATAAGTTGTTAAATTATTCAGCATTAAGGCATATTATATTTTTTAAATTATATTATTATCTTCTTATTTATGTAAAAATTCTTACGGCTTAGTGTCTTAATTAACTTAATGCTGGAAAATGTGGATTTATAACCATTTAAAATAAGGATACTTCTCTTATACTGGCATCATCACTAGTAAGGGTTAGTATGTAGCACTGTGTGACTCCAATCTCAACCGAAAAGGATCCCTTGGGGATTTTTTATTTCTTTTGAGTGTACAGAAGTTGAAAGCTGGGATTAAATCAAACTAATGAAGGCCTTTTTTTACTGAAAAGGAGAATAGATGCGAATGTTTGGTTTAGTAATGTCATCAGTAGCAAAACTGGAGAACAGTGCCAAAATAAGAGGGTGATGTGTTTGAGATTTCATATTTGAATGAAATGCTTTGTATTGAAAGTTTTGAATTTTTATATTGATGTATAGATATTGTGAGTTACATGTAATCATTCCTTTTTTGGGAATACAAATGTGTGTAACCTTCCCCATATTTTCTGCTCATCTTTTTCTCTAATAATATATTATTTATTTTAAATGTACATGTCTTTTTTAATTTGTATGTCTAAGTGTTACAGTTAATTCAACCAAAATATTGTTATTATAATCATGGATATTGTAGTTATAGAAAAATAAAGATAATAATATTTCAATTTTTGAATACAGATATGTATTAAAAAATCCTAAATCTTAAATTTGATATAGCTTTAATGTTTATTAAACCATATTACTTTTTATAGAATGAAGGTTTGTTATAAATATTTATTTTATTATATGGGGCAATATATACTATAATGCGAAATTCCTTAAATAAATGCTTTGGCAAATATTCATTCACTAGTAATTTTGCACTAGTGAATGAATGTTTTCATGAAAGTGTATGATTGAATAAAATTTCTTTTTGAGACTGATTGACTTAACTAGAATAATTGGATATTATCAGTTTTTATTAATTGAGGCACTAATTTCTATTTAATAATAATAATAATAATGCTTTAATATTATAAAAAAAAAAGAAAATACAAAATTTCATCAAAGCATTTACGGCTTGGGACGTACCCGGAGCACTACTTTCTATTTTGTTCTTTATACTTTCGCGACTTGCATATAACAGAGTTCAGAGTATTATGTTGTTTAGATATCACTTATGAATTAATTTCTTATACTATAGGAATGTTACACTTTTCTTATTCGTATGTTCTCAAGGGTTCAGTTTACTGCATCTTTACTGTAATTGTAGTAATTCCTCCAAGAATGTTTTAATTCGTCCTGATGTTAAAATTTATGCTTAGTACCAATATATTTATGTTTTATTCAATTCTATGGGGAGGGGGGAATCTAGTGACTTTTGTCTTTTCTTACTTTTTTTGCCTGCTTCAACTGGTAAAATGAATTCAGAAAGAAATCTGAGCTGATTCATTGTAGGGATGACAGTAAATATCCCATTGAGGGCATTGGTTGTTATAAAACAATTATTGCATTCTATATAGTAGAGATTTTTTAATGCTTATGCGTTAATTATATTAGTTCTATGCTCATTTCATCTGTTCTTTAGTACTCACAAACATTTTATTGTGAAAATACAATTATATTATAAGTCTCCTCCTCACAAATTATTACCTCAGGCATGTGCCTAGTAGGCCCCTTTGTTGGTTCAGTCTAAGAAAATAAATATACCAAGACAATTTCACATTTATTGGATACTAAAAGTCTTATGTTCCACTAGGGGCATCTAAATGATGACTTCCTATATTTTCTGTTCTGATTTTTCAGTTCTGACTTATACTTACTGATTACCGGGGATGGGATTTATATTTAACAAAAATATGGACTAAAAAAAAGGTAATGAAAATTAAAATATTTTAAAAGTTAAAGTATTCACATTAAAAATATATATACATTTAAAATATCAAAAGAAAAAATGTAGTCAAAAATTTTTTTGGAAATGTCTAAACCCATATCAAACTTCCTCATCTTTACCATCAAAGACTTTCTTGTGGTTTTCTAAATATTGTGCGTGCAATATTTTTCAAGTCATCAAGTCCAGGATTTTTTTTAAACATCTGATTTTTGGTTTCCTTTGGCTTCATTATTTTCAATTATTTTTTGCAAAATTCCCAAGCTTTCAACGAGTGCCATATTTTACTTTCACTTACCTATATATGAAATATATAGTAAGGGAAAGTATTGCGATTGTGAAAAATTTCGACTTCTGTTTTTCAACGGAAATACACGTTTTGGGGTCCCTTGAGTCCAAATAACCAAGTCCCACAAAATGGTCTGTGTGTGTGTGAACAGAGTAGCTCAAAAACTATAAACCATATGAACGTGAAATTAGGTATTTGGTGTATGTATGTTTAAATGGGGAAGGGGTCTTTTTCTTTTTCCTATAAAGAACCTTTGTATTTCTTTATATGGAGAAATTATCTGTCTTTCGTTACGCCTAAAAATAAGAAAGGGCTAAATGTGAAATATGAAAAAAATCAAGTAAACCTATACAGGAGAAAAAACGAAAAATATTCCGTGATCTGATGAAACTCGTTGAACCCAAGCATGCTGAGTACGCCCTTAATGTTAGATCATTGTTTATAATTAAAGTCATTCTGTTTATTTAATGGAAATTATTTTTTTCATGGTAACTAAATGAAATTTTCAACAATTACATTGAGAATTATAAAATCAGACGACTTGGCGTATTAAGCTTGCATTGCCGAATTATCGCAAGTAAGAACTTTTATTTGATAATAGAAAAAAATAGTGTACTTCGGAGAGCAAATAAAAACAAAAATAAGAAATGTGGAAAAATATGTGACTTTGAGAAATGGCAATTAAAACAACACGTCAATTTCTAATTAACTTGGTAAATGAAAGTTGTGTTGCGCGCATCGCACCAGATTTTTTAGTTTCCAACTTTTTTGTGGCACATGATAAAAAAGTAAAGTTACAAGCTAAATAAACTAGATCGTTTTTAATTTATCATCTTGGAAGAAAGCGTTCGCTTTTTCTACTGCTGCTGAAGAATCAACATCTAGAGTGAATGTTTGTTTTATTTTTTCGTTATTCTCTGAGTAGTACTCCGCCGCCTCTAACCAAGTGCCCCCGCGCGTAAGGACTGGTTGGGGTGGTAAACAAAGCTCAAGTTTTATTTCTTTGAATATAGTAATGCGACCTGGGGCCTTCAACTATATATTTTTTAACATTAAAAATTAATGCATCCATATTTGGAAAGAATGCCCTGACCATTTCAGCTACGCGTTTTTTTGATTTTCTAAGAATTTTTTTTAATCCCTATGTTCCTTCTCTGCTTTCGAATTTATTTATTTATTCGAATATATTTATCGAACAATTTATTTGTAAAGCATTACAATTTATCTAAGTATTGATTGAATATACGTAATACAAGTAAATAACTAACAATAATTTAAAAGTAAATTCCCTAAACGAGATCTCACTGCAGTAACGGATCCAGAAATTTTCTGAAGAGGCGCACACTTTTTTTTTTTTTTTATAATTTATTCCATGAATTATGAGGGACCAAATTTAAACCATAGGTGGATCCAGGGGGGGGCAACAACCCCTTAGTGAAATTCTTAGTTATTTAAAGATACAATTTAACTTCACAAAAAGTTAAGGACAAATAATTTGCTAGAACAAGTACATGTCAGTTGTGAGAAAGGAGCAAGGCAGATCCACTGATTGGGCTGTGGGGCTGCAGTCCGTTCTTTTACAAACGGACTTGATTTAAACATATTTTTAATTGACTCGATTGTATTCCATCAAACTAGCGTCCTGAATCACAATTATTTAATTCGATCCATTTTTTGTTTTAGGACATAAATTAAGGCACAGTATATAAAAAAATTAATAGTTGTTAATTGCTGTCGGAAAGAGAAAATTGTTGCCAAAATATGTCATGTTTTCATGTTCAATGAGTTGGAACGGAATGGATTCCGGAGGTGAAAAAGAACTAACATATCCCGTTCCGAGTGTTAGCCTGAATGGCCCATACCTATTCATCCTTGCTTAGTAATTAGATTGTAGAATTAATGCCCTATAACCTAAATTTCACAGAATAAACCCTTTTTCCATGAATAATCATATTATGGGGATTTGAAGCTAACAGAAGGTAAAAAAGTAAGTGGACCCCCTGCCCTTAGATAATTCCTAAATCTGTGACTGATTTCTATTTGGTTACATGAATGCCGAATAACGACTAACGACGATCAGAAATAAGGAAGAACACTATTGAAAAAAGGAAGATCGTACAGGTCAAAACAGAAATCTTTATTTTTTATACATTTACGATATCCCTGACGAAAACTATTAACTTTAGAATGAATATATCCATACAAATCAGTTAGTTATTATTCCCAACAAATTAATAAGAATAGGGGGGGGGGGTTGATGTTCAATCTTCCTCAAAAATTTCGAAACAAAAATTTGTGGAATAAATTCACGCATCTAGTTTGTTATATTAATTTAGTAATATAAACGCAAGTATATATATTATAAAAAATAGGAACCTTTTATAATTTTAATTAAGTTCCTATTATTTTTATACATAAATAAGTATGCTGTTTCACGTTTTACAAAAGTTTTTTTTTTTCTACCCACCAATCTCCCCAAAACTTTTTTCAGGGACTACTCTTGACTAATAAAAATAATTCAAATCCACGGATTTAATTTTTTTTTCTTATCGATACCAATTAGTATGTCGATAAGTACACAAATATAACCCCATAGTGTGATAACCAACCTGTTGGGTTGACCATCTTATCACCTTTCTAATTTCTAGTTTACAAAACAATATTGAAAAGTCCATAGATCGTAAGTGTAATAAATGCATAGATGTTTAAAATCCAATTTGAAACAAATTTAATTGTGTGTTCATTTTTCATTATTATTTTCAGGCATTATGGCCATGAATAAAAGGCTTCAAAGAGAATTTCAAGAAATGCAGACCAATGGAGTTAAATCTTTTGAGGGACTCAAAGTGGATGAAAGTAATTTTTATGTGTGGGAAGGGTTGATTACTCCAGAAAAACCTCCTTATAATAAAGGTGCTTTTCGCATACAAATCACATTTCCTAGAGATTATCCATTTAAACCTCCTACTGTATTGTTTAAAACGAAAATATACCATCCTAACATAGATGAAAATGGCCAAGTTTGCCTTGGAATTATTTCAACTGAAAACTGGAAACCTGCTACCAGAGTAGAAGCTGTAATCACAGGTTTAGTGAAATTAATTAATGACCCAGAACCCGCGCACCCATTGAGGGCTGATATAGCTGAAGAATTTGATAAAAATAAGAAAAAATTCATGAAATCTGCTGAAGAACATACAAAGAAATATGCTGAAAAAAGGGAGTAAAGAAGTTCTTATTACATACTCCTCCAAGCCCTTTGAACGATGTTTGATTGTAAGATACCAAGAACCTGATAATAATGGAATAATGGATTTCATATTGAGTTGGGTACCACTTCTTGGTTAGTCACAGACTAGTGCTGCAATGGAAGGCTGTGACAAGATGTACTTAACACAGAACAATGGTTTGGACAATAAGTGAAATGATTGTTTTTCTATTGATCTGTTGTTTTCATCTATATTTAAGTAATCAGCAGCAATTAAGCTCTTCAATCTCTTTCCAGTTTTCTCATCCACTGAGTGTACTCTAGTTGGACTAAATTCAATTAATTTGAGGTAATAAATAAGTTTTTATTAATTTTCTCATTTTGTTAATCAATCTATCTTCTTTAATATTAGTGTGACTTCTTTTGTAAATCATAGAGACATACTTTATTGTGGATTTTACTTGCCAAAAGGGCTATCAAATACAAATAAATGTTCAAGCTAGTTATATTATATTAGTGCTATTAATATTTTTTGAAATTATCTTTTGATTTAAACACACTCGGAGATTTAATGTTTCACATCTGTTGTTAATAATTTTGTGATGAATCCCACCTAGGTTGTCTTTTATCCCCACTTAACAAGTTAAGTAGGTCCCCATGATTTAGCTTCACTGTGTAAATAAATCCACTTTGAGGTCATCACTGTGTTTTCTTGCTTTTATTATTGTCATCTTTAAGTTTTATATTGTAGATAGAGACTAAACACTTTGGTTTTTGCTACTTTGTTAAATTTATTGAAATAGTCATGTAAATAATGGCATTAAATTAATATGTATGTATGTTATATAAAATGTTTTAGTTTGAGAGTATAATATATAACCCTTTTCATGGTCTTATTTACTGATAAGCTTCAACTTTTTATTACATTCATTAAATAAATCATTGCTTTAAATTTTATGTTGTAGGCTTCACTTTAAATAAATTGTTTGAATTATCTCCAATGGTAACCTAATAAAAATCATATGGCTTTTGTTTTAAAATAAATTTGTCTAGAATGGTTCATTGAACTCCATTGCCAGTTTTTTTTTTTTATGATTGATTCATTGATAAACAAATTCTATGCCCCGTATTTTCGAAGCTTCATGCTTTATAAACAGAATTTTTAAAAACAATGTTTTTTTATGTTTTTGACTGAGTGTGAAAGAATCAATGCCAGTGACAGATGATATTAAAAATTAGTTAGTAATCTAAAAAAATATGGCTTCTACCTTCACTCATTAAAATTTAATATATCATTTCTTGGAAATTACTGATCATCAAATTGTTCTTGAAACCTTCGATAGTCCCTCAGTTCACTACTTAGTGATTCTGTAGTTTATTTTCATGACAAATTCATTCCAATTAAACATTTCGAGTTGAACTATGGTAATTTGAGGATCTTGCTATTTCATTTCATTTTTTTACTTTGATAAAAGAATCGAAATAGGTAAATTTACATGAGAGAAGTATAAATTTTCTTGGTTGGAAATAATGAAACTTCAGACGAGTTTGAGGTAGAACTTAAGTTTTTGAATTGTGAAAAGAAAAATTATTTAAATTTTTATAAAATTGGTTGGTTTTCAAAATAAGACCTTTAGCGAAACTTAGGGCGATAAAAAAAAAAGTCTACATTGGTGGTATGATTTCTTTTTTTGAATGCACTCCCATCCAATTTGATGGTCAAAAATTGAATTGAATATCCCATTTTTTTTTAAAATGTGGATAATTTTCAGAAATCGACCGATACTAAATTTCACTACTAAAAGACTATACTATAGGTTTCACTAGGTATTACCATAAGAAACACAGAATCTACAGATGGAAAAATAATAAAAAGTATAATTTATAGGCACATAGGAAGAATTTTTTTTTTTGGGAATAGAAAATTTTTTTGCTTTTATATTTTACATTTTAATAAGTAAAGGAGTAATGGTTCCCCAATTTTACTTTTGGACAAAGCAATCATGGGGCGTGTTGCCCAGATCCCGACTGCAAATTACCTGTTAAGGGGTTTCGGATGGTTGCTAATCAAGGGTCCTTTTTAACTGAAAAGGACACGATAATAAAATGTTTATATTACGTCAAATTACCTCCTGAAATATGAGGAGTTTTTTCAAGGCTGATGGTTTAAACGAGAATTCTCGCTCAAAATTCAAGGTTGAAATTTAACTTAACATTGATGTTTAATTTTCAATATTTCATTATCACCACTAAAAAATTCATAGTTTTCACAGACTTATAGCCTGTGATTCTTATATGGTTATAGCTAATAATAAGCTAAATAAACAGTTTTGTAAACGGGAATGCTTTTTGAAAATCAAATGGGAATCTATATTTAATAAGCATCGAGAAAGAGAGCACTAATTAAACTCCCTAAAGGATTACTAAATATATGTTAAAAAAAAAAAAAACTTCCTAGAAGCCAATACTTCTGAATCTTTATTTCTTCACAAAAAATATTTGTTGCTGAATTTTCTTGTAGGTCACTTAAAAATATTGAGCCACTTTTGTTTCATTAATTGTTGATAAACTTTAGCACACAGATATAGATTCTTGGTTTCAACATCTTTGAGTTTCCAGAAATTATCGAATTAGATTTTATTTTATTAATCATAAGCAAACTAATTTTTTTTATCAAAAGAAATACTTATTTTAAAAAAAAATAATCAAGATTCCTCTTGATATTTCTGATATTTTGTGTATTACTAACTACCTTCATTACTTGTCCTGTTTATTTTCTTACCTTCTACCATTTCTGCGATATCCAAATTTGCAGTAAAGTTTCATCTGTAGATGGTAATTGTCCTATTCTTTTCCATTTCTTTGAAGTACTACATGTTATCAATATCTAAGTAACAATAAAAAAATTCACGTTATAAGTACACTGTAATTAACTTACCTGAACCTCTATCTGTTGTCAGTGATGCAATATATAAATTATTTTACCGTCAATTAGTTAGGAAGAGCCTAACCGAATTAGTGCTCTTTCATGAAATGACTTGCGGACCTATAGTAGTACTTCTGGATAATATAAAGAATATTAACATTCTTAATATTCTGGTATAAACACATTTCAATAAAGATACACTTGCTGGAATACTAATCTAGGTGAAAAGTAGGAAAGTTAATAAATAGAGGTTACAACTCTTGTAATCAAATGTTTGAACGAGCTCTGCTCTCCCCTAACTATAAACATATTAACACTTGGGATTCGAGCTTAAGTTGCCTTAATGAAACAAAGTTTACACAAAAATAAAGTATATTGCTTTAGTTTTATTACTTCTATGAATTAAAAGAATAAAAAAAGGTTATATTAAGGTTTAAATAAAAAGTTTAATGTTATTATCACTTATTTTATGTTATTATCATTATTTTACTCCATATAATTATTTACAAGAAATTTGATTCAAAAACTGTATCAGAGTCCTTGTAGGTCTTCCAGACATACCTCCGGATAAATATGGAATGCCCATCAACTTTAGATCAGGACCCATTACACCAGCAATATCTAAATGCATCCAGTCTCCTTTTGGGGCAAATTCCTACACAGTTATAATATGTGAAACAATATTATAAAATCATAAAATTTTTCTTTCATAAATTATAGAAATCACTGATAATTTTTTTAACATAAGTTATTTATCAATAAAGATCCTGCAAAGAGAATAAGAATTTTATTTTTTACTTTAAAGTTTGGCTTTATAGAAAATTTAATCACCTTTAATAAATATCATTGCAAAGACGGATTAATCAACATCCGAATATCAATTTTTAGACTCAGGAATGATCAAAAATGTTAGGAACTATTGAAAACTTGACTAGTGAAACTGGTGAAAAATGATCTATTGAGCTAACAGAACTAAAGGAGAAATGCAAAACTATTCATGAAATCCTTTCTTAAATATAATTTTATATTTAATAAATGTCATTTAAACTTCATAATTATGGTTAAAACTAATAAACAATAAAAATGTTATCTAAACCTTTAAAAATGCTGCAGCAGTACATGCACCCCCACCTCCTTTTCCAATATTATTTAAATCTACTCCATTGTGTTCTAAAAATAAAATAAAATAATTAAATAAATATAATTGAAACTTTGCTTTAGATTATTTTCAATTTTTTTTTTTTTTTTTTTTTATTTCTTACCTGTTAGGCTTTTAGAATAAGCATTCACTAAAGGGAAGCGCCATACACGATCACCTGTTACTGATCCTGCTTTCCTTAATTCCTCCCACATGGGCGTTGAATTTGAAAAAACTCCACTTAAAACTCCACCAAGAGCAACCCTCATCGCCCCTGGTTTAAGTAGTTCAATATTAGCATTAAGAACATTAATAGTAATTTAAATTCCAAATATTTCTTCACCTGTTAATGTGGCAATATCTACAGTTAACTTTGGACCTAACGAAGAAGCATAACAGAGAGCATCAGCTAAAATTAATCTTCCTTCTGCATCAGTATTATCAATTTGAATATATTTTCCATTCATAGCTTGAACTATATCTCCAGGTTTAATTGCATTTCCAGAGGGCATATTTTCACACAAGGGTGTTAAACCTGTTTCAAAGGAGATGTAAGTAAAAATTTTGTATAAAAAGTGTTTCTGAATTGATAAATTTTTTAAAAGTAAATAATTAAGATTTTATAACCCACTATTAAAAGTATACCAACTATTAACTATTAAAATATAATAAAACCAGGTTTGAGCTGCATTGTTAATTGGTAACAATACTTAAAGGAAATGTGAACCACACTTTCAATCACTAAACAATTAGAGTTTGTAACTGTTTAAATCAAAATCAAAACACTTTACCTAGTTATAATTTACTAGAAGAAAGAAAAAAAATAAAGAAAAATAAAAAACAAGAAGATAATGTTTCCAAATAACTTGAATGGGTTAGATTCACAGCAAAAATGTCACCAATATAGATAGATAAACCAATCCCTCCCAACACACTCATTCTGTACTTTTAATGCTTTTCACAATATAACGTTATAAATGAGCAATTTATATTGTTACCAATGAGATTTATTTTTAAGCCCAGCTGAGAAACTGCTTTCATGGTTCCTAAGACACAAGCTGCACCACTCATATCAGCCCTCATTTCCTCCATACCCGCTGATGGTTTAATACTAATACCTCCTGTGTCAAACGTAACTCCTTTTCCTAATGGCAGGACAGAAAAATATATTAGACCAAAAAATAATTAATCTTTAAATTTTGGTGTTGTGCATTATTCCTCCGATAAGGACTGTTTATAAAATTATTTTATATATTCCATGTCCTGTTAATTAACATAGGTAAATGTAAAACTGCAATGGGTCAAAATAAGAAAACTAACAAGATAAGAAAATAAATATAAACCTTATAATAATTGACGAGATTTCCATAAATTTAAATCATTTTTAGTTTGAACTAATTGGATATGGATTCTTGTATACCCAACACTTGGTGGGAGTGAGATACCTCAAAACAGTGTCTCCAGCCCTCTCCCTTTACATCCATGACAAACCCTGAGCACCCTTTCATCATATTAAGTTTAGAACTGGTAGAATAGCTATTTACTGCTACAAATGGCAAATGAAAATAAATGTCATAAAATAAAACTATATCACTTTTTCCTGTTTGATGGGAATCTGCATTTATTAGTAACAATCATTCATCTGATCCCTTTTAAAGAATCTAGCACAATAAATGGAAAAAGATTTTAAGCTTCTCATAACCTTGATAATTGTATAAGAAATAAATAATCTGTAATAATGCACTAAGACTTTTCTGAACATTCAAAAAAAAAAGTTAGCCAAAAAAACAGTTTTGGCATATTTCAAATAACACATTACAAAATAAAATGAAGACACCAAAAGTAAAACCTTAAATACTAAACAATAAACTGTATTTCTTTCTTGACCCAAATCACGCAATCCCTTTGAGCAATTCCTTCTCCCTGTGATCCAGTATGTATGTATGCACAAATGCCAGAATATAGAAAAAAAACTGGTAAACCTTCCGTAAAGATTCTCATCGATGTGCAAGTCAATCAAAATAAAATCGAACGATGGTTTGCAATTCAGTTGCAGATATATTACAAAATAATTAAGCTTAGTATGACATTTAATTTATTTCTCAATTCTTAACTGATTTAAAAATATTTTATTATTAAAAGTTCTAAAGATGTGAACCAATTATTTTTAATGGGCATAAACAAATTTTTTACTCACCTACTAGGACTACTGGCTTATCTTCTTTATTTCCATTCAAATATTTCATTTCAACAAATCTTAGGGGTTCGCTTGATCCCTGAGAAACAGCTAAAAATGCACCCATTTTCTTATCTTTAGCCCAGCTTTCATCATAAGAGCATACTTCTACTCCATGTTGGACTAGCTCATTTTCAGCAGTCTAAAAACAAAATCATGATATTATGACTTAGATGGCCAAATAAGAGATTAATTATAATGTAAAAATTTAAACAAAGCTGTATTTTCCGCTTTCTTACCTAAGATCTAAACCACATTATAGAGCACAATATCATTTACTATTATTTGGGCCATTGCATCATTTGTAAACTTAAAACAACATAGAAAATATAAACAAGATACATATTTGATCAGTTAAAAAACTAATCAAACTATAAATATTTAAAAAATATAATATTTTTTTCTCTTAAGAATAACAGTTATACAAAAACAATTTACAAACTATTTAATTAGAAGATAAAAGATTCTACCACGGCCGGGAATCGAAATGCTGTGGTCGAATCTTTTATCTTCTAATTAAATAGTTTAAAAATTATATCTTAATTGTATAACCAACGACCATGAATAAATAACAAAAACAATTTACCTTTGCAAAGGCAGTTGGCGTCAAATGATTTGAAGGTGTTTCTGCAAGACGTCGAACTAAATTTTGAGCTTTAGCTTTAATCATGCCAGAATCCCAGTCATCTCTAAATGGAAAAAATATTAAACATAGTAATGAGGCATTACACAAATTAGATATAAGATATAGGTATTTACTTGTCTTCAATTTTATATCCACTGATTTCAGGAACCTTTTTCCTTTTTTTAGTATTTTTAAATTCTTGATAAAGCCAAAGCCCTAAAGTTGCTCCTTCAGCAGCTGCAGAAGCATCAGTCAAGCTTTCCAAACAAAGTGATGATACTTCAACCTCCTGGAGGCTTTTACAGCCAACTAAAACAATCCATTAAGAAATAATTAGCCATCTGCCTGATAAAATAAAAATATTTGGTGAGTTTTTTAACTTGTTCCTTTTAAAGGCAAAAATCTAAAAGATATTGATATACATCCATGGAGATAAAATTAATGCTGAATGAATATAAAAAAAATTATTTTGGTGATAAAGTTACCATTTAAAACAAATTCTAAGCTCAGAAATACCCAGACTGCCACCAAGTTTTGATTCTGTATACAATTCACCAAGCTCAATTCAAGCATTGCTTAGCTACTATATTAAATCACATTTTAATCAGTTTTCTTCTAAAACACCCTGTTTCAAAGTCTGACAATTTTTTTATTGCAAGAGTAACTATCTAAAAATTTTATTTGTAGTAACAATGACGTGTTTTGGAAAAAATAGATGGAAAACTCCTCCAAAACCAAAGAATTTATAGAGGAAAATGGCGTCAGACTAGGTCCAACGAAACCATACACCAAGTTTGAAGGAGTACGTATCAGAAGCATTTTACTGTTGCCACCATGGCTATAATGGTGCATTTCTTTAACATTCATTATAATATTTAATAATACCTAACGAAAACAAGAGAAGAAAGGATGTTTTTTTTTTTTTTAACGTAGATGAATGCATGTACATGTCTGGTGTGTAAATACAATTTTAACTAACTATTTATTGTAATAAGAATGAAAATTACATTATAGACAGCTAATTCAGTTATTTTAACTTTTTAACTTAATCATACCTGCTGCCGCAGTCCGGATATTTTGTTTTCTTTCATCAAGATCTTCACTTGGATTATAACCAGCATCTTCTTTGCCGATACCAACAACTGCCACAACATCAAAATCCGGGGATAGTTTGTAAAACAAACGACTACACCCTTTTTTAAGGCCAGAACTGAAAATAATTAGAGATGATAGTACAAGCGATTGAAATGACATAATATATAATATATTAAAATATTGTCTAATGAAGGTCCGAGTCTTATTTATTAATTAAAACTGCTGGATAGAAGTTTTAATTTTACAGTACTTAAATAAAATCTAAGGAGGATCAAATTAAATAAATGAAATAGGGAAGGGAAATACATAATATATATCAGTATTTCCCAAACTGTGTGTAGCACATTTTTTAAAGTAATAATATTATAATATTAATATTAATACTTTATAAATTGTGCAGAGAACAACACGACAACCCATCCCATTAATTATTTTAATGTCCATAACAAAAATTATTTGTGAGTTTGAAATACGTGTTAAATTTATTTTTAAAATAAACCAAACCACATCAAATCTGCTGATTAACTGAGTGTCCTAGCCATATTGAATGCAAACTCAGGGATAGCCACTATAACATATACACTGGTGTCTGTTCAGGCTCAATATAGACATAACTGAGACAACTGAAATGTATTTTAAATTTTGCAAAAAAAAAAAAAAAAAATAAATAAATAAATCAAATTAAAATAGTATCTACTTTGATATTTCAAAATTAGTTGAAAAATGAAACTCAGGAGTTTTATTTATTACTTAAAATTGCAAACATATGAGTTAAAGATATATCAATACATAAGAGGAATTAAAAAGGAAAGGAACCATTAGTAGCATTAAGTTTGCCTAGATATCATCATGGAATGCGACCGAAAAAGTCTGATACGTAAAGGGCACTGGAACCACCTGTTATGATGTATTACCCCTGATCTATATCAATACTAAGGAGAGTAAAAGGATTTTTTTTTACATTTGGGGAATCCACATGAATCAGTCTTACATGGCAAACTCAATCAATTTTGAAGAACGCTAAGATAAGGATAAGCCTTTTTCATAAGGTGTTTATCATATTTGTACTAAGTCAGCCAGTTATACAGAAATCACAGATGAATTATAATATACTTTTAAGAATTAATCTAAATAAGAATCTCATTTTCCTAAAAATTCTATCAAAGAACCCGGTGGTTAATTCCCACTTCAAAAAGCCTTGAGGGTTGAAAGAATATATCCAAATTTCAGAACTGGATAACCTTTTTTTCAAGTCATTATATAATAATCAGAACATGCAAGGACATAAATATTATAATATATGATTGAGTTAAATTTTATAACATTACTCTTATAAAATTTTAATAATTTTATAAAAGTAATATTTTTTTCATAAAAGTAAATATAATATATTAAAATAGGCACTAATTATAAAATTAAGGAAAATCACACAGATAAAAACTGATCAGGAAAGATTTTCTAAAATATTATTAGTGAGGATATAAACTGAATGAATCTATCTCAACAAGCTATATATAAGTATATCTTTGGAATCGTGTAATAAAATGCTTTAGCTAAAGTAAGGGGTAAGAAATTACAGATTCTAATAAACAAATTGTTTTAGTTCTTTGGGTGCATATATGAGCTTAAAAATTATATGAGAAAATATATAGATGACGAGATAGAGTGAACAGGTTTAATTCAATTTAAAGAAGGGCAATGAACAACGTTGAAGGAGAATAAAAGGTGTTGTCACGAAACTAAATTAGACCAAGAGTAAATTAGACTGGCTAGTTATATTAACTTTTAAAAATCTTAATTACACACACAATATTCAGAAAAGGCTCAAATTGATTGGAATCTCACATCACTAAGTACGAGTATATTGATAGTTCAAATTTGACAGATTGGTAATTTAAAAAAAATCTGGTGCGTGCGTGCAGCACACAACTTTCACTTACCAACTTACTTAGATTAGAAATTAATGCGTTTTGTTAATTGCCACTTCTCAAATGAACAGAACGGCTTTAATTATGAACAACGGTCTGTCATTAAAGGCGTACTCTGCATGCGTGGGCTCAACGAGTTTTATGAGTTTTTCCTTTTTTTCTCCCCTATATGTTTACTTTATTTTTATCATATATCATATTTAGCCATTTCTTATTTTTAGGCATAATGAGAGACAGTTAATTTCTCCATATAAACAAAAACAAAGGTACTTTATTAAGGAACAAACAAAAAAGGCCCCCCCCCAAAAAAAAAGCCCCCTCAGAACATTTTAATAATGATATAGCTTACCTGATATTAAAGAAAACCTAATTTTCATTAAACATGACGAGTTTGATAAAAATCATTAAAGCCGTTTTTGAGATCATCGAAAAAAAGGTAAAAATTGGAAAAAAATTATGAAATAAAGTGCCCCCTCCATTAGACCAATTTTGATGAAATGTTGGCTATCACATCTTTGGCATATACATACATCAAATACCCAGTTTGATCAAAATCGTTTAAGCCTATTTTGAGTAAATAAAAAAAACACGTGAAAATGATACAAAATGTATTAAGTAAAGTCCCTCCTGCGGTTGATCAATTTTGATGAAACGTTGGCTATCACATCTTTGGCATATACATACATCAAATACCCAGTTTGATCAAAATCGTTAAAACCGTTTTTAAGTAAATAAAAAAAAAACACGTGAAAATGATACAAAATTTATTAAGTAAAGTCCCCCCTCCAGTAGATCTCGGGCATATTAATACATCAAATACTCAGTTTAATCAAAATCGTTAGAGCCGTTTTTGAGAAAATCAAAAAAAACTTAAAAAGTTATTAAATAAAGTACCCCCTCCCTTTGAGCAATTTTGATGAAATTTTTGCTGTCACATCGCAGGCATATATGTAAACTAAATAAACCTTTCAGGTTTGCAAGGTTTATAGTTTTTGAGCTAGTCTGTTCACACACACACAGACCATTTCGCGGGACTTGGTTATTTGGGCTCAGGGGACCCCAAAACGTGTATTTCCGTTGAAAACCAGAAGTCGAAATTTTTCACGATCGCAATACTTCCATTTACTATATATTTCATCTATAGGTAAGTGAAAGTAAAAATTAATTAATAGTTAGTTAAATTGATAAAAAGTTGTTTCCTTATTATTATTATTATTATTATGAGTTCTATTTCATATCGTTCATAAGTCAAAAAATAAATAAAAGTTCCTGGTAGAACTTAACCAGCACCTCATTAGATGCGGTGAGATCATCATGGTACCCTGGCACCCCTCCCCAACTCTAATTCTTTCTTTAATACACTTAACTATTCGTGAGCGCAATCAACTATAGGGTGCGCTAGTAGTTTTGCAAAATGTCGGAAGGAACGGGGATAGACATAGTTAATGTGATAGAGATAATTGGAAATTTTAAAAGACCATTAACTGAAGGGCAGGCTATCCTTGATGCAAACCACATAATTAAATGTGGAATAGTATCTAGAAATAAAAAACCAGTTATTTTACAAGCCTTGTTCCTTCAAACAAGCGATCTTAAAGGACTGCCCTATCAAATAAAAGTGGAAATCAAATTTATTAATAATAATAAGCAAGTTTTTTTTTAAATTTAGATCCTTTATTAACCTCACACTTTTAGAATATTCGGTTCTATGTTTCGGCACTAAGCCATTTTCAAGAAGAACACCTAAAATTTAGAATTTCAATACTTTTGAACTTAACAAATTAAATCAAAAACAATTAAGTGATGAAATATGTTTTTACCTACCTATGAAAGATAAAATTAATGTTAAAAACCAATCCGAAGTGGTCTATAAAATACCTTGTTTGGACTGCCCAGCAATATACATTAGTGAAACAAAGCAAAATGTTTCTGACGGGATGTACCAACATAAAAATGATGTGAAAAATATAGAAAAAAATTACAAAAAAACAGGTCTAGTGGAACATGTAAATAAAACAAAGCATAGGTTTCATTTTGATGGAGTTCAGGTAATGCATAGGGAATCAAGCGTGTATAAGAGAAGAATGCTTGAGGCCATGTCAATTTCAGAGAATATTGACAAAACAGTAAATTTTAAAAATGACTCCAAAAATGTAAACAAATACTATGCGGAAATTATAAGTAAAATTAATAATTGGTTGTCCTAATATTAAAATAAGTTATATGTCTGGATATTTATATAAAAAATGTTATTATGAATTTTTAGAATTTTAGAAAATTAATGAATAGTAAAATACAAAAATGTAAAAATTTTTAATCATGATTTTAATTAATATTTTCCAATTGTTTATTTAAATAACGGTTAAGTTACATGTTGGAGGGGATAAGGAGACTGGTAAAATAATCCATTTGACTTTACATTAAGCTTACATAAAGAGACTAGATATTAATCTAATCTTAATTTGTGGGTGACCACCATATTTAAATTATTTATTTTTTGAAGAGAAAAGATTTGACTCTGCCAGGAGTCGAACCCGGGTCTCCCGCGTGACATGCACGGATGCTAACCACTACACCACAGAGCTCGGCCCCAAGTAGAGCCAATCCTTCCTCTTCACTGATACCTACTCCCCCTATCTCGCAATTACAACTTGTCCACCTCCCGCTACTACTAGCAAAAATTGCGAGTTAGGGGGAGTAGGTATCAGTGAAGAGGAAGGATTGGCTCTACTTGGGGCCGAGCTCTGTGGTGTAGTGGTTAGCATCCGCGCATGTCACGCGGGAGACCCGGGTTCGACTCCCAGTGGAGCCAAATCTTTTCTCTTCAAAAAATAAATTATTTAAAGAGACTATAGTTTTTCACTAGTAAAAAGATTTTTTAAATTTTTAACAAGGGTACTCAGCCTATTTTATTTGAATAATTGTGGTCACAGGTGGGTAAAAACATATTTCATCACTTAATTGTTTTTAATTTAATTTGTTAAGTTCAAAAGTATTGAAATTCTAAATTTTAGGTGTTCTTCTTGAAAATGGCTTACTGCCGAAACGTAGAACCGAATATTGTAAAAGTATGAGCTTAATTAAAGGATCTAAATTAAAAACACTTGACTACTATCTGCTTAGCCTCAAGACCAATAAAGAATTATTATAAGCAATTTTCCTGTAATTGTACATGTAAAGCTGGTAGTTCTGGTATGTGCAAACACATCATTGCAACTTTACTCTACATTTTTCGGTTAGTAATATTTGTAACATTAATTACCTATTCATACAGTCATTGTTATGACAGCTGTCATTTTCATGACAGCTTAGTTTCTTTTTCATACTATTTATTTATTTGTCATAACTTTCGGGCATTACATTGAAAACTAGGAACGATTAAGCACAACGGATGTAAGACAAAAATGGGGAAAATTAAAAAAGGAAAAACAAATCTATGATCCCAACCATCAAATCGATAAAATGTCAAACACTAATGTTTACTTGGATAAATATAGTCACTTTCTTTAAAATGAAGACTACATATCGTCATATGTTTCGAAACAGGCTTATCTATTCTTAATTTTACAATCCACTCTTTAAGAAGCTTTTTATTTTTTGGAAAAAATGGAATGACACATCTTTAGATTTTAGCAAAGAACACTGAGGGACCGAGCAATACCTATTAGACATTTTCCAAATAATTTTTTTGCTCAATCAGGTTTTAATTATGGAAAAATAAATTAAAAACGCCAAAAAACCCTATGAATCCCAGGTACTGGCCCAGCTTCTATCCCCGTTCCTCTAGTTCCAGTCAAGAAGCAGCACCGTCGCTTGCGCCCGCGAATTAAACAATCTTGAAAATAATTATTGCTATTGCAATCGGTTTAATTATTTTAAACCTCATTTTATTTGTCTTTTAAAACATAAAATAGTGTAACTTTTATTTATTTATATTATGTTGTAAATAATTTTGTTTCAATAACCTTCAAATCATTAATGATGATAGGTGCAGAAAAATAGGTGCTTTATTTTTGCTAACTAATTATAATAATAAACAAAATGATATATTACATTTAAAAGTAGAATGTGTAATAAAAACAAAGTTATTATTTCACACTGATTTTATTTTTCACACTTTCTTATGAATCATTTAAATAAGAAAATTGTTTGAAACAATATAAATCTACTGAAAGACAAAGAGTGAAGATAAAAATCACTTGGAAAGGCAGCTCTCAGGGCTGTTGAATATAGAAACAGTGGATATTCAATGAAAGTAATTGCCCATTAAGTGTTCAATGATAAGGAAGACATGTAGATGATATAATAATGAAACAATATTCAAAAAGTGGAACAATTTCAACAATAATCTTCAAAAGATCCTTAACGTTTAATGTATAATTAGAAATTATAACAATATCACAATACATTTAACAAAATCTTTAATATAAACAATGTATTTTCAAAGCATTAGCAAACCTTTTAATAAAGATACTTGTTCACACTCTTAACAATTTAGAAAATATCTTTACAACCTCTCTTCAATCTTCCTCATTACAAACTACAAGCGTAGTTTCTAATTTGGTAAGGATAATTTCTAATCTAACAGTTTCACCGAAGATAAATTATGTAACATCAAATTATAAGTGCATTATTTAAATGGAAAAAGGTAACAGTTCATCAGTGAATCTACTCAGCTAACAAGAAAAGATCAAGAGGAAATTTCAAAGGAATAAATTAATCCATTATAACAAACTCTTGAAAAGATATTAAGTAATTGATATTCTCATAATTAACACTAAAATTCAAATAAAGGTAATCAATTAGGAAACATATGGGGCAATTTCGGAAAAAATTTTTTCCTTTACATTGATGATTTCATTGTGGTGTTAACAAACATTTAGGTAAGGTCTATGCAATATGAACAAATTACATTCAAGAGATGAACTGTAAGTATGAAAGAATTTTAAATGATAAGTGAATGACAAATAATTAATATTTTGGCAACTAAAGAAATATACACCTTAAGTATAACATCAATGTATTATTAACTTACTACAAAATCTTATACTAATTTTAAAGATACTGTTTTTAAATTTTCTGAACATTTTATTTAAAAAGATGATTTAGTAATTGGCTGATTAAAATGATAAAATTTTGGTTTTAAAATGCATAAATATAAAACTTGGGGAATACTTTTTATTTATTAAAATACAATGATAATTTACGACGATAGATTTTTAAAAAAGAAACCTTTGAAATTTCTCCTGTCAGAAAAAAAAAAAAACATAGAAAAGAATCTATTGCATCTCATTTGCTAACACTTAACATATCATTTACAATCAAGATATCAAGATTAGATTTATAATCTATGTAAGTACATTGTCCAGACTTGAAATAGAACTAACAACAATTATACAAGGAAACTAAGATAATATAAATTTTTAACAATGACTCTTATTCATTTCTTTTGTTAATGTTTTCAATTATATATTAAATCTATAATATAGTTCCTGTAATAGGTACATTCTAAATACATAAGCACATATAAAAATAAAAGGTTTAAAATAAATAAATATTATTTAAGTGAAATCTACACATCAATATTTTTGGCAACGAGGGTTGTAATATATTGAATTTTCGGTACTAGGTTACGACTAATATAATAAAATTTAAACTAATTCTAATATTTTAATAATTCCCTGACTGTTAGCTGCCACAACAATATTCGAATGTTGTCGCCAGCAAACGGCCGATACAAATTCATTAACATCCTCATCACGCTTATCTTTATCGAGAACACTCCGAACAGCATCGAACTTAAAACTAAACAGTTGTTTCGATAGTCCTTTATAATAAACATACAATGAATTATTTTCGGACCCACAAGCAATGTAATCTCCATCAGTTGCAAGGCCAACAAAGTTTTTCTCATTAATATGACCAACAAATGAACGAAGGCAATGTGGATCATTAATATTCCACAATTTCAGCTGGCTATCAGTTGATGCCGAGACAATATCTTCTCTGTTGAGGAATTTTACATATGAAACTGCTTTACGATGTCCCTTAAAAATACACAAGGCTTCTTTCATATTTCGTAAGTCATAATAATGGACACAATGGTCAGCAGAACCAAATGCCAGGTGAGATGAGCTTCGAGGATTGAACTTCACACAGCAGACATTTGCTTTAGCTTCTAATGAAGCGATAGAATGCTCCATATTCAAGGACCACAACTTCACCCGAGCATCATCTGAGCCTGATGCAATAAGTCGAGTGTCAACTTCATTAAAGTCGACACTCCAGCACCTTTTTTCATGCTCCTGAAATATTTTGACTCTTTGACCTGTACTAACATCCCATACTGTAACAGATCCTTCATAATCACTACTAGCTAGAGTAGTTTTATGGTATGAGTTCCAACTAACACAAGAGATTTTTGAACTTGACACCATTTCTATTGAAGGATAATGAATGTCTACTGTATCTCGAATAACTGATGAATAATCGAACACTTTTATCCTCTTAGTTACACCAGCTATTGCAAAAAGCTCATTGTCTTTGTCAAATTCAATGCTAGAGACTATTGTAGAGTTATTGAATATATCTGGTGAGTAGTTCAAAGTAGCCAAAGGCTTCAGTGTACTATACCTTGAAAATTTCACTAAATTTTCTCTAAAAACATCCAATCCGGAAGGCATCATACCTTCACTTTTTTCTCCTTTGGAAAACAACAACTCATTTGCTCTAATATTTAAGTAGCATTGCACAAAATCATCAAAATGCAAGTGCATTCTTTTCTTTCTCATAGCCAAAGAAGACAGAGAAGGATCAACTAATTTTTTTCCACTGTTAAAACTTTCTTCTTCCTTTTCTTCAATTTTAACTTCGGCTTCAGTGGCTTTACACTGATCTTCTAGTTGTGATTTTCTGGCATCCGCCTCTTTTACTATACTCTCTACATCTTTTAAATCTTTTTTAATTAAACTAACTTCACGATTTAGTTGAACAAGTTGAGCTTCTTTCTGTTTTAATAGGTGTTCCAGGAAATGAAATAACAAACGATTTTGAGCAACACATGTTTCAGCTTCTAAAATATGTTTTCTCTGAGTTAGTACTTCTAATATTACATTGACATCAGGAAGGGTAAGATTTTCAGATTCCGCTGCTAAAAATTGTCTTAAACCATCAACAGGCGTTTCTGGAGAGTCAGCAGCAGAAAGCTCAGCAGCTTTCTTTACTCTATTTTTGTACTTAGATATCAAGTCATTAAGAAGAAAATTAGGAAAAATATGTTCAGGTCCATTTAGAACAAAACTGCATTTAGGGCAACGTCCATATGTTTCAAGAGAACGTGCAATGCAGGCAAAACAGAATGTATGACCACATCGGGTAATATGCGCTTCTTCAATTAATTCGAAACAAATTGGGCATAAATAATCATTATTTTTATCTTCAAAAGAACCACCAATTCCATTAAGGACAGAAGGATGTTGTCGTTTACCAGGTCGTGACCGCTGTGGTGTAGCAATGTGTGCAAGACCTTGAGAAGAAGAAGGGCGATTGGCAGCCATCACTCAGTAACTCTGAAACAATACAAAACAGGCTTAATGTGAAGTATTACAATAATATTACCTTAAGTGTGTATTTGTACTAAACATTAAGCGTTTTGTATTGTTTCAAATTTAATCTGATATGATTTATTTTAAAACGACAAATACACACCCCATTATCTTTCAAATTTTGCATTAATTTGCTATTGCATTAAATAAGGTAATAAACAAATACTTTAAAGTTCAACTCAATTCTTCAAAACAAAATTTTTGCAAGATATTCTCCAATCCAAAAGTTATAAGATTTTCTTCCCTAGTTAAAATATTTCATAATTTTGTCAAGTACGCAAACAAATTGCGTATATGGGGGAGGAGGGATAGACCCGGGCCTTATATTAGGGAATTACCCCACACTTTACCACTGGTCATCGTCTCAGAGGCTTTTGAGGGGTGGACAAACCTACTCTTTACATATTTTATTGTAGCCGATGTTTCGATCCAAATTTTAGGTCATCATCAGGGCTATTTGACAGATGAGCACTTTTTTTTTTTAGTTAATCATCAGGGCAATTTGATACATGAGCACTAGTTTTTTAAGTGAAAAACCACAAAAGTTAACTGTTATTGAAAGAATAGGAAAAAAATAATTAAAGAAAGGGTGAAAAAACATCTTATTAATTAAGACTCATCAGCTAATAATGTTGAATCATGGCATAGAACTAATGCGTGGTCCTTTCTTTAATGCTCATAGCATTTTTTAGAAGTATCTTCCCCTATAAAGCAACCCTTAAAGACCTTAAAAGGCCATAACGCCTTGTGGGTTGGCCAGGTCTGCACTGAAGTAATGTAACAAAAATACTAATTAAAATAAAAATTGTTAGTTCTGAGTTGTTACTCCAAGATGGCGACCGATTTCAAGATCACTTTGGATATAGAATCCCTAAGAGTTCGACCATCATGTTCACAAACAATGATTAAAATATCTTTTTTCATTGAATAAAATGAAAAAAATTTCTCAATCGATCTAGTGGGACCATGAGTTAAAAAAAATAGAAAAGCATGAAAAAAACATATGACCATAAGTGATATAATGTATACCGCTAGATCAATATAGAATTATTCTACTTAAATTTCTTCAATGAAAAAATAATTAAAAAAATTTTGCTTAGAGGTATGACCTTTAGGGCGCAGATTTGCACCCAAAATAGGTATTTTATACAATTATTATGTAAAATACTAATATGGTGTATAAAAAAAAAAAGACCATTTTATTAAAATAAACCATAGCTTAGGTTAGGAAGATCTTCAGCAAGATTAGAATCAAATCCACAAATGAGTATTCATTATCTTGACAAGAAGAGTTTAGTTTGACACTGTCACCAAATAGATGACCCTTGGGGGTCAAGAGTTCTGTTCCAGCAAGGTACTGGCCGACCCAATACTTTCCATCAGACGAAGGTAAGGAAAAATCTTGATGGTATCTAACTTAACTCCCTTCACAACCTTTCTATACAGTTCAGAACTTGCTCCATTAGATATTTGTTTGTTTTAGCCCATGGCCCCCTTCTTGAGAGAAAAAGTAATAAATATTATGGAGACGGAAAAAATGTTCAGAAATTATTCGATAGCCATCCCAAAGAGTGGTACTAGCATGGGAAAAAGAAGGGGGCTGGGAGGTTGGGAGTACACCACAGTGGGTTATACTTTAAATAATAATCTTGTTGCAATAAAGAAAAAATATACCAATTTTTTTGTAATAGGAGAAGAAAATATAAAACAGAAGAATAATGCCCTGAAGATGGACGAAATAGTCTGAAACGTTGACTTTATACTATTTTTATATATAATGTTTAAATAAATGATATAATTGGAAGATTGACCTTCACCATTCTATTAATAATTCATGATCTTCCTTTATAATAATTATACTTGTGGTTATATACTAATTTTTTGTTGAAAAATTATTATTTTCATGTAAACCCAATTAATAACGAAATGGAGTATGGAGAAGTAAGTTCCAAATATAAATTAAACTTTGCAGCAGTTCTTCATTTCAATACCTGGTTTCATAATGATGGATTGTGTTTGATAATCATGATTCCTCAAATATTTGATTATTATTGGTCAAAAACTGCCTTTTCATTTAGGTTTTAACACACAGCTGATAGAATTGCAAAAAGTTAGTTCCATTTATTAATATGGAGGGAACTGATTGTGATAAAAGAATCGAGCATACCTAACCTTATCTAATGGTAGTCTACATCTAAAACATAAATACCAATAAACTTCTCTACCATCATAAAAAAAAAAAAAAAACACCTTTTTTTCATCTGATTTACACTTAGATCGTTTTGGAACTATATCTTAAGTGTATTAAAAGTAAGTTTAAACCAAACTAAAAAGGTACAATTACAAAGTAGTAATTCGGAACTAATACCTAATAGAATATACTTTACACTGATAATGAAAGAGAATATCTTTTCTAATCGGTTATATGTTAAACAAGTAAGAAATAGCCAAACAATTATTGGTTCATTATGGCTTATCTCATTCCATGTAGAAGAGTAGATCAAGAAAGGGATAAATACCCATGAAAATAATGTTCCCAGTTGTGTATTTCATGGTAAAATATAATGAAAAGGAAGTTTAATTAAGTCTACATTAGTATATATATGATCTATGTGGTCAGATAAAGAACTTACATCTTCAAATTTTCCAATAGAACTCCCTTAACAGACTCATCAAATCCTTTTGCTGTTTCAGTTAATTTAACATTGTTATTTTCATCAACGAAGGCTCCTAACACAACTCCTTTCTACAAAGATCTCAAATATAAATCCAACTTTTATTTATGCTAGGTGAAGCAAAAATAAGCCACAATTTATACTACCTTATTTTTACTAGAGGTTGCATAAGTTCTAAAAAGTATCTGTTTCGTTAAGTTAATCTTACACAGTGGACGAAATGCCGCCATTTCCCTAACCCACTGAGATAACATGCTCATCAGACCGACATTAGAGTCAAAGAATGAAGCCTGAGTGAAAAATTTTCATAGAAATCTACTATCACCTGCCATGTAGGTCTCTCTGGAACTGAACTTTAACTACGATAACAGCCTAGAGCCGCGCTGGTGTCAGTGTATACGACAACTTCATTGAAATTGGCTGGACCCTGTTATCTCACTGTATTGTTTGTTAATTGGCGGTGGATTGAAAACAAATATTTTACAAGGAAAACTAATTGAAAAAATCTATGCCTCTTTACCTATCAATAAAACAGAAACAGTATCATAAAAGATATAGAAATCAACGAACATTCCTCTGGAAGCATTAGGTAATTAAAATAAATGAGAACTTTTCTATAATCTGGACGATTTTAAATACTAATCTTAACGTTTTTTCAAAATAAATAAAATAAAATAAATTTGTAAAATAAAAATTATTTCATACATTTATTTTAAAATATAACAGTATAGGACGTCATTGTAAGTCTTCTTTCGCCGACAAACAATAATAAAAAAAAATTGATTATTTTAAATACATAATGACAGCAAGGTGACACAGGTGTCATTATGTTTCCCGAAATATTGTAGCTATGTATTTGTATTTTTAAAGGAATAGTACAATAACATAGCTACTAAACCATAAACATGACACTTTTGGTTGTTAAGATCCTGTTGCAAGAAAATAATTTCACAAATAAATTTAAAAATAAAAGTGCTGTCAGGCGAAAGGCTACACCTGAGTGTGAGACTGGAGGGTCGTGACCCCCCCCCCCCCCATTTTGTTGCTAAAACCGCCCCTGGGTGATAACATACCTCTTTCAGCCTAGTACCTAACTTTGTTTATAATTGCGTATTTTCATGTTCCGAGGGACGGATACAAAAATTTAAATAGGGGTGCCTTTTTTTTTTTTTTTTTTTTTTTTTTTTTTTTTTTTTTTTTTTTTTTTTTTTTTTACCGACTTCATTCTTTCATTTTTTATTCAATTAAAACTGTCTCTACTTTTCCATATGGAAAATAAAAAAATGAATATCATTTCGGAAATGATATTTAAGATGACTGTTCTTAATTTTTCGCAAATGTCCATTCATAGTTCTTAATGGTATCAGAGAATAATGTTGGAAAATAGTAGATCGTGGGTAGTGAAAGTGGAAATGGTTGGGGCTGCGGTCATAAAAATAGCACTTCCATATGCTATGTCACTGCTGGACGGGGGCCTATTTTGACGGATCCCGTGACCGTGATGTTAGCGAACTATAATCGCGCCCTTTCATATGAAAAGGAACTCTTTATACCACATGTTTCGACTTCCTTTTGCTTTGCTCACATAAAAGGGGCAAACAAACCCTCAACGATCTGGCCATACTAAATCTTATCTATTATTTATATTTATTGGGCATCAACAATTTATTCTAAAGGGTCATCATTCCCAGGATCATAAAATTATGGAAGAGGTATTGCAGTTAGTGTTTTTAACTGGGATATTGTATAAAATCCAATAACGTAATAGGTTTTTCTTTAATTGAAGAAATCTTTTCCGCGTGTTATCATATAACCATCAAGTGAGTGACATTGAAATAATTCACAACCATGACAAATTGTCATTAAAAGTTGATATGTAATAAGGAAATGATGTATATTTTTTTAATAAAGAACAATTGTATGTAAAGATGAATGGATGATGGAATGTTATGGAAGAGATTCCTTCAATTCAAAGAAAAACCTATTACAAACCAAGCTCTTCCTCACTAAAGTGAAAAATACAACAAGTAGAATCTGATAACGGTGTTTAAAAAGAAGTGGAGTCTTTTTGAAAGTTTGTTGTGATATTTATAGAAAATTTTAAGAATGAAAATTGAACATCAATTCATTAAAGTAGATTGCTACAAATGAAAATAATATTTCCATTTGTGATCCATAGTTCTATGTTTCGCAGAACAAAACCATTTCATCTAATTTGATCTAATCATGATGCTCTTATTTCCAGCTTCAGGTAATCAGGTGGTTTGAGCAACGGCAAAGGGTTTTTGAAAATAAGGTAATGCGTAGAATATTTAGACCGAAGAAGGACGGTTTGTCAAGCATTTTTAGATGTTTCAAGTTGCTAATCAATGCTATTGATATGTTGTTACTAACCTCTTTGGGATAACAGGAAACCTGAACAAGACTTGAGGTTGATTAGGGAACGTCTGTTTAGAAGTAATTTTTGCGGTGTCTTATTTATCTCATAGCTAATTCTTTATATTGATTTTCAAGGAATGTTTCATTGCTAAATATCTAAAGAAATGGCCGATTTTTCTCAGGAATTGGTAAATTGGAATCTTGTAACCTTAAGAAATTTATTGTTGAAACTGTTAATAAGTATTGATAAAAATTTGATGACATTTCCAGGGAGTTCAGGAGCTTCTTGCTGGTCAATCAGTTCTTTCCAGGCCTGCTGAAGAGTTTGAAAATGACGTTAGTTTCCTATATATTTTAGTAATCTCTAGGATAATTCATTATTTTATTTATGAAATTGCTTTGATTAAATTGACCTTTTGCCTTTTTTTATTTTTTTTTGTAGCCCACTGTGGAGGCAATGTGGGCTGTGAAGACAATTGAGCATGCTAGGATTTATTTTGATGTAAGAAGAGTAATACATATTCATCTATGAATTACAGTAGAAAACACAAAATTGAGTGTGTTTTTCTTTCCAGTTGCTTTGCAGTGTTGATCCTCAAGGACTGCGTTTAACAAGACATGATGACAAGATTTATGAAACTTTTAGAAAACAGTTTCCTGACTTGAAATTAGATTTATTGAATGAAGATGAATTGAAGAGTGAAGAAGGAAAAAAGGTATTGATTGCTCTCTGTTTTTATTTTTACATGTTATTTTACAGTTAAATATCATATTAAAATATATCTGCAACTGTACAGGGTGTCCCTTATAAAACTGTCACACTTAAAAGGAATCTTTTAAGCAAAAAATTTAAAAGAAGCTAACTTCAAGAGCCGGTAGAGTTCTATCATTAAATATTCTAAGTTTTTAAGAAAAATGCCCTTGGGCAAATATGGCTCTTCAAATGTTGGGGTTTCCTTTTGACCTATTATATCTATGTTGTTTTAACACTAGACCGGGCGTGCTGGTTGACTTTGGACACCAATTCTCATTAAATGTCAGTCTTGCAGGTAGCAATTTGAATAACCCCTTCCCACCCTTAGTACCTTTCCGTGGAATCCTCTTCCCTAAATAAGTCTCACACTGGCTTTTGTTCGAGTGAAACGTGACCAGTCATTGCGTGTTTATTATTGAAAACCACAGCTGGTGTCCAAAATCAACCATGCGCCTGGACATGTTAGTTATAAAGTTCTTTTTATTATTTTATTTTCGGATTTTTTTTTTTTTTGTTTATGTTAAATATCTGAAACCTATTCTCTTTAAGGGGCAATATTATAAAGTATGAAAGCATTCCAAGGATTTTAAGAGAGTTGTATGATGAGGAGAAAGAAGGGATCTTCTAAGAATAGGAGTCGGATTTTTTTGATGGGGAAGATGAAGCCATAAATTATTGTGACCAAGAGCACGACAGTGACTCAGAGCAAGAAGGGGGACTGGATGATGAATATGAATCAGATGATGATGATAGGGAAATCGTTTTTGGAAAGGACGGTGAAACAATGTGGCCAGCGAAAGATTTTTCGAAACCAAATTCCAGAACGAAGTTGAAAAATATTTTAAAAATATTTCTTGGCCCTTAGGGGGACATAAAAAATGCTTTTTAAGAAATTGAATGTTTTACTCAAATAATTGATGTTAATATTATAGATCAAATAGTTTTTAATAGTTTCAAATTGATTCAAATATTCAAATTGATTTTTATTATTTTTTTCTTGTTTTATATGTAGAAAAATCATAATAATACAACATTTATAAATAATTTTAAATTATTCAAAAACCTATAATTAATTTTAAGTAAATAAAAGTAATGGTGTTCAAAGTCAACCACACGCCCGGTATTGTAAAAACATTTGGTGCGCCTGGTCTAGGGTTAAAGTAGAGCCTCAAAAACAATGTGTACCACTACTCCTATGTTACGTCTGGACGTGGCCAATATTGCACCGTTTGTTGAAATTTCAATTGATAAGAAACCATTTATCTCAGCAGAGCAAATGGGAGTCGAAAGTTGGTTACCAATAAACCTAATCAAAGCCTTGTAAACTGAAAAATGATGCAGTGGGAATTTGCTAATATTACAGTAAAGTGAATTGCAGATTTACCACACAATGAAGTGCTGTAAAGTCTGTTTTTGATACATAATATATTTTATTATTGGGATCCAAATATTTTAATGATTAGGGATCCAAATTATTTTTAGAAAAGTCTCCCTGAATAATTCCCATATTTTCTTATGACTGTATTTAAAGTATTATAGGTACTCTAGTTTGGTCTCATAGTAAGAGGCCTATGACAGGGCTCTAAGGGATTCAAACAACCCAATTTTTTATATTATATTCAGTCAAATAATAATAAACATCTTAATTTTATTTATGATCATACCATATTTTGAAAATGTACATAGTTTATTCAAATATCCCCCCATAGCTTGGTCGTAATTTAGAATGGCTATCAGCGCTACAAGAAAAGAAACCAATTTTTTTAATCTCCTAGTATTCCAGGAACAATAAGTTACTAAATAAGTCAGTAGAACTTAAGGTGATGCGTTTTATCAAGGTGAGAAACCACCATGGCTTATCAGAGTAATTACTATTTATTCCTATCTATATTATGAATTTAACGTTACAGTATATGTTTAAAGAATAAATACTTCTCTTTTGAGCTATTTCATGTGGGAATGTTTTTTACAGGAATAACCTGTATATATTTACATAAAAAGGCAAAAAAGCCTAGAAGCCGGGAAACTACTCCTGATGCAGTAAAACTTATCATATTAACACTTAAAAAGTAAAAGGGAACTTAAAATAAAATACTATATAGTTGGTTTCATAGGTATTTATAAAAATTGAATGACTGATGAGGGTAGAAATTGTATGAAATACAGCCATAAAATTTTTTCCATCTCATTGCAGAAATCTGATTTACAGAAAATTAGTTTGGGATTAAGTGAAAACAAGCTTTCTTGTCCTAAATTCACCCTGGATTGCCCTAAGCAAAATAAGAGGTGAATCTTTGATTTTTTTTGTTTGTTTGGCGATTAGGCCTACTGAGACCTTAGGCCGCGCATTGTGGTGGTCTTCTTACAGACAATTATGTTGATTCAGGAGCACAGACAGCCTGAAGAGGGTAGCACAAACCTCACTTTGCTGCAAGCCATGTTCTCTCCATGGTGCAGAGGCAGATTGCCTATAGCTCCATAACCAATCCCATTGGCGCCTATTCGGCAGGAGAGTGACATACTGGTCTGGGTCCCAGGATAATGGCAGCACGGTCAGCAGGCCCTGAGGGCCTATATTTCTTTCCCTGAACTTACCATCCTTGTACCAAACCTCTGGGCAGCTACTGACATCCTGGAAAACCACACCGTGATTCCGTGTATCTTATCGAGAAGGTTTATCACTCCTCACATACCTATGTTCGTGTAAGTCCCTTCCAGTGGGCTGATGGCCTCACAAACCTGGAGGGGGGGGGGTAGGTTTGCGTGTAGGTGGCCTTCGTTGACTCCTTTTGCTACACTACTGTCAAAAAAAGAACTACCTGGTAGCGATTTCTTGGACTAAAAACCTCTAAGATAGGATTCGAACTTAGGCCTCTTTTTACCCCCTGAGTTTCGACATGCACAAAAATGCACCACACTTTAACTCACTCGGACACCATTAGCCCCCCCTTTTTTTAATCAAAGAAAGAAAAACATATAAGGAATTCCAAAAAAAATATATAAAATAATGAAATTAGACAAATGAAAAATAAATTACCTGTGAATAATTAGTTATTCAAACTCATTTTTATTATTTATATTTATTTTTTAAAAATATTGCACATCAAAAATTTAGCTGCCAATGAATAATGAAAAAGTCAGCAATATTTGATAATCCAGCTACCTTTAGGGATAGCTATCCATATTTGCCAAGTATTAAGATGGGAAGGTATTAAAATAAAGTCACTATATCAAAGAATTAAAAAAAAAAGATCATGCAAATTATAAATATTCATTTAATTCTATGCTGCCTAATCTAATCTGCTCATACATAAAATTAAAGTATTGTAACAAATAGTGAGTTGAAATAATTTTTTATTGAACAAAATAAAAATTTAAAATGCCATACAAATTATTGAAGCACAAATAATTAAACAGGTTACAAAAATTATCACTTTGTAACACAGAAATTACCATATGACTTGAGCTTAAGAACAAGACTAACTCTCCAGTCTATCGCTTCTTATATTTAGTCGTAAGAAGAACAGCCTTGAAGTTTCTAGGCCAGCATAGATGGCACTCGAACATCGTTGTCACAAACATGTGCTATGACTGTTAGTTTGTTCCAACAAGTCTAGAACTATTCTAAACCATATGTTTGGTGTTTTTTTACATTAAAGTATTTTTTTGTTCTTCTTGGACATTATTAATGTATTTTAGTGATGGCTTACTCTTAGAAGTTGTAAATAATAAAATAAGTGGTGCATTTCTTTTGTTTCTCCTGGCTTAGATAAGCATTCTTGATATTATTCTTAAGTTAAAATGAAGACAGACAATCTAGAGGAATTGTTGAATTTCTATTGTTTCAGGAATGGAGAGAGTTCTGTGAAAAATTCCATGATATAGTTGAAGATTATAATTTTGGAACATTGATCAGAGCTGATTGCTCTGATGAGTACAGTGAAAAGAATTCTTTTATTGTTCCAAGAGTTATGTTCTATGCCCTGGAAATAGCTAGAAATCGTGAAGGTTTCAACAACCCTATCAGGACTAAATTTAGAACCAGCCAAGGTGGTCCTTAAATAATATTATATCTATGAATATTATTTGTGTATTTATGTGTTTTATTGTTCTAATAAGTATAAAATAAAAACTTGTTAATTATGAATTACTTATTTACTTGAAATTTAAGTCTCACTTTCCTATCTGTTGAAATCTTCCATGAATCCATATTCTTCACATTTAATTCACAACTTTGATTACTCATTGATTTATATTTATAAGGAAAATATTTTTTTTCATTGTTTTCTACTAATCTTATTAAATTTTATTTTCATATATTTATTATTGAAACATTGAAATAATTTATTTTTTGAAGAGAAAAGATTTGGCTCCGCCGGGAGTCGAACCCGGGTCTCCTGCGTTACATGCAAGGATGCTAACCGCTACACCACAGAGCTCAGTGGTGTAGCTCTGTGACCACCACCATTGGTGGTCAGCCACAATTTAAGATTGGATTAATTAAAACATTGAAACTTAATTGCACATCGCAAATGTTGAAGCTGGGCTTCAGCAGCATTTGGAATGTTTCTCAACTCTTCAATCTCCTCCTCACCATCAATATCATATAAAAATAAGTAAATAAATAAAATGAAGAATCCCATTTGAAACCTAAAATAAATTTAATAAAATCAATGATGCTAATAGAATGGGCATCAATAAATATTTAAATGGTCAAAATAAAAACTTAGGGATGATTAATAGTCAGGAATTTCTGTCACGAAACAGCTTACTTTTTGACTCAAACATGTGATTCTTCAACAGGTCTCAGTACCTGCGAGTTGAGTTGCTGAAGAAAACTGTTGTGGAGGATGGTCAAGATGAGGTGTTGTAGTTGTATTTAGCTGCGTACTATTTTGGTGGAGATATGATGAAATCATCTTTGTTGTATGTTGCCAAAATATATATACGCTAATTAATGTTTTGAAACATAGGCTGTTTAAATAATGAAAATACACTCCTGGTCAAAAGTATCACATCACCTAAGGATTCCTGGTATTTAAAATAAAATGGTGAGTGTCTGTCCTAATTCCATTTCAGGATGAATTGTGATAAGCATTAGGATTATCTAGGAACCTTATGAAAGGATTAAGGACTTAAAAAGGCCTTTTTTCAGTGATAATTCACACATTTCATTCAGTGCATACATGTTCAGTGCTTTACATTTCATTGTTTGACAGTGAGTACGATCATATTGAGAATAATCTTAGCCTAATGACTGTATCCAGACATTAAAATGAACAGACCTTTGCATATCAGTCCAGAGGAATCCATTCATATTGCCATTTTAGCAATGAGTAGGACCTTTCTGATGGTCAGATCGCGTTTCGTATAAATTTCCATTATTCCACAGTCTTCAGGTGCATAAAATGGCGCAGGGAGACAGGAAGGCATTCAAGGAGGCCAACTGGAGGAAGACCAAGGGCCACCAGTGCCATCGATGACTGCTATCTGTAGGTTCAATCACTCCGGAGACGGGAATTGAAGAATCCAGAGCTTCAAAATCTACTCCTTCAGGTGCGTAACTTAAGCATATCAAAGTGAACTTTTTTAACTTTTAGGAGGAGGTTTAATGAAGTTGGCCTTACCTCGAGAAAGCCCTCAACTGGCCTGCGGCTAACCAGGTAACATCGTGTAGCAAGGCTTGCATTAGCAAGAGAACATGTGAATTGGACCTCGGAGGCTGGAAGCGCATACTCTTCACTGCCGAAACAAGAGTCTCTCTCCCTAGTCTAGATGGACCTGGCAGACTTTGGAAAAGGCCTCAGGAACAGTTTAGCCAATGCTGCATCAGTCCCCATACGCCTAATGGAGGAGGCTCTTTAATGTTCTGGGGAGGTATCTCCTGGGGAGCTCGTACAGAGCTTCTCATGGTACGTGGTGGGGTTCTGATGGGTCCCAGGTATGTGGAGGAACCCATTCAAGAATATGTCATGGCTTTCATACATTTCATTGGCCCAGAAGCACTGTTTATGCACGACAATGCGAGCTGTGTCACAGACTACCTCGATTACGCTAAAATCGAAAGACTTCAATGGCCTGCAATGAGCCCTGATTTAAATTGTATAGAGCATCTGTGGTACACACTAGTAGAGTATGGTTAAAGCACAAAATCCAGTACCCACGACTTTGACAGGGCTGGAAACAGCAGTTTCTTAATTCATTTCCAATCCTATATCAGAAACCTTGGAGTGATCATTTACCAGTCCTTATCATGGAGTAACATACTTAAGATCACGTGATTGCATGCACTCAAAAACTCTTCACCTCCTTGTCTCCTCTTCTATATTTCCCATTTTGATTATGGCTACCTTGTATACAGGGGACAGTCTGGCTTGCATGAGAGACTAATGAATTGCTTTATTAGATTCATCATAGGTGTCCTCAGGCGCTCCCACTTCTCCATCTGAATTCCTTCTTCTCCAAGTAGTTTTATCCAATTTTTCGACAGCAATAATTCCTCGGTGTGTGTCTATTCTGTACCTTTAGATTCAAGAAGCCTCTGTACATCCTTAATTTGTTTATACCCTGTTTCACTATACATTCTTTGAATACCAGATCTTAGATCTACCAAACTGTCTCGTTTAGATCTACCAAACTGTCTCGTTTACAAAAAACCTATCATACTACTGCCACTTTCTGGAATTCCTTACCAGTCTCCATCCATAAAACTTGATCCCTCACTTCTTTTAAAACCCAACTCCACCTCCTTAATCATCAATGAATTAAATATGTGAAGTAGTGAAATCAACATGTGGCTTATATATATATTTGATTTTTTTAAAAATCATTTTCAAGTTTAAAAGTTTTTAAGCTTTTGAAATTGTTGTAGTCAATATTCAAAATTTCTTTTATACTGTGTTTTTTTTTTTTTTTTTTTTTTTTTTTTTTTTTTTTTTTTTTTTTTGAGGTTTGCTTTAATTTATTACATTTTAATCTTTGTACAAAAATGTTTTCATCCAGCCAAACAAATGGAGCAGGGTCTGTTCATGTTTGTCTTCATTTTTTTTAAGAATCCAATTTAATTGACTTACTATCCAGAATAAACAATACCTGATCATAATATTTCTAAAGTGCATTTTTGAACAATTTTATCGCTCTACTTCTGCAAGGCTATTTGGTTTGTAAGCCCTCATCGTACTTTTATTTTCATTTTCTGCTTATGATCAGTAAATTATGGTAAAATTTAAGTAAAATGAGAGGTTAGATTTAAGGGGTGCCAACATTAAGATGCAACAGTTAGAAGGTTATTGGCCCCAAGGGCTGGACTAAGCACTCCCTTGGTTCCTTCTTTCCTGTAATTGTTGAATATTAATCTTTAGGGACTTCTTCAGGACTTTAATATCCAACTCCACTTTGGACTTAGAACTTTATTTTTTCCAGTATTCTTTTTCTACTTAAGCGTCTTCGCATTTAGATTATTTAAATTTTTTCTTTTAATTTTACTGGGTTTTTGAATTTTTAAAACTTTTTAGATGAGTTCTATGCTCTGGTGATTTAAAGTGTGTTAGGGTAAAGTTTGTTGGCTTTGTAAATATTTTCTAACAACATTTTCATTTCATAAAATTTATTTGTTCGTTTTGTCCTTGTATACTGAGTTCACCACAATTATTCATAGAGTTAAATAAACACTATTAGTTTAATTTAAGAGTTAGGATGTGTTGTAGGCTGAATCAAATTTTAGGTTTAAGTGGAAAATTATTATTTATGTATTTAATTTTATCTGCATTCTTCATTCTGTTATTAAAATTTGATCTCAATAGGATAGAAATTTGAAATAACAGTCTATTTTGTGTTATGGCCTAATTCAAGCACATGATATATTTTTAGTTGTATTGTGAGCATTAATACTATAGTAAAATTCATTTATATTTTTTAATATGGCACTATGGTTATCCAATAACCCAAGCCCCCTTCATTAACAACCAACCAATCTCCATGATCTTGAGCTCTTTAATTCAGTCATCAAGCCATTACATCTAACCTAGCTGCCGAAAATACTCCTCCACATCATCCAATCCTCTTATCCCTTGGTGTCCTTGTTAATGTTTTCATAGAACATCCTGTTTGGAATTCTTCATGCATTTTTATATACATATTTTGTTTTATATTTAATATACATGTTCTATAAATCTGTTTCTGGTTCTTTATACTAATGTCGAATCGCAAGGTCTGGTATCCAATAGAGTTCCCATAAGATCGTCTATCTTTCTTCTTTTCTAAATCGTATATAAAATATCAATATCAAATTATCTTGTATATTGTTTTGAATTACATCAACCCAATTTTCATGTTTAGAGTAAAAAGTGAAATTCGGATGGCAAGTACCTTCAAAATCATACTGCCCCTTTGTACTATGAACATTCCAGAGTGTTTTAATCAAATTAAAATTTTTTAAGCCAAATCTTGAAGTACCTTAGTAGAAACAATAGGAAAATTCCTTCTACTTTATTAATCTAATTAAGGTTTTAAATTTTTTATCTTCTGGCTTGATTCAGAATGATTGGGCATCCAAGTTTTCAAAAGTACCAACAGCTTTGAGAAAAAGAAAACTATTATTTGTAACTTTAGATAATTATTGTGTTGAAATGCGTGCTCCTCTTGAAAAATCGCTATGGAAAGTGAACTGGTTCCTTATCCTTAGCTCAAGATCCAGAACAAGCATAGTTCAATAAATTACTGTTATGCCTCCAGTAAGATGTGATGTTTACTTCTTTTCTGCTTTAATTTATATAATTCAAAGCCATTGTCGAAGGGTTTCTTGGTTGCTCAGTAACCTGTGATCCCCAGTAAACCTATATTCCGAATCATATAAAAATGTTTTGAAACATAACCATTGAAAATCGCCGATGATTACTGCATATTCGATTGTAAACACACACACGATCAAATTGGTATAATTCAGTTTTCTCTAGAGCTTGGCTAATTTTTTTAAGGCGGATTATTATGATCCGAAAAAATCAACGTACTCAGGAGTTAATGAAACAATACAACTGTTAATGTATGAATTGTTTTGGAGTATTTTTATCACCACTTCTTTTAGAAAAAATCTAGTACGGTGCGCCCTTTTCATTTACCACCCTCCTTTCTTTGACTAAAAATAGACATTATTTTTTTTAAAGTAGCGTGCTATCTGAAAGGGAACACAAAACTTTTTGTTCTCAATGACGATTGATTTTGATGCTGGAAAAAAGAGAATTGATTTTCTAATACTGTTGAAATGTGGGTTCCATGGTCGGTACTTCATACGATGTGTACCAAGAATGATATAGGCAGGGGAGGATCCAGCACGAAATTTGGGGGTCTTGACCCCCCTGTCTCATGATCACGTGGCTGACTGCACCGTTTTTTAATGAGATTATTAACTTGTATTAAGAAGGACTGCGATCTAAACAACCTACAGTGTTATGTTTAGGGCATAGTGACTACCTTATTGCATTACTCGTTAAAAAAAAAAAAAAAAATGTGTTTTAAGAAATATAAGTGTGTATATATAAGAATAATAAATTAAAGCCAAAATATTTGGGGGGGGGGGAGTCCATGATCCGCCCTTGGAATTAGGCCCCACTTACTAATGGGAATCCGTCTGGGGATTCATACTTCATATCATAAAGTTTAAGGATCGCCATATGTTTTTTTCCTATCGATAAACATTTTGAGCAGAACTCACTCCCCCTTTTTTCAGAACAACCTTTCCAAAGAAAAAGTGCCTCCTTCCTTTACTCAATTTTGACGATATCTTAGCTGTCACATCGCGGGCGTATCCCTACCTCAAATACCTAATTTCAGTTTCGTATGATAAATCGTTTCTGAGCTAGACTGTTAACTCACTCACACCGACCATTTTGCGGAACTTGATTATTTGGACAGGGAGAACCACAAATGGTGTATTTCCGTTGAAAACCGGAAGCCCAAATTTTTCACGATTGCATGTGTATTTCATATATAGGTAATATTGGTTTGACAAATAAGTCCTTTCGGTTTTTCTGTTAATTTTTGTCACTATTACACACTTCTTGTTTGGTGAATTAATCTATTATATCTAACTATAAGGTGGATTGTTTATCCTGTTTGTAATATGTCAACGACTATACCTGTTGACTCTTGTTGAAATTAGCTTAGTATTGTGTTTGCTATAGGCGGGCGCAAGCGATGGTGCTGCTTCTGCGACGGTGCTACAGGAACTAGAGAAACGGGGATCAAAGCCGGGCCATTACCTGGGATTCATAGGGTTTTTTGACGTTTTTAATTTATTTTTCCATAATTAAAACCCGATTGAGCAAAAAATCATTTGAAAAATATCTAATAGGTATTGCTCGGTCCCTCAGTGTTCAATTAGAAAATCAAAAGACGTGCCAACCCTTTTATTTCCAAAAAATAAAAAGCTTCTTAAAGAGTGGATTGTAAAATTAAGAATAGATAAGCCTGTTTCGAAACATATGACGATATGTAGTCTTTATTTTAAAGGAAGAGACTATATTTATTCAGGTAAATATTAGTATTTGACATTTTATTATTCCAAAATGCTAGTTTTATGCAAATAACATTGAGACCATAGTGTCATAGATTTGTTTTTCTTTTTTAATTTTCCCCATTTTTCTATTACATCCGTTGTGCTTAATTGTTCCATGTTTTCAATGCGAAGCCTGAAAGTTTTGACAAATAAATATATAATATGACAAAGAATCTAAGCTGTCATAACAATGATTGTGTGAATAGGTAATTCATGTTATTACTAACCGAAAAACGTCGAGTAAAGTTACAATGATGTGTTTGCATTTACCAGAACTACCAGCTTTACACGTACAATGACAAGAAAATTGCTTATTATTATTAATAAGTTTGATTTCCACTTTTATTTGATGGGGCAGTCCTTTAAGATTGCTAGTTTAAAGGCACGAGGCTTGTAAAATAACTTTTTTTTTATTTTTAGATATTATTCCACATGTAATTATGTGGTTTGCATCAAGGATAGCCTGCCCTTCAATTAATGGTTTTTTAAAATTACCAATTATCTCTATCACATCATCCCCGTTCTTTCCGACATTTTGCAAAACTACTAGCGCACCCTATAGTCGATTGCGCCCGCCTATTGCATTGTGAATATGAAAGAAAATATCATTCATTCATATTTTGATCTTATTTTAAAAAAGATAAGCGTGCTCATAGAAAAATTTGCAGTCTTTATGGGGATGATGCCTAAACCGAACTCACCTGTCAAAATTGGTATGCCAAATTTCATTCAGGAATTTTGACATCAATGATGCTCCAGGGTCTGGTTGCCCACATAAAATTGAAACGAGCAATGTTAAGGTCATTGTTGATCAACATCCCACCCAATCAATGCGAGAGATTGCTATGGCCATAGATGATTCGCACATAAGCGTAGAAAACCATTTTCATAAGCTCGGTTATGTTTCAAGGCTTAGTGTTTGGGTCCCTGACTCTTCCTCACTGCTAACAGAAGTCAACTTGGCAACACGCATTTCTATTTAATCACTACGGAAACGGCAACAAAACGACCCATTTTTGAAATGGTTGGTAACAGGAGAGGAAAAATAGATCTTTTACACTACTGTGATCTGTAGAAAATCATGAGGACCAAGTTGAGAGGGGCCAAGAAGACCATGAATGTGCAGCATCCAAAGAAGACAATTCTTTCCATATGGTGGAATTTCAAGGATGTTATTTTCTATGAGCTTTTGCCAACAGGACAAACAATTGATTCATATCTATACTGCTCAGAATCAACCAAAATTGGACCAATCAATTTACTTATTATAACTTATACTTATTTATTATTTACCAAACAAAATAAATGCCCAGAACTTGCAAACCGGGAGGGTGTTCCACCAAGACAACGCTAGGCCTCACTCACTATAAATTATTGAGCAATGGATGGGACATTTTGCCCCACCCTCCCTATTCACCATACCTAGCTCCAAGTGACTATCACTTATTCCGGTCTTTCATGAATGGAAAGAAATTCCTAAAGGAAAAGGACTATAAAAATCATTTGGATCAGTTTTTTAACAATAAACCTCATATTCTATGAACAAGGTATTATGTGGTTAGTAGAAACATGGGAAAAAGTTTATTAAATAATGGTAAATATATCGCATATTAAAATAAAGTTTTATATCACCCTGAAAAACCGAAAGGAATTATTTGCCAACCCAATTTAAAGTAAAAATTAGGCAATTTTGAACATTCTATCGCATTGTGATCATAACCTACGTCGCAGTTTCTGAAATTTATACATGAGTTCGAGATTATATTTACTGAACCCAGTGCCAATTAGGAAATTTTATGGGTGTGTCCTGAATGTATAAGTTAGTATTGAATGGAGTGGCGGACCCAGAAATGTTCTGAGTGGGGTGTACTTTTTTATTTTTTAAATTTATGTGTGTCATAATGGACCTAATTTAAAATATTGTTGCATTGTTTTGTTGTTAATTTCTATTAAATGTTCAAGTACAGTGCATTTTCCATTTAAGGAGTTAAAAAAATTGACTAAAGATAGCCGTTTTTGTACAGAATCAGTAATAGTTGATTGGTGTTCTCACTCTCGGTGGATGGCGCCCTTCCCCTGGATCTGACTAAATGTGATATATTTTAAAGGCATATTGAAGTAAAACCATAGAAAAAGTATCCAAAAGATTAGTTTGTGAATTATTTGAGATTCAAGATTGTCTTTTCTAAACTGTGTGAGATAAACAAGAGGAAACGGAGAACATCCGAGAGGTTGAAAAATACATCGAGAAATACTGAAGAAGTTAGCGACCGAAGGGTATTATTTAGAAGATAGGAGGAAGAGGAAGAAGTCAATTACCCGGGTGATATAAAAGTTGAAGAACGATCCAGAAGCGACTTAATATGAAATATGTAAATCGAGAAGAGGACATGGCAACTAATTCCAAGTTGTGCCCGGAGGACATTTGTCAGGGCAGTCCCTGGCGACCCCTGATCCCTCCGCTATGAACAACATCACTTCCAAACTTTTCTCCTTCCCTCTCTCCCCTACAACCACCTCTAAATAATTTTTTCCTTCTTATACTATTCTCTTTCCGTACAACAAATATTGCGATTATATTGTATTTACTTTTCGCCGTTCTCTTCGTTGCTCCTAGTGAATGTTATTTCGACTTTACTTTGACTGCTCATGTCACTTTACAACATTCTACATATAAAGCCAATACAAAATTAGTTTTATCTATTCTTTGAAAACTCTGAATTAAAAGTACTTCCAATTTTATGGCACTGCAAAAATATGAAACCTGAGCAAACTATCAGATGTCTCGTAGTTGCTGTCCTTGTGCATTGATACTATCTAAGTCAACATGTTAGATAGATGATTAAAAATAATAAGAAGGCTAACATATTAACAATATATATATATATATAATGTTTGTTTTTTCATTTTTCAATTTATTCAGTTTATGTTTTATATTGGTTACATACAGTTACTTTTTAACGACTAAAAACGAGAGAGGGTTCAATCAAACAAAATTTAATTTAATTTAGAGAAAATTTGACATTAAATCCTGGCAGATTACCTATTGCAACAAGGAAAAAAAAATGTTGCAGCACATCTATGAGGGGACTTGGATTTGATACTCTGTAAGGAGGCATCTTCTCTTGATTTTGATTTTAATAAAAATAAATAGGTAAGTTAAAATGATCTCCGCTTTCTTTTTACTTTCACTTACCTATATATGAAATATATAGTAAGTGGAAGTATTGCGATCGTGAAAAATTTCGACTTCCGGTTTCCAGCGGAAATACATGTTTTGGTGTCCCCTGAGTCCAAATAACCAAGTCCCGAGAAATGGTCAGTGTGTGTCTGTGAACAGACTAGCTCAAAAACTATAAACTGTGCGAACATGAAATTGGGTATTTAGTGTATGTATATACCCGTGATCTGACAGCAAAAATTTCATCAAAATTGCTCAAAAGTGAGGGGGTACTTTATTTAATAACTTTTTAAGTTTTTCTTTGATTTTCTCAAAAACGGCTCTAACGATTTTGATTAAACTGAGTATTTGATGTATTAATAGGACCGAGATATGACTGTAAACATTTCATCATAATTGATCAACCGGAGGGGGGACTTTACTTAATAAATTTTGTATCATTTTCACGTGTTTTTTTTTTATTTACTCAAAAACGGTTTTAACGATTTTGATCAAACTGGGTATTTGATGTATGTATGTGCCAAAGATGTTATAGCCAACATTTCATCAAAATTGATTAACCGGAGGGGGGGCTTTATTTAATAAATTTTGTATCATTTTCACGTGTTTTTTTTTATTTACTCAAAAAAGGCTTTAACGATTGTGATCAAACTGGGTATTTGATGTGTGCATATGCCAAAGATGTGATAGCCAACATTTCATCAAAATTGGTCAAACGGAGGGGGCCTTTATTTCAAATTTTTTTTTCAATTTTTACCTTTTTTTCGATGATCTCAGAAACGGCTTTAACGATTTTTATCAAATTCGTCATGTTTAATGAAAATTAGGTGTTCTTTAATATCAGGTAAGCTTTATCATTATTAAAATGTTCTGAGGAGTCTTAAATGGGGTAGGGTCCTTTTTTGTTTCCTATAAAGTACCTTTGTTTTTGTTTATATGGAGAAATTAACTGTCTCTCGTTACGCGTAAAAATAAGAAATGGCTAAATATGAGATATGATAAAAATAAAGAAAACATACAGAGGAAAAAAAAAGAAAAATATTCGGTCAACTCATAAAACTCGTTGAGCCCACGCAGGCGGAGTACGCCTCTAATGACAGACCATTGTTTATAATTATAGCCGTTCTGTTCATTTGAGAAGTGGAAATTAACAAAACGCATTAATTTCTAATCTAAGTAAGTTGGTAAGTGAAAGTTGTGTGTTGCGAGCACGCACCAGATTTTTTAAGAATGGGTTTAGCACACATTTACATTTTGAATTCAGAAATTATGGAGAGAATTATCTTTATGTTAAAAGTACACTCATTCGATTTGCTTTTGATTCTCATTAGTGCACTAATTCGATTGACATTTTAACTCGTTCAGCCCCAACAAGCTCCATGGGACCGCAAGCCGACTTGCAGAAAGGACCAGCGCGGGCCCTGCGACTTTTAATCTTTCTTTAGCCCACCGATGGACCGCATTTCTGTAGTTATTTCCAAAGTAAAATATCAAAAATCTCGTTGGACTGAACGTCTTAATAAATATCTCTCATGAGCGTCTTAATATGCGCACTGAGAGAGTGACCCTTAAGCTGTTTACCGACAGTTTAGAACTATTCATAGCATCAATTATCTGATGTATGGCCGAACACCGAATACCCAATGTCCCAATTAAATAACTCGGGACATTAAAATCTTCACGAATCTAATATGTATATTAAAATAAATAAAAATGCAGTCATTGAATGACACCCCACCTAACCACAAACAATTCCATTAATATTACCGGAGGAATGCAGACTTTTTAATACCTGTTTGACACGTTTAAGACGCATTTATGAGCGCTTAGAATTTCGATTACGAAATCACCAGCTATGTATATATATATATTGCAGCATTAACGTAAAGTTATTTCATTGCTAGGTACAGTTAAAGCGCTAGTTAATTTTTATTTTATTTTTTATCTGATGTAATTTTTTCCGTTTTATCAAAGGGCATTTTTATTTGTTATGAATAGTCTTTTTTTCTTTCTTAAATTAGCATTATTTTTAGAGGTTAATTGATTTTTTAATTGTCTATATTGGAAATAGTTAAATTGTAAATCGTATATTTTTATTTTAGATATGGTTATAAATATTTTTATATTAACTATCAGGTATATGCCAGTTGTTGGTGCTAGTGGTATTAAGAACCACGAACAGGGCGATATGGCTGGGCAGTAGTACTTCGCCAGCTGATTGGGGAACAACACATCACCTTTCTCATCAAACGTGCCATCACTCAAGTGATCTCAAATATCTGGGATCTCCATCCTTCTAGAAAAATCAAACAATTAAGATGCAGCTTATTATTATAGATCTATGATATTTATATGCTTATCTATAATATATATACTTACCGATGCAGGATTTTTGAGACTACTTCGATATGAGGTACCTTATACACCTTTTTTTTTTCTTCTTCTGAATATAATCAAGGATCGAAGAACTTCCTTTTTTTTTTCTCTTTCTAATGAAAATGTCTTATATATATTTGTTTAGTTTACATAATTTAAATTTTTTTTATTGCTCAAGAAGTTGTTTATTTTTTTTTCTTTATTTTTAATTCTTATAAATTTAATTTAATTTATCTTTTTTCTTTAAACATTTATATCATGAATTTGAGGTTCGAATGTTATTAGTTTTTGTTCTTTTTTAAATATATTCTCTATAAACTTTTGGAAGGGCCTTTTATTTAGCCTATTATCTTATTGATTTTGTTTTTCTTTTCCTTTTTGCATGCCATTTATAAGGCGTTATCTATTAATTTATATTATAAACATTTTTTCCTTATAAAGGCAACCATATTACCCTCCATATTCCTTACAGTCCACTTATCACGTCTTTGCCCTGTTAGAGGGGGGATACTAAAATCTCACCTGGGAAGGTTTGTGTTTCAATTGCGGAACGCCCCTCGCTCCAATAACCACAAAAGAAAATTATTAGCTGTAAACATTTCTCATCATTGGGAAAACGTGTGCTGTTTAGTTGACGGTGGATTTCTCTTGTTTGTGTTGAATATATCGATACTAGTTATGTACCTATTATTGTTATTTCAGTAAAAATATAGATAAATAAATATGTTTAGAGTTACTTTTGTTTAAAAGAGAGAGAAAGGTAGCTAATGAAGCCGTCTTCTCTTTTTTTCCTCATCCCCTTCTTATTATTGTCGCAGCTTATAATGCGGCGATAAAGCGAGGAGCGGAGAGTCAACATGGTTGCCCTGAATAAAATGTAAGGAGCGCTTAATTAAGTCCAATATTAAAACAGGGACCTCGTTGGAATTGCCTCGGGCCACCCCCCTCCCCTTTTGGCTGTATAATACGTCATTTATCATTTGCTCTCTTTTATGCGGGACTGCTTCTTCCCTCTTCGCTTTAATTCTTCTCTTGCCAGGAAGGGGGGAAAAAAAGTGAATTAGCTATTGTGCAGCCTTACCGGGGATTTTCAACTGAACAAATTAAATTTGAAAAGACCTTCCTCACCACCGCTCTTTATTCATCCCCAAAATAAAATAATTTTGTTCTAAGCCATTGGCTCTCAACTCGACAACAACGGATGAATTAGATGAGAACTTTTTTTTTTTTTTTTTTTTTGTGACTCCATCTTGGGATCACGATAAAAATGTTTTTTTATATTTCATCTAGCAATAAGAAGTTAAGAATAAGTAACCAGGATCTTCTACATAAAGAGAGAAGAGAGAAGGTTGACACGGCTAGTATAGGCTGTACGGTTAGCTCAATGGTAAGAGGGCTGAGACTGATGTCGCAGATCCGGATCCGATTTCCGGCCGTGGTCAATATTTTCCTTTCTACTAAAATAATTTAAAAATAGTAAGAAGTTAATATAAAAAAAATATCGGTATCGATAATTTATACCCAATAATATCGAGCATCGAGGGGCCGGGATGGCCGAGTGGACAAAGGCGCCTGCAATAGGTAATCAAAGTTAAGCAACGTCGAGGGTGTTTAGTACTTGGATGGGTGACCGCTCCATTCGAGTGACCACCCGCCAATGAACGCCTCGCAGTCCAAGCCTACCTCCACACCCGGGTATGTGAGGACCGTCGGCCTACTGAATGAAATCAATTAATGAAAAATTTTACTTTATGGAGGCGACTCACACCGACCGGGCGTAGGAGTGATGTACCTTCCCCGTGTATCCCATCGAGAATCGTGGTGTGGTTTTCCAGGATATCTGTAACTGCCCGGAGATTTGGTACAAGGACGGTATGCTTCGGGGAAAGAAATATAGGTCCTCGGGGCCTGCTGACTCCGAGCTACCATAATCCTTGTACCTATATCAGTTTTTCACTATCCTTGAACCCGAGTGAGCTGACGCCATCGGAAGGACACTGCCAAATTAGCCCCGATGGGATTGGTTATGCAGCTATGGACAGTCTGCCGCTGCACCATGGCGACCATGGCTTGCAGCAAAGTGAGGTTTGGGCTACCCCCTACGGGCTATCTGTGCTCCCGCAAGCAACAAGAATGTCTGTAAGAAGACCTCGTTGCGCGGCCAAAGGTCTCATTAGGCCTAATGGGCTAACCGAAAAAAAAAATATCGAGCATCAAAGTATCGTATCGAAAGAAGTATCAGTACTTAAGTGGTATGGTAACGTCCCTAGCTGGTGCCACTTCAGCGTTTTATACATTGAAACCGTGATAATTATAGCATTTGTGATATCTTTTAGCATCTATAGATACAAAAATCTTTCAGGTTTGGAGATGCTACTGATTCTATTTCATTGACGTATGAATTTAATTAATGTTCCAATTACTTTTTCATTTTTTAGATTTTGGTACTCACAGCCGTTGATTTTTTTTTCATACTTCCTCTTTTAGTCCCGGAGGTCCTTTATAAAAAAATTGAGAAAGACACAAAAAAAAGGTTTTAGATCTTTGACTATAAATATGTTTGGATTGGCGATGTTTGTGAAAGGTGTACAGATGTTTTAGCTTCCATTGCCACAGATACAGTTGTTTATTTATATATATATTTTTTCTACATAAGGCTAAAAAATTGGGAAACATATTATTATGTAATATCTGTCTGCTCCAGTTCTTATCTTTGGCCTCTCTCCTTTTGCTTGGGCCGTTTGTCCAGGGTCGTCGTCTCGTTCTTCTTTTTCTTTCTTTCAGGAAATATAATATATGCAACATATTTCCTTACCTGTTATATATTAAAAAACATTCATGCGGGTTATAGTATAATTATAGCAGAATCAAGGTTTCTACCTACTTAGCATGAATATCTAGTTATCGCATATAAAGGGTGCATCGGATAAATAGAGACAAGGAAATACCAGTGATTCCACATCAAATTTCCTCCAAAAAAAGTTCCTAAAAAACCAAGGTCAATTTCCCACTTTTATTTTTTATTAATAATTAATCACATTTTTTTGTGATTTTTCAACTTATAGTTTGTTTGTTTTTTTATTGAATATTTCTTTTAGAGTGAAAAGGAAAAGAGGTAGAAATATTCAGTTTTTACCGTTCAAAAGAGTGATAAATTTTCATTAAGACCGGATATCTGGTCTGTAAAACATATTTGTGGGATTATGGCTTGTTAATTCATTTAATCAACATATGTTTTGGACTTCTGTAAAAAACTGGAGGCATTAATAAGTTTTAAAATATTAATGTCAAATATTCAACTCGAAATTATTTTTAAATTACCCGTCTTAACAAATGGGTCCTCCTATAAGAGTGTTTTGAATTTATTAAAATAAAGAATTGTAGGATACAGATATTTGTTGGTGAAATTAAAAAAAAAAAATTGTAAATACATTGAAATTTATTTAATACCTACATCATCCTCATGCAACGAATACCAAATAATTACTCCTACGATTTCTAGATTTGCATAGATTTATATACACACATATTTCAGAGTTTTAATTAAATAAGTTTTGATAGATTTGTTTTCCTTTTTTAATGAACATAAAAAATTTCTATATAAATTCGTCGGAACGACGTTTCCAACTTTGGGATTTTACCACTCTCCACGTTGTTTTAACGTATCTGAGGACGATTATTTTTACTTACTTACAACTTATTCCGTTTGTGGTTATGTCTGGTAAAATCTTTTATATTATATTCCATCGGAATGGAAAATATAAATATTATGTTCTTATAAATATAATTGTTGCAATTAAATTTACCAGTGGAGGTAGAAATTGTGAAATACATGTTCAGTATCCTTTGCCAGCTAGTTCTTGGGCCGGATGAACCGGCAACGAACAGAGGGCACGCAAGGTCGACTTCCTGAAAAGAGGTTTTTTAACATAAATATTTGGGAAATGACTGTATAAAACAAAACAAAAATTATAAATATTTTATAAATTTATAGCTTCTAATAATTTTAAACTTTCCTTTTGGAGATGCCCTAAATATTTTAATCTCTTTTTCCTCCTTCCTTTCATCCTTGGTCTGTGTTTTATAATGCTTCAAATTATAACTTGTTTTATTTTTATGTATTTTGTTTACTCATTCGTTTTATTATGTTTTTATTGGACTATTGTGCTCTAGGGATGCGACATCGATGTCGATGTTTCTGAAACATCGATGTTTAGTCCAAAACATCGATGTTTTTAACATCGATGTTACGTAGCCGATGTTTTCCGACCATCGATGTTTGTGGGCCGATGTTAACATCGATGTTTTTAAAAGTTTTTTTTTTTTTTTTTTTTTTTTTTTTTTTTTTTTTTTTTTTTTTTTTTTTTTTAGCATTAACAAAGATCTTTTTGATATCGATGTTATATACAAACAGTAATATGCTCTTAACATCGATGTTATAACTATCAAGTTGTTTTTAACAACGATATTTTTGTCCAAAACATCGATGTTTTAAAAAAAGTTGTTTTTAACATCGAAGTTATGACAAAAACAAATAGGTTTTTACATCGATGTTTTGGACAAAAAATATCAATTTATATGCTCTTAACACCGATGTTTAAGACATCAAATATTTGTTAACATCGATGTTTTAACAATAACCAAATTCTTTTTAACATCGATGTTTTTGACAAATACAAATATGCTCTTAACATCGATGTTTTAACTATAACAAAGTTGTTTTTAACATCGATGGTTTTGTCCAAAACATCGATGTTAAATCATATTTGTTTTTGCAGAAAACATCGATGTTTAAAACAAAATCGATGTTTTAAAAAAATAGCTTTTAACATCGATGTTTTAAACACACACAAAAAAAACAATATATATGCTGTTAACATCGATGTTAAAGTATATTTGATGTAGGCCAAAACATCGATGTTAAGAGCATATATATTGATGTTTTTTTTTTCCTTAACATCGATATTAAAATATATTTGATGTTTGTCTAAAACATCGATGTTAAGAGCTTATAAATTGATATTTTTTGTCCAAAACATCGATGTAAAAACATATTTGTTTTTGTCAAACTTTGGTGTTAAAAATAACTTTTTAACATCGATGTTTTTGCTATAATTAAGATGTTTATGTTCTAACAGTTGAATATTTAATAAATGATTATGTAAAACCAACTATGTAGGAAACATCGATGTTTTGATATATTAAAAATGAAAAATAAACATGCATTACACTTAAACATCGATTTAAATACGTTTGGGCACTAATATGTTAATGTTTAAAGAACGTATAAATTAAAAACATCGATGTCGAAAAACATCGATGTTCTTGAACATCGATGTTTTGTGGTCGATGTTTAATCGACATCGATGTTTTGATTTTAAAAACATCGATGTTCAAAACATCGATGTTTTGCCTTCGATGTTGCATCTCTATCCACTACAAGGACACCTTCATTTTTTTAAAGATTTTTCCTAACTCAATCCTATTTAAAAAGTACTACTTGCTATCCACAGTTTTGTTCTTAATCTGTTCCATATATCCTGTTATTTTATTCTATAAGATATCGTTGTTTGATCCTGCCAAAATTAAAAAAAATAAAATTTTACAGAAGAAGCATAAGTTCTGATCATTATTGATATCTCTTAACTCTGTCGAAGTCAGTCTGCAGCAGTCTGTCTGTAACTGCTCTCCATAAGTAAATATTGCATCTTGAATTTTTCTCAAAGAAATATCATGTCATTTGAAATAAGTAACGAAAGCTTTCGTATTCTGTCACCCCTTTTCCAAACGAGCGACATTTTCTGAAAATGTTAAGTTTAACAACGGTAAATTTAGGAGAGTTTCAAAGTTATTTTTTAAATAAAAGCTACATATTTTTTGCGTGTAATCAGTAACGTGTGTGATTGTAAATTCACTAAGAGGCCATTTTTAAATGTTAAAGTTGTCTTTTTCTGATTTAGTTGTCGTGAACGTATTATGTACTTAGGTGCGATTTTTGCCAATTTTTTTGTACCACTCTGAGAAGTGGAATAACTATCACAGACTAATTATTTTTTTTTTTAAGTATCGTATTAGTTCTTTTTTTTTCTTTTATATTGTCACTTCTTGTTCAATATTTTAAAATTAATACCATCAAATTGTACGTACGAATGAGTGTCTTTGGTCTCAGAAGAAGGATATATTGGTTGCCTTCAAAATATTATGAATTTTTTTAAGGGGATGGTGGTATATTTTGGCATGGGTTTTTAAGGAAATTCTCTACCCAGGGAACAAGGGAAAACATGGAACTGATTTCTGCAACAGCAGTTATAATTAAACTACTAATTATGTATCTAATGCTACTTTTTTAAGCCACTTATCCTTATCCTTATACATATAAAAATCTCGTGTCCCGATGTTTGGCTAACAATAACTCAGAAACTACTCAACCGATTTTAATGAAATTTGGTCCAATTTTTATATTTTTTTCCAAGTTAAAAGATAGGATAGTTTTATCTTGATTATTGAACACAATATTTCTTTTATTAGGAACTATTGCAAATGCAGTATGTCGTGTTTCGATTTATTAACATGGCGTCATATGACGATTTCATAACGTTTTTGATTATAAGCGTGCTATTGTAATACAGGTTATCATTATTATAATTTTGTATTGTGTTATGTGAGTGCAGTTATTTGTTCCTATATTATTATTTTCCACAGACAAATAGTAATACAAATATTTGTATTTATTGTTAATTTTAATTAAAGATTAAATAAATCAAGAAAAGGTTACAATAAATTCTCAAAAGTGTAGGTAATTTTTCTTCCTTTTCCTTTTTTATTTGTATTTCAATTAAATTACTAGCTAAGTGCTGAAACGCTTTGCTGTGGCCCACCCTGATATCAACTTTTAGTAAAGTAAATACATTTTAATAATTTAAATTAGGCTATTATTTGGAATAATATTCTTTATATGTTGTAACAGCATCTACTGCCATAGGTGTAACCTAATAGAAACCTGACTGGGAGTCAGTGTTGCCAAAAAGTAGTGAAAAATTGTAAAGGTACTGAAGAGTGGCTGATGGGCGTGGCTTGTTTTGAGAGGTTATGTGACCGTGTTGTTATCGAACTCCCATCGCCTTTTTATCAGTCAATAAAAAGTGCCTTGATTGGCTTTAATAGATTCCAGGTTTCGACTCCCGCTCGCTGCGCTCGCTCTTTAGAGATAAATAAACCCCCAAAAGGGTCCTTTTCAGTGAAGATCAGGCCTCACTTTGAAGAGCGCCTTAGTGAACGGGGCATAAGCCGCACTTCAGTACTTGTACCTGGTAAAGGTACTGAAGAGCGGCTGATGGGCGTGGCTTGTTTTGAGAGGTTATTTGACCGTGTTGTTATCGAACTCCTATCGCCTTTTTATCAGTTTAAAAGTGCCTTGGTTGGCTTTAATAGATTCCAGGTTTCGACTCCCGCTCGCTGCGCTCGCTATTGAGAGATAAATGAACCCTCAAAAGGGTCCTTTTCAGTGGAGATCAGGCATCACTTTAAAGGGCGCCTTAGTGAACGGGGCATAAGCCGCACTTCAGTACTTGTACCGTAAAAATTAGTGAGCTGGCTACACTGTCGGTAACCAGATATGAAAACTCCCAGAGTGTGTTTTGATTAGGTGTTGTGGGATACTTTGTGATTTGCTAAAGAAAGGCATAATTAAGACTTTAACATTATATTTTTAGTTGATTTATTTATTTATTTAATAGAAGTTTCTTTATTTTCATTATTCGTTTTGTTATTATTATTTGAATACAGTGTTTTTTTATTTTACCAAACCTTTTTATTATTTTTATCCCGTGCTCTAAAATGTAAAATTTAAAAAATGTCTGAAGATTTGTAATTCCTCCTTTATCAACAATAATTTAAAGTTGAGAAAATTTGATCCCAATCGAATAGAGACTGTTCCTTCCTGTTCAGCAGAGTTGTAATTATCTTTATATGTAAAATTTAAAAAATGACAGCGAAGATTTTAATCCTTTCTTTAATTTAAAGTAGGCTATTATTGGGAATGATATTTCGGTGTTAATTTCAACAGAATACATTTTTTTACTTACCTTTAAATTATTGTTAATTAAGAAAGGATATCATATCTTTGCGGAATTTTTTAAATTTTACATATAATGATAATTACATCTCTACTGAACAGGAATAACTGTTATTTGGATAAACCGCAAGTTTCAGATTTATCCACCATAAATATAAGAGTACTACTGGAAAATGGTCCATCAGCAGATATATTTTTTAAACAATTGCTCTAGATTCTAGGAAACGGTGAAATAGAGCTGCATCAAAATCACAATTTATCAAATTACCAGAAAATTTCTGTACTGTTGTAGGGACGAAAAATGTGAAAAAAAAATAAAAAATGTTTATCCTGATATTTTGAACAATTATTTGGACTATAATTGGCTGGGTAGTCGTGCTATTTTGGCAGAAAACAATGTTGATTTCGATGAAATAAACTTCCAAAATCAATTGACAATGTTCTAGATGTAAACGAAGCCATAAATTTCCCATCTGAATTTTTGAATTCCCTGGATATACCAGGAATGCCACCAAACAATCTCCAGTTGAAGATTGGCTCACCGACCATTCTTCTTCGTAACTTAAATCCAACTCAATTCTGCAACGGTACACGTTTGGTCATTAAAATGATCACAGGAAATGTTATTGAAGTAAAAATGTTGCCTGGAAGGTTTATAGGAGATATCGTCCTGTTGCCACCTATGGAACCGTCAGAATTTTCAATAAAATTTAAAAGGCTTCAATATCCTGTTTGCTTGGTTTTCGCCGTGACCATAAACAAATCCCAAGGGCAAACAATGTCTACTTGGACTTTGAAAATCTGTGTTTTTCCCATGGGCAATGGCATACCTCACGTGGGCAATGGGCATCGCCTGCTAACGTACGTGGAAACCATCAAATCTTTGTTATTTATTCATGGTCGTTGGTTGAATAATTAAGTTATAATTTAAGCGGAATCAAGAGAAAAAAAATGGGCTATGGATTCATGGAGTGTGTTGGCAGCCATAAATAGTCCATGCCCGCGAAATTCATTAATCATAGAAATGCTTAACGAATGGTGGGATATAAAAAATAAAGGCATAACCATTGTCTTCCTCTGGGTTCCTGCTTACTGTGTCATTTCAGGCAATGAAAGAGCTGACCATTTAGCCCACTAAGCAAGACTCGAAGACGGAACAGAAGTTAATAAAATAAATAAAGTTACATTGGAAGACTGGATTCTCCAACCAAAGAGATTGCAATTAGCAGAATGGGAGAAGAGTGGGGCCAGAGAAAATCGCCAATTAACCCGGGTTAAGAACTGACTGTAGGAAATGGATCACAAGTTGCAGAATATCAAGAAGAGAGGAAGTGATGCTGTCCCGCCTGAGGATTGGGCATTGCCATTTTACACACAGTTATCTACTTAGGAGGCTAGAAGCCCCGACTTGTGAAAAATGTGATAATGTCCCTCTTTCAGTCCAACTCTTACTACTGATAGACTGCCCACGATTCGAAAAGTACCGGAAAAAAGTTGGTCTTTCTGAATCATTAAAGGAAATTATGAAAGACAACGGAGAAAGAATCAGCACTCTTTTCAAGTTCATTAAATGCACAGAACTCTAAAAATGGATTTAAAACACAATTATACGCCAATGACCCTTTAGGGTCGAGGCGATAACACAAATAAAAAAAATTAAAAAACAGTATATTATTATTGTAAATAAATATTTGTAAATTAACATTATCTACCAAACGAACTATTTATACAAACTACATTAAAAAATGAGATGTAAAAAATAAAAACTTTAACTTTCCTATATTCCTTACCAAATACTTTTAAATGGTGTAATGCTCTATTCTCAATCACGTTGGATTTTGATTAGCTGAAAGGTTTTCATCTTTATCAATGAATATTGGTTTAAAAATATTAAACCTTTAAACTGTATTTGTTTAAAAATATTAGGATATAACTACTGAGCCACAGCAACGCGTGGCCCGGTCTGCTAGTATAGATATAGAGTTATGGGTGGGTGTGGAGGTAGTTTGCACTTGGTGGAGGATGGTTACCCCTAGGTAGGTTCATTTCATGTCTTTGAATTACTAATTTTAATTTAATAGCAATAAAAATAAGCAAATTAACTGCTTGATAATTATCTATATATTAAAACAAATCGTTTTTTAGTGGCCGTGAAATATTTTATATTGCATGCAGCAATATAGGTATGCAGGTAGCAACCTGGTAGACAAGCAAGGTACTAGCTGATCTTTTTTATGTTAGTTCGGTACCACTTCCTCGCTATATGAGGCATAAGGGGTGTTGGTTTAGAGGTTGAACCATCCTATTCTAAGCATGGTGGGAAGGTCGAGTTTTATCACGAGTAACATGCTCGGCTATCCCGGCTCGGTACTAACTGTGCTATGGTATGCTTTGCGTTAGGCCAGGGGTTCCAAAAGCCTATCCCCCTCCCCTCCCCCTGATACGACATGAAAGACTTCTATACCTCTCCCCCCCCCCCCCTTAACAGCTATTGTGTGGACAAATATAATACAAACCAAATATCACAAAGGAAACATTTTACGATTTTCAAAGCTACAACGTAAATTTAGTTCGAGTAAATTGTAAACTAACATTTTAACTATGTAAGTGATAATTTTTTTATTGTTACTGGCTTGGCCCCCCTCCCTCCCCATGACATGTTATCACAACTCCAGCTTGGAAACCTCTGCGTTATTTGGTTATAGGACATGGGGTATCCCTAGTTAACTACAATAGGTAGTACGTAAATAAAAAATAATGAATGAATAAATAAGAACAAAAGATTCTTATTGGCTTAAAATTTTCACTAACCCTCTTTTTATCAATACGACGAATGAGCATTCCTTTAACAGAAGCTCCAGTGTCCCGAAAGGTGGTTATCCTTCCAGGTTTCCAGGATTCCAGCCGACGAGAAGACCGGGGATACTGAGTGACCAGGAGTGGGGAAGGCTGCTCACAGTAAAACTATCAGCGCCTCCTCCAGTCAGTATCAATATGTGATTAAGTGAGGTGAGCAAGTTCGCTTCTTTGAGTCCGTTTCTCGTCATCGCAACGTATCTATTCAATCTAACAATTAAGGTAATGTCAAAACATTCTCAACGTTTGTAGGTAATACTTTAATAATAAAATAAATATGTAAAGAAATTTTATTTTAACCGAGTTAAAATTAAAATCGGTTCAAGATTACAACTTCATTCATATTTAGCTGAAAAGATTATCAAAGTTTTGATTCTATAGATTTCATTTTTATTTTTTGTTAGTAAATAGGCCATAAAATATGATCCATATATACAAATATTTTTATCCTTCGGACTAAATATTTTTTTAGTTTAATTTTCAATTTAGATAAACTTAGTCAAGAAGTTACAAATATTGAGTTGAATTAAATTGATGCCATTGAATCAGTTTAATTTTAATTTTTTTGTAAGTACAACTTCAATGGTCATGAAAAATACGAAAGCATATAAATCGGTAAGCTGACTTTAAATATGTAAACATAAAAAAATAGTGAGGATTTACAAAAAAAAAAAAAGGTTATTAAATGCTCGATCCTTATCTTCTATTATTTAATCGTTAGTACTTTAATTTGATTTATTTATTCTTAAATTATAATTACATTTTTTGAAAAGTGAAGTACTTGTCTTTATCAAATACTACTTTAATACCGTTTATTTCTCCACGATTTTGCCGTTTTTTTTTTTTTTTTTTGTTTTTTTCGTTTATAGTTAAACAATATTTTAATAAAATTTTGAAATGGTTTGTTTTTTGCTGGTGATTTTAGAATCGATTACCTAAAGTTATCAAGATGAATCAGAAAATAATACCGCTTAGTAATCAGGTATCTGGGACAGTTCCTGTGCCTAAGAAAAGCGAACTCCTGAGCGATTCAGCAATTTTAACGCATCAATTTCATATACAATAATATTTTAAAATTAATTTCGTTTCGTTGAAACTAGTTTTTTTCTTCTAATTATAAATACAAAAATGTAAAATTATGTTATTAAGTATTATTTAATCTAAAATGATTTTAATAGAAAAAAAATATAAAATATCAGTTACCTAATGGCTATTTGGTGGGTGTATTTTGCGAAAACTGAAATTAAAGTTGGGTTTTGTGAAATTGGGTCCTGTTTACTTCTATCGCTTCTGAAGTACAATATATTTCACTTTGCCTTTTTTATTATTCAAATATAAAGAATCATGATTAAATATAATTAAGCATGATCATGAGTAATTAAAAAATAACTATAGATAATTTAAAAAAAAATAAAATTAAAAATTTAGTAAATTGATTTGGTCCTTAGTTCACTACGATTTTACACCGACCATTTCAAGAACCGACTAAACTGAAAACAACTAAAAAGCAAACCAAACCAGCCCAAGCATTGCACATCTCACCTTCGACTATTCCGTGCAAATAACCAGGTGAAGAATACGAGAATTGAGATATCGTACCATTTTATAAATATTTCTTCCAATTTATGCTTTAAATATTTTAATAATAAAATTATTATATTAAATTATATACATTATTAATATATATGTTGCACACTATGAATAAAAAAGATGAATCGAAAAACTAATTTGATTTTTTATTTTTAAGTCCAATAAAATATATATCCTCCTCCTTAGGACTGATCTAATCCGAGACCTTGGCTTTAAGTTATACACTTTTAAGTTCATTGCCAAATGCTTTACTAATAAGTATGGGAATGAAAAGGTTCTCGACCACTAATGCGGTTTTGCATACGCAATTCCTGGCAACTATAATTTTCTTTTTATAGATCCAACACCTCTTGTTTGTTTTCGTTTATGATCTATACTTTATTTATTTATTTTTTTTTTTATCGCGGCTAAATGCACCGCGACCACCATGGGTCTATTGTGCGCCTAGGTTTAGCCTGAATTCTAAATTGTTATTTTTAAACTGTCAGTGAATTGTAGTATGCTTCTTGGATTGACTACCTCATTCGGATCTGGATCGGGTATGGTTTCCCTACCAAATAGCCTGAATCTTAGTCGAGCGAATTCCATCGCACCAACAGATTATGTGATTAGGTGCTTCATTTTATTTGCCGTAGAATCTACCTGTAGGTGACTGCTAGCTTGAGTTAGTACATATGTTTGTTAAGTTTACAGTGTCCTGTATAGATCGCTGTTATTTTTTTTTTTTTTATTGCTTTCCTGTCATGATTTAGTAGCATCTTGCTTCTTTTAGCAGAATAGCCTTATTGAAAAAGTTTGGAGTGATAATGGTTTTTATACTTTATATAACCTAAGGCTATTTTAGATATACATGCGTACAACCAATATTAACCAATTTAGAAATATTGTCAATTAAAGGGTTATTTTTTACTACTGTTAAAGCCCCAATTGAATTTTTATTTTAATTTTTTTAAACTATTTTTTTTAATATTATCGCAGGCCCTTTTACTTGTTATAAAAAGTCTTTTTTTCTTCTTTCTTTATAGATTAATAAATCTTTTAATTATGTATATTATAAATGGGATATATTAACTTAAATATGGTTATATAAATGCCAGCTGTTGGGGCTAGTCGTATTAAGATAAAAACCAGGGCCAGTAGTACTTTGCCACCAGCAACTTACGGCACAACACTCATCACAGCAAACGTGTCCTCACCCACCTCATATTAATATATTTTTAAACATTTTTCCTTATACAGGCACCGACCTTAGCCTCCACATTCCTTACAGTCCACTTACTCGTCTGTCCGCTTGGAGGGGGGGGGGAGACTTAAAATCTCACCGGGGAAGGTATGCGTTTTAATTGCGAAACGACCCTCGCCTCAACAACTACAGATAAACGAAATTAAGTGAAAGTAATTTATAGGAAGACTTTTTCCTAAGCCCTTTCAGAAATTTAAGCCCCATCAGATAGTTCTATGATACCTCATATTAAATAATACTTCATTAGGATTAAACACGACAACTTTAACCAAAATGATTTGAAATCTTTTTGGGAAATCGCAAAGAGAAAAAGTGACGTTGAGGTAAAGTGCCCCATAAGTTTATTCAATTTCGACGAAATCTTTGCTGTCACATGAAGGGCACATGCCTACCTCATATACCTAATTTCAGTTTCGTACGACAAATCGGTTCTGAGCTAGTCGGATCACACACAGAAATCATTCAAGATCACAATACTTTCCCTTACTATATATTTAATGTATAGGTACGTGAAAGTAAAAATGTATCATAATACTCGCTTGGATAAGGGTTTAACGTTCGTCCTTCAACTTGCCAGGGCATTGTACCTGCTCATCAAATGTGGATCGCAAAACCTGTTTTTCCACTTTAAAGATTGTTTAGCGATTAATATTTTTTTTTTGTTGAGAAATGTTTAATGTTCTAAAATTAAACTTTCGAGGATGCTGATGTAAAATTCATTCAAGGAAGGTGAAGGTTTTGTTCTTTTTTTTTTTTTTTATCCCCCAGTCGAATTTTATTTCTCCCACCATTAAATATACTTTCAATCCAAGCTTTCATTTATGTTGGAAGGAAGTTGATATCCTTAGCATTCCGGATCTTGATTTCTACGTGAGTTAAATTTATCTTTTATTTATTTATTACTAGCTGTATATCCCGGTTTCACCCGGGGAATTTCATTTTTCTAATAAACGTGAACAAATTTAAAGCGAATCATAACGATTTTTATAACAATAAAGAATATACCCAGAAACTGGCTGAAGTTATGAAATTTTAATATGGACAGGTGTTCGCACCTAGTAAGAAAGATCCACTGAGCGAAATTTGGGGAATTTAGGACAAATAGTATGGATTTTTATTAAGAAAAATCAAACTAACAGAAATTCATCTTTAAGCTGTATAACCCGGTTTGATCGGGGAATTTCATTTTTCTAATGAAACGTTTGATTTCGTAAAAAACCATTGTAAAGTGAGTTCATTACGATTTCTATTACAATAAAGACTATCAGCTGAAGATCGGCTGAAGTTATGCAATTTTAATATGGACAGGTGTTCGCACCTGGTATCAAAGAACCACTCCAAATTTGGAGAATTTAGGATAAACGGTATGGATTTCTATAAAAAACAAACAAACAAACAGAAATATTGGCCTGCAGTTTCAGCTTCTCGCAAATCGGCTTGCCTAAGCCTTTGTGGCGCAAAGCGGGCCTCGTATTCCTGGGCAGACTCAGTTTCCCGCGATTCTGCCTGTCTAAGCCTCTGTTTTTCAATCCTATTTTGATGTTCGTCGAGAGTTTCAGCTGCTCGTATTTGATGTTGTTTTTAAGCTTTTGAGCTCACTACTCCTATTGAAGCTCGCTTCTTAGGAGGCATTTATAAAAAATAAATTCACCATACATGTAAATAAACGTATTGTAATGTTAAAAAAAAACAAAAAACATATGGTTTAAAAATCCCAGAACTCGGCGCCTACGGGACGACGGGACGGTCTTACCGGGCCTTGTTGGCCTCTTCAAAATGTATAAAATGATTTTTTAGGCCGTTTTTTCGACTCAAACAGCCGATTTCGTAAAAAAATCCACTGTAAAGCGAGATCATGACGAATTTTTTAACAATAAAGAATATACCAAGAGATTGGCTGAAGTTATGCAATTTTAGTTGAAGTTCGCACCTGGTATCAAAGAACCACTGAGCGAAATTTGGAGAATTTAGGACAAACGGTATGGATTTCTATAAAGAACAAATAAACAAACAAACAAACAGAATTTCAACTTTATTTATATAGATTAACAATTTGATATTATTATTGATACTACGATGATTAATACGATCGTATTAAGATGTGATACTTTTGAAACACAGGTTTCAAAAGTATCACATCAAGTTTGTTTTAACGTCACTTTATGCCACAAAGGCTAATCGGACGATGCTACAATGGGAGTTCTAAATTTGCCTATCCAGGTATAATTAGGATAGGGATCTTTAACGAGTACCTGACATCGCACAAGCTCGGGACCTCCATTTTACGTCCTATCCGAGGGACGGCATAGACAAGGATTTTTTATTCCCATTAAAAAATACTAGGACCACCGCGGGACGCTTACTCGCGACCTTTAGTATTATAGGTTTCTATGCTAACCACTATTTAGAAATCATTATATATACTAATTTAATAAGTTTTAATGCTAATTTGAAGTCCATAAATGATGTCCCAATGTATTTTAAAAATATTTTTCAATTACAATAAAAATTTCCAGTTTAGTAGCACTAGTAAAACAGTAATTTTTAATTTCTATGAACAAAAACATTTTTTTTTTCTCAAACACTATTTTGAAAAAAGAAAAAAAACATTTTGTTTTAAAATGATTGAAAAAAACAACTTTAATTTCATTCCATGCAAAGTTTGCGATTATTTTTGTGCTATTTTTCCTTAGGCGAAACCATGGAATTGGATAATGAACTTCTATCGGTCATTTTTGTAACTAAAAAAAAAAAAAATGTATTTTGAGGTATAATGAGATTTATTTGATATTTACAGTACCCAAAGATAACTTTCTCATTTTCACGAAATTCGGAATTTCAAGGAAATTGAGGAAAATAATTAAATCATAGGAAAAACTTGAATAATATATTAAATATTATATCTTAATACATAACTATTGGAACTATCAGAGCTCACAGCATTTACAATTTTGCCACCGTTTGATTCTGCTAAAAAAAAGAAAAAAAAGAATTTTGATTACATGGCATACATTCTTTTAATGATATTTCCTTAACACTGAAAATTCTTATCAACAGATTTTAATATTACCATCATAACATTTATATTCTGGAAATGTTTAACAATAAACAATCATTATTTTTGCTTTCGGTCGGAAATTCGCAAGGACAGCATTCGAAGAAACTGTTTAAACCGTGATTGGAACTAAATCACGAAGCTAAGTTTCTGTACACAGTTGATAAAAAATACTATCAGCATAAAATAACACTATTGTCATGTCGTCTCATTTGATCTCTGCTCTACTTACGTAGGTATATTTGATATAAAAAATTATTCTTTCTACAACATTGTAAATGTCAAAGAATGGTTGATTCTTTTATTATTTCCTTAATTTATTTATAATGTATGTAATCGGAGAAAGCTCACTAAAAATTTCAGTATTAAATGGTCACTTAGTAATTTCTTAAATACAAAAAAAAAGTATAAGAAATTATTTTTATACAATTTATTAATTTATTTGAAAATTATTTATTAATCTCTCCATAATCCCTCAGGTGCTGTGTTGCCATGCTATTAATTATACCTGGTTTCGAAATGAAAATCAAATTTGTAAGGTCCTTTATTTGTCTCAGCAAACGTTCTCTTGAACAAAACGTGAATGCCTCCAGTCACATTCGTTCTTGATGAATGCCTAAAGCTGAAAGCATGCCATTTAGACATTGTCATTGATGAATTATAATTTGAGCGTTCTAGTTTTAGCCAGTATTCAAATTCGATTAATGACTGGCCAAGGTAATAATTGTGTAATAGGGCTCTGTCAAATCGAAGTAAGTTGCAATAGAAATTTTTTCCTTTGTAAAATTGATCTCTATTTATTTATTTTTATTTTTACAAGTATTGTAAATTTTAGGTTTATGTGCTGTTGACAACTTATATGAACAACATTCATGAATAAAGATTTCGTGTTTTCACAACTCCTCTGTCTTTTTTAATCGTGATTTCTTTTGGTGATATAACTTTGAATACACAAGATTTTACCAACTCGAAAATAACTAAATTATTGAATTTCGTGAATTATATTAAAGAAAAAAATTATTTATCCATAGTAAGTTTTTTAATTTATGACTGTTTTACTTATTTTTCCTCTATGCTGCATGTCAGTTAAAATGAGACATTCATGATTATGGTTTTCTAAAAAAATATTAATAAAAAATTCTTATTTTGTTCTCAATTTGGTAGGAAGATTATTTATACCTTATGAGAATTTGGTAGGAAGATTATTTATATCTTATGAGAGTCAAATAGAAATGGACAAGTATGAGCTGACATATAGAAAATGTATAACTGTGTATTTTAGCATATGACGTTGATATGGTATTGTAATATTTATTAAAAGACCATCAATCAGACGATTGAGAAATTATTTATGTTTTGAGAATGGGGAAAATAAATAGTTAGAAAAAAGGAAGATAAGTTGCTAATTAATCAGTACTAATAGAAAATTCATTAATAAAATAAGATTAAAAAAAAAACACTGCATTCTTTTGAGCATATATTATTATAGCTTAAGTGTGTTAAGGTGTAATAAAATATGGAATCTGTCCCTAGCGAGGGAGCTTACCCATTTTTATGACTCATAAGTTAAAAGGTTAAAGATAAATAATTAGTTATTAATAATTCAATTAATAGTATTGCTATATTTTTTAAGCTTGCAGGTATATCTCTCCAGCAATTTATCCAAAGATGTTTGGAACATTCTTTAATGAAATTATTAACAACAAAAATTCTTCCATCATCATAATGGATGTTTTTTGGTACTTACATAATGGTGTTTTGCGAAATTCTTAATCAATATAAAATTTTATAAAACGGTTATTAAGATAGCATTTATAATCTACGTGGGTAAGGTACATTTATTAAATGAAAACAGTGGGGGAAATTAATTCTTACCCTTTAAAATATTTCTTCAATAGGTGATATGAAGTCCATTAGTGATCATCTTTTGCCATTTCCTGGTACAAAAAAAATGTCGGTTGTATGATTAGAGCAGATAATTTTTTCTTTAAATTCGTGCAGTTAAAAAACAAACACAAAATTAAAAAAGTCACAAATTCCCATTTGTTAGCTATTAAGTTGACAATAAAGACTTAATAGCTAACAATTAAGTCATTGATTCTAAAGATTTATCGCAGGTTTTTGTTCGAAGGCATTTAATGTCACCCATAAATAAATGTTTATGTCATTCTGAGTTTCAGAATCACGTCGAACGGACATGGAATACATTATTCCAACTAATATTAGTGTGACGGGCACACTAATGTTTCTCTTCATATTTCGATTCTCAGTTCGATGCTCAGTTCAACGAGGGGATTGCTTTCACACTTCTTTGCATTGAGACGCGTTCAAGATGAACGGACTGTGAGGGTTGGCAAGAAGATCCTGTCCAAGCCTTTTCGTGGGCCGCGGTACCAGTTTGTAGGCCCCAACTTTCGACGGCTATCTGGAACATGTGTGACCCAATACTTTACGTAAACTCTAAGTGGGACTGTATTTCTCTCAACTCACAAGATTCATATATTTTAATTAATACGCCTCCAACAGCGTGCATGTGGTTTTGTTTATTATTTCTTAGAAGAACCTGTTTTCAGGTCAACTGATGGGTACAATTCATCATAGATATTACGTAATGAGCAGCATCCTATTCGGCTTGATTCATAAAATACCTTTATGTTGAGTTCCTCTTCATCAGACAAGGCTATATAAAAAATCGGAAATATACCTCATCATGTCCCAGCTATGGACGTCGTAAATTCTATGTACGAAGTAATAAAATCTGGCTTGATTTAAAGCCATTAAATTGAATCAAACGTTTATAAGATGTAACAAAAATTATTATTTATTTATGTTTACATCATTCTATTCTACTAAGGCTAATCAATCGAACGACGCTATATAATGGTATGTATCGTGGATGCTACCAGGCAAGTAAATTATGTTAATAACCCGGTGGTCAGTTTTACCTGAATGCGTGTGACTAGCTCAAAAACTATAAACCGTGCGAACCTAAAATTGGGTATTTAGTGTATGTATATGCCCGCGATGTGACAGCAAAAATTTCATCAAAATTGCTCAAAGGGAGGGAGTATTTTATTTAATATTTTTTTAAGTTTTTTTCGATTTTCTCAAAAACGGCTCTAACGATTTTGATTAAACTGAGTTTTTGATCTATTTATATGCCCGAGATATGACTGTAAAAATTTCATCAAAATTGATCAACCGGCGGGGGGACTTTACTTAATAAATTGTATCATTTTCACTTGTTTTTTTTTAATTACTCAAAAACGGTTTTAACGATTTTGATCAAACTGGGTATTTGATGTATGTATATGCCAAAGATGTGATAGCCAAAATTTCATCAAAATTGGTCAAACGGAGCGGGCACTTTATTTCATAAGTTTTTTCCAATTTTTACCTTTTTTTCGATAATCTCAAAAACGGCTTTAACGATTTTTATCAAATTCGTCATGTTTAATGAAAATTAGGTGTTCTTTAAAATCAGGTAAGCTTTATCATTATTAAAATGTTCTGAGGGGGCTTTTTTTTGGGGCAGGGGCCGTTTTTTTGTTTGTTAGTTTCCTATAAAGTACCTTTGTTTTTGTTTATATGGAGAAATTAACTGTCTCTCGTTACGCCTAAAAATAAGAAATGGCTAAATATGAGATATGCTAAAAAAAAGGAAACATATAGAGGAGAAAAAAAGAAAAATATTCAGTCAAATCATAAAACACGTTGAGCCCACGCATGCGGAGTACGCCTTTAATGACAGACCATTGTTCATAATTAAAGCCGTTCTGTTCATTTGAGAAGTGGCAATTAACAAAACGCATTAATTTCTAATCTAAGTAAGTTGGTAAGTGAAAGTTGTGTGTTGCGCGCACGCACCAGATTTTTATATAACGATTTTGGTTACCCTCACCCGCCTTAGAAAAGCGGGCAGCCAGAAACGTAGCAATTAGGAGCTCTAAATTTTGTCTATCCAGGTAAAATTAAGATAGCTATCTTTACGAGTACCTGACATCGCAGTCATTTTACGTCCCATGCGAAGGTATTAAACATTTTAAGGGTACTTGGCGGGATTTGAACCCGCGACCTCTGGCAATTTAAACTTTTATGCTAGCCACTAAACTTGCATTACATAGCCAAACGCCTTTAGAAAAGAAAGCTGCTAATTGATTGGGACATTGGTGTGTTTACTCGCAATCTTTAATGAGAAAACACTGGGATCATTGCTTTTATGTAGTCTTAAATTTTTTAATATATTATTATCAAGACGTAATAAGAAGAATATTTAAATTCAGTAACATGACCAGAATTATTAATATTCACAGTTTTTTTCTATGGCAACCACATGGGCAGATCCATTACCTATCTTTTTTTATTTTTGATCATTTAACTTTTATACCCATTGAGGGTTAGCTATCTAAGGTTGCCACCCCTTCCTAAACTGCCATGTCAGTGGAAGGTAATTCTACTGCCAAAGAAAAGCACCACCCAATGCGAGACCCACAGCGTCGTCGTGAAAGTACGGCGTATAACCAACCATTCAGCCATACCGGACCCTTCATTTATGACAATTCATACTGATATATGACAATTATCGTATGTATTTTTTGATTAAATTTTTACAAATGGTTTCCGGCTCTCCGCGAGTGGGGGTTCCAGAAACTGCATTTAAATCTATTATATATGTTTAATTCTATCCTGTTCTTGAGTGGAGTCTAATAATGAAATTATGTATCACGTGTATAATAGGTTAGTACCTATATGTTAAATAGGCTAAGATTTCTATGAATGATATTAATAATAATTTATATGGGATACTTTTCGGAAGGTGTCGTGTTTACGAAATTATCATATATATTATTTATTTTTTTGTGGGTACGCCATAACTTCCTTAATACTTCAACAAATTTTATATATGACGCATCATTTTAAAGCTTTCCTTAACTGCTACACCGGAAAAATATACAAATCACTCATTTCACCTTTACATTTTCATTCATTTATGTAAAACAATTAAGCAAAAAATTGGAAGACAGGTCGTTAATAAACGACTAAAAATACTGTTCTAACTATCAAAAGTGACTCGCTTCCAAAACTAAAAAATTTTCAAAAATCAGGATTTTCAGTTTGATCATTTTTTTATTTAGGAAAGCCAACGTTTCGATCCCTACACATGGATCATCATCAGGGCTACAAATGTATGAGTAGGTGGTACAAAGGTAGAAGATGACAATTAAATGTTTATAATATAATAATTATATTGGCTTTCCTAAATAAAAAAATATCAAACTGAAAATCCTGGTTATACATCAACTTATAGAAAAGAAAAACAGTTGACAATTACAAACCTCTAAATTTGTCTATACAATCTTTTCAGTAAAAAATTGTAACACTAATTACAACACCTCCTTGGTGCGTTAGTTACAAAACTCTGCATAAAGAATTACGTCCATTTAATGAAATAATATTTAATACATGCTAAAAATTAGAATTTTCTTCTTAAAAGGAATTCTACATCTTAGAAAAAAAAGCTCAATTGTTATGACCTTAAGTTAAAGTAGGAAATTTCTTAGTAAACTGGAAAGAGCTCTTATAAATACGTTAAATTTAATTCAGAGCAATAAATTATGCACTAAATGTATTTAATGAGAGAATAAAAATTAATTTACTGTCAATATTTGATTCATTCAGGCATTGATCAGTAACTTGAAAAATTCAAGTTTGGGGCAAATGAGAACACTCCTTCTTGAGATTATCTGCAGAATTGTTTTATTTACTTTTCCAACAATAGGAGTGTTAGGGCATTTTTCTCCGTATTATTATCTCTTTATTATTTTATTTAAACAACGAGAAATGAGGTGGAGGAAAGAATTTTCGACGTCAATATTTTTTAAATTTTTCAAAAATCTATAGATGAAAAATGATATAAGCATTAAAAGATTTTTAATATTTAAAAATCAGTAAGGCGGATGGGAGGTCAGCACTGTGATCTCCAAGGGTTCTGCTTTGCCTTCTACAAGTGGGCAGCAAAGCATGAATCGGAGTTACCCTGGCTGGCTGTAAATAATTATGAATGTGAGGACATAATTTTAATTAATTTTTATTGTAATTAACAATTTTTTCCATCTTCAATGTTTTCATTTTTTAAATTTGTTTATGTACCCATTTATTTAGTGCGTTAATAAGTCATTAGAGATCTTATTTCTATGACCTTTATTGTGGCAGATTGTATTATTTCTTTCAATAGAAGAAAAAACATTTGTAAATGGTTATTCAGGGCAGACACCGAAGCAATGATGCTTCAAATTAAATAATAAAAACAAAAATCTCTTCAGATTTCTAAGGTTGGAAAAGTAGAAAACACTCCTGTAAAAATGGATATACATTAGTTACAAAAATAAAGAGTGTTTAGAAAAATATATTATTAATCTTTTAAGTAGAAAATCCTTAAATTTCCAACGATTGAGTAAGCCGGCTTCTTATCTGGGATAAATTAACTACATCAGTGATCTCAATTAGGAAACGAAATGAATAATTCAAGATTATTAAGACCCCTTCTGCTTAATGATCTCCCATCGGCGCCGTACCCTACCTCTTTGCATAGAAGATTAGATTTCAACAATCGATTCAACAGTTTTAGATTTTTTTTAACAATAAAAATAGTCGGGATGTAGTGTACCTACTCGCGATCATGTTAATCAGTTTAACTTAATGCTCATGATCAGTGGCTCCTCAACAGCCAAAACGTTTTTTATATCTGTCATCACAGAAAGTATGTGGTTGGGAACAATTGAGACATAAATGGGATAAGTGGCTAAAAAAAAAGGTGTTTTCTACGTATTAAATAAATATTTAAGGTCACCTGAATCGTAGTTATTATAATATGGATAGGTTTAATGATAATTTTTTGACGAAATTTCAAATTATGCAAAAAAAAAAAAAAAAAAAAAAGGCTCTATGTGAATAAATTTCAAACTTTTAAAGCCGTATCATAAAAATTAATTTTAATCCCTGGTTCCTGATTTGAATCCCTAGTCCGGACAAACTAGTTTATGAATTTTATAAACATGCTACTCCTCTCTTCTTAGATAATATCCTCTCCTTTTTTAATTATATTTTTGACATTGGCGATCTTCCACTATCCTTTAGTAAATCTATAATTTTTCCTCTTTAAAAACATGGAGACCCTAATATAGTTTCAAATTATAGAGGCATTTCTTGCATGGACACTATAGCCAAAATATTTACTTCCTTGCTTCTTCGTCGCCTGGAGGATTTTGTTTCATTAAATAATTTATTGAATGAGTTTCAGACTGGATTTAGGCGCGGTTATTCCGCAGTTGATAACATATTTGTACTGACAAGTTTAATTCACCTAGAATTATCAACGAAGGGTGGGAAGTTATTTTGCTTCTTCGTCGATTTTAGATCTGCGTTTGATTCCATTGATCAGCAGTCTCCTCTCGGTTTATTCTTATTTTGAAAAAGTTGTATTCTTTTGCTTGCTCCTCAGTTCGAGGTTTAGACCATAACTCCGAGTTCTTCCGTGTTGGCTCCGGTGTAAGAAAGGAGTGTCTACTCAGTCCAATCCTGTTTGCCCTCTTTCTGGATGATCTTGTGTCATACTTAGAGGGAGGAATAATGATAGGAAGTCTGAAAGTTAAGATTCTGCTATACGCCGATGATATCGTTCTAATAATCCTACAGCTCTTCAAAGGAATATTAATATTCTTGAGGGTTACTGTAAGCAGTGGAATTTGACGGTAAACCTGGAAAAATCTAAAATAATGATCTTTCGGAATGGTGGAAGATTGGCCTCTTCAGAAAGGCGGTTCTATAAAGGAAAACAAATTGAAACGGTAAATCGTTTCAAATATCTCGGTGTTACTTTAACACCGCGCTTAAGCTTTTTCCCTCATTCGAAAGATAAAGTAGACGTGGCTAAACTAGGTCTTAACAGACTATGGTCAAACTTTATAATGAACAAAACGTCACATTAACGGCCAAATTTCAAGTATTCAACAGTGTGTCACGTGCCGTTGTATCTTATGGTGCCCAAGTGTGGGGGTTTCAGTCTTATGAAGTCTTGGAGAAATTTCAGAGATTTTTTGTAAGAAAACTGTTTAGTTTGCCTTCTTCCACTCCCAATTACATAGTGGCTTTGGAGACCTCTTTGGAACCTCTTATGATTTACACCCTTCCCCTCCATGTGAAGTATATTATGAAAGTTCTTTCTCTTTCGGAACATAGGCTCCCAAAGATAGTGTCACAATAAACAAGAAATTATTCTGGTTTAACAATTGACTGTCTCTATTCCGCTCTTTTTCCTTGCCATTCTCTAGTGATGACATGGGTTTATGGAGTCAACAATTTTCGGCCTTATTTTCCAAAATAAAAGAGGATTACTACGATAAGAGCTTTAACCGCGCGATTGTATCAGACCACTTTCTTTTATACAAAGTTTTAATCTCGGATTATAAAAAACGCGTTACTGCATCTCTCTCCAAAGATTTGAATTTTTTGGAGGTGAAATGGCTGCTTAAATTGAGGGGAGAGCTTCTTTATTTGAATTATCGTCCTTGGTTTGAAAATGATCCCGATCAGTCAAGATGTTCTCTCTGCAATTGCAGTTCTCGTGAAGATTTGTATCACTTCTTGGGACAGTGTCCTCTATTGGCTGAGTTTCGTTTACTTTATTTTAACAAGCGCTCTCTCACAAGGGATGAGATAATTTCTTTTCTAACTGGTCTCTCTCATCCTCGTCCCTTGATCCGTTTTGCTCGTCACGTTTGGAGGGCTAGGTACTCCTGGATGTCTGATATTTAACTTTATAAGGTCTATTCTTTACTTTATTTTTACTATGGTATATTGAATCTAAGATTTTTTCTTTTATTTATTTTTTTCTTTGTATTTTTTTGATTTATTGTTCCTCAGAGTATAATTATCCCTCTTTAATTATTTTCTTTCTATCTTTGTTGTACGTTATTTAATATGTTAAAAGTAACTCATAAGTTAATTAATTTCTACGTTTTATTTTCTTTATTGTAATTGCATAGTTGTATTTTATTATAGTTTACCTGAGCTTGTGCACTTTATACTTTCAGTGAACTCTGGCAGACGGCTATCGCCATTGCCATGTATACTTTATTTTTTAATCCTTTTGTAAATTTTGTAAATAGCTAACAATAAAGTATTATTATTATTATTAAAAATTAAGGCAATTTGACCTGACCACTTATTCACTGGAATCACATATATACGGATTCAGCAAAGTTAGAGAAATCATTTGTCTCAATTTCATCCGGCTTATAAGATAATATTTTCAAATGTAGAATTTCTTAAATGGTTTCCATCCAAGGGAAATTAGCATCCCTTCCTGGTGTAAACTATTGTTGATGTAAATACGAAAGAAAAGAAAACCGTTTTAAAGTTAAAAATTAAGTCTATTGTGTTTTTACTTTCACTTACCTATATATGAAATATATAGTAAGTGGAAGTATTGCGATCGTGAAAAATTTCGACTTCCGGTTTTCAACGGAAATACACGTTTTGTGACCCCCTGAGTCGAAATAACCAAGTCCCGAAAAATGGTCTGTGTGTGTGTGTGTGTGTGTCTGTGTGTGTGTGTGTGTGTGTGTGTGTGTGTGTGTGTGTGTGTGTGTGTGTGTGAACAGACTAGCTCAAAAACTATAAACCGTGCGAATCTGAAATTGGGTACTTAGTGGAGGTATATGCCCGCGATGTGACAGCAAACATTTCATCAAAATTGCTCAAAGGGAGGGGGTACTTTATTTAATAACTTTTTACGTTTTTTTCGATTTTCTCAAAAACGGCTCTAACGATTTTCATTAAACTGAGTATTTGACCTATTTATATGCCCGAGATATGACTGTAAAAATTTCATCAAAATTGATTACCCGGAGGGGGGACTTTACTTAATAAATTTTGTATCATTTTCACGTGGTTTTTTTATTTACTCAAAAACGGCTTTAACGATTTTGATAAAACTGGGTATATAATGTATGTATAGGCCCGAGATGCGACTGTAAAAATTTCATCAAAATTGATCAACCGGAGGGGGGACTTTACTTAATAAATTTTGTATAATTTTCACGTGTTTTTTTTATTTACTCAAAAACGGCTTTAACGATTTTGATAAAACTGGGTATATGATGTATGTATATGCCCGAAATGCGACTGTAAAAATTTCATCAAAATTGATCAACCGTAGGGGGGACTTTACTTAATAAATTTCGTACCTATTTCACGTGTACATATTTTTTATTTACTCAAAAACGGCTTTAACGATTTTGAAAAAACTGGGTATTTGATGTATGTATATACCAAATATGTAAAAGCCAACATTTTATCAAAATTGGTCCAACTGAGGGGGCACTTTATTTCATGACTTTTTTCCAATTTTTACCTTTTTTTCGATTATCTCAAAAACGTCTTTAACGATTTTTATCAAATTCGTCATGTTTAATGAAAATTAGGTTTTCTTTAATATCAGGTAAGCTTTATCATTATTAAAATGTTCTGAGGGGGCTTTTTTTTTGTTTGTTTGTTTATTTCTTATAAAGTACCTTTGTTTTTGTTTACATGGAGAAATTAACTGTCTCTCGTTACGCCTAAAAATAAGAAATGGCTAAATATGAGATATGATAAAAATAAAGAAAACATAAAGAGGAGAAAAATATTCAGTCAACTCATAAAACTCGTTGAGCCCACGCATGCGGAATGCGCCTTTAATGAAAGACCATTGTTCATAATTAAAGCCGTTCTGTTCATTTGAGAAGTGGCAATTAACAGAACGCATTAATTTCTAATCTAAGTAAGTTGGTAAGTGAAAGTTGTGTGTTGCGAGCACGCACCAGATTTTTTTTTTTATATTCAAGGTTTACAAAGGACATTTTTACCAGGCTAAACAGTCGTATAAATTGAAAACAAAGAGCAAATGAGCAAAATATTTAAAAAAAAAAAGTTATAAATAATCCTCTAAGCTGATCAAGAATTAGCGTCATGTTTGACAGCATTTTTTAGGTACCGGGTTTTTTAAGTCCAAATATGTATCAGAAAGTAGCATCGACTCAATGAGAGTGAGAGAACACTTTATTCATCATAAAAAAGATGCTACCCAACTACATTGGGTTGCTAATACACAGCATAGTATATGTCTATCTCAGGCTATTTGTAAAATCTTACAACAATAATTTAAAAAAATTAAGAGGGAAAAACCTGGCGGTTGAGCGTTATCACGGTCAAATCACCTTGCACGACCGCTAACCAAGAAACAGTACTTCCTTACATAGTACTGAACCCAAGACTCTTCATGGGTAGTCAGGGTTTTTTAATTGTAGTAATATGTAGTAATAACATCATAATATTAATTAGCCATATCATAATCATAAGTAATTTCCTAATTTTAAAGAATGTTGCAATAGTTTAATTTATTAAATTATGAAAATTTAAAATGACAAAAATTCTGAACGGATTACCAAGTTCTTTATCACTCAACAGACAATAATCGATTTCCTAGAAGACCATTGGAATTATATTAGACTACATCAGGCAAAGAAATGATCCCAAGGTTTTCAACAAAGGCTTCTTTTATCCGTTACATAAGTGATGAGGGATAGATCATCTGGAGAATTGTTGGGGAATTTCTATTATCGATAAAGTGGCAGGCAACTATCACAGAAGGAAACAGAATATTGCCTGAAATCTAAGCTGATCTCAAGAACAAGTACATTATGAATCTCGACAAAATAGTAAAAATGAAAATCTATCAATAAAGGTCATATGAGAAATAGAATCACAAAACCAGCCCACTTTCTAGTCTTTTTTCCTTTTTCTTATAGTTCTTTTACAAAGTTATCATTAGTTGGAAAGATTTCTTAAAAAAGGTATCAAAATACATTGAAAATTCAGAAAAAAATTGCTAATATTTGATTAGCATTTTCAGGTTTTTACAGTAGTAACATACGAAATATTATATTAATACAGAAATAAACATTTACTAGATGAATTATTGGTATGATCAAGTGATGATCAAGTGACCAGATTCAGAATATAAGTTCTAAGTCGGATAGGATAAAATGCCCTACTTTCACCGCAAAATATATTCGCACATCTCTAAATATTAAGATCATCTCACGAACAAAAACTTTAGGCAGGTTACATCAGGAGATTACTAAACAGCCCAAACACTAATCAAAACACCGCAACCGAAAATGCCCACTTTCGATCACACACTGCCTTACATAACGAAGCCCAAATTATAATAGATCGACAAATAGTTTCAAAATAAGACAGATTTCTCCTTTTATTTCTTTTTCCCTCTCATGTAAATAAGAGCTTTAGTTTAAATAAATTAAATTTAGTATAATTTTATTAGCTTTAATCTTTGCTTCTAATTTATGAAACCTAGGGTTATTTCCAGTTTAATTTAAGTTGGTATTAAGCTAATATATTTAATGGACTTTGTTATTAAATTTTAAAGATTTTAAATTGTTAATCTATCCTTATACTACACTGCTATGGAAAAAAGCAGTTACGAAGAAATTGGGAAATAATGGTATCGTTGGATTCATCGTGAACTTTTCCATACGATGCTCGATAGAAAAGCACTAAAAATTCTAAAATAAAGAAAATAAGAAAAACGTAAACTAAAATAATCGGTATAATTTTTTTCGAATAGAATAGAATTCATGAACACCATTATCTCACAATTTTTGAGTTACTACTTTTACCCTATAAATGCCTGAAATAAAATAAAATAAACTACTGAAGATATTTAAATTAGGATTCAAAATAAATAATTTTTAGCATTATGTGGAAATGGTATCCACAATCAGGATTCAAATTAAAGCTCGATTTTATTTTTGAGTTTGTTATACCTAGATTTTATAGATGGATGGATTTAGTTAGATTTGATTTTATCTAATTATATATATAGATATGTATTTTTTCATTTTGTTTTCTTTGTCCATAATTATAACGTTTACTATATAATTGATGAAATACCGATTATCAATTAACTAATAAAGTGATTTTCAATAAAAAATTATTATAATAATTAAGTTTATTGTAAAATTACTTTGAAAACCTTACATAAGCAATTAACATAAACATTCTAAATCAAACATTATACTATGTTTTAATACTTAAAGAATATGAAAAGATCAGACCAAGAAATAGAAAATGTATAAAATCAAAATAATATTAAAAATAGAGAATAAAAATATACCTAGAAACAGTCGAGGCCATTTCTTGTACGTAAGGTATATATATAGGTTGATCCATGATGCAGAAATCAGTTGAGGTCTTTCATCGTGATGTAATAGCATTGATATGAGTAAGTGTATATATTTTTTTGTTAATAGTAATTTAAGAAGTCCATTGACTTGCCCATAAGTTTACTTTCATTTTTAGATACTTCTGACCTAAGTGCGTTTTGCTCCATTTCCATTTTAATTTAAATGATCATTTTTTTAATTTAGTTGGCAATAACTAATCTGATCCAAAATATTACCGAAGCTTTTTTTTTTTTTTTTTTTTTTTTTTTTTTTAATATTTAATATTTTAATAATAATTAATAGTAATTGACTAATTGCAATGTCATGCTTAAGGTCAATATGCGTTTTTATGATTATATAATGTATATTTAATAATACTAGAGGACATGATACGATTTTCGGTTTCAAAGTTCATCGACTTTTCAATTACTGGAACGATGATTTAATTTAGCTTATGAAATTGATAAGTTATATTAACGTATTATATTAACTACTAAAAAAATTGACTAGCTAATATTTTTAGGAACTTAAGAGATCGTTTCTGTCAAAAAAACATCTGTTTCTGAAAAAACAGAGAAAAACCTTTCTGAAAATTTAAAATATTTCACTCAGTGAAAATCGAAATAGTTTACTTCTTGTTTCGTTAATAAGTTCTTTAAAAATTTGCAAAAAAAAAAAAAATTGAAAATGATAACACGGAATTGTTTTTATTAATTTGTTTTTAGTAATTTACTATGCCGAGTACCTTTAATGTACGTGCATGGCACGACCTGCATATGTATGAGCGCCAAGAAGTGTACGTTTGTTTGTGAGTGTATATAAGAAGTTTTCCTTTCCTTAAAAGTTCTTCTTATGTTCAGGTCTTAATTGTAACGGAATTAAAGATTTCCAAAAGGCTCAGTTAAAATTTGGTTTTTGGTGGTTGAAATATATAATGCTGAGGTATAATGAACAGTGGATATACCTATAGCAATTAAAATTGATTTTAAATCTTAAATTTATTAGTGTCTATGAATAAACCAAATCACTTCATAAATGTGTAAATGGTTTTGAATGGCGATGAATGCTACTAGTCATTCCCAATCTATATACGGCAATAAGAAGAAGAAGAAGAGTTTCCGTATGAATATTTGAAAAAAAAAAAGGAATGACTTATATCTCGTTGTAACAAGGCTTGACCTTCACACTGAGCATTGAATAGGCTTACTGTATGATTATCTGACCTTCCTAGCCATGTTGAAATATGGAAGAGCATTAAACCCAATACACAATACCAGCATTTGAGAAACAGAAATGTTTTTTATAAATTTAAACTTACGATATCGTATCACCTTTAACAATTTTTACTTTCCCTTACCTATACTTATATGAAGGGAAAGTACCGCGATCATAAAACATTTCGACTTCTGGTTTTCAACGGAAATATACGTTTTGAGGTCCCCTGCGTCCAATTAACCAGCACCCGCGAAATGTTCTCTGTGTTACGAGAACATACTAGATCAAAACGATTCGTCGTGCGAATCTGAAATTAGGTATTTAAGGTAGGCATATGCCCGTGATATCACAGCTAAAGTTTTGTCAAATTTGAGTTAACGAAGGGTGTACTTTGTCCCAACGAATTGTTTCTTGTCTCTGATATGACAAAAACGGCTCTAGCGATTTTAATTAAACTTGCCATGTTTAATCAGAATGAAGTATTCTTCTACATGACATAGGTTTCTGATAGGGCTTAAATGGAAGGGCTTTAAAAACAAAACAATTTTGCAATAAAGCACATTTAATTCTGTTTATTCGGAGTATATAACATTTACATTGTCCATTACAGTCCATAATAACAAGAATATCAAATATGAAAGGATTTCATAATTAAATAAAAGAGAAAAAAAATGTTTTTGCAAAAAGAAAATTTTCATTTTCGGCTATATCAGTAGTAATATATATATCGTTGGCAAGCTGAGAATTAAAAAAAAAAAAATATTTAGTTTATAATGGGTGGCAGGTCTCAGTTAAAAAGTATGGAGGTAAAAAAAAAAAAAATAAAAATTTATTTTAAGGTTTGTTGACGGAAACTATTGGTTGGCATTGATTGCATATGTCTTAAAACTGAATCTCAACTTAATAAATTACTAAAAAACTTTGGAATTGAAAAAAAAAAAGATAAGCATTTTAGGATAAGACTTAAATGTTTATCGATTGGAAAAATACATATGGTATATACAATTGGTTAAGCCTTAATGAATAAAATTTACTTTAATCAATATTTTCTAATTTATCGATTTAAATAAAGAAATGTCAAATGTCCCCCCTACCTTGGGAGAATGAAATTTCGCCGTAATTTTCATAAAAAAGCCTACAAAATTTTAAAATTGAGTACAGATTTACTATCGCCAGTCAATATGAACCCCTCCTGTTGATTCTGCTTACGATTTAAAGTTGAAGAACTTGATCATTCAGTCTAAAATTCGACGATTCGGAAGCGTATATAATTCAATTAGGCCCGATCAGGATTTATTTATACGATCTTCTAAAAGATATGTATATTGAAAAATCATACGAATCCTCGTCGAACACGGAGTCCCATGAGTAAGTGAAGCCAACTTAATTCTCGGTCTGCCGCTGTACGAAGTACTAACAGCAGAATCTACTTTCCAAAAGAATAAACAGAAAAAAGTTTTATTTATTCAATTTCCCGATGGCGAGGTTCTACATTTCTATTTTGGTCAAATAAAGGGTAAGTGAAAGTTGTGTGTTATGTTAACGCACCAGATTTTGGATTTCAAGGCAGGTAGATCTTGCAGAGGATTCATAATCTGAATTTTTAGTATATTTTGCGAAACTGTCAAAAGTGGGATAATGGCCGTCTGTGTGTATTTAGAGCAGAGGAAAAGTCTAGACAAATAAATATCTTCCTACGATATTCCCCCATCCTTTCTTCTCCAAGGTGACTGGCATGCAAGAGTAAGAAATATTTAGTACAAATAACTATCTGACATTTGAGGGCGTGACATAAATACTTTCGGCAGATAAAGATCATTTATTTGCAAATAAGCACTATTCTCGGGCGTCGCATACGATATCAAGTATGTGAAGATGCAAGGTATCAAGTAAATTAGATGATAAATAAGTAGGATGGAAAACTTAAAAAATATGTAACTAAAATAATAAAAATATAAAAGATAAAAATACATATAGTAAAAGGATGAAAGTTATATATCTTTAAACAGTTCTATGTTCCTATACTTTTTTAACTTCTAATTTTTGTTTGCGCCTGTCAGTTACTTGTAAATAAGATGACGTATATTGCTACTTTTGCATTTTCGAGCGTGAGAGCAGATAATAATAATAAATATTTCTTTCAATTTATGCTTTAACTATTTCAGTAAAACCAATTATTGCCAAAATATATATGACACACTATGAATAAAAAGATTAGAAAATGATGACTCAAAAATTAAAAAAATTAATTTTTTTTTTCAAAATCCTAATGAAATGTATATCATCCTCCTTGCGACCGATCTAGTAGACCTTCACCGTAGACCTTGTCTGAAATTTATAATGTTAATAAGTTCATCATATACATCCACAAAAGACTGTAAATGCTGTACCTGTTTTTTTCAAAATTATCATCATTTGAAATCAAATAGAAAATGAATACATGCATATGCCTACTAAAACAGATATGGATATACGCCTCACAGATTTTTAGTTTAATAAAGAAAAAAAAAAAAAAAAAAACTTAGTCCTAAACGTGCAACCTTAGAAAATTTCGAGATTTAACAGAGGCTTCATGGTACGTACCAATACTCTGCAAGGAGACTTATGACCATCGGCTTTAGACCAACCCTTACGAACTCTTTATTTACGGATCCATATTAAAGGGCAATAAACTTATCAAAGACATGTCCTCGGGAGACATGTCTTATAGAGAGCGAAGGAGAAACGGACGAGAGATCTCCTCTAGGCAGCGAAGATGTAAGCTGCTGCCAAAAAAGAAACAGTGTATTATATCATTTACCAGAAGAAATAAACTTTTTTCTTTGCAGTTCTATAGTTTTTTAGTCAAAACCATACAAAAAAAATCTGGTGCGATGCGCGCAACACACAACTTTCACTTACCAACTTACTTATATTAGAAATTGACATGTTTTTTTAATTGCAATTTCTATAATTAATATATAATTTCTATAATCAACACTTGATCAAATTTTTAGTTTGAGGACAATCCTGGAGAGAGGACGAGAATATAACATTAAAACGCACCACTTATTTATAGACTTCAGGGCAGCTTATGATAATGTTAACAGAGAGGAACTCTATAAGGTCCTTTATGAATTAAAAATCCCTGAAAAATTGGTGAGACTGGTGAAGATGACAATGAAAAATGTGCGATGTGCAGTAAAAATAAGAAATGAAGTATCACAGGATTTCACTTTAAATAAGGGCTTAAGACAAGGAGATGCACTGGCGTGCCTTCTATTTAACCTCGTGCTTGAGAAGGCTGTAAGAGAGGCCGGGATCCAGATTGGAGTAACAGTATTCAACCGAACTGCTATGATCCTCGCATACGCTGATGACCTCGATATAGTTGGTCGCTTCCACAATGCTGTACTAGAAGCTTTTCAAGCCCTGACTGGCCCTGCCAGGAAACTTGGACTTGAGATCAATGCTTCGAAAACTAAATACATGGTAGCAGAGGAAGCCCCAAATCCAGGTGAAATGGTTACCTTCGGAGAGTACAAGTTTGAGAAGGTATCTGAATTTGTCTACCTGGGATCACTGGTCTCACACAATAACGAGACTCAACTGGAGGTGAAGAAAAGAATTCAGGCAGCTAATTGTGCGTATTTTGGGTTACTGCGTCACTACAGGAGTAGAGCTCTTTCCAGAGAAACCAAAATGAGTCTCTACAAGATTTTGATCAGGCCAGTTTTGTTGTACGCATCGGAATCCTGGGCAACCACAAAATCGATGGAGCAGGAACTTGGTCTCTTCGAAAGGAAAGTCTTGCGTCGGATATTGGGAGGACGGCAGGTTGGAGGTCAGTGGCGAAGACGTACAAATAATGAGCTGTATAGCTTATTCAATGAACCTGACATCGTTCTTTTTTATAGATTGAATCGTCTAAGATGGGCGGGCCATCTGGCCAGAATGGAGGATAGTGAAATCCCCAAGAGGACACTGAAAGAGCCAATTTATGGTAAAAGACGGAGAGGAAGACCGAGATCAAGATGGGTGGATGGAGTCGCTGCTGATGCCCGGAGTGTTTTAGGTGTCAATAATTGGATGGTGGCTGCGCAAGATCGTGACAATTGGAGGAGGTTGTTACAGGAGGTCAAGACTCGGCAACGAGTTGTAGTACCAGTTTAGATAGATAGATAGATAATTAATATAAAAAAGATGACTTGATTTTGATTAAAACTGATTAATTTAATCAAAATCATTAAAGCCGTTTTTGAGATATTAAAAAAAAATGTAAAAATTGGAAAAAGTTATGAAATAAAGAGTCCCCTGCGTTTGACCAATTTTGATGAAATTTTGGCTGTCACAGCGTGAGCATATACATACACCAAATATCCAATCTGATCAAAATCATTACAGCCGTTGTTGAGTAAATAAAAAAAAACACGTGAACATAAGAAAAAGTTTATCAAATAAAGTACCCCCTCCGTTGCACCAATTTTGATGAAATTTCGGCTGTCGCATCGCTGGCATATACATACATCAAATTCCCAGTTTCATTAAAATCATTAAAACCGTTTTTGAGTAAATAAAAAAAACATGTGAAAGTGAGACAAAATTTATTAAGTAAAGTGCCCCCTCCAATTGATCAATTTTGATGAAATTTTGAATTTCACATCGCCGGCACATCATATGCATACACTAAATATCGAGTTTAGTCAAAATCGTTAAAGCCGTTTATGAGTAAAAAAAAAAAAAAAAACACGTGATAATGAGACAACAGTTATTAAGTAAAGTGCCCCCTCCGTTTAACAAATTTTGATGAAATTTCGGCTGTCGCATCACGGTCATATACATACATCAAATACCCAGTTTGATCAAAATCGTGAAAACCGTTTTTGAGTAAATAAAAAAAAACACGTGAAAATGATACAAAATTTATTAAGTAAAGTCCCCCCCTCGGTTGATCAATTTTGATGAAATGTTGGCTATCACATCTTTGGCATATAAATACATCAAATACCAAGTTTGATCAAAATCGTTAAATCCGTTTTTGAGTAAATAAAAAAAAACACGTGAAAATGGGACAACATTTATTAAGTAAAGTGCCCCCTCCAATTAATGAATTTTGATGAAATTTTTACTGTCGCATCGCGGGCATATAGATATACCAAATAACAAGTTTAATCAAAATCGTTAGAGCTGTTTTTGAGAAAATCAAAAAAAAAACTAAAAATTAGACAAACTTATTTAAATAAAGTACCCCCTCCGTTTGACAAATTTTGATGAAATTTTTGCTGTCACATCGCGGGCATCTACATACACTAAATACCCAATTTCAGGTCTGTACGGTTTATAGTTTTTTAGCTAGTCTGTTCACACACACACACACACACACACACACAGACCATTTCGCGGGACTTGGTTAATTGGACTCAGGGGACCCCAAAACGTGTATTTCCGTTGAAAACCGGAAGTCGAAATTTTTCACGATCGCAATACTTTCCTTACTATATATTTCATATAGGTAAGTGAAAGTAAAAAATATTGTCGCACTTGGTTGTGACTCTCGAATTGACTTAATTGTGCTTTTCAGTTAATACATAGACCAGCTCCAAATAAAACATTTTTCCTCGGAAAAATTACAAAATGTTTATTCAGTAATTGTACGAAAGAAATATTAAAACACAACAGTTTATAGACAATATTCATAGAAAATTAATAGGTATGTAAGAATTTTTCAAAGAGAAATATTATTTAAAGATTTTTAAATTGGAGTAGGTCATTCTGTCAACTGAAAGGCTCAATTATTAGTTGCGTAAAGAATGTTCTGCATTTTAATAATTATATAATATATTTAAATATTTAATAGTTAATTTATTTGTTTTTCAGAATGCTTCTAAAACATGTGGCCATCGCACTCGTCTTTTTTCTCTCCTCGGTCCTAGCTCTGAGGCTCAGTGAGGTATGAAAGTAAATATTTAAATAATATTTAAATGAAAATAATCATTGCAAAATTTTTAGATTATTTCAAGTTTGATAACTTAAAACTTGCAATAATTCAGGCCAACTGATTTAAAATCAAGAAATGATCCCACGAAATGGTTTGTGTTTGTACAGATTAGCTCGAAATGATTTGTATGTAAATGCCCGCGATATGACAGCAAAATTTCATCAAAATTGACCAATCGGAGGGAGCATTTTATTTAATAAATTTTTTCTCATTTTCACTTTTTTTCAAATTTCTCAAGATGGCTCTAATGGTTGTCATTATAATGTTCATGTTTAATGAGAATCGAGTATCCTTCAATATCAGGTAGTTTTTATAATCATATATCATTCATGTTTGGGCAAAAGGGTTTAAGTCATAAAACCTTTTTTTTTGTCTCTTCTTAAAATTTATAATTGGCTATAATTTATTCGTTATTCATAATTTACAGTCCCTGTTGAAAGAATATAGTTTCATTTATTATTCTAGAATAAAGAAATACAATCAGAAAGCATTTATAATGATTTTCAATAGCTTGGTAAATCATGGTTTAAGCTTCACATTCGATGACTTAACCCCTTTTGACCAAACACTAGTGATATATGTACTGACGGATGTTTTGGTCTGTTTTTGTTTTCCTATAAAGTACCTTGATGTACCTTATGTTTATATGATGAAATAAACTGTCTCTCATTATGTATAAATGAAGGCGTTCTGTTCTTGCGAAAAAATTAACGTATTTTGGAACATGCATATTTAATGGAAATTATTTGTTCCCCATGGTAACTAAAAGAAGTTTTCAAAAACTAAATAGAGAATTATTAAATTAGACCCGATGGAGTATTATGCTTGCTTGCATCCCCGTACTATGACCAATAAAAACTTTTGTTTAACAATATAAAACATTAGTGTACTTTAGAGAGAAAGGTGTGATCCTAAATTATTTAAAGCAGTTTACGGTAAAAAAAAAAAATGATACAAGATAATCCTTAATTAATCATATTTTAATTTACAAACTTTATTTTTGGAATAGATTCCTGAATGTAATATAAAGTGGTTTTAGAGGAATAAAGTAATCGCTCTCGGTTTCTGCAAAGGCTTCACCTGTGGTGTAGTGGTTAGCATGGCAACCTACAATACTATAGGTCGCGGTTTCGTGCCCCGTGGTGGCCCTAGGATTTTTTAAAGGGAGTAAAAAATCCTTACCTATGCCGTCCCTCGGATAGGACGTAAAAGGGAGGTCCCGAGTCTCTACGATGTCAGGTACTCGTTAAAGATCCCTATCCTAATTATATAACTGGATAGGCAAAATTTAGGACTCCCACTGTAGCATCGTCCGATTAGCCTTAGTAGCATAAAAATGGACGTTAAACTAATCTGCCCTGCAAAATCTGCAAAGGCATCAGAGGTGAACATTTTAAAATTAAGTTTTAATTTACTATGAGCCGTAAATACCCCTTCCATATATATATATATATATATCCACCTTCAAGATATATTTACAAAAAGCAACTCGCAGTAATAAAGAAGCAAGCAGAAAAAAAAACTAGACTGTTGATGATATTAGGATTTTTTTAATGTCCTATATAATATTGCGAGCATTGCGCCACATGTTTTGGTTTATTGATTCAAAATGTATTCCTTGAGCCCAGGAAAAACAATCCGCTGCATATTAAAAGCACAACAGCCAGCTTCTAGCTAAGGTCCGTCTTGACAGTTGGTGTCATCTTTTCAATGGGAGTCTTTTTGCTTACGAAATGTGAAAGTTTTTAAGATATGAGGGATTTATTTTTCTTCTTAAAGTAGAAACCAAAATAAAATGTTCTATAATTTTATTTATATTTTTTATTCAAAGAAAACTGAAAATAATAATATTGGTTTTACAAAAAAAAAAAAAGACTTATCATTCACCTGATCTTCTGTAACATCAGAGTTGTCACGATGTACTTAGTCAATCATATAAACACATATCATTTTGTGAGACGTATTTGTGGGTTCATGTTTATATTTTGCAGCCTTTAGTGTTAGGAGTTTGCCGTTAGCTTGCAACAAATTAATAGAACAGAAGGCTCCATCTTCTGAGCAACGCTGGAAATAACTATTGGAGCAGCATCCTTCTTTCATTCTTTTATTTATTTTTTCTTTTTATACACAAGATAGTGTTCATAACTCCCAACAGCAATAGGATGGAGCTACCTTCTTTTTGCAGCAAACCCCTCATTGTTATTTTTTTTTCATAATCAATAAATGCATTCAGTATGATTATCTGAAGTCTTAATAAAACATTTTAACTTTGAGTATATAGTTCAATAAATTGACCTGAATAAGGAACTATGTAATCAGTTCCTAAATGAAAACATGTTTCAGAATAAAGTAGAAATATTTCATTATCTTTCCTCGGTGTTTTAGTCTTTCTCAACTTCATTATTTTGCTTTCGAGTCCGATCTCATATCGTTCCAATTCCTGCCTTTTATTGGTCTTAATGAAACCCATCCCGAGAAAATGGAATGGCATATACCTCATCTAGGTCAATTCGGCAGGACAGACGCAAAGATTTACGAATTACCGGTATTTCATCAGAAGTTGAAGAGCGTGGCGAGACGAGAAAATAGCTTTTTTCCTGTTATCCCAGTTTCAGCTAAAATAGGTGAGCTAGTCCATAAATAGGATATAACATGCACTTTTAAGTCTCAGCTAATTAACATTATCCGGATAGTTAGTTATCTCGCAATGTTGAACCATTGCCGAGTCTTAATGGCTAATTGAATTAAAAATATTTTTACAGACTCTCAATTTGCCAATATGAAGTGAAATATTCCTGCTACAACCTCTTAAAAGGTTCGTAAAAGAAATCTACTCCACCAGAAGAGGTGGGTGGTCCATCTTCGCTGGATGGACGTTTTAAAGTCCCACAACGATACATGGGCTTAAACATTTGTTTAAGGCTCTATAATAAATAATGCCAGATTATAATGCATTCTTTAGCTTCTTTACTAAAATCAATAGTGAAATCGGTTTTTTAGTATTGCCAACAACTCCTATATTAGGCAAGATTATTTAACAAAATTATTTTATTTTATATATTTTAAACGTGGTTTCAATACGGATATAATCTAGAATAGAGAGAATGTCAGCAGTATAGAAAGAAAAAAACCGTTTTATTGATTTCCTGCTGAGAAAAAAATTATTATTTTAAAGTCACACATTGGTTTAGTTGCAACAGCAGTTTATTCCATTCGATCGTTACCCTCATTTAATTTATCTGGTGATTAAAATGTCATATATCTTCTTCTTCTTCTATCGGCACGACAGGCGCACGAGGCTGCCCTTGGCCTGCTCAATGGCTGCCAGCCATCTCTCTCTATCTTCTGCAAGGGTGATAGGAATCCCCAGTTTGCGAAGATCCTGTTCCACAGCATCCTTCCATCGTCCTCTTGGCCTACCACGTGGACGCACGCCATCCGGAATGTTCTTATACAACCTCTTGACCACTCTTTCATTATTCATCCTTATCACATGTCCAAGCCATTTCAGCCTTTGTATCTTGATGTAGGATGTTATGCTTGCTTCTTTATAGAGCCGGAATAATTCATTGTTTTTTCTTCTTCGCCACTGGCCATTATCGCATACAGCCCCTAAGATTCTCCTCAGAATTGCCCTTTCAAACCTATCTAGCAGGTTGGTACTTTTCTTGTTGAGGGTCCATGTTTCTCCACCGTATGTTACCACTGGCCTTACAAGTGTCTTGTAGAGCATAAACTTGGTAGTACGGCTTATAAGTTTGCTTTTCATAAGGCTAGAGATGGAGAAATAAGCTCTATTTCCTGCAACTATTCTCTTTCCTATCTCTTCCTCCTCATTCAGGCTATCATTGATTACAGAGCCAAGATACGAAAAACTTTTGACCACCTCGAAACTGTACGTGCCTATTTCACAGTGAGTCTGCCTCCCCAGTATACCTTTTCCCAGTGCCATAATCTTGGTTTTCCCTGCATTGACATGAAGGCCGCTCTTTTTTGCTTCGATATCCATTGCTTCAAAGGCGACTCTGACACTCTGAAGGGATCTACCAATGATGACTACGTCATCTGCATAGGCCAGGACCTGGGTCATCTTGGTGAAAATTGTTCCCTCCATGTTCATTCCTGCTCTATTGATGATTGCTTGTAGAGCGATATTGAAGAGAAGAGGAGCTATCGGGTCCCCCTGTTTTAGGCCACTTAACACCTCAAAAGGCTCTGATAATCCACAGCATTTAACTTGACAGGTAGTATTTGCCAAAGTGCATCTTACTAAACGGATTAGTTTACTTGGTAGCCCCAGTTCATGCATGTCTGCTATGAGTTGACATCTGATTATTGTATCATAGGCTGCTCTGAAATCAATAAACAGCATCCAAGTAGTCTGCTGATACTCCTTCATCTTCTCAGCGATTTGTCTAAGGGAGAAGATTTGATCAATAGTTGACCTGTTAGGCCGGAATCCACCTTGAAACTCACCTAATTTTCGTTCCACGTATGGAAGGAGCCTATTGTAAAGGGATATGGAGAAGATCTTATATGCGGTGTTAAGCAAGCTAATCCCTCGATAGTTGCTACATATTGTTGATTCTCCCTTCTTCTTGTACACGGGCACTACTAGGGCCTCACTCCACTCCTTAGGTATGCTCTCTTCTTCCCATATTTGAGCTATTAGTTCCTGCAATTCCCTGGCGATTTCTTCCTGCCCTGCTTTAAAGAGTTCTGCGGGGAGTCCATCATTACCTGGTGACTTGTTATTTTTGAGTTTGCCCAAAATGTCTTCGATGTCCTCAACATCAGGTGGAATGGTTTCCAAGTCATCGTGAGTGTCCACCGGTAATTGTGCATGGTCATCATAGCAGTTTTCTGATCTCCTAGGGTTCAAGAGACTCTCAAAATATTGCCGCCATCTTTCTTGTACCTCTTCTTCCAGCATTAGCATTCTTCCATGGTCATCTTTGATTATGTTGCCCCTTCTGGTCGGTCCATTTTTAACATTTTTAACCATTTTGTAGAATTTTCGGGATTCGTGTTTGCTCCTTGAATTTTCAATTTCCTCAATTTGTTTCCTTAACGCTTCCCTCTTCTTGCTTCTTACCAACCTCTTCGCCTGCATTCTGGCATCTTTATAATCCTTGTAGCTAAGGCGTGTCTTTCGCCTAATCCACTCCAATCTTCTTTCATTCCGTTTCTTGATTGCCTGCTCGCATTCTTCATCGAACCAATAGTTGCGCGCATGACTTTTCTTTTTTCCGCACACCTCTTTTGCAGACTGTGTTAATCCTAGCTTGATCCGCTTCCACTTATTTTCGATTGCTATTCCTTCCTCCGATTCGCTTATGATTACTTCGCGAAATTTCTCAGAAAGCCTAGTCACCCCTTCTTCCGTCTTAAGGCATTCTGTGTTCCACTTCTCGCATCGGGGCAATATTTTCTTTGCGGTGCACTTTATTCTTTCTCGCATCTTCATCATTACTAAGTAATGATCTGAGTTGATGTCATATCCCCTATACGCTCTAACGTCATTTATGGAACTGAAGTTTTTGGTGGACACCAACACGTGATCAATTTGGCTTGCTGTAATACCATCCGGAGAGTGCCATGTTTCCTTGTGCACATTTTTATGGGGGAACATAGTGCTCATGACTGCCATGGATTTAACAGTTGCAAAGCTTACCATTCTGTGTCCGTTGTCATTAGTTTTGTTATGTAAGCTATGCTCTCCTATGGTAGGTCTTAGCTCCTTTTCCTTCCCAACTTGGGCATTAAAGTCTCCCAATACGATTTTCATGTCATAACTGGGACAACTAGAGTATGCATCTTCCAATTGTTCGTAAAAGGTGTCTTTCTCCTCTTCATCCTTTTCTTCTGTAGGAGCATGTACGCAAATCAAACTAATGTTCCTGAAATGACCCCTTATGCGTAGTTTGCACAGTCTTTCATTAATCGGTTGGAAGTCAAGGATTGCGGATTTTATTCTGTTTGAGACCATAAATGCTACACCAAATTGATGTCGGTCTTCGCTTCCACTGTACAGTGTTATAAAATTCTTTCCTTTAATATCACCCTTCCCGGTCCATCTCATCTCTTGTATGGCCAAGACGTCTAGGCTGCTATTCTGCAACACATCAGTAAGCTCCTTGAGAGCTCCGGCTCTGTATAAGGTTCGTACATTCCAAGTTCCAATTTTATATTTCCGCTTCCAAAGTCCGTGTCGTTGCCGAGAAACAGTCGTATATCCGAGGCTTTGTTGAGCATTCGTAACAGGGTGTTTTTTAACGATTCATGGGGAGTCAGCCCATGAATCAACCCTCCTCCTTTATCCAGGCTTGGGACTGGCAGTGGTTCTAGTATAACTATTTCCACTGGCGGAGTTAATGTCATATATCTAGTGAAGGGAAATCAAAACGGCATTTTGATGATTTTCGGAGTTTCAACTTCATTATCGGAAAGATTCCCGGAAATATTCCGAACGTACGTTTTGAAGACTTATTTTTTTCATGTTTGAATAGCCAATTAATTTTATTTACAATTTCAAGGATTTTTTTTTTAATCATTAGAGATTCATTAAAGTGCCTTACATATGGACTGAAATTTAGACTGAAGTCTCTTTTGAATAAATTGTTGATAAATAATAAAAGTAACGCCTATATAGCCATAAATTATAATAAGTAAAAAAAAAAACTTGGTTAATTGATGTTATAAATAAATGGTATAAAATGAAAACAAAGATTGTGTTGCATTCATGCACAAAAGAATATCTATCTATAGCTATAATAAACCAGAGAAAATACGAGAAAAAAAATAAGTGAGGGCAAATAAAATAAATATGTGGAGGTTCAGTAATATACAAATAAGTACCTGTATACTTCAAAAAGTGACTTCCTTTAACAAAAAGATTTAGACAAAATTTTTAAATCCCCTCCTCCATCATAACTATTTTTTTTAATAGCTGTTCATTTAACTTTAAAAGTTTAATTTATATTTAGAACTTTTTACATATAAATTATCTTTTATCCTTTTACCTCTTCCTGGCTATTTGTATGGATACAGCATATAAAACAATACTGACAAAAAAAAAAGTTAATTACAAGCAACTAACTTTGTATTAGTAGTTACGTAAGCTAAACCATTATAGAGTTTCACCCCATCATTAAAAGCTCAAGTTTCGAATTTGTACAGCGTATTTATGTTCTGACAACGATGTTCCGATCCTGCTAATAACCTGTACATTATTCCGTATCATTTAAATAACTGCAGCAATGCTTATGTTATAAACCTAAAATATAAAAGCCCTATATTTTATTATAATGTAATATAATATAAAATATAAAAGCCCTAAGAATTATATGCCTGAGAAGATTATGTTGGCGAATTCATTCAAGCAAGAGGTAAAAGACCAGAATGTGGAGGGGCTTAATAGCTAAATATATCTAGCTATTAAGATCTAGGAGCCATGTTGATTTGTACTATGTATGTCATCATTGTTCTTCTAATTTTGGGAACTAATAATGTTATGTTTATTTAAAAAAATAATTGCTTTTAATTCATGATTTAAATGCTCTTTTGAGATAATTTTTTATTGAGATATTACTACAAAAATAAGTTGCATTTACCTATGTTCTTCTCTGCTGCTAGGTAGTAGATGTCTTTCTGAACGCTCAATCGAGAAGGATCATATACGAACAAAAGGCGCCGACGTTGGATACTTATGATTTTATTGTGGTCGGAGCGTCTCCTTCCGGTTGTGTCATCGCCAATCGGCTCACCGAAGATCCGAACCAGCGAGTCCTCCTCATCGAGGCGGGTATCCCGGACAGCCCTATTACAGATATACCTGCACTCAACCCTTACCTGGTCCTGACGGAATACAACTGGGGCTTCAATGCCGAACCTAACCCGGGAGCATGTTGGGGTGAGTAATCTGAAATCAAATGAAACTGTCTCTTTGAAACAATTGTCTCTTTTTAGTGAAATATATAAAAAAAATCATGAATTTTTTCATGAATTCAGTTTTTTCAGCGATTGCAAACTTGTTTTGTTCACTTACTTTTAAAACATTTTAGGAATGGACGACGGAGTCTGCCCATGGCCTGCAGGGAAGGGTACGGGAGGTGGTACAATCGTAAACGCCATGATCTGGACTCGTGGAAATTTTAGAGATTTTAATAATTGGGCAGCAGAAGGCAACCCAGGTAAGACTCAGCCAAAATATTAAACCAAACACTTAATTAAATAAAATATGAAAATAAAGTATGAGCAAATAATCGGATTAATATTTTTCCCGATAATTAACTTGCTATTTAACCCTTTTTCAGGGTGGACCTACGAAGAACTACTTCCTCTTTTTATAAGGACAGAAAACGTTTTAATAAATCAATACCGGAATTCAAAATTTAGAGGAAAAAGTGGCAAACTTGCAGTGGACAATCCTCCTTTTGCGACACCACTCTTGAATGCTTTCATAAAAGCTGGACAGTCGTTCGGCTATAGAACTGTCGATTACAACAATCCTAACAGTCACATCGGGTACGCACAGATTCAAGCAAGCATCAAAGGAGGGCGACGAGTCAGCGCTGCTACTGCTTTCCTCCGCCCGATTCTACACAGGAAGAACCTCCACATAAGTCTAAATTCGAGAGCAACCGAGATTATCATTGATCCTGTTTCACGCAAAGCTATCGGATTACAATATTATAAAAGCGGTAAAAATGAAACTGTATTTGCTAGGAAGGAAGTTATCGTTGCAGCGGGAGCCTTCAACTCACCGCAACTGTTGATGTTGTCTGGAATAGGACCCGCTGATCATCTTTCTGAAATGGGAATCCCGGTGCTTGTGGATCTACCGGTTGGCGAAAATCTGCAGGAACACATTGGTATGCATGGTTTGTCCTTCGTTATCGATAAGCCGGTCAGCATCAATCCTTTCCGGATCTTCAACGGTATATTGGAGGATGGGATCGAGTACTTAGCTTTGCGAAGAGGTCCATTAACGAGCTTGGGCTGTGAAGGGGTGGCCTACGCTAAGACCAAGTACTCCAACAGTACTGAGGATTATCCAGATTTAGAGTTGCTATTTGTGGGTTCCGGTTTAAATACCGACAGAGGACTTTTTCTAAGAAGAGCATTCGGGATAAGCGACGAGCTATACGACAGCGTGTACAGGGAATACGATGGTCAGGATGCCTTCGCGATATGGCCGATGGTCCTCTATCCAGAGAGCAGAGGTTTTGTCAGGTTGAGGAATAACAATCCTCTAAGCAAGGTACGAATATACAACAACTTTCTTCAAGCTAGAAGGGATATCGATATTCTAGTCGAAGGGCTGAAGATGGCGGTGGAATTAGCTAAGACGCCTCCTTTCCAAGCGTTCGGTGCCCGCTTGATCGATAAACCCTTTCCTCAATGTCGAGAATTGAAGTTCGGTTCGGACGAATATTGGGAGTGCACGGTCCGTACGATGACCTGCCAGTGGCACCACCAGTGCGGCACCTGCAAGATGGGCACCGTCGTGGACTCGAGGCTGCGGGTGTTCGGTGTGACCAACCTCCGGGTAGCGGATGCCAGTATAATGCCAACCATTACCGGAGGTCACACCCAAGCCCCTGCGTATTTAATAGGCGAGAAAGCTGCCGATTTGATCCGCGAAGACTGGAATATTCCTTTCTAGCAATGAGATCTATTGAATCCAATAATAGTACAAAGGCATTCCAAACTTATTTAGATTAATGAGTTTATTATATACGTTAAAATTATAATTTGCTAGTCAATTTTAATGAGAACTGTTTTTAAAGGGAGATTTGAACACGAGATCTGACTAAAAGCAGTTGAATCTTGAATATGGAATTTGGAATTTCGATATTTCAATCGTTACTGATTGGATCTTCCTAGTATACTCGTACTATACAGGGTGTATCGCAAGTAGATGACAATATGCAAGATGGAAAAACTAGATCAAAAATGTAGTTAAACGCCGCCAACCGCATGATTCTATCTCATTCCGTTGCACAGATATGCCGTTCCAAAGGTTATTTCGAGAAAACCGTGTTTTTTGTAGGAAAACCTCAATTTTCTCTGCTTCCACACATTTTTTTTCAATGTTCCATCCCAGTTTTGAATTCAGCATTAAATTTCCCTTAAGCCTAATGCACATTCAATGTTCACAAGTATCTTTTCAGAAGCGCAATAACAGATCAAAAAATAAAAATTTTAAAAAAGTGTTGTCAGCGACAAATTTTCGAGGATCACTACTCTTCCAAAAAAAATCCTGCAAGTTGCCGAATCTCACAAAAGTTGTAAAATTTAATTACCTTTCTAACGGTGTACTCGAAACTGCAATTATCTCTCAATTTTGTAATGCCATTGGAATGGGAAGGAGAAAAAACTGATGTCATGCTTATTTTGTAGGATCTTATCTCCAATAAGTTTAATTTATTTTTTATGTAGATCACAAAGAAAAATGAAATTAATTCTTACATGAAAGTTAAATAGTAAATAAAATGTCTTTGAACATTACGAAAGTTGCTGGAACTGGCCTCCTCCTTGCAATACACACTGACGTCATCTGTTTAACACAGCTGATGTAGCCCTTCGAATCTGATCGTGGTCAGCTCTCATTGCTTCACATGATTCGCGAATTCTTGCGATCAGATGGTTCATATCCTGAATGGGTACTCTATACACTTCCGATTTAAGCCTACCCCAAATATAAAAATCCAGTGGCGTCAAATCAGGGCTTCGGGCCGGCCAATGCACAGGTCCATATCTCCTAATCCATTTTCCTGGGTACTGCCAGTTCGTTACAGCTCGTCCATTATGCGCTCGATACCCGTCCAGTTGCCACCATATCTCTTCTTCAAGTGGTATTGCTTCGAGTAGTGCCGCATATATCATCCTGAAGTAGATCATAAAAAGTATTTGAATTTAACCAACAAGGTAAGAAAACAGGCTCTGTCATACGCAGCCCACAGACTCCTAGACAGTGTTCCCTAGTGCCAGGTGGATTATGATGAGACCAGAGGTGAGAGTTGCGTGAGTTAAAAATTCGATGCGATCAGGGAAGTTACGCCTCTCGTGCCACTGTTGAACATACCATCCCGCAAATACCATCCGTAGCTCCATATCACGCGGTAGCAACTCCTGGACAGTAGTCAGGTGATAAGGATATTGATTGTCTTCCCTGAGAGCTCTAAAGACTGTAGAGTGCCGATATTCCCAGTTGATTTGAAGCGCGACGGGTACTAGTTGATGGATCATCATCTGGAAATCTTTGCCGATTAGGAAACATACTGCGATATTCCTTTTGTCTTCTGGTCTTCACGAATACCATTGCCTCTCGCAGCCCCATATGCGAAAATCATGTCAACGTACTCTTCAGCTGTGTATAAATTTGGCATTTTACTTCTTGAACTCAAATCGAAACTTACTTAACAGACTGAAGATTTGCACGATACTGACAATTATTATCAGTATTAAACACAAAGTAGGTAGACGAAGAATTAAAGAGATAAGGCAAACAAACCTTAATGCGAACATAATCCGTAAGAAGTAAACAAAAACATTCATCATGCCATACGTTCTTCACGTTCTTTTAGGTTTCAATCACCTCTCTAGTAGATTTATTAAATAAATATTTGTAATTTACATGAAAAATAAATTAAATTTATTGGAGATAAGATCCTACAAAATAAGCATGACATCAGTTTTTTCTCTTTCCCATTCCAATTGCATTATAAAATTGAGAGATAATTGCAGTTTTGAGTACACCGTTAGAAAGGTAATTAAATTTTACAACTTTTGTGAGATTCGGCAACTTGCAGGATTTTTTTTGGAAGAGTAGTGATCCTCGTAAATTTGTCGCTGACAACACTTTTTTAAAATTTTTATTTCTTTATCTGTTATTGCGCTTCTGAAAAGATACTTGTGAACATTGAATGTGCATTAGGCTTAAAGGAAATTTAATGCTGAATTCAAAACTGTGATGGAACATTGAAAAAAAATGTGTGGAAGCAGAGAAAATTGAGGTTTTCCTACAAAAAACACGGTTTTCTCGAAATAACCTTTGGAACGGCATATCTGTGCAACGGAATGAGATAGAATCATGCAGTTGGCGGCGTTTAACTACATTTTTGATCTAGTTTTTCCATCTTGCATATTGTCATCTACTTGCGATACACCCTGTATAGAAGGTTAGGAAGTTAGTTATATTAAAGAATCTCTGGGGTGTTTTGTATGAATGCATCAGTGTATGTTGCTACTTTACCGAATGTATGGAATTTTTTCTCTTTCTTCAAATATTTATATAAGAAAAAAAATGTAATTAGTTTTAGTCATTAAAATAGTTTTTGTAATAGGATTGTTAGTAATTATTTTAATGCAATAATATTTTAACAGAGAATATTTTTTTTCTTCAATTAAAATGTACCCCAAAGGAGTTTGATAGAAACTCAGAATTAATTTAATAACTTATGATTCATCAATAAAAATGAATTCTGAATTGAAATCTTGATGTAGTGATCTAACTCTTTCTGTGGATTGTTGCATTATTTTATTTGAAGAAGTCTACAAAAAAATATTAAGAAGTAAGGAAAAGAAAACAATATATCTAAGTTAAATTAGTCAAATTAAAATTTAAATTATGACATCTAATTTCATTAAATTATAACATCTTGTTTCATTTGTAATTTTTTTTTTTTGTGATATTTATATTTATTAACTATAAATGTATGTAATTAAATATGTAATAATGATTAAATATGTTGAAAAGTACTTAAAATAAATTATGAATACAGATTTTTTTTTTCAATCCCACATTTATTTGGTATCTTCCAATAAAAAACATTGAAAGAAGCTGATGTTAGAATTAGTTTTTCTTTATTTAGTACTCTTAATTAATTTACCTTTCTTAATTCACGTTATTTCTGTTGTTACTTCTGTAGAACATTGGAAGTTTAGCTTCCCGTCAGTGTGGACCCGATTTTAACTGAAAAAGACCACTTGCGAGTTTATTGATCATCCCTTTTGAGTGAGCGAAGCGAGCGGAAGTCGAAAGCTAGGATTAAATAAAGCTAATCAAGGCCCTTTTTACCTGTAAAAAATCTGGTGCGATGCGCGCAACACACAACTTTCACTTACGAAGTTACTTAGATTAGAAATCGACGTGTTTCGATAATATGTAAACGCCAATTTTTCCACATTAAAGTATATACTAATAATTAAGCAATAGTGTCTATAACTTATATTATAAGTTATAGAGTTTTTGTATAGCATAATTTGGTAGTTCTCAGAACTTTTCGATTCATTATTGCTAATTTATTTATGAAGGGACTAATTTCATCAACAGTCGAGTTTTTTTTACTGCTTGCTTGTTTTTTACTACGAGTTGCTTTTTGCAAATACATCGTGAAGGTGAATCGATAGGTGTATTTGCGTCTCTTATGCCTTTCCGGAAATCAAGAACGATTACTGATCTTTATATTGTTTTCAAAAATTTATTATGGAATAAAAGTTTCTAGACTAAAATATACCTATATTAATTATAGACTATTATCTTATACCATATTTTTACACACCTGCGATGCTTCAAAAATTTGGGCATCACGTAAAATTGATATTTTTATTAATAAATAACAGTTTTTATTTACGGTTATTAAAATTTTGGCTGTCACATATATATGGGTCATTTTCCCAGAAAGGGCGAATCTGAACTTGGAATTCTTGAAATTGAAAATGTCGAATTAACGTCTGGAAAATATTTAGGGGTGCTCTTTACATAGCAATGGTTGAACTCCAATGCAAGGTTATACAAGATCAGAATGCATATATTATTTATTAAAAAAAAAAAAATAAAAAAAAAAATCGGAAGACGGGAAAAGAAATGTGCTGAGGGTTCGTTTAAATATATTCTTTCTTGAGTTTTTTTATTTATTTTATTTTTAAAAAAATTATCTTTTGAAGAGAAAAGATTTGGCTCCGCCGGGAGTCGAACCCGGGTCTCTCGCGTGACATGCGCGGATGATAACCACTGCACCACAGACGGACATGTCACGCGGGAGACCCGAGTTCGCCTCCCGTCGGAGCCAAATCTTTTCTCTTCAAAAAATAAATTATTTAAAAATAATTTAAAACAGGTGGTCATCCACAAATTAAGATTAGATTAATAAAAAATTATTTATTTTTTTTCTATTATTATTATTATTTTTTTTTTTTTTGCTGACAAAAATCCTAAGCCATCTATCAGCAATAAAACAAATTTTTATGACCATCCAATTTTTTTCTCGTTTACTCCTTAAATAAAGATGCTTTCGAAATAAATTATAGACCATCGGAAACGTCTCAACGACCTCTATATGTATAAAGCAACGAGAAAATATAGATGTAATTAGTTTTCGGGTAGAGACAGACGGGACAATAACTGCTGATGTTTATGACCATCCAGTTTTTTCTCGTTTACTACTTAAATACTGCTGCTTTTCGACAAAACGATAGACCGTTGGAAACGCGCTAACGAGTACTTTAAGTAATAAGCAGGGAACAAGTTTAGATACAATTACTTTCCAATTCCGGAGAGGCGGGCTAATGACATCAGAATTCGACAGGCTTTCTAGTTTTTTCTCGTTTACTATCTAAATAAAGCAGATTTTTGACAAAATGATAGACCGTTCGAAACGTTTCAATGAACTTTATAAGTAGAAAGCAACGAAAACATTTAGATACAATTAATCTCCGAGTGCACTCGAGCGGGAGAAAAACACCCGATACCCGATATTGTATTGTATGACCATCCATACAGCCATTTTTTAAAACAACGATAGACCGTCAGAAACGTATTAACTTGCTGTAAAAGATGAAAGCAATGAAAAAAATTCGATACAATTACCTTCTAAGTAGCTACGGGCGGGACAATGACACGGGTTGTATGCCGCTCCCGCCGCAGCACCTACGTTGTTATCCTGACGGTTCCACAGTGACTGAAAACATTTGGCGGCAAAAAGAGTTGTTACCCGAGATGTAATCCTACTTTTAGCCAGAAGCCGCAGTCATCTGTAAAGGTTAAAACTGACAAAACACGAAAATACTATGTAAGCGGGGAAAAACCCAAACACCGGGGACAAGTCTTTTATCTCCTCTGTGTATTATTCAATCATTTTTAAAAATATCGCATACCTCACATTCTAATCTTGAGATGTTTCGAACAGCACCACAGTTATAAAAAATCTGGTGCGTGCGCGCAACACACAACTTTCACTTACCAACTTATTTAGATTAGAAATTAATGCGTTGTTGTGGTCCCCTCCGTTTGACCAATTTTGATGAAATGTTGGCTATCACATATTTGGCATATACATAGATGAAATACCCAGTTTGATCAAAATCGTTAAAGCCGTTTTTGAGAAAATAAAAAAAAATCACGTGAAAATGATACAAAATTTATTAAATAAAGTCCCCTATCCGGTTCATCAATTTTGATGAAATGTTGGCTATCACATCTTTGGCATATAAATACATCAAATACCAAGTTTGATGAAAATCGTGAAAGCCGTTTTTGAGTAAATAAAAATAACGCGTGAAAATGATACAAATTTTATTAAGTAAAGTCCCCCCTCCGGTTAATCAATTTTGATGAAATTTTTACAGTCATATCTAGGGCATATTAATACACGAAATACTCAGTTTAATCAAAATCGTTAGAGCCGTTTTTGAGAAAATCGAAAAAACGTAAAAAGTTATTAAATAAAGTACCCCCTCCCTTTGAGCAATTTTGATGAAATTTTTGCTGTCACATCGCGTGCATATGCCTACACTAAATACCAAATTTCAGGTTCGCACGGTTTATAGTTTTTGAGCTAGTCTGTTCACACACACACACACACACACACACAGACACACACACACACACACACACACGCACACAGACCATTTCGCGGGACTTGGTTATTTGGACTCAGGGGGCCCCAAAACGTGTATTTCCGTTGAAAACCGGAAGTCGAAATTTTTCACGATCGCAATACTTCCACTTACTATATATTTCATATATAGGTAAGTGAAAGTAAAAATTCAAAAAGCATCAATGGTCAATTCGTAGACGAACGTAAAGTTTGGAAACTGGAGTTGTGACATGACGAGGGAAGGAGATTTCCACTGGTCATATCAAAATTCAACCTTTAATTTTTAATGTTATATGAGTAAAACCCTACGTAGTCGACAGGGAAAGTCACAGATCCTAATTAGAGGTTGTTTTAATGAACAAAAATGGTGAGGGGGCCTCAGAATCCATCGGGGACAGCGATTTGCCCTTTCTGGGAAAATGACCCATATACATCAAATATCAAGTTTGATCAAAATCGTTAAAGCCGTTTTTGAGTAAAAAAAAAAAAAAAAACGTGAAAATGAGACAAAATTTATTGAGTTTTTGCAATATGTGTGGTAGATAGGAAACTGCGCTGCCCTGCTCTGCGTCCAATGTGCGCGGTTCCTCTCTAATTCACTTTCCACAAAAACTGCTCTCCTTTGCGTCGCGAGTGTCTCAATGTGCGCTCGGGCTAAATGCGTGCTGATATATTATACGACCATGAATATCTAAATAATATATAAATAGCCCAAATAAATTAGCTAGAGCTAATTAACATAGATTGCTGGTTAAGTAATCTTTCAAATTTTTATCTTCTAATTTCCTCTAATCTCAAAAGTGAACAAGTTTAAGCGATTTGAGAAGTTTTAATCAGAGAATTTTTAATTTTTTCCGATTTTGACACCTACTAAAAACTTATCTTTAAATACATAATTGTTTAAATATTTAGGAGAGGAAATACAGAGTCAACCTAGGTTGATAATTCACATACAGTGCCGTCACTTCCACCGACATAGTAAGATTTATTATAGCTGGAGAAAGTTTCATGTTATTTATTCAATATTTTAATTGTTTCGAGGAATTCGATAACTATAACCTGGCACTTAAAATGATGTCTTTGATAATTTTTATATCATAAGTTCATATATCCTATACTATATCCTTAAAGCTTTTATATTTTTTGAATGGTTCTTTTGAAAGACATTAAGGAAATAAATCAAAATTAGAAGAACACGTATTCATGATAAAATTTTCAAGAAAAGGAATTTAAACATAAAATCATACTTTTTCATTCAATAACAGTGTTGTGTACATTCTAGTTTTAAGGAAATAAAAAAAAATAGTATTTTCTCCTTTCTTTTCTGATTTGATTTGTTACGGTCAATCAAAAGTCCTAGCATAGGCCATTTAGAACATGGAGCTGAAATGAGTTTCGAATGGGACTAGAGCATTGGCAATGCAATCGGGGAGAGAATTCCGCTGTTGTAAGGGTTTCAACAGAACGTTCATTACTTGGATGGACATATGATTGCATCTGTCATTACTACCCAATGAATGGGCGTTAAAATCGCCTTTGCCCAGTGTTAAGACACTGCGCTTGGTAGTAACGTACTTTTACCAGATAATGCACGTATTACATTAATATCCTTTGATGATTGGAAAGGAGATAATTCTGTTATTCTACTTGAAGCTCTCAGCCGTAAAACATAGTTTTCGAGAGGATTTTGAAAAACATAACCTTGTTAAAATGTTTATAAGTTAACAAGTTCAATTTAATATTATCTGTCTACTTATCGTACTAATGCAGAAAATTAGTTTACCTAAGCATGGGCGGATCCAGCCGGTTATAAAAGTGGAGCTTTTAGAACTTTTACAATCCCCCTTAGTGTCTGCAGCCCCAAATTCCTCGGTATGCCAACAATATTTCTTACCTATGTGTTCCTTTCACACAACTAAAATTCTACTTGTTCTCCATATTATTTGTCCTTTACCCTCCCCCCCCCCCCCCGATAATATAAAAGCCTACCAAAGCTCCCCATACACGATTTTTTTTTTTTATTATTTACTAATTATTACCTTGAATTTCAAAAAGCTTCAACGCAAATAAGTAAAATAAATTGTGTGTTAAAATTTTTACTAAGTTGGAATTTTTTTCCTTTTATTTTCAACCCATCTAACTTGTCTGCACCCCCCTCCCCCAGTTTGGAAACCCCTGTTTTGAAGTTTTCAAGAGTCGCTTGCGGTCACACCAGAGTTGGGCAGAACGTAATTTCAATTATCATTATGATTACTTACCAAGTACTGTAAATAATGTAATTTGGTAATATGGTAATGTGGTACCCTGTACTACTATGTACAGTATCTGTAGTACAGTATATGTACTACTATAGTAACTGTAGCGTGGTACCCAATTACAATTACTAATTGAACCAAATTAATTCACATAACTATACAATTACTTGTATCGTACTTCTGGAATTACAAATTATCGAAGTTGGTATTGGCAAATAAAAACAATTCAATGCCATGTTTTTGTTTATGTAATTCTATTCTTGAAAAGATACTTACAGTTGTAAATTAATTAGAGATAATTGTAACAGCAATCACCTAGCGAAAAAAAGCTATTAAGAGTCTCAATTCCAATTACTATAATTAAAAGAACTAATTGTAATTACTTTAAAATATTACAGTTATTGTAATAGGATATTACTTATAATTAGGAAATGTTTATTTTATATTTAGGGCCATTAAATAGTTTTTTTTAAGTAGTGGACCGTACTAGTTCTTGTGATTGTAGTTGTAATTAAATACCATTTAGGCCAGACATTAATATCTGGCCAACTCTGTCTCTTTAATTTAAAGCCACTTTAATTCAGGGCCTTTGGAATTGTCTAGCAACTTAGTTTCAGTATCGGAAAAAAATTAAAATATTAATCAATATAATCATACACAATTAAATAATAATAAATTGATACAATTGATATACTGAATGAAGAAGATAAATTCTATCTCAATTGATGTCTACCGTTCACTATTTTTATCGATTAACCATTATTCTATGAGTAACAAAAGAATTATTATATAAGAAGAATGGATGATAGATCTAAACATGTGCTACATACCTACAATGCTCAACTTCATGCTTTCGCTATCCAATCCTTTGAGAAGAAGAAAAGTAACGTTAGATATGAGTTGGGTGAAGACAATACAATTCGAACAGATTGCTCTTATAGAAATAATATAATAATGACATCATCGCTCTCACGTAGCTATTGATTTACATGATTAGCAAGTAATAATTAATGTTCAAGAGATGAGTCGATGGTTGTTCCGGCGCTGGAAACAGTGAACAAATATTGTCAACAGTCCCTAATGAATGCAGGAATGCAAGAAGGCAGCACATTCCTATTATGTTAAGCCACTTACTATAACGCCTACAGGAAAGAAATCCTTAAACAAATAAAGTAGCGCAATTTTCAATTTTTCGGTGAAAGGGATCCAGTAATCATTTTTGAAACAGTTACAGCTCTTTTTTCCTTCGAAACCGCAAAGATTGTACTATATTATAACACATATAGTAGGTCACAATCCATTACCCGACGCAATCTGTTTAGAAGGTTACTTGACGTTATAAAATTCTAATCAAGAAGAAAAAAAATCACTGCTCGTCACGACAAAATAGTGGCAATCGAATACCCAATCGGACCCCACTTTCGTGATAGCATTATAACCAACATAGGTTTTCTATTATAGGACATTGTGTCATCATCAGAAATCTTTATATGAAATAGTTTACTTGGATAATATCAAGTCTGATACAAGTTACTTCAACAACAAGCAGACGATATAAATTCTGTTTGGTTCAGCGGGAGGTGTCGTAGCCGACCCCTTTGGACCGGCTCCAAGGAATCAAAAGTAATTTCTATCTATCCGACCCCTCTGAAAATAGTAAACTAAGCAATTAGAAAGACTTGTAGTTTCTGATATAGCTTAAAGACTTAGAAAGCTAATCTTTTTTTAACTTTTCAGCGCAACTGCAGCTCGATTTGGATTTCGTCCAGGGCAACAACATAAACGCTTCGAGTTGGGAACAGGCTTCAACTAAGTTTAATGAATCAAGCCGTTCATTTTACTTACAAATATTTTTTCAAATACATTATTTTATATAAATTTTTTAATTGTTTACATATTATTTTGAATACTCCCTAATGTGCAAAAGAATTTTTTCACGATCGTGATACTTTTCTTTACTAGATATTTCATGTATTGGTATGTGAAAATAAAAACGAAACCCATAACATTAGACATTTATAAAGAAACTAAATAAAAGGACGATTTAATAACTTATATTTAGCTAATTATACTTAATAATTAATATGTTAAATAAATAAACTGTTTTTTTTTTTGGTTCGTTATTTTCCCATATTAAATGTAATTTAAGGATCCCAGCATAAACACGTGAATTTTCTTTGATTAATAATAAATATAAAAAAGAAGGTTAACTAATTTCCAGGACTTGTTTCTAATATGCTCTGAAAACAACCTGATTTCTCTCCTCACATATGAGGAAGTAAAACTGGGTGCTACTAGTTGTGTCTCTTACATGCAGCGTTTCTGGTACTGAACGCCAAGGGATATTATGTCAACAGGTGCAAATATCTCAACTATCTTTGCTGTAAGATTTTAATAAAATTTAATTTATTCCAGCATACCCTCAAGGATTCAGAACACAGTCCTTTGTTCCTGTAGTTCTCGTTAAAAAGTTAATAACTTCCGGCTGGACACGGATCATTTTATCTTGGTCTAAGTCTTCATCACCGATATCCCAGCAATAAATCCCTACCTCGTCTTCTTCAAGAAATATATTTAGAACTTCATGACGGAATACACCACACAGTGCAGCTGCTGTGGTGAATCAATGTATCTTTTAGAATCTAAAAAAAAAAAAAAAAACGTGAAATAAATTTGGAGAAAAAAAGTAAAAGTAGTCGTGGTGATTAGTTTCACCCATGTCTTAGACTAATAGGAAATAATTATCGGTATCATAAAATAACGTTTCTGGGATGAACGGTAGCGTGCGTCCTTCGTCGACTGGAAAAACAACGGGCTCGCCCGGACGGTGGGACTACTATAAACGCTATGATCTGGACTCATGGTCACTTCCGTGATCTTGACGGTTGGGCAGCGGAAGAAAACATCTGGTAAGTAGTATATGAACAGATCTATAGAATCACCAATATATGTCAATGACTTGAAATAATGTGGATGATCCTATCGCTGATCCTACAAAGAAATTTTTCCTTTTTTTTAAAAGATTTGGAAATGATCTAATCATTCAATAATGGAATTCAGAAGTACGACACCAACGCATAGAAAATATGTTCAATTCGTTTTATGACCGATAATAATTTGGATGGCTCAGTGCTACTCAAATCTTCTTGAGGATCTATCGGTGAACCAGCTTTAGCACGCTCGGGCCGAACGGCGGCGGTTCGAATCCGCCCTGGGAGGGTTGACTTTTATTTCGTGGAGGCCCCAGGGAATATATCTCGACCGTCCCACCATGGTTAGAATAGGTTGGTTACACCTATAGAGTAATCCGTAGGACACACATGGCCAGGTAGGGGTACCGTAAACCCCCCCCCCAAAAAAAAAACCGAAATCATTAATAATTTTATGTATTTTTTTATTTTTACATATTATTTTTGCGTCTTCTTATATAATTGTTTTTTTCCCTCTCCTTCCTCTGTTTTTGGATTATGTTTCCGAGGCTAAGATAGATGAGGTAGATCACTGGAATAAAGTCGATACTCGAGTTTATAATCTTAAGGATTTTTTTTTCCTGTTTTGAACAAAAAAATTGATGGAAACAATAATTTGAACCACAAAGATAGAATAGAAAGACAATTAATATTATTGTTGTATTAATAGAAGATTACAATTATTATTATTAAAAACTCTTAAAAGATAAATTACTTAATAGTAACATGAATATAATAATAATACGAAACAATTAAAGACATGTAAAAGAGTTTTTTAGTATGAATATATTTCTGTTGTCTCGAACTAACGAGTACTCATATGAAGGGCAGCATAGCCTTTTTATTTATCCATGACGGCCTAGAACTTTTGACTTTCTTTAAAAAATATCCGGACCACTTGGCGGGATGCAAACCGACACTAGTATTGTGAGCTGCTATGCTTGCCTCTAAATCCGGCGATAATTATTTTTGAAAACTTGAGCAATTCCGATTTATATTGGTTGAATAATTTGATTTCTGGACGAACGAATCCACAGGTTATCGCAAAGCAACGCTATCTTGCGCGGCCGCCACCCCACCTGCTTTTCAGGGGCAATGCCTACCAACATTTTTTTCTAATTGAAATGAAGCTTTTACCTTTCTTTAGTACCTACCCTCGCATGATGTTATCTATATTGTTGTTAGCCCTGAGGACTTGGGTTTCGGCACTAATGTAGAGAGCCTGTATTAGTAATATTGACTAGAAGAGGGCCTAAGTTATTAGAGGCAATATATCAGGGAGGAACTTGGAGAGATTATCCTAACGAAGAGGTGTGGCCGCTCCCTCGGGGCCGGGGGCTTTCATTAAGGCCTCTGTCTCTGTGCCCCGGTTCCTTCCTTCCAAATTGTTATTTAGCGCTTCCTTCGTCCTCTCATTTAGCGGCCCCTGTAATGACTTCTCTCCGAACTGAGGCTCAAGCGATATATTCGGTACGGAGAAATCAACATTACTATCATCATTACACATAGGATGCCCGGTTTTGTACGAAGGTATCGCTTGCCAAAACCTTTCGAAAAATAGAAATAATATCGGTCCAGAAGAGGTAGTAGAGGAAATTCTTGACATAATGTAGCAAGTAGATACAAAATAAAACTCATAGACTGTGTCCCTCATTAGGTTGTTATTTTTCTTAATATATTTAAAATTAATTGTTTGATTTTTTTCGTATATTTCTCTTGTTCAAGTATATAACTACTTCTCTATTAATTGTATCGTGTTTCGGATATTTGTCGTCATTCAGTTCTAACACTTTCAACTTAGTTTTAATGGATGTTTATCCATAACGGTAAAGTACCATATCTTGACAGAATAATGACATGAAGTTCAGGCATCAATATTATTATTATTTGGCACTGCGACCTTGAAGTCGAGTCTTGGCCTGCTCCAACATCGACCGCCAGTGATCTCTGTCCAGTGCTGCTCCCTTCCAGTTGCTAACATTCAATATGGTTCGGGAGTCCGAAGCTACGCAGTCTTCAAAAGGAAGTCGTGGCCGGCCTGCTCTTCTCACTCCAAGCATCTTCTCTCTCAAAGCTATGGCCGGAGTATTTCGTCCTGCATCAAGGATCAAGGCATCAATAAAAACTAAAAGCTCTACCCATGACGACTATTATCCTCGCCACTTGTATGATGCTTGAAATTGACTGACTCCTGAACAGAATTGAATGATTAAAAGAATGGTTATAAGTCATAGAGATTGTTCAAATTCGAATTAGCTGGCATTCATTAAAGAACAAATCTTCGATGGACGCATGTTTGAGTATTGACCGAAAACTAAATGATATCTGACAAGAATGTTATCATAAGATAAAAAAGTAAGTTTAATAGGGAAAGAGAATCACGCAGGTCTTCACTCGGAAAGTACTTGATAGCATAACAAAAAAGGAGGAAAAACTTAAAAAATAAATTACCCTCTCCGCTGGACCAATTTTGATTAAATTTTTGCTATCACATCGTGGGTATATACATATACCAAATACCCAATTTCAGGTTCATACGGTTTATAGTTTTTGAGCTAGTCTGTTCACACCCACATAGACTATTTCGCGGAACTTGGTTATTTAGACTCAGGGGACACCAAAACGTGTATTTCCGTTGAAAACCGGAAGTCGAAATTTTTCACGATCGCAATACTTTCTCTTACTATATATTTCATATATAGGTAAGTGAAATAAAAAAAAATATGGAAAAACACAAATTAACCCGCACAGTAGTGTTTAATTGAGGTGACATTGACTAATAAAATATCTAAGGCCTTGTATCCTATGTCATAATGGATGTAGCAATACGTTCAGCCTAACTGCATGTCATCCAGACCGGAACCATTTCGAAATAATAAAAATATGTTTTTCGACTAACGTGGCAGTAAGCTGGTTCCGGTTTGGCTCTCTAATTAAAAGTAGCCCATCAAGGGACCGGATGATTCTGAGGCTGATAGGCGGGTCAGGTATAGTTTAGAACTACTCTAAATTGTTGGCTCGGCTTGGCTCAGTATATCAGCGGTTTTTTTATTTACTAATTTTCTTTTAATAAAATGGACATGGATCGAGAAAAAACGGAGTAGAGTACCTCTAAAAATTATATATTCAAGGGATGAATTAATTTTCCTGGTTGTTTCCGAAATTGCCCAACTAGGATGGTTAAGAAACCGCCGAAGAGAAAAAAAAAAACGCTCCACTGGTCTAATTTAGATTAAAAAAAAAGGAAAGAATGTTATTTCGACATTGACATTAATCTCTTCCTAAATCTATACGTAATATTTGTTAAATGCCAACAGAGACCTCTAGATACCCGACATACCTCTAGATATATCAGGCTATAATAAACTTGATTACGAAGCTTAAAATTTTAAACATTACATTTATAATCCTTTTTTATTATCATAATCCTTATTTATTTATTATTATGCATTATTTATAATCGCAAGCATTGAGAAATTCGGAACTTCACCTGGACAAGAAACTGACATTAAAAGAGTTAAGAAAATTAACTAAGGTTTTCAGGTCAAAAAACTGTCATTTTAGCCTTGAACTATAAATCAATAGATAAACTAGTCTAATTAGGATCCAATGTTCTTTCAGCTAGATTTGTAAAAAAAAGTTAAATTTTATGAGCTGATATTACCTTTTTTAATATTTGCCTGTACTTTTTAATTCCCCCATTTTGAAAACATCCGAACAATAACATCGGACTAAAAAGAAAACAAATCGGAACTATCATTTTGGAAAACCAAATTATCAATAACTACCAATTAAACCAATATGGACATACTGGATAGAACTTCAAACAACCAAAGAATTTAGTCTTTCCCACCAAAATTATTACGGATAGTAGGAGACGCATCATGATATGTGACACATGACTTTTGCTCTAACCATACAACATACCAATACATAAATTTCTACATATCAACAGTCGTCGATACAACCACACAATGCTACAAAAAATTCCACTAAAAACTAACATTCACAAACACTTAGATCTAACACATGCCAGGCCGAAGACGTTTGCGGTGATGGACAAGAGATTATCTATGAACATAGCTGTATATTTGGAATTCTGGAAGACCACATTAAATGCTTAATGCAAATTTTGCAGATTGTACCAAAATCTAGGGTGAGCATGTTTTATATTATTATTATTACTATATTGCCCTTGCGGGGACCTGCGCTGCGGGGCATAAAGTATTTCTTCTGTTTTTCGTTAATTATGAAAAGCTTTTAATCTATCGCTGTAGAAGGTTTAATAATTATTAAAAACGGTTTAATATGTTGCAGAAAAAAAAGTAGTATTTAGTACCACCAACAATTTAAAATTAAAAAAAAAATTAAGGGAGACCTTTAAATCATAAATACTGTCTTTAAAAAAACAATATACGAACATAATCATATAAATATAATTTATAGTTTTCGATTTCATGATAGATTATTTTTTTATAGATGTTTTTTTTTTTCTAAAATGTTTTTCTCTATACAGGTAAGAAAATTAACTCAGGTTTTCAGGTAAAAAAACTGTCATTTTAGTCTTGAATTATAAATCAATAGATAAACTAGTCTAATTAGGCTCTAATGTTCTTTTACCTAGATTTGTAAAAGAAGTTAAATTTTATGAGCTGATATTACCTTTTTTTAATATTTGCCTGTACTTTCTCAACTCCCCCATTTTGAAAACATCCGAACAATTACATTGGCTGAAACACGCACGGGTGGATTACATAGGAGCATGAGCTATTATGGGTTCGACAGCGATCATACGACAATTGCTACTGGTTATCGCACCCGGAAGACTGCTTGGAGAGAAGAGCCGCTATTTCAATAAGAGCCTGGACCGGATTGGACCCCTCCCGATATTACCTCCACGGGATCCCGAGGGCGCCTTCAGGAGCACTTCACGCAGCACTAAAGAGGAAATATTGAGGTGTCGGCGCTCCGATAGATGTAATAAGGGTTAGTTTATCCGGCCTATCCCGCCCTCTTGTTTTCAATGAGGTGAGTAGCTACACACCTAACTGGATAAGTTGAAAAAAAAAAGTCTGCCAAGAATTGCTAAATTCACTGTTCATCGCTCATTCACAAGATAACCAAACTGTAACTCAAATCACCTCCTCAAAACCGCCACTAACATCCCACCCCTGTTCCTAAATAACAATCCCATCAAATTCTATCCAACTGTCAAAAAACTTGGTGTAACCTTTGACCAAACTCTTTCCTGGAAAAACCATATCTCCCGTCGTACTATTTCAACCCTAAAGCAACTGAACCATCCCCGTAACCTGTTCCCTTTTGAAACACGCAGACTTCTGGTCACCTCCTTGATATTTCCCCACTTCGACTACTGTTGCACAGTGTATGGGGGTATCTCAGGGGATCTCGTAGCAGATCTAAAACGTTTAATAAATTTTTTCATCCGATTTATATTTGGGATCCCAAGAGACGTCTCCATATCACCTTATTACGAAAAGTTAAAATGGTTTTATCCTTCCTACCGCCGTAAGTATTTCCTAGCCTCCTTCCTTTTCCAAGTTATTCGTTACCGTCGCCCCTCATATATCTCTGAACTTCTTCAGTTCAAATCCTCTGTCCATTCCCGCAATACCCGCTCTAGGTTTTCAGATATACTATATACACCGGCTCACCGAACGTTAGCTTTTGATAGATCTTTAATTATTAGGTCCTCATCCCTATGGAATTCTATTCCTCCTTTCATCCGTAATTCCAATACCCTCTCCACCTTTAAATCCCGCCCATATCATCACTTCATACCCATCCAGTCTCCTTAAAAAGTAAGTTGACATTTTCTATTATAATTTAACTTTAAAGCCGTTGGAAGCTCTAATTTAATTTTTTTTTTTTTTATAATTTTTTCTTTTGTTCTTTTTTTTTTTTTTAGAAAATATAAATACTATTTAACCAACCTGTAAGTATGTACACATGTATATATTATAAGATGCAGAAACTAGCTTCTTTTCACTCGATTGAATATTTAATGTTTATTTTTTTTTATTTTATTTACTTATACTAGAGGTTTCCTAATTATTTGTATCAACTCAATTTGTTTATTTTAACTTCAAGGCTCTAAACCCTCTCAGTATTTTATTTAATTTTGTTCTAATGGGACACGTTCCAGAACAAATAAATAAAGAATTTATTATTTTTACTATTATTATTAATAGAAGTTTATAATAAACTATATAGGAGTAGATTTGTATCTCTTATTCGCCCATGGGATACAATGGATGTATATAGATACCTACGCCTACGATCTGTCCGACCCTAGCAAAGTATAGGAAACAATGGCTAGGCAAAAATAAATTAAACCTCGGCGAAACATTAGAATATTTAAATGGGAAATGTTGGGAATCATCATTTAGATATGTTGTAGATGCTGAGAAAGGCAGGTATAATACATTAATAGAAGGTAATAAACAAACTGTTTACATTGTATAACTCTGTTTACAGCATAGGCTCAAAATGTTTGTCCGTAGGATGTCCCATAACCATATCACAATCTTATAATGTGTAAACTGAACCTACTCAACTTATATATTATGTACAATTAGCATTTTATTTTATTTTTTTTTACAGCGTTTAAACAAAGCATTAATTTTAAGTTGTTAAACCGCACACCCGGCTGATGGTCCATAGAGACCAAGTCTAATGTGTATTAAAATTGTATATAACCGTCTTTTGTTGTATATAGAAAAATATTATTTTATACTTATATACTCGTATGTAAATATCTATAAATTGTGAGAAATAAACACATCTATCTAGATACCTACGCATAGAGACACTCAGATCATAATTGATATGATAACAGAAAAAAAAAATTAAACTAATATGGAGAAGTTGATTTTTCTTTCTTTTAAGAGAGAGAAATAGGATAAAAAATATTCACAGATAATACGTCATTTCTTTTAGGTCATAATACAATAGTAGAGTAGAAGGATTTTCATCCGAGGAGCGCCAATAGGTGTTTGACATAACAAAATTACGCAAAGAAAAAAACAAATTGTACCTTCCTATTTAGTGATGAATGGAGGTGGGTCCAACATATGGCCATAATAACTCAACGAATAAGTGATGGCCGCTCAGAAAAGAGCCTTGAATTATAAATTTGCAAAAAAAAAAAAAAAAAAAAAAATAGAAGCCTTCAGTCATGGTCGAAGAATGATGAAACCGAAAGCGAGCGATTTGTTCTCATTTAGGTCCAGTGCCACCGTTGATCCAATAATAATTCTTAAATACCCAGGGGCGAGCGGGGACCGGAAACTCAATTGCGGAGGGTACCCGCCCCTTCATTTGCCAGCCAACCACCACATAATTGATTGCCCTAACCACTACTGCCCTGCTTCCCCTCGCACGGCTTATTCGCTAACTGGTTCACGGCGAACAAGCCTCGGGCTTGGTTCAAGGCTATGAGAGATCGCTGCGAGTATGAAGTTATGATCGCCTAGTATGGTGGCACCTTCTTACTTTAATTTTTTATTAATATCCAATAACCCACTTATAAATGAACTTTTAATTACACAATCGGAACCTGCGAAGCTACGAATTTGGTTTGTACTTCACTTATTACTTGTAACCGACAAAGCCATACATCATGACATTTATGTTCCGTTCATTCAACAGCTCATCCCATAAAAATTCTACAATGTTTACACAAACGTTACCCACCACCCTAATCCTACTGCCTACTCCCTATCTAGCTCCACTCATCCATACAAATCTCCTCGAAGGTTAAAGTGGAATAGGCCATGCGATCATTTGTTATATGTATTTCTCAGAGTTCAGGCAATTGCTAAATTCTTCGCTCAAGTCAGGTGTGCTTGTGGCTTTAGCGCCCTCCCTCAGCCTCCACTGGCTTAATTATCAGTGATTTGGCTGAGAGTGAAGCTCAGGAACCTCTTGTAGTCATCCTTTTTCCTTGTGTGGGACAAGCCAGCCCCGGAGTTCTCCACCTTGATTGTAAATATTTCGTGACTGTGTTTAGGGTGGCCGAGTTGGCAAATGCGTTAGAAAATATGCTTTGCCCTGACAGCCGGACATATGATTGGGAACCCGAAGATACCAAGTTCGAAATCCGGAGCCTGAGGACATTTCATAATACTAGGTATTAATCCACCATCTCTCCATCTGGGAAACCCCGTATACCCTAAACGGCGTGGAAGAGGACAAAAAAAAAGGCTGATGTTTATTTTTCTTTACTGATATTGATTATTATTAATGTTATTTCTTTTCTGATGTTTTTATTTATTTATATTCCTTGTATATAAAGTGCGAATGTGTTTAGTCCTCAAAATTGCAATTGTCTCGACCGAGATAGGTCGAATTATTAAATTGCATTCGGACATCCAAATTTTCTTCCATTCGGACATCTTCCTGGTGATATATATAAAATATATTCATAATTACAACCATCAGTAGAACCTCAAACGTCAACAAAATAATCTTTAACTTCAAAAACATCGCTTAACCCAAGCAGTCCTACAGTCCACTTTAGCAACCAGAAATAAAACATGGTTTTAAACAATTGTGAGGCCGAATCCTTCTATATAAATAATCATCATTATAGGCTCCTTCTTTTTTTACTAATTTACTAATATTAATTTACTAACTCTACAAACAAACATAATTTACGCAGTATCAAGATGTATAGTTGACATTAATAGTTTTTCGAAGGAGTGATGTTACTGATTATGATTTAATTATATCAAAATTACAGCACTATCCGCGAAAATCTTGTTGAGGGTCAACGCGATATTAAATAAAATATACCTGACTTATAAATAATAATTTATAAACAAATGTGTAACCTGCAGTAATTAATGCGAATTGCCGAGGATCTGATTAACCCAGGCAAATCTATGTTTAGAACCCTTAGACGACCGAAAATGTCATTCCCGGTGATATTCATAAATATTGACGGTAAATCACCTAAAATTGTATAGGAGATTAACCTACGCGGACCCCTTTTAAGATTAAATATAGCATTTGATATACCTTGAAGATTATAGTATTGTACATAATATACAAACAGCCTAAAGCTGAATAATGAATGTGCATAATTAATAAAATTGATATTGATAGGAAATTTGCTATACCTTAAAATCATTAAACACAATGGTAAATTCTTAAACAACTACCTAATAGATTTCCTCAATAAGGTATGAAATTTTGTGGTGATTTCGAAGTTCAACTTGAACTTGGACCGGAATAACAACCTTGTATAGCAAGACGCAATATCAGGAAACAATTAAAGGATATAGATTCGAAAGCTGCAGCCACTCATATTATCAATTAGGATAAACCGAGAGCATTAAATTCTTATAGCATTGGCATAAAAAGAATGAGCGTTTGCTAGTCACAAAATGCTACCTGTTTTCAGTTTTTTCTTTATAATCGAAGAGATACGGAGCCGGTTTTGCAGCAAAGGCATCACTTTGAAAGCAATTTTCAGCAGGTTCTGCCCGACAGGCAGTATTACGTAATGTATCGAAAACATGCGAAAAGTGCATAGAAAAAAAAAAATTCAGAATAAAGTGGATGGAGCAGGTTTTGAAGCTAAACTACTGACGTAAATTTAATTATTTCATAGAAAGTTATTCTTTTTCTTTCATCATTAACTGATAACATAAATGCAAAGACAATTGGACCTTCTGATTAAGTGGGAGCCATTATGCAAACCGACAAAAGTGGTTGAAAATATCTTCCTAGCGTCTGAATTATAAATAAAGGCCGGATTTCGTGCAGTAAAAATTTTAAAAACGTGCAATAAAAATTAGCCAAACGTGCAATAAAAATAAAAAACATTGACAAACGTGCAATTCAACCTTCTGCTGTGTGAAGAGGTAGTGTATAATTAAGGAAATCAAATATTAATTTAACATATTTATATAATTATTGCTATATACATATGTGCTTACAAAAACTACAAAAAAATTGTTTGCTAGGAATAATAATTAAACAAAACTAATAATATATATATATATATATATATATATATATATATATATATATATATATATATATATATAGTAAAACATAAATTTTCGTAATTTTCTACTAACTATAGAAATTTCTAAAATTTTATCGTATTAAAATTTACAATAATGTACATTTCCAGATTATGCGTCTACGTCATCTTCAAGAGTAGAAACAAACTATTTAAAATTATTAAAATGATCTGAATAAAATAGGGCTGCTTCGATCTATGTTCCCATCTAGTTATCACAGGTTCTGGGGGAAAGGGGCAGTCCATACTATTTCTATAAGCTGTCACGCGGTGAGGAGCTTTTAAAAATATTTTTTCCCATTATTAACAAGTTTGTTGATATTTCGGAAAATTTCCCTCACTTTTTCAGTAACACGGTTTAAATCATGCGCTACACAAGTTACATGTACCATATTTGAATAAAAAACTTTTAATGCTTCTCCAGCTTTTACCATATACGGAGCGGCATCGCAAACATATAAAAGGATTTTATCTTGGTAGGATGTTTGACAGAAAAAAATTGCTAAACTGTCGTTCACAAATCGAGAGACAGTCTCGTAGGTCGTTTTTGGAAGCTGCTTACATGAAATGAGGTATGGTTTGGGTTCAATCTCCGGGTGTTGGATTCCAACAAATAAACTGCAAATATTAAGTCCCCGTGGGTCTGTTGTTTCATCTACCATGATGTAAATATAATTATTTTCAACTATTTTTCGTATTTCTTCAACAGAATGTTTAAAACAGTTTTTGAGGTAATTTTTTTCTTAGGGTGTTCTCGTCAGGAATGTTTTGTTTTGTGTATTTTTGCAAAAAACACTTAAAGGGCTTGGACTGCAGTTTATTGAATGGAATATTGGAAGCGACCATGGCGTAACATAAATCGATAAAAACTGTTTGTTTATTGTCTAACGACGAGCAGCTTTGTTTGTTGTTATTACTTTCACTTACCTATATATGAAATATATAGTAAGTGGAAGTATTGCGATCGTGAAAATTTTCGACTTCCGGTTTTCAACTGAAATACACGTTTTGGGGTCCCCTGAGTCCAATTAACCAAGTCCCGCGAAATGGTCTGTGTGTGTGTGTGTGTATGTGAACAGACTAGCTCAAAAACTATAAACCGTGCGAACCTGAAATTGGGTATTTAGTGTATAGATATGCCCGCGATGTGACAGCAAAAATTTCATCAAATTTGCTCAAAGGGAGGGGGTACTTTATATAATAACTTTTTACGTTTTTTTCGATTTTCTCAAAAACGGCTCTAACGATTTTGATTAAACTGAGTATTTGATCTACATATATGCCCGAGATATGACTGTAAAAATTTCATCAAAATTGATCAACCGGAGGGGGGACTTTACTTAATAAATTTTGTATCATTTTCACGTGTTTTTTTTATTTACTCAATAACGGTTTTAACGATTTTGATCAAACTTGGTATTTGATGTATTTATATGCCCGAGATATGACTGTAAACATTTCATCAAAATTGATCAACAGGAGGGGGGACTTTACTTAATAAATTTTGTCCGATTTTTACCTTTTTGATCGATTATCTCAAAAACGGCTTTAACGATTTTTATCAAATTCGGTATGTTTAATGAAAATTAGTTGTTATTTAATATCAGGTAAGCTTTATCATTATTAAAATGTTCTGAGGGAGCTTAAATGGGGAAGGGGCTTTTTTTGTTTTTCTATAAAGTACCTTTGTTTTAGTTTATATTGGGAAATTATCTGTCTCTCATCACGCTTAAAAATAAGAAACGGCTAAATATGATATATGAAGAAAATCAAGTAAACATATACAGGAGAAAAAAAGAAAAATCTGGTGCGTGCGCGAAACACACAACTTTCACTTACCAACTTAATTAGATAAGAAATTGACGTGTTTTGTTAGATATCATTTCCCAAAATCACACATTTTTCTACATTCATATCTTATTTTTATTAATCGTTAAAGCCGTTTTTGAGTAAATAAAAAACCCCGTGAAAATGATACAAAATTTATTAAGTAAAGTCCCCCCTTCGGTTGATCAATTTTGATGAAATGTTGGCTATCACATATTTGGCATATACATACATCAAATACCCAGTTTGGTCACAATCGAGAAAGCCGTTTTTAAGTAAATAAAAAAAGCACGTAAAAATGATACAAAATTTATTAAGTAAAGTGCCCCCTGCGGTTGATCAATTTTGATGAAATTTTTACAGACATATCTCGGGCATATAAGTAGATCAAATACTAAGTTTAATCAAAATCGTTAGAGCCGTTTTTGAGAAAATCAAAAAAACACGTGAAAATGTTACAAAATTTATTAAGTAAAGTCCCCCCTCCGGTTAATCAATTTTGATGAAATTTTTACAGTCATATTTCGGGCATATAGATAGATGAAATACTCAGTTTAATCAAAATCGTTAGAGCCGTTTTTGAGAAAATCGAAAAAAACCTAAAAGTTATTAAATAAAGTACCCCCTCCCTTTGAGCAAATTTGATGAAATTTTTGCTGTCACATCGCGGGCATATCTATACACTAAATACCCAATTTCAGGTTCGCACGGTTTATAGTTCTTGAGCTAGTCTGTTCACATACACACACACACACACACACACACACAGACACACACACACACAGACCATTTCGCGGGACTTGGTCATTTCGACTCAGGGTACCCCAAAACGTGTATTTCCGTTGAAAACCGGAAGTCGAAATTTTTCACGATCGCAATACTTCCACTTACTATATATTACATATATAGGTAAGTGAAAGTAAAAATATTCCGTCAACTCATATAACACCTTGAGCTCACGCATGCGCCGTACGCCTTTAATGACAAACCAATGCGTTATAATTAAACTGTTCTGTTCATTTGAGAAGTGGCAATTAACAAAACGCATTAATTTCTAATCTAAGTAAGTTGGTAAATGAAAGTTGTGTGTTGCGCGCACGCACCAGATTTTTGTTGAATTGGAGCTCGCTTGGATTTTTGTGCTGCAGTTAACTGTGTGTGCCGACCTATAAAAATAAAAAGATATTGGGAATAGTCAAATGCTATCGTGTGCTACTTATGAAAAGATAGAATGTAATTACTTGAGTTGCAATGAGCATCCACTTTTTTCCGATCGGAACCAATTGATTTATTGCAAGAAGAAAAAAAATTGTTTTCCCGTCTTATTTCAATTCTGGGTATGGTTTTATCCATTTGATTTTGGAAGATTGGCTTGCTGTCACTTTAGGCCATAGGTCAATAGTGAAAATTATTGTAGTTGTTTACCGAATTAAACTAAACTTCAGAATGATATGGAAATAAAGTAGGTGGGAAGGTTGAGTCAAATCAAGTTAGAACTTCTAAGAAAGTTAATACAAAGGAACGTTGTTCGACATAATACCATTTCCGTAACGAGTTCGAAGAAATATTTTGAAATCATGAATAATTTTTTCTTTCTTAAAAAATTAGGTAGAAAAATAAATTATAAATACATACATATATCGGTATTATTGTTGGTGATTTTAAAATAAATCATAATCTATTCTCTATAATAAAAATTAAAAAAAAAAATCAATTATTTAATGAAATATCAAAAAGTGCACTTTCGTGCACTGAAAACCTAAAATGTGCAAATTTGTGCAGTAACCCTCAAAATGTGCAATCTCGTGCAAAATAAAACTTACATATGTTAATCCGGATGCCTTAATTCGTGTAAATAACTTGTCCCCGAACGATTTCAAGCAACCGAAAAAAAAGTGCAATTGCACGAGAATCCGGTATCTAATTATAAACATGCTTTATCCACTTCGTTCATTACAAGGGTGGCGGGGATGGTCGAGTGGGCTAATGCGTTTGGAAATACAAGGTTCACCTGACAACATGTGAGTGATAACCCCTCCTGCCCCGTAAAAACCCGTATAGCCTAGGGGAGGAAATTTTTTTCGATAATCACAAGTGATTTGGAAACTTGCATATAAAAGTGGAAGTATAAAGAATTAGTAGAGGAGAGCGGGGTTGGTTGGCATAGGGGGTAGGTTGGCCTTTGCTTTTCCGCCATACCTGTTGTGAAGATGCCACAATCGTACTATGTGACCTCTGGAGTCTTGACCTGAGGTTTCAGTCCGATGCTAACAGTGTAGAGAAGAGTGTGTTTCATTGATTGATTTTACAACATTTAAGTAAATTTTTATGTTTTCAGTAAATTTGGTTTTAACGCATGGCAAACCATTCTGTTCCGACTCCGATTCTGTTCACATAGCCCCGAACTCCTTTGAAAAACCTAACCTTTCAACTAACCAGATTCTTGTTTGGTTGTTCTCCCCTGTCCTGGCAGCAATCTTTCATATGATTTCTCCTGTGGGGTTAGTTGGCTATGTTCAACTAGGGTTTGTTGGCGCAGTAGCAAGTCACAAAAGTAAGGTAAATATAGACAAAGGTGAAACTACCACTTGTCTTTAGTTCCAGCGGGGAGGAGGGGAGCAATATTTCCTCTGCAGAAAGTTACGACAGTCTGAACTTAAACGGATTCTTTAGGAACAAAGAAAAAGATAATGACATTAAAGATGTCCTTCAGCCACTTGAAAAATACTTGAAGTACTCTAATACTTGGGGTTTACAGTGGTATCATCCCTATTGGGATTATATTAACAGGAAGGACTCAACAATAAAAAAAGTGAAAACTGTTGCCAACCAACCCCGCTCTCTCTTACTTTTTTACCTTTACATATCTATAAATGAAAAAAAACTCTTTCTCTATGATTGAATTTTCAATTTCCCTTAACAACAGCAGCAATAAATTTGCACAGTATATCGTTAAAAGTTTCTACTCAACTTTCAGAAAGAATAACATTTCGTTTTTAAAGTCTTAAAAATGCATGTATGCACGAAAAATTCAGATTTTATAATTGTATATTAGGTACCTATGTTAAGACAAACTATAAATTGTGTAGAATAACTAATAAAAAGGACTAAATATATGTGGGTACAAATATTTTCACTGAAGTTGTTAAATGGTGTTTACTTATACATGTATATATTCATCTATAAGTAGATTGGTAAATGAAAGTGATGTGTTTCGCACATCACACAAGATTTTTCATTTTCGTATAGTCAAGTAATACGGAGAAAGCATTATGCTTTCAGGTAACGATGCCCCTTGACTCTATACCCTGGGCTTCTAGGCCAATGTCCTGTTGGTAAACGTCCAAGAACAGATCCGAGGTTATGTTATAGATGTCCGTGACACTGCAGTTCTGTTCCATTCCATCCAATCATGATGCTATTCGTAATTGGATGGCATCTCTTAACTAATGTATCAGATAAAGATCTGCAATCCTCATAGTCTATCGACTCATCTTTTCCTTTAGATCGTTCTAGATAATATCAGAATATGTTAAGGACAGCTCTCTTGTTAAACTTGATTAGCGACAAGATTATACCTGCGCAATGCTTATTGTATACAACATATAATTTATAATAAATTAGGTTGTTAGACCTGGATACAAGATAGCACACAGAAAAACTTTTGAAATATTTTGTGAATTGAGTGAAAATACTTTTCTCTACAATAACAGCGTTCTTGAATCAGAGTACTAAAGAACATAGGATAGGAAATGACAAAGAATTTTCAGTCGTATCTCTTGTTATGAAGCCAAAGAGGTAGATAGTCAGGACTTTTAGCTTGAAGCAATCCATCAAGAAGCCACTACTACATGGCAGTGAATGCCTCCAAAGGCCAGATAGCAGCCAATATAATATTTTAGAGCCACATGTACCAAATCTGAAAATAGGAGCCAAACACAGGCAGAGTTCGAGAAAATCATTCAGTCTGCTAATAATCCACAAAGAACGTATATTCAACAAAAAAATAATTTGTTTTGAGATGAGTAATTTTGAATTTTATGATGAGTTAATATATGTAAATAAATATGATGACTGAACACATTTTACATTTTGTGGAGTGATATTTATTTTATCATACAGAAGTAAGAGGAATTGTGACAGTTATTTCGAATCGACCATGACAACCAGAATAAACAAAGAAATATACAAATACCCAATACGGATATTAAACTTTCGAAAAATTCTTACCCTAAATAATGGAGGAAACTTCATCTTTTTTTCTCTTTTTTGATAACTCGATAATTGGAACATCATTGAAAACATATCAAAGGTGCATATTATCAGTGAAGTAAGACGGAAAATTTCAGATCAAGGCCTCTGGGATAACCTCGAAATTAGATTCTTTTTTTTAGTATCAGAGTTTTAATTGTATGAATAATTTAAGGTTTCCTCTCAATTAAATAGGGTACTTGTTAACATTAGGTTATTAAAAAATAACATAAAAACTGTCTAGCATTAGAGTGAGCTCATGTGGTGGTGCATAGATTTACCAAGGCCTTTTTTTATTTTTTTTTTTATTTTTGCAATAATATTAGTTAAGCTGTATATAATTGATGTTTAATAAGCAAACATGTTTTGTACAGCCTTGATTAATCCATATTAAAAAAAAAAAGGAAATTCTGGTGCGGCTCGTGCATCATACAGCATTCAGTTATCACCCTCCTTTCTTCGACGAAAAATGCACAATATTTTTTGACAATTGCTTCACTTTAAATTTGTATATATAACTATTTTTTTAAGGGGATTACAGAAAGAACAATCGAGTTTTAGACTGAAAATTCAAGATTTTCGACAATGTATCTTAAGTAGGGATCGATAGAAGATAATAAATTGGAACTAAAATTTCAAAGCCAGTAATAATCTAAGCCGTCTGTTTTTGTATTTTAATTAGTAATTAACTTTCAGTTATTAAAGTATTTATTTATTCATCGATTTTGCGACCAAAAAAAGTTCAACTTTTCGTTTGTAGAAATAGCTGTTAAGTGTACTTTTCTTGATGAAGATGATAATATTATCAAAACATATAATAAGAAGAATAGTATATTGCAACACTATGATAATTATTTATAAATTAATGGCAAAGAAATAATTTACATTTTCGGAATGTATTCGAATACGCTTGAAATCAGTAAATGCTGCAATTTACCGATTGTGTTCTCTTCTTTTCCTGATTCATATTTTAATTATTTTTTGCTTTAATATATTTTTTTGTTAATGATCTGACATTTTTCATAATAAATTGCATTTTTATTCGTTTCAAATTGAAGGTTATTTTATAATAGCAATGAGTATGTAGTCAATAAATAAATCGGTGACCGTTTTTTACATTAATTCATTGCAAAATATATCTCAAACAGAAAATGAATTTTTCTCGTGGAAAATCCGCTTCACAACAAGATTTCTTTTTGGTGATTTTTTTAATTATTTCAAGCGTATTCGAATACATTCGGAAAAAATTTAAATTATTTCTTCACCAATAATTAAATTAATTTATAATTGTTATTAATAATTATCATAGTGTTGCAATTTATTCTTTTTATTATATATTGATTATATTATCTTCTTCATCAAGAAAAGTACAATTAACAGCTATTTCTACAAACGAAAAGTTGAACTTCTGAATATAAATAAATACTTTAATAACTGAAAGTTAATTATTGATTAAAATCCAAATACAGACGGCTTCGATTATTAATGGCTTCAATCGTGAACGGTGTAAAATTATATAAGGTGAATATGATAAGCCTTTAGGAGAGCGGAGCGATAGTGTGAATGGGGTAGAGCGAGAGTGGACCGGGAGCGGAGCGAGGCTGGACCTGTACCAATATTGTGTTTACCCTCTTTCTATTCCTCTTTAGAATATTTTGCCAGTGATACCGGACCGGGAGCGGAGCGATAGTGTGAATGGGGTAGAGCGAGAGCGGACCGGGAGTGGAACGAGACCGGAGCGGTACTGATAGTGAATACATGAATACTCTCTTTTTATTTCTATTTAGAATATTTTGCCAGACCGAGAGCGGAGCGATAGAGTGAATCCGCCCTTAATTGAAACATTAAGGGAGAAAAACCTGGAGGTTTAGGGTGATCATAGTCAAATAACCTCCTTGCACTACCGCTGACCAAGTAACGTTGCTTCCTAACAAAGTAAAGGCCTAAACATTGCTTCCTAACAAAGTAAGGCCTGTCATGCTGCTAACAGAAATATGTTCAGTAATCTTATGTTGAACAAGGTATAAGTAAAGACAATAAGGTATAAGAATATAAACAACCACTATAGTTTAGTGGAAGGTGAAGTCCCCCGGTTATTATCATTCTCGAAGAGGGGTAACATATTATTAGTGCATAATACTATAGCAAATAATACTATTTTAATTATAGGTTTCAACTGAATTCGAGATGAAAGAAATCATATCATAATCAATATCATAGAGATATAAGGATACTATCAATACCTTATCAGATGCGACCGCAAAAAACGTTCAGTAGGTTCCTGTTAGTTTAGCCATAGGATGCATCCATGCATGGATTACGTGTGCGGAGGAAAAACTATGAGGAAAGAATTATTAGAAATAATTATATAACAAACTCGTTCGATGTTTTTTTTAAAGAATGCAGACTATTTCATAACGTAAAAAAAAAAGATGTCTTTTGATATTTAAAAAATAATTCTTTCATAAGGAAAATATCAAAGCGATAAACAACCAATAGTAAAGCAGGAAAAGAAGGATGGTTAATAAAACTTTTAACACTAGAAAAAACTAAATCAATGGTAAGACGTGGAAAACTAGCAACCAGAAGTAAAGACGATGGAAAATTTTTTTTCCAACCTAAAAAATCCGATACCGAAATTGAGTAATTGCGATTGTTCCAAATCAAATTGGGATTTTTTCAAAATCAATTAAAGAATTTTTATATGGTATTTCATATGTATTGTTAAACTCCTGAGAAGTAGTATCTTTTTTAAATAATATCAGTTATCAAAATTCTTAAATTGGTTTGAAAATCTAAATTTGAAATGGAAAACGTAAATTTGCTTAGGAAAAATCCCGTGTGTGTGTTTGTAAAGTTTTAAATTTGGTTTGGAAGATTCTAAATTCGACTAGGAAATGCTAAATTGAACTTGTTATGTTGATTAGAAAATGGAATGCCACACTTTCAACAACTTTCGAAAAAGGTCAGATTGCCAAAAACATTATCTACAATTATTATTAAAATGCATATGTTTAACATTATTAATTAGCGCTCATGGACCTTTAGGAGTATAGGCGGTAACAAAAATAAAAATAGAAGACAAAAAGTTTAAAAATATATATATGTACGTGGACCTTAGAAGACTATCCTATACATCAGAAGGCACCACAAATAGGTCTAAGTATCATTTTTGAAAAATCGAATTAGATGCAAAATATAGTAAGTAAAATTTTTGATCGGTAATAACATAGAAGTGGTGTAATGAGAGTGATGAGTTTAAATAAATAAGTTTGTTAAAATTCATGGTTTTAAAATTCCTCAAGATCAGATAAACGGGTAAAAAATGAATAATTATATCAACCTCCCACCATCCAAAAAACTTGTCCATGACATATATATTACTAGTATAACATAACACTCGAGAACGAAATGTGCTTCAAATTTCATCGAAATAGGTTCAAATGGAAAAAAAAGAAGTTAATAATAATCCCCTCCCTCTCCTCCTTATTTTCCCGATGTTTTAATACTTATTCCAATGGACGGAGAACAATACAATAATTCAAATATCATAAAAAACATTCTAGCTGTTCTTGAATTATAAATGGTTTAACTAACCCTGTTTATTACCTACAATAGATTTCATGAATGCCTGGAACTAAAAAAGATAGAGCTGATATTGGAATTCAAATACCAGATTGAGATTTTAAAACAAAAATTTAACATAATTAATCTTTCAAATCCCCAATATTTTTTTAACCATTTACTCAAAAGAGGAAACATGCGACTTATTTTCAAGTATACATAAATACTAGAGTATATATATATATATATATATATATATATATATATATATATATATATATATATAAAACCTGTACCACTACAACTCATGAAGGGTCTTGGGTTCTGTACTATGTAAGGAAGAGTACTGTGTCTTGGTCAGCGGTCGTGCAAGGAGGTGATTTGACCGTGATCACGCTCAAACGTCAGGTTTTCCCCTTTAATTTTTCAATTAAGGGTACCCACTTTATAGAGACTGGGTTTGCCCCAGGAGGGTCTCTCGGCCCACGAGACGAACTGTGGCGAATAATAAAGATGTACTAAGCCATGTCAGATTCGAACTCGGGACCTTGAGCACAGCAATCCACTGCCTTACTAGTGGGCTACCCCGCTCCCTAGTATATATACTATATATATATATATATATATATGTATATATTATTCATACCGGTATTAGTATAGAATATCCATCGGTATTATTCATACCGTGTTTAAGTGTATAAGTGAATATTTAGTAATCCAAGAGGAACAATTCAAATATTTAAATACAGCGATAAAAATATTTAAAAAAACTAATTATGGAAATTGAATTCTAGAATATATAATTAAATCATTAAGATAACGAAATCTAATTATTTAACTTTTCAATAAAAAAGTTATCCTTGAAAGTTGTACATGGATCCTTTGTTATGGCGGCGGAGAGAAACTTACTTGTTTGTTGCATATTTACTTAATATATTATTAATATTATCCCAAACATTAAATAGTATCCAAACATGATGATTGAAACCATACCCATACCCAGCCAGCCACGCGTTGCAGTGGCTTAGTAGCTATGATGTGTCGAATTAATCATATCGTATTCTTTTTAAACCAGTCAAATCAAAATTTACTGATATAGATAAAAACGTTTCATGTATCTATGCTTCTAAAAACCAAAGGGATTTAAAATTAAACTTTACGCTTAATTTAATTTTTAACTTACGGTAAAGAATTTAGAAGGGATAAAGTTTTTATTTTTTACATTTCATATTTGACTATAGTAAGTGTTAATGATCCATTGTACAATCACAATAGAAAGTTAGCAAAATTGTAACAAATTAATCTTCTGCCATAAAACATATTATTATATTCAGAATATAACAAATGATGATATGAGATATCGTATCAGAAGGTTCTACCTGAAACAGGTTATGACAGAACTACTTATCAAAACATAAAAAAAATAATTTCTGAATGAGATAAATAAAGTTAATTTATAACTTTTTATAATAATAATTTATATATTTTTAAAAATATGAATTCACAATTTTTAGTGCTAATAGGTGCACAATAATTTTTGTTAACCTGTCTTTTGCAAAAAGAAATAGATTGCATGATGATTTACCCACACCTGAAAGGGCGACACATAATTGCCCATTAGAAAAAAACGGATTTATTTATAAAATTTATTATTTTGATCTAGTCCAAGCTGGAAAAAATATATTTGGCTACTGAATGCTTACCCACCCTAAATATCGAAAGAAAATGAAGTGTTGTAATGTAGTAATTAGTAATCGTTAGATAATTAATTTATAATTTTTAAACTATTTTATCTTCTAATAAAATAGTTTGAAAATGAAGTGTTGTGCCGATCAGTCAAACTTACACCGCAATTTGTTGGTAATTTATAGAACTTACAAATAATCACACTCAACTGTAGTAAAGTAAGCATTTAATTTGCGAAAAAAGAAATATTGAGGCCAATAATCGAGATAAAAACTTTTAAGTTCTACAAGTCTATCTTTTAAGTTGGACAAAACTAAAATTTTATACAGATCGGTTGAGTGGTTATTGAGTTTACTACCGACAAGCATCCGGATACGGAATTTATATATATATAAAGATGAAGGAGTGTATTAAACACATGTTAATTAGAACGCTTTTTGGACAATTAAGGAAATGCAATTAGTCACGTAAGGCTGAAGTTTCAGCTAATTCGTTTCCGGCTAAATGGAAAAAATTAAATTTAGATAGGATCTAGAACTACCTGTAATTTCAAGGACAAGGTCACAATTCGGTAGTAATTTAGTCGTAAAATCTAATCCCTCCAAAATACAAAATCTTTAATAGAGAGAGAAATACTTTATTTAATAGAAAATGAATGCTGCTCTCCATTTTAGCGCTGCATACTAAATACCTAAACATAATATAGGTAAATTTGTTTTGTAGAAAAAGGAGCACTTAATCATTTTCAAATAATTTCAGTTTTCCTTCCCAGTGAAAAATCAAATACTTCCTAAACATGATGATGGTAAATTAAAATTGAATTGCACAACAAAATGTAGTCGAAAATAATAATATTGTATATAATAATAGATATATGGGGTTCATAGTAACGGTCGACAATAAATTGGAACTTATCGGAAATTCTTCTTAGGTCGAGATAGATGGACTTTTCTTGTTTTAATCAATAGTTAAGATAACAGTTATTATTAAAGTAAATTGTACTTATTACAGTTTTGAGTAGTTTTAATATATTTGAGCCTTCCAGTTGACTAGAATGACTAATTCAAATTTCAACATGAAATGCATTTTAAATAATATTTATTTTTGGAAAATTTTGACATTGTATGTATATTATAGTGAACTAGCCTCTTCACAGTTATTTCCGTTGAAAACGGAAGTAAATATTGTTTACGGTAGCCATACTTTTCCTTAGTATATATTTCATATGTAGGTAAAAAAAAAAGAAAGTTAGAAAGAAGAAGTAGAAAGTAAAAAAGCTAAATTTGAATAAGATAGAAATAGTGTGTAGACAAAAGCGCGTTAAGCGTGAGCATATGCCGTGAAATAATATAGCCGTTATGGAATTCAACCGTTTATATGCTCAGGAAAGTTTAACGAACTGCTACGGCAAAGCTGTCTAAAAAAATGTTTGTAAATACAGTCTAGTCTCCATTTTTCCAGCTTCGTTTAGTCCAACGTTAAATACGTCGAACTAAATCTGTGGTCCCCAATCATTACACCCTAATTTCACATAAATAAGTAGATTCAAGGCCAAAAACATGAAAAATTATTTAAGTAAGTCGAAAAGAAAATGTAGGACCTCAGAGGGGACCTCGAGAATATCCCTTTAATAGGGTTTTTTAATAGAGAATGTTGATTCCAATAATAGGCCCTAGGATTCTTTAAGGGAGTAAAAAATAGTTGGATATGCCGACCTTCTGAAGGGACGTATAGCAAAGGTCACGAGCTTGAGTGTTGTCATGTACCCGTTAAAGATTCCTGTCCTAATTATATCTTGATAGGCAAAATTTAGGATTCTCACTGCAATAACGTCCGATTATTCGAGATTTATTTCCGGAAGTGCTTCCTAATATATTAACTATGTTCAGTTATTAGCTTCGAGTGACGCTTAATCAAGTATTCCCTTTTCACTTTTCTTTATTTCTTTTGTGGAAGCAGTCCAATCGTTGGATTGGCGGGAATCCAACTGTGATGGCAGTGCTCGTCAGTATCTGCTAGGTTCGGCCTAAGTGACCAAGACTATGATGGAAGGTCATTTCAAGCCGTCCTACTTTCCAACCTATAATCATGGCCATTGGGTTTTTTTTTCATTCTAAATCGAGCTCACTTTCATTTGGCACGTATTCATTGGTCATGAATACATCAAGTGGTCAGAGACGTTTCCAATAAAGATTTAATAGGCGGCTAGTTGTGAACATAAGCGTGACTGAGGAGTCGTAAAATAATTACGCAATCATGTAGTATGATTAAGGACTATGCTGTGATAAGAGGTAACTGCAAAGTTTTCGTTCGGATCCCTTAACACGTTGACTCTCAGCCCTACTTAAATGATTCCAGCAAGGGCGTCCTTACTCTCAATATGCAAGGCTCAATTAATTGTTCAAATATAACTTATTGATATTTGGAAATTAAAATATGTTTTTAAATAGCACTTAACAAATGGATAAAAGATTTATTTAATTCGCAGTTTTTGTTTTATATATTTTATAGTGCGACAGCTGCCCTCCCCTGCCTCCCTTGCCAACGCCCATGGATTCCAGTCTGTTTTCATCGTTTGACACTATTAAATATAACACTTTTAGTAAACTGTAATCATCAGAAAGATGATTACATTGTATTTACTTTTATTATACAATAATATATATTATTATATAATATATTATTTATTATATAATAATATATTTTATCATTTACATTTCCCGCCATTCCAACTATTGGTTCCACAAAAAAAAAAAAAAAAGTGAAAAAACAATGCTTGATTACGCGTCGCTCGAAGCTAATAACTGGACATACAGTTAATGCATTAGGAAGCACCTCCGGAAACAAATCTCGAAAATGATACTTTCTTTAATAAAATGATAATGATTTATTAATGATTATGATTATTCATTGATTTATTAATGAAAATGATACAGTGATAGCTGCAAGCATATGGAAACTAGAGAAACTATATAATAATCAGTAGTTAGAATATTTACATACTACGCAAGGTTATTTAATCCGTAGTTGGGTATGCGACGTGTTGTACACGGGTAAATATAACCGAGAAACTATCGAGTTACGTTCTTATATTGATCTCCTAAGCGCTACAGTGTCATCGTGAATGATTGGTTCAAGGCATTGATAGTAAATCGTAAACGAATTTCGTACCAAGGGTAGAAATAACATGGATTTTTGGTGTTCCTTTATATTTATATTTTATTATTTATATTTAAGTCAAAAATATATGATTGGTAAATAAAACAATTCTTGTCTTTTCGGAACCCATTTTTCGCAACGGACTTCTGTGATATTGAGGGATCAGAAAATAAAAAAAAAACATTAGCCCCGAAAAATTATTTTTATTAGGTATTAGATTCCTTTAATCAAGGCTAGACATAAAAACTTTATAAAATTCGTTAAAAATTTAGTTTTCATATTCTTTTTAATCACAGAAATATTATTTATGGATTAACATCTAATTAATACTTACTAAATGAATACTTCATGGCGTTACATAAGGCAGCATCACGAGTATTTGATTTAAGGCATAAATAATATTGACAGTTGATAATAAATAATTTTATGAAGTTCCTTATTTCTCATGTGACGCAATAACAAGAACGTTAATAATTGATGTAAAATTATTGAGTGTGATCATCTTTAATTGTTTAAAAAATGCGATTGCTTAGGATTGCATCATTAGTTGGATTTATTTATCAGTGAATGATTAGCTTTTAAACAATGTTTTTAAAAGTATTTTTATGTTGCTTATTATTACATTAAGAATATAAAGGTTTTTTTTAAATGTGTATGAATTTTATATGAGCTGTGATCTTGAAGGGAATTATTATCATTTTGGCTCATCATAAACATACACTTTTGGTAAGCAAACGTTTACCAAGTGTATTTTGGGAGGTAAAAACGAAAATGTAAGCCCACAGAATCGAAAATTTCCTTTTGCGCTTTAATGCAGGAATGAGATATCAACAATCAGCAGAGTCTGAGTCGGAAAATTAACATTGGTCAATAAATAGTAAGATTCTTAAAGTATAAAAAGGTCGGTGCAGTGTCTGCCTGGTTTTGGCACAAGGTTGCCTGGACTGAAATACTTAAGTAGGACAAATGTAATAAATTAAATTTGATTGATTTTCATTTATTTTACTATAGTAACCAATAATTCAGTAAGAAAATATCATTTTCTCGTCATGAGATTATCCCTAATATTAATATTTAATTTTATTTAGTTAAAAAGAAATTCCTTATGTAATTCGTGTCTAAATTTATGAAATGAAATCGTGAACAATGAGTATTTATTGTAGTTACAGTTTACTCATTGATGCTTTTTGAGCTCTTCGCCAGGATTTTTGATGTATAGGAACTTGAAGAAATGCTGACATTGAAGGAGCTCCATGCATACAGAGTTAGCCTATGAATAAATATTAGCTCAACAGAGGTCTTCATTCTGCCGATGTAGCATGATATATTGTCCCGCTAACAAGGCCGGAGTTTAATTTCCCTAGTGCCCTTTTTTTCACATTATTTCCACCGGAATTGGAGCATCGAGAACAAAATAGCTGTAGAAAAAATAAAAATATCAGAAAGTAACATATTTAAATATTTATATAGTCATATAAATAATAATAAATCTTTAAATATTTTCGTTAGCGTTAACCGGCTCCTTTCTAATCTTGATAACAAGCTACTAGACAACGGCACCCGAATTAATTTCACCTGCGAGCTTTCTGTGGTTTCGAAACTAGGGTTTATAACTGGAAAAGTACTGGGGGATCGTTTCACCTTAGCTCATGTAACCCCTAGATCTTATGATTGCCGCGATTAGAAACTGGTTAAAATCTTGTGGTCTGGTTTTCGGTTCCGCTGGAATAGAAGTATAATTAACAATGTTATAATTTTGCCTACGAGTATCTTTTGAAAAAAAAAACGATAACACACGGTCAAGCGTAACATAGTAAAATACTATCTACCCAACCGGATTCGAATCTGAGGTTGGGAGAGTAGGTATCTAACTAACTAAGACTTTATTCTATCTTTTCTGCCAAGTTTACTATTTATTTGCTTATTAAGCAATTAAATTAATTTTTCTTTTGAATCAAAATCTGATTGATAGATTTTATAAGTATAACTGCAATCCCAATTTATACCAACATATCCACATAAAAAAAAAAAAAATAATTCGGTGTAGGGACTGTAACATTCACGGTGCATTTTGGAATTTAAAGTACAGGAAGCAATAAAGATCCTTGAAGATGCGCCGATAAGGAAGATTTTTTTTTCCTCGAAAAGGGAGGTTTCCTCAGGGTGTGGAGACTTTCCGCCAGCCGAGACTAGATCTGAATAGCCTTGTCAAGGACGCTGACCTTCCGTCCATGTTAGCCATGCGAGGTCACGACCATTACACACGTAATATATCTTCCAGGAAAATTTGGGTCGTAAATAAATAAACAAAAGTATCTAACATAAAGAGGACACCAAAAATATAAAATCAATTACGGTGTTATTGGTTCTGATTTTGTTTTAGACTTTATTGGCTAAGATTTGTAGAATATTAAGATAGCATTCTATTTTCGGATAGATTATTTATTGCAGGGGTGGCGGGATGGCCAAGTGGGCAAACGCGTTAGAAAATACGCGTTGCCCACGGCAACGTCTGTTTGGAAATATGAAGATAGCAAGTTCAAAACCCGGTGCGAGTGGAAAATTTAATCATACTTGGTATGAATCCCCCAATCCTCCCCCGACCCGGGAAACACCGTATATCCTACAAGGCGAGGAAGGGGAGGAACAAAAAAAAAAAAATTTATTTCGTGTTTGTGACCAATTTTTATAATCTTATATTAATTTTATTTTTAAAGAAAAGATTAACCTCGGCCTGGAGTCGAAACATCGCGCGGTATGCTATTCACTGCGTAACCGAGGTGGCATCCATCCGAGTCAATCTCTTCTCGTCAATGATCTCCTTCCCCTGATCTCGCATATTTATTCGTATATATTTGGCGAACATATACGAAGGGTGAGCCAACAGTCATGGACAAAATAGTCCACCACTTGTATAAATTCGCAAAATATATGCGACATGGGGGAGGGGTATCAGTGAAGAGGAAAGATTGACATGGTTCATAGGGGATTGACATGCGATGGCGGTGACGCAGTGGGTAGCGTACTGCGCAAGTTATGCGGGAGACCCGGGTTGGAGTCACAACCAAGGCCAATATTTTCTCTTCAAAATAATAATATATATAAAATTATTAATAAAATTGGTAACCCACAAGATACTAAAAAAGACGAAAAGTCCATAGATCCTGCGGTTTCGACGAATATTTTTTATAATTATATGTATTTTTGAATTCATCATTGAAACATACAATCTTTCTGGCTTTGTTAAGCCGCAGCCTCAAATACGTCAAAATGGAAATATCCGACGATAGAGGGGACTGCATTTGCATTGTTGGGAATGAGAGGGAGAGTGGAGGTGAGATTCCCGAGGCAAGGCCGGTCAGTTAACTTCGGGATCAAGCTCATCGTCCCCGGGATCAATAGTAGCTGTCAACGCTATCAGGCCACTGAGCTACATCTGGCAGCTCTACACAACCTCATCCTTTCCAGATTATCTATACCGTAACTATTAATAACGCGGTTGCTTCAATAAATCTGACTGTTTAATTGATTGGGTAATCGACGAGATTGGAGGATCTTCATTATACTGTTATATAAATACTTTCGAAAGCCTATTAGCTTACATTATTCACGTATTGTTAAAAATAAGTAGTTGTAGTGTTCCGAATTTGTCCTAGAGCAGACAAAAATTCCAGCAATTCTAAATCAAATTTGCAACCAAAAAGTCAAAGTGAAAGCATCGTGATTTGAAAGACAAGTCATTAGTAGTAAGTAAATATATCAGCATAACAGTCACTCAGTGCTACGAGTACATGGAGTTCTCCGACAAAAATCTTTATAAAATGGAATTTAATGAGTTGATTACCAATATAATTCATAAGTGGGGTCCGAAATAATATTTGATTTAGTAAGAGCCAAAGAAAATCGGGGTTCGGACAGAATATGTTAAACTCACTCGTTGTAGAAGGATTTTGCTAACATAGGGCCAAGTGCACCAAATTTTGTTGGTTTAATATTAATAAATTTTATTAGATAATCATCTGTTGGCAGTATTTTCGTTTCACCAACCTTGATTAGCCTTGACACCCGATAATGTAATCATGATTAAAAAATCGATCATGAGACCTCAATTAAAACCTCAGCTAAAGTTAAAGTGTTACCTCATATATAGTTACTTCTAAATACAAACATACTGTAGTGTTTACGTTTGTGTGATTGCATCAAATACTTTTGGTTTACCTTTCTCTGTTTGTATTTTTAACTGTTATTTTAATGGAAATAGTGTTTTTGTTTGATACACCAGAAAAAATGGAAATGATTTCGTCAAGACAATTCTTCGGAGGATAAAACGGGTTATTTCTTAATTTATACAATTTGTTTTTAGGAAGCAATTTTATGAGCTGTAAAATCTATAATGAATCCTAATTCAAATAAAGATATAGATTTAAAAAAGGAACAGCACTAAATGTTTTACATTTTTTGAAATTGATATTATAGCATCTCATAGCAATATAGATAGATATACATTTACCGCCTTTCTGCATTTAATAATAACTTCGACGTATTAAGCAACTGAGGTTGAATGAGTTCTTGTAGTGTGATAATTACTTATATTAATGTATATAAATTGCCTATGAGTAGAATCATTCTTTGTAAAAAAGAATTAATTGCACAAAAAATCATGGGATTTCAATGAAATGCCTTAAACAGATGAGCTTTTAACTAATACATAGCAAAATCCATCTCAAATAAGATAAGGCCATACTTATCTCATGGTAAGTAACTCTTGTGGAAAATCGCTTGGTTTAACAAGAGTTAGTTAGCTTTATTTTAATCATGGCTGTTTGATCAACCGGCTCAAAGAGTAGATAGATACTCTCAATTGTACTCTCTATTATTTCAATACATTAGACTCAATCGAATACTAAAAAAAATATATATACAGATATTTCTAACTCATCTTACACGTACTTGGATCCCATTAAATTCTTTCACCTTTCGGATTTTGTTGATGACATTTCATTACCCAAGATGGATTTCAGGTCTTTACAAACATCGTTACATTCTTAGACGTAGCGCAAGCTGGTATGGTATGTCTTGTTACATTTCAACCTTGAAACCGATTCGTCTTACTTAATCCTTATATCCAACGTTCAAAGCAATCGCTCAAACGTTCACTGCGACTCACCGTTTGTAATTGCATGATCTTTGTGCCTCGAACACACGGTTTCCTCCGCAGACATTTTGCCCGAATTCTTTCGGACCTGCCTTTAAAGTAGGGCAATAATCTTTCCTGCAGCTAAGGAAAGAACTTCGAATTTTAAGTTGATTCGGTATCTGAAATGATATATTCGTATCTAGACCGGGAAAAACTCGAAATAAGAAACGGTACCTGATTGATCTGTTAAACTTTGAAAAGGTCTTCCGACTGAGTGGCCTCAATAATCAATTGAGTGTATCAATATTTATTTATTATTTTAATAATTTGAAAATTTGAACCCTGAAATAAACTTGAGAAATATCTTTATTTCTAATTCATTTCTAAATCAATAAACATTATTGAAGTTTATTTTCTTATATTCGTCGTATATTCTTAAGAAATTGTTCATACAACTTTCAATCCTTATCAATATCTTGTTTATAACTAGGCCAAAATACAAGACCTTGTTCGCACAGCCATTGCGGGAGGTTCGGTCTGAGGATGGTCAGCTTCAGGGAAAGGAATACCGGTTCACATGCGCCTGCTGATTCTGAGCAGCATTAATGAACCTAAACGAATCCATCACTGTCCTTGAACGCGAGAGTAATGGAAAAGTAACCATGTTTGCAGCTATGTGAGTTTGCTCAATTGTATTACCAGAAGCAATAAATGTACATTTGTAAGAAAACTGTGCGGATACCTTCTTAATGATATGTATACATATATTTTTTTTCAGCTTGTCAGATCTTACAGTCTGCCGCCTTAAACTGCGTTTTCCACTTCTACCGATCTTAGTAATGTCTATCACAGAATAAAATTCTGAATCTCTTAATAATGTTGGGTACATTATAACCGATATGTAATAGCAGTTCTTGAAGGTATAAATCTGGATTTTTGATTAAAAAATATTCCCAGAGGACCGCCATAGCCATCAGATAGTACCGTAAACAAAAAATAATTACTTTGTCTTCAGTCCCTCCCCCGTAAAGGCCACTAGAGGACAAAAAACGAAGAAAAAAGTAGAGATAGGATGAATTAAAGCGCGAAGGGGTGGACAGCATATTTCCCGGGGGCCTAATCCGGGGTCAAGATTCGAGCGTCCGCTCCACCGTCGGAATTGAGATGAATATCCCGCTTGTGATTTATTTTGGGGAGGGGGGCAACGGCTTAGGTCGGTCAGCACGTCACAAATCTTTCCTGCCAGCTTCACCTTCGCTTCTTCTACTTCTATATGCATCTGTAGGTGCGGTGCTTTGTCACCTGCCAGCGTGAGATAGTCGCAATTCGGATATCAATTTTCTCAGAATTTCGATACATTATGCAAAAAGAAAATTAAAGAAATACTCGCTTTTTGCGATAAAACAGACGGTGTTATAAACATTGAAACACATTAATTCAGTATGACTGTAAGTGCGGGCAAACAAGTTTATTATTGATATAAATCCGGACAATTTGAAAAAAAGAAAAATAACCTTGAGAGAATTTGCTCGCAATTAATAAATGTATTTCTTTCCAGCGTTACATAATTTCTTGAAAACATATTTCTTATTTTCTTGTTCCGGAGGAATGCTCCTTAATCGGTTGGAGTTAATCGTTCGATATCATTCAGCTGCCTGCAATATCTTCCAGACCTCTTGGGAAATAAAATAAGAAGACTATAAAAGAACACAAGGTTATGTGGGATGGACACATATCGGCGAAAATATGGCATCTGCCATAAATAACGATTTTTTTAATAAAATAAATGGAAGTTTGTGTTTTTATGATTACAATTATTAAATTAATGATGTAATACACCAAAAACAGTAAAACAAAGCAGAAAAGGTTACTTTTATGTCAATTAGATAAAATTACAAAACTTATGTTTCCTCTGCCATGTTGTTGTTTGTGTCGATCTTGAAAAAGATGATACTTGTTTGCTCGGCTAAATCATCTGCCATTATCAATCAATTTTACCAACTCACTTATCATCTAAATTCCCTAGATGGTGAAAAAGAAACGAAACGAAAATATTCATCCTGGAGCGGGGGAAAAATTCACAAAGTAGTGTCATATAAGGTACCTTGCCAAGCTAAGGGTCAAGAATGTTTTAAAGGAGCAAGTAATCAAAGTTTCGATAGTTCCATTTTGTCGTTATCTAACACATTAAAAAATATACTGTTACTGCTTCTTGTATTCCTTTTAGGATTTCGTAACTACTTTCTGTACATTTCGATTTCTTTTATTTAATATACGAGCAGACCCTGCCTCGCGTTGCTGTGGCTCAGTAGCTACAATGCGTTGAACTAATTATATCTTATTCTTTTAAAATGGTAAAATAAAAATTCACTGATAGAGATAAAAACTTTTTAGCTAATCTAAAAACCAGGGGGATTTAAAATAGAACTTTACGCCAAATTTAAAATTCTTTGGAAAGAATTTAGAAGGGTTAAAGTTTTTATTTTTTACATCTCATATTTCACTGTAGTATCTATTAATGATCCATTCCAGCAGAGGCGAGATTAAATATGAACAACACAAATGTAAAAGGAACTAATAAATAATGTAATTGGAATAGGGTTTAGCACAATCACAGTAGACAGCAAAAATGTACCAAATTAATCTGTTGCCATAATACCTACATATTAATTGAATTCAGAAACTAACACATGATGATATGAGATTAGATATCATATAGGTAGGTTCCACATGAAACAGGTTATCAAAATGTCTTTGGCTAAAACCAATAGATTCAATGTTTTCCCCACACTTGAAAAGGCGACACATAATTGCCCATGGGAAAAACATGGATTTTCCTAGTCCAAGCAAGAAAATTTTGATTTGACTATTTGACTATGCTTACTGAAAGAAAATGAAGTGTTGTATCAATAAATCAACTAACACTGCTATCTTTTGAAAATTTATAGAACTTACAAATAATCTGACTCAATTGTAGTATAATAAGCATTTAATTTGCAATAAAAGAAATATTCAGGCCAATAATCGGGATAAAAACTATCCTATCTTTTAAGATGGACAATACTACACACAATTAGCCAAATTTTAAGATCGGTTGAGTAGTTTCTGAGTTTACCTCCAACAAACATCGGGACACGAGATTTTTGTATATATGAAGATTTTTTTTTTTTTTTTTTTAACTTGAACGTTTTAGGCATTCTAAGCTATCTACGTTGGATAAGTTTTCAAGTCATGTTTACAATATTAAGAGAATGGTTTAATGTAAAATTTCGTATTACGTCACTATGAACGGTTCCCAGTTGTTAACTGTAGTGGATCAAATATGTCTTACAATAGATACGGGCCAAGGCATCATTGACAGATAAGATCACATTGTTCCATCTTAAAGATAAGCGAGTAACAAGTAGTCAAGTAGCACGTAGCGATCCAATGATTGAGATACCATTTCACCAACGTGAGTCTTACTTCTCATTCACATCGATGAAGCTACTTAACTAAGAAGAAAAGAAAGTAAACGTAGTATATAAAAGTGAGTCATAGACCGCCGATACAAATAACCTCGTACCTAAACCAACACCTGTATGCTTTATACTTGACCCAGTTTGAAATAACTGTGTTGGGACTTGATTGCAGTTCGAGAATAACTGTTTGATTGATCAGTAAAGACCTTTTAATGATACCGAACAACTTCAAGTGGTGATGATTATAGACATTTTAGAGGTGATAATGGTTGACCCTTGAATTAAATGGGATTGTCCGGGTTGCGTTCAATTAAGGTAAATCAAATAAGTACATGAATTATTTACAACCAACATTTCGCCCACTTTGCAGAGTAGTAGACATATTTCAAATTGGCTAAGATTGTTCTTTACCGTTTATTGGATTAGCCTAACAATCAATCGACAAAAGATCAATTGATTCAAAGCATAAAATAAAGAAATTACACTTCAAGCAAGAAATAAAAAAAAACCTTGCTTGATTGAAAATAATAGCTATACCAACTTTCGTAAAAGGAGTGTCGTTATTCTTGTATTTTCCAAAAAATATAATTACATAGAAATGGAATAGAATTAGAAATGGATACTATCAATAAGATCATCATAGATGTTTACGTGATCGTTTCTGCAAAACTCAGGCTGAAGAAGGAATGCCTGATATTTTTTATCAAAGTTGGGGGAGTAGATAACATCAAAAGTCGGCTCATTCATTATGTATTAAAATATTTATGGTATGTGGTATTGAAAAAAACGACAACTTCCCGAACTACCTGCTTGGCAATGGAAAAGTGAATTATAATTAAAGTTATTCGGCCTGTTAAGAATCCAGATGAAATCAATATATTATTTAAGAAGGAACATTATAATAAAGCAAGCAATAAACAGGGAAATCATTGAGAATTCAATAGGGACCATTTATTGTCTCTCAACGACCTTAGGGGCAGGAACCTGTTTCAACATTTCGGACGCGTCCATCACATGCAGCCTGCTCGGCGACAAAGGATGCCGCTTGGTTAATTTAAATATTTATGGGAAGGATGCGCAGAAGTTAATATAAATTATACAGGATATATTTCGTATATGGAATTAAGTCGACAGGGGGAAGCATACACAAGAGAGAAGATCTATTGGACACACAGAGTTCAATCTCGAAAACATGACGTCGTTAAAAATTTAGTGAATGAAACTGATTATAAAAACGAACAAAAAATTATTGTGATTATGTATTTGCTGATTTTTATCGATCGATTTCCATTACTGAAGGATACTTGGTTAAGTGCAGAGGTCTAAAATTTCAATTTCATTGCAGTTTTAATTAATAACATCTAATAATGGAAGCATTCAAAGGTGGAAAACTAGCAAACTGAAATAGAATCAAACATCAGTTTTAAGAAAAAAGATTTTAATGTAAACCATAATGCAATTTTAACAATACATAATAACCCAAGACGAGCATCACTAAATTTGCAAATTACTTATTACATTTACAAAATTGGTACTCACGTTTGAAAAATGAAATAAACCGTAACAAATCTCAACACATAACGTTCACAAATTTACATCGGAGAAGGGGCCCATGACTTGGGGCCTACATGTGAAAATGAGAAGACAGACTCTTAACAAACGACTAAAAATACTCTTCACTCGTCAAAATTGAAAATAGAACATAAACTGAATAAGTACAACTACTTATTTAAACCCATTTGGACATGCGCCTCATAGATTTTTGAGTCAGCAAAGAGGATATGTAAATTTACATGGACATAATAACAGACTAATCAACAAAATGGCCACAGCTGATATGCCAGTTGCAAGGCGGTTAAAAAGAAGCTGGATGAGAGACCTGCTCGCCTAAGGTATCAAGCCCGGAAAGAGGTGCTGCTGGCCCCTTTCTTTCCTTTCACCTTGCCCAAAATGCCTTATGTGTTAACTCTTTCAACACATTCGCTGATTGTCGCAATTACTGACAGTGTGAATTTAAGTTTGAAGAGAAAAAGAAAATTAACCATTGTAACATGATATAATTAAATATGATAGCAAGTATAATGCGAGTGCATTCTGGAGATGACAGTAAATATTAGGTACAAGTTTAAGGATTACGAAGGACATGTGTGATGAGCAGACTGTGTAGCACTTCCAGTTCTACACACTCCATGACTGTTTAGTTGCAGTGACGATCCTAGAATAGATTTCGGAGGGGGAGTCGAGGAATGGTGGGTAAAAAAATATACATAAAACAAAAACACAGCATAAAAATTAAACAAGAACTTTATTTAATTTTTAAATATAAATATTACTTTCCGAGTAAATTAGTAAGCATCAAATGCTTCCACTAATTTATTTTCTAGAAATTTCCGGGGATGGGAATCAATCCCCCCCTAGGACCCAGCCTGGTGAGCTGTAAGAACCGGACATTGCGACCTTCAAGGAACAGACGGTGTCTGGGTATGTCACTAACAGGTTGTGTAATGCCCTTTACGAGTGTGTGCCTTTTATGTGTTTATTTAGAAATAGAAGAGAAACAGCGTTTCTATTAGACCAGTTTTTCTATCTATTTAAAGTATTTCTTCTTGTTGTCTCAAGGATACAACAGATAAGACTAAGAAGCAAGCAAAAAATATTAAGGAGGAAAACAGTGAATCTTTAGTATTGAAAATGAACCAGAGCAAGTGCGGTTTTTAGTTTTTTTACCAAGACAAGAAGAACATACTGAAAATTATAAAATCGTAAAATGAAAATAAAAAAGTAACTTTTTACGTGTCAAATATCGAGTGGAAGACGTGATAACCGCATTTTTTTAATCCTTCGTATGAAAGTAACACAAAACAAACGATATGCTCTATGGTTGAAAGCGGAATTCACCTATTTATCACAATTGTGCTATTAATTAAGAAATATGGGTAACTACTTATCAATATTGAGTCATGGTGCGTATGAGGCTAAGGCGCATAGGGACTACTTTATCTAAATAAAAATATTAATGCTCCCAAGGCCCTCCAGGCGGATGGAATGCTATGTTTTAATAGGATGAACTGAAAATAATTTCGGTAGTTTGTCTTCCTTATCGAAGGAACAATTTCTGTCAGAGGAACTGAATTTATACAAAAGTTTAAAACCTTGTAGAAAGTTTATTTTTCATATCTTCTATTGCTGAGGCTCAAAAATGTTTCCTTCTCCATTTAAACCATATCAAAAACATTTCCGTTATTAAAAAAGTAATTGATATTAAATAATACTCGATTATTATTAAACATGAAGAATTCAACCAAAATCGTTGGAGCCGTTTTTAAAAAATTGATGAATTTTACGGAGTAGAGTACCACTTTCGTTTAATCAATTTTTATCAACTCAGGGGACCCCAAGGAGTATATTTTCGTTGAAAAACGGAAGTCAAAATTTTTCACGATCACAATTTTTCCTCTTATTAAACACTTCATATATAGGTAATTGAAAGTATAAGTAGGTTGGGCGGGACACGTGGAAAAAAGAATTCCTCAGGTTCCCTCAACATGAATATTTATTCAGCATTGGTCGAGAAACGATAAAATGGGCTAATATGATCAAGAAGGAACCACCGAACATCACGAGTTGTTAGTTGGAAAATTCTCTGAGTTCACTAGTGAGTGAGATTAAATTTCACTTCATTCTGGTTGCTGAAGTTATGTTTGAGTGATATTGTTTGAGATTAATGATGATTTCGTTTGTTTTGAGGTCCAACTGAGGAATTTGTTTGACAAATAATACCACTTTTTGTTAATTTTCATGATGCCTTATCAATAATATATAAACGTATGAAAGCCCTGAATAGGCGAAAATTTGTGTTTTATCAAATTGCAGACGGGACACGAAATATTACGTTGTTCGCAAACTGTGCACAGACTTTTTTCGATCTCCCCTCGATGCTTAGTTTGCGACAAACGTAATTTTACATGTCCCGACTACAATGTGTTTATGTAATTTAATAAAGAGGAACTATTAAACGATTCTTTTGAGGCCCAATCTTTTTTAATAATAATCCTATAACAATAAATATTGAGACTATCAATAATCCTGATAGTCTTCTTATTCTCACTTATTTACTAATCTATAAACGTGTAATATCTTCTTTTAGGTATAAAATAATGCTTTTATAACTAACCATTTTTTTTTTATGTCCTCCAATGCCGAATGCACAGGCGAATTGCGATCGCAAAATCGATTTATATACATAGGTATGTAAAGGACAATCGTGGATAATAATTTGAAATTCGTTCCCATTTTATTATTTAGCAATTCGTTTCCCTTAGATGCAGTAAAAGGCTTATTTTATTATTCAAGGAAGTGATAAATTCAATCAAGGAATTATGAAATCATAAGGGGCTATGAAAAAAAAAATACATTAAATTGATTCATTATTAAAATCTTACATGACTAAATATGGAAATGTCGACAACGAAAGGTTAATCTTGTATTAATTTTTAATTTTGCAAATTAGATATTTTCCTTACAGACTTGTGAGTATGATATATTGGTTGCTTTTAATTCCATGGCATAGGCGATTAGGATCGTTATCCGAAAGTATTTCAACGCTGAATACTCGGCCTCGATAAATTCAAGCTTTAACTTATAACTAAAGTTCGGAATTCCGTGCAGTAAAAATTTGAAAACGTGCAATAAAAACTTCAAAACATGCAAAAACGTGCATTAAAAACTTCAAAACGTGCAAAAACATGCAATAAAAATGTATTGCTTGAAAATCAGGCATTATATTGTTTTTGTGAACAAAAAATAGCTACTTTGAAAAAAAGTAAGTAGCGGAGAGTAAATTGAAATAGAAACTCTTTTATTTTTACAGATTATTTTTATAATATTGGTTTCGGCATACTTAATCACTGAATTTTGGATCTTTTTTGTAATACTATTGATATATTTTTGAAAAAAATTCCAGTAAAAAATCGGAACCTATAACCTATAAAATATTTACTTAAAATAGTAACTGCAAGATGTGGATTGCAGAGTAAAATACTCGCATGTGAGCTGTAATTACATATATTGGAAATAGGAAGATCTTAAAAAAGAAAAGATACTACTCAAATTATGGAATCACTAGATGCAATATCCGGTGCGTAGGCTTATTTTTAAATCACTCTGGTGACACTCACTACTCCTATTACCGTTTTAGGGTTAAAAAAAATTAGGTACAGTCAAAATCGTTTATAACGAACTTCAAGGGACTGAAGGTTTTTGTACGCTATAGCCGATGTTCTCTTTAAGCGGTATTATCGGCTATAACGAACAGTTCGCTGTAAACGGTGTTACACTGGTCGTTTAAAGTTGGTCTGTAAACGGTGTTACAGTCAGTCTCACTTCGTCTTAATTTTGAATCTGTTAAATATGTACCGTAAAACGAGGTGACTTTGTGACTAATGGGGTGACTTTGTGACAAGCCTATTTTTCTACAGTTTTTGAATTTCCCTCCTTAAAAAAAATCAGGTTAGGCAATTCAATGTTCTTGTCAGTTGGTCAGTAATGTGCTGCAACCTACTGGCCACAAATGGACCTCTATAACTTCTTTCATTCCATTTATCGTGGTGCTTTATTTCAAATTTTCAAGTAAATGAAAACAATCAAGCATATATGAAATAAAGCACCATGGTAAATGGAATGAAAGAAGTTATAGAGGTCCATTTGGGCAAGTAGGTTGCAGCACATTACTGACCAACTGACAAGTACACTGAATTGCCTAATCTGATTCTTTTTAAGGAGGGAATTTCAAAAACTGTAGAAAAATAGGCTTGTCATAAAGTCACCCCATTAGTCACAAAGTCACCCCATTAGTCACAAAGTCACCTCGTTTTACGGTATTAAACATTATCGATACATATTTTCATTTTACGTAATTTAAGTACATAATTAATCTTACGTCAATTTAAGTGCATAATAACAATTAAAGTACATAATAATCATTGTAGCCGGCCCTGAGTTTAGGCCACACATTTTCCACCCAGTCATTTGTAATTGATTGATCAACAACTGACGCCTGATATTTTCCCCAGAACAATGTTGGCGAGATCGGAAACGTTGAATCCATGAAGCACTGCACTTGAAATAATCTTTCTTTAAAATAAGACTTCAGCCTTTACTTGAAGTACGGGTCCATTCACGGGTGCATTGTTTGCGCCTTGATTTTTAAACCAATCGTTTCGACACAAAGCATTTTCTATCTCGGTGTGATTGGAAGACCGAACACGTTTTCCTTTTTCGCACTTATTAAATTGCGACATAATTTTCTCCCGTCGCTTCATCATCCCAGCAATAGTTGTACGCGATGTCTTTAATTCACGGGCAATCGAACTCGCGGAATCACCGGAATCTACTCGGCAAACTATCCCAAACTGTTCCTCAATCGTAAATTGTTGTCGTGGCATATTTCCGTGTGGAAAGACAAGAGAGAACTGAAGTGAGACACTGTTGAGTGAATTGGTGTGAAGTAAACAAAACTTTTTTTCTTCATTTCGTAGAACTGTACGCTCTAAGCGACATTTCAACTGCTACTGTTCCAAGAAAAGTGTTCGCTCTAACCGACCTGTTCACTATAACCGATGTCCGTTGTAAGCGATATTTATGCTTTTTTCTGTATGTTATTTCATGGGACCGACTATTTTGTTTGTTATATCCGATTGTACGTTATATACGGCGTCGTTATAAACGATTTTGACTGTACTTACTTGTGCTACAGCGGGTATCAATTTGTGATTTCCTCCCACATCCAATTTTTTATTACAAGATTTACATAACACTACACTACCATCCCTATTGAGTTCAGGATATTTTTCAATCCATCCCGCAGTTTTCGAAGACACACTTGCTCCCATTTTAGGCATTTTTAGTAACAATATACTCGACAGAACCTAGTTTGATACTGACTAAACGATGGGAATTGAGAGACAAAATGTAAACATCCAAGAACTACTGAACCCTCATTTCTGGGAAATCGGAGGTTTGTGTTGGTTTACATCTCCCAAGTTCCCTTTATTTTTTTCTATGATATTCACATTTATTTTTCCACTATTGTTTTGATGTGTATTAAAAAAAATTACAATTTGTAATATATTTTTTCTTCAAAATATCAAATGATGCAATTTCGTACAATAAAAATCGAAAATGTGCAATTTCGTGCAGTAAACCCCAAAACGAGCAATTTCGTGCAGTATAAAATTTCATTAAAACATTCCCTTAGGCTTGATTCGGATAAGTAACTTGAGCTCTATTCTGACTTGCCAAAGAAAAGATGCAATTGCACGGGAATCCGAGCTCTACTTATAACTAACTGTAGCAATGGCAGTTTCTTTGGATCTCCTGTACCATACCTCTCTTTCTACATCTACATAAATAAATTAAGAGTTCATGCTCAACTTCGTGTGGCAAGTAAGAAAGCTACACGCATTAGCCTTAATAGAAAAAACATTTAATTTGATTCTGAAGCCCCCTGTAAATATTGTGATCAAGGATGCAAGGAGAGTATTACTCCTTTTCCGTTGAGCTTTAAAATATTCGAGAAACAAAGGCAAATCGTTTTTTAACCGACTTCGAACGAAAGAGGAGGTTACTCAATTCGATACGTATGTGACTTTTTTTTTTTTTTGTGCCTTTTTTTTTTTTTTTTTTTTCTATGTATGTTCACCGATTACTCAGAGATGGGTGGACCAATTGGAACGAAACCTTTTGCATCTTGTAGAGTATTTTCCCAAGGTGGTCCCATTTAGACCTTTTTGGGGTTCCTAATTTATTTAAGAAGTTATCGGGAAAAAACATGAAAATAATTATTTAATTATCGCTTAAATTGTTTACTTATTGGAAAAACATATGGCATATATAACATAAGGTATGCTCCTACAAGCTTTTAAAACTAATTGATAACTAACAAATCCAAATATTTTATTACTGCTTGATGAATCAAATGGGAAAACCAACCAATCAAATTCAGAATCAAAAGAGTGGGGGGAGAACATGAGCAGTCTGTTAGTTATCGATGTGTTTTACGTGCTTGTTGGAACAAACCTATACATAACCTTAACTAATTTTTCAACATTAGATTTAAATGAAGATATAAATATCAGGAGAATATAATATCGATGTCGTTTTCTGTAGCGATATTAGCATAAATAATAGATAGATGTATATTCACCGATAACAGTAAACCTTCTTAATTTAGATCTAATCAACGGTTGGACACCATAATCATAAGACAACAAAATTCGTGGAATTCCAAGAAAGACTGAGTATTTAATCGGTAATCGTTTTAAAGCAGAATTTAAGACTTCTTCAAGTTCCTAAAGGATCGTTTAAATTTAAAATCGTAGCTATTATTGATTTAAATTAGATTTTGATTTCTATCTTTTATTGACTATACACAAAAAGAATAAAATAATTCCTGGTAAAGCTCATTTTCAGTTGACTTAATAAAGGATTCAGATATCTCTGTCTTCTTCCGGATACACTCGGTTACTGTTGAATATCTTGCCGGAGGTCTTGTGCCGATCCTTTAAGGGTGACACTTCTGTTATGTTATCCGGATTACTAGTATCGGTTTTTAAATTTGTTTCTACAACTATCGAGGATTTTGCTGGTGTTCATCCATCAATAAAAACTACAAAATAAAACTTGATAACTACCCCAAAACAACCTCATTTTATGAAAGTCCCCTCAGCAAAAATTTGGCAGTCATGGAAATGATTGTTAAAAATGATGATAATTGCTACGCCACTAGAATTGAAGCAACATTGTTAAGCAATTTATTTTCTGAATAATGTTTTATTACGAAGGATATAATTCATAGTACTTCGGTAATAAATTTAGTCAAAAAATCATCGAAAGGAATTGAATCAACCTTTGGAATTAAGTCAGTAGTCTAATACGGAGAATAATAATATCCTTCGTAATAATAAATTAACCATATGTGAGTCCCAAACCCTGTTGCTTCTATCCTAGCGGGGCAGTCTTTTTGATATCGATAAATTTTATGGTTGCCCCTTTTTTTGCAGGGACTTCTATCCAATGATGTAATCCAATGAAGTCGTGTATAATATCGCCATAGTTTTCAGAAGGATATTCAAGCAATCAAAATTTAAAAATTACTTTCAAATTTACTATAGGTCATATTAGCATCCTCATAGATTCTCCATTAACGATATCATGTCTAAAACCGGCCAAAATCTCGACTGTTCAGTGACTTATCTACTTCATCTTGGAATGGCAGGATTTATGTATTTATGTATATTTAACTCAACACATCTCGGAACACTGATTCTCTACGTAAATGACAAGTACTGACGACATTTAGCAAAGGAAAAATATTGTCATTGTGGAAAAACATTTTATGTGTTCCCTTCCCAATTGAATATTGATCTTTTTAAAAAAAAAAAATCCATTTATAATCCTAAAAAGTAGTGTGTTGAAAGTTGTGTAATACACGCACCGCTTTCCCACTTTTCTGTGTGTATTCATAAAATTGAAAAGGTAAAGTGTATTTCATAATAATTTTATACAATTATTGTATAATAAAATGACCTGGGAAAGACAAACGTGGTAGAGCGTAAAAAGATTTCGAAATTTTTAAACCAACGTTTATTTTATCAACGACCAATTACCAACGAAATTTTTGAACCAACGTACGGTTTTCTACATTTGTTATCTTCTCCAACTAAAAATTGTGAAATAAAAAACATTTTATAAAAAAATATTAAACCGACTTCGAAACCTAGGAACCAGTAAAAATAAATTCACTGAAAAGTATTAAATAATTACCTTCTGATTTTTATGAATACACAGCAAAATTGAAAATGGTATAAAAAGTGGAAAAGTGCAATAAGACGAATAATTTTATTTTGATTTGTACAAATACACACTAATTGTTAATAAAAATTATTAAATTTAAATATTAAAACTATGTTCAATACAACACAATCTTTTCGGAGGCGGCGCAAAATTTAAAATTTTTTACACTAGACATTATGAAAATCTTCTACATGGATCTTCTCTTCCCAGCTATTGATTTCAATGCCTACTAATGGAATTGTATCAGTAACATGTTATTTCTATTTTGCGCCGCCTCCGAAAAGATTGTGTTGTATTGAACATAGAATTTAATATTTAAATTTAATAATTTTTATTAACAATTAGTGTGTATTTGTACAAATCAAAATAAAATTATTCGTCTTATTGCACTTTTCCACTTTTTATACCATTTTCAATTTTGCTGTGTATTCATAAAAATCAGAAGGTAATTATTTAATACTTTTCAGTGAATTTATTTTTACTGGTTCCTAGGTTTCGAAGTCGGTTTAATATTTTTTTATAAAATGTTTTTTTTACTTAAATATTCAGAAAGAAAATATTAAAATCAATAATGAATTAATAAATAATATTAATAATAATAAATTATAAATTAATAATAATAATAATAATAATAAATTATAAATTAATAAATTATTAGATGTTAATGACACAGAACACTTGAACATAACCTATCTTTTCATCTTTTCATTTTTCAAAGAGCCTAAGAATGACTGAAAAACTGTTAAGGGTGGATCTAATGCTAATATCATTATTTTTATTTATTTCCTATTTTTTAGAAATTTACTTTTTTGTATTTATATTTTGTAAACTATTGTTTACTTCTTATACTAATAATTTCTTTGAATTTTGTCTTTCCAGATTAATTTAATTTATTGTATTTATTTATTTTATTTTATTTATTAACTTTTTTTTCCAGATTGTATTTAATTTATTTCCTTGTATTGTATTTTTGGTGTATATACTAAGTCGAGCCAGACCTCCTGTAATTGTGAATTTTGCATAATGCAGTATTATTAAAAAAATATATTTCAAGGCTGAATCTAATAGTAAGTTTACTGGGATAATTACTTGAATCTCGCATCTAAATTATCATTGCTTTTGACTTCATGTAAAAGTACAATTTGCGGAATGGGACAAGGCTATATTCTCGATTTATTGATGACGTTCCTCCACATTTACTCCAGGATAGAGGTGTACGGTTTGCTTCATCTTGTGCATCTGAGTTGCATGCATATGAGGCTGACAACACGGCCTCCAAGATTTAAGATAGGATGTAAGTAGAAATAAAATCCTTCTCGGGGCCTCATCCGGCCTCTCACCCATCAAAGGTTCAGAAAAAAAAAAAAAGTCAAGCACTTCTTAGCCAGACCAACCCTTTTCTCAGCTGTGTGGGAAGCAAAATACTTTCTACTTAAATTGTACCTCAAAATCATTATCACTACGTATGCAAAATAATAACATTTTTTTATTATGAAAATATCTTTACGGATAATTCAAATCTGACATGGCTCAGTTGAAATAAATTCTTATTAAATGAATATAAAAAATATATCGCAGCTTTGAAACATTGTAACTTATACCTCTGCAACCAAACTAGGATCATTGCCGGAGTAACGTAGCAAGGGAATGATTTGACTGAGATAATGCTCAATCGTCAGTTTATTCCCCGTAGTATTATTATTAATTATTTAATACCCTCATGGCTGTTAAAAATATTCAATTAAAACTAACTACTTAATGGAGGCTGAGTGTGCCACAGGAATGTCTGACGACCACCAGGGATCTTCAAAGTAGAATAGTACACGGCCATACTCCGATAAACACTAGAGGACCTCGATTTTAGTAATGTACTGTTTTTTCACAGATTATAAATAAGCAACCTATGATTGACAACCCGAAGATAGCCAGTTCAAAACCCGGAGCTAGAGGTCATTTAAATAATACTCAGCATTAATTCCCCACCCTCTCCCCTGGCCAAGTAAAACCGGAATCCCCCCTCCCCCACCCCCCAAAAAAGATAATAAATTGCTTACATTTGCAAAACAAAAATATTCCATAAGAATTTAAAGATTATGAAATAAGATTATAAAATATTACTACATCACTGTTGATATGAACATATAGCTGGTTGGCCAGAATAGTGATAGAAATCAACATTTTAGTAATTTAATGTTTTCCTATTTATTCGCTAATATAACTCAAAAATCGTAATTATTAAGGAAGGTTAGTGTGATATTAATATTAGCAATGCTAATCAGTTCCTTTTTAACCCTTTATAGGATAGCGCTACTTATGCTCCAATTTTAAAAATATTTTCAATGACACAGTTCTAGGAGCTTATATTGAGCTTGAGAAAAATAAAGGGTTAAAGTTTAAAGTTTACTATCAATAACTACATATTCTGGCAATCTTTCTTTAGATAAATTTTGAGGTTGTCAATTTCGACTTCTGTCACTATTCTTGCAGGCCGGTGATATTTTATACTATGTATTACATATGAAAACAAAATTAACGTTAAACTATAGAAACAGAAATTTGATTATTGTATAAAATTTATTGTATATGGTTCGCTATTACGTAATTATAGGAGAGATGTAGAATTTTAAGTCCATTTTTTTTTACTTTCACTTACCTATATATGAAATATATAGTAAGTGGAAGTATTGCGATCGTGAAAATTTTCGACTTCCGGTTTTCAACGGAAATACACGTTTTGGGACCCCCTGAGTCGAAATAACCAAGTCCCGCGAAATGGTCTGTGTGTGTGTGTGTGTGTGTGTGTGTGTGTGTGTGTGTGTGTGTGTATGTGAACAGACTAGCTCAAAAACTATAAACCGTGGGAACCTGAAATTAGGTATTTAGTGTAGGTATATGCCCGCGATGTGACAGCAAAAATTTCATCAAAATTGCTCAAAGGGAGGGGGTACTTTATTTAATAACTTTTTAAGTTTTTTTCGATTTTCTCAAAAACGGCTCTAACGATTTTGATTAAACTGAGTATTTGATCGATTTATATGCCCGAAATATGACTGTGAAAATTTCATCAAAATTGATTAACCGGAGGGGGGACTTTACTTAATAAATTTTTTATCATTTTCACGTGTTTTTTTTATTTACTCAAAAACGGTTTTAACGATTTTGATCAAACTTGGTATTTGATGTATTTATATGCCCGAGATGTGACTGTAAAAATTTCATCAAAATTGATCTACGGGAGGGGGGACTTTACTTAATAAATTTTGTATCATTTTCACGTGTTTTTTTTATTTACTCAAAAACGGTTTTAACGATTTTGATCAAACTTGGTATTTGATGTATTTATATGCCCGAGATGTGACTGTACAAATTTCATCAAAATTGATCTACGGGAGAGGGGGCTTTACTTAATAAATTTTGTACCATTTTCACATGTTTTTTTTATTTACTCAAAAACGGTTTTAACGATTTTGATCAAACTTGGTATTTGATGTATTTATATGCCCGAGATATGACTGTAAAAATTTCATCAAAATTGATCTACGGGAGGGGGGACTTTACTTAATAAATTTTGTATCATTTTCACAGGTTTTTTTATTTACTCAAAAACGGCTTTAACGATTAACAAAAATAAGATATGAATGTAGAAAAATGTGTGACTTTGGGAAATGATTATTAGCAAAACACGTCAATTTCTAATCTAAGGAAGTTGGTAAGTGAAAGTTGTGTGTTGTGCGCACGCACCAGATTTTTTAACAGTGTTGTTAGTATTTTGCAAACTGATTGGGAAATTGAGATTAAACTATTTTAAAGAATCTTACCTCATAATGTTTCAGTTTCGTAATTGATTTCGGAATTCTATTCCTTTTATGATATCACATATATAACAATCTAGAATGAAAGGGAAAACATTTATTTTTAAAAATGGTTGAAATAAATACTCGATCTAATGTTCCTACCGCTGCGAAGGGTTATGAATTCTTTTTCGCCCCCATTAAAATACACTTAACAAAGGATTGGCATAACAAACAGCTTATCTTGTAGCAATCGAATAACCAATAATGGGCAGGACCAGTCGAGACAAACATATTGTGAAGCTTTCAAGTCGTTAAACGATAATTGGGCATAATAAGGCAATAATTCCCGTATGCAGTGCGGTCAAAAAACTTTTTAAACAGCTGTTAGATCTTGACCAATCACCTTTAAATTTGAAATTTCGAGAGTGATTTTACACACTGTTGGTGACCGCTTTTAGGTTTTTGAGAAGCTAATTGTAATGAGCTATAGTGTTTGTTATTATAAAAATTTGATGTGGATGTTTGATCATAGGAGGCTTATTTGAAATTCTCCGTAGATTCCAGTACGTTTTGAACTTATATTTCTAAATTTCTAGCTATCCTCCTTTCCAAGACCAGTGGGGATTCCAGAAAGAACGGAGTATTTTTATCAATTACTGTACTTACTCTATTACGTATCTATCGAGATCAGATTTGAACTGATATTTTAAAAATATATACATTCAATACAACTAAATAAAGTAGAAAATGAATTGTCTTAGAATAGATATTGTATTATAGATCACTCACTAGTTGACTCGAGCGAATAATTCTCATATCATGCTGATGAGCGCCATTATAACCCAAATTTGAGCTAAGTAAACACACCGTAGTATAAAGTGATTTTTTTTTACCCCTTCATAAATTAAAACATGAACATGATCCAAAAATAATAATTAATAGTTCTATTTTCATGACTTTTTTTTCAGGTTGTAGGGAATCCGGAGATCTTTCATTTTTGCATTTACATACTGGACAAAAACTGTATCCAGTTAAACGCAAATGAAGTTTTCTTATCTTCATAGCTGTTCTCCTGGTGTTTTCTAAGGATCTAGCAATTTTCCCAAAGGGAGGGAAAGGAAATCTTCATAATGATTGCTAAAAAAAAACCTTTTAGAAATTATATATAGAACGAGAAACTGCTTTAGTTGCCATAGAAACCTATTCAAATCTCCTCTGTTTTTAAGATATTTTAAAAGAACTTTTACGAGGGAAAAATCGTAGAAAACTATTCAGTGAATGTTTGGGAAAGGTATGTGTTTATAGCCACATCGAAAATATTTCCGGAGGAAGATACTTAATCGTTAGAGCCTTGTTAAGACTGCTGTCCTATAGGAAGAAAAATCTAATTTTCGTGATTTTTTTTTTAATTTTGTAGGGAGTACGGAGGTCTTTCATTTTCACAGGTATGATGATGAACGAAAATTTGACAATATTTGATTTTTGCTAAAATGAAGCTTCCTTTTCTCCATAGCTCTGTTCCCGGTATTCTGAGGGGTCTGACTTTTGTTCCGGAACGGGAGGATATCTTCAAATTGATACCTCAATCATCGAATATGATGAGGCACAAAAGCAAACAACCGACGAAATACCATTTAGAAATAATATATTGAAAATATATAGAAATAGAAATATTGAAAACATTTAACTAACTACCCTAGTACAGATGATATATAATGATAACAACTAAATGGAGATATACATTATCATTAAAAATCAGAATATTTATTCAAATAATACTGTCATTAAGAACTTAAAGTAATATCCATAAAATAGTGCAAAGACTTGGTTTTGTAAACCCTGATCACATAATCTATGATAAATGTTAGTCACTACATGAATATGTCCATAGTTTACGATTTATATATTTTTAATTATAAAAAAATACACGATTTAATTCCACATTTAAATGAGATATAAGCTAATTGGAATATTAATTGTCTAACTTCCAGATTAAGACCTTGCTTGGTATATAGCATTTTTTACGTAAACTATGAGTATATAATTTATGAAGAAGTTGAACTTTTCGTAATCCTTCAGTCAGTAAATTATTGCATTTAATTTTTTATTATTTTCTCAAAGCTGTCGTCCTTTACCTCTGCAAGATGCAATGCCTTTCGAAACTAATCATATTATTTAATTATAGTATTTCCTCTCCTAAGCGCTCTTGTATCAATGCATCCACAAAACGATTGTATCTTGGGTGATACAGGATTATTAAGGATAATGGTTGCTTGCACATACATTATTTAGAAGATTCCGGGCACAAAGCCTTGAATCTCTAACAACAGACTAGCACTGGTTGGACTGGTTAATTGTTTATGGTTGTTTTCCATTCGAATAACGCCAATATTAAGTCTGGTACATTTTAGAATCGAAAATTTTCGAGAATTTTAATAGATGCCTTGCAAATGCAAAGAAAAGTGCCGATGAGCTCGCAGCAGAAGAAAATTATTGTAAAAAAAAAATACTAATTTCTTTATAATATTATGCGTTACAGACTTTAAGTTGACAAAACAATGGAGTCAAATTTTCGTGATTCATAACTTATTAATTCGGTGGATCGTTTAAACATTTTCTAATATTATCTTTTAAAATTTACGATTTTTTTTTTAAATCCTGAAATGCTTTTTGATAATAAAAACTGGTATATGGCTCATTCGGAATGGCTAATGCTGTAAAATTAAATGTAAATGTAGTTAAATTGAAATCTGAAAATGTAAATTTATAAAATTAAAAACACTTCACTTTGTCTCTAGGTATATTATAATCTTTGTCACTCTAGTTTTTATTTCTTATCTGCATTTTCATAAAAATTATATGTCCATCTACATTGTTACCAAATTATGATGAGACGAAATTTGATAGCAACCTAATGCCTTTAAGGCCCAATTTTATAAGATACAATATAATTTTGTTTTACACACTAAATGGCTAGTCAGAATAGCTCTTTGGAATGATAAAAAAAAAAAAAAAAGAGAAGCTCTTTTAATATTATATTTTAACTCCATAAGAGGTCATTCCATATCAAATCAACGAGGGTCTGTTTTTTTTTTGGTTATTTTTGCATGCGTCGATGTAAAGAAAAATAAGAAATTTCAGACTTTTTTACTTTTTGAGATATAAATTTTTGAAGTAAAAAATTGAAAAACTTCATATCTCAGTCAGAAAAATCTAAAATTTCTTAATTTTCTTTACATTGATGCATGCCACAAATAACCGAAAAAACCAAGAACCTTGTTGATTTGATATATAATGAGATATAAATAAATGACTCTAAGAGATATAAATAAAAACCAATTCATTGTAGAAAAATCACAAAAAGCCTTTGATAATCGAAAAAAAAGGGTGGAATGGTAGTGTATTATAAACAATACGTTTCGTATACACATTTTAATTTTCTCAGCTGATGATACATAATAGCAAACATTAAAAAATAAAAAAATCGGAGTTATTCCTAATTATTAAATAAAAGTATTTCCCAACCAGCTTATTTAAATGAATTGCTAATTAAAAATAATTATTCATTAAGGTGCTTTGGTGATATAGGTCCGTCAAATAGCCAGACGAATTTCTCTCGATCTCTTCATGTTTTTTATTCTGAGGTGAATAGATGACCAAGAATAAGAATTAAGTTCATTCTTTTGAATAGCTATTCTGCATTAGAAGATTAAATATCTAAACATAAAGTTATCACAAAATACCAATCCCTAATTATTTTGGATCCTTCAATGTTTAGGACAATTACTGACCTTAATAACGGATTGACCAACTCTTGAGTCTAATGCGATAGTGAAACATGCAGCAACAATAAAAAACAAAATATATCCGCTCAGTGTAAGTATAATGATATAATTGTGACAATTATCCAATGCGATGCTATAATGAGGTTTAGTTAAGCTGACGGTATATCTTTTAGTAGGTACGGTATAAATTCCAACAAGCGACCTCCAATCCATTAGGGATTCCACCCACCCAAGGGACCGCTTTTATATTAATGGATTTTATTAAAACATTTCTTTTTTGTTTTTACTTTAAATCGTTCCTCCGCACTCTTGGGAAATCCTTTCTTTCTCTATAGGGTCAATATAAATAATTAATCTTTAATCCACCGTTTTTTTTTCTTTTTTCTCCTCCGATCATCCAAACCCTTCTGTACCCCTCTCCCAGATTGCTAGTCTTATGAAAACAGTTCGATATAAAATATTTTAATGAATAAGTAGGATATAAATAATGTCTTTACTTTCGAGCTACTAAATTTATATATAAACTGGGTTTCAATTATTTGTCAACAATCAGAAATACAGGTAATTTAAATGTAGACATAAACACAAATATATGCTACTTTATACACGCTTATATATAGGTTAAGGTGATATTCGGTGGAAAAGTGGATTTTTTTGCCGAATTAGTAAGGTCTCTTGAACACCGTCAATTTTTAATTTTTTTTTTTTTTTTTTTATGAAGAGGAAAGATTGACCTTGGTCAAGGGATAAATTCGGATTTCCGTATCGCTGATGCTGAGCCCTGCTACTTTCGCGGCCAAGAACATATCCCGGTCAAGCCAATCTATCACTTTACCGACCTCTTTCCCTACTATTGCACAAATTTTGCGAATTATTCGGTGAATTGGCCGAGGCCAATCTTTATACAAAAATATTTAAAAATTATAAAAATAATTTCCCAGTGGTCAATACAATAAAAATAATTGAATCTATATAAATACTTGACATCGACTTCAACTATTGGTAGTGTAATAGAACTAACGGCACTGGTTCGAGTCTAGGCCAAAACCAATTTTTTCCCTTCAGAATAAAAATATTTTAAATTTTTATAAAATTAATGAAAGCGTTGACACACAAGACAATAATTACAACAATCGGGGGAAGAGAATCAGAGATGAGAGAGGAATTACTTGAATTGGATTCGTGCAATGGTGTGTAGAACACAGCGTGTTGTATACAGAATTTTATAATTCTTTAATAATTTTAAATATTTTATTTTTTAAGTCTTTTTAGGTCTTACTTCAAATAAAAATATTTTAAATTCCTCCTTCAGACGATATTAGTTCAGTTCATCAACGCTCTATAGTACATCGGTGTTTACCTATATTTCTGCCTCGGCTCTAAAGTTGTCTTGAGGTTATAATAAAAATAATCAATAAGTATAATATATTTATTAATATATATTTTTATTTATTTATATAAAATTTCGGGATTTTCGACCACTTGGGTCATTTTCGCACAGTAATATTTACATATTTGCAATAAAAATAAAATGCAGTTTAATGCTATGCAATAAAATTAACATCGAATTACAATTTAGAAATACAATAAAAAAATACAATACGAACACAATAAATATACATTACAATGCAGATACAATTACAATCTAAAAAGTAAGTTATGTTTTATTAAAAATATTTTTCTGTTTAAGGAACAGATTTAAGTTGCTGAGAGCTTTTTGTTCCATTTGGAGAATTTCATCGAGGTTTTCTTTTAAGAGATGCTCTCGGGAAGTCTCGGACGCGTAGCATTTATTTAGGATATGATTCACTGTGAGTGGAACCCCGCAGAAAGTACATTGAGGAGGAGATTTCCTACACATCAGGTGCTCGTGGGTAAGTCGAGTGTGCCCAATTCTCAGCGAGGTGAGTAAGACTTCTTTTTTTCTGGTCATGAGGATACTTTGATTCTTACGGCAATACGTACGGCTCTTCGATTCTTAACTTGTTATCTCTTGTTTCTGACCATTATTCTATGCCACGCCAGCCATGGTTTTTCTTTAATTAAAGATACTATTTCGCTGTGTTGCGTGTTGATAATTGGTTGGCCTTCTTTAAAAGCTTCCTTAGCCAAAGTATCTGCCTTCTCATTACCTCTGATTCCGATGTGACTCGGTAAAGAACCGTAAAACCGGCCCTCTCCAGTGCTTTGAGTTTATTTAAAATCTCTACAACTAACCAGTTATTAGAAAATGGGTCCTTTAGTGATATAAGTGCGGATTCTGAATCTGTACATAGTACCACGCGGCTTGTTATATAGGAGTCAACGGAATTAATAGCATAGTGAATTGCTGATAATTCAGCGGTAAAGATGGTAGAAAAATTTGGAAGTTAAAGCATTTTAAGCCTTGTTTCCATCACTATGGCGGTGCCTACTCCCCGTTTGATTTTAGATCCATCAGTGAAAATAAATGACCATGTTTGATGGCTGCTTTTGAAGTGGTTAAACTCCATTAGTGCTATAAGTGGGGAACTGTTGTTAGATTTTATTTTGTGAATTTTGGGGATGGGAAAAGACCAAGGCTCTATTTCTGATCTATTAATTTTAAGAATGAGAGGGAATGTAGTGTCCAAGTCGGTGAGATATGTTTTGCAGCTATCAGGGAATAAAGGTCGATGTTTACTGCAATTTAATGGAGAAGTTAAATTAGTGCAAACCAGGGATTGAGAAGGTATAATAGATAATATATCATATTATGATGTTTAAAAATGGAGTTTGTTTAATGAGTTCAAATAATTAAAAATTAATATTGAGTGGTTGTCAAAGTGGAAATCGCTGACAAAAATCAATGGTTTCGTTAGGATTAAATGTTTTACAAAATAATTGTGACTTATTACGGAGAAACTAATATTAGAATTGCCCAAATATCCGGATAATTAACATTAGAAGAAACTTGATCAGATAATCTGAGCATGCCTAAGTATGATCGCGATATTATAATTGTAACCTACTACATATCGGCGCGTGTGGTTACCACATCCTTACTCAAGAAAACCGCAGTTTTATTACCGACATGACCTTATAATACCACTTATTAACTAACTGTTTGGTTCAGCTGGTAAATGTTATGTTTTTTTTTTAATTTGAGTTGTTACGCCACATGGTTACATCAACATTGGTCTAGCTATTTTGATATCTTTGAATCCTATATAAAAACAATTGTAGTTGTATTTGAAATTAGACTAATTCGACACTTATGAAACCTGATGAGGAGATCAAAATAGTAAACGGGTGTTTATTTATTTCCCTAATATATCCATAACACTCATTGCCTTTGGATGAATTGTCTCCCTTGCTGTTGGAATCTGTAGATACTGCGAAGGGGTGCTAAGACAATGATTGCCAGCTAACACCTGCTCAACTATGACCTATGCATGGCGGAGATTAATGGGAGGCCCCTTTCTGCATTGGTATCAACTCCCAAATATTATCAAATATGACGGAAAACCTGTTCCGGACAATTCTTTATTTCAATGATAATTTCCAAAGTGTGCTGATTTGCTAGGTATGGATGCCAATAATTTCGAAGTAAAAGTACTGTATGGTTCATGCCTCCAACTTAATGGTGAGGCACATGACCTATTTTTTGTGAAATAAAGTGGAATGTATTTGGATGGAGAAGATGTTAAAAAATAAAATCAACGAGTTACATAAAGACATGGATTTATTAAAAAAAAAAAGGACAAAGTATTGTGTGTTATTAATATTTTTAAATTGCATGGCCACCATGACGGACTCACTGGTAGGTTGGCGAATATGAGCTTTCTTCTGCATCTTGGCGAATATAATATGTTTTTGTTCTCTCCCCCTCTACCCTTCGTCACCTCCAGCTGGTCCTTTATTTACTCCCTCATGTCTTAGAGTAAATTTTGGGTTGAAGAAAAACGAAATGTGACAGGTCTCGTCTCCTGCAGGAATCATTCTCGGACGATGTTCGTTCTCAGCCTCTGCCTCCCAGCAGAGGTCGCCGGTGGGGGTATTCAAATCTTAAATCAAGTAAGGAATAGGTTGGGAATTAAGAAAAATTAGGCAGTCACGGAGGGAAAGGTTTAAAGATTGGGGCAGGGGACAAGAAAATAGCGTAACCTTTTTGCAGTTGAACCAATGGAATAAAAAAGGAGAGAGGTACAAAAGTAATGGATTTACACCGTATTTACATGAAAAAATTAGGACATTTATGGAGATCGAAATTTTATATTAAAATGGATTTGGCACCATTCTTATTGACCAATACATTTTTAGATAAGATGCAATTTAGAAGGGAAAACTTACATTCGATTTGGAAAAATATAATCTTAGACTATTTTGGGACGAATTAATCCTTTTATTTAATAATTCTCCATGTAGTTATAAGTGTTTTTTAAACTTCTGGTTCGCCTAACGATTCTTTCCCACTTTTCTTTTGCTTTTTCCTACTGTATTGCACACACACCTACATTTAAACTATGTATTATAAACAATACATATTGTTTCAATTTATAATACAGCAGTGTATTATAAATCTCACATATAAAGTGAGACTCAAACGGCCGATTTCGTAAAAACCAATGTAAAGGCGAGGTCAAAACGATTTCTATAACAATAAAGAATTAAAGAAAGAGAGATTGGCTGAAGTTATGCAATCTTAATATGGTCAGGTGTTCGGACCTGGTATCAAAGAACCACTGAGCGAAATTTGGAGAATTTTGGACAAACGGTGTCGATTTCTATAGAGAACAAACGAACATACAAATAAACAAACAGACAGAATTTCATCTTTATTTATATAAACATAGATATATATATATATATATATATATATATATATATATATATATATATATATATATATATATAGATATATATTAACTTACACTTAACATGTCATATGTCTTAATAGTTTCGTTTCTTATTGTTCAAATTAAGAAATATTTAACAAAAAAAACTAAATAAAAAAAAGTAAATGGCAAATAAAAAAAGGCCTTCATCCAAACAGGATCCATATTTTACAGAGGCTGAAGAGAGGAGTGTGAGAGAGAGTTTAATCCGATGTATCAGTTGTAGGAAGTTGGTCATATAGATAGCGCTATCGGAGGAACATGGCACATTGACACCAACACGGGGCAGTAATTTAAAACAGGAGGGAACATTATCATATTACTGCCCCCATGAGGCGGCGCGGGGCCGCTTTGCATTTTACTGCCCCCGGCTGTCGGGAATTACAACGCGGCTGTTAGTTCCTCTCCGCTCCGCTAACTGATTGTCTTTCCTACGTCAACCTCTGCGGTACTAACAGTCTCATCATCATCATCCTTAATGGTATCATGATACATTGGGATTACTCCCAATGACAACATTCGGGCAAGTTCGGCAATACATCCGAACGAAGTTTACTACAATAGGTACCTTATCACCTGACCCAAATTCCAATTTGAAATTTAATTAGCCAAACATGCATATTCGTATATTATATAACATGAAAATTCTATCTTCTTTTATCATTGACAAAATATGATTAACAAAAATCATTTTCTCAGCTCTGTTATGATTCAGCGGCAATTTGTTATTTTTTTTTTTTAACCTATAATCAGTAGGAAAACTTTTGAATAATATTCTCATTCAATTCTGAAGCATAGAAACTATCAAAAACAAACAAAAAAACGCTGCATTACTTGACCTACTTGCAGAAAAATTAGTTTGCAGACTACTTAAGTACCCGTTTCAACCTCTCTAAAAGCGGACCTTACACGATCAATATTATTGTCAATATCGGCATTGTCAATATATTGCCAATACTGTCGTTTAGCCTCCAGGGCCCACCGTCAATATCGCCGCACCTTAGACAGTCAATATTATTGACAATAATTATATCAATAAATTATCTCAGGGCGTTTGTTTCCGTCATTCAGATAAGGTCTTTCGAAGTGATTTTCCATGACATTTAGTGTTTGAACATGGAAAATCGAAAGAAAGCTTGTGCAGCCATAATTACGAGCTCAAAGAAGTCGATGGATGAAAGAATGATTAAAAAAATGTGAAGAATATTCTCATATGAGATTGCTGAAGGAAATCGGATAGACAGATGCAGAAGATTTTTACAATTATAATAAAAAAGATTGTATAATGAAAGAATATAATGAAAGAAAGGACGTTCATAAAATGATTAAAAATAAAGGAACCATTCTTAAGACGGCAGACATACACACGAGGAAATGCTTCCCTGGTGATTAGCCTTAACCCGTACCTAAGGTACTTAGCTATAGGTAGAAATTTTGAAGATTTGAAATTCTCTGTAATCATGTCACCTGCTACAATCAGATAATTGAAACGTGAACGGGAAAACAATAATGAAGAATGAAAATAAGAGTTTTAAATAATTTTCCAAATATTATATCAGTATGACATAGTACAGAACCTCTTCACTAGATATAATAAAAGTTGTAAGCAGGCCGTTCCGACCTTTTGGTGCGCCCGATTGCGAAAAGTCAAATTGCGCTCACTCACACCATAATCAGAATCAAATCAAAATATCTAAATTTTCATCAATAACGCCATCAATACTTATAATCTTTAAACCTTAATAAAAATGCCGAATCCCCCCAAGTCCATCCCCGCGGAATTCACTGACAAATACTATTGAAATTCTTAATGAATGGTGGGTGATAAAAAATAAAGGTATAACAATTGTCTTCGTCTGGGTTCCCGCACACTGTGGAATTTCAGACAACAAAAGAACTGACCAAGGAGCCCATCTAGCATGATTTGAAGATGGAACACACGTTAACAAACTAAATTAAGTTACCCTGGAAGACTGGGTTCACCACCAAACAGAATGCAATTACCAGAATTTGAGCGAGATAATCGCCAATTAACCAAAGTAAAAACTGACTAAAATAAATGGAACACACAAGCTGCAGAATATCAAGGAGAGTGGAAGTCATGCTATGCCGACTTAGGATTGGACATTGTCAGTTCACACATAGCTACCAACTTTTGGGACTAGAAGTCCCGACATGTAAAAAATGAGGTAATGCCCCACTGTCAGTCTGATAGAGTGCCCAACAAATGAAAGACAATGAAGAGTGACCACTCCATTCGAATTTCTAAAATATACCTACAAAAAGAATACAAATGAATATAAGTACCATTGAACGCCAGTGATCCTTTGGGGCAAATATGCTTGGTTAAAGCTAAACTTGATGACGTCTTGATTTTTGAAAAAACGGTATTCATTTTGAAAAAGGGTCAACTCCACAAGAGTACTTTTTTTTTTTTTATTGTGTCCTATACCATAAAAAAAATTATCTCAAAAAAACCACTAATGCTTGGATGTTTAATGAGAACTAGGAATAAAAAATATTATACGTTCCAACTATAGGAGAGCTCTGAGAGCTGAGTCGTAAACATCAGATCAATATCTAACAAGAAGCGTATCGCTGAATCAATAAATTTAATTTAATAGTTTATGTTTAAATATTAATAATATTGTCATGAAGGGGTAACTTTTGGGATAGTTGAAAAGACTAACAAATTTAAAAACAAAAAAGAAAAGATCTACAGGGTGTTTCGGAATTGCACGGCACTATTTTAGGTACGTGTTCTCTAACACAAAATTAACAAAGTTCATATTAACATGTATCTCAAACTCATTTATTAAACAGATATCAAAGGTTAAAGATTTATTATTACTATTTATTTATTATTATTACAACATTTAGAGTAAATGTTCAAAGGCGCCTCCGTTTTGTTGAATGCAACATTCAGCACGACGAATCCATGCTTCTCTGGCTCTTCGTATAGCATCAGGATGGTGGTTGATAGTTACTGCGGCTTCCACGATCCGATTTCTTAGCTCTTCTTGCGTGTCAACTGCCGCAGAATAAACCATAGACTTCATCCAGCCCCACACAAAATAATCTAATGGCGTTAAATCCGGAGATCGTGGTGGCCATTTAACAGGTCAGTTTCGACCAACCCATCGGTCTCCATAAGTTGCATTTAAATAATCAGTGACACTATGAGAAAAGTGAGCTGGAGCACCGTCATGCATAAACCACAGCCTTTGCCTAATGCCTAGCGGAATATCTTCTAGAATATCATGCAGATTATTTTGCAAAAAATGCAAGTAAGATATACCTGACAGCCTAGGTGGCAAAAAGAAGGGGCCGATGATTTTGTCGCTTAGAAGACCACACCAGACATTTAAAGAGAATGTATGTTGGTAATGTCCAACAGCAGTCGTATGAGGGTTTTCTTCGGTCCAAGTATGGGTATTTCGAAAATTAAGAATCCCGTTTCTTGTAAAGCAAGATTCATCAGTAACCAAAATGCAGTTCAGGAAGTTAGGATCTCGTGTGCATTGTCGAATTAACCACTGGGAGAAATTTCTGCGCTTGTTATAATCTTGTGGTAACAAATCTTGCCTACTTGATACGTGAAATGGATATAATTGTTGTTCGCGTAAAGTTCGCCATACGCTGGTAGAGGAAACATCGAAACGACGTGACAATCTTCTGGTACTAGTAGTAGGAGATAACTGAACAGCATCGAGTATTTCTTCTTCTACGTTTGCAGTTCGTCGAAATCGTTGTCGACCGGCGTTCACTCGTATAGGTTTTAGCGTACCATTATCCCTAAGACGTCTTTCAATGGCCTCAAACGTTTTACGATTTGGTATTCTTCGGTTAGGAAATTTTTCACGATATCTTCGAACAGCAGCAGCACCGTTTGTATGTACCTCGCCATAAGTTAAAAGCATGTCTGTTTGTTCATCAAAAGTGAATAAATTTGTGGTATCTCCCATGATAATCATAAATTGAACTGTGTCACAAGATTCACTCACACTAAAACACACAGAACTAGACAAACAGATGAGCAACTACTGTCATTGCTTATCTTTCATTTGTTTATCAGGTGATTAAAACCTTTTATTTAGTATTAAACACGTTAAACGTTGTACAGTCAGTCTTAATGCAGTAAATAAATAATAAATCTTTAACCTTTGATATCTGTTTAATAAATGAGTTTGAGATATATGTTAATATGAACTTTTTTGTTTATTTTGTGTTAGAGAACACGTACCTAAAATAGTGCCGTGCAATTCCGAAACACCCTGTATATTACAAAAGAGGATGGCAATTAAAGGAAACTTAAGATAATTAATTCCATGACTCGGAGCCACTTAGGACCCAATCCTTATCGAAGAGGACATGCAATATTATTTTAATAAAATTTTCATTGTGATTAAGCCCCGAGTGAGCCGGAGCTGTAACTAATGGCCGCGACGAGGCACGCGAGCGCCTAGCTAGGCACTCACCCTAGGTCGGATTGTTACATCTTAGTAGGGTAACTTCCTATGATATGATAATCAGGCTGCAATTATAGACTACATCACCTACCTATTTGAACTGAGTACTACTAAACAATAATTTTCTTACATCTGATGAATAATTACGAAAAACGTACGATTAAATACGCTGGTCACAAACACTGTTTATATGAAATGATCAAAATTAGTAAAACATTGATTCTGTAAGTTAGATCACCTTCAATGAAATGCTAAAGATCACTCGTTATGGAAAAAAAAACATGCAAAAAAAAAAAAAAAAAAACAGACCTGAAACATTGTTGAACATAAATGTAACTAAATAAATAACAAGACTCTTTGGAATTATTGATTGTTTAGATTTCTATGACTTTTTTTTATGACATAATTTGTAATTACTCGAAATTCATTTGTTGAGAAATCCTGTCAAGTTATCCTTAATTAATGTAAACGAAGTTGATATATTCCTACCTAAATATTATTTTATATAAATAATATAGTATTTGTATTATTTATCTACCTAAATTGGAAATTCAGGGCTATCGTCATGTAAAAGCTGAAATGATAGCATTTCAAGCACTACGCAATTTGTAATGTACATTTTGAACGATGAGTCCAATGTTATGGTTTCTATATGCCTACTTCGATTAATAAAAATCTGGTGCGTGCACGCAACACACAACTTTCACTTACCAACTTACTTAGATTAGAAATTAGTGCGTTTTGTTAATTGCCACTTCTCAAATGAACAGAACGGCTTTAATTATGAACAATGGTCTGTCATTAAAGGCGTACTCCGCATGCGTGGGCTCAACGAGTTTTATGAGTTGACTGAATATTTTTCTTTTTTTCTCCTCTTTATGTTTTCTTTATTTTTATCATATCTCACATTTAGCCATTTCTTATTTTTAGGCATAACGAGAGATAGTTAATTTATCCATATAAACAAACTTTATAGGAAACAGCAAACAAAAAAGCCCCCCCCCAAAAAAGCCCCCTCAGAACATTTTAATAATGATATCGCTTACCTGATATTAAAGAACACCTAATTTTCATCAAACATGACGAATTTGATAAAAATCGTTAAAGCCGTTTTTGAGATCATCGAAAAAAAGGTAAAAATTGAAAAAAAAATCATGAAATAAAGTGCCCGCTCCGTTTGACCAATTTTGATGAAATTTTGGCTATCACATCTTTGGCATATACATACATCAAATACCCAGTTTGACCAAAATCGTTAAAACCGTTTTTGAGTAAATAAAAAAAAAACACTTGAAAATGATACAAAATTTATTAAGTAAAGTCCCCCCTCCGGTTGATCAATTTTGATGAAATTTTTACAGTCATATCTCGGGCATATAAATAGATCAAATACTCAGTTTAATCAAAATCGTTAGAGCCGTTTTTGAGAAAATCAAAAAAAAAAAATTAAAAAGTTATTAAATAAACTACCCCCTCCCTTTGAGCAATTTTGATGAAATTTTTGCTGTCACATCGCGGGCATATACATACACTAAATACCCAATTTCAGGTTCGCACGGTTTATAGTTTTTGAGCTAGTCTGTTCACACACACACACAGACACACACACACACACACACACACACAGACCATTTCGCGGGACTTGGTTAATTGGACTCAGGGGACCCCAAAACGTGTATTTCCGTTGAGAACCGGAAGTCGAAATTTTTCACGATCGCAATACTTCCACTTACTATATATTTCATATATATGTAAGTGAAAGTAAAAATGTTTTGATAACAATTTTTAGTACAGTCGAACCTGGATAACTGGAATCTCTTGGTGACAGGATTTTAATTCCACTTACAGAGGTATTCCACTTAAACAAGGTTTCACTTATCCAGGGTGCAGGTATCTGATTAAGGGGCATATGCCACTAAAAGTGGTTTTCCAACAATTTGTAATTTGTATAAAAAAATAATACAGTACACACTTAAAAACCATAAATTCATAAAATATAGATACAATTATTTCATATTTTTTGTAATATGAAAATAAACTAATGCAGATTACAAGATAATTATGTATTAATGAAAGTAATCACTTATTTTTTTCTGGACTTCACTTTGTTTTTTCTACGTCATATAATTTTTCAAAGATTTCATCTTGAGCCCCTTTTTCCATTTCAAAAAAGAAATTAAAATTTCTCAATAATATTTAATGCATCATTTTTCGTGACTGGTAGCCTCAATCGCTCTTCTGAATTTTCGTTTCCGTCCGGGGTTTTAGATTTTTCATGGATTTTTTCATCATTCGGCTCTCCTGCTGTTACAATTTCATCATTCATGTGGACATACTGTTTGAATATTGGAAGCTTCTCCTTGGTATCTCCTATCAAATTTTCCCAATCCTATGGCTGAACAGGATAACTCTTCACGTTTTCTTAGAAATGTGGATTCCACTTATAGAGGTGAATACAAAAATCATCCCACTTACAGAGGTAGCTCCGAAAAATTTGATTCCACTTATAGAGGTAAGAACATTCCAGTTAAAGAGTTTATTTAAGGGAAAAATGATGGGACAACAAGTTTTGTACCACTTATAGAGGTATTCCACTTAACCAGGTTCGGCTGTATTAAAATTATTATTGAAGTATTAAAGTATTCATCTTGTAATGATTCATGGTATTTATTTATTCCGTATAACTTAACTGAATATGAAAATAAGGAGCCTTTTGGTTACATAATTCGGTTGAATAATCCTTCCGTCCTCCTGGTCAGTTGCCAAGCGGTGGTAAAGGTCAGTGGTGGCAGATGGGACTTGTGACCACGGGTTAGGAATGAAAGTTTATTTGTCAGAGCTGTTTTAAAAATTATGTAAGGAATGAGGTGAATCGGCATTTGTATTATGTGCCATTGCAAAAACATAAAAGGAAGCTTGTTTCTATCAACATTTAGAGTTTGAATAATTCAGTCGTTTTAATCACCATTGCCTTAAAAAAACCGTGCTGCATCCAAAGAACCGAAGGAATGGTCCATAATAATCCGGTTAATTGGATGCATTAAGCTAACAGATCTTAAGGAACTCCTCAGACCTCAAAATTAATAATTCATTCCAATACAAACAAAGCATCGAAATCGTAGCAACTATAGGGATCGGTGGCCTGTAATGACCATGGAAGTCAAAGCGACATTAACTAAAATATTAAAAAATTAGTACGGTAAAGTTTGTTATTGCAAACACTAAGTTGGTAAAAACATCTTACTGTATAGGCCTGAAGAAGGATTAAATAAGATAAACCTTCGTACTCACCTTCGTCCGGTTTTAAATGTTGCTAAATATTGTTGTGGTCCTAAGAATGTATTTTACGAAATAAAAGAGGATAAAACCCTTTAAATACTGACATGATTGGGATGGCCTCAAAATAGCTTGAGATTAAATAAGATATTGATCGTCGGTTCGGAGCTACCTAAATATTCTACTTGTGCATTGGGTGTAACGTCTATAGCAGCGCGGAAATGACTGATTATCCTAGAGGTTACCAACCTAAATTAGGCGGAGTGTTAAGGAAGCGTTTTATATTTTTTAATAGGCATGAAAAAACCACAGAAAGATTAATTAATGGATGCACTTTTTGTTCACTTGAACAATTAGTGTGAGTACCAAGCATTGTTGATTTAAATAATTTTTTATTTATTCCTGTTATCCAGGCTCGACTTCCTGCTGCTGAATAATCCATTCCTTTTATATGGCTTCTCATGGACATATAGTAAGTTTCTGATTTTTGCAGAAGCAGAGGAATTGTCTAGGTGGTCTTGCAGTGAAAGTTTCTCGGTCCCCATCTTTGCATTGAGGGCACTTCTTTACTTGCAATTTTTTTGAAATGCATTAGTAAGTTGTCTTGACCAGTGATTAAGCATAAACTGGGTATGTCATAGTCACTTTTGGCAAGTCATAAGGAAGATTATTTGGTATGTGGGACTGATTCATTTTCCGTATGACCTTTTTTTTATTTTTCTTGCGCTATCGTTTTTAGGACTGCTTTTATCACACACCTCATTTCTAAGTTATATCGGCTGCCTCATTTCATAGTACACCGCAGTGCTTGGGCACCCACTTTATCGTATAAGCTATTCTTTTGAAATTCGGTGGAAACTAGCATGTTTCCCGATGAGAGTCCACAAATATCACGAATTTTTAATATTCAATCGTCTTTAATTCTTTAAAAGAGGGGGGGATAGCTTTTAATTCCTCATCGAAATTCGATCCGTGCATGCTTCCTGCCTTGCCTAGTTTGAATTTATTTTGTTAGACACCAGCTCCTGCATTATGAGTCGCAGTTTGCTGATCCGTTGGTACAAACCTAGCCATCCACGAACTTTGAGGATATTTTATTATATTAGTTTAAATTTGTCCTTTTACCTGACCGGCTGCTTAAAATTAAGTCTGGCCTCTATGGGCATTAAAACGATCAAAAGGGTCTGTTGTTCTGGGAGTGTATTATTTATTTTCATCATGTAAGATGGTTGGGTCTACAATCTTTCAGTAGTGACATTGTTATTCGTCCAGAATATGCGCAGGCCAAGATAGTTTTGGATCCAGCAGGACTTACGGTACTTCGTTATAAACGAGCGTGGTAGTTCCACACTTCCGTACAGGTGCTTGGTTAAGAGAGAGAAGAGCTAGAAATCTGTCTTTGTTATATTTATATTGATTTTATAAGCTATCATCCACTAGAGTAACCTCTTCATGGCCATATTTATCCATGTTTCGAGTGCTCGAACTGAAATACTCCTAGTTTTGACCACCAGGTAGTGATGAAAAACTATCAAAACTATCGATAGTTTTTTAACTATCGACCCCCTTGTGCTATATAATTCATGGAAATATCAACAAAACGTAGCAGTGTAATCTTATTTATGTTACTAGCAAAAAATGCTTATCTACTCTATAAAAGAATATTAACCTCAAGCAAAAAATATAAGACTGAAAAATTGAATGGCTCATAGACGCCTTCTAACTTGATGGAATAATATACAATCAAAACAACTGATTGCCTGCCAGTCCCTTGATTTGAAATTCACTTGGTTCACAGTTTTTTTAAAAAAAATATTTTCTACCTCTCTTAATCAAATACCTGAAACATTTTTTTGAAGTATACACGTTCGAAAGTAAGGTATGTTGAGACAAATGTGACAGAAATGCTCTTTTTTCTTCAAAAACTCCGACATATTCGAGGATTGCGCTCCGAATGTTGTCATCAATCAAATCAACTACTTCGACTACTTGGAATCCTGGTTTCAAGGTTAATTGAAGAGGGTTGTTATAGCATTCGTCTAAATACAGTTTCTTTGACACTGACATTTATAATTTTTTTTATTCTTTGCAGTTACGGACTAAGCTTGAAACTGAAAAAAAAATATTTCAAGTTATAATGAAACACATCCTTTATTTACAATGTTCGTCTGTAAACGTGCATTATAGCTCCTATCGGTTCAAATGAATAATTCGACTATTCTACTTCCCCTCCCACCAGGTTGGGATCACATCATACTATCGATAGCGAAGATTATCGATAGTTTTACATCACTACCACCAGGTCATCTGCATACATTAACACGTTAACTCCAGGTGTTTCTTCAAGCTTATAGATTACTTAGTTAAACTTGCGAATAATGAGAATACTGTAAATATATAATATAATATATAATATATAATATAATAAAATATAATCTTAAATAGTCCGAAACGTTGGCAAATATATGTTTTAACTTTAAATAAAGAAATTTGGAAGAAGTATTTCACCATTCTTCATTTATAATTGTAATATTTTAGTTAGAACGCCTAGGCTCGGGTTCGAGTGCCGGCAACGGCAAATATTTTCGCTTCCAATAAAACTTAATAAAATGATCATCTTCAAGAAATTATAATTGTAATAAAATACTTAAACCGATATAGTTAAAAGATAACCGAAAATTCCTTTTTTAAAAAAAATTTATTTTCATTTTTTTAATTTTGCTCTAATCAACTTATATTTATTTTAAGGTGGTCGCAATAATCATATTAATTTTCTTGATTTTAATCTTTTGAATTCATTAATAATCAAAAATGGCTGACGAAATAGAAAAAATAATAGCTTCTCGAGAAAAAGAAAAAGCATAATTAACATTAAGATTTAGAAAATCGAATCTTGTTCCTATGATTGAAATTTACAAATAATCAAGATTTTAAATAACAAAAAATGTTGCTCTGTAATGTGTTGAAATTAATAGAAAAACCGGATGGTTACTTAGAAACAGGATGTTGACAAGTATAACAAAAAAAAAAAAAAAGAAAAGAAAGAATATTTATTAGTTTTTTTTTTTTTAACTCTGGAGACCCTGTCATAGATATGAGGGAGACTTTTTTTCTTGTTTATTCCATTCAAGGTGTTTTACTTCCTCGACCTTGACTAAATTAAAAACTAAAATTTGAATTAGTATATGCCTCTTCAACAGAGAGTAAATAATGATAGATGAGTAATTTAATTCTTGTAATGTCAATGTAATGTGACATTACAACATCACTTATACAAATTACACAACTGGTTTCAATTATGGAAAATTAAACTCAATCATGACAAATCAAAACACATCACATTCACTCTTAGAAAACAAACCTGCCCCCCTGTTCATATTGACAACAACCAAATTCCACAGACGGACTCAGTACACTATCTCGGACTCCTTTTCGACAGAAGGATGACATGGGGCCCACATGTCAAAATGAAAAAAAGGACTCTTGACAAAAGACTCAAACTTCTCTACCCGCTACTTTCTAAATCATCAAAACTGAAACTGAAACAAAAAGTAAATACGTACACTTACTTACTAAACCCCATATGGACATATTCCTCACAGATATTCGGCATTGCTAAAAAGACTCACATACAAAAACTTCAAACTTTTCAATCAAAATTGTTACGACTTATCACAAAATCACCCTGGTACGTGACTAACAAAACTTTACATACAGACCTCCATATACCAACAGTCGACCAGCACATAACGACGCTATAAAAAAGATTTTTTAATAATTTAAACGGACACCCAAATAGTCTAATCAGTAATATGGCTGAAGTACGGATGGATACGAGAAGACTAAAAAGGCGCTGGATGAGAGATCTGCTCTCTTAGACAGCCAAGGTAATTGAATCAAGCCAGGAATGGGGTGTTGTTGGGTGCTTTCCCTCCTCATGCCTGACATATCATCATTTCCCAATACCGTCATCTCATTCGCTGATTGTCAGCACCTTGCTGACAGGTGCGAATCAATTATTGAAGTCAAAAAAAAAAAAAAAATTCTTGTAAATTTGCTTTCGTGGGGTTCACCTGTGATGTAGTGGTTAGCATAGAAACCTACAATACGAAAGGTCGCGGGTTCGATTCCAGCGGTGGCCCTTTTTTTAGAATTTTTTAATAGGAGTGAAAAATCCTTAGTTATGCCGTTCTAAACCTACAATACGAAAGGTCGCGGGTTCGCGTCCCGAGGTAGACTTAGGGTTTCTAATGGGTGTAAAAAATCCTTGCCTATGACGTCCCTCGGATAGGACGTAAAATGGAGGTCCGAGCCTGTACGATGTCAGGTACTCTTTAAAGATCCCTATCCTAATTACACCTGTGAGAGGCAAAATTTAGGACTCCCACTGTAGCATCGTCCGATTAGCCTTAGTGGCATAAAGTGACGTTAAAAGAGACAAACAATTTGCTTTCAAATAAATATTTCTATAGTTTTTATCTGAAGAAGAAAGGATTAGCCACGCTCGGGTCTCATCAACGGTGCTGATTTCTATTTGTGGTTGCTTCATTCATTTGTTTATTTTTTAATTTCATAAGTAAAAAAAAATTTGCTTCCTTGACCTTGGGTAAATTGAAAAACTAATGCTTCTAAATAATTTAATAGGTGAAAAAAATAAAGTAGAAAGTAAAAAGAAGGAGATTTAAGAATGGCTTTTAATGGCCATATTAAATTCGAGAAGTATTAAAAAAACAAAATGGTTGAATCAAATAAATATATAATATTTTTAAAGTCTATTTCTTTTTGAATTATTCAATTAACAAAGTTGGTCCATGAGTAGAAATTTAAAAAACTTTGTGTAATAATATTAAACTTTTTTTTTGTTTGAATACCAGCTAGATGACTCAGGATCAATAGCCATGACTATTCTTGCTAAAATATTTTCTTCATGTCTCACTGTGACTCCAGGCGTTACAGGAATTTAACCAACCCATTAGTAACCAATCACGTTATGATATCTACAGTGGCGACAATTAGCTTATCTCTAGTGTAACAGCAAACAAGTCTTTGATGACTTTGAGTGTTTTTGATTATCTTGAGTAGGAATAATAAAAAAATGAAGTAGGTATAACAATCATTTTTTAAACGGATGACCAGATCGAATATAATCTTAAATGTGATAAACTTAGCTCGAAATTACCTGAATTATTATCATAATTAGAATGTTTCTCGTCCGCCAATACGGGTACAGTAGAAAATATTTTGCTAGCCAAAGCTGAAATAAAAACTCTAAAAATTTGAAAGAATTTATGTAATTGTAATTTTTTCAGGAAGCATTTTGAATTGGAATGCAAATAATACTCAGCATCTTTACCAAACCTGTAAGTGATTAAGTTTTATTTTTAGCTATACAAAAAAAAAAAAAAAAAAAAAAAAAAAACAATATTATAAAAAAAAAACATTTTATAAAAAAATATTAAACCGACTTCGAAACCTAGGAACCAGTAAAAATAAATTCACTGAAAAGTATGAAATAATTACCTTCTGATTTTTATGAATGCACAGCAAAATTGAAAATGGTATAAAAAGTGGAAAAGTGCAATAAGACGAATAATTTTATTTTGATTTGTACAAATACACACTAATTGTTAATAAAAATTATTAAATTTAAATATTAAATACTATGTTCAATACAACACAATCTTTTCGGAGGCGGCGCAAAATAGAAATAACATGTTACTGATACAATTCCATTAGTAGGCATTGAAATCAATAGCTGGGAAGAGAAGATCCATTTAGAAGATTTTCATAATGTCTAGTGTAAAAAATTTTAAATTTTGCGCCGCCTCCGAAAAGATTGAGTAGTATTGAACATAGTATTTAATATTTAAATTTAATAATTTTTATTAACAATTAGTGTGTATTTGTACAAATCAAAATAAAATTATTCGTCTTATTGCACTTTTCCACTTTTTATACCATTTTCAATTTTACTGTGTATTCATAAAAATCAGAAGGTAATTATTTCATACTTTTCAGTGAATTTATTTTTACTGGTTCCTAGGTTTCGAAGTCGGTTTAATATTTTTTTATAAAATGTTTTTTATTTAACAATTTTTAGTTGGAGAACATAACAAATGTAGAAAACCGTACATTGGTTTAAAAATTTCGTTGGTAATTGGTCGTTGATAAAATAAACGTTGGTTTAAAAATTTCGAAATCTTTTTACGCTTTACGTCTTTCCCAGGTCTTTTTATTATACAATAATTGTATACAATTATTATAAAATACACTATTCCTTTTCAATTTTATGAATACACACAGAAAAGTGGGAAAGCGGTGCGTGTATTATACAACTTTCAACACACTACGTTTTATGATTATAAATGGATTTTTTTTTTTTTTAAAAAGATCAATGTTCAATTAAGAAGGGAACACATAAAATGTTTTTCCACAATGACAATATTTTTCCTTTGCTAAATGTCGTCAGTACTTGTCATTTACGTAGAGAATCAGTGTTCCGAGATGTGTCGAGTTAAATATACATAAATACATAAATCCGGCCATTCCAAGATGAAGTAGATAAGTCACTGAACAGTCGAGAATTTGGCCGGTTTTAGACAAGATATCGTTAATGGAGAATCGATGAGGATGCTAATATGACCTATAGTAAATTTGAAAGTAATTTTTAAATTTTGATTGCTTGAATATCCTTCTAAAAACTATGGCGATATAAATCACGACTTCATTGGATTACATCATTGGATAGAAGTCCCTGCAAAAAAGGGGCAACCATAAAATTTATCGATATCAAAAAGACTGTCTCGCTAGGATAGAAGCAACAGGGGTTGGGACTCACATATGGTTAATTTATTATTACGAAGGATATTATTATTCTCCGTATTAGACTACTGACTTAATTCCAAAGGTTGATTCAATTATGTTCGTAATTCCTTTCGATGAATTTTTGACTAAATTTATTACCGAAGAACCATGAATTATATCCTTCGTAAAAAAACATTATTCAGAAAATAAATTGCTAAACACTGTAGCTTCAATTCTAGTGGTATAGCATTAATGATATCAATCATTTTCATGGCTGCCAAAGTTTTTCTGAGGGGACTTTCATACAGTGAGGTTGTTTTCGGGGAGTTATCAAGTTTTATTTTGTAGTTTTTATTGATGGATGAACACCAGCAAAAGCCTCGATAGTTGTAGAAACAAATTTAAAAACCGATACTAGTAATCCGGATAACATAACAGAAGTGTCACCCATAAAGGATCGGCACAAGACCTCCGGCAAGATATTCACAGTAACCGAGTGTATCCGGAAGACAGAGGTATCTGAATCCTTTATTAAGTCAACTGAAAATGAGATTTTCCAGGAATTATTGTATTCTTTTTTAATGTGCATAGTCAATAAAAGATAGAAATCAAAATCTAATTTAAATCAATAATAGCTACGATTTTAAATTTAAACGATCCTTTGGGAGCTTGAAGAAGTCTTAAATTCTGCTTTAAAACGATTACCAATACTCAGTCTTTCTTGGAATTCCAAGAATTTCGTTGTCTTATGATTATGGTGTCCAAACGTTGATTAGATCTAAATAAAGAAGGTTTACTGTTATCGGTGAATATACATCTATCTAATATTTATGCTAATATCGCTACAGAAAACGACAGCGATATTATATTCTGCTGATATTTATATCTCCATTTAAATATAATGTTGAAGAATTAGTTAAGGTTATGTATAGGTTTGTTCCAACAAGCACGTAAAACACATCGATAACTAACAGACTGCTCATGTTCTCCCCCCACTCTTTTAATTCTGAATTTGATTGGTTGGTTTTCCCATTTGATTCATCCAGCAGTAATACAATATTTGGATTTGTTAGTTATCAATTAGTTTTAATAGCTTGTTGGAGCTTACCTTATGTTATATATGCCATATGTTTTTCCAATAAGTAAATAATTTGAGCGATAATTAAATAATTATTTTCATGTTTTTTCCCGATAATTTCTTAAATAAATTAGGAACCCCAAAAAGGTTTAAATGGGACCACCTTGGGAAAATACTCTACAAGATGCAAAAGGTTTCATTCCAATTGGTCCACCCATCTCTGAGTAATCGGTGAACATACATAGAAAAAAAAAAAAAAAAAAAAAAGGCACAAAAAAAAAATCTGGTGCGTGCGCGCAACACACAACTTTCACTTACCAACTTACTTAGATTAGAAATTGACGTGTTTTGCTAATTATCATCTCATTTTTGTTAATCGTTAAAGCCGTTTTTGAGTAAATAAAAAAACCCCGTGAAAATGATACAAAATTTATTAAGTAAATTTCCCCCTCCCGTAGATCAATTTTGATGAAATTTTTACAGTCATATCTCGGGCATATATATACATCAAATACCAAGTTTGATCAAAATCGTTAAAACCGTTTTTGAGTAAATAAAAAAAACATGTGAAAATGATACAAAATTTATTAAGTAAAGTCCCCCCTCCCGTAGATCAATTTTAATGAAATTTTTACAGTCATATCTCGGGCATATAAATACATCAAATACCAAGTTTGATCAAAATCGTTAAAACCGTTTTTGAGTAAATAAAAAAAATACTTGAAAATGATACAAAACTTTTTAAGTAAAGTCCCCCCTCCGGTTAATCAATTTTGATGAAATTTTTACAGTCATATTTCAGGCATATAAATAGATCACATACTCAGTTTAATCAAAATCGTTAGAGCCGTTTTTGAGAAAATCGAAAAAAACGTAAAAAGTTATTAAATAAAGTACCCCCTCCCTTTGAGCAATTTTGATGAGATTTTTGCTGTCACATCGCGGGCATATACCTACACTAAATACCCAATTTCAGGTTCCCACGGTTTATAGTTTTTGAGCTAGTCTGTTCACACACAGACACACAGACACACACACACACACACACACACACAGACCATTTCGCGGGACTTGGTTATTTCGACTCAGGGGGTCCCAAAACGTGTATTTCCGTTGAAAACCGGAAGTCGAAATTTTTCACGATCGCAATACTTCCACTTACTATATATTTCATATATAGGTAAGTGAAAGTAAAAAAAAAAGTCACATACGTATCGAATTGAGTAACCTCCTCTTTCGTTCGAAGTCGGTTAAAAAATACTATTATTCAATGAAAAAATAATATAAATTGTTTTTGTGGGTAACATTATGTGGCGGAGAAAAAATATTGAATTAATCATAAATCACTCGATTTAAATAAACATTAGTCATGTTAGTAACAAACGAAAAATTGTATCTGTAATGAAGTTGATAAATATACGACCGAATACCGATGATTTTTTAATGAAAAGTTAGTTACTATTAATTACTAGAATTTATGATTATAAAGGCTCACTATATAACTTTTAATCAAACTTTTGGATAATTTTTTCATCTAAAAAAACATAAATTCACTTACTTATTTGAAAGTTTCATTATTTTTTAATTCTGACATTTAAAATACATTTTAACTTATTTATATTACATATTTATAATGTTCAAAGAGGAGTATTTTTTTATCCTTTAATTCTATAATTTGATACATAAGTAATTAAAGTAAAGAAATAATTTTTATTAACGTAAAAATGTTTTAGCATATCAAATAGTTAAACCCATTTTTCATTAATCAGATAGCATATTAGAACTTGGCTCCATGCTAGATATTAATCGCTTCACTAACTCCGAAGTGAATAAATGGATAAGCAGAAGCTGAAAGGTTATTAGTATTCTAAATTATCTTGTTTGGAGTGCAAAACCCTGGGTAAAACTAAAATTCTTGGAGTGGAATTTAAACAGAGTACAGGACAAAAGACTGATGACAGTAGAAATGGATTTTTGGAAGACGTTCAAAATTTCAAGTACGGATCATGTAAAAAAAGTCAAATCAAAGAACAAATGTATATTAAAAGAAGCACAAAATAAAACGGTATTACAATTGGAAATTAATTGATTGGAGTCGAACACCGAAATTGATAATGGAATAGGGCTTAGTTGAAACAAGAAAAAGGGGAATAATGCGTATACAGTGGATAGGTAAAAGGCTGAGGGAAGAAAAAGCTTCAAGAAAAAATGGGTCTTTTAAAAGACTTTTTTTAGTTTTATAAATTTATTTTTTATTTGGTCCTCCCCTTCCTCGCCGTTTAGGCTATACGGGGTTTCCCGGGCCAGGGGAGAGGGTGGGGGATTAATGCCGAGTATTATTAAATTTCCTCTGGCTCCGGGTTTTGAAGATAGTAACTTCGTGTTCCCAATCATATTTTGACAGGGAACGCGTATTTTCTAACGCGTTCGCCCACTCGGCCATCCTGCCACCCAAAATATAGGGTCACTTGTAGTGTTGTGGTTAGCATGACAGCCTTCTTTATCTAAGGTCGCGGATTCGCATACCGGCAGGTAGTTATTTATATGTAAAAATCCTTGTTTATGGCGTCCTTTGGAAGGATACCGAGCCAGTGCGATGTAATATTGTCGTCACCATGCTAAAGTAACGAATGTGAAACTAAAAACCTATGCATATTCGTTACTTTAGCATGGTGATGACGATATACTCTTAACGAACAGTAGCGTACAGGGAAGTAAAGTAACGAACAGGGAAGATCCCTGTCCTAATAAAAGCCTTCTAGAAAAAAATTAGGACTCCCAATGGAGCATCGTCCGATTAGCGACAGTAGAATAAAGTGACTTAAAATAAATAAACAATTTAAGAAATATTTAGTTATACAGAAGGAAACTTAAAAAATAAAGAAGTCCTTATTCCCTTTACCTGGGGTTATTACCAATGATGGGAGCTGAGAAAAAAGCGCGGAAACCTCTTATAGTCAGCTTTTCCCTACTCCCGTGGTGGTACAAGCCTGTCTCGGGGTTCTCCACCCTGGTTGTAAACTCTGCTTAAGATATACCTATATTCTTATTGTCTTATATTATATATATTCTTATATTTGATTATTTTATTGTCTCGACTGAGACAGATTATAATACTACCATACAAAGATTATAATTCTAAAATAAAAATAAGTTAAAAACTGTTAAATTAAAAAACACCAAAAACAGCGAATGGGTGATGGTAATATTTTATATATATTTGTGGTTTGACCACTTTTGAACCTAGCTCCAACTTGAGCATCTGATGGGTTAGCCAAAGAGTTATCATCCAATCATTAATCATTACCAGTCAGAGGTCAATATTGGAAATAATATGATTGTGCGTTACAAAAAATTATTTATCACACGAACTTTATTAGTGGCCAAAGTCCCGATTTAAGCAATCACACAGCGATCATAAAACGAAACCTCCTGCGTCATATTTTCCCCGACAGAACAGCTCCGATGCTGGTTTATCCCTACCGAATTCCCAGGCGGAAATCATAAACAAAAAAAGTGCAGAGAGTGCAGCTGCAACTGTCATTAAATCAAAAAGGCCGCCCCACACCCCCCTCCCCTAGAGGTATATATTTTCAATTGATGTACTTTGCCATCGTTTGCTAAGCCGTCGTTTTAATTCGACCATTAGCGGTTTGTTTACGACCGGCTTTTATGCTATCTTTATCGCCCTGCCGAGGCCTATACGAGCATCCTCGTTTATTTAGAACTCGATCGTTAAAACATGTTTATACAGTGGCAGTGCATAAACATGTATTTTATGCCGATATGGGCCTTTATTTGTCTACTCTCAGCTATTCTTATAGCACACCATTGAGAAATAATGATGATAGTAATAAAAAAACTGTATCTGTAATATAGATTTATTTATATATAATAATTATTTATGAACACAAACAATTTTTTCAGGACATCGAAGTTTTAAACTTATTCTTCATTAATTAGATATCGCACTGAAGCTTAGCTTCATGCTAATTGTTAATCGCTTCATTAACTCTGAAGTGAATAATTGGATAAGCAGTGGCAGAAAGGTTATATCTTCTCGAGAGCAGCAAAATCCTGGGAAGAACTGAATAAAATTAATATATCTGAGACGTGGGGTCTAAACAGAGCACAAAAAACAAAAGCATAAAATGAAAGACAAGATTTAAAGGACAGATCATATAAAAGAGTTAAATCAAAGAAGGAAATGAATTTTAAACGAAACAATTAGATGTGATGTTAAAATTAAAATGGTATGACACCATGAAAGAATAGATTCGAGTCGAATACCGAAATCGATAATAGAATAGGAATTAGATATAACAAGAAAAATGGGAATACCACGTATACAGCGGATCAGTAAAATAGAAGAAAGAATAGATATAACTTTTATAATTATTTTATAAACCATAGGTTGGTTGGTTGCTTAGGTTTAAAGGCGCAATTCGGTCATCAACGCCTGTAGAAAAAGGGTGACAATTTTATACACTGTATCATTATAAATTTTATTAACCTTTATCTTCTTATAATTATCTTTTCTTCAATTTCGTCTAACACTAACAACTTTCTTTTGTTAAAAATTAGTAATTATATACAGTCTCTTTATTTTGGATGATTCTTGGATTCTTGGATGATGGAAAAAAAATAAAATAAAACAATTGCTTCACTTCCATCCTCTCTTCGTTTACCGTCTGACCACATCCTGCTGTTCAAAACCGTTGGAACACGTTATTTAAATGTAAAAACTTAGAAACAGAGTGTTTGTCTTGTGAAAATTGATTGCTACACATTGGAGTATCACTGAATTTAGGAAAATAGTAAACAATCTGCATTGGAAAATGATATTGTTATACTGGAGAGAAACGACTACCGAAGGCAGGGCAGTAATGTTACCTGAATATTACGGCGAGGAAACTATAAGTAGAAAGGGATCTTTTTTTCGCTCCCGATATGGAAACTACAACTACATGTCTGTTCTATAAACATTTGAAAACTACTCTTCGATGGATCAAAGGGAACCGCGCATCCGGGTGTTAATAGAATGCGGAGTATTTTATTCATGTGTACAACCTAGGAAACGTATAATGTACTTAGGAAACCATTAAAATCTTGTTACTTCCCCAATCCGTTGAAGCACGCTGTATTATTTCCATTTTTGAAGCCAGCAAAAACTGGTCACGACTAATGTTGTTATCGACCAATAGGCGTATTAACTTAATTGAGGAAATAAATGAGAAAATTATTATAAACTATCAAATTTGCTTTAGTTTACAAGATCATGAAAAGGATTTCGATCTCAAATCTGTACTGAACAATCTTCAGTAAAGACGTCCCCCAAAATATTTTATTTTGTTATATTAAAAAAAAATTTTTTTATAAAGGGATCAAATAGAAACTTCCGATAGAACCTCATTAACTATCCTCATAAAGACTCAAGAGGTTTTTTGAGTCAAAAGTTCAATAGTTTTAAAATATGGCAATATTTATTGTTAAAAGTGCCAAATATAGTTATTGGCACCCTGTGCATTTAATAGTGAAATCTTCCCTATGGTTAGTTTGTTAAAGTCTTACTTCATAGATGACTTGGAGGAACCTTCAAACATTAGACTCATGTATATCTTGTATTAAAATTAGGACTTGTTTACCTATTTCGTCTTAAAGTTAATGTTGGGGTGCCAATAACTGTACTTAGTGCCAATAACTGGATGGTTTACCCTAGTTATATAATTTACTTTGCTTACTTATTGCAGCCTGAGTGCAGCAAATGGGTCACATGCACATGTAATAGAAATTCGAGAAGGAAAGAAATCGGATGTGTAGGGTTCCCATAAGAGGGGTCTAGTATTTTCATTATGTTATAGGCAAGAAAGTAATAACTATAAATTGTTATTAATTTTTTTCTAACCAACAAGAGCGCTTAAGCTTACATTGGAAAATTTTCGTGTATAAAATTTTATTTTTTTTCTGAGAGTGGTGATAAACATTGGTCTACAGCAGATTCAAAAGTTCTAGGATGCTGACCGATTAAAAATTTACATCGCTTCAGCACTGTATCGATATTTTTACCGATTTAAAAAATAAATAAATTAAATAGTTCTTCTTTTATACAAATTACAAATTCAATTAACAAATAGAATTATTTTTCATTTTATTTCATATTCACTTTTATATTCATTAAGTTAATTACGAGACCTCGTGGCGTAACGGTAGCGCGTCTGACTCCGGATCAGAAGGTTGCGTGTTCAAATTACTTCGGGGTCACAACTTTTGTACCTAACTGGTATCTATTTCTTTGATTTTTTTTTTTTAATATATATTCTTCTTTTAAAGTAACATTATATTATATTATATTATAGGGATCTATTAATTCAAATTTCATTTCCTAGCCACGATGATTTCCTTGTACTTCAAGTCGTAAGATGTGGACGAACCAGTTCCAATTAGCTGCTTTTGGTCTCTCTCTTTCTTTCATACAACAGAACTCTCGATGTAGAACTAATATTTAAAAAATGTATTAGAGTAAGTTGCGTACAAGCAGCCTGAGGACTGAATTTGATATTTTTATTGATCTTTACCCCAGATATCAGTAACATGTAAAAATTGAAGAATGCAGAAAGCCTCGAAGCATTAAGATTTGATGCATTAAGAAGTCGAGTGAGAACTGGTGTCGATCTAAGTTGCATTAAGTGAATTGTCATTTTCCACGCTTTAGTAATGGAAACCCACGGTTTTGGCACAAGTAAAAAGCTTCACCTATCCTCCTTGCTAAACGATGACCATCCCTGTTATTCTACGATTGAGAAACTGACCGAAAACCGAAAAAGTTAGCGAAACGTCCATCTTGTTTGTTTCCTATATATTAAACGCGTTAAATTAATAATACCTAAATATTATATCGGTATTATTATCCCCCACGTCCCCTCCGACCCCAACTAAACGACAGTAATAGAAGTAACTGCTGCCCTGAGAACAGAGCGAGGAGCGGTCATCCCGAACAGTTAGCCTAAGAGAGGACTGGATGGTCACTGGCTGATAATTAAAGGCAACGGCCCGGGGGACCCCACCGCCATTATCCTCGGCTAATTGAAATCCTCGAGGAGAGTGTCGTGGAATAATTGAACAGCCGAGTGCCGCTGGCCAGGTATCGCTCGGTCCGTCCAAATCCAAAAGGCGAATGTTCCCTTGGAATCCTATCTCCAAAAAGAACATAAATCTTATATCTTAAACATACATTATTTCAATTAATGCAAAATAATAACCTTTCATAGTAATGAATACTACCATATTTCGTCAACTGACCACGTTAAGGAACCTTAGTTTGACACTAAACTGAAGTTATTGCAGAGTTCGTATAATAATTCCATTGCTAACATATATTTAATATAACACCAACTTTAAATGTTATGAGGTTCGATTTGGTGCTGAAATAGCCTAGATACAGTTTCCTTTTTTTTCGGTAAATAAAATTTTTTAATTCAGATTTATTTCATATTTTTTAATAATCATTACTGTTTAAGTATATTTCCTTATTTGTATTTTTTGGAAATTCTGGGTCAATTTGCTCAGTAAGCAATATTACTTTATTTCGTAAACTTATTTTTACTTTCACTTACCTATATGAAATATATAGTAAGTGGAAGTATTGCGATCGTGAAAAATTTCGACTTCCGGTTTCAACGGAAATACACGTTTTGGGACCCCCTGAGTCGAAATAACCAAGTCCCGCGAAATGGTCTGTGTGTGTGAACAGACTAGCTCAAAAACTATAAACCGTGGGAACCTGAAATTGGGTATTTGGTGTAGGTATGAGCCCGCGATGTAAAAGCAAAAATTTCATCAAAATTGCTCAAAGGGAGGGGGTACTTTATATATCTTTTTACGTTTTTTTCGATTTTCTCAAAAACGGCTCTAACGATTTTGATTAAACTGAGTATTTGACCTATTTATATGCCTGAGATATGACTGTAAAGATTTCATCAAAATTGATTAACCGGAGGGGGGACTTTACTTAATAAATTTTGTATCATTTTCACGTGGTTTTTTTATTTACTCAAAAACGGCTTTAACGATTTTGATAAAACTGGGTATATGATGTATGTATATGCCCGAGATACGACTGTAAAAATTTCATCAAAATTGATCAACCGGAGGGGGACTTTACTTAATAAATTTTGAACCAATTTCACGTGAACATATTTTTTATTTACTCAAAAACGGCTTTAACGATTTTGAAAAAACTGGGTATTTGATGTATGTATATACCAAATATGTAAAAGCCAACATTTCATCAAAATTGGTCCAACTGAGGGGGCACTTTATTTCATGACTTTTTTCCAATATTTACCTTTTTTTCGATTATCTCAAAAACGGCTTTAACGATTTTAATCAAATTCATGTTTAATGAAAATTAGGTTTTCTTTAATATCAGGTAAGCTTTATCATTATTAAAATGTTCTGAGGGGGCTTTTTTTTTGTGGGGGGGCCTTTTTTGTTTGTTTGTTTCTTTCTTATAAAGTACCTTTGTTTTTGTTTACATGGAGAAATTAACTGTCTCTCGTTACGCCTAAAAATAAGAAATGGCTAAATATGAGATATGATAAAAATAAAGAAAACATAAAGAGGAAAAAAATATTCAGTCAACTCATAAAACTCGTTGAGCCCACGCAGGCGGAGTACGCCTTTAATGACAGACCATTGTTCATAATTAAAGCCGTTCTGTTCATTCGAGAAGTGGCAATCAACAAAACGCATTAATTTCTAATCTAAGTAAGTTGGTAAGTGAAAGTTGTGTGTTGCGCGCACGCACCAGATTTTTTTAATTTCGGTGCCATAATCAAATACTTAAGGATATGTACAGAAAAAAATATATATTAAAAATTTTGGAATATACCTGACTCCTGACTAATCGGAGTTGGTCAGTTCCCATTAGTTAGGGATATCAAGATTCAAGAGCTGTGTAGGAATGTAATAAAACTAATGATCATTGGTTAGAATTATAATATACGAGCAGTCCCGGTCACGTGTTGCTGTGGCTCAGTAACTATAATGCGTTGAATCAATTATGTCCTATTCTTTTTATTACAGAAAAAACAAAATTCACTGATAAAGATAAAAAAGTGTCAGCTAATCTAAAAACCAACATTTTTCACATCTCACATTTGACTATAGTAAGTATTAATGATCCATTCACTTAGCACTTACTGCATTACTCTAGCGGAGGCGAGATTAATTATAAATAACACGCATGTAAAAGGACCTAATAAAAAATATAATTGGAATTGGGTTTATATACATATGCCATATTACATATTATTTAAATTCGGAATAAAATACATGATGATATGAGATTAGATATAGCGGTAGATTCTATCTGAAACATGTTATCAAAATGTCTTGTGCTAAAAAGCAATCAATTCAATGTTTTGCCGATACGCGAAAAGGCGACGCATAATTGACTATGGGAAAAACGCGGATTTTCCAGACCAAGCCAGAAAAAATGGATTTGGCTACTGGATGCTTATCCCCCTTAAATATCGAAAGAAAATGAAGTTTGCGTCAATAAATCAACTTACATCGCCATCTGTTGGAAATTTATAGAACTTACAAATAATCACACTCAATTGTCTTATAATAAGCATTTAGATTGCAATAAAAGAAATATTGAGGCCAATAATCGAGATGAAAACTATCATATCTTTTTAGCTGGACAAAACTACACACAATGAGCCAAATTCTATAAAGATCGGTTGAGTAGTTTCTATTTTACCCTCTACATACATCGGGACACGAAATTTTTAGATATATAAAAGATAAATAATACATATTTGTTTTTCACAATTGGTTCAATATATGCTATTAATAAAATGGGAGTATTTCCAGGTTAATAAATAGAACTATGAGCGGGGAAGGTATTTCTTGAATAAATTAAATGGTGTACTGAAATTCTTGAAAATGGCACGTAGAGGCCGAAACGTTTATATGAAGAATTTTTTAATAAATAGAGAAAAAGAGATTGGTGGCCTACGGTTTGTATACATCCTTAAGCAATATCAATATTATCTATTTAATATAATTCAAGACAGAGTTTTAAACTTTAATAACAGAAGAAAGGTTACAAATAACTTGAAATCACGTTGATTAAGCAAAATCTATGGATCAGTCATGTCAAAATATGGGCTCTAGATTGTTCATTTATAATGTACTCCTAAAAAAAACTGATCATATTATTAATCACATTATTAATTATTTATAAATTAATGATGATTAGTTAAATTACAGTAAAGTGAAAACAATAAATTGTATTGACAAATCTTATCCCATTAAGGTAAGATGGCCGCTGGAGAGCGAGAAGATGATAGTTCTGATTAAAACCCGACAGAGGGAGGGAAGAGCCGGGGGCATGCCCGTCCCTGGGGGCCCTAAATATTTAACGCCCCCTTGTTTATCAGCCAGGCATAAGGAATTTTATTATGATCCTATTTTTCCTCGACCTAGCCGAGTACAATATTCATGGCCTCACACCCACGGGGCTCGGTATAAATAGTATTTATGATCCTCAGCTCGATAAATATTATACCTGGGGCCGAACTGTATAAAGCCGATCCTGCGACACTCTCCCTCAGCCGACTTATATTTTTTATTTAGGCCCCCTAATTTTTTATAAAGTTGGCCAATTCGGTAAGAGCGCTGTACTTTATTAGAAATGTCTCGTCCAATGCGGGTATTATAGAAGTGTATATGCGGACATATATAGACATACATCATTTCGAACAAGTTAACAGTCATAATATCCTCAAATCTTTAAGTAAACCATCGCCACAACTGAATTTCCTTTATAACAAAGTATAATTCTAAGCAATAGTGAAAATGTAAATATAAGATATAATAAATCTCATTTTAACTAATTAACAGACATAATTAAATAAATAATAAGAAAACTGGTTCTTTCGATATAACACATCGTCATGGACTGGTTTACGCCACTATGATAATAACCTGACATAATATACTCTGATAAGGCGCTGGACTTGATAACGCTTACTTGATTTACTTAATAAAGTTTTATTAAAGAATATGGAAATTTGAGCCTGGCTCACGTTGGCTCAACGTGGCTCTCATCTCCACGTTGGGAGTTTGTTAATTCCTTATAAGCGAGCTTAAGGCCCTTTTTAACTTAAAAGAATGCGATGTCCTAAGCAACGTTCCTTTTCCTTTCTCCTCCATAAGAGATGATTTGCCTTTAATCGCGAAGAACTTCTTCTTGACCTTTTTCACGTAATTTCTTCTCTGAAATTATTCTTAACTTCCGGAAGTATTTCACAGATTCTTCTTCGGAAGATGGCTTTTCCCATCAGCATTTCCCATCAAGATTTCCCTCAGAGTTATTCCTTTCATTTTGAATATACAGTAACAAAAATAAAAACACCAAAATAAATGTTATAGATAAAATTAAAGAAGGCGTTTTTCGTGGTTAGGAACAGTGGCTAGGATAGATGTGAAAGTCCAATGAATGATTGAAAGATAATGGATGTTCAACAACTTTTGAAGCCATAGAATTTTATAAGGAAATTGAATATTTGTGTTCTGAATATTTATATTACCTTAGACAATCTTAGACTTTTATCTATGATTTCATACTTTTATAAATATCCATAATTTTGTTTGTGTTAATGTCACTTTAAGCCTAAATTTTGACTATCCAGGTATAATTAGGATAGGGATCTTAACGAGTACCTGACATCGTACAGGCTCGCGACTTCCATTTTATGTACGATCCGAGGGACGGCATTGACAAGGATTTTTTACTTCCATTGAAAAATCCTAGGGCCACCGCGGGACGCGAACCCACGAACTTTACTATTGTAGGTTTCTATGCTAACCACTACAGCACAGATGATCCCCATAATTTTCTATTTATTATATTTAATTTTTATATGATGTTAAAAATATATTCGATTGCATGATACATTGGTTGTGTTTTTCCCTCTTATTGACCCCTGATGAGGATCCAAAATTTGGGTCGAAACGTCGGACCTGTGAAATATGTAAAACCTAAATATGTGTGTAAACATCCCAACTGTTTTCAATTCATTCTTGATTATTGTCATCACAACCTCCACTGAGTCCTCGCACAACGCACTCATGCACACGCAATGTATACTATACTATACTATTATTATTCTCTACTCCTTGGTAACGAAAATAACGCCTGCGACTAAGCGATGTACCCAAGAGCAGCACAGGGAAGCATTGCGGTATAGCCTAGCTCACAAAGCAAAGGCGCGGGAGTATAAATATCAGAGGAGGCCCTCAAGGCTCTGGGATTTGCACCCTCATACGGAATGCCGGATGAGCGAAGTGCTTCAGATTCTACCTGCGGCACTGTATCCACGTAGGAAACGTTTGATATTCACGGAACGATCTACTTTTTCTCTATTACGACGTGAAGACAGAAATATCTCTCCTCGTGACACTGAGGTCTGTCTCTTTTATCCATACCCCTTTTCTCTTATGTTTTACTTCCTTTGCAAAAAAGAAATATCAGCTCGAGGGATATGTTCAAAATAATTCTGAAGGTATATTATTTTCCAAAAGCAGTTTTTATCCAGTGACAGTGGTTCTTTAAGAATAAAAAATATGCACAAAAACTCCACGTTGTTAAAATAAAGATAGTGCATACTTTTCAGTAATAAAATATGAATTGAAAAAAAAATCCCGTCAGAGTAATTCTTGAGATAATAAATTCAGTGGTCTGAGAAATACAATGTGTCCAAGAAAGTAGGTTTCCGTCTTAATTTACATGCGAGCTCCCAGCATACCAATAAATATAATTCAAGAGAATTATTTTTCTAATAAGATGAGAGATTTTTTTATAGAAATGTCAAGTCCATCTTCTGGAATGCAAACTTTACATATTTTGTATTGATATATAGAATATTATTGGATCCGAAGTGAGAAGAAAGGTTACACAATAATTGTAGTGCTTATACTTTTTCTATGTCATTAATGTAAATAGAAGTTATAAATGTAAAAGGGGAAACTTTTTCAAATGGCCGATTCAATTGGAAAAAAGATCGCGGTAGTAGTTATAATACAGGGAAAAAAATATTTAATTGAAAAATAAGAGAAAAATAGCTAATAAGCCAAATCATACTAGTAATGAAAGCAATATAATATCATTAACAAAAAAAAATTTATGAGTAATCCGATTACTGTATAACCTTTCATCTCACTTCTGATCCAATAATATTCAATAGGTCAACACAAGGGATATAAAGTTTGCATTCCAGAATTGGACTTAATAAACCTTTTAATCCACATTTCATTCATTTGTTTTTTTTTTCCGGGTGATAAACATCCAACTATATTTTCTTTACAATCTTTTTTGTTTATATATTTTAGCATGTGCTATGAAAGCAGAAAATTCAAAGAAGCAATGCACATAAAAAAAAAATAAAGAGTTTTTGACAATATAAAAAATAAAGACAGAAGAAAAGTTAAAAATATAGGTTAAATACTCATGAGGGTATAGGATTAGAGGGAAGGGGAAAAAATACTAATTCACATGGAGCCAGTGGATGACAGTAATATGTTTCTTGAACAAGTATATAAAAAAAAATAGAAGACATATTACATTAGAAGACATAGGTATTTTTATTTATATTTATTAGAAGACATAGATAGGTACATTTTATACATTTTTCGATCCAGAAATGTTAAGGTTTATATAAATTTGATAATATTTGGCTACTTTTGAAAATAATGTAGAACAGTCCTTTAGGATGTGAAATTTATTGTACGGTTGTATAAAGAGTTATATATATGTATTTTATATGTATTTGTGTGTAAAATTTCATTCTTGATAACATGTTAACTTTTAGGAGCTTGATTATGAACAATAAGTCCGAAACGTTGCATATTATAAAGTAAATAAAGAACAAAGGTTATAAAGAAAATATAGTTGGATATTTATCACCCGAAATAAAAAACAAATGAAAGAAATTAAAAATCATTAGTTATTAGTTTCATTTAAATATTTTGATTTATTGTCCTTTGTTAGAATAGTGCAAAACTTAATAAAATAAAATTTACCCCTGAACTAAAATATTTTATATTATTGAAATTAATTTTCTCAAAAACATTTTACACAACAAATTTGTATTGCTCGTTATTACATAAATTAGAACGACTGAGCTCATAGCCCCACTACTGAAAGTTTTTGAAAAGGGGAGAATAAGGATATGCTAAAGTAAAGGAAGAGTAAATATCAAGACAGATAGTGAGATGTGCTTTAGATAAAGGACATATGTAGGAAGAGAGGAGAGTGGGAACTAAGAGATAATGTTTTTTAAATAGCGATTAGCATATATAGAGCCGCGGGGGCAAGTGGAAGAGTAAGTGGGACCCTGGGGGCCGGGATTTACGGCTCCTTGTTGGGGCCTCCGGTAATGCCAGACCCCTCCCCCCCCTTCCGCCCCTGGCCCAGGGAGGTCTTCGCGAACAGTGTTAGCTGTTCTGCTCTTCACTGATTCCCACACCTAGCCAAGATCATCCAAATCTGCTTATGTATGTTGAAGTTTCCTTGTAAAAAGGCTTAGATATACGCAGTTCAATAGAAAAGGTCATCTTAGGAAACTACTGAATAAAGAAAACAGTAATTTGAAAAGCCCCGAGAGATCCTGTGGTATTTTTTTTTATTATCACTAATGAAGGAAACATCATGAAATGCTCATAAATTAAAGAAGAATTATACGTTTATCGTCATTAAATCAAGAGTTATAGAATTTGTGAATCGGTTGGGTAGTCTTGAGAGACGGTTCATTGGATGGTTTTTCAGACTACCACTTTCAGGCTTGACAATTTTCATGATCCTTCAATCATGCACAAAAAGTTATCGCACTGTACTTCGAGTAACGGATAAAAATTAACTTTTTAATTGTTATATTATTAGCGTCTTTGACTATTAATGTCAGTAAACATGACATAACATATGTTTGAATGCCAAGACGTTTAAAACGATTACAATCCCTATAAAAAATAAAAAATCACATTTGAGTAGAATGAGAGATTGTATGAATTGTACATATGCAAAAAAAAAAAAAAAAAAATCAACCAAGTACCTATCATGTGCGGCGCTGTAGAAGCAAAAAAAATTCTCCACTTTAACAAATTATTCTAATGGCTCTGAAAATAAACATGGTTATTATAACTGGTTATTTAACTTTAAAATTTTTTTTGCTCAAAAGGGTAAAAAGTTCTTTGTGGTCACTTTTAAAACGCTAGTCAATTCATACACAAACGAAACATTAAATTTCCAAAACTTGACTTTAAGGTATCGTTTGCAATTTTTAGCCTAAAAATTCTAATGAGACAAATTTCAAAAAATGGAAATGTTACCATAAATATAAACTCGACGAGGAGATTTTTACACATTCCTCATTGACGAATATAGTTCTGGATACCGTAGGAAGGTAATTCTCCTATTCCAACAATTTTTAGCATGCTGAGTTTAACCTTCAACGAAAATGGATGTACTACAAGAGTTTCGGATGACTGTCTACATCCATATATCATTGGTCAGCCATTCAAATTTGAGTGACTTAAGCTTACATAGTTATCGGGATACTTTCAACTTGTTGCAGTACCAATCAGCTTTCATAATATTATTCGTATAAATATGTGCATTTTCAGTGATGTTCAGTATAATTTTTTATAACAAGAATTCAATTTTTATAAACATTTTCAAAGAGATAATTCCATTCCATTAATCTTCTAGGCAGGTTTTCTATTTATTTCACTATAGAACAATGCAGTAGTTTAAAATGATCTTTTCTCTTTTTTTTTTATGTTGTTTTATTATGATTCAATTATCACTGCAATTGCCAACTTAATTATCGTTAAACTGTACGAATCTGTAGGAGAACAAATATTGGACTCCAACTAAACGTTTAAACTCGCGTTTTTTCCCCCTCATTTTGAAGCCGAAACATAATCATTCCATGACAACAACTATTAGGTATTCGCAATCAAAAGTTATTTCTCAGGTGAATTTTTCCTTAATGGATTTTTGTCCCGGAGCACCGTGTACTGGAAGGTATGTGAGTCGGTTCCAAATATGGTGGGTCTGACGTATAGATAGTCAGAGCAGGACGTTTTTTTTTTTAACGTCCTCTTTATGCCAAGAGGGCTAATCGGGACGGGTTATCTACGGGTAACCAACATCTTCAAATCCATTACAAGCCGCTGAGTCTGTTCAGTGAAGCCGTCACCGAACAGAATCGAGCGGGCTTGGGCGGGATTCGAACCCACACCGCCAGCGTGGGAGTCGGAGACGCTATCCCTCGGCCACTCCGCGGCCCGAGCAGGACGTTTGTATAACCCTTTAGGCTTCATTTCAGTTTTTAATCCATTCTCATTTATTAAATACTAAATATAATAAATTTAAATTAAATAACACAATTAATGTTATAATTAATATATTAATCGTCCTCCATCGACGGACATAGACAGCTTAGCCAAGACACTAAATCAATCTAAATTGGCAGAGCTAGTATAGCGGCGGTAGATGTTTGCCAAGCTATCTGTAAAGTTTGCAGGGGGTACAAACGGCCACAAGATGAGGATTGCTACAGGCCATTTGTGAAGTTTGATTAGCAGTTGCCGACCCCTGGTCCCACGGGCGGGGGTCTCTTCCCCTCTTTCAGGACAGGCAGGAGGACGTAGTCTATTGTCGTGGTGGTGTAGTTTAAGTTATTCTGTCTCTTAGGGTATCTGGATAATCGTTCTGTTAATAAATTGTTATCTAGCTCTTATCTACCTCCATATATTTTAAATAGAGAATTTATTCAACAAATATTAAACCTGTATTCAGATTTATTCTCACTAAATATAGCATGAAATTTTACTTCAACGTTATAGTTCACTAAATTTCTTGGTAGGAATGTAAACTGCTCAGATACCATAGAATTTCGCTACTAGAATACTATAAATACTAAATTAATAATGTTGATAAATATTATTACTCAAAATAAAATATTTAATTAATAACATAGATAAATATTTTTATTCCAAATTAGTCATAATATTAAAAAATAAAAAGGTGCGAATTTTCCAAAGAGAAATATTACTAATAGTGCTTTCCTGAAAAATGGTGATGTTAGAGTTAATCATTTTTTCAACTGAAATGCTCATATGGAAAATAAAAATAGAACATAGGCGTTGATGACTTGAAATGTTTTACTCTTTTAAGTTAAAACATCACTAGCCTTTTTTGTTAAGGAACTTGTATTAAGAAAATTTTAATCACCTATAACATTTGAAAAATCATAAATAAAGAAAGAAGTAATTTTTATGTAAATATTGCTGTTAACCACATTCTCTAAACTCTTTGAGCTTGCATTAGGGCGTAAGAAGTCAGTCATTCTGCCACTGAAATGCTCATGTATAAAGGTTGGAATTCGCTGTTTATATTATAATATAGTTATATGTAATTTAAAGTATGTAAAATAATATACTCCATTACATTTGTAGGGCAGGTATAGGGCACATCGATACTTTATGAGGTACCTACTAAATCGCCAGCATAAACCTGATATCCAGCATAAACCATCCCAAGCAAAATTTTTTTATTTTTTTTATTGCTGAATAAAATTAAGAATCAAAACTTTATATTGATCTAGTAGGACCGCGTATATCAATTTATCCAGTATGATTATACTTTTCTTGTTTTGTTTTTTTTAACCTCACTTTATGCCACTGCGGCTAATCGGAAGATGCTACAGTGGGGTTCCTAAACATCTTACAGGCTTGGGACCTCCATTTTACGTCCTATCCGTGGGACGGCATAGCCAAGGATTTTTTACTTCCTTTAAAAAATCCTGGGGCCACCGCCGGACGCGAACTTGCGACCTTTAGCTCTTAGAAATAATTATATGATGATTATGATATTATTTAAAATATAATAATATTTGAACAAAAGAAAATGGAAAAAACCCATAATACAATACTTATATATTCAAGCTAATTCCGAATTTTTAATCTCATCATAATATATCATTTCTAATGATATAAAAGTTTTTTATTCGTTGTTGTTTGTTTAACGTCACTTTTTATGCCAATAAGGCAAATCGGACGATTCCACAGTGAGAGTGCTAAATTAGGATAGGGCTTTTTAATTTTATAGTACGTGACATCAAACAGGCTCGGGACCTCCATTTTACGTCCTATCCGTGGGACGGCATAGCCAAGGATTTTTTACTTCCTTTAAAAAATCCTGGGGCCACCGCCGGACGCGAACTTGCGACCTTTAGTATTCCAGGTTGATATGCTAACCACTACTATACTTATCTATTTTTGACATGCACAATGTTCCATTAGATGATTGATAGAGAATTTTTTTTTAATTTTATTTACTAAAAAGCAATCAATTGAAACATAAATGTCACCTAATTTGGATCCTCATCCATAGAATCACTCTTACAACCTATTGTTTGAAGTAATGCAATCCTTACACTAAATTAACCTTCTTTATTCCATCTTATCGACTTTTCGGGTTATCTGCCCATCTTCAAAGATCATCAAGCAGATAGCCCGAAACGTCGATAAGATGGAAGAAAGAAGGTCAATTTGATATAAGGATTGCATTACTTCAAACAATAGGTTGTAAGAGTGATTCTATGGATGAGGATCCAGAGTACGAGTAATGTCTGTGGTAAGAGTTATAATAGTGAGACCCAAATCGAATATAACAAAGAATCAAAGTTTTGAGTAGAAAAATTGTAATCTAGTTTACGCTTGTCATTCTTCAACTCCTTTTAGAATGGACTTTCTGATCGATATCTTGGCACCGCTCCTCCTAAATAGAGATCGGAATATCGCGCTTGAGAAGGTAGGGAGGGATTTGGATGGGGCTTGGGGGAGGGTGGGTATAAAGGCGGCAGTAGTTTAGAGGGGAGTTTGAAGATCGTAAAAATGACAATTCCACTGAGCCTCGGTCCTCAGTTGATATTTTATTTAGCCCTAAGGTAGAGCCTCTTTTGTTTATTTCACTTTTCACCCTCTTGCCAGGAATAGAGCGCTTTATGGGGCCATATCGTTAGCGGCTCAAGTGCTCCTTAGGATGCCAGCGCCCGTGATGGGCCTCTTTTAGCTGGAGTTATAGCCCCTTCCAGGTAGCCCTCAACTTCTGCATAAAAGTGAGGATTATGGTCGGACTAGAGACAACGTTAGATTGACGGAAAGGAATACTTAAAAGATAGCAGATGACATGTCTACATCCTTTAAGCGTTAAATACAACATTTTACAACTTTCAAAAGCTTGTGGGAGGGTGGGTATAAAGGCGGCAGTAGTTTAGAGGGGAGATCACTCAAAAAATTATTGAATTTTAAAGGAATTTAAAAACAAGAGTTAAACGAAGAGAACAGCCCGTTAGGCTAGAATGGAGAAGCTCCAGGAGTGGGTAAGGATAAAAAGACTTATAAGACTATATGCACTAGCGGAATGGGAGAAATATTGGCAAGTAAGAATAGCAAAATAGAAGATATAAAAGTAGTAGCTAAAATGAAACCCAAGAGTAGAATATCGAAGAGGGAGGTAGTGAAGCTATGCTCCGGAATGGACACTAAGAAGGCTTAAAGCGCCTTTATGTGAAAAATATCATAATACTTCTAGAACGTGAATGTCTCCTATATGAAAAAAATTGCTTGATGTGAAACCAAAACGGATTTTTGTTGTATTACGTTTTACAAAGTACTTGAACTGCGTGGAACGGTGTAAATGATGTACTAGTAAGAGATCACGTGTTTGGAATGTGGTGGTCTTTTAAGTATGGTTCTAAAACTGACCATTACTAAAATTGGTCAAGCTTTGTCCATTACCTGGACAGCGAAGAATACAGCTGTTTTTGAGTCTCCGTTCTGTTACTCCTCGTTACTGTTTTGTTATTTAGTTATGTTTTGAGATTTTTGTGTAATAATCTAAATCGCCAATAGAATGAAAATGTTACTCTCGAGATCTTTTAGGGAAAAACATAAAGATAATTAGGAAGGAGACTTCATTTTTTTTCAAACTTGAAGACCACAGTAGGCTACAAGAGAATATAAAATACTGTTGTAGACGTAAATGAGCATTTTGGGTAGCGGCGTTGACGCAAATTAAAAACAATTGTTGCAAAGTAGAATTATTAATATAAGAGTGTGCTTTCATTTTATCAGCTGATTAATGACCTAGAAATTTAACAGATGCGATTATGGAATGAAAAGGAATTTTTGACTGCAAAACCATTCTGTCAGTAAGAATTCTTTTGAAGTATTGACGTAGTCAATCGAAGCGCTAGACTTTAGTAACTTCTAAGTTAGGAAAACGTTCCGAAATGTTAATCATAACTTCCCAATGATACAGATTGCAGCTATTATAAAGAAAGCAGAGGACCAAAGTTTGATAAAATAGGAGTCGATTACAGAGCATGTACCAATCTGATGTACAGCACCTTGCTAATATTAATGCTAATGCTAAGCATGCTAATGCTAATGTTAATATACAAATGTTTTGCAATAGACAGCCATATTAATATAGTCATACTGATATGTTATTAGGACGACCGTTAAAAACTTAATAAAGAACCAGACATATCAGTTTTTCCCTTTTGCTTTTCGGATACTTGGCCATTTAATTTTGTTCTGATAAACTTATGTAAGGGTGATTTGATTACTAAATTATTTAGTAGTGTTCTTGCACGACGTTATGTAGTGAGTTCGTATTTACGAGTCAAAAAGATGGAAAATAATACGAAATAAAGGAAGCCAAGCTAAAAAACGGTTAAATAAATAACTCTAGAATTCAGAAAAGCCCATTGTGATCCGCAGAACGCATCCATTCCTCAGCATGGCTTTCCCATTGGAATTCGAGCCATTGTTAAGAGAGTAGCGCAACTCGTAAACAACATCAATGGCCGTTTGGGGTGTTATTGTCCCCGAAGACGGACACGACCCAAACAGAAGCCGACCACCAGGAAGCGGTACAAGATAAGTGGTCCGGAGCTGTCAAAACTGGAAACCATCTTCTGTGAATCCCAATGGCGGCTGATTAGTTTGCCTCGTTTTTCATGTCGGCATTTATCATAGCTGTCGACCTCCTCCAAGATTGATGGCCCCTTCTTTGCCGAACTTACTGACAGCTAGTGGCAACCAACTGCTCCGGGCTTAAAGCCGGCCCAAGTATTGATCTCCTATATGCGATCAACTTGTATCACGTTGGCTAAACAGTTATATAAGATAAGATTTTAAATGGGTGGTCTTTCTCTCTACAACCACCATATACAATCTGCGATAACATTCTGATCGAACTTACACATAGAAAATCAAACCGTTATGAACATAAATAAATTAATGTAAGGTTAATGTAATAGAATTGTTTATTTTTTCTTTTTGTTACAGCAAATAATTATGGGAATTCGAGATAACCACTTATTCGTTTGGATGACCGATATATAGTATGACGATTGTTAATAAGAATATTAGAAAAAGAACCCGATTTGAATAATTTTTGTAGTACCAAGATTTTTTTTAAATTTATATTTAAGGAGGAAGAGCCTAAGGCTAAACGAAATCCGGAGAGAGAAAAATTCGTGAAGCTTGGCCGAAGTTGCTAATGAGGCGATGACACCCGGGATGACGAGGGAGCTGGAGCAAGTTGGGCGAAAGTACAACAGCCGCTAAATAATGTAAACCTCCGCCTGGGTTATTCAGCGGTTTAACAATTCACCGTCACCTCGTCCCCTTTTTGCCCTCGGCTCGTTATCTCTCAGATTAATATGGAATAATTAATAAACTGCTTATAGCCTCGCCCTTCACCTTCTCAATGAATACCCGACGAGTTTCCCCACATCACGGCTCTCTATCATTTAGCTAATCCAGCGTTCGTGGTGTCGCTATTATACAACCTCAGCTCAAATCCGCGGCTCGGAATCGACTTGCCACAAGAGCTACGGCAATCGTGGGGAGCAAGGCCTCACGAAATTCGCTTTTCTCATTTGAGAATACAGAAATAAATACATACTGAGGTATGTTGAAATTAAAACCATAAAAGAGATTGAAATCCAGCGTCATCTCTTTCTATCTTTGTTTCGCATACATAATTTCAATTATTCCTAACGAATATATTCCTATAGGTTTCTGCCATATATCGTATTCTATTGATAAAGCACTTTTCAGGCAGTCTTCCTCCTTCATCTACAGAATCGATTCATCTCTTTTAGAGATTTTGTTCATTTCCATAGGGTGTATAGTTGATTATTCTTTGAGACCATCACTTTTTGAGCATCCTCATTAGATAAAAATTACGACTCTGTGGGCGGAACTGATATATCAGTCTACTGGCCCCAGCGACTGCAGCGCTCGAACTGATATATCAGTCTACAGGCGTCAAAGGGTTAACTACGCTTTCAGGTTTATATCCATCACTGTGAGTTAATTAGCTGAGTTGTTAGTGATGGCTTAAGTATTAGGAGTCATATAAAGGTAGCTTTACTGCACCTCTACGAACAGCATGGCTCAGGGACTGGCTGTTCGTATTATACCTGTCCGGCAAGGTTCGATGGGTTATCTGATTGTCACGTTGTTCGACGCGGTGTAAAGCCACCTTCAGGTATCAGTTGAGTAGATGATATTTTTGTTAAATTGATTTCTTTTCGTTTCGGTATCATATTACCAAGTCCAGGGTGTGATTTTAGAATTTAATATTAAAGCAATCCGCTGTCCTTTTTATTTGCAGAAATAAGAAAGCAATGTAATTGTTAAAATAGATTGCCAAGGATTATATAAGATTTAAAAACCATTCAAAACATAATATCTTTGATGCGCGGTGATAAGGGCTTAAGTCGGTATTTGAGCATTAGGAGATTATGCCATAATATTGGAACATGAAATCAGAGCTATCGGTTGGTATTAAGGTCTTAAATCAAACTATACTGTTTTATACAAAATAACAATTACAAATAATATCAATATTAGATTTTACATAATGATTTGAACTTTGCTGTTGCTCTTCTGAAAAATTCAAAATTTTGACTTAAGCCCTTATGACCGCGCCTCGAAGATATATGATATATAAAGAACAACTACTTTTCATGATCCCGATATTCATATATTGAAAAAAAAATTTCAGTCATCATAACGAAGATTAAAATACAATCGTCTGTACAATTCCCAGTTCGGGTCCCATTAGCGATCATTACAATCAACTGAGGGTAGCTGGATATCAATTTGGAATCTCCATGTTTTCTCATGGTCAGCTTTACGTTGCATGCTCTAGAGTAGGTTGACTTCAAGACCTAATTTTATATGCCCCAGAGGGTAAAACCAAAAATTTAGAATAAGCTAAGCTTTAGAATAATAATCTATTAGTGCTGTTTTTGTTGTATTTTTGTTTATAGAATGGTTCACGTTTATTTAGAAAAATGAAATTCCCCGGGTGAAACCGGGATATACAGCTAGTAAGTAATATTACTAAATTAATTTTTGTAACCTTTTTTAGTAATTTCAATTTAATTAATAAATTTGAATTTAAATTAAATTTACAGATGCGAATTAATAATTAAAGTAAAAAAAAAATTAATTATATTCTAAGGAGGTATCAGTGAAGAGGAATGATTGGCTCCGCATGGAAGCGAGCTTTGTGGTGCAGTGGTTAGCATACCGCGCATGTCAAGTGGAAGACCCGGGTTCGACTCTCAGGGAAGCCCAGCCTTTTTTCTTCAAAAAATAAATTATAGAAAAAAAACGGCCTCAAATAGTCTCAAAATTACATATATATATATTTTCATATATATACAAGCCAAATTTTCGCCCCTTCGGGTATCATCAGGGCTGTAAAATTATGTGTAAAGGTACAATTATAATGATTCTAAATTTGTTTTACTAAGTATTAATAAAATAAAATAAATGTTGGGGGACTCACCATCAGATTGAATATATATATAAAATATTTCACATATAAATGAAAAGTTAAAATTCTTATAAAAACCACTTTCCTGAACAATCTGTGTAAGAACACTTCATCAACTGGGGTTACGTTGGTCTAGCATTTAGTATCAGTACTCCCAACATTACATAAATTAAGTACAAGGGTTACATGAATTTTACCAACCATAACAAAGAAATTAAAATTTTTTTTTTTTTTTTTTAAAGATGGATATTCTGGTTATATATTTATATTTTTATGTTTTTGTTTTTGGACAATACTGTTTTTAATATTTTGTTAAAAAAATTTGTAAAATTTAATGGTTTTTATGTGATATGACTTTTTACTTATATTTGTATTTTGAATAGTTATTTATTTATATATCTAATTTTTATAGTTTTGTTGTTCTGATATTGTTTTAAAAAAAATTTTAATTTCTTTGTTATGGTTGGTAAAATTCATGTAACCCTTGTACTTAATTTATGTAATGTTGGGAGTACTGATACTAAATGCTAGACCAACGTAACCCCAGTTGATGAAGTGTTCTTACACAGATTATTCAGGATAGTTGTTTTTATAAGAATTTTAACTTTTCATTTATATGTGAAATATTTTATATATATATATATTCAATCTGATGGTGAGTCCACCAACATTTATTTTATTTTATTAATACTTAGTAAAGCAAATTTAGAATAATTATAATTGTACCTTTATACATAATTTTACAGCCCTGATGATGCCCGAAGGGGCGAAAATTTGGCTTGTATATATATGAAAATATATATACGTAATTTTGAGACTATTTGAGGCCGTTTTTTTTCTATATTAGTGATTAGTCTCCTTTCTGCTATTGGAAAATCTTAATATAAAAATAAATTATTTAAAATAATTTAAAACAAGGTGGTTACCCACAAACATAGATTAAATTAATATAAAATATTTTTCTTTTAAATATTTCGTCATCCTTTGGTTCAACTTTTCTATTATTTTTTATTTTATGTTTTCATCTTTATATCCTCGACAATCTAATGCATTCATATTTTGGGTGCAAGCACAAACATAGGAAATATGAAATCGGTATTTTAAATAAATACACTTTTTCAAAACGCTACTTTCGAACATTAGAAGAAGTGAAATATTTAAGCTTTACTTAAAGTCCGGGCGGATACAGGCGGTAAAGAAGCAGACCGGGAGACTTCGCCGGTGGGGGCGTGGTCAGCCAAGTTGCCCAGTCCGAGCACGACCTGGTTCCTATCCCGCTCGCCTGTCAGCTTTTTTTTATAATTGTATTTGCCGCGTCTCGAGGGACTTGAGGGGGGGGAGTTCGAATCCCTCCTAGAGCGGTAATAATTCAAACAGCGTCCGAAGAGGAGAGATGATTTATGGTAAATACTCTTCCTTCCAATCCCTTTCTTGTCGATGGAACTTTTTATAAGAAAGGACAAATGTGACGGAGGGTCGCTATTTCAGAAGTCGCCGGCAGAAAGTTCTGATGGTTGGAAACGAGGTTTAGCCACCTCTTACTTTTGCTTGTTAGGCAATTCGCTCTATGGTCCAGCCCCGTGAATGTTTTTAGAATATTTTTTTTTTCGGGAGTGGAATTTCCATCATTTTTCAATAACATGTATTTGAGATGCTCGAGAAAAACTCTGTCCCAATTTAAAAAAAAATCAGGAGTAGCCTCTAAAGATATCCCTTCCGTTGCTGCTGGTAACTTGTGATTATTGACTTACGCTCTCTGATTGAAAATTATATAATAATAATATAATTATAAATAGACATGTGACAGTCTTGCATAGAGAACAAAGAATGAATTTAAAATAGAAATAGTAATAAGTCTTCCAGACAAGCGATATTTAGTGTGTAATTTTTATTTTATTTTTGTCTTTTTGTTTACATCATAATTGTGAAATGCAATTGGAAGGCTGTAATTACCAAAAATTAAGAAAAGAATATTTATATGAATTTAATCTTTTTTCGTGGGTAACCACCTATTTTTAAATTTATATTATATTATTTTTGAAGAGAAAAGATCAAATATTTAAAAATAAGAAAAGAATAAGTTATTTGAAATTGATGTTAGTTCCATCGCCAATGTCAAGGAATCAGGAGCAAGTGTGTAAGAGTCTATCTTGAAAATTCGTATATCTAGAGATGAAAACGAATATCGCAAACTTTGAATGTCTGACGGTTTTACAATAGAAAATGCTGTAATTGCCACTAGCTAAGGAAGTTACCATACCATTTACGTACCCATACTTCTTTTGATACGACACTTTTCCTGAAAAATCGATACTCGATTACATTGGAAATAAAATAACGACGCATGCCTGTTCAGATAAAGAAAAAATCTGGTGCGTGCGCGCAACACACAACTTTCACTTACCAACTTACTTAGAATAGAAATTGACGTGTTTTGCTAAACATCATTTCCCAAAGTCACACATTTTTCTACATTCATATCTTATTTTTGTTAATCGTTAAAGCCGTTTTTGAGTAAATAAAAAAAAAAAAACCGTGAAAATGATACAAAATTTATTAAGTAAAGTCCCCCCTCCCGTAGATCAATTTTGATGAAATTTTTACCGTCATATCTCGGGCATATAAATACATCAAATACCAAGTTTGATCAAAATCGTTAAAACCGTTTTTGAGTAAATAAAAAAAACACGTGAAAATGATACAAAATTTATTAAGTAAAGTCCCCCCTTCGGTTGATAAATTTTGATGAAATGTTGGCTATCACATATTTGGCATATACATACATCAAATACCCAGTTTGGTCACAATCGAAAAAGCCGTTTTTGAGTAAATAAAAAAAGCACGTAAAAATGACACAAAATTTATTAAGTAAAGTCCCCCCTCCGGTTGATCAATTTTGATGAAATTATTACAGTCATATTTCAGGCATATAAATAGATCAAATACTCAGTTTAATCAAAATCGTTAGAGCCGTTTTTGAGAAAATCGAAAAAAACTTAAAAAGTTATTAAATAAAGTACCCCCTCCCTTTGAGCAATTATGATGAAATTTTTGCTGTCACATCGCGGGCTTATACATACTCTAAATACCCAATTTCAGGTTCGCACGGTTTATAGTTTTTGAGCTAGTCTGTTCACACACACACACACAGACACACACACACACACACACACACATAGACCATTTCGCGGGACTTGGTTATTTTGACTCAGGGGACCCCAAAACGTGTATTTCCGTTGAAAACCGGAAGTCGAAAATTTTCACGATCGCAATACTTCCACTTACTATATATTTCATATATAGGTAAGTGAAAGTAAAAATGAGATAATTAGCTAACAGAGATGGAACAAACTAATATTCAAATTATGTAGCATAAATGCATTCGTCTAAATGACTGGGCATGTCCATAATATTTTTTCTTACTTTTAGAACCTTAGTTGAGCTCAAATATTACCTTTTTCTTTTAATCTCAAATCAATAATTTGCCAGTTGCAGACTTCCATTTACACAACTCAATTATCAAGCCATTACAATCGGTCTTTATTATAGTTTTGTGTTATAAATATCCTGATTCCACTGTTTTTTTATTTATTGATGATCAGGTCGAAATGGTCAACGTAGCAAATAGAATGGAGAACTATTGCAAAACAAAAATAAAAGTACTTTTGTTTAGATAGTTTTAAAATTAATTCAATAAAAAAAAAAATGGACATGGTGTTTTTAACCTCTAGGTTACAGATTTATACTAGCATACCTTCCGGCCTATCTTTGCACGCCAATATTTATATAATGTTAAAATAAGAATAAAAAAGTTAACGCCCAACGTGGGGCTCGAACCCACGACCCTGAGATTAAGAGTCTCATGCTCTACCGACTGAGCTAGCCGGGCTGATGGCGAAGTGCCATAAATTTTAATATAGAGGTAAAGCAAAATTAATAGGATACTATAATAGGAATATTTTACCTATCAATTATTATATCAATCTTTAGATTATCTTTGGGGCTATTGATAAAAGAGAGAGTTGGAGATTCCAATTATGATTGAGCATGCATAATCAAAAATTTACAAAAAACTTTTGCGCTGAAATAAAAAACATATTGACAAAGAAATCTGTTGAACCAAAGCATAAATTTTGTATAATATACAAGAGCAGAAAACACTGATATCCATTGAACCTAATGCGACCCCAGAGCACGGATTCAGTCCCGATGACTTAGACCCCACAAGTCGTACAGGAACTTAGCTTTAATAAATTTATGAGAAGGGTCGGAGGGGAAATTTAGGGCTGCCGGAAAGGAGCGCCATAGCTTACGGGGACCGCCTCAATATTTGTCCAATCTAAGGTCCGGCGGAGGGAACATATGTACCCCCTCGGCACTACTTTATCTTCTCTACTCCGCCTTCCTATTGCTGGTCCACTCCTCCATTCCCACCTTCCATCTCCCACCAGAAAACTTTAGGATTAAATTATAATTCCTGCATCTCATTATTTTCCGTAACAATAATAATAAGTTTAGCTAATTTAACGGCTCAATTCTGATACCACAACTGATCCCCTTCCAACCCCTATAATATTCCCTAAGATCCTTCCATCTAAAATTTGGTAAACTCCCCAGATGCTTATCTGCCAGGTCAACTCTCATCCACCTTTTAGGGAGTCAATTCTTTTAATCTTGAAAATTTTACACATAGAGATTATTACTAACCGTATTGTTCTCTCCACAATTATATTCATCAGCAGTTGAAAGAAAGTCTTCAGTCAACTCGTCCTTCATGTTCCAAAAAATGATTACTGAAGGATTTTGATTTATAAGATGGGATAATTAAATCATTAGGTTGGGATCTTGTATTTAAACTTTATATAGCGGAAGGTGGGGCGAGGAGCTCGAGAATGTAACAAGGTTTTTATAAGATAAGGACATGCAAAAGGAAAACACCGAGAAGGTACTGTCGCCGTTCAGTGGTAACGAGAGAGCGCTTTGGCAACCTTATATAAATGGTATAAAAGAATTCATAGGCCTTTTCAGTCGCATCTTTGGCCCAGTGGGTAACCTAACCCAGAGGGAAAGTGGATGGGTCGATTAGTGAGGTAAAGTAGAGGAAAACAAGGAATATAGTTAGTTAATCGCTTGGAAGCGATAAATATGGCCTCAGTTTTTTCATCATTAATATTACAGATAGTGTTTTAAATTAATCCTTTTTCTCTACGTTAAGTGGTGATAGTTGACTGTATCCTTGTCCTGTATTCTTGTCTCTTTAATTTCGTGTATGTTTTCCATACAAGTATAGTTCTAGGTATAATAATATTTAAAAGTCATTAACAAAAATTTAGATGTAATTTATTTTTTAATTTATAAAATTCCGAACAAAAACGGGTCAAAGGGTGGAAAGTGTCAGAAATATCACGCATAATGTCAGGTGCTAAGACAGAGGAGGGGAACTTGAGGAGACAAAACTAAACGCCTTAGCGTCACCTTTTGACAACGCATCCCGTATGCGTGACATTTACTCTCATGGCACACGGCCTTAATGTCATGTCATGTGGGACCCTTCAAGGGTGGAAGATAATTAATTAGCGATGAGAACTTAGCTTGCAGGAGCAAAACCTTCTTGCATCTCAATCTTTTATGTATCAAAGCGTACAAGCGAAACAGCTTTTATCCTAAAAATTTGGTTTTATTATACACGAGCAGCCACGCGTTGCAGTGGCTAAATAGCTAAATATGTTGAATTGTTTTAATCATATTCTTTTTAATACATTCAAATCAAAATTCACTGATAAAGATAAAAATGTTTCATCCAATCTAAGAACCAACAGGATATAAAAAAGAACTGTACTCTTAATTTAAAATTGTTTGGTAAGAATTTAGATGGCTTTAGTTGTTATTTTTACATCTCACATTTGACTATAGTATGTATTAAAGATCCGTACATTTAGGACTTACTAGATTATTTCAGCCGAGATTAAATATAAATAACACACTTGTAAACTAATAAAGAATATAATTGGAATAGGGTTTAGTACAATCACAATAGACAGTCAGCAAAAATGGACCAAATTAATGTATTGCCATAAAACATATTAATCAAATTCAGAATATAACACATGATGATAAGGGATGTTGTATCAGTACAGGTACTACCTGAAACAGGTTAACAAAACAGAGGTACCAAGTAACAGAGGTAGGGAGAAACATCTAACCATGCTGTATTCTTACACTAATACCTATCAAAACATATAAATTTAATTTTATGAATGAGATAGATAACGTTAATTTATAACTTTTTATAATAATAATTTACATTTTTTTAATTATTAGAATTCACAATTTCTATTTATTGTAATGCTAATAGGTGCACAATGGTTTTGGCTAACCTGTCTGATGCTAAAAGAAATAGATTCGATATTTTCCCCACTCGTGAAAAGGCGACACATAATTGCCCGCCCAGGAAATTACACCCACTTATTTTGGTAGTCTAAGCCGGAAAAAAATAGTTTTGGCCAGTGGATGGTAACTCACCCTAAATATCGAAAGAAAATGTCCTGTCAATAAATCAACTTAGACCGCCATCTGTTGGAAATTAGTAGAACTTACAAGTAATCGCAATGAAATCTAGTATGATAAGCACTTAATTTCAATAAAAGAAATATTGAGGCTAATAATCGAGATAAAAACCTATCTTTTTAGTTAGACAAAATTACACACAATTAGCCAAATTTTATAAAGATCGGTTCAATAGTTTTTGAGTTTACCTCCGACGAACATTGGGACACGAGATTTTTATATGTATAATGATTTTGGAAAGTATAAAATAAAATAAATAACATAAAGAGGAAAAAATATTCTTTATTAACATGATTATAATCTTTAGAATTTTAATTTTCATATTTATCGAAATTATTCAGGTTTTTGTAAAGAAAGAATCTCTTCGATGGTTTATTATTAATTTATAAAATCCTAATACATAAAACTCTTTCTCACAATAGTGAAAATTACAATTGGAAAATATAGGTTATATTGTTATATTATCAATATATAATTTCCACTTGTTATTTTCACTATTGTGAGGAAGAGTTTTATGTATTAGGTTTAGGCCGTGAAATAAAAACAAGTGAATTGTAAAGGGCTGGAAACTTGGTAAGATTATATGAATGAATGAATATTTTTATTGCTTTTAAGAATTCTTATAGCAAGGAGTTGGCCAATATTAATATTTACATGTCACATATTACATATTTAGAAAGTAATTATTTGCAAATTTAGTAATGTAAAATGAACATAATCCTGTACAAAAAATAGTGATAAAAATAATAATACTTTGGATAAATATTGGTGGATAATTAAGATAATATTACTATAGCAACAGTAATGAACAATATCAAATAATATTTTTTTTAATTTTATAAATGTTACAAACCATATTGTTTTTTTTTACTTTCAATTACCTATATATGAAATATATAGTAAGTGGAAGTATTGCGATCGTGAAAAATTTCGACTTTCCGGTCCGGAAATTCCGGTTTTCAACGGAAATACACGTTTTGGGGTCCCCTGAGTCGAAATAACCAAGTCCCGCGAAATGGTCTGTGTGTGTGTGTCTGTGTGTGTGTGAACAGACTAGCTCAAAAACTATTAACCGTGCGAACCTGAAATTGGATATTTAGTGTATGCATATGCCCGCGATGTGACAGCGAAAATTTCATTATAATTGATCAAAGGGTGGGGGTACTTTATTTAATAACTTTTTACGTTTTTTTCGATTTTCTCAAAAACGGCTCTAACGATTTTGATCAAACTGGGTATTTGACGTATGTATATGCCAAAGATATGACATCCAAAATTAAAAAAACGGCTTTAATGATTTTGATCAAATTCGTCATGTTTAATGAAAATTAGGTGTTCAATAATATCAGGTAAGTTTTATCAGTATTAAAATTTTCTGAGGGGGCTTAAATGGGGAAGGGGCCTTTTTTGTTTTCCTATAAAGTACCTTTGTTTTAGTTTATATTGAGAAATTAACTGTCCCTCATCACGCCTAAAAATACGAAATGGCTAAATATGATATATGAAGAAAATCAAGTAAACATATACAGGAGAAAAAAAGAAAACTATTCCGTCAACTCATAAAACACCTTGAGCGCACGCATGCGCCGTACGCCTTAAATGACAAACCAATGCGTTATAATTAAAGATGTTCTGTTCATTTAATTAAAATTATTTGTTACAAGTACATAGAGAATTATAAAATCAGACGACTTGGAGTATTGTGCTTGGCTTGCCGAATTATCACAAGTAAAAACTTTTATTTAATTATAAAAGAAATTAGTATTTTTTTTTTTTTTTTTTGAGCAAATGAAAACAAAAATAAGAAATGAATGTGGAAAAATGTATAATTTTTGGAAAAATTATTTTCCATCCATTTTCCAAAAAAATGGATTTTTTTATAATTTGTGACGAGAATGGTTCCATTAATCTAATAGAATTTTGCTCATCCTAGTAAATAGTAAATAGGGATACTCATTGGATTTTTTCTTCTTCAATTCCATCTGCTATTGTAAGGGAGTTTGCTAGGTTTTCAGAGATGGTTAGGGATGGAGAGAATTTTTGTGATGATTTGGAGTTGCACTATTATTCCTAAGTTATTGATAAGTTAACTAAGATAACAGTCTTAGTTAGTAAAAATGGTTCTGTAGTTTCTGACGAGTTGATTTGTCTCTAAATTGGGTTGTAAGAACTATTTAAGACAGATTCTATGTCCTTGCTGATTAGGTGATTTTTTTTCCACAAGGTAGTTTAATTCTGCTATGGTTAGTTGAGGTTTGCCCAGAAGGGGAAAGTTCTTCAAGCATTTTAAGTGTCTCCTGAAGCTTAATTGCCCTGTTGAAAGGCAATACATAATTTCCTGATAGTGCTTTTAAGTAGCACAGTTGCGGAATTATTATTATTGGGCATGTTAAGGACTTGTTGCCACCAGGAGAGCATTCGTTTAAATACTCTAGGTAAGATTATATTACCATTATTCCATTGATGATGTATTCCGAAAGAAAAACTGTTTTTCCTTTAAGGAAAGATAATGTAATCAGAAATAATAAGCCTACCGATTATTAGCATGGACACGTGCTTATCCCCCAACGTAAAATATCAGGCTATCGGAAAGAAAGGTAGCAGAGAGAGGCTATCCGGGAGGAATGGGGCTGGGCCGAGGTGGTGCTCCCCCGCAGTATTTGCCTAATGCGGGGCCCTGTTTTTGCCCCAGCCCCAGGGGCATCAGCAAACACCTCAGGGCCCCTCCCAATTTGCGGCCAATCAGTTTACCAGCCACATTTGTCCTCGCTCTGTCACTGAATATATTTCCCACAGGCCTTTCTTCCCTTGTCTTCTTTACCAAACATGACCTCTAAGTCCGGACCCTTCCAGATTTATACAAAAAGCTTTTCCGTCCTCGCCTGATACCTCCAGCTGAATCTCACTGGAATACGTCGGTTGCTAGTTATCTCATATTTATAGAAATTGGTGTTACTACTTCCTATTAACAGCTTTATTCTAGGACTCCTTTTTTCCATTTCATGATCAGTAGAAGACAATTGGAGAGAAAGAAAGAAAGAACGAAAGAAAGTAATATCCCATATGGCAATATTAATTGTAAAATGTGCAAAAGCTAATTATTGACACCCTGTGGATTTAATTGTGAAATCTTCCCTATGGTTAGTTTGTTAAACACTTACTTCATAGATTACTTAGAGGACCCTTCAAACATTAGATTCATGTATGTATATCTTGAAATAAAATTAGAAATTGTTTACTTATTTCTTCAAGTTAAAGTTTGGGCTGTCAATAACTGTACTGAGTATCAACAACTGTCTGATTTACCCTCCTATAGTTTACTGAGACGTTACCATCTCGTTATTTTACACGTTATCATTGCATTTGGAATGTCCGCATTTTTTCTGTTAAATTGTTTTACTTACATAGATAATTTCTACCCAAGTATTTATATAAGTTTTATATATATATATATATATATATATATATATATATATATATATACTTGATATAAGTTTTTAGAGCGAAATGAAAGTAAACATATTGTTATGGTGAGAAGTTTTATTACATATAAATATAAAGGTAATTATAAAGTCTAATTTGTAAGGAAGTAAACGGCCTAGTAAAAAACGAAGTATTTTTAAAATCGGAAGTTCCTAAAGTTATCAACAGAAAGTGTTACATAATAGTTCAAATCGATAATTCAAAAAGTTATAAAACACATTAATGATTTTACTTTTGAAGAAATTTTAATGCGAAATGTACTAAGACACGGCAGAGAGAGCCTCAAGATCTGAGGGCAAAGTAAACCGTGCCGCAAAGGGACGCGGATCAAGTAATGGGACTTCTACCGTAACTAAGTTGTTGACCTTAATTAGGCCTAAGAACAAAGAGGCCAAACCAGGGGGCGGTAGGCAGTGTTGACCCGCCCCTAATCACACAGCCCTCCAAATATTTGCAGGGATGAGCCCCCTGACCGCTCTACATTATGCAACCGCCTCAATATCACATGAGCTCCAACTCCCTTCTCTCTTGTCTTGTATCTCCTTTTACAGTCTCTGATCCACAGTAATGTATTACTGCTTCATTATGGATCAAAATTTTATTTCTTGCTAAACTTTGAGAAATGAATTTATAGATTTTGAAGCTTGTTTTGTCTTGCCAATAAATATTGAGCTACTTTAACACTAGTAATAATTATGAAATATAATTTATATTTTTCCTTAACCAACGACCCTCGAACCAACATTAGTTCTAGAAAAAAATGTCGGTGGGGTTTTGTTCTTAGAAAAAAAAAAAAATTACCCTAATTTATTACAAAGAGGATAGGAACTTTATTAATTTCATAAATATTTATATCTATTCATCAAATGACAAAGGTTCAACCCACTTCCAAGGTTCTCATCAGGGCTAAAAAAAGTACAAAGAAGATGAAACACTAGTAGCATAAATATAACCATTCTTTTCTGTACGTATGTGTTGTAATTTTACTTGTTTAAATTTATATTGATATTATTTTTGTATATTTTAATAAATATAACTTTAAATTAAACTTTTAATTTTAACACAATTCACTTTTTTTTCAATTGTAATGTCAAGTATGAAATAGTTATTTTCATCACTAGAACCAAAAGTGGTTGTTTTCGGTGCGCGGTCGAGTTTAGCCTCGAACAATCCATAAAATTACAAAGTAACCAATTCAGGCTACAGAAGAATGCAACCATCGCTGTACTCTCTGCTCGCATTTGCGGATGACATGGTGCTGATGGCCGCTAACGACATCGATCTGCATATAAACCTCAACATTCTTAAGGAAGAGCTAACCACAATCAACATGGTTATCAACCCTGATAAAACAAAGTGCATAAGGATTGGAAGGAAGCCTCACAGGGTTATGAGAGTGTTGAGGGTCAGCGGCGAAAGATTGGAGCTAATCTAAGTTACGAGTTTTAGATACTTAGGGGCTCATCTCAACGAGAACGGCTACATCGAGGAAGAACTGGAGCAGCGAATGGGAGCAGCAGGGAGAATGTTCCAGGCGGTTCAGAAGGGTTTCCTCAATAGAAAAGAGGTCTCCAAGAAGACAAAGATCTCAGTGTACAAATCAACATTCCTCCCCATACTTTCATACTCCTCAGAATCCTGGACCCTCACATCAAAGCACAGGAGCCATATCCAGGCTATGGAAATGAGGTACCTGCGCAAAGTGGAAAATAAAACAAGGAGGGACAAGATCAGAAACTCTACCGTCCGAGCCAATCTCGATGTCAAACCAGCCGAAGCAATCCTGGAGAAACACAAATTAAGATGGTTTGGACACCTCCTCAGGATGGATGAAGATAGGATTGCTAGGAGGATCTATGAGACTCGGGTTGATGGAATAAGGGCCAGAGGAAGACCCAGGGTAACTTGGGAACAGGGGGCCAGAGAGGCATTATAGAAGCGGGGACTGGACCGGAGCAGGAGAAGAGAGATGGTGCAGGAGAAGTCTACCTGGTCCAGACTCTACAGGGGACAACTTCAACACTGATAGAAAAGCGGTACAAGAGGATCTGAATATGATGATGATGATCAATTCAGTATGAACACTAAAAATGAATATATTGCGAAGAGCAATGTTTGTCAGCACCGACTAGGTGAGGAAAAGGGACAGATTTGGATTAGCACAGCCACCTGAATAAGAGGCCAGAGAAGACAAGAATCGACTGCCATGCTCTGAGAGGTCCTCTACTTGAACTGGCAGTGAGTTTTGATTGACAATTCCAATTATAAATTTCATAAAATGGGTTTTAGCCAGCCATTATCGAGTAAAATACTCCTCTGTGCGTCGCGAGACATTCGGCCCGTGTGGCAAAGAAGACATCCAGGAGGAATAATTGTCTGTAAGGAGTGGGACAGTATAACGTAAAACCATTACTGATGCTGATTTTGGTTACGTTGTACAAGTTCTAGAACTGCCTGAAACAGTTACAGTTACGTATTAGTTGGGTTTGGCGGGGTGACCGAGTGGTTGCTCCTGACAAGAAAGTTATGAATTAGTACGTGATCATATCGTCGTCACCATGCTAAAGTAACGAATCTGAAACTTAAAACCTATGCATATTCGTTACTTTAGCATGGTGACGACGATATGTTTGAAACGTCTATATTCTGGGAGGTTACGGATAACCGATCATTTGCGGTTAGTTAATAAGAAGCGTCTTATACGAACCTTGTATTGCGAAGAATACGGTTACTTTTTAGTCACTGTTTGTAACGTTGTTATTATTTGAGTTCTAATTTTTTGATTGACATTTTTATTTTATAGTTGTGTGTCAGTAACATTATTTAATCCCATATCACTATTACAATAGATATAAGAAATATAAAACTCTGTCCTTTTGGACAGAGGCTGATTTGGGGTTAACCATAAAGGTTTTTTTTTATCTGTTAAGCAACGATTTCTATATTCGATTGTTTGACATGATAGCGATGATCTTTGGAATGGAACACCTGAAGAAGACAAATTTTATTTCGAATGGGATGTGCCATCTTCCTTTCCATATTTCGGCTGTGCGGTGACTTATTGACCCGACAGGGACAGGTAATTTTCTTTATTGACAGGTAGCCGCTCGTGTTAAATAGCCGAGGGCGGTCCCTGGAGTGCCCTCAGGTGAGGCAGCCGCTGTAATAAGTCCCCGCCGACGAGGATAGCTATATGAGCTCCCTCCCGATTTGTGTGCTCCTCCGGTGATTGCTTCCCCACCGCTATCCAATACCCCCTCCCCGATGGATGGATCCGTCACAAAGTCGGAAATTATTTCATTACAAACTTCCCTCATTCTTCTCTCTTCATAATTCGATTGTTCCTGATGGAACTTCGGGGAGCTTCCACCTGTCCGTACTGTTTTCCTTTCTCCGACTCTTCTCTTAACTCACTGAGGCTCGGAAAATGAAAAATTAATCATTTAGGTACGAGGGTGAAAAATGAAAGCCAAATTGAAGAAATCGAAATTAAAATGAAACTTTTGATTTAAAAAAAAAATAATAATATCTAGGTGTGAGAGAGAAATCTCCAGTCATTGAAAAAGGAATGCTGCCCTAATAAATGATAACTACTAAACACGTACCTTACTGCATACTATATCCTACAAATTCCAGTAGGTACTACTATAAACTTACCCAGTACTGCTATAAACTTGAGGACGAAATGTGTTTCAAGTTCATCGAAATCGGATAAATGGTAAAAAGTTAAGAAGAAGTAAAGAGAAGCAATATATAAGACACATAAAATTTTAAAAAAATGTAAATAATATTCATATAATTATGTTATTGATATTGATATGAAGAAACATAACGATTTAACTTAAATAAAATGTTCTCCTTGGAAATTGTACGTGGAACCATTTTTTAGGGGGGGGGGGAAGAATACTAATGTATTAATAATTTATATAGTCCCAAACTTTAAATATTAATCTAACCTACTTAATTGAAAACATACCATTTTATTTTGTAAGCGGTAGTATATCATGTTATATATTCTTAGACACTTTTAAGAACACTTCTTACACTTAGACACTTGTTTTTAAACACTTTTGTTACATGTTCTAAGACACTTTTACGACAGACGAGGAAATCGGATTAGTCAGGAAACCCCGAATTTAAGCTGAACACTTATTTGTTTCCGACTAAATAGAAAAAATTTAAATTTGGTTACGTTCTAGAGTTACTTGCAGTTTCAAGGAGAAGGTCCCATAATGCGGTAGTTTGGTCGTAAAGATGCCATCTCTCAAAAACAAGATATTTGATAGAGAGAGGGGTACTGTATTCAATAAAAAGTAATGCCTTACTTTAAATGGTTGTACATTAAATGGTTGCACCTAACAGATTCCATTCACTCCTCAACGGATTTACTCCAGTATCTGTCCCGGCTCAAACCATTATGTTTTCTTACGGCATATTGAAAGATCAATGGTATAGTCAGTTTTTTCTTTTAAATTGAGTTATGGTGTGAATTAAATCAGAATGAAAAGTTGCGTTCTTTCTGAATTATGAAAAATAAATCTAACCAATTAATTAGATCTAACATTTTTATATTTATTACCTGCCACTACGAGTGTCATTCCTTCCCATTAGATAGTGCAACCTTCTGCTGCTTGTAAAGGAATCATTCTTTTTTCCTCCCCTTCCTCGCCTTTTAGGCTATACGGGGTTTTCCCGGTCCAGAGGAGAGGCTGGGGATTAATGCCGAGTATTTTTAAGTGTCTTCCGTCTTCGAGTCTATGACTGGCTATCTTCGGGTTATCAATGCGCCATAGCCCATTCGTCCATCTTCCCATCTTAGGCGCCGATCTCTGTCGGTCTTTTAGACTTTGGCCTTTCTGGTGTAAGTAGGACCTCTTCTTCTTCCCCTAAAAATGTTGGTTGGACCTGCATTCATTTTCAACCCACACACGAATTCCTTAAAGCGCGGGTATTATTTTTTTTTTCTTTTGTCTTCAAGTGAGAAAATGGTTCTCTGCTTAAGTGGCCCTAGTACTTCTTCCGATAATTCCCACTATATGTGGGTTGAAAATGAATGCAGGTCCAACCAACATTTTTAGGGGAAGAAGAAGAGGTCCTACTTACATCAGAAAGGCCAAAGTCTAAAAGACCGACAGAGATCGACGCCTAAGATGGGAAGGTGGCCACAGGTAATAAATATAAAAATGTTAGATATAATTAATTGGTTAGATTTATTTTTCATAATTCAGAAAGAAAGCAACTTTTCATTCTGAATAATTCACACCATAACTCAATTTAAAAGAAAAAAACTGACTATAACATTGATCTTTCAATATGCCGAAAGAACATAATGGTTTGGGCCGGGACAGATACTGGAGTAAATCCGTTGAGGAGTGAATAGAATCTGTTAGGTGGAGGAGGAGGCTACTTATCTGCACTAATGCCACCCTTCAGTAAATTGCGCCGATAAGACCCGGGGAGGATGCCGCGGGACCATATTCTTCAGGTTATGGCCCATTCCACCCCCCCCCCCTCCCCACCTCGGGACCCTTTACATTATAATATAAAACAATGCCTCTTATATTTCAAAATCATAAAGCCCCCTTCTTCATCATAAAGCGTTTACTGTTATTGTCCTCGCTATCTATTAGGTACCTCCTACTAAATCCTGATTTCTTGTTATATACTCACATACCCTCGCTTGCTTGGCTTCCCTTTACAGCTAGGGCGAAATAGTGATGTGAATTTACCCGAATCCCTTCCCACCCTCAACAATGTATGGGTCTGACGTGATTGATTATGTTACATTAACATTCAAAACAAAAAACTACCAAGAGATCATCATCTTCTTACATCTACCTACTCTGAGCCACTAGTGGCAAGAAAATAGGTATTTTAGTACTTAAGGAGTGCGAATTCTGAACTTGGCCTATTCCCTGTCGTTAGTGTGGTCTCCATTTCGGATTCGTTTTCCTTTTTTTCAGTCAGCGGAAGTTGAAAGCTATAATTAAATAAAACTGATCGCGGCCCATTTCAATTGATAAGGACCTGATATTTAGTATAAGTTCGCTAACATCATAATCTTAAGCTTTAGAAAATTTGGACCAGAAAAAGTTATTTAATCATGAAGAATAAATTCTTCCTCTTTCACAAGTTAAAAATGGCCAGGAAAACAGATAGCAAATCTTTATGTAAGTAAAGAATTTTTTGTAGGAATCGCCTTTAGATAAAAGAAATCAGAGAATCGAATAATAAAAAATCAACGCTGAAAAAGGACCAGTTTATAACCATAATAAAGGGTAGCGACTGACAAAACAAACAGCATTAATCGATAAGAATTCGGGATTACCATGGTTCCTGAAAAACACCAATAGAGAATAAATGTAGAATGAAATTTTCATTTTAAAATAACATTTTCTTTTATGGTGGGAACACTGCTCTTAAACGAAAATATAAAAATGATGGGGACAAGGTTCGACTTATAATATATATGCAAACAAAAAAAGGAGAATGGATGAAAAAATCAAGAAAGAAGGTACAAGTGTTAACACTTTACCAATATTATAATAATTGATCAATAACTATCTACATGAATATATACATAAAGATATACATATTACATATTACATATATACATAAAGATGAAATTCTGTTTGTTTGCTTGTTTGTCTGTTCTTTATAGAAATCCATACCGTTTGTCCTAAATTCTCCAAATTTCGCTCAGTGGTTCTTTCATACCAGGTGCGAATACCTGTCCATATTAAAATTGCTTAACTTCAGCCAATCTCTGGCTATATTTTTTATTGTTATAAAAATCGTTGATTTTTTTACGAAATCGAAAAAAGTCTCATTTTCTAGATTTAAAAAACCAAATTCCCGGATGAAAGCGGTATTTACAGCTTCTTATAGTATACTATAAGATTAAATCATTAACATGTGTGGAATTTGATAATAATTCGTTCTAAATGTTTGATGAAATTAATCAAGAGGTATTAATATACAATAAATAAAAAACACTATAAAAAAATTCGGGATGCATATTTCTGTAATCCTAAAAAATAATATTATTTATGTTACGCTAGTAAACTTTGTTCCGACTGCGTATTTCATTTATTTTCATAAACGTTTAGGGCTTTTCAAACACGTGGGTCATTTTCGGCCATATTACTATATTTATAATATAGTATTACAATTACATTACACCGACTACCTATGATTCAAAATTAGTATCAATCTCTCAAATTTCTACAAAATAGGCATTTTTTAATAAGAAAAATATCCTTTTAGTGGTCAAGTTTTTTTATTTGAAGGAAAAAATATATCTCGCCTACATCTTACACCTAAAAGAAAAGTTCTGATTGGTTCTGGACCTTCCTGAACCAAGTTGAGCTTCCCCCAAGATTTAGCAAGTTTTCGGCAAGATATAAAATAAATCTCAGGATCCGGAATAAGAACAAAAATAACTTGGGCCTAACAACGTCGTTTCCGTAAACTCGTGGTCCAGATTTTTGTCACTTTAGTCTTGAAAGTATTTAAGTATTTAAGCCACTCATCATTGATGGTTGTACTGTGGCTTCTATAATTACAATCACGATTAGGTAAAGTACGAGTATAGCTTTTTAGATATTATTTCTTCAAGACTGCTGATCATGGTCTGCCGAATTAATTAATGACTCCAAAGTGTCATTTTAAACATTATTTAGGGGTCTAATAGTTCACGTGATATAGTATTGGAGTGCTAAAGACCAAAATATACAATAATTCTTATCTATAGAGAAAAGATTAGTCACAGCCGGGAATCAAACCCGGGTGTTTGCATCACAGCTTTCAGCGCTTGACCCTGGGTTCCAACCAAGCCATGTCAACCTCTTTTCTTTCACCACTATTACCCAAGGTTAACTCACCTGTTAAGAAAGCTCCAACGGTGATACTGAGACCCTGGTTCGATTCCCGACCATGACCGATGCCTTGTGCCTTCAAGAAATTTTGGTTTTCACTTTGTAATAGTGGTAAGATTCGAGATCTGCAGAAACCGTCCAAATTACGGGGGGTTATCTTAAGGGAGGTTGAAATGGAAGAAAGGTCTTAAAACAAAGTTTCTATGAATCTTCGGTAGTTTCTATACTTCTGTATCAATACAGTATGATGGTTTCAAATAGGACCATTATAGTAGTCGGCGCTTAAGTTTTACTCAAAATATAATTTTTTTAACTGAGATACCAGGTTTTTCAACTATAATCTCATAACTTATTATCTGTTGACTACTTGGAATGGGCTTATAGGATTCAGAATCACAGAAACCATCAAAACCGATGCATAACCCGACAAAGTTGCAGCAAAATTAATTGTTCACTTACCATTTTCAACCCCCTGTAAATTATACATGGTTCCTTATTTGGGCGGACTCTGCAGATCTCAAGTCTGCAGAATATTGATACCCAAGTTAAAACCGAATTTTCAAGAAGGTGCTAATTTTGTTCCCTATTTCCTTTAATTTTAAAGTTTTTCTGGTGTTAAAACTACCACACAACTACCGTAGCGAAGCCGGGCACCCTAGCTAGTATGTTATATATTGACAGCATATGTTAGGGGCCGGGATGGCCAAGTGGACAAGGGCGCTTGCAATAGATAATCAAAGTTAAGCAACGTCCATCGTGGTTAGTACTTGGATGGGTGACCGCTCCATTCGGGTGACCGCCCACCAATGAACGCCACGCAGTCCAAGTCTACCCCCACCTCCGGGTTTGTGAGGCCCGTCAGCCTACTCGAGGCGACTCACACCGACCGGGCGTAGGAGTGATGAAACTTCCCCGTGTATCTCATCGAGAATCGTGGTGTGGTTTTCCAGGATGTCAGTAACCGCCCGGAGGTTTGGTTCAGGGACGGTATGCTTCAGGGAAAGAAATATAGGTCCTCGGGGCCTGCTGACTCTGAGCTGCCATAATCCTTGGACCTAGACCAGTTTGTCACTGTCCTTGAACCCTAGAGAGCTGACGCCATCGGTGGGAAGGACACTGCCAAATTGGCCCCAATGGGATTGGTTATGGAGCTATGGGCAGTCTGCCGCTGTACCATGGTGACCATGGCTTGCAGCAATGTGAGGTTTGGGCTACCCTCTCCAGGCTGTCTGTACTCCCGCAAGCAAAACAAATGTCTGTAAGAAGACTACACCGCGCGGCCAAAGGTCTCATTAGGCCTAATGCGCCAACCGAAAAAAAAAAAAAAAAAAAAAAAAAAAAAAATTCACACCATATGTTATATATTAACAACATATCAGGGATCGGAGCTTCCGATAGGTGGAATGTTGGAGGGGGGAGCTGCTGGCTTGGTAGAAGAGAGGTAGACTCGCAATGGAGAGAGTTCACAAAAACCGCCGAAACAAAAAATTGCTTACTCGCCGTGAACGCTTCATTTTTCGGCTTTAAAACATGGTTTTCGACGCCCTGTAGGGCCTTTCGAGTTAAACTCGTATCAAGATCTTTAAAATGAGTCTAAATTAGATATTTTTTCTCGAAGTGCAAAAATAGGTGTCCGTTTGAGTTAAACGACAATTTCCCCATTTAATCCCCTTAGGGGTTACATTTTTGAAATCCCTTTCTTAGTGGTTACCTACATCGCGTTTTAAATCTAAATTCCGAATTTCAAGTTTCTATCATTAGTAGTTTTTGTTCTGCGTTGATTCTGTCAGTCAGGACAAAGCCTCTTATATGTATATAGAGAGATAGAGATCGAAATAAACACGCACCATCCCCAATCATGGGAATCAATATGTGCATAATTTGATTACCACTAATATTTAAATAATCAGTAGCTATATTTTATGTGAATGTCTATTTAATAATATTGTAACGTTAAATCGATATTCAAATAAAAAGCATATGGTTTAAAATCTCAAAAATAGATTTCCGTTAGAGTTAAACGACAATTTGGCCATTTAAGCCCCTTAGGGGTTACATTTTTGAAATTCCTTTCTTAGCAGTTACCTACATCGCGTTTAAAATCTAAATTCCGAACTTCAAGTTTCTATCATTAGTAGTTTTTGCTCTGCGTTGATTCTGTCAGTCAGGACAAAGCCTCTTATATATATAGAGATAAACTAACCAACTATATATTCAACCAAATTTCATTTTTTCATCTTAATTATTTGTATTTTAAATAATTTATTTTTTGAAGAGAAAAGATTGGGCTCCGAATTTTCGGGGAAAAAATTGACGATCGTCAAGAGATGCCCAAAAATTGGACAAAAGTTGTCCACGTACTTCACGTAAATAATCGCAAAACGCGAGATCGAGGGAGAGGTATCAGTGAAGAGGAAGGATTGGCTCCGCTTGGAAGCGAGTTCTCTGGTGCAGTGGTTAGCATACCGCGCATGTCACGCGGAAGACCTGGGTTCGACTCCTAATCTTTTCTCTTCAAAAAAAAAATTAATTTTTAAAACAAGGTGGTTACCCACAAAAATAGATTAAATTAATATAAATTTATTATTTGTAATTAATGAGGAAACTTGAAAAATAATTCGCGTTTAACCTAAATAAAAACAGTTTTAGATACTTGATACCACAATTTTTCACTCAGTTTGAGGAAAAAGTAAAAAATACTCGGTAAAGAGAAAATTTACGACATTCTTATTTATTTAGGAAGAGGAACTGCCAAATTATAAATAAGGGATTACAACAGACAATGAAGAAACTTCCGGAGTTACAGATATCGATTAAATAGAGGGTAATTAGGACACTCCAGGAACTGGAAAGAGCTTGCTGGAAGACAGGACTCCTGGAAGACGGAAGAGGCGCGGCTGGAGCCCCTGGAGACCTGACCTGGGCATCGATCCACACCTCCGCTATCTCCCCGCTCGGGAACTTTAACACGGACTCTTCCAAATGGCAAACTATAGATCAGTGCTATGTCTGGGGGGGGGGGGGCTCTAATTGCTATTCTTGGTAATTGAATAATTATCATTAGTTATTACAAAAAGTGAGAGAAAATGTCTAGTATATGGGAGATATTATTAATATGATAATATGAAGAAATATATTAATGAGCTTTGTTTTTGTTTTAGGGAATTAGTGTTATTCAATACAATTATTAAAATTAGACAGTCTTATTATTTATTTAACATGAAAATAAAATAAGCTTTTTTATCAAAAATAATCACCAGCGAATCCAAGAGTGACCCCGTGATAGGGGAAGAAAAACTAAAGATATAAAAAGGGGATTTTTTGCGTAAATGTTTAGAAATAAGAATTTAATTTTTGTATTATGTTTCATTTGTAGAAATACGAGTAGATATCCTACTACCTAAATTAATATATGTAACAAACCCTTATGTTATGAATATTGATTTGTTTATTGATAAAAGATTTGTTAGTTGATACCGAATTCATGTTGAAAAAAAAAATGTCATTATAAACAATAAATAAATAAAGTTATATAAATTTTTACTTAGATATTTTGAAGTACCTACAATGAATGAAAGTTACTTTATGAAGTTTGAAAACTTCATGCACAATTTTTTTCATTAATTTTTATTTTTCATCAAGCGTCCTAGTCAGCATAATCGCTGAGAAGATTCTGAAGAATCTATATGCCCGAAAAGTTGTTTTATCTGTACTAAGTATTAATGTGTTATCAGAAAAAGTAATTAATTAATAAATTAAACAACATTGTACCCAGTGCGCTGCCCTGAGGTAATCCAGCATTAGTAGAAGTTATGTCAGAGGGTTCAGATCTTACGTTAACATCAAAATGTAAATTAAATATGAAAGTAAGATTAAAAAGTTGGTCGGGGAGAGTAAAATATTGAATTGATATAAGTACTCAACTTCATAAAAGTACCTCGTTACAAAAACTTCTTTTTGGTTACGGTATGGAGGTCCCTCCTACTTATTTACTTACTACAAGTCTGTGAGTCCCTTGTCGTCTTGAATTTTTTATAGATTTTTGCCGTCTGGGTCTGTACTACGAAAAATTAGTCCAATTGCGGAACCCCTTCTATCTTCTATCATCCTTCTCCACTTCGTCCTCCCATCTGCTTCTGGGTCTTCATATTCTTTGTTTAATGTTGAATTGCTCTCTAGTAGCCATTTTTTCAAAATATTACTTATTTTATTTTATTGTAACTACAGGTACCAAACGATTCAAATGTTTATGCACAAGCAGGAGAAAAGTAATAGATAAATAATCTGATCATTACCCACCTTATAGAGAAATTACCCATATTTATAGGTTTTATAAAGACAAAAATAAAATTTTAGGAGTACGTTGAAATATAGTTAGTAAAATATGGTGATTTAAAAATTTTCGGATTTAACCATTTTTATTTTCTCTTACCTATATAGTTCTTTTTTAATTTTACATATATATGAAATATATCACTAGTGTTTGGTCAAAAGAGGTTAAGTCATGAAATGTGAAGTTTAAACAACGATTTACCAAGCCATTGAAAATCATTATAAATTCTTTCTTATTGTATTTCTTTATCCCAGATTAATAATTGAAAATATATTCTTTCAACAGAAACTGTAATAAATTATGAATAACGAATATAGTCAATTATGAATTTCAAGAAGAGAAAGAAGAAAATTCAAAAAAAAAAATTTTATGACTTTTGCCCGAACATGAATGATACAGCAATGGAAGGTATTACGATAGTAGAAAAATTCCGACTTTCGGTTTTCAACGGAAATACAAGTTTTGTGGTGCCCTGAGTCCATATAACCAAGTCTCGCGAAATGGGGGTGGCGAGAAGGCCGAGTGGCCAAACGCGTTAAAAAATACGCGTTGCCCTGTCAGCATATGATTGGAACCCCGAATATATCCAGTTCGAAACCCGGAGCCAGGGGAAATTGAATAATACTCTGCTCAATCCCCACCCCCTCCCCTGGCCCGGGAAACCCCGTATAGCCTAAAAGGCGAGGAAGAGGAGGACCCGAAATAAATAAAAATAAAAAACATAAATAAAAAAGTCCCACGAAATGGTCTCAGTGTGTGAAGCTCAAAAACAACTGAGCTAAGAACCTGCTAGCTAAGAAACTGAAATTTGGTATTGGAGGTAGGTATATGCCCGTGATGTGACGGCAAAAACATGGCCAAAATCGAGAAAACAGAGTGGTTATTTTATTTCATAAATTTTATCACATGCTTACGTTTTTAGCGATTTTCTCAAAAACAGCTCCACTATCCAACTAGCCATATTTAATGAGTATCAAGTATTCTTTAATTTCAGGTAGGTTTCATCATTATAGAAATGTTCCTATGGTGCTTAAATGCCATAGGAAATTTTTTTTCCTTTGATTTTATTTATATGGAGAAATTAAAAGTCTTTCATTATACACTGTAATAAGGAATGGCGAAATATGAAACAAAAATAGATAAACATATGCAGGAGAAAAAAAAAAAAATGTTCCTCAAGATTGAAATTTCTGTTTCCCTTAATAAGTGCAGTAACCTATAGATAAAATGTATATTTAGAAAGCTGAGAACTTCAGAACTACTTACTTTCAAGTTTTGCAATAATTAAAATATACTATATCTTATGGATACAAACAGAAAGAAGTAAATAAATGTAGAGAAAGCTATGTTCTGTGAAGATGTAAAAATTTTTATGTTTATATATATATTTTCCAAATCAGGTGAATTCATACGCTAAGTAGGGTGTTGAAAGTTGTGTGTTGGATCGCATCGATTAGCACAGGTATTTGACTCAAAATTTTGATATGTAATCGTCATGCCAAAATATGTGTAATTGTAATGCTACTAACATTTATTACACAGGTCTACAGAATTTTTTTTTTATTGGTGCCTAGAATCTTATGGCTGAGTTTAACTATGTTTGGGGAGCTGATTCCAATAATGCAATCATATTTTTTCCATCAGCTCTACTTTTTAAGCTTCAGCATACCTTAACAGTAGTTTTATTTAAATTTAAATACTCGTACCTATGATATAGATAACACAATCCGGAATAGACTAGTAAATGAATTATTTTAGCACGCTTTTCTCCTTATTTTAGAATATTAAGCTATTAGCTAGCTGTATATAATTGTTTGTAAGAATTAAAAAATAATAACATCTAGTAATAACTTGTAACTACCCCTTTTAGTATGATTTTACCAACCGGTAAATCATTTTAATTACTTTTTGTAATGGTATACTTTTTAAATGCTCAATTGGATCATAGGATACCCACATGATGGCAGATTACTGCTGGAAGCTAAGACGAAACTTAAGAAAAATTCAAGAGAGTCATGCAAAAGAAGCTTCTGAAGTGCTAAATAGAGTCTCTTTGAAATGTAGGTAATTTGTTTAGTTACAAAGTGATTATGTAAATAGTGTGTGTGTTATTATGGTTTTAATTGATTTAAAATGTTTTATGTGAAGAATTATTCGAGTAATTATCTTTTAAGAGGTAAGTCACGCCATTTATATATCTCAACAAATAGAGCTGATAGAGCAAAACTAACGGCAAATTTGGATTCAGCGCACCAATTATACTCAAAATCGGCTATAAAACTCTCGGCACCAAGACCACTGTTTTCACCGTAAGGTCAATATTTAATAATTTTTTTTTTTTTGGAAAGAAAAATGGTGATTTATTAAGGAAAGATAAACTGTCTTAACCCATCACATCCTACTGATCACTACTTAGTTTTATTTCAGAAAAATTTTTACAGCTAAATCTTGTCCATAGTTTGGAAATCAACAATAGGCTAGATAATATAAGATCTTATTGGCATCGCGGGTGGACTTAATTAAAATTAATAACTGGAGTATTGAAAATATTTAAGCTGAAGTGTCAGAATTCGCTATCTACAATTGATAGATATGCGAATTTTTCGGAAAATTTTTTATAAAATTATTTTCAGTATTGACCACATGTTCTGATTAAAAGTGCCATGAATGAAACTTGAAAAACTTATACAAATTCTGATATTCTTAGTTTACTTCAAAGGTTTATAGAACAGTTAATCTAAATTAAATAAGTGTTGGAATGGTGAAAAAATGAAAAAATAAAATATTAGCTTCACCCTGCCCGCGCCTTTGACAGATATTTTGAAAGCCGAGGATTTCTATACTTATCTTAATCGATCTAAACAAATATCAGCAATCGCTAAATAAAGAATTATATGCTCTACAGCTTCTACCTAACACTTTTTCTTTCAGACAAGACGTTTTCAAGATTAAAATAAATACAAATAATTTTTCAGAGCAAATTGACATACCTATGTTTTTTTTGTGGGTTTTTTGAATATTTTGCGTTACCGGATTCGATATTATAGATATTCATCTTATGCGCAACTATGTATTTTATAGTTCAATGTAGTACGAAGTTTTCAATGGGATGTGTAATTCAATAGCGGTAAGCCAGAAACTGAAAATAAAAAAAATCTAATACTGAGGGTGGATTCTCCTTGGCGCTAATGTTCAAAATTTTATGTTTTTGAAACTAAAAATGGGGTCGATTTAGGAAAGATAGATTTTCATGCCCTACCAAATCCTAATGCTCACATTTTTTATTTTAGAACATTAAAATTTAGTCAGCTGAAAATTTATCGTAGTTTGAATATCGCTCATAGATCAAACTACAGGACTACAGGTATTGAATCCTGAGATTTTAAATTTTAGGCTAAGGTATGTCGAACACTGAATACAAATGTTTTGGACAATACACTTCGATTAAAGTTTTGGAATGCTGGAAACGGTTTAAATTTGTCTATTGGATGTATCATATAATCATCTTAAGTTTTCCACGATCTAAATTTGGCACCAAGGCGGGAGGGTTTTTTTTTTTTTTAAATTTCTGACTTATAATTATTGAATGGGTCACCCTTTTGAAATTAGAACACTGGATTCCGTGTAAATATCGAATTGGTTAACGCTAATGATCAGAAAATAGCCATAAATAAACTCTTGATGTCAACTTTCTCTCACAAATTATACATAATGGATGTTATATAATTAGGAAGAGTGTATAATTATATTTATTTATTAATATAAATATTTATTAATTAATACATAATTCTTGCGATTGCTTATACCTATTTGTTTAAGTCGTTTAAGGTAAGTATAGAATTTCAAAATTAATCTAAGCCGATCAGAGACCGCGGTTCGAGGTAGATGCGGAAATGGTTTAAACATTACATCAAAAATATTTAATACTCCAATTTTTCCGCACTTTTTTGGAGTGCCAAGGCGCTGCAGGTTGAAGCTGATATTTATTATTATATTATTAAGCTGATAATATATTATTTTTTTCTTTTCAGTTTTTTATCTTTTCAATGCTTATTAAATTGCTTATAATAGCTGCTCTATAAACCTACGACGAAAATATAAAAGCTTGCATACTTCCCTTCAATCAAACTAAACACAAATAAATGATGACCAGATACAGAATTACACGCTTTAAATCTTTTATTTAAGCTGGTTTAAATCATAACAGCTTGTTTTCAATATAAAAAGACAGGAAATAAATATATACGAACATTTTAGAGAAAATTTGCACATCGATGAATTTAATTATCAGTTTCGTCACTCAGGCTTGCCTTTCTTTAATAAAAAAGGTTTTCTCATTACGAATCAAACAATGTTCTTTCATTCATTATTTGAAGTGTAAAGATGTAAAAGATGGTAAATCAATTTTTTCATTTCAAGTTTTTCATATTGGTTAGCACTCTCTTTAAGTATACGCTTAACCCCACAATATGTACTACCCATTTCCAAACTAATTTTACGTTCAAAGTTTGGGTTGAGCACGAAAATAACAATGAACTGAAGGGAAGGTTATTGTCTAGCATGTATTAATTTATGTAATTTTGGTTTAATTATTGTATGTAAGTATTGATAAGTATGCTGTGTTTCATAGCAACCCAATTTATTTGGGCAGCATTGGTTTGTTTTGTTATAAAAAAAAATAAAAAAAATAAAGCATTTTTTCTCTCTAACAAACGACCAACAAGTTGTTAATTTATTTTACAACAGTGAATTATAAAATTTGAATAATTCTGTTTAATAAATATTTCTAATATTCATCCATAATTCAAATAAGGATATTTCTCTATGATTTAAATTATGAAATTTAAAGTTATAAGGATATAACTCTATGATTATGAAAGCACAATATTACTTATGTAAATAAATAGATACTTAATTAATTATCAAGGACATCAGCTTGAAAATATACCTACAACTTAAAAAATAAAACAATATTTTTTAAACTGTTTTTGATTGAGCAATACAAATGTTTAATTAATAAAATAAAAAATTAAGTTGTCAAATTTTACCTATTTTCCCGTCTTACTATCTTTCATTTTCGATTGCAGAATAGGATAAATCAAATTTATTAAAACTTTTTCAACATTTTAAAATTTGGAATTTATTAAATTTCTTTTTATGTGATTTCAAAAGAGTGATTAATTTGTTTTACATAGTATCTATAGTAGTATTCGAAAATTTTATTAGGACTTTTTTGGAATCTTCCACGTCATCCCTCAACTCTTTGATGTTGTTTTTCATATTTTAATCTCTAAGAATATTTGAGAACTGTTTGCATTCCAAAAAACTATTTTTGACCGTCCTGATGGAGGGGTGGCAGTGTTCACAAGTTGGGGTTTCAAGTGTTATTTTATTCAGCAAAAATGTCAACCAGTCTAAATTAGTCATGGTCACTAATGTTTGAAAAACATGAACATTGCAAGTACATCAAGTTTAGATTTAGTTTTACGACCATTGCAAATAGTTAAGTACGTCAAATAAGATATTGGATACAAAATTGGAGTGAAATATAAGATCAATTAATTAAATTTATACATTTTAATATAATTTCATTATTCAAACTATTGACAATGTCAATTTTTATGACAAGAAGCTTTTGTAATTATTAAGTAGCACTCATTTGTAATCATTTATAGAAAGCTTTAAAAAAGCAATCAAAATTCATCTATTGATATATTTTTACTTTCACTTACCTATATATGAAATATATAGTAAGTGGAAGTATTGCGATCGTGAAAAATTTCGACTTCTGGTTTTCAACGGAAATACACGTTTTGGGGTCCCCTGAGTCCAATTAACCAAGTCCCGCGAAATGGTCTGTGTGTGTGTGTGTGTCTGTGTGTGTGTGTGTGTGTGTGTGTGTGTGTGTGTGAACAGACTAGCTCAAAAACTATAAACCGTGCGAACCTGAGATTGGGTATTTAGTGTATGTATATGCCCGCGATGTGACAGCAAAAATTTCATCAAAATTGCTCAAAGGGAGGGGGTACTTTATTTAATAACTTTTTAAGTTTTTTTCGTTTTTCTCAAAAACGGCTCTAACGATTTTGATTAAACTGAGTATTTGATCTATTTATATGCCCGAGATATGACTGTAGAAATTTCATCAAAATTGATCAACCGGAGGGGGGACTTCACTTAATAAATTTTGTATTATTTTCACGTGTTTTTTTTTATTTACTCAAAAACGGTTTTCACGATTTTGATCAAACTGGGTATTTGATGTATGTATATGCCAAAGATTTGATAGCCAACATTTCATCAAAATTGATCAACCGGAGGGGGGACTTTACTTAATAAATTTTGTATCATTTTCACGTGTTTTTTTATTTTCTCAAAAACGGTTTTCACGATTTTGATCAAACTGGGTATTTGATGTATGTATATGCCAAAGATGTGATAGCCAACATTTCATCAAGATTGATCAACCGAAGGGGACACTTTATTTCATAACTTTTTTTCTAATTTTTAGATTATCTCAAAAACGGCTTTAACGATTCTCTTCATATTCGTCATGTTTAATGAAAATTGAGTGTTATTCAATATCAGATAAGCGTTATCATTATTAAAATGTTCTGAGGGGTTTATAGAGCAAATGAAAACAAAACTAAGAAAGGAATGTGGAAAATGTGTAACTTTGAGAAGTGGCATTAACATAACGCATTAATTTCTTATCTAAGTAAGTTGGTAAGTGAAAGTTGTGTGTTGCGCGCACGCACCAGATTTTTTTATATTTCTAATTAATGTTTACCCATAGAATATACTAATACGAAGCTCTCAACTTTATTATAAATTTGTCTCGTATGTTCAGGTATTATAATTTGCTGAGTTTAGTCTAAATTATTCACTAATTTATTTATCAGAATGGAATAACTTGTGAATAATAATTATTTTCAAGATATCAAAACTAACTGGAGTGTATTTATTCTTAAAAAATGTCCTGAGAATTGCCATCTATGAGTAGCGCTTAATTAAAATAGGACATTGCTCTGATCTTACACCACTCATATTATGATAGGGAGATAGATAAATATAAGCCAAAAGGCCTGACTATAATTGGAACTAGGTTATATCAGGTCGTATAAATTATTAAGGCAATATAAAGAAATAAGAATATTTCATAGATGTACGTATAATAATTTTATGGAGACAAAAAATTAAGTGTCTACTTAAATTAAATATTGAATTCAACTGATGAAATGCTTTCCAAAATAATGAATAGCGAAATAACAGTTAAAATTGAAGACAAAAGACTAATAAAAAAGCTCATATACAAAGGGACAGTGTATTTCTAACTTTCCAATACAGTTTTGATGCAATTTAAGAATAATAGTAGTTAATTTGCTGAGGTCAACAGCGCTTTTCCTTTCTCGGTAGGTTTTTCCATGTTGGAAAGGTCCCAAGACATTTCCAGATGTTCCAGAAGGGTGTGGCTAGTGGGAGGAGCTAAGCAATCTGCGCGCGCCACTGACAGTCACGCCCTATGAGCCACGCCCACCTAATTCCCACCTGGATTTGTATTAATTAAATTAAACTTCAGGGTTGGGAAAGTCAAACTTCAAATTTGATTACAGTCGCACATCAGTTTCGAAATTTATATAATATTAATGTATTCGATAAATAAAATATACTTTTAGCAATTGAAATATATTTTTCTAAACTTTACCTTAAATATGATTTCTTAGTCAGGATACACCTATAAATACAACTCTTAGTTCTGAATATGTGCAATTTTATAAGGAATTGAAATAACAATAAGGAAACCTGATACTACTTTTATTTCCGGAGGTTATGTCACCATGATTTATGGGGACTTTTCAGTTAAAAAGAGTCCTTTTCAGTTCAGGGAAACACAAAAAAGCGCCATGTTTGCTTTGCCTAGAAGTATCGGGCGGTAGTCGAATTCGACAAAAAAAAAAATGATGTGTTACAGCTGGCATAAAAGATACATACAAAGTTTTAAAAAACTGACAACTGCTCACAACATTAGAGGAGCTGAAATATTACAGGTTGATATGAAAGTATTGTAATATGAAACAAAACAACTTGACTTGATGTTGGAACGAACTAATAGTTTAAACAAACTGTCAGATTGAACAAACTGTGACTACGATGGTCGGATGCATCTACGTCGAATGTAGGTACGACTAAATATAAGGAGCGTTGGACAAGAGTCTTGTTCTGAAGTGCAACTCATATGGTTATTTCTATGTTAAAAGTGAAAATTATTGTTTAAATATTTGTGTTCTTATAATTTGTTTGGCATTGATAATTTTATTATTTTTCCTTTTGGCATTGGTTATTTTTCCTTGTTTTGTTAAAATTGTTTAACAAACGTAAGTATGTAAAAGAAGATAAATTAACTGAGTATTAAAAGATTATTCAAAGTTTCCACACAAAATCCTAAGAATCTCATACTTCAGTGGATGAAAACATTTATAGTTAATTGTTACCTAACATTTTATCAATAAGAGAGGGAAAATGTTGTTCCTTTCATAAAATGACGTGATCCATGAAAAACAAATACATAAATAGGTACATATACCTAATAATTTGTTTCTAAGAAACAATTATAGAATAAATAAAATTATTTACAATTTTTTGTTTTTACTTCACATGTATTGGCATCGTAACTAACCTTTGTGGTCAGATAATGGAAGGAGTAGTGATATTTCGGTTATGTTGGATGTCTTACACAGAAGGACGGACCTCTTTTCTTGCTTGATGAAGTTAAGCTGGTTAGTTAGGAAAGTGGATCTTTCATTCAACGCCTTTGATCCCCATTCAAGGGAGAGTCAACTGCTGTCACATTTTATAATAATATCTCTTATATATTACTAGCTAGGATGCCCGGCTTGGCTTCGGTAGTTGTGTGGTATTTTAATACCAGAAAAACTTTAAAATTAAAGGAAACAGGGAACAAAATGAGCGCCTTCTTGAAAATTCGCTTTTAAATTGATATCAATATTGTGCAGACTTGAGATCAAAGAGCAGAGTCCGCCCAAAGAAGGAACCCTGTATAATTTACAGGGGGTTGAAAATGGTAAATGAACAATTAATTTTGCTGCAACTTTTATGCATCGTTTTTGATGATTTCTGTAATTCTGAATCCTATAAGCCTATTCCAAGTAGTCAGCAGATAATAAGTTATTGATTATAGTTAAAATATCTGGTATCTCAGTTAAAAAAATTATATTTCGAGTAAAACTTAAGCGCTGGCTACTATGATGGTCCTATTTGATCCAGAAGTATAGAAACTACCGAAGATTCATAGAAATTTTTTTTTAAGACCTTTCTTCCATTTCAATCTCCCTTAAGATATCCCCCTATAATTTGAACGGTTTCTGCATATCTCGAATCTTACTACTATTACAAAGTGAAAACCAAAATTTCTTGAAGGCACAATTTCTTCATCAGATTTCTTTTTAACTTGAACTATGAGGGATGATAAAATCTTGAATGCTGTTATGGGAGTTAGTCGTTTTGTCAACTGGAATGCTCATCATATTTAGTAACCAAACCAACTTCTTTTTCATAAATACAATAAGAACACTTCAAACATTTTATTTTCGATTTATATTCGGTCAATTTATCTCTTTTTTTATGTCTGGTTGTATTCGCTCACGGTAATACTAAGAAATGTTTACTTATATTGCATTAAATTTAATTAAGTATATATTATATATAGATTAAATGTAATGTGCTGATCATATATTAGCCTGCTTATGAGAAAACTAATTTTTTAAGGAATCCAGTTGGTTTTTTAATTGATTGCAGAGATGTAAAATATTTATTTTATTTTGAAAGCAAAGGAGAAACTAATTATTTTCACATATTTTTTTAGTAATTTAAAAAGAACAGCTGAACAAATATATAACCTCCACAAACATATAACCTTCTCAAACATATAACCTTCACAAACTTAACTGGATGAATGAAAAATAAACATTGAGTGAAACGCACCCTAGCGCTTCCTGGTAGTCTGGAGCTCGAACTAAATTTTTCATTCATAAAGTCGTATCTCAATCTCAGAGAGGCTTAATTAAATGGTGCGAGAGGCTTAAAATTCCTATCCTTTTCTCTTCAATTTTACACTCTTAAGAGAAAAACAGAAAACTTCTTCTCCGTTATGGGTTATAAGGCTAAACGACGACATAACTTCCTTAATCCTACGTGGAGTCGTTTTTGATCCTTTTCGGCACGCACATTTTACACTTTGCTTTATAATATATATTGATTAGTCTGAACCTTGTTATTTAAGTATTGTAGGCGGGAACAAATCATTATGTTGAGGTTATTGTAAAATACAATTGGGCTTTAGTAATCAGTTTTAACATTTATTATTGCAAAAGTTTTTGAAAATACAATAAAATCCAATTTTTGTATTTTTTTCGGGGATAGGCCGCACCTCGGGTAAGAGAAGTTCGGAGAGACTAAAGCAACAGCGGATCCTAGAGGAGGATGAACGAAGATTTTTCGAAAATCGTTACTGCATCAAAAATCTCATTAATTTATGTTTATTAACATTAATTATGTTTACATTTTATTAACAGAATTAGATGCTTAAATCCTCCCACATGAACACTTTACCCATGATTAATGGTCTTTCAAGCTTCCAAAGACTAAATCTCATAGTCGGCTAAAATAGTTTCCCTTCAGAAAATTTCTTGAATTAGGTCCCACCATCATTAGTAGTTATCTAATTGTCTACAGCGAGTACCTACGAAATATAACAAAGGCACCAATATTGAGTCATGGGTTACTCCTACTAAGAATGGATCTGCGAAACTTTTTTTGAGCAAAGCGAATTTAGTTGACCAACCACAAAAAACAATGATGTAAATTAAATACTTCACAAAAACTTTTTATAATTTTTAATATTTTTATTCAGAAGTGTCCAATCTTTTTATAGTACGTGCCCGAAAGGTTTGTTTATATTGAAACGTACTAAAACTATAGCTCACACCTCCCCCAACCCACACTCTGCTATAATGAAAGAAGTTGATTGGAATTACTTATTTATCCTGTAAAACCTTCCATCAAAATCTAAGTCTAAATGCTTTCATACCAGAAAAAGAAATTTAAAATTTTCTTATTTAAAAAAAAAATTATTATATTCTGAAAATTATAAAAATGGATGGCCGAGTACCAATCGAACCAAGGCGTCGTCTAATAGGTAGAAGTAACTAAGGTTGTACTTAAAGACTAAACCTTCACTTCAGTTTTTTATTTGTTAATTATGGAATTATTCTTTAAAGGTTTGTTTTTCTTTTGTCTATTTGAAAGAGATGATATCTGAATCTGAATTATATTCTTGATTCATTATTCCTATATTATATTCGAAGTTTCTGGTCACCTACCCCATCCTCTGAAATAATGACATAACATTTCTTATATTTACTCCTTGAATATCAGTAATTGTCATTTATTTAACTTTATTATAAAAAACATCTTTTTTAATTATAAGTATATCTAAAAATGCTGAATATTGTGTTTCATTTCGTTGTCACTATCTAAAATACTTGACATTTATACGTTTTATTTTATTATATCATAACAGGTTTTAGTTTGTGACAATGAATGATATACTTGTACATATGTTGTGCTATGATAAGCATTATCAGATATATTTCTTATAATCTCTCTATATATAAGAGGCTTTGTCCTGACTGACAGAATCAACGCAGAGCAAAAACTATTAATGATACTTGAACTTCGGAATTTAGATTTTAAACGCGATGTAGGTAACCACTAAGAAAGGAATTTCAAAAATGTAACCCCTAAGGGGCTTAAATGGCGAAATTGTCGTTTAACTCTAACGGAAATCTATTGTTGAGATTTTAAACCATATGTTTTTTATTTGAGTATCGATTTAACGTTACAATATTATTAAAATATACATTCACATAAAATATGGCTACTGATTATTTAAATATTAGTGGTAATCAAATTATGCACACTGTGATTCCCATTATTGGGGATGGTGCGTGTTTATTTCGATCTCTTCTCCATATATATAAGAGGCTTTGTCCTGAATAATAGAATCAATGTAGAGCAAAACCTACTAATGATAGAAACTTGAAGTTCGGAATTTAGGGATGGTTAACCACGATGTAGGTAACCAATAAGAATGGAATTTCAAAAATGTAACCCCTAAGGGGTTTAAATGGCGAAATCGTCGTTTAATTCTAACGGACATCTATTTTCGAACTTCGAGAAAATATATCTAATTAGTACTCATTATAAAGAATTTGATACGACGAGTTTAACCTATTGGGCTTCGAAAACCATGTTTTACAGCCGAAAAATGAAGCGTTCCCGACGAGTAAGTCATTTTTTGTTTCGGCGGTTTTAGTGAACTCTCTCCATTGCGCCTCTCCCTCTCTTCTACTGAGCCGGCAGCTTCCCCCTCCAACATTCCACCTACCGGAAGCTCATATTCTACTAAATCTCCTAAACATCAGTTAACATATTATATTAGATCAATACCAAGATAACAGTCACAGAATTAATTTTAAAGGCTCGCGGGCGAAGCCGCGACGGGAAATGCTAGTTCATTATATTCGACGTTTCGTTACATAACATAAATTAAATTAAATTAATGTACTTGAATGTATGGAGTAAATTTAAGGAATGTTATGTGATTAGTCCTGAGGATGTGGTAGGATATTCCTAAAGGTTAATATTAATCTAGAAATAAAATAAAAAGGAATTCGTTGATCATAATTATTCAAATTAATAAGTATATTTAGGTATCGATTCAGCGGTCCTAGAAGATCACAACTGTTTTTGACCGTAATATATAGTGATATTTTCAATATTACATATACATACAAAATTCAGATTATTCCAATATAAAAGGTTAATTATTAACGAATTAGATGGCTCCCCTAGCATACCAGAGGAGTTGGTATTAGTGGTTTATTTATACAGAGAGGAGGAGAACAAACTAAACTGTAGACAGACTGATATTTCAGGAGGGGGTTTGGGGTTAAGTGAAATAGACCTAGCGGAGGTTAGCGGTGAGGTTAATATTGTAGCAGCTTGCTCCCTCAGCGCCACTATCTCTTAGCAGCCTCTGTATTCTACCTCTATGTGCACTCTACCTCTGAGGGAGGTAGGAGAGGCCATTTCTTGTACCGCCTTATTCCTATTTAGGGGCTTTGCCTCTTCTCATGTCCTATGATTGCTTAAAATGCAAGTTAAGTTGGGTGAATGCAATTCAGACGTATATATTTTTAAATTTATTCGACTGAATTTTTCCTTATATATATACATGAAGAATACGCCTCATTATTTTTTATTAAAAACATTGGCGGATCCAGGGGGGGGGGGACTGTGGGGGCTGCAGCCCCTCCCTTAGGAAATTTTTTCGTCATTTAAAGATAGAATTTGACTTTCCTTAAAGCAAGGAAGCAAGTTAAAGAACAAATAATGTGCAGAACAAGTAGAATTTTAGTTGTGTGAAAGAAACATAAAGGTAAAAAAGCTGATTGGTTGGCATATCCAAATGTCTGTGGGGCTGTAGCCCCCCTTTAGGACTGCAAACCCACTATACAATCGGCTGGATCCGCCCATGATTAGAAACAATGATTTTATATATTGAGTAAATACTAAAACAATATGGTGCGATACGTGCAGCACACAATCTTAACTTACCAACCTTCTTAGTTTAGAAATCCATGTGTTCTGTTTATTGGGTAATTGCCTTTTAGCAACGTCATAGGGAAAAGAGTTTTCCAAATTTATTTAACTTCTGTTTGTTTCAGTAGTTCATTATGGAAAGGCATTCAGCTGCTGGCTTGAGGTCCCGAGTTCGAATCTGGCTTGGCAGGAAATCTTTAATGTTTTGTAACAGATCGTCTCGGTGACGAAGAGACCTTCCTGGGACATAGCATATATAATGTGAGTAGCTACCCTTAATTGAAAAAACATGGAAGTTGAGCGTGATCACGGTCAAATCACCTCCTTGCACTACGGCTGACCAAGAAAGAGTACTCCTTACACAGTGCTGAACCCTAGAACTTTCATGGATTGTAGCAGTATAGGTTTTTTACTTTCACTTACCTATATATGAAATATATAGTAAGTGGAAGTATTGCGATCGTGAAAAAATTCGACTTCCGGTTTTCAACGGAAATACACGTTTTGGGGTCCCCTGAGTCGAAATGACCAAGTCCCGCGAAATAGTCTGTGTGTGTGTGTGTGTGTGAACAGACTAGCTCAAAAACTATAAACCGTGCGATCCTGAAATTGGGTATTTATTGTAGGTATATGCCCGCGATGTGACAGCATAAATTTCATCAAAATTACTTAAAGGGAGGGGGTACTTTATTTAATAACTTTTTAGGTTTTTTTCGATTTTCTCAAAAACGGCTCTAACGATTTTGATTAAACTGAGTATTTCATCTATTAATATGCCCGAGATATGACTGTAAAAATTTCATCAAAATTGATTAACCGGAGGGGGGACTTTACTTAATAAATTTTGTAACATTTTCACGTGTTTTTTTTATTTACTCTAAATCGGCTTTAACGATTTTGATCAAACTGGGTATTTGATGTATTTATATGCCCGAGATATGACTGTAAAAATTTCATCAAAATTGATTAACCGGAGGGGAGAGTTTACTTAATAAATTTTGTAACATTTTCACGTGTTTTTTTGATTTTCTCAAAAACGGCTTTAACGATTTTGATTAAACTTAGTATTTAATTTATTTATATGCCCGAGATATGTCTGTAAAAATGTCATCAAAATTGATCAACCGCAGGGGGCACTTTACTTAATAAATTTTGTACCATTTTTACGTGTTTTTTTTATTCACTCCAAAACGGCTTTCACGATTGTGACCAAACTGGGTATTTGATGTATGTATATGCCAAATATGTGATAGCCAACATTTCATCAAAATTGATCAACCGAAGGGGGGACTTTACTTAATAAATTTTGTATCATTTTCACGGGGTTTTTTATTTACTCAAAAACGGCTTTAACGATTAATAAAAATAAGATATGAATGTAGAAAAATGTGTGACTTTGGGAAATGATATTTAACAAAACACGTCAATTTCTTATCTAAGTAAGTTGGTAAGTGAAAGTTGTGTGTTGCGCGCACGCACCAGATTTTTTCTTATTCTGTTCAAGGTGTGTAGTATTATGATAATTGCGAAACTTCAAAGTTGTCATAACTTCAGGAATCTATTATGTAACTGAAGTTAGTAAATAAAATATAATTTAAGGATTTTGTGGAATCTAGTTTTAACTCACTTTTAAAAATTATAGAAAGATTAACTAATAGAAATTTAAGTTTTTGTTTGGTTTTATAATATCAACTTTACTTGGTCTGTTATAAACCATGTTGAATATGGGCTGGTTTGATTTGAAGCGGATTTTATAGGTTAAATGATAAATTTGAATTGAAACAAAATAAATATATTCCACAAAGAAAAACAATTCTATTGGGGTGTAAGCCTGAAGCATTTACATCGATGTTAGAACTTTTGAAGAGATGAAAATTATAAAGGTTCAACTGAAAATGAGATGTTCGAATGAATGGATTAATGAAATAGTTCATCTTGTTGAATAGATTAATTACATTGCTCACCGATTGTCCGCTGGCCAGCTCATTCTCCCTATTCTCCCTCTTCCATCGTTCACTGAATGACTTTACTCCATGATGGCAGATGATCAAGGAATAAGAGAAAAAAAAGGAAGTTTTCGCCCACATGCGGTTCTAGCTTGATTCGAAGTCTTCTGCTTTTTCATTCAAACCGGCTTAGTTCCTTTTCATGCCGGAGGTCGCAGCAGCGGCGTACTTAGTCGCGAACAGGTGTACAATTGTATTGGTGTAAAAGAAGAAGCAAATATTTATTTCTCTTCTTTTGTGGATACAAAAGTGCGTATATAAGTTATGCTTCAGTTTACCTGAACAAGTTTTTCACTTTAAGTCCTACAAGAGAAATAGTAAAAAGAAGGCGTAAAATATTGTAATTTTTTTTATTTTGATTACGTATTTATCTTCTGTATATTCAGCCATTTGTTTAGGATTTGTCGTATCGTATTAGACATAAGGGTCCCAAGTCATCCTTTAGGAATCATCCGGGTGGAAATCAGTCCAAGAGCATAATTTGTCGTTTTTCATGATTTAATTTTATTTCCCAAGTGACTAATACTATTTTTAATGAAATACGTGGTTTTCTTTCCAAATGAAACCAGTTTAACTATGTAAAAACAAAAAATAATATTAAAAAAGACGGAATTCATTAATTTCTAATCTAAGCATATATTTTTCTCGGAGCAAACTTATTGCTTGCTTCCGGCAAGGAGATGAAAAATACACCGCCCCTAATTGCCGTCGTAAATCTCTTGAGGTACAGGGACCATTCTTCTTGAAATAAATATTAGTATATGCCTTTCTGTCGGGGTATTGGCTTCCAATGCAATGAATAGAGTAATATAAAAATGAAATGTTTGTATTACATAATATAATTGTAATATTTTTTTAAAGAAATATGACTCCTGATTTTTTCTCTCAAACGTCACAAAGACAGGACAAACCCCTGTTTTGTTAAATGAAAAATCTCACCAGCATATTTATTTAATTTTTTTTTTAAAGTATGTAAAAAAGTTTCTCATTAAGGTTTAAAAATTGTTATTAAATCACAAGAGTGTCGATTTGATTTTTTTAAAAGAATTTTTCGAAGTTATCAGACTTAATAAATAAATCAATATTTAAAACTATATACCCAAATGAAACTCAATTTACATTTGTCACATAGAAGACAAGATGTTGTGGATGTTTATTTTCTTCATTACAGGAACAGCTAATGATTGCTTCCGGCGAGTGATAAGTGAACAATCGACTAGTTGACAAGTCAGTTAAGATGAAGAAGACGGTTACTTTAAAGTCATTGTTCTGTCGCTTCTAGTTGGGTTGGAGTTCTCATTGTTTGCTAGTCATTTCATATTGTAATTAATTGTAACACGTATTAGTAGTTAAGGAAATAGTTAAGGAAATAATCGGATTGAGCATTGTGATTGCACGCGAAATATATTTTTAATTTCATCACATCAAAAAGTTTCTCGATCTAATATCGAGTTAGAGTTTACTTAATATTGTTTGGAATGGTATTGTACTCCCTGTAATAAAAAGGAACTTGGTTAATTTTGTTTTTTTTATTTGTACTGCTTATTTATGTAAGAAGGTGAATTGTTTAAGAACGTAATTTTTGATTAATCGCTAAAGGGAGAGAGCTTTTTAAATAATTGAGGCTCAGGGCTCATACATAATTAAAAGGTACACTGTTCTAAGAAGCCAAGAGGGGGGGGGAGAGGATAAAAGGAGGGCAGCCAAGGTCATACAATTTTCCGAGGAAGGGAGAACAAAAGTGGGTCCTGGTTGAGTTTTTCATTTGTGCACCACCACTTGGGAAATCTGGGCGGAGTGGGAGGAGTTAGCCGTCCTGAATAATGCTCGGCCCGGGAGCTTGTTAGTGCTGTACAGGCTCAAATATTTGTCGGTCACTACCGTGCTCTTTTTGCGGTTGGCCGTTTAATTGTGTTTGTCATGGCTTTGTTTGGTATAAGGTATTGGCTTCAACTTTCTGATTAAGACAGGAAAGAAACAAAAAGGAAACGATTTTGGGGGGGTGGGAGACAGGAAAATATATAAAATTGCAATAGAATATGCCGTTGATCAATGACATTTCTAACAAAAATTATCGTCAAAACCTTGAAAATTGGATAATTATGGTTCATTACTGAGTTGCGTATCATAGTGATTTGGGGTCCGTTTGCAAGACCACATCCATTTACTTTCACGAAGCGGCATCCAGTTACTTTTAGTAAACAGTTACTTTCTACAATCTGTAGTGGTTATAAACAGTGATAATCTTAGTGGTAACCTTAATTCGTAATTTCAGTGATAATAAAAATGGTGTAATTTCAGTGATAGTAAAAATTATTCTCAAATTCATTTTATTATAACAATGGAGGTTTGTTTAAGAAGATTACACATGACATTGGATCATTTATGCCAGCTACTAATTAAATTTGGTTTTTTTATAATATTAACTTTTTTATAAATAAATATTCATAGCTGAAATATATTCTTGTTATTCTCATTAAGGCCATTATTTGCAAATACAGGAATACGGGTTATCTACAGGTTTTAAATCAAAATAAGGGTAAAGGAACGTACTGAAAAGCGGCTGATGGGCGTGGCCTGTTTTGAGAGGTTATGTGACCGTGATGTTATCGAACTTCCATCATCATTATTTCAGTTAGAAAGTGCCTTGATTTGCTTTAATAGATTCTAGCTTTCGACTCCCGCTCGCTGCGCTTGCTCTTCAGAGATAAATAAACCCCCAAAAGGGTCCATTTCAGTGTAGATCGGGCCTTACTTCGAAGAGCGCCTTAGTAACGGCGCATAAGCCGCACTTTAGTACTAGTGCCAAAATAAGTGTTTAAAAGAAGTAACTTTTTACTAAAAGTAACTGGATATCGCGTCAAAAAAGCAACTGGATGTGGTCTTCGCCAACAGACCCGTGATTTGTGGTAAAGCATTGATTAATTTCTTTATTATACCGATTAATTAATTTAATAATAAAGGATTAATCCCTTTGATATACCTATATAGAATAGTTAAGATATTCAAAGCAAATATATAAAGAGTGAAACTTGAGTAACAAAAGAAAGAAAGCCAGGGGAAAAGTTGAGAGTGTTGGAGTTGAGAGGGCAAGGACTCTAAATGCACATTTAAAAAAAAAGTTCTCGGGTACACTACTACTTTGGAATAGCGGCTCCTGGACGGGGCCTATTTTAGAGGTGACCGTGATATTATCGAACTTCCATCGCGTCTTTTTCTGTTAAAAAGGGCATAGTTTAAAGCTTTCTTTAAGTCTAGCTTTAAATCCTGCTCACTACGCTTGCTCTTGAGGGATAAATAAACCCCCAATGAGTTTTTTTCCTTCGAGATCGGACCTTACTGAAGGACGTGTTTATGAACGGCGTCCAGGAGCCGATATACAGATATAGTACCCTCTAGGAATGGTTAGAGGTTGATAGTGATTGTTAAAAAGGAGTAGTATGGTGGCTAAGATTCCAAAGGTAGCTACAGAATCCAGATGGACAATGAGATATTTGGTTTTTGTTTGATCAGTACTCTTATCTCATACATTAATTATTGGGGTTATGACAATAAGTGTAACCCACCTATTCTAACCAGGGTCGGAAGATCGAAATTCATTCCGTGGGCCCACCAGGAAATAAAGTCAACCGGCCAGGTCTTAGACTGTACCCATGCTCACGTTTGTAGATGCAGATTGGACTTATTAATAGATTTTTTCTGTCAGTTGAGATTGTCGGTTAGACTGTTTAAGTCTTTTAAGTCTAGTACATTGGTCTTTTGCGTAATACCAAGAAACTGTACCTAAAACGAATCCTAATGGGCAGGATATGCGTCGGATATGATCTGTCAAAATAGTGAATAAAAATATTGTAAATTTGAACCATAAAATTTAATTTAGAGTTCGAAGATGGTCGACATATAACATATAACATTTTCTAGGATGATTAATAATCAGGAATTTCATTCACAAAACATTACCTTTATTTTAACAGCCTGCGAGTCGACGAAAACCGGTAGTTCTTTATCAGGAGGGGCTTGGTGAGGGAGGCGTGGGGCGTTACGCAAAGACTCAAGAGTTTGGGTCGAAACATAGGCTGTTTAAATAAAGAAATAATTTGTGATTGAAATCCTGATAATCAACAAGCCTTAAAATTTACTCTCCCCTTTATTTCATGGTAGATGATTATGAAATTGTGAAAATAATTATGAACATTACAATAAAATCTTTTAAAAGATGACAGGAAATAGATACAGGGTGGAGCAGAGGAAACGTAGGTTTTTCACTATTGAATGACAGGGACCGGGTTTTATAAAAATAATAAAAACACGCATTGAGCGATAGATTTTTTAATGCAGTTTTGAACCCTGGACCCCATTTTTTTTTTTTTTTTAAGAAGAAGGAACAGCAGCTTCTGTGACATCAGCGCGCTACGTTGAAATGCTAAACAACTTTCTTCGTCCAGAAGTTGAAAGTCGTCAAGTGAACATATACCTACATAGAGAAATATGGTTTAAGCAGGACGGTGCCAAAGCTCACATGGCGAGAGCATCTATGGAACTGGTTCGACAAATGTTCTCAGGACATGTGATTTCGAAATATCGAGATGTTCACTGGCCTCCTCGCTCACCAGATTTGTCGATATGCGACTTCTTTTTATGGGGATATTTAAAATCAAGAGTCTACATTAACAAGCCCCGCACAATCGACGACCTGAAGAATTCCATTCGTCAGGAAATGAAGCCGTGCCGAATGAAATGATGGTGAGAGTCGTGCGTTATTTTCAGGAGAGGATCCATATTTCCATCCAGCAAGAAGGTCAAGGACGTCAACCATAAGTATTATTTTTCGAACCTAATTAATGTATATTTCAAAACTGCATTAAAAAATCTATCGCTCAATGCTTGTTTTTATAATTTTTATCAAACCGGGTACCAGTCATTGAATAGTGAAAAACTTGCGTTTCCTCTGCTTCACCCTGTACTTTCCTACACTTAACTATTAATAAGTTTTTTGTCTTGTGAAAAATGGGGAGGATCTGTTTCGGTTTCGATACTGAAAGATAATCGTTCAACATCTGTTCAAAAGTCCATTAAACATTGTCATTATAACTTCGGTGAATCGGTCGATTATTATTGTTTTGTCTAGAATTTCAAAAATGGCACTAAGATTATTAAGTATTCCGGAAATTTAGTTAACGTCTCTTAAGAACTACAATTGTTAATTGTGCAATATCGTAGCACAGGAAGAGATAATTCATTATTTAGGGCGATATAAAATCGTGGAGTAATAAAAAATATATTGGTGCAGTTACCATGACCGATGATTTTATGGTCAATCATCTAAATGTTGAAGTCAGAGCAGGTCTTATGAGTTTCTTGAAGGAAGCCTACATCTACCGTACCTTTCTTATCCAAAATTGTAATTATTTAATAACTTAACTTAGTGTTTGAACATTTTAAATTAATGATAGATATCATGTCTGGATAATATTGATCATTATATAGTTCAATAATAGTTAAATATTGTAATATGAGATAAAATTAAGATATAATAAGATTCAATAAGATTATAATAAATTATACAGGATATAATTTGTTCTTTATTAGGTTGTTTTATGGTACAATAGTCTCTCCTGAGAGAAGATTGAGTTACTGTGCTTAAGGTCCCTAATCTGGCTTGGCAGGTTATTTTTAATATTCAGTTGAAAGTTATGATAAGCCTTCTAAGTATTCTGTAAATTTATACAAGCCCCCAAGGGTGTTTCATAAAGTATAATGTAGGTACAAATAGGATTTAATGGATATAAATTTACAACTAACCTTTATTATTATTATTATTCTTGTTAAGATGCGATATGGTAAGACTTGGACTCAGGTTATGTACAGAGCCGTATTTAATAAGATTGTAAGGCGTGAGGAGAGGTCGGGGATAGCTGGCCTGATGACAAAGAGTGGGCCAGTCCCAGGAGACGGGGGCAATCAGGAGTTGGAAGATTGGTTATCTCCAGGACCCCTGCTCCGCCAGATATTATTTATTGTCCTTCAACTGGATTAAACCTCCCATCATTTATTGTTCTTCTCTTCTCGTTGGCTGTATGCAACCGTTGCCGTCTACGAGCTAGCAGATGCAGACATCCATTTAGTTGTACAATGAGAATCGACAATGCACAGTTGGAAAAGTTATTTCTATGATTGGAGTGCCGATTAAAATTTATGTATTTATATATGTTAGCAGGTTGATGTCAAAATTAAAAAAAAGAAACATTATAATCAATTTATAAATCTCCTCGACTTCAGATATGAATATTGTGTTCCAGAGCAACAATGATTGATTGACTTACTGCTGGAAACATTTCTTTACAGCGGTTTTAGGTTTTGAATGTTTATTATGGTCCTAGCGTGCCATTTATCAAAGATGGACTAGAAATCTGTAAATTTCGAACCCTTTAGAGCCAAAAGATGACTCAGCATACTATAGATATGTAAATTATTAGGACAATCTTTTGTGGCTGAGTAAGGTTACAAAATGTGTGAACTGATTCCCCAATATTTATATGATATGAGATGCATATATTTATATTCAATTTAGAAATGAATTTCTATCTTCCATATCTCATATACCATTGATTTATTTTAATTAAACCTTTAATGTTTACTAACTAGAGGGATCCCTTTACACAATGACTAAATAAATTATCTCACAAGACACTTTTACACTCATAAGGCATTTTAAGTTTTATTAGACAAGTGTTATATAAGACCTTCTTGAATTACGATATATTATAAGCAAGAACACAAGAAAAAAAATTCAATAATACTCAGAAATAATAATAAATAAAGGAATATAAACCTTATCCTAGCTTTATACCTGAAAGACGCCATTGCTGTCCATAAAAATGAGGATACTTGTAATCAGGGTTTGAAATCGATAATTATTCAAATAAAAATTAAATCCGAACAAAATTTTTAAAAATCATTTGATGATTTTTATTGTTTTTTTTTTTTTTTTTTTTTTTTTTTTTTTTTTTTTCACTAAATACTTTTATTTGCACCTGTCACAAATAATAAGCGACAATCAGCAAATGTGATGAAAATTGCTGTAAGTTGGCATTTTAAGGCATGGGGGAAGATAGTGCCCAGCAGCACATCATCCCGGTCTTGTTTTAGGAGAGGAGGTCTCTCATCCAACTCCTTTTTAGTCGCCTCATAAAAGGCATGTCAGTAGTGATTTTTATTTTTGATCAAAAGTGAAAAAAATCATAACCTGACCATTATTTTTGAATTAATTTTTTTCGATAAACAATAATACTAATTTTCGATTAATCCTTTTATAAACCAGAATGTTCCGAAGAATACGTTTTTTACACCCCCCCCCCCACCCTTAAAAATTTGACATTACATTTCAAGATGCGTGGAATCCGAAAATTGAAGAAAAAAAATCGTCCGTCGCTGTACGCCGATTTAAACCTACTTTGCCAATTTTAATACAGTTTTGCACAAAGGTCCAAGCTCATCCGGGGACAATCCTCTTTATCGTGATCCGCCATTTTGATCCATCAGTCTCAGACAAGTTTTAAACTTTTTTTTTGTTTTATTTTTATTATGTTCCAACTCCAATCACTTTAAAATGTATCCTATGCTCTCTTTATATTGTTTTAAAAAATATTAAAATGTGTACACTGATAATGTATTCATACATACTAATAAATTAATTTGCTTTTAAAAGGTTATTTTTATTTTCTGATGAATATGTTTTCGATCGCAATTTAATCATTATTATATATTTTATACCGTATCACGCGGTGAGTGATCATTATTTTTAATCCGATTAATAAATATCAAAGATCGATTTAAATTTGTATCATATAATTGTATCACTGTATTGTATAAACCAAGAATGATTTTTAAATTAAAAATCAGAAATAATATTTTGGAAAAAATAATTATCGATTTCAAACCCTGCTTGTAATATTACTTAGTTACTTTTAATAACACAAAAAAAAAAAAAAAGAAAAAAAGAATATGCTAAGATTTTAATTTCATTATTCCATTAAGTCCAAATCTAAGTTTTAAAGCAATTTTTTAAAAATGTATCAAATAAAAGAAAAAAACAACCACATAACAACATTTTTCGGTTTAAGCGGAAGAGAGTATAAATCCCAGCGGTGCAGGCGATACATGTTTTTCATTAGCGAACCGATTGCAGCAAGCTCCCGAGGGATTCGGATTTTTAAAAGAGATTTTTTTTTTATTTTATAAAAGTTGGCGGTGTGGCCTGTTAATTACTGCAAACCGACTCCCCCATGCACTCAAAATTAACTACCGTCACAATATCCCTCTCTGCCTCAACCATTTATATTTAAATGGCTACTTCACCCTCCGTTTGTTCGAAACGTTTGCACCTTTTTTTTATTTTAAATCTGCATCATCTATATCGGCTATCATACTGCAAGGGTTCTCAATTATCAATTATACCTGCAAAAATTACTTGATTCATTTGAACTGAAGCTTTGGCCAGTGATATTAATGTTATTTACCGCTAATTAAGAATAAACCTATAATTCAAGGTGTTGTTAATTATTCTTATTGGATTTATACTACCTGGTAATTTCTTATGAATTTTATCCCATCGATCCTATTTTTTTTAATCATCTTCTCACCAACAAGCGACATAATACATGAAAATCAGTTCTTGAAAATTCAACGAAAGTAGACTATTTTTTTTAATTTACAGTGTTCTATATACGAAATATACAGTAAGGGTAAGCATTGAGATCGTGAAAATTTCGATCGGTTTTCAACAGATGTACACGTTTTGGGGTGCCCTGTGTACTTAACGATTTCTCAAAGACGGCACCAACGATTTCGATTTTATTTGTCGTGTTTAATCCTAATGAAGCATTCTTTAATATGAAGTATGGTTTATCGTCATAGAAAGGCCAAAGTAAAGTACCTTTAATTTTGTTTACTTCCAGAAAATAACTCTCTTGTCATTCCTAGTGACAAAGAACGGCTAAATTTAAAATACGAAAGGATTTCTTAATCTAATAAAGGAGACAAAAAATATATGATTTACCAAAACAAAAAAAAGAGCGTGCTGCTCAAAATGTTATCAATCAGAAAAAAACTTAATGAATATATGGTTTGTTCCACCTAGCACTAAAAACGCGGCGGCAACTGCTCATTGTTAACAATGAAAGGCAGTATGCTGCTCATGCGAAACGATTCAACAACGTTTTTTAAGAGTTTGTTGTAACATATGTAAACTAATAAATGTCCCTGCCTGAGAAGGATAAATATTAACGTCGTTTTCTAAAAAATGCTGAAGTGCTTAAAATTGAAAATTTAGTTTATTATCAACCGTTGTTATGAACCCTTTCTATCGATTCATATTTACAATATATCGTGGAAAGACATGATCGTTCAGTCTAAAACTCGATTACTATATCTAAAATCACCTACAAAAATTTTTATTTAAAATAATTCAAACGAATCCCTGTAATGTACGAAGTCCCACGAGTAAACGGGGTCAACTTCAGTCTTTCTACACCACTGTATCAATAATTGAACCAATTTTCCAATAAAACAAACAGTTTTTTGTGGAAGAAACTTTAGTGTTCCCTCTCCGGTAGCACTTTTAGCAAGCTACTTTTAAAAAAAATGTCTATTTTTAGCCAAAGAAAGAAGTGTGGTAAATGAAAGTTGTGTGGTGCGCGCACCTCACCAGATTTTTTTTATTTGTTTTGCTTTTCATTTAAAATATTTTTCGTCGTGGGTGGTTTGACCTGTCATGATTCCTCCATCATTGACCCCCTTAAGATAATTAAGCATAATAATAATAAATTTTCTGCAAGGAACCCTAAAGGTGCGAGCAGTGTAGTGAAGATGCTACATACATGCCATAGGACTAAGTAGGGGGGAGGGCGGTGGGGGGAGGGATAGAGAACCTTAGGTAACGAGCTATGATGGAGAAGTTGGCCGGTGGAACTCGGACTTTGCATTTAGCAGAGGAAGGGCGAGATATAACGCAATTATCCGAGGGGCTAATGGAGAGGGATCGCGCGGCCGGCTCCTTAGGGCTCCATCCATCATTAGCACTCTATCCCGGCTGCCCTTCTACTTTGTTAGTCCTAATTAAAATATGGCCGCCCTTTTTCTCAGTCCCTTCCGCCACCTCTTGTCTCTATTATAATTAAGGTCTACTAGCACCCTCTCCTCTGGACATCCCGCCATTAGCATGTATGGGCCAACTTCCGGTAATTTTAATATATATTAGGGGATGCAAATGGAATACGACTTCCATTTTCAAGAACTTTTTTTTGACATCCTTAATTATAAAACAACAACAGAATGAATCATAGATTATACGCTTTATTAAGAATGAGAACATTAATTTAAAAAGAGTAACCAAGGCTGAGCATCAGTCCACGGTTGTTATTCAGCCTTCATCAGATTCCATCAATATAGCTCTTTCTAGCTAATAGAAGAGAACTAGGTCCCACCCATCCCCCGAAAAGAAAATAACTAAAAATAGACCTAATTATCAAGTTAATTAATTATTTTTTTCGCTCATTCACAGGATAGTAATATTCTTTAGATGATTTGCTCACAGACCCTTTGGAGAACTATAAAAACAAAAACAAAAACAGAAATTGTAAGAATCTACCATCAGGACGACTAATGCTCTTCTGGCTCTGGCGGGTTTTGCCTGTAGACTCGTACTACAAGCTAATGATTTTTAAGGTATGATCTAAGCAGACGGATACTTTCCAGAAAGACCAAGCTACAACTTTGAGGAATTAGTGCGCACCGTACTTCTTTATGGTTCAGAGAACCGATCACTGGTTGACGGGAAAATCATGAAGATGATATGCTTAAAGATATGCAGGGCATATTACCAGGAAGCCAGATGAAGAATTACAACATCGCCCGCCGATTCATGGAGGGAAACGAAGGCTGAAGTGGTCAAATGGAGTGGCAGGAGATGCTCGATATAGGAACTGGAATAATCAGTCCAAGATTTTTTATGTAGGTTTTTAATTTTTCCTACTGTTCACATGAAAAAAATGGTAAATATTTATTATTATTGTTTCAAAAATAAGTCATGTAAATTAGCATGTTGATTGAAAGGATTAATAATCCAAAATCATCGTTTATTTTGTAAAACTTTAAATAATAAAATACTCTCTCTCTCTCTCTCTCTCTCTCTCTCTCTCTCTCTCTCTCTCTCTCTCTCTCTCTAAAATCAGTCCAAGACATTGACGGTTGGAGAAGGCCAATACCTTTAACCGGGTTGTTTATGCAGTAAAAAAAAAAAAAAAACAGAATAATTTAATGTTTTCGCAAGAATGGATTTTATTCGGATGTATAGTCCGTTTAGTGAACTAAGCGGCCAACCAATTTCATAAATTTTTCTGAAAGCTCATATTTTGGGTAAATAATTGTTTTATAATTATTTAATACTTTTCCTTATCTTATTATTCCCTAAATTATTTGAATCATATCCTTGATATGGAAGCCTTGGTCACCGCTTGTGCATGGATGTGATTTGAGCGAATACGCTCAACCGTCTGGTTTATCCTCTCAATTATTTAATTTTATTGCTCCTCAGATGTTTGTATATCCAGTGACCTGGAGAATGGTTGCAGATTATCTTTCACACTGAGACGTATGAGCGGAATATTATAAAATCATAAGAAATTAATGGTGTGGGACAACTGAATGAGTTATTTAAAATTTTTTGTTGAAATTTCTTTTTAATCATTTTAAAGGCATAGATTTGAATGGTTAAGATGGCATTACTTATTCGTTGTGTTTAAGAAGCATAACATCTTGGTGAGAACTTGTTCTTCAATCTCTATTTTTGTTTATGTTTTTTAGAAAGGAAAAACTTCCATGAAATATAAATAAAAGATTCTAAGGCTATTCTCATTTAAAAAAAAAAAATTATGCTATTTAAATTCTGGGTGACTTAGAATCTCCCTAATATCTTGTTATTGTATTAGGTTATTTATTTAATTTAAACATAATTATTCTTATAAAAGGGCATCGCTTGGATCAATTTAGTAACGGACCCAGCTCAGATTTGTTGGTATCCCATATTAACCATGCCTGATAAAGAGCCAGGAAAAAAAAAAAATTAATGAAGGGATGGACCCTTTGGGAGCTGAGAGTGGCCCCAGTTAAGGGTTGAGGGTTAAGGAGCGGAAAAGCCAAGCTAATGTTGGCCAACCAGAGGTCATGCCTAATGGCCGTGGCTAATGGTAAGAAATGCTGCCCCGCCTCACATAGCGCTCTCCTCGTTATGGGGCACGTGATATATCCATAATAAGATAAATGCCATTCCTAACGACGGTGTGTAGTGTACGTTTTCCGTTCTTCCGAATCTCTTCCGAAATCAGAAACCTACAATAATTCTAGCCATTCCTTAATTTAGAGGTCCCCCAAAATAAGGCTGAATGAGAGAGATTTCAGAAACAGCATGAGAGATTTCATTTATGATCTGCAAAATTTGATTTCATTCGCCTATTTTTTAAGAAAGAGGAATAAATTTACGATTAAGTGTTTAATTTGAATCCGTTTTCCGTTTCAGAACAAAGTTAAGGCTAAATATAGGGCATATATTCCATAAAATGGAAAATCGATTTTAGGAGAAATATTTGTAATTCAGCTTTCAGTAGAGGAGAGCTGAGGACCAAAAAGGAGTCAGAATTGAAGAAAGAATGTATCAGGCTGAAAGAACTACATTCATAGACCACCAATATGAACGTGCGCCACTTCATATGATTACTATAGATTTATGATTACTATAGGCAAACAAAATCGAAATTTTCGAACTCTTCAGATTTTTGCATATAACTCGAAACCAATTCACTGCAGAGAAAATGGTATTTTATTTACAATGAAGGAGCATATGATTACGCGCTGAATGAATTTCTCGAAGTTAAAGTCATTTCGCCAAATTGGATTATCAAATATCGGGAATTCTGGCGTTTGAAAAATGACTTATTCTCATTTTTTTTCTGGTCCTCCCCTTCCTCGCCGTCTAAGTTATACGGGGTTTCCGGGCCAGGGGAGAGGGTGGGGCATTGATGCCGTGTATTATTAAATGGCCCCTAGCTCCGAGTTTCGAACTAGCTATCTTCGGGTTCCCAATCATATATCCGGTTGTTAGTGGCAACGCGTATTTTCTAACGCGTTTACCCACTCGTACATTCCGCCGCCCATTATGCTCATCTTCTTCAATTTGAAGAAAGCCACTCCAAATGAAAAATGTTGTAGAACATGACATCCCGAGTAAAAAGATTTTCTTATTTTTAAAGTTTGGAGAAACTAGAGCTTCCTTATTAATGTGATAGCAAGGCAGCCTTGTACCCTAGCTGCAGTAGCTGGGAGAAAATGCTGCAGGCTTCTAGGAGCCAGTTAATAAGCCTTGGGGACAATTTGATTGGGCAGGGGCAATCAGGGCGAGTATGTTGCTCACGTAGCCTTCTAATCAGCACCTGTCTGTGATTCCCTCCCCCCTCTACCACCCCTCTCCTATCCTAGCTCCCTACACTCTGTGTATACCGTCTCTGTGTATATCTGTAGATATATTTGTAACAGTACCAGTCTGTCCAGATCTGGTAATTCCTGTTTCAATTAAGTTGATCTTTGCAGGTGATCTCTACATTAATCCATCAACATTCAAGTTTATATAAGGATTGTTGCAGCTCTTATAGAATGATAAGCCGAAATTCCTCCCCCCCCCCCCACCAAAAAAATAAATAAATTTTTTTTGGGCATTGAGTTATTATCCTTTGAATAAAATTAATTACAATTTGTCTCAATAGAATACCTTATAAATTCAATGGCGAACTTCGTAATTCCGCATGATCCGCATTTTTGAGGGTACCAACACAATATCAAATAAACTTTACAAACATATATATTTTTGAATTGTGTCATTATACTTCCGGACCAGATTTATCATACCTAAACAACCATAAGAAACGGAAGTTTATTTAAATACACTCTTGCAAACATATCACCGGCAAACACGGTACCAATTATAAACGAAATAGGTATTGAAAATTTTAAGCGATAAAGGAGCCATAATTATATCGGTAATATTGTTCACTAACTTTTTACAGTTTGTTTGTTTGTTTGTATAAGGCCCTTTTATGCTACTAAGGCTAATCGGATGACAGTACAGTGGGATTCCTAAATTTTGCCTATCCAGGTATAATTAGAATAGGGATATTTAACGAGTGCCTGCCATCGTACAGGCTCGGGACCTCCATTTTACGTACTATCCGGGGGACGGCATGGCTAAGGATTTTTTACTCCCGTTAAAAAATACCAGGGCCACCGCGGGTCGCGAACCCACGACCTTAGTATAGTAGGTTGCAATGCTAACCACTACACCACAGGTGACCCCAACTTTTTACGGTTTAATATTGGTAAATGGGGTAACTTCTGGTACTAAACTGCTACACATGCCACAACGGCTAACATAAAGGCTTACAATGGCAAATGTCGCGGGTTCTCATTCCGTCGGTGGCCGAAGGATTTTTTAAAGGGAGAAAAACTTTTGGTAAGGCCGTCCAATACATAAAATTAAAATACTTTGGTTAGTAATTCATACGGAAGTACCATTTCTTCAAGGAGGTTATTTGAGCGAACACGCTTAGCCGCATAGTTTTTCCTCTAAATTAATTATTTAATTAATAGTACCATTTTGTAGGGCTGGGCGTGATCCTCAGCCTATGTCCTGGAGCATGGTTGCAGTAGACTAATCATTAAATCATGCTCCAAGAAAATATATTATTGGTGAAACAGACATAAAGGCAACGGAGATTATTTATAAATTACGTGTTGAAAATTTTAATAATTTTAAGGGGGTTACCTGAGAGCTTTAGTGATTAGCATAGCAACTTACAATACTAAAGGTCGCGGGTTCGTGACGGCGGAGGCCCTAGGATTTTTTAACCCCTTTAACCTTTATGGATTTTAAGGGGTTAACCTTTAAAGGGGTTAAAAAATCCTTGGCTATGCCGTCTATCGGTTAGGGCGTAAAATGGAGGCCTGTAATATGTTAGGAACTCATTAAAGATAATAATAAATGCTTTATTTTTCTCATTAGTATTTACAAGTTCATTGTGACCGTCGGAGTCAGTTGCATTCAATTCATTTAGCAATAAATAAAACTTGAACCTAATATTTGAAATTAAATAACCTATATTTTCCTATCCAAAACAATATTTCCCTTTAATGATTTTACCAGATACGTTATTATTACTCAAAAATGATCCTCAAATTAATAATAATAATAATAATCCTAAAAAATAAAAATAATTCCAATACTGTATATAAACTCTGTTAACTCTAATGTAAAAATAAAATTCATACAACTAGTTTTTCCTTTCCTTTAAGTGGCGTCATGGTCCATTCAGAACCAAAGCCTCCTCCATTATTAAACTAATTTTAATAAACAATAAAGTATTTTTTATTGTTTTTATTATTACTGTTATAATAATTTTAATTGATGGATTTAATTGATTTGTAAATAATTTATTGTGTATAACTAGTTTTTATAAACAATAAATTATTTACAAATCAATTAAATCCATTAATTAAAATTATTATACCAGTAATTGAACTCCTTTACCAATCTAGTTCTGTAATGCCAGGCTAATTAGCTGCATCTTATTAACCCGTTTAAGTTTGCACTTTTTAATATTTCAATAACTTCTTCAATAGCTAGACTTGTGTTATAGAAGCATTCTAATCGGATTTCGGACAAAATGGGGCCGACCGCTATAAAATGAATTTCAATTTCTTTTCGGTTCCTTAGTGAGTTGTAATTTTCCGTCGTACTTGCGTACTCGTACGTTACTTTAAAATTTAGATAGAACATTTCGCACTTAGCTTTAAAAACCAAGCTGTTATCATGAATTTTCATTATTTGAAAATAATTTATTTTGTTTAAGTCCTGACATAATTTTTTATATAGCAAAAACTTATTCTGTCTTAATTATAACTGCATAGGCAAAACCTAGGACTCCTACTGTAGCATCGTCCGATTAGTCTTCTGGTAGGCATAAATAAACAATTAAACAATTAAAAAATGACGTTAACAAATAAACAATAATTTTAAAGGCAAAGCTTTAATGCTGAAGATGGTATCACTAATTCATTAGGCTTCAAGAAGCATAACAACTTAGTGAAAATTGTTATTCAATATCTAATTTTTGTGTATGTTTTAAAGAAGGGAAAAACTTACTTAGAAATATAAACATTTTTGGGTTATCACACTTTTCATATTAAAAATAATTTCTATTTTAATTCTAAAGGCACGTGATATCTTACACTTCTCAGGTTAAAGGCTCAATAAAAGTTAAACAAAATAATTCTTTTCAAAAGGATCGAAGGATTGAAATCAGCAGTTTTGTTGAAATGGACCAAACTCAGATTTTTTTAAAAATCCTTGATTATGCCCTCCTTCGGATGGGATGTAAAATAGAGAACCTTGGGCTTTGTCAGGTACTCATAAAGAGCCCTGGATGGGAACTTCCTCTGTAGCATCTTCCGAGTTGCACGTATTACGTTTAGAAAATAAAAATAAAAAATCTGGTGCTATGCGCGCAATACACAACTTTCACTTACCAACTTACTTAGGTTAGAAATTAACATGTTTTTTTAATTGCCATTTCTATAAATAATATACAAAAGATGACTTGATTTTGATTAAAAAGGATTAATTTAATCAAAATCATTAAAGCCGTTTTTTATATATTCAAAACAAAGTAAAAATTGAAAAAAAACGTTATGAAATAAAGAGCCCCCTGCATTTGACCGATTTTGATGAAATTTTGCTGTCACATCGTGAGCATATACATACACCAAATATCCAGTCTGATCAAAATCATTAAAGCCGTTTTTGAGTAAATAAAAATCTGGTGCGTGCTCGCAACACACAACTTTCACTTACCAACTTACTTAGATTATAAATTAATGCGTTTTGTTAATTGCCACTTCTCAAATAAACAGAACGGCTTTAATTATGAAAAATGGTCTGTCATTAAAGGCGTACTCCGCGTGCGTTGGCTCAACGAGTTCTATGAGTTGACTGAATATTTTTCTTTTTTCTCCTCTATATGTCTTTTTTTATTTTTATCATATCTCATATTTAGCCATTTCTTATTTTTAGGCGTAACGAGAGACAGTTAACTTCTCCATATAAACAAAGACAAAGGTACTTTATAGGAAACAAAAAAACAAACAAAAAAAAAGGCCCCTACCCCATTTAAGCCCCCTCAGAACATTTTAATAAAGATAAAGCTTACCGGATATTAAAGAACACCTAATTTTCATTAAACATGACAAATTTGATAAAAATCGTTAAAGCCGTTTTTGAGATTATCGAAAAAACACGTGAAAATGATACAAAATTTATTAAATAAAGTACCCCCTCCGGTTGATCAATTTTTATGAAATGTTGGCTATCACATCTTTGGCATATACATGCATCAAATACCCAGTTTGATCAAAATCTTTAAAGCCGTTTTTGAGTAAAAAAAATAACACATGAAAATGATACAAAATTTATTAAGTAAAGTCCCCCCTCCGGTTGATCAATTTTGATGAAATTTTTACAGTCATATCTCGGGCATATACATACATCAAATACCCAGTTTGATCAAAATCATTAAAGCCGATTTAGAGTAAATAAAAAAAACACGTGAAAATGTTACAAAATTTATTAAGTAAAGTCCCCCCTCCGGTTAATCAATTTTGATGAAATTTTTACAGTCATATCTCAGGCATATTAATACATCAAATACTCAGTTTAATCAAAATCGTTAGAGCCGTTTTTGAGAAAATCGAAAAAAACCTATAAAGTTATTAAGTAAAGTACCCCCTCCCTTTAAGTAATTTTGATGAAATTTACGCTGTCACATCGCGGACATATACCTACACTAAATACCCAATTTCATGATCGCACGGTTTATAGTTTTTGAGCTAGTCTGTTCACACACACACACACACACACACACACACACACAGACACACACACACACACACAGACCATTTCGCGGGACTTGGTCATTTCGACTCAGGGGACCCCAAAACGTGTATTACCGTTGAAAACCGGAAGTCGAATTTTTTCACGATCGCAATACTTCCACTTACTATATATTTCATATATAGGTAAGTGAAAGTAAAAAAAAATAAACACGTGAAAGTGAGACAAACTTTATTAAGTAAAGTGCTCCCTCCAATTGATCAATTTTGATGAAATTTTGACTGTCATACCGTGGGCACATACACACATCAAATATCAAGTTTAATCAAAATCGTTAGAGCCGTTTTTGAGAAAATCGAAAAAAACATAAACATTAGACAAAATTCTTTAAATAAAGTATCCCCTCCGTTTGACCAATTTTAATGAAATTTTTGCTGAGACATCGCGGGCATATTCATACAATAAATACCCAATTTGAGGTTCATACGATTTATCACACATAGACAAACACACACAGACCATTTCGCGGGACTTGGTTATTTGGACTCAGGGGACCCCAAAACGTGTATTTCCTTTGAAAACCGGAAGTCGAAATTTTTCACGATCGCAATTCCTTACTATACATTTCATATGTAGGTAAGTGAAAGTAAAAAAAAAACAGCTATCTGTAAACGTATATTGTAACAATGAAAATTTAAATCTTTCTTTTGATAATTTTTAATGTTGACCATTTGGACATGTGTTATTATTCTGCCCGACCGGCGTTATATAGTTTTGTTATACCATCGGTTTAACATATGATGTCTTTAAACACGGGTGCGTTTATTAATCGCTGATTTTTAGAATCAGCTACTACTTTTTGGACCATCCGCTCGCTAAATGAACACATAAACCATGACAATAAACACTTATACGGATGGCTAACAAGGACAGTAAAAGAGCCGAAGTAATGCTAATAACAATATTGGCGGATCCCCGTTCCCCAGGACCGCTAGGCCCGGAGCCATTAAGACAGGGGAGGGCACATGCGGCGCATTGTCTGCACCGCTGCGGCAATTTGTAACTCTAGACCGGTCCGCGTCGTTTTTCCTCGCACGCCCTCGCCAGCGTGAATCACGCCGAATCAATTATTCACCGGCACATCTGTTATTTTCGAGAGGGGCCCGCCACCCCAAATACCAATTTAGATGGCGCATTAATATATAATAAGCCTTGTCTGTTTTATAAGCTATATCGCCGCTTAGTCTTGCCGATTTACCGAACTAGTTCGATATCGTCAGGGCAGCGTAGAACGCGATGCGCAGGTTAGCGCTAATAGAAAAGACATACCCTTATTTAAAATTTCGATATAAATAGCTTTGCTGTTTCAATCTTCAAGTTGGTATATGAGCTGCAACAGTTCCTCAAGATCTCTCTTGACCCCCCACATGAGTCGTAACCCCCAAACATTTTGGCTTTTAATTTTTTTTATATTTTTAATAATGCAATTAGATGGTTACTATGCCCTAAACATAAACCTTTAAGTTGTTTAGCTCGCAATCCTTAATTCAAGGTAATAATCTCATTAAAAACCAGTGCTGTCAGCCACGTGATTATAAGGCAAGAGGGCCATAACCCCCCCCCCCCCCAATTTTCATGCTCAATACTCCCTTGCAGATCCTCATCCACACGATATTGACAATTGCTAAAGGTTTCATTGTTATGTGCCAACGGAGGAGACATAACCCTCAATTAAAATTTCGATCACAGCTTTACTGTTTCAATATTCAAGTATGTGAGCTTTTACAGTTTCTAAAGAGAGGATCTAGGGGGTCATGACCCCCCTCCCCCCAAATATTTTGGCTTTTCAATCTTTTTTGAGGGAATAATGCAATTAGATAGTTACCGTGCCCTAAACATAACACTTTAAGTTGTTTAGTTAGCATTCCTTCCTACTTCAAGATCCACGTGATTATGAGGCAAGGGGGCCATGAAAAAAACATCAATGATTTCTATTTTTTTTTTTTTTTCTAGAAAGAAAAATCACATGTTTTTTATAAAAAGAAGTTTCACTAACATGTGACACAAAGACGCCTCGAACACTACAAAATTTAAAACTTCTGCATATCGAACACTCTGCCTACACGACATGTTCCATCAATGAAATTTTAATTAAATTTATTAACAAAATCCACTGTAACAATAACTCGCAGCTCAGCTCAGAGCATGTTGAAAAATACATCAAAGACCATCCTCGTACGTTGCATTCAGCGGAGATGGTCATCCTGTGGTGGAAGCGGATCCGGAAAGGTTAGTCTATAATGCTTTACCCCCTATCGATTTTAAATTAAGTTATATCGTTGTTCATAAGCAACTTGCTGAACGTTAACTTGGGCCGTATAACCTAAAGATAGAAATCAGTCGACGTAATTTATTTTAAATTATATGTTTGATTCATCGATTTGTTTGAATAGATGACATTATAAGCAGGAGAGAAAGAAAAAAAAGTAAAGGTTTAACACAGATCAGTATTCTTTTATAGTTATGTTTTCTGCCAATGCTCTGTATGAATTTCAAGGCTACATTGACTCTTGTAAGAATCATTTTCAAAAAAAGCATCCTAAATTTTACTAGGAGGAAAATACTTAGCTGTAAACTATAAGCTGCCAAATGAACAAATGTGTCAAAAATCTGATAAACCCATTTAGTTTCTATTATTGCCAATCTAAAGTGATTGTAGATATGATGCAAAATAATAATTTCTATGCCTTAAAGCATTACTCGGATGAGCAACTGCAAGATGGCGGCCAGCGTGAGTAAACAACAAGGTATTCCGATCAGGCCCTACCTGATATCCACGAATCAGTTCGGGTATACCGAGAGTTTCCGAGCAGATGTAGTGCTTTATTTGTTTGTTTTTAAAAAATATATTATTGTCCTGTTTAAATTGGTTCAAGTTAAATTCACATAAAGTTAAATGTAAAAGGGACAAATAAATTAATAATATAAAATCCGAGTATTCCTAACAACCAGATTATCATATTTTTGTTATTTCAAGAAAAATGTATTTAAATAACCAAGAAGGATATTTTTTCAAAATGATTTGATGATTAACTTAAATGATATCACTTCATAGGAAAAAGATATTATTGTACATGATTTATTAGATTGAAGAAAGGCAATAAAAGGTTTAAGAAATTGTATCTATTAAAATCAATTTAACAACTATAATTATCGGCTAACTTTATTATAATCCACTGATGAGTATTTAAATAGAATCAATTTAATTAAATAAGTTTCAACTAGCAATAATCCCACTTCAGAAGACCTTCATTGGTTACGATATTGCCTCTGTGCAAGGTTAATTTAATTAAATGTTTATATTTTATTGTTATTAAATCTTTATATTTTAATTGTTATTTCAAGAAAATGTGTTTAAATAACCAAAATGAATATTTTTTAAAATGATGATTTTAAATTAAATGACTCCATAGGAAAAAGAACAAATCGTACATGATTTATTGGATTGAAGATTTTGTTTAGATCGGATCTAACCTAATAAAGTAAACAACGAATGAATTCTCTTCCAAAAATGTGAATAAAGCTGACATCGGATCTCGGGAACTCTCGGTAAAACCGAACTGAATTGTGGATATCGGGTAGGGCGTGATCGGAATACCTTGTTACACCGGCCGCCATCTTGGAGTTGCTTATCTGAAGTAATACCCCTTAAATATAAATTTAAGAGAGAATAAATATCATAAATGTATTTTATTGTATAAAAAGGCACACTTATTTCGATGAAAAAGTTTGTCATGAAAACATAAAGTAATGTAAGCAGTTTGTTCTTATAAATGTAACGACTGTTTTACTGATATAATCTCATTGTCAAAAGGCGTGAGTTTTTATTCCATAAATATGGAACTTTAGTTTTGTTCAAACAGCAGTTAAAACACGTTTACAACTCTTTCGCGTGCGCAGTTCTAAACAAGTGTCAGCATGTTATAGGTGCTGGTTAGAACAAACTTTTTATAATAGGTCTGTTATATCCTAGAGTCTAGGACTGCCTGCCACCCCTGTGGCACTGAATCCGCCTTTTAATTTTGAAGATTCAATTGCACGGAAAAACCTGCCGATCAAAGAAAATCCAAAGAGTGGGGGGGGGGGCATGAGTCTTAGACCAGAACTGGTTGTTGGAACAAACCTTGTACATCAATTGAAAAAATTCATAACCTTAAAACTAAGAAATGCCACATGACAGTTCATTTATTTTGATAATGAAGCACATACTTGCTATCGATTTTCGATTTGAACAATATGCAAATAATGATCTATATATTAAATCTGGAGAAAAAAACAAAAAAACAATTGAAATAGCAAAATAAATATACTTCCAGTAAAGCAGACGAAAGATATTTTATGGAAAAGCTCCCAGATTCATGTTTATCAACTCTAAATGTCTTTAGAATTCACCAATCTAGGGCATAGTTTTTTCATTTTCTTTAAAACCTGATAAGGTGCTTGAATATTTTTATTGAAACGACTGGATATCTCACCGCAAAGTCACACAAGTGTCCTTCCCACCGAAGGGCGTCAGCTCTTTTGGGTTTAAGGAGACAAATTGGTCTAGGTCTATGGATCATGGCCGCTCAGAGTCTGCAGTCAGATTCATACGTATATGAACGAATATATATGTATATGTATATTATTATTATATATAGATATATCACTAGTGTTTGGGCAAAAGGAAACAACGATTTACAATGCTTAAAAAAATCATTATAAATTCTATCTGGTTGTATTTATTTTTTTCTGAACAATAAATTAAACTATATTATTTCAATAGAGACTGGTCTTTATAGTAAATTAAGAATTTTATGAGACGAAAAAACTTTTTATGACTTAAGCCCTTATGATCATACATGAATGATTTAGAATCATTGTTTTAGTGATATAATGCTCCTACATTAAAAGCAGAAATATCTATTTTTTTAACATAATCTTTTTTAAATTTCGATTACAGAAAGGAGTTGTGTTAGGCAGTTATGACGGATGTAATCCCGGAGATTTTAAATTATCCAGAGCTGCTCGTATATTTGACGAAGGAACAAGCGGAAAACTTACGGAATTGCTGAGAGGGTGAGTGTGTTAAAGCGCATTTTTTTACTTGTTCTTTTTAGTTTTTATGTTATATACTGTGAAGTTTCGAATATTGCTTGCACTTTTGATGATGTTGAGAATCACTGAAGAGTAAGGATGAACAATTCAAGAGCAAATTTTTTGTTGGGTCCTACTAGCTCCCATCACTATAATAAGCATAAATCTGATAAAATTGAACATAATTTGGAGAGGTTTTTTGCTGAATATCAAATTATTTATGTGAAACGTCCATTGGCGCGTCTCAGAAGGAAATCATATTACTCCCCTCACTTCTTCGTTTTGTGCGTGCGCACCATCATTGCTTTTCCTAAAACTGTTACAGCAGTCAGGGGTCAATCCATTTGAAGCAGAGTTGGGCAAATTGTAATCAGAATAATGATTCATGAATATGAATAATTGGTATTCATAAAAGAAATGAAAAATGAATAACCATTATTCATAATCAGTACGGAGTATTTTTAATGATTATTGAGTGTTTATGGTATTCATTCGAAATGAATAATAAATAACTAAATACCAGTTATTCATTATTCATTTCAAATGAATACCATAAACACTCAATAATCATTAAAAATACTCAGTAATGATTATGAATAATGGTTATTCATTTTTCATTTGTTTTATGATTACCAATTATTCATATTCATGAATCATTATTCTGATTACAATTTGTCCAACTCTGATTTGAAGTGGTCCAATCGAGTTGCTTCAACATTTTTATTTTTTTTTATATTTTTACCATTGAAAAAACAATGCATCAGGAGTACAAAAGTGCAATTGGTTTATTTTTTGAATTTTTATTTTTCCAATGGCGGCCATATTATTTTCGAAAAACCGCGTATTTTTAGCTATTTCAGTGCTCTGCTTCAAATCAAATATCTCCTCCTTTACTCATCCTAGAATATTCAAATAAAGACCAATCTCTTAAGAAAGGTCTGGCCTTTAATAAAGGTCATTACAACTATGAACTTAAAACTAAGAATTACGGTCCATATACCCCTTCAAAGTTTCAAGCGGTAATTTATAAAAACCGGATTTTCAAAAATTATTTTTTACAAGAAGGCAAATGATTAGGTGTTTGTTATTTTTTTTTTGATAGATAAAGGTAGGCACTATAAATTCACAAAGTTTCAAGCTGTGGACTTGCACAGTTTTTTTAATACAAATTTTTGAAATCTTGAAATTTCCAAAATTTTAAAAGTTTAAAGCTTTATATCTCTGTTGGGCAAGAAAATAATTTGAAATTTAGCCCAGATTTAGTTCCTGAATAGAGGATTAAACTGTCAAAATTTCATTTTGTGGACTCAACTAATTGCAAGGATATAAGACATTGAAAAGTACTAAAATAAGTATTAATCCAAAGCACTAAACAGCTTGTAATATTTTCTGTCCGTGCCCAGGAAATGAAATTTTGACAGTTTAATCCACTGTCTCAGACCTTAATCTGGGCCAAATTTCAAAGTTTTATTTTCACGCCTAACAGAGAAATTAATTTTTTAAACTTTTGACATTTTGGAAATTTCAAGAATTTAAAAATAAAAAACCGTATAAGTCCACATCTCGAAACCTTGTGAATTCTGAGAACCCACCTTTATCTATCAAATAAAAAAATAGCAAACCCTTAGTCATCTGCCTTTTGGTAAATAGATTTTTTGAAAACTCGTTTTTTTTTTTAAATTACCGCTTGAAAATTTGTAGGGGTACATGAACGGTTATACTTATTTTTAAGTTCATACTACAGACCTTTATTAAACTACAGATCTTTCTAAAGAGATTGTTCTTTATAAAAATGTTCTAAGATGAGTTAAAGAGGGGATATACGATGTGAAGCAGAGCACTGAAATAGCTAAAAATACCAAAAAATTCATATCAATTGAGCAGAAATGATGAAGCATTGGTTCCATTGATTAATGCACTGAAAACAAATACCTCACCATCGGAAAGAGTGGTTGAACAGGGGCGAACTAAAACATTAGGCAAGCATTGTGTGATAAGATTTCACAGATTCTTTATGCTAACAAGACATAAAAATTAAGGTAAATTTATGTAAAGTGGCTTTAATGATCTGCACTAGATTAATTTCAATATAATAAAGGTGAAGAAAACGGAAAGGAAATAATATGTGCTGTTTTAGCACTTTGGATATTATACTTATTTTAGTACCTTTCAATGAATTTTTTGGTCAGTATTCTTGTCGACCAAACGCGTATTTTTAGCTATTTCAGTGCTCTGCTTCAAATCGAATATCCCCTCTTTAACTCATCCTAGAACATTTTTATAAAGAACAATCTCTTTAGAAAGATTTTTGTAGTTTAATAAAGGTCATAACCAGTATGAACTTAAAAATAAGTATAACCGTTCATGTACCCCTACAAATTTCCAAGCGGTAATAAAAAAAAAACGAGTTTTCAAAAAATCTATTTACCAAAAGGCAGATGACTAAGGGTTTGCTATTTTTTTATTTGATAGATAAAGGTGGGTTCTCCGAATTCACAAGGTTTCGAGATGTGGATTTGCACGGTTTTTTATTTTTAAATTCTTGAAATTTCCAAAATGTCAAAAGTTTAAAGAATTAATTTCTCTGTTAGGCGTGAAAATAAAACTTTGAAATTTGGCCCTGATTTAGTTCTGGGATAGTGGATTAAACTGTCAAAATTTCATTTCCTGGACACGGACAGAAAATATTACAGGTTGTTTAGTGCTTTGAATTAATACTTATTTTAGTACTTTTCAATGTCTTATATCCTTGCAATTAGTTGAGTCCACAAAATGAAATTTTGACAGTTTAATCCTCTATTTAGGAACTAAATCTGGGCTAAATTTCAAATTTTTATTTTCTTTTCCAACAGAGATATAAAGCTTTAAACTTGTAAAATTTTGGAAATTTCAAGATTTCAAAAATTTGTATTAAAAAAACTGTGCAAGTCCACAGCTTGAAACTTTGTGAATTTATAGTGCCTACCTTTATCTATCAAACAAAAAAATATCAAACACCTAATCATTTGCCTTCTTATAAAAAATAATTTTTGAAAATCCGGTTTTTCAATTTAGTTGTAATGACCTTTATTAAAGGTCAGATCTTTCTTAAGAGATTGGTCTTTATTTGAATATTCTAGGATGAGTAAAGGAGGAGATATTTGATTTGAAGCAGAGCACTGAAATAGCTAAAAATACGCGGTTTTTCGAAAATAATATGGCCGCCATTGGAAAAATAAAAATTCAAAAAATAAACCAATTGCACTTTTGTACTCCTGATGCATTGTTATTTCAATGGTAAAAATATAAAAAAAAATTAAAATGTTGAAGCAACTCGATTGGACCACTTCAAATGGATCAACCCTCAGACGCTTGCAATTTTTCCGTTCTAAAACATGTGTTGTTCATTTAAGGTTGGAAAGTGTTAACTGAGTTAAAGTGTTAATTGTAGGTGCTTGTATTTTAATGCCGGCTTATACTATTTTAATGAAATTAAAATCTCGAAATATTACGAAATTCAAATGGGAATATGATCAATAACCTAATTAACTCCTCAACATTACTATTTTTTTTAATTTATAAAAAAATTGGTCTTTGAGTATCTAGGAATATCAGATTAATTCAATAAAATTATATTATGGAAAGTTAACAGTTAAGACGGTTGACTTTTTTAATCTTTTAGTACATTTTTATGACCAAAATATCTCCTTATCCACATTATCATACTTTATGGTTGTTATCTTGAAATTGGGGGCAAAGGGAAGTTGCTGTCCCATCACTCTGGCTCAGTACCTCAGAAACCACTACTCCTCTAGGTTGGGGGGGGGGGGGGCTTTTGAAATACTGACACTAAAATCCAAATTGAATTCTTAAGAATGTAAACAACTGTGTAAAGAAGGAAAAGGTCCATTAGCTATGTAATTTTCAGTACTAATGAAGGTGTAATTTGACTAGATGACTAAATTTGTAGCACAGGAGTACCCCTCGGCCATGTTCAGGTCTTCTCCAACCTCGGCGATGATTTCGCTGCCGTTGCGGTTGCAGGAGTCGGCCCCGAAGGAGCTGGGTACGACCCCCTGGAACATTTGGATGTTTGTAAGGAGAATATTAGGATAGCAGCGGGCGTTGGAGCCAAGAAGTTGCAAGATGAGGTAAGGAAACGATTAAAGCGAAATTAAAAAATAAATATAAATTTTTTGTATTTGACAGGCTTCAGCAAAACAAAAATTTTTCTGAAAACAAATTAAATGTGTGACTTTTTAAATATTCATGACGTGTTTGTTATTAGAAAATTTTATTATTTGGATACGTAATTTTTGACCGTTAGGGGCAATTACTAAGGACCAAATAGACAGACGTACACGGTCAAGTTTTTGTTACTAAGTGAACTAAAACACTTTTATCATAAGATTGATCAGATAACTTGGACTAACCCCTAGGTGCCAAAAAGCGAAGCATCGTTTTTTTTTCAGACTAGGATTATAACTAAAACTAAAGATAAAATCCCACCAATAGAACAAAAAGATCTAAATAATTTATAAAATTCTATGCAATGACGGTAAAAAATCATATATAGGCAATACTTATACTTATAATATACAACCTTAAAAATAACCTTAATCTCCAAAACCAAAACCAAAACCACAGCCCTATCAATACATTCTAAAGACACTAAACACAAAATTAACCTTGATAATGCACAGATTTTACACAGGGAAAGCAATACACTTAAAAGAAACATCTCTGAATCATTATATATTAAAAGGAACCAGTAAACTATAAAAAAGATTCTGAAATAGTCAGCAAACATTACTATGCCATAATAAATAAAATATAAAACCATCAGAATTAAAAGATAGCAGATTCACCACAGGTCAGAGACCAAGTAGCATGTAACATGAATTACCAACTCAGCAATATTCGACAGATTCTTTATTAGAATGCCTAATAATTTAATATTCACAAGAAAGAAAGGGCTGGTGAGTGATCTAGCCCTTTTTATTGTTATTTATTGATTTTTATTTAATTATTTCTGTAACTTTTTAAATTGAATAACTTGACTTGCCTGTATGTCATTTTTATACCTATTTAGAATCTATATTTGTATGTATAATGGTTATAATATATTTATTGTTTATAATTGTAATTATAGCAATTTACTCATTACATATTAATGCACTGTACATATAGGTGATGAATATGGACACACTGGTCCGGAACGTCCACAAGAATGTAAAAATGTAAACATATATATTATGAGACTGCAATGGGATGCTTTACTCAGAAATGCACGAATTATAATAAATCTTAGAACATTGCGCTCTTAAGAAATAGATTTATATGCTTTCTCAGTAAATGATTTTTCATACTGATGTTTTTTCTTTAAATAAATTATTAATAAAAATAATTCTGGGAAACTAAGAAATTTTTATTTATTGCCAAGATTAGTTTCTGGATACAAGCATTTTAAAACAAAAACTAAGATACAAGTAATATTTCAAAGGGAAGAAAAAATAATAGTATTGGAATAGTATAGTATGTAATCTTACTTGTAGAACTCCTTGATTGGTCAAGGAATTTCTTTTCATAGTTTAATACTCGTAGGAGATATTTTTTCGCTATGTTAATGTTCGCTATGTTAAATTTTAAGAAGCTATTTTAGAATAAGTTGATATAAGGACCAGTTTTAGGGCATCAACTTGATATTCGTGGAGAGCTTCACATCTCCGGAGCCGGCTGCTGAGGGGGCTTCTCTGGCCGTCTGGAAGTACCAGGACCTCAAGAATCCCGAGAACAGGACTCCCGTGGCCTCCTTGCATCTCCACGAGGTCGGAGCGGGAAATGCGGACAAGTATGTTGGCTTTGATAGATTAAGTCGGGTTAAGTTTAATTTAATGTTTAATTAGTAAGTTGGAGTTTATGTATTATTTTTTTTTCAGAGAGGAGTGGGAAAAAGGAATTGTGAAATCCGAAGCGCAAAACTTGGCTAGATACATTGAAGAGGTCCCAGCAAACCTGATGACCCCTACGATTTTTGCAGAGGTATGTTGAGCATAACGGATGACTTTCTGAAGTATTCAAAGTAACTAAATATTACATATATCTTGAAATCGTGTTTAACCCTGTTTGATTATTCCAATAAAGGCACCTTAACGAACCTGTTACTATACATGTACTCTTAAGTGAGGGTACATTGCAGAAATTGCATTTGCAATTAGTAGAAATATCTTAACCTTCTCCAAATCTTCTTTCACCCCTATTCTTCTTCTTCTACACCCGATGGTTTGGGATGTTAATAACCAACATTGTTTCTATTTGGTGTTGCACATTTAGTCAACTCGTTTCTATTTGAGAAATAGGAGATCTTCGAACATATAGGCTACAATAACGATGGACCAGGTCCTTTATTGTGGTAGAAAATATGATTTGGGTTTAGATTTTTTTAAAAGGAAGAAGAAAGACACTTGTTTTCGGTGAGTGCATTGAATTTGAATGTTTCAAATAAATAAAAAAAAATTCAACGCACGAGTCGCAAACATTACAATAGAAGATATTTTATAATTAAACTTTACAGCTATTAAGTAGCAATATTTGAGTAAAAAAGAATAAATAAATAAAATCTGATCGATGATTTTAGAACGCAATTGAAGCCGTATGCCCATGTGGTGCCCAAGTCGAAGTCCACGATTTGGATTGGATCGAAACACACAGGATGGGGGCATTTGCGGCTCTTGGTAAGACGTCTTGCGAACCACCGATGTTCTTGGAGCTGAAATATTGTGGTGGTGCAATTGAAGACCAACCTATCGTTTTCGTAGGTAGGTAACATTTTTTAAATTTACCTGGGAACAAATATTTTATAAGTGGGTGGAACATTTATGAGAGCTAAAGGTGTGCTGTGCATAAGAAACACACAAATCGAGATTAACTTGTACAACATGTTTTAATTAGAAGAAAAAAAAAAGGGCTTATTTTAGGGTTACTGAATTGTTCGTGTGATCGGGAGATTGTGTAAGTGGAATATAAGCCTATAAAAAAAATAAATAATTTTATTAGAGAGAAAAGATTCGACCAGGGCCGGGAATCGAACCCAAGTCCTCTGCATTTCAGTTGCAAGCTATTACTGTCTAGCTATAAATGAGCTAATCGTGGGCCCATTCCCAACTCTGTTCGAATCTTTCTCTTCTGCGATCCCACCTACCGGGGGCTGAACATCTATCCAGACAACGGGATCTAATAGACATGCCGTTACAGTTGTGTCGGCATGTCAACATATCAACAAAATGTCAAGATATACAAAAAAAATAATGATTTCCATTTTAACCTAAAGCCGTCCAACAGGGTACTGTTGGACAGATAAATATGTATCATTAATATACAACTTATGTGTGTTATGCTGTTACAGGTAAAGGAATCACGTACGATACCGGAGGTCTTTGCCCCAAACCATGCCACGAGATGTCGGAGTACAGGGGGGACCTTGCCGGAGCAGCCGTGATCTTAGGAACGATCAGGTGCGCAGCCAGGATGGCGCTCCCAATAAACATCATCGGTAGGTACTGCATTATCTTTGTATCGTCTCTAAATCATCATGTATCGTTAGTAATGTTGTTGTTCCACCAGGTCTGATCCCGCTCTGCGAACACATGTTCGGCGGCTACGCAACAAAGCCCGGGGACATTGTTGTTCCTTCCAACGGGAAGTCTATCCGGATCGTTGACCCCAATAACGAAGGTTCTGTCTTATTGTCTGACGCCTTGGTTTACTCTATTCGTCACAAACCTTGCGCAGTGATCTCTATAGCTACGCTTACACGTAAGGACTACCTCAAAGTCGGAAATACCTGTATGAATTATCCTAATACGCTAAGTATGTTGTTGCTTTTTTTTTAAAACCAGTTGGAATGAAGTCCACGATCGGTACGGCGGCATCCGGTACATTCACCACCTCCAATGAAATGTGGTTGGAATTGGACCGCGCTGGTAGTGAAACTGGGGACAGATTTTGGAGATTTCCCAACTTTTGGAAAACTTACACTAGAAGAATAACAGGTTCTGTATTGAGCGTTAAAAATTAGTGCTAAATTTAATTAAAGAATTCAACAGTAATAGGAATATATTCATTCAACAAATATTACTCCTTAAAGAGTATAAGATTTACTATCCATTCTTGAATGGAAACAGTGATTTTAACAATATCGTCGTACTTAAGCCCCCCTTTCGCAGGCAAGTCAATTTTTTCAGCCCTCAGATCCAAGCTTCTGCAAAGAATTAACATTTTTGTGATAGCATATTTTTTATATCTCTGGATAAAACAAAAGGCTGGAATTTTAAGTAAATTAAATAAGAATAATTCTTAATTCTCTTCTCTAAGACTATTTAGTAGAACAATTAAAATTTTTTAAATTTATTTTAATAATATTTTCTTTTAATGAATTTGTTTATGAATAATGTAGAAGTTAGCGGCGCTGATGTGTGTAACGTCGGAAAAGGAAGCGGGAACAGTTGCCTTCAAGCTGCCTTTTTAAAAGTAAGAATTAATTAGTTTCTATAATATTACAAGGGCGTAGCCAGCTCAAAACTGAAGTGGATGGGGGTTTGTATTTTTCTAGGAATCAGTTTCTTTAAAATGTTGAATTATTTTAAAAAAAACAAAGAACCGTCCTGAATTTCAGAAATTTGTTTATTATGTTAATTAACTTTTTTGTTGTTTGTTTTTTTACTTTGATCTCTCCTGGATACGCCGATGTAATAATATACTAATACATATCATAAATATGTATCATTATTTATAAAATTCGTATTTTCACCCCTAGGCTGGGGAAGTTGGACCATACCCCATTAATTAGGGAGCCCTCAAGTTGAAATATAAATTGATAAAAAGGCTCTTAATAATCAATGTGTACCAAGTAAAAGACAAAAAATAGTAAAACAAGTTGTTAAATTTCTAACTCAGGCGTTCCACGTGCCGTTTAATGTGGATCGGTAGAAGAGATGGACAGTGCCCGTTGTTAAATTTCGTTCACCGTTACACTTTACCTTCCAGACTAGGTTTTATATATTCAAAAAAGCAGAGCTCAGTATTAAACAAGACATAGAACTTTTCTTTATTTTTTACAAGTACACACTGAATTAAAACTTTATTGAAAAATAATAACAAGTTAAATTGCTATCTCAACACCCGTCTATGAAATCTTACATTATGTTTTATACAATAGTAATATTAAATAAAAGTTGTATTTATCTATTAATCCAACTAGTAGTATACTGCCCCAGATATCGGTGTAAATTTTTCCATCCGATGCTTCAAAGAGAAACAGTAGGCAGATTATTTTAACTGGCGCTTTCCATTTAGACTTTCATTACTTCTTTATGGAGCGACGAATAGAAGATTTCTCAACAAATATGGTTTTATCCTCACCCACCTTGAAGGGTGAGGAAAAAACCATCGTAGGATTCTTTGAGAGAAATCTTCCATTTGTTGCTCCATAAAGAAGCACTAGAAAAAAGCACAGGAAAGAAGCACTTCTAGAATTTAGAAAGTCTAAATGTGTCATATGTGTGCAAGATAAAAGTGAAAAATGCTATGCCCATACTTATGAATGATTGAATGAATTTTCTTTTTTACTCCAGGAGTTCATCCACGAAGTTGATTTCGCTCACATCGACATCGGCGGGACGGGGATGCTGGCGAACGGTATCGGGCACCCCTACCTGGCTGCCGGGGTGATGAGCGGCCGGCCGACCAGGTCCATGATACAGTTCCTCTACCAGGTGGCCTGCCCGCACAGCAAGGGAGATGAGTGTTGAGGAGTCAGCAGCGCGAGTCTTGTTATAACAGTGTTGTCTATATTTTATATGCAGTACATAAACATATTACATTCGTTTTACATAATGCTATCCTTCCATTTCTAAATTTAATCTACTACATTTATTAATTATACAGCTTTATTAATAAAGAGACATAAATCAACACAGGGCCGAACACCCAAATATGAAATCTATCCCCGAATGTTCAAAAATAGCTCCTTAAGGATATAGTACTATTGGGTTGGCAAATAAGTCCTTCAGTTTTTCTGTTTATATTTATGTCACTATCATGGGCGTCACCAGCACCAAATTATTGGGGGGGGGGGCAATTCAATATTCTCACAGATAGAATTCAACATTCGAGAGCCTAAAAGTTGAAATAACAACGCCTAAAATCAACTGTTGGGACATTTAATTCCTCCTCCCATACCGTATTTTAAAGGTATTTAGAAAACTTGCTGGTGAATAATTGATGTCTCAGTTAGAGTATATATAGTATATGACGCCCATGATAAACTACTCCCATGATAGTGACTCACTATGATAAACTTCTTCTCTGAAGCATAACCATCCCTAAGGTGGATTGTTTATTCGTTTTTAATTTGTTAAAACTCATGTTGAAACTAGCTTAGTATTGTGGTTTGTATTTTGTTGTATTATTTTAAAAAAGGTAAGAGTGCTGCAGAAGCTCATAGAAAAATTTGCAGTGATTAAATGGATGATGCCTTAACCGATGCACATTTCTGGTCTTCCATATGAAACTGAAACCATTGTTTTAGGCCATTGCTGATCAAAGCATAGAAAAAAAATTACACAAGCTTGGCTATGTTTCAAGGCTTAATGTTTGGGTCTTTCACTCTTTAACAGAAGGCAACATGGCAACACGCATTTCTGTTCGTGAATCACTACTGAAACGGCAATAAAACGACCCATTTTCGAAAAGGTTGGTAACGATGGAACGAGATGAAAAAAGAATCATTTACTATAATTTAGTGAGTAAAAAATCTTGGGGACTAAGTAGTGAGGCTTGAAGAAGAATGTCAAAACCCGGATTGCATCCAAAGAAAATAATGTTTTCATGTGGTGGAATTTCAAGGATGCCATCAAGGCAAACAATTGATTCAACTGTATACTGCTTCAAATTAAAAAAAATTAGACCAATCAATTTATTAGAAATTTAAAATATCAGTAAAACTGAAGATCGACAATGCTGCCAACACTCATCAAGGGAAGTACATAGAAAGATTCTTATACCCCTTGGAGAAGTTTGGGGCCATAAACCCCGGTTTCGGCCCGACAAAGGTGCCGTGCGAAAATACAAGAAAGATAGCAAGGATGGAAATTTTTGGATTGACTAGCCAATCAGAAGAAATCTGAAGAGAGTGGGGGAAAGACGATTTATATAGATGAAGAAAAGAGAGGAGAGAGAAGTTGGAGGAAGTGCCAGGAGTTCGGAGGGTTGAGGACGAGAGTTCGGGCAAGGGTCCAGTGAGAGAGGAGCGGCAGAGTTGAAAAAAGATGCGGCGCTGAGTCTAAGAGAGCGTCAGAGGTAGCAGTGACTTAGAATGATCCAGAGAAAGGGTGTAAACCGGATATGGTTAATATACAGTACTAATTGTAATTATTGAGTGGTATGCATTCATTTAATTGCCAGTTAATTAAATCCATTAGCTTGCCAGTTAGCATCCAGTAACTGAGTTGTGTTAGTAAAATATCTTTATAGGATTCATTAGAAGGGTGTAATTATGATTTACATTCTTGGTCAATAAAATTAAATATGTAGTTCAATTAAAATTGGTAAACACGTCACCCCTGGAAAAGAATCCAATATTCATTTATAACTATTCAGCACATTAATTTTAGATATTAAATTCATATACCCCGTTTCTGGAAACCTCCACACGCCTAAGAAAACCGGGCAGCCAGAAACGTAGTAATACATTATGAATCAGCCTATGTTTATTTTCTTAATTTTGAACATTGCATATAGTTTGGACAAAATTCTTAATTTACTATCGGTTTTTTTTTTTCATTTATATACTACACTGCAGTGCCAAAAATACTAGTTTCTTTATTTGTTTTGTCCTTCATAGTAAAATTATTTTCAAGTCTTGAAAATGTAGCAAATGCAATGGCTTATACATAAGCAGAAAGACCAAGAGATGGATAGAGCATTTCACATCCTTTTGAGGGCTATGTACAAAATAAACTATTTTTCTAAAAATGAAATAAAAATAAAAGAATAAAGAAAATAATTAATTTTAAAAGCCTAGATAGAGCCTATGTATATTTTTTAATCTCACTAATAAAGGAAAACCTTTATTAATTAAACATAAATTGAATATTCATTTACCGTAATTTAATCATGAATTATAGAATTTTTTCTACTGAATAGTATATTTTTTCCAATGTGTGTCAGAAGGCACCTGGTACATTGAATGCGATTTGACTTATTGGTATTTTTTAATGAGCTTTTCTTTCTATCACTTAAATTCTAATTTCAGTATTTGTTACATTAATATTGTAATGTTAAACAGAAACAGAGTACAAAACATATGGTTTAGATTGGTTCTAACGAATATATATACGGAGCGTTAGACTGGAGAGTTAGTCTTGCTTGTGAAGCTAAACTCATATGATTATTTCTTTTTTACAAGGTGAAAATGTTTGTAACCTGCCTAATATTTGTGTTTTTATAATTTTTGTGGCATTGAAAATTGTAGTTTTCGTTAAATAAAATTTGTTTAACCGACAGAAGTGTTAAAATATGTATTTACACAATGTTTTATTGTATTTATTTTTAATAAATTGTTGTAACTGATTTTTTTTCTGTTATTTCTGACCTAATTTTATGATATGAAAATAAACATGTTTATTTTTTATATATTTAATATGAATATATATGAAGATCCAATAAACCATGATTTTATAATTTGTACAGATGTACTTTCTAAACAACAGATGACTAGATTTTTTTGGGTCTGATTGCGAAGACCACCTCCAGTTACTTTGTGACGCAACATCCAGTTACTTTTAGTAAACAGTTACTTCTTATAAACACTTATTTTGGAACTAGTACTGAAGTGCGGCTTATTCGCCGTTCACTAACGCCCCCTTCAAAGTAAGGCCCGATCTCCACTGAAAAGGACCCTTTTGGGGGATTATTTATCTCTGAAGAGCGAGCGCAGCGAGCGGGAGTCGAAAGCTAGAATCTATTAAAGCCAATCAAGGCACTTTTTAACTGAAATAAAGGGGATGGGAGTTCGATAACATGACGGTCACCTAACCTCTCAAAACAGGCCACGTCCATCAGCTTCTCTTCAGTACCGTTACCCTTATTTTGACAACAATATGTATAACCTGTATTTACAAATAATGGCCTAGATGAGAATAACAAGAATATATTTCAGCTATGAATATTTATTAATGAAAAAGAAATTACAATATTATCACTGAAATTACAATATTATCAATGAAATTAAAAATTAAGGTTATCAGTGTTTATAATCATTACAGATTGTTGAAAGTAACTGTTTACTAAAAGTAACTGGATGTTGCGTCATAAAGTAACTGGAGGTGGTCTTCGCAAACTGTCTTTTTTTTTTTTTTTAGAAAAAAACAAAAGCAATTCCAATAAAGAGCTGATTCGAAAATAATTGGGCTTGAATTTGAATCAGGAGAAAATAATGACTAAAAATTATTTTTCTTATTTTGTAATAATGGTCTTCTTTTTTTTTACAATCAGTGGACAAATATTTTTAATTAATTATTTTCTTTAATTTTGTTACAAAAATAAAAAAAATTAAATTTACATACATTATAGCTTTTGATAATTTTTTTTTGGGAAGATGAATAAAATAAGCTTTCCAAATGAATCTGAAATAGAGAAACATTATCGAAGAAGGTAAAAAATCACCAACGATCATGACTCGACCAACGATTTCTTTAAGAGTTTTTAGAAATTATCAAGATATCTTAAATAAAATCGTATTTGACTCATGCAAATAAAGTCATTCCGAACCTTCCCAAAATAGTTTATTAACCTGAATTTATTAAATCAATTTATGGTAAAAATCGAAAATGACAGAGTTTTAGTCTGATCATTGAAAATAGATTTTATAAAATATGAAAAAAAAATTCATATGTTTGCCAGAAAATCTAAAACAGCCTAACGAGTTTTATGGTTATAGAATAAAAATTTCAAAAGGGTACTTTCTTCAGCACTAATATGATTGGAATGCTAGGTGTAGTTAAGATATTGACTTGGAGAATAGGAGGGATATAAACCAACGTTAAATATTCAAACATTGATTTTTTTATCCTAATAACTCTTCAAATCCATTATTATTTTAACCTGAATCGCTGACATTTTGGGTTGAATCATTAGTACAAACCAAATCGCTTTTTGATGTAACGCTCACGACTCAGGTAAATATCCGAACCCCACAGTTGTTTGACCGATTAATTACAACAATTTTTAAGTGTAGTAATAAGAGAGATAAGAGAGAAATTTTATGGGTCAGTTTAATCCCAGTCTCAACTCAGTCGGTCTGAACAAGTTGAGGTTAGATGGGTGAGTTTTTGTATCATGTAAATATTGTAAGACATTTGATTAGTAAATGGTATATGATTATTAAATACAGATGAAGCAGTCGAATACTTTCTTTTCGTTTCGATTTTATATGAGAGTTGTAAAGTAATCGTTTAAAATTCACCATATGATGGTTTCTTGGAGTATAAGCCGGATTATATAATTTTAAGGATGGTACGAGAGGAGATGGTATCATTCGATTACGACCTAGAGTTTAAATAGGAATTTAAATAGTATAGCGGATAGGCTAGCCCTGGGAGGAACGAAGTAAATTTCATTGATAATAAAAATAATATAAAATAAAGTACTAGGCTCACATGTGGTGCGATCGTTGTATGGAAAAACGGTAAAATCTAATAATCACCTCTTTAGAAGCAAAGGGGGTCGGAAACGGATAAAAGTGCCTGAGGAAACGGAGTCGGAGATCAAAAGTATGCTAATTACAAAATCCAAAGTTATAGAAGAGTGCGAAAAGGAAAATTTGGAATGGATCAAACAATCAGAGGAGGACTGAATAGAATGAGGAAAAACCTATTTATAAGGATATTTCTAAAGAAAGAGAAGAGAGTTCGGAGAGAGCTAGTGAAGGGATTTCCAGAGGAGAGCCAGACGTAGGGAGTTCAGAGACGGAGAAGTCGAGGGAGATCAGGCTGAAGATTTAAATAAAATCCTAAAATTTAAATAAAAATACCTCTAGAAACGAAACTGAAACAAGATTGTATTAAATTATTAACAAGTGTGTACTAAATTAATGCCCATTTTTCGCGCTTTCAGGTATGATAATGCTAGATTGCTTTTCTGCCTTTACAATACTAGACTATTTGAACGCTTCCGGATGTTCGAAAAAATAATAGTTTCAGTTTAAAAATTGTATGCATCTTCAGAAAAATGAATAATTAATATAGACCCTAAGAAATCGTTTTGTCGCGGTAGAATGCTAAATTATGCATCAAACCGAACTAGCCCTGGATTAGTGCTTCTTCGTTTCATTTCAATAGAAAAAATAAATAAATAAAAAAATTAAAATAGGTTCAAGACCAATAGTTACTGGGCGAAACTGAAAGAATCCATCCAAGTTTTTGTATCGTGATTTTAAATACGTTCAGCCACACGTATTTAAAATCACGATAAAGTAGTGCGTTTAAGCTGTGCGGATTTTTAAATGTCATTTAATGCACCTTAAAAAAAGAAGAAGAAAAAACCTCTACATTACAATAAGTAAATAACTATAAGGTTATTCTTTAAAATTATTCTTGAGTTGTTAAATCACACTCTGGTCCTATTTGTTCAATGAGAATCGTGGTTAGGGAATTGGAGGTATTCATTATAGTTGGTTGAATGCTTAAACCAACAATTAATCTGAAGAATAGCCTTTTAATACCTTTTTTTTATATAATAGGAACAGAATAGTATTTTAAACGCTAATACATTTAACAAAGACTATATGCATACATAATAAGATATGTTTAACATGTTCAAATAAAAAAAAAAAAAATATGGAACGTTAAAGCATAATGAAGCATATTTTGAATTTTAATAACAGCTGGATTCATGAATTATTTCATTTTAAATTGATAAAGTTCTATATATTAAGGAAAAATTAGTAGTTCTATAAAATGGCTAACACGTAACAAGACTTCAGGACACACCGATTTTACTAAATGACACTCAGAAAGTTAGGTAAATGTTTAGATTATGATAACAGAAACAAGCTGATTGACAAACAAAACACAACAGGACCCACTCGAATAATTCACTCAAAATATTTTATACATGTAAACAAGGTAAACGAAAATTAGAAAATACCTCATCTAAATTCCCCAAAAATTACTAAGATGATTCGGCATAAGTCTTTAAACGTAGTGGTTAAAACTTTTTTCATTCAGACACGTTCAGCTGCGTTCGATTGCCCTCCTCCCGGGAAGGTAAGTGTACCATTTCCATTACAGTAATTAGGTTAAAGTACTTAATTCCATTAACTGTAATAACATTATTGAACTGAAATACTTATCAAAAAGTTATCATTGAACAAAAAGTTTTGGTTATGTTTGTTAAACTGTTAGCTTCAAAGATAAGCTTTCATAAAACATTAGAATTTTGAGGCAGTTAGTTGAGAAGGAATAAATGCATATCTAAAGCTTACTTGACAGAAGTACAAAGTACATGGAAACGAACTTTAGGAAAAATACAATTTAAGGTTATCATTTTTAGAGATGTTTATCAGTGAGTTGTCTCATTGACTTAAGTAAACTTACTCTTGTGATAGTTACTACTAACGTACTATTGGGGGTGCAAAAGAATTATGGTATTACTTCGGATAAGGAGTTCCAAGATGGCGGCCGGAACATAAATAAACAACAAGGTATTCCGATCACTCCCAACACGATATCCACGATTCAGTTCGGGTTAACCGAGAGTTCCCGAGCAGATGTAGTCCAGATAACCAACTTCCCCGCTTCAATAATGGGAACAACCAGAGTAATGTACAAATGAATGTTTCTTTAATATAATTAAAGTACAAAAACAGATATCATTAGAAGTACTATTTCAATATATGAAAGTTTCCTGTGATGGTTGCATAAAATTTTAAATTTTAAACTAAACAGACCATTTAACAAATAAATTTAATAGTTTGTTTTGTAAATTTATTTGTTTGTTTTTTAAAAATATGTAATTGTACTGTTTAAATGATTCAATGCACGTATAAATAGAAAAAGTACAAATAAATTAATATAAGAATCCGAGTATTCCTAACCACCAGATTATTATTTTTTGTTACATTTAAAGAAAAATGTATTTAAATAACCAAAAAGGAATAATTTAATCTTTTGTTTCATACATTTATTTGTTTGTTTTTTTAAAAATATTTTATTTAAATTATTAAATGGGATCGGGTTAAATGCACAAGGTACAAATACTTAATAATATAGGAATCCGAGCATTCTTAACCACCAGATTATTATTTTTTTTTGTATTTCAAGAAAAATGTATTAAAATTACCAAAAAGAATATTTTTAAAAATGATTTAATAATGATTTTAAATGATATGTCTCCAAAGGAAAAAGAACAAACTGTACATGATTTATTAGATTGAAGAAAGGGAGTAAAAGGTTTAAGAAATTGTATCTATATCGGCTAACTGTATTATAATCCACTAAATAGAATTAAATATGTTTCAACTAGCAATAATCGCACTTCAGTAGACCTTCATTGGCTACGCACTTGCGCAATTTAATTAAATGTTTATATTTGTTAATGTTATTCTGCCCTAACCCAATTAAAAGTTACCCATATATTTCAATCATTTTTTTATCAATACTTCCAAGTTTCGAGGAGCTGTTGGAAATTCGTTATATAAATATGCCATTTGGATATAGGTACAAACTGTGTAGCTGCATCAGACCTAACCTAATAAAAGTAAGCAACGAATGAATTCCCCTCCAAAAATTTGGATTAAGCCGACATCGGATCTCGGGAACTCTCGGTAAACCTGAACTTAATCGGGTAGGGCGTGATCGGAATAACTTGTTGTTTACTCACGCCGGCCGCCATCTTGGAGCTCCTCATCCGAAGTAATGCCAGAATTATTTAAACATAAAACTTCTGTTAAGGATAACAAAATAACATTTCACTTAAATCCTGCGCAGTTCGGTAGAATACAAAATTTTGAAAGCCATGCTCATTTTGGCCCATAATGTCACCAGCACTTTTGCGATGTAAGCAATCGATATTGAGGTTTCGATTTTCTTAAGATAGAATGGAAATTAGAAAGATAGTGACTGTAATAAAATATTAGCGAATCTATTAATGGCCTAGTTTTATGTTAAATTTCGGCAATTGAAGAAAAAAATTTTTAGAGAAAAAAATAAATTAAACTGATAAAGATGAGTTAATCAATGATAAAACATCAAATAAAAGCAATGTCCATAGTTCTCAAAAATGAAGTACACGACAATAAATAAAGTTAGGTGAGCAATAAACAGTAAATTAAGCTGAGTATAAGGAATCAAATCTCAGTTTATAGTAGCTGTGCATGAATTAAAATACCTCACGCAGAACTTAAGGAGTAAAAATTTCAGTAAATTTTTATCAAAATATTCAGGTCGAATTTTTATTAGGTTTTATGCAGTATATATGTAAATGTATTCAAGCATATTTGCAACGTTAAGTTATCACTTCATAAGTTTGTTTGGTTTAACGTCACTTTATGCCAGGAACGCTAATCGGACCTTTGCTACTATGGGAGTCCTAAATTTTGCCTATCCAGGTATAACTAGGATATGGATCTTTAACGAGTACCTGACATCGTATAGGCTCTGGACCTCCATTTTACGTCCTATCCCAGAGAAGGCATAGCCAAGGATTTTTTACTCCCATTAAAAACTCCTAGGGCCACCTCGGGACGCGAACCCGCGACCTTTAGTATTGGTTGGCTTTAGTATAGGTTGCCATGCTAACCATTATACCACATGTGACGCCAATCACTCCAAAAGTTTTTTTCTCACCTGCTTCCAAATTAATGTTTTTTTTTTGTTTTGTTTTTTAACATTAAATCTCTATTCACACCTGCTAATGTTAAGCAAAACTAAATTTTGAAAATTAAGAGAAAGAAATCTTTTTTAGAAATTGTTGGGTCAATATCAAAGAATAGGCAACTGAATATATAAATTACAAATGGCGAGCAATCATTTTTAATTTATTGTCAGTTTAATTTTATTATTCAATATATTAATATAGGGTACGAATCCAATGTAATTATAAAATTTACAAGTGGTTCAATAAAGGGTATTTTCTATGTAACGTCCGATTCAACGTTTGTAGCAGATTTATTTTTAAGTCTGTGGATGGAGGAATTTTATGACTGCTAAAATGTTATATTAGGCTAAACAAAATTTGAAATTTTTATAATGCTGTTTTATGCTTACATGGTGTTGATTTTTGACAATTATTTGGACTTCATGGTTCGGTTTCAACCAAGGTTACCAACAATCGCCAAGAGATGTTAGCAATGTTAAATGGTAAACCCCTGAAGACTAAATGATTTTCAGACAGTTTTTCAATGAATGTAAAACATTTTTTTTTTTCAATTGTGTTTTGTTGTAAATAGATGCAGAATTAAAAGCAGCCTTCTTTCAATAAGCATGCAAAACACAATTAAATTCAATAAAGAATATTTATTAGTTTTTTTTTTTTTTTTTCACGTTCTAACTCATGACAGAAAATGATTTTTCCTTCTGAATAGATTTATATCTAAATTAGAAACGAAATAGCACATGTTGTTTTTCTTCTGTAACAACCCCATGGACGGATCCAGCCGATCGTAAAGGGGGGGTTGCAGTGCTAAAGGGGGGGGGGGGGGGGCTGCAGCCGAACAGCCCTTTATTGGGATCTGCTAATTAGCTTTTTTACCTTTATGTTCCTTTCCCACAACTAAAATTGAAGGGGTAGGGACAAAATAGTGCCAAGCAACATTTTTAACAAAAATAAACTGTAGCTGCAGTATATTACGTAAGACTATATGTCAATGATGGAAATGCCACCTAAATATGACTATATAGAGCAATCTATAGCCATATTTAGGTGGAATTTCCATCATACAGATATATTCCTATGTAATATACAGCAGACTGTAGCTACAGTTTATTTTTGTTAAAAATGTTTCTTGCCATTATTTTGCCCCGACCCCTTCAATTTTACTTATTCTGCACATTATTTGTTCTTTAACTTGCTTCCTAGCATTAAGGAAAGTCAAATTCTATCTTTAAATGACGACAAAAATTCAAAAGTGAGAGGCTGCAGACCCCCCCCCCCCCCCCTCCTGGATCCGCCTATTAACAACCCACGTGAAACTGGAATATATTTTGTTGTTTATACTAGGTTGTTACAAAAGTCCTTGTTCACAAAATTAATTTTATTCAAATGTGAATAAAACTTTACATTTTGTAAAAAATTACAAAATTTACAAATCAAATTTATTCTTCAAAATACAGGCCATCATTTTCAACTACTTTAACCCATCTTTCAGCCAAAAGTTGTATTTGATATTGATACCACTCTGCAGTTTTCGAGGCAAAGAACTCCTCGCATCCAGATTTGACATCATCGAAGTTTTCAAAGCGCCGACCTTTCACAAAAAATGCGCCATTGACCTGAAAAGTCCATAGTCAGACGGTGCGACGTCTGGGCTGTAAGGAGGGTGGGGCAAGACGCTAATCCCGTTCATTTCTGAAAATTTTTCTTTAGCTAATCGTGAGCGATGAGCAGGGGCGTTGTCTTGCTGAAATAACGCTTGCTTCCTATTAATCAAAGCGGGGTATTTCACTTTTAAAACTTCATATACCCTATCGAGCTGTTCACAGTATAGCTCAGCGTTGATAGCCCTGCCCTCTGGAACCAGCTCGAAGTGATCTAGGACGACCTGATCTAGGTTCATCTTCAAGGCTTGTATTCCCAGAATTAAACCGCCTGAACCAAAATGCGGCCGTGTTTCGATGCACCACACTTTCTCCTTCCACTGCACAAATTTCCTCGGCTGAGGCCTTTGCACTAAAACCTTTTTTCCAATAATGCCTAAGAAGGCCGCGGATGACAAATTTTTCTTCCGACATTTCTAGTGAAATTTAATAAACTGAATGAAAGGCAGGGACAGTTGGCGTACATAGATAATTAGAGGATTAGTTAATGTAAACATTGACATAAGAATTGAATTCGTCAGAGATTAAATAAGGATTAAATTAGAGACCTCAATGTAAACAACTTGATATGCACAAGGACTTTTGTAACAACCTAGTAATGACTTTAAACGTATATTAAGCTGTGTTTTTAAAACCCCAAGTCTAGACATGCTCAACTAATATTGCTTAAGCGTTTAGTTGATAAATAGTGTAAAAGTTAATGAAAAAAAACATTTTCGAGAAATTCGAATCGATTGGTGTGACCCTAATCTCCAACGAGAAGGACCCCTCGGGGGTTCGCTATATTATTATTAATGTTAAGTCTGATGCTTTTATATGTTATCTTGTTATTTTTCTATAGAAAGGTCTCGTTCTCGGGGCGTACGAAACATGCGAGGGTGGACTCAAGCTCACTGAAACAGCAGCAAAGTTCGACAATTGTGTGTGCGGCAAGCTCACGGAACTCCTAAAAGGGTAAGATACTTTTTCCAAGGATAGGAGATCATTATGTCATTTTATTGAATCCCAAGTTGTCTACGATTTTTTTCAGGTCCAAAATCCCACGAGGTAAAGCCCAAGTTTTCGGTGGGCTGAATGATGACTTCAGTTACGTGGCGGTGGCCAGCTTGGGACCGGAGAGCGCCGGCTTCCACCCAGTAGAGGCCATGGACCAATGCAAGGAGTTCATCCGGGAGGCGGCCGGAATAGGCGCGAGGGCACTACAGGACATGGTCAGTGGGTCTAAGTATTAACCATAGATCCTCAGATATATGTTATATTTAAAATATAATAATGTTAGCTTCGGAGATGAAGGTCATTCGATTTTATGGAGATAGGTTATCCGTGGCTATATTTCAGGGGCGGTGGTTTAAAATCGTGTTGATAAACATACAAGCACTCACCGAAGATAGTGATGGTGAAATGAAATGCAAATTTTATGAAAAACTATTGGGTTGTCCGAAAAGTTCGTAGAGATTTTAAAAATAAAATTTATAAATTTTTCTACTAAAAATGAATCACAAAGCTAATGTTTCTTTATATGCCTTTAATCATCATGGAATTAACTATGTTTACACACTGAATTCTTCTTTATTAAGGCTCAGTAGTGTAGTTTATTGCAAACCAACATGAGTGACGATTCAGTTCATTTTCGGCATATTATGCTGTTCTTTTTTAAAAAAGGGAAAAACGCAGCCCAAACTTCAAGAAAGATTCGTGCCGTGTATGGCAGGGATTCCATTGCTGATAGCACGGTTGAGAAGTGGTTTTCGCGGTTTAGATCAGCAGATTTCAATTTGGAAGACCAACCACGGGCTGGCCGTAGTTCAACTCTTGACATCGAGGATATTACGACTGTCATCGCAAACAATCCACGAATTACTGTCCTTGAGATATCTACTGAGTTAAGAGCCTGCAACTCGACGGCCAGAATTGGCAAATCGGAAAGGAGTGCTGTTCCACCAAGACAACGCTAGGCCACATGTGTGTTTAAGGACTCGGCAAAAGTTATTAAGCTTCAGATGGCAGGTTTTGTCGTACTTACTACCGCCGAACTTTCCTGACATTGCTCTTTCGGATTTCCATCTTTTTCGTTCCCTCGAAAATTTTCTACAAGGGAAATCCTACTCTTCAGAAGATGACGTCAAAACAGGCCTTTTATTGTTCTTCGGGAGTAAGGACAGTGATTTTTGGAAAAAAGTGTTAATGGACCTTCCAAGCCGTTGGGAAAGGGTAATCCCTAACGGTGGTAACTATTTTGTAGATTAAATAAATAAATTTTAAGCTGTCATCAATTTTAATTTTTGTCCAAATTTCTCTACGAAATTTTCGGACAATCCAATAGAATCGGTTTATGATAAACTACCACGAAGCTACATGAAAATTATTCTGGGAGACGCAAACGCAAAGGTAGAGAAGGAACAACTATTCTACTATCGGTAGAGAAAGCTAATAGGAATGAAGCAATGATAACGGAATACGACTAATAAATTTGTCCACCTTGAAAAACCTAATAATCAAAACATAACGAGTTACATAAATATACTTGGACGTCACCGGATTCTCTAACTCGTTATCAAATCGATCATTTCTTGGTTCAACAAAAGGTGAATAGAGAGGTGGGCACATTTGGGTAGGCAAACCCGCTCAGCCTCTTCCCGCTTACGTCATCGGACGCATGACTCAGCGCATGCGGATTGAATTCGCTTTAAATACTACAATGTTTTGCGATGCCTTTAAAGTGAAAAAGATTAATATTTTTCATTATTTTAAATTCTGATTTCACAACTGAGATTTTCGAGATCTCCACAAACCCGACCATTATTCACGAACATCAGACTTTTATTACACAACAGGTTAGGGTTGGTATAGCTTTTTATTTTCATAATACTGAAAAAATCTTGCATGTACATACCAATTAATTATATTTTCTAAGTTATTATTTATATCTGTTGTGACCACACTTATATAAATAGTTTTCATTTATAATTGATGGTAAAATATGGAATTCAAGTTCATTGTAGGCAAAGAAAAATAAATAAAAAGTATTGGTTATTAATGATAATGTAGAAATAAAAAAAAAAAAAAAAAAAAAATGAGTATTAAACAAGTTATTTACATAAAAATATATATACAAAATTCAAAATATAAAATTACATGAACATACAAATTCTGGCGTTTCAATGTTGAACTCATCAGATCTCCATCATTTCATCACCCATATTTTTCTCAGGTTTTTGTCTTGAGGAAATCTGTCGAATAAACATTAAAAGGTTTTTTTAACTAGGTATTAAGAATATTAAAATCAATTTTATATTTCTTAAGAGTTTAAGACATAAGCTTACCTATGAAATGATAAATGTGGTGAATTTTTTGTTTCTGCATATTGCCACAGCACATATTTTCTATCCCATTTTTATTATCAACAACCACCTACTGCAAAATTATTTAAATCTTTTCATTAAATTATTAACTAAAAACCTAATTAATTTGAGGTTAAAGAAATTGTAATACCTTATTTAAAATTAGTGCCAAGCCAGCCACTCAATATCAACTGGGCTACTGGAAAATCTGGAACTAAAGTTTCTAGATGGAAATCTATTCATTATTTTAAAGGTCTTTTATGTTACACCAAATAGCTAAGATGAAACTACTTACCAGCCGCAATAGAATATATTGACTATTGTGAAAAAGTGTTTATCAACTTGAAGTATTTGGATCCACATACTCTTAAACTTTCTATAATGAAATTACAAACTTAATGTAAAGAATTCAATGTTTACTTTAAAGTTTTGATTAAGAACTAAGATAAAATTACTAACCAGTCACTAAAAATATCCTCAATTGCTCGATAAAATAAAAACTCAAAATTCGAACATAAACTATGGAGTGATGCCTTCTACTGCTATCCAAGGTTATCAATTCACAGATGCGTCCAACTACGTCATAGGTCTCGGGCAGCCATATTGCCCCTTATAAAGTGAGCCCACCTTCTCTCTATTCACCTTGGGTTCAACATAGGTAGGAAAATAGAGTAATTAATATTAGATCATATCGTGGGACCGAATGCTGGTCGGATCATAAACTAGTAATCGCGCAAATGCGTCAGAGACTTAAAATAAAAAATTAAAATCTGGTACGTGCGCGTAACTTTCACTTAACAACTTTCTTAGATTAGAAATTTATGTGTTTTGTTAACTGCCTCTTCTCTAAGTCACACATTTTTCCTCACCCATTTCTTATTTTTATTTTTATTTGCTCTATAAAAAACACTAATTTTTTTTTGTTATTAAAAGTTTTTACTTGTGATAATTCTGCAATGCAAGCATATACTCCAAGTCGTCTGATTTTATTATTCTCTGAATGAACCGAGTGGCTTTAATTATAAACAATGGTCTGTCATTAAAGGAGTACTCCGCATGTGTGGGCTCAAAGAGTTTATATCAGTTGAAGGAATATTTTTCTTTTTTTTCTCTTCCATACGTTTACTTGATTTTTTTCATATTTCATATTTATCCATTTCTTAATTTTAGGCAAAACGAGAAACAGAAAATTTCTCCATATAAACAAAAACAAAGGTACTTATAGGAAAACAAAAAAGGTCCCTTCCCCATTTTAGCCCACTTACGAGGGGTGATCAAAAAGTTCCAGGACTGATTTTTTATTAATTTATTTAAAAAATCTACAGGCTATTGGACGTCGTCCCCTTCAAAGTACTCTCCTTGGGAAGCTATACATTTTTCCCAATGATGTTTCCACTGTGTGAAGGACTTTGAGAAATCATCTTGTGAAATGGTGTGTAGCTGCTCCAGCGATTTTTTTTTAATGTCATCTACGGACTCAAATCTCTTTCCCTTCATGGGTCTCTTAAGTTTTGGAAACAAGAAAAAGTCTGCAGGGGCAAGGTCAGGTGAATATGGAGGCTGGGGAATGACCGTCATTCCATTTTTGGTGCAGTAGTCGCGAATGAGCAGTGCGGAATGAACAGGCGCATTGTCATGATGCAGCACCCACTCACCGCTCCGCCACAACTCTGGTCTCTTCCTCCTTATTGCCTCGCGAAAATTTCTCAGCCATCTCACGAATGGTTAGTCGACGAATAGAACGCACGAGACTGTTCAATCTTGCAACATGATCGTCGTCAGTCGAAGTTGATGGGCGCCCTGAACGAGAATCATCTTCACACGATGTCCGGCCTTCCTTGAACCTTTTGTACCACTCATGACACCTTGACCGACTCAGACATTCATCACCGAAAGCCACTTGCAACATTTGAAAAGTTTCAGTAAACATTTTACCCAACTTCACACAAAACTTTACGCAAACGCGTTGCTCTTCCTTTACATTCATTTCACAAAATCGCCGAAGACAAAAAACTTTTTTTTACGAAAACAGCAGTAACTTTGCAATGAAGAAGGTTATCAACAAACTGAATAAACAGCTGAGCTCAGGAAGAGTCACGCTAAACAATGCTGCCAACCGCACTGCTCTATGACACTCCATTGCCGCGCAATCTCAACAGTCCTGGAACTTTTTGATCACCCCTCGTAAAGCTTACCTGATATTAAAGAAGCCTAATTTTCATTAAACATGGCGAATTTGATCAAAATCATTAAAGCCGTTTTTGAGGTATTCGAAAAAAGGGTAAAAATTGGAAAAAAAAAGGTTATGAAATAAAGTGCCCCCTCCGTTTGACCAACTTTGATGAAATGTGTGCTCTCACATCTTTGGCATATACAAACATCAAATACCCAGTTTGATCAAAACGTTAAAGCCGTTTTTGAGCAAATAAAAAAAAACACGTGAAAATGATACAAACTTTTTAAGTAAAGTGCCCGCCCCCTTCTGTTCATCAATTATAATGAAATTTTAGCAGTCATATCTCGGGCATATGAATACATCAAATACTCAGTTTTATCCAAATCGTTAGATCAGTTTTTGAGAAAATCGAAAAAACGTAAAAAGTTATTAAATAATGCACCACCTCCATTTGAAAAATTTTGATGAAATTTTTGCTGTCACTTCGCGGGCGTATATATACATTAAGAACCCAATTTCAGGTTCACACGGTTTATAGTTGTTGAGCTAGTCTGTTCACACACACACACACAGACTATTTCGCGGGACTTGGTTATTTGGACTCAGGGGATCCCAAAATGTGTATTTCCGTTGTAAACCGGAAGTCGAAATTTTTCACGAGCTGCTAAATTAGAATCGTTAAAACGAAACCAATCTTGCTAACTTTTGCGCAGTAAGAAAAGAAACTCAAATTAAAAAAATCTGGTGCGTGCGCGCAACACACAACTTTCACTTACCAACTTACTTAGATTAGAAATTGACGTGTTTTGCTAAATATCATTTCCCAAATTCACACATTTTTCTACATTCATATCTTATTTTTGTTAATCGTTAAAGCCGTTTTTGAGTAAATAAAAAACCCCGTGAAAATGATACAAAATTTATTAAGTAATGTCCCCCCTCCAGTTAATCAATTTTGATGAAATTTTAACAATCATATCTCGGGCATATAAATACATCAAATACCCAGTTTGATCAAAATCGTTAAAACCGTTTTTGAGTAAAAAAAAAACACGTGAAAATGATACAAAATTTATTAAGTAAAGTCCCCCCTCCGGTTAATCAATATTGATGAAATTTTAATAGTCATAACTCGGGCATATACATACATCAAATACTCAGTTTAATCAAAATCGTTAGAGCCGTTTTTGAGAAAATCGAAAAAAACCTAAAAAGTTATTAAGTAAAGTACCCCCTCCCTTTAAGTAATTTTGATGAAATTTATGCTGTCACATCGCGGGCATATACCTATACTAAATACCCAATTTCAGGATCGCACGGTTTATAGTTTTTGAGCTAGTCTGTTCACACACACACACACACACAGACCATTTCGCGGGACATGGTCATTTCGACTCAGGGGACCCCAAAACGTGTATTTCCGTTGAAAACCGGAAGTCGAAATTTTTCACGATCGCAATACTTCCACTTACTATATATTTCATATATAGGCAAGTGAAAGTAAAAAACGAGAGTATCTCAAAAATAATAAAATAGAAATTGCAAGTAACAAAATCGAGAATAACGTTAGAGCCATTTACGAAGGCATAAACAGAATCTGTAAACGGTTGGGGCCGGATACTAATGGAATCAGGGATAAAAATAATGTCTTGGCCGATCCGGTAGACATATTAAGGCGGTTCAAGATTATTTTGAATATAATGTAAGGTAAAATTTGCCTTGTAAATCCATATTTAAGTTTCATTATGAATCTATTCAACCTCCGGTTTTCACAAAGTACTTTTTAAACTAATGTTTTACTTCAATACACAAATACACAGAAAAAAAAAAATAGATTCATTACTGTTCCTAAAGAAAAAGAATCATTGCAGGGAGCGACACACATATTTGTCGAAGGTTTCACGAACACCGAAGCGGCGGCAGAGGGTTCTCTGTTATCTGTCTGGAAATACCAAGACTGGAGGAACAAAGATGACCAAGATCCAGCTCCCAAGATAGAGCTCTACGACAACGAAGACGTGTAAGTTACTATTTCCATACTTTTTGAAGTCGAGATGGAAATAAACTTTATTTGTAAACTGGGTTTCTGATCTTTCTTAATATATTTTAAAGGCAATGGTGGCTAAAGGGTACTATTGGAGCAGAATCACAGAACATGGCACGGTGGATTTCGGAATGTCCGTCCAATTTGATGACACCAACGTTATTCTGTCAGGTGATATTGTTTCATCCATTTATCCAATCATTAAGCTTTGCTAATACTACCTAGAAATGAATAGGGTTTTGAAGTTAGATAGTACACACAGAATTAGCAAGAGGCATTCGTTAGCAAGCAAGCATACCATCAACAGCAAGTAGATACCAAGCAGCTATATCATCTAAGGACATCTGTAATTTATTAAAGGTTGATAACGACATGTTTTCGTTAAATAGCTCCAATTTAAACTGTTAAATTTAGATTTACTGTTAAATCGGACCATTCACTCTCTAGCAGTTCCGGCCTTCACGCCCATATAACTCGTGGTATTTCTTATTTTCTTGACTTAGCGATTCTTGTTCCATAGATGGCCATAGAATACCTGTGCCCTTGTGGAGTAGAGGTGGAGCTCCGCGACAGAGAGTGGATGGAGGCCAACCACTTCAACGCCTTCCTCACGATGGCCCGTGGCTCCTGCCAACCGCCCGGGTTCGCCGAACTGAAGTACTGCGGTGGCAAGGAGAACGAAAGACCTGTGGTGCTGCTGGGTGGGTACCAAATTTTGACTCAACATCATGCAATCCATTAACATTGTACTTATATTAACAATTAATCTTTCAGGCAAGGGATCGACGTTCGACACAGGAGGGTTGAACCTTGCACCGCCCAAGGGCATGTCGGTCTATAGGGGTGATATAGCAGGAGCTGCGTGTGTTGTGTCTGTCATCAAAGCGATCGCCAGGCTTAATTTGCCGATAAATGTCATAGGTAAGTTATATAGTATTTTTAAATAATTGTTATTAGCAGGTTATTTTTTTAAAAATAAATAACTAAAATATCTAAGAACATATGTATCGGTCGAACCAAAGGTAGCTTATTGGTCGATGATGTGTAGTAAAGTTTTAATGGTGACAAAAACTTGAAAAAATTCTCAAAAACAACAGTACTGAGTTCCAAGAGCAAAACTCAATTTCCTGACAAAAAAAAGAAAAAAAAAAGAGGCTTAACATGTATCAGAAGGAAGATGGTTCATACCTTAATTATCCTAAAAATCAGAATAATCGCATCAGTTCATACCTGAAACGTAAAAGAAAATGCCAATTAACGGAGATAAATGAAAAAATCTGGGAGGATCAATGTAATAGGAAGAATAATAATACATAAAAAAATTAGGTAAGCCTTACAGCAATATAACAGGTAGACCTTCTTTCTTTTTTACTTTCACCTACCTACCTATATACGAAATATATAGTAAGGGAAAGCGATCGTGAAAAATTTCGACTTCCGGTTTTCAACTGAAAAACACGTCTTGTGGTCCCCTGAATCCAAATAACCAAGTCCCGCGAATTGGTCTGTGTATGTGTGTGTGTGTGTAATACACACTGTGTATGTGTATGAAATGTGATGAAATTTGGTACCTTAAAAAAAGAAATAAGCAATAACGAATCGAAAAGTACTGAGAATTTTCAAGTTTTGCATTAATGATACATTATAACTTATGGAGATATAAAAATGTGGAAAAGTGTGTCGTTACATATTGAAACCCGCCGATTTCTATCTATGCATGTTCGTAAGTGAAAGTTGTATGTGTCGCGCATCGCACCAGACTTTTTGTTTATTTTATTTATTTAAAACCTGTTTCCTTTATTACAGACGCTCTGTTTTATGAGGTCTTAATATAATCGGGCCATGCGCTTAAATTGATCCATTTCATATAAGACGGATTCAAAAATATGTAAATCGTGACCGTTTTATTGAGACTAATTATCGGTTGATCGAGCCAGAGCTTTATAGATCTCCTAACCTTCCTAGAAACAGAATGAAAACAACTATGACCATCGGTGTACCATCATCATACGGGTAACCAGCCTTAAATTCCATATGTTCGCTTTTGTGCGTAATGCTCTTAATAATAATAATGTCTCGTCGGGGTACCTATTTTTTGTCATACTAATTCGTGGATTTATTATCTCCGCATTATTGACTCCTTTGCCTAATTAGAATGAAAGTAACTTTCCTTTAATGGCCCAAACAAATCCGAGTCAGGTGTATATGTATATATTTATTGCTCATATAGTATATGTATATCGTTTTATTTCTCATATTTCATGAAAAACAGGGGTACTGGCTTTGTACGAGAACATGCCTAGCGGGTTGGCCCTGAAACACGGGGATGTGACAATGTCGAGGAACGGGAAGACGATCAGGATCGAGGACCCCTCCAACGATGGTCGAGTCATCTGCGCCGACTGCCTCGCCTACTGCGCCAGGTACAAGCCGGCTTTCATAATGACGGTGTCCACCAGCTCCAGTGAGTATAACAAACTTAGATTGAATAATAGGTTCAGTATAAAATGTATCGATTTCAACAGAAATAGCTTCTTATATTATTAACAGAAAACCATTCTAAAATATTACAGCCTGCTCGTAGGACGAAAAAGGAGAGGAAATCATTATGTAATATTAGTAACGCCTACCTTAATACCTTAACCTGAACTTCGCTCTTTCGGACGGGAGTTATTCAAAGGCATTATGCAGTATTGACAATCCAAAAATAATCAAATAAACAAACCAATCCTGTAAAATATATAACGAGACATCGTCGGGGAAAGTTATGTGATTGACTAAAGTCTGAACGCCGGCGTGTGAACGTGTTCAGGGACTAGTCCAAGCTTTGTATTTGAACAACTTTTTTTTCTTTATTTCAGGATATTGGACTAACTCTGGTCCTTGACCACACTCTTCCATCTCCGAACTTCAAGCATCATTAGATCAGCCTCGGTCTTTCTCTACTTCTGTTAACACCTGGTTGCGATTCATTATACTTTTTATTAATTCTATTCTCATTCCTTTTCCGTCAAACATTTGTTCTCATCCTCGATTGATCTTTTTTTATTGTTTTTTTTTCATAAGCGTTAATCCCAAACCATTCATTTATGTCACCATACGTGACATTCCATTCACTTATCCACGTTTTTTATGTCTAGAGTCCGTAAATAACATATTGCAGGCCTTCGCATTGTCACAAGACAAACGCTTGCATTCAGGAAAGTGTTCTTCCATATCACCAACTCGATGCATATTATATTAAGGCACTCAAGATCAGAAAATCAAAGGATTAACACCTTTGAAAAATAATATTTCTATTTCTTAACACGTTCAGTGCGGACGGCAAAAAGGTAGCCCATCCACAAGTGCGGCACAGGGTCAATTGATCCCGTAGTGCAACAATCCACAAGTGCGGGACGGGGCTAACTGACCCCGTACTTAAGTCCCCATTTAAAACGCTAAAACCTCGCGGAAAATGAACTAAATTGGCCTAGGACGTATCCTGGATCAAATCTAGGGGGGGGGGGGCAAGCTATGGTCGTTCAGTTTGTAACATCTTACTTTTCTGCTTTGTGCGACAATTATGATGGTCAGCGAAGGATTTGAATTTTCGCTAAGTATAAATAAAATTGGGTGAGTATGAATTATCATTAAATTACGGCACATAATAATCAAAATTTATTATTTTATCAAAATTAGAACCTCCAGCAAAAAGTAAACTGAAAAGGGAAGTAGGTGTTTTGTTATTTACAGAGGTTTGGAATATGTGATTCACAGATAAAACACGGGGAATAACACGTGGCTTTAGGACTTCGTGCCGGGCTGCAGACCAAATATCACTCCGCGCCAGCACTTGACAGTTTACTTCAAAACCTAACCCTACTGGGAGATAGTTACGCACGGGGTAATTTTACCCCGTGCCGTACTGAACGTGTTAATAGATGGATAATGGTTGAAATATGCTTGTGCATTTGTTTTTACAATCCCCTCAAGACATGTTATAATATCTGATTAATTTCTATTTTATTAAATAAAATTATTGATTTGTGAATAATATACATATTTTCCATTTGAACTATCCTACCATTTTCATCTACGAACTATGAAGTTTTCCGAGATAATAATACACGTTGATTATTTTGTAGCCGGTTTAAAAGACAGTTTCGGTACCCCGCCTAACGGGCTGTTCTCAACTTCTGACGTTTGCTGGGAAGAGATAAACATGGCTGGAGCTTACACCGGAGACCGTGTTTGGAGGTTGCCGCTCTGGAAATGCTTTAGGAGCCGGGTGACGAGTGAGTTACAATCGCCCAATATATTAAACCATACCATGCTGGCAATAACATTAGGATATGATGTTTGTTTTGTTAACAACTTATAACTTTTTTCAGATTTTGAGGGTGTTGATGTAGTTAACACAGGATTAGGGAGAGGTGGCGGTCCATGCTTGGCTGCGGCTTTCCTGATGGTAAGTGTGTTGGAGTAATCTATAGGAGCTAGTGTGAAGGAGCTATCTATAACATAAATATTTCGGAAACTCTTAGTTCATTAAAAATAATTTAGATATTTTTGAAAGAAAGGAAGAAATTAATTTTTATACTGGCACATCGAGTCTCCTAAGGATAAGAAAACTTGATCAGATCCAGTGCCATTTGTCCTGCTGGCTGAAAAGAAAAAAAAAAGTAAAAAGATTTAAAACAAAAAAATTAAACCTCAAATAAGAAAATAAAAGACAGTGTTGGTATCACTATTTTACATATTAATGCAAGATTGATGAATAAGGTGGTAGAGAAATGATAGGGTTTTAAAGGAAGTGAAGGATAAAGTTTTATGGGTGGAGGCAGTTAAGGAATTCCAGAAGGTGGCAGCACAAACGATAAATTATTTTGTAAAAGAGGCAGTTCTGTAAAAAGGGGTGTACAGTTGTTGCATCTCGGGCTCCCAGCAGACTGTCAGAGCCCGAGGCACTTTACTTTAAAGCTGTTTCAATTGTGGATTGTATACAATTAAACTAAATTGAATAATATTGCAGTTTATTAACATAAATGTACATCAAAATGAGGAATATTCATCGTTAGTGGTTGTTAGTAAATATCTTAGACATTAAGAAAATAATCATAATAATCAAAGAAAAATGATGCTTGATCAGTGGTATGATTTGGTCGAATGAATTAAGTTGACTCACAGTTTCTTGTTTTAGAAATTTTCCCTGTTCTAGGTCTGGTGCTTCTGTTGTTGCTGGCCATCTCATTCTCCTTATCCTCTTCTCCCTTGCTGGGCTCCTTTTACTCCTCCATAATTATTTGAGAAACTAGTTTTGCTTAAAACAGAGGGATCCCTCACAGTTCACAGGGGGTTTAATGGGGATGTGTTCCTGCAGGGTTCAGGGTCCTCAAATTATCAGAGCCCGCCAGAGATGGCAGCACTTAAGGTACATTTAAATTTGATTGAGCTGCAGCGAACAACAGTTTAGAGGTTTGGGATCAAGTATTTGAGAAATGTATAGAGGAGCAGGCTGTTGGTCACGAAGGTTCCGAAATGATGCACACCAAGGAAGTATTTTCGTCGGAAAACTGGAAAGAGCCACTTCAACTCAGCATAGCAACTGAAGACCTGGGGACACCCAAGATGAATCCAATGAAGGAATTAATTACCCTCTTAAACCTCATATCATCATGAATAACATATATTAATAACTAAAATGAATAACTTTCAGAATTTAAATTTCAATTCGTTAATTACTTTGAACGCACCTACCAACTATTTTCCTTTTTATCTTCATATTTCCATATTCTTTTTTTAAACTACGGGCCAAAGATCCATTGAAAACGGATTATACAATTTAATAGCAGTGATGTATTAATTTATTAATTAATTTTTTGATATTGTGATATTGCAGGAATTCGTGCCGCCGCAGTGCGACTTCGTGCTGATGGAGGTGTCGGCGACGGGTCTGCTCCACCGAGAGGCCGGCATGCGCTATCTGCGCAAAGGCATGATGACTGGCAGACCGACGCGCACGATCATCCAGTTCCTGTACCAGCTAGCGTGCCCACACCAGACCAAGTGTGACTGTTGATCGTTCGTATATCATACTGTAGGATTTCATCTCAGTTTCGCGATATACAACTATTCCGCCATAATTTTTATATTTAAAAAATTGTCGTTTGTGAATCAACAGTCCATGTTCAGTAAACGTTTAACCACTACTTGTTGTTTGGGAATTTATTAATTTGTTTGTGTATGACACATTAGGTGATAAGTGGAGCTCAAAAATTTAAAAATAAAAAAAATATATGAAAACGATCAGAAGAAAAGGGTCTTTTTCGGATTAGGTAAGCCAGTGATTTTTTTAAGTGACCGTGATTATTTCATTAAAATTACTCTGACTTAATAACATATGTAAAAGTATGATGCGATAATTTAATTTCCTAACCTTTCCATTTGTTAATTGTTCTAATTCAGTTCAGTTATGAATATCTTTGATTTAAGTGAACACGTGAAGAATGAGGAAGCTGCTGTTAAGAATTACAGAGCAAGGGAATCCTACCCAGTAACAAGTTATGCGAAAAAGGGCATCCCATGAAGTTAAGACTGCATGAAAGAGGATCCAAGTGGTTTTGTCACAAGAGGGAATGCAGAACAGCGATTGGCCTCTTCAGCAGAACCGGGCTCGAACGATGTCGCCTGCCTTTAAGGCAGGGCAAACGGCAAATGAATATATAAAATATATATATAATATAAATATTATAAGGATTATATAATATAAATAATATATAAGGACTCGAGGAAATTGAGCTAATGAGATTTAAACATTACGTTGTAAATCATTCGAAAAATTTCGTAGATGTGACCACAGGCGCTCACACCCAGAGGATCGAATCACTTTGGGCCTCGGTCAAACGCAGAAACAAGAAAGAATGCGGGACAAGCAGGAGCATGCTAGATTCCTATTTATGCGAATTTATATGGAGGCGGAGGTATGAGAAGGAATGCTATTTTGAATTTAAACTTTGAAATTAATGTATATTTATTTGATGTTAGGATATTTATGTTTTGAAGGTATATGTACAAATACATACGTATCTGAGGTGTATTTTCTTCTTTATGTAATAGTTATTTCTAAAAAAATCACTGGCTTACCTAATCCGAAACAGACCGACCCGAAGAAATCTTCTCAATAGTAAGAGGTCCTTAATGGCAAGAGACAAGTACAAAAGTACATCAAAAGATGTAATCCGTTTCATTTACAAGTATGATAATTATAATTGTATTGATTATTACCGTTAAAATAAAGGAAAGTAAACATATAATTGATACGCCGAGAGGTGGGGTGGGAGTAAGAGCTACTGATGTAGGAAGATAGGAGTATAAGTTGGGAGGGAGTGGGGAGTTAATGGCCCCCTGCAAGTTGATGCACTAACATTGTTGAGCAGACAATGCTCTCGTTACTTGGACCTGTTGTCCCTTTTTTACCCCCCTCCAAGAGCAGATGTGATAGGGGGTGATCCCTAAATTAGAATCATAAAGCCCTTCTGTTCCTGTCCGCATATGCGGTCCTTTCTGCTCCTTTGTCTGCTCGAGAGTGTGCAAGTGACCTGCTTTTTGAAAACGAGGGGAAAATCGCAATTATTTTGGAATAATGTTAAAAATATACAATTAAAAAATTGTTAGTCAGTGTAACCCCTTAGCAATCTGAAGTAAATTTAATTTGTAAAATAAAGTTGGAGGATCTATCAGACAAACTCTACTAGAAATAAATGCCAATTGTGCATTACCAATTCACATCTGTTGCTGTCCAATAATAAGAGTCTAAAGTTAATATTAAAAAATTCAAAAATAATTAATAAATTTATTTGCATACAACATTATTGATAGTCATATTTATTGGTATATTACCCCATTTATAAGTTTATTTAACACTTTACAGGTCTAAACTAAAGTAGGAGAAACCTACGCTAAGGTGTCCTCTAAAAAGTGTTATACATCTGCAAGTCCAAACAGGATAAAAAATTATTTATGCTGTAGCCACGGATGTATACAAATTATTAATATATTTTCCAAAGTAATGTCATTTAAAACTCAACCAGAATATCAAAACACCATATTTACCTCAACCTTTATGATTCATTTATTTACCTTTATGATTTTAATTGATAATTGGAACTGTTTTGCTTCAATTCGATCAACACGGAATATAGCATTTCCTGAATAAGCACTGAAATACAACTACACAACTGTTAGAATTGATTTTGCAAAGCTTATAATAATGTCCCATAGCATGCCATGTTGTCTAATCGCTATTTATACCCATTAAAATGAAATTATTCAATCATAAGTAAACATAATTATTTTTTACTAGGAGATGCTTCTTTAATCGGAATGTATACCGATTATTATGTTCTTTTTAATACCAGGATAGCATCTGCTCCAGTTTTTAAAACATAAAATGTGTTATTCAAGGATAAAAATACCGAAAAAAATTCACAATTTTTTAAAAATAAAACTTTGTTGATAAACGGACCATCTGCGGAATTATACATTATAATCCTAAGATACGAGAAGGAACATTATAAAAGTTACCCCGAAGGTACTTAAATTGCTATTGAAGAAAATATTTTCCATCAGCCATGGAGTGTTTTTAGCACATCAATAAAAAATTCTCTATTTAATGTTAAATAGGTATATACTGAATTTATGTCAAGTATATAATATTATGCTGTCCATGTTATCCTTAATTATGTAAGAATTGGAAAGGTTTTCGATTTCTTATGAAGAGAAGCAAGAAACGTGAAAATTTTACTATTATTAACCAATTTAAAGGTTTCATATTTATTTATTTTTTTTATGATTTCTCTACACGTATAATATAATATAAAACAGTCATACCTACTATTTACATTTTTAACTCAATTTAGTTCATCAATTAATTGAATTTGATGCAATATACAAATGATATAAGTTAGTAATAATCACTGCTGGATTGATGTCGGAGGAATTTCAGTCGACAAACGGACTAAGACAAGGACTCTTGCCTGCCTACTGTTTAATCTTGCTCTCGAGAAGGCTGTAAGAGATTCAGGGATCCAGGTTGGAGGGACCATTTTCAACCGAACGGTGCAGCTGTTGGTATATGCTGATGATGTGGACGTTGTTGGGCGCTCTTATGCGGCGATTTTGGAGGCATTCATGACTCTAGTGGGTACAGCTGAACGATTGGGACTGGAGGTTAACCAGGCTAAATCAAAGTACATGGTGATTGAGGAAGTGCCACAACCTGGGAAGATGGTATCATTCGGAACCCATGTGTTTGAAAAGGTCTCCCAGTTTACGTACCTAGGCCCCCTCATTTCCCAGAATAATGAAGAGGTAGAAATTAGGAAGCGGATTATTTCGGCAAATCGCTGTTATTTTGGCCTCAAGAAACAGTGTAGAAGGGGCGTATCCTGTCAAGGGAAACAAAAGTGCACCTCCATAAAACGTTAATCCGCCCAGTCCTGCTTTATGGGTCTGGAACCTGGACCATGACCAAAAGCCCATGAAAACGAACTCATGGTTTTTGAAAGGAAAATTCTACGAAGAATATTTGGAGCTATCCTTATAGGTGATCCCTGGAGAAGAAGGAAAAACCAGGAGATTTATGAACTTATTAACCAGGATATTTATGAAGAGCCAGACATTGTCCTCACTATTAAGCTGGGTCTTAGATGGGCCGGTCATGTAGCCGAATGCTGGAAACAGTTGCTGAAGAAATTGCTGGCTCAGTTAGAATTTATGGTGCAAGAAGACGAGGACGAACCCGACTTCGGTTGAGAGACGGAGTTGCGTCCGACGCCAGAAATCTTCTGGACACAGGAAACTGGATGGCAGCCGCACAGAACCGCGACGAGTGGCGGAAGCTGCTGGAGGAGGCCAAGACCCGTCAACGGGTTGTAGAGCCGCATTAAGTAAGTAATAATCACTAACATATACCTTGGAAAAGTTAAAGCAATAAGGATTGATGACTGAATTTTTAAATTTCAGTGAGCATCCAAAAAGATTAGGGTAGGTTGTTGTCATATTTAAAATGACACAGGCCATTCCGCTATTACAATGTTGAAACTAAAAAAATATATATGAAAAGCCTTTTAAGGATATGTACATTTGATTTAATAAATTTATGATTTTAATGCATACCCTATAATTATATAGATATAGAAATATGAATATGGGAACTATTTATATAAATATGTATATAACCGGAAGGTCAGAAATAAATAGTCCTACTAAATAAAAAAAAATCCAGTATAACCTATTGTTCAATGACGTCACAACTGTTGAATTTAATCGGGAAAATGAAAAAAAAAAGATTGCACTACATAACTTTAATAAAAACACTGCACACATACAAGTGAGGTGGTTTACTACAAACATCTGCACGTTTTTATTTAATTAAAAGAATAACAATTGCTATAGAAATCGTTCAATGAAAATATATGACATATGAAATCATTCATACACTATTTCATATCCCAATATAAACACAATTATTATTACTTTACGGGTACATGGAGAAATCTATTACTTACTACAACTTTTTTTAATCTCATCTTCTAAAACATAAACCCGAGCTCTTAGTAATGAAAAACAACAAGAAGGACACCTGGGATGTAAAACATCTATTGAAGACTGAGAAGGAGGTGCAAATGGACTCATTTTCAAATGGTGCTATTGTACTCGGCCTTCCTCTGTTCCATGATCCCTGGAGACACCTCCAGAAAGTATGAACTTTTTCGGATGAGTCCAGTGGGATTTGGAACCATTGTACCGCAAACAATGGCAAAAGAACGGAGGTGCATACATTAGTCCTCATTGTGCATCGGTCCTGTTTGGAGTTAGGCGCTGATTAAACTTCAAGCCATCTAGTAATGGAAATACTCGTAATGTTTTAATCAATTCATTTTTTTTTTAACATAGTGACTGTATTGTGGAAAATGGTTAACGAAGGATTGTTAAATAAAATTATATACGTTTATTAATCTATCAACTAATATTCCAGATAAATAGCGAAAATTGGTAAAAAAAATATATTAAGTTTAAAAAAAAAATAATTGCAAACAGAAAATGTAGAGGTAAGAAATAGATTTTGAATATCAGACCGGAAACAATAATGGCAATTTAATTTTCTTCTAGCTGGACTATCTCGTGATTATTTTCGTGAATCTGGATTATTTTTTTTTTCAATGAACTCAAGGAATAACTAAACACTTCGATGTGTCTTACTCATTCAACCTCACAATATTACTTCTACTTCCAAGTAGTGTTTTTTAAAAAAAAAAATTATTTTAACAAAACCGACTGTTTTTCATAATAAAAAAGCTAAACGCACTGGAAATTCCCTTGTTCGAATTGAATTCATTTTCACTTTTGTCATTTGCACTTTTTTGACGACACGTTATCGTCCAAGGACTGGGGGAAACCTTAACTGTACAAAAAATTGGTTTGATGTTGAAAAGATTTGCTTCCTGTGATTATTATCCAATACTAATGTTTTAAGCAAGAAAAACTTTTCTCTGCAATTCTTTGATGCGCAGTCATAAGGGCTTAAATCAAAATTTTGAATTTTTCAGGAGAGCAACAGCAAAGTTCAAAACATTATGTAAAATCTAAGTATTTATATTATTTGTAATTGTTATTTTCATAAAAAAATATAGTTTGACTTGAGACCTTAATACCAAGCGGTAGCTCTGATTTCGTGCTATAATATTATGGCATAATCTCCAAATGCTCAAATAGTGACTTAAGTCCATATGACCGAGCATCAAAGAATTATTGTCTATAATACCTACTTCATGTTTACTTCTCTAAACAAAAACATTAATTTCTCACATCAAACTCAATTAAAAGAAATCAGAGGGATCTTTATATGAAAAATCTCTTCAACTTGTTAAAGTAAACAGACTTGTACTTGTCGGGTGGCGGGATGGCCGAGTGGGCAAACGCGTTAGAAAATACGCGTTGCCCATGGCAACGTCTGATTGGAAATACGAAGACAGCAAGTTCAAAACCCGGAGCCAGGGGAAAACTTAATTATACTCGGCATCAATCCCCCACCCTCTCCCCTGGCCCGAGAAACCCCATATAGCCTAAATGACGAGGAAGGGAGGAACCAAAAGAAAAATCCTTGTACTTATTTTAATAAAAAGGTAAAATAAAAAATAAAAACATGGAACGGTTTACCCCAATGAAGGGGCAGTGATTTCGGGTTTAGAAGGGCCTCAGGAGGGTCGAGCTCCATCCTAATTTTTCAGGGATTAGAGGCCGCAGACTGGAGGATTAGGTGGGATCACGGGATGACCATCCAAGTGAATAATTAACATAAATAATCTATAAGAGGAGCCTATTGAAAGGGGATGCGGGGGAAAAATAATCCCCTGCATTACGGGGTGTCCCCTTTCGGCCAATTATCCTCTGATGGTACAACTACTGCTTATGCTCTTCAGCTACTCCCCTTACCTAATAATACACCCAGAACTGCTCATAAAAGTTTCCATTTACTCAAATTCACAACTATATCTTGACAATATTTCTGACAGAGTAACATGAGGACGCAATATCTCGTAAACATCTGTTCGTAATTTGTTATCCTCGTAGTGAGGTTGCAACCGTCGCGAAACTTAGTTGCAGTATACATCCCAACTTCCCAACAACGCCTAAACAGCGTTATTTGGTCATTGGCCATTATCACCCATTCCAAACTTCATTACCATAACTTAGGTGTTCCAACTGGCCATAAGTGTGCAAATAGATATCATTACTATATTACGTAATATACTCGTACATAGGTAATCAGTAATTACTAATGTTGTGCCCAATCGACAGGTGAACAATTGAGGCGGAACAAACTTTTTCAAAGCGCCATAGAAAGGTATCTGCGCCGACGAGATCAAAAGCAGACTTTTTTTTTACGTTCGCTTTATGCCACGAGGGCCAATCGGGACGGGATATCTACGGGTTACCAACCTCTTCTAATCCATGGCAAGCCGCTGAGTCTGTTCAGTGAGGCCGTACCGAACAGAATCGAGCAGGCTTGGGCGGGATTCGAACCCGCACCGCCAGCGGGGGAGTCGGAGACGCTATCCTATCGGCCACGCCGCGGCCCTTAAAAAAAAAAAAACAGACTTTAAAGATCTTTCTGGACCTTTAAACATCTATATAGACAGTGAACCGGCTTCGGTTTTTATGCAGTATACCGACAGCCTTCCTAATTTTTTTTTTTCAAGCCTTTTTCAAGTTTTGTATATATACATACTATATTAGAATTATAAGAAATCTTATTTGATAATGATCATCAGTGTTTATCAAAGTTCCGCCGACAATATTCTCTTCAAATTTCAACTGGATTGGGCGTGCATTAACATATACAAAATTTATAAATTCATCTTCGATTTTTTGGTTCTGAATACTATTTCAAACAGCGCCACAATTAGAAAACCACATGTAATATATCTATATATGTAATATATTATGTATCTAATAATAGTAAACCTTTAGCCTCTGATGCAAAACGAGTTACAATAACATAGCATATTATAATGTACAGATAGGATAGAAGCCCTACCATCCATCATTTGATTGCTATCAAATCGAAGCTATAGGAGATCGTAACAAGCTCAGGATGCATGGAATTACTTACGACCCGTTAGCCTTGAGGATGACTTCCATACTGTCCTTGGGCCCTCACCGTGAAAATGGTTCGACCGAAATAAATAATTGCCTGACAATGAACTGTAGTAGGGGATGAGGGTGCAGCCATCTGTTAGGGGCAGGTGCCGCCTTATACCCTTTGCAATCTTAATGCTGTCTATCAGGTTGTTTCTATATTTTAACTTTGTATTTTCGAAGAGAAAAAAATTAAATTAAGTGAAAAAATGGATTAAAGTTTTTAAATTTATTTTAGTTTAAAGTAAGTAAATTCGAAATGCAGTAGTCCATTTCACACCCGATTTTCAATAAAATCAATATGTGTGTATATATACTATATACTATACATATATATATATATATATATATAAATATATATATATATACATATATATATATATATATATATATATATATATATATATATATATATATATATGTATATATATATATATATATATACTCATTTCAAAAAAAACTTTATTTAACTCATAAAAAAAAAATCTTATTTCATTAATTTATTTTATTACATGTGTCCATTTGTTGAAAATCGTAGCTAAAAAGATAATATTTGACATGAAGTACATGCAATATCAGTAAAAACATTGTAAGATAATCTATACCTTATATGAGAGTAGACTAATCTCTTTTTCAGATCTCAGTTTGTTTGTTTGTTTGTTTGTTTAACGTCCATTTTTATGCTGCTTAGGCTAATCGGACGATGCTACAGTGGGAATCCTAAATTTTGCCTATCCAGATATAGTTAGGATAGGGATCTTTAACGAGTACCTGGCATCGTACAGGCTCGGGACCTCCATTTTACGTCCTATCCGAGGGACGGCATAGCTAAGGATCTTTTACTCCCATTAAAAAATCCTAGGGCCACCGCTGGAATTGAACCCGCGATCTTTAGTATTGTAGGTTGCCATGCTAACCACAACACCACAGGTGACCCCCTCAGATCTCAGTTAATATCTTATAATTACTATTCTACCGTGGTAAATGCTTTAAAACTATCATTGAAGAAAGCATAATGCCTAGCGTTGTATTTTTTGAAATAATTCCTTTTATGTTTGTTGACTGTTGCCATGAAAAACCAGATTTAACTAGAAGAAAAGATACAGAATGTCATCAAACAATAATTTATATACTCTGAGTCTTCCCTATTAGAAATTATATATTACATCATAGATCGACAAAAGTGCTCAAGTGCTCAACTCTGAGATACAAAGATGATCTGTTGGCGAAAAAACTTTTCCTCGCCTAAATTATAATAATGATCAGTAAGCTCAGTGATTATTATTTGATACTATGAAGAAATAAATAGTTTTAATGCGAGAAAAATGGCTTGTAGATCTCTCAAGTATAAAATGGTTGTGGAGCGAAATCCGTTTACTCTGTGCTAAATTCAAAAGTATTGCTATGCAGAGTTGGGAACATTGTATCTACGGTATAAATCCGGCGCTTCACCCATTTATTTTCGATCAACAATTTCTGAATTATAAGGTTTACACCGGCTAAGATTTTAAAAATAGATTAAATTGGATAAAATTTAAGAGGGTGGGGCGCAGGTAATTTCATCACCACTACATATTTAAATATAACTAGTATACAATATTAAATTTTGATTTTCTCAACTGTTCCTAGTGACTCAAAGAACACACTACAAACTTCTCCCTTACATTTAAACAGCCATAAATGTAATTTAAAATAAATTACTCGTCAGATCATAACAGCATTTTAAGGCGTTCATGAAAATATAATATAAAACATCTAATCAATATATATTATAAAGCAAAGTGTACAATGTGCGTGCCGAAAAGGCTCAGAAACGACTCCACATACGATTAAGAGAGTTATGTCAGCGTGTAACTGTAGGTCCCCTAACGGAGAAGAAGGTTTCCGTTTTTCTTTTAAGGGTGTGAAATTGAAGAGAAAAGGACTGGAATTTTAAGGCTCTCGCAACATGTAATTAGCCTCTCTGAGAATGACATACGAGTTTATGAATGAAAAATTTAGTTCGAGATGCAGACCACCAGGAAGCGCTAGGGTGTGTTTCACTCAATATTTATTGTTCATTCATTCCGTTATATTCGTAAAGGTTATATATTTTGTCAGCTGTTCTTTTTAAATTACTAAAAAATCAAGCGAAAATAATTAGTTTCACCTTTTCTTTTAAAATAAATTAATGATTTTACATATCTGCAATCAATGAGAAAACCGACTGGATACTTTACAAAATTAATTTTCTCATAAGAAGGTTAATTGATTAACACATTACATTTAATCAATATCTAACATATACTTAAGTAAATTTAATGCAATATGACTGAGCGAATAAAAACAGACATAAAACAAAAAAGAAAAGCTGAATAGACTGATTATAAACCGAAAATAACAAGTTTGAAGTGTTCTTATTGTATGTAGTTATGAAAAATGGTTTTATTACTATGTATGATGAGCATTCCAGTTGACAAAATGATGAATTGACTCCAAATATACATGTTTTCAATAAGATTTTATCACCGCTCATAGTTCAGGATAAAAAGAAATATGATGAAAAAATTGTGCCCTTTAGAGGGCAAAAGATTGGAGAAGTGCAGAGTTCGGCCAAATTAGGGTGTGGTGGGTGGGGGGGGGGGATAAATTAAGGGAGGTTGAACTGGAAGAAAGGTCTCACAAAAAAAGTTTCTATGAATCTTCAGTATTTTCTAAACTTCTGGATCTAATGGGACCATCACAGTAGTCGGCGCTTAAGTTGTACTCCAAATATAGTTTTTTTAACTAATAATCTAATAACTTATTATCTGCTGACAGTTTGGAATGGGCTTATAGGATTCATAATCACAGAAACCATCAAAAACGATGCATGACTCGACAAAGTTGCAGCAAAATTAATTGTTCATTCACCATTTTCAACACCCTATAAAGTAAATAGGGATCCTTATTTGGGCGGACACTGCAGATCTCGAATCTTAATATTAATACAATGTTAAAATTTTCAAGAAAGTGTTAATTTTGTACTATATTTCCATTATTTTAAAGTTTTTCTGTTATTGAAACTGCCACACAACTACCGGAGCGAAGCCGGGCACCCTAGCTAGTATAATATAACAGCTATGTGGGTTTTAATAACTTTATTGACAAAAAATATATTACAAGCAAACAATCAGAAAACTTGCGGTGACAGAAAAGTGACTCAAAAGTAAACTATATGATTCGTTGTTTAAGGTAAGACTGACATTAGTCGATCGCTTCTTATATATGACCGCCTATTGAGACATCTCGAAAGGCCTGGAACAATCCAAAAACATGATCACGTACTAATACATGACTGTTCCAGGTGATTTAAGAACTTTTACAATGTAACCGAAATAAATATCTGTTTTGTTTTAATAATATTTCATTACTATAATACTGTCATCAATAATAACATTCTTATTCTTATTATAACTTTTAATTTCTAAGTACGAGTTATGGTAGCTCATCGTACTTATATCTCTCATAGCTTAACTTATCGAAAATAATGCAAAATCTATCATGTAAATATACGTACAACGTCAAATCCTCAGCTCCTGTTTTTCTGTTAAAGTTTGATTTTTGGGACTTAATTTTAAATTGAATTTCGTTTTATAGAACCAACCATAATTCCGAAAACTCTATAAAACATAACTTTTCTCTTTGCAATCTACTGACTTGACCACCTTCAAAATTTTGAAACTCCCAATTTTCTTTTTCTTTTTCTTGGCCGTGAAGTGAAATATTATCGCATAGTTCATCACGTCTCTTAAAAAGTTTCTTTCATTTAATATCTCATTATCGAACTCCGTAGCTCTTGGGACCCGCAAAAGGGACCAATAACATCGACATATTTAATATACTGTAACGATAATTACTTTCTGCAATGATAATTAATCTCTCGTCAATTCTTTTCCCCTTGCTTTCATATCTAAACTATTTCAGATATCATCGATTTATCGGTCTATAAACTGTCTTCCACAGAGATAAAGCAGAACATTAGTGTGAACAAACACTAAAAAAAAAAAACTCAGAAAAAAAATACAATTTCGAGTTAGACCAGTCTCGCATTGGACGAGCGATATATTTTTGTATCGGGTTTAATTACCGCAGTGTCTAATATCAGTTTACGACAAATTTCTTATACACCTAAATATAAACTAAACAAAAACCCGATTGTGCCCGATAGATTCAAACCCGGTTGGAGCCCGAATATAACTGGGACAAAGAGTGAATTAAAAGCTAACATTTAATTTAAAGGGATATTGACATAATGCTTATTAAAGTAACGACCCGGGGAGCATTTTCACGGCTAGAGAGTGAGTGATTAGGGACGGTACGGGCCTTGTTATCGCTAACAGTTCCCCCGTGTATTGTAAAATTTATTATAACCGAAGGGAGGGCTTAGTCAGCGGCCTGGCCCGGTATATTTTTAATCAGCGCTTCGGCCTTGTATCGATTAAATGTATTCGAATTTGTAACATGTTTACTGTAAACTAATGAACAAAATAACGGAGGTAGGTGAAAGGCTGTAAGTTGCCGAAAAATAAAAAAAAAATTAGAAGTAATTGTAGATTTAAGTTAAGTCCGTCGCTAATGTAATGGAATCTTGAAGATTTTTGTATATAGATACGCCACAAGAAATCAGAAAACCTGAAAAACACGGCAATTGCCAACAGCTGGGGAACTTACGATGCCATTTAAGTGACGATACTTCTTTCGATACGATACTTTTCCTAATGTATGTACTCAATTTGAACTCAACATTATTGGATAGATAGAAGGTATAGAAGCTTCTAGGTACCGATGTTTAAAGAAAAAAATAGATAGATTCAGAGTTGAATATGTTCAAACTAATATTGAACTTACATTAACATAATCATCCCGTGTTTGGCCATGTCACTAAAATTTGTTCTTATTTTTAAAACCCTATTTGAGCTCAAATACTAGTTTTTTTCATTTTTCTCAAAATCAATTCTTTGGAAAAAAAAAATGCGAAAGAAACGTTCAAAAAGCAAGAGATTGGAACAGAAACAAACATTTCGAAGCTGGTCCGCTGACAGTCCGGATTAAGTTTCATCACAAGAAAATGGTCTGTCCCACTTATTAAGCTATTATCCCTAATTTAAAAACTATCTTTACTCGAAGGTGACATCAACCATTTTATCCCTTTTTAATATTAACATTTAATATTCGACTAAGCGAAAACTTAAGAATCCATATCCAGAATCAAAAATACAAATCATTCATTTTCATATCAAATTAATCGAAGATTTAACTTCACCTAAAATATTTATATATATATATATATATATATATATATATATATATATATATATATATATATCAAATTAATCAGATTTAACTTAATCTAAAAAAAAAAGAAAAAAAAAGACTCTCAACCATCTATTTGATTCGCCACTAATGGAATAGCAAATAATTCTTTAAAACAGCTCGATAATATAAAAGAAAGTAGTACAAATAATAGCAAAAGTTTGATTAATCGTATTTTAATAGCTAGGCCTGTATTAACAAACCCACTTAGTAGATATGGACCAAGTTCGAATTTAAAAGTTAGAAATTGGAGCAAAAATGATTAAGTAGCTACCAATTTCACCGATGTTCAAGCACTACTTTCGCTTACATACAAGCAATCCCATTTTTATTGATACTTCGCTATTTCAGAAAAGGCTCGATTGATTTCGCCCAATATTTCTTGATTTTCCATTTAAAAATAAAAGATTCAGTATCAATTTTATCAAGGCTTGTCTACTAATTTATCCCTTACATTTATTATAATTTAATTGCTAATAAATAAAACAAGTAGGTATACTTATTTCTTTCTTCCGAATGATAAACTTTAATCATTACTTTTCAACCGAACAAACTCAATCCACTAGAGAACAAAGAGACCTCCAATGCTGGTAGATAAGAAATGAGTGGGGTGAGCGCACAGATGCGAACGGGATGATCAGATGTGCGGCGTCGAGGCTCATTGACCAGTGTAGATATCTGACCGCACAATGCTGCATCTGTGGCCAATGCTGTTTGTTGTTCTTGTTCGTTGCTCACTCTAGGATCATCTCTGTTCCCTATGTAACCAAACATTACACAGCGGTTTCTAAATCTAACCTCTAGAAATCAGAGAAAGTTTCGCCATTAATTCTATCTGACGGGTTTTTCTTCTGGAAATCTTTATCATTTATTAATGATTAGGTGATGTGATGTAAATAAGACTTAACTTTCACTCACCACCCCAGATATGGTGTTAGGGGTATGACACGTAAATTATATCTATTCTTTATTCAATCCTTTGAATTATTTGCATTGAATTTTAAGAATATGATTCTTTACCTTGAGCTTAATAATATTTCTTGTTTTACTTTTAAATCTTTATTTATTTTTAATAAACTTTGATGGTACTTTCCTATTTGATAGCCTCCAGTGATTTAGTATATGTTACTGTTACTTCATAATAGATTACTTCACAGGGTCATCATAACCTTCCCTTTAAAGTTTACAAACATATGTTTTTTCTAAACCCTTACTTCAATGTTAATTTCACTGATAAATATTTATTATTACTACACTTTTAATAAATTAATGATTAAATTAAAAAAACAACAACATTTTATTGAAAATTACAAACAAAAGTTATGGTTTAAATACTTATTTCATCATTATTTTGGGAGGCGAAAAGTTTTAATTGCTTCCAAAATGGCCGAAAAATGTTCTTGTTTTGTACAATGCCTCCATTCAAATTCACTAGGTACGACTCGAGATGTTTCCTCGTAGTTCCTCTATGACATTTATTGCGCCATTTTGCACTCCCCCATAATCGTTCAATATTTTGAGTGTGAACTTTTGAGACTGGATCCACAAAATTATATTTGTGATTCACAGTTAAATGCACGAATCCTACTAAAAATAATACTAAAAATAATAAATGAATATCAGATAGGTTAGAAGGAACCATCTGGTTTTAAATTAATAGTGATTTCATAAAAGTAACAGTTACATAATCTAAATCACTGGAGGCTATCAAATAGGAAGGTACCACTTTGATTTCTAAAAGAAGATAAGAAAAATACTGATTAAGATTAAAAATAAAAAATAAATAATTTCTTTTTAAATTAAAAAAAAATGTTTATTTGGACAATCTCTAGTTGTCACTTAAAAGTTCTACTTCCTCTTATTAAAAATTTGTTACTAAGTGGCCCAATTAGTACATTTCTTTTTTTCGCACACAGTATGATACATAACGTGCGAGTGCTAGATACAACGTTAAGTATTCATAATGATTGATGTTGATAATTGGTTGATATATACCGGGCCAGGCCGGTTATAATGATTTTTTTGGGAAATAAAGCAATCAATTTTATTTCTAAATAAAATTTTAAAGAGTTTTTGATTGAACGATCATGTTTTTCGACGTAAATAGGAATCGCGAGGAAGGGTTCATAACAACGGCCGATAACACTTTTGGACCAATTTTTCAATTTTGAGCGGTTGAGTATTTTTCAGAAAAAGATGGCTATATTGTTTTCTTCTTGGGCAGGGACAGTTAATTGTGTTATTTAAATAGTGTAGGTACGTTCAAAAAGTTGTTAAAACACGTTGAAAACACTTGGCATGCACAATTCGCCTTTGTTAAAAATAAGCAGTTAGAAAAAGTTTACTCCGCATGCGAATGAAAAGTCAACGTGTTTTAAGTGTTTATCGGAACATACCTTTGATTAATTAACTGCTGAATTGCTATTTGTTTTTTTAACGATCAATATTTTGAACAGCACAGTTTTCTTTGTTTTCCATTGTTAAAAAAGTTTGTTCGTAATTCTTTATAGGCTTAGATTTAGTTTTGAGACAGTTGCAATTAGTACCAAGGAAACCAATAGTTTCTGTAACATAATCTGAAAATATAAACCATTATTTTCTTGATACGCCAATATGTCGTTTTAGCGACCATCTACCACATTATAAACTGAATATTATTTTCTCTTGAGTTCTAAGCTATTTAACGATATACTATACATATTTATTACTACTCTTATTACAGGAAATTGAATTCGTTTAGGAAAACAAAATACTTCATTTCTCTTTTATGTCATTGTTAAATAATTTCATTCTATAATTTTCAATAGACCATTACTTGTTATTAGGGAAAATAAGGTCATTCAATCCAAATTAACAAAGTTAAAGGTACTTTAGAGGAAGATTTTTCCTTAGCCATTTAAGCCCTATTACATCGTTTTTATGATGATAAAACCTACATCACATTAAAGGATACCTCATTAGGATTACACATGACAAGGTTAACCAAAAGATAAGAGCCGTTTTTTGAGAAATCATAAGAGAAAAAATTACGTAGGGATAAAAAGCACCCTCGAAGTTTACTCAATTTAGAAGAAAATTGATCGAACGAATAAAAAACTGCCTGCTCTATTGAAAAACACTCTCTCGCTGGATGGTCTCGATAATGATAATTTTAATATGAAAGTGAAAAATGTCATGTTCGGTTCGCAATAGTAAAATTACGTTGAGATAAAATGCCCCATACATTTACTCAATTTTGAGCATATATCTTCATAAAATACATTCCTAATTTCAGTCTCGTACGACAAATTGATTGTGAGATAGTCTGTTCAAATAGACCATTTTTCGGGACTTGATGATTTGGACTCAGTGAACTAACTCAGGGAACATAAACGCGTATCTCCGTTGAAAGTCGGAACTCAAAATTTTTCATGATCGCAATACTTTCTCTTACTATATATTTCATATATAGATTAGTGAAAGTAATCTAGTATCCATTTTTAGTCTTAACAAGGAGAGTTGTATGTGAACGTTGTGTCTAACATTAGGTTTTTAACATTGACTTATTTATTTTTTTAATTGCAATATTATACAATTGGTAATGGGATTTGAAGTGATCTAAAAGCAGCTAAAGGCCCTAGAAATAAGTTAAGAGAGAGTAAGTTAAGACACCCTGAGGCAGTGGTGGCAATTTGCACCCGCAGGAGCGTGGATAGTAATGAGCGGCTGTTAGCCAACCAAGCCTGCCACCCACACACTGCAGGCCTTGTTAAAGCAGGGGATCATTTCATACAGCAGCAGGTCACTCCCGCCATGAGGGGATGTGGGCCAGGATTTATCTCACCATATGCTTGCCTAGTCCTCCTATTACGGCGGTATTGTAAAAGTATAATAGTAAGCAAACTTGCTTCGCTCTAGCATTTCCAAAGCGTTGTTCAGCAATATCCGTAGGTCCTCGAAAGAATGCGGTAAGCAATAAACTAGATCAACTTGGAAAAAAAAAAAAAAAAATCTGGTGCGATGCGTGCAACACACAACTTTCACATACGAACTTACTTGGATTAGAAATCGACGCGTTTCGATAATATGTAAACGCCATATTTGTAGATCTCCATAAGTTATAGAGTATCTGTATAGCAAAATTTGATAATTCACAGTACTTTTCGATTCATTATTGCTAATTTATATATGAAGGGACTAATTTCATCAACAGTCGAGTTTTTTTACTGCTTGCTTGTTTTTTACTACGAGTTGCTTTTTGCAAATACATCGTGAAGGTGAATCGATAGGTGTATTTTAAGCCGTTTTTCAGTAATGTTGTCGCATCGCGGGCATATTCATACATCAAAACCCAGTTTGATCAAAATCGTAAAATAGTAAAAAAAAACTAAAAATTAGACAAAATTCTTTAAATTAAGTACCCCCTCCGTTTGACCAATTTTGATGAAACTTTTGCTGTCACATCGCGGGCATATATATACACTAAATACCCAATTTCAGGTCTGTGCGGTTTATAGTTGAGCTAGTCTGTTCACATACACACACACACACACACACACTCACACACAGACCATTTCGTGGGACTTGGTTAATTGGACTCAGGGGACCCCAAAACGTGTATTTCCGTTGAAAACCGGAAATTTTTTACGATCGCAATACTTTCCTTACTATATATTTCATATATATATAAGTGAAAGGAAAAAGGTGTGAAGTTTTACGCTAAAACCCATGGTTGGTAAGTATGTGCTATTTATTTATCAGCATTCGTGCCAGCAGATGATTATATATATTTACCTATATTTACACTCAACCACCAGTTATTTCCCCTTAATTTTCTAATTAAAATTATTCACGTTTTAAAATAGGACGGGAAGGTCACATTCACCCCCAGAGACGATCTGTGACAAAATATTAAAGATATCCTGCCATAGATTCGAACTCGATCGAAGACACAGCAGTTTAGTGTCTTATCAAAAAACTCTCTCAAAACACCCACTACTTCAGATTCAACTTCAAAAGTATCAATCAAATGTTTCTAATGGGTGAAGCTTTTTTCAGAAATGAAATCGACACAGAAACAATAGAAAGTAAAATAAAATTCCAGAGAGGAGAGCACGCAATTTAACTGACAAGTCGTTATAATTATGTAATACCGGCTCCTAGGCGTGGTCTATTTTGATAGGTTATGTGAGGATGTCACACAAGGTAACTCCCATCGCGTCCTATTCAGTTAGGAAGGGCCTTTTTGTGCTTTATTTAATCCCATCTTTCGACTTAGACTCGCTTCGCTCGCTCAAAAACAATAAGGAACCCCAAATGGGCCCTTTTCAATTCAGATTGGCGCTCCAATAAATGGCGCCAAAATAGGCGCTACTAAATGCCCAGGACCTACTAATTTAAGTTCTACCGACGATTCCGTTACGTACGTAAGTTACAAGTAATATTTCTCCCCTAGTCTATTGCCCCACAAAAATCATCAAAACCGTCAATATCAGGCAGACTCTGCCTAACATCAAATTAACCTCACATTGATTTAAATACTATTTCATACCTCCCTTGCTTATGGGCGGATCCAGCCGGTTGGAAAGGGAGCTGCAGACCCACAGCCCTTTCCCTGGATCTGTCAATCACCTTATTTCACCTTTATGTTACTTTACAAATAAAATTCTACTTGTTCTCCATATTAATTGTTTTTTACCTTACTTCTTTAATTTTACTGAAGGTAAATTCTATTCTAAAGTCTTTAACAAATTTTCCAAAGGGGGGGGTTGCAGCCCCATAGCCCTCCTCCTGAATCTTCCAATGCCCTTCCCTAACCACGGCAGCCTCCCCATTCATATTATTCCTTTATACATTCCTCTGGCATAGCGATATCAAATTCATTATTTAGTATCAGAAACTAAATAAAACTTTTTAGTTTAAGTTTAATAACTCTAAGTTTATGCATTAAGGTACTTACTTGTAATGTTTATCAAGTTTAAATACATTTTATTTTATAATACAATAAAGTAACAAAATGTTGGGAAACATTTAACGAATATACTTGAAAATACCTTTTTTTTAACAATTTCGAATTAGTAATAAAAAAAGCATGTGTTAATGTTACAATTTTAGGTTAGAATTATTAGATGCGAAGAATTATGAGCACATTTTGATAACTATTTTAGTAGATGTGTCATTTTATTATCCAGCAAAATACAAAAATTACTGAAGCTCACATCGGATGGTTGTGGACAACAGATCTGTAGATTATGAAAACAAACTTCCTCCGGGTCCCAATATTCTGTAGGACTAATGTAAGGCAGCTAGCGGATATGTGCAAAGAGGAGGCGAGGGTGAGTTCTTAATTGTCAGAAATATATTTGACATCGATATTACTACAAAAGGATTATTTAACAAAGTATTGATTGATCTGTGACAATGCTAAGTTGACATGACAATGCTAACAATGAAAGATTGCCTAAGAAAATAGTGCATGAACTAAAAAAGAGTTATAGTTCCAGCATTCCTACATTAAAATTTTATTTTACTTCCTTCCATCAATTCGTACGGAGTGTAATTTATTTTTTCACTGCCAACCTCAGGTTACTGAACATGAAATCCCTCCGTACTCATACCCTTTTCTTTCCCTCTCCTTGACAGAGGATGATTGGCCGTTCCTAATCTACTCCTCCCGTCCTGGAATTACCTTCTCACAACACTCCCACTTCAGCTTCAAGTTTATCCTTTTCATTTAGCTTAGACCAAGAGCAACATTTATTAACAACCAAAGAGGCCAGTTTACACAGGTTAATTTTTGAAACGAAGTTTGGAACCAAGGCTGCCTCGCTTTTTGACCTCTAAAGGCGATTTCAAAACACTGAATAGGCTCGGTTTAGTATTTTTAACCAATCTTGGGATGAATAAGTTGTGGTTCACTTACGGTTTATAAGATTAATAATCTCCCAAATATTCATGAAAAAAAAACATTACCTTGTAAACAGGACTATTACGTCCATTGTAACCATCCCTGGCTATCAAAACGCGAAGCAAAATATCCATCAAAAAATTTAATCCTGTAAACAGGCTTTAATGCAATGAACTATTGCATGAAGAAAAACGTGCCGATTGCTTTTTTTCATTTGCACTCAATCCCTTTCTTCTGCAATCACAAACCCCGGTGGTCCATGATCTGCTTCAACATCTGCGACTGCCAAGCTCTGTCCTCCAACTCAATAAAGCCCGCCAGTCGCATATTTCCACCTTTTTCATATACCCCTGCCTTCGCACTAATTGCCGTTTTTATTTCATTTCTAAATCTTGCGTGATAGTTTATTTTTTTAAATCATAACTTTTCTTATCACCTATAATGATATGATTGGTATAGGTGCTTTTATAATATATAGATATCTCTATCCTTGGTAACCATCTGGACTTCGATGAACAATAGTCCGATGTGGTCCTTGGTCTGCTTTAACATATGCTGTCACAGGGCTCTGTCCTTTATTCTTTACAGCCGCAAGCATGAATGTCCCTTCATCGTGCCCTTAGGTTCCCTTGCATTAATGCTTAATGTAGTTCCGAAGAAAGGATTTCTTGCATAGCAATGTCCTCGGACATCCGGTTGATGTAGCTAAGCCATTACATAACTTACCATAAGCGCATTCATTCCAATGGCATATTAATATATTGTAGGTCTCCAAGTTGACTGTGCCTAAGTTTTAGTTACTATTAATAAAACTTAAGTGCATATGTAAATATTAAGCCAACTTTCGAGGGCCCTTTAAATACATTATTGAATATCTAGTTTTCGATTGGTATTTCGGGCAACTTTGAAATTCTCCTATCACTCTTCATGTGTACTAAAATTACATGTTTGCAATACTTTACTTCTATATGTTGCACACATTCATTATACAACCTCTTTATTCTTTTTTATTTGCTGCAATAAAAATACTCTGCGATCATAATTATGTACAATATTCTACATTATTATGATTATGTATTGCAGACTTAAAATAAAATATATTAATCTATCCTCCTAAAATGATTTTTCATTTTATTTATACATTTGAAAAACAAAACCAAATAACTTGAGGAAGACTTAATATTTTGGAAATAAAATTTTTGTTCTAGAAAGGCATGGTAATAGGAGCCTACGACACCTGTCCCGCTGCTTCAGGCGAGTTCAAGCTCACAACTACGGGAGGCAAAGTTGATGAAGAATGTGGAAACAGAATATCTTCATTACTGAGGGGGTAGGCCCGCCCAGTAATAGCAAATATACATAATTACATATTATGACAATAGGAAATATGATGACCGCATCATGGTATCTATTTTAACGTTACTATTTAAGAAGAACTACGTCAAATTCCATCTTTGCTAAATAACATTGAGCCTGCAAATTTTATTCAATATCTCATTAACTTAATTGTATTATACATCTCGTTTTAGTCGTTTTTAACCAGACTTTTGATTATTCCAAAAACATTAGCTAAAACAAGAAATATAAAGAAATGATAAGTTACACCACTGTTCACTTATTTCTAGATCACATTTACGACAAGGAGGCGTCCAAATCGTTTCTAACCTGTCTTCGGAGTACCACGCTTTGGCAGTGGCTGGCCTCGGTCCGGAAGATGCAGGGTACAACGAAGCAGAATGCCTGGAAGAATGCAAGGAGAACATCAGGATCGCCGCTGGAGTGGGTGCCATGGCCCTCCAGAACCAGGTGAATTGTAAAGATTTTTCAGAAACGTGATTCAGAGAGAAAATTCAATGGCAAAATAACCTTTGGCCTAATAGTGAATCAAAAAGAAGAATAAATTTTTTTTTTTGAGAGCCAATATTGGAGGCTTTAATCCCAATAATGTAATATACTGGTTTGGGAACCACACTCCCTAATGTGAAACCAGCCTTTTTTTCCTGTTTTGATATACAGTAATTCTCATAAAAAGATAATTTTGAGATCAATTGAATTGACAACTGACAGATTTAAATTGATTAAGAAAGCTATTAATTAATGTTAAAAACTAAGCAAAATGAGTTCACACCAACTATGTGATTAAAGGATTTTTATCCTTCCGCCTAGCTGATTTAAGATTTTCGAAACATTTTTTTTAGGCATTGGTATAAAATAATGCATCCGCAGAGAATATGAAACAGTATATACAACCTTAGTAACGGAACAAAAAGCACATACACATATGTCATTCCAGTGAATAAGAGTTTGAGTAGAATTTAGCCGTAGAAGTGTCAAGTGGCAAAAATGAAGTATAGAGGAGAGTCGGTTTCTTCCAATTGGCCATAATCAGAAGTCACTGTTATTGATGTTTTCGAGGAAACTTTAATGCTTAACATCAAAACTTTAAATTTTAAACAAATACTGTTCAAACTTCACAAGTAGCGCCCTTAAAAGTAAGGAAATTTGACTTAACAACTTATACACTGAGTTCATATTCACAAAGATATGTCAGTAAGTTTTCGAGGGAATCTCTGTTTCTGGGCCAAGGAAGTGGTTAGTAAGACAAGCAATTCGTCTGATAATCATCTATGCTAGTACATATATAATCAGTTTGCTATCAGTATATAATCAGTTTGATATCAGGATATAATCAGTATGCTAGTATATATGTAATCATCTATTATCACCTTTAGGGTTATCCAAGTTCAATTAAAGTCGGCATACTTTATAAAGGTAAGGTCAATCAATGGTTGATGTAAAGAATAAAAAAATCATTCGACACAAAACCTAGCAGTATAAAATAAAATAAATTACTCTAGTACTAAAAAAAAATACTAACATTGTAGCTTCAAACTGTCAACAGAATATAGGACTGATAATGGTGGAGGGGTTCTCTTGCAGTGAGGCAGCAGCAGAAGGTGCAGCACTTGCAGTTTGGCGGTACCAAGACCTCAAGGATAAAGTTAACTGGGCTCAGGAATCATTTCTCGAATTATACGACGATCCCGATAGGTAACATATGCATAATTATATCTTCATAATAACAATGAGTAATTTAGGTTCTAACAATACGAGTGTTGCAAAAATCGGCCAGCGAAATTCAGCTGTAGGAATCAGTTAAGAGAGAAGGTTGGTGTGACAAGGATAAGGGCTCTGATGGCTTAGTTATTTAGCGCACAACAACGGTGATACAGGGACCCGCATTCGAACCCGGCCATTACCAATCTTTTATTTAATGAATATATGGTATAAACAATATATTCTTGAATTGATTTTAGCTGCTTATGTACAATACAATATGTTTTAAAATAAAATACAGTTAAATGTTTAATTTCATCTAAAACAGAAACGTGATAGAATGCCGCATAGCAGCGTAAAAATGGCCCTAACAGCAAAACTCGAAGCCAATCAGAGATTATTGTTGTTAAAAATATATATTTGAGATTATTTGGCATCTAAACTTTCTTCATAGTTTAGTTTTTCATTATTAAGAAATATATAAAGGTTTACAGTTTATCCTTACAGGGACGGGTGGAATAGCGGTATAGAAAAAGCTGCTGCACAAAATCTTGCCCGCAAACTAGAAGAAACTCCAGCTAATATTATGACTCCGGCGAATTTCGCTAAGGTGACCGTAATAACTTAAATTAATCATTAAATCATTAAATTAAGGGTTAATTTATTAATCATTAATTTATGACGATTTCATGATTGTAATCAGGCTGCATTGGATGTTTTATGCCCTTGTGGAGTCCACGTAGAAGTAAGGGACAAGGAATGGATAGAGACGAAAAAGTTGAACGGATTCCTGAGCATCGCAAGGGGCTCCTGCGAAGCTCCACTTTTCCTGGACATCGCTTACTGCGGCGGTGGAGAAGGGGACAAACCTGTCGTTCTAGTAGGTAAGAGTACGTCCATATCTTTGAAGATACATATGCTTATATTGAAGTTCTTGAACTTTAATATTCACTCAGATACTGTCAACCCGTTGATTTTAATCTTCTTTTTCTGACATGATCCTGTGAATTGTTTTCCTCTTAAGCAGAACATAAGTTTGGAACCCAAATTCTACCCTCTCAAGAAAATAGCTCAACCCACATTAAAATAACTAGAAAGACTACTATCTAAAAATTCCCATTTTCCAAACAGTCCATTGAGAATAATCTAAATATCTACAAGTCTGTCCTGAAACATATCTACACCTCTGGACTTGAACTGTGAGAGGAAGCTGAATTTTTTAACATCAAACAAATCTACAAACCCCTACATCACGATATTAATATACCGTTTCTTCTAGGCTTATACGAGTATATTGACAAAACATCCATCTTTCACCATACACCACCTCTCGCACAGTCCATATAAACACAAAAAAAAAAAAGGGAAGGAGAATAATGAGTAGTGAGATTAATAATAAACGACGATTGCTGATAAACAAAACATTTCATTAACCTTAATTGAATATATTATTAGAAATAAAAATATATATATCCTACATGCATTGAAACAAAATAGATTTCTAGAACAGATAATGATAATAATGCTTTTAAGCTAGAGGGTCATTATCTGAAAATGTGTTAATCGTACGTCCCGTCCTTTTTCAACCACTAAAATGAGATCTAGTTACTAGACAAAAATAGTTCCTATTTCACTCCTTTAGTTGTTATATGGAGGCTATGTTTTAGCTCCAAACTAAATTTATAATTGCTTAAAAAAAATTAAAAGTAATAGTTAACTCCCTCACCTTGTCCGACTACCAGGCAAGCCACTTTAAAAATTCGTATTCTTTCAACAATTGATTAAATTGATTAATCAGTTAAGTCATTATTATTTCAAGATTCCATGAAAAAATAAGCGGTGTCATTTATTGTTACCAATAACAATAAATAAAATAAAAAAGGTATGTCCAGACGTTTTTTCTTCACTCCCTCACATGAAGTGTTGGATGGTCTGAGCGTTGAGGGGAACATGGCTCAAAGCCCGGGGTGGAAAGAATCGGTTCAGGGAACCCTAGGATCGTTTTGACTGCCGACCAGGGTCTGCGATGGATTGCCTACGCTGTGAGATTCAGATTATTACGGAAAATCTACGCATCTTCAGATAATGACCTTAGAACACTAATGTAAGAAAGAATAATTGCTAAAACATGTATGAACAATGGTTGATAAGTTACAAAGTAATAGTACTAGCGGTGGCACACATTTATGAATGTTTTGGTTAACCAAATAAATCTCCGGCGGCGAATTGTCAGAACACATCTTCAAATATTTACAATATCGGCGAACTTTATTCCCAGTGATATTTAGATAGGCGGCGAACTGAAACTGTGTGTTGATGTATGCATATGCGGCGAACCAATACCCAATGAAGATGCAAATTAAAATAGCGAAGGGCTGCGTCTTAGTCTTGATGAGTTGATGAGAGCTCATGAACATTTCACCGGTGAATATGAGGAGATTGGATAAGAAGTAGTAGGAGTTAAAAGAGCATTCCCGTATGCCAATCTCCCTCCAGGTTCCATGAAAGAACATACGGATGCACTCTACAAACTACATTGTTAAGAGAGAAACTATCAAAATGGTGATTTCATTTTTAAGGTTGTATTCAGCCGATTTTCATAGAAAGTAATAGTTTGCAACAATTACAGGTAAAGGAGTGACATTCGACAGCGGTGGAGTGTGCCTAAACCAGTGCGGCCACATGTTGGATATAGGCAGTTCGGACATGGCAGGCGCTGCTGTCGTCGTAGCCGTCATGAAAGGCCTGGCTACCCTAGGCATCCCCATAAATGTAAACGGTAACTACTTTGTGTATTTATCATAAAAAAAACTATACATTTTGATAGCTGTTGAGTTGCTGAATTAATCTCAAACTCCACAGCGGTGATCCCCCTGTGCGAGAACATGCCGGGTGGGATGGCGATGAAGCCGGGGGACGTGATCATGTCGCACTGCGGCAAGTCGGTGCTCATCGAGAGGACGGACCACGAGGGCAGGGTCATACTGGCGGACGCCCTCTCCTTTTCGGCTGTCTTCAACCCCTGCCTCGTCATCAATATCGCCACCCTCAGCCGTGAGTATCATCATCATTTTGTACATATGTATGTGTATACCTAAGATATTATTCATTAAGGTATTTTTAAATATTATCAAACCTAGAACTAACAACCGTGATGTAGTTGACTAAAATTTTAACGCAATCTGCAATATTTGCAATTGCTGATCAGCACTTCTTTATTAAACTGGAAAACCATACCAAAATTCTCGATAGAATACACGGAATAGGTTTATCACTCCAACGCCCGGTCAATGTGAGACGCCTTCAGTAGATTTACGGGCCTCACATTCCGGCTTCCATCGGCGGACGGTCGCCCAAGTCTAGCCCATCCAATTACTAACTACGCTCGACGTTGCTTAACTTTAATCACCTATTGCAAGCGACTTATCAACTCGGCTAAGTCGCCAGCCAACACTGACCCTGAGCTTTAGATTTTTTAAAGGAAAGCGTTGTAAAAACTTAATCTTTGTTAAAGATTTATTGGTGTTTAAACCTTTATATCATTCAAGGCAGAGAAATCTAATTATTTCCAAAAACAACTCCTTGGCATCGATTGAAGATGCAATTCCAGCCAGATTATTTGTACTCCTAATCGACAAATCTTATGTGAAATATCTTATGTAAACTCAAAGATCCGTACTCTGAATTTAAAGAAAAAGGAGAGTCTTAAAAACTTCTTTTGTTTTTATTGTAACTGGATCCTGAATCCAATATTATTTTAATTCTTATAGTTCATCCTTACATCGAAAAGTAGAGTAGATTTTGCGAATCGGTATTCCTGACCAATCCATTTCCAGATTTTTTGAAATCCATCAAGCAATCCGTTCAAGGCAATCAAGCAAATCTTCAGCGAAATCCGTATTTTATAAATTCTATATTCTATACCTTACAATGGCCATTCTTACTTAGCACCTGAATGATTCCATAAGTTCAAGTTCAGAACCTATTTAAATAACTTTAAAATTTTATTCAGGAGGGATGAAGATAGCTCTTGGAAATCCAGCAACTGGTGCCTTCAGTACTTCCAACTCTGTTTGGGTCGAGCTTGTCCGGGCAGCTGCAGAGACGGGCGACAGGGTGTGGAGGTTTCCCTTCTGGAAGGCTTATTCCAGGCATATGACAAGTAAGTCATTCTTCAGCAAAGTATAATAATCGATAAAGATTTGAATTTAAGAGGATAAAACTAATGAATTTTATTTTTAAAAATATCATTAATATTCCAATATAATAAGGAACAATATTAACGACAGATGTTCGGCAGATCACAGATCTGTAGATGTGACCAACACAGCGCTCTACCCTGGGGGAGATCCCTGCACTGCTGCTGCCTTCCTTAGGGTAAGAATTTTAAATAAATAATAATTTTTGATATTTAAATATAAATTAAATTAGTTTTAAAATAAAAAACAGCCTACTTATCCATAAAATATTCAAACGACCATTAAAAATAATGAAAACTTATCCCAATACTCAGGAGTTCGCGCCTTGCGTAGACTTCGTCCACCTTGACATCTCCGGCACGGGTACCGTCCACGTCGGTGAGAACTGCCCCTACATGCGGCCGGGCCTGATGACCGGACGGCCGACAAGGACCATCATCCAATTCCTCTACCAGATGAGCTGTCCCAACGACAAACCAGCGCCCTGCTGAACCGAACGCCCGCAGCCTTCTTGGGTATAACCAAAGTCCGCATGGAGGCGGAGAGGTTTGTAAAGATAAAGGAAAAGATAAAAATCCAATAAAGTCCTTTTATAAAATATGCTCTGAAAATATTTTAAAATTTATTAATAAAGAATATTGGTTTTAAAAATTACGAGTAGTTGATAGTAAGTAGTAGCGGACCCACGAAATAAACGTGACTTTCCTATCCTGGTTAGAATCTTCGTTATTCAGGTAACAAATCAATATTCACACTAAATATATAATGGTTGCAAGCAATGAATATAAAATAATTCCCTCTTATAGCATAGAATTATATTAATTTTATCATTAAAACTGCATTTTCTTATTCTAAAAATGCCTGAACACTTCCAAAAAACTATTTAAAGAAAGTGATGTACTTTAATAACCCATAAACAAACTAGGATAATGTACTTTTGAGGATACTACAACTACAACTTCTTCTTATAAATCTAAAAACTAGTTATCGTAATTTGTTTAGGGTAGCCTTTTTGGGTATAACCTTTTGGGTATCTAGTTTAAGAATGTCAATGTTTTACAATAATTTTGAAAATTTACCCTCTATAAGCTTGACTTTTTAAGTCGTACTATTTCATTTAAGCGTTTATTATATTATTTTTTTTAATCAACGATTTATACTGTAATACTTAGTAACTAATCTAGTAAAGTAACCTATCTTAGTGATTAAAAGGTTTAATTATCATTTTTTGATCTTCTTCCCCGTGCAGAAGCAAGCGTTTAAGTGGTCCTGCCTTCCTTCGTTAAACTTACATATAATTAATCGTAGAGAGTATTTATGACCTTTGGTCATCTGTCATACCATCTAAGGTAACCTTACCAACTGATTCTCGGGGACTTTTGGTTAGGGAATTTTGATGATGCCCGCATTACCAAGCAACAAATACTAGCCAAAATAAAAATCCATAAATTGTCCTAGTTTAAATATTCTCAAAACAAGTGGAAAAACAGGAACCCGGGCACAGTAGAAAGAAAAAAAAATAAAACGTTTTCAAACTTTTTGGTGCAGGGGGCTTTAAAAATGAAAGTAACGTCGAGGGACCACCATACGATTGGAGCTGTAAAAACCAAACAAAAATACAACATGAATACGATTCAACTCCGAATACACACCGAACAGGAAGTGTTGATTCAGAAAATCCAACAATGCTTTAGTGTTTTTCAAAATATTTATATTTATTATCTTTAGTAGAGTAATTAGAAAAAAATTAATGCATAATATCAAAATTAATTTTTCTTATTCGAGATGTCAGTTTGTAAAAACAAAACTTTATCTCTCAATGAAAAAGTGAAACTGATTGAGGAGCCCGAAATCGGTTAAACTTTTAGCTGAAAAATATCAAATCGGGTAAACAAAAGTTTATGAAGCTATTAAAAATAAGAATAAAATTAAAGATCAGTGGTTAAGTGGAACAGCAGGCCAGTCAAAAAGGGCCAAAAAAGTTGGCTCAAATGAAGAAATTAATGAAGCTGTTTGGAAATGGTTCGTAAGTGCCCGAACGAGAGGAAGGCGGGTTTCTGGACCCATGATTCAAGCAGAAGGTTTGGAAGGAGCCCAAAAAATAGGTAATGTGGATTTTAAAGCATCATCTGAATGGCTTGACAGCTTCAGAAAAAGGCACAATATAGTGTTAAATATAATTTCTGGAGAATCAAAAGATCCTTATATGACGTTATCCTAATATGTATAAAAAATCACTACGTAATTACGTATTTTCTATTTTTAATAAACGCTTACCTTAAAAACGTTATTTTTTTTCTTAAATGTATTTATGTATTTTTTATTTTTAATAAATGCTTATTTTAAAAAATTTATTTTTTTATTACTATTTTTTAACATATTTATGTATTTTCTAATTTAATAAATGCTTATCTTGCTACTGGAGTTTTATTATATTGCTTAAATAAAAAAATAGTTACAGATGCTTATTTTTCATACTTTCCAGCGTAACCTGTCTAAAACGGAAACCTGTCAAAACGGAAAAATAAGGACGGACCATTGGCATTCCGTTTTAGACAGATTTTACTGTACTTTTGAGAACTGAACCATATGTTAAATCGATGTCCCTCACTCCCGCTTTAAAAAAAAAAAAAAAATAAAGAAAATTACCAAAGTTCATTCTATTACTTTCCAAGTTGGCAACAATGCAACAACCAGCTTTCTGCCAAGGGGTGGAATATAACTTCCCATTAATTTCCTGTGTCGAGTTTTCCAAGTCCCAAGATTTTAAGAATTTTCCTCAAACATTTTTTTACAGTAAGATGTGTCTTTTTTATCTATTATCTTTTTTTTTTTTTTTTTTTTTTTTTTTTAGATCCACTTAGTATTGCTGACTAAAAATCAATCCAAGAAGTCTATTTCTCTCAAAACCAATGGTTAAAGAAATAGATCAAGATTAGATAAACCTATCTATCCTACAGACCTATCCATTTTAAATGTTTCCGAAATGGTATCATTTATCCTGAAACTGCTTCCAGCCGACATGTACACAGACAGAAACTGAAACATGACTAAATCATGCGCTAATCTCTTATCATGCTCAGAAGTCATTTATAGGCCGATTTATCATGATTCATCAAAATTTCCAGAAAAAGTTTTAAAAAAGGCAAAAAAAAAATCAAATGGCATGGAAGGTAAATAGGCAGGGCGAACAAAGATAATAAATACATATTGATCTCTTATAAACAATAAAGAAAGAAGGCTTAAGGTAACTATAAATTTAGAATAATAGTTGGAAGGAGATGGGAAGCATTTGCTATTTGGGCGGTGACATAAAGTGTAATCGTAGGTGGGGCCCTATAAGAGGGCGAGTGGTTGGGGGGGGGTGCGTTGTGGGGCCCCGGGGTGCTGTTCCCCCCTCTCGGATCGCTTTCCTATTACATCCCTCTCTGTCTCTCTCTCTCTTCTCACTCGCTCCCTCTCTCTCTCTCTCTAAACGGGTTAGTTTATAATTTAGCTGCTCTTTCTTACCTCTGCCTCCTAAGCCTCTCGGTAATACCTAGCAATATACTCTGCATAGCGCGCTGTACTAAAGGGTTTCAGAAAACTGTTGCAGGAAAGGTACCCAAATCTTCTATTAAAATACAATATTGGAGAAAGTATGGGGAGGGATTTTATTAAATTTTAATACTGTATTATTAGTAAATGTATCTACTAAATGTAGAAAAGAATGTCATGAACAAGCAGTTGTACTTAACTAGTACACGTAAAATAGAAGATCCCGAGGCCATCTTCCTCTCAGAGGCCCAGGAGGATTGTCTGAAATTGTTGGGATGTGTAGGAGTTTATTATGAAAGGACTGGTATCTTGATCGGGCCTTATGGGTGATAAATGGAACATCAAGATCTTTATGGAAAATAAGATTTTATTTGTGACGAAGTAAGGAGCGTTCAGGATTTCACGAAGGATTTTGCACGGATTGGATTCGAGAGGTATTTAATGGTTTAGTAGGACCCCAAAGCTCGATTCCGAAAGTCCATATCTGTCTTATTACTGTCATATATATATATATATATATAGTTTAATAATCTCTATCACTGAATCACTTTTTAAAAAGGACTTTATTGAAAAAATACAACTTATAGACTATGGACTACTGCTAGGACATAATAACTAGGAAATTATTTACAACTGATTGAACAGACGGTCAAGGAGACGACCGGATATATAGGAGTTGAGACAGGAACTGTGTCAGCGTTATTAGCCGTCAGCGAGCTACCTTAACTCCTCCTGGGGGAAGATCTTGCAATACTTCTGGATTGCTAGATTTACAATATTTTGACCATGGTTGGTATTGTACCTTATAGTTGGTTACAACTGGTGATAGTTTTGGAACATTAGAGTAAGATACAAGCATTTCCGGTGCTGTGGGATTGATTAGATTATTCTTCTTATTACAATAAAAATATCCAAATATACAAAATATTATAAACATTACAATACTTAAACTAAAATACCATTCAATAGAAATAAAAGGAACAAAGGAAGTTTCAATAAAGGAAGATGAAGAAATATTTACATTTTTCATTAGTTCTAGCTTAAAAGATTTATACAAAGGTTTAAATTTAAAGTAGAAATTATGATTATAAGTTTTAGGAAAATTATAAATACAATCGTCATGACTAACACTAATAAGAGCTACTTGTGGTAAAAATATAGTATCATTGTGACAATTATCAAGTTGAGAAATATTATAAGTAACATACATTTTTATGTAATCATTAAATACAATGTTAGTGGTTACATAAGTACAATAGGTGAAACTAGAATTATTAATTATATTTAGGATACACTTATTTGATGTTTCTCTCATATTTTTACAATAGTACTCATTATTAAATATGCAATCTGCATGAAAATAATTATTATCTTTCTTAATAACTAGTTGTTGATCTAATTTTAATTGCTTAAAGGTATTGTTTATGTACATTGGTACTGGAATTATTAGAAATCCATTATAAGATTGCTCGTGAGTAGGCAAACGTATAAAAACATGAAATGTAGAATTATAATAAGAACTGTACATTTTAGTATTTTCCCATATAATTTCAATGTTTTTAGAAATTAATGTAATATTAGAAGGTACATTGTTTATAACATCAGTCATTAAACTAGAATGAATTATTCCTGACTTGCAGAATTCCATTGAAAGCAATAGTGCATTTAATTTCTTTTCTAATAACTGTGTATGCATATAGAAATGATAAGCTTTGTCTTCTCTATTTATTTCATTAATAGAAGCTTGAATCTTTTTATAATTATTATTTATAGTGTTTACATCTTTTTCATATCTATTAATCAATCGTTTATTTGTATCAATTATGTTTTTCTCATTGATATTATTTTGAACTGTGTTACTTAGTGTCTTTTGGATTATTTTGTCGTAGTATGCTTTATCCGAAGCATCCATGTTCCCGGTTAACCACGATATCGCTGAACCGATCGCGTTAATTAATCCTCTTTTTGTTCTAAGGTTATTATTATTTTCTGGGGTATATTTTAAAATTCGTAATTGATTTTCTACAGTTTGTATGTTATTTAATAAGATATCATAAATATCGGTTTCATTAAACTGTTTTAATAATGTATGAAGATTACTAACTTCCTTGGAAATTAAGTCTGTCCTGTAATAATGATATGTTTCATAGTAAGTATCAATGACTTTAATGTTATTTGCAGTATAATGAAGAATACCTTGGGATTGTGTCAGATCTTGTAGTTTTAATGAATTACATCGGATGAAAAGTAGTTGAAGAATGATTAACATCTTCATCTGAAACACGAAAATAAGATTTCTTCTTTTTATTAGGACGCTTTACATTATTGACATGTTCTTTGTTAATTTTTAATTTATGATATAGATTTTTATTTTTACTTTTAACTTTAGGAGTTTTTACATAAATAGTGGCTTCATCTAATTCTGGCGGTTCTTCCCTATTTTCGTTAAGTTTATCTGTTCGCTTCTCCTTTTCATTAGTTATTTTATCATGCACCATTTTTTGTAATTTATTTAAGTGAGTAAAATAATCATGTATGTAAATTTCTTGTATATCTTCAGTTTCATAATTATTTTGAAATTTACCAAAGGTTATTTCATTGGGTGTTAATTTAAGATTTTGATTAAGTGAATTATTGTAAGCAATTACACTTGTTTGTACAATTCTATCAAATTTTTATTGTTTATGTGAATTAGCGTTAAGTCTTAAAATTTCTGTAAATGTGGCGTGACATTTATTAAGTGTTCCAAGTGAGTTAGAGTGATTTCTACTTGTATAATGAATTTCTATTTGTAGAGATTTACAAAATTGTTTGACCAACATATTGTCGAATTCTTTTCCTTGATCGCAAATTATTCGTTCAGGGGGAGGATATAACATGCAGTATTTTTCCAAAGCTTGACAAATTGTCATGGCATTTTTTGAGTTTATAATTTGTACATAAAAACGTTTTGAAAACGTATCTATGCTTGTGAACATGATATGCCTATCGTAAAAGAATAAGTCTATCATTATCTCTTGAAAGGGTCTTTCCGGTGTGTTGGTTAATTGGAATTTAGCTTTAATAGGTTTCCTATCATATTTACTTACTTTACAAATGTCGCATTGATTAATGAGTTCGGTAATTTTATCTTTCATATTCGGAAAGTATATTTCTCTTTTCAGGTGTTCATAGGTTTCTAATATACCACGATGGCAAGTTTTGCCTATATGGTAGTTTATTATTTCTTCTTTCTGTTCGTTCAAGTCCGTAATGTCTCTGCATAGCAATGAATATCTCTTGATTCTTACGGTCCTAAATTCCTTCTCGATTATTTTTGTGATTTCATTAAAATAAAATTCTAATGTTTGAGTTGTTGCTGCAAATCTAGATGCACAATATATTCCATAGGTTTTTCCTGGTTCTAAAATTTCTAGTAGCAATCGGTTGATTTCACCTATGTTGTTGATGTGCAGTGTGTACCTAAATTTTTCAAATATTCTATCCGTTTCAACTTTATTCGTTGAACTCTTTTTGACTATTATCTGTCTTTTTTCTACGTTTATACATTTGTCACTATCGACTATCCAAAAACGTTCGTTACTACTGAGTTGAGAATGTTGGGCCATTATACTCTGATTATCTTCTGGATTTCCATCAGTTTCCTCTGGGAGTTCAAGATCAACTATTTCTTCTACAGAAGTTCCAGCGTTTCCTTCGGGAGCTATTCCTTCTTGTAACAGTTGCTCTATAAATTCTCCATAATCTGAAGATGAAGAATCAGGTATATCTATCGCGGCTGTTTCTTCAGTTTCCATATTTTCTATGGCGTTAATTTCATTTCTTCTTGAAAGTGCATCCGCTACATGGTTTATTTTACCTTCTATATGCTTGATCTCAAATTCAAATTCCTGCAGTTTCCAAATCCACTTCATAATTCTAGAATTTCCATTTTTCATAGAAAATACCCATGTGAGTGGTTTGTGATCTGTTTGCAATAGGAATTTGGATCCATATAGGTAAGGTTTAAACGACTGAGTAAAATACACGATATTCAATAATTCTTTTTCAATCGTCGAATAGTTTTCTTCCGTTTTGGAGAGGACTCTTGAGCCATAAGCGATTGGATGATCTACTCCGTTTATAACTTGACTAAGCACTCCTCCTATTGCTTGATTAGATGCGTCTGTCGTTAAAATGAATTGTTGGTTCCAGTCAGGATAGGCCAATATAGGCGTATTCGACATCATGTTAATCAAATTTTCAAATGCATCTCTAAATTGCGGAGTGTGATATTCTTTGGTATTGATGGCTGCTGACAATGGTCTTGTAATTTTGGCATAATTCTTTATGAATTTGCGATAGTACCCAGTCATACCCAAGAACCTTCGGAGTGATTTTTCATCGTTTGGTAATTTCATTTTTAAAATGTCCTCTATTTTCTTTGGATCCGTTTTCAAGCCGTTTTGTGTCACTATATATCCTAAAAATTTCAATTCTGTTTTGAAAAATTCAGTTTTGTCCAACTGAATGCTTAGGTTATGCTGTTTTAAACGCTGTAATACTAGTCCAATGTCTTTTAGATGTTCTTCTTCATCTTTTGAATAGATGATTATATCATCTACATAAGCCATTGTCCTAGGTAGATTTGCTATTGCCATATTTATCATTCGTTGAAATGTTGGTGGGGCATTACACAGTCCAAAGGGCATCCTTAAAAACTCGTAATGACCGTTTTCCGTGCTAAATGCTGTTTTAGCAATAGAATCTTGATCCAATAATATTTGATGAAACCCTGATGTTAAATCTATAGTGCTAAAATATTTTGCTCCTTTAAGTCTATTTAAGACATCTTCGATATTTGGCAAGGGAAATTTGTCTTTTACTGTTTCTTGATTTAGTTTGCGATAGTCTATGACCATTCGCACTTTTTTTATTCCGCTTGCTTCCATCTTTTTCGGCACTATCCATAGTGGCGAATTATAAGGAGAATTGCTCGGCTGAATAATACCGTCTTTTAGCAACTTAGAGACTTCATCGTTTATCTGTTTTTTGAATTGCTCGGGATATCTATAATTCCGAGTATAGATAGGATTTTCGTTTTTAGTTACTATTTTATGCTTTAATAAATTGGTAGGTTTTAATTTTTCATTTTCTTTTTTTATAATTTCTCCATTTTTAGAAATTAATGCAACTAATTCATCTGTAGTCTCCCCGTCAATGTGATCATGTCTTATCACATTTCTTATTTCATCTAAATTTGTCATTAAGTGACATTCATTAGTTTTTTTATGATTGGAATGGTCGAATTTAAACACCGTATTGCCGATCACTATGTGATTATCTTTGCAATTCACTGAAATGTTCAATTCTTTCATCGTTTCATAACCTAAGAGAAAATCATACTTATCATTAACCGGATACACTAAAAATTCAATTTTCTTTTTAAGTCCTAAAGATCCTGTCATGTTTAAATTTACCGAATATTTTCCATTATCTATTCCGGTCGGTGTTGAAATAGCAAAAGGTTGTTCAGTTGTTTTTATATTATATTGTTCTATTATTCTTGGGTGAACATAGTTTTTAGACGCTCCTGTGTCTATTAACCAAATTTTATGCGTAAAGTCTTTTATACTGGGAAGTTTAGATGTGTCAGGTAATTGATAAACAGGATTTATTGTTCTAGTTCCTCCTCGTACGTTTGTATCGGAGGCGATTCGTTGTCGTTCTGACTTAATTCTAAAAAATTATCAAAGCGAGTTGTTAAATTATGAATCTCTTCTCTTAACCGTTGGTTCTCTTGTCTTAATTGCAAAAGTTCCTCGTTTTCAATGTGATGTGCTTTGTCGGACACAGTTCTCATTGAAACCGTTTCTGGCTTTTCTGCCTTTTCAAAATTATGTTGTTGTCTAAATTGGCCTGAATTAGGTTTGTTAAAATATTGACGTTGAGCTTGCGGACTCCATTGTTGGTTGTATATAGGTTTTTGATAATTATTTTGGGGTTGATAATTATTATATGGTCGTTGATGTTCTTGTCGCGGTTGGTAATGTTGATTATGATATTGCGGATGTTGATTATGATATTGCGGATTTTTATATTGAGTAAACTGCCGTTGGTCTGATTTATGTTGCGGCTGCTGTTGTTTAAGTCTAAATTGTTGCTGTTGTGGTTTTTGATTATTAAAATTTTGTTTTTCTTTTCGAACTCCATATAAATGATAAACGACTGTAGAAAATGTATTTTTAAGTGAATTCTTAATATCCTCTAAGTTCCTATAGATTATATGCGTAAATTGTCTAGTGAGTACCGGATGTAAGTTAAGTACTGCAGTGGTAGCAATTGTCTTATCATATATTGTTAAATTATTACTTTCATCTTCCGTGTAAACTTTAGTTACCAAATCTCTACGTTTTTCAATAAGCCTGTTAATATAATCTACTGGATGTTCGTTATGATAACTTTTTGAATCTAAAATTTCTTTAAGAATAAGTCCCGTACTTCTAGAATCATAAAATTGTTTCTTTAGATAATCTAAAAGCTGTTTTACATTTTCAAATTGTTTGTCATAACACAAATCTTCCGGTTCACCAATAAGTTTAGATTGAGCTTGTATTAAAATAGATTTTTCATTAATTAGCCTATAAGCATTGTTACTCTGACAATATTCTTCCACTAAATATTCTATATTAGAAATATATTTAATAAGTTTTTGTGGGTTTCCATCATAGATGGGGACTATTTTAAATTCGCTAGGTGTGATTCGAACGTTTGGGTTCATTGTGAGTTCAGGAATATTTCTATTTCTATTTAGTATATCACTAAGAGGCATAAAATTATAAAAGTAAAATCTTAAATTATAAGTAGTAAGTAAATTTTAAATAATAAATCTATTATTATGAAACATAGAATTATAAAAGTAAAATCTTAAATTCTTAAATTAATCTTAAATAAACTATCTTAAATTCTAACCTGTATTTTTCTTCTAAGAGGTCCTTGATAAGTTTTTATTCAGGATGAGATGTATTCAAGATTCTTGACTTGAGTTAGATCTAGAAAGACCAGCTAGATTCCTTTATTCCCACGATGTGTTTGATGAACAAGTTCCTCAGTGACTACCTCGTTTCTTGAAATAAAGTTGAAGAATTTCTAAAACAGTTACTGAATAGTAAGTGTTATAATACCTTAGTCTTTTTGATTAAGAGAATCTTCTATGATTTCTTGATTGAAGTTCTAAGTCTGCTTCTTCACGAATTAAGCCCTCAAGTCCCTATTTGGGCGCCAGTTTAATAATCTCTATCACTGAATCACTTTTTAAAAAGGACTTTATTGAAAAAATACAACTTATAGACTATGGACTACTGCTAGGACATAATAACTAGGAAATTATTTACAACTGATTGAACAGACGGTCAAGGAGACGACCGGATATATAGGAGTTGAGACAGGAACTGTGTCAGCGTTATTAGCCGTCAGCGAGCTACCTTAACTCCTCCTGGGGGAAGATCTTGCAATACTCCTGGATTGCTAGATTTACAATATTTTGACCATGGTTGGTATTGTACCTTATAGTTGGTTACAACTGGTGATAGTTTTGGAACATTAGAGTAAGATACAAGCATTTCCGGTGCTGTGGGATTGATTAGATTCTTCTTCTTATTACAATAAAAATATCCAAATATACAAAATATTATAAACATTACCATACTTAAACTAAAATACCATTCAATAGAAATAAAAGGAACAAAGGAAGTTTCAATAAAGGAAGATGAAGAAATATTTACATTTTTCATTAGTTCTAGCTTAAAAGATTTATACAAAGGTTTAAATTTAAAGTAGAAATTATGATTATAAGTTTTAGGAAAATTATAAATACAATCGTCATGACTAACACTAATAAGAGCTACTTGTGGTAAAAATATAGTATCATTGTGACAATTATCAAATTGAGAAATATTATAAGTAACATACATTTTAGCGTTATTAGCCGTCAGCGAGCTACCTTAACTATATATATATATATATATATATATATATATATTTTTTTTTTTTTTTTTTTTTTTTTTTTTTTTAAGGTCATTTAATATTAGTGCTCAAAGGTACATTCACACAAGATAAATAATAATAATTAGAAACCAAGAATAGAAACTAAAATATATACAACCAAATCATATAAATTAGGCTTTTGTAATAGATTGGGAATTTTGAACGTTTGTCGAGTAAGTGTTGCAGTAGTCAGAAGCGACCAGCGTTTTCTTGTCATTTCAGTCTTGTGTGAGGATCTTCAGTAAGGCGATTGTCCAGGTGAATTTTAAAGTAATATTTGTATTTAATGAAAAACAAAATTAATTAATCTTCGATAAGTGGTTGGAAGTAAAAAAATGTAAACTTACTGTATTAAATTAAAAATCAAAATCAAGAGGAGTGATTATACTTCAAAGAAATCGAAGTTCCTATCTAAGGGTAGAACTGAATGACTCTATTGAGCTTTTGTGTGGTAATGTTCTAATACCTCGCAAATCCCTCTACAAATATAACAGAAATTTAAATCAAAACCAGCCAGCTCAGTGGGGCGATGTGCCTAATATTACATTAATTTCTACAAAAGTGTGATAAAATAAATAAATGACTCCTATACAATATTATATTTAAAACAAGATATTTACTATAAAAGTTTTAATATACGGAAAACCAGCTAAAATAGACCACGCTCTCCTCAAAAAATAAATGTTGTGTGTATATGACTCAATAGGTGAGAGCATAATATCCTATTTTTGGGGAATATGTGCAAGAAGTATATTACCAAAGGAAAACCAATAAGGTTTGGCTTCAAAATTTTAGATTTAAAAACGCTGCCAGCAGGTTTCGTAAAAGGTAAAATGTGGGAATATCTTTCTATTTATATATATTTATAGCAATCTTATATATAAATATATCTTCTATTGTGTATAGAATCCGCTTGGCTATTAAACAAAAACTTGTCTAAAATAATAAAATAAAGATTCTAATTATATGTGTGTGTTTTTTTTTTGTCCCCCGTAATTGAATTCAATGATAATAATTGTTAATATTAATATTAATTAATAAAATTTAAGAAATTTGAAACATTTTTCAATTTCCTCAACCTCAAAACTTTGACCTAGGCATTCCGAGATACCTTATACGGCATACAACCTATGACCAAAAGCAGAAAAAATTAAAAATTACCCCAAAAAGCGTCTATTTGAGTCCTTTTAGCCACAAACTAGCAGGCAATTCAACAAATATTTGTTTACCTTGGTCCTGGGAATTGGATGGCTAACCCATGTTTACTCGTTAGCTAGTTAGCCAGCTGGCAACCTTTTTAACTAGTTCAATGAAATTTACACTTAAGTAGATATAATGTTTGAGGCAATTCTATATTTTCCTTACAGTGGTACAGTTAAAACTCGACGAACAAAGACCTATTTTACATAATATCTAAATTTTTCACCCGGCTGACACATTCGACTTCCATTTGGCACTTTCTCAGGAGCAGAACCCCTCGCTGACAGTTCTAGGAGCTTCAGCCCTTCATCTCCTCCTTTGCTAGAAGGGAAAAATGTCAGTTGTAAAGCTGTCAAAGTGTGGCTTCCGGGCGGACAGGTAACTAACTGTACCTGTTAATGGATATGTTTACCTGACAGCCAACAACCCTTGACCGCTACGCCTGTCATCTCCTGGAGGGATTTCTCTCCAAAAACAAAAACATGCCCTTTATAAATAAAGCAAATATATAAAAATAAAAAGGATTTATAAATATACATAACAATTAACTGTATTTTAATAACAAGAAAAAAAAATCTGGTGCGTGCGCGCAACACACAACTTTCACTTACCAACTTACTTAGATTAGAAATTGACGTGTTTTGCTAAATATCATTTCCCAAAGTCACACATTTTTCTACATTCATATCTTATTTTTGTTAATCGTTAAAGCCGTTTTTGAGTAGATAAAAAAAAACCCGTGAAAATGATACAAAATTTATTAAGTAAAGTCCCCCCTCCCGTAGATCAATTTTGATGAAATTTTTACAGTCATATCTCGGGTATATATATACATCAAATACCAAGTTTGATCAAAATCGTTAAAACCGTTTTTGAGTAAATAAAAAAAACACGTAAAAATGATACAAAATTTAATAAGTAAAGTCCCCCTTCCGGTTGATCAATTGTGATGAAATGTTGGTTATCACATCTTTGGCATATAAATACATCAAATACAAAGTTTGATCAAAATCGTTAAAACCGTTTTTGAGTAAATAAAAGAACATGTGAAAAAGATTCAAAATTTATTAAGTAAAGTCCCCCCTCCGGTTGATCAATTTTGATGAAATTTTTACAGCCATATTTCAGGCATATAAATAGATCAAATACTCAGTTTAATCAAAATCGTTAGAGCCGTTTTTGAGTAAATCGAAAAAAACGTAAAAAGTTATTCAATAAAGTACCCTCTCCCTTTGAGCAAATTTGATGAAATTTTTGCTGTCACATCGCGGGCTTATACATACTCTAAATACCCAATTTCAGGTTCGCACGTTTTATAGTTTTTGAGCTAGTCTGTTCACACACACACACACAGACACAGACACACACACAGACCATTTCGCGGGACTTGGTTATTTTGACTCAGGGAACCCCAAAACGTGTAATTCCGTTGAAAACCGGAAGTCGAAAATTTTCACGATCGCAATACTTCCACTTACTATATATTTCATATATAGGTAAGTGAAAGTAATACGTTCAAGTTTAATGATCTTTGTCCTCCGTACTTGAATTAAATAATAATATCAATAGTTATTATTATTAATAATATTTAAAGTAATTGAATGTTATCTTTCGTTTCGATTCCCTTGATCTCAAACCTTTGACAACACCATCCTGGGATCCTTTTTTTATTATAATAGAAATATATATATTTTTTAATTATCATATTAATGAAGAAAATTTAAAAAAAAGCATCTTTTATATTTTACGACTCAATGTTAGAAACCAGTGATTTTTCTAGGATCAGTTTTAACCAAATGTAATCTATAAAAATTTCGTTTCAATAAATTATTCATTGAAACACAAGTAACATATCGTCGTTGATACTGCAAAAGGTCGTATGTCAGAAATCTTCGATTTTGTGATTTTATTGGATTTTTAATCGAAACAAGTAGATCTAGGGTCCTAAAAGACGACATTGGTCACCGACAAATAGAAAAGAATTATGCACAGTAAAAAAATATTTGAATTCTAGGGTTCACTTGGTCATTAATCCTGAGTGACACCAGCCCATAAGGAAAATTTAATATATAACACAAAAAAAGATTTACAAATGGATATAATAACAATTTTAATGTTTCTTTTCATAATCAAACACAAAAACTAAAAAAAAAAATAATTTTTTTTTTTGTTCTCCCGAAAATCAGCTGTTAATTGACAAATGACCTTTTGCAGTATCAACGACGATATACAATAAGCATTATGTTCTTGGTTTGTTGTGATCTTTCTTCGTTTCGATGATTTTTTATTTTAGATACAGAAGGCTCTAAGAAATAATCTGAGAGAATTGGCATAATATAACTAACGTAATATTTGTAATACATGACTTTAACATTTAATTTGATACTTACTAGAGTAGAAATTAAATGTTTATGTCATCTAAGCAATCGGTTTTAAGAGATAGATTTAGAGATATCGTATCTTGTGCATAATTTAATTTTTACGAAAACTAAAAGATTGAACGATGGAATATTCGAGCACCTCCCACGCTCGCCGATAACGTTCTGGACTGTTCTGATTCAGACTAAATATTAGGAGGGATGGACTGGAGAGTTAATATTGCTCTGAAGATATGGTCACTTGGGGGATTATATGGGTAATTGTGTGTTATATTGTCGTTACCAGTTGATAATTTTTATAAACGTCTTTCTATTGTAAATTATTTTCTTCGAATAAAATTATTTAAACCCATCTTAGTGATATATTTTGTATAAACAAAAGTAATCTAAAAACAATTAAGTGTAAAATTTCTGATTCGCAGATGATACCAAAATATTATGGTGATATTGGGTGCTGATAGCAATTCGCTCAAGTCGGTTCAATTTTAGATTTTAATGTCAATTGGTGACATACCTCATAATCTCAGTATATTTAATAAATGATGAAAAAATACAGTGTAATGAGTCTTCCACTAAATTTTAGAGTTACATGTAAAACCATCATATGTAGTTTTAAACCGACTTCGAAAGAAGAGAAGGTTATTCAATTCGGTATGTATTACTCTTATTTTCTATATTTGTTTGATGTTCTATGTATGTTTGAACTTATGATTCTAAGTATGTATGCTTTGTCGGGAATTGAACCTTTAATTACACACTTATTGGGACCAGTAGCGGATCCATAAATATTCTGAGGGGGGGCGCACTTTTTTATTTTTTAAATTTTTGCGCCATAAAGAACCTAATTTAAAATATTAGTGCACATTTAAGTAGTAAATTTCTATTAAATGTTTAAATATAATCCATTTTTCATTTTAGAAGTTTAAAAAATTATTAAATGATTAAATGATGAAGCGCTTTTTATACAGAAATAGTAATAATTGGTTGGTGTCCTCTCCTCCCAGGGGGGGTGGGTATAATCACATCAAAAATTCCAAAAAGCTCTTGTTTCAGTAACATTGTGGACCAGAGGAGACTTTCAAAGTACTTTTATTGACTATAAATTCTGAAAGGCAGGGAGACAGGTCGGACCGGTGCGAGGCAAAGAGGAAGGAACCCCGACGGGTCGGCCTTAGATCATCATTAGCCCTCCGAGCAGGACCCGTTATTTTTCAATACCCTACCCAACGGCTCCCAAGGGCGGCGTTTTTACGCAAAACTTCGTTTCGGCATCATACGTAGGGAAAAATCTCGGCGATAAAGAATACTATCAGAAACCTCATATTTCACAGTTATTATGAAAAAAAATAAAAAAGAAGGAAGTCATCTTTCAAAGTTAGAAAATCTCGTATGTTGTTTTATTCCACTGCGGTTTTTCGGTGAATGGACAAACAAACAAGGGGCGGTCCAAGGGGGGTATTGGAGATCTATTGCCCTCCCCAAATTTCGAAAAACAAAATATAATTGGAAAAGTTAGTATAGTAGCATTCAATAGAGTTGCTATTATTTATTTTTTAAATAATGAATAAATAATAAAATATCCTGTTTTTTCGATTTATATACGCATTTTATTTTTTATACCGAATAAAAAAAAAAATTTCCATCGCGGCTGAACAATAAAACTTTCTGAAAGAGACATTTTTAATAAATTATTAATATTTGAGATAATTAAATACATTTGTCACCTGTAAGTGGGGTCACCTATAGTGCAGTGGTTAGCATGTTGTTCAATAATTTTGGAATTTTTATCCCTATTCATGATATGGAAACGGAAGAACACTTCTGGTTTTACTATTACATACACCAATATATATATTTGTACAAAAATCAAAAAGAGCTTGCGAAAAACATGAAGTTATGATCGAAATTGCAATGTATTTAAATCGCTGTTTTGATCTGTTTTCGATTTTTTCTTTAAAAATGTAATTAAAAAAAAAATATTATAAGCCTTAAATGTTTATTTGTAGAATTTGCTTGTATTTATGTTAAAGGAGTTTGGGAAATGAATAAACTCTCTTTAAGGTGTAAATTATCTTACTGTACAGAAAGTTGGTATTGATCAGCACTGTATAAAGTAATGTACGTAATTAGATAAAAAGTATAATAAAATAAATATTTATGGTAAAAATATAATACATAATTTGGTTAATCATCCTAAAACAGTAGCTGAGAGAAGAGTTTTATCACCTAAACTTACAAAAAAAAAAACAAACGTTTAAAGTGGGTCTAATTAACAAAAGGGCCTACCGACTGGTAAAGTACGACCCAAGTCGGCTGTATATCAGCGGTGGGGCATAATCTGTTTTACTCAGGGCGGAGGCATAAAAAAACAGAAAAAAAAAGAAGAAATCCTCCCTTGCTAATGACCTCGCACCCAACATCCATCTTCTTCTTCCCGAAGAACGACGTTTACCCAGCTCGGAGGCCTAAGAATCGGTTTTTTATTTATTTATTTTTTTTTACTATTTTGAAATATAGTTTTAAAGTATCGAATAAAACAGTTTCGTATTTCGATACGATATTATATAGCATGATATATATCCATATATAGTACCTAAATGGAATAATACACCGATACGAATATTACATTATGGTACATATTTTCATGTTGGAATTATATATATATATTTTTTACTGAGAAAGTTATGATTTATTTTATGATCAGTGATGATATCTTCATTAGGAAATACAACAGCCTTTTGGGCTGGAATATTACATTAGGTCATTTTCAAAATTATGCATTGTAAAATTCTTGTAGCAATAAAAATAATGTTTCATACAGAATATAGATATAGAAGTCCCTCCATTTTAATTACTTCGTATTCATTTTTTTTTATACTTCGTTTATTGATATATCTTATATTATTTTATATTTCTTTTATAGAAAATACACGTAATAAATTAGATAAAAATTAACCCATTGGTAGAACTCTAATAATAATTCTAAGCAATAAGGTCCCGTTTTCTGTTCTTACTCCTCGGAATATACGATATAGCAAGGATGGAAACACGGGCATAGAATGAGAAAGAAGTTTATTGTGAAAGGACAGGCGACTTAGTCCTTCACATTTTAAAAGTAAAAATTGATAATTATTTTCATTCAAACATTGAATAATATTAGCCTAACGGACCCCTGCGAAGCATTCGCACTCTAATCTACTTCAATCCCACTAAATTGAAGTACACACCCTATATTTAGTATCGTAAAGTGCGTATTTAGTGCATCATGGGCTTAGGTGAGGGTTGAAGAAAAGAATAGATGAGTTTAAATTGTAGATTATTTATTTTTCGAAACATAAGTTTAAGGTATTTACATATTTACGTGTTTACAGGACATTCGGTTTGGCGGAAAGCGAGTGCGCTGATTCTATTGACTGAAATCGCATATTTTTGCTTGAAACTCGAAAACGACGGCGACAATTGAAAAGTGTATACAACCAAAAATGTTCGTCACGACATACTGAATCAAAATGACACCTTCGGAAAAGCCCGCGATAGTTAAGCGACCATTTTCGCTGAGAAATGCAGTTTTTCGATAACAACTAGCAAACGAAAAAATGTATATGACCGAAAATTTTCTTGAAAACCTGAAAGGATTGACACAATTTAGACCATTTTGATTTCCTCGCAAAACCCGCGCTATCGAAGGTGAAATGAGTGACTTGAAGACATTGAGAAATAATATATTTCTATTATTTATTTATTTTTTAAACTATTTACGTTTCCAAAATTTAATACCAGAATCCTCGACTTCCAGATCCATTGCCTCCTGATACCAAATTATTTATCCTAAATTATTTCGGACATTACGATATTTTACGAAATCACGAAGAGCTGCCAATTGAAAATAGAAACACATGCTATTATCATGTTATTTGCTCTTAAATCAGATTTACTTGTTTCCTATTATGCAGTTGTACATATCAGGATTTCGTTAATTTTCAAATTTAATTCATCTAATATATTTTTTAATAAAGTATTTGATATCTTAATAAAGCATAATGATAAGAAAATACCTTGCATCTTATTATAAATTTATCTGTAAGAAAGGGCTTTACTATTTTTGTCACAATAAGTAATTAAACTTGAACAGTGAGCAGTTTCGTTTAGTATTAGGTCATCCCATAACTAATGTCGGTTTTTAATGGCGTACTATAAGGTATAGGATAAAATCAATTAAACACGTCCAATCTAAAATGTATTCACCAACTTTTTTATAACATTTTGCCATCTTGAAACCAAATTTGAAAGTGGGTCCCTCACGAATTAAGCCCCGGTAATTTGTAACAGCGGGTGAACACTTGCTTTTCTCTCCTCTGCCGTTTAAATCAAGAACCTTTTCTGAACAGGATAGTAACTGGAGATGAAAAGTGGGTTTTCTATCGGAAGGTTAGACGGTCGCTGCAGTGGTTAGGACCTTGGCGCGTTCGGATTATCACATTTTCCGCAGTCTTAATATCTTATACAGTAAACTCTCGATTATCCGCTGGCGGATTATCCACTTTGCGGATTATCCGCGGCCTTTCTAGAATTTTTTTTATTCAAGCGGTAGATGAGTTTGATCACCGCAATAGCAGAGCATTCTTCCGAGGGATAAAAGAGATAAAATGTGGGTTTAGGCCTCGAGTGGAGTGTTGTAGGGACCGTGAGAGCAACCTTGTGATGGGAAGAGAAGAGGTTCTAGCAAGATGGTCAGAATATTTTGACGAACTGCTGAACAAAGGCAGAAGTACAAACTGCAGCCAAATAGACGTAAGCAAGGATACCAACATAGAACCGGAAGAAGTACCTGAAGAAGAAGTCCCCCCAGATAAAGAGGAAATAGCTAAAATAATACAGCTGCTCAAGAACAATAAAACGGCCGGAATAGATGAGCTGCAAGCAGAGCTAATCAAGTATGGAGGCGAGCAGGTCAAAGAAGAACTCTACTGACTGGTGTTGGATGTGTGGACTGAAGAGAGAATGCCAGATGAGTGGTTGACTGCTGTTGTCAGCCCAATTTACAAAAAAGGAGACAAGCTGCAGTGCGCCAACTACCGAGGGATTTCACTTCTGAGTGTGGCTTATAAGATCCTCAGCACGGCCACCAACAGGAGGCTAATACAGTACATGGAGCGAGAGGTCGGTGAGTACCAATGTGGCTTCAGGAGAGGGCGATCCACCATAGATCACATATTCTCCATGCGTCAAGTTTTGGAAAAGACGCATGAGTTTAACATAATCCTCCACCACCTATTCTTAGATTTTCAACAAGCGTACGACTCCATTGACAGGGAGAGGCTTATAGATAACCTAATAAACATGGGAATACCTAAGAAACTTGTGCGGTTGGTGCGAATGACAATGGCAGGATCGAGATGCCGTGTCAAGTTACAAGGAGAATTCTCCAAGGAATGTACAGTGCGATCGGGATTGAGACAGGGAGACCCCCAGGCGACAACCCTATTCAACCTCTCAATGGAAATGGCCGTAAGAGGAATACGAACCAACCCAGGAGGAACCATCTGCAACCGAATCACGCAGCATTTGGCATACGCGGACAATGTGGCGCTGATGTCAAGAACCGTCCCGGCACATTCAGGTACCCTTGAGGAATTCGAAAGGGCTGCAGCAGCACGGGGCCTTACAATTAACGAGCGCGAGTCGGCATATATGCTTTCCTCTACCGCTCAAAATGTGCAGCGAACGGAAGAACTCAGATTGGGAGAGCATGCCTTTCCGGTATGTTACGATTTCAAGTATCTAAGATCGATGATGACAGAGGACAATGACATGCTCACAGAAATCAAAGCGAGGATAGCAGCTGGAAACAGGCAATATTATGCTGCCCAAAAGGCACTGCGGTTCAAGATACTGTCTAGAAGGGCCCCAGAGTTAATTTACAAAACTATAATAAGGCCAATCGTTACGTATGGAAGCGAAACATGGGTGTTATCCCGAGAAAATGAAAGGATGCTTGCTATATGGGAAAGGAAAACCCTCCGGAAGATCTACGGCCCAGTATACCAGAATGGACAATGGAGGATAAGGACGAATGCAGAACTTAAACAGCTCTACAACTCTCCAGACCTGTAGCTGCAATCAAAAGGGGGCGCATCAGATGGTTAGGACACGTCGAGAGAATGCCTCAAGAGCGTTTGCCTCGAAACCTAATGTATAGTCGACCAGGTGGAGCTAGAAGAAGAGGCAGACCACGACTGAGATGGCTGGATGACGTGGAGGACGACCTGCGGCGGCTTGGGGTGAGGCGATGGAGGAATATCGCCCAGGACTGAAACGAATGGAAAAGAACTGTTGAAGAGGCGAAGGTACTATCAGGACCGTAGCGCCGAGGAAGTAAGTAAGTAAGATGAATTAGATGTTACGACGAAAAACACGAACGAAAAAGTTTATTAAACAATCAATTTCTGTTAATTTACATTTCTAAATTCGCGTACACACTTTCACGTGAGGTGAAACAAGAACAAGCCTCTAACTGAGACAAATAAAAATTCAGTCTTCCGCATAAAAAAATTAATAAATAATAAATAATTAAATATTCAACTAAGAGGGGTTACCTCACTATTCAAATCATTTTCTCGTTCACGTCAGTTTTGTCAACTTGGCCTTAGCAATTACATAGCTTGTTTTGTGATTCGTGATTTTATTTTACAATGAGTGATAAAACTTTATAATTTATATGTATGTATGTAATTTCTATAAATAATCATTTTGCTTTGATTTGAATTGTATTGTTGACTTTTGAAAATTTTGCGGATTATCCGTGGAATTGGTTTATCCGCGGTTGCCGTGCCACCCAATACCACGGGATAATCGGGAGTCTGCTGTACCTTAATTCAAAACCAAAGGACTTTTTCAGAACAAGCATTCAAAATTTTGTTTCAAGATGGCAAACTTTTATACAAGATGGTAAATACATTTTAGATTGTATGTGTTTCATAGATTTTATCCTATTCCTTATAGCACACCATTAAAAACCGACATTACTTACGGGATGACCTGATACATTGTAGTACATTTCCCATACGTGAGTTATAAATAAAATCATACGATTTTCTTTACAACTGATAGGTAAGAGTTTTTACTTCTTATTTTAAAGTAAGCTGCAAAGTAAGAAAGTTAGCTGAAGAAATGTCTCGAGAATCACGACCCAATCAAGAACTAACTGCTTATCTTGCCAATGTTAAAGTTGACCCTAATCCCAATGAGACAAGTAGAAGTGGCTAAATCATTTATTCAAGGGCCGGGCGTACTTCTGTTTAATCTTCGTTAGTTCACCAGCGGCCCGCCGAGGGGAAAAAAAGTTGTAATCTGGCAAAGTTTCTTTTTTTCCACTCCAGGCTTTATCAGAGGCTAATTAGGTGTTATTTGCTCCCCCGGCTGGTGATTTATTTCCATTTAGGGTAACAAACACCTCCGCCCTTGGAGTACCTAAATCCAGGGATCGTTTAAAACCGTTTACTTCTTAACCGTCCACCCCACAAAGGTAATATTCGGCCTGTTGGCTAACTTTTTAACCACAACTTGAAAAATTTGACCAGAACAATTAGCTTGAAGAAAAGTATATATATTTTTTATTTTGGTCCTTCCAAAATTAGGCGAATGTAGTATTACTATATGCCCCCTGGCTCCAGGTTTTAACAGGCTATTTTTGGGTTATCAACCATGTGTACTTAGGGGCAACGTGTATTCCTAACGCGTTAGCTACCACCTTTCAATGGTACTACTGTTCTTGGAGAACCCGTGCCTCTTCCACAATACTACGCCATTTTTCCCCACCCAGAGACGATCTTCTTTATCTTCGGTTGTAATTGATCGGGAATAAAATTTTAAAATTATTTTATCAACACAATGACGTTAAAGGGCAGTTCCTTCTTCTTTCTTTTGAAATCGCTGAACGCGATCTATTCATAGTAGATCTATTTATAGATTTTAACTATAAAAATTCTCGTTCTGAGCAGAAAAAATAAATAAAAAATGTTTTAAATCGTGTGTGGTGCATGTTTTCAGGTAGTATACTCGATAATATTTTATTGTTACGCTGTTGTCAATATAAACTTAATTAAAAGCGTCTAATTTTAATAAATTACTTAGTTTAGTTTATTTTTTAAAAACTCAAAATATGGCGGAAAAAGCTAACTCACTCGATCTGCAAAACAAATAGCTTCAAAGAAAGAAGAATGACATTTTAGATATTTAGTAAATCAAATTTGCTATTTTCTAATTAAGAATTAAGAAAAAAAATAATAAAGACTAAATTAAACAGAAAGCAAAGAAACCTCGACAAAATAGAATATAGCGTTTCCTACTATATCAACATACTATACATATGCGTTATTTTATCAAAGAATTACATAGTAGAACAATTTTACTGAAATTCTGAATTTCAATTTTACGATAGTCTGAATTATACAAAATTGTATCATTTTGTTCTTTAGCAAAAAAAAAAAAAAAAAATTTAACTGTACCATCCGTTAAAAAAATTATTTATATTAATATGTAGGTACACACAATATGTAAAATTAATCAGGAATCATTAAGAAACAAAACAAGGTACAATCACTAAAGAAATAGGAAGAAAAATATATAAACAAGAAAAGAATAATAAAATATTAAGTGTTTTATTGGGATTGTGTTTTCTGTATATATATATATATATATATATATATATATATATATATAGAGTTATAAAAAAAATTGCATTTACAAATGAAAGGATATTATAATTACAATTGCAAGGATTTTACGAGTTATAGACCTGGGAAGGCCGCATTGCATTTAGCCATTTATAAAAAGAAGAGAAAAACGTATCCATAGCCTCCCTTGGAAAGAAGTTTTAGTGGATACTTGAAAAAGTTCCAGGAACGCTTGACCACAGCCCCACCAGGTAGCTCTCTCTTCTACTACCAAACTACCCTCGCGGAAGCTATCCACATGGGGAGAGGATGGTAGGAAGGGCCTGAGTTACGCCAAGAAGGGCCCGGAGGTAATTATCACCTGGGAGCATTAGGGATAACGAGCTGGGTTAGTGTGTCCTCCTGGCTCTCATCCAGCAGCTGATTTGTAGCCACCGTCGATTGGCTAAATTGTGAGGGGGGCTTCCGTATACGGATTATACTAGTGGCTCTGCCGCATGTAAATTATGTCAAGTTAGTTCTATAGAAATAACAATTCCTTAAATTAAAAAAACAATAATAGAAGTCCATCGTTTGAAAACGCTATAGTCCGGGAGCTGAGAGCCAAAAAGGTCTCTGATTTGAAGAAAGTTTTTTTGATCATATAGCCAAAAAGTACTTATTTCATGACAACAAATGTGAACGTCTGCCACCTCCGATCAGTTGCCATCAAATTTTATAGACAAACAAAATCGGCATTTTCGGAGTTTATCACGGAGAAAAATGTGTTCTTTTTAAAATAACAGGGGATACAATATTGAGTCGACTGAGTTCCTCACACAGTTGAAACCGGTTAAGTTTTTTCGCCAAAACCGATAGTCAATTTAGTCACTTTAGCGGAAAAATAAATTACGCTAATGTTCTAAAGCCTTTAATTCGAAGAGGGCTACTCCAAAAAAAAAAAAAAAACTGTCACCTATAATAGTCGTAGGTTATCAAATTCTGTGTAAATCTACCACCTTAACTCTAATATACTATTGCAAACAGAATGATATATTTGAAGTCTTAACAAATTTAGTAATTTAGTCGGGTTCGGAATATCAAAAATCTGCATTTTTACCATTTTGGTGGAAACCGAGTTCCAAACGCCTTTGACTCAAAAACACCTAGTTAAAATGAAAAATGTTTTAGATAAAAGTTGCAGAGCGTCAAATTCAGCATGAAACAAGCTCTTTACATACAACACTAGCTAACTCCTGCGTGGAAATACAAATAAAAACGTGAAATGAAAATAAAAACGTGCTTACTTCTGCTACGACTTCGGTTTTTAAAGTATCAACCATTATTTTTCCATCAATCATTTCATTTTATGATTATTTCTCCTTTTATACATATGTTGTTTTTAATGATTCATGAGCTTCTATTAATTATAATAGTTGATGGCCAACACTGCTAGAACTATTAATAGTAAAATTTAGAATCGATTGAAACTACGAAAACCAAGTTGAGGGATGGCTACTTAAAAAATAAGCAATGTTTACTTTAACTTCTTTCTGATACCTGTTATATTCTATCATACCGCAAAATCGCATGGGCATACCGTAGCTATTTAAAAAAGAAAAAAAAAAAAAAATTAAAGTGTATTCTAAATTTTTTCGATTAATTCAATGTAATGTTTTTTTCTTTTGTATTTTTCAGGAATAAATAACCAGTATTCTAGTAGCTTCCCAATATCTAGTTGAGCAAGAAAAATGGAACAAAAATAAAGATAGGATGTTTTATTTTAAAAGTCGGTTATATATAAGACGTATGGTGATACATCAGGAGAAAAAGTTTTGTTTAGTTTAACCTGATGGGACGTGTGAGTGGCGTAGATACGGGGCCCCACGGGACCGCCACGCGACTGCCTTGTCATGTGGGAGTAGCAACTCTTGTAAGTCTCTTTGTTCCCCGAGAATATTTAGATTTGTCACGGTTCCTTCGAGGAGCCCTCTGTCTGAAGTCACCGTAGCGAACAAAGCTTACATTTCCTTTTTATATAACCGCTTATATTGGCCCCCTGACAAGAGTCAGGTTTATATTAAGTCAATTTATATTATTAATCAGTTTTATATTATTATTAATCAGTCAAATATTATTAATATAATCAGTTTATATTATTAAGTCAAACGAGAAATGGAATAGGTCCGTTTAAGAAATGGTGTATCTACTTGTATTAATTATAAATTGCATATATATTGGAATTCGTATTATTTAAATTAATTTGTTTAAGCCTTTGCACTCGAGTTCTCCGGAGCGCAGCCATTTAAAATTTCGAGTGCTCCGCCACTACGGAGACAACGCAAATAATTTTCTTTTTTTAAACATATAAGGACATAAACAAATCGTAAGAACTATTTATAGGATAGTTCGCTTTTGTTGATAAATGACGGTCGCGGCTCGCGGTGTTTTTCATTATTTTTATAGTACGTTAATCTTTTAACATCGGCTATATTTTTTGGTTTTAATTCATCTTTTATTTCCTCAATTGTACAATAATTTAGTTCGGGGCGCGAAATAATCCCTTCACTTTGATTTAGTTTCCCATGTGCTTCTACTTTAACCGGAAAGTTATTAAGTAGATTTTCACATTTTAGGAGCTTTTTTGACTGTATATCTGAGAAAACTTCAACTTAAAGGGTCCCATCTTGTAATTTTTTAACTGTTTTTACTTCTCCAATTAGATTTTTTATATATAATGATGATAACAATAATAATAATAAAATTATAAAAAAAATATACCTATAAACTTTAAAAAAAAAACAATTTTGAAATTAATATAAGATTATAAAAAAAAAATAAAAAATTATTTGTATGTTTGTAACTTTTTGTTCTTGAAGCTTTACAAATACATTTAACCTAAATTTCATTACAATTTCTTACTTGGTTCTAAAATTTTACTGTATAATATTACGTTTCCAGAGTGTACGTTTTCGCGAATAAGTTGCGTCGATTTGATGATGGTAGGTAACGTCCGAAACGGTGCCGAGTGCAAAGGTGCAAATTTCATCGAACTCGAACGAGAGATAGCACAGAATTTTCCATTCACGCTTAAAACAAGGAAATATCCTTCTAACTATATTTCATTTAACTTCATGGATATTTTATTATTGAATGTTTCCTTAGAATATTTTTATTTTAAAAACAGCATTTGCATACCGGCTTAAATTTAATTTAAACCATTAAACTACAAGGATTCTCTAATTAAAATAAAATTATTACTAATGATAAATATTACTTAAATTATAATTAAAGTCATTTTTGAGATAATTGTGAAGATTGAAAATCGGGTTATACAACAACGGAGAGCAAGAAAACATAGTATTTAGTTAAATACAGAATATTGTAATAAAAATGCCAACAGTTTGATTTGCAAAGAGATCTTAGTTGTTTTAATAAAAGTGTGTTCAAATACAGCAGTGTATTAAAAACCTGTTTGTCGAATTCGTTAAAATCGAATAAAACGGAAAAAAATAAATCATTCTCCCCCCCCCCTTCCCTTAAACAAAACCTATCCATGATAACAGTAATACTTCTTGTACTATTATGACGCCCGAGCATGAAATGTGTTTTTCTAATCTTGTCAATATCGGGTAAAAGGGTAAAAAGTTAAAAATTATCCCCTTTCATTTCCCGATTTTTAATACATATTCTGCTATTCGGAGCTGAGACAATTCCAACCAATCAAAGATCATAAAAAACGGTCTAGCCGTTGTTGATTTAAAAGGTGTATCAAACCCGACTTTGTTTTTTATACTTTAATACAATAGATTATAAAATAGTCAAGGACCTGATCGAGATTTTAGTATTAAAAAAGAAATTAACCTTTCAAATGTAACATAGAAATATTTGTTCAAATTTTAACTTTGATTTACTCAAAATAATAAAAAAAAAGATCACTTTAACCCTTTTTCTTCCAAGACCCACAAATTTCCAACCCAAAGTCCACAAATCGAAATCACCGAGATTACCCGTTTCCTGATACAATTACTTATAAATTATGCTGAGTATTGGATTATTATTCAGGAAATGATTACCTTCCAACAGTCTTCCGTTGTTTGACGTTTCCTAAATAAAAATGAACTTCTTCTTATTCCAAAAGAAGTTCGATGAAAAAAGAAAATTATGAAACACGTGTCCTGGGCCTTTTGGCGGCTATATTTTGCCGGGAAGAGAGCGTCAAGATTTATATCCACTTTGTTCCACCTTCCCTTTATCTTACATCTTTTTTTTTTTACTTCTCCCTCCGTCTTGCAATGGAGATCCCCCTCGTTTTTCAAAGTCCATTCCGGATGGTAAGTTCCCAAATTGAATTTTTTTACTCTGGAATCTTATTAGGAATGTGGTTGATTACTACTTAATATACGATTTAATGGGTTATTACTGTGTAGTAATAGGAGCTTTAAACTATAAAAATAACAGTATGAAGCGAATAATAAACAAAATAGTATCTACATACGAGCCCCACTATTTTTCTTCCCGCTTTACGCTACAGTGAATTTCTGCTCAAAAAGACCCGTCTTATACAAAACTTTGAATAAGTATGTTTTATTTGGACCAGTAGCGGATCCAGATTTTTCCTGAAGGGGGGGGGCGCACTTTTTTTTTTTTTAATTTTGCGTCTTAAAGGAACTAATTTAAAATGTTTGTGCACGTTTATGTAGTAAATTTCTATTAAGTGTTCAAATAAAATCCATTTTTCATTTGAAGAAATAAAAAAATTATTAAAGATAGCCCTTTTTATAAAGAAGTGATATAGTGATAATTTATTGGTGTCCTAGCCTCCCGGGAGGGGGGGGGGGGGAGAGACGCCCCTTGCCACCATCCCCTGGATCCGCCACTGATTTGGACCACTCTCTTAACAACGTAGAAGCTCACTATTTTTAGCTAAGTTATCTGGAAGTGTATTGGAAGTGGAAATAACTTAATGCTTAACAACATTCTTTATTTTGTTTATTGTCATTGCATGTTGTCATTTCAGTTTAATAATAAGGCATTTAGTTTGCATGCAATCATGTGATTTTAATTAATTCAATATTTTAGCAGGCAGTTTTATTTTCACCACTTTTTCGTATACTTTTTTTTGATATAACATATATATCAATCATCAATATACATATACATACATAATCAATATACATATATTGATTGATCATTCCTTTCGACAATGTTATGCTTCTAAAATTATTTTTAATTATGTCTTTTCTGAGTGCGATGGAAGAGATGTAGGTACGTATTTGAATGATCGTCAATTTTTTCAATCCAAGCAATATCTATGATTTTTTTACAAGAACTGCATGAATTAAAAGGAGGTTTTAAAATAAGTTACATTTCTTTCTGTAACACAGGAAAATCTCATATTTATTTATATAGAATTTCGTACTTTTCGACCACCCGGGTAATTTTCGCCCTGTAATACAATATTTATAATCTATATCAATAAAGATGAAATTCTGTTTGTTTGTTTGTTTATTTGTTCTTTATAGAAATCCATACCGTTTTTCCTAAATTCTCCAAATTTCGCTCAGTGGTCCTTTCATACCAGGTGCGAACACATGTCCATATTAAAATTGTATAACTTCAGCCGATCTTCAGCTGATATTCTTTATTGCATTGGTTTTTAAGAAATTGACCGTTTAAGCCGAAAAAAAAGTCTCATTTTATAGATTTTGAAGATAGAAAAAAGAAATATCCCGGGTGAAACCGGGATATACAGCTAGTATTAAAATAAAAATTGAATCAATGAATGAATGAATGAAGCCTTTATTATGATGATTATTAAAATAAAAATTAAATGCAGTTATATACCATGCAATAAAATTACTATGCAATTACAATTTACAAATACAATACAAAAATACATTACAAATAAAATACAATAATTAATAGAAGCTTATGAATCACTGAAAACAAAATATGTAAAAAAGGAGAAATAATCATAAAATAAAATGATTGATGGGAAAACAAAACAAATAATATTCCATTGTAGAGTAAAATGTGTTTTGTTTTTAAGCATAGTTGCCTCTAGTCTACATAATATGATTCAAAACTTCGCTATAATTCCGATTAATAAGTGTAAAGATAATTAATGCTTATTCTCAAATCATTTGATTGGGCTCTTTAGACTATGATGTATATGTATAATGTACAAGGGGAAGAAGCACCGCAATAGCAGGTCTAGCAAGTTACTTAAAACGGCCTTCTTTTGTTCATTTTCATCAATATCATTCTGCCCTTTAGAATCTTAGGAAATTTAATCCTATAAATGAAATTAGTATACAGTATCGTGGAGAATGACCAATTAGTATAAACAGGGGTTAAGTAACTTATAGAAGGAATAGATAACGTTGCAATGATTAAATACAATCACATTTCCATTTAAAAACATAAACTAATGCTGAGTAAAAGCTATTTATGCATAACCAGTAATAGGAATAGTTTATTTTTGTCCTAATCTCGGAAGGGGCACGCTTCCATCTTACATCCCCTGAATCCGCTGATGGTAGAACCTGGCCATGGCATTATATTTTATAAATTATACATGAATCTCTAAATTCCAAGCTCTATGACTTGAAATATTATTTACGGAGATTTAGAAATCTCAAAGTACGTACTTGGTTTGACCCATTTTTTGGAAGGCTTCCTTATTCCTATGAAATACCGAAATCAGGATCACAACCCAGAAAGGAGTTGAGGGGGATCATATTGTGTGGCGTGAGTATTGAAACTAATTCAAAGTGCTTTTATTTTTAAAAAAATACCTAAATACTTCATTACAGAAAAGCAGATTTAAATAAGACTAAAAGCAGGACTTTTGGTAACTAAAAAATTAACAACAGCCAGTTCATTAAAAACAGGTAAAAAAACTAAAGATACCAACTTTCAGCTAATTAAATATAGTTTTAAATAGAAGAATTTAACCCGTAGGCTCTGAGTTTTGGAGACTATACCAACCCTTGTATTTTCGTTCTTTGGTCTATCTAATGAAGGTGCGAATAGATCAATTAATAAAAACGTGAAAAAAACTTGGTCTCGGTGGCCTATTTGGAGTATTTTAGATTGGCCCTGATCATCCCTCTTAAGCACGTGAAAGTCGAAAGCTGCGGTCTAATTAAGCTAATCAATACCTTAATAAATTGAAAAAAACGCGATGAAAGTTAGCTGATGTCCCGTTTACGCGACCTGTCAAGATATGCCACGCATAAAAGTGATAGGAAACACTTTATAAGTCACATTTCTTTGCTCAATGTTAGTTCAGATTTTTATGAACACGAAGAAAAACGAACTGAAATCTAAACCTTTTACTGTTTTGAAAATATATTACAGGCTTCAAATCTCCATACGCGAATTTTGATTAGTTTTAGAACTTACTATTTTAACAATTTTTGTTATAAAATCATTCCAAAACACCAGATCCATGGAAAGGAGAAGTACACCCCTCAAAGCAGCTACCCCGTCCCGCTCAGGGAGGGGAGTGCTCCCTGTTTGGTCGCCACGCCCCCCTCCCCACCACCACCACGGTCCCGCCCCCAGCCCAGCCCCCGGGGACAGGCCAGTCCGCGGAGAGATGCCCTACTGACATGACGGCAGTCGAATGCGGCTACGGGTCCGGATGGGGACCGGGTGCCGCCCTCGAGTTGGAAGCATGGGGGCGCAAGCTTTACCCCACGTCACGGATGTTCTTGGGCGAGTCCTTGCACCAGCCGAGGGGGCCCAGCCTCAAGGAGGAGCCTATACCGCCGAGGGCATGGCCTGTCGACAACTCAAGGTCAGTCAACTGATAACACTTATCATACCCCTGTCATGATCCTTTATGGTTTTTATGTATTTAAATCGTAGGCAACAAAAATTGAAAAAAATAAAAAAATGATGGAATATAAATCGAATTTTTATAATACATACTAGATTTATCGGATTACTTATAATTTGCTTATTGTTGCTTATTTGCGAAAGATGCAAATAAAACTCTGAAGAAAAAAAAAAAATCCCTATTTGGAAATCATAAAAAATGTCGGGACACACATTGTTCATATATTAATAATATTAGCAGCTTTATCAATAGACATTTAGGATCATAAACTAGCCATTTTCTATAATTAATATAATTGGTAATTGATTGATTTCATAAAATTCCCCTTACTTTATATTTCATACCTGTATAGATAAGTGAAATAAAAATATAATCGTAGCGAATTTAGTCGCTATAGTATTTAAAAAGTCTAAAGTAGCGAATAAATTTAACCATTTTTTTTTTAAATTTCAATGACAATAATCATTCGGACAGGGAAGATAATAAAAAGTATATTAAATAGCTCTGTAACCCCTTTACATGTATGTATTTTTTTTAACGCTAAAAAAATGCAGTTGCTCGGGGTCATTGACCTATAAGAATCCTACACCATCGAAATTTTTTTATCAAAGTTTTTGATTTTTCTTAATAAAAAAAAATACATTATTGATGAATTTTGATCGATTCGTTCATTAATTGTTTTTTAATTTGATATTTTTTATCGGTCTGTTGACTTAAAAATCGAGAACTTTCGAAACAAAGCTTTATCTAATCCCCAATTCCTAGCGCATTCTGGGGGAACAAGCCCCAACTACCTCAGGCTAAGTACGACTACTTGAGAAAGGTAGGTATGTTGCATTTTATTGTTGAATTTATTCGGTTACGCGGTGGACATGAGTAGTGTTTAATCAGTATTTTACCGTCTACAATAGGCGTCAGTACGCGATTTCAAAGGGATTTTACTATAAAAGGGAAAATTCCATAGGTACATCTACAAATATTATGATTTCTTATGAGATAGACTCTTTAAAACAATACATCATAAAAATTATTGACATATTATATACGTTTGAGTTACTAATAACTTTTTAATACTGTAATAAATTAGAGTTTTATATATTTGTCCGATTTTAATTTTTTGATGAACTATATCTGCTTACGTGAATTTTTATATATCATTCGAAAAACAAACTATATAATTTATATGGATCGGATTTTTTAAAGAAAAGAGATTCATTGAATATATATATAAACAGGTAAACGAAAATGCAGAAAAAATTGGTGAAATTCAAAATTAAAATTTATTAGAAACATAATCAGAAAAAAAGTAAAAAAAAATATGGTTGTTGATCTTGAAAAATAGAAAAATCTTTTATAATTCATTCTTTTAATATTGTAATATGTAATAAATTTGATAGAATAAGCTGTATTTAAGAGAAAACATTTGGCATAATATAAGGATAAATTTTTAAATAAATAAAAATATCACATAATTTTGACGAATGGACAATGGTGTATTAACGCAATAAATTGAAATACGTATATTCATTTAAGAATCTTACAACCGATAATCATACTTGTTACTAAATTTTTAAATAAATTACATATACTATTGAATTAATTTTTTTTTCTATTTATTATGATAATTTTAATTTGTAAGAAAGAATGTTCCCATACCATTTATGTTTGTATGTTTCATTATTAACCTTATTATTTATTATGTAATCCAAAAATTACAAACATTTTAAAGATTAAAGCAATAATGACAAAAGAAACAAAAATATAAATATTTATGAATAAACGAAGTAAAATAATAATAATTGCATAAATACAGCTAAATTCATATGTGTACGAGAAAAATTTCAGTTAATAAATTAATTTTGATCGATTCTGACATGGGTAGCTAGTTATGTACGTACTCTTTCAAAAACCCACGAGTTTCCTTCCAGAAAGAAAAACAAAAAACAATAAAGAACTTCTTTATAAGAAGAATTGTATTAATTCTTTGTCTATTTTATTTTAATTTTTTTTTTTTTAATCTCTAGAATAACTATCCTCTAGATAATTCCTTCTGATGATCAACAGATTTTCTCTAAAATATTTATCAGGTTCTCTTTAAAAAAATATATATATTTAAAACTAATTAACATATGAATAGACATAGAAAAAACAAATAAGGAAAGATAACAAATCCAATTTTACATGGTTTTCGATGATGCTCGGTAAGCATATCATTAGTCCTTATAAGGGCCTTGATAATTTGTTAGAAAATTGTCAGTCAGAATTTAACTGAAATTACTAACTACAATTATAACTTTATTATTTAATAAATATACTTATCATCTCCTAGCCATGATCCCGTATGATTATTATAATATTAATAAGTATATTACTTCTTTTTCATAGATAAACACAATTGATTAAAAAAAAGAATATACATACCTAATTTGTTTTTATGTAAAATCCGAAATAGGAAATGATAAAAAGTCGTGATAGGTAAAAAAATACGGAAATAAAAAACATCAGGTACGAACGGACATTAAATGAACATTATCCATAAAAACGGAATTTGATGAATATATTATATACTTTGATGTACAAATTAATTTTTTTAATTTCATGTTATGTTAGCATGGCTACCTATAGACTCACCCGTAGACTACCCCTACAGTAGTCTTTTTTATATCGGCCCAGACAGATTTCTAATTATTATAGTACATAAAGTATACATATAATTCCGAGGCTTCGCCCCATGATCAGTACATCCGTGGAATATTTACTAAATAAAATTTGTTCTACTCTTATACCTCGTGTTAAATAAAATTATTAATATTTAAAAAAAAAAAATATTTTCTCTAGTTCGTTACCAAATGTTCTATAGAAAAACAATTCGTAGAACTTAAAAAGTTCGGCTCTTTAGCCTGACCTACTCTGGCGCGGTTTGGTGTGGCCCCGATCTCATCTGAAAAAAACACTGGCGTTTAAGTTATCGCATTTGAGCGAGCAAAGCGAGTGGAAGTCGAAAGCTGGGATTGAACAAACCTGATCAAGGCTCTTTTTAATTACAAAGGACGCGACGGGAGTTACCTAAAATTAAACTCATAAAGCATTGTCAATATGGAACCACGTCCCGGAGCTGCTGTTAAAAAGTTTCGCCCGTCCGATTAGCCTTAGTAGCATAAAGGACGTTAAACAAACAAGCAAAGGTTGCGCCCAAATTTTAACTGCGTATTTAAGAAGTTCAAAGATGTTTTGAAGATGAAAGCTCTTGTGCTCTTGTGCTCTTGTGCTCTTGTGCTATAATGCTATAAAGCTCTTGTGTGCTATAAATGATAAATTGATTGATAAAGATGCATGTGAAACTGAAATAGATAGCATGTGAATCAAGGAAACTAAACTTAATTTTTTATTTTTCAGTTTATTTTATTTCAGTTACGGATTAAAATTGCCGAATTAAGATATAAACAATATTTTTTACAAAATTCAACAAGCTATCGTCTTTTTCGGTTCTTTTAATAAATATATATAATAATTATAGTAATTATATTCAGTTCATAGTTATTATAAACTATTCAGTTCGCCCGTACAAATAATATGCGAACAATACTACTCAATGACCGTATAGCCCAATAGTCCAAGTAAACACACCATAGTTAAAAGAAGTCATTTTTTTATTCGCTTTGTCTAATATAACAGGATTCTAGTGGCTGACTTAACTTATAACTTTGTAGCTGATTTTCATGATTTTTTTTTTCATTTTGTATGCAATACATCCATTTTCACTCTCCATTACTTGTCCATAATAGTTTTAGTAATTCTGAAGCTGAGCGAAAATAAATTATCCTTTCATTCATAGCTCAACTCATAGCGTTTTTAGGGGATCTGACTATTCTTGCCAACTAAAGAAACCTTTCAAATCGTCGTATACGATAAACAAAGTATGGTGTAGCGACAAACAAACTCCTTTTAGAAATGATATATAGAAAGAAATTAATTTTACTTTCCAATTTTTTATCATTTTTGGAAGACTTTACCTAGAACGAAGAAGTTTTTCATGATAATCCTCCTTAATCTAATAGCCCTGGTAGTTCTGGAGGTTAATGTTTTAAAAATTTTTGTCTATTATTTATTTGATCAAAGGTGTATATGTACAAGTAGCTATTTGTATATATCGTGGGTGTACTGCCAAAAGTGACCAAGTCAAAAAACTTAGATTTTGAAAAACCGCAGTTAAAAATTCTAATTAGTAGATAAAATCAGGATTTAATAAATTTTCCATTCTGCGACGTTTTTCTTCTTTTGCTGATTTAGTTTTTTTAATTTTATACATACATGGGTTTGGAATTGCAGGGGGGGGGGGCATTTGACTTGGTCACTAAAGCTATTTTATTTTTTTGACTTTTGGCAGTACACCCACGATATATGCATTATCCTTTTAGAGAGCGGTTAGTTTAGGTTAAAACAGAGTTAAGGAGAGAGTTCTAGGTATTAATTAAGCTACAGGAGAAGATTGGAGTTGGAACTTGGGGTTCGCGAAGTGTAAGTGCTGACCCGTGTCCTCTCCTGGCTAGCACTGAGCCTAAGTAACCTATCTTCTTAGCCTAAACTATCTTACTCTGATGACTATTACTTTATATTACATAAGTTAAGAGTTATCTAGATACTTTCTGGAATTTATCGAAACCTGTAATCTATCAGATCTTTCCTCAAATAACTTTATTCGTAACATCTTTTCACAACAGGACTCTAACTTATATAATATATATTGGATGATACTTATTGTTCGGGTATACATTATAGATTTATGTATACATAAATAATTGCATATTCTTCTGCATTCAATAAATTAAATTAATAGTGAGACCGCAGTACATAGTATGTGCAGTTTTTTACGGCCATAAAATTGTGAATGCACTTCTTCAGTTGACCGATTTTGATATAATCCGGAATTTAAGATCTAAACCACTTGAGATTAAAATAAAAAATACTATGATAAATAATAGCTACCAAATAAATGACAGTCTTATAGGTAAGAATATATATATAAAAAAGTATAAGTAGTATTTATTTTTGTAGTACACATTTGGAAATTAGACTATTGCATTCATTTTCGTTATTTTTAATTCGTTATTACGACTTTTTCGAAAGTTGAAAATGAAGCTCTTTCGAAAGTCCTGTTTCTTTTTCACTTTAATAGTAATTAAATTCAAATAAGGACCTTCTTTTTGAGCCGCAAAAATCTATTTATCAGTTATATGATCCAAGCCCATACAGTCCATTATCCAGGTCTGCAAGTTTAAAAGGTCGTTTTAATTCCAATAGAATGCGCTCTTAGCCTATTGAAGGATTTGCTTATCTCTAAACGCTATTTTGTTTGTTAGTCATTTGTTTACAAAAGTCAGTTGTTTTTAAGTCGTTTACGTGGACGTATCATACCTTTCTTTGGTGTTAAAAATGTCTAATTTTAAGCCAAATAAAGAGCATTTGCGGCATGTCATGATTTTCTTATTCAATCAAAAGAAAAAGGCATCTGAATGTCATCGAATTCTTGTTGAGACTTATGGCGATCTTGCTCCAACCGTCAAGACATGTGAACGTTGGTTTCAAAGTTTCAAACGTGGTGATTTTGATGTTACTGATAAAAAACGAGAAAATCGACCAAAAAAGTTTGAGGACGTCGAATTGCAATCTTTATTAGACGAAGACAATACCCAAACCCAACAAATGATGGCAGAACAGTTGAATGTCACTAGGCAAGCCATTTCCGATCGCCTGAGAGCTATGGGAAAAATTCAAAAGGTTGGAAAATGGGTTCCACATGAATTGGACGAACGACAGATGGAAAAACGAAAAACTGTGTGCGAAATGCTGCTTTTACGCCACGAAAGAAAGGGTTTTTTGCATCGAGTTGTAACTGGCGATGAAAAATGGATTTATTTTCAGAATCCCAAACGAATAAAATCATGGGTAACGCCAGGACAACCATCCACATCGAGTGCAAGACCGGATCGTTTTGGGAAGAAGACAATGCTGTGTGTGTGGTGGGATCAGAAGAGAGTAGTCTACTACGAGCTTCTCAAACCCGGCGAAACAGTCAATACCGACCGCTACCGACAACAAATGATCAATTTGAGTCACGCATTGATCGAAAAACGCCCAGAATGGGCTCACAGGCACGCCAAAGTCATTCTTCAGCATGATAACGCTCCTGCACATTCAGCCAGATTGACTAAGGAAACGATTTCTTCGCTTGGTTGGGAACTCCTACCCCACCCGCCGTATTCACCTGACCTGGCGCCTTCTGATTATCATCTCTTCTCATCGATGGGACACTCATTGGCTGAGCAACATTTTAACAATTTGGAGGATGTAAGAAAATGGCTCGATGAATGGATTTCAAATAAAGATGAAGCATTCTTTTGGAATGGTTTCCATAAATTGCCCGAGAGATGGACAAAATGTGTAGAAAGCGAGGGCAAGTACTTTGAATAAAATATATTATACTTTTTTTTTAAATTACTGTGTATATATTTTAAGAAATAAACGACATTTTAAACTTGCAGACCTGGTAATAACATATATTTCCTCAGGCGATAAAAAGAAAAATATTTCTTTCATAGCTAAAAATGCGTTGAATCTTCTGATGGATAGGTAGATGGGATGTATGTGTTATTTACGTGTTATTCATGTATGTATACTTTATGTAGGCACTAACACTTTCAAACTAATAGTATTTACAACTTCAACTACAACTACAATTAAAACTACTAATATTAAGAACTTCAAAATTTATGTATTAATAAATGCAGGTTTAACATTGTTTCGATCTCTTAAATTTCTAAAAAGACAATGGAATCTGTCATTTTATCATTTAATATTATTAACACACACACACATGTAGTATTAAAACTTAATCTCAGGAATCTAAGATCCTAAATGAGATCCTAAATATGTTGATTTAAATTAAGGCATCAAGGAAACCTATAAATATTTATATATAAATAAATTAAAAAATCAATTTTTTTTTCAGATGAAATCGATTAATTCATTAGAAATATAAAATGATTATAAAGATTAGAGAAGAAAGTTAGAAAGATTTTTCACGGCTATACAATTAATTTATTTCAGAGACATTTCTTTTAAAGCTTCATTCATAAAGTTTCTACCTTCGTAACACCTACTATAAAGTTTTAACCTAATAATTTTGCTTACTCGATAAATAAATTAGCCTAATGGCTAACGCTGGTATATTTTTATTCATGAGGGGGGGAGTGGGGAGAACTAACCCTTTCCCAAAATTAAGCAGACAATTTTTTAAAATCATTAGTAAAAATAATTAAGAAATGAACTGTTACTCTTAATTGAACTTAGAAAGGTACTGGCATGAATGAGCTATCTCTCATTCTACTATATTCATTCGTTTAAATGAATATTTAATACGTAAAGAGATAACGCTTCGTCACGAAATCTAAATGTTTTACGACCTAATTAGTTTCTTTTCTATAACCTGGCTTATTCCACTAGTAGTAATGACCACTGTTGACGTCAGAAATTCTTTTTACTGTATGTATAAATATGTTTACATGTATAAGCATAAGCATAGGTATATGTTTATAGCATATATATATATATATATATATATATATATATATATATATATATATAAAAATTCAACTAATTAAAATAATGCGCCAATGAAAAAAATAGAATTTTAAGAAGAAAAATGATTGATTAAAAATTAACAAGAATATTAACATTGAAAGGAATTATTTAAATTAACGAAACTTATACCTCGTCAAACGCAAGACTGGTTGAAGAAACTCAAACGAAGCAATTTAGCATGAAGTTTACGTGATAATAGGTAGTACGTAAAACGCATGATGTTATATAGATATTACGTGTATAACAAAGTAATTATTTTAATAGTTTTTTGAAACAATATCTCTTTTGGAGACAACTGAAAAATCCTTAAATAAAACAAAACGGAAATAAGTATAATGATAATGATAAATAAAGTCAACGTGACGAAATTGCACTAATCAATTAATGCTGAAAAATAACGAATATTTTCGTAAGACGTATTGCAAACGCTTTCGAGGCGTGCATACTTTCAAACTCATTTATTTTATTTTTATTAAGAATGCGGTCCTGCTATCAGTAGATATGCTATCCCCGATCGGTTCCGTGGCAGCTAGCAAAGAAGAAGTAGTTTGTGTCTTTTTCGTAAGCAATATGGGCTAATTTATTTTTGCCAAAATAGCCAAAATATTGTTATGAAATGTCATGTGTATCTGGGAATGGGAATCACTGCGGTGTTCTTCACGGTGCACCGTGAGATCAACCTATAGTCAGCTGTTTTGTAAAAAAAAAAGAAACCTTGTAGCTGAGATAAAATGCAGCAAACAAAACATTACAGAAGATACATGATTTACGAGCAAAGATTTTCCTCATCACCACATTTTGGACTAAAAGAAAAAAAAAAAAAAAAGAAAAAAAAGAGGGAAAAAAACAGAATTCCAACTCCTAAATAACAGATCTAAAATACAGGAACTGTTCTATGTTCCTTATTCGATACTTTCGGAATACACATTTTCTTCTAATTCTAGGAATCCTTAATTTTTGGCGTTTTATTAATTAAGTTTATAAAATTATATAAAAAAAAAAAAAGGCTGGGTTAAAATATTTCTGACATTCTGTCTTGCATAAAATCTACTGTATAGATACACAGCTTTGAAGCTTAAATTAAAACATCGTCGATGTACCTGAAATACTATAAAAGTTATTTCAGAAATTATTCTAAGAAAAATTATTTATTCTTCACTGACTTCAATGCTTAAATAACAACAATACAATAATAATATGTTAAAAATCCATCATCACGGTGTATAATTAATTAAAGGTGTTCATTATTATCATTATTATTATTATTATTATTATTATTATTATTATAGTGTTGATTAGTTATCCTCATTTGAGAAAAATAGAATTAATAAATCAAGCGCTCTTAAAATTCGAAAAATGAGAACATTTAATGTTGTTAATGGCTGAATAAATTAAATTAAATAAAGGAAAATTATTTTGGGCCGGCTAATCTTATTCTTAATTTAATAAAGGTATCTTCCCGAATATTGTAAGCCATCGCTCTCCTATCCTCCTGCTCGTTGTTTACTATTTGTTTCAATATATATATATATCAACTATACGTATATAAATTACTATTTTTACTTTCACTTACCTACATGTGAAATATATATTTAGGGAAAGTAATGTAATAGCGAAAAATTTCCACTACCGGTTTTCAACGGAAATACACGTATTGGGGTACCCAGATTCCATAAAACTAAGTCCTGCAAAATAGTCTCCCTGTGTTTTTCTGCGAACAGACTAGCTTAGAAACGATTTGCCGGACGTATCTGTAATTAGGTATTTGAGGTTGGCATCCCCCTCCTATATGCCAGTGATGTGAGTAAGCGTAGAGAATTTTTTAACTTCATTTTAAAATTGAGATAAAACAGTGAGAGTGTTTTTGTCAATAGAGCACGCAGGGACTGTTTCTCGTCAACCACTATGATCATCAACCAGTGATCAAATTCCACTTCTTTTCCCTTGAAGCTCATTTTCCTGAATTGAAAATGAGAGATAATCTTCTAAAAAATGATGGTTCAACTGGTATCGATGGAGAGTTATGAAATGTACGGCACAAACGCATACTGGAAAAATAATTTATCAATTAGGAAACACAAAAAATAATTAGGAACAGTACAATTCAATTGTAATGTATTATCCGTTAAGTATGGATAACAAAATAACCATTTCAAACAGCGGAATAATGTGATGCTTCAATCAGAAAGGATCGTTAGGAGCTTAGAATTAGGAGACATCTATTTGTGCGAGTGTGTGTTTGTCAATAGAGCAGGCAAGGACTGTTTCTCGTCAAACAGGAGATAAGGAGGTATTATCGCAATTTTTTCCCTGAGCGACGAACCATGTGGCTGGTGTCCCACGGGAGCGGCGATCAGCTGTTGCTATATTTCTTCTCCACCAGATAGCGACATCTGCCGGGGGACGATAACCCGCCTCGATGGTCAGCCCATTAGCGCCTCCTTCCTAGGCTGTCATCTTGTCCCAGTGTCCTACTCATCGTCCTTGCCCGTGTTCGTTCTCTCTTCATCCACAAAAGATTCCTTCTTCTCTTTAGGAAGGTGATCTTTCCTGGCCTCTTCAATGAATTTTCACTTTTCTTGAAATTAACATAATAGGCCTTTGACATGCATATAAATAACAAGTTAAATAAAAAAAATCTTTCTTTTTTAGGACTCCCAATGAAATTTTCAATTCTAAAATTGTATAATCTACCTTTGAACATTTGTTTTTAACTTTTAGGAAGCCTCTTCTTTTAGGAACGGTCTTTGGATCTTATTGTTTCAATTTCTTTCTCAATTTCCTGAGCAAGCGTGTTAATAATGTTATTATCAATATTAATATTATATTCAACATTTACATTTGATTAAGAGTTACTTTAATTAGTAAGTCTTGCTGTCTTGAGAATCCCCATACTGACCTATACCCAATAATAGCAACAAAAATAACAGACAGATGGCAAATAAACTGGACAAAGACTAGGGAAAATAAAATACGAGAAATCAAACACTCAATACGACCATGGACATCATCAATTCGGAACAACAGACGAGAAGAAATTATATTAACAAGATTACGAATTGGACATACACGACTCACACATCATAATTTGCTGACTGGAAAACCAAGACCAAATTGTACACAGTGTAACGTACCCTTGAGAGTTAAACACTTACTGACTGACTGCAGACAGTTGCTAGGTACGGATCTTCCATACCATTTAGCGACCCTGCTAAATGACAAAAGCACACATATTTCAGAGATATTTAATTACTTAAAACACATACAAATATACAAACAGATCTAAAAACACTTCACTTTATAAATGTTTTATTTATTTACGCATTGATTTACTTTTTTTTGTCTTATTTTCTATCTTTTCATTTTCTGTATCATTATTTTTATATATTCCTTTTTTTTTTTTTTCTCACTCTACCATTTTTGAATTATCAGGAACAATACTAAGCTGTTATTAGTAATATATAAAAAAAAATTAACAATAAGTCGGCAAACATCACCCTGGTTTTTGAATTGCCTGAAATCATACAAATAAATAAATAATTAGGAAAAAAAATAATTTTAAATACAACTTACAGGAGAGGTAAAATATTTTGCCATTTATCGAATCCTGAATTAGCAAAGTCAGCAGTTCCTTCCATATAACGTCCCAAATATACTGCATTATCCATGGGGTCACCTGTGGTGTAGTGGTTAGCATGGCAACCTACAATACTAAATTTCGCGGGTTCGCGCTACATGGTGGCGCTAGGATTTTTTAAAATGAGTAAAACATCCTTAGCTATGCCATCCTTCGGATAGGACGCAAAATGGAGGTCCCGAGCCTGTACGATGTCAGGTACTCATTCAGACCCCTATCCTAATTATACCTGGGTAGACAAAATTTAGGACTACCACTGTAGCATCGTCCGATTAGCCTTAGTAGCATAAAAATGGACAATAAACAAACAAACAGTCCAGCTTCTTTTTAGTCTCCTTTAAATTATCATGTCAGCTCTGGCTCTGTTGTCTGCTGTTATCTGTTTGTAAAGTAACGTGAAAGCGTGAATATAGAGTTCGTATGTGTTAATCATGGCTCTAATCGTGTTAATCGTGTTAGTAAAGTCTGTACACAGAGTTTTGCGACATTCCAGGGAGCTTCAGTTATGAGTCTTGAAATTTTGAAAAGTTTGTAATTCATGTGAGTGGGTTTTGCTTTTGCTGAGCCGATTTTCTGTGAGGTGTATGGGCTTAAGGCAGTAAGTGTATATATTCAGTTTCTTTCTGATTTTCAGTTTTTATGATTCGGAAGGATTAGTGTACAGTATTCTATAATAGTATCGGTGTGCAACTGCAAATAATACAAATAAAGAAAAAGCTGACATTTTTTCTTCTGAAACTGTGAATAATTCATTACAAATTTTATTGTAGTACTATTGGGTAGGGATATGCAGGAGGAATATTGAATGCAGTTCGGGGGAGTGAAAAAGCACGGTGTGGGAGAGGGTTACCATGGCAACGATGGAAGCGTCTCCCTATTGGTCATCTTTGGTTTCCCTCCTTGGGGTGGCTGCAAGGAATTGATAATGTGCACGTCCCTTGCAGACTTCTTATCATGTTGGGGGGAACATCACACGTTTGGTTCAAATACGTTATGGTACATACATACCTACATCGTTTGCCAACTCTATCAGTATGAATTATTACACGATATACGTTTCTTGAAGAAGCTCAACGATGTTTGACGCTATACAGTAGTACAAGACAAATTAACAGTTTCTAGCTTAAAAATTTATAATTCCTCATTCCGTAAATTCAAGTTTCTCTAAAAAAATAAAAATAATGATAGTTAAAAGACTGTCATTTACAAAGTTAGAGGAGCATTGTAAGGTCATAATCTTTAACTTTAAAAATCTCTCTGCATATATCAAAGTAATATAAAGTGCCAAAACATATTTTGTTTACTGGAATTTTTTATTCCAGGAATGAGTATAGATTGTATCTTAAAATTTTACAGGCCGTAAAACATATAAACTAAAACCTAAGGGATAAACATTGAATAAATAAAGGATTAAAAAAAAATCCTAATATTATAAAATGGTAATTATGACATTTTTACTTTCACTTACCTATATATGAAATATATAGTAAGTGGAAGTATTGCGATCGTGAAAATTTTCGACTTCCGGTTTTCAACGGAAATACACGTTTTGGGACCCCCTGAGTCGAAATGACCAAGTCCCGCGAAATGGTCTGTGTGTGTGTCTGTGTGTGTGTGTGTGTGTGTATGTGAACAGACTAGCTCAAAAACTATAAACCGTGCGATCCTGAAATTGGGTATTTAGTGTAGGTATATGCCCGCGATGTGACAGCATAAATTTCATCAAAATTACTCAAAGGGAGGGGGTACTTTATTTAATAACTTTTTAGGTTTTTTTCGAATTTCTCAAAAACGGCTCTAACGATTTTGATTAAACTGAGTATTTCATCTATTTATGATGCCTGAGATATAACTGTAAAAATTTCATCAAAATTGATTAACCGGAGGGGGGACTTTACTTAATAAATTTTGTAACATTTTCACGTGTTTTTTTTATTTACTCTAAATCGGCTTTAACGATTTTGATCAAACTGGGTATTTAATGTATTTATATGCCCGAGATATGACTGTAAAAATTTCATCAAAATTGATTAACCGGAGGGGGGACTTTACTTAATAAATTTTGTAACATTTTCACGTGTTTTTTTGATTTTCTCAAACACGGCTCTAACGATTTTGATTAAACTTAGTATTTGATCTATTTATATGCCCGAGATATGTCTGTAAAAATTTCATCAAAATTGATCAACCGCAGGGGGCACTTTACTTAATAAATTTTGTATCATTTTCACAGGTTTTTTTATTTACTCAAAAACGGTTTTAACGATTTTGATCAAACTTGGTATTTGATGTATTTATATGCCCGAGATATGACTGTAAAACTTTCATCAAAATTGATCTACGGGAGGGGGGACTTTACTTAATAAATTTTGTATCATTTTCACAGGTTTTTTTATTTACTCAAAAACGGCTTTAACGATTAACAAAAATAAGATATGAATGTAGAAAAATGTGTGACTTTGGGAAATGATTAATAGCAAAACACGTCAATTTCTAATCTAAGTAAGTTGGTAAGTGAAAGTTGTGTGTTGCGCGCACGCACCAGATTTTTCAATATCAGTCTTGTCAGGCCTGATTACTAGGTATTAATCGCTGGATTAATTACATTCAACGTTAGTGTGCTTTGTATTAAGAATAAGAACATAGAAAAGAATATAGAAATTCATGAAGAAAATATACCTAAATGACTAATTCCATAAAATAATAAGACTGATACAACGTCAGGAGTCTTGTTCCAGGATGTTCTTCATTATTTTCCCTTTTTTGGACTAGGTGATTTTAAAATATCGGAGAACATATCTTAGATGCGCGGTCATAAAGGCTTAAGTCAAAATTTTGAATTTTTCAGGAGAACAACAGCTTATTTCAAAACATTATGTAAAATCTAATTATTGATATTATTTGTAATTGTTATTATAATAAAACAATATAGTTTAACTTAAGACCTTCATAGAAACCAGTAGATCTGATTTCGTGCTATAACATTACGAAATAATCTCCAAATGATCAAATAGTGACTTCAGCCCTTATGACCGCGCATCAAAGATATATTATATTTATTTAAAATGTATGTTAATGAACATACATGCTCTTGCTTCGTCACTTATTTTGATAAAATGAGAATTCACGTTCCTTAGAGACGACATCGCACTGAAGTTTCCACTTAAATACCATTAACATTTAAATACCATGATAAATACTATCGAATACTTATCAACTTCAATAAAAATGTGAAAAACGTCTTTGTAAGTAACTAAAAAACAAATATTTTATTAATTTTATATGGTGATATTTAAATCTATAGTTTTAAAGTGAATTTAGTAGAAACATGGATTTGGTGTTATTTACCTCCATAGAATATAGATATAAAATAAAATTTGTAGTACATAAATGCATATACACATAAATGTGTGTGTGTATATATATATATATATATATATATATATATATATATAAACTATGTATAAAGTTGCTATTATGGAATTGTGTATTTACTCTATGATTTGTGGCCTGCCCACAGCGTCGGGGTGGGAAGAGCCCACTTCGAAAAACAACCCCCCTCGAACCTGAGGAAATCGAATTTCTTCCACTTCGTGATCGCCCTCTACGACCGAGCTGGACAGCCCATCGAGATAGAGAGGACCGCTTTCATTGGCTTCATCGAGAAAGATCAAGTTAGTATTTATTTATCTATCTATACTTATTCAGTAAATAATAAAAAAAAAAATTAATTTTTAATTTTTTTCTCTCATAAATAACAACATTATTTCATAATTCAAAAAGGACATATTTATTTTTTACTTATTTTATCATTAGTTGGTTTTAGGGATAAACCCTATTCTAATATGATTTTTTTTCTATTTAATGATAAGTATAGTGTAATTAGTATTTTTCCTTTCATAAAACAATACATAAATATTTACGATTCGTTACTGTTAACTGGTATCACTATTATATAAAACATCAGTAAATCAATGTGTTAGTAAAGATAAAATTATAATTATAACAATACAGTTAAGAGAGCAATAATATGCGACAATGTGAATCCTATTAGAACACAAAGAGAACCCTTGCAGCATATGAGGTTATGATTAAATAATACATAGAACTAACTAGCTATTTAGGTAGGCAGGTACTTAGCCAAATTGATCTTAAATTTAAAAATCTGGTGCGTGCGCGCAACACACAACTTTCACTTACCATCTTACTTAGATTTGAAATTAATGCGTTTTGTTAATTGCTACTTCTCAAATGAACAGAACGGCTTTAATTATGAACAATGGTCTGTCATTAAAGGCGTACTCCGCATGCGTGGGCTCAACGAGTTTTATGTGTTGACTGAATATTTTTCTTTTTTTCTCCTCTTTATGTTTTCTTTATTTTTATCATATCTCATATTTAGCTATTTCTTATTTTTAGGCGTAACGAGAGACAGTTAATTTCTCCATATAAACAAAAACAAAGGTACTTTATAGGAAACAAACAAACAAGAAAGGCTCCAAACCCATTTAAGCCCCCTCAGAACGTTTTAAGAATGATAAAGCTTACCTGATATTAAAGAACATCAAATTTTCATTAAACATGACGAATTTGATGGAAATCATTAAAGCCGTTTGTGAGATAATCGAAAAAAGGTAAACATTGCAAAAATATTTATGAAATAAAGTGCCCCCTCCGTTTGACCAATTTTGATGAAATGTTGGCTATTACATTTTCGGCATATACATACATCAAATACCCAGTTTGATCGAAACCGTTAAAACTGTTTTTGAGTAAGTAAAAAAAACACGTGAAAATGATACAAAATTTATTAAGTAAAGTCCCTCCTCCGGTTGATAAATTTTGATGAAATTATTAGTCATATGTCGGACATATAAATAGATCAAATACTCAGTTTAATCAAAATCGTTAGAGCCGTTTTTGAGAAAATCGAAAAAAACTTAAAAAGTTATTAAATAAAGTACCCCCTCCCTTTGAGCAATTTTGATGAAATTTTTGCTGTCACTGCGGGCATATACATACACTAATTACCTAATTTCAGGTTCGCACGGTTTATAGTTTTTGAGCTAGTCTGTTCACACACACACACACACACACACACACACAGACCATTTCGTGGTACTTGGTTAATTGGACTCAGGGGACCCAAAACGTGTATTTCCGTTGAAAACAGGAAGTCGAAATTTTTCACGATCGCAATACTTCCACTTACCTACTATATATTTCATATACACGTGTGTATATGTGTATATCATATACACGTGTAAGTGAAAGTAAAAATGGACATGGTGGATAATTTTTTGAAAATAGAATTTACTTCCTAAAAGTGTCTTGAAGAATATCAACATAGGAGTGAGCTAATGTTAAAATTAAGTTTCTTATTTAAAAAAAATTCAATACTCTACAACGTTTGAAACATTTTCCATTTGGAGAAGACAACTTCAGATTGCAGGCATTGAATCATGAGCATAATTCATTTTTCAGCTAAACTAGCAAACATTTCCGACACTTGAAAATCGGTTATATAGAGAATCGACTATTAATCGAGTAAATTTTGAGTAATTCAGTCGACGCGTAAATATATGCTTAGTAATTGTGAAGAGAATACCATTGTCACCGCGGTCAATAGTTTTCGAGTTATAAGCGAATAACTGAAGGTAAAAATTATGTCTAGAAATAAATATAAAAAAAAATTGTGGTCTATGAAATGAGTAATTTCAGCCTACAAGATCGAAAACTTTTTTGACAATTCAAATCAGAGTAATTCATTTACAAGGCAAAATAGTTAAAATTGACGATTATCCGTAATCGATTTAAGTGAAGGTCCGCTATTGATCAAAAGGTTAAAGGTTTGAATTTAAATTTCACACTGATTTTGTCATAAAACATTTAAATTCTATGAAGACCTGTTAATATGTGCATATAGTCTCGCAAAAATTAAAATCCTGATTAAACCTGAAAAATTAAACTTAAAAAAAACAAAGATTTTGTATGTCTTTCTTACCTCCATTCCTAAACATTTTATAAATTAATTAAATTTTCCATAAGTAAGTATTAACTATGCTTGTATTCTTATTTATTTACTTTTTTTAAAAAAACAACACTTAGCTACTAGACTTTTTTGACATTAGACCTTTGACAGTGATTAAAAAAAAAAAATAATATCGTACAGATTGCACCATCAACAGATTCATCACCATTAGTAGGATTATTAAAGCCAGACGACCATTTATCATAGTTCTGTTATCCTTTTACTTGGAGCCTGTGCAACCTTATCTAGGTTCTTGTAAAAATAAATGTAGTTATGTTTTTTTTAATGGAAGTGCGACACGAGAAGCGGCAACTGACATAGATCACGAAGGCTCTAATGAGAGTAGTAGCAGCTAGTTCCTGATAAGCTTTCCACACCCTCGCCATAAGATGATGCTTCTATTCTTTTTGATATGCTTGACACTCGTTTTAGCTTTATATTTTCGGAACTCTCCAAAATTTCTTTTCCTACTTGTCATATACTACTTTCTTATATTATTACTTAATTTACATCTCCCACAAACGTGAGTGACCATCAGAAAAAGAAATGGTGACTTTACAACTCACATATCTGGTTTGATTCAGTAAATCAGAAAAGAAGAACTATCAAACAGTTCCGGTACTTTTCTGTTATAGTCACGCCCAGAGAAAATGTTTTTAATTTAGTTAGTGCATTGCTTTAAATAAATAAAACACATGTTTTCTGAATAAAATCAATCTCTTGTCTGCACGTTTTTATGTGACACCTCCATTTAATTTTACCTTTAAATGTTAACTTCATCTCATGGTTATTTTTACATATTCTCATTTCAGGAATAATATTATGCTGTTAAAAAAATCTGACCGCAGTTTCCTCATCCAAAATATTCCTAAAAATATTTTTTAGATTATACTGATACTTAACGTGATTAATTATCTAGTCAAAACAAATGATTCGTGACGGAATTGTTTTCTCCTGACAGTGTGGCCAGTAAGCGAACAGTTGTGAAATTAACTCTTAGTTACCTCCCTAACAACACTGTCGATAACCCTGCTTCTCCTAAAAGCAATGTACTAACTAAATTGAAAACATTTTCTCTGGGCGTGACTATAACAGAAAAGTACCACAGTTCCTTTTAAGTAGACTCCAAATGTGAATGACAGCCGTGGACAGTGGCGTAGTGTATTATACAAGCGGCAGTATGGCAATGTGAGGTTTTTTATTTTACTCACACACACAAACGATTATGTCAGGGTTTTTCCAACTTTTAAGACTAGATGATCTCGATAGAAAATGTCGACGTGATTGTGAATCCCTCTTAACACGTTAGGTGCGGCGGCGTATTTTAGGGGTATCCTAAATGGGACGGTATCGGTCCCCAGGGTCCGACTGCTAGTATGCAGTGTGCCACAGACGATATCGGACGTCGGGGTCCGATGGGAATACTTTGACGAAAGCGTTATCTTTTAATTAAAATGGAATTAAATGAGTGTCTCAAGGGCATTATCTCTTGGTAAGGATTGAAACTAGACATAACAGGCGCAGTACAGGCCAATACAGGATTTACGCCATTCTTTATCGAAAATCGGACCTCGGAGTCCGATTCTAAAAAACAACAGGATTTCAGCTGTTAGCAACATTTTCTGCACTAAAATACAATAATCTCATTAAAAATCGACTAAATTGAGTATTTGAAGTGTTCGGACTTTCGGACATTTTCATGTGAAAATCGGCTGTCACGAAGGGAATGTAAGACATCGGACCCCGGGGACCGATGCCGCACCTAACATGTTAAGCAAAATACCATATATAATGAAAGAATAAGGATATCCGAACAAATATGCAATGAAACTCATCTTTTTAAATTTTATGAGAGCGAGACGAAAAAATATTTTTTCGTAAATAATATTTATATTAAGATTTTCCAATAGCAGGAAGGAGACTAATCACTAATATAGAAAAAAACGGCCTCAAATAGTCTCAAAAATTACATATATATATTTTCATATATATACAAGCCAAATTTTCGCCCATTCGGGCATCATCAGGGCATCAGAATTGAATATATATATATATATATATAAAATATTTCACATATAAATGAAAAGTTAAAATTCTTTTAAAAACAACTATCCTGAAACAATCTGTGTAAGAACACTTCATCAACTTGATCAACAGTTGATGAAGTGTTCTTACACAGATTGTTTCAGGATAGTTGTTTTTAAAAGAATTTTAACTTTTCATTTATATGTGAAATATTTTATATATATATATTCAATTCTGATGCCCTGATGATGCCCGAATGGGCGAAAATTTGGCTTGTATTTATATATGAAAATATATATATGTAATTTTTGAGACTATTTGAGGCCGTTTTTTTCTATATTCGTAAATAATGATTGAACCGTATGAACAAAAATAAACAAGCTCGATCAAAATGGGCTACGTCTTTTTAATAACTGCTTGACTATTATTAAGCTTCATGGATAGGGGAGTTAAGATAATCCTCAGGGATCGATACTTCTTCCATACGATACGTGTCTTAATGTATCGATATGGAATACATATGGAGAACATATGCATATGGAATACATATCGATACATGATATTATACGAACAATTATAGATTCTTGTCGATGCCGATACTTGAAAAAAGAGATGATTTAGCACGGAAATAGCATTAATTGACAAAATGTGAAAATAGATTCAGTCGGTTCCCTTTGAAGGAGTGATGAAAACAAAGAAGTACCTATAAAGCTCTCAGGGGCCAAATTGTTATAAATTATATAATTTATGAATTAAAAATGATTATTTTGTAAAATGAAAAAGAAAATCTTATTAAGATACATCAAAACAGTAAATGTATCATCCCAGAATAGTTGATTTGAAGTAAGAGAAGATCCTTGGAAGTCGGGACTGAATAAGACGGGGAAGTCCCGATGTAGGGGGAGCAAAGCCGACGACAATAAAGAGGAAGAATGAATGTAAATCTAAAGAGGGGAGAACTTGCCCGGCTAAATTGTTTGCTCCTCGGCGTAAATATACAAGCTCGATACAACGGGGATGATATCTGTTCTTGGCAAGCTCCTCAATTATCACAGTCTCTAAACAAACATCTACAATGCCACACCGCTGGCTAGGAATACAGTATTCCTATTTGATATTTATCTGAGCAAGGATAAAAATACAAGTCGAGATGAGTGTATTTTAAATGTTTCGATGAGTGAGGAAAACATATTTGTATTTTGTAAAGCGGAAAGTCTTCGTTCATACAGAGATTTTGTGTAATTAAAATAGAGTTTTTGCGGTAACATAATTAGGTTCGAAAGAACACCGCAGGACTGAAACGTCGACTTATCTTCCTTTTCTTTTTTTTTTAAACATATTTTACTAATTCCCAAACTAATATCCTATATCTCAGGACAAAAGTGTAGTTAGTCCAAATAATAAAATTTAACATGAAGTACAGATATAAATCAGGAAAAAAAAATTATTTTAAATTGTAATTTGAAATTTAATATTTTTTTGTTTTAATCACGCATGTGTATACTATATAAATGGTAAAAAGAAGGCAGTATTTTGCGAATTTATTTTGAACAAAGGAATGTATTTTGCGATCATGAAACTTTCGGATTAAAGTTTTCAACGGAAATGGAGATTTCATTGTATTGTATGAGTGATTAGAACAGCCTGTGTTGATAAACGTAAATAATTTGAATTAAGTACGATTTATTTCTTCAATTAAAAAAAATGAAATTAAAATGATTTATTTTTAAGTAATGTACATTTATTTTAGAGTTAGTATTATTGATATTCTATTGATAGCTTTAGAACAGCTGGACCGATTTTTATGATTTTTCGATTAGCTGAGTTCGTCTCTTCCCGAATAGAAAAACAACTCAAAGTTTATATTTTTATTATATTCATTAGAATTACGTCTTCTAAAAATAGCTTTGTAAATAAAAGTTGATTGGGATGCGTAATTTTACTTACATATTTGTAACTTTTAACTTCAATAAATTTATTTATTTATGATTTCTGGTAAACAATAATTAAGGTTTAAACTCGAAAATGTTACTAAAACCAAAAATCAGACGTAACGGTGGTATAAAATTGAGGGTTAAAACAATGGCAACAAACAATTTTCATCAGTGTACGGTAGGGAAGATATCCGGGAATAAACCTTATTCCCCTATCAACCTTCCCGCTAAAACAATACAGGTGACCATGATTCAGCCGTAAGTTTGTAGATCGGTACTGATTAGCCGAATACGTCAGGTACCAACAGACTGGCATGGAAAAAAAATGACATACGAGATAGAGATCGGAAAAAAAAGTATGGTCGAACGGAAACTCAGCCGTGTCATATCAGTGTCTTATCTTGATGCAAACAGAGGCAGCGTAAACTGAACGGTGTACTAATTTAATGCCTCGGGGAGATAACAGGTAATGCAACTGACCAGCAACTATATCTAACCCAACTGGCGATAATCCCCACTTGATGCTGCCCTATCTGGATCGGGGGCTTTGTTAATATCCATGCAGATCACCGCCTAGCGATTTATTGGGCCTTAACAACAATCGGGGCTATTAATTGCAGAATTTATAATTGTGATAAGAGCATGTCAGCTTAAATACGGATACCTTAAAAATATATACATATATTAGTAATTACCATCGTACAGTAGCATTCGAATTATGGCAAGAAAGAATAAAACTAAATATAAATACTCAAATTTACAGAATCAAATAGAATTTTCTAATATACAATCAGAATAAAAAGAAGAGTATATTAGAATAAAAAACACATACATTAATGCTGTCTCGTAAAATTACATAAACGTGAAATTCCATTGGTTAATCTATTATAGAGGTGAGAGATAGTCAACTGTTAATCTTACGATAGTTAAATGATGATCAGGATTTTCAGTTTGAAAAAATTGTTATTTTCGAAAACCAACGTTTCGATCCAACTTGTGGATCTTCATCAGGGCTTCTGAGTCAAGGTAAATACAAAGACTGAGGCCTTTGTATCTACCTTCAGTCTTAGTAATCTACCTAGGCTCAGAAGCCCTTATGAAGATCCACAAGTTGGATCGAAACGTTGGTTTTCGAAAATAATATTTTTTTCAAACTGAAAATCCTGATCATCATTCAACTATTTTAAACTATTATACCTCCAGACAACCAAATCAAAATATTAATTATTTTCCCTTTTATATGATTGGGACAAATATTTTGCTTTTGGTGTAGGTATCTATAGTACTAAAAAGCGGTTCAAGTAGAAATAAAATAACAATTCAACGTTTATTTGTTTAACTAAACATAGTATAGCAGAGACAAACAAAAAAGGATTTTTGTATAAATTGGACATATGTGGTTTAGGAGCTTATCTGACCATATGATAGTTTGCGATTTGAGTACAGAAATTATATGAATAAAATTAAAACTTTTAAAGTTATTAACCAGGTAATAATTAGAATTTTTGTGTATAGGAATTAGAATTAAGGAATACTAGCTAACAAATGGATAGACTAATAGCTTACAAAGAATTTAAATTCGATTGATGAAAAAAAAAAAGAATAAAACTAAATAACCAAATTTACAGAATCAAATAGTATTTTCTAATATAAAATCAGAAAAAAAAGAGTATATTATAATAAAACACATACACGTACATATACGCTGTTTCGTAAAATTAAATAAACGTGACATTTCATCGGTCAAACTTCAGACAACCAAATACAAAAATGAATTATTTTCCCTTTTATATGGTTAGGACGAATATTTTGCTTTTGTTGTATATATAGCCGTCCAAGTAGAAATAAAATAATAGTTAGTTTATTCGTTTCATTAAAAATAGTATGAAAGAGAGAGAAAAAAGAACATTTTTGCATAAATTGGAGTTTTGTGGTTTGGTAGCTAAACTGACCATATGACAGTTTGCGATTTGAGTACAGAAATAGTATTTATAAAATTAAACCTTTTAAAATTATTAAGAAACGAATAATTAGATTTTTAGAGTATACGAATTAAAACTAAGGACTACTTCGATGTTCTCTAGCGTACATAGAATTCAATGCTTCCAATCAAAATTATAGAGTAAAATAGTAGGTGCACTATTGATAATAATAATAAAATATATAGAAGAATTAAAAAAAGGATTTCATGTACTGGCTTAGACTGGAAAGCTGACTCAATGAAATAAAACATTAATACCCCAGGACGCCCCCTCTTTGATAAATAGCCTGCCAATTATCACATCCCAGTAACGAGAGACTTCATGGGGTCACTCAAGTACCCCGGCTTTTTTCCTCCAAAACGATATCCTTTTTGATTACACGCGCCGTATTTTTGCTAACGTCCCCAATTAGTCACGATTCCATTCAACACATTTTTTTCCTACACGTGCGAGAGATGGATAACTGACGGTGTATTTTTTTTTTTTTTTTTTTTTTTTTTTAATCTTTCCCTGACCGAGGAAATAAATATCAATTCATTAGATACTCCAATGTATGCGGAAGTATGTTACTGTTTTAGCTCGAATAAATTAATAGTCTTAATTTCACAGGTTACGTACTTTTACTAATATTCGATTGGTTTTAAATACTAATCAACTAACTGAATCTGTCATATTTCTCTTCTGTTTTTTATGTTTTTTTATCAAAACGTCCCTTCGATAGGAATTGTGCCAAATGCCAGTTGATTATTAAATTCAGTTCATACATGTATTACAAATTTATAATTCTACAACATTACTTATTAATGTTGTATTTACTAATGCTCATTATTTTTTAATGACTCTATACCTAATATGGTCCATTCTGAAATCCTCAAAATTCATAACTCTCCTCACAAATTTGCATATCTCAACACAACTCTACAAAACAATTCCCAGCTGGACAGCGCTTTTTGGTCCTTGTATGAATAAAATAATTCTCTGCCGGTAATCTGTGATCTGTAATATTTTTCGAGTCGGGAACCACTGCTCCGGAGAACGCTAAACGATTCAACTTTTTAAAAGAATTGTTCGGGTCCCTGTTTCAGCCAACAATTCAATTAGCGATACCGCCCATTTTAACTTTCCTTGCAATTTTTAGTTTTTTCCCCAGAGAAAAAAATTATACTTTTTTTGTCATTCTTCTTGAGTAGATAAATATTTTTTGGGAAATTCTTTAGATTTAAAGATCAATAAATAATTTATTATTATAGGCGGGATAACTATCACAGATAACTATGGAACTTGATCCATATTGAAAATTATATTATTGCTAAACATCGTTTTCGGCCGACCATTGTTTAAATCAGACCCGTGTCAGAATATACATGAATTATCGTCCAGATTTCCAACATTAAAACCCTTCATGTCAGTCCATACATGAATATTCTGTAGTTCTGTCCAGAACCGACAATCGTCTAGGGAATCGTACATTATTAATTGGAGCAAAGGTTACAATCAGGGATACACTGAGAAGTAAGTTAAATTAACAGGTATTAATAGCGGTCCGAATAATTGTTATAAGCTCATTGCATTTCATTAAGTACGACTTGTCTAAAATTAGGTGAAAGTAAATAAGCTTTTTCTTCTGGTGAATAAATATTTTTGTTTTATATTATATTTTTTATAAATCCTTAAATTATTAAGGGGAATTCAAAAATCTCTCATTAACAATGTCATAAATATCAGCTTTTTTAGTTGACTGTCTTCTGAATGCACTGAGAGTGTAGTATAACCTTGCATGATCTCAATTTTTTAAATCAAACTTATTAACATATTTTCAACAATAACATTATAGATAATTAGTAACTGTTTATAATTAAAAAAAAAATATTCATCTTCAAAGAGATAACAAATAGTCAGTTATTATGTTAAAGTTACTAATTCAATTTTAAGTACCACATTCACTCTGAAGATATTTTATTTTTACCATTAGATTAACTCTCCTTAAAAATTACATTAGTTGAAATAGGCTTTATTGATAGAAGTGAACGATACGTACATATTAAATGAGCAAATTTTATTTAATGCAAACTAATTTACATCTTCCTAAAAAATGTATACCAGTTTTTTATTATCTTTTTTTTTTCTTCAATTTTTCAAAAGTAAAGAATAAAATGTTGCACAGAAATATCAGCAGCGACATCATCGATAGCAACTAAATCCTTCACAATAATTTGTACTAATTAATTTTTTAATTAAAATATACTTAGTACTAATATTTTTTTTAATGAGTCAAGTATTGTTGAATGCTTAAAATAATTGTTTTTTTGTTTGTTTTTTTTTCAGGAAAATGAAACGCAAAAAACGAATAACGGAATTCAATACCGACTCCAGCTCCTATATGCCAATGGTAAGACACTTGATTATATTGTACAGATAAAAATTAAGTAAAAATCTAAAGGATATGGTAGGGTACCCCAACTTTCATTGTAAAACGATCTGAAAAAGCCTAAATGAGAAATTAATAAATTTTATTCACTCAAAGAATATAAGAACAGATTAAAATTTGTTCATGCCATGCTTGCAAATCAAAACGAATAGTAATAAGAAAAAAATTAAAATAAAAAAAAGTAAAATTGAATGAACAAAATGAAAATTCTCCTTTTGTATGAAACAATGATTATATAAATAATAATAAAAACGATAAAAGTATACATATCAAACAAATAAAAAATATTGGAAAACATCAATAGAAAATTGCTATTAAGTAAAATATATCATCATCATTATCAATGAAGAAAACCATTATTTATACATATTCACCTCCGTAGTTAAGATTAGATTCATAACAACCTTATTATTTAATTTTATGACAAGTAGAACGTTTTATTTCTTGTTTTAAATCATAAATAAATTTGTTAAGTCGGCAAAGTGTTAAAATCAGGAAACGGAAGCAGTACCTCATTCGCAAATTACTCAATTGAGTGAATTTCTAAATTGAGAGCTTCGAATTAAAAAAATATGTTTGATGGTTAATAGAAACCATGTTTCTATTAACCGGTTATTCAGCATTTTTTTTTTTTTAATCGACATGATGTATAGAAGTGAACTATATATATACTGTAGGAGCAGGATAAGTCAATTGTATGTATAGGCACAGCAGTGCTCCTAGGTCACGAGCTCGAATTTGGCTTGGCATATCTTTAATGTTCTTGTTATGTCTCTATGGTATAAAAACCCTCCTGGAGCAACCCCGGCTCCATAAAAGTGGGTTTTCTTCATTGAAAAATTAGGGAGGAAAACCTGGTGGTTGAGTTTGATCACGGTGAAATCCCCTCCTTGCATGACCAGAAACAAGAAACAGAACTTGCTAATGAGTACTGCACCCAAGATTCTGAGCTAGGTTTTTTTTTTTAATTTTTTTTCCGCAATCAACATAAAGATCCTATTACCATTAAATATTTAGAACCTATTTTTTTTAAATTAAATCCAATATTTATAAATTTTTACCTTTCAAAAACTTCGACGATAGACAGATGTTTTGAAAATTTAAGAAAAAATGACAAGTCTGGCTGGGTAGGGGAATTTTCCTGGCTTAATTGAGTTATTGAGGTTAAATTTCATAAATATTGCAGGGTAGCCTGCAGGCGGGATGGAAATTCCAACGATCGTTTTTTAAAATTTTAATCAAGAGTTTTAAAACTGATTAAATCAATGTTTAAGCTATTAAATCCTTCTCGATGGATTGTAGACTGTATTAATACGGATGCCTAGTGAAGTGAGGCCTGATCTGAAGAGCTGACCGGCACCTAATGGGATATTAATAATTCAAAGGGAAGGAAGGCGGTAATCCAGGGTCCTCCAGGTATTTAAGGCCATGACGCTAATCTCGGTCATTTGGTCCCAACAATCTTGGATAAATCCGAAAGGTCTGCTAATGGTCCCAGGTTGGTTTTCAACGTAATCCATCCGTCCCTTGAGGACCATTTAAAATCCATATTCTCCCCCATTTTCCAGACTTTCCTTCCGACTACCATCGTTGATCACCTCCGGGAATCGATAGCCATTTAGACATAGATCGTTGAATAAAACAACAATGCTTCTTAATAGAAAATATTAGTCTCAATTCGTTTTTAAGATGGGAACGCATAAATGTAAAGGTAGGTAGTTGACGTTAATTTATAGTTACGTAATATTGTTTTCATAATTATATACATTTACTTTAAAATACATATAGTCAATTATGTTAACAGAAACTAAAGTAACGTGAATTCCTTGCATAGCTAAGGAATTCATATAAACAGAGTTGGGCATATTTAAATAAAAATGTAATCATGATTATGAATAATAATCAAAAATGTGAATAATGATTGTAATCATCATTCACAAATCATTCTTTAGCGCGGAATCATTAATCACAAAGTGTATCAATCGCTGGTCGTGGAGTATTCATGAATATAATGAATTCAACAATAATGAAGTACGATTATTCATTATTAAATGTTAGTCAGTAATCATGATTAAGAATAATTCATTATTCATGATTACTCATTGCTCATTACTCATGACTAATGGGAATTCACTACTCATGTTTACAGACCATTCATTAATCATGAATAATATAAATTCATTAATCATGAATCATCACACAAAAAAAAATCACAATTCCGAGTTTTGCTAATCATGAATAATGATTGAAAATTGTTTCTCATTCTTGTCAATAGACCTTTACTAATACCCATTGGAATTAGGGTCTAATTCTTTACTTATGACTTCAAATGCTTTTCAGTTGACTATACCCACTGCTTAGGACTTGTCCTTGCTCATTAGAACAACTTTTGATTCAGAAATGCATCCTCGTCTTTTAAATTTAAATGAATAAAGGTTATGAATATATGTCATATTCATGATTGATGATTAGTGAATATTTGTAATTCATGATTGATGAATATTAGGTATTCATTATAGATGAATATTATATTAATCCTAGCTCATGAATATATTTTATTCATGAATGATTAACTAAATTTATCAGTATTCGTTACTCATGAATAACTGATTACTACTTATTCAATATTCATTTCAAATGAATACCATAAACACTCAATAATCATTGAAAGTACTCCTTACTGATTATGAATAATGGTTATTCATTATTCATTTGTTTTATGATTACCAATTATCTCGAATCTTACTACTAAGAAGATATTGATTGTCGAAAAAGTTTCATGAAGGTACAGATTTTTTTTTCGTACTAAGTCTAATTTTCCTTTAAATATAGTACCATTAATACAAAAAAACATAATCGTAAATAAATATATTTTATTATTAAAATAATTAGTCTTAAAAACGTGAACTTGAAAATATACATCAGAAGAAGTTGGATATAGAGAAAAAGTCGATGGTAGATTCTGCTACAATGCGGTGAGAAAAGGAAGATGTGAATGATTGAGTAGCCGTCTAAGGATGCCTTAACACGATAAATAGTTGAGGGCGGAGGGGCGTCCTACGGGGCATTGTCTCTTACACACAATGGCGACGTTTATTTTTCAAAGGGCGGTACTAACGCGGAAATATTCATCATTCAATTAACTCCAAGTCTTTCCGAACTGCAAAGTTGCAGGGCGTCACTGCTCCCAGTCCAATGGAAACATATCAATCCTTTGCAACATTGATGATCTTCACTTTCTCAACAAACTCCCCGCTCAAAAAAGAAAAAAAAAGAATATCATATCCAGACAAAATATCGATTGTGTCTCATCGAATGCATTAGTTTTTAGCTCAGATTTATCTATATGGAAATATAATATATCTGTGGATTAGTTCAACTAGCATAAATCAAATCATTCACCTTTTTTATCGAAATGAAAGTTAATGGATTTATTGAGAATTTCTTGTGATAGAGAGTAAACGAAAAACACTAGAAAATTACAATAAAATCTAGCAGTCGAACAAAAAATCAAAATATAGGATGAAAAATACATACCATGATTACTGCGAGTTCATATAACCGATTTAATTGAATTTCAATACGTACCTTGAAGAGACAATGTAAAGTTCCAATCTGTAACAAAAAAAAAAAAAAAACCTTTAACTTATTACAACACAAATATTCAAAAAAGTATGTAATATTATTATAAAAATGCTATTATAGAAATTTTAAAATAATGATATATACCATTAGGAAAATAGATAAATTTTAATATACCCTCGTACTCGTAAACACAATAGGCAACAGATGAATAATATCAACACTATATTAAAAAAATTAAAAAAATCTTGAATACATTCCTATATTTTACAATACTACAAAATATTAGGAGAAACAGAATACTTGTTAGGAAATAACCGCAATTTTAAAAACATTATATTTTTGTTTTTACTTATTGAAATTTACAACTGTATTTATAAAATACATCTAGTAAATGAGCTGATAATACGAAAATAATATGCCATGAAATAGCATGATGAGAAGCTACCTAATGGTAGCACTCAACTTGTACACTTAATATAGAAGATCCCTAGGCCATCTCCTTTTCAAACGCCTAGGAGGATTGTCTGGAATACAGAAGGAAGCGAGGCTAGAAACTAAAAGATTCGGGTTGGCCGGGAGTAAAAACATTATATTTATATAAATAATAAAAAATTGAAATTTTAATGCAAAGAAAATAATGCAAAAGTATCTAGTGCATACATTTATATACATTATTTTGAATGAACGTTGTAAGAAGGATAAAATATTATCTATAATTTGATCGGAATGATTAATTACTACATATTTTTTTAGTGTATTAATTATTTAATGAGGAACATATTATTAACAAAAATTCTCAATTTTGTTTTTCAGGTGTGAGGCAGGAGCAGGATATCTTTGTACGGCTCATTGATTCCGTTACCAAACAGGTGAGGACTAATAATGAATCTTTATGCAATCATACATTTTTTTTATTTTTTTTTTTGCAAAAATGCAATAAATACATAATGAGGAAACCTCATAAATGGTGAATAGTAGGGATTTGGAAATTAATCATATAAAAAGTTTTTAATGAACAATTTAATAAAACGATCAAAGGTTTGTTTTTTTAGAAAGTTTCACGGAATAACTACATCATGGTAGAAGGGCTGGAATTATTTATCTACTTTGGAAGTGTGGTAACTAAAGGAGGCTCGATGGAAAATGCCAAAAGCCGATTCAGCAAAGCTAGTAGGACATTTCTCCAGCTACAACCAATATGGAAGAAATAAGCAGTAAAATAAGCAAAACGAAATAACGATGTTTAATACGATAAATAAGGTTGTTCAAAGAAGTAAAACAGTTCTTCTACGGAAGTAAAACATGGAAGGTGAAAGAAATGTCGGGAAACTTGTGGCCTGAGAAGATCAGCAATGATGAGCTCAGGAGAACTACTGAGCAGCTGCCTATCCAATTCGAAATAAGGAAGAAGAAACGGAAATGGTTAGGACACACTTTAAGAAAACCAGATTGTACAACTGAGAACTTCAGCGGATTCCCCAAGTGACTAACTGACGTTATATACCTAAACAAACAAAAAAAAAATCGAGTCAGACGTCTATTAAAAAAAAATTTGTGATTATCTACTTAAAAAAAAAAAGTCAACTTTACATCTAACGGTAATGGTGTCAGCTCTTAATATTTCCTCAGCTTGATGTCAATTCAAAAGATGTAAACTACCTCAAGTGAAGGACGACAGTGGAAAATGAGAATATATACTTTTCTCGGCGCCTATGAGACAATAGAAAGATTTCTCGGACTGAAATAAAATATTTTTTAATTAAAAGTTATTCCGAATGCTGATAAAAATTCAGTTGAATAAAACTAATTCCTTATTATTTCAGTAACACTAATCAGTATAAGTATATAATCATAAATCTCCTTAACGATATTAAAGGTGGATCGACCAAACATATTGGTGTTTATCAATACCTAAGTTGATTTAAATTTTATTTATTGTAATAATTCAGATCTTTATAGAGGTGAGAGATAGTCAGCTGTTATTCTTTCAGAGAGGTTAATTGATTGTCAGGATTTTCAGTTAAAACTTTTCTATTTTGAAAAGCCAACGTTTCGACCCCACTTGTGGATCCAAGAGTAATGCAGTTCTGAGTCCAGAGTAATGCAAATACATGAGTCTTTGTGTTTGTATCCACAAGTGGGATCGAAACGTTGGCTTTTCAAAATAAAAAGTTTTAACTGAAAATCCTGATAATCAATTAACCTGTCGCGACAGGTTAATTGATTATCAGGATCTTCATATACATAATTACTAAAATTGTCGAAGATTATTCATGATTCATTAGCTATCTTATTGTCCATTATTAAGCCATTTAAAACTAACATTGATATAAAACTTGAAATGGCACATAAATACATGTAACGGTAAACTACTGTAACATTGGAAACTACTTATTTCTATTCCTGAAAATCCTAATAGGCGCCCGAAACGAAGATTCCCTCAGGACGTTCTAATTTAGTATTACACTTAATACTAAATTAGTACCGAAGTACTACCAATAGGTAGTTCAGGGGCGGATCCAGCACGAAATTTGGGGGGTTCATGACCCCCATGTATCATAATCACGTGTCTGACAGCACCACTTCTGTCTGAGAATATTATCTTGTATTAAGAAGGAAATCGATTTAAACAACCAAAAGTGTTATGTTTAGGGAATATTAAGCGCCTAATTGCATTATTCGTTTTAAAAAAAAACACTAAAATTGAAAAGCCAAAATATTTGAGGGGAGTAATGACCCATGTTAACCCCCCCCCCTCCTGGATCCGCCCTTGAGGTAGTTCATCTACAAGAAAGCTAACTCCGTAATTCGCGTTCTTTACATTAAACTGTTTTATATTGAATTTTTGTAAAGTGCGTTTAGACTGGGCCTGCTCCGAACAGCCTGTTTTAGGCACCCTCGGCTCTTCTTTTAATTGTTGTATTGCGGCGAAGGTGTCGAAAACTGACTTTGAAACGTAGTTTAGCTAAGTCTAAACGCATCTTTACAATTAAATATATAAGTAATTTACTTAAATTTAAGGGATTTGCAATTATTCGGTGATATATTTATTTAAATCCTTAGTTCTGACAACAAGAACTGTTAACATTTGAAGGAAGCATTGAGGCGATATTCCACTTGAGGAAGTTGAAGGAAGCGGTCGGTGTATGGGAATTGTGGTTTGACGGTAGCCAGGCAAGCACACACGGACCGCCATGACGGATAGCATGTTCCATGATTAAGTTTTAGCCGTTGGAATTGCCTTAACTCCAGTTCTCCTAATTCCTTACCCTTTACCCCTCCTAATCCCGTTCCACGGCTATCTTCTCAACTCTAATTCCTCTTCCTTTTCCCTTTTCTTCGGCTGATATAATGTATCTCTACCTACATATCCCTAGAAATGGATAACACAATAATTGAAGGGATGCGGTGAAAGTGTAATTCTTTTTTTACGAGGAGGGAACTTTTCAATTATTAATATTAATTAGAATATTATGAATGCTAATTTACAATGTCTAAATAGTTCGGTGTATTTAGATTTTCGTCAAAAAATGTACTCGAATGCCAGAAACAGAATGGTAATGCAGTAGTGAGTCCAATGGTCCAATCCCCAACAAAAGATTTTATAAATGTGATTTTCTCAAGTGATCTCATAGCTACACACAATGGATTCAAAATTATGCTACCCAATCCATTAATCGCATAAAAATAATGATGTGAAAGCAACATGCAAATGTCTGGATTTGAATTTATTATTTTTATCTTATGAAAATTACAAATTCCGGCATAAATAAGCAGTAGATGTGGTTAGTAAAGGTGTAGAAGTGGTTGGCTTTTTAAATGAAGTAAAAATCATTGATCATGCCATCCTTCGGAGGGAACGTAAAATGGCGGTATCGAGCCTGAGTTATGCCAAATATTCGATTAAGGCACTTGTTATTGATCCTTGTAGGACTCCCACTTTAGCATCGTCCGATTAGCCAGGTTAATAAATAAGCGAACAAAACAACTCGGTAATTCGGACACCATCAAGACATAAAAGACAAGATTTAATAAAGGCAGACCAATGGAGCACATCTCACATTAACATTCCAGTAATCAACCATCAAGATTACTCCACGTCATCTAAACATATTATTTTTTCCTCCCTATTTTTTTGTTTGCGTGCGGGTATGTTTTACCCTGTTGAATAATTAACCGTAAAAATGAACTGAAAGTGTATATATCCCGCTGGTAGATAAAAGGAGGACCGGGGAAGTTGAAGGCACTGAACCAAAACAATCCATTAACCCTTCCCCGAGGTGTACCGTCGCAATTAGATGGGTCGTTCAGGGACGGGACAGTCGGCGGACAATCGATAGCCTCACTTAAATTATCCGCTTTAATCTGAATAAGAGGGAAGAAGCCCTCGCATTACCCAATTAAAATATATTGCCTCCACTCTCGGGGAGAGATTTTTACTCAATTACCTAACTGCTCCTCCCTCAGTCTGTAAGCGTACCGCTCTCCTTTCCCTCATCTCCATCGAATTACATTCAGTCCTCATCTCATTACTGATTCCGCTTTCTCTTGGTGATTCCATCTTCCGTTGGGGCTATAAGAAGGTAATAGTAACTTCTAAACCATGAGAACATTCGATAAGACGGTGCATTAAACACATCCTAACTTTGAAACTAGTTTTTGCGTAGGATATAGGCAAAATTTCGGCAGAAAAGGTGAGTTATCCAACTCAATATGGTTACGGTTTAGGAATGTTTTCGGCAGCTGCCGAAACATTTTCGAATCGGAAGCAAACTTATGAAATATATTTAGGCATTTACAATCTAACTTGTTTCTTTATCATTCGACTATCAAAATCTAAACTACTGAGACTCGTCGGATCGAATTTATGTGTAGCCTGTTGCGGAAAATTAGGTTTTTTCTATGAATAACCCAAACGATACTGCAATATATGTTTTTTAAAGAGCTACATATACTTGTAATATGTAGTCTCTTGTCATGTATGATTCCGAAACCCTGTCTACCTTAACTTTTCTGGGGAAAATCATTCCGACAGATCTTCAACATTGCTAAAAATATAGGAAAATGAGGGAAAAGAACAAATAGCACCCTATAAATTGTCTTGAATATAATTTTCTCATGATGCTGTATTAAAACATAAAGCTATTTTGTTCTTCTTGGATTATTAAATTGAGCCCTGATCAATTTTAACTTCTAATCATTCCCTCAAGGACCCATACAATCCTAGATATGATGTATGGAAATAATACTCTATCTTTTCAAGCTCGGAGAGTGATATATTTCAAAAGCTATCAGCAATAACTTCATCTGTGCTATCTGTGAATATAAACATTATTTACAATTTTAACTTTAATTATATTAAATTTATAAATAATTTACTTTTTGAAGAGAAAAGATTTGGCTCCGCCGGGAGTCGAACCCGGGTCTCTCACGTTACATGCGCGGATGCTAACCACTGCACCACAGAGCTCGGCTCAAGGCAGAGCAAATCCTTCCTCTTCACTGATACCTACTTCCCCAATCAGTGAAGAGGAAGGATTTGCTCTGCCTTGAGCCGAGCTCTGTGGTGCAGTGGTTAGCATCCGCGCATGTAACGCGGGAGACCCGGGTTCAACTCCCGGCGGAGCCAAATCTTTTCTCTTCAAAAAATAAATTATTTAAAAATAATTTAAAATGGTGGTCACCCACAAATGAAGACTAGATTAATATATTAAATTTAATTTCCGTATGTCAGAAAGAGGGTGCTTCTGGGTACTACCTTCCCCATCCCTGTCTGACATGTCATTATTTGCTTTATCGCATTGAATTCTTTATCTGCTGGTTGTTGGCATCTTCTTGACAGGTGTAATCAAAAAGAATGAATGACTAAAACAAAATAAACAAAAAGGAATTTTGGGAAATGAAATCTCATCGGAAAGAAACAAAGATTAAGAATTCAATACAATATACCCACTTCATAGCTCTTGCGAGTAACTGAAAAACTTCTAAATACCAAAGAATCATTAGATTTATATCCGCCTATTTAAATAAATGCGTCATAGCGATACCAAAGGAATCGATAGTGTCTATATCCGAGAAATGGCTTTCAATGACGGTGGTTACATCTAGGACAAGGTGATTAGAACCCCCATTATCTGATAAGGGAGAGCTTTGGGGGCGGGAACCGGTCAACCACCGGTGGAACAAAGGCTAATCTCGGAGGCGGTGCTGCAGAGGCGACCCCAATCTTGTTTAGCCTGTTTGCTCTGCAGACACGTGGGCCCTCTGATAACAGTCACGTGGTAGGCACGTGTCCCCACGGCCCGCGCTCTCCCGCCCCTCTTTCTTTTTAATTACTTCCTCATGAAAAGCTCATTTCCATATTGCTCGGGAGCTGAGTTCGAAACAGTGTGTAATGAGTAGTCGACGATGTTACCACCAGCCGACTTGTTGCGTTGCATCATAGGTTTAACGGTAGGTAAGTGGTGCAACCTGGTGGTTATATGTATACCTGTAATTTTGCATAATTTGATAAAATGGTTCTGATTAAACACCTTATTTTAATTTTGTTTTGTAATAAACAAATACACATCTAATTTAATAATTATCAAATGAATAAAAGCTAATTTTCAACAAATAATATTAAAGAATAGATTTTATTAAGTACATTACATAAATTTATTTAATGAAATCTACAACTAAGAATAAACGCTTGTTTAGAATTTTAAGTTTTTTACACAAATATTCTTTAGTTTTTTGACCACCAGGTGCGATTATTATGATCCAAATAGACTTCGTTATACGGTTGTGGTTTTTACCAAACTTACGTAGTTCACTTAGTAACCGGTTATTAATGGTTTAGTGAGTGAACTAAAACTTTTTTTGCAAAGATTGACAAAAAATAACCGTATGAAGAAATCTATTTGATTCGCTGTATTCACCCCTGGCGGCTAAAATTCGAAAGAAATTTTTGTTAGAAACTGTTTTTACAAGACTTAAACTTGTAGAAAAGTTGTATAAGACATAATCAGTTCCATTGTATTTGTGTATACTTTTTTTTTAACTTTGCACTGTTTAAAAATAAAAAATAACATCTTTGAGCATATCCTAGCTTCGAAACTTATCACCAACGTAAATAGGTCACATAATTTTTTAAAATTTCAAATCCCTAGAGACACATTATGGGCCCCATGGGATAAGGGTATCCTATGACGTCAAAAAGAAGGCTCATAGTTGCGGATAAGTAAATCCAACGTCAATTCCCAAGGGAATAGCTGCAAGTGGTGCCCGAGGGAGACTTCTGCGGCCCCCAGGGCTCTGCCCTCTTGGGGGCCCCTATACCCACCGGCCTAGCCCTTAGCCTACTCTCATTCATCCTCCGTCATAGCTACCTCTCTCTCTCCCTCTACTAATCCGACCTAGTCCATATTATCTCCGCATACCCTGATAATATTTAACGCCTCGTTTCGGACTTGAAGATATATGATTTTAATCTACTTTAAGTTTTTCATATAAAAAATGTATGAATTTCATTACTATATACCACCACTTCGTTTCCCATTTCAATTCCTTGTTTCCGATCAAACAGCTCTAAATACTTATTTTATTTTTTTGAACATTGTTATTAATGAAAAATTAACCAAACTGAACAACATATCTAATCTTAAAGATCGAAGATAATATTTCGAGGCCCAAACATATTGGATGCGAGGAATTATTTTGTCAGTCTGTCTTTTTAGAACTTAGAGTAAATCGATTATTTGGCATTTTCATTATTAACTAACACTCAATTCAAAATTCAATGACTAAATTTATGACTTTTAAACTATTAGAGGCTCATAGGAATCCATTTAACAGACACTTTTATGACGGTATATAAAATATACAAATAACTGACATTTTGTGATGGTAAAAAATAAAAATCTTCCGTTGAAACTTTCATTACTACAATACTTAATCAGATATAGGACTATGATAATTTATGAAACATATTTAACATATGAAATGAACATTTTATTTTTACCAATTGACTACATAAATCTTTTACATTTCATTTTATCTGTTTCTAGATTTGGTGCAAGTAGCCCGTTCAATGATTAAACGGGGTTTTTCAGTTTTGTCTGGTAACAGTGTTAAAATAACATTTTTTCAAATATAATGCTTTATTAATTTCGTTTCCTTCGATGTTATTTGAATTGTAACATTTTGCTACTACAGAACGCTTTGCCATTTTTTGATTGTTGCCTAGTGATAGAAAATGATTTACATTTCGATTGAAAGCAGGTTCACGAACGACCCTTTAGTTTAGGCCTGGTTACTGCAGTGGATAAGAGTTTCTTTCAAGAGCAAATATGCAAATTACTACAAAATTGTTCGGTTGACAACATTTGTTCGTTTACTTCATCACCTTGCAAACAACAGCCACCTCGTATGAGACTCGGACATAATTTGGACATTTGAGTGGTCGTCGTGCGCTGGTACACTGTGTACACTGGTGAACTACCTGTCCACTGTCAGGAAACCAAATCGTATTGTGAAACCAGAACATTAATCTGGCGTATCTAATCTCTGCAACAAGATCTATATTTAACCAAAAGAGATTGGGTTGTGAAATCGTGTCATTAATTATGCAATTTTGTAATTATATACAGTTAAAGGTACATGATAATTATCGTAATTCCGTTGGTACTTAATCATGCAATAAGGTATTAATATTAGCCAATGCTTGAGTCATGGCTAGGATACTCGTCAGGAAGGGCTATCGGAAATTGATTCGAATAGCATATGATTGTTTGCATTATTCAATAAGTTGGCAGTGGCTAATGAAATTCTCCCCCTTACTAGGGTAAACATTTCCCCGCTGCAAGATAGATAGATACCCTTAGCCGGTCCCTACCAACTCCTAATCCTGGGATTACGGGCCCCCTTCCTTACAGCACCAAGTGTAGTTCAACCAATCACCCACTTATGATGGCCTCCCTGAGCTTTGGTTGTGTTAGCCTGTTCCAAGTCTGTAAATTTTGTAGAATAATTGTGCATTTCGTACTAATTATCGGCCATTATTGATGAGATATTTATTTATTATTTATTATCATATTTTCAAAAACCTTTGTTATACCGATATTATTTAGAATAATTCCCAACTTTAATGCAATCCGTTTCTGAATTAACTATTATTGTATGTTCTATGCGATAGCGGTTTAATTATTCATAATTATATTGTTTTAATACATAAGATTATTATTACCTTCACAAAGGTAAAAAGATAAGATAAAAAACTAATTTGAAACTAAAATTGAACTAGTTCTAATTGAAGTGAAAGTAAGGCGAACGAATACGTATTCGTAATTTCTTTGACAAAAATAAAAATAATTTTTTGGATCAATTAGTCCGGAAACAACTGCTATTTATTGTTTGTTTGTTTTAACGTCACTTTACTTTACACTAAGGATAATAGGACGATGCTACAATGGGAGTCCTAAATTTTGCCTATCCAGGTACAATTAGGATAGGGATCTTTAACGAGTACCTGACATCATACTGGCTCGGGACCTCCATTTTACGTCCTATCAGAGGGACGGCATGGCCAAGGATTTTTTACTCCCTTTAAAAAATCCTAGAGCCAACGCTGGGGGCGAAACTGCGACCTTTAGTATTATAGGTTGCCATGCTAACCACTACACCGCAGGTGACCCCCACTGCTATTTATTTTTAACCTACCATTGTCTATCGGGAGCTCTTAAGAGAGAAAAATAAAACTCGAATATCCTACTGGCCGGAACCACATTAACTTGTCAGCGCTTCGCTAATTCATGCGTAAAAAAAAGATGTATTGGCATTTATTTGTTGTAAAGAAATAGAAACGTTTAAAAGAAGAGCAACACTCTGACAGCTAAAGGCCTCTTTTAACGGTTAAATTTTTAGAACGAAGTTGAACTGAGTAGGACACACTTTAAGAAAACCAGATTGTACCACTGAGAACTTCCTAAGAGAGACATAGTGCAGATCAGTTCAAATCGTTTCATTACAATTAAAAAATACAGTTTTTCGTAGCTTGGCGGGTGATCTCGATTGTGGCGTTAATTAACCCTCCGTCGGGCGCGTTATCTGTGAGATACACTTTTTAAAGAAAAATATTCACCAAACTGCCTTCTTGTGGGTGGTGGTGTTGTGCTCCCAGTTATGTGTTCCACAGATACTTCTGTAAAGTTTAGTAGTGCAATTGCATTGGATAGTGTTCTGTGATTTACTTGCCATTATTTTTAATCTGCTTGATACAACGCGCCCGTTGACATAATTTTTTCAATTCCATATTTCTCTTTTTTATTTATTGATTTAGTGTCTCTATGTAACAATTAAAATATACATGTATATTTTTCTTACGTTATTTCATATCAGAATTACTGTAAAGCCTATTATCTGAGAGATACACGCGTCCAGTGTCGAATTTTTCTACTTTTCGTAATGGAATACAAGACTATTTTATAATTTTTTTTTTTTAAACTAACGCTTTCCATTCTTAAGGATTCGAATGAAACACATAACGTTTAAATTTAGATAAAATGAAATAATGTTTTATGATAATTATGGGTAGAAGATCTCGGAGATACACGCGCCCGACAGCGTAACATTCTTGACGCGCCCGACGGAGGGTTAAACAGAGAAACATAACTCTATTGTTAAATTTCTTTATTATTATTTTTTCAGTTTATTTTTCATTATTTTTTCTAATAAATTTTTCCACTGGTTGTTTTTGTTCTTTTCTGTTGAAAATGGTTGGTTCATTGATTTAGTTTAAAGCATCCCCAAAGTAATTTCTGCATATTTTGTGGATTGGTTCCTTTCTGCCCTGAAATTATCGATACTATTTCCTATATACCTTTGATTGAACAATAAATTAAGACTATTTGACAGTACTACCCGAAACTATCTATGTACGAACTAATGGTGACAGAAAGAGGTAAGAGGGGAGTTGTCAACGTGCGTTGCCGACCGCTGAAGGATGGCCCGCGCGGCTCATCAGTTTTTCCCAAGCTCCGGCCCTAACTCTCCCCAACCCCGCTACGGTCAGTTTTATCGCTCCAATTATTTCCGTCCAACAAATTGCCCCGTCCCTCCTCCCCCCACCCCCACTCTGCCCTTCAGTAGGCTGTTATTCAACCTTAGTCCCAATGAAATGTCGTTGTACATCCCAAGCCTACCTTGTTACAAGGATACGCTGAGCGGGAATCAATCGGATCTAATGAAAAAAATGGATCAGACATTGAAAAGAGAAAAGAAGAGTAGTCCATTGCTTCTTATATTTAGTCAGTAATGTAACATTCCAGAGCTCATTCTCTTTCCATCCAGAATATGATAACGTATTACTACAGTTATGTAACTGTTCCAAAAAACAACCCTGAAAAAAAGAAAGAAGCCCCAAAAAAAAAAAAAAAATATTTTCCATATAACAGAAAAAATCAAATGATTTTGCTTCACGTTACAGTCTATAATTCGCAAGATCGGCAAATTTTACCTCAGGCCAAACATCTTACATGATTTTTTCGCCGACATAAATCAAAATGAAGTAATTTTAAATAATTAATTTAAAATTAATTCATTCTTCAAAAATAAAAAATAAAAAGACAGTGTCATTCTAAAAAGATTCGCTGCATAAAAAATACATAAATCGGATTATTATTTATTCTGAATACATTTTACTCTATTCTTAACCTTTGAGTTTAACTTTCGTGAAAAATTTGAGATATATGACGAATTTGAAAGGAATGGATGATTTGTCCACTTTATTTGTTTAGTTAACGTTGTTTCTCATAGCTGTTGTACCATGATGAATATATATATATATATATATATATATATATATATTTATATACAATTTTAAATAATTAGCTAAATATTTAAATAATTGGGGCGACATGATTAAAAATACTGATATATTTCTATTGTTTCAGGCCATTATCTACGAGGGCCAAGACAAGAACCCTGAAATGTGTAGGGTTCTTCTCACCCACGAAGTAATGTGCAGGTAAGAAACGTAATCTTTTATTTTCACTTAATTCGGCTCTTTTAAAGTCAATTAAAGCCTTTTAAGATCCTTTATATTTGATATATTTTGCAAATTTTTTAGTAAACATTTGACTGTACATTAATTACATGATACCTGTATTATAGCGTTATAAAATACACGTTGAAAATTCAAAACAACCAATATTTTTTTGTTAGAGTTTTTTTAAGTGCTTGTGTGCATGTGAGAGATTGAATAAGTCGATTCCATTAAATGAAAAAATCAATTAAAAGATCAAAAATCAAGTTCTTATTTTATACATATATCTATTCCTATTAACTAAAATTTAATCACAAAATTATGAAAATTGAATCTATAAACATCATTTTTTCATAAAGGGATAGATACAAGGTTGATTTTAATTTTGGTATTTTTTTAATTACAATTTTTTTAATCTAGAAAAATATTTAAAAGAATCTTGGTTGTTTTGAATTTTAATTAGCCATTTAAGGCTCACCGTGGTCGATGCCATTGAAAAAAAAAAAACTTACCATGCCTAGAGTAAGGAACTTGTACAAATTTGCAAATAAATACGCAACGCTCGTACAATTCTGGGGAAGTAAGAATTGTGATACTTTTTTATTTGAGTTATTAGTGATGATAATTTTATTTGGAGCTCTATAATGGACTAAAGGACAACATTCCGATAAATTATTTTTTTTCCCGTGTCGTATTTCGTCTATACAGGAGTTTCAGAAGAGATGGCGAAAAATGAATGCCGAGATAATTATTATAGACCCCGGGAATCGAACTCACAATTTTTAGATTGTTGTCAAATAAGAAATAAATGATTGCACACTGGCTGTGATCCCAAGTTTGAACGCAGATCCTTTGTAATATACCTACGTATTATACGGTTTTATTAAAATTAAATAATGTCATTGAGCCGTTCGACTGTGATTAGCTTATTGTCCTTTTTTTACAGAAGACTTGGGTCTGAACGTTTTTTCATATTGTTTACCATAGTAAATTATCACCCTCTAGATCCAGTAGCCTTAACATAACACATCCTGAGCCTATACCGTTGTTCGCAGACCCATCGAGGAGTCGTAAATACCGTGGTGTTAGAGATGCCCCCGGTAGAACGGACAAATAAGCACAAAGAGTAGACATTCAATAATAGCATTAAAGAGAAAAGAAAGCGATAGATTTTCTATTTTTTACTGAGAAGGGTGATAGAGGGATCTAGTCCCCCCTCCCTTCCTCGACTAATGGACTAGCTCTGTATTTGTGAGCGGTTCCCCGAGGGACCATCTCCTCGCTATCTATAGCGGAGTAGGGAAATTGTTATTCTTACACGGCAAACACTATTCTTCCCTTTCTAAATTTAGTTTGTTTTTTTTCTTAATCTTTCAACGCGTATATCTGTTTGAATAATTAGAATTCCGGGTACAGGCCTGTGTGATATATATGCATTCATGATCCTTTTCTGATGTCAGAAAACCAACAAAGGACAAAAACTACGCTTTTCTTTGTATCCCCCCCCCAAAAAAAAAATACAGATTAATATTCACTTAAAATCACATGAAGAATATCTACTATATGACCATGGTAGCGAAGGGTTAATTATTAAAGGATCAAATAAAGGACAAAAAGTTATCTTTCGAGGAACATCTTAACACGTTAGGTGCGGCATCGGTCCCCGTGGTCCAATGTCTTACATACCCTTCTTAACTGCCGATTTTCACATGAAAATGTCCGAAACTCCGAACACTTCAAACATTCAATTTATTAGATTTTTAATGAGATTATTGCAGTTTAGTGCAGAAAATGTTGCTGACAGCTGAAATTCTGTTGATTTTTTTAATCGGACTCCGAGGTCCGATTTTCGATAAAGAATGGCCTAAATCCTGTATCGGCCTGTCATGCGCCTATTATGTCTAGTTTCAATCCTTACCAATGGATAACGCCCTTGAGACGCTCATTTAATTCACTTTTAATCAAAAGATAACGCTTTCGTAAAAGCATTCCCATCGTACCTCGACGCCCGATACCCTCTGTGGCTCATCCAAGCAGTCGGACCACGGGGACCGATACCGTTCAATTCAGGATACCCCTAGAATACGCCGCCGCACCTAATGTGTTAATCCTTACAAGATAATCACTAGAGTTCCCTGTAACAATTTTTATATTATTATTTTACAAATATAATAAAAAAAATCTAAATCACATCTTTTTTTTATGTACTTTTTCTTAGTCCCTTCTTCTTTTCCTTTTTCTGATACTTAGGCAAAAATCTTCTTTTACAAGAAAGAATGCATTATAAGAGTATTTTGTTTTGAATGCCAGATAAGTGTTAAATATGTCTTATGCCAGTGAGTGAAGAATGTCTCTAAAAAAACAGTTGAAAAAAAGGATTATGTACTCGTATTTTAAGTTAAGTATTGCCCTATATTGAGTTGAGGCAAAATTTTATCGATCTATATAACTAAAGATGAAATGTTGTTTGTTCTTTAAAGAAATCCATACCGTTTGTCCTAAATTCTCGCTCAGTGGTTCTTTCATACTAGGTGCGAACAACTGTCTATATTAAAATTGCATAACTTCAGCCGATCTTAAGGGGTATATTGTTTATTGTTATAAAAATCTGTATGATCTCGCTTTAAATTGTTTTTTTACGAAAACAACCGTTTCATTAGAAAAATGAAAATTCCCCGAGTGAAACCGTTAATATACAGCTAGTAATACATAAAAACCAAATATAATTGTAGTTAATATTTAATCATGGATAAGTTTGTTTGTCGATTTTTTTAAATTCAGTTTATTAATAAAACTTATTAAAAACTTAAAACTAGGCTAGAATGGTCAAGACAGTACCATATGGGGCTATCTACCTACTGCATTCAATAGACATCATGTTTTTTTATGGATGGTCATGTTAACGCAGGTATTTAACTACTTTTGAGTTAGTACCACATATTACAGTTCTTGCCGAAGTGCTTTATAATTAAAATTAAAAATGCTCAGATTTGTTTTTAAGTGCGAGATATCCACTCAATAGACGTAGGATATTTGCCATAATGAAACCTATTTTTTTCATCTACATTAAAAAATTTAAGGTCTTATCACATAATATATCTTCTATTGCTTTGCTAATGGAAGGCATTACAGGGAAGGCATATTTTCGAAGTCTTCTAGTAAGAAAAGCCAAACTTGAACAGTATTTTAGAAACTTGATGATTTTATGATGTTAGTGAGGGAGGATCTTTATAAACTTTAGATGAATGAGATTAAATATAAACAATTTGAACGTTTATGAGTTTAAACATAACAGTGGTTTTCATCCTTTCAGTAGGAAGAATTTGCCTATTCAGTAACATTACTGTTGAATTTCCAAATTTGCAAAGAACTCAAAATACTCGTAGTTCTGAATATTTTTTTTTTTTTTTTGTTTAAATTATATCTTCAGAAGATGATTCAATCGAACTATCACATAGCCTTGATTGAAGCTTTGACGTTTCTAATCGATGACATCATAGAACGATGACGTCTTCGGCCAAATGTCCCCCATATTCATATGGATCATCTGCCTCCAACCCTCGTCAAAGGGAGAGCCCTACGGAATTTAGAAAAAAACACACACACCCACTTCCCTATCACTTGGGAATCCCCCGACCGTGCTCAAGCGATGAGGAATACAGAATCGCCCTTATGTGAAATATTAAATATTCATAAAGGGGCACGTCAAAACCTAAAGGATAGTGAAGAGATCAATTTCCCGAAAGAAACCGGATTCCCACTACGAGGAAAATCAATTATCCGACCATTCCATTAGGTTTCCCCTTCAATCCTTTTCATAACTACTCACATCTGTGAATCCTATGCATAAATAATTTAAATTGTTTTCAAAAATGTAAAAGATAGATCGAAGATAGATAGATTTCTTTCCGGTCATTAGTTAGAAATGAAATCTAATCTGGGATACCCTAAGATGTTGGCATGAAGATGACTCACAATTTTTTGGTTGGGAATGTATCTTGATGTTATGAATTTTTGGTGGAAATCATTTTATTTCTTGGTCTGAGTTAAGAGCATAGAGGTTTCCATAAACGTAAAATGATGATACTTCTGAATTAAGATCTTCAGAACAGGAGCTTTGATTTAGCAATAAAATCTACTAAACAATTATAGCTGTTTGCATTACGGTATTAACTTCCATGCCTGATCCTTTAAATTTTGATTAGTAAATGGGCGGATCCAGCCGGTTGTAAAGGGAGCTGAAACCCCTAAGAGGGTGGGCTGCAGCCCCACAGCCCTTTCGGATTCGCAAATGAATTTATAATATTTACTTCTATAGGTAAGCGGTTTTAGGTAAACACTCTTAGGCACTACTTATGTATAGAAAATAGGTAAACAAATCAAAGTTTTGACAATATACAAGATGGAATATTTCACAAAATTTGAGCAGGTTTTAATAATGTATTAAAATTGTATTCCTTTCTTGTGAGCTAACTTTAATCTTGCCAAACAAATTCATTTTATTTGGCAAGATGTCATTTCACTTATTTCTGTCTCAGACTTCGATAGTTTTTAGGAGTCAATTTCGTGAACTGAACTCACAAATCTCTGAATCCTGTCGTTTGTTTGAATTGTCCTTCTAGTTAATTTACCTCAATGTCTTTTCGACGAGTTTCTATACTCGAGGTCGCAAAAAAAGAGGGGAACGTGGAAACAAGTGGCCAGGAAGAGGGGGAGATTGATGAGACGAAAGAGTAACGATGAACAAAAGACAGAAGATAGGCAGTGAAACACTGGAAATAACACAAGTCGCTGCTTCCACATGCATGAGGGTTCCGGGCCCCCGACCATCTCATAAATGTGAGATCAGCCCTTGGCTACTCCTCCAGTAGCCGCTGTAAACACAACTGTCGATAGATCTACCGATTTTCCCACTTCCAACCCATTCTCATTAATATTATCTATGTCATAAAAATGGATTAGTTCCAAAGTGTTTTGCATTTTAGTAAGATCGTTAATTAACATCAAGGTAATCACCATAACATAATAGCGTCTATGGTGTGTTAGTAGTGAAGAATTTCTAGACGCATCCCAGAAAATCACCTTGACCAGGGCAGAGAGGTCAAAATTAACTGCTCCTTAAAGAAAGACTGTTCACAAGAAAATTAATCCATTTTTGAAAGAATTTTTTTTTTTTCACTGCATACTTTTATTTGCACCTGTCGCAAAAAAAAAGTGACAATCAGCAAATGAAAATTACTGTATGTTGGCATTATAAGGTATGAGGAAAGATAGTTCCCAGCAGCCCATCATCTCGGTCTTGTTTCAGGAGAGGAGGTCTCTCATCCTACTAGTTTTTAGGCGCCTCATGAAAGGCACCTCAGTCGTGGCCATGTCATTAATAAGTATATTGTTATGTCAGTGTAATTTGATATGGAAGCCAGAATAGAGAGTCCTTATTTGTTCGTCGATAGTTGGTAGTTGTAAGTCTGTATGTAACGTTTTGTTACTAACGCAACAAATGCGTTCGTTACTAGTCGTAAAATTTTGGCTTGGAAGGTTTGTAGTTTTTGTAAGTGTGAATTTTTTGCTGATCCATAAAATTATGAGGCGTATGTCCAAATGGGTTTCAGTAAGTATGTGTATGTATTGAGCTTCTGTCTGATTTTTAATTTTGATGATTTGAAAAATAGTGAATACAGTATGTTCAGTTGTTTGTATAATGTCTGTCTTTTCATGTTGTTTGACATGGCCCCAAGTCATCCTTCTGTCAAATATTAGTAGAAGGTATTGAAATAAGAAGTATTTCAATGAAATTAAATCGATACTTCTTGATACTTTAGAAGGACAAAGAAAAGTAATAAATTTTTCGATGAAATCGAATTGATACTATCCTAAAATTTCAGCTTCCTATTTCTTGAACCCAACTCTTGTTCAATCATGTAAAATAAAGTATTACCAAGAAAGAACCCCATGAATAAATAAAAAGTTATCTCCTCATAGTCCTATCCATAGTAGACAGATTTGTCGTTATAATATGACATTAACATATGATGATATGTTATATTCCTAATAACTATAAGGAAGATGACTAAAATGTTAAACGTTATCTATAATTCAAAACATGTAAATAAGACTCTATCGAAGAAAATAACTTGTATACGTTCATAATAAAATGGCTAAATTCCACTAACTTTAATAAATTATTTATAAAACATATAAATTGACATTGCAACCAAATATTTAAATTTTTCAAATACCTTCTTATATCATAGGTTGTTAGGAAATTTCGAAAAAAAAGTAAATTATTTTTTCCGAAAAAGTAACTTTATAAGTAATTATTTTTTGAGGATTTTCAATTATATTACACTTTTACTTTATATACCAATTTTATCTCTTTTTAAAAGAGCAGGAGATATTGGTATTTTATATTAAATTCTAATTGTAATCATCCTTTATACCCTAAAAGGTTCTTCATGGATAATTATTTATATATAAAATGGTATATTTATTGTTGCAGCCGGTGCTGCGACAAGAAGAGTTGCGGCAACAGGAACGAAACCCCCTCGGATCCAGTCATCATTGACAGGTAAGTTGCACCAGTTAGTAGGTTAACTTTCTTAACCGGATCCTCCCCTGTAAGCCGGTTAAGACTAACTCTCTTACAATTACCCCTTTCTGCAACTATTCCAACAGGTTCCTCCTAAAATAAAAAGTTTACTTCAGAATGCACGTACTCTTAGGTAAGTAGTTGGGTGAATAATTGAGGACTTACACTTTTACATCTATTCACGAAAGTACGTATGGGGAAAAATAGAGGATGATTGATTTTTAATTATAATTCATTATTTTAATTGATCATTTGCATTATATATTTCTCCATCATTTAGGACATCATCAAACGGTTTTTTTTTTTTTTTCGTTCAGTCCTTTCCCCAAGAATGAATCTCATGTCAAGTTCGAATTTCTGAATTTTAACAAATTCTTACTATTGTAGAGGCTTGGTTACACTGTGAAAGAGCTAGTCACCGACGAGTGGCAAGGCAAGAGGAGAGTTAGTGGACCACTTAACTTGCATGATATTAGCTAGACTAACCTCACTCGGTCACACAGGTGCGATCTACTGATCTTGAAATTAAACCTTTTCTCTCGCATTTCACTATGTCTGGTGAAATGTTTTAGCCAAATATATGATTAGTCACAAAAGTGCTATAAAAGAAAAAACACAGCGATTTGGATCAGGGATTGGATGCAAAGGAAAGATGCATCATATACTTTATATATAAAGTTTCTAATAAAACACCACAACTTTTTTTTGTTTTTAATTTCATCTAACTGCCAGTTTTGTAATAACTTGATACTGGAAACACAGGAGGTCAAAAATATTAAATATAAATCAAAGCACAAAAATAAATGGACAAAGGCATAAGAGCTACAGTAATATCCCGTAATACCGTGCAAGTGACTTACGAGTCTCATGTGAGCTGGTAGATGGGATATAGACAACTGCGTGGGCAGGATTGATAGTTCTCTAGGAGGACCAACTCTTCTTTACCGGCACAAAGTATTTACCCGCTACCCAGCTTCGTGTACCTTATTGATATAACTTGTGGGTTTCCGAAAGTTTGCGAATAAAACACTTTCGATGTTTAAAAAATTATACATTTGCGGTGTTATAAAATAATTGCCGGAAGAATCAAATCTTGTTGGACCATATATGCTGCCTCTACGTCAAATTAGAAACAGTAGAGCACAATGAAGAGGCCAGCCCTGCCGCGGTGAATTATGAAGGTGACAGGCGGAGAAGAGACACCTGGCACGATGTGAATAAGCCATGCGACGGGAGTATGCAGCGACCTGCACGGCGCACTGCAATACTATTAGAGCGCCCTGCATATAATTTATGGGGTGCAACACCGGCGGTCTGTCTTCATGTCATTAGCATTTAGTGAGCTCGGCTTAGTAATTAAACTAGCATGATTAGTTTGAGGCTCATGAACACTGAGATCGTCCACGATCCTGGATCAGGTCTGCCGCGCTCTCAATCCGCCAAATGGGCCTGTCGGAATAGCTACTGGCATACTTATTTAATGATAAAAAGTAATTACCATCATATAATGTAATAATAAATATCATAAAAATGGCTATATAAAAAAAAAAAAGAATTCATTGAAGCATGAAAATGCAAAAGGGTATAAGTGCCTTTGAGAAAATTTTCCAGAAAGATATGGCTTATACCCACTAAGTTCGGAGCTTACACCCATGCTATCTTTCAACCGTTCAATGAGCTACATATAAACAACTAAAAATTAATTAGGTATATCCATTTCTGAAGAATGGTTTTGACATTCATTAACATTTGGCAAAAAAAATCTTTATATATTTTTGGCACTTATAACCTTATGCATTTCCACGCTTCAATTATTAAAATTATATGAAAAATTATTAAAATTCTTGGTTTGCTCTTATTAAAAATAACAATACAGAAAACAAAATATTCACAAATTTGTTCGCTAAATGTGTTGTAAAAAAAATTATAATAATTTATATTATTATAAGTTGTAAAAAATATAAATAATATTTGTTTTTAATATTAAATAAAATTTAATTTTAAATTAGCAAGCCTAATGTCTCAAACTGTGTTCCCTTGTTTATTTACCAAATGGTTAAATTATTTTGACAAATACGGAGTTTAGATCGAAGGAAAAACCGTTTCAATATTACAAGGACATTCACAGTAAAAAAAATTAAATAATCGCAAATTTGGCATATATTTTCAAGATGTTATTAATTTTAAATTAGCAAGCCCAGTGTCTCAATCTGTGTGCCGTCATTTCTTTGTCGAATGCTAAAATGATTTTGACAAATACAAATAAGTTTACATCGAAGGAAAAACCGTTTCAATATTACAAGCACATTCACAGTAGAAAATTCAAATAATAGCAAATTTGACCTATATTTTAAAGATGTTATTGTTTTGCAACAAAGGGATGATCAAAATGACAAAATACACACACAATGAAAAACATACTGAGATGCCTTTCTCAGTTTGGAGATCACAGATTGTTAATCACAATTATATGTTGGAATAATTTTTGTTGATTAACATGTTCACGCCGGGAATATTAAACATTTGCTGTTCGCTCTATCGGGCGGGAGCTGTTCCAGGGCATTATGCAGTATAGGCAATCCAACAATAATAAAGTAAATGGTGGTTCACGCCGCCCGATGAGGCAGTCAAGTGTGAGCCACTGGTGGTACACGCCGGCATGAATGTGTTCAGGAATATTGTATTAAAGTTATTTCTTTACTACCATTTATAGTAATATAATATAATAACGAATTTTTATTTTACCTCCTTAAGCATAACAATAAATGCTTTACGCCCAAATGATAAAAGCAAAGAAGGAACTTCTATCTGAGATAAAATTTAATAATTAGCAGCACGGATCACTATCTGTGTATCTTTAGTTCTAACTAAATTATATCATTCGCTCTAAATAAATTATGAAATAAAGAAGATCGAATTATCTCTGTAAAATATTCTTTATTTAACTTTAAAACTTAAACATGAAGTTTGAGTCACGGATTCTAACATATAAATTTTATAAATATAAAAACGGTCGAACACCACTTGAGGTATTCTTTATGGTGGTGATTCGTGTTGAGAGAAAAAAAATCACGGAAGGGTAACTATAAATAGACTAGTCGGCCGGTATTTAACTGTAAATTATTTTTTTATGAGCATTGTTTTGAGAAAACTAATACGAAGGAAATAAATCTATTCCCAAAGGCACTATTTCGATCCTTTGCCAGATATTAAGACCGAATTATCCCAGCTAGGTTAAGCCAGACAGACATGAGACAATAAAAATGCGATACGTACAACCGATATCAAAATAATTTCGCAGAGACCAAAGCGTTTTTAGTAGATCAAAGTCATCACAAGAATTCGTTTGGAAACAGAACAAAGACCTTTTGAATATTTCTATTTGAGACCCCTTCTTAAGAAGCCGGAAAAAACCGAATTCCGCAACCTACTGTTGGTATTCCATTTTCATTAATTTTCAGATTTAATTATAAATAACACAATGAGCTACCTTCTAGGATTGGGAAGCTGCGATATGACTAACAACTAATATTTCTAAATGCATTCATTGGATTGGCCATGAACGATAAAAAATATAAATTAAGTTCAAAACATCGATATTCAAGTCTAAAATAAAATAAGTTTATCAAAAATTTAGGTCTTAAAAAGTAAATAATATAAAAACTACCTGAATAAAAAAAAATCATAAAAAATATATATATTTTTTTTTAGCCTTTCAAAACAATGACTAACTCCATTTTCAAGAAAGAACTTCAAATAACTTTTCTCCTTGGTAAATTCGTATATTTTTATTTTGCTTGTATATTTCAGTAAACTGTTATAGTTTAACATTTATGTTATAATTTTAATCTTAAAACATTTTTTTCTTTCGTAGCATTTAGGATTTTGAGGCCAAAAACAGACATACAAAAAAGAGTCCCAATATCGATCGGATATTTTAAATCTGATATTATTTTCATTATCAGCACCCTAGATAAGATTGATCTTAAGATCTATTTCAGGTAATTTATTATTAACCTATAAGATTTCCATAAAAACGATTAACTTAATAATGTTAAAAAAATGAGAAATCCTAAAAGAAACTAACATCAATGCTTAAAAATTAAAATTTAAAAACTTAAACTCTTATATAACGTACTTTTCTATACGAGATCGTTATCATCACATCATCATTAAATAATTTTCTTATGTCAGCTCGGGGAAGACATGTATTAAGATGGCTCATGCTTTTTTTTTTTTTTTTTTTTTCTCGTGAAGACTTTTCGACTTTTCGTTTTGAAAGTATGTTTATTGATAAAATTAGTTCTATGAAGATATGCGTAGTCTATTCCCTACTAGCACTAGATTTTGTCAGTGTGACGTTCTTCAAGATGTTTGGTAGCTCAAATGGACGAGATTTAAGATTCCTAATTATTTTTTTTCAAGTGAGCTCACGAAGAATTGCGACGACAGGTGCTTGATTAGAAAATAAATTCGTTAGAGGTTCGGAGGAGGGAGGGCAGCTTGATATATCCGAAGGTAGGGTGCCCACTATCCCTGACTACGTATTTTTAGCCGAGGGACCGACTCCCAAGGGACCGACCCCCGGAGATCGATAGGGAAGCTTATACTTCCACTGTCCCGATCTTCGGCCTCGGGAGTACGTCCAATTGGATAAACCATTCTTTTATAGGGGGAAGACCTTCATGAGTTTTCAGGGCATCCTCGAAATCGTCGCCGTTATAAGACGGAAGGGCTTTTACAAACTATTATCCTCTGTTCATTGGACGAAACTACTACATTAAAAAAAAAATAGAAATAAGTAAATAAAAAAAAAAGTTTTAGACAATAAAGTAAATAAAAAAACTTTCCTATTTTCTCTCACTTATAATGTATTTAATTTATATCGCTCACTATTACCACTAATACCTTTCTCATTAGGTATCAAAGTGTTTTCTTCCAAATACTGTAAGATTAAAAGCGATAGAAGGAGGACCTTTTTATTTATAAGAACCGTATAATAAATCAAAAAAGTCTATCCTTCGCATACGATTGGTTAATTCAGCAAAGTACTGACTTAATAAACACTAATTTGAAGTAAGTTTTCTTACTACACAATTTATGTACAAACAGTTCATAGTGACAAAAAAAAACGCTAAGAAAACCAGGAGAAGTTTTATGCGATTCGTCTATCCATGGCATGTAGTTAAATTTTCACTTGCATAAATACCATGTAAAATAAAATTTTTGATCGGAATCATTAATACAAAATCAAGACTTATATATGAACATACATAAATAAAACACCAGTCTGTAATATCACTGTTTTTTTTATTGTGTCAACTTTCAACTACTATTAACTTATTCAAAGGATACATTACTCTACGTAGTAAGAGTTATCAATAAATAATTATTAGCTAAACTTAATCCGATAATTCCTTATTAGTTTTTAAAACTAAAATAAACCTTATAATGCCATAAAGTGTCCATTGCGACGAAATGCGTTCAGCGTTCGATAATGTTTTTTTTTATCGATTCATTTTATATTTTTAAAATTATTCCAACCCGAATCCCTTGAGGGGATCGAATAATTATATACGTTAAAAGAAAACAAAAAGAATAATTACAAAAAAAAAAAAAGAAAAAAAAAAGAAAGAGTTTTAAGTCAAATTAAATAAACATATAAAACTATTTTTGACCAATATAAATTTTCTCAGACTGGGAAACTCCAAACCAAGTTTGGACCACAACTTTCGAGACCAAGAAACCCCAGCCTAAACTTATCTCTGAACCACGTCAAATTACTGACTACACGTTACTGACTACTAGTAATTTCTCTCTCTTTAGTGATTAAGTGACTAATCAAACCTCAAATACTGACTTCGAAATACCAACAGTCAACCAAAACGTAAAGACTATGCACAAAAGTTTTCACACTAACTTACATAGAGATATTAACCTCCTTATACGAGATATGACTACAGATGACATGCCCATAAATTTGAAGAGGATATTAAAAAGCCGGTGGATGAAAGACCTCCTTTAACAATCCTGAATAACTGAAATAAGCCAGGGAAGAGGTACTGCTGGGTGCCTAAAATGCCAATATATTTCTATTTACAACAGCAATCTAATCTTCTGATATTTAACATGTTGTTGACAGGCGTGGAGTAAAAGAAAAAAAATGTAAAAAAAGTAAGAATCTAATTTTACTTAACCGAGATTTATAATTTATAATGTCCGTTATATCTATCGCACAAGGTTCCACGTATCTTCTGCATATTTTTAAATTTTTGATAAAATATCTATTGCTGTCGTCTCTAGGCCGTTTAGCTTGGTCTCTAGGCCACTATCGTATGTAATATTTTACTGTGGGTATGTTATTGCCGTAAACAATTTTGTATGCTAAAATTTGTTTTTTCTTTTTTATGTGGACATGTTTTGCCGAACCTAAAGTACTGGTTCATATGTTTCGATTAGTGTAGTAAGCTAGTGTAGCTTGTAGTAAGCTAGTGTGGCTTGTAGAAATATTGAATGAAGATCAGTTATCCAGATGAAAGGCAATGATACAGTTGGACCTGTTATCGAAAGAAATAAAAAAAACACCCCCTTTCGGAAGAGACGGAGGAGAACATATTAAACTGTTACATCCAGGCTGATATCAATTCCTCGCACGCCCACTCTCAATTACTTCTTCTTAATTCCCTAAGTGGTTGCGCACATCACTTAATCCTAGGACCCTCAACGCAATCACTTGAGCAGCACTGCATCAACATACTGTGTAGTGAATATCTTATTTCGAGTTACAGCTCCAATCTGGAGGTACAGAGAAACCCACTATTATTTACATAGTTCTTCCACAATCATTAGTCGAAACTTCTTTTATTACAACTAATTAGGGACTGGTACATGTAATATAATCCAGACCCGGAATAAGCTTCTAAGGATAATTGGGATGTATTCTCGCTATGGTGATCACAACAGAGAGAAAACTTTTTATGAATAATAAGCCTGGTTTTAATATTTTCTAATAATGTATACAATTTTAATATTTTTAAATAACCTAATAGTAATATAAAATGAATACATACTAAGAATACAATATAAATTGAATACTGAAATTTCAAATTTAACAATAAAATGGTACTTAGCATTAAGTTGCGGTATTTATAAGATAATAAAGTCGGCTTTATTAGCCATATATTGTCAAGTACGTGATAAACCGCCAATAATAGACTATAGACAATATAGGGGGTAAAAAGGTAATATATGAGTATACAGGATGGGCCGGGATGGCAGAGTGGGCAAGGGCTATTGCAAGGTAATCAAAGTTAAGCAACGTCCATCGTAGTTAGTACTTGGATGGGTGACCGCTCCATTTGGGTGACCACCCACCCACCAATGAATGCCACGCAGTCCAAGTCTACCCGCACCCCCGGGTATATGAGGCCTGTCAGTCTACTGGTGGCGTCTCACACCGACCGGGCGTATGAGTGATGAACCTTCCCCGTGTATCTCATCGAGAATCGTAGTGTGGTTTTCCAGGATCAGTAGCCGCCCGGAGGTTTGGTTCAAGGACGGTATCCTTCGGGGAAAGAAATATAGGTCCTCGGGGCCTGCTGACTCTGAGCTACCATAATCCTTGGACCTAGACCAGTTTGTCACTGTGCTTAAACCCGAGAGAGCTGACGCCATCGGTGGGAAGGACACTGCCAAATTGGCCCCAATGGAAATGGTTATGGAGCTTTAGGCAGTCTGCCGCTGCACCATGGTGACCATGGCTTGCAGCATCGTGAGGTTTGGGCTAACCCCTCCATGCTGTCTGTGCTTCCGCAAGCAACACAAATGTCTGTAAGAAGGAAACACTGCGCGGCCAAAGGTCTCAGTAGGCCTAATGCGCCAACCGAAAAAAGAAAAAAGAAAATTGGTGTTCAGGATAATCGGGAGTAAAAAAAAAAAAAAACTAGTTTAGTGGTGGTGACATTCACTTATGCACAACGAATGCACCATTCCACAGTCGGGGTCACCTGTGGTATAGTGGTTATCATTTTTTAAATGAGTAAAAAACCTTAGCCATGTCGACACTCGGATAGAGGTAAAATGGAGGTCCCGAGCCTGTGCGATGTCATGTACTCGTTAAAGATCTCTATCCTAATTATACCTGGATAGGCAAAATTTAGGACTCCCACTGTAGCATCGTCCGATTAATTTGCCGAGGAATTCTTTGTCGGATAGGAAGTGTAAACTTTCCTCGTTTGTCTCTTGATGCTAATCTGTGATAAGTATCTTGGTCAGGAAAACATGCACTTCTCATTTCTCGATCTTTCTTTTATTATTGATAACATATGCTGATGTCACAATGGTTATTTATTTAAAAAATCAAGCGATTAATGATATCTCAGCAGACAATAAGGTAACCCGGTGCGGAGTAAGCTAAGCTCTGGGTGAACTGCTGAGGGAATAATCTTAGCAGACGCTACACTAACTGCTCAACTTCAGGACATAACAATTAAAGGAGGCAGATAATGCCAAGCGAGCGTATTATTATTTAGGAAGGGCGAAGAGGGGAAATAAACATGGAAATGCGTACTAGGGCACGATAAGGCCTACCCGAGAATTAACATAGAGATAATAAGCCTGTTTTTCGAAGGGGGAAGCGGCCCCTTTATCTTGGCGACATGCTAACCAGCCCCTGGGCCCCAATAGGCATTTAATTAGCCTAGTCTTGTAAGCCAAGCATCTGTCTCCTCTAATATATATATATTTTTGGTGGAGAGAGGGTAGAGAATAAAATTAAGTGAGCAGGATTTTATTTTAGAGGCCCGTGTAGATAAATATGATAATCATTGCAATAAAGTAAGTACTTAAAAAAATATTATTTCCGTGCACAAACGTTTTTTATAGATAAATCAAATAGATTGAGTAAAAAATCTGAGAATTATCCCAAAGAAATTTTCAAACCATATTGCTGGTCCGGAATTATACAGAATAATTTAAAAAATGGAATTTTCATCAAACTGCATCAAAAACTTGTGTGTTTCAATACATGCTTTGAGTCCGTAATGTGGTCCTTTTAAATCGTAGGCCTGAAAAATCGTTTCGGTGCGCTAACCTCACACTAATACATATGAATGAATAAATATCTGTTTAAAAGAGGTAACTTTTAGTGATATTGTGTTTCTTTTTAAGTAGAAAGCTTGCAGTGCAAAATAACATGATGGTATCATAAGGCAATGCCAAACAAAGGGTTTAATATAATGAACAATAATAATTTTACAATAAATATTAATGTTAATATATAAGTATTCAGCATATTTTTCGATGCTTAGTTTAATTTCCGCTCTCAGCTACACCTCGCACTATTTTTTGGTTCTAGTGGTGAAAATAACTATTAGACTTGGAAATTATGAAAAATTAATTTTACTTTATTAGTATTTTGTTTTGCGAGTTTAAAAATGCATTTATTAAATGTTCCTGAATCGATATGAGTGTGATTATATAAACTGAAGTTTACCTATATATATTCTACTCCATTAAGACAAATCAAAATTAATTTTCTTTTACTTGTAACGAAAATTACAATATTCACGGTTGTATATTATACTTTTTGGAGCAGCAATACAATGCCATACTTGCATCTAAATGATAAAGTTAAATAAAAAAACTCTTCGAATACAATAATTAAAATGTTTACTATGAATATAATTTTGTTTTTACAGTCAATCCATTCTCTTCACTGATCACCTTTCCACCGATCTCACGAACTTTGCGAATTGTGCGGGGGAGTGGCCTATTTGTCCAATTATTAAGGTCTCTTGAGCATTCTTAAAAGATTAAAATAATTGAACAAATCTTAAATATATTAAAAAATCATTTTTAATTTAATTTTTTTAAGAGAGAAAGACAACATTTATTTTTTCCAAACAGTCCTGAACGACATTTTCTCACAGCCCACATGAGCTTCGAACATAAATTTAACTTAAGATAAATATAAAATTTTAAAGATGATTATAATCAAAAATAATATATAAAAAAATAACAAAATCACATTTTAATTTCTGTACAGTTACTTTAACGGAGATGGCCCGCCCGTACTTTACATATGTATAATTGACTAGGATCGCTCAAAGGAAGAATATAACAGTGCTCTAATATAAAGCAATAGTTTGATAAGTCAAATATTATATATTTCAACATAATATAATTCTGAGCTTACTTTTGAAGGAAACTGCATTTCTCATATAATCATTGTTTTTATATTTTTTAAAATATAAGTTCCAAAATAAGAGTACCCAAAATGTTTTTGGTAAGTAAGGGAATAGATCCACCTTATACTACATATTGATGATCGTATATTTCATTAAGTTCTGGTTTACTTGTGTTTCGATGTTGATATATTCAAAAATGTTTTTGGTCTAAGTGAAATCAATTAAATGAATTATCTTATATTATTTAAAATTCTAACATGACCCCTTGAAGACCCAGTAGCAAGGCCGCTAACCTCTAATCAGCGGACAGCTACCTGCGGCGAGGGCATTGTTGCCAAAGACAATCGCCGGGGCCGACAAAGGCGGTGCCCGGGGGGTGGCGGAAGGGGGCGGTCTGTTTGCTCCAGGATATTAGCCGCTCCATCTGTCACCCACCCTGTCCGTCCGGCCCCAACAGAGACAGACTTCATCAATTTTCCAAAACTAATACCGTTTAGCATTAATGTCTAAATTTTATCCCCGAAATGTTTGTCCTGCACCAATAGCTACGAAAGGAAGTGAAGAGGGAATCACAGCAAACTGGGAATACTGACTAAATATTATCTGATTTCAGGTAATAAAAAGACGCCTAAGAGCGAGCCAACGTAATCATTTATCGGGTAGATGTAAACCTACAAACACTTCAGATTGGGTGTTCTAAACGCCTCCATCCGTGGAATAGTCTGTAGTTATTGCATTCACGGAGATTTCCTGTACAAAAGGCAAACCAAGTAAAAATTAAGCCACATGATATCTATGACCCCCTAAAATAAAAGTCAAAATCGGATCTTGAAATCGAATTGTCGACTGGAAATCCTCGGGTATGAAGTAAATGAATGTCATTAAATGTTTTGAGACCTTGCTTATTTATATTTCATCTATAGGGTCAATAGCTTTACATAATACATTTAGATGAAAACGTTGTCACTGCCTTTTAAACTATAGTTCAAACCGTAGTCTCTTGAACGGAAGACAGGCGAGTCTTAAAACTGAAACTAACACATAATTTTCTATAAGTCTCTTTCTTGTATCTCAACCACTACAGTTTTTAGTTATTTCGTCGGCCCATCGTTTAACCCTACTATCATTATTATAAAAATAAATAATATTACGTTTACGTCCTTTGTGAATTAATCGAATATGTTACGATTACATCTCTTTTGTATTGTTTAAATTGTTAACTTTTTTTCCATAAACCATATCGTTATGATTAGCCTACAATGGACACATCTGGCGATCAATCCTGAATCAGAAACGATCGACCTGACGAGACAGCTCAATTCCGAAACGTCGGAGTTAATCAAAACATCTGGAGGTGCAGGGGACCAGACAATCACATTTCGGATGTGAGGGGGGGCGAGAGGCACACAGAGATACAGAAGCACTTATTAGCGATACAGCACTCAATCAATGTGAGGCCGCCGCTCTCCTGTTTACAAGCCACGCTCGCTCCTCGGCTAATCGTTTTCGCTTCTGGCGCAGCTGAGCAAATAATGGAATCATTTTATTGCACCATAAATTCTCCATGTCCGGTGGCTATTATTGCGAGTAACAAATAATATGATTACATTCGGATGATTACCAAGAATAATTTAGCATCAGGCATCCCCTCGCGTTTTTCAATCGTCAAAATGGACGGCACTCATATAATGCTGCAAATTCGTCTAAATATTGCATTAATAAGTTCATAAGGCTCTCTCATTAATGACTACTTTTTTATGACTACGTCATAAAAAAAATGCATAATTTTTTAATAGAATCATTTTAAGCCATCACAGGAACTATAGGGCCAAGTGATCAAATGCAGTCCGAATCCCTTCTCGTTATTTTGATCATACTTGAGAGTTTTTCGGACTTAGGTTAGTTATAAATACATTATAAATTTCAAGGCATATCGAGTCATATGGACGATTCAATAACTGACTTATATAACTTCTATAACTTAGGTTGTTATAGAATAAAAAATGTTTAAATTACTTTTTATTTAATTTTCCTTCGTACTGCCATGTTACTTACTTCCTGGACAGCACTACAGCCCGGGGTAGGCCTTGGCTTCCCTCACGACATCAGACCACTGCTGTCTGCATAACTTTTCTTCATACAGCCATGTTAATGTACTAAAATAAAAATCGAAGTGTAGATACAAACAAAAATATATTTTAAAATGTCATACATATTACCGTTATTTCTTTTGTGACTTTATTGCTTTAGTTTTCATCTTAGAAAATTACAAAGTACTTAAGCAATATTTGTTATAAGATTACTTAATTAGTTTTTGGATTTAATGTTTCGATTATAGTCATTAACTTACTTACATGTGGTACTTAAAACTTCGTGTGAATATCAATTTAACAAGTACCGTGTCCATGTATTGCACCTTCTCAATGTATCTTTATTTACTCATTATTATCACAAAAGAATATGTACATAAGGGAAATAAAAAATATATTTTGTTTAAAATGTATCATTTCAAATAACATACCTGACACGTGTTAAACATAGCAGGCCAATTGATATAAATTTTTATTTTTTAAATACGAATAATATATATTCTTTTATTAAAAAAGTAGCATTTTTTGTTATTAAGATTAAATCAAAATACATTTAAATTACATTTATAGCTGCAACATTTTTACTTTAAATAATCATAGGGCACATCGGTGATTGAGTTGGAGGCTATCAATTTTGAAGTTTACTATACCGATATCGGTAGTTCAAAAACAATCCAAATCCTCAAAATTTTGAAGCAATCGATAGTTTCACATCACTACCTTACCCTCAACTATATCTCTACAACTGAGAAACCCGAGATATCCAAAAAAGTAGATTTACGTTTTAATTAATTATATTAATGTTTCCTTGCATTCAATTGAATATAATTATATTTCTAATTCTAAGTTAACTAAAGAAATAGGAGAAAGTAATTTAAGATAAAGGGACCCCTTAGTCCAAAAGTTTAAAAATGTTTTCCCGCTTTTCCATAAAATTAAATTTTTGGACATGAAAAGTTTCTAAAACGACTAATTTAATTTCTAACTACAGTAAACGAATTTCCCTTGATTGGAACAGTTTACCTGCGATCTTATATCTGTCAGAAATGAATCAAACAGATTGTATACATGCGTAAAGGAGACTGAATGAGTAGGTACCTAACGGCATCTTCATAACTGAACTTAGTGGATAAGATGGCAGTGAATATAAAGGTAGTTACTAAATTGTAGCAATCAGTATAGAGGGCTGAGTGTTTCGTGCGTCTAATGGCCAACAGAGAGAGAGGCTCTCCGTGGATAATTGTAGGCCAGGTGACGTCACCGTAGCAATCCCCTGAGTAAGTTCTATCTAATCGCCCCTTGTCACAAGTGTGCTTCATTTCTTCGAGTGTCTGCCTTCCGTATGTTGAACAGGAGTCAGGATTTATGGATGGATTATCGGAGAGTTTTATTAAATTGGAAGATTACAAAAACAAGTCACTTCCTTACCTGTCTGTATATGGGGGTTATATAGTGTCTCTGAATAGTGTAAATATCCTTTTTTAAACTGTTGATTCGATATGCGCTCTGTCTGACTGATGGGTACTTGGTATAAATTCTATGTTCTTTTTGGAACTTTATAATAAATATTTTTATCAATTTAAAAAAAAAAAAATCTTGACAGAGGTTGACAGACCTTGTCGGAGGTTGACAGATCCGGAATGAAGAGAAACGGAACGCTTAGTCTTGCTCCTAAATTTTAATGATATTTTATTAAATGTTTTATAATGGAATAAATAAATGAATAAATAGATATATGCTTACCGAACCCGAAGACACCACCAATCGCTCCCTACACACTTCCATACAAAGACCTCCGTCCAAACCTTACTTCATCACATCTGCACCAATCCAAACCTCACAAATCCCTCGGACGTTTTTATTAGGTACCGCCCTGATTGTTGTTCATAATTTTAAGATTGTACTATCAGTAAAAAAATATATATATTTAAATATAATCATATCATTGTAAAACTATACATCTAAAACCCATCATGGGCTCAGTAAATTAAATTTAAAAAAATTAAATTCTGATGATATTGCAGTATTTAATCTTCGACATCCTTCCCCCCTTTTTTTTTTTTTTCAACAACGGTTGATACATTAATTGGAAATGTATGAAGTTTATAAAAAAAGTAAGTATGGAATTAGTGATAGCAAAAAACCAGTCTTCCTATAACTAGATAAATCGGAATTTCTTAAGAAAACTTTTATAAGTCATCGAAATGCAATACTTTTAGTGCTTTTTGGGTGGTTTCGAATCATAAAACAGAACTCTAAAAAATATGTTCATCTAAGAAAAAAAATTAGAAAATCTAAACAAAGCATTTTGCGATTTATTGTGTTTAGGAGTTTTATTTACAAAACATTTACTTGTTTTTTCTCCAATATATTTTCCTATAACATTATATAATTCGAATTTTCTTCTTATAACTTAACCGGGACTCGATTTCGCCATGCATATTTGTCCACTTCTTCCTTAAATTTCACGTTATTTTAAGCCACTATCACAAAAGTTTAACTAAAAAACAATTTGATATGGATATTTGACATTTCAGACATGAGAAAAGAAGCTTTTCCCGGTCTTGAATTAGTTCCTCTTAGAAGATCTTCCATCCAGCTCCTTCTTAATGGGTGTTTCAAACATGGCGATATCTTTTATAATTAAAGTAGATTATAACATAATTGTTTTTTGTCTTGAATATCTTATATATTTATTTACTGTTATTACTCCCTGGTACAGGGCACTGAAGCACTTCCTGAAGAGCCGTATCCATATTTTTGAAGGTGACGCAACTGTAGTTCTGTTGTTTTGCCAGCCGACTCGACTTCGTCCCTTAGGATTCCACTCGAGAGATAATTTATCTTCCTTCATCGCAAAGGTCTACCCTATCCACTTCTGTTTCCTGAACATAGCTTTGAACGCAGTTTTATTCATTTATTGATTGCAATTGATAAACAATCTTTTGATGATCAGATTACACATAAATTTTCGAAGCCAGTTATTGAAATGTATGTCTTGAAATTTAAAATGTATTTATACATCTTGAAAGAACCTTCTAATCACTTCTTAAACTTCTTCACGAACCGATTTCACACTAATAAAATCTACTCCAACAAACGAACAAGTACTCAATGGCTCGGAGACAGTTGCAAAAACTAAACACAAGAGAGAACTACTGAGCAAGATAAACAGTTTAGAGAAGTAACTAAAGAGGCGACAGATGTGGGGACACTGATTGCAGCATTGAGCCGGTGTAACGAGTATCATTCAGGCAAGGGCACCTGTTACAGCCGCGTACGCTAACGAGCCCATTCACTCCACTGTCTCTCCGAGGCACAAGTGTCCTTCCGCGGTATGGCGAAGTATTTGGATCCATGACTTCCCCTGCCAGTATGTCAACCTCCTCTTATTCTATTAATGTAGTATGGGAAAGTATGGCAAACTATAACGCTTAAGAAGTTATGGAAGTATTTATAGTTTTATTCAGTAAGATTATAAGTAAATTTACAATTTCATATATGACAATCAAAATGAACTAGGGGGTCAACGTAGCCTTTTAGACCGCAACTTTTAATTCCCTAACAGAGGGCGTTCGAATCCACCCTGGGCAGGTTGACTTAAGACCCAGAAAAAATCTTGACCTTTCCACCATGGTTAAAATAGGTTGGATACACCTCTAAACTAAATTCCCCCTTATAGAATTGATTCGATAAAAATCAAGAAGCGTTCATAGCGAAGTAGTATCATGGACACTTTTTACTTTCAATTATTATTACAATGCGTGTGACTATTGATTAGCAGTTTACGGTCCAGGATGGCAGTAAAAAACATATATCAAGAAATAGTATATATAAAAATTTGCAACGAAGGTTCCTACCTGGGATGCAGTTCTTCGTGAATAAATCATGTCACGGCTAAGTCAACCCATTACTTGACGATCCTTCTTATTCTTATGAGGTATTTTGAAGAAGAAAAAAAAATACATCCAAGTTTTCTTTTTTTTCCGAAAAAAATATATACCATTTGATTATTAATTCATTTTACATTAATGAATTGATCTATTGTCATATTTTAATAGAAGTAAATATATCGTGTAATGTATTATTCCAGAAATATTAGAATACCTTAGATATTTTTGTTGTCCAAGTGAATATTGTCAAGTAGAAACAAAAACTCTATCGAGAATAATGATTGATGATTGATCCCGGCGGAAGATCCCAGGTAAATGAATGAATGGATAGGCTGGGAGGAAGGCCTCGGGGAGGTTGACAGATCCGGAATGAAGACAAACGGCACGCCGAGTCACTTTGTGCGTGCGAGTTGATTTCGGGAGGTAAGTGAATCATTGTGTGTGCGTGAATTAGCTGATCGGGATTAAAATTCCAACAAAATTTTCAGCATCAACAGACACGATTGGCCGAAATATTTGATATGTTTACATTTTTTACTTTATTTTTAATTTTCATTCGTACCTTTCAGCAGACCAGCAAATATAGTGAGCTAATATAACTTCGGCATTATAGCCTTGACCAAAGAAAATAATGCCCAGCACCACCTCATTGCGAACTTAACCAGATCCCCTTTAATTCAGAAAAGGAGTTCTTTTGTTTTTAGTCGGCTCATAACTGACATGTCTTTTTAAGCTGACTGTAGTTTCAGTTCAGTTTTATATGTCAGTTTGAAGAATAATGATCACGCATACTTTAGTCGATATACGTTAGTTGGTTGATGTAAATCAGCAGGTAGATTTATTTTTAATTTACATAATCAGTCGAGTTTTTAAGAGTCCTTTTTGCTTTGCCGAAAATCTGTTGTGCGCTTGTCCTTATGGGTTCAAGTAGGTAGGGCTATGAATTTATTATCTGTTTAATTTTTCAATTTTGATGGTTTTGAAAAAAATATAGGATATAATTCTCGAAGGTTTTTAAAATTCTGCCTTTTCTTTTGAAAAGAGAGAGAGCATTTTAACATTAAAATTGAAATAATATTTCAAATTTATCTATCGGAGCGTATTTCCTCTATATTCTTCATAGGTGCGGTTGATAAAATAAATAAGTATACAATAGATAGCTCTTTCATTTATGTTCACGATCCGCATCGAAATTTGAACAAACGTATCTTTTTCTGCTCCAACACTTCCACTTTACCCGCACAGCAAACACTTAACTTAAGGAGAGACCTTTTTAAATAGCAAGTATCTAAAAGGTTGTGGGAGGGGAAACTCAGTGGAAAAATCAAACCAATTTCACACAATGGGACCTAGCCCTCTCCATAATGGCAATGGCGAAGTGTATAAAAAGGGAATGATCCGGAGAAAACAAACATCTACGAGCTGGCAGATGCGCGAGCCCCCGCTGTGTGATAGAGACATATTGGGCGGACCGGGCGAGCACATGTGTGTCCCCGATCCGGCCGCTGTAAATTATCCATCGAATTACAAGTGTTTCACCAGCAATATGGCACCCTCCGCAGGAGCTTTTTTATTTACGATCAGGTTGAAGGGATTAACCGTTCCGCTCTGAGGGCTACCCTAGCCTCGCTGAGCAAGGAGGGAGTGTCAATGAGTCCGTGGCTTGACATCTGCTACTTTGACGCTTCACGGCGTGGGGCGAAATGCACTCCACTCTGCATATGATGGGTCGAGGATGGGCTGTATCTTGCAAGGGAGGCAGCAAGGTTGTATCAGAATGGGATAGTTACGAAAAAAGGTACGAAATTACCGTGCATATAACTAGAGAAGAAGAAAATCGTGTAGAAATGCGTTTTCATGTAAGAAATGTTGTTAAAGAACATAAAAAAAAAAATACTCATTCATGACAGCAGAAGGGTTTTACCAAATATAAACCCTTTGCACTCGGCACCGTTTCGGAAGTTACCTACCGGCAACTCGACGCAACTTTTCGCCAAAACGTACACCTTAAAAACGTAATATTATACAATCAAATTTTAGAACAAAGTAAGGAATTGTAATGAAATTTAGATTATATGTATTTCTAAAGCTTCAAGAACACATAGTCACCAACAAAAAAATTAATTTTTTTAAATTTTATATTATTTTTATAATTTTGTATTAATTTAAAAAAAAATTTTAATTTTATACATTTTTTTTATTAATTTTATTATAAATTACAATAAAATAAAAATATTAAAAAAATTACGAGATGGGACCCTTTTAGTTGAAGTTTTCACAGATATCCAATCAGAAAAGCTCCTAAATACTTAATACCTTTACGGTTAAAGTAGAACCACATGCGAAACTAAATCAAAGTAAAGGGATTATTTGGTGCCCCGAACTAAATTATTGTAAAATTGAGGAAATAAAAGATGAATTAAAACCACAAAATATAGCCGATGTTAAAAGATTTACGTACTATAAAAATAATATAATATAAACACCGCGACCGTCATTTATCACCAAAAGCTAAATATCCCATAAATAGTTTTTACGATTTGTTTATATCCTTACATGTTAAAAATTGAAAAATTATTTGCATTGTATCCGTAGCGGAGCCCTCGAGTTTGAAGACAAATTTTAAATGGCTCCGTTGAGGAGACCTCGAGTGCAAAGGGTTAATATATCATTTAAAAGAAAATTAAATTATCATTTCGTTAATAGACTGTGTTGTATTTAAATCTAAATAAAACTCCCGTTCATATTTTTTCATCAACGCTTTTCATTTTCACTATATTGGATTTAAGTCTAAATAAAAATCTTGTAACTACTACAATTTCATTATTAGATAGAGAATATCATCCTCTTTCTATTTTTATATGGCCGTTCAGGCTGATTGGAAAGATATTTTTTCTCATATTATTTTTCGATCATTGCTTTATAGCCTAGAAAAAATAGAAGTTCTAATATTAATCATTTTTTTCCAAGCTGGTAAACTATCTCTCTAATATTTATGGTATCATCTAACTCCATATGAAATTTAAAGGTAATAAATAAATTAAATAAAATAAATAATAAATAAATGTTGTTCAATAAATACTCATTCGACATCGAAACGTACAAGATGGTTTTGAGCTGTAGTTGTCATCATAACTTCGGTGATTTTACGTGGAATGCCTCATAGCAAAGACTAAAAAGAATAAAGAATTTGAGCATAATTTTACCAATACTAATCAACCAGCAATATCAACCACTATATTTTAAGATGTCTTACAGTGATTTTTAAAATAAAAATATAATCTTTATTGAATTACAAGTTATTTTGTTTATTTAAATTTCATTTTTCATTTCAAACCACCATTCGCGGTTTAAACCAATCATAAAATTCCTAATAATTACAGGAAAAGACCAATATCGGATTTGGGCAGCAGATGATGTATCTGTCAAAGTGATTTAACTACGTACCAAAAATGCAGATAAATTCATTCTTTGATGTTGAGTGATAATTTTAAACGTAAAATTTGTATAATCACTACTCCAAACACATAGCTTCCCTATCTTCAGTACTTAAAAGCAAAATTAGTTTCAAAATATTCCAATGAAATCTATTACGTAATAACTATAGTACACAGTTTATATTCTTCTAATTCACAGCTGTTTGTGTTGGGTGTTAGCCTTCCATTATTATTTAAAACTTGAGAGCCTTAGTAAAAGCCATATTATACCCAACTCATAAAGAGGTACGTGTTCCTGATTTAACACTTGGGTTAACTCTAACAAATCCTTTGATTGAAGCCTCCTCAGCTGCTTCCGTCAATCAAGGCACGTCAGCCCGGAAGTTCTTCCGTCCGAGCGATCTTTTTGCGGTGTTGGGCGTTCCCTCATTGACGACTCTCCGAACATACAGGATCAGGCACGCCCATCTTTCGCTGTCTCCGGGGACACCTTGCGCCAGACAATGCCACGCTGCGGTAGCGCCTCTGCCATTGTCGCGGGTTGATAGAGCAATGGAAAACAATATGTGTTGATAAAGAATATGACCCATTATTATGTTAAATATATGAAGCAATTTATAAAAACTTGGTAAATTAAGAATACTTTTTAAAAAAAATAATAAGCTTAAATAATCTCAGCGCAAGAACCCTTATAGACCACGATAATTATGCGTGAATCATTTTAACAATCGGATAAAGCAGATAACGGAGATCAAACGAACGGTTAAGAAGAAGCTTGATCGGCTCTCCTGAACAATTGCTTTTCTGAGTTAGACCAGACTTGCAATGGCGAGCAATAGCAGCATTTTTTCTGGGGTTTTCTTAAACCATACAAGTAATGTTAAAAGGCTGACTATTTTCTCGGGACGAAATAACGAGGATATCCTGATTACAAGAGTGAATTTCAAATAATGATAGGTCTTAACCCTTCAACGCCTGTAGACTGATATATCATCAGTTCCAGCGCTGCAGTCCCTGTGGCCTGTAGAGTGATATATCAGTTCAGCCCGCTTCAGCGTTAGAAGACTGAAACTGTAGACCTTATTTCAATTGATTTCTTAAATATTTCCATTTTACTATTGCACTAGTATAAAACCCTTAGCAGTCAGCACCTTAAGAGAGGTTTTTGTGGCTTCTTTTAAAACGAAAATTGAATTTTTACTCCGCTTCCGGATTTATCCTATCAGTATTTAGGAATGCAAAATTCATAAATCGTAGGTAACATCTTGTAAAAAAAATATGGTATATTATTTAAAAAAGTTATAAAATACAGATATATATATATATATATATATATATATATATATATATAACATATATAACAATTATATGTAAGTATGTCTACTTATTTTGTAGGTTCCTACACCTATTTTTTTTAAATAATTTATTTTTGAAGAGTAAAGATTATTTTTTTTAATTTCATGAATATTAGAGAAGTATGGTGAGCAGACAAAATAGTCATCATTTTTTTATTCATAACTAGGACGGGAGTAGGACTAATGAAAATTATTTTTATATCATTGGCATTCGCGTTTCTCCAACCTTGTTTCCAGCCCGTCTGGTATTTCCCAGTGACGAGGTTTATGGTTCCCTCAAAAATTTCCGAGGGTTATAAAGTAAATAACATGGGGTTCTTTTCAGGTTTTTCCAAATTAATTTTTCCTGCAACTTATTCCTTAGTCAAATAATAAAAAACTTTAGAAGAAAAATATAATGAAGGAGATAAAGAAGAGTGAATGTCCCAAAAAGTATTCAGGCCACCGGGCACGGCAGCCGGTCTAAGGCCACAAGGCCCGCAATACATCGCAATGCTCGGACGCTAAAGGGTTAAATAGGGGTTCTTCGTGATGTTGAAAGGACCTGAAATATAACTTATTTTTATTTATTTATATATATATATATATATGCAGAGTTGGGCAAAAAGAAGTTGAACTACAAATTACAAAACTACTGACACAGTAGTTGGGAAGTTGTTGAAACTACAACTACTTTTATAATTTGTAGTTGATGGACCACAACTACAACTACTGTAGTTTCAAAAAAGTTGTTGCATTTTTACAACTACAACTAGGAGTTGCAACTGTAATTATGGGCCTGAAACTACAACTACTTTTATTGATAATGAGTAATTATCGATATCTAGTATTATCGATAAGGAGTATATCAAATGCAATTCAGCTAATATATAAAACATGGGATTGATCGAGAACCTAAGGTTAAAAAAAATAATTGACTGCCGGAAATCATGGAAAAATCATTTATTACGTATATGCATTGTACTATTTTTAAAACAGATTATCAACCATAATGGAGCCCATTTATCTATGCCATTTATCTATGGAGTATTTATCTAAACACAAAATAAAAATAGCAAAAACATGTGATTTAATTAGACGTTGCTTAGCAAATGTAGTTGCCGCTCTAAACTACATTTACAACTACTTGTTGTATTTGCCATTCCCAACTACTTTTTCCCAAATACTGTAGATGTAGTTTTAAATTATAACTACTTAACTGGTAGTTCAAAAATAGTAGTTGCGCGCTTCCAACTACAAACTATATGTAGTTGTCTGTGTAGTTAATTACAAATGTAGTTAACTACTGCCCAACTCTGTATATATGTATATATAAGATTTAAAAAATAATCTGAGATAGACATATAGTATGCTGTGTATTAGCTACCGAATGTGATTGGGCAGCATCTCTTTTATGATCTCTATGCAGAAGCATAATTCTTCTACAATGAAAAATTTCAAATTGCGTCCCTACTTGAGAGAAAGTTAGGCCTTCAATTTTCATCGGGTACAAATATTTTTTAGGAGTCTCATCAATAGTGTACAGATTTACTTATAAAAATATTTAATTGTTTGATTACTTTTTGAAATTTTAATTTCCACTATTTTGAAAATTTGACTTTCCCTTAATTTGAAAATATGACTTTCACAAAATACAGAACAATTGATATCTTTGATGAAGAAAATTTGACTCTGAAAACCTTCTGAGTGATTGATACCTTTTTCTACAGGCGTTGATGACCGAACTGTGGTTTTACGCCTTAAACGCAAACCAACCAACCAACTTATGGAAAGCAATATATTTTTCTGAACAGACTCAAGTCTCTTATTTTCAATATCGTAATTCATCTACGCAGTAAAATACTGGAAAAAATTCTTATCACATGCTATATTTTTCTGTAAGCCAATTTACATCCGACAATACTTGCGGATTTGCATGTACACTGTCACTGTCATATCCCGGGAGGTGTGATTGATATTAATCGTGGCTGTAGAGCTAATAGATAGGCGGACTGAGTCAGAGCTAACAGATGCAAATGTGAAGGATCCGTTACCCATCTGGCGGAGGGCACGCGACCACAGCCGCACCGCCTCCTATTACAGCGCCTCTATAGGAAGAGCACCCATTGTCTGCCGGTAATTGTAGGTCTACTGCTTTATCTGCTTTATTTTTATTTGTTTAATTGATGGCACAAGTATACCACGTTCATGGTCAGCGATTCACATCTGTCGGTTCGGATATTGCGAAACTAAAATAGAAAAAAAAATGTTTATCTTCAGTGTCAATGAAAAACCGCTAAAGACAAAATGTTTCATTTTTGAGAACTGTCGCTGATAATAAGTCATATCGAACGCTTGGAAGAATACCAGTAGGTATAAGCCGGCAGAAAAATATTTTAGAATTATTTAACTTTTGATTATAGCTAGAAGGGATCTAGATAGGACACAAATTACAAATATAGAATTAAAATACATACGAAAAAAAAACAACAGAAAATAAAAAGAAAATGAACACAATTTCCCAAATTTTTATTAATAAATATGTACCATAATTTTTCACAACGTACGTTATTTATTCAAAAATAATAGGCCATTTCACAGTGTCAATGTCTAAAGGAGTTGCGTTTTGTATCCGTTTTAGAACCGCTCTTAGGCCATGTGAGACTACAGTTAAACAGGAAATAGTGACCGAAAATCTTTGTTGTTCCAAAAACCTTTATATTTGTGTTTTTTCTTCTAGGCTCGTCTACTTTCAATTTATTTTATTACATACTCCCACCCGAAAATAACAATGCATACAGAAGTTTATTCAGGATGCGTTTATTTTTTTTTCTGTGTTGTTTTTCCTCGAGACTCCTCAGTTATCTGATGTACACCGTCAACTGAGGTAATTTTGATCTTAGCTAGTATATTTCAGTATTTAATGAATGAGTAACAATCATTTTCTTTTGTCATATACAGCCTTGAAAACCGCTTTTTAATCTTTGGACCTAAGTTACACCAAATCTTAAAATAATTGTGCAAAATTCTGATGTTAGTTTGTTTTAATGTCACTTTATGCCACTAAGGCTAATCGGACAATGCTACAGTGGGAGTCCTAAATTTTGCCTATCCAGGTATAATTAGGATAGGGATCTTTTAACGAGTACCTGATATCGCACAGGCTCGGGACCTCTATTCCACGTCCTATCCGAGGGCATAGACAAGGATTTTTTACTCCCATTAAAAAATCCTAGGGGCACCTCGGGACGCGAACTCGCGACTTTTAGTAGTGTAGGTTTCCATGCTGACCACTACACCACAGGTGACCCAAAAATCTGATGTTTAAAAATTAGTTTCAAAATTAAAGCATTGATGGATCATTTAAATGAATCATTATACCACTTCTCAACTGCCAAACTTTAAAAAATAAACATGACAAGACTATAATAATCTAATAGTTTAACATATCTTCTTTAAACTGTCTCATCAATTATAAATAGACACTGAGGTGTAGCGAATTCTTTCATTATTTTTCTATATATATATATTTTTAATAAATTGAAGGAATATATCTAAAGGAAAGAAGACCCCCTAAGACGAATGACCATGCTGAGGTAGGAACTACCTTGAATAAAAGACCAAGACGGGGAAAATTGGACAGGCGCGGACTTTATTGCTCGCTACCAATCCTCGACATTAGCTTATTTATGAATTAGCTCTCCTCCAACATCACTCCTCGACCCCTGCATATTGCAGCTATCCCTCCGCGTCCTCCAATTGTCTCCGAAGCGGATTTCTCGGTCTTCATCGCCCTCCATGACATATGAATCCAACGTAAATAACGATCTAATCTTAACTGAAAAGAACCGGAATTATACATCTTTTTCATAATAAGGTATACAAATATTTAAATTGATTGATTTACATAGATATTATACCACTCCAACATATACAAACCGAGATACATTTCTGGGACATCGCTCATAGGCCTTCTGTTAAAACCGGAAACCAACACTATAAGTATTGTGTTAAATGAAAAGAAGGTAATACGTCATAGGGTAAAAGTGATGATATAGGACTTAATACTTACTAGGTTGTTACAAAAGTCCTTGTGCATATCAAGTTGTTTACATTGAGGTCTCTAATTTAATCCTTATTTAATCTCTGACGAATACAATTCTTATGTCAATGTTTACATTAACTAATCCTCTACTTATCTATGTACGCCAACTGTCCCTGCCTTTCATTCAGTTTATTAAATTTCACTAGAAATGTCGGAAGAAAAATTTGTCATCCGCGGCCTTCTTAGGCATTATTGGAAAAAAGGTTTTAGTGCAATGGCCTCAGCCGAGGAAATTTGTGCAGTGGAAGGGGAAAGTATGGTGCATCGAAACTCGGCCGCATTTTGGTTCAGGCGGTTTAATTCTGGGAATACAAGCCTTGAAGATGAACCTAGATCAGGTCGTCCTTCAGTCGTGGTATCAACATCAAATACAACTTTTGGCTGAAAGATGGGTTAAAGTAGTTGAACATGATGGCCTGTATTTTGAAGAATAAATTTGATTTGTAAATTTTGTACTCACATTTGAATAAAATTAATTTTGTGAACAAGGACTTTTGTAACAACCTAGTACACACTCAGTCGCTATCAACTGGATAATATTAATTATGAATAATCTTAATAAAAGGCAAAAACTTGGCTTTTGAGCGTGTTCACGGCCGAATTACCGCTAACAAAACACTACCTTAAGTGTTGAACCCTTGATTTAATTATTATAAAATCAAAATATATTTCATTATTTCGCTTCTCGATTAACTAACTCATAGAATTAGATAGTTTAAATTGTATACACATCTTAAACTTGAACTGAATATAATTTTACAGCATGCTCCAAAGATCTCTTTTATGAAAGGTGCAATTCGATGGTATGTTGCATTTTTGTTTTTGTTTATTACAGTAGGTATGCATGTATATTTTTTTCATCGATTTCATCTACATTTATTCTACACATAATACCGATTTTCCTCTTTGCAAATAGCTCCTCTGCAAAAGATGACTTATTTGTTAACTAGCAAAATAATCTTCTTAATTATCTATACGAATAAGTTACCGTAAATAACTATGCGACAAATTCTATGGATTGATAATTACAATTAATAATAAAAACTGGTTCAAAAATAAGACAATTTTTAGTGAGCGAACCCATACTTAAAATAAAATATTTGAATTATTTAGGATGCTGACAGCTCATGATAATATGACATCGCTTATGTAAAACGAGAATCTAGTTTTTTTTTTTGTTATATAGCGGGATTAATATGTCATGTAAAGGTCCGTTCAACCTAGAATGCAATAATCGTTGATTTAGCGACCGGCCCGAAATATTATGCTCCTTATTTACACTAGAATATCCACGGTTTTATCTTTTACGATCCATTAAATTTTTTTATTAGCAGATATTTATTTGAATGATTTATGAATTATGGCATAAATATATCTATGTACTCATAGTAAGGAGAGCAGGGAGCGCTATAATAAGATGTTGAGCGGTAGCTAGGGGAAGGATCAGATAGCCGCTGTAGAGAGAGGAGATAGGCTCGTCAACCCCGCGCAACCACCGAGCCATAAATCTAGCTTATTATTTTATCTGCTACCCTGCCCTCTTATCGGCGTCCCGCGACCAATTTATCGGCAACCTATCCTTCCCAATCCACCCCGTCCAGTTTATTTTTGTTTTTTTTTTAAATATAGTTTTATATAAAACAAGAACCGTCACATAAGGATAACCATAAACGTCACTGCATGATAACTATACGCATTCCACAGGATCGCAATAGTGATGCAACCGTATCGGTAACATAACGGTTTCGTTATTATATTGTAACACTTCTGTGTGTTAACAAACATTTATTAACGAAAATATAACAGTTATCAATGATAAACGAATTATAACAACATAAGCATTCGAGCAGGTAACAAAAATAATAACTTTCTAGCAAGCAAATCATATGGCTTGAGCTTCACATTCAAGACAAAGACTCAGACTTAGACTAATTGGTCCATTCACTCGCTCCTTATATATAGTCGTAAAAGGAATGGTCTGGAAAGGTCCAGACACCCGTGGAATTATCCAGGCCTTGAACTCTAACAATCTAGTTCCGAACACGTGCTCTGAAGGTCCGCTCCAATCGCTAGTTGTTCCAACAAGAGGTTTGGAATTTTAAACCATATGTTTTTTTTCTTATTAAACGATTTAACGTTACAATATTTTCATCAACATAATTTGCAATTCATAATCCATCATCCAAGTGAATAAGTAGTTAAAAAGAATTTAGCCAAAATAGGTAAAGTGGCTACAAAAGATCCATGGATTGGTTGGTTGGTTGGTTTTATTTAGAGGCGTCAAACCGTAGTGTGGTCATCAAGCCTCTATTACAAGGTGGAGAATATTACAATTTTACTAAAGGATATTAAATCTTCAGTCGGGAAGTCAAATTTTTTATATTAATTTTAACTCTATTAGACTTCTCATGAGCTTTTTGACAGTATTTTCCTCGTCGCTCCAGTGCCGCCTTCACATCTGCTGGCACACCGTTTCGAGACAGCACTCCTCTGTATGCAGGGCATTCCACGATTATGCGCTTTACACTAACTAGTATACCGCATATAGAGCAACTTGGTGATGGTTCCCTTTTGATGCGGTGCTCGTGGGTGAACCTTGTGTGTCCGATCCGAAGGCGCGCCAGGACCACCTCCTCGCGATGGCTGCACCAAGAGCTATCCCATGCTTTCACGCTATTTTTAATTACTCTCAATTTATTAGGTGCACTTTCTTTCCACATCGTTTGCCATCCTCGTATTATCGTAAGATGCATGGAGGCGGTTTATTTATAGTGAAATGAGCGCAGAATTCTGGCATATATTTGCAATTTAGTTATAATTTAAATTTTTGCTTTAAATCTGCATTGTAATCCGAAAAACATCACAAAACCGGTAAACAATTAACCTACCCTAATATCTCATTACTGATTAGACCTATTCAATTGGTTAAATTTCAGTAATTAATATTCACCATTTTGGTACTTTTGACGAAATTTCAATGCTTGATAATGAATGAAAACATTATTTAATACTAATACTTTTCAAACTTTATAAGTAGTGCACTATAAAATAAGGATATTTGAAAACCACTTATTCAATTGAATCACAGAATTATAGTATATTATTGTTACTAAAATTGTTGGCATAATATTGTCTCTTCTATCATCAGTAAAATACCATTTATATGTCAAATAAATCTTTCCGCCTTCACGTATCGATTCTTCGACATAATAAAATGTTATCAATATGTGATCAATAAGATTAACGTATAATATCGTTCACCTGTTTACGCCTCCAAAACAGACACCTACAAAATCTTGGAAAGCGAAAAATGACGAAAGCATTTAATGACTTTTATGGCGAAAAATTATCTCAGGTTAACTACTTTAAAAAACAATATACAAAAAATTAAAAGGTAAAGAAGAGGCAAAAAGAAACAACGAATAAGCAGCCGAATGTAATACTATGCGAAAGTGCAGTAAACAAGATAGTGAAGGATACGCGTCCTCTATTCTATGTTCCCTCAGGAATATCCCCGAAAGGTAACAGGTTATTCAAAATTATAACAAAGCACATCAAAACATAAACGGTCACGACTAATGTCCCATAAATAGAGACAGCATTTCTTGGAAAACAAAGTGAATTATGTTAATGTTAGCCCCACTCATTTTCTAACTTGCAATCGCCTGGTCAACCAACCTCTAAGAATGAACCGGTCGGACCGGCTTATCGTATTCCTTATCTTATCTCCTAGCAAACAGCATATTACTTCGATCACACACCGCAACCACCGTAGAATAAAGGTACTACTCGATAATCGCAAATTTTGACTTAGCAACATTATTACAATGAGGAATTTGTCTAAAATAGAAATGTAACTCTAATGGGCTCCCCCACCAACTAAGACATGGTGATTCTTCTTGGTTCGAGGTAATTCAATACAGTAGTACAATAACATTATCGACGATTTCCCAAAATATTCAATTTTTGAATTGTAACTTTATCCTATAACGGATGCGATATTTTGAATTAACACTTTCATATTCGAAACATCTCAAAGCCTTCTAGCTCTGGAGTAGAGGAAAACCGCATGAAGTTATTAACATGGCAGCTTTGAAGCAACTAATTCCTAAACCGAGATGCTGAAGGTGTTTTGAAATAAATAAGTGGGCCTACTGAGGCAGAAGCTAAGCTACTACAGTGCATGATTACGGCTCCCCCCCCCAACCCCTCTTATCCCCCCACACTTGTCCGTTTTAATTAGTAGAAGTTACTTCCGGAGGAGTTAATACATGCCCTGTAGTCACACACGGTTCTTCCTTGAGAGGTTTATGGCCCTTTCTCCACATACAGAGAATATACCTACCCAAATGTACAGATAACAATAGCTAATCATCTAACTCTTGGCAATAAATTTAGAAGTATTTCTGAATCATTTACCGGCAGTTGAGACATTTTATTTAATTACCTCTGCATAGCACTCCCCCTGATCAATATGCAGACACAAAAAAAATTGTATCTAACAAAAAGTCCCTTCTTGTAACGGATATCAACTATGTAAATTACTTGCCATGACTGCACTCAATTGAAGAGTAATATTAAATTACAGGAAATTATTTCTCTCTATTATATATAAAAAATCTTAGTGTCCGTGTAATATTTTATTTTACCTTATTTCATTGCTAACAAACGTAAATGTAAAATAGGGATTGGTCCGCCTTTGGGTGGACAGGGAAAACCTCCTAGTTATTTTTAGGAAAAAACATCAAATAAGTTTTCTTTGAAGTTGCTTTCGTTCGTTATTAACAAGACGGAATGCAACATTTAGTCTAAGAGAAGATTTTATAAATATAATTAAATAAGAAAGACATCCTTATTAAAGTTTATTCGACGATGTCCACTTTACATGTATTTACTTCACGTAATTAAGGAAGTACATCCAGAAGTGCTAAATATAATAATTGCACGTTAATAAGATTATTATTATACATTTATGAATAAGATCGCATATTAAAAATCTGTTATTGTTTTTATATATTTATATATGTTTATTTACCCATTAAATGGCTTCACTGCAAGCAAATGATCACATCTTCCATGTATTTGGATTTATTTTAAGAAACACGAATCCGAAATTGGATGTTTGTCCATAAACCAATATTTTATTTGAGATTTTTTTTTTTTAATTCATCTATTTATTTGCGCATGTTAACAACAATTGTCAAAAATCAGCAAATTTGCTAGTAATTGTCTAAGAGAAAAGGATATTTAAAGCATCTGGAAGGAAATTACCAAGCTGTATTTCTGCATAATATTTGTTCTTTAAATTACTTCCAAATATAGCGTTAAAATTGTTAATTCACGCTTCGTTTCGGCTTCACACAGCCTGCAGTTTTTCGGCATGATTTTATAGTTTGATTATTAAAAATAAAACAAGCTATATTTTAAGGAAAAAATAACATGTCCATATACCATATATAAAAATCCTCATTTCTTTAAAAATGCCAGTTAAAACCTTCGTCCACTGGAACTTATTCATTGAAATTATTCGTTTGTGAATGTCTATGTTTGTGAAAAAAATACATTATGCAGGATTAACAATGTTTCCTAAAGTTGGCTCTAATATGAATTGTTTGTTTTTTTAAGTAGTTTTATGGCTTCGAATTTTAGTTTGTTGTATGTATATCAATTCCGCCGAATGTGTTATCCATAAAATTCATCAAATAAGAGCCGCTGGAAGAAGCGACTCCAGATATAGCCTGGGGAAGGAAGGAAGGAGCTAAAAGCCCTCTTTGTTTTGGTTAGTTTGACAAATCACTTCACACCGGGCCCGGCTGCCTGCTCCTAACTGCAACCACCGCCTCCCTAATAGCTACCCTTCTTCGTCGCTTCCTTTCCCGTGTGACCTATCCCCTCCGGCTAATTTATGGTGATCTGTCTGCCGGCGAAATTTCCTTGAGGAAGTGAAGTGTCCGGTCAAAACAGAGATCCATCATCCCCTCAGGAACCAGGTGGCATAAGATTAGTCGAAGAGTCCTCAGGTCGAATTCCTCAAATAAAATAATCTCCTAATATAAGTTATAGGCATTCAAAGATTAAGGGCCAAAAGTCAAATAAGGGATGCGAGCGAAACAGCCATTTTATTACTTATAAAATAATCCATGGAATTTACGGTAAAGCGGCCCATAGACGATCAATTTTTACTTAAATATATTGAAAAATATTTTATACAATATTATTTTCGGCCAACCCACACGGTGCAATATTATTGCGAAGTCAACATGCGGAATAAGAAGACAGTAAGTTGAAGAAGGAATGGTTTAAAATAAGAAATAGGTCCACTCTTGAAAATCTGTTAAGTGAACTAAGAATTAGTGAACCTAGTGACTTTGAAAATTTACTATAAGTAGTCTGTACGGAATTCCTGTATTAAGTGCCCATTTCGGCACTGTTCGGCATTGTTTGATCTCAAACAATATATTATTGATAACATTTTTTGCAAACATTCGTTGTTGCGATGTCATTTTCTCTACTGACCAAGCTGAAGTAATTTTTCCTTAGTCAGTTTGAGGTTTTTAAAGGTAATTCTTTTGACTCATCAAGTTTCTTTGCCTTCGTTTTTATAAAAATATACGTATTTCAGTAGTATCGCGCAATATTGCCAACAGACGACGCAATTTTCGCTAGATTGCACAATAAAAATGGTTTTTGATTGACCCAATATGTTGCACAATCTTCCAATGTGGTCTACAGACGCTCAATATTATTGTACAATGTATTGGCGTATATTGATGGGATGTTATATTGTTATGGGATCCCAATGCTAGACAGGATCCAGACATAAAAGAGTATAGAAGGAAGAAATAACACTTTCTTAATTTAAAATAATATAAAACGAAAAAAAATACTGGAACAAATTAATTGTTTTTTATAATTTAAAATTAATATTCCTTCAAATATCCATACCATAATAAAGAACTCATCCAGCTAATTTCTTTTCTCTAATGAAGATGCAACAAAAATTACAATAATATCCCAGTAAGAAATTACGATGAAGAAAAATGGGAAATATTTGTCTATTAATTTATTTTTTTTTTGTAATTTAGGCTGTGGTAAGATATTTCAATGGCTTCGGTTGACAATGTATTAACAAGCATTTTCGGGATAAAATGAAATATTTAATGTTTCTCAATATCTCAAAAAGATTATTTTTTCCTTGTATAAAAAATTTAAAACTATTCTCACATTTTTGTCAATTTCACTTCTACTCATTCATTATGACATGACAAAGTGTTACCCAACTATTTAACCACATGTTTGATTTATTAAATGAAAATTATAAGTGTTTATGAAATTTTTACAATGTAATGAAATTAGGACACATTAAATTGATAGATTATATTAATAACAATAAAAGTTTTAACTCATTACATAATTTATTTTTTCCTTTAAGTTTAAACCTTTCTACGCACCAGTCAAAAATTATATTTACAACCAGTTAATTAGTTGAACAAAGGAGAGAAAATATTGTACAATGAATTTATAAGCATGAGAGGGAGCAGTGCCCACTGCTCTGGGCACTGCCCAGCGGCTTCTCTTCCAGGATAGATATCAAATATTTATAATTATTTTTTCTTGATATTGTGGTTATACCAAGTCATTGCTAAACCAAGCTAGAGATTTTTTGTGAGTTAATTCTTAATTATTATTATGTTAGCTTATTCTTCCCAGTAATTCACTGTTCAAGAATAGCTATTTTATTATATAATCAACTATAGTTTTAGTATGTTATTGAAATTTTGGTTTAAATGATTTTAAAGAAACTCAACTATTTTTAAAAATAATTGATTTTGTTATCCTAATGCCTTCACTTAATTCAGGAAAGCCGTTAAGCAGGGCTCTACTACTGTATATATATATGCACGGTTACGAAGATTTTAATGCTCTACTAACTATAGGGATTCCAGAAGCTTCCAACTATAGGTCTATCTTTCCTGTACCTATTCGATCTTTCCGAGCTTCGCTTGAATACAGAACTTCTGATCTAGAACGGCCAGTCATTGAAAAGAAACAATTTTTTTTTTTTATACATAATCAAATTTTTGGATATACATATTGTTGCCTACAAAAAATATTAAACTGTTCAGTCTTTTGTTTTGGAAATTTTTTTAATTGACGCATCGTGGTACAGCAGAGAAGGGAAGAGAGGGTCCACTAGAGGATCCAACGAGCCGAAAGGAAGGGGCTGACCTGCCGGCCTCGCTCAGACCTGATTAGCCCGAGCAATGTAAACAGAGCTGGGGTGCGCAAACAGTGTCAGATGCGCGGGGGGGCAGATGCGACGGTAGCCCGCCCCCACTTCAATTTTTTATGCCCCTTAATGGCCTCAAGATCCACTCTATTGTGCCTTCCTCTTCCCCCTATCAAATCATTTCCTCGGCACCAGTCGCTCACTTACCGATCCGTCCGCCCGCAATCCTGTTTGTACAAAGGACAACACTCGATTAATTTTCTATAGAGCGTTTCTGGAAAACGAGTCCAAGAATATTTATGAATTAAATTATAGATTATTGACAATTCATCAATCATCATTGGTTTAAATTATTAGTGCCAAATAAATGTTAAAGTGGGAACCTGGACAGTTGTTTGTCTGTTTACAGCAACTTGTATTGATGACAATTGGCAATAGAAAAAATGATTATAGAAAAGATGATGGGCCAACAACCCGATACGTTGGGATATTTATATATAATACAACACAAATATGGAAGAGACTCCTTCATTAAAGAAATCCTTAAATTATTTATTTTAATTGACATTAATTTATTTAAATTTTACTTGTCACCTCTCCTCGTATAATTTGAAATATCCATATCTTAGACTCTTTTGTAATGTATCGTAAATTTAAAAGCTAATTATTTTTTAAGACTGTTCAGGCTATGCAGTCTAGCATATTGTACTTCGAAGGTTCTTTGTTCGAGACTCTTTAATATTCGTGAGAGAACTCTTTGTGTCCTATCCTTAACAAGGAGAAGACGAGGAATCGTGTTGTTAAGATGTAGGGCTAAATGCTCTTAACTTGAAATAAAAGCAATAATATAAAAATAAAACAATTCCTTTAATTGGTACAAAAATAAATAATAATTTTTTTTTTGTTTCCAACGTGTAATGCGTCGCCGCTTCTATTCAGATATTAAAAAAGCTTAACAAATATGTCTCACCCTTCTTATTCCTGGTCACGGAACTTCCAACTGGTGTACTTTCGGGCTAGCAATTCGGCGGCAGCAACAGAACAGGTTAATTGATTAACGTGAGCGCAATTTATAAGATAAATATTACTTTTTTAAAAGGCATAGCATAGCTGTTACAGTGTCAATTATCGTTACCCTCTTGGTCCATTTTCCATTTAACATGAATTTTTATGATTAATAGAAAAAAAGGCATCAAATCTGCTGTCAATATTTTACTGATAGTAGTGGATTCATAAATGAAGTAAAAAAATAAAATAATAATAATAAGGATAAAACAAGTAAAGGAAAAGAACTGTGGGTTTGAAAGGAAACAATATATATATACCTATATAAACCTTATTCCCAAAAATTGCAGTTAATAACGTTCAAATATTTTTAAGACAATATTTAAGTCCGAAAACCAGGTAGATTAACGTATTCACTATCATCTAATAAATTTTTATTAAATAATATGAAGGTAATGCTACTCTCTTTAAACCTGTTATTTTAAACGAATTAACTTCAAATTATGAGTATGCATTTTTATTTCAAAATATCATTCAGTATTAAAAAGAATCGTGAGAAATCAAAACGTGTTCTGTCTGGTAAATCAATCTGGTGAATAACAAAACGGATCAACACGATTAGAAAGTCAGGGAGTTAAGAAGCTGTCCTCTTATTGTGAATATAAACCAATTTATTGAACTTTCAAAACAGCGATTTTTTAGCATTCAAAAAATGTATGCACAGGTCACCCATGGTCCTATGAGTTAAGCACTCATCATGGGTCTCACCCCTGGCACCTTCGACAAACTTAATACACAATTGTTACAAATATTATGTATATAACTTTATTATATTATAGTACTTAATCAAAGCTTATATAAACCAGGATTAAGTTGACAATCTTTCCATCAACAAAATATTGGGTTTAAAATAAACTGTAGAGGGGATAAATTGTTTAAATAAATCCAAGCTTTATAGCCCAGCTTGACTAATTAGAAAAAGGGAACGGTGGCTTACTACCCCTTCTAGATAAGGCTTGATCCTTCACACCATTATTCCTTATCAGATGGGACACTTATGACGCAGGAGCCATTAAGGAAATAAGAAAGATACACCCCGCTTCATCTGAATGATTGTTTTAATCAATGTGGCTGATAAATTGGTCGCGGTTCTGCAATTATACCGGTTCATTACGGGAGGAGAACAGAGCAGGACCGGAACTAACGGGATTTGTGGGGGCGGTATCTGGGGGCGGCGGGTAGGGCAACAGGTTCCGGCCCTTTTGGATAAGGGATCGAGCAAGTTCCTTTCTACTCCGGGATAGCCGACCGTGTTTGAGCGCGACCCGCTTTAGCGCACTCGAGCCGAACGTTGGCGGTTCGAATCCGCCCTGGGATGGTTGACTTTTATTTCGTGGAGGCCCCACGGAATAAATCTCGACCTACCCACCATGGTTAGATTAGAATAGGTTGGGTACACCTCTAGAGTAACCCCCCGTATGCCACACATGGCTAAGCTGCTTAATGGCTTCTACTCATTAAACAGAAAATGTACATACGAATAAAACAAATATTCAGTGGCCTACGAATAAGATCCTATGAATTTTCGGAGGCATCAAGAATAACGAAATCAATCTATAAAATCTTTATCTATGTACCAACTTCACACTTACTGTAATTAATTATATGGAGAAATATTAATTGAGATTACCCGAGAGAGATTCGACACTTGCTTGTGTTTTCTGGAAAAAAATATGAAATATAAGAATATCTAAACAAAACAAATTATATATGTAATGATTATGTTATATTTGTATAAAATTTTCATTATTTTAATTGGACGCATTTTTTACATGACCTGAGATACTTTTGCCCATCAAAAACAGTAGGAATACCATCTACGTATATCTAAACAAATAAAATAGAAATTTCGGTATATCCAATTGCTCTATATTTATTTAAAATTGTAATATTACGATTTTTAAATAAAATTAAAGCTTCTGTTTAACCAACATCTATAATTTTTTTCTCCACGTGATTTTAAAACCGAAACTTGTTTGTTTGTTTAACGTACCTTTAGGCTACAAAGGCTAACCGGACGATGCTACAGTGGTAGTCCTAAATTTTGCCTATCCAGGTATAATTAGGATAGGAATCTTTAACAAGAACATTCCATATCTATGTTCCATTCGGAGCATCCATTTTACGGCCTATCTTAGTGATGGCATAGCCAGGGATTTTTTAGTCCCATTAAAAAACCCTAGGGCCTCCACGGTACGCGAACACGCGACCTTTAGTATCGTAGGTTGCCATGCTAACCAGTACACCACAGGTGACCCCTACAACCAAAACTGAACATTTGTATTCTAAAAATCTAGGACATTTGATGAAAGTGCTTTTCCGCTTATACGCCCTTTTTTTTTAGTGTTTTAAATTCATTCGCATTCTGCCTAAAACCATATCAACATCAATTAGCAAAAAAACGCACTTTCGAAATTTTTACACTGTAAAAAAAGAGGGCTAAACCTTAAATAAGTTAAAATAAAAATCGATTAATATATAATATTAATAATAATATCGATTAATAAAAATGTAAAACTAAAAATCGAAATCGTAATAAGAAGTGGTTTGTAAGAGGTGGTGAGGCCAAGCGAATACGTTGATACAGCATTTTTGAATGAAAAACGGCATTTGGAATCCTGCTTAGTATGATAGATGTTTTTTCTATTTCCAGGCTGGCCCATATAGTAATATCTATATTTTGTCATAATATCATGGAAAATTACCTAATATCTGCATCTGAAAGGAAGCATCTGAAAGAAGGCATCTGAAAAGAAAATGGTCTCGAGACCTTCTAATTTAAAACCAATTTTAAGTATAATAAACGTCAAAAAATAAAAGGCTTACAGGATTTAGTTAAAGGATTACGCCTAATTTTTTTTTTTTTTTTTGGGGGGGGGGTTGATAGTAATGTTTAATTAATAGCTCAATTTTTTATTTACAAATAAATATTACAATTATCAATTTATTCCGATAAGAGAATATTTTCAAATTTAATAATCAAATCAAGGAATAGTTTCTTGATTAGGGATGGCATATATTAGATTTGTTTTTAAATATCAACTCCATTGAAGTTGCAGCTTATTTTTATACGAAAAGAAAATCTGACTGTAATGGTAAACTAAAAAAATGAACAAGATATTGGAAATTTTTTACAAGTAAAAAACAGTTTGAAAATTATATTACTTATTCTAACTCTCTTAATCCATCCTTGCTACATCGTCTATTTCTGACAATCCACTGAGGCATATGAAAAGAAAATGGCCTCGAGTCCTTCTAATTTAAAATTTTTATTAGAGAGCTACCGATACCATCAGTCGCGTCATAAAATAATTATATTAACAATGTAATATATATAATACTAGCATTCCCCGTCGCGGCTTCGCCCGCGAGCCTTTAAAATCAATTCTGCGATCATTATCTTCGTATTGATCTAATATAATATGTTAACTGATGTTAAGGAGATTTAGTAAAATATGAGCTTCCGGTAGGTGGAATGTTGGAGGGGAAGCTGCCGGCTCGGTAGAAGAGAGGGGGACGCGCAATGGAGAGAGTTCACTAAAACCGCCGAAACAAAAATTGCTTGCTCGTCGTGAACGCTTCATTTTTCGGCATTAAAACATAGTTTTCGACGCCCCATAGGGCTTTCTAGTTAAACTCGTCGTATCAAGATCTTTAAAATGAGTCCAAATTAGATATTTTTTTTCGAAGTGCAAAACTAGGTGTCCTTTAGAGCTAAACGACAATTTCGCCATTTAAACCCCTTAAGGGCTACATTTTTGAAATTCCTTTCTTAGTGGTTACCTACATCGCGTTTAAAATCTAAATTCCGAACATCGAGTTTCTATCATTAGTAGTTTTTGCTGTGCATTGATTCTGTCAGTCAGGACAAAGCCTCTTATATATATAGAGATATCTGGAAAGATGAGACACAAGCTCGTATGGTATCTACAGATTTACATTAAGTAGGTGAAAATGCTAAGAACAATTAAGGAGTGCTGCAGTGGGATAGTTAGCGGAACTGGTTGAGAGCCGCGCGGACTTTGTAATTTGAACAGTCCTAAATGTTTTGTAAAACAGAGCTGTTTAATTGAGTAGGCTAAGTGGGGGGCTTTGCGGCCTGGCGGCTAATCAAGTCCCGTTGTCATGGCAGCCCTATCTCCGGGGGGACGCCGCGCTTCGCTTATCACCTGCTCTCCCCGTTGCACAGTCTGCAGCGCGGTGCCCTCTCCTCGTATAGATTAATCAAAAAAGCCAATTCTTAAAATAAACCCTTCAAACAATAGTAATAGTTCAATCTGGACATTTCGAAAATTTAACATCATTATGTACGATTTTATTTTATAACTTAGGGTCTTTTTCGTTTAAGCCCCGCATATATTTTTATTATAAAAATGAAACACATGTTAATAAAAAAAATATTTAAATTTATTAACTGCTACTCTAATGACCCAAATGTCGATATTATCATTCAGGCTTACCTCAAAAAGATTATTGTATTATTGTCTGAGAGAATCTGCGATAACCTCCCTTAAATAATTTTTCCAACTAGTAGCAGTTTCCGCAGACATACCTAATTCCTCTTGGCAAAATAAGGTGGTTGTATATTTTTTTGTCCAAGTATAAATGAACATCATTGCTGTATTTAAAGGAAGTTTCGAAAGGTTGACCAAGTACCATCTCTAATGCCAATTTCCAAACGGCAACTAGCATGATGACACCGCCATCTATAACCATTCCCTCCCTTATATAATTTCACTATGTACCCATTCCGGCATTGTCTTTCCTTGTTTAGCAGGCCTTTTTCTTGAAGAAATTTAATTGTTTGATCCATATATTTAAAATCATCGAATAACTTAAATAAAGCCATAATTCAAAATGCAAATACCAAATGTACCTACTCATATGTTATTATTAGTATGGTTAATGTAATCGCATGTTTATATTTTGAACAATAAATTAGAGATGCGGCGATTAAACTAAAAAGACCCATAACTTAAGTATGTCTTATTCTCACCCATCTAATATTTACAATCAATGGATTTACTTTCAGGAACGCATTGAATAATTTGGCAGTTGTGAAAGAGAGAGAAAGAAAGAGCAGTATCACTTCTTATGTAAATAGTTTTTAAGCTAGTTAGAGATGAAGGATCATCCAGCTAATTTTTAATGGGCTTCCTTATAGTTTTATAGAACATATTTATGAGCATGCTTTGCATCACTGACTGACGTTGCATAATGTCGATGTCAATAATTGTGAAATCTTTTGTAATGAAATTCGAATTTAGCTATCACTACAATGATTGCATTTATAATATCATACTTTAACATTATTGCCCATGGGAAGTAAATTTAGGTATGCGCAGGGTAAATTATTTTGTTCTATTTAACACGCGTTTATGTTACTAAGGCTAATCGGTCGATTCTACAGTCAGTGTATCGTAGGTTGCCATGTTAACCAGTACACCAAAGGTGACCCCTAAGACCAAAACTGAACATTTGTCTTCGCCGAAGTATAATGACACTATTGCAAAGATTGAAATTTGTTGGCATAAGAATTATAATTTGTCTTTCTACGATTGCCAATATATTCGATCGCGAATTTCGTAATTACATTTGTGCCGATTTATAAGCATGTTGTAAAATGCCCGAAAATTTTGAGCCCGTCGACACAATAAAACCAATTTTAAAAAAAATGTATTATCCCATTTACTTCGTGGTTTATAGTTGTCTAGCAAGTTATTCTTTATTCCTCTTCTAAATAGGGCAGGGTCAATCATAACTAAAGCATTAGTCATACTTATAATAATAGAATAGCACTTGAAAGTCTACTCTCAACTCATCGATCTTTTATGAAATGCAATGACAATGCTCAAATATTCAAAAACCTTCAGAAACTTTTCTCATTAAAATAAATTAACTAACCATGTTTTTTTATGATCAAATTACAAATATTTGTTGGTATTATTACATTCTGTCTCTTTTGAAACACTGGTAATATTGCTGATAGAACGCATTCACACTTTATTTACAAAAAAAAAAAATTATAATACGTAAAAATAGACAGGTATTTAAAATATGATTTGAATAATATAAACTTTTTCAATCCATTCTAGTAGATTGACAATTTTATTAAGTAACAATTATAGTAGAACCCCAACAAACAAGAATAAACTATTCCATTAACGGCGAACAAAAGAAACTTCGATGGAAATAAACAGTGAATATGTAACTAAATATATATGTTCGGAAAAAATATTTATTTTCCGCATAATGAATAGTTTAATATCCTTAATTGCTATTGAAATTTTCTTTTACAATAGTTTCTTAAAACATAATTAAGAAAATAATTAAAAATTCAAAACATAATTAAAAATTAAAATTAATTGTGCATCCATGGTATTTACCTTCGTTCGCAAGTTTTTTACCAAATAAACCATTAGCGTATTTGTACGTAATTACAAAATAATATCCATTCATATCAATCAAAAACTTCGTATCAATCAACGATTCGAATAAGTAGGTCCTTGCAATAAAACACTGTAAATAAACTTCTCCAAGAATAGTACTGACATATTACACGATGCAGTGAAGTTAATAATAAATGATCACAAAATTTAAAATTACAGTAGTTATAGGTTTTTAGGGTTGAAAAAGAGGCCTGTTTACATTTCTCCAACTTTACTATCACAAAAACAGGCAGAAAAAGTTTCCAACCCCGGCTACAAATCACTGGCATTAACGGCTCCCTCAAAGAAAAATGAGTCGCATCTGAGAATTTATGATAAAAATGTCTGTAGAGCAAATAAAAAAGTCATGTTATTTTTGTATTTTCTGCTTGTTTTGAAATAACACAGTTCTTTTCTCGACTTCTTATTAATAGTATCTTAATATTGGCCAAAAACTATTTCCATCTCGTACAATATTAAATTTGCTTAGAATTAAGATCTTGGATTTAACGGCATTAAATTAAAATAAATAAATTAATGTATCCTGGATTTTTATTTATAAGCATTTATAATCTTACTAGCATTCCCCGTCAGGTTTTGCCCGCGAGCCTTTAAAATCAATTCTGTGATCATTATCTTGGAATTGATTTAATATAATATGCTATGTATTGACAACATATGTTATATATTAACTACATAACAGGGATCGGAGCTTCCGGTAGGTGGAATGTTGGAGGGGGAAGCTGCTGGCTCGGTAGAAGAGAAGGAGACGCGTAATAGAGAGAGTTCACTAAAACCGCCGAAACAAAAAATTGCTTACTCGTCGTCAACGCTTCATTTTTCGGCTTTAAAACATGGTTTTCGACGCCCCGCAGGGGCTTGCGAGTTAAACTCGTCGTATCAAGATCTTTAAAATGAGTCCAAATTAGATATTTTTTCTTTGAAATTCCTTTCTTAGTGGTTACCTATATCTCGTTTAAAATCTAAATTCCGAACTTCAAGTTTCTATCATAAGTAGTTTTAGCACTGCGTTGATTCTGTCAGTCAGGACAAAGCCTCTTGTATAGATGGAGATTATTGTTAAATATTGATAGTAATATTATTTATATATTTAAATTATTATAGTATTACTTAAACATTATTCATATAATTACATTTGACAAATGTGGAAGAAATGTAGTGAGGAGTGCCTCTGATACAATTGCTATTACTTTTTATGTGAGAAGATCTCTTATCCAAAGAATTTGTAATCTTATACTTACTTTCCATTTTTCTGACATTGCTCTTTCTTATTTTCTTGCTACTTTTCTCTTCATTTTTGCCTTACAAGCTTTTTTTTTTTCTTCGACAATTACGAGCACTTTCGCTGATTGCTGACCGATATTGTCAAAAAATAGTTAAAGTAATAAAAAATATTACATTTAAAAATAAAATCATCGTGCAAGAAAAAACTTTCAATTCTGGATTCTTGTTATTCGAATGAATTCAAATACAAGAAATATGTGATGATCATGCGACGAAACTACCGTTGCGTAATCCGACTGATCGTATTCATTCATTGGTTTCAAATTATAGTAAAATAAATCTTCTTTGATTTAAAATAATATCCTGGACGATAAGAAACCATTCACCAACTCCGATCCAGAAAATAAGGAAGAGGAGATAATTAAAGACTAGTGAAGAGAGAGAAGACTAAAGACAATGATGGCGGGGAGATGAGGCGCTGAAAAAGGACTTGTAAATCAGCCCCCTCAGCATGTGTATTGACTGGGTCCCCTGGGCCCCCCTCCGAGTCAATATCTCCCCCCTCCTTTTCTTAGTCGGCAGCTTCCTCCGATAGTCCAACTCCTCCAGGCTTTTCCAGTGTCCACTTCTGTGTCTGGGTGAACTTTTGGAAACATATGATAATCATTCTAGCCAAGGAGTCAGGGGAGCGTTAGTTGTAATTTTAATAATATACTTGGTATAAAAAAAAAATATATAATAAAAAAAATTATATCTTACATATAAAAATTCATTGGACGTGTTTCTGCTACCTTAAAACTCGAAAAGTAGCGAATAAATCTAAAACTTTAACAGAACTTGCTGTTTTAGAAATTAGAAAAAGAAAAAAATCCCTTTCGTGACCATTATTTTTGAGTAATTTTCATTATTCGCAACAAAATGAAAAAGAAATCACGGAAATAGGAAGACAATCAAGAACAGAGTTTAGGCATATTTTATTTTTGATCTCATTTTTATTCTCTCGTTATGTTTTACCTATATAAAAATGCTAGGGCCGTCCGTATATTTGATACCACTAAACTAGACGAATGAACCTGAAACTTTTATAGAGCATTGCTAGTTTACGTAAATAGTGTCGAAATAAACTTTTATGTTAATTATAAGACAGTTATAAACAATTAAAAAAGAAAAGTTCTAAAAAATAAATTAAATGTCAGATCCACTCGAGTCCTTAATATGCCCATAAACAAACTAAAACCTCATGATCACACCTAGTTCCAAGTACACTCCGAACATAATAATAAACTTTTATCGTTTTTCTGATACATAATAAAGAAATGTCCTAATATTACATATTCTACCACCGTTATAGGCCACCCACCAGACTAACCCACTTGTTCTTAATCACTAAAACCACATATAAATAATTTAGGGCTAAAATCCGACTTGAATCAAACTCTAAAAAAAATACTCAAACACAGTAGAAATAATTGGTCCTAACATTTTTACATATAAACTGTTAACATAAAATAAATTATTAACATAACTATATATAAAATATTAACATAAACTATTAACTTGCTATCTGAAATATGAAATCAAATTTAAAATAGAAAATTGGTACGAATAAGTAAAAAAATATAATAAATAAACAGAATCATATAAATACAAAATAGATGATTGAGATATAGGAACTATAAAGCTTTGATGATCATTGTACATTTTCGACAATAAACCGAAAAAAATAAATAAACAAACGCACTCTAACTGCTTTACTATTAAACGTTAAATTAATCATTTGCACTCGAGGTCTCCGGAGCGGAGCCATTTAAAATTTGTCTTCAAACTCGAGGGCTCCGCTACGGAGACAATGCAAATAATTTTCAGTTTTTAAGGACAAATCGTAAAATCTATTTATAGGATATTTTTATAGTACGTTAATCTTTTAACATCGGCTAAGTATGTGTTTTTAATTCATCTTTTATTTCCTCAATTGTACTATAATTTAGTTCGGGGCACCAAATAATCCCTTTACTTTGATTTAGTTTCCCATGTGCTTCCACTTAAACCGGAAAGTTATTAAGTAGATTTTCATTTCTTAGGAGCTTTTCTGATTGCATATCTGAGAAAACTTCAACTAAATAAAGGTCCTATCTCGTAATTTTTTAACCTTTTTTACTTCTCCAATTAGATTTTTTATGCTTTTATATATAATAATGATAACAATAAAATTATTTAAAAAATGCATACAATTTTTAAAAAATAATTGTGAAATAATATAAAGTTATTAAAAAAATATTAACAATTTAAAAAAAATATATTTTTTTTATAACTATGTGTTCTTGAAGCTTCACAAATACATATAACCTAAATTTCATTACAATTCCTTACTTGGTTCTAAAATTTTACTGTATCTTAATACGATTTCGGGGTGTACGTTTTCGCGAATAAGTTGTGTCGAGTTGCCGGTAGATAACGTCCGAAACGGTGCCGAGTGCAAAGGGATAAATAAAAATAAAAAAGGAAAAATTCCTTTTACACAGACGATCAGATGTAGGTAAGCCAGAAAGCAAAGTAAAAAGGACCGTGGGACTAATGTAATGATGGGAAAACCCAAACAAACAAACCGAATCCTATATCATATTAAATTTGTTTAGAGGAAGAGAGAGTAAAGGAGGAGGGGGGGGGCGGTTTGTTGGGGTTTGAGGGGGGGGGGGGGTTGACGAGTCAAAGTTGTAAGGGCCCTTTTGAAGTTGGCCGCCCTGATTACCTTACACCAAACTGCTCTTCATTCAATTTTCACCGAGTTCTACCGCGACACTTTGTCACCTCGTCTCTTCCGCAGCCGCGTCTTTATTTCTTTACCGTCCGCTTCACGGTCTTTATTGTATCCTCTTCCTTCGTGTGAGCTGCGCTTGACCTAATCTGTGGTTAAGATTCGTAGGTCGTAATGGTCAATATTATTACTTTTTATTTCTTGGGTTATAATGTTATTCATTTATATTGTAAAACTAATATGGGTCAGTGCCACACAGACGATTCAAACTCTAACTAAAACTAGTAAAAACCAAACAGAAACTGCAAGTGACAAGAAAGTGACTCTAAAGTAACCTTCTGCCTCGATATTCGAGGGCAGACTAATCCCCTAGTCTATCGCTTCTTATATTTAGTCCGAAATGAAACATCTCAGAAAAAAAAAGCCTAGATCATTCCCAAACATGTGTTCACGTACTAATACTTGAATGCAACGGTTCCAGCAGTCAACTAACTCAACTTAGTCAACGTTAATTTCCCCATCCTCAAAACTTAATAAAAATAAATCAATATAACCATTACATTATATTTTATAACTTTGTTCGTAACAACTTGTTAGATTAATTTATACTATTTTTATTTGTTAAATTCGGTCGATGTCAGGCCAAAGTGAACGCCCAACACCATATTTTGAGAAAACTTAAGCTGTTGTTGCTGTTTTTTTGTTTTACGTCCATTTCTGCTAATAATTAGGATAGGAATCTTTAACGAGTACCTTACATCGTACAGGCTCGTGACCTCAATTTTACGTCCTATCCGAGGGACGGCATAGCTAAGGATTTGTTACTCCCATTGAAAAATCCTAAGGCCACCGCGGGACGCGAACCTGCGACCTTTAGCATTGTAGGTTGCCATGCTAACCACTACACCATAGGAGAACCCTTGAACTAAGCGCCCAACACCATATTTTGAGAAAAATTAAAGTTGAATTTTGTGAAATACGGTTGTGTTTAGTTCTATCGCTTTTGAAGTACAGTATATTACACTTTGTCTCTTATATTATTCAAATATGAAGGATCATAATTAAAAAAATAACAATAGGTTAAATTACCTATTAAAAATATGGTGATGTTGACACATTTATAGTGTGCTGATGACAGGCGAATCGGGCCCCAAAAGGTTGACTAAGTTGGGTTAAGTTATTAGCTTAGAAAGGGTTTACTAATCAATATAGAAGTAAATATATTATTTTTAACAAGTTTTTTTTTTTTTTTTTTTTTTGACTTTAATTATTAATTCGCACCTGTCTGCAAAGTGCGGACAATCAGCGAATGTGATGGCGGTAAGATGAAATAATGACATGTCAGGCATGAGGAAAGAAAGCACCCAACAGCACCCCCTTCTTGGCTTGAGTCAATTACCTTGGCTGTCTAAGAGAGCAGATCCCTCATCCAGCGCCTTTTTAGTCTTCTCGTATCCATGCGAGTCAACCATATTGCTTATTAAACTGTTGGGATGTCCGTACAAATTACTAAAAAATCGGTTGTAAAGTGTCGTTATGTGTTGGTCGACTGTCGGCAGACGGAGGTCAGTATGTAAAGTGTAGTTAGTCACGTACCAAGGTGCTTTTGTGATGAGTCGTAACAATTTTGATTGAAATGTTTGAAGTTTTTGTATGTGAGTCTTTTTAGCTATGCCGAATATCTGTGAGGAATATGTCCATATGGGTTTGAGTAAGTAAGTGTACGTATTTAATTTTTGTTTCAGTTTTAATTTTGAAGATTTAGAAAGTAATGGATACAGAAGTTTAAGTCTTTTGGTAAGCGTTCTTTTTTTCATTTTGACATGTGGGCCCCATGTCATCCTTCTGTCGAAAGTGAGTCCCAGATAGTGTACTGTGTCCGTCTGAGGAATTTGGTTATTGTCAATATAAACGGGTGGACAAGTATGTTTTCTAAGTGTAAATGTGATGTGTTTTGATTTGTCATGGTTTAGTTTAATTTTCCATAGTTCGAACCAGTCGTGTAGTATGTATAAGTGATGTTGTAAAGTTAATGATGCCTGTGTTGCGTCCTGATGTTTAGTGATAATTGCTGTATCATCAGCATAAGTTGCAGTCAATGTCTTAATAAGTAACATACGTTTAATAAGTAAACATACAATTTTCTTTTTTTATACTTATAAAAAAGTATATTAATTGAATAGGGGGAAAGCCTGGCGTTGAACTTGTTAGAAAATCTCATTACAAAACCGTTGGTCCTACTACAGTGCTACACTATGTAGCACTGGTTTTATATACATATTTATATATAATTAATACCCTCTAAAAATACTTAAGTTAAATAAAAATACTTATAGTTAAAAGCTGTTTGTTGTAGTTTAGTTTGTACAGGTTTGTATTCACGTGCACTTAACATTTTTGATTGGAAATATGTTCGTGCGTTTTTTTTTGTTTTTTTTGCTGAGGCTTTTGCCCACGTGTATTGTAGTGGATAACTGCGCATATTGATAATTTATGAAAAATTAGGTTAGTTTGGTGTAATTATAAACCAAAACTAACCAAAATCTTAATTCATATTTGATGCGATAATACAGCCTTAGCTATTGCAGTATTTCATACTGTTCGCCGAGGGGTTGTACACTGCCCGGATGAACCGAGACAAACAGCGGTGGGAAAGCGAGTACTTTTCCTCGTGGGCGAAGAGAGGGATGCGGGGGTCCACTGGTGGGGGTTGCCAAGGAAACGGAAACCGTCCCTAGGCAAACATGGCGAACATAATAACACTCCGCCCTCTTTAACTTCCCCTCGGATCACACGTCACTTCCCCAAGGTTAGTTCATCTTAGTCCATTATTTATTGCCCGGTATCCGATAAGTATATATGTTATTATTGTAGGTATAAATTATGATTATGGAAAACAAAAATCGGTGTTAATTGTGTGAATTTAAGAAGAAGAATATTTTCTTACCTAAACACACATTCATCAATTTTGATGAAATTTTCGCTGTCACATCGCGGGCATATACATACACTAAATACCCAATTTCAGGTTCGTACGGTTTATAGTTTTTGAACTAGTCTGTTCACAGACACACGGACACACACAGAGACCATTTCGCGGGACTTGGTCATTTGGACTCAGGGGACCCCAAAACGTGTATTTCCGTTGAAAACCGGAAGTCGAAATTTTTCATGATCGCAATACTTCCCCTTACTATATATTTCATATATAGGTAAGTGAAAGTAAACATCCTTATCAGTTTCAAGCTAGTATTTGAACGAAGTACAAGTTGCTGAATATAAATTGTCAAAAAGAAATATACGGACGGATTCCTTGTAATTTTTTGTCGAAATTCAAACTGGAAAAGTATCTGACATAGAGATGCGTAAAAAAAAGCTAATCGGAATTGAATTTTACTTTATTTATAAAATTTAAATAATATTCGTTGATATATAAATCTTGGGGAAAATTCATTAGAAAAATAATATAAGCAAAAATGAAGAAATGGTGGTACTATGATTTATTTTTTTAAGGCACGTTTACAGGGTTGAAATTTTGGAACGAAGTTAGGAACCAAACGTTGACTGTTTCGTCAAAGTAAGATATTTATGTACCTATATTAATTTTATTATTGACAAAAAAACGATCATAGAATCATAGATCACTTTAATTCATTAACATAGAAGTTTAAAGGTAGTAACTAATTGAGACCTAAATCAATCCTGGGCCCCTTGAATTCATTTATGAAAATAAAAGGAGAATTCATAAATCATAATAAATCACTTAAACATCTTCATCCTACACCAGTAAATACATATTACCATAAATTGTATTTTAATTGACATCAATTGGTATCAATTAAAGAATCTGTTTCTGAAACGGTATGCAAAATAACAGTTAAAAGTTCTAGAACTTAAAATAGCTGTCAGTATAAATTGTATCTTTATGGTAGCCCTTGTGTACCTACAGCTGTAATTTTGTTTGTTTTACGAGTGCCACCTGTAAGATATAATATTCCATGCGGCACACTCAGTAATAATAAATATTGAACTAAATTAATGTGTTTTAATATTAAAATAAGATTTCTTTTTTTTTTCATTTTATAAAATTGTCGAACAACCAACTATTAACAAAAACGAAATCGTCTATAATATATATGGTTATTATACATGGTGATAATAACCTACTTATTAATCTAGAATTTAAGGAATCTTTTATCACTGGGGGAGGGGGGGGGGGGGGTTGCAGGGGGGTGGGAAGTCTTACAATGTCTTTTCAAATGATTTAATCACTCAATAGGCAATCAGCACCATTCCTTAAGAAGATATAACTGCTTTCGATAAACATTAAATATTTTCCATAGACTGTAACTTAGAAATAATAATTGGTGCACCAAGCTGAATACTTATTATAATATTTTTTTTTGCTTTTTTAATTTTTTTTAATGTGTCCCATTGTTATCTGTCAGGCCAAGGTTATATTTTGGTATGAGTCCTCTAAGCAGTAAATATTTAATTTAATTTATTTCATCAAAAAAAAATAAAGCTCTATTACAACAATTTAAAATCTGTTTTTGTTTTTTCTATCACTATTTATTAAAGAACTTACACTACTTTCTGAAAATTTTCGGATCTAATTTATATAAATTTATTTAACCATATTATTTGATATCTACAATTATTTTTATCTCTTGATAGTATTTTCTTATGACTTTTAATAATTTTATGACCTCTATGGGGACATAGATGTGGTCAGGTTCATCAAGCTAGGGAGACTAAGTTGGGTCGGCCACGTTGCACGAATGGAAGAAGACGATATCCCCAGAAAAGTATTGGACACCGCCCTTCACAGCTCGCGTCGAACTGGTAGGCCAAGGCTTACATGGGTTGACGGAGTGGCAGCTGACGCACGAAGCCTTTTCAGGATCAGAAACTGGTGAGCGGCAGCACAAAATCGGGCCGAATGGCGGCGGCTCATTGAGGAGGCCAAGACCCACCAAGGGTTGTAGCGCCACGTAGAAGAAGAACAAGAAGATAGTATTTTCTAAATTATTACGGACTTTTCTTGCGAATTCGAACCTTACCTAATATTCTAATCTAAAAACTATTTTTTTTTATTTCTATGAAATATCTACTGACTGATTTTATAAAATATATATATTAACTGTTCTATAATATTGCGAACTATATCTATTTTCAAGTTCTTGAATCATCTTTCATGCATAAAGGAATCTATTGGGGTTAAATGGTATTAATGTCAAATGAGGATCATAATGTGGAATTTCATTTAGAATGGACGAATGGGATATTTTGCCATCCATTAAGCTCAACAAAATATCAGCAGATGTTCATTAATTCGAATGTGAATTTTGCGTCTCCATAACCTTTATCAGGGCCATTCCCAAATCCCGACATAGTTTTTCGCGGATGCCGTTTATTCGTGCTCATATAAGCATTTAATGTTTGGGTTAGACTGGACAAAGGAAATGTATGCGTTAAGGAGGGGTATGTTGGAGGGGTGACAGGACGGAGCTGGAGGAAGTTGAAAAGATGGCTAAACAGCATTAGCGGGAATTAGATTAACTCGCGGTGAGAGGAGAAGGGCAAAGAGTGAGTCAGAGGGCAAACAGATCTCGAGGAGCTCCCGGCCACAAACACCATTTGCCCTTTAATAATACATAAGGACCCGGCTCTGACTGAAAAAGTAAATATTGTTAAATACTCCGCCCACCAGATGGGCCTCACCTTATGTCGCCAAAGGACCAGCCCTTACTATGGGTCGCTAATTTATACTGTGTGGTCCCTAGACCTGTATTTAACCTTCAACAAACGGATCCAGTGTCACGAATGAAGTAACATATTCGTATTTAATATACAACTATCTCTTGAAATAAATATCTTGTTTATAACTAACTCGTTGTAAGTACAGTGGATAAAAAAATACTTTGCAATAATTCAAGATTACAGTTCCAGAACAATATAGTTTACATTATTAATTAATTTTGTTTTAATTTGATGCGATTCTAGGTGGCTTCAACTGTCAAGCTTTAGGGGAAATAGTGGATGCACCATTTTATGTCAGCAACGATATAATTCATACTGAATTAAATTGCATCCCAACACTTGCAGTAACAGCTAAAGAAAACTACATCAACTTCCACCAAAGACTGACTTATAACATTAATCCCCTGACTGATAAATTGAAACGTCCAAACAACCCATCCAGTCCACCCCGACGACTACGAAGAGGTCAGCTAAGTTAACTAAACATTTCCCCTATACGGAACGCTGTCGAAGCAGCCCTCAATATTTGCTTAATGCAATGCATATTACAGATTGCAAATTTTAATAATGTTATAAGTTTATTGGTTAATAAATAAATAATATCTCCATCCGTGTTTTTTATTTTTAAAAATATTAGATGTTAACTAGCAATAAGCCTTAAATTCAATTTTTCGAAGAAAAAGAAAATCTTGATGAATGAATTTCATGAAAATTAAATTTCATACGATTAATTGCGAATTAATTAGTGGAACAGGGGTAGATAATTAAATGAAAATGAAAAGAAGGAGAGAGTGGGAGGGGGGAGGGGGCAGCAGCCGGAAAAGCGGCTTTGTCTAAAACTGATATTGGGGCCAATAAAGGTCTATCGGCATCCATATCGACCCTAAGGGGCGACCGACACCGTCCCTCAAGATTTCAATCAACGTTAGAATTTCAAGCTTTTATAAATGATAAAGTATATTTATACAAGCTATAAATTTTTCTTAAAAAAAACAACATATAAAGCAGTAGATAAAACCTTTAAAATAAAAATTTATTAAAAGGCTTAATATATTACAATTAACAATTATGCATTCAGCATAAATATTGGCAGCGGGATAAATCAAGTGATTTGGACATTACGATGCTGATGCGGTTTTGACTCAGGTACCTATCTTTGTGATTTTGATAAGAATCTCAAATAATCTTATACTTGACGTGATCTATGATATAACTGGTACAGTAGAAAATAATCAGCTACGATCAAGAATTGAAATCAGTCTGGATCAAGGAATGAGGCACGTTAGCCATCCCTCCTCCAAGTTAAGTCACTTCAAATAATATAGCTATTCCAATTACACTCAGAATAATTACTTTTACTGTCCCAGAGTGTTGTAGTTTTCTCCAGAAAAGGTTCGAGCCATCAAGTTTTGTTGGATTTCAAAATAAAAAAGTTTATGACTCAAGTGTAACGGTAGAAGGCAACCACTTCCGGTTGACAGACTGTTTTTTAATTTTCTAGGAGTGTGTAGTTTTAGTCATCTTCAAATCATACACTCTTTACCAATTATGACGTGTTTGCTGACCAATAAAATTTTATGGCACCCGATCTGAGGTGGCAGACGTTCTTATTCGTGTTCGTTGAATGAATTCTTTAAGCCTGCATGATCAAAACTTTCGGGGTGTACCCTTCTTCAAATAATTCACACATTCCTTATTTTCCTCAGCTCCCGAACTATAAAATAAAAACTTAATAAAGGACATGCAGCGCAGTGAAGTCTTAAATCGCTGCCCCTTTCTGAGAACTTAATCCAACATGAAACTTTCAGTTATACAATTACTAACTCCAATTTCGACATTTTTCAGAAAAGCACTTTTAGTTATGTTTCTATCCAAAAAAATTTGTACTTTTTTATTTTGTAAAATTATGTTAGAAATAGTAAACTATAATTTAAAAAGTTTACTAAAATAAAATAAAATAAAAAATTACGAATTTTCCAAATAGAAATGTTATTAAAAGTGCTTTCCTGAAAAATTTCGAAATAGGAGTAAGTCATTCTAACAACTTAAGTGCAATCATATACAAATCATAATGAGAAATTATGTAGGTAATTATTCGATTGCTTTTTCATATTTCCTGAAAAATGAACGGTTCTATGACCCATAAGTTCAAGATGGTCATCAGAAGATGGTTAGGATACAGATCAGTGTTCAAGAATATCTACTATATATTATGATTTTCTAGTACCAAAATCAATAGGTAATAAATATAAAAGTGATAACATAGAACAGACGGACGCGAATCTTATTGGTTTGCCTTAATATTTTACGTGTTTTATCTAGAAAGGAATCCGCAATGGAAATTATACCAATATTATAAATCCATACAAAAATGTCAAGTTTTTATCCTGTTTGAAATTTGATGTTCGCCCACAGTTTGGACCCACAATCTTTCTCTTCACTTCTTTTGTACCATGACTCCCTAATGACGCGGAACTGACCGGTAGCAAGCTGACCCCGAGATGAAGGGCCTTCCTTTGAGGGATGATATCATCGGTTAAACGGCCTAATAGAAAGACTAACCCCCTTAGGAGGACATACATATAGATGCCCTGCCTCAGGCGGGGACCCGTTTAAGGCCCCTGTCCTCCGGTAATCCGATCCGAGCCCCGAATTAGGGGGCAATATGGCATTATTCCGCTCTGTCCTGGGGGTGTCGCTAGTGTTAGCTTCCCCCTTTTCGGGAGCTAATTCAATAAAATAGTGCGTCCGATATGTCAATGCAAGTTTCTCACATCTGAGGACCTATCAAGGTTTACAATATCTCCCTGATGGAAAAAATGATCATAAATGGCAAGCGAATATTGAATATCTGAAGTCTTAGAGAAAGCTTTCATGGTATTTTTTTTTTCATATCCGCATATGCCAAAAAAAAAATATATATATATATATATTAGGGTAATAGCACCAGTCATGGACATAGCTAAGGAAATTTTCGCCTTTTGCCGCCTAACGAGTTACTCAGCGTAGTTATGAACGTCTCCCTTAGATATATGTTTACATGTTCTACGCTTTAAAATATTAAAATTATTCAGTTTTGCAACTTTAACCTCTATTTTACCAAAACTACTTTTTGCACTAGTAATGGACACCCCAAAATATCTATAACTCAGAAAACTTTAAAATCTTTATTAAACTATAAAAAAAATACAATTCGATACAATCAGTTTTATGAAATACTAGCTGTGGGGCCCGGCTTCGCTCAGGGACTTGTGGAATAGGTGGAATGAAAGAATAACTTTAAAATGTAATAATACAGAAAAATAGACCAAAATTAATCATGATTAAAACAAAATTTGTACCATCCTGAAACTTCAGTTTAGTATTAGTGGTAAGTTTCGAAACCTCAGAGTCCGCCTATATATGGTTCGGATATAAGAGATCCTATCATTGCGGTTCTCTTAATGCGTTTTCTTCCCTTTTCTAGATTAAGAAAATTTATTTTGGCAGTAAATATGTCCTGGTATGTACCATTTTTTATGGTTTCTATGTTCTGATTTCATTGAGACCATTCTCATGACGATACCGAATCCTTATCAAGTAACTTCTCCTTTTTCGAATTCGGTTGAAAATTTACGAACAGAACAGAACTATTAAACAGAAATATTATATGAAAACTTTATTTTCAATATATATTCCATTAGGTTATATCTTTTATTCATATTATCTATACGTTATCTATTTTATTCAATGTTAGTTTTTATTCGCTTACTACACTAATAAGCAATTTTTCTTTTTTGTAAATTTACTCTTATACTGTATATTGATTAAAGGCAATGTTTCGACCAATTCTTTCCTCTTCTGTAAAACTTAACTCGCTTAGGAATTCAGTTGGTTTTTTTTTTTTTTTTTTTTTTTTTTTTTTTTTTTTTTTTTTTTTTTTTTTTTTTTTGGGACTTTAAGGCTTCCACTTGAAGCCCTATACTGCCCATACTAACACCCATGGCACTGGGTGATACTTCTCCTACGAAAGAAAAGCACCACCCAGGGCGGGACTCGAACCCGCAGCTCTGGCATGGGAGTACGGCGCTTTACCGCACAGCCACACCGGGCCCCTTCAGTTGGTTTTGTTTTTAATTTCAATTCATTGCAGAGATGTAATCACCTTATTAAAAAATAAAAAGGAAAAAATAATTATTTATACATAATCTCGTGTAATTTAAAGAAAACAGCTGAAGCTAAAACCATAACAAAGCGAACTATGAACGATAACCTTATGAATTGAGTTTAGCTAGCGCTCCTGGCTTCCAAATGTCGAACTAAATTTTTTCATTCATTAACTCGCCTGGGCTTATTAGAGGGGCTAATTACATGTAGCGAGAGGCTTAAAATTACAGCCCTTGTCCCTTCAACATTACACACTTAATATTAAAACTGAAACCTTCTTCATCGTTAGGTGCAATAGGGCAATACGACGACATAACATTCTTGATAGTAGGTGTAGTCGTTTTTGAGCCTTTTCGGCACGCACATTGTACACTTTGCTTTATAATATATATTGATTTTTTTAAATCGTATAAGATAGGAAAAATATTAGTAGGCCAGTAAAGACATTGATCTTGAGAAACAATACTAAGAAAAATTCTCAAACCAACTTTAATTTCATTGATACAGTTGTTAACAGTTAACAGCCTTGCAAAACCTTGAAGCTTTAACACACTAGGAGGCTTATTGTTTGTATTTACAGCCTCAGCTGTCCATCACTGGTGCGCTTACCCTAATCGCGTTTCGATTTTCGACTTTTTTTGTTCTACAAAACTCAATATTCATCCATAATGATATAATAATATCCCAGACAAAATGATTAATACAAATACTTTGTTTCTCAGCTCGGCTTACTTATCAAAAGTCGAAGGATAATGATATCCTAGAGAGAAAGAGGAAATTTTAACGGTTAGAAATTAAATAGAAGAAATGATAGAAAAACTAACACCCCAACGACACCAAAAATAACTTAGACATCGAGGTAAAATTACTTTTCCCGAATAAGAGCTAGAATGGAACAATGGACCAATCAGACTACTTTAAAGGGATCCATTCATCAGCTTTCTTAGAAAACTCTTTTGCTGAAAATATGATAGGTAAACCGGTGAGGTGGGGGGGGGGGGGGGGGGGGGGGTGGAATCGTTTTAGCGAATATAAACCTCCTCTTTTTCATCATTTCTTCAAGCGATGAAATAGGTTTTAGCTATAGATAAAGATATTGCTAATCAAGTCATGTCCCTGCTGGTTTATTTTATCTAATTTATTTTATAAATGAAATTTATTTTATAAATTTTTCTTCTCTTTTGAATCATTTTCTTATATCCTTTCGTTTGAATCATCGAAAATAAAACCATTCAAAATAGCTTTGACTAAAAATTATAATATCAAGAAAATAACTCTCCTGCTTGGCATCAGAAATTAGAAAATTTACATCTAATAGGAACATTGATTTTTTTTTTCTTTTTTGGCTGTATAAAGAGTGTATCTGTGAAGAGTTTGTCAATATAGGTTTTAAGTACTAATATATATTTAGGTATTGCCTCATCCCTAGTTTTGATGATTTGGTAGTTTGAGTCGTTCGTTAAGTGTTTTATTTTAAAGAATGAGCCCAATATCATTCTTCTGTCTAAGTTATAGTACCTTTAAAAGTTTCAACTTTCAAAAGAACAGATATTAAGAAATCCGTATTAGGAATTGATAGAAGTTTCAGAATAGTTCATTTGATGCATGAATTAACCTAAGAATTATGACTACAGATAATTAGTGATGTGATTAACACGTTAGGTGCGGCGGCGTATCCTGGTAGGGGTATTCTGAATTGAATGGTATCGGTCCCCGGGGTCCGACTGTTAGGATGTGCCACAGATGATATCGGGCGTCGAGGTACGATGGGAATGCTTTTACGAAAGCGTTATCTTTTGATTAAAAGTGAATTAAATTAGCGTCTCAAGGGCGTTATCCCTTGGTAAGGATTGGAACTAGACATAACAGGAGCAGGGCAGGCCGATACAGGATTCGCGCCATTCTTTATCGAAAATCGGACTTCGGAGTCCGATTCTAAAAATCAACAGAATTTCAGCTGTTAGCAAAGTTGTCTGCACTAAAATTCAATAATCTCATTAAAAATCAACTAAATTGAGTGTTTGAAGTGTGCGGCCTTTCGGACATTTTCATGTGAAAATCGGTTGTTAGGAAGGAAAAGTAAGACATCGGACCCCGGGGACCGATGCCGCACCTAAAGGTTGTTAAAGCACTAAGTTTCATAAATGAATATCTATTAGATACATCAAAATTTACTATTTTCTAATCTGCTTCTAACCAAATGCTTCCACAGTTTTAGAGGGGGGAGGTTGTTTTGGCTTTGGTAAAATCTAGTTACTTAGATAGGATTGCAATATTCATTTTAAAAAATGCAGTAACTTCATACATTGAAAGAATAATTTATTGCATAATGCATTGGACTGTCAGATGATGATGATTGCTTTGATTCTAGCACGAAATTACAATTCTATATCATAAGATCATATAGGTTTTAGATTTAAAAATCTCTTTTCTGAATCAGTATCGTGAGAGGGCAAACAATTTGGTAAACACAGTATTTCCTCTTTTCAAAAATAATCCAGGGCGATTGCAGGAATATTTGCCTGAACAGAAAAAATTGCCAAGACCTTTGTGCCATAAGGGTCACTATCGCTCAAAACATGGAAACAACACCGCCTAAATCTCTTTTTAAGGAGGGCTATAAATATGGGGAAAGTATGTCGAGAAATATAAGATAGGAGACGTGTGTAGAAGTTTAGGACGTACGGTGAGATCTTATCAGCGGTGTGACGTGTGAGCGGCGATACAGCAGGAGGCCCTCGAGGGCGGTTTGTCAGTGGCAGATAGGGCCATTGCTCCCTCGAGTCCAACTACCGCGAGTCCCGCAGGAGCAACTCCATCTGCCCCATCTTCTTCTGTCTCCTGTCTAGTCCGTCTTTCAATTGGTCAGCTGGCATCTAAGAAATGCTGGTGATGGTCTCTTAACATCACCTTCATACAGTACAACTCCTTTTATCCGGACAAGCTAGCACCAAAGGCTATCCGAATTATCTGGAAATATGGGTAGTAAAAAAGAAACTTCAAATAAGGAAATTCGAATTCATTACGATAGTAAAACAACATGTTTATATTAAAATGGCAGAGATTCGTTTTAAAAAAATCTGGTGCGTGCGCGCAACACACAACTTTCACTTACCAACTTACTTAGATTAGAAATTGACATGTTTTGCTAATTATCATTTCCCAAAGTCACACATTTTTCTACATTCATATCTTATTTTTGTTAATCGTTAAAGCCGTTTTTGAGTAAATAAAAAAAGCCGTGAAAATGATACAAAATTTATTAAGTAAAGTCACCCCTCCCGTAGATCAATTTTGATGAAATTTTTACAGTCATATTTCGGGCATATAAATACATCAAATACCAAGTTTGATCAAAATCGTTAAAACCGTTTTTGAGTAAATAAAAAAAACATGTGAAAATGGTACAAAATTTATTAAGTAAAGTCCCCCCTCCCGTAGATCAATTTTGATGAAATTTTTACAGTCACATCTCGGGCATATAAATAGATCAAATATTAAGTTTAATCAAAATCGTTAGAGCCGTTTTTGAGAAAATCAAAAAAACACGTGAAAATGTTACAAAATTTATTAAGTAAAGTCCCCCCTCCGGTTAATCAATTTTGATGAAATTTTTACAGTCATATCTCGGGCATATAAATACATCAAATACCCAGTTTGATCAAAATCGTTAGAGCCGTTTTTGAGAAAATCGAAAAAAACCTAAAAACTGAAAACCGGAAGTCGAATTTTTTCACGATCGCAATACTTCCACTTACTATATATTTCATATATAGGTAAGTGAAAGTAAAAATACTCTAATACCCAGGTGGGCTTAAATTATTTTGCTGCTGTAAAAATATCTTAAAAAAATTGCAAACATACAATTAAAACTCAAATTAGTAATAACGTTAAAAAAAAAGAAGTAATTAATAGTGACATAACAGTGTCTTAAAAGTAACAGTGTTCTTCGCTGTACAAGTTAAAACCCGGAAAACCCTAAAACATTTCAAACAAGTGATCACTAAAAATACATGAATGAATTTTGGAAATAAACATCTGTTTTGGTGTCACTTCTAAATAAAAACGTTAAAGAAAAAAAATAACTTTTCCCCTGGTTTCACTCCAAAAAACTTGAAATTCCATTTCAACGTCAAGCGTCACACTTCATTTAGTTGAAGTTTGGATGTTAAAGTCCTTGTGTATTAATTCATTACTTACGTAGTACGGTACATCTACTATCCTCCTCAATACTTTTGATAGAGAGGATTGGATCCTTTGGATATTCGAGTGCCCCATAACTCTATCCCGTATGTCCAAATTAGTCTGATGTTGTATATTGTAAGTCTGTTCGTAAGGGATAATTTAGGGCGTCTGTCAAGTAATTTTGATAACAGTCCATATCGTTTATTATAGTGCTTTCTGATTAGTATGATGTGGGTTTTCTATGTCAGTCTTTTGTCCAGGTTTTGTTGTTTATATCTGTCTTTTGTTTTAAAAAAAATTAAAATACAAATACTTAAATTTTTAAAATTATAATTCCATTGTTGCTACCCATATTAAAAATTATCATGTATGAGATCATTTGGTAACATAAAAATGCATAATAATCTGATACGGATAATCCTCAGACCCCGGATAAACGAGGGCCGGAAAAAATGAGCATTAACTGTTACTTATATTAAAAATTAATCTTGCTTTGATTACATGATATGATGCGGTAATGAAAGCTACTGATTAAGGCAAAATCTTAAAATTATCAGCAAAAACCGGCAGCTTAGATATAATAAACTGAGTATATGTTACAATTGGAAAGCTACTAAAATTTATATAAAACCCAACTGACTCAAAAATATTTAAAGGAGGCTATAAAAAGTTGAGTAATTGATCTCATTGTATAATTTTTAATTTCAAAATATTACATAATTACAATACTTACCTCACTGGTGCCTGCTACATTTGTTTATTCTTGCAAGAAGATTGAAGCCTAAAAACACAACGAAAGATTACTTGCGTTATTATTATAAGTGTAAAAGCTAAAAGAAATATAAGATTTCTTTTATAATAAGTTCTTACAAGAGTCTTTTGTGGATATTTCAAAAGTTGGAATTACCACAATGTTTTATATCAATTACTCTGTTGTAAATATACAGAAATTACCTAATGCCTTATCTAGATTGCTCAAGAAAACATTAGAGATGGAATAGTAACTTATATCACTCGCATTGCATTTAAACTGCATGTTTAAGCATGTTATATCTAACCATCCTGGAGCAATAACATTAACATCATAGAAGACAATGTGCTCAGTTCATAACAATGTGTAATCCTATTATTTGATTACTCCCTTAAAAGTATAGGAGTTTATAAACGAACTGTTGAATGTTAAAAGATATTTATAGTTTGGCAAACTCATTGCTTGTAGGTACACAGCAGTTGTTAGTACTCTGTTTCTTCAACAGTCGTTATAAGCAATACAGCTTCATATAAAGTGTGAGTTGAATAGGATAACATGATGAGAAAAATATCAAGTTACAATATTGTCATGATATGTTACCCCGATATCGTTCATATTGTACTTCGAATGTATTAGGGGAAAGGGTAGAGAAAGGTGATATCTAACGCGAATAAACAGAGTTGTGAACTCGAGAAAATAAAGCTATTCCAAAAATGTTTGTTTTTAGTAATATGATTTTTTTTTCACTTGAGCAGGTCAATTGGTTTTAGTTTTAAAGGTTGAGAGATAAACTTAATGTTTTTCTTTCAACATATAGAAAATCTTTATTTAATCTTTATTAAAATCTTAGGTATACTTTAAATACGTGTATAGGTGTATAAAATAGTATCTAATATGCAAATAGGGGAGGAATTATAACTTATTATTATTCTATTTTCTAATATTTATCATCCCTAATATTCAGATCAAATCATTTCCCAACAAGTTATAAGATTTGTAAGAATCTTCCTATCAATACAAAATATAATCTATTAATCAATATGAAATTCTGATCAATGTTGGGTATGTTTATGATAGCATTATAATTTAAATTTCAATTCGTCGCCAGAGGGACGTTTTCAATAAAGTCTCCTTATTTACATACTAAGAAAATTTGTATAGGTATATTTTTTATAAGTCTGTTTTATAAATCATCTGTTTTATAAGTATCACTTTTTTTCTAGAACTACTAGACTTATTTCAGTTAAACATTAAAGTTTGATAATGAAATATAAAAAAAATAAAAACCTTAATTTACAAAAGGACGAGTAACATAAATATGATACAAACAAATAGAATTCAAATGAAACTCAACTAATACTTTTGCCTACTTTTATACATCGATAATTAAAAATTACCATTTTGACCATAATAACTGAATTGATTAAATTAATAAACACGCAAATGATATTTCCCTGCATAATTAATAAATCCTAGTAATTTTGATTGATACTAATAGATTTAAAAAGTACTAGCGAACCTATTGAAAAGAAAAACACAAATGTTTTTAATGAAGTATTTCTCTCTGAAAATATCTGATATTTTATGTTACAATCTGAAAAACCGATCATGATTGATAAGACGATAATACGGAGCTGAGAGGTGCTTCAAGGAGTACCTGAATAAACAATCAAGTACTAAGTAAGATGAGACTAATTAATGGCGAGTACCTTATCTATTACTAATCGCTGTTATCAACCCCTTCGCTGAATTATCCAATAACCTCGTTTCCTTATCGGCTTTCCCCGGATTTTCACTACTCTTCGAAGCATCGCGAATAATTTCCTTAGACGAAATAAATAGAACAGTTTGTCTTTGTTTATATTCAAAATATTTATTATGTTGTGAGAATAAAAATTCATAGTATAAAAGTTATTTTCTGATTAATTTTCATACCGTTTATTTCATTCAGGCAATTTTACGTTCAAAAATCAAAGGCTGCTTTGTAATCTAGCATACTCCTTTTTCTGCTAAATATTGCTGGGAAGTTACCAGTTTTTTTTTTTTTTTTTTTTTTTAAATTTTAGTAGCATAAGAACAGAAAAAGACTGTATAAATATAATAAATGTATAATTATTTAACGAATAAATTAATAATTATTAGACAGAAGCTAGTAACAAAACTGCTTAAGTAGCTCTAGGTACATTTCAGATTAAAGTATCCATGCATACTTGTTTATTATTCATTTATTATTTGCTTCTTTTTTTTTTTTCATTTATTACAAAAAAAGAGAAGCAAATAAACCATAAACGTATCTTCATATATAAACATTTTATACAGGCTCTAAAAAATGACAACATTAAATGAAGAAAGATGTCGCCTAAAAACAACATGAGAAAAAATATCTAATTATTGACGAAGGATGACAATCTTATGCACAATATCCAAGATACCTACGCTAATTCAAAACATATTTTGTGAAATATCAATCAACTATTTCTATGGCTTAATAATTAAGAAATATCACAACATTTTAAAACTAGTTGAACCTGTTGAATATTACGTTCCAATACTGCATTGTTAAATCTGAAAATGTTTAGAATTGAAATTGAAGTAGAATAACTTTGTCGGTGAGTCACGTAACCTCAGAACACGGACAATAGAGTGCGCTGGAAACTGGATTAAGATTATCTACTCCTCCTTGAAAAATGGTCCCCTATTCTATTTACATGGCACTCTACCTCGAGCATTTGAATTCCAACATTAAACTAGAGGGCAAACATAGTTAAATTACCAACTTATTGGTTAAAAGGTAAAGGAAATTGAAAAATAAAAATAAAAAAAAATAAGCTAAAGAAAATTTTAGTGAGTTTGGCCGTAAACAAGAGGAGGTGATTGAAAAGGCATTGGATGAGTGATCCCCTTCTTTAAAAAAACCAAGAGTGTCTGAAACAAACAAGAGATGAGGTACTGCTGGGTGCCACCCTTATTACGAGTAATAAATAAGCGATAACACTGCCGGTTTTCTACTTTTTATTGACAGGTGTGGATTAATGAATGGAATAGAAAAATGGGTAAATTTCCTAATTTAAAAAACAAAAAAATAATATAAATACTTCAATGAAAAAAGAAAAAGTTATATCGGTTGCCTGTTGCGGATGACTTTTAAAATATCATTTTGCATTCACCTACATTTCTTTATTAAGTGTTATCATATACTTACTTAGTTAACTTTTATTATGAACGATTTTAATGAATTATATTTCAACTGGTAAAGATTTTAGCTAGGTTTGTCCATTTGTCTTTCACGTAAATCTAATGAGAAAAACTTAAACTAATCCGTCGTTTAATATATTTACCGTACATCTAAAACAGTAATCTAAAACAATCATTACTAAAATAGTAAAATATTTAAAAAATATATATACTTTATATAAATATATATATATATATACATACAGATAATTTTTTTCTTTACTCTCGGTTAAATATTGGAGTAAGGAGATCGACTGTATGCATAGAATTTTCTTCTCTTAACGAGTTGGTAAGACAGGTAATATCATTTACAGTTTGAAATCTATCTCTTCATAGTACATATAGATTATATTAATCTAATCTTAATTTGTGGGTGACCACCATCTTAAATTATTTTACATATAGATTATATATTTACAACATTATATATGCATATATTAAGTCGAATATCTAGTAGTTTGCTTAGTTTTGCTCTAAGTGTCAAGAGTACGCCCCATAAGTACTTGACTCATAGTACCAACCGGGAGAGCATGGGTGGTCTATGCATTCATTTTTTGAATGAATTTTTTTGATTTTATAGAGCAGTTTAAACTTAGATATTTTTTTTTGTTTCTCTTCATACATTGATTCGCACCTATCAGCGATCTACGACAGTCAGCGAATTCGATGGGTGCAGCAACGCATTAATATGTAAGGCATTGGGACATGAGGGAAGGAAAGTGCTCAGAAGCACCTCTTTCCGGGCTTGACACTAATTCAGGCTTGAGAAATTTCAAAAAAACCTACAAAACTACAATAGGATTTTAGAATGCCCTGATGATGACTAAAAGAAGGAATATTTGTTCCTTTTTCTTTTTTTTTTGTTTTAATATATGTTTCCAGTTTATATTTATATCGCTTTAAATCGTGTGCAATACTGAAGCCTATACAAAAATTAAGTTAAAAAAAATGCTTCTTTTATATTTGAACAGAGATTTTTTCGAAGGCCTCCTCAAATATTCCATAAAGCGGAAGACCCTCCCGAACTTGGAGATGTTGCCCTAGGAGCGGAAAGAAATACATCTTGGCGAAGAGGCGTCACAATAAATAAGAGTAATTTAGCGACCGAGTGAGAAAGAGAGAGAGAGTGAGAGAGAGCGAGAGAGAGAGAGAGAGAGAGAGAGAGAGGGAGGGAGAGAGAGAGAGAGAGGGAGGGAGAGAGAGAGAGAGAGAGAGAGAGAGAGAGAGTGAGAGAGAAAGAGTGAGATGGTAGCCATGACAACGACCCTACAAGTTGAGAGTGAAGAGTTACTGCCCTCGCACCTCTCCTCGCAGCCCCCCCCAGAAAAAGTCTAACAGCCCCGCTCCGCCGACCGTGAAATTAATGTTAAATATTAGTTCCCGGTCCAACTACCTCCCTTAGCCCGGGTAATCAGGGCCCTCTTTCACCTCTTAAGGACGGATTCCCCCTTCCTTTATTGGTAAACTTTTGTCATTTATTGGAAAAGTTAAGCCTGTATTTATGTATTATATAAATTATAAAGAAATCAAACGAAAACTCGCTGAATTAAATGAAGAAGATCTTTTGAAAATTTCAAACTTATCATGGAACTCACTGTTGGTATTAGGACTTATAATACAAGATGAAATGATCGAGCGATAGTAGTAATATTAAATGTTTACGGGACTGCATTTGTATGTTCTTAACTGGGTAAGGTACAGCAGCCTTTTTTCCCAGTCAGTTTATAAAGCCAGGCTAGTTGTAAAAGTAGTCTAAATACGAATATTTCAAAATTATACAGTAGATGTACCGTAAAAAACAAAACAAAAAAAGATCAAAATTCATTCCCCTGTGATTTCCCGAGGTCTAAGTCTCATCCAAGTACAAGTTCTGTGTCCCTATACAACGGCCGGAAATCGGCATAAGTCCCCGACCCTCTTTCCTGATCCGGGAAACCCCGACGGCGACGAAGGAGAGGACAAAAAAAAACAGAAAAAAAAATCTAGTGCGTGCACGCAACACACAACTTTCACTTACCAACTTACTTAGAGTAGAAATTAATGCGTTTTGTTAATTGCCACCTCTCAAATGAACAGAACGGCTTTAATTATGAACAATGGTCTGTCATTAAAGGCGTACTCCGCATGCATGGGATCAAAGATTTTTATGACTTGACTGAATATTTTTCTATTTTTCTCCTCTTTTTGTTTTCTTTATTTTTATCATATCTCATATTTAGCTATTTCTTATTTTTAGGTTTAATGAGAGACAGTTAATTTTTTCATATAAACAAAAACAAGTGTACTTTACAGGAAAACAAAAAAGACCCCTTCCCCATTTAAGCCCCCTCAGAACATTTTAATAACAATAAAGCTTACCTGATATTAAATAACGCCTTATTTTCATTAAACATGGTGAATTTGATCAAAATCGTTCAAGCCGTTTTTGAGATAGTCGAAAGAAAGGTATAAATTGGAAAACAAGTTATGAAATAAAGTGCCCCCTCCGGTTGATCAATTTGGATGAAATGTTGGCTGTCACATCTTTGGAATATAAATACATCAAATACCCAGTTTGATCAAAATCGTTTAAACCGTTTTTGAGTAAATAAAAGAAACACGTGAAAATGATACACAATTTATTAAGTAAAGTCCCCCCTCCGGTTGATCAATTTTGATGAAATTTTTACAGTCATATCATAGGCATATAAATAGATCAAATACTCAGTTTAAAGTATTTAAAGTTAGAGCCGTTTTTGAGAAAATCGAAAAAAACTTAAAAAGTTATTAAATAAAGTACCTCCTCCCTTTGAGAAATTTTGATGAAATTTTTGCTGTCACATCGCAGGCATATACATACACTAAATACCCGATTTCAGGTTCGCACGGTTTATAGTTTTCCAGCTAGTCTGTTCACACACAACACACAGACACACACACACACACACACACACACACACACACACACACACACACACACACACACCATTTCGCGGGACTTGGTTAATTGGACTCAGGGGACCCCAAAACGTGTATTTCCGTTGAAAACCGGAAGTCGAAATTTTTCACGATCGCAATACTTCCACTTACTATATATTTCATATATAGGTAAGTGAAAGTAAAAAGATAAGCTTTCTAGCCTGAGCAGAAGACCAACGATAAATATATTAAGATCAAACAATTGAAGAGTCTCTTGGATGAAGGTGACAGATGGACTATGGTGAGAATTGATTTGATCTAAATATAAGGGAATAAAGTGGCATATTCTCAATATTCTATTTTCTCTATTCACAAAAACTAATTTTTTGGTTATAAGCTAATTGATGGTTGTACGATATACACCTGCCTAGCAGTGAATACAAAGAGGGCATTAAATTCAATTTACCCACAGCTCAAAAAATATTATTTTCTTATTCATCCATTCGAATACGAAAATAAAAAAACCTTTTTTCGATCAGTTTGTTTTTTTAAGATGCAATTATTTTTGATATAGGATAAACATAATTTCCAGTGAAAAGTGAACCTGACAAGTTTTATCATGGTCTTATTTACAAACAATCCAACTGAATAAGTTTAAATATTAGCGTGTTAATAAATTATTACCTCAGGAATCATACAAAATACATCAGCTGTAAAATAAATAATATTTAAAAAGTATTGCTACACTATGCTTAAAAATAATGTATGATATCGTATAAATTGTCAGAAATGTGTATCTTTCCTCACAGCACCTTATTAGCTCCTGGGTTTTGCCATGATCACCGAGAGTGAGGTGATTACAAAAGGAAATAAGGCGAGAAGGGGGGCCAATCAAAATGCATGAGGCAGTTCCCAGAGGACCGGCGGACCAATCAGGAACCGGCGTATATTGTCAGCTTCAACGGTCCTCGGACCACGGCCGTCACCGCGCAGTTTAATTTGAAAACTTTTTCATTCAAAGTCTTTTTTTTTTTGTATTTTTTTAATTGTTTGTGTGTTTGTTTTTGCCGTGTATGAGTGAGGCCGTTTGTACGGAGTGGCGACAAGGTGACCGTGTGCTTGTGTACACTCTTGCAACTTAACTTTCATGTAAAAATTTATTGAATTTATCAAATTAAAAAGGTCAATAAATTGAATTTTTACTGTCGTTTACACAGGTTTGTTCTTAGTCTATTATATTATTATATTAATTATTTAGAAATAAAAAATGACCAAACATATTTACTTACTATTAGTATTTTGATTTCCTTTAAAAAAAAAAAAGTAATAACAGTAGTGATGTAATAATATTAAAATTTAGAAAAATTATAAATAAAAAGGAGTTGCCCTCGCTACTAGGGATGCGACATCGATGTCGATGTTTTTGAAACATCGATGTTTTGCGCAAAACATCGATGTTTTTAACATCGATGTTACGCAGCCGATGTTTTCCGACCATCGATGTTTTTAGACCGATGTTAACATCGATGTTTTTAATAGCAGACCTTTTTTTTTTTTTTTTTTTTTTTTTTTTTTTTTTTTTTTTTTTTTTTTTTTTTTTTTTTTTTTTTTGGTATAAGAATAAATATGTTTTAACATCGATGGTTTAGGTATAACAATGATGATTTTAACATAGATTTATTCGACAAATAAAAATATGTTTTAACATCGATGCTTTGGAAAAAAAGAAGTATACTTTAACATCGATGTTTTGACAATAACATCAAATTTTTTGAGAAAAACTAATATCTTTTAAGATCGATACTTTATCATTAACAAACTTGTTTTCAACATCGATGTTTTGGACAAAACCAAACTGTAACATCTATGTTTTGACAATAACATCGATGTTTTTAACAGAAACAAAGCTGTTAATAACATCGATGTTTTAGATAAATATGTATTAACATCGATGTTATGGACAAAAACAAATTTTTTTTAACATCGATGTTTTTTAACAAAAACAAGTATACTTTAACATCTTTGTTTTGACAATAACATCGATGTTTTAGATAAATATGTATTAACATCGATGTTATGGACAAAAACAAATTATACTTTAGCATCTATGTTTTGACAATAACATCGATGTTTTGACATTAACATCGACGTTTTTAACAAAAAAAGTATACTTTAACATCTATGTTTTGACAATAACATCGCTGTTGTGGATAAATATATATTAAACTCGATGTTATGGACAAAAACGAATTTATTTTAACATCCATGTTTTAACAATAACATCGATGCTTTAGACAAAAAACAACAATATATATATATATATATTCTTAGCATCGATGTTTTAGTTAAAACAAAGATGCTTTAACATTAACGAACTTGTTTTCGACATCGATGTTTTTAACAAAAACAAGTATATTTTAACATATATGTTTTGACAATAACATCCATGTTTTGACAATAATATCGATGTTTTTAACAGAAACAAAGCTGTTAATAACTTCGATGTTTTTAACAAAAACAAAGCTGTTAAAAACATCGATGTTATAGACTAAAACAAATTTATTTTAACATCGATGTTTTTAACAAAAACAAGTATACTTTAACATCTATGTTTTGACAAGAACATCGATGTTTTGGATAAATATGTATTAACATCGATGTTATGGACAAAAAATAATTTTTTTTAACATCGATGTTTTTTAACAAAAACAAGGATACTTTAACATCGATGTTTTGGATAAATATGTATTAACATCGATGTTATGGACAAAAACAATTTTTTTTTAACATCGATGTTGTCAACAATAACAAGTATACTTTAACATATATGTTTTGACAATAACATCGATGTTTTTAACAAAAACAAATCTGTCAATAACATCGTTGTTATGGACAAAAACAAATTTGTTTTAACATCGATGTTTTTAACAAAAACAAGTATACTTTAACATCTATGTTTTGACAATAACATCGCTGTTGTGGATAAATATATATTAAACTCGATGTTATGGACAAAAACAAATTTATTTTAACATCCGTGTTTTAACAATAACATCGATGCTTTAGACAAAAAAAAACAATATATACATATTCTTAACATCGATGTTTTAGTTAAAACAAAGATGCTTTAACATTAACAAACTTGTTTTCGACATCGATGTTTTGACAATAACATCGATGTTTTTAACAAAAACAAGTATACTTTAACATATATGTTTTGACAACAACATCGATGTTTTGACAATAATATCGATGTTTTTATCAGAAACAAAGCTGTTAATAACTTCGATGTTTTTAACAAAAACAAAGCTGTTAATAACATCGATGTTTTTAACAAAAACAAGTATACTTTAACATATATGTTTTGACAATAACATCGATGTTTTTAACAGAAACAAAGCTGTTAATAACTTCGATGTTTTTAACAAATACAAAGCTGTTAATAACATTGATGTTATGGACTAAAACAAAATTTTTTTAACATCGATGTTTTTAACAAAAACAAAGCTGTTAATAACATCGATGTTATGGACAAAAGCAATTTTTTTTTAACATCGATGTTTTTAACAAAAACTAGGATACTTTACCATCTATGTTTTGACAATAACATCGATGTTATTGTATATTAAAGTATACTTGTTTTTCTTAAAAACATCGATGTTATTAACAGCTTTGTTTTTGTTAAAAACATCGATGTTATTGTCAAAACATCGATGTTAAATGATATTTGTTTTTGTTTAAAATCATCGATGTTAAAAAAAGTTTGTTTTTCTCCAAAACATCGATGTTTTAAAATATTTATTTTTGTTCAAAACCAATTAGCTATGGTAAATGCATCGATGTCGGAAACAAGTTTGTTAATGTTAGAGCATCTTTGTTTTAACTAAAACATCGATGTTAAGAATATATATATATATATATATATATATATATATATATATATATATATATAAATTGTTGTTTTTATCTAAAGCATCTATGTTATTGTTAAAACATCGATGTTAAAACAAATTTGTTTTTGTCCATAACATAGAGTTTTATATATATTTATCCACAACATCGATGTTATTGTATATTAAAGTATACTTGTTTTTCATAAAAACATCAATTTTTTTTTTGTTAAAAACATCGATGTTAAAAAAAGATTGTTTTTTTCCATAACATCGATGTTAATACATATTTATCCAAAACATCGATGTTATTGTCAAAACAAAGATGTTAAAGTATCCTTGTTTTTGTTAAAAAATGTTAAAGTATACTTCGTTTGATAAAAAAATCGATGTTAAAAAAAATTTGTTTTAGTCCAAAACATCGATGTTATTAACAGCTTTGTTATTGTCCATAACATTGAAGTTATTAACAGCTTGGTTTGTGTTAAAAACATCGATGTTATTGTCAAAACATCGATGTTAAATGATATTTCTTTTTGTTGAAAACATCGATGTTAAAGAAAGTTTGTTTTTCTCCAAACATCGATGTTTTAAAATATCTATTTTTGTTTAAAACCAATTTGCTATGGTAAATGCATCGATGTCGAAAACAAGTTTGTTAATGTTAGAGCATCTTTGTTTTAACTAAAACATCGATGTTAAGTATATATATATATATATATATATATATTGTTGTTTTCATCTAAAGCATCGATGTTATTGTTAAAACATCGATGTTAAAACAAATTTGTTTTTGTCCATAACATAAGAGTTTAATATATATTTATCCACAACATCGATGTTATTGTATATTAAAGTATACTTGTTTTTCTTAAAAACATCGATGTTATTAGCAGCTTTGTTTTTGTTAAAAACATCGATGTTATTGTCAAAACATCGATGTTAAATGATACATGTTTTTGTTAAAAACATCGATGTTAAACGATATTTGTTTTTGTTAAAAACATCGATGTTAAAAAAAAATTGTTTTTGTCAATAACATCGATGTTAATAAATATTTATCCAAAACATCGATGTTATTGTCAAAACATAGATGTTAAAGTGTACTTCTTTTGATAAAAACATCGATGTTAAAAAAAATTTGTTTTAGTCCAAAACATCGATGTTAATTACAGCTTTGTTTTTGTCCATAACATCGAAGTTATTAACAGCTTTGTTTTTGTTCAAAACATCGATGTTAAATGATATTTTTTTTTGTTAAAAACATCGATGTTAAAAAAGTTTGTATTTCTCCAAAACATCGATGTTTTAAAATATTTATTTTTATTCATAACCAATTTTCTATGGTAAATGCATCGATGTCGAAAATAAGTTTGTTAATGTTAGAGCATCTTTGTTTTAACTAAAACATCGATGTTACGAATATATATATATATATATATATATATATATATATATATATATATATATATATATATATATTGTGTTTTTATCTAAAGCATCGATGTTATTGTTAAAACATCGATGTTAAAACAAATTTGTTTTTTTTCATAACATAGAGTTTAATATATATTTATCCACAACATCGATGTTATTGTATATTAAAGTATACTTGTTTTTCTTAAAAACATCGATGTTATTAGCAGCTTTGTTTTTGTTAAAAACATCGATGTTATTGTCAAAACATCGATGTTAAATGATACTTGTTTTTGTTAAAAACATCGATGTTATTAACAGCTTTGTTTTTGTTAAAAACATCGATGTTAAATGATACTTGTTTTTGTTAAAAACATCGATGTTAAAAAAAATTTGTTTTTGTCCATAACATCGATGTTAATAAATATTTATCCAAAACATCGATGTTATTGTCAAAACATAGATGTTAAAGTATACTTCTTTTGATAAAAACATCGATGTTAAAAAAAATTTGTTTTAGTCCAAAACATCGATGTTATTAACAGCTTTGTTTTTTTCCATAACATCGAACTTATTAACAGCTTTGTTTTTGTTAAAAACATTGATGTTATTGACAGATTTGTTTTTGTTAAAAACATCGATGTTATTGTCAAAACATAGATGTTAAATGATACTTGTTTTCGTTGAAAACATCGATGTTATTAACAGCTTTGTTTTCGTTAAAAACATCAATGTTATTGTCAAAACATCGATGTTAAATGATACTTGTTTTTGTTAAAAACATCGATGTTAAAAAAAATTTGTTTTTGTACATAACATCGATGTTAATAAATATTTATCCAAAACATCGATGTTATTGTCAAAACATAGATGTTAAAGTATACTTCTTTTTATAAAAACATCGATGTTAAAAAAAATTTGTTTTAGTCCAAAACATCGATGTTATTAACACCTTTGTTTTTGTCCATAACATCGAACTTATTAACAGCTTTGTTTTTGTTAAAAACATTGATGTTATTGACAGATTTGTTTTTGTTAAAAACATCGATGTTATTGACAGATTTGTTTTTGTTAAAAACATCGATGTTATTGTCAAAACATAGATGTTAAATGATACTTGTTTTCGTTGAAAACATCGATGTTATTAACAGCTTTGTTTTCGTTAAAAACATCAATGTTATTGTCAAAACATCGATGTTAAATGATACTTGTTTTTGTTAAAAACATCGATGTTAAAAAAAATTTGTTTTTGTCCATAACATCGATGTTAATAAATATTTATCCAAAACATCGATGTTATTGTCAAAACATAGATGTTAAAGTATACTTCTTTTGATAAAAACATCGATGTTAAAAAAAATTTGTTTTAGTCCAAAACATCGATGTTATTAACACCTTTGTTTTTGTCCATAACATCGAACTTATTAACAGCTTTGTTTTTGTTAAAAACATTGATGTTATTGACAGATTTGTTTTTGTTAAAAACATCGATGTTATTGTCAAAACATCGATGTTAAATGATACTTGTTTTTGTTAAAAACATCGATGTTATTAACATCAATGTTATTGTCAAAACATCGATGTTAAATGATACTTGTTTTTGTTAAAAACATCGATGTTAAAAAAAATTTGTTTTTGTCCATAACATCGATGTTAATAAATATTTATCCAAAACATCGATGTTATTGTCAAAACATAGATGTTAAAGTATACTTCTTTTGATAAAAACATCGAAGTTAAAAAAAATTTGTTTTAGTCCAAAACATCGATGTTATTAACACCTTTGTTTTAGTCCATAACATCGAACTTATTAACAGCTTTGTTTTTGTTAAAAACATTGATGTTATTGACAGATTTGTTTTTGTTAAAAACATCGATGTTATTGTCAAAACATCGATGTTAAATGATACTTGTTTTCGTTAAAAACATCGATGTTATTAACAGCTTTGTTTTTGTTATAAACATCAATGTTATTGTCAAAACATCGATGTTAAATGATACTTGTTTTTGACCCTAACATCGATGTTAATAAATATTTATCCAAAACATCGATGTTATTGTCAAAACATAGATGTTAAAGTATACTTCTTTTGATAAAAACATCGATGTTAAAAAAAAATTTGTTTTAGCCCATAACATCGAAGTTATTAACAGCTTTGTTTTTGTCCATAACATCGATGTTAATACACATTTATCCAAAACATCGATGTTATTGTCAAAACATAGATGTTAAAGTAAACTTGTTTTTGATAAAAACATCTATGTTAAAAAAAATTAGTTTTAGTCCATAACATCGATGTTATTAACAGCTTTGTTTTTCTCCAAAACATCGATGTTTTAAAATATTTATTTTTGTTCAAAACCAATTTGTTATGGTTAAAGCATCGATGTTAAAAACAACATATATGATGTAATTTCAAAACATGTCGAAAAAATCGAATTTTTTATACTTTAAATATGAATTATAAAATGCTTTATACTTTAACATCGATTTAATTACGTTTGGGCATTAATATGTTAATGTTTAAAGACTGTATAAATTAAAAAACATCGATGTCAAAAAACATCGATGTTCTTGAACATCGATGTTTTGTGGTCGATGTTTAATCGACATCGATGTTTTGATTGCAAAAACATCGATGTTCAAAACATCGATGTTTTGCCTTCGATGTCGCAATTCTACTCGCTACTATTATCGATAATTTACTTATAATGCAAAAATAAAATAATATTAAGATTAAACTGTTTCGTCTGAAAAAAATTAATTAATATGTATTGTTTTTTCAGGTTCTTCCTCAAGTTCTTCCTGAAATGTAACCAAAACTGCCTTAAAAACGCCGGAAACCCTCGGGACATGAGAAGGTTTCAGGTAAGTCCTAAATAAATATATTTAAATTCCTACAAACTAAAATTATAACAATATGGATCATCGATCATCATGATAAAATTAAATTAAATAAATTATCATTATTAAACCAAAACTACCGCGAAATCTTCACCTAAGCCTTCAGAGTTTAGCAATCGCTTTTCAGTGCAATGCCTAAAGAAAATTAAAAAAAGAAAACTTAGGATTCGTTCGTCCATTAAAGTTCTCTAGTTGGTAAGATTATCAGTTCCTTAGCCCGGGGTGGATAACACCCAAGAACCCTCCTGAGCAAACATTAATCACCCAAACATGTTTCTCATATCTGGATCAAGATACGGAGATAATTGATGCCTATTAATTAGGGGCAATTAGTTGACGGATCTATTGTAATCAGGCAGTTAATTGGATTATCAATCACGAGTTAGTCATCTTCGAGATCTCGCAAACTCCTTGGGGTAAACAATGATCGGCAATATATAATCTGCCTGCATATACGTTTAGTTTAAGGTAACAATACATAAGTATTTTTGTTTATAACTTTACCTATGTTTTTCACTGATGTATGATTTATTTTTGATATGAATTTAATGTCGCTTATTAACTCTAACTAGGGAATTGTTCTATTGGTTACTAACATTGTCGTTCAAGCAGAAATAGTTTTGGATTTAGTCCATCGGTAGAAATACCAAGATTAGAACTTTTCTATGAAAGGAATGTTAAAGGAAAATCTTGTTCAATGGTAGACCAGTTTGAATACCACGGCTCTGCAATAAACTCGGTAAACTGCGGATGACCAACGCAAACAGAGATTCCTTAACTTCCTGAAGGCTACTGGAATCCCGAAAATTCTCTAGAAATCTCAATTTAAAGTTGTACAGAGCTCTGATAAAACCAGTTCTGTTAACATTAGTTAGCACCATACAAAAAAAGTACTCCAAACAAAAAGCGAAGAAATCTGGGATCAGAATACCATTGAATGAAAAAGGACAAGACATCTGATGCAAACTGGTCTGTCGATATCTCATGATATAAAGGTAGGAACCATAAGGTGGTCAGGACAAGTTGCTTGAACAATCCATCAACTCACACTGTTTTCCCTAAGTAATATTTTCAAAGGATATGGGTGCCTAGGTGGAGAAGACATTCGGTTGACAGGAACGAGTGGGCAAGGATTGTATCGGAGGCCAAGGTCCTATAAGCGCTGTAGAGCCATTGTAATAATAATAATAATAATAATTTCAAATTCGTAGTAATCCATTCATAATACGCTATTTTGAATAAGGGAAATTTAAGCTGCAGCAAAGAATCGATAGGGAACAATTGGAGGGATCGATAGGAGAGTACAATAGCCGGACAGAAAGGAATACAGTTTTTAATCAGCGACGGAGGGAAGCGCTTGTTTTTACCCGAAGCGGGCAGCCCTACTAATTGTAACAGCGACTGCGGGCGATGTTTAATTCCTTTACGGCCTTGTCGGCAGTTTGAGTCTACCTCCTTAACCCCCCCCCCCCTTCTAGTTTTCTCACCTGCTTTCAACACTTTCCTTCCTCAATTGTCGGACATCTTGGGAAATTTTAAATTTTGGTTAATTTGGTAATTAATAGAAACGAAAACATTTACAAAAAATAACTAAATTGATAGACGAAAAAGTAACTATCGTTGATTCATAGTTCCACAGTTCCAATTCTCAAAATAAATAAATTAATGCTTTTTATGAATTTTAAATTAGGCTATTAGAAGAAAACATCCGAAAATAATTTTGTCATACTGCATTCTATGTGAGTGATCAGCTTAATACCTATTCACCATAGAAGACTATTGGTAGCTAACCCCACGTAGAAGTTTTGATTGCCTCTAATTCTCCTTGCCAATATAGCCTAAAGGAGAGAAGGTGGTCTCAAGTTTTACCTCATATTACACATCTACATCTCAATTTGGTATCAAGTTAAAAACATTCAAAAACATCTCAATTTTGGGGTATAAGCTGTTTTACCTAGAGATAGCATAGAAAATTTTGGAGATTATTCGCATACAAAAAAAAATAAAAATCCGATATTAAGTTAGACTAGTAATGCATTGGACGAGCAATGTGCAGTATGCCGATGGTAACGAACCCACTTGTTTCCAGCCTTGCTCCCTTCAATATTCCCCTTGATCTGAGTTTCTCAACAACCATGTTCACACTATTATCATATTTTTTCAGGACAAACTCTTATTGGGTTTTGAACTTTTGAGGGGAAGCACATTATTTTAGGGCAAACTTTTGACTTGAAAAACTGAAATTTCTTGTATAGGTCATCATCCTTCGTAACGACGGGTTTACTATCTCTCGTACCCACTCTTAACAATCTGAAATCAATTAACATCTTTATTTTGCCTCAAGCAAAACCTTCCATGAATACCTAATTGTATTATATCGCCCGCTCAATGCAAGACAGGTCTAACTAAAAAAAAACGATCTTTAGGTTCTTCTTCCTTTGATATCCGTTGCCTGCTGTATCAAGTTAAAAACATCTCTATCATGGGCCATAAACTGTTTTGCCAAAAGATAGTATAGGAAATTTTGAAGATTATTCGAAGAGAAAAATTTAAAAATCCGATTTTAAGTTAGACTAGTAATGCATTGGATGAGCAAAGTTCTGTATGCCAATGGAAACGAACCCACTTGTTTCCAGCCATGCTTCCTTCACTATTCCCCTCGATCTGAGTTTCTCAACAACCATGTTCACGCTATTATTCTTATCTTATGTTCAGATATACTTGTTGTGTTTGTATTTTTAAAACAGTAATAAATTTATTATAAAAGTTGGCTGTAAATCTAGTCAAATCGATTAGTGAAAAACAATCAGCCCCTCGCAGAAATCCTACGTGACTATACCTTGGGGTATATAATCAAGACAAGCGAGGCCTCCGAAGCTAGGAAATAATTTATTTATCTATTAGAGGGTGGGGAGAGGGTAGTAACAAGAAAGGGGGGGGGTAGAGGTAGCCAGTTGGGGGGGGAGGGTAGAGGTAGCCAGTTGGGGGGGGGGGAGGTAGAGGTAGCCAGTTGGGGGGAGGGACGGGCCTATCCTTCCTATAAATTATAAAAGGCAATTCTGGATTAGGCCGAGGCTACGGGACAGGAGTAATCCGCCTAATATCGGCCCTAGATTTATACTCAGGCGCCGATACATGTCTTTCATCCCGCTGAATCCAGGATGGGTTCATAGATAAATATTTCAAGGATTTATTTTTGCGATATGTTTTCATAATGAACAAAAAGTTTAGTTATGATTATAAAATAAACATTTTTTCAATTTACTTAATAGATCTAGTTATTTAGAAAATCATTGGAATTTCATGGATAGGAGCAAGTAATATTTTTCTTGACTCTCAAAAGTTTCACGTTTATAGTAAGACGCATGTGAGGAGTTCGTGAATTAATAATAATTGGTATATACGGACAAGTAATTAAAAAGTTTAATTTCTTAAAAAAAAATAGGAACATTTCAACACATAAGAAAGAAATTACAAAGCGACGAAATTTACGCTTTTTCCCCTAAAATTTAAAAGAACGGAACATCCCATATTTAATAAAATAAGCGACTCTCGAAGCTATCAAAAATGTTATAACATCCTTTCGATAACGATATATTCATGCATGCCGAGAGAGAAGACTATCAAGTTATTTGAAACACATGTCACTGAATTCCTATTTCGTCTTCAACTATAAAACTGACAGCGAATTTATTTTAAAAATTCAAGAATTACAAACAAGAATTATAAATATCCATATCACTATTACAAACAATCGCTATTATTCTTAAACCATAATTACAATTGACTCAAGATTTGATACAGGTATGGCTTAGTATGGAGTTCAAAAAATGTTTTTTTCTAATAGAAAAAAAATATATATATATATTATGAGAAAATATAAGTATCCCGGAGGTAATCTACACCATGTCGATTTTCTTCTTGAAATTAATTCAAAACTATGAATTTAAGTGCAATAATAATTACTTCATATTTCTTGGCAACAATAATAACAACAAAAAAAACGTCTCGAGCCTGTGCGATGTCAGGTACTCGCTAAAGATTCCTATCCTAATTATAGCTGGATAGGAAAAATCTAGGATTCCCACTGTAGCATCCTCCAATTAGCCGTAGTAACGTTAAATAAATAAACAATTCCCACCTCTCAAAAGAATGTCGAAAATCGACAAATATAAGTGGCTATTCCCACTAATCATATAATTACATGGATGACATGGGGATAAATTAATTCCAAATATTACTTTTGCTAGGTCTAATATATATATATATATATATATATATATATATATATATATATATATATATATATATATATGTATATATATATATATATATATATATATATATATATATATACATATAATTTTTTTTTCTTATTATATTTCTTCTCTTCAAATCTCTTTGTATGTTTTCAGTTTTTTTTATTTTTTTATTTCGGGTTATTTAAAAATCCAAAAGTAGGTATATTCATTTGTCCTTTTTATTTTTCATTAATACGTACAACGTTTCGGACTTTTTTGTCCATTTTCAAGCCCCTAAAATTTTTTTCAAGCTATACAAAAACAATATATAAAATTACATTACACTTAAAAACAATTCAAAAAGAAAATAACAACAAATAAAAAAACTTTCTCATTTCTAATTAATCTTTAAAATTTTGAATGAAAATTGAAACGTTGTTCGTATTAATGAAAAATAAAAAGGACAAATGAATATATTTTTTGATGTATAAATAACCCGAAATAAAAAAAAACAAAAAAAAAACATGGTGAAAAATATATATATATATATATATAAAATTACCGAGTAGGTAATATGCATACTTTTTGAAAATCAGAGAATTTCTATTATAGGTGAAAATTATATGTATATAAGGGCCTTTAATATTAATTCTCTTTGGTAAATTCGTACATTTTTATTTTGTAAAAATATGGCAGAAATACTAAAATATAACAGTTTCCTAAAATACACTTACAAAATAAAAAGGAAGGAATTTTGAAAAATGTTGAAATTGGAGTAAGCCATTCTGTCAACTGGACAGCTCGCTATAATTACTTTTTTTTTTTTTTTAAGTATGTACGACGTTTTTGGTTTGAAAGACTACAGTTCATAATTAATGAAAAAGATCACAAAGATCAAAGTTAGGATATTTATCATATTAAATTATGATATAATATAATTAAAAATATAAGTAAGGTTTAGACTTGGGAATTGTCCTGGATGTCCAACGAACGAGGAGACGGATAGAGTGAGGGCTATTAGAGTGTCATTAGAAGAGCTACTAATGTATTTTAAATGAGGTAACAAGGTAGAGAGAGAGAATAAAGAGAGGCTAGATAAGGGAGGAAGTGATAACAGCTAATCGGAAGCTAATCAAAGCGGGGACTACATCGATCCGGCATTTTGTTTCCTCCCCCCCCCCCCCCCCCACACCACTAGTCTTGTGCTCTGGGGAGGAGATAATACCCCCCCACCGTGTTCCCATGGGGACTGCCTCCTCCTCCCAGTGGGCTTCGATTCCTAACCTCTACCGTCCGAGTCCCGCGTCACCGCTATATCGGCCATTAAACGGGTCATTAGCTATTATCCATAATAATTTTTTTTTTTTTTTTTTTTGTCGAAACATAAATATGAGTAGCCATACAGATTATTAATTAACAGAAATAATAGAAATTATGAATTAATTATTTGGTGAATAACTCGCACACTATATACACTCATTCCTACGGAACTCTATTCCCCCTCTTATCCGTCAGTCCAACACTCTCCCTACCTTTAAATCCCAGGGTCTTTTTCAATTAATCCCCGCATCTATCTTTATTATAAAAATAAAACACATGTTTATAAAAAAAAAAAAAAAATTATATTTATTAATTGTTACTGTAATGACCAAAATGTTGGCATATAGTGGATTACCTCAAAAAGATTATTTTCTTTGTTCCTATGTCTCCAAATGAATTCACATAAGTAAGAATCCTATGCCTAATGATAATGATAATGATCTATGCCTAATCCCCCTTGGCAAAATAAGGTGGTTGCATAATTTTTTGTCCAAGCATAAATGAACATCAATGCTGTATTTAAAGGAAGTTTATAACCGGTGAACCGGTGAACGTATCTTCTCTATTGCCAATTTCCAAACGGCAACTTGCATGGTGACATCGCCATCTATAACCATTCCCTCTCTTATATAATTTCACAATGTGCCCATTCCGGCATTGTCTTTCCTTGTGGAGCAGGCATTTTTCTTGAAGAATGTAATTTTTTGGTCCATATCTTTAAAATCATCTTAAAACTTAAATAAAGCCATAAATAATAGTACGGTTAATGTAACATTTTTATATTTTGAACACTAAATTAGAGATGCGGGGATTAAACGAAAAAGACCCAAGTCCCGCCTGTACAATCACCTCCTATCCACCCAGTTTCCCGAACAATTGTAAATAGTCTTCATAAATTCTCAATTTTAACTCTAAATAGGTGTACTTTATTATTTATTTATCTTTTAAATATAAGTTCAATTTATTTTATTCGCAAAGAATTGTAAATACGCTGCACACACTTAGTTATTTTCATAGGTATTAAGTCAATAAGGATATTATTTATTTTTAATTTTTTCATCACAAGAAGATTAATTTAGGTATTAGGTATTTATCATTGTTTTCTCTGCTTTTATTTATTTTTATTTTTTTTTTTTTGTTTCATTTTTATTTGCTTCACATTTTTAATATACTCTAAGGCACTGAAGCCTATTATATGTTTTTGTATAATTTGTTCCCGGGTCAATCAATGAAGAGTTTATTTTTATTATTATTATTATATAATGTACAACCCTACAGTCTTAAATTGAGACTAACTGAACGCATCTCATTATTAAAATGAGAATACGATCGTTCGATTTTCCGAATTTGAAATAGTCCAGAGCCATGAATAATTGTTAATAAAAGTGGATCATGTACAATGGAGAAATGACATACATTTTTTATATATAACAATTTATGTATAGACAAATGGTGATAGAATTTAAAAATGTACAATAGATAGCTCCAGAAGATGGGCCAAAAGCCCTAAACGTTGAAAATTAAATATACGATAACCCATTGGAAGAGATTCCTTCATTTAAAGAAAAACCTTATACTGACCAAACTCTTCCTCACTAAGGTGAAAGTAAAATCAAGTAGAATTTTTTTTTTTTTTTCAGTTTGTAGGAAATACAGATCTTTTATCTTTTTGACTTACGTATTGAAAAAAAATCTATAGTTTTTTGCGCAAATAAATTATTTTTTATTCATAGCTCTTCTCTTGGCGTTTTTTAGGGGATCTGAATATTTCTGAAAGAAATCTTTAAAATGATAGCTAAGTACTCGATTATGATCTAGTATCAAATAAGTTATCGCCTACTGACAAAAAAAAAACACCTTTTAGAAATAATATAGCCATAGAAGAGTAAAAATGCAAACATGTAGTAAATTGAATTTTTCAAGACGTTAAAGATACTCGGCTCGTTTATACAAATATATGTAAAGAAATTGAACAATTCTTAAATCGATAATTAAAAAAGTAAAAAAATGGTCAAAACTCGAAAAAATAATATATGAGCCGTATCAACTAATTACCAATTAGATATAATGCAAACTATAAATCGACTTTAATGATATTAATCTATAATTATTTATGATCATAAAAATATCCTCAAAATGCAAGTATGCAGTAAAATGAGACTTTTCAAGACCTTGAAATAATGTAGAAATTAGATTAGTGAATAAAAAAAACTTCAACTTGATACCCATAAAATATTTAATAATGATTTTACTGAACCATATATAGAACTTTGCTCGATACATGCATAGCAAATTATAGTTGTTTTAAAATTATAATACAATATTGATATATGTTGGGTTAAAAAAAGGGGGGTACTACTTCAGAAATACGACTACTCCAAGCTGAAAGGGCCATGGTCTCATTCTGATTCCTTAGCCAGAATTCCGAAAATTTCCGAGTCGTTCGAAAATAAACAAAGAACGACTGAGCCGTTAAGTGTGCATTCGAGCATAAGTCGAATGCAGCGAAACAATAATGCTAATCAATGTCATGAAAATTATACAATGGGAGTTGTAAACAGTGATCCAAATTAAGGGAGATTACACTTACACGTCAATTCACGGTCATTTTCTAAATGCCGTTAGGTTGGTGATAGATTTTCTTTTTGAATAGATTTTAAAAAGTTGATCATGTAAATTTTATTGTAAATCAGAACCCCCTAAAGTTACATTGGAAATAATAATAGAAACTAACTTTGTCAGGGTAGGGGTGTATTCTGAATTTATGAAATATAAATAAAATGATTAAAGGATGGAATGAATAGATGAAAAACAAATTGAATAAAGTTATTATAGTTGAAAATATTCAAAACGTTTTAAACTAGAATTTAGAAGGTGAAAAGTTTAAATGAAATATAATGGATCTAAAAGTTGCTAAAGTTCAATAAATTTTCCGAGTTTCGTTAAATGAAAGCTTGTAGATGATAAAAATAAATAAATAAAACTATATTACACTAATGATTTTTTCCAAATAAATTGCAGAGAATTTTATATTATTTAATTTTTAATATAATATTTATACTAAAATCATACATCGATTTTCAACTCGTTATTGTAAACATTATGGTAAAATTAGAAGGTCGAAACCTTTAGCGACATTGACATGTGATTATATATATTAATTCTTGACTTAAAATCTTGCAAGTAGTCCTTGCTAGTAGAGAATGGTTAGATTGTTTTAAATGTATATGGGCAACCTGGATAAAAATAAACGTAAGCGAGAAAGGAAGAGAGACTATAAATAAAGATAAAGGTGTCCAAAAAATACAAATAAATAAATTAATTTATTTTAAATAAAAATAAAATCATTTGTTTAGTTTATAATTGAAATAAAAATAAACCTGATTTAATCGGGTGCAACTTAAAAATAATTAATACTCCTCGAATATATTTTATTTTCACGCTTCCGACTCTGGCTTCAATAGAAAAAAAAATGATCTTAGCTCAATCTTCATCCCCCCTTTTGTATATAAACGAAGTCCGACCCGCCAAGTACAGTTGCAATAATTCAGGGACGTCCAAGAGGGGAATAAAGAGTTTGTATAAGAAGCACTAAGGCAGGCCCCGAGGGAGAGCGACTATCGATTTATTCCATGTGTCGTCGGATGCATCTACGCCTTTTCCTTACATGGCTTTTACGGTTTTCGAACAAGATGGCGTCCAGGAGGTTCTCAATAGACGGCACGGAGTAAGAACAAGAGTAGTCTGTACACCCAAGACCTTAGACTTTCTTTCAAACAAAAGTATTAGTGTGGCTGAAGAGATGGAAAACAGCATTAAAATTATAAATAAATATTTTACATGTATATAAATATAAACAAATAAGTAAAATCGAATGAACAACGTTTTATCGATAATCATGGAATACTACAGAATCGTTTTCCTGAATATAATATACCATGCGAATCCTTTAAACCTTTTTTCGGATGAAACCCATAACTTCTAAAAATATAATTAACTATAAATTACATTTCTCGAGCCCACAAATAATAAATCTACTACATTGAACATGTTGGGTAGGTACTTAAAACGACTGATTCGATAATAAATATATCTTTATTTTTTTAATACATTTTTATTTAACTTTCTGAGCTGTTTCACTGTTATAAAATTTATCTTCCACTGCAAATGTTTTACCTACTTACTAGGAAATTAAATAAATCAAAGTTGGCTATAGAAAGAACTGCCAATCTTTAAATTGCAATATCAAAAAGTTAATTTGACATAATTAAGTGAATTCATTTTCATCATAATATTAACAAACCAACTTCATTTGATTATTATCATAGAAAATTTACGCAAAATACGGAAACACCCTCCACATAATTCTTCATATATAATATATCTGTATTATGTGTGAAAACTATTGTTTCTTAAAATAATAATTTAACCAATAAATAAATGAACTATAATAGATTAAAAACTATTTCCCAAATATCAAAAAATCTTGGCAACATAACTAATACCTCTCTTATGAAATACAATCCTGTTCAAAAATACTTAAATTCTAGTTACAGTAATTTGGAGCAAAAACGAAATATAAAAAAATAAGATATATATACAGTGCCAGTCAAAAGTTTAGACTCACTTGTATTTAATTCACAATCTTCAAGTTTAAAAAAATAATTGTAACTCAAGAGATAATATTTTAAAAATATGCCCTTCAATAAATAAAATGTTATTTATTTATTTTACAAAATCTAAGGGTGAATCTTTACTTTTGACTGGTACTGTATACACATATACAAAATGTTCAGAATATTGAAACATAATTTTAATTATGATAATTATTGATTAATGTGGTAATTAATTTTAATTAAACACTCAATTTTACCTAAACTTTAAAAATTCGCAGATCCAGTCTTGTTTCAAAGATTAAAAAACAAAACTAAAAAAATATAAAAACAAATATTTCATCGCTTAGAGCGTGAAAAGAGTCGGATTCCAAGTTTAGTTCATAAAGCGTTCCTTCCTCTGTTAATTTAAGCGGAATCCTCCCACCCCCTTTCCCCCCCTCGTCTCCCCCACTCCCCTCTCCCTTTTCCCGTTTAATGTATTCATACAATTCCCGGCTCCTTTATGTGAGCTAACTTAAGGCTATGCAGATTTTGTGAGAAGGGAAGAATCAGATGTCTTTTAAGCCGAATAACTCTTGTGTCCGGTCATAAAAATTAAAAATATAATGTTTAGAATAAAAAGAAAGAAAAAATGCGCTAAGACATCAATGTACGCGTTTAAGCGTTGAATCATAAGGAATACAAAAAAGTTATTACTCCAAAAAAGAAAATATTTATATAAAAATGCCATCGTGGAGTATACATATATATAAATACATTTTGGTACATTCAAATCCTTAAAAGCATTTTAGATCGTCATGAAATACATGTATTTTTTTAGACATTGGAAAATAAATAATACAGTTATTCGACGTAAATTTGTATGCCATGTTAGCTTTGCACGGAATAAAGTACTTTTGGAATTACAATAAAATTATCAGTGTATAAAAATGGACGAATTCCTTTATGATTCGAAGAAACTCATGTTTATGAAATAAACTACGCTCTGAATAAAATAACAAATTCACAAACTCGAATAAAATTAAAAAACAAAAACAAATTATAATGAATCCCATGTAAGTTTATATATTAATATCCTCATCCTGAAAACGTTATTGCGTGTCTGACAATACGCATATCTTATAGATTTTATTGATAATTTTCAAAAATAAATTAATAGTATTATTCATTATCTTGCATTGAGTAGCAATAAATTTCCAAAATTGGTTCCTTAGAGTTAGTTCTTGAATGGCCTTCTAAAATAATTCAAAGTACCATTCCTCTTGCAGACCATCAGCAATAAATGATGACATTTTTCTCCAACCCAATATCTTCTTCTAATATGCATACGTCTAAACGAAAATTCCGGTAATTTTTTTTCTAATATTTAATGTCATGTTAAGCATAAGGTATAACGGGTAAAATTATTTATGGCTTTTTAAAAAATAATACTATGACATGATATAATTTACGAATTTTATACGAGTTTACGAATCCAAGAGCAATCAAAATTTAAGATGATGACGTTTGACTGTAAATAGTAGTGATACAACTCAATCACGAAATCGCAAAATCGAATTGAAAAAGAATAAATACTATATACTAAAAAAAACATTGCACTTACTAAGGAATCTTGAATAAAATGAAATGAAATGAAAAATAATTTTACTATCCTGGGACTGTTGTCCCTTTAGAATAAATTAATTATACATAATAAAGTAATCTAGCCAGTGTGGTAGATTTGGTATCTACCAGTTTATATTTTGGTAAATACATGTGAATAATATAAAATAGAAACAAAGACAGTGCATTCCTACATGCCAAAATAATCTGCAGGTACAATAAGCGATAAAAAAATAAAAATAAAAAATAAGAGGAGAAAAGAAGACAAAAATATTTGGAAACAGCAGAGTAATTTAAAAACAGTTTGAATAAATAGATAACATAGTATCTGGTCGGGGCTGTATTAACCAGAATTATTTCTAAAGAGCCTTCAGTGCACATCTGAGCAGGGAGTTGAATAGGAGCTCGAAGAGGAGGGATTTGAAAGTGGAAATCGAATCTTAATGATAAAATGACAGAACTTCATTGAGTCGTAAACATTAATATTGAATATATATATTTTGTGTGTCATCACGCACTGAAGTCATCAATATGAAGATAACATTCATTGGATGATCTGAAGTAATATAAAATAGCAGAAAGATGTAGGGATCGGTATGAATGACATTATAATCCTATTCCGAAATCACTGACGTTGAAAACCGACGAGGAGTTAAAAAAGCGACGGTAACGAGTGACGGAAAGACAGGGCGAGCCTTTGCTTGGGGATGCTAACTTGATTTTTGGAACCCCCTCCACCAGGCAGTGGGAGCACCCCACGGCACAAATGACGCTCTGATGAACCCCTCAATTACTGCACCACCGGAGACAAATTAGATTTACACGGCCTACAATTGCCAACGGTTCACTGAATTAACATTTTAATGATGGCCCATCCGTGCTATAAGCTTCGGCGATGTTTAACATCCCTCGTGTGGCTTGTAGTTCGGACACGTCGTTTGTTTATGGGATACGGACGCAAACGTGTATTCAAGTGAACTAAATAGTGTTAAGTAAAACTTAATAAATATTTTTGGATAAGCAAAAAAATAAATAAATAATAAGTTTTATATTAAATGCTTTCCAAGACATCATTATGAATTATTTGAAATAAAATTATTATTCCAACTTATTCACGATTTTTTTAGGCATAATAAGCATCAAGTCCTTCTAAACCCAAAATAAATTTATATGGTTTTTGTTATATTAAATAGAACGATATAAATAAATGTTAGAATATTTTTTAATTTAAAAAACCTTATTAACTATTTACTAATTTAAAAAACAACCATGGGACAGTACTGTGTACGGAAGTACTGTTTCTTGTTCAGCGGTTGTGCAAGGAGGTGATTTGACCGTGATCAGGCTCAACCGCCAGGTTTTTCCCCCTAATTTTTCAACTAAGGTGGGTTTAGAGGTGGGTTTGCCCCAGGATGGTCTCTCGGCCCACAAGATGAACTGTGGCTGAATGTTAAAGACACTAAGCGAGATTCGAAGTCAGGACCTTGAGCATAGCAGAATAGCAGAACTTCCCAGCTCCCAATGTTTTATTACCTTTTCATTAAATATTTTTATACTACCAAAATTAATTTATTTTCTTGTTTCTTACTTAGTGAGGAGAAGGGAGGTAAAAGTAATTTATTGTGATAATATAACTATATTTTAGTTTAGGTTTATTCTACTAAAGCACCTTCAAGGGTATGATTGAATGTTATTGTTAAGACTCATGCACAGAGAATACTACCTGTCTTGTTGCAGGCAAGTAAAACATTCCGAAACTTTACAGAAATAATTTTATCAAAATAAAGTTAAGTATGAAAGACCAAAACATGAACTGAGTTGTTTTCTTTCATATTTTAATTTCTTTTTACGCTTTAAATATTTTCCATTTTTAAATCCTAATATTTCCTAGGTACATTACCAAACACGATAACCCTATTAGCTTGAAATAGTATAAAAAATAATATATTCTTTTCGTGAAGGAAGCACTCACCAATTTATTCCAAAATACTGGCCCTAAAACTGAAAGGTTATTTGTTAGTAATTTCACTTAGGTATAGTTCATACATTGAACCTTTTATTAATTGCAAACCTTTTTAATTGACGAAAAGATGAATTATAAACAATTGTTCGTAAAATTTTGTAAGACGTATTCAGTTGTAAACTAAAACTTAAACATATACGTATATGTACATATACATATACTTATACGTAAACGTAAAAGTACGTTTACGTATTTTTTCAACCAGGCAATTTTTATGAAGAAGTTGCTGGTAAGATGGTAAACAAAAAATATTTATTTAATTTCATCTATCGTGAGAATCTTAAATTCCTTGAATATTAAGGACTCCGACAACCCGTAGAAATAATAATTAATTTAAAGAAAGAAAAAAACTATAAGAAGTTACATTCAGTTAAGACTTGTAGCCATTTTGAGTTAGTTCCTTGGATCCGTGACACGTAATACAAGCCTAATAAGAGGATCGAATTGCCGAGGAATCGATATTCATCCAGGCTAATTGAATAAGGCCGTATATCAGAGAGTAATGCGATATTCCAACTTATTAAATTGTGATTTATGATTCTTTTCTTCCCTTCCTCTCCACCCACATGTGTTCAGATATAAGCCGTTTACTGACAACCAAAGAGCGCCTACGGCATTTTACTATATCTTGAATATGAAAGAAAAGTAGCACCACATGAGAAGAATTAATTATTTCAGATCAGATTTTCATCTTTCATTATTATAACCAAGGCTTGATATCTTCATTCTACAAACATATTTATAAGATAAATTTCATTCCAATGACATCCAGCAGTCACAAAAAATTACCCCAATTCACTTAATTTAAATTTTAAAAATAAATAAATGTATACATCGTTTTCGTCTTATGTATTAAACAAAAACTATGTATAAATTAATTTTATTTATATATTTTTCATCTGTTCCAGGTGGTGATCTCGACGATGGTATCCGTCGAGGGTCCACTCCTGGCCATCTCGGACAACATGTTCGTCCACAACAACTCGAAGCACGGGAGGAGGGCGAAAAGGATAGACCCTTCGGAAGGTGAATCAGGTGATTAGTCGCCTCATTAAATATATTAATTTAAGATATTTATTATATATCATCAATGTTTACATATATATATATATATATATATATATATATATATATATATATATATATATATATATATATGTATGTATGTATACGGTATATATATATATATATATATATATGTATGTATGTATACGGTATATATATATATATATGTTAAACGGAGTCATCTATATATATATATATATATATATATATATATATATATATATATATATATATGTATATATATATATATATATAGATGACTCCGTTTAATTTGGTCATCGGATAGTTGGGACCACCCCTTAATTGAGCCATTTTTAATAAAATGGAAGAAAATATAGGTGAAACATCACCCCATTATTAGGACAAAACATCGGTTAATTGGGCCGAAAGGTTTTTAAAACTTTAACTTTTTCAAGAAACATAATGTAAAAAAACTAGGAGCCCCGGAGTAATTGAAATATCAATCAAATAACCTAAGAATCTGATCCTGTTTCTCTGCCAGAAGCAACAAATTGCATCGTAAAGTTATGTCGCTATTTTGTACAAAAAGTAAATGAGGGAAGTCCTTTAGACTCCCTAAAAAAGTACTTATGTGGGTCGTAAGTTTACAAGTAAAGTGTGACAAGGTGCAGTTGATTCTGTTAAAAATATCGACATAAAAACGTGTTCTTATTTTAAAAACCTTTTTCTTGTTTCAACATTTTGTATATATAATCATAATTTATATTAAACAAAAATAGTTATTTTAATTTTAGTCATTTTGTATAGTTCTTACATTTTGTCATATTTTAAAACACCTAGTTAATAAAAATACATTTTAATAGTTATATTAAATGTCATTAATAGTTATGTTAAATGTCACCATCATTAAATTAATTGACGAGAATACATACTCCTAAACCTGATAACTTGGTTCTCCCACAAATATGTACAATTCGTGGCAATAATTACCGTACTTGTACGGTAGCCCAGTGATGAGGCGCATTTAGGCATTTTTTCTTTAAATTCTCGTGTAGTTTCTAGATCTCCGCTTTATTGGGTCATCCGCCTAATTGGGACAAAACAAATTTTCCCTGTATGACCCAATAAATAATAGGGAATCTCTAGGGAGGCCTAGAAAATTATTCGGAAAAAACTTCTGATTTGACGAGAAACGCAACAGGACAGAATTTCCCTTTTATCAATGGCTTTAATAAAGTAAATAAATGTTTTGTAATAGAAGATTATGTCTAATGTACAATGAAGCAACTAGAATTTTATTCTTGAATGAAAAATCCTTTCTTATTCAATAAACACGCTACGCCATTAAAAGATAAAACACAAAAAACGCCTATTTAGGATTCTTGGGGCATTGAGAGCGATGGACCTCCAGTCATTTTTTATTTTGATCCGCTGCCATACTTGAATTATGTAATACTAAACATGCCTAAATAGGTGAAAATTTTATTAAAAAATAAATTTATAAATAAAAAGATATAAAGATTATATATATATATCTATGTATGTATGTATATATCCTTATGTGACTGTTCGCGGAAGAGATATTTCGATACGGTGAATTTTCTTAGAGGGAAAGTTTCGAATTAAATTTTAATTCCCAAACCCTATAATTTATGAAGTAGGTAGTTCTTAAGTAGAAAACTTTCAGTCCACTATTTAGTCAATAGTTGCTTAGTAGTTTAAATTGGATATACAATATCCATCTTAAATATGATTGAAGGAAAGTTCTATACGTTGTGTCAATTCGCTGTTAATAATTCATTGGTTTCAAGATGAGTTTGCATGAACTGTATCTCAGCTGTGTTAAATACATAATTGAATGACAACTACGCCAACATAGAGGATAGAAGCGGTAACCTACAGCGACCTTACAATTGTAAATTATTAATGGTAGCTGAGATTATACCGAGTACGGTGCGTGAATACAGTGTGCGCCGTATTAGCAGCGCAGCCCACGTTTGCCGCTGATCAGCTGATTAACCTCAAGTCGCCTCCTTGCATATCGTATCACTCGGAGAGTACGTGCTGATAAGGAGGGCTTGTCTCAAGGGAGACGCAGAACTGTAGGTAACTTCCTTAATTGGACGTTAATTGTATTCTAAGATGGTACTGTTCATTCTTAAGCCACAGGAGGGGGGGGGGGGGCAATGTAGATCGATCAATATATCATATATTAAAAGAACAATATCTGCGATGTGTGCTGAAAAAGAATTTCATGGCCGTTCATTTCTGCTTATGAGGAATGGTGAACTGAAGATTAGCTTAAAAGAATAGCAACTCAGATATTTGTGAATAGCAATTACTAATTTTGGCTAAAGGTTTTCTAGAATAAAGGATTTCTAGGGAGAGAATAACAATTGAAAAAAAAAAAAAAAAAAACGAAACAAATATAGCGGCAAATATAAACATGAGATCCAGAGGGTCAAAACAAGTTCAACCGTTTCCTTGAAGAGTTCTTTAAGCAGATTAATAAGAATAAAAGTACGTATTCCGTGTTTCCAAAAGAAATCAAGGAAATCTTGTAAGAACATAAAGTTAGTTATACGAATACTAAAACGGAAATGATGCGCTTTTCTAACAAAATTAAGAAAACTGCTGCAAGGAACACATCAAAATTTACAATATACACTCAAAATTATCTCTTTCGTAGATAAGAGTGCTGTATTTATTACAGCCAAGAAAGGTATAAAAATAAATATCCCCTTCGATGATTCTAGCTTTTATTCAATCCTTAAGACAAAAAAAGGAAAAAATGCTGGTATAAATAATTATAAGCCTTATATCTGTATATTTTCTTTCTTTCTTCATTTTATGTGTTCGCCAGTAACGTGCGATTTTTTTTAATATATTAAGTAAATACCGGGCAAATATTACTAAGCAAGAAAAAATAAAAAAAATAATTGAGATATAGTACATCTTTTAGGTTCAGGAGGGCAAAAAATACTACGGTACCTAGCGATTTATGTTAGCTGCAGCAAGGAAACTTAAGGGAAATTTTTTATTCTGAATTCGTTGTTGTAAAGGAGAGTCTTGCTTTATTATAGAAACGATTATAAGTAGAAGTAGTTGCGAATTGCGAAACCCTAATTTTTCGTTCATTGTCATATTTCAAGGCATAATACTTCAAATTCCTCAATGAACCTCACCCTTTTAACAGACTTTTAGATTTCACGATACCCACTAGAAGACGTAGTATAGGCCTGCCTCTTCTTGTTCTGGATATCCTCATGAATCGTGAATTGTACCTTTAGCGATCAAATACTCCATGTTTGTGTAAATTGCTGAATGCAGCTCGGACAAATACGAATACGAACATTTGTTTATTTTATTACAGTAAACATCATGCATTGAAGTACACATAATCTGGGTACATTTTATGATAATATATATGCCCATACCTCAACAACTAAATTACTTTCACGGAAGTGAACGTGTGTATAACCTTTTCGCTGTTATGGAACATACAAACACGCATTATTTTTTTCTGTCTATTTATGAAAGTCGTATGTCCTAATTGATTTAGACGAACTTTGAAGTTTTCATCCAGGTGCTACCTACCCCATGAAGACACCTACCCCCGCCATTCCTATTCCAGAAGAAGGATTCTAAGTGGCCTCCGCTTTATAAAAAGACACCGAGGAAGACTCTCTTCGGGCGAGCCCCTGATTCCGCCCCCAAGTAATTTAAACACCCTCCCAAGCCCCGGACGAAAAAATCTTCCAGCCCGCCTCAATCCCCCGGGAGCCCCTATCGACCCTCCGTTACACCACATATACCTACACAGGGAAGTGAAATAGGGGATCTCACTCTCTCACAGTATTATTTACATTCCCAAAATCCAGAGCTTTTTCTCTACAGATCCTTACGGCTATTTGTAGTATTTCTGTCAACAAATCCGTACATATTGTAACACTGAATTGGGTTTAAATTATTTTTTATTAACATAAAAGTACAATCCACAATGACAACCAAACAATAAAAACTCAAATTATCAAAATTGGAAAAAAGTAACTACTAGTAACAATCTTGTTGCGGCCAGTGGGTGAAGACAAAGCGCCTATTGAGAACAATCCGTCCATTGTTTGGCACGGGACTGGCGGCCGGCTAAGATCAAAGACTGTTTTACGCGAACGTGAAATCTTCTAGAATCTACCTAAGACTTATAAATACCGGCTTTGACAAGCCTCAGCGGAGTTGTTTGGCAACACCCGTCGAGTGCACTTCAATGTAATCAGTGATAAGTGATAAGTTCTCTTGTGGTAAGCCTTATTGTGATAAGTTATTGAGATAAGGGTGTATGCCATAGGAAAGACTCCAGTTTTTAAGCCATGCGGTTTGTTGTAAGTGGTAAGAGTCTACATACACATCCTATTCTGTATCTAATAATAAGGCAGTAATTACCATTGTAAGTATTGTTCATTTTAACGAACCCGTAGTCCGCAACAATAGAGTAACACATGAGTAATCACATGCTTCGATGTTTGGGGCCACTGTTCTTCAACGTTTATTGTGAAGGACAGTGAAGGGCAGTAGACGTTTAACTTTTGAAACTAAACGAATGATCAGCTTATACTAAAAAACTATACTAAACACGAAAATCCTTTATATCTGTTACGGAAATACTTTGTCCATTCCATACTTTCCCATGAACTTTTAGAATTTTTTTTCCAATTCTTCAAATACAATTAATAAATAAAGCTAGGAATAAAAAAGAAAGAAGATAAATATCAACATAAGTGAAACTGCAGTGTTAAATCGGTACTAAGACAAGAATTTCATGTCGAGGACTGATAAGGGAGAGTACAAAGGGCGAAGACATCCTACGTGCGACGAAACAAAACCTCTTATCCGATCTCATACCCTGCAACAACAGCTTTGTATTACGATAATAGCGCTTAGGCGACAAGGAGGGAATACCCTCTACGGTAACTTAGGCAGATTTCCTCCATGTATGTGTCTCTATATTACTATTCAACTTAATTATTACAATATTCAGTTAAGTATCAAGTGACGATAATAAATCTCATTTGGGATTGAATTATTTTCAATCATTATAAAACATATTAAATCAATGGCATCAATAGCATGGAAATCTACAATACTAAAGGTTGCGGGTTAGCGTCCCACGATGGCCCTAGGATTTTTTAATGGGAGTAAAAAATCCTTGGCCATGCGTCCCTTGGATAGGACGTAAAATGGAGGTCCCGAACCTTTACGATGACAGGTACTCGTTAAAATTCCCTATCCTAGTTATACTTGGATAGCCAAAATTTAGGACTCCCACTGTAGCATCGTCGATTAGCCTTAGTAGCATAAAGGGACGTTAAATAAACAAACATAGATCGATAAGAGTAAATAAGTATTTGTATAATTGTTCTATTCACTAATAAATTGCAATTTCATTAACTATCTGAGATAAAAGTTATCAACAATAAAAGTAATGATGATGATAATGCAGTGATTACACTGAATGTCAACAGGTATAAAAAAAATGTGGTGCGTGCGCGCAACACACAACTTTCACTTACCAACTTACTTAGATTAGAAATTAATGCGTTGTAGTGGTCCCCTTTGTTAGACCAATTTTGATGAAATGTTAGCTATCACATCTTTGGCATATAAATACATCAAATACCCAGTTTGATCAAAATAGTTAAAGCCGTTTTTGAATAAAAAAAAAAAACACGTGAAAATGATACAAAATTTATTAAGTTAAGTCCCCCCTCCGGTTGGTCAATTTTGGTGAAATGTTGGCTATCACATCTTTGGCTTATGCATACATCAAATACCCAGTTTGATCAAAATCGTGAAAGCCTTCTTTGAGTAAATAAAAAAAACACTTGAAAATGTTACAAAATTTATTAAGTAAAGTCCCCCCTCCGGTTAATCAATTTTGATGAAATGTTGGCTATCACATCTTTGGCATATACATACATCAAATACCCAGTTTGATCAAAATAGTTAAAGCCGTTTTTGAGTAAATAAAAAAAACACGTGAAAATGATACAAAATTTATTCAGTAAAGTCCCCCCTCCGGTTGGTCAATTTTGGTGAAATGTTGGCTATCACATCTTTGGCTTATTCATACATCAAATACCCAGTTTGATCAAAATCGTTAACGCCTTTTTTGAGTAAATAAAAAAAACACGTGAAAATGTTACAAAATTTATTAAATAAAGTCCCCCCTCTGGTTAATCAATTTTGATGAATTTTTTACAGTCGTATCTCGGGCATATACATAGATTAAATACTCAGTTTAATCAAAATCGTTATAGCCGTTTTTGAGAAAATCGAAAAAAACCTAAAAAGTTATTAAGTAAATTACCCCCTCCCTTTAAGTAATTTTGATGAAATTTATGCTGTCACATCGCGGGCATATACTTACACTAAATACCCAATTTCAGGATCGCACGGTTTATAGTTTTTGAGCTAGTCTGTTCACACACACAGACACAGACACAGAGACACACACACACACAGACCATTTCGCGGGACTTGTTTCGCGGGTCATTTCGACTCAGGGGACCCCAAAACGTGTATTTCCGTTGAAAACCGGAAGTCGAAATTTTTCACGATCGCAATACTTCCACTTACTATATATTTCATATATAGGTAAGTGAAAGTAAAAATTAGAATAAAATTAAACATTTATTTGTTACAACTTGCGACATAAAAATTCACTATTAAAATAGTTTGTTTTTGGTGATTAGAAATTATAAAGAAAATTACATTTAAAATTTGAGATTTATTAAACATTAAAATGTTAATAATGCTATAAACAATTTAATTCCATGGTAAACGAACTATTTTTTTCTTCATATTTTCTTTCGCCCTCCACATTCGCTAATATCAGCAAATATAATGAGAAAATATTATTTGAGCATGTTTTGCTTGAGGAAAGATAGTGCACAGCAGGACAAACTTTAGCATTCAACGAATTCCGAAGATCCAAAGCACATGCATTACACTGTAAGAGGTTTGAGGTACAGAGACACGAAATCTTGGGGAGACCCTTGGCAGAAGACACGACGGGGTACTTAACGTCCATTAATAAGGGTACGGCCCATGATTTAAGCAAATTTTTGAAAAAGATAAAAATTTGCTTTATAGTCGTTGCGACGAGAGGACACTAAAATCCCATTATTCCAAACTTTATTCATTTCGCGCATTATATAAATGACAAATGTAATTGTATTTATTTACTTACATTCTCAAAATTTCCTTTTATTTTACCATTTATTCTTAGTTTTTCAATAAGGATGTATATTTACAACAGCTTTTCATTATACCAATAACATTGTCGTTTACTAATGACTAATAGTATTGTACTTTGGCTAAATAGTATTTGCACTGGAAATTTGGTCTTGAGCCAAAAAAAAGAAGAAAAAAATTTAAGAAATAAAATATATATTTAAAAATGTGCGTATTATGAATGGGGGTGCCTTAGCAGGAATACTAAATCCCTGAGAGTATCATTCGCTGTAAATTAGTACAACGACATTGAACGAATAAGAGATCACTTCAACACATGCGAACAAACATCTATAACCTGGTGTCATAAATGAAACCCCGATTGCTTTACTCGCCCCCGAAATTAAACGATTCCGGATAACCGGCGGAATACTAATTCACCGAATAATAAACTCATCTTCCGTGCGATATAGCAACATGTTTCTGGTGTGGGAAATTCGACAGCTCCAACCGGGCGGGCTAACTGCCTGATGAAATGAACCTGAATATTTAAAAGGCTCGCCAGTTTGGGTCGGATTCCAGTTTTGGAAGTTCGGCTAGCGGTTGAAAAATAAATTTTGGTAAACGCGATCTCGGACAGCTTCAATAATTCAGGAGCGGGGGTTGAAGAACTGCCATCAGTTATTAAAGGGATGTGCTCCCTTAAACAAGAGCCCTCGCTAACTCCACGGATTTACTATTACACGGCGATATGACAAACGTTTCTTCCGTGTCTTGGCTTGAGCAAGGGGAATTAAATATTAAAAATTAAAAAAAAAAAAATCAATACGTTTAACTTGTAGATATCGTTAATGCGGGTCTCCAGATTAACCGGATAATATTTACAGACATTTTTATTTTATTAAATATTTTCATGGATCGATAGTGCTGGAGATGGCTCTCCTCACACAATTTATTGATGGATTAACTATTGATTATAAATGTTAACATGATAATTATTATAAACACTGAAAGGAAGAATATGTTAATAATTTTGATTAAAATAAACTTTTTATATTAATCAACTCCAACAAAGCTGAGACTAATATAAGCGTTAACGTTGCCGTGTTCGATTCAAACCCCAAAGCTGGAAGAAAAGACAAGGGTCAAATGTTTTAAAAAAAAAATAATGTGATTTTGTTTTTAACTAATGTATTTATACCATTCCGGATAATTTCGATAGTAACGTATTGATGTTTTTTAAAACTCTCTACTGTATAAAAAGATTTTAGAGACGCATAACATTTTATTACATTGCCAGGCAAAATATCATTATAATGTATTACAATAAGCTGACTGTACTAGTAATATAATTAAGTGAACAGTGGTATGATTCGTTAGGCAGAAAAGAGGTAACCTTCTAATGGTATTAAATAAACATTCCTCTTATTTGAGGATTTGGTTTTTTTCTTAATAGTAATATAATTAAGTGAACAGTGGTATGATTCGTTAGGCAGAAAAGAGGTAACCTTCTAATGGTATTAAATAAACATTCCTCTTATTTGAGGATTTGGTTTTTTTCTTACCATTACCGTCTTTACGGATTACCAGGATTTTTGATCGGCAGGCGTTTGGTCTCAATTAGTCTGGATAAACGAAGTTGTTTATTTTACATTGGAGTTTTGGAATTTTGGAATTTGGAATTTTACATTGGAATTTTATATTACAAAAACATCAGCAGGATATTTAAATATTAAAATGGACCGTTGATTTTTATCTAGTTCATAAAATTTCTAAACCTGAAAGGTAATCCGATGGATAATTTATAAAAAAAAACTGAAATTTCATAGGAAACAGCTGAATAAGTAACTTATTGCTCGCCCGATACAAGACTGTTCTAACTCAAAAAAAGCTTTAATTCAGAAGTGTTTTTTTTCTCTCTCTCTCTCTCTCTCTCTCTCTCTCTCTCTCTCTCTCTCTCTCTCTCTCTCTCTCTCTCTCTCTCTTTTAATATCCGTTTCAATGGTCAAATGTTTCACCAATCATCACTATCGTGGTCTATAAGCAGTCTTATTGAGATAATAGAAGAAAATTGGAAGATAATTCGTGATATTTTTAATTTGAATTTGAGTTGGATGAGTCTATCATTTGGACGAGCGATGTAGCGTTAGTTATGGACAATGAAAAAAAGAATTACCTTTAATTAGCTGTTATATTTAGTATCAGACTGTCACAGAGATTTTAATAAGCATTTTAAATCTTCAAATAAACACTAGAATAACATTAACGGGGTTTTCTTAGATATCTGCCTTACAGTCACTTACACGATTCAGATCAAAGAAACTGAAATTTATTACATGGTCGTATTATAAGGCAAAAATAAAAAGTTATAGTACATGTAATGTATTCAAAATAAAAGATTTTTAACACATTTGGAATACCTCAAGCTTGATTAATCATAATCAGTGGATTGATTTAGGGTTACAAAAATGCCTATTGAGATGGTCTTCTCTGGTTTTATTAGTGGTTTTCTTTCACCCCATGAATTTTAATTTAGTTCAGAATAATATGATATAATCACCCCACACTTGAAGGCACTAGGGGTAGAAAACAGTTTATAAAGGTTTGAAAAGAATAATTAAAATGAAATTAAGTTGCTGAGTTGATTTTCAAATCGATTCATTTTCCTGAGGTAAACACGATACTCAATCATCTAGAATATTAACATTGCATAAGCGCAAAGTACTCTTAATAAGTTCTTAAAAATAATAAGTTGGTTGATAATATAAGGTTGGGTAAATTGGTCCGAATACTGGCGCTAAGTAAAGTGGAGAAGTAATTTTTGGAATAAGGAAGTAATCCGGAGCGGTGCCTTCCTCCTACCCCCTCCTCAGATCGAAGTAATTGCTATGTTCCAGTCGCGCCCTCCCTGATTTTCCGGTTCGCTACCACTCGACCGCCATCTTGTTTCCGGTCTAGGCTTTATTTTTAATTCCCTCTTGCTCCCTCCGCTTTCTGCTAGGCGGCCATTTTTCCTTTTCCTAGATTGAAGGGGTTTCTAAAATAGGAAAGCAGGAGGGGGGACGGCAGCTAAAGCATTTGCTTGTTGTTTTGTCTTCTACATGCTATTCTAAGAAAAGACATTTACAAACATCGTTGCTACTTACTGGTGACGTTATTGTTCTGTTAAAAAGTAACTCCTTGTATAATTTAAATTATTTTATTTAAATCTCTAAAGAGACGAATGACTTGTCTGACATTTTTTATAGCAATTGTGAACGGAAATTCCGTCTTATATAGGAAAAGGTTGACTTGGTTTATATCGATCGTATGTGAACAAGTAAAAACTAAAGACCAAAGAAAGTTATCAAGAATGTCAGCATCCCGAATCAAGATTTCTAATGCACACCCCGCTTTATCCTAACGACAAGGACCGCTAAATTTATGCATGTACCCCAGGAGAAGATGAATGTTTCCAAGAAGTAATAGTTTTGATAGTCTGATTTTACCTAAAATTTTAGTTAAGAAAAACTTGGCTCTGTTGAAATTTAGTCATTTATTATTTTAAAATCATTTATTTATAATTTTTAAATAATTTTATTAGAAAAGAAAAGATTGACAATGGCCAGGAATCGAACCCAGGCCCTCTGCATCTCCGTCGCAGTATAATATAAGGTCGGGTAAATTAGACCAAATCCTAGCGCTAAGTGCATTGAAAAAGTAATTTTTGGAATAATGGCCGTGATCGATCGTTTCTCTTCTAATAAAATCATTTGGTAAAATCACTTCAGATGAATGAGGGACAGATTGATATCAAATGTAAGTGAGGCGAAAAATTCCAGAATTCGATATTCTGCAGTTTTTTTCGAATTATGTAGAATATAGAACTATCATGTGCATTATATGGTATTAAAAAATTAATACATTGCATTCGTTGACCAATTTACTTTCCTACTATGAATTCATTTTACTAGCTAAGCAATAGTAAAGTATTTCTGAAATATTTTGTATCAAAAGTTTTCGCTAGGTAGAACAGATTGGTGTTATCCGCATCTAGCGAACTGAACCGTTGAACTCCTGAATTGTAGATTAAATATTAATAATACAGTAAACATGGAATAACTTAAAAATTACTCTTTCCACACAGGCCTGTATCCACCTTTACCAGTTGCGACACCCTGCATCAAAGCCATCTCGCCGAGCGAAGGCTGGACAAGCGGGGGTTCGACGGTCATCATCATCGGGGACAACTTCTTCGACGGTCTTCAAGTTGTCTTCGGCACGATGCTCGTTTGGAGTGAGGTGAGCTATACATCCAAACTGTGCGATTTACTTTCAATAGTTCAAAACTATCTAAAAGCTTTGAATATATAAAGCAATAAAAATCACTAATATATCTAATTATTTACAGCTAATAACTTCGCATGCGATAAGGGTGCAAACACCGCCGAGGCATATACCGGGCGTCGTAGAGGTCACCTTGTCCTACAAGAGCAAGCAGTTCTGCAAGGGTGCGCCTGGGCGCTTCGTCTATGTGTGTACGTATTAGTATTATTAAGTTTTTGAAAGATTATTCAAAAACTATCGTTTTTATATGTGTGAATAAATTGTTTGTATTAATGTTTTAGCCTTGAACGAGCCCACGATCGACTATGGATTTCAGCGCTTACAAAAGCTGATACCAAGGCATCCTGGCGACCCGGAAAAGCTTCCGAAGGTAGTTTTTTATGATTCTATGTATATCTTCACAATAAAAATAATATTTAGAAAAAAAAAGATTTCAGTAAACCATAGAATCAAATAATTATCACATCAAATTTCACATGATTTTATAGGAAATAATACTGAAAAGAGCGGCAGACTTGGCAGAGGCACTGTATACAATGCAGCCGAGGAACCAACAACTTGCAGCTCCGAGGTCGCCGACCAACAACAACAGCACCACCACCTTCAACTCCTACACTGGCCAGCTGGCGGTGACCGTACACGAGAACAATGGCCAATGGACGGAAGGTACAGCCATTATAATAATTTATTTATTCAGATATAGTAGTATAAATATAAATTGTTTATCAAAATATATGTTTCATGTGAACTAAAAATAATAATTCTAAGATTAATCGTATCATATTTTTGCGAGGAAATCTTTTATTCTGTATAAGAGGCCTCACCAATCCGCTTATTCCATATAGTGCGGCCGGACAAGCAATTACCTACTTATCTTGCGCGTCAGCATTGGGGGTAAGGAGGGGCAGTTAATGTGAAATAAATATAAAAACAAAAACTACAAACTAAATAAATTCGTATTCATTTACTGTATTTATTAAGAATAAAATAAAAAAATATTTTAATATTCTAGTATCAATGAGTTTTATTTTTCAAATGAATTGAGTCTTATATATTCAAAATACCTCTGCCCCCCCTCTCCGGTTTATAAGAATTTTACATGCCTGCCCCTCCAAGACGAAATCATTCGGACTCCCTTGCTACTTATAATAAAAATTTAGTTGACAATCTTAAATCATGGAAAATATAAATAGCTTTATGACATAAGTAAGTAATCATTGACTCAATGATATGTAATATAATATGAAAATAAGTATAAAACTCCATACTTATAAGCCTAGTAATAGGTTTATTTTTTTCTTTTATCAAATCTAAGCATGTGAACAATAACCCGTAACTAATTATCAGAAAATAAAAATGGTCATACCTATTTGTTTTTTTTCGAAAATTTATGGTTAACCGCATGTCTAATAAATATATGGGGTAGCGATAAAAAAAATCCGCATAGGTATTAAAGTGGTTTATTGTAGCCAACGTTTCGACCCATCAATGCAGGTCTTCTTCACAAATGACGTTGGAAATGTCCGAGTCTAGAATGACTATAATGCTGAGTAATAATTAGAAAGTTTCGAGAAATTTCACATTATTCGAGAGAAATAATATTTAAAGAAAACTTGCTTTATTTATATTATATTTTTTAAGTACGTCACTTAAGGGTCCATTTCGGTTGACTATCCACGCGCATGGTGTAGTTTTTACCCTTTTAAGGTCTGCTAAACCATGGTTTTGTTAATTAATGAATATTCCGAGTGATGATGAAAAACTGTCTATAAATCATTCAGGTAAATTTGGAAATAAAAATTGTAAAATAAATCTTTTTTTCCAGAAGAGTACACGAGGGGAGGTGCTGGAAGCGTTTCGCCGAGAGGGTACGGCTCCAGCACGAGTACGCCACACTCCAGCAACGGCGGGTATAACAACTCCACGCCGACATACCCAACGTCTTCCCAAGCCACTTCCACAACCCCCGTCATCTTCAACTCCTCCGCACCTAGTGAGTCCCTATCTTTATTCTAGGGCTCCCAGGGAGAACAAGGGTATTAAATTTATCAAATGCTAAGGTCTAGTGCTATTAGCATGTTTCCAGATTTAAATATAATTATAACTTAGAATCAGTCCTCTTAAATAGTGACTACGAAGTATCTTCGATGAGTTTTGAAGGATTTATAAAAACATCCCTCTTACATCATCTTTGCAAATGTATTAATACATATCACAACATTTTTAGTTAATTGAGTACCTACTATACAAATATTACGATAGCAAACTCAGTTTCTTTATACAACAAATTCTTTTTTATTTCATTCTGAATAATAAAAAAAATCCCTTCCAACCAATGCTTGGAACAAGACAAAAAAAAAAAAAAAAAAAAAAAAGAATTTTTACTCTCCTACAACCACGATTCATTAGAGAAATCTCTTTCGTCTATACTTTTACCTATTTAATAAAAATCTTCAAAAAAATAAATAAATAAAAAATTGAAAAAAAAAAAAACAACGAAAATTTCACTTGTAAGTGATGAAAATACAAGACTGTACATATGCTGGAAGTAATGATTGACATTAGCCAATGTATTATCAATGGGCAAATATATGAAATTAGATATTTATTACAAGAGATTATGTTGCATTTATTATGATTGCAGTAAATAAGAGCAGATATATTTTATAACAATCTATCCAAAACATTCCTCAGTATAAGTCAAAACATTCTCATTTCATTTTTTAAATAATAAGTTAATGAAAATACATTCAATAGTGATTTACAGTACAATTTTTATGCCAATAAGCAGTAACAATCAAAATTAGTTGAAGAAAATAAAGATGAAATTTTTTTAATTTTTAGTATTCAATTAAAACTATTAAAATTATTATTAGTATTCAAATCAAATTCATGAATGAATACATTAAAAATTAAATGTAATGCAAAAGATATTTTAATAGCTTTAGACTTAAAATGGCTCAAGAATGTCGAAATGTGGGAAATAATAAAAAGAAAATGAGATAAATATAATTGTTGATGACCATTAACCTATGAATCTATTTAAATAATATAATGAGAGAGATGTATTATGTTATACCTACATGGCTAGAAAATTGACATCAATGGCTAAAGGAAAGCACTTTTCATTAGAAATTATCCATTGAACATGTTTGGTATTTTGTAATATGGAAAGTAATTTAAGGGACGAATCTAGTTCTAAGAGATTTCCGGATTGTGGGTATAATGTGACGGTAAATTAAAATAGAGCAAGTATTGAAAAATTTAATGTCTGAATTTCAACTTTCTTGATTTTTTATGTCTAACTCTAGCTAATCTTTTGAATCAAATAAGTTCCTGTAGAGTTGTCCTGTTTGAAAATGGTAGTTATGTTGTGACATGAAAGTAATGTTTAGGTCATTCATTTACAGACTTTAGTTATGATCACAACTGATTAACAACGAGTACTTCGAATTTATGTAAAACGAGTTTCAATAATAATAACCTGATTTCATAGTATTACATTAAGATGTATAAATCATAATTTATAAATTGAAGTAAAAAGACAATCATTAACAACAAACCAAATCTTGATATTTTATAAGAACTAATTGTTGAGAAACAATAAAATTCTCTTGTAATTAATAACTTTATATTTTATGTATAATTATAAATTAACATTTCAAGTATTTTATTATTTTGTATTTTAAACTGTACTTTGTGAGACGGCCTTTTGGCAACACTGTGTTGCTGGTGTAAACAAACTGCCCACGAGCAATGTGTAATCTCCTCCCGAGTGTGTTGTATTGTTTAAAACAATAAACTATCGTTATTTTTCTTTTCAACTGTACAAGTTGTTTTATTCTTCCACATTTCCGAACAGGTTATGGGCCCAGGCCAGGAAGTGTATTTGATCAAGCCTGAAGGAATGATAGAAGATGGTAAGGTGCTACAACTTCAAAAATCTTTGTATGGACTAAAAAAATCACCAAAAGAATGGAACACCAAATTTAATTCATTTATGAATTCTGAAAAGTTTGTACGATCTCAATCTGATTGTTGTCTTTATATTAAAATTTTGGATCATGAATTTGTATATGTCATTTTGTATGTTGACGATATACTAATAATTTCAAATAATTTGAAACTTATAGATGAACTTAAACTACGGTTAAATAAAAATTTCAAAATGAAAGACTTAAAAGATAAGATTGAATATTTAGGTCTAAAAATAACGCAAAATATAGAGAAAGGAACACTCGAAATTGACCAAACATCATATTTAAAATCCATACTAAAAAGGTTTCAGATGGAAAATTGTAGATCGACAAAAACTCCCATGGACCCAAATTTTAAATTTGAGGTAACAGAAAATAATTCTGAATTTGAAAGAAAGTGTCGTCAAATAATAGGGTCGTTAATGTATGCCGCTTTAGGTAGTAGACCAGATTTGAACATTTCTCTGAACATAGTCAGCCGATATTTAAATAGAGCCAATGAGTCATTATATGTAACTTTAAAAAGAATTTTGAGATATGTCCAAGGAACAACTGACTTAAAACTTATTTATACAAGAAATTTAAATGCTCCTATCGTTGAAGGATTTGTTGACTCAGATTGGGCAGGAGATAGAGACGACCGACATTCAACAACTGGATACATCTTCAAAGTTTTTGGATGCACTGTTTCATGGTCATCTGCTAAGCAGAGGGGTGTTAGCCTATCGTCCACTGAAGCAGAGTATATCGCAATGGGATCTGCATTAAGTGAAGCCTGTCTTATAAAGAATATCTTACAAGATTTAAAGATCAAGAACGTGACACCCATCAAAATCAACGAGGATAACCAAGGTGCTATGTTTATAGCGAAGAGCCCAGACTCAAACCGAAGATTAAAACATATTGACACTAAACATCATTTTATTCGTGAAAAGGTGGCAGACGGTACAGTAGCTCTAAATTACATAAAGTCGAAAGAACAGTTGGCCGACGCCTTGACTAAGCCGGTTTCTGGAGATTTGCTGTGTCGTTTTTGTGCTGGTGTTGGTTTATCAGTTTGAAGGGCAATAATTTTGTTTTTTAACTTTATCTACTATTTTATAATGTACTTATAATTTTATTGAGGGAGGGTGTTGAGAAACAATAAAATTCTCTTGTAATTAATAACTTTATATTTTATGTATAATTATAAATTAACATTTCAAGTATTTTATTATTTTGTATTTTAAACTGTACTTTGTGAGACGGCCTTTTGGCAACACTGTGTTGCTGGTGTAAACAAACTGCCCACGAGCAATGTGTAATCTCCTCCCGAGTGTGTTGTATTGTTTAAAACATTAAACTATCGTTATTTTTCTTTTCAACTGTACAAGTTGTTTTATTCTTCCACATTTCCGAACACTAATTTTAATATAATTTTTCTTTGTTATAGGAGTTGGAAGTCTCGTATCCTCACCTTTCACCGGAATGAACCCCTTCGCTCTTCCAACTTGTAATTCTCAGAGTTACAGTCCACTTGTATCGACACCGAAATGAAATCCTGTCAACCACTGTACATTTTCTATCTTATAATACTGTACATTATCTCATGTAAAAAGAAAATCTAGTCCTATTTTTTAATCATGATCCCACTTCAAAGAGTACAAAATATTTATACGCAACTTGACCTTTTCACATAAAAAAGGAATTAGTAAATATTAAAAGATATTTATATACATTTACTAGTCAACAACGAATGTTCAATTAATTTAAGATCTATATTAGGGGCAAAATATAAATCATAAAATTTTAATATTATATAGTAAAATTTTTAGTAAGTTTATATAAGAAAAGTTGAATCAGTGCAAACTTGCACATTAAGAAAAATCTCTCTTTCTCCTGTTTTAATGAGGGTAGGTGAATAAATCTTTCAATGTGTCATTTTTATTATCTTGATTCATATATGTTGCACAACTATGCCTCATATCAAACATTCAAGCACCATATTGTCTTTAGTTCCTTATTAGTATTTCAAATAATGTTTTCATAGAATTTAAAAAATCACTTTCAATCCAAATCTTAGGTAAGGAAAATACTAGTTCTTCAGCAATTACATTGGAAAGTAAGAGAAAATCAGTTTGAGGTCCTGATTATTAGGCGTAGCATAGAATTGTTGAAAAAAATATTATAATAAATTAACAATACAGTGACAATAAGAGAGAATTTATTCACCTATCGTCAGTATAATTCAATTTTCTTCCTGTAAATAATGAACTGTAAGAAAGAAAATTCTCATGTCTTTTTTTGTCTTTGTATTGCTCAGTCGATTTAAAAGTTCAAGTTCAACAGACATATTTAGATAACTAAGTATTTCATCCAGAAACTTCGCACTCATGAGAAAATTCACATGCATTTTATTTTATTAATTGATGGTGAAATAAAAACTGTGGGTTTATTCATTAGGTCACAGTTGAAACAATTCATCAATATTAGTCATTTGAATAGTAACAAATATTAATAATAATCAGTATGATTCTATTTGTTTTCCTTCAACAAGGGTACAAAGCTATCAAATTTAATTGTGAATTATTCTAATCATTGAATAAATTGAAGTTAAGAAACTGTAATAAATAATAAACTAAAACACATTAATAAAACTATAATGGTTTTGAAAATACGTTTAATATCTTAATGAAATTTAATATCGATTTTATCAAAAGTTTGTAAAAGATTTAGGGAACACAATTATAACTACATCAAAAGATATAATCAAGAATTTAGGCACGTTTAAATGTAAACATAGCTTATGGTTATGAAAAATGGAAAATTTACAATTATATAAGGGTAGGGAAAAAATTTCAAAATACTGCCATAAAATTTGACACACCACTCTACCTTCTAATACTTTTTATCCTTAAAAAATAAAATGATTTATCTCTATAAGCATAAAACTATTTAATATAACTAAAATAAAAGAATAAAGAAAACTATTAGATGAAGCATTGATACAGGAAGCAATGATTAACAAAAATTATTAAATGAATAACATTATTATTAATTAATAATTTCAGAAAATTTTCAGGTAATGATAATATATTTATTTTCACAAAACAGGTGATTGTTAAGACATTCGTCGGCAATAGAGTTTGGCTAATGATCTTTAATTTAATTAAATATGTATAAATATGTAGTCCTTCTTTTCTTTTTTTTCTCTCTCTATTACATCACAGTTTGCTACAAGTAGAATAACTATACATAAATATGTATTGTTCATATTATAAAATTAAATGTATTGAAATATAGAGGTTTAAATTATGTTTATCTATAATTAAATTTAAGTTAGTTATATGACTATGAAGCTGTAATGTTTATATCTGGCACATTAGCATTGAAAATTAATAATAGCAATCTTGGTTACAATTACAGATTAATTTTCCAATATATATATATATATATATATATATATATATATCTGTAAATTACAAGTGCTTTTCATTTATCAATGTAAATGCTAAATGCTGAAGTTAATAATTGAAATCATAACACTTTTTGGAGGCCCCTAATATAAATTTTGCAAGTTTTTTATATAAATTTGACATTTTAATTTTAACTTTACAGGAAGAATGAATTTGTTTGTTGTTTGATTATTTTCATGTTTACCAGTGTTTTTGTGATTTTTTGTTTTGTTAAAAAAAAAAAATTGTAAATAATCAGTGGCACGATGCAATACAAATGTCCATAAAACTGTAAATAAGAAAAATTAACTATACATATCGGTCACCAGCCACATGGTTTTAAGGTGTACTATACAATTTTGTAAATATTGGTAAATAACTTATTATGAATAGAAAACCTATGTATCTATAAAGAAGAATATAAACTTCTTTTGTTTTTTCTAAATACCATTTATTGAAAAGTCCTCATTAAGACCTTCACTTTCCAAGCATTTCCCCTCTTCTTCACTACACCCCCACCCCTCCCCCTCTAAAAAAAGAAAACTGAAAACGAAAAAAAAAATTGAAAAACTATATCAGAGTTAACGTAAGGCTTTCTTTGGAAATCCTCAAGAATAGTTTAGTATAAATAGATTAATATTGAGAAAAAATTGTGCACCTAGTAACTAGCAACTGTTTTTATCAGAAAATTTGGTAATTTTTAATAGTTTTTAAAATCTTTTATATGCCAATTCTTTAGTTTTTTATTTTTATTGCATTTTTGTCAATGTTTCGACGTAGACTAACCCATCATAAGGACTCATCTAAAATTAGATCCATACATAAGTATGTTGTCATATTTTTCACTTTTAACATTCATACAATTAACTTATAAAAAATATATGTGCATTATTTAAATAATAAAAATGTGTCTCTCCTATATTATCGTCACAACTTATAATTTAAATAATGCAAATGTATTTCTTATATAAGTTATTTTTATTGAAATGTATGTAAATGTATTATGTATGTAAATTTACAATGTATAAATAAATGTATGTAAATGTATTTCTTATAGAAGTTATTTTTATTGAATGCTAACAGTGAAAAATATTATATCATTCTTAAGTATGGATAAAATTCTTGATGAATACTTATGATCCGGTAGTACACCCCGAAACCTTGACAAATAAGCAATAAAAATAAAAAATAAAGAATTATAATTCTTTTTAAAATTTTCACTAAATTATAAAATAAATAATTAATTTGAAAAATGTCAGTAAAAGAAATTATAATAGTTGCAGATTAAATAATTTCAAAACTAAAGTTCAGCCTTGGGCATATTAAAACATTTGTTTAGACATATCCAGTTTCTGGTTCAAAATTAAACAAAAAAGTGAAGAACAAACATAATTTTTAATTTTGAAACTGCCACTATACAGTAAAACAACTACAAAGATATCCAATAAAGCTTACCTCATCCGCCAATAAGTGCACTTTTTTACTGTCAGGAATAAGTCTTTCAAGATGATAGTACATCATAATATATTATGATTAAGATGATAATAAACCCGATAGAAAAAGAGACGCTATTACACAAATAAAATAACGGAACTTCATTATAACAACCTATTATACTTATAAGAATTTCACAAACACAGGTAAGGAAGGAAATTAAAATTTAAATCTACCTTATTAAAATTCATCGGCCATCTTATCCGGTATTCATTGGATCAATTACTAATTTATTAACTGAAAAAATAGTTATATTAAAAAATATCTATGTATTTATATAATGTTATAATGGTAGATTGTTGTAATATGTGTTAGAAAAATTATATAAGCTAGTTATAATAAAATAATTTAGTCGTTAGGGTATAATAACTTTAGGTGTTTGGGGGGGGGGGGGGGGGTGGGTGTTTTTTGTTTATCATCCAGCAATTTTCATTCTGATCATTACAAATCTCTCTAGTATCTATAGCGATATTCGGTGTTAAATTTCATCGAGCAGAGAGGAGCAGATGGACAGTTGCATTGAACAATGCATTATCTCCCAGCGATCTTCGCTACTGGGGAAGGCTGGCACCCTCTTCGATGTTCTCACAGAAATTTGATCCGCCACGCGCCTTGCTCTTTTGAAAACCATCGGAAATTGTAATCAAAGTAGATACTAATTTCACTCATGAGTGGACGACACGTGCCGTGTTCTTGCTTTTCTTATCGGTTTGTAAACATGCAGCTTTTAAATATCAACATTCACACATAGAATTCTCTCACAGGACTTCACTACAAACGAGGGGAGTACTTGACATGAGTCGTGGAGGAATCGTGTTTACCAAAACACTCTGATGTTATAGTCAGTATCGTAAAATGTTTGTATATTATCAGCGTGTATACCTATAGGCGGGCGCAAGCGACGGTGCTGTTTCTTTATAGGAACTAGAGAAATGGGGATAAAAGCCGGGCCATTACCTGGGATTCATAGGGTTTTTTGGCGTTTTTAATTTATTTTTCCATAATTAAAACCCGATTGAGCAAAAAATCATATGAAAAATGTCAAATAGGTATTGCTCGGTCCCTCAGTGTTCAATTAAAAAATTAAAAGACGTGTCATTCCATTTATTTACAAAAAATAAAAAGCTTCTTAAAGAGTGTATTGTAAAATTAAGAATAGATAAGGATGTTTCGAAATATATGACGATATGTAGTCTTCATTTTAAAGAAAGTGACTATATTTATCCAGGTGAATATTAGTATTTGACATTTTATTATTCCAAAAATATTAGTTTTATGCAAATAACATTGGGACCATAATGTCATATTTGTTTTCCTTTTTTAATTTTCCCCATTTTTGCCTTACATCCGTTGTGCCTAATTGTTCCAAGTTTTCAATGCGAAGCCTGAAAGTTTTGACAAATAAATAAATAGTATGACAAAGAATCTAAGCTGTCATAACAATGATTGTATGAATAGGTAATTAATGTTATTACTAACCGAAAAACGTAAAGTTACAATGATGTGTTTGCATTTACCAGAACTACCAGCTTTAAACGTAAAATGACAAGAAAATTGCTTATTATTATTAATAAATTTGATTTCCACTTTTGTTTGATGGGGCAGTCCTTTAAGATCGCTAGTTTGAAGGCACAAGGCTTGTAAAATAACTGTTTTTTTTACTTGTAGATATTATTGCACGTGTAATTATGTGGTTTGCATCAAGGATAGCCTGCCCTTCAATTAATGGTCTTTTAAAATTACCAATTATCTCTATCACATCAACTATGTTTATCCCCGTTCTTTCCGACATTTTGCAAAACTACTAGAGCACCCTATAGTCGATTGCGCCCGCCTATATAAATGAATCATTATATTCGTAAGAATTCGCGGGCGCAAGCGACGGTGCTGCTTCTTGACTGGAACTAGAGGAACGGGGATAGAAGCCGGGCCAGTACCTGGGATTCATAGGGTTTTTTTTGGCGTTTTTAATTTATTTTCCATAAATAAAACCCGATTGAGCAAAATATTATTTGAAAAATGTCTAATAGGTATTGCTCGGTCCCTCAGTGTTCAATTAGAAAATCAAAAGACGTGTCATTCCATTTATTTCCAAAAAATAAAAAGCTTCTTAAAGAATGGATTAGGGCCGCGGCGTGGCCGAGGGGATAGCGTCTCCGACTCCCACGCTGGCGGTGCGGGTTCGAATCACGCTCGATTCTGTTCGCTGACGGCCTCACTGAACATACTCAGCGGCTTGTCATGGATTAGAAGAGGTTGGTTACCCGTAGATAACCCGTCCCGATTAGCCCTCGTGGCATAAAGCGGCCGATAAAAAAAAAAAAAAAAAAAAAAGTGGATTGTAAAATTGAGAATAGATAAGCCTGTTTCGAAACATATCACGATATGTAGTCTACATTTTAAAGAAGGTGACTATATTTATCCAGGTAAATATTAGTATTTGACATTTTATTATTCCAAAATGCTAGTTTTATGCTGATAAAATTGGGACCATAGTGTCATAGATTTGTTTTTCTTTTTTAATTTTCCCCATTTTGTCTTACATCCGTTGTGCTTAATTGTTCCAAGTTTTCAATGCGATGCCCGAAAGTTTTGACAAATAAATAAATAAGATGGCAAAGGAACTAAGCTGTCATGAAAATGACAGCTGTCATAACAATGATTGCATGAATAGGTAATTAATGTTATTACTAACCGAAAAACGTAAAGTTGAAATGATGTGTATGCATTTACCAGAATTACCAGCTTTACACGTACAATAACAAGAAAATTGCTTATTATTATTAATAAATATGATTTCCACTTTTGTTTGATGGGGCAGTCCTTTAAGATCGCTTGTTTGAAAGCACAATGCTTGTAAAATAACTGTTTTTTTACTTCTAGATATTATTCTAAATGTAATTATATGGTTTGCATCAAGGATAGCCTACCCTTCAATTAATGGTCATTTAAAATTACCAATTATCTCTATCACATCAACTATGTCTATCCCCGTTCCTTATGACATTTTGAAAAAATACTAGCGCACCCTACAGTCGATTACCGCATCGCCAATATCCCTTGGTAAAAGGGATTGCAAATGCCCAACTAATCCTCTAGGAATATCAGTGCCAGTTAATGACCAATGATCCAAAATCAACAACAGTCCAAATGTTTATTCTGAAAAAAAGAAGGGGTGCCCAAGGATTGATTAATTTAATAATTTAAATGTTAAAAAGAAAACGGGGTGTACAGTTACATTCTTTATGATTTTGATCACTAAAACATTCACTATAGTGTCTAAAATCAAATCACTATATGCAAATAGTCTTCCTCTATAAGTTTATGTCTGTGGATGACTATGGCTTCTACAGGAACAGATGGGCTCCCTCCCCCATAACCAAAGTGTTTTTATTATAGAATATCCTTAAGAAGCATTGATCCATCCAATTATCTGATAATCTGAAACCTCTGAAACTACCACAAAATATAAGAGGTTGAAAGATTGTTAAAAAGGTTGAGAAGAAAAAAATTAATCAAGGAAGAAAAAAATTAATCAAGGATGATCAGGTAGAGTTGGGAGTCCATGATTCCAGAAAAAGGCCTGAAAGGCAGAAGTATACAAGAGGTAGACTTGGAAATGCCTATGAAAGTTATGAACTTCAACAAGTTTTAGTGCAATGAGATGCAAATATTCATAATGATAAGGATTAAATTTCAAAAAATTATTTCTGCTTGCTTAATCCGTAATAATAATTAAGCTCTGGACTGATTCCAAATAAGCCCAAGCTCTTTCAGGTTGGCTTTGACACCTTCAGCCCAAATCACTCGTTGCCTTCCTCATGGTCTAGTTCCCTCAATTTTTGCTACTCCATTTTTAAATAATATTAAACTGGATTTAGAAGAATTATATTGATATTATTTCGATATAAGCTTCTTCATTATTTCTCGCATATTATTCTATTCACAACTGTAGGCTGAATCATGGTTCTTTTTAACTTCATATTTATGGTTTATTAGTACAACTTTTTTATAGTAAAATGGATTGTATTTTTAAATTATTATATATGTGTTTATAAATTAAATGATAGTATTTAGAAATTTTAATTTTTACAGGTTTTTGGGGAGAAGCAGATCTTTTGTCATTTTCATTTGTGTAAACTTTTGAGAAGGGAAACCAAGACATAGCCAATAGCAAGTTTATTTGTAAATAAACTAACCTTTTTAGGTTGAATTTTCAATAGCAGTTTTAGAAATATACAAGAAGAAAACTATAAAAATTATTGGTTGTGGGTCATAAGCAGTTGCCATAGTAGGTATGGGCATTCTTGAGCTACTCTATCCACTTAGCTTAAAAACAAAACTTAGGCAAAGGTAACCATTTCACACCATGTTAAACTTTAGCTTGCTACTATAAAAATATCCTTTTTGGATTTTTTAACACCAACCAGCACTAATCAAAATGAATATAAAAATGTGGTTAACACACACACACAATGAGATCTTTAATCCTCAGAGACTATGTAATGGTATTTATACACGTAGGTCAAACAAATAAATAAATATAGTATATTTTAAAAAATAAAGTAATAAAGGGTCCAATGGAAACATAATCAAGTTCTACTAATTCAAATTTTGAGAAAAACTAAATCATAAGATTTATGACTATAGATTTTTTCAGCGTAATTCTTAAAATTAAAAGCCATTAAAGCAAATTTCGAAGACATCCTTTAGCAAACATGTTTTAATGAGTGATATCAGCAAAAATATTACTAATGTGATTGATTAAAAGTAGCGATGGAAGATACAAAATAGATTTATGATAATAGTACATTAAGATTTCTGTTTGAATGTAAGTAATACATTAATATGTTAAATAGAAACTGAGAGTTATTGTAAAAAGTTTGTCTTAGCTGTAGCCAAAATAAATATCATTCTGGTTGTCGGTGCCATATCAGTCAGTGAGTGAAAAAACTCTCAGCATATTTGTTGAAGAGAAACTTTTATAGGGCCCAGTAGTCAATTTGATTCCTCAATTAATAGGAAAATGTTCTTTCTCAAGAGAACATATTTTCAAAAAAGATTTCTAGATGGAAATATTTTTTTTTTCTCTTTGCCATTTGGTGTTGTGTTACTTCATGTCACTGGCTGTCATATACTGCAAGAATTTTCATTTTGACAAACACGGAACCTCAATGTTTTTCAACTGGATCCTATAATTCTTTATAAAATCTTTTTTGTGTTTAAGTCTTAGAGAAATTGTTAATGTATTGAAACAATGTGGGATAAATAAGCGAAGGAATAAACACACTTTCTGTAAACAGTTGCCTAATCACTCATCATACTGAGGAATTCATAATGCTCCAAATGATGTATTAATAATTAATATATCGAAAAGTTTTTCTCGTTTAAATGTAAGAAACTGGCCCAAAAATCAAAAACAGAAAAATTAGAAAAATAAAGAATCCAATAGGGAGAAAAGACATTTAGACAGAAAATTCTAATTCACAACTATTAACAACTTAATTTATTCACTATTCAAAATAAAATGAGTAACGTTTTCAGAGATGATTACAATGAAAACCACCCTGGAAGGATAGAATGACTTTTATTTCTTTCTTTGTAATTTTTAAAATTTTCTTCAATTTGAGTTTGTAACTTTTTATATTCACTTTCGTCTTCTTCTATTTTTTTAGATGTTACATCGGGAAACTCAAATTTTTCATCTCCTGCCTACAAAAAAAAAAAAATAAATAAAAAATAAAAAAATAAAAAATAAAAATAAATAAACCAACTAAAGGTAAAGGATATACAGTTTTTTAATATTAGGGCAGATCTAGGGGGGGGGTCACAGGGTTCATGACCCCCCACCCCAAATATTTTAAATTTAACAACAGCTATCATCAATTAAAACTGGGAGAACTAGTTTAGATTATTTATAAGATGGAAATTAAAGACACACACATTTTTCCTTCATTCCTTTTTCTTCTTTAACACATTCAGGCCAGCATGTACCACCGGCGGCTTGCACTAGACTGTTGCATCGGACACTTTCAATCACAAAACTTTCCATGGCTGTTGGGTATTAGGTAGGATTGTATTTTTTATTTTATTATTGTAGGATAGTCAGTACTGCATAATGCACTGGAGTAGTTCACGTCTAATAGAGCGAAAAACATTAAGCTCAGCCACCAATGGGCGAGGAGCAAGAATTACAGAGCCAGCGTGAACGTGTTATGCCTTTACTATTCAACATTAATGGTATTAAATAAATTTAAAATATTAAAAATTTATAACTATAATATTAACTTGAAATATAAGCAATTTAAAACTGACTATTTTTCAAGATTATTTTTAAAAGAATATTGACAAATTAAAACAGATAGTCATATTAAATAATGAAAAAGCCAGAATTTTAACTTGAAAATGTGTCCTCGTAGGTAAAAAATAATAATTTCTACTTCAATTATTCAAAGGAAACTATTGGTTTCAAGAGTAATTAACAGAAACAGTCTTAAACTAAATGAAAACTTTAAGATTTACAAACCACTGAAGAATTTGTTAATATTGCTTAGCAAGAACTTAAGAGAGAATCTTAAGTACTTAAGAAGAACTGAAGAGAAGATGAGAGAGATCATTGTGAGGGGAGGGGAATTATGCTGCTCAAAATGTTTATAGATCGGGAAAAAAAAGTATGGCATTGCATAAACTATAATGTATACATTTTACTTTGATCAATATTTTCTTAACTATTGATTTAAATGATGAAATATTAACTGTTATATACCTAAGAAGAATATAATATCACTTTCATTTCCTGAAAAATACTCAAGCACTTGAACTTTAGTTTCCAATTTATTATGGGCCGTTATTATGAGTCCCTTGTATTGATTACTATTTATGATAAACTTGATCGTTCTGTATAATACTCAGTTGTTATTTCAAAAATCCCCTGAAAAAAATGTAAACTAACCCCGTGCAGTACAGTACAGAGTCACATGAGTAAGTGGAGCCAACTTCATTCTTGGAATACCACTGTATGAAGTAGGGATGCGACATCGATGTCGATGTTTTTGAAACATCGATGTTTTGCGCAAAACATCGTTGTTTTTAACATCGATGTTACGCAGCCGATGTTTTCCGACCATCGATGTTTTTAGACCGATGTTAACATCGATGTTTTTAATAGCAGACCTTTTTTTTTTTTTTGTATAAGAATAAATATGTTTTAACATCGATGGTTTAGGTATAACAATGATGATTTTAACATAGACTTATTCGACAAATAAAAATATGTTTTAACATCCATGCTTTGGAAAAAAAGAAGTATACTTTAACATCGATGTTTTGACAATAACATCAATTTTTTTGAGAAAAACTAATATCTTTTAAGATCGATACTTTATCATTAACAAACTTGTTTTCAACATCGATGTTTTGGACAAAACCAAGTATACTGTAACATCTATGTTTTGACAATAACATCGATGTTTTTAACAGAAACAAAGCTGTTAATAACATCGATGTTTTAGATAAATATGTATTAACATCGATGTTATGGACAAAAACAAATTATACTTTAACATCTATGTTTTGACATTAACATCGATGTTTTTAACAAAAAAAGTATACTTTAACATCTATGTTTTGACAATAACATCGCTGTTGTGGATAAATATATATTAAACTCGATGTTATGGACAAAAACAAATTTATTTTAACATCCATGTTTTAACAATAACATCGATGCTTTAGACAAAAAACAACAATATATATATATATATTCTTAACATCGATGTTTTAGTTAAAACAAAGATGCTTTAACATTAACGAACTTGTTTTCGACATCGATGTTTTTAACAAAAACAAGTATACTTTAACATATATGTTTTGACAATAACATCGATGTTTTGACAATAATATCGATGTTTTTAACAGAAACAAAGCTGTTAATAACTTCGATGTTTTTAACAAAAACAAAGCTGTTAAAAACATCGATGTTATAGACTAAAACAAATTTATTTTAACATCGATGCTTCATATTATCATATGTATTAACATCGATGTTATGGACAAAAAATAATTTTTTTTAACATCGATGTTTTTTAACAAAAACAAGGATACTTTAACATCTTTGTTTTGACAATAACATCGATGTTTTGAATAAATATGTATTAACATCGATGTTATGGACGAAAACCATTTTTTTTTAACATCGATGTTGTCAACAATAACAAGTATACTTTAACATATATGTTTTGACAATAACATCGATGTTTTGACATTAACATCGATGTTTTTAAGAGAAATAAAGCTGTTAATAACATCGATGTTTTTAACAAAAACAAATCTGTCAATAACATCGTTGTTATGGACAAAAACAAATTTGTTTTAACATCGATGCTTTAACATTAACAAACTTGTTTTCGACATCGATGTTTTTAACAAAAACAAGTATACTTTAACATATATTTTTTGACAACAACATCGATGTTTTGACAATAATATCGATGTTTTTAACAGAAACAAAGCTGTTAATAACTTCCATGTTTTTAACAAAAACAAAGCTGTTAATAACATCGATGTTTTTAACAAAAACAAGTATACTTTAACATCTATGTTTTGACAATAACATCGATGTTTTTAACAAATACAAAGCTGTTAATAACATTGATGTTATGGACTAAAACAAAATTTTTTTAACATCGATGTTTTTAACAAAAACAAAGCTGTTAATAACATCGATGTTATGGACAAAAACAATTTTTTTTTAACATCGATGTTTTTAACAAAAACTAGGATACTTTACCATCTATGTTTTGACAATAACATCGATGTTATTGTATATTAAAGTATACTTGTTTTTCTTAAAAACATCGATGTTATTAACAGCTTTGTTTTTATTAAAAACATCGATGTTATTGTCAAAACATCGATGTTAAATGATATTTGTTTTTGTTTAAAATCATCGATGTTAAAAAAAGTTTGTTTTTCTCCAAAACATCGATGTTTTAAAATATTTATTTTTGTTCAAAACCAATTAGCTATGGTAAATGCATCGATGTCGAAAAAACAAGTTTGTTAATGTTAGAGCATCTTTGTTTTAACTAAAACATCGATGTTAAGAATATATATATATATATATATATATATATATATATATATATATATATATATAAATTGTTGTTTTTATCTAAAGCATCTATGTTATTGTTAAAACATCGATGTTAAAACAAATTTGTTTTTGTCCATAACATAGAGTTTAATATATATTTATCCACAACATCGATGTTATTGTATATTAAAGTATACTTGTTTTTCATAAAAACATCGATGATATTAACAGCTTTGTGTTTGTTAAAAACATCGATGTTATAGTCAAAACATCGATGTTAAATGATATTTTTTTTTGTTAAAAACATCGATGTTAAAAAAAGTTTGTTTTTTTCCATAACATCGATGTTTTAAAATATTTATTTTTGTTCAAAACCAATTTGCTATGGTAAATGCATCGATGTCGAAAACAAGTTTGTTAATGTTAGAGCATCTTTGTTTTAACTAAACATCGATGTTAAGAATATATATATATATATATATATATATATATATATATATATATATATATTGTTGTTTTCATCTAAAGCATCGATGTTATTGTCAAAACATCGATGTTATTAACAGCTTTGTTTTTGTTAAAAACATCGATGTTAAATGATACTTGTTTTTGTTAAAAACATCGATGTTTAAAAAAATTTGTTTTTGTCCATAACATCGATGTTAATAAATATTTATCCAAAACATCGATAGTATTGTCAAAACATAGATGTTAAAGTATACTTCTTTTGATAAAAACATCGATGTTAAAAAAAATTTGTTATAGTCCAAAACATCGATGTTATTAACACCTTTGTTTTTGTCCATAACATCGAACTTATTAACAGCTTTGTTTTTGTTAAAAACATTGATGTTATTGATAGATTTGTTTTTGTTAAAAACATCGATGTTAAATGATACTTGTTTTCGTTAAAAACATCGATGTTATTAACAGCTTTGTTTTTTTTATAAACATCAATGTTATTGTCAAAACATCGATGTTAAATGATACTTGTTTTTGTTAAAAACATCGATGTTAAAAAAAATTTGTTTTTGACCATAACATCGATGTTATTGTCAAAACATAGATGTTAAAGTATACTTCTTTTGATAAAAACATCGATGTTAAAAAAAAATTTGTTTTAGCCCATAACATCGATGTTATTAACAGCTTTGTTTTTGTCCATAACATCGATGTTAATACACATTTATCCAAAACATCGATGTTATTGTCAAAACATAGATGTTAAAGTATACTTGTTTTTGATAAAAACATCTATGTTAAAAAAAAATTTTATACATTAAATATGAATTTACACATGAATATAAAATGCTTTACACTTTAACATCGATTTAATTACGTTTGGGCATTAATATGTTAATGTTTAAAGACTGTATAAATTAAAAAACATCGATGTCAATAAACATCGATGTTCTTGAACATCGATGTTTTGTGGTCGATGTTTAATCGACATCGATGTTTTGATTGCAAAAACATCGATGTTCAAAACATCGATGTTTTGCCTTCGATGTCGCATCTCTAGTATGAAGTATTGAGGACATTACGTATTCTCCAATGAGAAAAAGTTGTATGCCTTCCCTTTCCTATGAGACTTACATCATTTCCAAAAATAATGTCTATTATTAGTCAAAGAAAGGAGGGTGGTAAGTAAAATTCAATGAATGATAAAGCATTATAACATCATTTTATAAGATTCTCATTATTTTACTTTATTATTGGAGTTTTACTTTATTATTTTAAGTTATTATTTTACTTCTCGTTATTGGAAAAAAGCAACCAAAGAAGCTAGCGAAATCAACAAAACTGAAGGTGTTCTTATTGAGCGAACAATGTGGTTTGAAAAGAATGCCACATGAATTGCCATCCTTTTTATCACAATCAATAAGCATGTTGAGCAGCATAATTCCCCTCTCATCACAATGATCATATCAAATACAAGAAAAAGTAACCAAAGCAGTTAGTGAAATCAACAAAACTGAAGGTGTTGCATTAAGCTTGGTGGCATCCATTAAGCTACATCCTATGAAAGGAAGAAGCACTCAGGGGAACTATCACTTGAAATCAATAACGTTCTTTAGCAAGCTGGTGGGCCAAATCAAACCATCCACAAGTACTTCTGCCTCTTGCTAAGGAGTGTCGAGTTCAAAAAACACTGAGCCTCACCATCTTTTTTTTCTTTTGTATATCTCTATTCTTTCTTTTCTTTTCTTATCTCTATTCTTCTAATTTTTTTATATTTCATTTCTAGCCATTTCTTATTTTAAGGCGAAACGAGAGACAGATAATTTTTCCATAAAAACAAAATCAAAGGTAATTTATTTTTTGAAGAGAAAAGATTTGGCTCCGCCGGGAGTCGAACCCGGGTCTCCTGCGTTACATGCGAGGATGCTAACCGCTACACCACAGAGCTCGGCTCAAGGCAGAGCAAATCCTTCCTCTTCACTGATACCTACTCCCCCTATCTCACAAGTTTTGTGAGTAGTAGCGGGAGGTGGACAAATTTTTGTCCAATTTATGATATTTTATTGACTTACGTCAATTTTTTAAATTATTTTAATTAATCCAATCTTAAATTGTGGCTCACCACCAATTTTAAATTATTTTTAAATAATTTATTTTTTTGAAGAGAAAAGATTTGGCTCCGCCGGGAGTCGAACCCGGGTCTCCTGCGTTACATGCGAGGATGCTAACCGCTACAATTGTCCACCTCCCGCTACTACTCACAAAACTTGTGAGATAGGGGGAGTAGGTATCAGTGAAGAGGAAGGATTTGCTCTGCCTTGAGCCGAGCTCTGTGGTGTAGCGGTTAGCATCCTCGCATGTAACGCAGGAGACACGGGTTCGACTCCCGGCGGAGCCAAATCTTTTCTCTTCAAAAAATAAATTATTTAAAAATAATTTAAAATTGGTGGTGAGCGACAATTTAAGATTGGATTAATTAAAACCAAAGGTACTTTATAGGAAAACAAAAAAGGCCCCTTCCTCATTAATGCCCCCTCAGAATATTTTAATAATAGTAAAGCTAACCTGATTTTAAAGAAAACTTGATTCTCATTAAACATGACGAGTTTAATCAAAATCATTAAACCTATTTTGGAGAAAATCGAAAAAAACGTAACATGGGAAAAAAAGTTATAAAATAAAAGTGCCCCCTCGGTTTGATCAATTTTGATGAAGTTTGATGAATGATTGATGAATTTGATGAAGCGGGCAATACATAGATCAAATACCCAGTTTTATCAAAATCATTAGAGCCGTTTTTGAGAAAATTGAAAACAATGTAAAAAGTTATGAAATAAAGTACCCCTCCGTTTGAATAATTTTGATATAATTTTTGCTGCCAGATCGTGGGCGTATAGTTATATAGAATACCGAATTTCAGGTTCGTACGGTTTATAGTTTTTGAGCTTGTCTGGTCACACAGACCATTTTGTGGGACTTGGTTATTTGGACTCAGGGGACCCCAATCACAATACTCTCCCTTACTATATATTTCACATATAGATAAGTGAAAGTAAAATTATTTGGAAAAAAATTTAATAAAAGAGGATTAAATTCAAGGTTAAATTTAGGGGGGCACCTTTGAGAGAGTCAAACTATTCTAAAGGGGTCTTCTTATAATAACCTAGTAATAATATTTGTATGTTCTCCTAATTTATTGCTTTAATTGGTTAATAAATTTAAAATAAATGGAAAATAATACTCACTAACGTTACAAAAGCTCTTCTATAATCATCATCTTTAACTACATATCCTTTCCTCGGGACCCTTCTTAGTTCCCCTGAATTATATAAGAAAAATAATATATAAGTTGCTATCAGTTAATAACATAAATTATTATGATATAAGGTATAAAATATTCTATGAACTAATTTGATTAATTCATAAGATCAATGGTAACATTAAAAGAATAAGTATTATGCATCAGAGAAGATAAAATATATCATACCTTCAACAATTTCAGATCGAACATGAGCAACTGGTATTTTATATATTTTTTCTAAATAATTTTTAATATCATGATCTGTCATCTCCATTGACGTTATAAACTGCACAATATTTGGTGGCTGCTTATGCTGGGGTCGCACCATCTTCATCCAGAAATTAGGCAAAAAAACCCTCAATTGTGGATTTCCTTTCTGATAAATAGGGTACCTAAAGATGAAACTCAAATTAAGCAAACACCAAAAATAAGTAGCACATATGCAATATCCAAAACTGCAAATTAAATATGTAAATAGAGAGAATTAAATAACAATAGTAATCCCTAGGATATCAACGGGTCTTTAAGGATACTACAAATCTCTGATTTTCGAAATAGAAAGATTTTCAAATAATTTTAGCAGAATAATATGTAGGTGCTATGCTTGCTAGCTATGCTAACCACTTCACCTGTAGTATAGTGCTTAGCATAGCCAACTATTAAACCCACGGTCGTGGTTATTAGCCGGGAAAAGGGCCCCAGAATGAAAAATGGATTATAAAGTCGGTTTGGTGCTAAGTTCTCTATGGTTGTACTCAGACCATTTGGACTTGAAATTTAATGATTTTTTATACATCTCTTTTAAAGAAAATCATTGGATTGGATAATTGATAGTTGACTGTATATTCAAGGTGGTGGTCCTTAGAATAATTTATTACTGTATCTAGATTCCTTCACCGCCATCCCAGAATAAATCTTTTCTTGAAGAATCATTCAATATTTAACTTCTGAAAAGTAATACGCTAAAAGATGTAGGAACAATATTCTTTTAAACAAAAACCATCTCCACTGAAAAACATATATTAAGAATAATTAATGTGATCTATTTCTAATCTAATCTAACGGGCGCTATGGTCCTTGCAGGACCCTGGCCTCCTCAGCAATCCTCTTCCACTCCAACCTGTCCTCAGCCGCCCTTCTCCATCCAGAAACACCCAATGACCGAAGGTCTTCCTCCAGATCCTGCAGCCAACGCAGTCTTGGCCTACCTCTACTCCGTTTACCACCAGGGTGTCCCTCCATTATCATTTTCGGGAGCCTACCACCTTCCATTCTTTGTACGTGCCCCAACCATCTTATCCTGGCACTCTTGATGGTGGAAACAAGATCTGGAGTTCCATAAAAATCTCTTAACTCCACATTTATTCTCATCCTCCAGCGATCCCCTTCTTTGGTAGGGCCAAAAATTCTTCTGAGGATTTTCCTCTCCCATGTGCTTAGCAGCCTTTCATCATTGTAAGCGTCCAGGACTCGCTCCCATATGTTACCACTGGCTGTAGGACCGTACGGTACACTCTTATTTTGAGGGTTCTGGATATTTCCCGATTTTGAAAGATTTTCCTTAGGGACCAGTAGCATCTATTGCCAGCTATTATCCTAGCCTTAATTTCTTCTGTGATCTATTTACCTTTAAATAAATTAAAAAAAAAAAAAGAATGGTAATGCTATCGCTAAGTTACTTCAGGCCTGTGTCTGGAAGTTATGTGATCATAATACAATAATACATCCCAGAAGTAACATAGCAATACTAGTACTAACAAGTCATTTCATTATAACATTTTTCTTAAACCAGTAGTTTTTCAATTCTCAAGTAGTTGATAAGTGGTTTAAAATTATAATGTAAACAAGAGGAAAATAAAACTTTTGCATTAATAATAGAAAAGAAACAATTTCAAACTGATTTTTTACCATAAAATATAAATGAACATACCATCGAGAAGACATTCTGCTATAGATTTAGTATAGTCTCACTCAAGCTGTAGAAAGAAATATTTTGTTGAACTTTTCTAATTGTGAATACAGTTCAATATTCACATAATTGAATACATATACAGTAGGGAAGAAATTCAGGTGAATACTATCTTACATAAAAAATTGCCAATCTATAATTAAAACTTTATCCAATTATTTTATAACTTATGACAGAACGTGTTATAAATTCTGGAAAAACAAACACTATAAAAATTTTTTTGATTGATAAAAAACGAAGAACTTCAAATTTCACAGAACTTATATCCCACCAAATAATAATATAACCTACTACTCAGATAACCCCCAAATTCAAACTACCTTAGGGTGTGATAAAACATTTTCCTTGGTGATCATGGAGATAGTGTTTGATCATTGATAGTAAATTCTCTATTTTTAAGTGTTTTTTAGTCAACTATTCAAAGTTTTTTAAAGATAAATTTTTCAAGTAAGTTGTTGAATGCTAAATAACATTAATTTGCTTACACATCTAAAGTTAAGTTTTAACTATTTAACTTTTTTTAATTAGTAAATTATGAACTAAATAAATAAATAAGGAAGGTAAAATTAAATGATTTTTTTTTTCATGGTATGATTGTAAATCCCCAGTATTTATTTTTCATAATTAAACTTGTCATTATTCCTTTTGATTTCATATTATTTTGAAATCAGTCTTGCAATCTTGTTTAATTATCAACAAAAGAAATTAAATGCTTGATTAAATTTAAATTACAGAATGGTGAGAAAAACTGTTGTAGCAGTTTGTACCCTCAATCAATGGGCTATGGATTTCGAAGGTAATATGAACCGAATTTTGCAAAGTATTCAGAGTGCTAAAGCAGCCGGAGCGAGATACAGGGGTGGTCCAGAGCTTGAGATACCGTTCGTATTATATTTGTTTTCAGATTATTTATGGCTTGACTGTTTTCATCTCATTGAAATAGTATTAAAAATATATAAACTTTTTTTACAGTGGATATACTTGTGAAGATCATTTTCTGGAATCTGATACAGTTACTCATTCTTGGGAAGTGCTTTTAGCTATTTTAAATTCCCCTATTAGTCAAGATATCATTGTTGATGTTGGAATGCCTGTGATTTATCGAAATTGTACTTATAATTGCAGGGTAGTTTTTTATAACAAGTAAGTTTATTTACAATGTTCAATTAACGTTAATAATTCATTAATAATCGTAAATAAGTTATAATTTTTGTTTTTAGAAACATTCTCCTCATTCGTCCAAAAACTCTACTTTGTGATGATGGAAATTATCGAGAATCTAGATGGTTTTCTTCATGGAGAAAGGCAAAGTATATTTTTACTTATTTGATATGCATTTATTCATTAACATATTAATGAATTTACTCAATGTTTATCTATATTTTTTTTATTTTTGCAATGAAGAATATATCATCTGGGAAATTCAGATGAGAACACTCTGGTGTTTAGGGGAAAATTACTCCTTCAAGTGGGCCTCCTAGTGCTTTTAGCCTACCCTACTTAGAAGTAGCCATTGAAATATAATTTTTAACTGATCAGATAGGAATTGAACTCTCTTTGTTCTGAACTGGGCAATCTAGGACCAACTTCTTTATCCGTTATGTTTTCTGAGATCATATGATGGATTTGTGGAGTTATTCATAATTAGTTATTTGTAGAGCATGCACCCTTTTAATTTAATTATAGTATCAGAGTGGCCATGATGGCTAGAAGAGCCCACTTTAGCCTTCTTGATTACAGCAGTGGCGGTGGAATCTGCTTTGGGCGGGCTTAAAGTTATTTTGTGGCAGACTCTCTTGAAATAAACCCTTGTAAAACACTCTTTTCGATGTTAATGCTTTTGAGCTACTGCCTTGAATTTTCAAAGCAAATCACCTTTTCCGTAGTTATTCTTTTTGTATAATAAGCTTGGTGGGAATGCTGAACTAAAGTAATGCTTCATAGAGTTTTGCATGGTCAACTGTGTCATAGGCTGATTTAAAGTTGACTAACTGATGTGTTTTAATCTTATGCTCACCTTGTCATCTTTTCGAGATGGTCGTCTGAGAAAAATCAGAAACTGTAGATCTTCTATGTATAAATCCAAACGGGTAGTGTCCCAGTTGTCTTATGTCACTCATAAGTAACTTATTGTGGTAATATTCTAAGTTAATTACAAAGAATAGAGAAGTGTTTTATTTATGATAAAAGTATTGATAAGTGTTTGATTATAGTATTCAATATAAATTATTAACTTACAGATGAAACAAATTGAGGAATTTCGGTTACCTCAATTTGTCACGAATTCCACAGGACAATCTACAACTGTCATTGGGGATGGAGTAATTGAAACCCAAGACACGACCATTGGCTTTGAAATATGTGAGGAACTTTGGAATCCTCAGAGGTATTGGATCTTTAAGTACTTAATTTGTGTGTTTAATTTTGTGTACTTTTTTTTTATTTTATTTTTTGTTTCCCAGCTCACACATACCTCTATCTTTTGATGGTGTAGAAATTATTGTGAATAGTTCAGGATCCTATATGGAACTAAGGAAAGCTTATGTCACTGTGGAATTGGTCAAGTCTGCTACCTTTAAAGTAATATTTTAATTTATTTATTTCTGATAATTATAATAATCGATTGTGATGTGAAATAACAACAGATGATTATATCTGTCACCACTAAGAGTTCCAGACTTTTGTTCCAACTTTTACATAACCGTATTAGTATGTAATCACATTTTATAGATGTGACAGTAATATTCTAAGGCTTTCTGGAATATTCCATTCTGGACTAAATAAAAAAAAGCGATTGATTAGATACTTATTCTCGCCTTTGTTGCCTTGTAGTCACTGTTCCGTTATTTGTAGTTACTGTTTGTAACGTTGTTACTGGTTTGAGTTTTAATTGTTTGTGACATTTTTGTTCTATAATTTTACATGCGTAAAATTGTTTTAAACTCACAATAGTGGTGCACTATTATCAAATGTGAATAATGTATTGATTTGTTTATTACAATATTTTATTTAAATTTAATAATTCTTTTTTTTTTTGTTTTTTTTATAGGCTGGAGGCTGCTATCTTTTTAATAATCTACGTGGTTGCGATGGAGGTCGGGTCTATTTTAATGGTTGTTCTTGCATCGCATTAAATGGTCAAATACTAGCTAAGACGCAGCAATTTTCTCTACTAGATGTTGTAAGATTATTTTTATTTGTTTATTTTTGTTTCCAAGGTTAAGATTTGTATTACTTCTATGAGTATATTCTTTGAAAATTTAGATAATGAATTATTATTAATAAATAAATAATCATTAAAATTAAACATAGCTTTTATGTATTTTTGCCTTTACTTTTTTTAATTTATCACTTTCATTATAAATTAATAAACTTAAAAAAAAAAAAAATCTATCCCATAGTTATTAATTAAATTGACAAGTTCTGAACTGCTTAGGCAACTAATTAGTAACCGGTGGGTTGATCTGTACTGAACGTGTTAAATGGCCTTGTGGCATGTATATGATTCATTCCATTTAACTTTTGCCATAAGTTAATTAATAGTAAATAAAACTAGATAGTTTAAAACAATTAATCAATGTTTAAAAAAAAATGTTGAACCCCCCATTTTTTTTAAACAATTAGGTAGTAGTTACTTAATACAGTAAACAAAAACTAAAATAAATTCTTCTTTTTATTTTTAGGAAGTTGCAATAGCAACAGTAGACTTAGATGATGTATCTAGTTATCGTAATTCTACTCGTTCTCGATGTTACATGTCATCTGTTGAATGCCAAGCTTTTCCACGGGTCAAAGTTGATGTTTTTATGTCTGTAGAAATGTCATCAGCACCCTTATCTTTCCCAATAACATGGCAGTATCATACACCTGAAGAAGAAATAGCTCTTGGACCAGCATGTTGGTTATGGGATTATCTCAGGTAATGTTTTTAATACTAAATTTTTCTTTTATTCATCCCAGTATGAAGAAACAGGTGTCAACAGTTTCCAACAAAAATTATATTAATAAAAAAGTGAGTTTATTCATGAAAAAAAAATACCCTGACCAGCAGTTTTGAAATAGTTATAAATTTAAAAATTAATTGAAATAATTTATGTTTTAGTCAGAAGAGAAAATATTGAATCTATTTTTGTTTCTGTTCAGGCGATCTGGTCAAGGAGGCTTCTTCCTCCCATTAAGTGGAGGAATTGATTCTGCAAGTTCAGCTGTAATTATTTATTCTTTGTGCAATCTCATTGTGCAATATTCACAAATTTCGGGTAGGAACCAAATTATTTCTATTAAGCTAATAATAAGTTATTACTGTAGTATTTTAAAAATGTATTCAGTTACTCGATATCTCAAGGTTTATCTCAAGAATAATCACAATGCTATCTGTTAATTATAATATTTTTATAATAATAATACTTACACACCTCACTATGGTTTTCTATAGACGAGGTACTGGATAGTGTAAGGAAAATCGTTTCTGATCCTAAATACTGTCCAACTGATGCCAAGGAACTTTGTGGTAGAATTTTTTTCACATCTTACATGGCGACTGAAAACTCTTCTAGTGAAACCAAAATGAGAGCTAAGCAACTTGCTCATCAAATTGGTAGGTCTGTATATTTTTATAGCCTGATTTTCTTTATTCTATAATATTCTTTATTCCACTGTTTTACTGAAAAACAAGATCATTTTTAGACTAGTGTGAGGTATCTCCTAGTTAGTATTTGATTGGTTGAATGAATAAGATCATTCATTCAGTAAAATAATACCGTCCTGATGCTATGCTGACCTAATCTGATTAGTACAATTACTTTGTTAATCTTCTTATCTTGTTCTTTCCTAATCTCCATTTGGAAATATCTTTTCATATTGCTGAACCGAACATTCAATATGTTTGTTTTGCAGTATTTATAAGAACTGATAACATTATAAAGGTGAATTATTGAGGCTTAATATGCCAGCCAGTTTCTTTATTTTCAAATTATTATCTCAGATCATTCATGTTTGTTTCAGCTATCACATTGAAGTAAATTTATCTGCTGCAGTGACTGCTTTGTTGAATGTCTTCAGTCTTGTTACGGGTATGAAACCTAGATTTTCTGTCCATGGCGGGTCACCAAGGGAATGTTTAGCTCTGCAAAACGTGCAAGTAAGCCATCCTTAGTCCCATATTAAAATAACTTTTTTTTTTTTTAATTATTTCTTTTAGCTTATTAACCTTAATAACATTTTTTTTACAATATTTCAATTTGATACAGAAAATAATTTCCATTTCCAAAAATATTTTACATTATTTATTGCGTTCAGTTCATTAATATGGGTTGAAACATAGTCGAGGACAACCTTGAATTTCCATTTATTCATTCAATGATGTTTCTCGCCATTTATTATCGAGTCTCTCTGACTTTTTAATATGTTAACATCCTTAAATCCAGTAATCAAAGGACCTTAGTTTTCAACTGATGTTTAGGATTGGTAAGATAGCTAGTGAATGTTTACTTTAAAAAGCAAAATACTCCAGAATGGTAGAAAGTTATGGCTACTCTGTAGTAATTAGCATTATGGTAGTTATGGATCCTCCATGTTAAAAATTAACAATTATTTTTTATAGATATTTGGTTTGTAGGCTCGCATAAGGATGGTAATGTCTTATCTATTGGCTCAGCTGTTATTGTGGGCTAGGGGCCGACCCGGTGGACTGCTGGTTGTTGGATCTGCGAATGTTGATGAAGCTCTACGTGGCTATATGACTAAGTACGATTGCAGCTCCGCAGATATTAATCCTATTGGAGGGATATCTAAGACTGATCTGAGATCATTTATATGTTATGCTAAGGACAGGTTAGTTTCAAAAGCTTATTATTTATAAATAAGTTAAAAATGTTGTATAAACTAACGTGACCTATGAAAATAGAAAAAAAAAAAAAATCATATTAGTTATAAACCGGTTTATTCATATTTGAACAGAATTCAATACATTATATTTTCTTTGCAATAAAAAATCACTGACAGTGCATATAGTCCCTGTGATTTTTTATGATATCTCTTTTTATTGTATCACCAGCATTGTTTTAATTTCAAACCATGACCTTGAAATTCTACAAAAAACTAACGGTTGCTTGCTACACAGATTTTAATGAATTTTATTTGATGCCTCCACACTAAGACATAAGCCTGAATTACACCAACCGAGTAGCTGGGCCGAGTAGCTCGCTCTGTCACTCGCCCGAGCAAAATATTGAGGATTGGGGTGATTACATGTGGAGGAGACAGGGGGCGAGTCAGTGCATTGTGGTTATACATTCGTGAAACATAGTTCCGCGTAAAAGGCAAATAATACAAATCAAGAAAGTTTTTAAGAAATGTTGCAATTTGATTATACCTGCCATTAATTTTTAAGTTCATAGATTTAAAAAAAAAATGTTTAAATATTTAAAATAATTTTTTATGTTTTCCTCTTGTACCCGATTTCAATGGTAGGTTCCAATTTCTGGAGCCATTTTACACAGGATTCGTAAACTGAAGATAATCCACAACCAGATTTTTTAGAACCGTGAATTTTTTTCTTTTCTTGGTTGTATATTGAACTCAATTTTTTTATTTTATTTTTTACCTCTGGTACACCAAAGTCAGGTAAATTCATTGGTTTTACTAACTTGATGTAAGCAGCATGACGAAGTGGCTTGTTTTTATAGGTTGCTGATTTGAAGTTCCAAAGGCATTCGTGTGATTTATACTCTAGTTAAATTTAATTGTTTTTTCAGAGCTCCATTTAGCCATTTTGAACTTAATAAATCACAAAAAGATTGAGACCGGGGATAAATCGCACTACTTTGACTGATCGCACCGACCGAGTGATATGCCGAGTAGAGTGGGCCGGCGGTGGGGGTATTCACTCGGCCGAGAGAATAGAACAGCCTCCTATCCACTGTCTCGCCCAAATCACTCGCCTGCTACTAGGTGGAGTACTGACTTTGCTGATTACATTACCAAGCACTCGGCCGAGTGCACTGTCTCGGCCCAGTACTTAGTAGGTGTAATTCAGGCCATAATAGAAGTAAATTAAATAGGAATATAATAAGATGATAATAGAATTGAAAGATTTTTAATACATTCCAAGTTGTCAAACAGCAATTCAGGAATTTTCGATGCCATCCTAAATAGTGTCATCTGCAGGGGATCTAGCGACTGACTGAAAAATGGGAAATGACTCTGTTCCATAATACGTTATACTGTGAATATTAATTTTATGTTATGTTCAACAATTGCAAAATATTTTAATTTTTTTGTTGAAAACCAGCCAATTTTTTAAACACCCTATTACTGTTATGTTTCATTTGAAATAAATTTGGGTAATAAAGTATTAAATATAAATTGTATACAGACAATTTTATCTAACTTAGTATCTTCAGTTAAATAAAACCCTGAAAAAGGTTAAAAAGGTATTTCTTCTTAGCTTCATATTTATTTTCAAGGAAATGAATTTGTTGGTGTCTGTGACAAATTTATATGTACATTTTAAATTATACCAAAAACATCTTTTTATGAACCAATCAATTCAATAATATCCTTTATCCAAGTGTATAATTATTAAATGCCAAAACTTATCTTTACAGATTTAACTTGAGTTCCCTTGAATTAATTCAGTCTGCTCCCGCTACGGCTGAACTTCTTCCTCTATCGGAAGGTACAATTGTCCAGACGGATGAGGCCGAAATGGGATTGACATATGAAGAATTATCTTGTATGGGAAGGTTGAGAAAGTCTAGTCGATGTGGTCCTCTTTCTACATTCAATAAACTTATATCTGTCTGGAAGAATAAGACTCCACAAGAAGTAAGTTTCATTTATCCATTTTATTGCTATTATATTCATCTTTCATAAGAAATAGCTATTTATTTTGGTTTATAAACAGGATTTAAATAAAACACAATATTTTGTTTTTTTATTGTTTATTTAGGTTGCAGAAAAAGTGAAGCATTTTTATAGGTGCTATGCCTTGAACCGACATAAAATGACTGTACTTACTCCATCCGTTCATGCTGAAAGTTATTCTCCTGATGATAATCGTTACGATTTGAGACAGTTTCTTTATTCCATCTCTTGGAGATGGCAGTTTTCAGCAATAGACAAACAGGTATGATCATCATCCATAATGTTACATTTTTACCATCCTTGACTTCACACCCGACTTCCCCCCATATTTTGGTTATAAGTTTTTTAATCTTAACATCTAATTATAATTTAAGATGTGCCACATTGCGACAGTATGATTAAGAACTAAAAAAAAAAAAAATACTGTAATCAACTTATAGCAATAATTGATGTTTGTGCTTGTAGGCATGTTAGCAAACAATTTTTTTTTTTTTTTTTTGTTGTAATCTACAAATAGTATGCCAGATAAATTAAATACAGTTTTGTCGTATTTGTTCATTAAATGCCTGATGCCTATTATTTTTTTCTGTAGGTCCAAGCCCTTAATTCTTCAGGCCCTGATGGTTTATTTGGAACAGCACCTACTGTAAAAAGTCGGAAATTGAAGAGTATTAATAGTAAGTATATTAATTCTTAATGAACTCAAGGGCAGAGTATACCCAAATGAACGCTTTTTTTTCCTTAAGTTTAGGAAAAACTTGGGATTTCAAAATTTAAAAAGTCTGAAGTACAAATTTTTGCCAGAAGGCACTTTTTTTTTTTGGTTCCTCCCCTTCCTCGCCATTTAGGCTATACGGGGTTTCCTTGGCCAGAGGAGGGGGGATTAATACCAAGTTATTATTAAATGTCCCCTGGCTCCAGGTTTGGCCCCGGCCAGAAGGCACTTTACCATGATAAGCAGAATATCTTAGATACAATATAATTGATAAACGCGGTTGATTAAGGTGGTCCAAAACATTTTTCAGCCATGATAATTTTATGCTATTTATCAAAAAGTAAATATTAAAGTTTTTTTTAAACCTTTACATTAAATATTTACATTTAATCCACTGTTTATTATATTATAATAATGAAATTATTATTGTTTACATTATATTTATTTATCTATGGAAGGGTTTATCAATATTAGATTGTTAGAAAGTTATAATTATGTGATTTTTGTTTTAGGTGACAACAAAAGTGGTGTTATTGTTTAAATTAGTAAGTCTTTGGTTCATAGGACTCAAACTTCTTAAGGATACTTAGTTTTATCGCTTACCTGTCGTTATTTAAGCCATGTGCATAATCAATTTAGATACAAGTTTTGATAATATTGTCAGTGATTTCATTGGCTTGTTTTGGTTTATAGGATTAGTTTTTATTTTTAGATTTATGACTGTACATTTGTATTACCAAAAAAAAAACATACATTTATTATTGCACTTTCAAAAGATTAATTAATTGATGTGAGGTTTTTAATTTTAATATCATTGTTTTCTGGGATTCGTTTTATGACCATAAGGTGTAATTATATATAAATACGGTATATACTATAGGCTCTTACTGATGGAATTCAATCTGGCAATCTATTTGTATTACTTCTATTCTATTTAAGAGTATTAGTATATGTATACTAGATCCGTACATAGAGATCACAGATTATGTTCTGTGTTTGATCCTTAAATGTTTCCAACGAAGCCTACTAATATAATTTATTCAGTATGTTATAATTAAGCCAGTACAATTAATATATTTTTTTAATTTACCAAAACTAAGCAATGTTTTTATATACATTATACTAAAAGGAATACTTGATATTGGCTATGAGATAAATCTGACAGTTGCAGGACAGAACTGTTGACACAGTTTCCTGCTAATAATGTTTGTCTATATGTTGCTTAATATGGACCTTTTGGTTCAGTAGACTAAGACTGGTTGATAAATTTAGACTTTTTTTATTTATTTATTGCAATTTATGTACATTATAAAATTGTTACATAGTTCTCAATAAGTTTAATATTTATCAAAACTTCTGTTGTATTTAATAATAATATTTTTCTTGTGATTGTTCATAAGATTTTTTATTGTGCCTTAATATTATTTTGACAGGGTAAACACTGTGCACTTCTCATATGAATTATTAGTAAACATACTATGTATATAGTTTTATTTAAATTTATTTTACCTTAGAATTCTAATTTAGTAAGAATCGAATTGTTATTGTTAACTATTCTTTTCAGTTATAGACATCACAATGTGCTGTTTAATTTAATGGGTTTCTATTTTAATATAGTAACAGTATAGCGTAGTTTATCATTTGATAAATATAGCTAGTATAAAAAGTATTTCATCATCATTAATGTGAAACTTGCGATTTTTCTGCTAAAATACAGGATTTATAATCAATGAAAACCGTTTATATAAAGGCTGTAAACTATATTTTATAAAAATAAAAAAAAATATAACAATAAACAATAATAAACATTTTTAAATAATTTAATATAATTCCAGAAATTAAAAAAACGAGTTTTAATAAGTATTGGAACAGTGATTGAAAATTACATTTATATTTTTTAAAGATATTCAGGAACTATATGAACAATACAGTAAAAAGGATATCACTTTAGTGATTAAAATAAGAAGGCTAAGGTAGGTGGGTCAAGTTGCATGAATAAGTGTAAGCTCCTGCTCCCAGGAAGATGCTGACTTTGCCAAAGCAAGGCTCCTTAGAGAAAGTACACATAACCTGGGATTTTTGTCGTGAGTGTTGCTAAAAACTTTGGAATCAGATGCTAGATGACAGAGGCAACTAATACAGTATCATTAAACTCATTGTGGGAAGAGGTGTTATAATAACGAATATTTTTTTTAATTAAGGAGACATGAATTAATATTTTGTAAGCCTGCCTTTATTTTCTATATCTGGAGGAAGTTGCCTGTGCTTTGAGTCTACTAAGATCTTTATAAAAATTAGGCTCCCATTCTTCCTTCAGTTTACAACTGATTAACCTTTGAACACTTTAATTTTTTTCTGGTGTTCTCTGTATACTTAGAAGCAAATTTTAGTGCATTCAACCCGTGGATTTTCTCTAATTTTTTTAAATATTTTTATTTAATTAATTTAGCTCATTCCCTTCAGACTTCCAGTTTGAAGTCTTAATTTAAATGTGACTGTGATGATAATTTTTTGTTTTGATTAGCTTTTACACTTGTTGTGGAGTTGATTAATATGGAGTGAATGTTTTGAACTTTAATTGATATCTTTCAATTTTTAAAAATTAAGTTATATTATCATACAAAGAAGTTATTTTTGATAAAAATAATATGATTTCTCATGTGGGTCCTAATGTTATTTGCTGCTTATTCAGTGAATATAATAAACGGCAATGGGGTGTAATTATTAGAACACCTTTTTGCTAATAAATTATTTTATATAATTTCTACAATTAAAAACCTTCAAAATTCAAAATAAACTTTTAATTACAAATAAGTAGCTTTTTAATGTAACATATTGTAAAATATTATTGGCATTCCAATACTTTTGTTCTACCTATATATGAGGCGTTCGGTTTCAAAACCGGCTATATCTATTTTCAACAATTTTTCAGGACTGATCAAAAAAGGATCAATTGGAACCGTTTTTGATAAGAAATGGAATCTTTTAGTATTGATTTTCAGAGAATCTAGACGTTTTTGAAACAAACGCGTCTAACAAATTTTTCCTAACATTAAAACCTTGAAAAAAAAGAAAAAAAAATTGTTTGGAAAAAATTGATGTAACCGGTTTTGAAACCAAAGACCTCATATGTAATAGACTAATATTAATAACTGATTAAATAATTTTTTATCATTTAAATTGTTAATATGACAAATGTTAATACCAGAATTCTGTTTTATGGAAATTTATTGTGAAAAAAATTCACAGAATATTTATAAGTATAATTCATGAAATTATTTTAGAATTCTGAATCATATTTCTTTCTCACAAATCCCTTGAGAGTATTTTAATCAATGATATTTTTCTTATTTGTAAGTTTAATTTTTATTCTAAAAAATAAAATCGTATGTGATGAAATAGATGATATTTTTAAATTTTATATTATAAATCCTTCAATTCTTCTTGAAATAACATTTTAACTTCAATTTTAGAAGAAAAAATGTATACGAAACATTTACAGTCTTCTTGTTTACAATCATGTAAATCCAGAAATCAGCCAATGAAATGGCAAATGCTCAATTGCAGAATGAAAAATTCTTCAGTTCTCAGAAGATTTTTCTCTATCCATCTTGGTTTTATATTTGATACCTTATGTAAAAAAAATCTAAAAATTAGATAATTTAATATAGAAAGGATTTTTTTTTATTTAGTTCATAAATTCTCCTTGAACATGATGAATGGGTTCATAAGATTTTAAGTTTCCATTTTATTTAAGTAAGAGATGAAATAAGTTAATTTAAAATGTTTTCTAACTTTTCATGAGTTAGTTAAATAAATTATTTTCCAAATATTTCTAGCAATGATATTAAAATTTGATGATCTCTTATGCAAATGTTAACTAAATACAATGAGCTAAATTTCTGTTTTTAATTGTGAATAAAAGTTTTAATCCATGATTTTTATGGTTTTGCTGCTAAACTTGCTTGAAGAAGCCATTTTTGCTTACTTAAATTAATTAATTGGAATTCTCCTTTTTTTTTTTACGTTTTGGGTATTTATATATATGTACATTTTTTTAAACCACAAATTGAACAGTTTGTACTATAAATAAACACTTATCTAATTATGGTACTGTACTTATAAGCCCCAAAAGACTGGCTGTTTGCTACATTATCTGTCAAAGGATAGTATTTTGGCTGTCTCCTAGGATAAATTAATCCAGTGCGTGATAAACCATCATAAGCAAGTGGCTGAGGTCTCTGGGAAACAGCATATGCCAGAAGTTGAGGATTTGTGGCAAGTAAAATCCGTATAAGGAGAGTTGAGAACCATGGATCATAGGCCACGGGTGGAAGGCCTTCTTCATAAATTGAACTCGCCTAGAACAAATGGAGCAAAATACTTAAAATATAACTGTATTGTTTCTTTTTGAAGTGGGCTCCACCAGCATGTACCATCTTAAAACAGTCTCACAAAATCTATATTTTATTTTACAAAGCAAAGCTTGGTGTGTGTGCACATTGCTGTGCTTGGTACCACATTCATCTAATAGAAATTATCAAATATAAAAATATTACGATCGCATCCAGTAAGAACTGTGCATGATCATACCCTATTAAATTATCCACTGTGGCATTGAATAGTTAAAAAAAAAAGAAGTAAATTAACTTAATTACCGTGTGTTTTCTCTCATTATACAAATATATATTTTGAGAAAATAATATATATTTTTTTTTATTTTACTGATAATAGTGGGAATATTGAATGAATAAACTTTTGAATGATTTTGATAGTTAATCAAAATTAAATTCCTTTTAAAATTTTTTTTTAATATTTATACAGACTAATCCAGATTTGAATCTTATTGATATAAGCTTTAATTTCAATAGATGGAACAAGGTGATGTAAAAAAAAAAAAAAAAAAAAAAAAAAAAAAAAAAAAAAAAAAAAAAAAAAAAAAAAAAAAAAAAAAAAAAAAGAAAAAAAGAAAGGGTGAACAAAGTGGATAGAGAAGCCTGCAAGGAGGAATTGCTTTTGAGGAAAATCCTAAAAATAAAAAAGATTTTTTTTTTTTTATCCATTGTGGTTAACATCAAATTTCATATCTAGATAAAATCTTTATTTTTTTTTGTAACAAAATAAGTTATCTCAATAAATTATTATAAAATTATCAAGATGTCCCTTGGACATAATTATTAAAATATGTTTCAATTTGATGCTTGATAAAGTTCAATGAGATTTTCCTGTGGATTTCTTAAGAGGGTATTCAAAATATACTTTTTTAAATTAATACAAATCATGATTTTTTTTGTTTTTTTTTTGTGCAAATGATCTAAGTAGTCTTTTAACAATACATCTTCAAAGAAAATGATTTTAAGTTTTTATAGCATTAACCAGGTTATTGCAAAGGATTTGCATACTGCCTCAATTAATAATCTAACATATCCTAATAATCAAATTTATCCTATAGTATATCATACAGAATTTAAATCAAATAGTTAAAAATTTGTCAGATTAAGAATAGAAGAACTGAATAGATAGAAAATCATGGTAATGATTACTTACTGCAAATGGTAAAACCACTAGAATAAATACAATAGTGCCTCTCAGTCTCATTGCACTAGCCCTCCAAACCCTGAAGTAGAGTAAGAGTACAGTAATGGTGGTGTTATCTGCTGTGTTCTAACTTTCTCATTAAGTGCTTCTTGTATTGATGAATCATTTCAAAGTAAACATTCACTTTCTATTGGAAATCAATTTTTAGATGACTTTAGAATGAGACAAGCCCACTTAAGGATATTTTCCCTCAAATTAATATTAAAAAATTCGAAATCTTAATATCTTTCATTTTTTTTGTTCTTAACATTGTGTCTAAAACAGGCGTAAAGACATCCGTGTACCTTGAAAATTTAGTACTGGAGATTTTACAGATATATAGAGAATCTAAAAATTTAGTAAGAATAAGGGCCGTATTTATGAACGATCCTAAGGAACGCCTTACTTAAAGGCTTCCTTAAAATGCCACCTTTAGCTAACCTTAACACAATTTTCATTTTATAAACGTTCCTTTACCTTTCTTATCTTAAGGACGCCTTAGATCTTAAGGTGTTCCTATAAATTTGATCTGTTTTCCTTCCTTAGTGCTAAGGTAGGTGATCAGCTACCTTTAGCCTCTCCTTAACTATTTAATAATAGAAATAAAAACAGAAAACAAATATCAGGACTTAAATCCTTATTAAAAAGAACCGTTTATTAAGAACAACGACTTTTTGGAATTTTTACTTTATTTATATGAGGTATAAACAACAAAGGTGGTGAAATATTATTGCACTTTTTAAGATGAATAAAAATTTTAATCTTGGTGTAATATTTTTCTTTTTTTCTCCTATATATATTTATCAAATGTTTTCATATGTAGCCATTTTTATTACTAGGCACAATGAGAGACAGATAATTTCTCTATATAAGCAAAATCAAAACAAAAGATGTATTATTTTCAATTAATGAATACTTATTTAGTATAGGTATTGATAGTATTACTTAAGTGTACAACTTTAATCACAAACATTTTGATGCAGATGCTTTTGAATCTTTTCCATTTCTACACTTCTAACATTAATTATGTTACAGTAGCCAGGATTAGAGCTGTAATTGTAAATATTTGATTAGTTGGTGATATAAACATCTGAAAGAATATTAAGTGAATTCATTTTTTTCTTCTGCAAGTAGTACTGTAATGAGAAATACAATCTTGATTATTGATAGTAAAGATATTTTCACTCAATTACTCATTGACAAAACAAAATCTTGATATGAAATATAGACTGAATCCAATTTGAGAAAATTAAATGTAATTTTAATAGTACCAATTTAACATTTTTAAAGTTTATTTATTTATCTATGCCTATTTTACATAAAAGGCTTTCATGGAATTTGTTGAAATTAGATAAGTTAGGTATAACAAGTTTTTGGAAGAGTGGTAAGAGAAATGTAAAAAGAACAGAAATAAATTGGTAGACAACTTTTATTTATTATTATATAAAGATGAAAAATAAATAACAGAATCATAATACTCACTAATAAACCAATTCTTTATAAAATGTCAAAACACATGTACATCCACTAAGATTTTTCAATAATTAATATGCTAATACAAAAGTAATTGCATTCTAAAGTAAACAATCAGTTTTTAATAATTCATATAAGAATATGAAGTTGTTGAAAATACATTTCAGCTTACTTATTAAGGAAATTGAAGCTTTAATATTTCACATTTCTAACACACATCTTTTTTAAAATAAGTTGGTTACTGATTTACACATATCTAACATTTACAACTCCTTCTCATGAAGAAGGTTGGAACTAAACCATCCAAGAATATTTTGAAGAATATTAAGAAATATATAATAAACATACAATAGTATATCACAAACATCTCAATTAGAAGAATATTGCAGTCTCTCATCCCCCAAGCTAACTTCAAGAGAAATAAAGTTTGAGAACTAACACTACCTAATATTGTTTTATCACACTTTTTCACTCTCATTTGCATCTTCATCTTATAATAAAGATATTTTTGATTGTTATCCTAAAGAATCCATTAAGTTGTTTTGTAATCGGTTAGATGAAACATAGTATACATTTGTTTGTTCTTTTACACTAACAATGTTTGCACACTATTCATCTTTGAGTGATTTCTACTCCAATTATCATTTTCTTATAGTTTTAGATCTGTAATTGTCACATTAACTACTTAAAACACTCTAAACAACACAGTAAACAAGAGTGAAGTAAACACTGATGTCAGTTTAGGGAGGTTACACCTAGCGGCAGAGTACTCTTATCAATGTTCTCTGATTGGTTGTTTAGTTAAGGTGGCCTTAAATTTGCACCTTAATAAAGGCATATTTAGTTAAGGAAAGGAAGTATAAAGGAAGGTGCATAAAATGAGAATTATCTAAAGGAACACTTAAGCTTAAAGGTTAGCTTAACATAGGAACCAGTTTAGGTTACCTTAACTGCTTCCTTAGGAACGTTCATAAATACGGCCCTAAGTCTATTAAAAAAATGAGTTTGTCTCTTTTCTCTTATGTGCACTCTCATTTACGTTCAGTAATTTTTATAATTTGTTTGTTTTTTCAATCTATTAGTTTGTTTGCTGAAGTTCATCAATTCCATCTTTTATTTTGAAATATCTGATTGATTTTTTTTTTTTTCAATGGACTCTTTAATTTTGGACGATTTTTTTTAGATATCTTAGCTACTAATTTTCTCTTTTTTAAATTAGAAAAATATCGACAGTTTTTAGTCAAATGTGATTAATGATAAAATTACACTTTAAAATTGTATAAAAGAAAATGAACTAAATAATGATCTTATAATGTTATATTTATAATATAATTAAAAATTAAAACTTTATAATACTTAATTCCTTGAGAAAAAACACAATTAGAATTAATTACCAAACTGTAGTTCTGGTGACATTGAAAACCATAAAACTTCAATAAGAATTGAAAAAAAAAAAAAAAACACGGATCATTTCTCTTTGGAATTATTAGTATTTAAAAGAACGGAAGTTTCATAGTATGAAAGATTTTTTTAAATTTTAGTTAATATACTATTTTATAAATGAAATTTGATATATAGGTATAGGTACGCAAGTAAAAAATTATATTACTTTCATTGAGTCACGGAAACATTAATATGACAGCAATTCAATAACGATCTTTTCTTACACTTTAAAATTGGGAAAAAATAAAATTAGAATTTCATATTCATTTTAAAGGTAATGAAGGCAGGTAAAACTGTGTTGTATGCCCCCTTTTTTTTTTTTAAAATAAAAAATCTTCCTCTTTAATAAGTCTCTCATTATAGTCAGGGGTGCCCACTTGTTCAATAAACCAATGCCCCAGAACTTAGGTTTTTTAATTTATTAAAATTATTTTTATCCAAAAGAGAAGTTTAATCTTTCCAACAATTCATAAGATAAATACATGAAAACTAGAAATTACTTTTTATTAAGAAATACGCTCAGGATGAAATACAATATCCTCCAAATAAATAACAATTTTGAGCATGTACCTATTAAATATTTTTTAATTACATAGATACATCTCTCCTGAAAAATATAAATATTTAAATTTGAAAAAAAATAAATGTATAACCAAGATAAATTTTTTTGAACCTTTCACCCTTTAAGAAGGGTTTGACACCCTATTTTTATATTAATTTATTTTCTATTGAAATATTGAAGTGATGAGTAAATACTGAGCTTGTATATACAATATTTACCATCATTAAGTTATCTACCTTATAAAACTTTATTGAGGCAATTATAAATTAGATTCAACATGTTAGAATTAATATCAACCAATACTATTTGTGGAATCCATGCAATGTATTGTGCAAATAAAATAACAGCTGCATATGTCTATCTATGTCTATGTCTATCTATGTCTATATCTATGTCTCTCATTTTGCCATTTAAGACCAGTTCTAAAAATAATTATCCATGTCTTGAGTGATTGAATATTACAAAATTTTATGCTCTGATCTTCAGACATGAGATGAGCTATTAATGCAACAATAAATAATTGTAGGTTGATTGATAAATAATTTATGGCTCAAGAAGGTAATTTGACTCTGACCAAGCTCAAACGCCAGATTTTCCCCTTAATTCAGGATTTTCAGTTATCTATTTTTTATTTTGGAAAGCCAAAATGAACTAACGAAAGGAAACTGAAAACCTGACTACCAATCAACCTATCGTAAAGAAAAACAGTTGACTATTACTCACCTCTATAAATAAATGTCTATAAATATAAAATAACAGTTATAATGAAATGTCAATATTTTACAATTAGAAACAAACATTATTTTTAGGGTAAATAATCAAAGGTAGCATGAGTTGTAACAATAATCACATGCTTTGATATAAAACTCGTTCCTAGAAACAAAGATTAAACAATGTTGTCTTAAAATATTTTTTCTTCACCTAGATGGACATAATTACTTATACAAATCTTGGTACTGTCGCTATGCGACTTCTAGGCAGCACCAATACGGCGCCGTTAGGTGAGGCACCAATCTTAACTGAATATGTCCCTTTTGTGGGTTGATTTATATTTGAAGAGTGAGTTATTTTAATATGTTCGAAGCCGGGATCTAATAAACCTGATCATGACACTTTAAAACTGAGACGGATGTTATACCTTTTCAATTCAGTTATGTACTTCAAAAACTCACCATGGTTCATTATTTTCAAATATTTGTATATCATGAGTTTATGAGTAGAGTTTCCTAATACCATACAAAAACACTATTGGGGAATTTATATTCCAAAAATTGATTGATTATACTGTCAGATCAAGATATTTTTTTGCTTATATATAAGCAGCATGAAATGAGCTATTCTCCAAATAACCATCTAACAAATGTTAGTTGATATATTTGAGCCATTAAAAAAAGAAAACTATAGTTGCCTTTCCATAGAATATCCTAACAAATTTGAAAATGCCATGTCTCTCAAAAAAATAGTCAGATTTCAATGATCTTTCTCGGAGGGAATTTCATTAATATTAAAAAGTACATGTCAGATATTAATGCTTAGTTAGGATTGTTCTGAGGTTATCTATGACTCACCAAATATGTATAAAAATAGCGTACCAAGTATATAAAAGAAAAAAGACTTTGGGATATCTCTCAAGAAAGTTGCAAACAGCAGATGTTGGATTTTTTTATGCAATTTGTGGAGCCTTCAATTTTGAAATGTACATTCTCAAAATTTGAGGGGGTTAACTTTTTTTCATTTGTTAATTACAAAGGTTAATTATTGAGACTTCTGAAGAAAAAATACAAAATTAATTTGGTTAGGAATTATAGGTATGGATTATTAATAAAAATACATAAGTAAAAATATAAATAAACAACTTTATTAAAATACACTTTATTAAAATTTGAATTACTAAAAGTAACTATTAGGCAGTAGATAAAATAGGTGATTCTAAACACTATGTTCAATTGACTGAAATAAAATGAAGTAAAAATATTAAAACAAATATTCAGAATATAAGAAACATTGTAAGGAAATAAGTATTGGTTTTAAAAATTTAAAATTTGGAAATGCCAACAAACGAGTTTTTTTTTATGGAAAAGAACATAAAAAATGATTTCAGTTCAGTAAGGAATATCTTGTCGACAAAGTAACATTAAATTGAAATCATCTTTTGAATAACATATAACAATATTTGTTAACATTAACCCCATTTCAGACATATTAAAAACTATACAACATCTATAAATAAACTATTTAATTAATATACAATTTTCAATAAAATATGATAATAAATACAGTTTAAAATATTTTCACATTAAAATCAGCCCTGTTACCAGTGTTGAGAGAACTGAGAGAGGTCCATTGTGATAACCCTGCTGATCAAACAGTCACCGACCTGAAATTGAAATTTATTAGAAAAAAAAAAATAAATGGGAGTAAATATCCGGCATAGAAGATAAAAATAAATAAAAACTTACATCAGGGCAAATCCCAATCAGTGATTCAGCATGGCTGAAGAATTCCTCTTTAAGAGAAATTACAATGGTTTGAAGGTTTTGAAGACCGTGGATGTAAGAAGCGACTTTGCCAATATTTGTATTGTCCAGGGCAGCATCTATCTCATCCAATACAAAGAACGGAGCAGGCTGATAACTAAACAAAAAATAAGGTACATTAAAATTCATAATCATATAGTAGAAAAAAAAAAGTTATTTATTAATGTATGGACTCTTGAGGAGTAACATGTTCAGAGCATAGAGGAATGTTCTAATTAATCTTAATTAACAACATGAATAGAATCTCAAATTGTATAAATTTTCATGTTAAAATTCATGTTTCAGATCATCAACACAGAACATAATCAGGCAGTATTGATTTACCATAACTCAATAAGCTCGGGCAAGAAATAAGCGGAAGTGGCATTAATTGCAAGCCTTCCTGTTTTTAAGTTTATTTAATTCACAATAATAAAACAGTATCAATCACTTTATGTTAATTTATATTTAAGTAAAAAATAAATGAATTAATAATCCAAACTTTAGTGGCCTCAGGTACTTTAAAATAATGGAACCATAGTCATGCACAGTAATACAAATGAGAGAGAAAAAGTATATAAATAATCGTCCACTTTGCAAAAGTTAATAAAATAAAATAAGAATTCTATTCGTTATTATTTATAAATAGATACAATTATTCAAGTTTATACCTATGAATAGCAAATAGAAGGGCTAAGGCAGCAATAGTTTTCTCTCCTCCAGAAAGATTTGACATGGGTTGAAACCTTTTTCCTGGCGCAACACAGTTATAGGAAATTCCATCAAGGTAAGGCTCTTCTGGGTTTTCGCAGGAGAGGTAAGCTTGAGCAGATGGATTTTTAGCCAAAGACTGAAATTTAAAATTATTAAAAACAAAATCAGTTAAGAATAATCTGCAAGTTTATTTATTCAAATAAGATTAATAAAAAAAAAAAAAAAAAAAAAAAAAAAAAAAAAAAAAAAAAAAAAAAAAAATCAAAGCAATGTAAAATATGAAGTATTTAAGTAATGTAAATTCTTCATCCTATTTTAATATTTGCTAGGAAGATATAACAAACACTCTACTCAGATATGTGGAAAATGTTGTTCTAGAGCATATCACAAAACTCCACATTAGATGAGTTAAAGAAGGGTAATAATAATTGTGAAAGTATTTTCACAATATGTAAGATTTTTTTTTAATTATTCTTATTTTTATCATTAACGGAAAGGACAAAAATGAATGAAAAGACAGAAAAATTCAGAATGTTAAGCAGTAAATCATTTCCCACAAATAAAAAATCACAATGATAAATGGCTACCTCTTAAAAGCTTAATGCTAATGCACTTAAGAATTAAACAATATTGGGTAGCACCACAATCGATGGAGGATGTTGGGTTCAGAACTGTCTAAGGAAGTACTGTTTCTCGGTCATCGGTTCAAGAAGGTAATTCGACTCTGAGCAAGCTCAACCGCCAGGTTTTCCTCTTAATTTTTCAAGTAAGAGATATCTGGCAGAATAGGAAAGATATCCTGCCAAAGTCAGATTCCAGCTCAGGACCTTGAGAACAACAGTTAAGTGCCTTACCATTCAGGATGGGGCCCAAGCATATCAATTATTACTCAATAAATAATAATTTACCAGAAATTTTAGTAAAAAAAAAAAAAATATTTAAAAAAATTTAAATTACAGAGAAAAGTGAAAGGAAACATCAAACAGTTTAGTTTCAAAGGGCTAAGAAAGGACACACTAATTTGCAATCTTTAACTTGGCACTGAAAATAACAATTAGAAACTCAGGAGACCATTAATTATCAGCTGGTAACTTCTAACATACACTGATGACATTAATATTGTGGGACACTCCTACTCTCATGAAGGAAGCTTTAATGGTCCTTTGATGTGGCTCCAGGAGGTACTTTGTCTAATAATAAACCAAGGAAAAACCAAGTCCCAGACATCTGAGGAAGAACCACACCAAAATGGATTACAGATTCAGTCTGGCCAATTCAGCCTACTTTTGTGCATATTTATTGAATAAATAATTACGAAAAAGGGAGTAGATTCTGACCTGGGTACAACATAAACACTGCAGAGTAGGAAGACAAATTATTTTTTTGTTGACTCTATGGAATTGAGGGTCAGATAGATGCTGGAAGCAGTGACAATGAAATAGATGTAATGAAAATAAAGATAAAGAATAATGAAGAATATTATTGGAGGAGGCCTAGGCTTGGAAATGGATTGCGGTGCCATCTTAGTAATAACAATTTAAAATTACCAGTCTTCTTAATAATAAATATATTATTATATATAACATATAATTAAATTATTAATTAATACCATCAGCTAGCTCAATAATAGTAATTTAAAATTATCAGTCGTATTCTAATATTCCTGAAAGTTAATAAACGGAAATAAAATTTAAATGCATTTTTAAAAATCCTAAACCAATCTATTCTGGATACTTGCTTGTTTTCTATGAATAAAAAACAAATTATATAATAATAGATAAATGAAAGAGGAATGACATAACTTACTTTATAAATATTATCAATATTATTTGAGACATGTTCAAAACACTCGGTGAATTTATCATATCGCTCCTTCTTAATTCTTTCAAAATTAGTTTTAGCCTTTTTTGCTCTTCTTCTTGCTGCTTCAAATTCCTCGTTTGTAACTGCAAGTTTCCCACGTGCCAATTCAAGTTTTTCGATAGCCTAGAACAATAAATCAAAATAATAAATAATCATAGGCTCCTTAAAAAACCGATGCTATAAAATAGTAATTTGAACTGCAGAACAATATTGGTTAAAATTTAATTACATCATGCATTAAAACACAACTTAAATGTGTTTAAAGCAACCCATATTTTAACTAAACAAAAATAAAATTATTTAAATAAACTGAAAAATATTGTACTGTTCTTACCTTCATGTTGGGTGCTTGAATCTTTTGTAACATAGAATTTTGGTCATTGATAACCTTGGCCAACTTATCACCAATTTTCTTGACATCATCATCATCAATGTCTTTTAAATTATCAGATAGTCCAGAATAGTCAACAACAATTCTTAAAAAAAAAAAAAAAAAAAACTCTAGATAAGTAGTGGAAATTAGATGCATCATGTTGGTTAATAATTCATTCATAAAAGATTGACTTAAGAATTAATATAATAAGAGGTAACACAAAATACAACATAGTGGCTAAAATTTATTCTAAAAAAGTTATCTCTAATTAAATTGTATAATATAATTACTTAAACCAGATTGTTTTTTTCTTACTGATACTAAGGGGATTCAGGCACTTGTAGGCCATTTTCAAAATAATCTGAACTAGTAATTTGGAGATCAATACTGATGGATAAAGTCCAGCTTTAATTATTTATTTAATGTAATTAGTTGATTATTTTTTGGAACTTGGTATATACAAGAATATCATCTAGGCAACCCTAGTTATTTCGATTACTTTAATTTTCAATATTAATGGCTGTGACAAATTGAGAAAATTCACAGAAAAATATTAACAACTTTTTTAAAAGGTGGAAATCTGCATATGATGTCATTAAAAGTATACCTATCCTTGTCTCAAAATTATTTTTTCAATATGGATTCCTTTGTTATCCTATTAAAAAAAATGTGTTTGATGTTTCAAAACATCAATCTATTTTACTAGAGATGTATTTCAAACATCAGTTTGAGGAGCTAGTAGAGGTAGTTGGTAGTATGTAGTAGCTAGAAACCAGGCAATAAGATAAGATAAGAGGTGTGAGAATTTTAAAAGTTGGAATCGTTCTCTTTAAGTTCCAATCACACTACAATTTGGTCCCAACCAGACTGCCTATTTCAATCTTCAAAAAAGGTTAAAAAGTAGGAAGGACCATTTCCAGCAATTTTTATTAGTTAATTTTAAAATATGTTAAGAAAATGGTTGATTAAAATTCCCTATTTTCGGTTCAAAATTATAAATTACCGCATCCCAAAAACCCTCTTTTCACAGAAACAAAATAATAATATAGATCACTCTCTAAAATGCTCAAATTAAAGAAAATTCTTATATTTAGTCATGTAATACTGGATTATAATAATTGATATAGTCACACAAGGGTCACTATCATTTTTTAAATTGCACCCATTGTAGACCAATATTTGATGAAATACCTGCTTTCTCTATCAAGAATTTGCTGAGAACCACCCACGCTAGAGTCAGCATTGGAGTCGTTAGCTGTCGATTCTTGCCCGATATCTTCCATATTCCCTTGCAACATGGGAATGGATATGTCCTCCATCTTAAAAGAAAAAATAAAGAGGTCATTTGATATTATACGTGTGTTATTGTATTGATGTAACCATGCACATCAGATGGTACCAATTATACAGGAAATGAACTATATTTCAGACATACCTTGCAATGCATTAAAATACTATGTCTTTCTAGCTTCTTCATTTCTAGTTTTGATTCAATATTCGTGACTGACTTCTGTGCAGTTTGAATATCTTTAGCGATAGCGCCAACTTCTCTTCTGGCCTAAGACAATGAATCAATTTAAATCAGTAATGAAGCATAATCATTTAACAGTGATGTTAATATCCTAAATCAATATATAGTTGTTATAATAAAAAAATCGCTCTAAATTGGATATTCAAGAAATATGACTGATCATGCATACAAGGCCTTTCAATAAACAAATGGAGGTAATTCTATAACTAAATATTTTTTCAGTTGCTAATAATCCTGAAAAATTATATCTTTATTAATCATAAAAAAAATAATCATAATATTATTCAAGTAAAATAGGTACTAAAATAGGAAGAAAATCCCATAAATTTTTTTTTTTTTTAGTATAAAGAATTTGCAGGGTTTTGCATTTATTAATAAATAATTAAATGTAATTAATTGAGCTATATTTTGTTAAATTTAATAAAATATATTCATTACTTTTCCAATAGCCTCTTCCATCTTGTCAGCCTCCTGCTTATGTAGTAGGCGTTTAGATTTCAATTCTTCTATTTGTTTCATATGTTTTTCCAGTTCCAATTGTTGTTTCTGCTCAGCCATTCGAGCAATATTAAGCTCTTCTTCATCATCCTTCACGGCTGTTTCCCATCTTATTACATTGTCTGTTAATGAAATTAACTTATTTTAGAAAAAGTTAAGTACAGTCATTGAATAATATTTTCTGTTTTCTATACCATGTCAGACATACAGGGTTTACTTTATATGTATAAAACCCTTATGCCAGACTACTTGCTTAAAAAATAATTAGGCTCAAACAATCATTTGTCAAGAATGAGAGGGTATATTTCTTCAAATTTCTATCGGAAAAGTTTAATGACAAAATCTTATGTAAGTATATAAAAATAGTTTTAATAAATAATGAGGTAACTCTATAATGAAATTAATCACCTCTAATCTTTTTATCTTTAGATTTTTCAAACTCCAGCTGATTAACAATTCGATTCTTTTGGTTTTCGAATTCCATTCTTTTTTTCATTCTTTCTTGCTGAGACCTATAAACATAATGAGCAAATATCAATTGAAAATATCCAAATATTTTATTAAACAAATTGAATTTGAAAAATGTACTCTAATAACCAAACCAGTTTAAATGGATTTCTTTATTATTAACCCTTTGCACTCGAGGTCTCCAGAGCGGAGCCATTTAAAATTTGTCTTCAAACTCGAGGGCTCCGCTATGGAGACAATGGAAATAATTTTCAGTTTTTAACATATAAGGACATAAACAAATCGTAAAAACTATTTATAGCATATTTCACTTTTGGTGATAAATAACGGTCGTGGCTCATGGTGTTTTACATTATTTTTATAGCACGTTAATCTTTTAAAATCGGCTATATTTTGTGGTTTTAATTCATCTTTTGTTTCCTCAATTGTACGAGAATTTAGTTCGGAGCACCAAATAATCCTTTTCCTTTGATTTAGTTTCCCATGTGCTTCTACTTTAACCGGAAAGTTATTAAGTAGATTTTCACATTTTAGGAGCTTTTCTGATTGGATATCTGAGAAAACTTCAACTAAAAGGGTCCCATCTCGTAATTTTTTAACTGTTTTTACTTCTCTAATTAGATTTTCTATGCTTTTGTATATAAGGAATGGCGAAACCTTTGTGAAATCTAAGGTATTTCCATCGTTATCCGCTCCGGTTTTCGTAATTATCAAACATTTTACACTATAAATAGATATTATAATAAAATTATAAAAAAAAAAAAAAAAAATAATTTTTTTATTTGTAACTATGTGTTCATGAAGCTTCAAAAATACGAATAACATAAATTTCATTATAATTCCTTATGTGGTTCTAAAATTTTACAGTAAAATATTACTATATTAGAGTGTACGTTTTCGCGAATAAGTTGCGTCGAGTTGCAGGTAGGTAAAGTCCGAAATGGTGCCGAGTGCAAAGGGTTAAATTTTATCTGATTATCATTAAACTAGTTCATAACATACATCCTACTTTAACACTTGATAATATTATAATTAAATACATATCAAAAATATTTATAGACTTAATCATTTTTTTCTTCAATTTTTTATTTTTATTAATGTGATAGGGAGAGGATTTTTAAAGTATGAACAAATCTCTAAGCAGCTTGGATAATTTTATTTATTTTAAATGAGTATATTGGTCCATTAGCTTCAGTGGTTAACGAACCAAAATGAAAAATAAGTAAGAAATTTATTAACAATATTACAAACCTCAGTTCTCTCTCCTCATACTGACGGATGTTAGCCATCCCAATCCTGTTACAAAAATCCTTGAAAACAACATCTTCGACACTATTCATCCTTTCCTTCATATCTTGAATTCGCAGGTCCCTTTCTGCCATTGACTTTTCAATCTTTTCTCTCCTAGGCTATATAAAATGTGAAATTCAAGTAAATTAATCAAACATAACAAAAATGCTTTAATCTAAAAAATATTCAAAGCCTACTGACCAATAATATAACTTCTTGAATTACTCAAGTTTATTTATTGATTTGTTAATATGCTTCTAAAATATAATTATATAAAAATTTTAATTCAATGCAAAAAAATAATTATAAATTGTATTACAGGCAGATTAATAATCGGACTGATTTAATTAAACTGTCTCCCAACATTTATATTTAAGAACTAATTGCAAATGTTTATAATTGTAAACTAATTATTTTTAACAGAAGAATCAGGCTAAAAGACAAGCTTTAGTCAAAAAATTTATTAAATTACAGAAAATTATGATGTCGATCCCATGAAAGATGGTAATAGAACCAAATGAGATTCACGCACTTACGATTTATGATGAAACTGATTTTAAAAGAAAGATTAACTAAGAACCCAGTCAAAGAACTGTTTTCCAATTGAAAAATTCATGGTAAGTAAAAGCAGCTAATTTTTTTTTTTTAAGCCATTGATGTTTTATTTTAATATATGTATTTGTAATCTGATATATATCAAACAAAATAAACTTACACCACTATCTTCATAACGCTGTTCCAATTTTTTCAACTCCTTTTCAAGCTCAGCAATTTGTTTCAACTGAAAAATAAAACAGAATTAAAATATTTAATAATAAAGTAATAAGTTTAGATAATGTCATGTACAAAACGTTAATTTTCTGATAAGTATAAGTTTCAAGGCATTACTTAAGTCACAATATTATAAATTTATAGTCAAAATATAATTACAGTTTTGTCTTTATCAGATTTCGCATATCTAATTCTTGTTTCTAGTCCTCTAATCTGTGATTCCACGGTGTTCAATTCTGATTCTTTTCTTGACTTCTTCACCGCTTCTCTCAGATCATCAGTTAATTTTTCCTAAAAATAGTTACAAATAAACACAAGTTCATATAAACAAGGAAATTATTTAAAAGTTTAAATTAGAGAAACAATTCCTAATAATACCTTTTTGGCCTTTAACTGTGACATCTGCTTTTCATCCCATCTTTTAGCTTTTCTCGCCAAGTCCAAGCTACCTCCTGACATGATACCTGATTTTTGATAGAATGTTCCATCCAATGCAACAGCCTTGAAGAAGTTAATAAAATTAAATAAATAAATAATAATTGTGCAAAATAAATGAATGATTACACAATGAAATTTTCTCAAAAAATATAAAATTAGCAATAAATAATAATAATGAAGAATTATTACATCATATCTATTGGAGTCAATTTCATACGCAGCCCTCATTGCATCCTCAGGAGTATCGCAGACCAAGGCATTATTTGTAGCAAACAATACAGCCTGTTTGATGTCAGGAGGGTGGAAGTTCAATATATCGTACAGCAACCTCGTGTTCTTAGGATCTTTTATTGCCCTGTAAAAATTGATAGTTCACTTCAATTCTTCAATTAAATTTCTGATAAGTTCATTTCTTAAAAGACTGGGGGAGAAAAGAACTAAAAAAAAAAAAAAAAATGAAATTTAACTTTATATATATTTAACTTTACCTCAATCTTTCCTTTAGAGGTTTAGTCTGAATATAATCAAGAGGTAAAAATGTCTCCGGATCTAGAAGATTTTCTTTCAAATATTGAATGCATTGCCTAGCTGTTTTCTCAGTATCCACTACAATGGCTTCCATGTATTTACCCAATACCTTAGTTACCGCCACATTAAATTTCTTATGCTGTGGATGACACATATTGATCATCCGGTCATACTGAAAAAATAAAATACCATAAATATACATATAAAAAAAATATATATGAACATGTTTTAGCTATTTTTTAAAGCAAAAACTTACAACTCCTTTAGGGAAATTTCTTTTGAAATTCTCTACAATTTCTTGCTTCTTCTTCCTTCTGGAGTCTTCATGCTTGTCAACTCGTGCATCACCCAGTTGCTCCATTATTGAATCCAGTTCAGCCTGCAATTCCTTAACTTTGTCTTTTGAAGTTCCTACATCGCTTTGTAAGTCTTGCTGCAGCTTTTTCTGTTCTTCTAATGACTGTTCGCTACTCCTACAAAAATAACAAGCAGAGTTGAAAAATATGAATTTAAGTAGAACTTATATGTCAGTTATATAACCCGCATTTCGAAATTAAAACTAGTTTATATGAATGATTAGAATATTAACCTTATATGATCAGTGAGTTTATCAACTCGCTTTTGTGCTTCTTCCTTCTCGTGGGTTTTTTGCTTGATCTGGCTCTCCAACTGAACCATTAATCTAACTTCGTTATCTAACTCATCTTGCTCGGCCTTCTGTTCACGGTTAATGGAATCTAAATCTTGAAGATATTGAGCTGATTTTTTCTGAGCTTCTACCTTAAGTTGATGATACTCTTGAACCTATTGCAATGTCAATAATTAGTAAATTATATTTTATTCATTGATCTTAAGGTAATCCATAAATTAAAATATGCAAGGTTACTATCATATGAGGCGTTTGGTTTCAAAACCGGCTACATCCATTTTCAACAATTTTTCAGGACTGATCAAAAAAGGATCGATTGGAACCACTTTTGATAAGAAATGGAATTTTCTAGAATTGATTTTCGAAGGATCTAGGCGGTTTTGAAACAAACACGTCTATCAGATTTTTTTTAACATGAAAAACTTGAAAAAAAAATTGTTTGGAAAAAATGGATATAACCGGTTTTGAAACCAAATGCCTCATATACAAGATTTTAAAAATCAATAAGGTGTATGTAGAATAAATAGTGAATTTTAAAATGTTTTCATAAAAGTGCAATAAAACACAATAAGACAATGAGAAACGAGAAAACACCAGCTAAGTATATTAAACTAGATATACTAATTTATTAATAGACAACATACGAATGGTAATAAGTTTGCTCTGTTATGTGAGAAAACTTAGTTCATACTTGTTGAAATATAGTAAGAAAAACCAATTCTTTATCCTTAATAATTTTTACTTTCACTTACCTATATATGAAATATATAGTAAGTGGAAGTATTGCGATCGTGAAAATTTTCGACTTCCGGTTTTCAACGGAAATACACGTTTTGGGATCCCCTGAGTCAAAATAACCAAGTCCCGCGAAATGGTCTGTGTGTGTGTGTGTGTGTGTCTGTCTGTGTGTCTGTGTGTGTGTGTGTGAACAGACTAGCTCAAAAACTATAAATCGTGCGAACCTGAAATTGGGTATTTAGAGTATGTATAAGCCCGCGATGTGACAGCAAAAATTTCATCAAATTTGCTCAAAGGGAGGGGGTACTTTATTTAATAACTTTTTAAGTTTTTTTCGATTTTCTCAAAAACGGCTCTAACGATTTTGATTAAACTGAGTATTTGATCTATTTATATGCCCGAAATATGACTGTAAAAATTTCATCAAAATTGATCAACCGTAGGGGGGACTTTACTTAATAAATTTTGAATCATTTTCACATGTTTTTTTTATTTACTCAAAAACGGTTTTAACGATTTTGATCAAACTTGGTATTTGATGTATTTATATGCCAGAGATGTGATAACCAACATTTCATCACAATTGATCAACCGGAGGGGGGACTTTACTTAATAAATTTTGTATCATTTTCACGTGTTTTTTTTATTTACTCAAAAACGGTTTTAACGATTTTGATCAAACTTGGTATTTGATGTATTTATATGCCCGAGATATGACTGTAAAAATTTCATCAAAATTGATCTACTGGAGGGGGGACTTTACTTAATAAATTTTGTATCATTTTCACGTGTTTTATTTATTTACTCAAAAACGGTTTTAACGATTTTGATCAAACTTGGTATTTGATGTACTTATATGCCCGAGATATGACTGTAAAAATTTCATCAAAATTGATCTACGGGAGGGGGGACTTTACTTAATAAATTTTGTATCATTTTCACGGGGTATTTTTATTTACTCAAAAACGGCTTTAACGATTAACAAAAATAAGATATGAATGTAGAAAAATGTGTGACTTTGGGAAATGATATTTAGCAAAACACGTCAATTACTAATCTAAGTAAGTTGGTAAGTGAAAGTTGTGTGTTGCGCGCACGCACCAGATTTTTTATTGAGTGTGGTGCTGATATAGCTTGTTATGTATTGTGGATGCAGCCATGATAGGAAAAGGAAATTGAATTAATAATTTAATATCAAAATATGTAAAATACTGTATATGGTCAACCTGGTGGTCAGTTTTACCTGAAGGCGGCTAGGTCTTGGAAATACCGCCTTGTAAGTTATTGGGGCCATAAACCTTCTGTTAGAAATTCAAAATAAGCAAAGCCTAAGACCGACAATGCTTCCGACAAACATCCAGGGAAATACCTAAGAATATTGTTAGAGAAATTTGTGGCCATAAACCCTGGTTTTGCCCCGGCTAAGAGGCCGAAATATAGAAAGGAAGGGAAATTTTAGGCCGCCAGCCAATCCGAAGAAGTCTGAAGAGAGTGGGGGAAAGAAGACTTATACGGAGGAGGAAGAGTTCGGAGGAGAGAGAGTTCGAAGTTGGACAAAGGTCGGGTAGAGTGATAAGAGGGCAGAGTCCAGATAGCCAGACAGGCTGAAAGGGGATGCTGAGCTGAGTCTGAGAGCGTCAGGGATGGCAGGGACTGATCCAGCAGATAGGCCAGAGACAACACCAGAGAGTGCCCACCAGATAAGGTTAATACATATACAGTACTAGTTGTAATATTGTGTGGTCAGTATTTATTAAATAATATTAAATTGCCAGTCAGCATCCATGAACTTATTTGTGTCAGTAAAATATCTCTATATGATATATTAAAGGGGGTACAAATGATTTACATTATTGGTCAATAAAATTAAAGATATTGTTCAATTTAGATTTGTTTCTTTATTATCATTTACCCTATGCCACAGGTTTATTAGAATAAAATAGAATTGATAAACACGTCACCGTTGGAAAAGTATCCAATACATACATTAGTACATATTAAATATATTAATTTCATATAATCACTTGGTATAAGCCGTTTCTGGTAACCCCCACCCGCCTTAGAAAAGCGGGAAGCCAGAAACGTAGCAAGCTGAATCTTACAAAATCAGAATGGATTAATGAAAGAAGGCTGAATTATTCACTTTTGAGTCGATTCAACTTAATTTTCTTATCTTAAAGAGGTTAATTTGTAAAGATGACAAAATATCTGACATCTATATACGACAACAGCTTAAACAATGGCAGTTTTAGAAGGAATTGTTAATAGATTAAGCTTTTAAAAATTTACTAAGATAACTATCTAAATTTTATTTTGATAAAATTTCAGGTATAAGTGATTTACTTTACCTGGTTTTCTTCTAATTGGATATCTCTGCCTTGACTTTGTGAAGCACTGTTCTCGTTTGATTCATATTCTTCTCTCTTCCTATTTACTTCTGCAAGCTCTTCCTCAAGAAGCCTGGTATCCTCTGCGTGTGCTTCAGCAGCTTGCCTAACTTCAGCTAGGGACTTCTTTGCTGTGTTTAACTTTTTCTGTAAATGTGTCGTCCGTTCTTTACTCTTGATGAATGATGGCCTTTTCTTGTTAACCTCAGCTTCCTAGAACAATCAAAATATATTTTAAAAAACTTATAAGTGAACCATGAAAATTGTTACAAATTTTTTTTTTTGGTATTTTTATTTGGAAAAACATCAAAGAAAATGCAAACAATGTGATGTGCAAATTAATAAATTTTGATTGCCAAGACTTTGTGATCATGTCTTGCCAGCCTACGATCACTAAAAGGGCATAAATTTACTTCAACCATTTTTTTTTTTTTTTTGTTGAGGACTGGCCTATATTCAAGTGTCCTGTCACTTCCAAATCATATGGGGAACCCAAAATAGGTCTGAGAAATGAATATGAGATCATAATCCTTCCTTTAAAGAGAAGTGTGTAGTAACTAATTTTCTACTTCCAAGAAATATTTTTAACAATTAATAAGAAAAAAGGGTCTTAGGAAAAGTAACTTTGACGTAACCCTGACTGTTACTTCCATTATACTATCAGTATTAATCTTTTGATTAGAAATGCTTAAAATAGCAGAGTATATATAAGTTATATGTATGTGTCACTTACAACTTCCCTAATTTCTTGATCAATTTTAGCTAGTTCCCTATTAGCTTTTCCTTGTTCTTTCTTTTTTTCCTTTAGCACTTCTTCAGCCTGCTCCTTCTTTTTTTCAACTTTTTCTACTTCCTTTTTCTTTTTAGCTAATTCACCTTCATAATACTGGATGTCATTTTCATTGTGATAGAGCCTAAATAATTGATATTCGACCTCTTTTTCGGCCTGAAAACATAAAGGTTTATATCAAAATGGTATAAAATCACAATTCATTACCTAAGTTGATGTTTGACATACCAACTCATCTTTAAGTCTTTGATATTTTTCAGCCTCATCTTTCTCCATTTTTGCTTCTTTTCTTTCAGCAACAACACCTCGTTTTTTTAAGTAAGTGAAATTTGTTTCTTCCTCAGCTTTTAATACTTCGGCTTTGACATGATCATACTCTTCTTTTAATGCTCCAGATCTTTAAAAGTATATTCAATAATATTAGCTAGATAATTTTTCTATAATACACTTTTTACATTTTGCTTTATGACTGTGTACATATTTATTTACATACCCACTGATTTCTTCAAACAGTGCAGTTAACTCTTTGGGGTTTTTCATTGCTATAGATTCGACAGCTCCTTGAAACACAAGGAAATTCTTGGCTTTTACATTGATGCCTATATGTTCCAAGTCACCCAAATATTTTTGTGTAGATACAGGCTGAAAATGAAAATGGTTAAATAAGAGAAATTTAAATGAAACATTAGATTAATAAAACAATAATATTAAATGCATACTTCTCTGTCAATCTTGTAATCAGATGAAGACCCTTGAACTGTCCTAGTAAACCGTTTGGTAGCACCATCTTCCATCAAAAATACAGCAGTCACTGAAGCTCTAAAATAAATGAATAAAATGTGTAAAACAAATTAAAATTGGTCAATTTTATAGAAGGGCAATAATTTAAGATATTGTTTTTTGTTCAGTGGTTATGCAAGCAGGTAATTAAGGCCCGATGCACACGGACGACACTTTTCTGCGATGCGGACTATAAGCCGGGTCAGGGGTACCTGGAGTACAATGGACCGACCGGATTTACCATTATACTCCAGGTACCCCTGACCCGGCTTATAGTCCGCATCGCAGAAAAGTGTCGTCCGTGTGCACCGGGCCTAAAGAGGGATCACATTTAACTGTGAGGTATTTTCTCCTTATTGAGTATTGACTATACAATTTATGATAAAAAATATTTTAAATAACCAAGGTAGTTCATGGGAATTTATGTTATGTTCACTATATATATTTTTATAGTAATAAATGCAGAGTTTATTAAATGGCAATTAGATTATTTACTAGTTACAAGTATACATATAGGTGGCAACGAGGATGAAAAAAAAATCCCTCCAAGGTTCGATGAAAAAAATAGGATTGATGAAACACAAGGATCGGGTAAATAAATTTTTATCATATTTAACCTTTTGATTTATCAGTAACAAATAGTAGTATGTGGTGCATAGACATGCAAGTATGTTTCCCAAATTTGAATATTGAAAGTGAGAAAGCAAAAGTTGCAATCCTAATAAACTCCTTGAATGAAAAATCACTTGACATTTTAATTAACATTAGTAAACCAAAATCTCCCTCCGATTTCAATATTTATCAATTACTGGAAGAATTAGACCAAGATTTTAACGAAGTTCCGTTCATATTTCTAAGAAAGCTATCAAAGCTTTGAAGTAGTCAAAACATTATTAGCAAAGAATGCAAATAGTTGAAATGGAGTGGTGACCTTATATTACAATAAAATAGATTTGTCCTATCTTAACATACATCACTTATGGATCGAATCCAATTCTAGATTCTATAATAGATTAAATGTTGTGGGAAAAAAACAGAAAAAATTTCAGCTAATCTTACATTAAATAATATACCAATTCAAGATAGTTGAGATTTTGCTAGGAAGTGAAAGCCACAGTTCAATATTCCATTAGTGTTCCTAAGGTAAATTAAAAATTTTGTAACATACAATTAGAATGTAATCTTTTTAGTGAAGTATTCCAAATATAATATAATATCATCATAATATTCAAAATTCAATACATTATAGAAGTAGCCATATTTGAAAAGAAAAATTGATAATGAAGCAATTCATGCCCACGTAATATTATATCCTACACAAATCTTTACAGAAATCGAATGATTTTGAAAAAACCACTAAATAAAAAATCTACATTCTTTAAACCTATAGATTAAAACTATTGTGTAAAATCAGTAACAGTAAGAAAACACAAATCGTCTGAATATCCTTAAAACTATAAACTTAAGTTCCCACAAGCTATAATACAATAACGCCACTATGGAAATAATTTACTACTAACTAACTACATACACTTTAGAAATAGGTCTTCCAATAGATGCACCATGGATAAGGTCACTCAGTCTTTTTACTCTCAGTGCAGAGGTCTTCTCCCCCATAACAAAACTGATGGCATCCATAAAATTTGATTTACCTATGTAGCATAAAAAACAAAGGTAAATTAAAACTTTCTGGGTATCAAGTTAAAGTATAACTAATTAAATAAAGTTTGTTTACCAGAACCATTTGGACCAACAACTGCAGTAAACGATTTGAGTGGTCCAATTGTGAATTTCCCGCGATATGACTTGAAGTTTTCAACTTCGATGCTTTGCAAAAAGGCAGGCATTTTTCGATTCGTAATTTCGTTGGGCTGAACGGAATACATAATCAACTGTTGTTAAACACAGTTGTGTCACCCAAATTCAAGCCATCGCCATAGACTGTTTACTATCTTTAGCGGTAGCGCTGAAGCAATTGTGATCCAAAGAGGTCGATGTCCCAGTTCAAAACTTCAAAAACTTATTTAGTTGAAGGAACTCCCGATTCATCAAGTTTAGTGATACTTTACTGATCATTTATTTGGTTTATAATTTTTCGTTATTTGCAAAGCGTAAAAGTCTTTTTTATCTATAATTCTATTTGAATAGGCCTTAAATTAATAGTGGCTGCATCACTATTATCGTGAGCAGACGAGCACTGTTTAGGTATATACTGTGAATTTACCTGTACCACTACAACCCATAAAGGGTCTTGGGTTCAGTACTATGTAAGGAAGAGTACTGTTTCTTGGTCAGCGGTCGTGCAAGGAGGTGATTTGACCGTGATCACGCTCAACCGCCAGGTTCTTTCCCCTTAATTTTTCAATTAAGGGTACCCACTTTATAGAGGCTGGGTTTGCCCCAGGAGGGTCTCTCGGCCCACGAGACGAACTGTGGCGAATAATAAAGATATCATAAGCCATGTCAGATTCGAACTCGGGACCTTAAGCACAGCAGTCCACTGCCTTACCAATGGGCTACCCCGCTCCATATACTGTGAATTTAATGATATTTAAAGATAGAATTAAAATAATACATGTAAAAGATACACATAGTTCGTGCTCATGTGCTTTAGAAGAGTTGTCCATTCCTGAATATAAGGCATATTTATAATGAATATCATTCCATAATTTGGTATTATTAAATAATATAACAATAAAGTTATAGATTTTATTATGTTGTTTCATTTGATCACTTGCTGCTGACTGGGGATGTCAATAACTGGCCGACTTAGTTTCTATGGTATAAACAATTATGTTCTGCTCAAAATCAAAGATGCCCTCTTGTACACCACCAAACCTGATTGGCGAAAATTCGCTATACATCTTTTGAAGGATTAAATGAGCTTTTTTATTCAAATTACAGTTTAACTCAATCCTAAAAGTCAAACATGTTTGAAATAGTTCCACTCAGATAATTGTAACTATTTATTGAAATAGGAAACTTATGCACTTAATAAATTTGTTTGTTTTTAATAGGTATACAATAATTACTTGAATATATATATATATATATATATATATATATATATATATATATATATATATATATATATATATATATATGTTTAACTGACTGCTGGTCTTTTTTTTCAAGGGTTGGTACCACTGTCTTCATTTTTCTTAGAAAGCTATCCATATAAATGATGTAAGTATAATGTTCAATTTTACTTTATATATCTTTATATTTATAGAAAATTCATTTATTTAAATATCAATAGTTGCCTGATAATCAATAATAAGATTATCAATCAATGTAGCGTTTGAAAATATATTTATGGTTATTTTACATTAAGTTTTAGTTCTCTAAAAATATTTTAAGGTATGGAAGAAGGATTATTTCCCAATGAAAACCTTATTGCAATATTTTTTTTTTTTCAAATCACTGATAGCTCTTACCTTCAGCTTTTATTGGTAAGAACCTTATAAATTAGTAATTATATTGGATCAATTTAGAATATTATGTTTCTTAGTAGTTTATCTATCACTTATTGAGAAGTACAGATTCATAAATGTTGGTGTGTAAAACCATGGTGAACTAAGTACATACCAAACCAATTTAATATTTATTTTATTTTTAAATTGCCTATTGTTATTTTTTTTAATCGTGTTTATATTAAAATAAGTAATAGAAGAAGTGAAATATATTGCACTTCAATAGTGATAGAAGTGAACACAACCCTGTTTCATAAAATTCAACTTCAATTTTCTTATAATATGGTGTATGGCGCATAGTTCACTTTGGCATTACAATGACCAAATCTAGGTAAGAAAAAAATAAAACAATCAAGATAAAGTTTAAAATTGGAAACAAATTCTTCATTAGAGTAATAATGAACAGTGTGTGAGGCCAAGAGACTCTAAAAATTTTTTATTTCATATATATATATATATATATATATATATATATATATATATATATATATATATATTTGTTCATTAATTCATTAATATCTAGCATATTGAGAACAACAGTTGTTTATTTTATATAAACATATAATATAATATATATATATATATATATATATATATATATATATATATATATATATATATTTGTTCATTAATTCATTAATATCTAGCATATTGAGAACAACAGTTGTTTATTTTATAATTCTTTGATATAATTGACAAGATTGTTGAATTAAATTTTGAAATTATTTTAACATTACCATAAGAATTTTATTTTTTTTACCGTAGGGCAGGTATTAAGTTTTCTCAGTTATAGCTTATTATGTTTAATGTTTATTTATTTATGTATTCATATTTATTAATGTTGTTTAGAATGTGTAGATAATGTTTATTTAATATTTGAAATTCTCAAAGCTCTGTTGATTTACATAAAATTACTAAATATTTAATCATATGCCAGTTAAAGCTCTTAATGTTACTTATACTTATAAACTATATTTTATTGTATATACATAATACAAAAGTACACAAATAAACACAGAGCACAAAAGGTAGAAAAAAAAAAAATTATGTTTAATGTTTTATATGTTGATGGATAATCCATTATACATGATTATGAATACCTAAAGTAATTACCAAATAGCTTAATTATTTTTTCCAGGAACAGGTTCTAGGTTAATTAGGGCGCTGATAGCGAAAATGTTTTAGATTACGCGCTAGTGGTACTAAATTAGTAGAGGCATGTACTCTCATTTGACTGATTTGATTGTCTAACATCTTATAATATAGACAATACAATATGTAACTGGACACAAAATTGCAACTATATAGCAGACTATTTTGAGACCATTAATGCTCTTCGAAAGCCACTGGTTTACTAACAACAAAATTTAATAATTGCATCATTAAGTGTAAATTGATAATTAAATATGAATTGTAAGCAGTGTTTGAAATTAACTCTTATTTTCTCGGAAAGAGGATAAAAGTCAAATAAGGACTTTTATATTTCTAATAAATAAATAAAAATCACATGACTTTTATATTTCGGGCCAGAAAATAAAAGCCCTGATTTGATTTTTATCACAATGATATTTAATACACACTTACTAACAAAAGTCTCTGCACACCCTCCAGCTTTTTTTTATTTTACCTAAAGATAGGTTATGAGCCGTTAGATCGTTAGATATAGGCAATGAAACTCACACATCTTTTACATAATTTAATCTATTTTAATTAACAATAATCAAATTTAATAAAATTTATTTAACTTATAATTTATGAGGTAAATTACATAAAATGTCAGAATATTGATGTGTGAAGTCCCTGCACACATCATTTTTCTTCAATTTGAAGCTTAATTATTGATGCCAAATCAACTTTAATAGGTAGTCGTTCCTACCTTATTTCTTATCACTTCTCCTAATCTATTTGGCCTGGTGTGAACTAGTTTTTTGTAGTTTCTGGAGTAATTTTCCCCCATAATTCCTTTAGTACTCTTTTTAAGTGGTCTTTGTTCTTTATTTTAATTTTTACTTTCTGCCAGCCTAGTTGATCCCACAGATGTTGTATTGGATTAAGATTAGGATATTGGAGAGGTGTTTAAAGTTGCTGAGGAGCATTGTAGAGCAACTATTCTTGAACTTTCCGCACAGTCGTTATCTTGTTGAAAAATGAATTTTTCCTGGAGATAAAACTTCATTAAACTTTATGGTAAATTACTCCTCAAAATATTTATATAAACGTGTTGGTCCATTATTCCGTCGATAAATTTCAAATTACCAACTCCAGCAGCACACATACACCCCCAAACCAAAACACTCCCTCCACCATGTTTCACAGTACCAACTAAGTTTTTTTTTCCTAGGAGCTCTTTGTTTGGTTTTCTTAAAAGTTTTCCCCTTCCATCTTATTCATGAATCTTAAATTTACTCTTGTCAGTAAATATAACATGTTCCCAGAATTATAAGGGCTTGTTTACATGTTCCTTTGCGAACTGCAGTTTCAATTGCTGGTTTATTTACTAATGAATGGCTTACGCACATTATAGCCATCTTTCTTTAGGGTTCTTCTAATCGTTTGTGCAGATACCCCAATCTTGTAATTAGCTTACACCATACCTGCTAAATTTAGAGCTCTAGAGTTCTTCGGCCACAGTCCTTAGGATAGCCCTCTTGTGGTGAGTTTGGAGTACGGGGGGCGGCCAGAGAGGTATCTACTTTCCATTGTACCCAGTTCTTCATACCGTTTTAGGTCATACCTGTTGACTATTTGTCCTATTTACCGGTATGAGTTTCCTCAAATTTACAATTTGGTCGGGAATCGGTGTTTGAACCTCCATTTTTTTCACAGTCTTTACTCTTTGGGCCCAAATTAACACTGACAAGTTAGGATTAGCCAGAGAATGAATGGGATAATGAGCTAACTGTATACATATCAGTATCTTGGCTAATTCCACTGCGTGCAGAGACTTTTGGCGCATCAATATTTTGACATTTTATGTAATTTTCCTTATAAATTATAAATTAAATAAATTATATTAAATGTAATTATTGTTAATTAAAATAGATTAAATTATGTAAATATGTGAGTTTCGTTGCCCATATCTGTCTCATAAAATATCTTTAGGTAAAATAAAAAAAAAAGCTTGAGGGTGTGCAGAGACTTTTGTTAGTAAGTGTAAAAGTCAAAGCTTGATTTTAATTATTTAAGGATGAATTTATTAGCTTTTTTTTTTTTTTTTTTTTTTTTTTTTTTTTTCAGATTTCTCCATATTGGTGTACATTATTGGGGTGACCATTTTTATGGAAATCTTCTAGGGTATAATAAATTACCTTATATTGATCTTAAGATCGATTATTAGATTATCAAGGCTACTGATAATGAAAATAATATCGATATAAAACATCAGGCTCGCTCAGGTATCGATTTATTACAACCTACGCGATATAAACGATATTGGGGTCCGCTTTAAGGTTAATTGAGGCGCTGAATTTGAAAATGATACCGACTTTTGGATTACGCGCTCATGTATCGATTTATTACAACTTACAGGATAAAAACGATATTGGGATCCGCTCTAAGGTTAATTGAAGCGCTTAATTTAAAAATGATATCGATTTTGGATTACGCGGTTATTTATCGATGTATTTTAGCTTCTGCGATGAAAACGCTGTTGTGGTTATAAGTTGCATACACTTTGAATATTTTCATGAAATTAGTCATCTTTAAATAGTTTATTGTTCTCTATATCCTTAAATTTTTAGATTTATCTAATTAATTTTTCTAGACTATATCTAATTTCCAATATGCGTCATTTAAATAATTATGTTCCATCACCAGTCTTTCAAATAACAATAATAAAACTTTATCATTTTTTAAAATTATAATTATATTATCATATTATTGTATATTTATATTTTAATATAAACATACAAATTTGTTAAGTTCCAAAATATATACGTATAATTCATCTTATTTTATACGTAACGTAATGCAACCTAGTGTTGAAATTGATATTATTTATCAAATCAACACCTTCAATAACCCAATAGCCGACCCTAATATCGTTTTTATAGTGTAACTTGTAATAAATTGATACCTGAGCGTTTAATCCAAAAATGGAAGGCATTTTCATATTCAGCGCCTCAATTAACCATTGAGCGGACCCCAATATCGTTTATATCGCGTAAGTTGTAATAAATCGATACCTGAGCGTGTAATCCAAAAATCTATAACATTTTCACAATCAGCGCCCTAATTAACCTAGAAGTCGACCTCAATATTGTAAATATCGGATAAGTTGTAATAAATTGATACCTGAGCGTTTAATCCAAAAATGGAAGGCATTTTCATATTCAGCGCCTCAATTAACCATTGAGCGGACCCCAATATCGTTTATATCGCGTAAGTTGTAATAAATCGATACCTGAGCGTGTAATCCAAAAATCTATAACATTTTCACAATCAGCGCCCTAATTAACCTAGAAGTCGACCTCAATATTGTAAATATCGGATAAGTTGTAATAAATTGATACCTGAGCGTTTAATCCAAAAATGGAAAGCATTTTGATATTCAGCGCCTCAATTAACCATTGAGCGGACTCCAATATCGTTTATATCGCGTAAGTTGTAATAAATAGATACCTGAGCGTGGAATCCAAAAATCTATATCATTTTCATATTCAGCGCCTCAATGAACCATAGAGCGGACCCCAATATCGTTTATATCGCGTAAGTTGTAATAAATAGATACCTGAGCGTGGAATCCAAAAATCTATATCATTTTCATATTCAGCGCCTCAATGAACCATAGAGCGGACCCCAATATCGTTTATATCGCGTAAGTTGTAATAAATAGATACCTGAGCGTGGAATCCAAAAATCTATATCATTTTCATATTCAGCGCCTCAATGAACCATAGAGCGGACCCCAATATCGTTTATATCGCGTAAGTTGTAATGAATCGATACTTGAGCGTGTAATCCAAAAATCTATATCATTTTCATAATCAGCGCCTTAATGAACCATTGAGCAGACCCCAATATCGTTTATATCGCGTAAGTTATAATAAATCGATACCTGAGCAAGCCTGAGGTTTTATATCGGTATTATTTTCATTATCAGTAGCCTTGATAATCTAATAATCGATCTTAAGATCAATATAAGGTAATTTATTATACCATGCAAGATTTCCATAAAAACGGTTAATCCAGTAATTTACACCAATATGGAGAAATCTGAAGAAAAAAAAAATAAAGCTAATAAATTCATCCTTAAATAATTAAAATCAAGCTTTGACTCTTATATTAGATATCATTGTGATAAAAATCATCAGGGCTTGTAAAAATCTAAAATGATAAAAATATAAAAATATCAGGGCTTTTATTTTCTGGCCCGAAATATAAAAGTCATGATGTGATTTTTATTTATTTATTAGAAATATAACGGATTTGACTTTTATTCTCTTTCCGAGAAAATAAGAGTTAGTTTCAAACCCTGCTTACAATTCATATTTAATTATCAATTTACACTTAATGATGCAATTATTAAATTTTGTTGTTGGTAAACCAGTTGCTTTCGAAGAGCATTGATGGTCTAAGAATTGTCTGCTATATGGTTGCAATTTTGTGTCCAGTTACATATTGTATTGTCTATATTATAAGATTTTAGAGAATCAAATCAGTCAAATGAGAGTACATGCCTCTACTAATTTAGTACCACTAGCGCGTAATCTAAAACATTTTCACTATCAGCGCCCTAATTAACCTAGAACCTGTCCCTGGAAAAAATAATAAAGCTACGAGTTCAAATTCTGCACATAAGAACTTTTATGCCCAATGTATTCATAATTTTCTAAATTGCATTATTTAAAAGAAAAGTTCAGAATCTCGCATTTACATATATATTTTTTTAATTTTAATGGTTCACTTTCATATGTTTGAAATAAAAATTAACGATAACAATTTTTCCTCAGGAGTAACATAACGAGGAAATTTTAATTTTAGTTTGTGTTGATATTGGAAAATGAAGTTTTTCAAATTAAAATGTTCTCATAACACTGCTTTGTAGGTTGGTGCAAATCACCGTTTATGTAACCATATATCTTTTATGCTCAATTTTGATTTATTTCATTCTTTGTTAAATTTCTTCCATGACAATAAAGCTATATCTTAGAAATTATTGCACTTTAGTCCTGCTGTTCATCTATAATTAGATCTAGTTTCATTATACTTTTACAATTTTTAGTAAAATAATTTTTACTTTCACTTACCTTAATATGAAATATATAGTAAGTGGAAGTATTGCGATCGTGAAAAATTTCGACTTCCAGTTTTCAACGGAAATACACGTTTTGGGGTCCCCTGAGTCCAAATAACCAAGTCCCGCGAAATGGTCTGTGTGTGTGTGTGTGTCTGTGTGTGTGTGAACAGACTAGCTCAAAAACTATAAACCGTGCGAACCTGAAATTGGGTATTTAGTGTATGTATATGCCCGCGATGTGACAGCAAAAATTTCATCAAAATTGCTTAAAGGGAGGGGGTACTTTATTTCATAACTTTTTAAGGTTTTTTCGATTTTCTCAAACACGGCTCTAACGCTTTTGATTAAACTGAGTATTTGATCTATTTATATGCCCGAAATATGACTGTAAAAATTTCATCAAAATTGATCAACCGGAGGGGGGACTTTACTTAATACATTTTGTATCATTTTCACGTGTTTTTTTTATTTACTCAAAAAAGGTTTTAACGATTTAGATCAAACTGGGTATTTGATGTATCTATATGTCAAAGATTTGATAGCCAACATTTCATCATAGTTGGTCAAACGGAGGGGGCACTTTATTTCATAACTTGTTTTCCAATTTTTACCTTTTTTTCTATTATCTCAAAAACGGCTTTAATGATTTTGATCAAATTTGTCATGTTTAATGAAAATTAGGTGTTCAATAATATCAGGTAAGTTTTATCAGTATTCAAATTTTCGGAGGGGGCTTAAATGGGGAAGGGGCCTTTTTTGTTTTCCTATAAAGTACCTTTTTTAAAGTTTATATTGAGAAATTAACTGTCTCTCATCACGCCTAAAAATAGGAAATGGCTAAATATGATATATGAAAATATCACGTAAACAAATACAGCAGAAAAAAAGAAAAATATTCCGTCAACTCGTAAAACACCTTGAGCTCACGCATGCACCGTACGCCTTTAATGACAAACCAATGCGTTATAATAAAAGATGTTCTGTTCATTTAATGAGAATTATTTGTTTCATGGGAACTAAATGAAATATTCAACAAGTACATACAGAATTATAAAATCAGACGACTTGGAGTATTCTGCTTGCATTGCCGAATTATCACAAGTAAAAACTTTTATTTAATAATAAAAGAAATTAGTTTTTTTTTAGTGTTTTTTTTTTTGAGCAAATGAAAACAAATATAAGAAATGAATGTGGAAAAATGTATAACTTTGAGAAGTGGCAATTAACAAAACACATTAATTTCTAATCTAAGTAAGTTGGTAAGTGAAAGTTGTGTGTTGCGAGCACGCACCAGATTTTTCTTTTTCCGTTTTGAGCAGGATTTTCCGAATGCAGTGTAATAACCTCTCATACGACTTTCCACAATATTCTACATATAATATAAAATAGTGCCTAATATTTTTTTAATGAAAGATAATCAAGCGCTTTGCTTGTAATTCCTCATTGATATTAGTTGATAATGAATGTAATTTACACTTTTAATTTTTATGATATTTTTTAAATTTAGTTTTTGCTTGATTAAATATACAGCCTTTCCTAATGCATTACCTTACACAGCAGTCTATTTGAACTTTTTCTAAGTCAACTGTGACCTCCCACAAATCAAATAAAACCTTTTCCAAGTCAGACCGAAATTTCTTTTCTGTATAAGTAAATTAGAAAAGAAAATGTCAACTGAATTTAACATTGTCACATGTAATGATTTTATTCCTAAGGAGAAAGTAATAAAAGTAATGTTCCTTTAGCTTTCAAAATTTGATTCGTAATTATAATGCATTGAACTTTTTTACATTAATTAGATTCGTTTTTTCTTTTGTTTTATGGCTCCCTTGAAAAAGAATTTTTTTAAATGTTTAATAAGAAATCATCACTGTTAGAAAATATTTTAAGTGACCAAATTATTATCCCAATTTCAATTCCCATTCCTTTTAATTTAAAAATCATTCTGATCCGCGGTAAGCCTTCCCGTTTGCCAGGATTAACATATACGCATTTATTATTTTTTGAAAAAGAAATACGACAATAGGCGGGAGCAATCGAATATAGGGTGCGCTAGTAGTTTTGCAAAATGTCGGAAAGAACGGTGTTAGACGTAGTTGATGTGATAGAGATAATTGGTAATTTTAAAAGACCATTAATTGAAGGGCTGGCTATCCTTGATACAAACCACATAATTACATGTGGAATAATATCTATAAATAAAAAAACAGTTATTTTACAAGCCTCGTGCCTTTAAACTAGCAATCTTAAAGGACTGCCCCATCAAATAAAAGTGGAAATCAAATTTATTAATAATAATAAGCAATTTTCTTGTCATTGTACGTATAAAGCTGGTAGTTCTGGTAAATGCAAACACATCATTGTAACTTTACTCGACGTTTTTCGGTTAGTAATAACATTAATTACCTATTCACACAATTTTCATATTTTTATTACATATATTTGCAAATATACGTCCATATTTATGTACATATTTTGAAATTTTTATTACATATATATCCTATCCCTGGTAATAACATTAATTACCTATTCATAAAATCATTGTTATGACAGCTTAGATTCTTTGTCATATTATTTATTTATTTGTCAAAACTTTCAGGCTTCGCATTGAAAACATGGAACAATTAAGCACAACGGATGTAATAGAAAAATGGGGAAAATTAAAAAAGAAAAACAAATCTATGACACTATGGTCTCAATGTTATTTGCATAAAACTAGCATTTTGGAATAATAAAATGTCAAATACTAATATTTACCTGGATAAATATAGTCTCTTTCTTTAAAATAAAGACTACATATCGTCATATGTTTCGAAACAGGCTTACCTATTCTTAATTTTACAATCCACTCTTTAAGAAGCTTTTTATTTTTTGGAAATAAAAGGGAATGACACGTCTTTTGATTTTCTAATTGAACACTGAGGGGCCGAGCAATACCTATTAGACATTTTTCAAATAATTTTTTGCTCAATCGGGTTTCAATTATGGAAAAATAAATTAAAAACGCCAAAAAACCCTATGAATCCCAGGTAATGGCCCGGCTTTTATCCCCGTTTCTCTAGTTCCTGTAGCACCGTCGCAGAAGCAGCACCGTCGCTTGCGCCCGCCTATAATAAAAGAGCATAAACGAAAAACGATTGAGCGAATCGGTGAAAACACCAGCCTGCACTACCATTTATCTATAATCTTTACCTCCCTAAAATTACTCTCTGGTTTTTAGTGGTACCTATATATTTTATTTTTTAAACTAAATAAGGTAATTTTGTATTAAATCGATAGTCCTTAAGTTATTTTTTTATCGGATTTGTTACTTATATAAGTTAAGCAGTAAAATTATTTTTACTTTTACTATTCCAAATTTTATTTTAGGACCATAGAGTCAAAAACTTTGTGTGGGATTCGATTCGCAATTGTTAGCGCGGAAGGAAGATCCGACCGAAGTGTGATGGGGATCTCTGGAGAGGATTGGGACGAGTATACTTCTTCGAGACCCGGAGGGGAAATGGGCCAATAAAAGGAGAATGCGATGTCTAAAAGTGCTCCTGTTGGATGGGGGGGGGGAGTTGGATTTTATTACCAGGTAGCAGGTGTTGGGGGAACTCCTAGAATCTAGCATATCTCCGGTCCTATTCAGCCAAAGCCTCCCATTCATCAGTTAGATGGTTGGCGGATTAAAATTTGTCCTTTGTTGGTTGAGGTGATTAACACAGTGTATGCTACTATATGAAATTTGTGAAAGTAACCTTCTTTTTTTATTTTATTTAAGTGTTCCACCAAATGTCATTATTCTTTTTTTGAGGGCAAACGATAAATAAATATCAACTGATTCGTGTTGGAATCGAATAAACATCTATCAGAACTTTCCGGACTCTCTTTCTTTAGTATGATATAGGCTGATATAAACTTTGTATAAAATAAAAATAAAAAAAAACGCTTAAAGATTCTTTTTTCATTACTGTTTTAGCAAGGCGAGACCCTCAATGAATCGGGATTTCAATAAAATGGAAAAACATAACGTTTTGGTGAGATCTCTTTTAGATCACTTCCATGCACAACCACTTAATCAAATCCGGTTAACTCATAAGGCGATATTGACTGTAATGGTGAAGATTTTTTTTTATTTTTTATAGGTGAGGGAATATCAACATTTTATTATTTTGGCTCCAAGATTTGTCTACGTAAATCCTATTTTTCCATAACTGTTTACTTTGAAGCTTGTAACCTAAAACCTATTCGATCGTTTCTAGGTATATCCTTATTTGTATTTCTGTATATTAATTATGTGATGTAAAACATGTGACTAATGAACTAGTGTTGACCAAAACATTAGCCTATCAGTTGACAGAATGATTTAACTTAAATTTTTATGGAAAGAACTTTAAATATTTCTCTTTGGAAAATTCATAACTTCTTATTTTGTAAAAATATTAAAATCTAACAGTTTATTAAAATAGAGATAAAAAATATACGAATTTGAAACGTAAAAAACTATATACATACGCGCGGAAATAACTATATATTGAAGTTTGATGCAATAATGCACAATTGCGGTAGCACCACAGAAGGATGATTCTATTTTATTATTATAACATTTAAATTATTTATATTTTGAAGATATTTTTTTACAATTTATGTTTTTCAATTTTTACGAACAGACCCATCTTCCAGAAATGAAGATGAAGTGAAAATGAGTTGATGTAAGTTTGTTCATAAAAAAAACAAAAAAAAAACTGATTTTTAATTTTTTTTTTATCAAATTATGTTTAATCTCTTAACGGCTCAGCATTCACTAGTCTTCTGATCCATGACAGATAGAAGGAAGTTTATTTGTAAAAATATATTTGAAATTAATTTAATCACAAAATACCCTCACAAAAATATATTTTCAATGATTTTTCTCTATAGTCGTCAATCAATAATGAAAAACATAAAATTTCTGTTAGGAAATTTATTCAAAAAGGAATTATTTAAAACCCCTGGCATCTCAGAATCTTTAAATAATGTACTCCTACAATAACGTCGGTCAGCCATCAGAGAAGGCTTTATTGCATTTTTTTAAAGACCCAACAGACATTTTATTCGAAATGGTAAAAATATCTTATTGTATATCTATATCTATATATATTGTATATCTTATTGTAAAATGTCTTGAGGGCTTACGCAAGCGTGTTGTTCCTTAACTGTGGAATTTGTATCGATTAAGTTTATTTTTTTTTTTTATTATTATTTTATTTTTTTTCGTTCCACTAAATTGGTTAATTCGACCTTTCCTCCTCTGTTATACGAAAGGCAGCCGAGACTACCCAAATACGACAGAATCCAGTCGCTACGAGGCTTTGCCTACAGTACAGAGGACCTCAAACTCCCTGATTATCAGTCTTTCGAATGAATTTATTCTGAGCCAATGATTAGAATGTATAGAGACGTTTAGAACCACCGTTCAAGGATACTCTTCTTCTAACAGCAAGAAATAAAATAAAAGAAAAGAAGGGATTTCAGATGGGATTAATATTTACTTAATTTAGCTTGTTTTTTTTTTTTGTTTTTTTTGTAAAATAGGCAGTTCCACGCCTTTGTGGACTAGGCCACGGAAAGATCTAGACCCAAACAGTTCGTTCCAACCGCATATTTTGTTCCAACAAACGGTCTGGGAGTTTACGCCATATGTTTTTTTTATTATTTGCTTCGATCGATCTAACGTTTCAATATATATACGTTTCAATATGTCTTATAGAAAGATGTTATTATTTTTAAAAATATTCAATTATTATCTAACTTAAATTTATGAGGATTATGAGGAGGAATACGTTTTGTTTATTAGTTATGTTCAGTGTTTATTTTTTTTAAAGTTCGTAAATTTCATATGTAAGCCTCTATATACATTTAATACCTCAATACATTATTTTTTCTGTCATGTTCGTGTTGTTTACTTACTTAAAAGTATAATATACCTTGTCAACAAAAAAAAAAACATACGATTTTTGATTTCTCACCCCATATACTCATGACACTGTGCGACAGGGCCAAAAAGTTGTTTCACTCCGTATAGTAGTCTCGACATTTATCGCGATCGATATACTTTCCCTTCATATATATGTATATATATTCAATGTATACGTCAGTAAAAGTAAAAATACGAGATTGGCTTCTTAGTAAATAAGCTCAGAAGATCCCTTTTCCTTGGAAATTTGCATGTTTTCTCTATATAAAAGGGCTTACATTTTCCTTAAGCTATTAGAAGACTTTAGCCCGAGTATATTGCAAGGCCTTCTCGGTTAAATTATTACTGCAATTAAGAAAGCTATTTACTTAGCCGATGACTCGGCTGCCAGGACACCACCGCCGCATCCATCCTCCTGCGCAAGTTCTTCGGCCTTCCCACCCTGGAGGGATCTCATCTTATCTTCTCGAATCTAGTGTTATCGATGGTGAAGTGTTTCAAAAGCTGTATTGAAACAAAACATATTTCTAATATATTAGGTACTAAAATATAGTCTATTGATATTTTAGTCCTGGATGAGACCTTCGAAAAAAATCGTCTGTTTTTTCGAAGATTAAAGAATAAATAAAAATTTTTGTTTGATTGGTATGATAGTTATTTTAAATTAATATGTTGGTCATACTAATTTATGGCTAAGCCTGTTGTAACCATTATATTTTATCAAAAACAATAATTCTGTTTACCACAGAGGTAAACACACCATTTTTTTTATATTTTCCTTCTAACAGTAACCCTGCCAGAAGGGAGTTTATTTTGTAAACTGTACATACCATACATTTCTGTATACAATGTACATGTTAGTTGTGTCGCCGGTGGTACTCCAGGGGGCTGCCTCCAGCGATACTGGTGCATAGTCCTCTGCAGCATCAACAACGACACATGTTACATGAGACGTATTTATATTATAGTTTTATACAAATAATATGATTTAAAAAAAAAAAATAAACAAACTTCAATAAAACACAACAAAGCCTAATGAAACACGACAATAAGAAGCAAATGATTAAGTGAAGAAAAAAAGATTAGACAAAATAGTAGCGTTCAGCACTACACAATAAATACCTTTAACATTCATATTGACGAACTTACGTACATACCTTCATACTTACATATACTGAAACATATAAACACATGTAAACAACATATAAACACATATGTACATATTAAACCATAAAAACATAGATAAGCACTTACATTCATTGTGTGACAGTTCGTGTTAGCGAGGTAAACACACCATGTCCAATTTTTTATTGAATGAAATGTAACATTATGGATTTATATACCATGACAAATACTTTGTTTAATTGTTTTTTCGTTACTTATAGAGACAGCTTAATATACGTTTTTCTCATCGTTATTGACATTGATAGGTGTTTAGATAAGATTTTATTTATTTAATAAAATAAATAAAATACATACAACAATAAATACATGGACATGTAGCTGTTTACCTCCATTTTTTTCATACAACAATACCTATTATCCTCATCATTTTTGAATTCCGCGATTACTGCGTTGTAAGGTTCTTCTTTCATAATCACCTAAGGGCTTGACAACTCATTCCTATATAATAGATAAGCTTCCCGGATTAGTCTTCGTCATATGTCCCTGTTCTGCGCCACCACGCTCGTTTCAGATTCTATTCAGAAGTACCTATACGTGCGTCATTGGCAACTCTTCGACAGTGCAAACTAAACCTCTTCTACGTCTGTTCGAATAATTCATTATTCGAGTTACTTGAATAAAACTATAATAGTTTTCTATTTGCAATATTATATGTTAATATCGACTGAGTGCTATAATATAAAGCGTTATTGGAGGAAAGAATCTGAATTAGTTCTTAGTTAATTAAGATTTACTACATTCCTCGCTATCTAAAGGGGGGTGGGGGTTCGGAAATATGGTATATATAAGGCTTATTTATCAAACATATAATATATTATCTATTTATATTGGTTCCCGGATGGAATCTGCTCAATTAAACTATATATTTTTTAATGGACCTCTGACCCTCCTAATACGGTATACTGCATAAATTTCTGTAATTAACATCAATACTAATTTGCATTGGATATTTTTCCAAGCGTGTCATGTTTAACAATTTACTTACCTTAATCAGATTGTGGTATAGAGGTGAATGACAATAAAACCAAAGTTGAATAGTGGACATTTGTAATTTTAATAACTAATAATTAATATCCTGTTTTAATATTCTAACATAAATGGATGCAGACATGGAGACATTTAGTAATCATTATCACTCAATATTACTACAAGCAATGCAAGGATATTGCATGCATTGCTCGTAGTAATATTGAGTGATATATATATATATATATATATATATATATATTATACATTGTGTGCAACTGCAGTAAGCCATATGGGTTTGATTCTGCTTCTCTCTCTCTTCAATCTTTAGTCTTTCAGATCTTTGACTTCGACCACTCCCTGCACCGAACACCTTGCTTTTCCCAAGCATTCTTAACACTACCCCCTAACCAAGAACTCTACTCAATGCCTTCCCTCCCAGAACTATCTCCTTTATTTTTCTAAGATATCCATGTCAATACCGGGTCCCCAGGCTTTTCAGTCTTCCCCTCATTCGTTTAGCGTTTTCAAAATCTCCATTCCGCACTCTTCTATCTCAAACTTCTAATGGCCTTCATGCGGTAACATTATTTACTATAATTTTGATTATTAATAAATTTTACTTGACATCCGATCGAAGGGTTCACGTGGGACCAAAGAGTTCGGAATATAATTAATATTTTATTAAAATCTGATTATTAACAAGCATAACTGTGATCCATGTTCTTATAATTAAATGTAAATAAGGGTGTTGACAAGAAAGTCATTTCAAAGAAGGGAACTATCCGACGCCTGATGGATAATCTTGTACCCTTGATTGAAACTTAAAAGATCTCGACCCTTAAAGCTAGTTTTAGTGTCTTTGAAGACTATGTAGGTAATTAAATGTTAGGGTTTTGATCATGGGTAAATATCTAAGCGTCTGTTGACGATAAAAATTAAAACAGTTATTTGCTGCCTTGGTTTGACAGGTAATCTAAGGAAAAAAAAAGAAAGAAAATTACCTTGGAATTTATATTAAAGAATATGTCAAAACTCAGCTTATTATGTCACAGATAATATTGCTATTCAAAAGCAAGACTGTTCTAACTACAAAAAAAAATCAGGAGCCCCAAATAAAGTTTCTTTTTTCCCCTTCCGTTGTCTACTTTATCCGATTGTTAAAACGTTTCAGGAATCATAAGTATGTGCATGTCTTTGAGCAAGAAAGAGTAGTAGAAAACTATAAAATAATTCGTGATAAAAATGTTGCGAATTAAAATTTTTTTTAAATGTTTTCTTTGTTTCAATACATGGTATTTACTTTATTTCGAAGATAGTTGATTAAATAAAAAGAAAAAAATACCTTTGAATTTATAATATGAAACTTCGCATGTGATTATCCAGAAAACAGTTTTTGAGTTCTAACCATCTTCTTACCGACGCACAGTGGAGTATTAGCCATGAAATCCTGGCCAAAACTATTTACCTATTTTTTTTTTGTAACTGTGGAACACTTAAACCTTTTTATTAACAATCTAAAAATATATAAAACGAATAAAATATAAAACATTTCAAGTTTTGACAAAAATTAGGGGAAAAATAAGGGAATTTGAACAATGTCGGGAAAATGTATAATACATGAGATATGGTATTTGAAAGTTTTATTGCAATTTCATATCTAGCTTTTGCAAATACTAAATACATTATTTGCGTAGTAAATTTTAATTGTGAAAACCTGCATGTAAATAATGTGATGTGACCACATATATAAATGGTAACAAAAAATATAAAAAAATTCACTTTAAGAGGTTTTTTCATACATTTATTTAAAAAAGCGGGGTGTGTTCGGGTGAGTTTTTTTTGCGTTATGGCAAGTAGAAGGATTCAACTTTACATTAATGCAAAAATAGCTGCACAACACAAAGCCTGACAATACAAAATTATCTAAAACATAAATAAGTTCACTTTAAGAGGTATTTACATACATTTATTAGAAAAAGGGGGGGTGTGTTGAGGTGAGATTTTTTTTCGCGATATGGCAAGTAGAAGTATTCAACTTTACATTAATGCACAAATATCAGCCCGACAAAACAAAATTAAGTCACTAATTACGTGCATAGCTAAAATACCCAGATAATCGTTTTTTTTAGAAAATAATTTCATGATTAGAATTATAATGATTTCAGTGCTTATAATCTAAAATGTTTCTTGTACCAATTACGACTATATTCTTTCCATTACACGCCTTAAAAGAGTTTGAAATTATTTATTGCACGTTAAACACCGACTCGGTTATAAAAAAATTCACTTTAAGAGGTATTTTCATACATTGATTAAAAAAAGGGGGGTGTATGGGGTGAGTTTTTTTTTGCGGTATGGCACGTAGAAGGATTCAACTTATCATTAATGCAAAAATATCTGCCCGACAATACAACATAATCTATTTTATTCTTTTAAACTAATCTAATTTTTTTCGTTTAAACATCGTAATCAAAAGAACAATAAGTTAACCGTCATGATATTAAAACTTGCTAAAATTACTTATCACCGAGAAATACATACCTTTCGAAACTGTGTAGAAAAATTTGAGATCACTTTTTAAATGGATTTCACAGGAATCACAAAATCTATAAGTATCTTACAACTCGGGAAAAAACAACTGTGTAGATGTAGCGTCCTCACCTCTGGATTCAGACTTGTTCCTTCGGGCAGGAAGTGTATAACAATGAACGAAATAAATATATCTCGATGCAGACATTCCTAAGCTACCAGGAAATACGTATTGTGATGTTCTGAAGTAAAATTTATTTTTCGGACTTTTGGCCATGATTTGATGGTAAATACTCCACTGTGCGACGTGCGATATAAGCCATTTTCTAATACTTCACTAAAATTAAATTAATTAATTTTAGTGCTTATATAACAAAAAATTTACCGTGAAAAATGTGTTTCGTCTGTTATAGGTATGATATGTCGTTCGAATATTGGCGGGAGTGTGTTTAGTGCTGGGGGCGGTCGGGAGCGGCGCTGGGGGCAGCGCAGGGCAGGCAGAAGGCTGTCAGTTCTGCTCTACGGAGGTGCCCGCAGTCCTCTTCTACTCAGGACATCGTCTTCTCATATCGTCTGTCACCTGACCAGGTACGTCCGCTCTCTTGTCCTACTTCTGCTTGCATTTTGTCGTTCGCCCAGCAGACTGTCAACCTCCAGAGAAGGTAGAACCCTCCAAAAGTCGGCAGGGTCGTCCAGGTTATCGACTCATAAGGAACTAATTGTTCCACACGAGGGACGTTGGCGTGAGGTCCTGTTTGTTTTGTAACAATGACTAGAGTGTTGCTAGCGAGAGCTGCGTATCGATTCCAGCTCACCCCCACCCGCCAGTAGAGGAATTCCCTCAGACCACGAGGGTGCCCCAGTCCTCGCTCTATAGGTTACAAACACTTTTTAAACAGCTGACCTCTCATACAATAAACATTATATTTACATAGAAGAGGATTTATTTCATGATTACTTTTTCAATCCCTATGCCCATAATTAAAAGAATTCAGGACATAATTTTTATAATTTGTTTTCTATGATATCATCATGAAAACATTAAACATACCAAAATACGTTTTATATAAAAAAGACATCCACCAACTATAGATACCCAATAGTTAGGGAGTTCAAATTCAAATAATTTTTGTATGCTTAGTGATATGTAGTCATTAGATTTCGTCAGTAAATATATCTGCGACTACAGCGTAAAGGGCGTTTAGTCCAGATTAAAAAATAATTTTTTAATTCGCTAGTACATTGGTTTGCAGATTATTACAAATTTATTACTTTCATCAACACTTTAAGCTGTTAGAAACATCCTCAATGCTTAAATTTAATAATCAAGAATTCGCCTACAAAAAGTGTTATTAGTCCGCAAATTCATTTGCAAACAATTAAAAAAATTAGTTTTTATGTTATTTTTTTAGCAACGTAATACCTTTACGCTGCAGTCATAGATATAACTGTGTTTGAGTGTTAGTGAATACGTCAATATTAATAGATACCTTTATTTTGATTATGTGTAGATTTTATTAGAAGACGACTTTTATTTTACCTAATATTCATATGTATGTTACAAGACTACGTTTTTTAAAAATTATAATCTTAGTGATTATGCAAGAATTATTAAGCGAACACCTCGTCAGACGAATACGTTCACTGTCAACGGTTCGTTAATTAATTTATAACATTATAATGTAAGCATTTCTATTTTCCTATCTGTAAAAACATTAGATTCCGGGGTCGATGTAACGCCAAATTGAACTAAGAGCCAAACATTATATTTTGAGAAAACAGAAGTTAAAGTTGTATTTTGTGAAATAGGGTTGTGTTTAATTCTATAGCTTTTGAAGTAAAATATGTGTCATTTTGTCTTTTGTATTATTCAATTTTAAAGAAATATGATTAAAAAAATAATAACAATAGGTAATTCAAAAAGAAACAATAACGATTTATTCAATTGTTTTGGCGCTTAGTTCACGATGGTTATATATCAAAGATTTTATATGTAACGTTTTTGTTATTTGAGATTTTCATTGTTATTTTACTGTTGTTATTAATAGTATTATCTAGTTTGGGGCCGGAATGGCCGAGCTTGTTGGAGCGCGACCCGCTTTAGCATGCCCGAGCCGAACGGCGCACAGTGGTGCGGATAGGGACAAAACCCTAAAAAATGAAGGTGCTCCAACCGGAACTTTATAGATATATTTTGAAACCTAAATACCTCTAGAGTAAGGATCCACACCAATTTTTCAGATTAAAATTCATTAAACCTTTGAAAATAAGGCAGTTTAACAAACACTTTTGTTAACGTTCTATTTCGAAGTGACCTTGGGGAAGCCCAAATTTTTCCGAGGCCGTATTTTTCGAAAATATCTTATCTAGACATCCTGAAAAAAAAGGCATTTAATCCTAGATTTCAAAGAAAAAAAGTTTAGGGTGGGTGGAAAAGAGAATCGGGTGATCTCTTGAGACATGTCATAAGTGATATGGTTATTGGTCTTTTTCAATGTTAGCTCCGTCGACCTCCGTCTTCTAGTTGATATTAAATCAATCCAGAGGTATCACTGAAGATATTCCAAAAGATTTCAGATCCTAAAACGTCCGAATCGTTGAATGATATCATTTCATAGTTAGGAATGCGTGAACGGGAGTGCCTTTTGTTTAAGTGTCCCCTCTAGCAGGTGCAATGTTTTCATTCGGTAATACGCTTCTATTCAAACTGCATACGTTCAAACGAATACGCTTCAGGATCAAAATGGATTTGTCAACATTGTTTATTTGCCTCGGTTTTCAGTTTTCTTTCAGCGAAGAGAGTGAAATATTTATCATCATCATAATAATCATTTATTTAAAATTTACTATAGATAAATACGTCTTTTTCTAATGCGATGTATGTGATATGCTGATGAATAAGAATTCGTCGCTAGAGCAGGCATTACCAGCATTAATTCCAATGGTGGAAGGTGAGCCCTTATTTACAATTTTTTCGGAAATAAAAAAAAGATTTGGTAGACATTTAATAAATGCTTTAAGGAAGCGTCATACAATGAGGACGTTTTTTTAAAGAAAAAACAGTAAATGGTTGGAAAACAACTTTATCGTGTACCTTTGTGCAGATGGGTTGCGAGATCGACCGTGAACCTGGTTCTAGAAATTTGGTGGGGGGAGGGGGAGACCAACCAAAGAGTTTTCTGAATGTAGTAGGAAATCTTGAAGAGCAACGAACGAAGATGTATTCAACTTTGTGTTGGTGTCATCTGATCCATACATCAGTAACTTGAGGCCTAATTTGGAAAAAAAGAAAATACCTCTGGATGTCGATGCGACAGATTTAATGTTAGAAGAGAAATATCACATCATAAATATGTACATAAATGAATGATTTATATAACTATTAATCTTATATTGTACTGAAGATGGTGTAACAAGTGAAACCCATCTACAAATGTTTTGTTTATGTTAGAAAAAGAGTATTAATTTTATTTTCATAGTTATATATATATATATATATATATATATATATATATATATATATATATATATATATACTCAATTTTAGTTCAAATTCTATTGGTTCCTATAATATTTATTACGATCCAAGTAAAATCAAACTTTTATTTTTAAAAATGCGTATTTTTTTTTACTCTGTAATCCTTAAAATGAAATATTACAACTTTGAAAGTGGCATAAATCGATTCAGCGACCCAAAAACCATGGAATGTATATATTTAATCGCCATTTGTGACCAGTTAAGGGTTTTGTCCCTAAATTGGTCATTTTGAACCACTGTGCGGCGCCCGTTCGAATCCGCCCTGGGAGGGTTGACTTTTATTTCGTGGAGGCCCCACAGAATAAATCTAGACCTACCCACCGTGGTTAGAATAGGTTGGTTACACCTGTGGAATAATCTACCTACCTCACCTAGTTTTTAATTTCATTGTTAATTTTAATTAGTATTTAGCAGAGTTGGGTAAATTGTAATCTGAATAATGATAAATGAATATGAATAATTGGTAATCATAAAACAAATAACCATTATTCATTTTTCATTTGTTTTATGATTACCAATTATTCATATTCATTTATCATTATTCAGATTACAATTTGCCCAACTCTGGTATTTAGCGGCTAATTTGTAAAATACGTTCATTATGATGTCCGATTAGGCCTATGGAAAAAAAAAAAAAAAATGAAAAATAAAAATTATAATCAATTTGGCATTTAACTATATACTTACTTGGCTATGTAGAATCATATTTATACTTCAGGTCTGAAACAGATAATAAATATGATGTCTTATAGCGACCCAATAACTGCAATTGTTTCGTTTACCTCGTACATAAACATTAGCTCCAAAACGTTCTCCCAAGTGACAGATCATATCAGTAATGGGATATAGTTTACTGAGTGTTTGCCGACCGATTACAAGTTTAACGTATATTGTTATAACTACATTAGATTTTAAATGAACGCTTACTTGCATACTCATTCACTTCGATGAAACCGCCTCTATGCTTCTGTTTAGAGTCATTTAACTTATTTTGGACTGAATTCGACTAAACCACTTATTCACTGGGATGTTTATAGATATTTAACATGTACAAAATTAAATTGTTACTTATAATTTTAAAGGTGATATATATACCTGGTGTAATAAAATAACAAATAAAGCCTTATACATAAATAATTGGAGTCACCTGTCGTGTAGTGTTTAGCATAGAAACCTACAATACTATATGTCGCGAGTTCGCGTCCCGAGGTGGCCCTAGGAATTTTTAATGGGAGTAAAAAATCCTTGTCTATACCGTCGCTCGGATAGGACGTAAAATGGAGGTCCCGAGCCTGTTCTATTTCAGGTACTCCGTTAAAGATCCCTATCCTAATTATACCAGGATAGGCAAAATTTAGGACTCCCACTGCAGCTTCGTCCGATTAGCCCTTAGTGGCATAAAATTACGTTAAATCAAACAACCAACAAACATAAATAATTTTTTTAAAGAGATGAGCAAAAATACTTCCATAAATAAAATTGATTAATTTTTTTTTCCGTATAATAATAATTTTTATGTCTTTTAGCGTTTTTTCTTTTGAGTAGCGAATGCCTGAAAACGGCGTATTTAAGTAGAAAGCTCAGCAGATAAGGATATTATCGAATTTTTTATTTATAAGCTGGCCTTGTTTCAAATGAACTATTATATTTGAAATAAAGTGATATGTGAATATGTTTATTTTTTAAAATAAAAATAGAATATAATTGTCCGTTAGAATATAATTTAATCAAGAGTTATAGAATTTTGGTCACTGAAACGCAAATTTTTCCGACTGCAAGAAGATCGGATCATCGACGCTTCACTGTATTTATTTTTAATTAGGGCATAAATTAGTCAATCAGAATGACAAGTATATTCAAGTTGGTGGATGGTGATGCGGTCGCCCTGTTAGTTTAATTAATTAATGGGCATAATTAGAATATTAATCAACATGTTTGGTAATGGATATCCATGATTTCACTCTCATGAGATGTCCTGTGATATCAACAGGATTGTCAATAATAGGGTTTCAAATCGATAGTTATTTTTTACAAAAAATCATATACCTAATGATTATTATATTTGATTTTTTATTTAAAAATCATGCTTGATTTTTAAATTAAAAATCATAAAACACAAATTTAAATCAAACATTGATGTTTATTGACCTGAGTCATGGGGTATTACATAAATAATTATGATCAAATTTGGATAAAGAATATTTAGCAGAAAATAAAAATCACCTTTTAGAAGACACATTTTATGTTTTATATATGGGCGTCTTATTCAAATTCGTTATTTTTTCTAATATCTATTAGCCATGTCGTTTAAAATATGTATTTGGGCTTGGTGTATTAAGGAATTCATCAAAACTGTTCACTAAAGAATGTTAACATGTCTGACCACTCAGATTTATTGTCAATTCTGATTTTGGAATAAACTGTTCCAGCTCCAACAAGGCAGTTTTTATTTTTATATGTTTTTTAAGCCAAAATTTCTAATGCGATACGGCAAAAAAGATATTCTGTCGCTACAGTTTAATAATAATATTGTCCACCTACTTCAGCAGAAGCAAAATATATCTTTAATATATAGGAGAATATTTAAGAAAATATATTTGTGAATTTAAAAAATAGTTCATTGGAAACAAGACATTCGCTGATTGTCAAGCTGGTTGTCAGGTATGAATTGAAGTTTGAAGCAAAAAAAAAAAAAATATATATATATTACTTTAAAATTATTATTATTTTAAATAATAATTTTTAAATTAAATATAACGATCAGGTTATGATTTTTTTCTTCAATTATGATCAAAAATAAAAATCACTCTCGATAATAATCATGAAATGATTTTTAAAAATTTCAGATTTAAATTAGAATCGGTTTTTATTTTTTGAATTATCGATTTCAAAACCTGGTTTATAGGGAACGAAATTCGGTTATAAATAACATTTAAAATAATAAAGTCACATATTTATTTGTAATTATCAGTTTAGTTTCTATGTTTACTATTAATCTATATTCTTGGTTAACTGGTATAATAAAAAATTTTAATATTATTTTAATTTTTTCACAATCTGTGGTTTGTTAAGAAATGTTTTCTTTTCATTATTAATATGTTTAAATTTGGTATTAAAACCCATTAAACATTTTAATAACAAAAGATACCCGCCCTAAAAGTGTACTCTATTATGTAGATTTTTTAATGGACTCATCACAAATAATTATATATTATAATTATATATTATCAAAAATAAATATTTCTTGAATCATCAGTTTTTACGAAAGAGAAGTCAGTTAATTATATACCTTATAGATAGGCCTGAAATAAATTTCAGTTTTTATTTAAATATTTAATATATAAATTAGAATTATAAAAGTATATAAACTTCAAATTCAATTCTTTACTTACAAACTAGCAAATATATATAATGCTGATCTCTAAACACAATTATACCTTATGATACTAACGAACTACAATCGAACTCAAACATTGACTAAACAAAGGAAACAAGTTGATTCAAACCGGCAGTATTGTATTAGTCGACCAAGTTTGGACGTACGATTTTAAATAATAATAAGCACCTCAGAGGATTGATTTAATGTTTATTTCGATTAAATCTTAATATGGGTATCGATAAGGAATCCATATTTAAACATGTCTCGATATTATGCGGATTAACCCTTAATACTTTATTAGTCCATAAAAAAATATTGTATCCAATTTATGGCAATAGTTCAAGGTTATTTATATATCTTCTTTTATTTACCGTAATATTCTTCATTGAGTCGACAATACGTCATCAACATATATTTAAATGATTAATTTCAAACAAAATGTTTTTTAAAGAACTGAATTTTGATATATTTTGACGATTCCTATTTAAAAAAACAAAAAAAAAACAACCAAGAGCGATAATTTCTTTTTTATTTATTTATCCGTCTGTATTCTCAAAAATCTTTCCATAACTCCTCAGTCCATATTATTTTGATGTTGATAGGAGTTCACAATACGACCTTATTTCTGAATGATTTTGTTTATACGTTGTTATACTAAAATTTCGAAATATATATTAAAATAGAACTAAATATTAAAATAGAAAATATTTTTTCAACAACTATAATGAGCTCTAACGAACAACTCTGTGCTCACATGGCGAAAAGCTATAAACCACTTTTCCTAAAAAAATAACGCTTTTTTTCACTAAACTAGCATCTCATTCGTTAGTTTTTAGAAGCTGACAAAATGTCAGATGTATTTCTCTTTAGTTTTCGAGAGAAAAATATTTTGAAAATTTTAGTAGGTCTACGTCCTAAGTCAAACCTAAGTCAAAACTGTCGAAATTCCGACTTAGACGTTTTAATGTTAGTGGTTTATGACGCCATCTGAGACGGGGCCCTATTAGGGCCGAAGTGGCCTGAGTACCTATATATCATTCATAATCGGATGGATATGTATATACATACCAAAACATTAAGCGCCATTTTATAAATTATTCTGATGATTCGTGCTAAACCGTAAATAAATGGTTATGGGGGAAAATAACGTTAGTCAGTTGTCATTGTAGCAGTGTCAGAACTTAACGACCAGTCCCCCTGGTCATCAATAAGAATTATGACAAATATTAACAAATAAAATTATTTAAATGTATTAAATATTAACTCAAAGGTATTAACGACAACAACTAATATTACTTACCTTCTTTGAACATAAAAATTTCGTTGAGATAGATTTGAGATCTGCCACTTGTTCAAACACGGTTTTTATTAATTGTTTTTATAATATTGGACTAAACACTCCTATTCCATGCCATTAAGATCATTTTGAAAGGATTACAAAAAGCAAAACATGTTGGAACAAATATTCGTATTTTTGACAGTTATATCATGTATGTCCACAGTAGCATAATCAGTAATACAAACATATTCTGAGATACATGGTTATTGGAAGATGATTGAGAATATCATGAACAGTAGAATTGAATCATTTGTTGGGTCGAGGGAGAAGTTGAATTTTTTTCATTCTCCTTTTTTTTCAGACGTCGGAGATATTTAATTATGAATAAAATTATAAAGGCTAAAACGTTAATGGGTCTTTCGAACTGAACTTAATTGGTGACAAAGAAAAGCATTTTAATTAATAAATTAAATTATCATCTCCAGTTGTGGACTTTGTGGGTTGCCTTACGGGGATACTTCTTTTCCCAATTATTGTTATTTTTTTGTTTTTTACGTCTTCATTAAAGTATGAAAGATTCAAATTTTCATTTAAGCTGTATGAATAAAGTGAAGGAAGAAATGTTATATGATTTAAAAAAACAGAAATGGTTATTTCATTAACGCATTCGTCGTTACAGAAATCGTATCAGCTGTTTCCTTTAATTCTTGTGTTAATGGCGGTGAATCCATGGAATGTTTTGGTGTCTATTTACATCTTTATATTATTTGCAAACTCAAAATATGTTTCACAGGTAAGTTTTTAATTATGCCATGATGAAAAGGTGTACCTAATGATCTCGAATTCAAAGCGATTTTTTTGGTCAATGGCGATTAAATTGGGCAATCTTCCATGGAAATATTTAAAAGGATAGGGTTACACCTATCAAACATGTGGTATGAGATTTTTCGAGAAAAATAATTTTTTTTTTTTAAATATTTATATAGGGCCGCGAAAACCGCCTGAAGAAGCACCCCCAATCTCAATAAAGTGTTACGCTTAATTGTAAAATTAAAGATGGGGGAAACCTGGTGGTTGAGTGTTATTATTGTCAATTTACCTCCATGCACGACCTCTGTCTAAGAAAAGGTCCTTCCTTACACATCGCTGAACCCTGGACCACCTTCCGTGGTTTTTAGTGATATAGTTTTTTTATTTTTATTTTACTTTTTTTTCATGTGTTTTCTCTAAAGTTTCTTTAGTTTTCAACAGATAGTATTAATTTTCTGTTTAGACATTAGTTAAAAATTTAAAAAAGTTGATGTTCATTTAAAAAATAAAATTATATGAGTAGCCATTTCTATGACCTCGACGGTATAATTAACAATATTTTTTTTTAAATATTTTCTTTTTTAAAAACACAATTATAACTTAAACAGATTTACTCCTAAAAAAAAAAAAAATCCACCATCATTCTCTCCACACGCCCCAATACTTTTTAGTTTATCAGTGTTAGTAGTTGCTACCGCCATCTAAAAGTTATTTCTAGAGTTGGCTATAATGGTTGGCAGAATCGATATATCGAATCCAATTACTTTCCGATTTTTGATACTTCAACCTTCACGTTTGACATCTGTTCAGGAAAATTGAAGGCGTTCCGCTTATAACCATTATTACACTATCAACTCATCAACTCATCAATCATCAAATATTAATATTTTCTAGGTTTTTGCTTTGTAAACCGATGTCATTCTTATTTGATCTAATGATAAAAAATTCACCACAATGTCATATAAGTGTTTTTGATACATTACTTTTTGGCATTGAATTGTACGCAGTTATTCAATTTAAGTAAAAGTTTTCAAATTTTATTCTGTCAGAAGCCTGCCTCGGAAATGCACCATTTTTGCTCTTTGGTAATCTTTAAAATTTAAGAGCATCCTATAAATTCTTTTTAATTTTAAATTCAATCTTTTTCAATTCAATTTCTACCTTTTCAAAGTCAAATTGAACCAACTCTTTAAGCCTACCTCGCTTTCAGTGTATGGTATGTACAGAACACAAAACTAAACTCCGTTCTAGGGTTTCTGCCACCACTTTACCACTGTTACCACACTGCTAACACTTCTTTAAGTCCACTACTTCAACCACTTCTTTAATTCCAACCGATTTGACCTCTTACTGAAATATATTATAATTCCATTAAAAAATATGATCTTTTCGTATTTCTTTGATCTGTGGGGCCGTTATGATGATGAAGAAAATATACATTTTGAAGTTTAGTTGGAGGGAAGGCTCTGAAAGAATGAAAGATACAAAATTGTCTTATGAGTTATGAAAACGATATATTTTTCTCAAAAATATTTTTTATTTATTTTTAGGGATGCAAATTATTGATAAATTGATTTTCCCTTGTCTTTGATATTATGGTCCATTATTATTTTATCTAGATCTAGGTTTAAGAAAATTACAACCATTTTCAATTTTATTGCTGGGGGGAGCTCGAAAATAATGCCCGTTTAATTTATGCCCAATTACGCCTTGCTTTGCTAACAATGATTATCAGTTTGCGTTTATAGCGATTTAAATGTAACAGAGTGGCGTAGAATTAAACTGGTAAAAATTTAATGATCACCCAACTTCTCCATTATTTTTTCTAATTTTTTAATAATTATTTTGCTATTCGAGGCACTGGTGAATCAAACAAATCATAAAAATCGGTCTCACCAATCTAGATTCATAAATAGTGTAACTAACCCGACTTTGTTCTATATATGTACAATAGATTATAAAATGCTAAAAATAAAAAACACAACAAATTTTAGAACTGATATTGGAAGTCATAGTCTTGATTGAGATTTTAGAATAAAAATTAAATGAAAGATAAAATCTTTCAAATCCTCATAAAAATATTTTTTCAAAATTTTGATTTACTAAAAATGTCATTTAGACGCCTTCTAAGGGCTAAATATTAAATTATTATGTTTTATTTGTTTTATCCCTCTTATATTGATCAAACATTTATAATACTATAAACTTTCGGAATTGCTATACCGATTCAGTGATGAGATTTATATATTCCGTTCATATCGTGTGTACAGTACAGATCTATTCGCATTCCTCTTGAAGGTCCGAAATCAACAACACTAGTCGGATACCGGTATTATTCACCATTATAATTGCTGTGCAATTATTGCCTATTTAATAGAGTAACGAGAATAGAACATATAGCGGAATCGAATAATCCATATTGCGGTTCAAGGTGACTCTGCATGCGATGACATTGTTGATAATTGATGTGTGTAGTGGTCTGGGGGTGACGTCTATAAGTGATGCCGTGTTGTTGACTTTGATGGAACTGTTTGTGCTCACGGTTTGTGTAGAGCTTTCCTACCGCAAACATTTCCTGTTGGAAGGCACATTGGCAATATATTTAGTATTACCTAAAAAAAAAATGTTTTTTTACGTTAGAAAAATATATATCCTACGATACAAGAACATAAATTAAGCTATGAAATAAGTAAACCATTTATGTTACTATCAATATCCATGTCTCTTGCCCGCATTTTAATTCTTTAACAAGTTCTCGCCAGCGTGTACCACCGGTGGCTCACACTAGACTGCCGCATCGGACACTTTAGTCGATCACAAAACTCTCCACGACGATATATAAAGAGGTAGGATTGTATTGTTTATTTTATTAATGTTGGATTGTCAATACTGCATAATGCCCTTGAATACCTCCCATCCGATAGAGCGAAAAGCAATAAGGTAAGCCGCAAATGGGCGTGGAGCATGAAATACAGCCCCGGCTTGAACATGTTAAGAAATATTAACTTCTTTTTTTCATTGCATTTTATAGGTGTGTGTGTGTGTGTGTGTGTGTGTGTGTGTGTGTGTGTGTGTGTGTGTGTGTGTGTGTGTGTGTGTGTGTGTGTGTGTGTGTGTGTGTGTGTGTGTGTGTTTGTATGTGTGTATACACATATAAACACACGTGCATGGATTAGCATTTAGTATTGCTAATATTAAAACGTAAGATCATCATCGAAGATATTTTGGTTATTCACATTGCAATTTTGCACCTTTGTTATGACGCACCAAGCAAATGAGGTCTTCATCGTGATATTACTTCTGAAATTTTTCCCCAGAGATGATATTAAAATTTAAGGACATGAAAGTTTCTTTTCCATCATTGAATGCAATCTTTTGGCCGGAAAATTAATCTACAAAAAAAAAAGAAATTCCTTCTTACCGACAGAGTTCTTGTGAAACCGTCGTTGATTTTCCTGTATATTTTTCCTGAGAACTTTAGCGACATTTTAATTAAGAGATATTCATAATTTTCATTAGAATCTCTCAGTTTATTAGTATTTATAGAGTCACTAGAGTTTGGTATGCAAATGAAATTAATGTTAGTTAAAAATTTCTGCTTTATGTTTTTCTGAATAAGAAAAACGTAATCCCTTTTTATATAGGGTTTTTTTAATGAAGGAGTCTCTTCCGCGTTTGAAGTTTATTTTTTTCCAACGTTTCGAGCTATTGGCTCATCCTCTGGGGTTATCTTATCCTAAGTAACTTCTTTTTTCACGTTAGCCATTTGTCTTATATTTTTTTAAACAGTATATGAATACTTATGTCTCCTTATTACTTAATACATTTTATGGTATTTTTCACATTTTATAGTCTTTTTATTTCACTGTCACATTTTTACTGGTGCTATTAAGTGGACTTTGGTACTTGCATTCAGAATGCAAATCAGAATGCAACGTTGGGAAAAAATAAACTTCAAACGCGGAAGAGACTCCTTCATTAAAAAAAAACCCTATATATTAAAGCACTCTTCTTCACTAAGTGAAGTAAAAGAACCTAGCAGTAATCCCTTTTTGTTATTTCCAGTGAATGTCGGATGGATAATCTTCCATATATTTGTATCTGATTATGAACCTAATAAACGAATTGAAGCCCATATGTCAAAAACTTCAAATTTTGAAGGAAAAGCCAGAAACAGTTTCTAGTTAAAGCATTAGTTAGTTCCCTTTAACTTCAATTTTTTTTTTTTTCGACACCTACACCTTATCATAGCTTAAAATTACAAACACGATTATCTTGAATTATTAGTCCTTATATTCAAAGAGCCTAAAAATATAAAAATAGAGGAATAAACTTTTTTGAACATTTTCGGTTTCTCAGAGGGCTGATTTAATTCTTTGCAAGTAACAACATATCCAACATATTTTCTCATCAATTAAATCTAACACTATGTATTTAAATGCCATGTGAATATTTCTAATTATCTATCATCGTCAATAACAATGCGAAAAACGTGATAAAACTCTATAAGTGACGAAACAAATAAATTTATTAGCGTAGAGTCTGAAAAATTGGCTGTTATGAATAAATACAAAATCGTGACATAGTTTTGATTATCTCAGGTGTACGGAATTATAGTTGAACGTTTCATACTATGATATTTATTTTATTTTTTCTTCTTTATCTTCTACCTCGGCTTTTTAGCTGTACATTCTTTTTCCTGAGCGAAAGGAGGGAGCCAAAGATTTATGCCTAAGTTAAATGCCTCCTCCTCCCCCCCCCCCCCCCGGTGTTCGAATTTGTTATCAATAGATACTTCAGCGTAATCTGTACAATGTTTTTAAATTTTTCTAATATTTTATTAATAACTAGCAGACCCAGCCACGCGTTGCTGTGGCTCAGTAGTTATATCCTAATATTTTTAAACAAATACAGTAATAACAATATTCATTGATAAAGATGAAAACCTTTCAGCTAATCAAAATCCAACGTGATTGAGAATAGAGCATTACATCATTTAAAAGTATTTGGTAAAGAATATAGGAAAGTTAAAGTTTTTATTTTTTAGATCTCATATTTCAATGTAGTTTGATTAAAAAGGAGCTGATTGTGTTTACGACTCACAGAGCTGCCAACACTATCGCCCTTTTTTTATGGATCGGTATAAACTAACTCGAAATGGCTATATTTTTCCACTAATTTTAAAAAGGATGACTGAAGTAAGTTTTGATAACCACAGCCATTGTTCTATTGATTATCGGCCTAACACTACTTCAACTTGGTATTGTTAGTTTAACAACGGGTTTAATTTTGCTCAGGGTCATGCCAATCTTGGTTAACGCGTCATATATGTCCTTTTGATAGGCGTTTTTCTCAATTTCTTTGAGACCTCGATTTCCCAACCCTTCGGCTAATAAGTGTTCGGTAGGAGGGTGGTGTGTTGAAGCTTTTAATTTAGCAATATATTTGAGTGATAATAAATCTCTTCTTAAAGAGGTTTTTACATAATACAATTAAGAATTTTTATTTATTCAAGTACTAATTTGTTCAAAATGTTTTGGGTTAACCTGTTTTTTTTTTGTTTTTTTAACACAAACCAAAGATTTGATGGTTTCCACACACTTAAGCAGGCGATACCCATATCCCACGTGAGTTATGCCATTGCCCAAGGGAAAAACACGGATTTTCAAAGTCCAAGTGGACATTGTTTGCCCTTGGGATTTGTTTATGGTCATGGCAAAAGCCAAACGAATAGGATATTGAAGCCTTTTAAATTTTATTGAAAATTCTGTCGGTTCCAGGGGAATAGGTGGCAACAGGGCGATATCTCCTGTAAACCTTCCAGGCAACATTTTTCCTTCAATAACATTTCCTGTGATCCTTTTAATGACCAAACGTGTACCGTTGCACAATTGAGGTGGATTTAAGCTACGAAGAAGAATGATCGGTGAGCCTTCTTCAACTGGAGATTGTTTGGGTGTATATCCAGGGAATTAAAAAATTCAGATGGGAAATTTACGGCTTCGTTTATATCTAGAACATTGTCAATTGATTTTGGAAGTTTATTTCATCGAAATCAACATTTTTTGCTGCCAAAATAGCACGACTACCCAGCCAATTATAGTCCAAATAATTGTTCAAAATATCAGGAAAGACACATTATATTTCGTAGACAGTTCATTTTTCGTCTCTACAACAGTGGAGAAATTTTTTGGTAATTTGATAAATTTTGAATTTCGATGTAGCTCTATTTCACCGTTTCCAATATAGAGCAATTGTTTAAAAATATATCTGCCGATGGATTATTTTGCAGTAGTACTCTCATATTTATGGCGGATAAATCTGAAACTTGAGGTTACCCAAATAACAATTATTCCTGTTCAGTAGAGGTGTAATAATCATTAAATGTAAAATTTAAAAAATGCCGCGATTTGTAATCCTTTCTTAATCAACAATCATTTAAAGATAAGTAAAAAATTGTATTCTGGTGAAATTAACAACGAAATATTCCCAATAATAGCCTACTTTAAATTAAAGAAAGGATTAAAATCTTCGCTGACATTTCTTAAATTTTACATATACAGATAATTACAACTCTGCTGAAAAGGAATTAACAGCCTCTATTCGATTGGGATTAAATTTTCTCAACTTTAAATTATTGTTGATAAAGGAGGAATTACAAATCTTCACTGACATTTTTTAAATTTTACATTTTAGATCTCGGGATAAAAATGATATAAAGGTTTGGTAAAATAAAAAAACACTGTATTTATATAATAATAACAAAACGAATAATGAAAATAAAGAAACTTCTGTTAAATAAATCAACTGAAAATATAATATTAAAGTCTTAATTATGCCGTTCTTTAGCAAATCACAAAGTATCCCACAACACCTAATCAAAACACACTCTTTTTGTGAGGGAGTTTTTACTGGTTTACCCGCAGTGTAGCCAGCTTACTAATTTTCACTAATTTTTGGCAACACTGACTCCCCAAGTCTGGTTTCTATTAGGTTACCCCTGTGACAGTAGGTGCTATTACAGACATGTATATTATTTCAAATAATAGCGTAATTTAAATTATTAAAATGTTTATTTAAATTATTAAAATTTAAAATTATAATAATGATAACCTGTATTACAATAGCATGCTTATAAACAAAAACATTATGAAATCGACATATGACGCCATGTTAATAAATCGAAACACGACCTACTGTATTTGCAATAATTCGCTATATAAGAATTATTTTGATCACCAATCAAGCTAAAAACTATCCGGTCCGTTAAGTTGGCCAAAACTATATACATTGAGCCAAATTTCATTAAAATCGGTTGAGTAGTTTCTGAGAAATAGAGAGACAAACATCGGGACACGAGATTTTTAAATATATAAGGATAATTATTTTTCATACTATATCTGTATATTATTAAAATAAAATATACAGATATAGAATGAAAAATGAAAACATGAATCTTTGTAACTAAATGGATTAAAATAACCATATATTTACTAAGATTTATGTTTTAATTTCCATATCCGTTTCGCCCTGTACTAATTATTAACATTTCTTTTATTTTTTTAATAATTTTATTATTATATTTTTTTCCTTAACCATTTTTTTAATAATGAGGAACCCTTATTGGCATATCGTCGTTGATACCGCAAAAGGTTGTATGTTAGTTAACTGATTTTCAGGAGAACAAAAAAAAAAAAATTTTATTTGCAATTGTTTGTTTTTTTTTGTTTGATTATCAAATGAAAAATTCAAATTGTTAATATATTCATTTTAAAACTTTTTTGTGTTTGAGTTTAAATTTTCCATATAGCCTGGTGTCACTGAGGATGACCAAGGGAATACTAAAATTCGCATATTTTGTTTACTGTGCATCATTCTTCTTTTATAATTGCTGTTGACATACTTCGTCTTTTAGGATCCTGGAGCTACTAGTTATGATTAAAAATCTAATACAATCGCAAAATCTAAAATTTGTCACGTACGAACTTTTGCAGTATCAACGAAAACTGTTGTCTGTAAAAATAACTCGTGTAGATCCCAACGAAACCCCTCTGGGAATATACACATATACCAAGGCATTTAAAATTCCTTGCTTATTTTTTTTTAATGAGATGTAATAAGTGAATAAAATGTGGCAACGTCATTTAATGATTACTAGAAAGTTTTGAAGGCTAGAAAAAAAAAAAAAAGTGAAAAAAAATGACCGTAGATGGGAACCAAGAGGAACCTTTGACTATCGCACGCAGGAATTACATTTACTTCAACATTACGATAAGCGGTGCACGGTCATGTAATCGGAACCCCGAACCATTGCCAAGAATAAATCGTCTGCGGAAGCCACGTGCTGGATATTTATTCGAGTTTACCAACCGGCGGTGGTTGGGGTTTGTCTTGGATAAGATCTAAGTTGTGCGGCACCTGAGGCAGTGTTGGGGTGGGGGGCAGGACCTACAACTGTAATAACAGAATATCTACCATAAACATGAGGGTTGTGGCCGCAACATTGTAATACTTGTGGTTTCCTTTTATAGAGCATCCACGGGTGGATTAACGAATTTTATCTATGTCCCATTTGAACAAGGATTAATCTTTATTTAATTCTCAACCTATTGAAATAATGTTCTTTTGCTGGAAGGTGCTTGGAGAGGATGAAGGTAGATTTTGAATTTTTATTATCCCCTGAAGCACCATTTCGGGGCTTAGGGGATGCTCAATCTCACTAGGTTCGAGCATTCCTAGCTACTATATTCGGATTACACGTGCTCAACTTCGATATTTATGAGTGTTTTTTTATGTAGAAAAATACTATACTTGTGGGATAAAATTTCAGTCTAAATTCGCTATGTCCTAGCTTCTTCCTATTCGCTAATATTTTTTACTTACCTTTATAGCCGTAACATTACACTTCCTGGTGGTTTGCATCATTTGTTCTGTTGAAAAAATAACTATTTTTTTAATCTCTCTAAAATTTTATTCCACCCATCCCTTATAAATGTTTTGATGATACCCGAGCCTCCTCAGAATTGAGTTAAAAGATTGGAAATTTATATGCAAGTTAAATAAGTATATTTTCAGAGTTCAGCTTGACCACCTGCGTGAGGAAAGAGATAAAGTAATACTATTTTTATATAAAAAGCGCTATATTTCGTAATATTTTATGTTCTGTAAGGCAAATGGATCGTATTTAAATAGTTAATTGTGATTTAAATTTAATCATTCTAAATACATTTTAAATTAAGCCCTATATGGCTAATGGAATTTGGAAAATATACAACTGTGAGCCCACCAAAAAATGAATTTCTGGATCCTCAACTGGCACAAAACAAAACCGTAGATGGAAATTTAGGGAATATTTTTATGATAATATTGGAATATTTTTATGATAATATATCCTTACTAATATACTTGTGGATGTTACCATGGTGGTTTAAATAATTTTGTTGACGTAAAATACTTTGTCAAATAAACAATTAGAATTCAAATAATAACAACGTTACAAAACAGTAAATAGCAGTGACAGATCTTTGACTAAAAGTAACGGTACGTAGTTCTTCGCTACGCACGCTTCGAAGCACAAAGGTCTATAACGATCCAAACATGTGATCACGTACTAGTACACAACTTTAATCGTTCCAGGAAGTTCCAGATCTAGATATTTCTATTTAGTAAATAAACATCTTTTTTGTTGTTGCGAGAACTCTCACATTACTTAAGCTAGTTCCTCCCAATGCATTCAGATTGAATAGACATTATGGAAACATTTTTATTTATATAAACCATACAATATAACTAAGGAAATCTCTCGAGATTTTCGTTCGAAAGCGCGGTTTTAGTTTTCCCGACAGCTTCAGACTCAGTCCATTTACAGTATTCATTCAATGAAGACCTAAAACTTTATTTATGTTTGTGTATTTACTTTGCTTTGTTTTGTGGATACTATAAAAAATATAAGATTTACTGTATATTTTGGTGGGCTCACAGTTGTATATTTTTCAAATTCCATGAAATAAATTCAAAATCCTTAATTAAAAATTTATTTAGAATGAGTAAATTCAAATCACAATTAACTATTTAAATACGATCCATTTCCCTTACAGGACTTAAAATATTACTAAATATAGCGCTTTTTATATAAAAATAGGACTACTTTATTTATCTCCTCAACTAACCCCTACTCTAGATAAGCAGGTGGTCAAGTTGAAGGCTTACTTATTCTTGACCACCTAACTTATACTTATTTAACTTGCATACAAATTTCCAACCTTCTAACTGAATTCAGAGGAGGCTCGGGTACCATCAAAACATTTATAAGGCAAGGGAGGAATACAATTCTATTGAGATAAAAAAATTGTTATCAAACAACAGCACAAATCATGCAAACCACCAAGAAGTCTAATGTCATGGCTATAAAGGTAAGTAAAAAATCTTAAAAAGTCGTAAAAAAGACTGCATAAATATTTATATTTTTCGCATCTTTGATTGTTTATAGCGTGTTTGGTGGTGATTTTCGTGAACAATGTTTGCTTGTTTCAGTTTGTTGAGAAAGATATTTAACTGTTCTAAATGAATTTTTATTTTATTTCATGAGTTAAGAACTAATTCCGAAAATTAATGAATTCTAAGATGGTTAAAATTTGACTTTAAATATTGTTTTGTATTTTTACTATATTGAAAAATATTAAAATAGAAATACCAATTTAGATTAGTGAATAGACAAAAAAAAATGAAATAGAATCATATAAAAAATATAAATTATGACTATGATTAAGTAATAAATAGTGAAAATCATTTAATACTTTCTGATATTGCGTGAATTAAAATTTTCAAAAAGATTGAAGTCGATCGCAATTACTACAATTTTACGAAATAAAATCACTTTTACGATGTTGTACAATTTAGCCGGTTCGTGTGGTTCGGGAACGCTGGTATGTAACTAAAAATATTTGGTAAAAATATGATTTACAGTTTTCTTATAGCCTTCACAGTCTTTACAAGTCGCCAAAAAATAAATAAATGAAATAAATATTTACCAGAATATTTAATGCTCTAAAGCTAAATTATAAAGCAATTATTTTTGAAGTTACTCTATACAATTCTTGGAAATATTTTTAGGCGTGTTCTTTGATCAAAGTACTGAGTAAAATTAGTTTGGCCCTGGGCCTTCAATCATACGTCCATCACCGTCAGAGTGAAATGTGTTCCTCTTACGAAAATTGAGCCTTCGAAAACACTACTCAACTTCGAAGAATATTGCTTTGAAGGATTAAAAGTTCATAAGCAACAATTCCTTATGTGCCATGTTTAGTAGAAATATTATTAAATATTAGAAAGGTATATATTGTATGCCTGATGATAATATTAATTATGATAAATATAATTTAAAAAATCCACATAATAAAGCTTAGATTTTCTAAATGCATGCACAAATTTCGCCAATTCTGATATAACGAAGACGGAAAAAAAAAAATCACAAGTTAAAAATGTTATTCTTTATTAATTAGCCGCCACAAAAAAAATAATAGCAAAAATAATAAAATTTACTGCAAAAACATCACAATTGAAATAAATATAAAAAAATATTGTAGAAAACACGATTTTTCATGGTTGTAAGAAAGCATTATGGTGATGATATCAGCTGATATGAGGGTAGGTTGAAATGCTACCATTAAACCCGTAAATTCCGGTTTAGTTTTAACGTCGAATATTCATGCTTATGTAAGAATTTTTTTTTCAAACCTGGAAACAGTTTATCGATCAGGTTTTCCCCGAGACCTATTTATCCAAGGAGCGGTCCGTTGTGACTCCTTCCAGTTTACATATTTCTCCAGCCGGCTCCTGGAATGGTCTGGAAATGCCTGGACAGGCTCACTCATAACGATTCCTTATTCAAAACGAGTCCTTCCTCGATGGCTTGGTATATTACATTCCTCTGTTAACAACCCCCACAGCTACAAGAATTCCCCCGGGCCATACTCCCCCCTCACATTTATTAAATACCGGCGCTAATTTTATTACCGAATTTATTTTTTCTAATTTATGGTAGTACTATGGTATGCGGTGACATTATTTTTTCTCATACCTCTCTCTCTTTTTATTTCATTACCCCCCCCCCCTTCCAGTATCACCTGATTGGCTCGTTGGAGTGATGGGAAAATATTATTTCCTGTTTCATCGACTTTTAATGAACCAAACTTACGCTCTTTCTTTCATCCAACCCAACCGAATCTGTTTCTGTTTCTGAAACCTGTCTTTATTAATTACTGACCTTATTGATTCATAAACTAAAAAATAATTGACACACGCAAGCATACATTTCTGTGGTGAAATTAAAAAAAATACTTTTTATGAAGGGATGAAATTGAAACTTCCTATATTATCTACCCTTAAAAAGACTCAAGAGTTTTTTTGGATCAAAAGTTCAATAGTTTTATCATTGGCAATATCTTCCAAAAATCGGAAATCTTCTTTTAAGTTAAAGTTGGGGTGTCAATATGTGCACTGAGTGTCAATAACTGTCTGGTTTACCCTAATTAATTACTAAATAAGGTATGTACTAGATAGGGGTGACCGATCGATTGATTGATTATTTTGAACTATGCAGTCGATGGTTAAGGTTACCAGAGTCTTTTATTATGATATTATCATTTATAATTAGCAGACGTTTACTTTTTGCGAAATTCTCTCATGTTATGAATTATTTATGAAATAACGTCAACGCCTGTTAGCTTTATTCTTACTTTCACTTATCTATATATGAAAATTAAGCGATGATTAACAAAGAAAATTAAAGATGTGAAAAGTAAAAAAAAAAAAAGTGATTTTTAAGAACGGGTTTTAAATATTTTCGACAAATAAACATTTAGGTCTTTTGTGCTTTAGGTACGCCTGTTGCATTAACTGTTTTTAATTATTTAGTAAAATGAAATTAAATAACCAGATAATATGAGACATCTGTAAAGGTAATTAAAGAAAAATATTTATCATATAGATGTCCCTTTCTGGAAACGCACTGCAATGAAACTTTCATTAATCATTTAATTTCTTTTTAAAGAAGTATACGATACCAATTAAGTTTAAAAATAAACATTATTTTTGACAGTAAATTATCATTATTCAACATACATAAATTGATCCCTTACTAACAAGTTAATAATTTAAAACATCCTCAACATAAGATGCAAAACATATTTATTTATTACATAGTCTCTGGCACTTTTTTTCGTTTCTAATAAAGGAATTTTTTGAGAAAATATTATAAATCTGTATAAGCAGGTGATTATTATATTATTAAAAAAAACAGTTACTTTTCAACCAGTTAAAGCAATCTAAAACCTAAAATACGCACACAATTCGTCGCTTTAAGTGCACCTATTGACTTCACCGTGCATTGAACTCATTGCAATTACAAAATCAAAATCTAACCTGTGACAGGACACTGGAGGTTCTGATCCATGCCAACCATGTTATGAAAAATACATCCTGGATTGGGATTTGGTATTCCATCAGATATTCTGACCCCCTCCATGATTTAGTCCCTTCTATTTATGTTTCATTCGGATTGCCTACGCGTCCTTCCCTTAGATTTCGATCTATTTTATTATTACTGTCGACTTACTCTTTTCACAGATCGGAAAATGTTTTTTGAGACTAATATTGAAATATATACAACTATTTTAAAAATTTGAGAGTCTTTAAAACTTTATAATTATTTTTTAAGTAAAAATTTTAAACTTTAATCAGACCTTTTCATTTATAAAATTTTTGTTAAAAGGAGTGAGCGATGGGTACCAACTAAATTTATTAATGTTTTTATTTTAGGGATATATTATCTTAAGAAAATTAAATAAATTTATGGAAAATTAAAATCACGGATTGCTACATGATTTATTAAGTGAACTCCTTTTCTATCGATATAATCCTTAAATAAAAACGGAATGAAACCATTTTTAATTTAATGAATGGAACAGATCTTTCAATAATTTAATAAATAACAAAATTAATGAAAAGTTGGAACAATTTTCTGATAGAACATAATTATATAATATTATGATCGTATTTTGACGATTATGATAATTGCGACCAATAATATATTTCGTTTATGAGCTCATACGATGAGCTTTACTAATTACAAAGTCTTTCTGACAAAAAAAAAAAAATGTCACATTTTTCTATAGTAGTAGTCATGACAAATTCCTTGGACCCGTGAGCATACATAAAATGAAAAACATTAAAGCTTTGTAAAAGATATCTTGGTAAATTATTTTGAGGCATAAAAAATTAATAAATTAATTCTTTTCTTAGATTCTAGGTAGCGATCATATCGAGTCCAACATTACATTTACAGATATATATCGATTTTAGGCCAGAACTAAAGGGTATAGTGTTTGTCAAGACCACAAATTTAAAAAAACTAAAAATGTTCCAAAATGGTATAATTCGAAATATCGTATTAGACATCTTGCACAATCTAGCAGTTGCCATTTTCAGAAGAAAATGCCGTGAAATACCTGTACTCAGATTTATTTAAATTCGAGTTGAAGCAGAACAGGACCACTTTATACTGAACAGTATTGTGCACAGGAAAAATATAATAAAATTGGCCATGTATAGAAACAATTTTGTAACTTCATGAAACTTTGGTCATAAATTAGTCCGAGACCTGCAAAGTCCTTCCAAATTAATGGGGGCGTATGAAATGGGGGTATTTGTTAAAATTAATTTTTATTCCTGTAGGACCAGTGTTGTATTTATGCTTCTGAATCCAAAGAGACCAATGATGACCAAGGACGTCTGAATCCAAAGAGACGTTTAAAATTGTTTACGGATTATAGATAAATAATTGAGGCGTTGACATGGATAAGGTAGTAAGCCAAGAAAACCCATTTTTATTTTGATATTTTGATTTTGAACTGCTGAAATTATTCATAGAAAGCATGTTCCGTTATTCATAGCAGCTAAACCGCTTCAAACACTGGCTTACTACTCTTCCTACACTATTGGCACGACTTCAAAATACTATAATAAATAATATATATTTTATTTATATTTTATATGTTTAATTATATTTAAATAACATATATAAATAATATATTTTTCTAATGAAAATCTTAAAATCGTTATTTTACTTACTACCTTTCCCTTGTCAGTATCTCAATTATTATCATTTTTTTAGCTGTCTTATCAATTTAAAAAACTATTGATATTCTCGATATTTTAAAACTATGAATAGTATGATTACATCACTAATCACTAACAGATGGGTTAATCGTCAGACTTTTAGTTTCAGACATTTTTCATCTAACACATGCCTTGATGGATTTGCCTTAGGATATCATATAGCAGAAGGGAAACAATAACCAAAATATACGAAATGATTTGTAATTTTTTTTTTATATAATACATAAGTTATCTTCCAGTACATTTGATCTCAAATTAGAGAAATTCAAATTATTAATTAAGTTAAATTACTGTTATTTTATAAGCTTTCATTGATATTATTGCTAAACTAAACATATTACACACTTACATGTATTATGTATACACACGTAAAAGAGTTTCGGTTTCGGCTGAAACCAGATCTATGGCCGAAATTCGGTTTATATATTAGTGTATATATCGAAAATTAGTGTATGTATAAAATTAAAATACAAAAATGTCAAACATACAATTAAAACTCAAATTAGGGTCTGGAAGCACCCATATGCCAAAAATGTGACAATGTTGCACTGACATCTTATTAGATTGTCCTCAGTTCAATGATCTCCGGAACAAACATAATATGGATAAAACGCAAGCAGAATTGTTAAAAGATTACGAAACAAAAATAGTCACCCTATTGCAGTACTTAAAAGAAACAAAGTATTATAACATAGTTTAACAGAACACAACGCCAATGACCCTAAAGGGTAGAGGCTAAAAAGAAGAAAAAAAATTTACGTGTGGGAGAGCTAACTAGAGCGCGAGGGCAACGAGTTGGCGATAGTGGTGGTTCCTAGAGGGGTCGGAGAACACCCGCCCCCCTCCCTAATCTATAGTCTTACCTAATAAAGATTTTTGGACTAATTAACCTAAGCGAGAGGTAACTAGTCACGAAAAAAATCCGAATTACTGTTTGAAAATTTAAGTTCGCGAGAACTAGAGCTCGCATGGACAAAGTCGGTCGTGGTAGTCCAGGGAGGGGGGCGAAAGCTAATTATTGAATTTTAATGATTTTAACAATATACACACATAGCAACACGCATACTTAGTTAAACTGATGAAAGATAAATATTTTATTTACTATATTTACCAGCTAAGACGCTAAAGTAAGGAGGCTGTTAGGGTGAAGGAAGAGGTATAAGCCAGGATGGAAGGAAGTGAAGAGTAATGGGAGTTTGTGGAACCTGATCGCAGGGCCTACTTCAACCGCCAACACTTCCCGTTTCCAATAAAGACTCCACTCGGCTCTACGTCCACAAGTAAATTCCATCCGTTTAAAAAAATAACCCTTCGTCGCTTCATCGCGTCTTTAATATTTTTTTTCTTGTATTAATAGTAATACGATATCTCATAATTAGTAAAATTTTGATCAATTAATTTTTCTGGTACTTACTATGAACCTGGCAAGAACAAACTATTATCCGCCGTGTTTACGTAGCTTGACATAAATTGATAACACCAACGTTTTGTATTTTTATCAAAATTTAAATAGATACTTCTAAGACAGTAGTTGAGCGAAAGGATATACAATAATAACTGAATAATTCAAGCGAAATAGACAAAGCTAGAACACAATTATATTTTTTTCATCTCCATGAAACATTGGTCATAATTCCTCTTAGGAGTAAGTCTTATCAGGCACAGGGCAGAGTTTGCCCAAATTAAATATGCTTTAACACCCTTTAGGAAGTAAATCGAAATGAAGGAAAGGTGTGCAAATTAATTTCAATACATATAGCTCATTTAATGCATTTTTCTTAATAGATTAGATGCTTCTGGATCCAATGAGATAGGGTACAGTCAATAGGTTAATATACTGGGTGTCCCAGACATATTGTAAAAAAAAAAATTGGGTAATACTGCATGTTGAACGGGGTAGACTGGCTCAGAAACGAGTTTCCTATCTCAATCTGTCGAGGAGATAGATTTTTTTTTGCTTTTATTTTTAAAATCTTACTTTTTTCGGAAAAATTACAGTTTTCTCTACTTTGGTTTAGCGTAGAAAGAAAAACGATGATATTTTCTTAATCAGCATTAAAATTTCTAAAAGATGAGATGGGTGTAGTTATTAAATCCACTTTCAGTGGGACTTTTAACGCGCTAAACACAAAAGATTTATTAAAACTTGTATTTTTAATAGTTTTTGAAAATTCTTCACTCCCCACTGGAGCAAACTAGAAGCTGTCAAATTTCCTGAAAACAGCGGAATTTAGTTAGCTTTTTAGTGGTGTAACCCATGATACAATTGCAATTCACCTTTTGAGTCTAAAAGAAGTTTTTCTGATTAAAAACACGCTAGAGAATGTCACTGCTGGGGCGATGAGGAAGCGGGCTGTTTTTTATTTTCAACATTTTTTCCTTAGGATTTTTCAAATTTAAGTAAAAGAGAAGTTTAATTTATTTTAAAGAAAGTATTTTTTAAATTTAAACTAAGGAGTTTTTTTTTAATTTTAGACTATTATTACCCTTTTTATATTATTTAGAATTCATACATTGTTCTTTCTATTGTTAAAAAAGTAAAACTAACTCTAACTCATGGGAAGTTCGGCATCCTTTACTTTTGATGTAGGCTCTAGCGCGCTTCCTCATTGCCCCAGGAGTGACATCTCTAGCGTGTTTTTCATCAGAAAAACCTTTTTTAGACTCAAAAGGTTGAGTGCAATTGTACCATCGGTTACACCACTAAAAAGCTATGCTTTGTGTTTAGCGTGTTAAAAGTCCCACTGAAAGTGGATTTAAAATACCCAGACCCATCTCATCTTTTAGAAATTTTAATGCTGATTAAGAAAATATCATCGTTTTTGTTTCTACGCTAAATCAAAGTAGAGAAAACTGTAATTTTTCAGGAAAAAAAGTAAGAAATCTCCTCAACAGATTGCGATAGGAAACTCGTTTCTGCACCATTCTACCCCGTTTAAAATGCAGTATTACCCAATTTTTTTTTTTTTACACTATGTTTGGGACACCCAGTATATTACTGATTTTTGGTAAACAAATAATTTTTTGCGGCTGATGATTAAATACATTGATTACAACCAATGTAGGTTTTTTTAAATAAATTTTTCGTTCCATTTGTTGTAAAAGTATGTATATGAGAATATTTAACGTAACTTTATTCCGCTAAAGAAAATTGGAGTGGGAGTCCTAAATTTTGCCTATTCATGTTTAATTTGGATAGGGAGCTATAACGAGTAACTGACATCTAACAGAATATTTGAGAATATTTTTCGTTAATATTTCATATATATAAAATAGATAGTTGACTTATAAATATAATAATTTAATAGGAAACTGGGGACTGGAGGCGGGAGATAAACCAAACGGTTGCTTAAAATGCGGCGAATTTAATAAAGTCCTGTAGGCTTGCCCCGGACTTCCTGACCTCTACCTTCCAATCCTGCTTCTCCCAGACGAGGAATCTAATTTGGGGGATGGAGTTCATGTGCCTCTGACGTTTAAAAAATAAACTAAATATTTCCCTTCAAATGATTTTGCAATATTTATATATGGTGTACATATATTTATATTTCTTCCTATCGATTAAAAAATTAATATAAGTTCATAAGGAAAACTGAATAGATATTCAAATTTGCCTCTCATCTTTAATTTCGATAAAGATATAAGGTAATAAAATATTAATAATTATTATAAATCAATGAATAATTTCTTAGAAATGCATTGAAGAATAGGCGAACATAGATAGTAATTAATAGTAATTTTTGAAATTTTAATAAGGTCCAATGATAACATCCTATTCTTCAATGTACTCTAAACACTGCAGCCAAAATCACTCGAAATTTAATTAAATTAAACTCTTTCATATGATGCACTTTTATAGTGAAGTTTTGTCACCCGAAAAGTTTAATAAATGTGAAATATTTCCTCTGAGTTGAAGGATTTCTTTTAAATTTCTCTAAGTAATTTCTTATTTCTTTCCAACTGAACAATTGATTTCCAGTGTATTGACATTAAGAACTGAGATCTCAGTTCGGTAAACAAACTAAATTAATTTTTTTGAAAAACAGAGCTATTCATTCAACAAACGACTCAATGTAGTATTTCAGGAGACTGTGAAAATAATTCATGAGATACCCATAACTTATCAAGAAACGAAACTTTGCGTTGTTAGGCTTCCAGAAGCCCCTTTGTTTGTTTGTTTGTTTTTGCTTTAAAGCGTAAAACATTTGAATTCAACGCTAAATAATTTTATTTTAACGTATCCTCGTAGAAATAAAAAGTACGAACAACAGTAACACTTTAGTATACAAAAATAATAGATTTAAAAATAATACAAAAATACCGTAAAACGAGGTGACTTTGTGACTAATGGGGTCACTTTGTGACAAGCCTATTTTTCTACAGTTTTTGAATTTCCTTCCTTAAAAAGAATCAGGTTAGGCAATTTAGTGTACTTGTCAGTTGGTCAGTAATGTGCTGCAACCTACTGGCCACATATAACTTCTTTCATTCCATTGACCATGGTGCTTTATTTCATATATGCTTGATTGTTTTACATTTACTTGAAAATTTGAAATAAAGCACCATGATAAATGGAATGAAAGAAGTTATATCTGGCCAGTAGGTTGCAGCACATTACTGACCAACGAACAAGTACACTGAATTGTCTAACCTGATTCTTTTTAAGGAGGGAAATTCAAAAACTGTAGAAAAATAGGCTTGTCACAAAGTCACCCTATTAGTCACAAAGCCACCTCATTTTACGGTAATACATGTAAAATATTATCAAACAAAATTACCTGTATGTGTTTATATCACTAGAAAAAGTATTACTATGCATTCAGAAGGATGTGTTTTTTCAAAAATTTAAATACTAATGTTATAGAAATTTAGTTGTTGGATAGAGCTATAGATAAATTTGGGGTCAATCTTATTTTATATTTAAAATGTATTGAAGACATTCCTCAAATATATGTTTAATGGTCAAAGTTAATTCGCTGTGCTGCCACAATGGAGGTGGGAGTTTGCGTATCAAATAAGAGTGTGTAAGTGCAGTGTGGTCTATTATCAAAAGGTAAGGACAAAAGCCCCTTTTATCAATACAATTTTTAAAGTAATAACTGTTTTTCTAAGGATATTTTCTTTACTCTACAACGGTGTATTATTTAGGTTTCGATTATGTTTTGGTGTAATCCTATCTTTTTTCCGTTCGGAATCGGACTATGCATAAATAATTTTTTTTTTGTTAAAAATAATGTTTAAAATCACCACACAGAGTTTGGTCATAAGAACTGAATCACCTTGGGTGTTATATATAACACAACAAATTGTTATTATATAATCAAATGAAAAAAAAAACAAACAAAAAAACAGAGACCGTTCGAGATTTATATTAAAAACCTCTGAAAGGAGTTGTGTAGAACTTTTTGTAGGTGTTTCCCCTCTTGACAAAAACATTATTTCCGCTAAATATAGCCTCCTAACTCTAAGTCTGCTACCTGGAGCAAAGAATCCACCTCCTCCTAAATCTAAATATGCAAATATCCTGATTATCTGCCCTTTCTGCTTTATGATAATGCGGAAATAATTCCATTTACCTCCACTTCCCCAAAATGATGGTAGCAAAACTTCCTCATTAATTGATGAAACGAGATGGTTAAGGGTGGCTGAAAGAAGATGTTTGTAGAGTAGGTACTTGAATTCATTTTTCTTTATTTTATTCTTTTTTTTTTTTTTTTTTTTTTTTTTTTTTTTTTATTAGATTTGTTTTATTATTTCCACAACCCTCAGATTTGTCAGACCAATTTGTTGGTTGAAATAATTTTTATTGAACGAAAATAAGATTTTACTACGTCACACAAAATATGAAAACACAAATAACTAAACAGGTTACCAAAAATATCACTTTGTAATTACACAGTAACACAAAAATAACCATACAACTTTAACTTCAACTTTAACTTCAAATTAAGACTAACTCTGCTTTTAATATTTAGTTTGTAGAAGAACTGTATGGAAAGTTCTAGACCAGCGTTGTAGGCACTTGGATCGACTTTGGAGCATTTTAAAAAAATGAATAAATTTTGTGGCATCAAGAAGCTTTTCTAATGTTAAAATGATTTAAATTAGAATAACGCGATTCTATTTCAATGAAGGGAAATGCAATTGTGTGTATCTTTTTGCTGTAAGTTTTTTTAAGCTTTCCATGTTTTCTTTTATGTCAGTATGCGTTCATTAATTAATGATAGGTGGAGACTATTAACTAAAGTATGTAGCGGTGTTCTTACAATGAAATTTTTGTTGGTTGCGTAAATTAATATTTCGGCGCAAACCAAACAATTCAGAGATTGTTATGCCATCTCCCAATAATTATTTATTTAGATTTACGTGGTATTTGGCAAATTCAAAGCCAAGACCTGACGCCAACGTATGATCCTGGTGAGCTGATCTCTTTAACTATTGAGATGATTTTTAAACAGAATGAAACGATAGATACAGTTAATAAGAAATATTTGAAAACACTTTACTTCATTGAACTGTAGTACAGTTCCCACATGAACCAAACACATCCTTCTTGTGACAAAGTTCTTCAATACAAATTGCTAAACTTCTTGATTAATGTTAGATACATTGTTTAAATGAAATTCAGATATCGTTTCGAAACAAATGAATGAATATAAAAGCATATCTGCTAACTTCTTAGTGCTCCCTTCAGTGTTACACAGTTTTTCGGGATGAAATTGAATATAATTGCTCCTATTTTATCCTACAAAATTTTGTTTTTTAAGGATCCGAGATTTGATAGCGCAAATCCCATTTTGCTATATTACTTGCTTTATAATAAAATTTTTAGAAGAGCGAAAAATGAAAAAATCTTTTACTATTTGGCAATCATCCCTACCAAAATCAGAGAAGACAGGTAGGAAATCACTAATTGTAAACGAGCATATTTGATATATTTTAATAGCACTAATATATAAATATATTATGTATATATTCAGATTAAATTATACTTATGTAAATTTGATTTCATATACTATGAAAATCTTTTTAAAAAATCCCTTGAAACGAAATAGAAGCTTATAGGAATGCTTTAAAGTTTTGGTGCTTTTATGAAATGATGAAAACACATTTACCTTAAGTATTTTTTCTTGTATTTCGTCATAAACTTTTAAAGATCAGACTTTAAAATTATGTTCCTTCTTTCAGAGTTCTGTAGCATGCATTACCATAATTGAGATTAAAAAAAAAAAAAAAAAAAAAATACAATTTATCATATATAACTGAATTTATTTAGGAATGAATTTTCAAAATGATCTATAATTATTTCCGAATTATGAAAATACTGCATGACAATTAGATAATCGTCTGCCTGTAAAATATAATAAATATAATCTACATTAACGAGAACAATATCAACAAGGTGATTAGAATATTTATCTAACCGGAAGTAATTATAATTATAGTTATATAATTATATAAGTAAAAAAATGGAAATATTTTTTAACCAATAATTATCAAATAATGCAATTTTCCAATTGATCAAATTCCTATATTATTTCAAAAAATATATCTATCGTTCTTTATTATATTGCGAACACAAACGTATGTAGAAGACATGTACATCAATGGTATACCCATATGAGATGTTATGGCCAGCACCACGGGCAAGTTCTCAACTTGATACGCGGGAGCATTATCTGAGCGCCTAGGATTGATTAAATGTAAACTCGGAGGATTGGACAGGCCGTATGTTTCCCATCGGCCCAGATCTACCAATTCCAGAGTTCTGCCTCTGAAGGTAAACAAACGGCGGGTGTGGGATTATTGACATATTCAAGAAGTAAAAAATCAAAACTAAATCTTGCACATATGTGATAATCATTTACACTGATTGGAATTAGGAAAAAACAACAACTTTCAAAATAAATATTTTTTTTTATTTCCTTTAAGAACATGACATTTACATTTAGAAAACATATCTTCACCCTCACCCAGTTAACATTCATAACAGGGGCCTAAATTATTTATATTACCAACTCAGCTTAGTTTTCCTTTCAGTCGCAATAATGATTGTAGTTATTGAAATGAATAAAAATAAAAGAAGACTCAGCATCGGTAACAGGCCTCTTACGTTGTTGTAAACGACTTATTACGACATTGATATCCATTGAAATAAACAGTTGAATTGATGGGATTATCCTGGTGCCAGTTATGGCAAAACTTAGCAATGTGATTTTAATTATCAGAGAGGCTATAACTATATAATAGGGCTTTTGCACTAATTACCATTAATTCGATTGCTAAGTGGAATACAGTGTGAAACGCTTCGACCGGTCACTTCGTTTCAACCAATGATATTATACCATCAATTATAAATACATTAAAAACCATTTGATAGAACAGATTATTTGCTTAGTCCGCTATCGAAAATGGTAACAATATTATAAAATAATAATATTAATATAAAAGCGAGCAGATGACGGTCCGGTTTGCGGCCCATAAGATAAATTAGTAGTAGGAAAATAAATGGTGGATGAAATTGAAATTGAAAATGAAATAAAATGAAAAAATCAAGAGAGTACTGATGATAAAACACCTACTGAGTTCATTTTCTTCTTATTAAATGCATTGATTCCATCACAATTATTTTAGTGATAACTTTACTTTGCAATTTTCATACGTATTTTACATTTTCTGTTAATCCTCCACCACCCATTCCCAGATTATTCACATTTTTTCCGGACATTAAAGCCAGTCTTCTCAGAACTTGAGGAGTCAGGTGGGTTCTTCTCCAAATTTCCAAATTGGTGGGTTCATCCAAATTTTTGTAATTATCCCTCATTGTAATGTTATCTCTCATACATTAATTTTAATTAAGAATGTATTAGTTATTACTTCTTTTCAGCAAAATATAAGCTATTTATATGTAACAGTTATTACCATTATGATCATGCTTTTTGTTAATTAACTCTAAGCCACAAATTATTTATTTAATTTCCTTTATTTGACCGCAACCCGAACTATCCTCTGGTTGAAATTCAACAGCCAACTACAACTCAAATATTTTCAGTAAAAATTTGTTTACGGTTACATGTTATTAAACCTAATGCATAAAACTCGTCCTCACAAAAATGTTGTAATTTTTGTATATTTATATACATATTTTGTAACTTGAGTTTTGAAAAAATTGAGTTTTAATTTTTTTTTTTTTAATTTTTATTGTACACTTTTACGGAAGTTAAATTATTTAACCCGCGTTGGTGTTACAATATAAATTATTTAATTATTTTTAAACGTTCACATTTAAAATTTATTTAAAAACGAGTAAGTAGGTACACACATACATAGTAACCTAAGTCAGGACGTAAGTGTTAATATTAGGCTGTCAGATAAAAAAATCACATGGTTGATACATACTTTTCATTGCTTATTTTTTGGTAGTTGAGGAATAAACCAAACATGGTACGATTAATCAAAAAAGGTTGGCTTGGAACACTGGCCATAAACAATAAATTCACTGGTCCCATCTTGATTTAGTGGACTGTATTAGCGGGGTTCGGAACCATGCCAATGGAGGAGTCGCTATTGATTTCCACTAATTTATTATACATCAGTACTAAATTAGATAATGCCATTTAGTAAATAATAAATATAATAATATTTAGGATTTAGCGAATTTCCGTTTATTAAATTATTTATTTATCATATTATTTATTCCATTCCAGATAATTACTTATCAATTATTTGTTGAGTATGAATTTACCATGTAATTTAATTAGTTCATACTTTTCCGTTAATTACTTCATGCCATTCGCATTTTCAGGAAACATTTACCTTAAGTATTTTTTCTTGTATTTCGTCATAAACTTTTAAAGATCAGACTTTAAAATTATGTTCCTTCTTTCAGAGTTCTGTAGCATGCATTACCATAATTGAGATTAAAAAAAAAAAAAAAAAAAAAAATACAATTTATCATATATAACTGAATTTATTTAGGAATGAATTTTCAAAATGATCTATAATTATTTCCGAATTATGAAAATACTGCATGACAATTAGATAATCGTCTGCCTGTAAAATATAATAAATATAATCTACATTAACGAGAACAATATCAACAAGGTGATTAGAATATTTATCTAACCGGAAGTAATTATAATTATAGTTATATAATTATATAAGTAAAAAAATGGAAATATTTTTTAACCAATAATTATCAAATAATGCAATTTTCCAATTGATCAAATTCCTATATTATTTCAAAAAATATATCTATCGTTCTTTATTATATTGCGAACACAAACGTATGTAGAAGACATGTACATCAATGGTATACCCATATGAGATGTTATGGCCAGCACCACGGGCAAGTTCTCAACTTGATACGCGGGAGCATTATCTGAGCGCCTAGGATTGATTAAATGTAAACTCGGAGGATTGGACAGGCCGTATGTTTCCCATCGGCCCAGATCTACCAATTCCAGAGTTCTGCCTCTGAAGGTAAACAAACGGCGGGTGTGGGATTATTGACATATTCAAGAAGTAAAAAATCAAAACTAAATCTTGCACATATGTGATAATCATTTACACTGATTGGAATTAGGAAAAAACAACAACTTTCAAAATAAATATTTTTTTTTATTTCCTTTAAGAACATGACATTTACATTTAGAAAACATATCTTCACCCTCACCCAGTTAACATTCATAACAGGGGCCTAAATTATTTATATTACCAACTCAGCTTAGTTTTCCTTTCAGTCGCAATAATGATTGTAGTTATTGAAATGAATAAAAATAAAAGAAGACTCAGCATCGGTAACAGGCCTCTTACGTTGTTGTAAACGACTTATTACGACATTGATATCCATTGAAATAAACAGTTGAATTGATGGGATTATCCTGGTGCCAGTTATGGCAAAACTTAGCAATGTGATTTTAATTATCAGAGAGGCTATAACTATATAATAGGGCTTTTGCACTAATTACCATTAATTCGATTGGAATACAAGTGTGAAACGCTTCGACCGGTCACTTCGTTTCAACCAATGATATTATACCATCAATTATAAATACATTAAAAACCATTTGATAGAACAGATTATTTGCTTAGTCCGCTATCGAAAATGGTAACAATATTATAAAATAATAATATTAATATAAAAGCGAGCAGATGACGGTCCGGTTTGCGGCCCATAAGATAAATTAGTAGTAGGAAAATAAATGGTGGATGAAATTGAAATTGAAAATGAAATAAAATGAAAAAATCAAGAGAGTACTGATGATAAAACACCTACTGAGTTCATTTTCTTCTTATTAAATGCATTGATTCCATCACAATTATTTTAGTGATAACTTTACTTTGCAATTTTCATACGTATTTTACATTTTCTGTTAATCCTCCACCACCCATTCCCAGATTATTCACATTTTTTCCGGACATTAAAGCCAGTCTTCTCAGAACTTGAGGAGTCAGGTGGGTTCTTCTCCAAATTTCCAAATTGGTGGGTTCATCCAAATTTTTGTAATTATCCCTCATTGTAATGTTATCTCTCATACATTAATTTTAATTAAGAATGTATTAGTTATTACTTCTTTTCAGCAAAATATAAGCTATTTATATGTAACAGTTATTACCATTATGATCATGCTTTTTGTTAATTAACTCTAAGCCACAAATTATTTATTTAATTTCCTTTATTTGACCGCAACCCGAACTATCCTCTGGTTGAAATTCAACAGCCAACTACAACTCAAATATTTTCAGTAAAAATTTGTTTACGGTTACATGTTATTAAACCTAATGCATAAAACTCGTCCTCACAAAAATGTTGTAATTTTTGTATTTTTTGTATATTTATATACATATTTTGTAACTTGAGTTTTGAAAAAATTGAGTTTTAATTTTTTTTTTTTTAATTTTTATTGTACACTTTTACGGAAGTTAAATTATTTAACCCGCGTTGGTGTTACAATATAAATTATTTAATTATTTTTAAACGTTCACATTTAAAATTTATTTAAAAACGAGTAAGTAGGTACACACATACATAGTAACCTAAGTCAGGACGTAAGTGTTAATATTAGGCTGTCAGATAAAAAAATCACATGGTTGATACATACTTTTCATTGCTTATTTTTTGGTAGTTGAGGAATAAACCAAACATGGTACGATTAATCAAAAAAGGTTGGCTTGGAACACTGGCCATAAACAATAAATTCACTGGTCCCATCTTGATTTAGTGGACTGTATTAGCGGGGTTCGGAACCATGCCAATGGAGGAGTCGCTATTGATTTCCACTAATTTATTATACATCAGTACTAAATTAGATAATGCCATTTAGTAAATAATAAATATAATAATATTTAGGATTTAGCGAATTTCCGTTTATTAAATTATTTATTTATCATATTATTTATTCCATTCCAGATAATTACTTATCAATTATTTGTTGAGTATGAATTTACCATGTAATTTAATTAGTTCATACTTTTCCGTTAATTACTTCATGCCATTCGCATTTTCAGGAAATGTATAATTATTAAACTTGTTTGCTGAAGCATGGCTCATTGAAACTCTTCGGTTGTCGAGGATTATCTCGACCGTTGGGATCCTGGAGGTGCATCCAATTAGTGGAAGTACACCCTGCAATTGCAGTCCCCGGGTTTTGCGTAATAGCTCCGGATCAATACTAGTTTTATCATGCCAACTTAAACTTCCCTGCTATCATCCCCACGTAAGGGAATGTACGTTTTTATCGAGCGATGTTGAATCATGTTTGTCCCACATAGGGTTCTTGGCTCTCGCCGCATTTGCCATAATGAACGTAACTAAAAATTATAGCAAAAATGTTATTCCAAGTTTGATTTTTTTTTTTTTTAATGGGATTTTCCATAAGTTGAATCTTATGGATTATAATAGTTTTTTATAAGCTTTAATAATTGTGAGATAGTAAATGTTTTTAATTATTAGTGGAATGAAATAGTATATTGTAACTACCAATAACTAACTAACAATTATTGATTATTTTACTGTTGCGTTAACATGGAAAATTCGATTCAGGAAAGCTAGGATATCGGCGTAAATAGGAAAAAATCAATCTCAGCTTTAAATAATATCACATTTCAATATTTTCACTTTAGCCTAAATATTTTAAATAAGAAGGGGAGGGACCTTGATAAAGATAAATGGTTTTGCCATTTAATCCAATGGGCACTAAATGCTGAGCAAAAAATAACATGAAACAAATTTATCTTATAAGTTAGAGTTTAGAAAAAGATATCGAAATTATTTTTACGCCTTCTTTTTTTTTTTTTTTTTTTTTTTTTTTAAGCTTAGATTTAAGTAAATCCACAGCAGTTCCATTAATCCAGTTTCAGGTCAATGGAATCGATAAAAAATATTCAAGAAAACTACCCTAATAGTTTTCTAATTTAAAAAAAATAATAATATGCCAGATTCGTGTTCAGCTACTTTAAAAGCATCGTAAAAGGTTTATTTGATCAACTAATATCAAAATACTAATTTTCACTCGTTTCAAGGAAGATACAATTTTTAAATTGATGTTTTTGTATAGTTGGCTTGAAATCTAATAATTTTGTTTACACTATCATTGCCCTTAAAAAGAATCTATGGAATGGCTGTATTTTTCCTTATTTCAACAATATAAATTTTGGTGTAAGAATAATATCGACATAATTTTTTTAAACTCCGGATTTAAAATAAAGTACCTTAATGTCCCATAGGGCCCATTGTTACGAAGGGAAAAAATATTTGTGGAATATTTTTAGCACCTTCAAAACAAATTAATCAAGATCCGTGTCTGGTCGTTTTCTCCGTCGCAAGTCATGTTTATGATTATTTTTTAAAATAGGTTCAATAAATAAATAAATAATCAATTAATTGATGATTTCTTAATTAGGGGACGTTTAATTGCTAAAAATAATAAACACATTAGCTGCATGTCAGCTCATAGTGGCTTCTTAATAAGTTTAAAAAAAAATAAATTATACCCAATTAAGTAGTTTGATCTACTTTTTTTTTTCTCTTCATACTTTAATTCGCACTTGTGGCGCACCTACTTAATTGTTGAAACTAAAAACATAAAATAAATTGTTTGCAAAAAAAAAAAAAAAAAAAAAAACATCTACCATCCTAAGAGAGAACAAGTTGTATAAAAGTTGACGATTTTATGTAATTCGTTGCAGACAGTTAAATCACTACTCCTCTCCAATCGCATGGATTAATATTTTACTTGTATCTAGTTCTTCATGGCAGAGTAGTAAACCTGGTGAGGTTATCTTGAGCCTACGTTCTTAACTCTGAAATTTCCGGTTGATGTACGTTAATGTCACGACCGATTTTAATATTTAAATTTTTTAAATAACACTAATATTTTTATAATTTATCACTTTCGTTATTAGCGTTAGTTCTATTAAAAAAAATATTGATTTTATACAACACTAGTTTGTAGCTACTAGTTATGCCTCCAATGAAAATTTACATTATCCCTTTTATTATTTCACTTCATTGGTTTTCATTGAACGCCGTAGATCTATTTAAATTTCAGAGGATTTGTTTAAATCTTTATATTTATTTAATTTGTTTTATAATCTCAATTCACATTTTTTTATTTAAAAAAAAAGCTTAAAAAATATAGTGTATGCTATTTGGCTGTATATGTTTAAACACTAAAAAAAATATATTATATGATATATACGAGTATTTTCGGCTGCGTCTCCGACCACTATCTACTAAATTTCATTTACTTTCACTGATTGTAGATCTCATAATATTAATGATCGTATTTTAAATTAATTAAAAAAAAATTCTGCAATTAATAAATAGTTGGTCCCAGCCTAAGTACAACAGACCGTCTAAGTTGAGAAAGATGTTAGAAAACGAGAAACCTTTTAAGTGTTCTCCCGAAAAAGGCTAAGTCTACGAATTAGAATCGTTTCTGTCGTAAGGATTCCAGCACTGGAGGAATTGAAAGACTTGTCTTTCAAAATTCTATACTAATTCTTACTATTTAAATAATGATATCTTACACTATTATTATTAATGCATGCAATTATGAGTACCGTGTAATATTTATATACTTCGTTTATTTATATGTTTTTTTTATTGGAAAAATCATCAAGTAATATTTTGGAGACTTAAATTATGAAATATTAATTTTACACTAAGTGTGGCTATTTTTAATGAAAATTGTCTACCGGTATCTATCGGAAATTTTTACCTAATATTTACCGTATTCCGATCCCACTCCAAAAATTTGACTATCATTCCAGTAAACACGACTAAGTTCACTTATTAAGATTGTATTTTTTTAAACCAGTTTGTGGAAGTACATTTTCCAGCTAGACCACAGTCTTTTAAAAATATAGATTATTCCTTATTTAAAAAAAATAGCCTTTAAATGGTGAAAAATATCTTTATTTTCAATATCTTTTAGGAAAAAAGAATTTAGAAAAATATCTTTTTACAACGCCATATTCACTTTCTGTCTTCTCAAAGTAGCAATATTCACAGAATAAATAAGAATTTTAAGTGTTCCGACATGCTAAATGTTTATTAGATTAATTACATATACTATTATGTGATATTATGGTACCTATCTCGTAATGTGAATTACGAGGTAGGTACCATTTATGGTTAGTAAATGTGGCTGTTTGTATAATTTTTGTGTTGTTTAAAACGATGAATAAGGTTTAAATTCACAAAAAAATACTTAGGAGCTCAGTTATATCAAAATATTTAATAAAGATTTATTTATTTATTGCAATAAATATACTTAGAATAATTTGCATAATAGTAGTAAATTTCATTGTTTCACATTATTTAATGGTTCCATTTCTTTTGTCTGTTACAGGTATGTTTGAGCCAGTACAACTTAACAGTATTGCGGGCATAGTAGAACGAGACGCCGCACAGTGGTGCAAAACTGCGAAAAATGGGAAAAAACCTCATCTCAAACGAACTATTTGGGTTACAGGCATCAAAGATACAATTTGTATGTTTTATTACCTGCCGAATCGAATGAAGCCATAGCCAACTCAATCACATCATTGGAAAAGGTCAAAATTTAAGGTCAAAAGGTCAAAAATAAAAAATAAATCTAGTTTGGTAGCTATATATATGTTTTTAAGGTGCTAAATCGAATGTAATGATAGCTAACTTAATCAAATTATTAGAAAGGTCAACATGTGAGGTCAAAAAGGCAAAATTAAAAAAAAAATCAAGTTTGGTATCGACATATGCATATGTTTTTAAGGGTTAACCAACAACCTTCTATAACTTGGTAATTTATTAAATCCCAAGTCTTTAATAGTTTTCCTTATAATGTCATATTGGAATTTAGATAGCTGAGCTTGAATCATCAAAGCTAAAGCTCTATCATTATCCAACATCGCATGTTTATTTTATTTTATTTTTTTGTGTCGTCGAAGTAGCCGCGTTTATTAAATCTCGGTCGTAATTTGCCTGTAATTCTCGAATTTTGTACAATTTTGCCTTTCTTCCACATTCAGAGAAGTCTTTAGTAGGCCTACCCCCTAGACTTTTATCAGTAGGAACATTTTGCACTTCCTCAAATCTAATGTCAATACGATTCTCTAACCAAGACGCATATCTTGTGACAACATTTTGAAAATTATGATTTACCCCTCTTTGCCTTTTGAGAAAATGAGGCTGAAATCTTCTTTTCACCTGCTGGATAACCTGTTATAATTGTTCTTCATTTAGATAAGCAAACGGTTCCTGTGAACACACTTCCAAGGACGATCCTTGGTAAACAGAATCTCGCACAACACTTTATGTGTAATAGAAAAATTGTCCAATTTTTTTTGGTTCATATAAGCCGTCACTAGATCGATTTATTGTTAACACGACGAAATTCAATGGAGAACTGAGGTAATGAGTGATACAAATAATTCCAAGAGATGAAAATAATCCTTTGAATAAAACAAGTGGTGTTTACTTGAAGAGCATAATATTTACCTGTGAACACATACGGCCGAGTACGGGAATGAAACTAATACCAATTTTTCTACAATAGAAGTACTTTTATTTAAAATATGTCACAGAACCTAGTTCGACGGAGCTTTTTTTAAAAGTTCAAATGAAAACACGATAAGTTAGATCTTTCAGGCAGCAAATGTAAAAATCCTTCGCTGTCACTGTTAAGCTAAATTTATCAAAATAAAACCACTAATGGAACCAGTATATATGTATAATGATGTTCAAAAGGTTTTGCGAGTATTCGGATAAAAAGTTAGTATAAAAAAAAAATTATCTGTACAGAACAATAAAACCGTGATTTTCACAGCATATAAGAAAAGTACTACTTCAATGACGTATATACCTCTGGGCTTTGAGATATTAGGAAAAATCGTTTCACAAAACTGTACTACAGGTAGTTAGGTATTGAAAAATTACTAAAATATTTTATATTTATATTTATACTCCAGAAATATGTTCATTTTTAGGTTTTTTTCCCCTAATGCACCACTGTGCGCCGCATGGACTCCGGGCGTGTCCACTGTCCGGCCGGACATTAGGCCAAAACATGAAAGTTAAAATTTAGAGATTTCAGTGAAATATTAATAAACTAGAATCCTTTCCCCGTCATGTGCACTAATTTTTAACTCAATCTTCGCGTTAATAATGATACAATATGAGTGGAAACATAAGAGTAAGACATTCATCTTTTTTATATTTAAAGTTAGTGCGCCTATATTTTTTGGCTAAACCTAATGTAATGTTTACAGTATGATCAAGCATTACTAATAAATTGTAATACACCAGAAATATAGTTTTGGAAAAACATATGCAACAGTTACGACGGTTCAAACAAATGTAAACTATTTGGTCCAATATATAAAACGCCGGAAATCGCCCGGAAAACTACATATACCCTATTGTTAGCAAAGGTTTGAACTTTTATAAACAGTTTTCTGATCTTGCCACAATCTGCCTATACTCATTTAAATGAGATTTTACCACGCGTGAACACTGAACTCAAGAGTGAATTTGGTTATTTAGAACATTTTCTTAGCATATTTGGGTTTTCATCAACTCATAATCCTTAAATTAATATGTTTCTAATCAACTGCAACAATTTATTCATCAAATTACGATTTCCAATCGAATAGCTTTGAACATTTAAAAAAATTAACTTTTTTAATATTTTATATTTGAAGGGGTCGGGGCAAAATAGTGCCTAGCAACATTTTTAAGAAACATAAAATGTAGCTGCAGGCTGCTGTATATTGTATAGAAATGCCACATATATATGACTATAGAGGCACTATATAGTCATATTTAGGTGGCATTTCCATCATAGACGTATAGTCCTGCGTAATATACAGCAGACTGCAGCTACAGTTTATTTTTCTTAAAAATGTTTCTTGGCACTATTTTGCACCGACCCCTTCAATTGCACTATAATAATTAGTAAGTTAAAAGAGTAAACTGTACCCGAAATATTGTTAATAAAAATATTTCACTGTCTTTAATTTGCATAAAATTATAAATAGACAGTAGTTGCTTGGTTAAAGTAGGTAGTTTGGAATTGACTAAAGTTATAATTTTGTTAGCCTTTTTTTAAGTCCTGTCAAACAAAATCAAACGGCGTTATTATACGACTTTTGTGCTGCTAACATCATAAATATGAAAAGAAACAATGACCTTTTTCTTTTCTTCAAAAGAATAAGATAGATTTGACTTATACGACCTGGCTTCGGAATAAGGATCAAGAAACAAATCAGAAACATTTTTGGGATTATAGAGAGCAGTATTCCACAAAAACGTCAATAATTGATAGTTTGCTAGAAACTCCGATCCCATTTCAATCTCAATGTAATAGTGTTGTGAAAAGTAAAATGTCCCAGGAAGCAAGAAGCTTGCTCATAAGGTAGAATGTGAAGCTAATGAATAATTTCATAATTTTAAAAAAGGTATATTACATTAAATTTGTTACTGTTTAATTACATTTTAAATCATGGTAGTTATCTATTTATTATTGTTACAACATTTTACTGTAAACTTAACTGCTATAAATTTTAATATAAAATTGTTTATGCATTTTGAATTTATACTTTATACTAATATATTTTATAATTATAATGTATGTACGATATATATATGTAATGATTATAAAGGAAATGACAATAATTAAGATTCTGCATACTCAAAAACATAAACTGACAAAATTTGAGAAATCCAGCGAAATTTCTTTGAGAGTTATAGCCGATGACCAACGGAAGTGTGGACTCGTACCACTGTATGCCGCTCCGTTTGAAAGCTGAAAAAAACAAATATCTTTTTTCAGGTATTTCAGAAATCATTTTGTTTTTTCGTAAAATCTTCATTTTCACCCAACGTCTGCCGTTACAGATGTTAAACCTGGCAACCATATAAAAAGGGATATCCTCCAAATTCTAATAATTTTTAATAATATTACAGAAGCACCCATAAACAGTTTACGATTTACATATTTTTTTCTGAGCTCAGAATTTTTCTAATTTTCATTAGAATGCTTAATGTGATTGTTTAATTTAATTTCTCATCGTTTAAACTCATTTTTATTTTCACTATAAATACACATTTTATATAGTTCAAGAAAAAATACATATTTTTACTTATTCAGTCTATTTTTCTCATTTCTACAAATATTTCACATATCATTATTTTTATTAGGTACGTCATAATGTTATTTTTTAAATGAAAATGCAAATCCACCAATCGTAAAACCTAGAAAAAAATGAGTTACGTTTTTTGAGGATGGTGTTATTTAGCCGCTGAAAGAATTGGTTTTTATTATATTCACCCGAGATGTGCTAATTCTTTGATGCTAGCGAATTAGTTACTTTTTTTTTTGTTCCGTATTTAAAGGTAATTAGTCTTATTTCACAATGCTTCAAATTGTTTCTTACATGTACGCCACACCATGTTACATATTTTTGATCATATAAATACGATATGCACTCATATAAATGTATATACATTTATCGATGTGTTCGTGTGTACATATTTAGTTATTTCTTTGACAAACAAAAATTTAACCATAAATAATTACTTTAAAAGCCAGTAAAAAAAATACATAACCATTAGTTTTCTTCGGTCGCTGCTTATGCCATTGGGTTAGTTTTCTTGGCAAGCCTTGAATCTGTGCGTGTACCGCTAGAAGGACCAACATGGAACAAAGAGAACTTAAAAGTTGGGGAATTCTTTATGAAATGTCTCCGCGGGATAAAGTTAGCGCGGGGGGGGGGGGTGAGTTTGCCTCCCTGCCACATGGGAGAAACCTCAGTTACCTCATTCCCTAAGCACCGCTTTCTCTTGTATTTTTTAACCCTTCCAAAGTCTCCGTGTACCCTGCTTAAAACCTCAGTTTCTAGGGAAGGAAAACATTTGTATTCGAGATTCCAACGTTTTTGGAATATTTAGTACCTTAAATGCTTGACATTCCCCAGCTTATATACGATTTTATTAATTCTTATAATAGGCTTTTAGTTATTGTTATTATTATTTATTTTTGTAAAGGTTTTACCTTACTTTGTATTACTTAGAAAATTTTATATTTCCATTCCAATTTTTTTTTTTTCCAAATAAGGAAGATTATGTGTTTTGTTGAATGATCATTTGAACATGATGAACATGGGAATTGTCTATCTACACTACATTAAGGTTGACGATTTCAAGCTATTTAATGTACTTTGTTGCAGGTTAAAGACACAATTCATACATCGAAAATAAAATGTTGATTAGGAAATTTCCTTAAATATATTTGGCTCCATATTCAAGTGGGACGGGAACATATTTGAATAATTATAAGTTTTAATCAATGTAACACACTCCAAAAACAGTCCATATATTCTTCCAGACCTTCCATGTCTACATTAGGAGCTTTCGGCGCCTTTGCGCCATATTCATCTAAAATACAATTACAATTAAACAACTAAATCATTAATAATTATAAAAATTGTCATGAGAAATAAGAATTATCACCTGTAATAATGCTGAGATACCATTTAGACCTCCGTCATTATATATTCCTAAGCACAAGCTTACTTAATGGTCAATTTTTATAAAAAACTAAAAAAAATATAAATAATATATATATATATATATATTGCAAAGCATTATTTTATATTTTCAAGTTGAAAGTACATAAAGCAACTTACTGAAGTAAACAAGTTATGATTAGCCTACATGTATAAAGCTGGATATATTTGTGTAAGGGTGAAACTGTAATTTGATCCTCCCCACCCCAATTATTACCCTCACCACAGTCATAATACGCCATTTATATTAAGAACCAATTTCAATAAAATAAAATTAAATACATGCACAAGCAAACAATCACAATTTATATAAATAAATAATTAAATAATAACAGGCACACACACATCCAAATATTATTTAAGAATTGACTAACAGAAAAAAAAAAAAAAACACTTTGGTTAAAATATATACATTGTACAGTCTAAATATTGATAATTATAAGTTATTTATTTATTTTTTCCAGGACAAGTCCCTTAAGAACAAAATTATAATATAATATTTTATATTACAATTGTAATATAATAATTTTAGAGGATAATATATGGGCCCGGTCTTGGGGCAAGATTTAAACAATTTTTTTCATTTATTAAAATTTCGCCTCTATCTATATATATTGGTTTTTTTTCTATATAGATTTTTATTCTGATTTAATATTTTTTTTATTTTAATGGATTCGTACAAAGCGGAGGATTGTTCTTCATTGTCTTCAAGTTTATTTCTTTTAGTGCTTTTATAGGCCTGGTCCCCCCACCCTGGTTTACCCCCTTGTTTTGCGTATTGGGGTGGCCTCTATTAGTAAGTGTTTAAATGTTTAACAGTGTCCAACATGTTTAACAATCGGTTGGACATTTTCGCATTCTTCGCAGGTGGGTTATCTTTTAAAAGATAACCGTGTGTCAATTAGCCTACAAGCTTCTACAAGTTGGATACCAATATGGGAACGGAATTGTATCCTAACCATAATGTTTAGCAATTCTATTTTTTCCACTGCATAAATATGTACTAAACATTCTATAATTCATTTAAAGCTATTTATCATTATCATTATCATGATATTGCGTTGAATATGAAACAACAATTTTAATGTTAATTATATTGATCTACTAATTCCAAATGCCTATGGTGTAAAATTTCTCTAAAATAAATAAAATAAAATTTCTCTAAAAGCAAGTATTTTCCAAATCCAGAAAATTGAAAATTAGAAAAATAAATAGACGGGCAGGTGCGAAAAAAAAGAATTAAGAAAACAATTATACCTATTATTTATTCTGCAACCATTGAACAGTAGTATCACCTATTTGGTTATTCATATGAACATCCTACTTAATTTTAACTTTCATAATGATGAACGTGATTTAAGTCGAAATCCGACCATTAGGGTCGCAGCAAAACACACGCACGTGCTCGGAATTTTGGGTTCTGAAATAAGTCAAGAGCTTCATTTTGAGCGAGGAAAATCCGAAGGCAACTCCAGGCACTCGTAAATTACTTTAATGTGTATATCTCACTTTCTATGGACATGGTGTGTATTAAGTTTCTTGTTAACAGTAAAACGGCAGCCAAAGTCTGTTAACTAACTTCAACCCCCGTATTTTTTTCTTTTTCCAAAAACCGTTTTTGATATGGTATTAATTATTTTGTAAGGTATATTGTTTGAGATGCCGTAAACGTAATTTTTCTCTTTATAGTTATATTCACAGCTTAAACGAATAACGACAATCAGCGAATGTTATGGGAAAAATAATAAATGGGGCAAGCATTCTAGGCACGAGGAAGGCAAGTCCCCAGCAGCACCATTTTCCTGGCCTGAAACTAATTCAGGAGAGGAGGTCCCTCATCCAGCCTCTTTTCAGTAGCCTTTTAACGGGGCTGTCAGCCGGTGCCTTTGATAAGTCTGTCATATTGTTTCCATTTTATTTCATCTAAATTGTCTTAAACCGCTAATTGTTTCTAGTCTAATCCTTCTATTTACAATGACCCTTAAATATAACGATTATCTTACCATGAAACATTTTTAATTCAACCCAATCAACACCTATGAATTTTCAACAAGAATGTCATAAATCAAAACTAACTTCATCAAATTTCATGAATGAGGCAATATTTCAAAGCTTTCTTTAACCGCTAGACCGTAAAAATATACATATCACTCATCAGGCTCTCAATCAGTTATAAGCAAAAAACCGCTGTTTTTAAGTAGGTTAAAGCAAATTCGTTTCTATCTTGAACCATCTAATGCATCGTTAAAGCTTCAATATCTATTATAAAGGCTTAATATCTGTTCTGAATATTTGTTTATTAATTTTACGTCACTTTATGCTGTTATGATTATTCGGAAGATGATTTTGGCCATCATGGTAAAATTACAATAGAGATCTTTAATGGATACCTGGCATCGTAGTGGATTCTGAACTCAATTACAGATCCTCACCGAAGGACGGCTTAACCTAGGATTTTTAACTCCCTTTAAAGATCCTTGGGTCACCTGCTGGGCTACGCACCCTCGACATTGGGTTTGTTTGGTTTTCATGCTAACCCCTACACCAAACGTGACTTTATGAATACACTTAACAGCATTCCTCGCTGTTATCCAATAAAGGATCATCGATAAAATTTAATATTTTTTATTGGTTGAGTTTCTGATCATTAATTAATTTAAATGGGACATAATATCCATTTATGTATAATTTAATTTTAATTCGTCCTAAAATTCATCAATGTTTCGGTAGGATTTCGTCTTCATACAAATTAAACTTATGAACAAAGGTAAAACGTTGAGGAAATAAATTTTATTTAATTCAATTTATGGCACCAGGGCGAGGTTATTTGATCCGGGGAGGCAATAAAAGTATATTACCGGGGGTGGGGGGGGGGGAGGAGGGGGCATAACCTGAGCGAGATCAGAGAGAAATGTTGGTAGCATTGTGATAAGGAAATTGAGCAGGGGTTGGTAATGGAGTAGCCGGAAGGGGTGGAGTCAGATGAGGGTGGGGGTAAAAAAATCAGGTTGCCTGATGGCCAAGAAATACCGAGATACCTTCTTTTTAACTGGAATATTCTAAATCATTTTGATTCTGCTTTGAACTCTTGAAAGCTTTTACTTTTTTGTTCCAAAGAAATGTCTTTTACTTTCGAAGAATTTTTCTTTTATTTTTATTCATCCCTTCTCTTATTTCATATTTTTCTTTTCGCGAAAGCTTTCGAAATCACATCATGACATACATGTGCTAGACGTCCTTTTTTTTAGTTTGTACCTAATTATTATGTTCACTAATAATTGATATGTTTATAGATACAGAAGCAATAGAATAATGGGCAATTGTTGATTGCCATTGAGATTCTTCCTTCTCATTGGTTAAATTATATTAAAATTCAATAAATATGTGCGGAAAATAAGTTTCGCCCTTTTCCTTCATATACCTAAAAAAGTAAATGTTAGGTAAAAAAATAATTTTCGTCTGTCGAAATGTTTTTAATAAGTGAATTTCGATTCACACACGCTCGTGTGATCTTACTAGAAACTGCGCTCCGTGTGGAGGAACTTTGACTGCAGCGTTTTTTTCTTTTTTACTTTCACTTACCTATATATGAAATATATAGTAAGTGGAAGTATTGCGATCGTGAAAAATTTCGACTTCCGGTTTTCAACGGAAATACACGTTTTGGGGTCCCCTGAGTCCAAATGATCAAGTCCCGCGAAATGGCCTCTGTGTGTGTGTGTGTGTGTGTGTGTGTGTGTGTGTGTGTGTGAACAGACTAGCTCAAAAACTATAAACCGTGCGAACCTGAAATTAGGTATTTAGTTCAGGTATATGCCCGCGATGTGACAGCAAAAATTTCATCAAAATTGCTCAAAGGGAGGGGGTACTTTATGAATAACTTTTTACGTTTTTTTCGATTTTCTCAAAATGGCTCTAACGATTTTGATTAAACTGAGTATTTGATGTATTAATATGCCTGAGATATGACCGTAAAAAATTCATAAAAATTTATTAACCGGAGGGGGGACTTTACTTAATAAATTTCGTATCATTTTCACGTATTTTTTTTATTTACTCAAAAACTGCTTTAACGATTTTGATCAAACTGGGTATTTGATGTATTTATATGCCCGAGATATGAGTGTAAAAATTTCATCAAAATTGATTGACCGGAGGGGGGACTTTACTTAATAAATTTTGTATCATTTGCACGTGTTTTTTTAATTACTCAAAAACTGCTTTAACGATTTTGATCAAACTGGGTATTTCACGTATGTATATGTTAAAAATGTGATAGCCCGCATTTCATCAAAATTGCTCAAACGGAGGGGGCACTTTATTTCTTAACTATTTTTGCAATTTTTACCTTTTTTTCGATTTTCTCAGAAACGGCTTTAACGATTTTCATCAAATTCGTCTGGTTTAATGAAAATTAGCTTGTTCTTTAATATCAGGTAAGCTTTATCATTATTAAAATGTTCTGGGGGGGGCTTAAATGGGGTAGGGGCCTTTTTTGTTTGTTTGTTTTTGTTTCCTATGAAGTATCTTTGTTTTTGTTTATATGGAGAAATAAACTGTCTCTCATTACGCCTAAAAATAAAAAATGGCTAAATATGAGATATGATAAAAACCAAGTAAACATATAGAGGAGAAAAAAAGAAAAATATTCAGTCAACTCATTAAACACATTGAGCCCACGCATGACGCTTTTAATGACAGACCATTGTTATAATTAATGCCGTTCTGTTCATTTAATGGAAATGATTTGTTTCATGGGAAATAAATGAAATATTCAACAAGCACATAGAAAATTATAAAATCAGTCGACTTGGAGTATTATGCTCGCATTGCCGAATTATCTCAAGTAAAAACTTTTATTTAATAATAAAAGAAATTAGTGTTTTTTATAGAGCAAATGAAAACAAAAATAAGAAATGAATGTGGAAAAATGTAGGTATAACTGAGTGAGAAGTGGCATTAACACAACGCATTAATTTCTAATCTAAGTTGGTAAGTAAAAGTTGTGTGTTGCGCGCACCAGGTTTTTTTTTCTCTAAGTTGTAAATATTTGAATTTTTTTTTTTCAACCATTTAATCTTATGAACAGGCGGTGGGAGGTATTAATTTCTTAGACTTTTTATTTTTCTTAAGTAATTAATATAATATCTGAGATGTTTTTGTGGATGTTTCACTTTTGTTATTTAGTGTAAATAAAAGCTGAAGGCGAACTTGTTAGTGATAAAACATTTTTTTTCACGTAACTTATGATTGACAATCATCATCAACATATACTTACTTCTAAGACCCTTTTTTTTTGTCGATACGCCATAACTTCCACAGCACTTCATCAAATTTTATGAATAAGGTATCATTTTAAAGCTTTCCTTAACCGCTACACCGGAAAAATATACAAACCACTGATTTCGCCTTCGATTGCGAGTTATAAGCGCAACCCGCGGTTTGGTAATAGAAGTTTTGTAGTAGAGTTTCTATATGGTGTTAATTTTTTCAGGTTTTCAAGGAGAACATTTTCGGTCGTATACATTATTTCGACTAACCCCTCTTTTAGGGAGTTGTAAGCGAAAAACTGCAATTCTCAGCGAAAATGGTCGGAGGGCTTTTTCGAGGGTGTCATTTTTTTTCAGTTTGTCGAGACGAACATTTCTGATTACATACACTTTTCCGGTCGGTTTTATGTGTTGTTTTCGAGAGTGCACTCTTTCAGTGGCATTTATGTCTGGGTAAAACAAACCCATTAACAAACAGATGTCATTGATGAGCATATCGTAAATTCAAAAATAGTGTTCAAAAAATAAATAATCAACAATTAAAACACATCTATTCTTTATTTCAACCTATGCACATGACGCACTAAATACGTACAACAGGATACTAAATATACGGTGTGTACCTTAATTAAGTAGTATTTAAGTAGGTTAGAGTATGATTGCTTTGCATGGGTCAGCTGGTATATATTATTTCTCAAGGCCTATTTTTGTCGGTACGCCATAACTACCTTAATACTTTATCAAAATTCATGAATGAGGCTTTGTAAAGCTTTCCGTGACCGCTACACCGGAAAAATATACAAATCACTCATTTCACCTTCGGTTGCGAGTTATAAGCGCGAAACCGCGGTTTTGGCGACAAAATTGTCGCAGAGGTTTCTATATGGTGTCAATCTTCTCAGGTTTTCAAGGAGAACATTTGCGGTTAGGTATACTTTTTCTATTAACCCCTTAGTTTGCGAGTTGTAATTGAAAAACTGCAATTGTCAGCGAAAATGGTCGCAAGGCTTTTTCGAAGGTATTTTTTTCAATTTTTCGAGACGAACATTTTTGTCAAAGATTTCCTGTAAACACGTAAATACTATGTAAATACCTTAAAGTTATGTTTGAAAAATAAATAATCTACAATTTAAGCACATCTATTCTTTACTTCAACCCTCACCTAGCTCATGAAGCACTAAATACGCAGTATACGATACTAAATACACGGTACTTTAATTAAGTGCGATTTAATTAGGTTAGAGTGCGAATGATTAGAACGGTCAGCTAATATCTATTATTATTAGCGATTAATTTTTTACTTTAATATTCTGTTTAGAGTGTTTTAAAACCATGTTCATTAGTCTTTTTGTATCAAGTTGACTAATTTTATTTTACAGTTCAGCTGATAAAATTTATTAAAAAACAAAACGATTATATTATAATATGAATCGAGTTGTAAACGGGCATGAAGTCTGTAGCAGTATAGCAACACATGTTTTGAAATAATTGTGTCCAGTTGCCAACAGACAGTAGCCTTACGGTCGAGCTGGGTTAGGTACTGGACGCACATTTTGCAACATTTATTGTTAGTGAAATGTACAATAGTATGTTCTACAATATTAGTATGCTAGTTAATATAGTTATTAACAGGTAGGGTGCACCCCAACGAAAATGCATTTGTAAGTACTACTATACAATCGTTTATTGTCAATGTTTTATTATTTGTTTCATTAATGTGTGAAGGCAAAGTTTGTTAGTATATATTAGTTTATAATTATGTTGTATGTCTATTCATTAACTATCTTTTGGCATTCATTTTCATTGGCATTCATAATTTGTAATTATCCAATTAATGTTCATATTGCTATGTACCATATATAAAATTATTTTGATATTTATTGAGTGAAAATAATTTAATTATAAAATGCCATGTGGCGAAGTGAACCTTATATATAGCCTAACTGTTAACAAGACGAAGATTGGAAAGGTGTAGCCCGTAAACTTGGAACAGCGATGTTTTCCTAAAACCTAATTAGAAGGATATGCTAATATTCCAACACCTCCGGTATAGCTGTAATGGGATTCCTTAAATTTTTTTTTAACATCTAATCCTCATTTTATTTGAAACTTCCTCTAAGCGAAGGCGGTTGGCGGAAAAGGTGGAAATATTTCAGGAAAAGGATTTAATTAAAAGGGGGGGATGGTGAAGGAATTTACACAGAAAGGCCCCCCCCCCCCCCCAAGAGTGTAAACTCTCCCAGGAAGCGGGAGGAAAAGAGTGAGAGGGAGTTAAGGAAGTTTGGTTGCTTCGATCTCTTTCGCTAGATCTTCAGTTCCCCATGTCCTACTCCCCAACTCCGCCCTTCTCAAATATACGACTCCTTCCCTTCCAACTCCTACGAGTCTCGAATTATCAACTTATCCAAGATTGGTTTGATATAATGTTTGTTGCTTCCCTGAAATGTTTGCTGAAGAATCTACAAGCGGTCCATATCTCAAATCGTTTCAAAAATAGAACGTGGTATAAGCGATCACTGGGATGACAGATATGTTATTTTACATTATGAAGTAAAACTTTTTTTTTCATTTGATAACTGCCATGACTTTTTGATCAATCTCAGACCCACCCTAATGATGAAAAATTACGTAAGTAATAAATATTAGCTAAAAACACTGTCTTCTCTCCCATTCTTCCATTTTATTTCAATTTCAAATATTTATTTGATTATTTATGAATTGATATTGTTAAAAGGATATAAATAACTTCCAGTGCGAGAGAAGACGATTGCAGATAGGGTTGAAATATATATAGCCATGACTTTGTTTACTTCCCTTTATTATACAACGATTGAGCCATCATTTTAAAGCTTAAAAGAAAATGAGTAAATCCCCTATTTAAGATTTTTTTGAAATAAAAATTATGTATTAAGAAGAGAGACCTTTATTTTATTTACGGCCAGTAACAAAAATTATAACTGCGTAAATTGTGTTGAATCCAAAAACTTGGAATTGAGAAAAAAATTATTTAAAACATTTTGCTTTTTTAAAACGTTTATTTATCACATAACACGGTTAGCAATGATTTGAATGTTTTCGTCTTAAAAGTCTGAAAATGTATTCGTTAACAAATTAAAAACTTCTTTCTTCGTTTGGACATAACACCCATTACGCTGAAAGCACAGAAATGGTGTAACGTTAAATCGTCTAGTTTAACATATACATATACATACCTATACTGTAATATAGTCAGGGAGACCCTAAGAGAATTTTTTAAAATAAAACTGTAAATAGTACTTGTATAGGTTTGATTCTAACAAAGAAGTTTAATTTTAATAATTCATAGTTCTTATAAATGATAATATAGTAATCTTGTTAACTTTGAATATTAATTCAGTTAGGTAAACCTTTTTATTGGAATAATGTTATTATTTCTTTATTTTATAATCTCATTACTTTTATTTATTTGTTTAAATGTTTAATTAAAATAAGGTAATGTCATTTAATAATATCTAATAGTAAAAGAAATTAACTACTACTTGTTTTTGTTTAAAGTTAGGTATATGGTTATCAGTAACATAACCTTCTTGTTCTTTAGTTTTTATTAGTTAGTTGTTTATTCACTGTAAATAGTTAAATATTCTTTTTATTTTGTTTAATTGTATTTATAATGCAGTGCAGTAATGTTAAAGAATGACATTATGATTGAAAAACAGATGTCAAAAGAAAATATAACCTATTGTAATCAGCTGGGAGCCAATGCCTCCATAAGTGTGTATATGACAAACACATGCGCCATCTGTGGTCGATCCGGCAACTACATTTTCAAACATTACGAACTTATTTAATTTAAAATCTATTTTAAAAGAGAAATTCTTTTGTATTTTGTTATCTTTTTGAAAATAATGGCTTGTAAAAACATAAAAACAATAAAATAAAGCCTAAAGATACCAGGTCCTATCCTCTCAACTATACAGTGCAGGGCTGTGATTGGTCAATTGTTTGTCCCTTGAGGTATAAATAGGGCCGTTTTGCCCAACATTAATCAGTCTTAATTTGTCAGTCTTAGACACCTCTCTCCCTGCCCGATAGCTCCTGGTGTCTCTAGGATGTTTATACCTATATGTCTTATTTAATTTAATTCCCTACCTTAATTGTACCCTTCCTATAGAATCCTGGGGGTTGTCCTCCCAGGGCTTGGACATTGGTTGGCCCTCTGTCCAGGTGGCCTTGCTTAGATCAGCACCCTAGAGCTGTCAAAGCCCACGTCTCTCCCGTGGAATCAGCTTTGATCAGTTTTACCTTTCGGGGTAAAAGGGTAGCGTTGCTCTGGCAAGGATCTTCAGTCCTTCTTTACCTTCACCCTACCTATAGAATCCTGGGGGTTGTCCTCCCAGGGCTTGGACATTGGTTGGCCCTCTGTCCAGGTGGCCTTGCTTAGATAAGCACCCTAGAGCTGTCAAAGCCCACGTCTCTCCCGTGGAATTAGCTTTGATCAGTTTTACCTTTCGGGGTAAAAGGGTAGCGTTGCTCTGGCAAGGATCTTCGTTATTCCTCACACCTTAAGCTGAACATTGGTTGGCCCTCTGTTCTGGCTCCTTTATCTCTCTCTTTTTCCTCCCCTTTCTCTCTCTCATAAATAATTTTATTAAAGACACTGTGGTGGAGACATCTGAGGAGAGATTAGGAGCTTATTGAATTTTTAAGCCCCCCAGAAGTTAACAAATATTACATTTTGGCATCCCTTGTGGGGATAGAAGACATAGAGCACTGAGCAAATATTACATTTTGGCATCCCTTGTGGGGATAGAAGACATTGAGCTCAGAATAAATATTACATTTTGGCATCCCTTGTGGGGATTACGATTTAAATAACCGACCTTTGATTAGAAGAAGAAATGGAGAAGCTACAACCAGAAGATACGAATAGAGAGATGGAGAACCAAGAAAATTTTGAAGAAGCGACTAGTATCATTGAAGAAGACAATAATGAAAAAGGGGCTACCGCTATCAAAAATGATAATCTAAGACCTAGAAAGGAAGGTACGGGCAGAAAAAGGATGAAGGGAGAGGATTGTGAAGAAGAATTGCAGACAGAGATAAACTCTGGAAGAGACGAGTCGTGGATGGAGATGATGTTCGCCAGATTAACGAAACGATTATCAGAAGACCTTAAAAACCAAGCTCTTCAAGAAAAGGCCGAAATGAAAGAGTTAATCCAGAAACAAGCTCTTGAAGAAAAGGCCGAAATGAAAGAGTTAATCCAGAAACAAGCTCTTGAAGAAAAGGCCGAAATGAAAGAGTTAATCCAGAAACAAGCTCTTCAAGAAAAGGCCGAAATGAAAGAGTTAATCCAGAACCAAGCTCTTCAAGAAAAGGCCGAAATGAAAGAGTTAATCCAGAAACAATCGGAAGAAATTAGAAAACAATCTGAAGAAATCAAGAAACAATCAGAAGAATTTAAAAATCACTCCAAAAAATTGGAAGAAAAACTTAAAAGTGTAACTGATAATATGGACTTAGTCGTCGAGAAATTAGGAAAAAGATTAGAAGAAGTACAGATTGATATGACTAATAAGATAAGAAAAAATGAAGACCGCCTAAATAATCTGGAACAGGATGTTGGAACTAAACTAATATTATTAGAAGAAAAGAATCAGGTGGAAACCACCGATCTGAAGAAACATTTTAACAGGGAAAATGAAGAAAGGATGGAGGACATAAATCATTTAAAGAATGATATGGAAGTATTAAGGTACCGAGTAAACCTGCTGGAAGAAAACGTATCAAAGAGAGTTGAACAGGTTGAAAGGGTAACTTCGGACAAACCAAAGACTAACATAAGTAACATGCCGAGCACAAGCGCCGACAAAGAAAACATCACCGACGTATTCAAGGCTCTGAATTCAACCTTAATACAACAAAATAATAATTCACCCCAGAAACCTCTTTTCTTCAGAAACAGTAAGAAGGATATCCCTACAGAATTTATAAATTCTTTGAAAACTCAATACCACCTATGGGGACATACGCTTTTATTCCAAGATTTCATAAGACAACACCTGAGAGATGAAGCTTTAGTATGGTGGTTAATGCAGGAAGCAAATATAAAGGGAATTGATGCCTTCAGTGAGGAATTCTTGAACAGATTCTGGAAGGGAAAATATGATCCTATATTCTGGGAAGAATTAAATCATGGGAGCTATTATTACCACACTAATCTAACTCCGCAGCAGTACTTCTGCAATATGATTTTAAGAGCTCGGGCCTGTGAACATAAGCTTGAAGAAGAGTTTATTTGCAAATCTATGGCACGGCATTTTGGGAAAACAATAGAAGAAGTCATGCTTTATCAAGGAATCAAGAATATCGATGGATTTCTTGAAGTATTAAACAGGTTTGGAAGAAATAGAATTATGAAAGATATTAATACTTTTCAAAAGGATCAAGGAAGAAACCTACACCAAAATTACAATAATGAAGCTGTACACAATCATCAATTCAAAACTGATACGAAACCTTATGATAGAGGTTATTCAAGCAAAGTAGAAGGAAGAAACTTTGATAGGAGCAATAATTGCCTCCAGTCTAATCGACAAGTAAACCGGATTACAAAAGGAAGTGAGAATAATTATAAAGGATCTGTCAAGAGTAATCAAGAAGAAAACAGGGCAGGATGTCCAACCAAGAATCACAAAATAGAAGAGCCAGACGGTTTAACATCTGATGAGAAACCATCAAAGCATAAAGATGATGATCAAATAAATAAATTTTCTACTAATAGAAGAGAAGAGAGTCACGAGGACTGACAATCGAAGACGTATGGTTTAGAAGACCATACTCAAAATATGTCTTTAAATAATGTATGTGAACCAAATACAACTAATGAAGAAAATTTCTTTCAAGAATTTCAACATCTAGAACCAGAAATAACGCTAAATCATAGAGATTCCCCAACAAAATTTAAAAAGAAAGCAAAAAGATCAAGACCGAAATTCGATGAGTTGATCTTCGATTACGACACATCAGAAGAGCTACCATATGGTGGTAGAGCTTACAATAAAGAATACATTCATTATTCTACATACGATGAGGAACCTTTTAATGAAGAAACTGAATGCCAAGAAACGAAGATAATGCCAGGAAAGAGTAACATTCAAATAAATTCAGTGAAAGAAATAACAAGCTTAAAACCAGAAATAATTCAGAAGAACATGGAGGAATCCAGTTTAGAAAACTTGCCAGAAGATGTTAGTTCGTCAACTCTCAGTGGAACTGTTGAAAGGATGTCTAAACCAGTCAACAAGACACCAAACAAACTAAATATCGCTGAGGACGACAAAATTATTCAAGGTTCGACTATAGAAAGGTGGTCTAAGCCAATGGAAAACACTAGACCCGGAATAACTATCCATAACCCGGATGTCACTAAGGACAGCAGGATTCAACAAGAAGAAGTAGAAGATCCACAAAGCTATCTTAGGGGAAAGGTGAAGATAAAGGGACAATTGTAACCAGAGGATAGTCTTTCTGGAAATGGCTTCAAGGACTTTGTCGATGGAATTCCACATGTCTTATGGTATCTGTGTGTAAGAATTGTGAGAAATGTAATTACTTGTGTTTGAAAAGCTAATCAATTGTAAATTCAACATGTAAAATTTTAACGGTTCATTTTTTAATTAAAAACATAAATTGTTTATGATGTGTTGTAAACTTGAAATCAAAATTTTTTAGTTTAAAAAAAAAAAAAAAAAAAAATTATTCTAAATAATTTTTTTTTCAACGCATAAGAGGGTAATGTAATATAGTCAGGGAGACCCTAAGAGAATTTTTTAAAATAAAACTGTAAATAGTACTTGTATAGGTTTGATTCTAACAAAGAAGTTTAATTTTAATAATTCATAGTTCTTATAAATGATAATATAGTAATCTTGTTAACTTTGAATATTAATTCAGTTAGGTAAACCTTTTTATTGGAATAATGTTATTATTTCTTTATTTTATAATCTCATTACTTTTATTTATTTGTTTAAATGTTTAATTAAAATAAGGTAATGTCATTTAATAATATCTAATAGTAAAAGAAATTAACTACTACTTGTTTTTGTTTAAAGTTAGGTATATGGTTATCAGTAACATAACCTTCTTGTTCTTTAGTTTTTATTAGTTAGTTGTTTATTCACTGTAAATAGTTAAATATTCTTTTTATTTTGTTTAATTGTATTTATAATGCAGTGCAGTAATGTTAAAGAATGACATTATGATTGAAAAACAGATGTCAAAAGAAAATATAACCTATTGTAATCAGCTGGGAGCCAATGCCTCCATAAGTGTGTATATGACAAACACATGCGCCATCTGTGGTCGATCCGGCAACTACATTTTCAAACATTACGAACTTATTTAATTTAAAATCTATTTTAAAAGAGAAATTCTTTTGTATTTTGTTATCTTTTTGAAAATAATGGCTTGTAAAAACATAAAAACAATAAAATAAAGCCTAAAGATACCAGGTCCTATCCTCTCAACTATACAGTGCAGGGCTGTGATTGGTCAATTGTTTGTCCCTTGAGGTATAAATAGGGCCGTTTTGCCCAACATTAATCAGTCTTAATTTGTCAGTCTTAGACACCTCTCTCCCTGCCCGATAGCTCCTGGTGTCTCTAGGATGTTTATACCTATATGTCTTATTTAATTTAATTCCCTACCTTAATTGTACCCTTCCTATAGAATCCTGGGGGTTGTCCTCCCAGGGCTTGGACATTGGTTGGCCCTCTGTCCAGGTGGCCTTGCTTAGATCAGCACCCTAGAGCTGTCAAAGCCCACGTCTCTCCCGTGGAATCAGCTTTGATCAGTTTTACCTTTCGGGGTAAAAGGGTAGCGTTGCTCTGGCAAGGATCTTCAGTCCTTCTTTACCTTCACCCTACCTATAGAATCCTGGGGGTTGTCCTCCCAGGGCTTGGACATTGGTTGGCCCTCTGTCCAGGTGGCCTTGCTTAGATAAGCACCCTAGAGCTGTCAAAGCCCACGTCTCTCCCGTGGAATTAGCTTTGATCAGTTTTACCTTTCGGGGTAAAAGGGTAGCGTTGCTCTGGCAAGGATCTTCGTTATTCCTCACACCTTAAGCTGAACATTGGTTGGCCCTCTGTTCTGGCTCCTTTATCTCTCTCTTTTCCCTCCCCTTTCTCTCTCTCATAAATAATTTTATTAAAGACACTGTGGTGGAGACATCTGAGGAGAGATTAGGAGCTTATTGAATTTTTAAGCCCCCCAGAAGTTAACAAATATTACATTTTGGCATCCCTTGTGGGGATAGAAGACATAGAGCACTGAGCAAATATTACATTTTGGCATCCCTTGTGGGGATAGAAGACATTGAGCTCAGAATAAATATTACAATACAAATAAAAACATATAGTTTAATTTCCCAAACCTTTTGTTGGAACAAAGTAGCGGTCGGAACAAACCGTTAGTGCACGTGTATGGACCTAGATTTTTTTTTTACGGAGACCTGGAACCTTCCACGAAGACCTTTTTACAAATATATAAAAGGAGCGAGTGAGCAGGTGAGTGATTTGGGCGAGACAGTGGATAGAAGGCTGTTCTATTCTCTCGGCCGAATGAATACCCCCACCACCGGCCCACTCTACCCGGCACATCACTCGGTCGGTGCGATCAGTCAAAATGTAGTAAACATAGTAGTGAATTTTATGCCCCATCTCAACCTTTTGTTATTTATTAATTTATTAAGTTCAAAATGGCTAAATAGAGCTCTGAAAGATCAATTAAATTTATACAAGAGTATAAATCACACGAATGCTTCTGGAATTTCAAATCGGCAACCTATAAAAACAAACAAATTCGTGATACTGCTTATATCAAGTTAGTAGAGACGATGAATTTACCTGACTTTGGTGCACCAGAGGTAAAAAATAAAATTAAAAACTTGAGGTCAACATACAACCAAGAAAAGAAAAAAATTTACGATTCTAAAAAATGTTGTTGTGGATTATTTCAGTTTACGAATCCAGCGTAAAATGGCTCCAGGAATTGGAACCTACCATGGAAATCGGGAAGAAGAGGAAAAATACAAAATTATTTTAAATATTTCACATTTTTTTTTTAAATCCATGAACTGAAAAGTTAATGGTAGGTATGATCAAGTTGCAACATTTCTTAAAAACTTTCTTGATTTGTATTATTTGCCTTCTACGCAATGGAACCATGTTTCATGAACGTGTATAACCATGATGCACTGACTCGCCCTCTTTCTTCTCCACGTGTAATCATCCCAATCCTCAATATTTTACTCGGCCGAGTGACAGAGCGAGCTACTCGGCCCAGCTACTCGGTAGGTGTAATTCAGGCTTTAGTCTTAGTCTGTGTGTTGACTGTGAAGCTCAAGCCATATGAATTGTGTGCTATAAAGTTATAATTTTTGAAACCTGCTCCGATATTTGAGTTGTATTAATTCGTTTGGCATTGATAATTGTATATTTTTGTTGAATAAATATTTGTCAACCCACATAAGTGTTACAATATATTCCATCGTTCAATAATCCTTAAAACAGTTTTTCTAAATTCTTCTGAAACCGGTTTTAAAAAAAAAAAACAATTGTAGAAATCAAATCATTTCTAGACCTGTTTTAGACTTTTTTAGATATTAAATTTTTGTAGATATTTTTTTTCATTGACTTTTATTATGAACCTTTATGATCGATCCAATAAAAAAAATACTCCCTTTCTTAATGTATTGCATTTACTTAGTTCCATTCTGTTACTGGCAAATATATTAGGTATATTCTTTGCTTGGGCCAACTTATACATTATTAAATATAATTTCTATAATTTTACCCAACTTCATTTTCTTGTTCTTATTTAATAAAATTGTTAGCTAATCATTGTTATAGCAATAATACGACAAATAAATTTCCTTTGCGGTTCCGTTAACGTCTCATTTGAGAATGCTCATCAGAGCGAGCCATGGGGAAGAAAGGCTCCCATAACAGTTGGCCAACCACAAAGCTTTGTCATGCTTAGCTCCGTCGCCCAAATCGAACCCCACTGCTGTGACCCAACATAACCATAAACTCCTTTAAAAAATTCGCTTTCTGCCCCCTTTTATTAGGAAATATCTAAGTAAAAAAAAAAGAAAAATAATAAAATTCCAAAATACAAGTAATGGCAGTATAATTGAAGTTGTATACAATGCCTGTTCAATTTGGGGCTTCTTCTAATAACGTCCGGTTCTTGATTGAGAATGAATGGATTTAATCAATTCCATTATTCGCCTCTAATATAAAATTAAACATATGTTTATTTTATCATTGCTTTTTTTTTTTTTTTTTTTTTTAATAAAAACTTATTTTTTTGAGGCCAACAAATTTTGTTAAAGTATTAATAAGATCCTTAATTATAGCCTCACTTATTTATATTATTGCATGACTTTTTGACATTCAAGTCATTATCTATAAAGGAATTCTTAAAAACTAATTTCAATTTATTTTGACATACAATAAAAATATACATTAAAACTAAAAACAATTAAATAATTAGCAATGAGCACACCCACATGTGACCATACATTTTTTGCAATCAAATAGGCTAAATACCCTTGTCAAACACAATTAAAATTTATAATAGTCAATAACACTTCTATCTTATTACAGATCGCAAGTCAAATGGTTAAATAACTCACAGATGGCGTGTTCATTATTTAATTATTTTTAGTTTAAATGTATATTTTCAAGATAAATTGAAATTAGTTCTTAGGAAGTTTTACCATGATAATGGCTTGAATGCCGAAACGTCAGACAATAATATAAAGCAGTGTGGCTATAATTAAGGACATTGTTTTTAATTTGATTTTTCAGGGGGATAACTTGATTCATACACATTGCAGGTGCAAATATTGAAATGTGGATTTTATTAGAATTTTAATATTGAATAGTTTTTTTTTTTTATTGTTTTCGGACATCTATCCTTCGTAAATGAATCAGATCCGTGCTGCGGTGCGGACATGACCTGACCGTTAGCCGTCCAATAGCTCAAATGCCAACATTCTTAAAAAAATAAATTAATTTTGATAATCTAAGTTTACATATTTGCCAGATAAGCCAGATAGCTTAGTCTGTCCTTAATACCTTTGCAAAATGGAAACGATGACTTCAAATCTGTCAAATTAGTCGAAGCTCAGCGTCCAGACGGATCATCGATTTATCACCTGCGTTAAATCAAAGTGGGTATAAGTTTCATATAAAAATTCTGTTTTATGTTTAGTTGGTTCATAGCTACGTATATCTTAATTTCATCTATTCGAGATACAGAAAAGTTTTTATTTATTATCAGGTGTACAATATTGAATGATTTCGACTTATCATTCTCACTAATACTTAATATAATTGAGCGGAAAAATCATGATGCACGCATGAAAATATAATTTGTAGTGCTTGCATTAGGAAAAATTACTTTAGGAAAAATTGTATTAGGAAGAAAAAAAAAACACACACACAAATAAAGCTCTTTAGTTGTCCATAAGGTGACCATTATTTGACGTTTCCTTGAATTCAAGAGGTTATTCTGTAATTAAAAGTATTATATTCAAAGACTCAAAATGTTTCATTTGTTTGTTCCAGAAAGATCCTTTTGCTTTTATTACACATAAATCTTTGTTATTAAACTGATTTTTTAATTATTTCATGTGTTTTTATCAAAGGATTAAGACAGAAATTATTAGTAACTTTCAATCACAACATAAAACGATAATCGTCAGAAGTACAATGGTCTTAAGAAAATAAAAGAAATTTTAACAAAGTCATCAATAATAATGATAATCTGAATTGATGTTTTGATTGGTTCGTCTATGTTTATGGACAGTCTATGTTAATGGACACCTTTAAAACTTCATTGGTGAAAGCTTCGAATAAGGTCAGTAAGTTTCCTTATGAGTAGGTGCCTTATTAAATGTTTTGTTTAAAGTTACTCATTTCTCTCCTTGCACCAAAACTTTTGGTTTATAAAATAACCTGTTATGCTTTCCATTGTTTAGGTTTCACCCTTAGTTTTCCTTGAAAATTAACTAGATTTTAAAATCCTTACGCTCTTATATACATTTAAAGTGATATTTAAAGGAATACCTACTACCAAAAAGCCTTTCAAAATTTTTCCTACATTAATGATTTTCATTATGATTTTTCAATTATTTCAAATATTAGACTCAGATCATACATAGATACGAAATTGACGATTAGAAACATAGCAAAATTTTTTACTTATGATAGGATTCTTTATTCGATGGATTACACGGGCAATGGTAGGGCAAATATTGTTGATCAGTCATAGCATAACTATAAATTTTGGGTATTATGAGTCCCTCAAGATTTATCGGCTCTTTTTAAGCATAATTTTCTTAGGCGTCTGAAAAAAGAGCCTTTTCCTTTGTATAGTTTTCATTCTTGATGAATGCATTGATGCAAATTCAAGTTTAACACAAAATAATTTGTTTTCTTATGGATGCTACAAGAAATCAAATGATTTTATTCTGTTCTGTTCGATGAAAATATATCAGGTAGATTGAACTGTCTCTGCGATGTTATGTACTCAGGAACTCCTTGCGATTGTCATTTAGCTGTATTGTCACAAGCTTACATCCGCTTTCTGCAAAATGGGAGGGGTTCGGCCATATGGAAAATGGCCGGGATAAAACAAGTATGGCAAGAGGAATGAAAGAAATTTAACACAAGGGTAAGTTCGGAACGGATTTAAATAACACCGAGACAAAAGGCCAACTGGAGTGGAAAAAAAGGACAAAGAGATTTGATATGAATAGAAACAGGGGGTTGGATCTGAAAAGATTAAGCGAATAAAAAGAGGGACTCGCGGTAAAAAGTGTTGGCTACAGTCCGCTATGTATTTGCTTCTGGATGCAAAGGTTTCGCTTCACTTTGAACCGATACTTTTCGCTACAAAGCAGGTTCGATTATCGGAGAAGAGGAGTCAAGTATTTTTTTCTCTTTGAAATAGAAGGTTGACTGAATATTGTTCACGTATTCCAGCGCCAGTTTTTTTATTTTTAATTTTTTTTAGGTACAGATCATGTTACACATTTTACTTTGAGTAGGGCATACATTATCTTCAGCCCAAGTTTAATTGCTTTACTTTTTTAACGTTTAATAATTACTTTACTTGGTCACCGTTGCTTACTTCGCTATGTAGATACCATTAAATATGAAGGAATTTACTGAATACCTTTTTCAGATATTCATTGAGAGGTATTCATGGGAGGTATTCCTTTAATAAAACAATATTGTTTTCCATGGTTTGTAGAGAATATATTTTAAGACCAAAAATCAAAAAGACTATTTATTTACTGACAATTATTCCGAAAAATAAATTTCTGTTTGCTTAAAAAGAAAACAGTTGCTATATTTTATTTTAATCATCATTTTTTTATTTATTTTTAATGTCATTATTATTTTATTTTTTTATTGCAATCATATTAGGTATGTACATATGTACCTCGTCGGAGCCATGGCTGCTATTCGCCATCTCGTTTATAACCTGACACACTCTAGTAGCGTCTGGTACCTTGTTATTTGTAGCAAATGCATTTTATTATTGTATAAGGTATTTGTTTTGCCTTTTACACGTTCACGCCGGCGTGTACCACCGGTAGCTCACATTTGACTGCCTCATCGGGCGGAGTGTACCATCGGTGGCTCACACTAGAATGCCTCCTCGGCCAAATAATTAGGCCTTTAACACTTTGACTGTCGAAAAAGAATACCTGAGATTCAGGCTCTCATTTCGATACAATATTAATATTTAATTCTCTGACAAGAGAACAGATACTTGATTTCAGGTGACATGACATGACAGCAAAAGTGTTAAGAAAGTAAAAGTAAGTTCTATATAGCTGAAAATTAAAATAATAAAAATTTGACATAAATTCATTTATTTTTATATTTATTTTTATTTATATTCATATACTTATAAACATTTATTTTTCAATAACAATTATAATTAAGGGGTCACCTGTGGTATAGTGGTTAGCATTGCAACCTACAATACTAAATGTCGCAGGTTCGCGCCCAGCGGTGGCCCAAGGATTTTTTAATGGGAGTAAAAAATCCTTAGCCATGCCATCCCTCCGATAAAATAGAGGTCCCGAGCCTGTACGATGTTAGGTACTCGTTAAAGATCCCTATCCTAATTATACCTGTATAGGCAAAATTTAGGACTCCCACTGTAGCATCATCCGATTAGTCCTAGTGGCATAAAGTAAGGTTAAACAAACAAACAATTATAATTAATATCGTATTATAAACATAACTAGTAATAGTATTTTTTATTGTTTATTTTATTATTGTTGGATTACCAATACTGCATAATGCCCTCGAACAGCTCCCGTCCGATAGAGCGAAAAGCATTAAACTCGCCAACGGGCGAGGAGCGTGAATTACAGTTCCGGCGTGAACGTGTTAAAAATTGGCGAAAAGAAATAAAATTGTAACAAAACTATTTTCGTTATTTCTGTTGTTGTATTATCCATTTTTATTTCGTTGTAAATTCTATACTAACAGCAGGATATATAAAGCTGACAACGAAAGAGAACAATACATAATAGATGATTATAACCTTACATTTTACAAAAAGAATATTAGTGAAAAAAAAATAAAAAATTAAAAAAACGACACTGTCACGGAGATTATTCAAATAAATTTGAAACAACAGTTAAAATAGAAAAGTGAAGGGAGTAAGGAAGGAGGTAGGTTACCTGAATATTGTGATAGTCACCATGGCTCTACAAATATACACATGCACCTGAAGTTATCAATCAAATAAATAATGAAATAGTTATGTAATGTACCTCTAATATAGTAGTTACAATAAGGGAAGTTATTTATGCAAGCATTCTACGAGAAGTAAACAACACAGGAGAAAAAAAATAGTAATTATAATTCTCTATTAATAGGAACTGACTTCATTAAACGGAGGAACATCTAATACTCTGATTGTCACAGATTTTTTTTTTTATCTCATCTGATTTTTATAAAAATTGTTGTTACCAATGTTTCTTTTTGAGTTTATTATTTAAACGAAAATCCTTTAGCTACACCCTAGTAATTGAACATAAGCCATAAACATAAACCATAAACGTCAATACGGTATTTGTTTATTCCAGTATATTTTATTTTATATATTAATTTAATTATTTATTCTTTTATTTTATGGATTGTGTTGAAAAAAAAAGTGGACTCGGTTGTTCTGTAGATGCGCCCTATCCAAGCCATGTCTATCTCCTTTCTACACTATTCCTTCTCCCACCGATCTCACATTTTTTTTTGCGTCCAGTACCCCCCCCCCCCCCCCCCTATATTCTTTACCACTATTTTACTTTAAACTTTAAAATTAACTAAATATTTAACTAAAGTCACTATTTAACTAAAGACTTTAAAATTAATATATTAGTTCTTTTAAAACCGTTTATATGCGGATGTGGATTTTCGTAATTATAAAGTTAAATTTTCAAATGATTGCCTCTCGCCACACGGGAAGTCTTAAATAACTGAAATTAGCCTGACGTTTAAATATAAAACAACAATAATCGTAAAATTAAGCAGCGATAATAACGGAAAGTGTGCCAAAATTCGCAGCTGTGTTTACTGGAGTTGAAGGCTCCGAGGTCTGTATCTAATTTATGTCTTGGGACCCCCTTTCTTCCCCCTCCCTCCCATCCCAGCTACACAGCACCAAAGGGTCGCAAATTTATCCCGACCCCTGAAAATGATATCCTTTATCTGTCTAGCTTTAATGCTTCAAGCCATATTATATAAATTAATCCAATTTAAAAATGTTTTTTTTTTCGTAATATAATATTGAAACTTTGATAATTTCTTTTCAGATCTATTATATTCTCAGAATTTTCCAGAAAATCTTTTTTCGTTGACATAATTTGATTTCATTGATCATGGCTACTAGACTTCCTTATCAATTGCCTCATCTACTTTAACATATTTCAATAAACGTTGACCTTTCGGAGTATCCACCGAATATCTTATCCTATCCCTTTTAACCATTATTCAAATTTAATAGTATTTAATAAAATTTATTTATATCAAGAGGTAGTTCTGCTTTCTCACATATGAGTTCTTCTTTTACCTGGTATTAATGAAGTCAAGAAGTATTTGTTTCTTTTTTAGAAATGCATTTGATACTGTACAATATAAAACAATTTATGGGATAAAGCGGATACCAATTTTGTAGAAATTGAATGTACTGATATTTCTGCCTAAGAAAAGAAAAATGCAATATCATTCGAATATCCAATGACACCATCAAAAATTCTGTTAGGGCTGACTAAATATACTGATGAAATTGAAAGGAACACCTCTTTAAAAGGAGTTCTGAAAATTTATGATGACTACAGGTGGTGGAAAAAATAATTAGGTACTGATCTGTTTAAAAAATTTTTTTTTAATAATTAAATTATGTATCATTCCTTGAAAAAATCATAAGTATTAATTAGCAATTGTAAAAGAAAGAAAAAGTCTAGACTTTATTTATTCTTTATTTTGATTGATTTCCCCGATAATTATGTAAAATTTAAATCGGTTGAATGCTCAAAATTACATGTTGGCAAAACCCATTAGGGATGGTTAATGGTTATTCATTAAAATTTATGAAAGTAGAATAAGGAAATATCACTAAATAATCGATTGCTCATTACTTTTTTAGACAATGACAAAAAAAATGAGTAATGCATAATTTAGGAAATAAATGTTATAAATTAATACGAAAATAATTAGTAGTGTAGATTAAGAAATGACAAAATTATTAAGAGCTTACTTATAGAGGAGTAACTACCAAAAACGATTTGCTATAAGTAACCTATTTAGTATATTTTCGTTTAAGTTATCAATGAGAAACTTTTAAAATATTTTTTAAAGATGAATTAAAAAAAGTTTACTTTTTGATAAGATATTTTTTATCTGTTTCTTTTTAACCTCTCTGAGGAAGGGAAGTCTGCCATCTTTTTTTTTTTAATTTATTTTTTGGTGGCTATTTTGCACTGAAAAATATTGGACCCGGTATAAATTCGTTCGTTCGACCGTCCCTTGGAGCCGAGTAAATAAAAAATAAAATTTCAACAATGACGCGTAATTTCTACCGTTTTCTTTTTACTATTTAATTCATGGACAAAATTGTATTCATGAAATTCCATAAAATATCATATTTCATTTTGCTGCCACTTTCGTGACCCAAATACTTATGAATCGTACAAATAAGTGAGCTTGCAAGAGTGTCAACGCTTCAAATTAAGATGAAGTTATACAAAAATATTTTTTATCCACTGCCTCTGATTGTTGGTATAAAATTGAAAATAAAAAATGTTTTATGCAGATAGATTATTGTGATTTTTTTAAAAATTGTTTAGGAAAATAGTGATGGGAGAACAGAATATAGTAAATTTTAAGAAAGGAAAGTTTAATAATTGTTTAGAAAATATTGTTAGTGCTGTATGCAGTAAACTATCAGTTAATAAATATTGTAAAGATGAAAATGTAAATCTCTCTTTTGATGAATTTTAATATTGATAATTTCGACTTGTTGTGCTACTTTTCTCGCCATCCGGCGATTTCTTAAACTTGATAAACTTATAAATTAATGTTGACCTGAAATAGTTAGTGTTATAACGCGAAGGAATTTATGGGGTGAAGAACTGACTTGATATTATATAGAATTGTAGGAAAAGGGAATATGAAGAGAAACACAAGGGAACTGCTGCTCAGTAATTGGGAGCCAACTGACAATATTTTCCTTTCCCATTAGCCACCGCCTTTCGCCGACATAGAGGTTAGGCTCTGTATATTTGTTATCATTCTGTAAATTTATGTTGTCAACATCATTCTTATCCCTTTATTATTTTCTGTTGCATTTATATACTTAAATTACTATTATTACTATTATACACTATTTGTATACTACATTATATTACTATCACATTAATTATACACTACATTAATTGTAAATAAGTGGATTACATTAATCCAATTAATTGTAAATAGGTGATAATTCGTAGTTTTTGACTCTGGACTTTAGATTATAAATTTTCTTTAGGCAGCAAGAATTTTTTTTCTTCTTCTTATCTTAATTTTTTTTTCAGCTCACCTAACCACGTTAAATTTTAAGGATTATTTGTAATTTTCTTACATCAGATTATTTTTTACCTATGTCATTTTTATATTACGTCGAAGTGATAGGCCCAGATTATGGTAGAAAGTATGTTAAGTACTATTTAGCCTAATATGTAATAGATTTACCTATCCTGTTAAGGAGATTTTGCCATTTTGGAGTTGGGTACAATAGTATCAAAAATATTATTCCCCGATAGTTGTTAACTTTCGAAGAACATAACTTTTATTAATTATATTAGCAGCGTAATTCAGTCCCTCTTAAAGTTTTTTTTTTTCTAAATAAGTAAATCATTTTTAAATTATTCATATTAAATTATTTATATGTCGATCCTAAACAATGTTTTAACAAAGGTGCTCCATAGAGTAGTGACAGCCAGTTTATGCATTTATATATCATAAGTTTTGGCCGAAGAGATAAATTTAATAAGAGGTAATCAGTGATTAATATTATTTTTCATTTGTACCTTATACTATTTAATGTTCGAATAAATTGAAATATAATAGGTATATGAATTTAGGGAAAATATCTTATTTCGGACATTAATAATATGTAATTAATTAATGAAATTAATGTAATTACCTTGGGATCACTCTATTGGCTAGCATAGCCTAACAATAATAAAGGACGCCAGGCGGCCCTAGGATTTGTTTTAGGGTGTAAAAAACCTTCTTCTTCTTCTTCTTCTTATCTGGCATCACGACCCATTTGATGAGTCAAAGCCTGCTCCAACAAGGATTGCCATTCCTCCCTATTGCATGCCACTGCCTTCCAATTTCTTATGCCAAGCAGATTTCTGGAATCGGTAGCCACAAAATCCTCCCAGCGAAGCTTGGGGCGTCCTACTCGCCTTGTTCCATATACTTGCTCCGACATAATTTTTATAGGAATCTCGCCCTGGTTCATCCTTATGACGGGCCCAGCCCAGCGGAGTCGTGCAAATTTGATGTACGTTACGACATTGACATCTTTATAGGTACCACTTAATTCTGCATTAGTTCTTCTCCTCCAGGATCCCTGCTAACATACCCCTCCATATATCCTGTGTAAAAAACCTAGGAACTTTAAAAGAAGGTCCTAAGCCTGTGCGATGTCAGACCTTCGTTAAACGACCCTATTCTAATAATACCTGGATAGGCAAAATTTATGACTCTAACTATACCATTTTCCGATTAGCCGTGGTAGCATAAAGGGACTTTAAAGTAAATTGAAAAACAACAATCGTTCCTTAACGATAGCCAGGGACTTAATGTAAATATCAAGAAAAAATATATAATATTGCTAATTTATCTATAAAATATATTGAAATAATAATTTGATTTATCCATATCAATTCCAAATTTATGAACATTTTAATTTATCGTTGTTGTTTTTGTAATTATGAAACGAGGGAGAGTGGGTTAGCATAACTTAAATGTTTATAATTAAATATTTTTTAAATATTTAAAATAAATATTGAAACGTCTTGCAAATAAAAAAATGTATTGTTGAGACTAATTTGGTCCCCTTCTTGGTATCTTGTTGAAGAATATAGTCTCAAGAACTGAATGTTTTATAAGTAAATATTTTATATTTTCCATTAAAACAGAAGTATCGATTTACCTTATATCGCTTGCATTAAAATTGTGAATCTTAGAAAATTAAAAAAAAATACTGATTTATGGAAGAAAACTTTACTGACGTTGCTTAGCTACTAACATAAACAGAAATATTGAATGTATAACTCTGTATAAGCCTTAACAATCATCATTAAAAACATTTATTTATTTCCAGTTGCGTAATATTTATATCTATATTACGAAGTATAAGCAATAGCTCAGAATACCATTAGAATACAGCGACTATACATCCATACTGCTGTAGGAGTTGTGGTTCTTTTTGAAAATCTGCCTCTGGTTCTCCGGCACTTCAATAATAAATCGATTTAATGTAATCAAAAAGAGGGTCCAGGGTGTTCAAGGATCGTTTCAGTCAGACCTGTTCAAGAAGAGTCAAAGCTTAAAAAAATTCTTGCCTGTATTAATTAATGAGACTTTGCAGCGTTCTTTATATAAGAATTTTTTTTTTTTTTTTTTTTTTTTTTTTTATGGATGATTGCTTAGAGATAAAGAGTAAAAGAGAGGAATAGAAACGACCTCTATCTTCCAATTTCAAGCTAATTATTATTCATTAGAGTCAGATTTATTCGAGGAAAAGTTTAATATTGTTTTAAAATGGATAATAAACTTCTAAGTGATTGTTTGATAATTTCATATTAATATTCTTTCTCTTCACAATAAAACTAGTCTTTTGAGAATCCCTTCATGCCCACAAATTAAAATTTTCGGAAATGAAATCGAAATTGATTTAATGCACAGAATTTGCGGAACATTCACTGGACAAGTAAATAAATAAAATACAATGGAGAGTTGAAAATCATACTTCCGTTATGATACAGCTACGTGGCATGGGGAAAGTTTTGTCATTTGTTGCTCCATAAACTTTTCTTCATTTTTATTTTTTAATATAAAACATTAATAAGAATAATGGATATCCCGTCCGAATGCGGGCTGATAGCTAATGCCACGCCCATCTGCCAACAAGGTATGACATAAGTGAAATTGTACCATTTCATTCAATAAATCTTGTCCTCGTGTTTGTTTTGTCGCCTATTCATCTGTTTTAATAACTAAAAAATCCTGTACTTCTGCCACATATGGATTATTAATTTTCCTACGTATCGAACCAAGCACGTGGTCATCGTTTCCACTAAGTCCGTCGTAAAGGGGTTCACAAAGCCTCAGGCTATGACGTTGATCCACATGTTTGTCAAACTTAAGCTAATAAATAAATTATAAGGACCGGACATATTTAGGATACGCGGCTAGAAAATGTATCTTTGGTGGTAAACTTATTTTTAGACATTAATCCTGTGACATACCTTGTAGCGGTTATCCAACTATTAGATCAAACAAAAAGAATTCGTATAATTTGAACATGCGATATATTGGGTTCTCTGAATTACAATTAAAGGGGAGTGGGAGGAAAACCTTAAGGTACAGTAAAAAGTAACCACCTATTACTGTAAGTAAGTAATTAATAATAATAATAATTATTATTTTAAATTATTATGATAATAATTAATTAATAATTAAATTAAATAATAATTACTATTACTTACACTAATATTAATGCAGGGTTACTGCACCTACCCCATATTTTTGGCCTCATCCAATTTCCATCACCGATAATTAGCTTCTACCCTTAGAGACACGTCTACGCTCGATTTATTTATTTTATTTTTTTATTATTAAGATTCAAGTAGTCCTTTTTACTCTTTCGATCTAACTGGCAATTTTTATACTGCCTAACACTCCGCTCTCGTTCAATTTGTATGCTTTCGAGGTATGATAACCCAAGCCATAAATTAGGGTTTAGGGGGTGGGGAAGAGCGGTTACACCGATTTTTAATATTATTCCCGCACCTACCCCCTATTTTTGGCCTCACCCAATTTCCATCACCGATAATTAGCTTCTACCCTTAGAGCCACGTCTACGCTCGATTTTAATTTTTTTTTTTCGTAAATTTTATTAATATTTCGATTTAATTACTCCTTTTTACTATGTCGATTTAATTAGAAATTTTTATACTGCCTAAGACTCCGTTCCCGTGCAATTTGTATGCTTTCGAGGTACGAAATTGCTGTCTAGCCGAGGGGCGGAGGACGGTGGGTGGTGGGTGGGTCCTGCACCTACCCCCTATTTTTGGCCTCATCCAATTTCCATCACCGATAATTAGCTTCTACCCTTAGAGACACGTCTACGCTCGATTTATTTTTTATTTTTTTATTATTAAGATTCAAGTAGTCCTTTTTACTCTTTCGATCTAATTGGCAATTTTTATACTGCCTAACACTCCGCTCTCGTTCAATTTGTATGCTTTCGAGTTATGATAACCCAAGCCATAAATTAGGGTTTAGGGGGTGGGGAAGAGCGGTTACACCGATTTTTGATATTATTCCCGCACCTACCCCCTTGGTAGGTATTGTAGGTATTGTACTTAAGCTGCTATCACTTATCAGTTCATTCTTGTGTAATAAGAGACTGACATTGAAATGTCTTGTAAAAGTCTTTGTGTATGTAAAGTAAAAAGTAAAAAATAAGTATTTTTTTTCATTCAATAAATCTTGTCCTCGAGTTTGTTTTGCCGCCTATTCATCTGTTTTAATAACTAAAAAAAAACTTTTACTTCTGCCACATATGGTGGATTACGTTTTATGTATATGGGTACATGGTAAGAGAGTAACTCTTGGTCAGAAGTCGTGCAAGAAGGTGATTTGACCCTGTTTGCGCTTAAGCCTCATGTTTTACTCCCCCCTTACTTAATTCAGAGTACCCACTTTTCAGAAGCTGTGTGTGACCCACAAAGGCCATCCGATGGATAAGGTTTCAAAATCATCGATGCCATGCTAAATGATTTAGATGTAAAATCTTGAATGTTATGCTTCCATTTCACGCAAAATGTTACCTCGGGAAAACACAGTTTCGGTTACAGAAGTTAGATAACTTCTTCCAACCTAGATCCTGTTTATTATACATAAGACTGACAGTGGAGATTTAAATAATTTTAATTCTGAAACTTTAAGCAATGGATTACTTAATACAATTGGAAGCAATCAAGCATTATATCGCATGCTCAAATTATATGAATTCTTCTTGTTGGATCTGATACTCGGATAATTGCTACAAGGTATGTCGCAGGATTAATGTTTAAAACATGTCTAAAAATAAGTTTACCACCAAAGATACATTTGTTCTAGCTGCGCCTGAATCCAAAATATCGTCGCCACCATGCTAAAGTAACGAATATGCATAGGTTTTTAGTTGCACATTCGTTACTTTAGCATGGTGGCGACGATATGTCCAGTCTTCATAATTTATTTCTTAGCTTATGTTTCATAAACATGAGGATCAACGTCATTTCAAGGCTTAGTGTAGCCCAAATGATAGGAAGGTTCAATATAGAATTTATGAGGACTGACAATTAATCATCCCAGGTTAACTAAAAACATTCAGAGCTACTATCCACCTCCAACTTGATTAATTTGTTCCTAAAATTTCATGAAACAACCTGACATCGATTCGATATCTCTTCCACTTGCCACCATTGTCAGCTACTTGGAGACGCTTGGCTGGTTCCATTAGAGCTCAACCGGACAGAGTCGGAGTCCAATAAAACAAGGGTAGTAGGAACCGTAATTCCTGACGGGCGGGGCTATTGGATTAGGAGGAAGGCTGCTCGGGCCGGTAAGTGCCTCCGAATTAGCGGCCCTAAATGTCTACTTTAAGCCAATTCTCTTCCGTTTAACGAGAAACCTCGCGCAATTACCGCTCTAATTTGTATACTTTCCTTCAGACTCCGCTGCTTGCTCTGGTGTTCTGTTTGCTTCGAAATATGTCTAAGACGGCAAGAGGAAATCTAAGCTAAGATGTATGATACCAGTGTTATCATAAGGCTTGCTTATTTAATCTTCATCATATTGCTCTTCTTAGTGCCGATTGACTTATACCAGATTAGAAGTCATCATTTAACATCGCATATCCATACACTCCGAATTCTCTTTATGGATATGTTTGTGTTGTACTTTGGTAAACGTTACATGATAGTTGACAAGATTTCCCAAATGTCTCAGAACGAAGTAAATTTTGTTAATTATGGAACCGAAACCAGATTTTATTTTCGTTTACATTATAATATAAGTCGGATAGAGAGTACAAAGAATAGACTTGCCCTGTTAAAGATCTGCTGAAGTAACCTCATGACCCACTACTAGTGCTTCGATTTTCAAGGCAAGACTGGAAGAGTCCATTGCTTCTTACATTTAGTCCGAAACCGAACATTCCAGAATGGTCCAGTACATTCTTGCCACATCCAGAAAATGTGATTGAGTTCTAATACAGTTATGTAAGTGTTGCAACAAAAGTCTGGACCGTTTTTTGTAATAAAAATAATCATCTGATTTCCTTTCACGTCGCAATATTTCTTCATCCGTTTTAGTGGGCTTTGTCTTTTCTTTTGACGTTCCACCCTTTAATTCCAGGTGATTTACTCAAATCAATTTCTGTTCCTTTTAAAAACTTCCGGAATAGTGTGGAAGGGTTGGAATTATTAACACGTGGTCTTATGTTATGAAATGTTCTGGAATATTCGATATCCTACAAAATGAAAGAGAGCTATCCACTAGCGAATCAGTCTAACCTCGACCATTCTCGCAATGGTATTATTTCGTGTTCTCGTTATTTGCCTAGCATGATTGTATATATTGTATTGTAAATACTAGTGTTTCTTTTTTTTATATATTTCCCCCATTCCAGTAACACTGGGCATGGGGGAGTTTATTGTTACACAAAGTCCTGAACGTTCCATCGGATTATACTGCATGCAGGAAAATAATTTAAATACTATTTATCATAATACTTTTACAAAAGGAAAAAACAAAGTACAAGATACAAAATTCTTTAAGTATTGGTGAATATATACATTAAAATAAAATAATGAAATAGAATATACAATTAAAATAATACCAAAATAGAAAATTTACCGTATAAAATGATATGAAATTAAAAAAGTAATAAGTAGTAAGAAAAAAAAAATATGGTTAATCATGATGTTTGATGTGGTGTCACCTGTCCAATCTATTTTTCATAATTTATTGTAGTCTATTCCACTTAATAACTCCTGAAATTCCCGGCAAAAACTAAAGAGTAGTTCTTCTTTACTAATTGGCCAATTGTGCCCACGGACCCTAACTGTTCTTAATTATTAATACCTCTGTGCGTCAAGTAAGTTGCAGTCAAATATAAGATGGTCACGAGTTTGTTTTGCCTGTCCGTCGCACAAGCATTTGTTGTCTTCTTTTATCGGTGCAAGTAACTTGTTGTCTACTGTTGATTGTACGTAGCTTTTGTCTGTTTTCTAATTTATTGATGTATTTGTATAAATGTCTGCCCTTCGTTGTTGTCTGTCTTGTGTTATTCCATAGCCTCTACGTCATTTGTCTTATGACTTTAGTCGGAGGGGCTTTACAGTATGAAATTGGGAGTGTATCGTCCAGTGCTACATTTTTTTTCCGTTTTTTTAATTATTGACTTCACCCTTTAAATAGAAAGCGCGCATACAGCTTTATAGTCCAAAAGGAATTAGGGATAAAACCTCGCCTGATTCCGCTTATAAACAGGTATATCCTCCACTCCGGGATGATAAAAGGGTTTAGCCTTTTGTTCGAATCCGTTATAATTTTGATACTTTATCAGCCTATGGATGAAAGGAGACAATAGGTAGAGGGAATACACAAAAGGGGCCGAAGATAAGCTGAAAGAGATAAAAATAAAGAGGCGATTTAAGGATGGCTGTAGAAGCATTCGTCTCTGTTTATAGAGATAAGAAGGAGGAGAAGGTAATTACGGGCGGGGGGAGCCGAGATAAAAAGGAAACTCCCTTTCTCATAGAATTATCTTTTCCTCGGCAGGCCCTCCGTTCTCACCCCCCCCCCCCCCACCTCCTCTCACCGCCCCACCCCTTTGTGTCCATAAGTGAAAGGAACCAACAATTGTTTTCTTAAAAATGATTTCTGGTTATTCTCTTTGGGTTTTTTTTATCTATTCTTTAATTAAGTGTTCAAATACCCCCAAATGTGAGATGGGGGTTGATAAATAATTGACACACACACACAAATAAGTCATAGGACTTTAATTTTCCAAACTTGGGAATGTGAAGACATTTCCTTCGTATTGATACGGAAGGCAAGAAACCATAACAGATGTTTATTTCTGTTACTAAACTGATGTTACAAAGTTCAAGAATTGCCTGGAAGAGATATAGTACTATTATTAGTTCGTGATCACATGTTTGGATCGTTCTAGGCATTTCTGGGTAAACGTATAAGTAAGCGAGCGAATAGTGGGTTAGTCGAACCTTTAATAGTTTTTAATTACTCGTATCAGTGTTACAACAGACAATTCTTGTGTGCAACTGCTTACATATAACAGAAATGAACTTCTGTTTTGGTTTCTTCCGTGACCAAATAAGGTTTACTATGGACTTTCTGTAAATCGACTAATGCATTAGTTTGTCATTATTCCATGGTTTTTAATTTCAGCTAATTGGGTTCATCCTCTACTAAATCTCATATGTGCAAGTACCCTGAGATAGGCCGATTGTTCTGCCTGATTATTGGAACAGAATCCATCGAATCTGTATTGTGCCTTAAACACACATAGATAACAATTTGTACATGAAAAATGCCCTCCCAACTTTTTCATTTTGCTATCTGCTCAACAGATGTGTTAAGTTTCTTCTGTAAAATTATCTATATTAATACATGGTACATCTGAAGGCGTGACCCCTTTTAGTAATGCACGCCATGTGTAATATCATGTATTTCAAAGGTTGTAAAAATTGTTTTTTAAGCATTTGGTAGATATAACCCGTTTCGCTCGCCTGCAATGAGATGAGAATTTAATGATCCGTCACACAAGCCGCTTCATATAAAATGGTCCTTTAACCTTCGATGGGTTTATGAAAAAAATGCGTTGGACTCTTTCTATCTTTACTTGGTTCCATTTTACTGAAAGAGCTTTATGTCATATTAAGCATGGTCCCCAATTTCTTTGGCTACTTAATTAAATGTACCGTCCGTAATAATTTTGGCTGTACTATAAATTTCGAATAAAGTTTTTCCTGTCATGCTAGTGGTTTGTATTTAATAGCTCTCCTATACATTGAAAATCGACCAAATGAAATGAAGATAAAAGTTCTTCTCCTTGAAATTCCATCGGATTTCAACTTTTTCATCTTATTATTGATTTTCGGTAATTTTCGATGTCTTTACGTGTTCTTATTCAGAAGAAGAAGTAAGTGTGTTTTAACCTTCTATTCCTTAAATTCTTGTTCTTTTCTTTCTTTTCTTGTTCTTACCGTTAAGAAATGCGGAGACCTTTATTAATATTTCGTATCACGAATTCATATTAATTCACCTTAAAAAGGCAACATTTCAACTCTTTCGTCCCCTTTCCCCCTCCCAAAAAGTATCACGAAGCTTATTTAGAAGTGCCTTGAATTCAGGAAAAGTTGTTGGGAGTTTCATCCAGATCGTGTACTCACTATAAATTGAGAAGAAATAGGGGTCTCCTTTCCCCCATTTTAGGGAGTCACGAACCAAGGAGGAGGGAGAATTGGCGGGGAGGAATCGGGAAGGGGTGTAGAGGGAGGGGGATGTAACTAGGAGCCTGGGGTTAATTGGAAAGTTAAAAATAGGTCGGGTCGATACTCATTAGGAGCTAACGAACTGGTGATTAGGACCTGGTGTAAACTGCAGCCTGTGGTTCTGTAGTCCCTGCCATCTGATAGGGTATGGCTTGTACTATTCCCTTCCAATGTTTGTTTTAGTAAGTGCTGCGATAATCGCTTTCTGTAATTTACTTTATATCTCCACTTAAAGGTCGATCTAATTTGTGCTTTAGTTTAGAAATAAATTAAAGATATATTGTCAACGTGAGAACTATCACTTTGACTATGTTTGTTTATTATATATAGATCTGTGGGTTGATATCTTGTCTTTAATAGCTGGATGGACGAACGTGGTGTAAGGAGGTCGAGGATATAAGTATGTTTTTTTGCTCTCAAGGATTGGAATAGCAAGGTACCAAGGAGATATTGTCGTCAGGATTCACAAAAAAGGGGAATCCTTGATCAGAATATAATTGGGAAATGTGAGAATGTCTGAGCAGATCGATAATACGGTTCATTAATCTTATCTCTTCTTCACCAGCAGCCTTCTATATACTAAGCATCCGTAATCGAAATGGGGAATGAAGAGAGGGGAAAGTAGGGGATACTTCGTGGAAACATCCACAGAATCTTAGGAGCTGTTTTAGAACCGCGATTGTTTTTCGGATAATCTGGGATACTTAGTGATTCCAGGTGAGAAGATTATCAAAGGTGACTCCATCATTTTTTTATGGGGTCTCAGAAATAAATAGGAGTGCTATTGATATACAGTAATTGATAGTGAGGATAGTAAGGAAGGGCATTTAAGAATTATTATATTATATTAATTATTAAGAATTATTACTGCTTGTGAACGAAAAGACAGGAAAGAGTGGAACTAACCTAGAGCGCTAGTATATATGGATAACTTATGAACTACTAGATAGAACCTACTAAATATGGATAACTTATGAAGTTTGGAGAGGAGTTTTGTATGGCCAACGGAATCGATCGATTTTGAAAAATCGGACAGAACCAGCATTGCAATTTTCTGTTGATCAATGGCGCAGGAAAGGTTTTGCGTTATTTTTATCAAGGCTGATTGCTTTGAGTAACCGAAACTTAAACCTGATTTCAGAGGATTAAGGAGTGCGTTTTGTACAAGGATGTGAGTTGCGACCAATTTTTCCAACGGCCAGAGGATGGCAATTGGCCTAAAATCAGATGCCGTTCAATTTAGTTTGGATCAATCCATAGTCAAAAATATAAAACATAATTTTTCTGTTGCCTTATAAGATTTATGGGTAGTGGTTCTTGAAATTCCATCGTCTAGTCCCATAATAAGTTAGAAGTTCCTAACTGGCGAACTGTTTTAAGACCAGTTTTGGCAAAGCATTAATTTGAATTGCAAAAATACGAATGTAAATATTTGAATAACTACCTTCCACAAAAAGCCGTTACATACAAAAAAAGTTTCATTATATTTTGACATACTTTCGCCCTGTAAAATTGTATACTACTAATTTCAAACTAATGTTATATGATCTTCTGAACAAGTAAAAAAAAAGAATTTTATTTCAAATTTGTTTATCATTATTTGTATTTTGTATCTTTTATAATTCATTTTCATGAGGAAATCCATCTATCCAAAAGGAAATTAGAGATTAGGCTTTGTTTTAATTTCAATCATAAAATAGGATTGAGTAATACTTACCAAGCAATGCTAAAATCAGAATCTATTGCTAAATTGTTTTTTAAAAAATCCACTCTTAGTAATTAAAATGGGGTTTAAACGTATAGCATAAAAAATGGAGGAGATAAACTGCCTATGAGAGTTAATTTATTGCCACCTTTTCGGGCCCCAACGCGCCCATTTCCACTAAATTTTATGTTTACCCATCCGATACCACTTCTAGGTAGCTGTTTCCACTTATTTGGTGAAAAACATGCATGTGATGATATAGCTGGGATATTTTTGCATCGAAGATATATATAATATTATAATAATATTAAAAAAAAATTTAACTTTAATCAAAGAAATAAATCACTTAAAGACAGTTAGTTAAGGACTCAGCTTGGTTTAGTTACTAATTTAGGATGTATTTAAGAATAGACAAAATTAAACTAACAAATAGTTAAATATTTTTGTCTGTGTTTTTGATTTTTTAGGATTTTAGCATTTTGACACGATTTTTTTTTTTTTTTTTTTTTTTTTCGTGAATGGCATTTTGAAAGAAATAGATTAACGACCCGAAAAGAAACTAACTTTGGGCCGAAAGGTTTGCGCTCAGTAAAATGCACCTTTACAGATGAGAGTGAGTTTTTCTTTAGATGAGGCCTATTTCTTCCCCTACCATTTCCCCAATAATTAATTCAACGCAATATCCATAATAATTAAGTAATATCCACCAATATAAATACTCTTATTCGATAAATAGATGAGACCAAGGCGTTGTAGGAGAATCCTTTTTAATCCTCGTTTAGAGGAACACAGCCACAATCCAAAAAACTGAAATTTTATAGGAGAAGGTTATGTTTATTGCTGTGTGTCAACTCCACGGAAAATCGCATAGCCCAATCCAGCTTTAAATATTGGAATTAAAAATCTTGATTTTTTCTTGATCGCCAAGAATGAAAAGAAATACGAAACTTTCTTATTGTGGCAGCCTTCTTTCAAAGGATCGAGGCTCGCTGTGGTTTTATTTATTTACAGAATTCTTGTATAAAAGTCATTTGTGGAAATAAATCACAGTTTATGTCTTTCTACGGAAAAATGAAAGGGGGTTCTTAATGGAAACATTTTGTAGATTTTTTTTAATGCAAATTTTCTTTATCATCGAGATGAAAGTTACCTGTAGTAAAGTTCTCCGGCTTTGTATAATCAAGACCACTAATGCATTGTTTATCTCCTTTCTCCCTTCTCAGCAAGTTTTCCGACTTTTTATATACCTTTTAATGGGGTATTTCACTTTCTTCAATATATTTCACCGAATAATAAGAAAATATTTAAATTGTTATATATCTGTACCTGAGAGGTAAACTGTTGTAACTACAAAATTCGCGAGTTTCCAATTATTAATGTAATTGAATTGTAAAGGTGTATATTTCTATCGGGAGGTATTCGTATTTATACTCCTGATGAATGGTGTTTTACATAACCTATTATTATTATTATTTTTTTTTTTTACGACAAGGAATATGAAAATTAAAATTTAAAGTGCTCTCCTTTAAAATTTAATAATGTCAGTGTACCCCTGAGATACAGATATGTACATGTGATAAGATAAATATGTTTTGTGCATATAAAATACTTTTAACGATCAATTTTTTAAATTCATCTCCACACGCCTGCATTTCTGTTTAATAATATGGATAACACTATCTGTACCAATCGTACCAGTTCGGTGACATACATAAAAAAAGTTGTTATTCTTCTATAAGAAAGATATTACTTATTGTAAAAAATACTTTTGTAAGTATGATTTAGTTTATCAATTTCAATAAAGAAAAAATCTACTACAATGTATGTGCTTGTATTAAATTTATGTTTGTGACCATTTCCTATCGGATCTTTATTCAGAATATTTCAATTTTTACGTGATTTTCGTTTAAATGGCAATACACGAGCTATCCAAACACCTGGTCTCAGGGGATGGAATTGAATCGCGTTTGGAGTCGACTACGCCAATCCTATCACAGAGACCCATTTAGCTGCCTGTTAGTTGATCAAAGGGTACCTGGCTGATGAAACTGGGATCTAATTTCCTAGTCCAGAGCTTCCATCATATTTGATGATATATTTATTATTTACAATTTATCGAAAGTATCTGGCACTGTTAATATTAGTTTGTTTAAATATCAAAGTTTGTTGCTTGTTGCTAATTTCTACTACGAAGGGGAAAAACACAAAAGATAGATAAATTAAAAGTAGCTAATGAATATAAATTTTCGTATAGTAATTAATGATTGTGTAAGTTGATTTATATGCTAATAAAGAGCTGGGGAGCAAGGAATGGCTACCAGGCTTGTTTACCTGACCCGGAAGACAAACAAAGACAAATGAGTCCTTACCCCTCGCCTAGGGTCGGTTAATAAGGGTGACGATTAATCTACCCCTTTTGATCTCGATAGCCTTATTTGCATTCTATTCCCCTTATCTTATATTGGATGGATCAGGGATATCCCTTGATGTAGGTTCTTCCTGAAGGTGGAGAATATTTATCTTGTTATTGTTGGAAGATCAGAGGTGGCTGATCACGATGTAATTATTCTTGTTAAAGGAAATAGTCGTTTAAAGACGCCTTCTGATCAAATGACTAATAATATTAACCTTTTATAATAATAATTTAATTAAACATGTATTTTCAAGGTTTATTTTGGATTTCATTGATAATTTTATGTATCATTTTAGAATTTTCATACAGTGACTCCTCCCCCTCAAATCTCTCTATTCTGTAGGAATATATAAGTTAAATATGGTAAAATATAATTTATGTCGCGACGCATAGTTTGAATTTATGATCATTGTTTGTGGCCAACATGTAAAATTTAGACTTTTAATTTATATTTTTATTTGTTAGAAACAAGTTTGAATAATATTTCAATTTGAACTTCATATGTATATTTACGACAGTAAGTTGCCTGGCGCTATATCCGGCGGGCAGACTTGGTTATTTCAAATTTGAAATCCCACTGCCTCCACATTTTGTGGTCCTCCGGGCCGGAAAAATTTAAAACTGCTAACATAAATTAAACTCTTATAAACTGTCCGGAAGAAAATATAACAACATTAATATTTGCGATTGCAAAAAAAAAAAGTATTATCATTTATGTTGCCTGTGTTTGAATAAACAATTTACAAGTTAGTACGTCAGTGAAATTGCTCCAGCACAGATAACATTAAATGCTTACATTTACATACTCGGCGTGAGATACGTTGTTCGCCTCATGAATGACCCAAATGTGGGCAAAATTGCGATCTCACGCAACAAGCAACCGCACTCCACTACTGCAAAAGCCGTACTACCGTGGTATTAGATAAGGATGCGTGCTTAAAACCTACTTTAAAAACACGGCATCTAACATTGTAAATATATATAACTTACAGTCGTAAATATAATATAAAATTTAAATTAAAATATTATTCAAACTTGTTTCTAATAAATAAAAATATAATTTAAAAGTCTAAATTTTACATGTTGGCCACACCAATCATTATTATTATTGTTGTTTCTAAATTTTATTCATTGAAATATATCTTGGTTGTTAAACGTTATGCCTTGAAATATATATAATTTTCTATGGTTATCGAGTCATTTCGGAATCAAAGGTAACGAGTTGACAAATACTTTGGCTAAGGAAGTTGTTGGAGATTTGTTGGAGCTAAGGAAAGAATGCCAACAAATCATCACAATACAACTGCGAAGTTGTATTTTTAATCAAAGAAAAATCATGGCAGAGATAACAAGTTAAGAATCGTAGAGCCGTATTTTCGTCGTAAGATTCGAAGTAGGCATCTTCTTGACCAGAAGAGAAGTCCTACTCATCAGGCTGAGAATTGGGCACACTCGGCTTAACCCACGAGTATCTAAACAATAAGATATTTCCCCCTCAATATACTTCCTGCGGGACACCTCTCACAGTAATATATATTATATATATATAATGTTTATAATAAGAACAGAATACTGCCGGTACGAGTCTTCCCTAATAAAACAGAATGCTCTAAACAACTTATTGCTGTTTCTTAAATTGAGCAATATATTCAATAAAATATAACTCAATAATTAAATTGCTATCAGCAAGTTGTGACAAGAATATCCTCGCGACATTGTACTATATGGCGAATTAATATTGTAAATATTATAGATATTGTAATTGTAACATTATAAATTGTATTGTAATTGTAATACTATAAATATTAATAATATTGGGCGAATATGACCCATGTAGTCGAAAAGCCTTTCATATAAATAGAAGTCTTTCATTATGAAAAGTCTTTCATATAAATAGAATAAATATCTTGGTTAAAGTTGGATAGACTTGTTTATAAATCGAATTTATTCTCTAAAAATCAGTGCTCTAAGAACGTCAGTATGGATGTAAATAGAAGTAATAAATAATAATAAAAGGTAATGTTTTGTTCTTAAACTCAAAAAATTATTGATATCTTCCATCAGCTAAATGACTGATCATTTGCATCATCTTTGGCAAACCTTACACCCTCTCTAGCCATCATTCCACATATTGTTTTCTCTTTAATTCTTAAAATAAAGAAAAATAAATCGCATCTTTCCCTTTATTTTTAAATAGTAAAGGGAAAGAGTCAAATTTCAGTCAAAATTTCTACCCTTATGTCTGATATTATGATTTTATTTCACGTTTTGACCCTTGTGAAGTCTGTAAAACGAAAGGTCTTTTGCTCAGGTCTCCTGTATTGTTTTTGAATGTCTTCATCAGGCATAGTTTTATACCTGTGTTAAACTCTCTCAATACATAGTGTATCACTGCCAAGAACCAGATTGATTACTTACTATTTTTTTTTTTTTTTTTTTTGTGTTCTCATATAGAAGTTTAAAAAAATAATATAAATTAATATAATTTCATTAGTAAATCAGTATTTTTGCGATGGATAGTATAATTATTGATAGTTAGTATCCATCAAATAGAACGTATATTAAGTAAAAAAAAAAAAGAGACGAAATGCTACCTTACTTGCGTTTTAAGGTAGAATAATGCAATTTTGAAGTCACTTAGTATTTCTCTTTTAGCTGCGTTAAAAGACAATTGTCCTTATTAAAGCGGACCCCCACTGTTCCGCCAATATTCATCTTCCTAATTTGTGAGCTAATGAAATGGCTTTGAAATTTATCGGCTCCTTCTTTGAACTTTTGAGTCCATTCACATCCATAACCACTCTCCAGTTGGGTCGACTTTTGTCCAACTGGGTTTTGATTTTTTTCCACGTCTATAGTCCGTCGCTTGATAATTTATTCATGTTATATAATAAGATATAAAATATATGTGTGTTAATAGAGTGAAAAATATCTATTCAAAACCAAGTAGAGATGGAAATTTATAAAAATAAATTTTGGGGTTTTTTGAAAAATTTTAAATAGTAGATATTGCGAGTTATTTTATTTCACTTATCAATTATTGTCTTAGAGTATAAAATGTATCGTTTATTCAATTTCAATCATTAGATATTTTTTTATTGTCACTTGAAGTTTCAACTACTAAGTTTTTGCAACTTTTTTATTTTATTGTATTTATCATTCTTTTCCTTTCTTTTATTTTCTATAGACAAAGAAAGAAGAATGACGGAATTCGTGGTAAAAAAAAAAATGTAAGGTTTGTTTCAACACTCAAACACCTTCATGACACTTTCGCATGCACAGTACGTCTTGACTTACGCCCAGTTTTCCCCACCCCTCCCGATCAAGTTGATTTCATCAAACAACAGCTAGTATCCCCACTCTAGTCGCTTCAGAATATTGAAAAAGTGAATGAAGATCGTTTCCCCTCGAAACCGGACAGTAGGTTAAGTATTTTTACATGCCAGTTAGTCCTGGAATGCTTGATGGAACAAACCTTTAGTAATGTTTATAGAATGAAATACGTTTTCCATCTTAACTTAATAAATTAATTCAATAAATATTTTTTATTTACTGCTTATTCCTTCATCTAGGATTGTCCCGTTACTCAAACTTCCCCAATATTTTCTGTATTTTTTTCAATGTATTAATTGGCACTTAGGATTTTAACAGGGCTGAAAATTTAAGGGTTAAAAATGTACAAATATTATCGTTTTACTTTCCAGCTGCTTCCTCTAGCCTATCACGTAGCGGAGGTGCTATAACCTTTTACGAGCCAGCACTCGTCAAGTTTTTCTTCTAAGTCGGACACGTAGGAAGCTTTGACTGGGTCCGCACAGGGATTTGTGAGGGGGGGGGAGAATAAGTTGTAAACTTTATACCGGCTCGGATCGGCGCGTGTTATTTCCTCGGAATTAACGGGCGGGCGTCCCCCAAGGAATACTCCTCGGTCTGCTTATTATTCAAATATGCAACCTGCCACCTCAATCTTTAATGCTAATATAACCATTATTAACAGGGCTACAGTTTAATTATTAAAGGCTTATCCCTTTTACTTAAAACGTCCTGTAAAATTTCCTTTATTTTATTTATTACTTTATTTCCTTCGTTCGTTATTTCCCATTCGGAATACTTTTGAACTGTTTTTAATTTAATTTAAAATAAACTCTTAAATGGAACTAAACTATTGGCTGACTTCCCTAGTCAGTTGATAGGGATAGGAAAAGACAAATCACTCATTGATAACAAATCGTTAAATATTATATGTGTTGGAGTGGAAGAAACAACAGTTCAATTGTCCAATTACCCGTAGCAGTATTAAATGACGTAAAATAAACATACGGACATCCTAAAAAAATCATAAACAGCTTCAGGAAATCACAATAACTTCCACCGAAGATTGACTTGAAACATAAACTAACAGAAAATTTAAAATGCCATAACTATCCATACATGGTACCAGAGTTGGGCGTATTCGTATTCGCGAATACGAATACGAATATTAGCAAAAGCACTCTTAACCTGCGAATACGAATACGAATATTCGTATTCGCATATAGGAATACGAATTTATTTGTATTCGCAAATTTAAATACGAATATTCGATTATTCGCAGGGAAAATCTGCGAATATTCGATTATTCGCAGGGAAAATCTGCGAATTTTCGATTATTCGCTGGGAAAATCTGCGAATTTTCGATTATTCGCAGGAAAAATCTGCGAATAATCGTATTCTCACAGCTGAAATACAGAAATTCGTTCGTATTTACTTGAGAAAAATATAAATACACTCGTATTCACTGCCAAAATATACCAATACACTCCCATTCCGGGGAAAAAAAGAACGAAGAAATTTGCATTCGCAGGTCAAAAATGGGAATTCGGCTATATCCTCAAAATCTCAACAATATCATAGGAAGAAATGAAAATAAATTATATGTTCTTTGATATTTTTGATTATGAACTTTGATATTTTTGATGATTACCTTGAAGTATCTAAATATTTAATTGCTGTGTGTAAATTGGGTTTTCCCCTTTAATTCTTAAATAAATAAATGTACTACCACACAACTTATTTTCTACGATGACCCTTATAATTCAAGATTAGCTATTAAAACGTATATTTTGGAACAACAAAGTGAAAATAACCAATAATTTCTTTATGACAGGAAATTATTGCTAAATAACCCGGGGTAAGTTTTACGAAAAAACGTGAAAAATGAAAGTGGTCGTTTAAACGCAAAAATCCTTTAAAAAAGTAAACAAAGTGCGACTTTTTGCATTTGAATCAATTTAGTTCCGAAACCATAGATCCCAGTTACAAATGGTTTAGATCCAAAAATGTTGGTTAATTAATTGCTGACATGGGAACCGTTATCAAATTTTCGTTTTGAATAATTTCAAGAGCTAATTTTTGTAATCACTCTTGAAGTTGCCTACATAAGCTTTGAAAATTACCGAACGCATTTTTGGATGCTGCGATCTTCACTATTTAAGCTACAGTTTCTAGAGCAAACAGCAGTCTACATTAAATTATCTTATATACATCTTACAAATCTATATTATACATATCTTATAAATATACATCAGTTCAAAATGTAATGTATGTTCATAAAACAAATTAAAAAACAAAACTCCGAGATAATCTTAAAATCGTAATTCCCCAAATTTAACATTGAAATCGGTAATAAAATTGCTAAAATACATGAACGAGATTTTCAGATGTTCAAAAACGAGATTTATATGTAACTAAAGACCCTTCTAGTAATGCTCCTGCAGTTAAATTAAAAATGAAGTTGAGGAAATCCTAAGCACTCATAAAGACGGCAAGGATCTTCAAGAAATATTAGATTCTTAGAACCTTTTCACTTCCGCCCCAGAACCCATTCTTCTTCCGCTATAAAACCCGGCAACTCCTGATGTCTTACACATGTTGATCATCCACCTACTTCTCACAAACTACTAAAGTAACCGATGAACATAAACAACTTCTTATAAGTCCGAGCTATCATCGCCCGCCAGCACCTGCTCCACCGGCAAATCATCTCTCTTTACCTAATCCTATAACCCTAGATTATAATGTAATATTCTGTAATAATAGTGGTTACTCAAATATTTCTGATAATAACATAAACACAAATGAAACAGATATTCCTAATAATACACTGGCGCTGTGTTTAGTTGAAACCTGGCTGTTAGACGATTATCCAGTAAATCCCTATTGGCTAAATGATTTTTTACCATTTACAGCAAATGCGGTAAAGACTAAAACTACTAGTAGAGGGAGTGGAGGTATAATTACTTTTATAAATAAAACTTATTTACCGACATTAGCTTACTAGAAAAAATCAGTTTACTATTATAGTGGGATTTAATTTTAAATCTAACCACATAATTTTATGTAACACTTACTTTCCTCCAAGTTCTGATATTGAAGATTGCTTAGATATGTTCAATTATAGCTTATCGAATATCTTGATCAATTATCCGAATAGCAAAATAGTCCTTTGTCGGGATTATAATTGTCACGTGGGAGGCCTAAACAACCTAGACCCTAACACAATTGACTCTCCATATCTCTATGACACCCGGATAGTTACCCATGAACATATAAATAAAAGAGGTAGAATGTTGGCCGAAACGATGGAGTCCTGTATAATGGGCGGTCAATGTCTGATAGACCAGGTAAAATTATCCACATTTCAAGCAATGGAAAATCGACAATTGATTTGATATGGATTAATGATAACTTTCTTACATTATTTGTGGACATGAAAATATCAACTCTTACCGAATTCACTGATCATCTTTCTTGTATTCTCACAATCCAATATTCAAGCCTTCAATCTATTGATAATAAAGGAAACTTTCACAATTATCACAAAATGCATATAAAATGGAAACAGGAAAACATATTAAAGTTTGCCTACTACCTATTTAACTCAGAAAGAATATATTTTAACTCCGAAAATTCTAATTATCTCTATGATAATTTTATCACTGGTATAACCTCTCGTGAATTCCGGATTGAGTGACGAAAAATTTGAGCAGCGTGTTCTTCTGCGGGCCAACGTAAATGCAAAATTTTGACATTGTTTTCAGATTGAATATTTTATAATTGATTATTGCAATTATAAGCAAACTTTAATTTCTTTAAATTAGTTAATACTTTTGTTTTGTTTTTATGAATTGATTAAGTTGCCTATTTCTAGAATTATTTCCCCGATTATACATGTGAAGAATTATTTTTGATTATTTTTAATATTTTTTAATTGATTATTGCAATTAAGGAAACATTAATTTCTTTAAATTTATTAATACTTTTGTTTTATTTTAATGAATTGATTGATAATTGCCTATTTCTAAAATTAGTTCCTGCTTAATAAAATATTTGGTTACACATTTGAGAATTATTTTTAATATTTTTTAATTGATTATTGCAACTAAGCAAACATTAATTTCTTCAAATTGATTAATAATTTTGTTTTGTTTTTATGAAATGATTGATAATTGCCTATATCTAGAATTAGTTCCTACTTAATAAAAAATTTGATTACACACTTGAAGAATTATTTGATGCATTATTATGACCTTATGATTTATATTAGTATTACCTGTTTGATTAATTATTTGATGAATAAATCCTCCTCCACGAAAATCCAGGAAAAAATACTAATACAGGTCTATTCTCAACTAATAACACTAATTAAGGCATTCCATGACTAAACATTAATCTTGTTGTATTAATTTTTAGGTTAATTTTAAAAGTGATTCTTAAAAGTAATATATTTTTAATGTAAATTATAGTAATTCGGCAAACATGATTTTCACCAGTTCAACAAAAACTGGGTCTTTTGTTAATATTAAAGATTTGGCTTGCCCAATGATTATTTTTATGGCTGCTTCAACATTGTTGAGTCCTGGAATGCATGAATTAGTGTTCTTAAAAATGTAATTTGATTCTTGGCGAATTTGTCCAGTACTTATAATAATTAAAAACTTTTTAGTTGAGAATATCGATGTATTCATATTTTTTTCCAGCGAAGATAGGTGAATTCGTATATTTTGGTAGCGAATACGAGTGTATTACTGTATTTCAGCTGCGAAAATATTAATATTCTCAGAGTTTTCCTGCGAATGCCCGATTATTCGCAGATTTTTCCTGCGAATAATCGAATATTCGCAGATTTTCCCTGCGAATAATCGAATATTCGTATTTAAATTTGCGAATAATCGAATATTCGTATTTAAATTTGCGAATAATCGAATATTCGTATTTAAATTTGCGAATAATCGAATATTCGTATTTAAATTTGCGAATAATCGAATATTCGTATTTAAATTTGCGAATACAAATAAATTCGTATTCCTATATGCGAATACGAATATTCGTATTCGTATTCGCAGGTTAAGAGTGCTTTTGCTAATATTCGTATTCGTATTCGCGAATACGAATACGCCCAACTCTGCATGGTACCTAGAACATTAAGGGGGTGGGCAAGCGATCTACTATTTTTTAAATTTTAAACACCTTCATAGAGACAATTTCGAAGCAATAGCCAATAAAATTTTCTTATAATGCGTTCGTGTTGATTACAAATTTTATTTTTACACAGATGTAATTTTTTTTTTATTAACTTTAATTATATATTCAAACCTGTCATAAAAAAAAAAAAAAAAAAAAAAAAAAAAAAACGCGACAATAAGCGGATGTGATCGATATATAGCACAAAAAAAACAGGCATGAGGGAGTTTGGCACCCATCGGCACCTCCTCCTGACATAAACTTCTTTAAGATTTTATACTAGGAGATCTCTTAGCCACCTCCTTTTTAGCCTTCTTCTGCTGTTCTCAGGCATGTCCGATGTCGCCATATTCTGTATAAGTGTAATGTCCTTGGAGTTTGTCGTGAAATCTTTTGTATGATGTATGAATATATTCTTGGACAGTAGCTATTTGTAAGTCTGTGTGAATGGTTTTGTTGCTGACGTACCAGGGCATACGTGTAATTTGTCTTAGTGTTTTTGATTGAAATGTTTGTATTTTCTGTATGTGAGTCTTTTTCGCTGTCCCGAAAATTTGCGATGCGTATGTCAAGAAGGATTTTAAAAGATATGTATAAGTGTTCAATTTTTGTCTGATCTTCATTTTCGATCGGTTGGGAAGAATTGGGTACAGTAATTTTAGTCTTCTGTTTAAGCTCAGGCGTTTCTGTTTTACATGTGAGCCCCATGTCATTCTTCTGCCGAAAGTAAGTCCTAATTAACGAACGGTATTAGTCTGTTGAATTGGTTCTTTGTTAATATAAACTGAAGGGCAGGCGTAATTTTGTTAATAATAAAATTCCATATACGAATATATTAGCGTTTTTAATGATAATGCATTTATTATAATTATACTAATATTTAACTTATATAATAATGCTCCTCTCTCGAACCCTCTGACAGTGACTGATAAGACAGATAGCTGCCTGGGAAGACACATGGCGCAGGTCCACACACCCATTAACTTGAACCTACCAACGTTGGGCCCATATTTAACTCAATTACTCGGATCCAATTCTACCACATCCACTAAATGTTGTAACCTAATGGTATTCACATTGACAAAGGGATCACACTCGCTTTGGAATTGGTTAATTCCTATATAACGAGTCTACGAAAGTGGTTTAGTAAAGCTGTAGCTGTACAATATATTTTTATTATGTATAATATATTTTTACTGAATTAAATGTTGTAAAGTTCGCTGATTTGAATAATGGCTTTCTTTTCCCCTTACCGGAATCGTATTATGACTACTTATTCATTAATATATAACCTATTAATTATTACACATATAACGGTGTAAATCCTTGTAAACTAAGCGCCAAAATATTTTAATAAATTTTTTATTTGTTTTAATCATGTTTTTTTTTATATTTGAATACTACAGAAGACAACTACATACATAGAATACACCGTACTATAAAGCGATAGAAGTAAACACAATCCGTTTTTAAAAAAAAATCATCACACCGACCATATTGTGTTTTACATTTAATCAACACAATATGATATTTACTCATAAATATAGTTAAAGTTTCTTTTTTCTTGGGAAACCTTTGATACCTTTTTGGGTTTCTTGCCTTTGCTTCTAACAGTAATAAGCTAGCACATTGATATCCCATCTTTGTTAGTACATAACATAGGACATCTTTTTGAAATAGTTAATTCTCTTTTTACTCTAAGCTCCCACGTTTTCCGGAAAATTGTCAATACTAAAGTGTAAAATATTGCAACTTTAAATCGCTAAATAAAAAAAACACAACATATGATTTCAAATCCCAGACCGTTTGTTAGAACAAAATAAGCGGTTGGAACGAACTGTTGAACTGGGTCTAGATCTTTCCAGGCTAGTCCACGCAGACATGGAACTGTCCACCTTGTTCTGGAACATTCCAGACCTGACCATTTACGATTATATATAAAGAGCGAGTGACTGAACAAGTTAGTCTTATTCTGTGCCTTGACTGTGAAGCTCAAGTCATATGATTAGTATGCTATAACGTTATCATTTTTGTAACCTGCTAATATATAATATATATAATAATAATATAATATATATAATATAATAATATAATATATAATAATAATATCCTAATATTATAATATGATAATTGTATCTTTTTTTTAAAATAAATATCCTTTAACCCACAGAAGTGTTACAATATAAACCATTAAGCTCAAATATATTTATCATAAAATTCTCCCATTTTCAGTTATCTCGTATTTTTATGTTTATTAACATATAGGTTTTATAAAAAAAAAAAAAAAAAAAAAAAAAAAAAAAAAAAAAAAAAAAAAACATGTATTAAAGAAAAAATATATTACTGAATTACAATTAGAATTTAGATATCTAGCAAATTGAAAATCTCACGGAACCAAATACATTGCAGTCCTTGTTATTCAGTGCTTGTTCGAATTTATTACGTGAATATTAATTTTAGAAAAAATATTGTTAGTAAAATAAATAAATAAGTGTTTAAGGATTGGCCATCTCGTTTAGTAATGATTCTCTTGCCCATAGCCTTGAAAATCGCCTATGAGTTAGTAATAGATCTGAAGTTTCGTGAGACGGGTGTTAAGTCTTTCGCGGATTTTTGGAAATATTACGACTTTGTTGAGATGTTCTGGTCATTTTTTATTTTGTAAGTCTACTGTCCTCGATACTTACTTCCTCAATATATTATAATGTTGGCTGTTTGAGGGCTTTGCAAATACCAAAGTTCTATCCCGCATGTCCATAAAAGTCTATCTAATTAGTACTTTATGGTAAGTAAGTATGTAAGTATGGTATGGTAAGTCTGTAGAATCAGCAAGTAATCTGGATAATGATCCAAATCGTTTGTTGTGTTGTTTTCCTTTCTCTCTGATATGGGTTTTTCAGGATAATCTTTTATCAAGGTAAAGTAAAACACAATAACTAACGTGTATAAAGTCTTTTAAATTAACAAATGTGTTAAAAATATATTAAACATTAAATCTAGGAGAGACTAAATTTCAATTTAGTAAACCTCCGCTAATAAGGCCGTGTCGCCCGAGTAGTTATTGCAAACAATCCTAAGCCACATTAATTCAGGAGCACGTCCCAGTAACCATTCCATTAGGGTCTGAGTTTATCATGAAGGGATGGGTAGGGTGGGGGGGGGGGTTGCTCCGAGTCCAGAGATTTAGAGATGGAATGAGCTTGGAAAGAAAGCATGGGACGAAGGGAGGGGGGGGGGGAGGAAATTGGAACAAAAACCTCCATTTATTCAGAAAACCCTTCTCCTGGCCAAGATGGGTTTATTCAGCGCTAGTGCTCTCGTATCATTGTTCTCCAAGCAACTCGGTTAGCCTTAGTATTACTTAATCATGATCCATAAGTCTTTAAAACCCATTGATTATACAAGTTTACTTTCATAAATCGAACTTAAACGTACATCTTTTGTGCTATTTTATATCAATATTTCAACCCTTTTTCCGAATGTATTAATCTCTACTTTTATTTATTTTTTGCTTGATCGTTGAGCACGCAGTACAACAGGTTGGACTAATATTTCTTTGTAATGAATGCTTTTCTTCTTTCTTCACTTTCCCCTTCCACTGCACAAATTTCCTCGGCTGAGGCCTTTGCACTAAAACCTTTTTTCCAATAATGCCTAAGAAGATGACAAATTTTTCTTTCGACATTTCTAGTGAAATTTAATAAATTGAATGAAAGGCAGGGACAGTTGGCGTACATAGATAATTAGAGGATTAGTTAATGTAAACATTGACATAAGAATTGTATTCGTCAGAGATTAAATAAGGATTAAATTAGAGACCTCAATGTAAACAACTTGATATGCACAAGGACTTTTGTAACAACCTAGTAAAAGAAATTTTATTGAAGTAAGCAAGACATAATAACGAGTAACTTTAAGCAACTCGCTGAGTATTGTAAGAACTCTTAAGGTTCAGAATCGAATTTGATATAGTACATATAGTGCTTTTAACGCTGTATGTGGTACAGAATTTCTTCTAGCGCATATAATAATTACTTTTTAAGACTCGCAATTAGAATAGCTTTACGAGACAATTTTTCTTCTATAAACGATTTAATTATTTTTAAATACTTATACGTTAGCAAAATAAAAATTTAACGTGGATTTCTTTCAGATTTGTACAGTGATAAATTTATTGAAAAAATAATTGATTCCCTTAAAAAAAAAAAAAAAAACTCCCATGTTATTTTTACTTTTTTAAAAATAAATAATAGAATCTGCCAGACTCAAGGGCATTGAGTAAAAATCTAAACATCCCTTTATTCACAAGCAATTTAAGAATAAACAAATTAAAAAAAACATAAATATGAAAATAAGAAAAAAAAAAAAAAAAACGAAGATCAGAAAATGAATAAAAAAAAAAATAAAAGAAAAAATCTATAAACATGCTCTCAACACTTTAATCAATGTAAACAACCTTATTGTTTACTTTCAAAATAGTGCAATTGGTGTATTTTTTGGGGACTCGAAAGCTGTTCCTTTACCATAAGTCGCAAACCATGGCTTCTAAAAACAATATTTTAAGTCAAGTTTTTTCGTGATCCGTTTATTTAGCCTTTTCAATTTTTCGTCCAACGTTTTGGCACTCGTGAGTGCCAAAACGATATTATCAAGGTGAACATCTGTGACGAAAAAATGTTTTCAATAAATTAGGTTGAATGCCCTTGCCATAATAATTTAAAGTTGTTCCTTTACTATTACTATTACTATTACTAATTAAAACCACAGCCCTCTAATAAAGTTTGAAAGTGAAATGGTTATTTGAAAATTGAATATTAAATATTGAAAATGTATTTAAATTTGAAAATTGACTAATATCGGTCTAAATCAATAAAGAATTATCATAATAATATTTTATTTAAATAATGGCCAGAAGTTTAGCTTTATTAAATAAAAAGCTTTGGATTATTAGTTCCAATAGAGATGAGTCAAAAGTCTAAATTTCATAAAAAAAAATATAAGGGATGCTTCGTTCTTTTTTCCTTGATAGACTATCATTATTTAATAAAAATGATTTTACTAACCAAACACTTACTCACAGATTATCTACGTATTATCGCGCAGCTATCTTTAGTGATTCAGCTTGGCACGATCTATTTTTCCGCTCTGCGTCTTGGGCTCCAGGTTCATTCTCCACATTGTTTCTTATCTCCATATACAGATCGTGGTCGGTCTTCCTCTAACCACTCTACTTCTAATATCCTCTTTCCCCAATTCTCTATTTCTTCAAAATTATATGGCCTCTCACTGTTTATTTTCTTATGAACGCTATTTGTATAGCTATCAGCTGGGTTATGCTACTAATCCGAATCTTAGTAAAAAAAAAAAGTATTTTCTGCAGCCACTCTTGAAATCGAGCCTAGTAGTTTAGGATCAAAAGACTTTGCATTTAGCTATTTTTTTCTCAATGTATTTTCCCAGAATGGCATTCATTAATCAATAAATTTTCCGCTCCCTAAATTCTTAGGATTTCTGTTAAATCAAGTTAAAAGACTAATTAATAAGTTGACTTTATTATGAATCAGACACGGTTTGTAGATTTACATGACTGCTGGCCTTGGGACTCGTCAGGTTGAATAGTAGCTGAGTTTAGTTGGTCTAACGAGCACCCCTTCAACTCCTACTCAAATTTATTCTATAGACTCGGTCGAGTGAACTGCTCCCCAAACAAAAGGAAATGACCCATTTTTGATTATTATTTCTTCTTTTCAGATTTTTGTAAATAAATTCTTGCTATTACCTAGATTTTTTTTTAATTTTCAAAGCTAATAATTTCATGTTGATTTTTAGGATATTATTATTATTATTACTCTGAATAATATAAAAATTACAAAATATATAATAAATGAAAGGGAATTTCACGGAGGTGTGACGAATCGTGATTTCAGTCCATTAATTCTTCCCATTGCTTAAATAAGAGCGCTTAAAAGTAAAGTCAACGGATAGCAGCGGGACAAACTTTGTTACATATATTTCGAGATGCAGTACTGTATCTTTTGACGAAAATATGACCAAAATCTTCGAAATAGGCTCTGAGAAGGAAGAGGAGCTATATGTACTTAGCTAAATTTAAAAGCTCGATAGAAAAAGACTGTTAGTACATGTGGTTGTAATTGGTATATTGATAAAAACAATAATGAAAAGTACAAGCAGAGCCTGGTTACACTTAAAAAAAAAAATAATAAATGATAATAATAATAAATTATTTATTTATTTGTCTCGGGAACTAGAGCCTTAGGAACAAAATTATACAGACACTTAAAGTAGTAGGCTTTGAGCCTTTGAATAGTATTACAAAATCAAAGTAAATTAAAATTAATGAAAAAATAATTATAACTAAACAACTTCTTGTGATGGAAAAATTAAAAATAAATTTAATATTTTTATTGACATATATAATAACTATGAGCGTGCGGCTTATAATATATACACTTATTTACATATAAGCACTATTTAAAATTATTCGGAAACTGGAGGTGATTTAAAGGTAGGGAAAGCGTTGGAGTTACGGATAAAAGGGGGAATAGAGTTCCATAGGGATGAGAAACGGATAATAATAGAACTTTCGAAAGCAGACGTTTGGTGGGCCGGAGTATATATATATATATATATGAATTCCTAGAACGGGTATTGCGGGAATCGGCGGAGGATTTGAACTGAAAAAGTTCGTAATTATGAAGGACGGCGGGATCATAACTTGGAAAAGGAACGTTGCCAGGAAATACTTACGGTGTTAGGAAGGATATAACCACTCTAACCATTCGTAAAAAGTTGATATTGAAACGTCTCTAGGGCACCCAAAGATAAATCGAACGAAACAATTTATTGAAAGCGTAGTGACTTTATTATTTAAAATGTGATTAAGTTTGGTTCGGACAACGCATTAAAACTCTTTTGCCAAATTTTACCTCTGAATCTCAAATTTCTTCAGTGTGGTAAGGCTGCTTACTCAAAGGGGGCTACCGATTAAAGATTTTAAAGAGGATTAAGAGAAGAATATCCAGATGTATAATAAAAATACTATTGTAACGTTAAATAAAAAAAAAAAAAAAAAACTTATGGTTTTATATCCCAAACCGTTTGTTGGAACAAACTAAGCTGTTGGAGCGAACTGTTTTATTCTAAATTGTTTGAGCTCCATCTACGGCGTTCCACCAGCTTCCACGAAGACCTCGAACCTTCCAGAAGGCTCATTTTACGACAATCCATAAGGAGCGAGTAACTGGGCCAATTAGTCTTAGTCTGTGTCTTGACTGTGTAGCTCAAGTCATTTGATTAGTGTGTTATAAAGTTATCATTTTTGTAACCTGCTCGAATATTTTATTCGATATTATGTATATATCGATTATGTATATATTCACTATGTATTATGTAGTGATAATTCGTTTCGCATTGATATTGTTATATTTTCGTTAAATAAATATATGTTGAACCACAGAGGTGTTACATTATAATAGCTATTTAAAAGAAACAGCATAGGTTAATAACAATGATGATTGTTATATACTGCTCATAGAATAAAAAATACATAACAGTTTGTTGGCTACTTAAATCGGGCTTGAAGGGTTTGATTTTTAAGCCCTAGAAATTAACATTTTCCAAAAAAACCTTGGGGAGGGAGGAGGGAGTGTTCGATGTAGCTATGTGTTGTAAGTATGACATTTTGAGGTTTTCTTTATGTGATGACAGATTGTTGTTATTCATTCTTTTCGATTAAGTTAAGCTAATTGTGAATTATGTTGTCTGAATAAGTCAAATAAGTCAATATTTAAAGCTTTTATAAACAGATCCAGAAATGAAAGTGTGTTTGTTACGCCTTAAAAAGACTAAGCTTATTATGGGTGTACCATTAGTCATCAGGACCATTTGAATGAAAAATGTATTTTGAGTCATGTAAATGGGTGCACAGCTTAATTAACCAATTATACGTGATGATGAACTTTCTTGATTATGTTATATAATTTATATAGATAGAAGTTTCCCAATTATCGGTCTTCAAAACAGTCTAGGTATCTCATGTGATACTTCAGGCAAAGGTAGACTAGTTGTTAACATCAATGAAATTGTAAGAATCTGTAAGAAATCATCTAGAGATTTGGCTGTAATTGTAATATTTCAAGATATTTGCTGACTAATAGTCTTTATCCGAGTAAACCCTAAGCCGCAAGGTCTTAATATCAAATCAGATGAATCAACCGACGGGAATGACAATCGGATGGGATGCGGGGGAATGTCAACTGTTTCGGGAACGTACTAAACAGGGCACGGTTGGTAGGAATCGATAATGTAAATATCGAGTTTAATCCGGTCCCTTTGGAGGCCCTTGTATCCAGCATGAATATGTATAGACGTATCTCCCGCTCGGGTATCTCAAGCGTTTTCACTAACTGCGAACTGAATATCGAAAGATTTACAGTCATCGGAAGATGTCCTGATTTGATTTTTTTTTTCTTACAGATTACCAGTGATAGTTATTTCTTAATTAAAAAAGTTATTAACCTCTTGGCTCACAATAAAACTAATGTTGTATTCTTATTTTATTTATATTTTTTTCATTTTGTTGTTGTTTTTTTTTTTGGCCCGAAATATTAAATGTATTCCTTTTTAAAGTCGAAGCATCCGCTTGTTCTTTTGGTCTTAAACGCCCGTTACTGTTTCTAGCGGACTCGTTTCCTCCAAATATTACAGTGACTAAAACTCCCTTTCATTTCTCCTATCTTAGATATCTGAAATTATTATGCAGATAGGCTTGTCAATATAGTTATTTTATAATATGAAGAATAGTATAATATTGTAACACTTCTGTGGGTTAACAATATTTATTCAACGAAAATATAAGAATAGTCTGTACATGTACTGAAGTAGGGTTGTTGCGTCGTTCAATAAGGCGCCCTTCTAAGGAAGGCCCGATTTCCACTGAAAAGTACCCTTCAGGGGGTTTATTTATTTCTGAAGAGCGAGCGCAGCGAGCGGGAGTCGAAAGCAAGAATCTATTAAAGCCAATCAAGGCACTTTTTAACTGAAAAAAAGGCGATGGAAGTTCGATAACATCACGGTCACATAACCTCTCAAAACAGGCCACGCCCATCAGCCCCACTTCGAATAGTCAATGCCACACGAATTTTAAAAAAACACAAATATTAAAACAGGTATTTTTGTTACTCTTTTTAGTAATAATATTTGTATTATCGCTTTGTAACACAAATCATGTGACTAGTGCTTCACAATCAAGACGAAGACTAGACTGACTGGTCCTGTCACTCTCTTCTTATATATTCCCGTAAGAAGACCAGCCTCGAAGGTTCCAGGCTTTGAACTCGAACAATCTAGTCCCAAACACGTGCTCGGACGGTTAGCTCCGACCGCTAGTTAGTTCCAACAAGAGGACTGGAATTTTAAACCATATGTTTTTATTTTTTTATTTAAAGATTTAACGTTACAATTATAGAGGTTATGAGAATTACCGATTAGTTATTCATCTTAACCTAGATCGGGGGAACTGCTTAATACTGTTACAATAATGTAATTTCTTTGAATAGCTTATTAGTGTAATTGATCACTCTTTCTGACATATTTTTCATACATATCGACCTCTTCCTAAAATACCGCAGGTAATTTTTACTCTCGTAATTTTAGCGTTAAGGTACGAACTACCAAATTTTTGGGAGGAACGATGTACCACTATGTTATCTACCGATAAATAGGATACAAGAGACATGAACACAACCCAGCGACCATGAAAAAAGTATGAAATATTCGAGAGAAAAGTCCTCCGAACGATAAACGGAACGATATTTTATCAGGGAACTCACAAATGTTCTCTGAGAATGACATACTAAGAAACAGAAAATGTCCTTAATATATTTAGTCAAAAAGCTTAGGACGTATTTGACATATAATCTCGAAGTGATCCAGTCAGACATGAATTGTCGTGCATCGGCTCTGACTTTGTTATTTGTATAGAATTCTTAGGAGACAAGAGAGATAGGATCAAAACATTGCTGCACAGGAGCATGCTAGCAAGTGAAAAGTTGTCCAAGAAAGTCATGGGAAGCGTGCTGTATCAGGCTGCAAAAGATTTACAAGGTCTATAAATTGGATAGAAAGAAAAGACAAAGAGGCAACAAACTATCGATTTATTAGTTTCCAATATTGCGAGTATAGTTTAGGTTTAGTGGTTATCATACATGCGTTATTCATTTTCAGCTTTAACAAAATAAACTTCTACTCGCCTATGCTTAAGAATCTACTCTTGGAATAGTGAAGTGTATGGATGAATAAATCTTATGAGGTCTATTATGAATCTAACAACTTATAGAATTTTATAATACAACTATTATTATTATTATTTTAAGAATGTCTTTTTACAATAACAAGCTTAATAATGGAGGAGACGAGAAGTGGTTATTATTCATTTTAAAAAAAATAGTTTGTGTATTTTCCCATCCATCAATTTATTTAAAATTATTTAGTTTGAAATAAATTTATGAGTGGGAAAGTGTTTTGATTTTTTAATGAATAATATTCACTTCTGATCCATTAGTTAGCTTGTTATTGCTTAAAGTGATAGATACCTTAACACTAAACCTACCCGTACAGGTCAATTGACGGTTTTCAAATTCTTGTAAAACTTACACATTTTTAAACTTTATAAACAATTAGCTTTATTTTATATTTATTATAGAAACTTTATTTTATATGCAAGTAGCAAAAAATCAATCATTTGTTGATAATAATAATAATAATAATATCGAATAATAAATTAATAATAAAATAACTTTTTTAATTACCGGAGTGTTAAAAAAAACAAATAATAGTTATATTATAAAATAAGTTGTTAGATTGATTAGCAGGCTTTGTACGATTTATTCTTCCATACACTTTAGTACCTACTACAAAAGCAGATTATATTAAGAGACTGGAAGTTTATTCTGTTGAAACCACCAAAAAGACTAATACATGTATCATAAGCACTGAACCTAAACCATATACATACATAAATATTCAAAGTTCATAATTTTTATCTTAATGTTCATAAAAAGTTTCCGTAATGAGATATGTTCCATTTTATTAGATACATAATTAAATTAATTTCATCCATGTTTCCACCACAGGGGACCCCGATCATTATGCGTATTCAAGTTTTTTGCTTAGATCAATTCTGCGTTGGAAATTATATTAAAAAGGGGTTTCTAGTGGGAATCTCTTGAATAGGTACAATAGCCGAGTTCTGAGACGGACCACTATTCAGTTTGATTGTCAAATCACTGAATTGACACTTGATGTTGAATATACATGAACCTCACACACCTGTAATATTTAGTAGATGATGCCAGCGGATGATAGGTTTAATTTATCGACTGAAACGTTGCGATAGTTAATTAATAACCCCGTCAACGGGGTCTTCGGTCCCGGAGGGTCCTTGATCAGTGACCCGTTTCCTTTCATTTACGCTCCATTATCCAAAATCAATTTGGCCGTGAGGCAGTTACATTTCAAACATGATTAGTTGATAAACAAGCTACAAATAGTAACCCCGAACAATTTTTCAAGGGCTTAATTAATGGATATGAGTGACACGGAGCCATGCAGGGGAAACAAAAAAGTTATGATATGTCTGTGTTGTTCTTTTCGTGAACTAATTTTTTTTTTTTCCCAACCAATACAACATTATATTATTTATTCAGCAACTAAAAAGAAAAAGTATTTTTAATACTTCCCTACCGTTTCAAGTGATTATTGCGTTAGGACACATCGGCTAATAACTATAATTATTGTTTGCTACTAAGTGAAAAGTTAAATTAAAAATAGAATTTGTGGTACAGCTCAACGACAATTTTTTGAACTGTTTAAAATGATAGTATTACTAAGTTTGATTATGTAGTTATCAGTAACTCAAATCCGTTTTTCTAATATTTTTATATTAAATAATTAATTCTTTATTTATTACAGTATTTTGGGTTTATTTAAAAAAAATAAAATTGTTACAAATCTTACAATACCTTCCTCTCAAAATCTAATTTTATTAGTAAGTAAATTACTAAGTAGAGTGGCACATTATATATGGGTCATTTTCCCAGAAAGGGCGAATCTGAACTTGGAATTCTTGAAATTGAAAATGTCGAATTAACGTCTGGAAAATATTTAGGGATGCTTTTTACATAGCAATGATTGAACTCATATTATATAATACATCATCTTATATAATGATTATACAAGAGAAGGGTGGGTTTAATATTTATAAAAAATATATAAATAATTTTTTTCTAGTGTTAATATAAAATATAAATATATTTTTTCTAGTGTTAATATAAAATATAAATATATTTTTTCTAGTGTTAATATAAAATATAAATATATTTTTTCTCATGTTAATATAAAATATAAATAAATTTTTCTAGTCTTTTTGTAATGTTTTTTGTTTTATTTTTTTTTTTTTTAAAGATAGCTGACAAAAATCCAAAGCCATCTAACAGAGATTACACTAAACTTTATGACGATCCAGTTTTTTCTCGTTTACTACTTAAATACAGATGCTTTTGAAATAAGTGATAGACCATCGGAAAGGTTTCAACGACCTCTGTATGTATAAAGCAACGAGAAAATATAGATGCAATTAGTTTTCGGTTAGAGACAGACGGGACAATGACTCCTGATATTTATGACCATCCAGTTTTTTCTCGTTTATTACTTAAATACTGTTGCTTTTCGACAAAACGATAAACCGTTGGAAACGCCTCAACGAGTTCTATAAATAAAAAGCAGCTAAACATTTTAGATACAATTACTTTCCATGTCCGTAGAGGCGGAATCATGACATCAGAGTTTGAGAGGCTATCTAGTTTTTCCCGTTTACTAGTTAAATATAGCAGCTTTTTAACAAAATGATAGACCGTTCGAAACGAACTTTAAAAGTAGAAAACAACGAAAACATTTAGATACAATTACTCTCTGAGTAAATGCGGGCGGGAAAATGACACCCGATATTGTATTGTATGACCATCCATTTTTTCGGCTTTGCTACAAAAATACAGTTGTTTTTTTAAAGAAAAGATAAACCGTCAGAAACTTCTCAGCGTGCTCTAAAAGAAATAAGTAATGAAAAAAAAATCGATACAATTACCTTCTAAGTACCTACGGGCGGGAAAATGATACGGGTTGTATGCCGCCTCCCGCCGAAGCACTAACGTTGTTATCCTGACGGTTCTACAGTGACTGAAAACATTTGGCGGCAAAAAGAGCTGTTACCCGAAATGTTTTCCTACTCTCAGATAGAAGCCGAAGTCATCTGTAATGGTAAAAACTGCCAAAATACGTAAATTTTACGTAAGCGGTGGAGAACCCCTAACATCGGGGAGAAGCCTTTTCCCTCCTTCATATACTATTCTATCATTTCTAAAAATATCGCATACCTCATATTATGATCTTGAGATATTTTGAACAGCGCCACGGTTATAAAAACTTCAAAAAGCGTCTATGGTTAATTCGTTGACGAGCTTTAAGTTTGGAAACAGGAGTTGTGACATGGTGGGGAAGGAGATTTCCCCAGGTCACATTGAAATTCAACCTTTAATTTTTAATGTTATATAAGTAAAACCCTACTTAGTCGACAGAGCAAGTCAGAAAGCATAATTAGTGATTATTTTAATGTACCAAACTGTTGGAGGGGGCTTCAGAATACATCGGGGACAGGGTTTGGCCCTTTCTGGGAAAATGACCCTTATGTTTAAGCTATGCAAAGCTATATGCTATATGTTAATTATTAAATAGAAATAGATTGATATGTAAATTGTTATATTGACTGGTTATAGCTCAATAAATTACAAAATGAATTAATGCATGATTTTGTATGGTTTAATATGCAATTATTGGAATATTTAATTTTGTATCGTATGTGTGACAAAACCTGAATGAATATTTCTAAATAAGTAAAAAGTAAAAATGTCGTAATAAGATCGATATAAATAGTGTTATTAAATCAAAATGTAGTTTAAATCATAGCAGGAGCAATCTCTGTACCTATTAAGTATTTTTGTTGTTTATTGCAAAATTTATTCGTTATCGTCATGAAATGTAAAGTTCTTTTAGACGGAATTTTGTTTTCAATTGTCAGTTAAAAATATGGATGTAATTCTAAAAATAAATCGATTACTCCTCTTCCTATTTGAGTATTTAGAATAAGACCAGTCCCTTTTTATTCCTCGTCAAGTGAACGGCTATCTTGAAGCCCGCCAGTCTGCCTGCTATAATGTCTTAGACAAGTAAAACTAAGTTATTATTTTACTTATTTTTTAAACTTGAGTACTTATTTTATATTTTTATCCTGGTTGCTTTATTTAAAGGTTCATGGATTGGATAGTTATATAAGTATATTAACTAGGGTTTAAAATATTTTATACAATGGTTTTTAGTTTTTTCTTACTGACTAATTTAAAGTTCAAATTATTCCCATGGGCAAACTAATTGAAGCGTGGAAATGCAAAAGTGTGTGTGCCAAAAAAAAAAAAGTTTTTTTTTGTGAAATTTTTGTTTGTCAAAGACATTCATCAGAAATGGGTATAAGTAATGTTCTCTTCTTAGAATGCTGAGCGTAAATATGGCATGGATAAAATATGGCATTGATGTCTGCGCCGAAGATAGTTCACCCTAGTGGGTAGCTATAATTCCTAAGATTTTGGGAAAAAATTTCTTAGGCACTTATACAGTAGGACCTCTATTATCCGGGCCTCGATTAACCGGGGATCCAATTAACCGGGGTCCCGAGGAGCCAATTTTTTTTTCAATAAGCTTTTTTTAATTTGTATGCCATTTATTTTGTATGTATAATATTTAAAAAAATGTATACGTAAATACTTAACGATTACCCAATGGTTAACTATCTATTATGAAATAAAACAAAAAGCGACTATTGTATTATGAGATGTTTCCGGTATCTAATACTCCAATTCATAATCTAGGAACGGTATTGTTTTCAAGTCTTTCCAGGAATCTCCTACTGTAGCCTGTTCGGCTACAAAACAAAATATTGTCAGTTGTGATTTAGTCTCGATTTAAATACATACGAAGTAGCAAAATGTCGGAAAAAAGAAAACGTGTCGTTTTAACGCTTAAAGAGAAATTAACTATTATAAACAGATTAGAAAAGGGTGAAAGTGTTAAAAAATTGACCGATGAACTAGGAATCGGCGAACAAACTGGATACTTACGGGATATTTTGAAGAAGAAAAAAGACATTTTCGACTTCGTATCGTCGTCGGCCCATAATATATAAAAACATACATTTACTTTTTTTGTTATTTTTTAATATTATAATTTAATGTATATAAAACGTTCGTTGGTTAATAAAAGTGATTATACCTTACCAGTGATTTTTTTAACCTTTTTATCTTTCACATTAAGTCAATAAAATGTTTTAATGCGATTATCCGGGGTTTTCGATTATCCGTGGACCCTTATACCCATCATTACCCCGGATAATGGAGGTTCCACTGTACCCTTTTGCATTTCCAAGCTTGCAATCACATTTATTATCGGTCATGGGTTTCTATGATATTTTTCCCTAAATTAATCGTTTATGATGGATTTTTTTTTAGAGTGGTGTCAAAGCTAGTATAGTAGACCACAGCTCGCATCAAACCAAGTCCCTAATCGATATCTTAATTTCGATTCCACTCTGCTTGCTCATCAAGACGATCAAGTGCCCGACACTCCCCCCGAACAAACAGCCCTTCCAATTATACAAAAAGAGAACGGGTGCGCCGGAGGATCCTGATTGCATGCGGCCCAGGGGAGCGCCCCGAAGAATGAGTGCTAATGGGGCCGCGCTTCGTGGGAGTTTGATGTTATTGAGTGAGTGGAGGGAGTGGGATGGGGTGGCTTCCGAAGGGGGTCATTTGTATATTGGAAGAGGGTGGGCGTAATCTCGGCGATGTCATCATCAGCGGGCATTAGCTACAATAAGGGGAGCGTTTGAAAACAAACTGGATTGTAATCGGGATGTAGAGATTCTTCCAACAGCAATTTTGAGAAATCCTGAGAAAGGCAGATAATTTCAAGATATTTAGCTCATAGGCTGCATTTTACATCCTGTCAAATTTTCAAGATTCTTTCCTAGTTAAATTTAAAATGTACATTATTTATAACTGCGATCTTAGTTATATTCTAATCCTAGTTTCAAGGCGATTTTGTAAGAACCACGACATTATTACAACTATTACTCGTGGAATCCTCACAAAAAAAATAATTAAATTCTATCTGAAAATCACGGAGCTTAGGCGCCGGATCACATTAAAGGTTTTTTATAGGGGCTATCCTGAATTGTTAGTTTGTGAAAATTCTCTAGTTCACTTGTGTAATTATGCCGACATACATATCGTTGGTTACAACCACGAAACTCGGATGTATGCACAAAATATTCTTTTAAAATGTCTATTTTCTCCTATGTTCAGCTAAACTCTATAGACTAACTTTGTTTGTAAACATTATTAAAAACAAAAAATTAAACCGACTTCGAAAATTAACAAACCAGTAAAAATAAATGCATTAAAAAGTATGAAATATGTATGAATATAAAGTATGAACCTTCTGATTTTTATGAAAACACAAAAAAATTGAAAATGGTATGAAAAGGGAAAAAAGGCAAAAAAAAAAAAAAAAAAAAAAACGAATAGTTTTAATAATTAAAATTTCGCTTTGTATTCCTTCTATTCACTTGATTTGTATTCCTACAAATCATAATTTTATGATTTGTAGGAATACACACAAAAAACAATAGAACTAGTAATTTTATTTTGATTCGAACAAATTCACACTACCTATTGATGAAAATTATTAAATTTTCACTAAATAAATGAATACAAACAAAAAACAATAGAACTAATAATTTCATTTTGATTCGAACAAATTCACACTACCCTATTGATGAAAATTACTAAATTAAAATAATAAATAACGTGATCAATACAAATCACTCTTTTCCAATATTCTAGGCCTGACTATTTACGATTATATATAAGGAGCAGTGACTGAACGGGTTAGTGGAAGTCTGTATCTTGACAGTGAAGTTCAAGTCATATGATTGTGTGATATAACGTTATCAATTTTGTAACCTGCTCAAGCGTTTAAGTTTTATTAATTCGTTGGCATTGTGTTTACTGTATATTTCTGTTAAATAAATATTCTTTAATTCTTTCGGTGGAGGCGAAAAATTAATAATTGGAGTACAAGAAATCATGAAAATCTTCTAAATGGATCTTATCTTCCCATCTATAGATTACAATGCCTACCGTTTTCTAATGAGATCGTAATCAGTAACATGTTAAGATTTTCAATTTTGCGCCGCCTTTGAAAAGATTTTTTGTATTAAACATGGTTTTTAATATTTTAATTTAATAATTTTTATTAATAGGTTAGTGTGCATTGGTTTGAATCAAAATAAAATTATTAGTTTTATTGTTGTTTTTTTTTTTGCTTTTTATACCATTTTCAATTTTGCTGTGTTCATTTTTTTTTTAGGTCCTTACTTGTTTTTTTTAAAAGTTTTCTCATTTCTTAATAATCTCACCCCTTTTGAGTAATGTAGATGCAACAAAGGCAGAAATTTCGTTGCAAAACTTATAAAAGAGAGAATTTTTAATTTTTTGTAAAATTCTGTGATGGTTACTGGTAATTTAACGATGACATCTTGATATAGTGTTATTTTTTGACCGCGCCTCAGAAATTTTCTAGATTGGAATTTACACGACTTGTTGTTTGTCTGTTTAACGTAACTTTATGCCACTAAGGGTAATCGGACGATGCTACAGTGGGAGTCCTAAATTTTGACTATCCACGTATAATTAGGATGTTGGGGTCTTTAACAAGTACCTGACATCGTACAGGCGGGACGTCCATTTTACGTCCTATCCGAGGGACGCGAACCCGCGATCTTTAGTACTATTTTGTAAGTTTCTATGCTATCCGCTACACCATAGGATTCTCCGTTTTTTTTGGGTTTTTTTTTATTTCTGTGAAATTAGGATAGGGATCTTAAACAAGTACCTGTCATCGTTACAGTACTTGTTATTAATAAATTATTAAATAATTGAAAGTATGAATTTCTAAAAAAATTTTAAATATTATTTATCCATCATCTTGACGTTTTCGTTCCATTAAAGTATACCGCTGAGCCATTATGTTCGAAGGTAGGAAGGAAATTGCCTCTCCGGGCTAGTTAGGTGAATATAATGAGCCCGGGGCCAAGGAATGTGTAACCATCTCTGACATCATACCTTACGGCCCTTTAATAACCTTTCTCATTCCACATTATGGCTCATGACAAAGGCCCCACTATCTTACACTTGATATTCTTCCCTAAATTCAAATTTATTTCCTATTATCACTCTTTGCTTACAAGGCTATTTTAGTAGAAAGATATTCTTCCAAGAACATACCCAAACAGTTTACCATTGTGGCAGTTAGTGGTACTAACCAGTACCACAATGGTAAACGGTTTGTGATCCAAGACTATTTCTTTGGTCGCTGTTTGTTTGTTTTTTGAGATTAACCATCTTCTTACCGATATAAAAAACTAAGCTAAAAAGCCATAAAAAAAAATACCAAAAAGAATTTTTAAATAATTTATTTTTTGAGAGAAAAAATTGGGCTCCGCCGGGAGTCGAACCCGGATCTTCCGCGAGACATGCGCGGTATGCTAACCACTGCACCACAGAGCTCGTTTCCAAGCTGAGCCAATCCTTCCTCTTCACTGATACTTTCAAGACAATTTTTGTCCAATTTTGGGCATCTCTTGACGATATTGTCCACCTCCTGTAAACGCGGAAGACCCGGGTTCGATTCCCGGCGGAGCCCAATCTTTTCTCTTCAAAAAATAAATAATTTAAAACAATGTGGTTACCCACAAAAATAAATTAAATTAAAAAGAATTTCTGATTGTGAACGAAAATGCGGGGATTTCATTAAACAATTTTCTTAGCATCTTTTCAATTTAAATTAATTATAATTGCGATCCCGTTTTGTTTGTGTTGTAAGGATTGGAATAGGAAATACGATCGTGACGTCAGAAGAATGCAATCGACGTTTAGAAGCATTTGAACTCATCGGATCAATGTATTTTTTATACTAATGGGGAAAAACTAAATGAAAATTGAAAAAAGTACAGACATTAGTTATGGGACCTAAATATAATATAGGTTCTCTGGTTTTACTTCTATAAAAAGCCTTTTAAATGATATCTTATACGGAATTCCACCTTCCACCAAAAAAAACAAATGATTAAAACAGAAATGTTTTTGAACGGCCTGGATCAATTTCTCGTATTTACTAACTTCAAAATATAAAATACGTCAATAAATGAATAAAACTGGATTCCCTGCCACTTTATCCATCAGTATCCCTATCGATATTACAAGGTCGGGATAATTTTAAAATGCCCTAAAAAGAGAGTGATACCCTTATGTGTCTGAAAAAAATAAAATATATAAAACAATTATTAACAAATTAATATGAGATAACTTTGAAATGATGAATTGTTTCCACTATCTTGTGACATTATATTAATTATTTAGTAACTCTTTCTTTCTTCTCTTTCTATCTCGACGTGGGGGTTGGGGGTAGATGTGCGTGTAATAAAAGGGAATTTCAGAAGCCATTGCTGCTAGACAACATATAGGTATATTATAATATACATAATATAATATATATTATATTTGTAAATATATATAATACATATAGATATTCAAGTATAAGGTTAGTTATAAGTAAAGTCCGGATTTCGTGCAGTAAAAATTTTAAAAACGTGCAATAAAAATTAGCCAAACGTGCAAAAACGTGCAATAAAAATAAAAAACACTGACAAGCGTGCAATAAAAATAAAAAAACACTGACAAACGTGCAATTCAACCTTCTGCTGTGTGAAGAGGCGGTGTATACTTAAAAAATCAAATATTAATTTAACATATTTATATTATTATTGTTATATACATATGTGCTTACAAAACCAACAAAAAAAATCTGGTGCGTGCGCGCAACACACAACTTTCACTTACCAATTTACTTAGATAAGAAATTGACGTGTTTTGTTAGATATCATTTCCCAAAATCACACATTTTTCTACATTCATATCTTATTTTTATTAATCGTTAAAGCCGTTTTTGAGTAAATAAAAAACCCCGTGAAAGTGATACAAAATTTATTAAGTAAATTCCCCCCCTTCGGTTGATCAATTTTGATGAAATGTTGGCTATCACATATTTGGCATATACATACATCAAATACCCAGTTTGGTCACAATCGTGAAAGCCGTTTTTGAGTAAATAAAAAAAGCACGTAAAAATGATACAAAATTTATTAAGTAAAGTGCCCCCTGCGTTTGATCAATTTTTATGAAATTTTTACGGACATATCTCGGGCATATAAGTAGATCAAATACTAAGTTTAATCAAAATCGTTAGAGCCGTTTTTGAGAAAATCAAAAAAACACGTGAAAATGTTACAAAATTTATTAAGTAAAGTCCCCCCTCCGGTTAATCAATTTTGATGAAATTTTTACAGTCATATCTCGGGCATATAAATACATCAAATACCCAGTTTGATCAAAATCGTTAAAGCCGATTTAGAGTAAATAAAAAAAACACGTGAAAATGTTACAAAATTTATTAAGTAAAGTCCCCCCTCCGGTTAATCGATTTTGATGAAATTTTTACAGTCATATCTCGGGCATATAAATAGATGAAATACTAAGTTTAATCAAAATCGTTAGAGCCGGTTTTTAGAAAATCGAAAAAAACCTAAAAAGTTATTAAATAAAGTACCCCCTCCCTTTGAGCAATTTTGATGAAATTTTTGCTGTCACATCGCGGGCATATACCTACACTAAATACCCAATTTCAGGTTCCCACGGTTTATAGTTCTTGAGCTAGTCTGTTCACATACACACACACACACACACAGACACACACACACACAGACCATTTCGCGGGACTTGGTCATTTCGACTCAGGGGACCCCAAAACGTGTATTTCCGTTGAAAACCGGAAGTCGAAATTTTTCACGATCGCAATACTTCCACTTACTATATATTACATATATAGGTAAGTGAAAGTAAAAATGTTTGCTAGGAATCATAATTAAACAAAACTAATAATATATATATATAGTAAAACATAAATTTGCGTAATTTTCTACTAACTATATTAATTTATCAAATAGAAATTTCTAAAATTTTATCGTATTAAATTTACAATAATGTACATTTCCATATTATGCTTCGTAAATTCATCTCCAACTTTCTCGATAATATTAATCTGTGATCTCAACGTTAAGGTTTGCTCTTCAAGCTTTTTTATTTGCGAAGGTAGAACCGATAAATGGGATCTTATAAATGCTAGATCTGATGCAACAGATGTAAAATTTAAAAAAAGATTTTACTTTTTGCACAGATACTGCATCATCTTCAAGAGTAGAAACAAACTCTTTAAAATTATTTACTTTTTGCACAGATACTGCATCATCTTCAAGAGTAGAAACAAACTCTTTAAAATTATGAAAATGATCTGAATAAAATAGGGCTGCTTCGATCCATGTTCCCCATCTAGATATCACAGGTTCTGGGGGAAGGGAGCAGTCCATACTATTTCTATAAGCTGTAACGCGGTGAGGAGCTTTTAAATATATTTTTTCCCATTATTAACAAGTGTGTTCATATTTCGGCAAATTTCCCTAACTTTTTCAGCAACACGGTTTAAATCATGCGCTACACAAGTTACATGTACCATATTTGAATAAAAAACTTTTAATGCTTCTCCAGCTTTTACCATATATGGAGCGGCATCGCTAAAAAATAAAAGGATTTTATCTTAGTAGGATGTTTGACAGAAAAAATTTGCTAACCTGTCGTTTTTGGAAGCTGCTTACATGAAATGAAGTATGGTTTGGGTTCAATCTCCAGGTGTAGGATTCCAACAATTATACTGCAAATATTAAGTCCCCGTGGGTCTGTTGTTTCATCTACCATGATGTAAATATAATTATTTTCAACTATTTTTCGTATTTCTTCAACAGAATGTTTAAAACAGTTTTTGTGGTAATTTTTTTCTTAGGGTGTTCTCGTCAGGAATGTTTTGTTTTGTGTATTTTTGCAAAAAACACTTAAAGGGCTTGGACTGTAGTTTATTGAATGGAATATTGGAAGCGACCATGGCGTAGCATAAATCGGTAAAAACTGTTTGTTATTGTCTAACGACGAGTAGCTTTGTTTGTTGTAATTGTTGAATAGGAGTTCGCTTGGATTTTTGTGCTGCAGTTAACTGCGTGTTTTCCCGTCTTCTTTCAATTCTGGATATGGTTTTATCCATTTGATTTTGGAAGATTGGCTGGCTGTCACTTTAGGCCATAGGTCAATAGTGAAAATTTTTGTACTTGTTTACCGAACTAAACTCAACTTCAGAATGATATGGAAATAAAGAAGTAGGTGGGAAGGTTGAGTCAAATCCAGTTAGAACTTCTAAGAAATTTAATACAAAGGAACGTTGTTCGACATAATACCATTTCCGTAACGAGTTCGAAGAAATATTTTGAAATCGTGAATATTTTTTTCTTTCTTAGAAAATTAGGTAGAAAAATAAATTATAAATACATACATATATCGGTATTATTGTTGGTGATTTTAAAATAAATCATAACTATTCTCTATCATAAAAATTAAAAAAAAAATCAATATTTTTAATGAAATATCAAAAAATGCACTTTCGTGCACTGAAACCTAAAATGTGCAAATTTGTGCAGTAACCCTCAAAATGTGCAATTTCGTGCAAAATAAAACTTACATATGTTAATCGGGAAGCCTTAATTCGTGTAAATAACTTGTCCCCGATCGATTTCAAGCAACCGAAAAAAAAGTGCAATTGCACGAGAATCCGGTCTCTAGTTATAAGGCTGAGATGAAAGGACTAGAGCCTTCGATAAAGGTTTTGTTTTGAATCCTCCTTCATGGCTTTAGGGCCTCAAGTTTAGGCTTCTCCTGATGCTCTTTTGAAGGATGATCTTTGGCTCCATCCTTTTCGGTGTCTCTCCTGATAATTTTAAGAAGTGTCCCTTTTTTGCGTGATTTTTTTTGTTTAAGCCCCGTTACTTAGGGCTTTTGCTTTTTTTTTTTCGCATAATAGATCCTGTCTGTCTAAAAACATTTTATGCTAAATTAGCTATGGTTGGGATAGCGTTTTTAAAAGATAAATATATGCTTATATTAAAGGTGAATTAGGGTTTAATGGAGAAACACTGGGAGGTGATTCAAGAAGCAATTTCCAACAAATGAAAGTTCCAACCCTATGTGTGATTCGCGGCCTAATCAAAGTAAAGAAAATTGCTTTATCCTGCATCGTCATTAAATCAATAAAATTGTAATTCTAGTACTCATAATGTACATCTTCTCTAAAATCTTCTAATATTTTTTTTTTTACTTGACTACAATGAGCTCTAGGTCTGTTCACTGTAACTAGAGGTTACTTCCGCTTCATCTAGGATTACAACTTACTACCCTTGTTACTGAGCAGAGAGACACGGTAGGAAAGGATATTAGATACACTCATTTCCTCCTCGGAACGTCGCCCGACGATGAGAAAAGGAAAAGGGATGTGGTTAATAAAAGCAAGAGAGCTAAATGAGTGAGAAGGGAGGTGGGGGTAAAGGAGGAGGGGGTGCAATGAAAAAGATTAAGGCGTTGAGGTAATGGCTTTCCTTCCCAACAAGAAAAGAGGCCAAAGGAATGAGAATTTCACTCATTTCTTTCATTTGTTTTTCTATTTCCTCTCCTATTCCTAGTTCATACTTAGTAGCTAGTCGTTTCGGTAGTGAACCATTTTTCTTGTAAAATGCTTTTTTATTTTTTTTTTTTTATTACTGACTCCTCATTTGAAAAACTTTTTTCTTTATTTTTCTAAACTTTCATATATTGTGTAATGTTTCAGACGTTCATTTAAAAAAAGGATTATTATTATGGCCCCCGTTGCTAACACTCTTTTTCAATCTATCTGCCAATACATTTTAAGTGAATATCTCTTAATATTCGAGGCACGTTCATGTGGAAAAATTGTACGTGCTGAATGCATTGAGGACATGTTTGTCCCATTTCGATTGTGTTTGCCAAGCTAGGAATTGTTTGAGAGCTTTGTCACGGCCCGGGAAAGCCCACCTCCTTTATTAATAATTCCTATGAAGCATTATAATCCATTCTTTTTTTTTTTTGTTTTTATTTGAAAAATAATGGTTCAAAAATTCTTAAAGCTTATGTGGTTATTTGTTTTTACTTTATTTATTTCCCAATAATTTTCGGTTGTTCTCCTTTATAACCAGAGATATTTTACATTCGTTTTGGAAGGGAGGTGATATATTCGTGATAAAGATCTATTTTTCTTCCTGCTTACAAAAGCATGCTTTATTTTTATTTTTCTTATGATTTGGATATTGATGTTAAAATGTATTCTAAATTTGTTAAATTTTCATGTATAGATAATTATCTAGATAAATACAACTTAAAACTCTTTTTTATTTTTTTTTTATTTCCTTTTTGAAAATTATATATAATAATGATTAGAAACCTATAGATTATGTCGCATTAACTACTCAAATATCACCCATTAACCCAACTAAATCTCACAACTTCGTGCGCTCAAGCGACGCAACTTTTACGCGACATCGTACACCCTGCAAACGTAATATTATACAGTATAATTTTACAACCAAGTAAGGAATTGTAATGAAATATGGGCTATATGTATTTGGTTTAAAAGGTTATATAGGTTTATAAATTATATTGGACAATGAAGAACACATACTTACTAAAAAATCAAAATTTATTATTTATAATTTTCTACAGTATGTTAAAGTCTGAAGCAATTTCCAAATATCTAATTCTGCTTTAATATTTATTTTGTAAAATCTATCTGTACAAATGTCCATCCACTAATTCTACATATTCTTCAACGAATTTGAGAAGTGTATATTCCGTCGTGAACGCACTTTGCATGTTCTTTTTAGACGTGTAAAACGGTTAATTTATTTATCGTGCATCTTTTATTTGTTTTTGTGCCATTTTAATAGAAAACTACAGAAAAACACGCGTTTTTTAAAAAATTGCGGTGGAACAAGTTAATTCTTTGTAATTGCCTATTATATGTAATATTGTTTTACTCTGTTCAACAAAATTTACTTATTTACTTATTCTTTGCTTTTGAAAGAAATGGGTAATTATTGATTTATTTGATAGTGCAAAGGGTTAAATATAATCCAGGGCTGCGAACCTTTATTTACAAGAGTGGGATCCTAATTGACTGACTGCAATTGATGATTATTTATTAATAAAATTTAATGTTCTATGGTAATTTTTAAATCATTCTATCTGAAAAGAAAAGATTGGCCATTAGAATTAATAGAAAAGATTAATAGTATCTTCTTTGCCTCTGTAAACACGTTTTCTGACATTCATGGAGCAAAATAATTGGTAGGAGTCACTTCTTTTGAACTTACCCCAATAAATAATCAATCCTCGGTAATGTTTATCAGTAGAGGTTTATGCATTTATTTCCCCATTTCGATGGTGAAAATGCGCCAAATGGACTTCAAACCGTTTTTCCTTCACTCCGATGGCAGTTTGTTTTATATATACAAATTGAATATACTGCTGATAAAAATATACTTCACGATTTAAAATTAATACAAAATTTTACTTGCCTTAGTTCGCCTTATACTTGAATTATAATGAAACAAAAATTTAATTCGCCAAAAAGTTATCTTATTTATCATAATCTTAAAATTATTCTATATAGTCAGTTCTGAATATAATTCTTCTTTTAAAAATATGTTCTAGTAAAAAACTAATATCTGGTGGATTTTCTTATCCCCAAGTCAAAATCATGCATGTATACCTGAAATGTTTTTTTCTTATGCCTCTAACCTAAACTTACTTAATTACTTACAATCTTAAGTTGTTTAAAGAATTTATTACTATTGATTTATCAGAAAATTCTCATTCCATTGGATATGAATATCAAAGAGCCGTATAATCCTGCTTTCTCTTTATCCTTATAATTATCCTACTTACAAATCCTGGAGGCAACCCTTGCCTTGTCCAGTAAAGGGATTTATTAGGGTTTATAAATTTAATCAAAAAGGGCTTCTTTCTCCTGACAAAGAAACTCACGGCGTCCATCGGAACTCATTCAAATTTATTGCCTCTTGTTAGCAACTGGGTCATCTTTTTCTGTAACTTATTGTAACACTTATGAAGGTTGAAATAATTTTTATTGAACAAAAATAATAATTCACAATATCTGACAAACATAAAAACAAAAATAATTAAAAGGTTACAAATTACAATATGATTCGAGCTTCAGAGCAAGACTAACTCTCCAGTCCATCGCTCCTTATATTTAGTCTGAATCAGAACAGTGTAGAAGGTTTCAGACAAGCGTAGATTATTCTCAAACAGTCACCAACAGGTACTAGAACGGTTTGTTCCAACTGTTGCTGTTTTGTTTGTTTGTTTAACGTCACTTTATGCCACTAAGGCTAATCGGACGATGCTACAGAGGGAGTCCTAAATATTGCCTATCCAGGTATAATTAGGATAGGGATCTTTAACGAGTACCTGACATCGTACAGGCTTGGGACCTCCATTTTACGTCCTATCCGAGGAACGGCATGGCTAAGGATTTTTTACTCCCATTAAAAAATCCTAGGGCCACCGCTAGGCGCGACCTGCGACCTTTAGTATTGTAGGTAGCTATGCTAACCACTATACCACAGGTGACCCAAATTTCTACTAATTATAAAACTTATTGTTTTTTTTTTTTTTTTTTTTTTTTTTTTTATCATTTACTAAGTGAATATTTCCGAACTGTCTTGAAACGATGAGCTGTCATGCTTTTCGGGTTTTAGGACATTAATCTGATCCTTAATCCCATCTCAATCTTAATATTATAGGACTTATAACCTAAGCTGTTACATTCCTATCACTTATGCTTTGTTATGAACATTAATTCGGATTAGCTAGTTCTGTATTTATTGTTTTTTTAGGTATTTCAGTAATGAAGTGTGATTAAAATTTATTTTTATGGCCTTAGTATAACGAATAGAAGAAAGATGTGTAATATAAAATCTTTTATTTTTATCAGATCATTCTAATGTAGTAATAAACCGTCAAAGACAATGGAACACTTTTCCTTGTATAGTTACCAAGCTGAACTTTTATTGTTTTTTTGACATTGTTAATTACAAATTTACGTCAGTCAAAATTATTTGAAGCAACATTGGTGTTACAATATGTTTTATTATATTTCGTTTAATGTTAGATTTTTACTTGATAACCTATAAGGATCAACAGTGTTGTGTCAAGGTGAATAGAGAGAAGGTGGGCTCAATTGGGTAGGCAAACCCGCGCAAACTCTTCCCGCACGTCATCGGACGCATGACTCAGGGCATGTATATTGAATTCTCTGTAAATACTATAAGTTTTCGTTATAGGTTAAAGTGAAAAACATTAATATTTTCCATTATTTTTAATTCTGATTCCACAACTGAGATTTCATCACCACAAACCCGACCATTATTCACGAACATCAGACTTTTATTACATAAAAAATTAGGTTTGGTATAGTTTTTTCTTTTCATAATACTGAAATAATCTTGCATGTACATACCAATTAATCAATTTATTGATAAATTTATAGATGCGTCCAACTACGTCAGAGGTCTCAGGCAGCCATATTGCCCCTTACAAAGCGAGCCCACCTTCTCTCTATTCACCTTGGTGTGGTGTAACTCATTGCCTTTCTTCTCAGTTTCATAGACTTTGTAGTGCTTAATAGGTTTATTATCCGATTGGAGTCGCTATAACGTTATTTTACTTTAATACCAAGTGTTGCATAATCCATTTATAAAAAATTACAGAGACTCCATTCCCCTCTCAAAGGAGTGGAATGTTTTATTTTCTTATTTTGCTTCGGTATCTGGACATCATGGGAGACTGACCGAGCAGAAAAGGGAAGCGGTGATGATGAGGTAGTAAGCTCAATGATAAAGGCTTATCTCTCCCGGTATTAATGCCGTGTGGAACCGCGTTCCCCCAAGGGGGCGGTTATAACCGTGGACATTTTAAATGATTTCATCATTAGTGGGGCGGGAGTTTCTCAAAATGAAAGGGAACAAATCTTCCCGGTTTTACTTCTTTTTTATTTTCAGATTATTAAAGAAAATATAAGTACTTCTTGGTATGGTTTGATAAAATGGAAATTTTATCCATTTTTTATTTAAATATATATTCTTCGAGCAGGCGTTGCTGTGGCTCAGTAGCTTCATATTAGCGTTGAATTAGTCATATTCTATTATTTTTAATACAGTCAAATCAAAGTTCACTGATAAAACCTTTTAGCTAAATATATACACACAGATAAAAGGAACTAATAAAGAATATAATTGTAAGAAGGTTTATTACAATCAATATAGACAATTAAAATGTACCAAATTAATCTTTTGCCATAATACATTACATTCATTACATTCAGAATATAACACATGATGATATGAGATATCGTATCAGGAGGTAATACTATTAGGTGCAAAATGATTTTGGTTATCTTATCTTTTGCAAAAACAAATAGTTCAATCTTTTCCCTATACGTGAAAGGCGACACATACTACACTATTTTTCCTAGTCCAAGTCAGAAAAATAGATTTGGCTACTGGATGCTTACCCACCCTAGAAATCGAAAGAAAATGAAGTGTTGTATCAATAAATCAAATTACACCTCCTTCTGTTGGAAATTTATAGAACTTACAAATAATGACACCCAAATGTAGTATAATAAGTACCATAAAATGAGTTGACATTGTGACTAATGGGGTGACTTTGTGACAAGCCTATTTTTTTTACAGTTTTTGAATTTCCCTCCTTAAAAAGAATCAGGTTAGGCAATTCAGTAAACACGTCAGTGTGCTGCAGCCTACTGGCCACATATGGATCTATATAACTTCTTTCATTCCATTTACCATAGTGCTTTATTTCAAGGTTTCAACTAAATGAAAACAATCAAACATATATGAAATAAAGCACCATGGTAAATGGAATGAAAGAAGTTATTTGTGGCCATTAGGTTGCAGCACATTACTGACTATCCGAAAGGTACACTGAATTGCCTAACCTGATTCTTTTTAAGAAGGGAAATTCTAAAACTGAAGAAAAATAGGCTTGTCACAAAGTCACCCCATAAGTCACAAAGTCACGTCATTTTACGGTATTTAATTTACAATAAAAAATATTGGGGTCCATTATCAAGATAAAAACTATCCTATCTTTTAAGATAGACAAAACTACACACAATGAGCTAAATTTCATTAAAATCAGTTGAGTAGTTTTTGATTTTACCTCCGATAAATATCGGAACACGTCGGAAAAAATCATTGTAGATGGAATATTTGTTCTATCATGAGGAAGCTAGAAAGTGTAGATTGATGTATTTCAACTAATTATTTATGGGTCACCTGGGTCGCCGTATATGTGCATGACAAGGAACAATACTAAAGCAACCTTTAGGGCCTTTAGGACCAAAGGAAGCTGATTTTAATGAAATTTAAACTTTTACTAAGGTATATATGCATTACAAGCTACAATGCTAAAAGTTGCGGGTTCGCGTCCCGTGGTGGCCATAGGAATTTTCGAAGGGAGTACAAAATCCTTGGCTATGGCGTCGATCGGAGGAGACGTACAATGGAGGTCTCGAGTTTGTACCATTTCAGGTACTCGTTAAAGATCCATATCCTAATTTTACCTGGATAGGCAATATTAAGGAATCCCATTGTAGAATATTGTCATCCGATTAGCCATAGCTGCAAAAGTTGCTTTAAAGAAAGAAACAAATAATAATAAACAAATAATAGTTCGTAATAATATTGGTCACTGAAGCAAAAATAAGTATTCATAACAAGAGTACGAACTACAATAAGAAAGCAGTATCGGCTTGGTAATCTTTTGTGTCAATTGGAAGCCCCAACACAATGAAGTTGTGCGCCATAAGATTAAAACATATTTTCGATATAGTATAGTAGCTTAACCCAACAGCGAAACAAGGAATAACTTAGAAGAAATCCTCCAAGATTATTAGGAGAACGTAGACAGACTTCTTTAATATTTCAAGAATACTAAATTTATTTTTTTAGAATTACACGCCAATGAAGTGCTTTAAAAATCTGTTTATATATATATATATTGGGTTGTCCGGAAAATAATGCAGGATTTGGGTTTTTCACTTTTCCAATCGCCTTGAGGTGGTCATCGACGGTCGATTTGCTTGCTTGAAGTTTTTCCGCAAGTTCTCGAACAGTTATTCTGGGGTTTTCTTCCACCGATGATAGGAGAATATCGTCATCAAGAGAGGAAGGCCTTCCACGACCTTCTTTATCTTCGAGGCTGAAGTCTCCCTCCTGAAATTTTTTAAACCACCTTTGAACAGTGCACTCAGTAACAATTCCCTCGCCCCACACTTGGTTGATGTTTCTAACCGTCTGGGCTCCACTGCGGCCGAGTTTAAACTCGTAAAAGAAAATCGTACAAAATTCACGACGTGACATCGTAGGAAAGACTGGATTATTTCCAAGTAGCGAGATGCTACAGAGATAAACAAACATTGTCGTTTAGAAGAGGATTACCAACTGTTGACACTCGTACAAATAAATAATACCCTAAATGTAAACAGATTACTATACATAGAATGTTTTAAAAGAAAACTTGAAAACCTGCATTATTTTTCGGACAAACCAATATTTTTTTTTTCGTTAGGTCATTTGATGCTTCATTCTTCATCAAAACTAAAAAATCTTTGTTCGCATACTTTTAAAGATATTGAATATTTTGGATCATTGTTTCCCTCTAGATTCTGTTTTAATTTTAGAAGACATAATAGAAATAAAATATTAGATTATTTATTATATATTAATAAAATATTATATATTATTATAATTATATTATTTATTATATATTAATAAAATATTAGATTATTTACTAGATTATATCGCATATATCTAGTTATGTTTTTTCAAAAACGAATATTCATTGTTAAAAACTGAATTGTTTTATTTTTTTCAGGTAAGAAAGAGACTGCCACTTGCTATTTTTAATGAATCCTTGCTCGAGCTATGAAACAAAAGTAGGTATGCATTCAAATTCTAATTAGATTTTGTCAAATTATTAATAGCAGGATAATTACCTAGTATTTATGAAGGGCTTTAATTATAGCATATAATAAATATACTGCAACAACGTTCAAACCAAAAATACGCTCATTAATTACACCAGAATTTTGTCTGAAATAAGATAAAAACGCAAGGAATTCCTTACAGACCATCTGCTATTTAATTAAAATATTTTCCTTATATCTTATACGATGTTTTAATACGGTTCTAGATTTCTATAAAATGTAAATAGAATAGTTTACAATTTTCTGTTTATTAAAAAAAAAAAATCATCTAATAGTTAATTTTTTTCTTTTTCATTCATAATTTATATTCTATGTAAAGAGTATTAGGTATGCTGAGTATCTTATTACATTGCTACTATTACAGATCACTCGATTTTTGTTTAAAATCCAGTCAATCTTTTTATTATTATTTTATTTTTACAGTTGGAATCGTTTAGGATTTGAAACAAGGATGAATCAGAAAATAAATTAATATTTAACTAACAAGATATATAATTATGTATAAAGAAAATGTACTAAAATTTTAGTACATATTGTGTTTAACTGTTCTGTTAACATGACTTGATTAGAGAGTCCAAACCGAACCGTTGAAACAGAAAAAAGTCTGTATTATTAGGTCTCTATTATCCGGTTCGGTTCATCAATTCATATTAGGTACTGCTCTTTGTTGTCAGAGGAGGGAAACCTCTGCTCATTGTTATATATATATAATAAGTACATTGTTTCATATATGTATAAACCGTTGCACATTATTAAATATACGCATCAATATTCCTGTTAGCAAATATTGTCAGCATTTTCCGTGTTCACATTATTGATAGAAAGTCACGGAAATTAATTCTTTTGCTATTGGTAGTGCGATATACCAAAATTTTTTTCATGGTTTTTAGATACGAGTATCTAGTCACTCAGGCTTCAGGTTTCTTCAGCAAAATTTTCCAGGAAGAGGAAAACGTAAACTACGGAGGAAAACGATACTACGGCAAGACTGCAGGTTAAGCTTTTATTGACAAAATAAAATGCTACATCATTATATGAAAGATACTTTCTACTATGTCTCAAAGACCAAACTACAAGATACATGACTGTGTGTGTTACTATCTGTCTGTACTCTTACTCTCTATAACTCTCTTATGTGAATTTTGGGTGGAATAAATATTTTGAGAGCTTGGAGTGGGGATTTGCTAGTTCTCCACGAGAGTGGGGGAAAAAGTCTCCTGATTGGTTAAGCCGGCTGGGGCTGGTCGTTGAGGACATCAAGATAAATTAGGACCATCTGAGGACACAGGATGTTGAAGGAAGTATCAAAGTGCAGGATGCAAATGTTATAGCAAAAAGAGGGAAGGCCTACATGCTAATATGGAGAGGTACTTCTTTACACAGTAATGAACCCAAGACTTTTTTTTGTGGTTTGAAAGACACAGGTTTTTTTTTCTTTTAAATCTATACAAACTTTCCAGAGAATCCGATATTTTAATACCACATTTTCATATGTTATCTTCAAATACCGAATAATTTAGTATTTTTTTTATAAGCTAAGCGCTTTTCATGTTGGCCATTTTTAAAAAGTATCTCGTCTTCTTTTTTTGTTTTTTATTAAATGAAAGGACTTTAGCGCTTCTTTGCATGAATCAATCCTTGATTAATTGATTGATCTGTTTGTATCTGTATTGCGTTAGTCACGTCTGGACCACATGTTATTTCTTGCTAATAATTATAGCTCGACAACATAATATGTTCAACCGAGGGCGGAGCTTAAAAAAAGCCTATTTCTGCTTTGGCGCTAAATTTTAAGTGTTTCAGGTTACAAACAGATAGAGAGGACATTTAAATCTATATAAGTATACTATTTATTTATTTATTTACTATTTATATATTTCATGAAATAGTTATCAATAGCACTATAAAAACAAGCCATAATAACAAGATATCCAATGAATTTTCTAACAACAAATAAATATATACAAGATATGCAATTTTAAGTTTTTTGTATAAAATAATAAAAGTACTATATAGGCTATTATCTAAATAAAAGTATCATTATTATATAAATATTTAGTGGCTAAACCATGTAATAACTTTGATTCAGATATAAATATTTAAATTAATTATCAAAAAAATATTTTCAAATAATAATTATTTAATTTTCATAAACTTTGAACCTTTCGTGAACTGATTTGTAAAAAAAAATTAATGATTTATTTATAAATACAGTCTTAAATAGAATTTTTCTCTGATTACAAACTTAAAATGAATAGAATTATTGACAAAATAGAATAGAAAATACAATAAAATATCATTTTATCATCATTTCTCATGGAAATGAAATCATGATGAAATGCTGCGATATTTCACAAACGATATCTAAAACATTCGTTTTATATCGTCGTCACCATGCTAAAGTAACGAGTGTGCCACTAAAAACCTATGCATATTCGTTACTTTAGTATGGTGATGACAAAAAGCAATTTCTCTCGCTTGACTTCTGATCACTTTAATTGATAAACCTAGCACTTTTATTTTTGGAATCTCGTGACAGCATGAAGGTGTTGGCATTTTCTGCTTTTTGGGTTACATAATCGTTTTTCCTTTTTGTCGAACTAACAAACACAATGAAATAAAAACAAATCATAAACTAATAACAAAAAAATGTAGGTTTGCCAACTTTTTATATAGTCTTTCAATTGTACACCAAGTGGACGTCACAGTCCGCGCATGCAATTCCCAGGAAAAGTTCTTATGTTTTAGAGCTAAAATATACATTCATGATGTTGTTTTAGACAGATTTCGCTTCTAACTTTGAAGCTATAGGACGTTGAATATTTTAAAGGCAGGTTGATATCGGCAATCTTAAATCGGGTGAGTTTAATGACGTTAGCGAGGAGTTGCTCTTGATGGGAGAGTAAGGGGGGCGGGGGCTTACAATTTCTGAGTACACCTATGTCAGCGCGTAACCAAGTTATTGAAGCCTAATGGAGCCGTTCAAGTGGCCTGTTGATGAGGGAACTCTCCCTGCCGTACCCGCCTATCAAGTACCTTGCCACTCCAATGGAGGACCCATGTAGAGGATTCATGTCAAAATACCGAGTACATGCGGTACAGCATGAAATCGGCGTGTCATTCCTACCTAGTACACGCGTACGTTTTATGGTTACCCTACTTTTTACCTTAAGCAATAATAAATCCTCTTGCTCGGATTTCGTAAACCAAAGCAGTGTCACCTATCAGCTAGTTTCTTCACTAACAGCTAAAATATTTCTTGTAATGAGATTTGCTAGAATTTTAAATGTTTAGCGGACTCCGTTAAAAAAAATGAATTTAAAGTTTAAAAGTAGGATTAAATGTGTTAAGAATGGCCTAGCCTCTTATTTTACTTTATGCCTTATTTATTTGCCTTTTTATTTTACTTTTAATAACGCGGCAGACTGTTTTAGACAATGACTGATATTTTTCTGTGAAAAAAGAAGATAAAAATATAAAATGTTCGAATAATGACATTCTGGTTCAAAAAAATTAATAGTTGTTGCTTGTATAGTTGAAAATTTGACTATCAATCTAGGATATTTTACTGTTTCAGCACTTTTATATAATATTTAGAGTTGTTGATATAATATTTATACACATAAACACTTACATGTATATTATTATACTTATATACACTTATATACTTATTACATATATATATATATATATACACACATATATTACATACATTATTACATATATATATATACACATATATACCTAATACATATATATTATACTTATATACACTTTAATATAATATTTAGAGTTATTGATAAAATGTTGAGATTTGACGTTGTGAGCTATATGTAATGTAAGATAAAAGAAAACTGATTCTATATGTTACATTTAAAAGAGTTAGACTTTTTGTTGGAACAGTTACCAAATTGTTCAAGATTTTACGAGAATCTTCTAAGCTTTTCAAGAACCTCCTACGCTTTTCGAGAACCTTCTAGAATGTTCGAATTCGGGCTAAATATAAGAAGCAATGGATGGAAAGTGACGTAAAACAAACAAACCAAGGAAAAGATGGCTTGACACACAAAGAACCTTCATATTGTAACATTTATGTGGGTTAACAATTTTTATTCAAAGAAAAATAACAGTTTTCAATTGCCACACGAATTACAACACAAATATTTGAACAGGCTAGAAAAATAATCACTAATAACAGATAGATAGCCATATGACTTGAGCTTCACTTTAACAAAGACTAACTGTCAGCCAATCGCTCCACATATTTATGGAATAGGTAGTCGTCTAGAACCTCTTAAAACGGCGAGGAGTTACTGGAACATCTTAGTCACAAACCCGTGCTATGACAGTTTGTTCCAACAAACGGTCTGGGACTTTTAAAACATATGTTTCTTTTTTTTTAAACGTTACGATATTTCATGCAAATATTTTATTTGTAGCCGAAGCACAGTGGGAAAATGTTGTCATTTAGTGGCCAAAAATATATAACTCCTGACCAAATGACGATAATCAAATAATTCTTTTTTCATTAATGAGCTTGGCGTTTATTTCATCAGTGAGAATTTAAAAAATAAAAATAACATCGCTCAAAGTATTTAAAATCAATTTTTATATGAATCCTTTCTTCACTTAAATTTAATTAAATTAGTTTATTAGGTGCAGAGTTATACATGGAGAATGAAATGAGTCAGTATTATTATCTATTGAGCTTTCTGCTTATATACATGTCTTTTTCAGGCATTTGTCCCTTTTGAAAGATTTTAAAATAATTATTGTCTAAATAAGAAAAAAGGAAATTAAAAATACGCTATTTTTAGGAATTTTGACGGAATTTTTTTTTTTCAAATAAATCAACTCGAATTATATTTTATGATTTAGTATAATCCCTGGCCGAAAATAAATTAAATTTTCAAATATAAGAATTTAAATATTGATATCCATATATCGCCGAACGATCGCATTTGATCGATCAAATCCTGTTATGGCATTTTACCCCCTTTTACCCACTACCACTCTGAAAAAAATCAGAACCAATTATTGCAAATAAAAGAATTTATGTTAATTTAAATACATTTTTTTAGTAAATTATATAGTTAACATGGATAAAATTAAAACGCATTTTAATCCAATAATTTTACAGCCATTTTTCTTATTTTAAAACTATTTTTAATGCAATAATATAAAAGTAAAGCCTAACAGGAACAATATTATTTTATTATTAGTCAAATACATGCTCATCCCTAAGAAATATATATATATTTTTTTTAAGCTTTACTTTTTATTTTATTGCATCAAAAACATTTTTAATGTAAGAATAATGGCTGTAAAATTATTGGATAAAAATGCGTTTTAATTTCATCCATGTTGACTATGTAATTTATGAAAAGAAAGTATTTAAATTGATATAACTTCTATTATTGGCAATAGTTGGTTCTGATTTTTTCCATACTGGTAGAGGGAGAAGGGTGCTAAAATGCCATAATAGAATTCGATCGATCAAATGCGATAGATAGGCAATATATCGATTTTAAGATTTAAATCCCTATATTTGAACTTTCAATATATTTTCGGCCTCGAATCAGACCAAATCATAAAATATACTTCTATACTACAATATTTTTTTCCGTTAAAATTCCTAAGAAATAGGGTATTTTTAATTTAATTTTTTGGATTTTTTTCTTCATCAGACAATAATTAATTGAAACCTTTCAAATGGAGTAAGTGCCTGAAAAAGACATGTATATAAGCAGAAAGCTCAATAGATAATAATCCTGACTCACTTCATTTCCTATGCATAACCCTCTGACGAATAAACTATTTTATTTAAATTTAAGTGAAGAAAGGATTCATTTAAAAATTAATTTGAAATACTTTGAGTGATGATATTTTTATTCTCACTGATAATGGGTATCCCATGTTCTTTAAGGAAAAAAGAATTATTCGATTATCGTCATTTAATAAGGAGTTATAGATTTTTGGCCGCTAAATGACCAAATTTTTCCACTGTGCGACGTTTTGACCTGACAGGTCTTCTGCGAAGGTAATCAACTAATTTATTTCTAATAAACAAATAATGATTAATTCTAACAATAAGTGCAGTACATTTTTCATACAATCTTCTTTACGGAATAACTCTCGCCTATTACCGATCATTAACTCTATTCCTTGAGTGTGCAACGGTCAGTCATATTTATATTCAAGTATCAATTATATTAATTAGCAAGGGGTAGTGGAGTATTGATTCATTAAGTAGTGATCATAAAATCACTAGGACATGCCATTTTTTAAAAAGTTTTTGATAAATGATACCAACAAAAACAACATCTGATAACATAATAATAAATTGAAACAGAATTCATCTACGACAGATGACACCACTATCCACTTTTATTGCCCTGCCTGAGTCGAACTCTTCCACTAAGCTTGAGTAAGCAGGCCTTTTAATATGATTGCAAGGAATTGTCAGGAGTCACTGATGGAAAATTATGTCTTCCTTTAAAAATCTCCTGCTATTTAATTTTCTTATTTTTTTGTTGTCAATGTTTAGTCTTCGTTTCTTTTTTCTTTTTTTTAAATGTTTTTCTATTTAAATGAAAGCGCTCTTTGTTATTTAATTCGAGTATTTTCCAACGAATGTTTGATATAATATCATTCTTCCACAGGCCATTGAATTTTATATTTTGAGGGTCCGTCACACCAACTTTTGTCCTTGTCAACATGATTTTTAATTTGTTGTCATAGTAATTTCAATTTTTTTCTTTAAATTTCCAAGCATTCGATATATGCACTTACCTACAAATAAGGCTAATATATAAACACGTATAGATGATAGAGGTATTGCTATTCGAATGCAATATTTACATCAGTCGGTTTGAATTAAACCTGACATGGATGTGAATATTTTAACAATGTTAAATATTCGTTACTTATTTAAAGATGGAGCGGGTCGAAGATCGAGAAACTGAACCCCTTTAAGTAAAATATTCATCCGTGTTTAAATCGTAAATTTATGAAAATATTCTGTATTTTGCTAGTAAATCGGGAAGAGGACGCAAGGAAGATCTAGGGCAAGTATTGCGTCCCATGGAGATTACATAGGCAACAGATTAAATATTTAAGTGAGAAAAAGTCGAGGGATTCACATAGTTTAAGACGATCGGGTATTTATTTTTATTATTTATGGACGCTACACGTTAGGGTTCGGTTAAAGTAAATTTCAATAAATTTTCAATAAAGTTTCACATGCTGCATAGCTGTTGAGTACGGATTTAGAGGAGAAATATTTTTTGTGGTAAAAGTACAGTGAAGATTCCTGTTTTTCCGTAAATATTCAATTTTATGATCGAAATATTTAACTCTTTTTCCACTGATGTTGCAAGACTATGTAACATTGTTTGCATATTATATTTTAACATGTGGGACAATACAATATTCCTAAATTATGAACAACAATAATAAATTCAAGTTAGGATTTCATCCAATTTAGGCCTTTAAATGTTATAAACAGGAAAAACTGTTCAAATTTTTTTAACGAATCTTATTTTAAAGCTATTCGTTTTAAATAGAAAAACTCCTGTTTGGTATTTTCCTATAGAATTCTTAGATTGTCGATATAGTTCGTACCGATCAAAGGAGTGGCGTGATGTGTTTCGGTTTTTAAGGAAAAACCGGAAGGAAAAAAAGGAAATAAAAATAAAGATGATATTTGCACCTCATGAAACCCCCAACGACGAATTTTTATAGCAATATCCAAAAAAAAAATTGTTTTGCTCTAAATATTGACATAATTTGGCTTATTTTTTTCGAAGGTCGCAAAAAATGAAAGAATATTAGCATGGATCCGCCGATCCCTACGAGACCAATCTATGACTAATAAAACGTTTCATTATTTTTCTTAAAGAATTCATAATAATTGCATAAATACATTCTTGAAGTAGTTGATATGATTCGACCTATAATTTGAAGAAACTTCTTATAAATTTTTAGAAAAAAATCCTTCAGAGAAAACAGGTCATTTCCCTATTTTGCCTGTATTAAGACTGCAGAGATGCTATGTCCCCAAGAGTGACCTGATAAGAACGCTTTTGCCAACATTTTACTCTGTATTCTACAGAGCCTTGGTTGGCAACACTGTTTCAATTAGTAGTCTAATTGCTGCTCCTTCTTGCAGATAGCGTCACTCGCAATTCTTGTTATTACCATCAACTTCCGCCTTCTTATCTTCCTTTCCCATTTCCGCTCTGTTATTATTCAGTGATTTCAGTTGATAGTCCGTTTTGATTTTTCATTTTTTTTTTTTTTTATGCTTTTGTATTTTTGAGGAAAATGATGTATTTGAATAGTGGTGGTCCTTCATGATGGTCCTTGGTTAATTATAATATTATGACCATTAAGTCAGGACAGTTGATGAGAGAACTTTTGCCATTGCAACATGATTGCAATTTCTAAATTACCACAACCTCCAACAATCCAATTAGTGATCTATTATCTAAACGCTGATATTTAAGCTCATATCTATTCGAGTTAAGATTCGAGTTATAAGTTCAGATATCACTAATCTAACTTAGCTCTTAATATTAAGCTCGTTACTAATTACTATTGATCGATTATCAATATGGAAATTATTCAATTGATACTGATAGTAGTTTATTTGAATGGCAATTGAGTCGCTCATTTGCCAGTGCAACGGGGTCTATTTTTTCAACAAAATAATTTAGAAATTTTTTTTGTTTTGTGTCATCTCATATCCCAGCTATATTCGTTAAAAAAAATTGTATAAATACCACTGAAGTTAAAAAAAGCCCTTAAAGTATGAGGCCAAATCGGCCTCAAATTTTGCATTAAACAATAACATAAAAATTACGTTAGTACGCCATCGAACAGCCGAGTTCTTGGCTGTTTTCCGACAATATTTTGTAAATTTGTGTTCGGTACCCCTAACTGGCCATGTAAGGCATACGGGGGGGGGGGGGGGGCGTTACTCTATAGGTGTAACCAATCTATCCTAACCATGGTAGGAAGGTCGAGATTTTGTAAATGAGAATCAGTAAAGGTGGGGTTTTATGGAGTTCAATAAATGAGAACACAACAAAACGTCCTCCTGTAATATATTTCGAACGGGCCCGAATGCGCCGATAAAAATGAACTTATGTAATCTACTATAACACTAGAACATAAACAATCTTCAATTTTCTGTTACTAAAAAATTGGCTTATTACAGAGTCAATATTTTCTTTTTAATATCAATATTTTTTTTTAACTCTTGATATTAAGAAAAAAAAAAATGTTTTTTGTATGTTTTATTTAAAATAGGCGTAGTCGTAACTAAAAATTATGGCTTATCTTCGCTAGTGTATTCCATGTCAACATAAAAACAAAAAAGTATATCGATATCAAAAATCAATGGAATAGAAAAAAAGAAGTAATTTAAGAGGTTGAATGATAACTGGTAAGTTTATTGTGGTCGGAAGAGACGGTGTTTATTATTTAAAGAGCATTTGCCCTTAAGTCTGTCTTAAGTATCTTGATCAGACAATGCTGATTAACTCTATTTTATATACTCTAATTTTATCTAGTCCTTGGAATATAATTAAAAGTAAAAAATATTTTTACCAATTTTCGGGACTTTTGTCAAACTAATTCGTAATCTGCCTCACTGTGCGCCGATTAGAAATTCACTTTGTGCATCTCAAACCTGCTCCGAAAACGAAGCGCTAGTTTTTTTTTTTTTTTTTTCAAGCGAAACTCCACGGTGGAATAGAAAGAGAGAAATAAAAAAAAAAAAAAGAAAGGGAGCAGTCCATTAAGTCCGCGTAAGAAAGTTACAATTGAATCTCCGAAATGAACTTTCCCAAGTCCAGAAACAAAAGTTTTCAGGGGACAAAGGAAAATTTCAAAGCTAGTTCTTTCATACGTTTTATCTCATTCATTTTTATTCTTAGGCAAGATCAAATAAACGTGAGGCTCTATTCGAAATAAGAAAAAAAATGGCGGTGTCATTGCCTTGTGAATCGTTCGTTAAAAGTTTCTCTCTACAAATCCCTTCCTAATTTGTTGTATTATCAGAGAAATAAATCTTTTTACTTCAATCTTTAGCATTCGGGAAAGTGGCCCGGGCCAAAGAGAAACACAAATAATATCCCCCTTAGCCCTGATTATTTTACGAAAATATTTTAGGCCCCCAATTAGCAGATAAGAAGTTACATGGCAGTAATTTAACTTAAACAAGCGAATAAGATTAAAACTTTTAATTGAATTGAATCCTCGGCTAAGTTATAAAAAGAATAAAACTAATGACATCATTCTTTAAGGTAATTATAATTGAGATTGGATTAAAGTGACTGTGGATTTTTTAATCCTTAATCGGTGGCGTTTACCTCAGCAGTCATTTCAGCGAAAACAGCTGACGCTCCTTGGTACTGGAAATCGAAAAAAAATTCTTGAAATTGAAAATTTAATAAAATTGAAAACATTTCAGAAAGTTCCAGGTGTATACGACATGCTGTTTCAGAACAGTTTTAATGAAAAGTCTTTATATAAATAAAGTTGAGAGTGGAGTTAGACAAGTTGGGTGATTTGTATAGACGTATTTAGGAAATATCGTCAAGTTAATAGAAAAAGATTTTTTTCATACATTTCTTTTTTCCTCTTTTTCTGGAGTTTGTAATATAAACGAAATTATACCAAAATATGTCATTTTATATTTTTGTGCCATGGTGTGGGCAGAGTTGGGCATTTTTAAATAAAAATGTAATCATGATTATGACTAGTAATCAAAAATTTGAATAATGATTATAATCATCATTCACAAATCATTCTTGAGCGCAGAATCATTAATCATTGTATTAATTGCTGGTGGTGGAGTATTTATGAATATAAGGTAGTCAACAATCATGAATGACTATTATTCATTATTAAATGTTAGTCACTAATCATGATTAAGAAAAATTCATTATTCGTTATCATTACTCATAGGAATTCATAGATCATACTCATATTCATGACTAATAGGAATTCACTACTCATGATTACAGATCATTCATTAATCACGAATAATATTAATTCATTAATCATGATTACAAAAAAAAATCACGATTCTGAGTCTTACTAATCATGAATTATGATTGAAATTTGTTTGCTCTTTCCATTCTTGTCAGTAGACCTTTACTAATACCCATTGGAATTAGGGTCTAATTCTTTACTTGTGACTTCAAATGCTGTTCAGTCGACTACACCCACTGCTCATAACTTGTCCTTGCTCATTATGACAACTTTTAATTCAGAAATGCATCCTCCTCTTTTAAATTTAAATGAATCATGGTTATGAATATATCATATTCATGATTGATGATTGGTGAATATTTGTTATTCATGATTGATGAATACTAGGTATTCATGATTGATATTAATCCTAGCTCATGAATATCGTTTATTCATGAATAATGACTAACTGAATCTATCAGTATTCGTTAATCATGAATAACTGAATACCAGTTATTCATTATTTATTTCAAATGAATACAATAAACACTCAATAATCATTAAAAATACTCCGTACTGATTATGAATAATGGTTATTCATTATCCATTTGTTTTACGATTACCAATCATTCATATTCATTAATCAGATTCATTCATTCAGATTATAATTTGTCCAACTCTGGGTGTGGCATGGATGGGCAAATTCATTGATCATGGATATATCCTACCACCCAAGTGTTTTTTTTTTTCTTTATGGCTTATAATTAAAATTTTCCAATACATCCACAATTATTGTTGTTGATCATTTTAGTATTGTTAATTTTTTTTTAATTTTTTGCTATTGGATTTTATCAGGATAAGAATAAGAGCATTCCAGCTAAGAAAGCATGGAACTTTTTTTCAACCTTTTCTTCACCTTTTGAAGTATATATGATTTCTCGGCTCCTGGGATGGGGATTAATGCCGAGTTATTAAAAGCCAACGGCCCTGAGACTCGAATTCGTAATTTTTAATTTATGACACGTTGTCAGGGGCCAACGTTTAGCCCAAACCGCTCCACACAGGGGTATTTGGCCCTAAAAGCTGGCCAAAACCCATTTTTTGAAGTTTGAAATTTCTGGTAAAAAATGACTCGAAGGTGAAGTAGAGGACCTGTGGGATCATGCAACATGATTCTTATCTCTTCCAGACCCTTAATCCGGCGGCTATTCTAATTCAAATCTGAGCTTATCCTTTAACTCGTCTGTGCTCATAAGTATTGTTCTACAAAATATATTAATTTTCTTTGTTCTTACTGAAGTATCGGCGTTATCATATGATGGATAGTTCGAGGCAAGGTTTGTACTTGTTATTCACATAGTTATAATTTTTTTGTATTCAATACTAGTATCAATATCTTTTTGTTTTTTTGGTAGGTATATCTTAGAGCTAAAAATTAAATTTGAAGGTTAAAAAGTTATACTTCTGGGCATTTCTGGGCAACGAAATATTTTTTATGATAATGTGTAATTATCGTTGATTATGTTTCTTGAAAAAAATTCTGCGAATATCTGCGATTCGGAGACTTATAATTTTTTATTTCTAAAATGTCAATTTCATTAAATAATAAAAAAAAATCAATTTTGTTATATTTTCATTTATTTATATTTTAGGATCTTCTGGAATAATAATAATAACTAGAAGGGAATTATTTGACATATTTTTAAAGTCGAAAGCATTAGCTTTAAAAAAAAAATAAGGAATTTTCGTAGTCTTTTCTCATTGGGAAATATTGCCTAGCTAATAGCCTAGAGCAGGTGAAACAGCTAAAACATAAATGATTAATTTTGAGGCATGATTTCTAAGTAAGATGGAATGCTTCTTCAAGGAAAAGAAATGTTTTTGAAACAGCAACAAGAAATGGCTAAGTGGGACGATATCAATTAAAAGCTCAAGATCTGGTGGACGCTCTGAAAAATCATTTGTTACTTTGAAATTTACAACGGATTTATCAATGGTATGCTATGACACCATCTGTTCACAAAATTTTAGAGATGGTTTTGAAGTGATAAAAAGCCCTCTGCTTCATATTGGTCTTTCATCTGAGGAAGCAGCAGAAACTCGAAATAACCATTTCCGGGTTTATAGAGAAAATAAGACCAGAAAATTTTACCGGATAGAGTGCAATCTGGATGTAATTAATAGATTAATATTGACATCAGATCCAGTTATCACAGGTATGAGAAGTTCAGGAAAAAAGGTATCAGGTTTTGTAAGGAAACTTTAGAAATGTTGTCTCCCCCAACCAACTTAACCGATAATGGTGATTCCGAAAGTTCATTAAGTGACGAGGAAAGTGAATAATGAATAATTAAATTTAATATGCTTTTTAAGAAAGGTTGGTGCGTTTCTTCCTGGGATATAAGTTGTGTTTCGAAGAGGTATTAAACAATTCTTAATGAATTAGGAAAACACATTGTTTTTCTTTATCACCATAACTTTTTATATTCACCTATTTTACACTATTTTCATTTTTTTAAAATATTAGTAATAGATAAATGATAATAAATCTTTAATTAGTTACAAGCATATTTCATGGGTGCAATGCATAACGAGAAAATAATATGAACATAAATTGTAAACCCATAGATGCCTATTTCACAGTCGGTGGATTTATGTAAAAATTAATTTTATGAAAATTTTCTCCTTAGAGTATTTTTTTTAACTGCTAAAAAAGCATTTTTAATGTCTATTACAAATATAGAAGCCATTTTGAGGACTTTTGAATTAATAAAATGGAAGGAAATAGTTTTGGCCACCTTTTCGGGTCAAATACCCCTGTGTGCGCTCCCTGAAATTTATTATTCTTTTAAAAGACAATTTTATTAATGAATGTAACAATTTTAATAATGAACTTTCAATGCTTATTTTCGAACGGATAACTGATGGTTGGGTACACAAACAAAATAATACTGGAAATATGATCTATTATTGGAACGCAACTTATTACATCTTACTAATTATTATATAAAACACCTTAATTCTTTTTAAATAATGATAGCATGAACTTTCATTGGCTACAATTTATAGAACAGAAAAACATTTTAAAAAATCGGTTTACTTCTTAGTAAACTAATTTTTGTTATCTAGTGGGTGTTTTAAAATTAGATGAATTTTTTAAAATAAACCAAAAATTAAAATAAAGTTCATTGATAAGTTGAAGGTTATAAGGCTATGTCTATTATTAAAAATAAAAACAAAAAATGAAAGAGAGAGTGTGAATAACACAGACAGATAAGTTTCCAAATAAGAGTTAAAATACGAAAAAAAAAGAAGAACAGAAGTAGCTGAAATTCGCAACTTATGTTTGCCCTGGTCTTAATGAGAAAGAAAGACTCTACTGAAGCACTTTAATTTATTTTTCGCCCAACCTCCTACTGTCTTATTTAGCCGAGTTGCTTTTATTGAACTCATTCCTTTATAAGTCTTCCTTATTGTGCTCAGTCTGTGTTGTAGTCTATAATGGAATTATATCCTCTACAAATAAAAAACAATCAACTGCTTTAGTGATTGAATAATAGGACGAATCCATTCGACCTTAAAAACCTCGTGAGGCAATAAAGAAATTACATTATATTTAAAATAAAATATTTTAAATGTGAAACATACATCGCTTTGAGCAGGTTATTGTATAAGGAAAGCATGAAAATGTTTGAAAACCTCCTTTTTTACCTTTCCGGGGTACAAAAATCCGCGCCTGTCAATGTGTTAACAATCTGCTGATTTTATGGTCTTTTTTCACTACTGTTCTTTACTGTTCGTTACTTCTTACAAAATATTTCTTCTAATGATCATAATTATTTGTAATAAAATAATACTCTTGCTTTCTAATAATCTTACTTAATCTCTAAACCCTCTAGCTCGACTGGAAAACTAATCAGTTTGTCTTGTGAAGTTCCAGTCTCAAGCCTTGGTTGTTCGGCTCTTAAGACGTTAAAGGGAGTTATCAGTGCTTGCCGGAAATAATTCAATAACAAGTTGGGTGTTTCCCTTAACCTTTGATGTGATACCAAAAACTTTTAGGAGTTTACTATAAGTAGATAATCTTGTTTAGTAGCACAAATTGGTTTCTCGTTCATTTCGGTCTTCCGGAAATGTCTACTTAGTTGGGTCTCATGACGACTAGGAAAACTTGTTTTTTCCCTTACGATGTATAGTCGTGAGGGAACATACTTCTTCGCCTATGCCACTTCTGCTTGAGACATGAGTCAGTTATCAGTCCGATTTTCGAGTGAAATATTTTGGTGTACTTGTCAGCTGGTGCCTCCACCATTTTTCTCACAATTTTTTCCACCTAATTCCGCCTACTAACAATAATGAATATTATCCTGTGAAAGATGACTCGCTCCACCTTCCAAACAGGGGTGACTTAAGATAAGCAGGTTTATTACCTTAGCAAATGTCATATCGACATTATGCATGTCATGTCAGCACAAGAAAAGAATATTTCGATTTTTTGGACTATTTACGTTTACCCAATTAAATGTGGGAATTATAGAAATAAGATCTGTATATTGCAATAATTCTAATTGCGTTGGTGACCGAACTGCGAACAGTTGTCCCTTTGTGGTATTGCAAGGCTGCGAACATCATAGTTTGCATCCTCAACGTAAGAGTGGTACATCTAAAAAACAAGAGTTAAAGAAAATGAAGAATTGAATGTTTTAACTTTTTTTGATTCTCAAAATAATTCTATTTCTTGCTCTGCTTCAGTGACGTATATCAATATAATAAATACTCAACCTTCTAGTTACAAATCCATGATAATTTTTGTTGGAATCCTGCATATTCGCTAATATATTAAGCTTTTTTTTTATTAAGAACAAAGAATATCCAGGATAGTTCATTTGTGACTAACTAAAATAATGATTATGAATGAACTGATGCAATGATTTTTCGTTAGCGATCAGATTACGATTAGGTTATTAATTATGGCACAGTTATTTTTAAATTAAAAAAATATTTTTTTTTTAAATAAAAAAATATTAAACCGACTTCGAAAACTAGGAACCGGTAATAATTAATGCGCTAAAAAGTATGAAATAATTACCTTCTGAATTGTATGAATACACAGCAACATTGTAAATAGTATAAAAAGTGTAAAAATGCAATAAAACAAATAATTTTATTTTTATTTGTATGAATACACACTAAAAGTAATAAAAATTATTAAATCAAAATATTGCATAATATATTCAATACAATACAATCCAATTGTGGAATAACAATAAAAATTGTAAGAATACTAGTTTAGTGTAAATATAAAACAACAGAAATAAAAACAATAACTGTACGTTTCTGATTCCATTTCTTCTTAGGAGTTTATTTTCCTATTAATTTTTTCATAATATCAAAAAGTATACTTTTATTTTAAACATTTCATTTTCAAAATAACGTTTTCATATTCTTAACCATTTAACATAACATAAACACATATCAATCACAATTAATAACCTTAACTAAAAATCATAGCAACTGTTTTTAGAAAGTCAAAAGAAGACCATAATGAACAGTATTTGGAGCAGGTAATGACATATTGTCACATTACAGTGGTTTTCAAGCAAGCGCTGAGTGACTGATTTAATTTGAAAAAAATTGTCAAAGTCAAAGTCGCCGGTTATCGCAGATGATCTTTATTGATTTTTATTCTAAATTAGTTATATTGCAAATATAAAAAAATGAAAAGGGTTTTTAAAGTTAGCAAAACATCGTGTGATTCAAAATTTTTTCTTACCCTTGTCCGTATTTTCTAAAATAATTTCGACTTTTACTTAAAATAAAGTTCACAGTATACCTTTTCTAAACATAAAGAAGACTAAATGAAAAGATTACGACAAAGCCAAAGTTTACATCTATTATTTACCTTTGATCTAAAACCCCTTCTAAACTAATACGAGTATGTAAGTATTCACAAAACTGTTTGTTTTTCGAAACATTTCTTAATTTTTATAACAATTGAGTTAACAAATATATGTAAATATTATAATTAATGATCATTTACATTTTTAGGAACATTTTAAATGTAATTTTTTTTGTTTTTTATAAAATGTTATTTATTCAAAGTGTTAACTACATAAAAAAATATTTTTAAACCAAAATTAACATTTTTTTTTTTTTTTATAATTTTCAATTCCCATTGGATGGTCTCATATTATATTATTAAAGAATCGAAAGGGGAAGAGGGATTCTGAAATGAAAAGATTAGGCAGAATTATTTTTTATCCTTTAAGCTCGTTTTCTTAATCTCTTTTTTTACACCGATAAATATTTTGAAAAAGCAATGGGGAATTTATCCTGATCCAATTTCGCTTTTATATTCGACTCTCTTCTAGAAAAATTCAATTAGAGATGGAACGCCCTTATAATTAAAAATTCATTTTAAATGTTCTTTCTGTGCAAAAAAACTGTGCCACTAGAATACAAAAAAAAAAAATCCTTTGACTTGCACAAACCATAGGCTGGCAGCGTTGGTCACAAAAGAAATTAATTTTCGAAAACTCATTAAGAACTGGGCTATTGTCCACTGCCTCCTCTTGATGAAATCCAATTTTCTAGAATCTCCAAGGCCACAGTTCTTTTTTTTTCTATTCGTATTTTTTTTTTTTTTTTTTTTTAGTAAAAGAATAAATTTTGAAATTAAGATGAATTTTTTTACGTTTCACGAAAAAATTAATAGAAAAAAAAATAAAACCTTTTAAAACTAAGAGGTATCTTCATAGCACAGTTACGTTGACCTTTCATTTTCTATTAATTAGCTGAAATATTCATTGCTACAAGGAACGATTTTTTTTATTTCTGACAAGAACACCCGCAAATGAATTCCTTCAAGAAAATTCACGAGAATTATATCTTTATTTCTTGCAATGGTGAATTAAAAAGGTCGATGTTCATCATACATTTTCGCAATCGTGTTGCGAGGTGTTCTCAAACTTACATCTAGTACAGGAAAAATAAATAAAGTGCGTAATTAAAAATCCCTTTTTAGCCTAGGTTTTCAGATCAAATACTCAACTGTGCTGCTTAAATATTATTGATACGTATTAAAAGCATAGTGCAATATTGTGTAATTAATTCTTAAGATGCAGTACTTCAAGAAGTTCTTTCTGTTTGTAGGTACCATTACGCGTGTTAGCTTGTCCTTTTGCTATGTTTAAGGAAAATTTCAAACCTTCAAAGATATTGTCTGGAAATCTTCTTGCGATTACAAGTAGGTTCGCCGGTATACGAACTTCCAAATAATTCTATCTTGCTTGATTATGAATGCTGAAACCAATGCTAATACACGCGTCAAAACAGTTGTCCATCCATTGTTAAAAAAGCTGTATTCTTCCGGCCATCTTTAGACTTCCAAGTATTTCCTCATATCCTTGTGTTATATCTATATATTTAGCCAGCTTTTTGTCCACCCACTTCTTTGCCTCCTTCATTCCCTCTTTTTGAGAAGCAAAGCAGACGCGATTAGAACTGGTAGATCCACCCCCCCCCGGACTGCTCAATCGAAACCGATACTTTATTGATCGATATTATTGAATCGTTTGAGGGCATCCGATTTTCACCATAAATTGCATCAGTAATATTTACCGTGTAAATTCCGCTTTACGGTATTGTGATTTTGCGCGGAGGAAGTGCGGCGATGGTGCCTTTTTCTTTATTGCTGTAGAAGTATTTTTATTATAAAGTCACCCCTTGTGCTTACCCCCCCCCCCCCGCGAGAACACAAACTGGGGCATGCCGTCAAAGGACCCCACTGCGGAGGGGGTGCGGGAGGTAGGTGATGGAGAAGCCCGGGGGAGGAGGCCAGGTACCCAGGTCACGTTCACCTTTCGGAAGAGGAAGTCCGGGCGATCTGTCTGCCTTAGGGAACCTTATTATTAAATTTGATTCCTCCCCGTCCCGTTATCATCTGTCCGATGCGGCCATTGATTTATCTGCAAATACTGTAGTCGTCCCAATGCAGGCGGAATTTTAAATTTACTTCCGGGGTATATCTCTCTGAAAATTCTCTCCCCCGCGATTATGCATGGCCGGATGTCTTGGGGATTGGAGCTATTGCAGAATATCTTTATTTATCGCGATTTTGCTGTACCTTTTTGTTTTAAGTCACCGTTACACGGTAAATATTGACCCCTAGCACTCAACCCGGCTCTTCGGGAACCAATAAATATTTTTTTGTGACAGTGCTTTCTAATCTGACTGGTCAAGACCATTTTAAACCCCATGTAAATTCATACTAGTTAATTATAAATCAGTTAGTCTAAAAGCCATGCCATTATTCTTAGTGATTTTAAATATTTCTAATGATTTGTTCGACTCAGGCTGGAATGGGATGCTTCTTTTGGGTGTTTCCGTACCTTACACCTAGGTGGAACAGGTTCTTTTAGATTTTTCGATTTGAAGTAATTTATAACATAAATGTATGGCAAATTGGTTAATAGTTTTTTAAAATATATATTACCTTTAAGTTCTTGCTACGGGAAAGTGGACTCAAAACAACCTGACCTTAGTGATAAAATACAAATCAAAAGATATATTATGTCGTACCAATTATACTAATCTTCACACAAGATCCTTCAGTAGTTGTCTGAATCTGTTGATGGACAAAGAGACCCAGTTACACGATGAGGAAAAAAGACATTACTGGCCATTAACCACGAATCAAGAAATAATTCTGAAGGGTGGCAGTATGGTCAAGAGGGCAAACGCGTTGCAACAAAAAAAACCCATGGCAACGTCTGATTGGAAATACGAAGATAGTAAGTTCAAAACCCGGAGCCAGTGGAAAACTTAATTATAATCGGCATCAATTAATGGGCCTAACGGCCGGGGAAACTACACATTCCGAATTAATCTATTTAAGTGTAAAGTGTGATCGATTCTACAGATAAAGATGAGAATCTTCAGGATCAAAATCAAGCAGAAGTATCGCCCTCATAAGGAATAGGGAAAAATAGGAAAATATGGAATACGAGGTAATCATCAAAAAGATGCAAGCCATGAGCCCATCACACTATTTAGACTATTCTGCAAGGAAGGCATTACAATAAGATACTGTGAATAAGGTGTGTGATAAATCGGATGAGTAAACTCGCAGAAGAGCGTGAAAAAAAAAAAAAAAAAACTGGAAAACTACCTACTATTGATATTATGTAAAATTATCGAATTCCCATCGTGTCTTTTTCATGTTTGATAAAAGGGCATTTAATAGGTTTATTAGATCCCAGCTTTATACTTCCGCTCGCTATTCAGGGATAAATAAACCCCCAAACGGGTCCTTTCCAGTAGAGATCGGGGCCACACTAAGCTGCACCGTATTGCATATTAGTACCTCCAATGCAACCAATGGTTTAGTATTAGTGGTTAGTAACCAATGCAATGACACAGTTGTTCTTCCATTGTTAAACAAGTTTTTGTAGTCCTCTGGCCATTTTCCCTTATCCATATCTTAAGTTTTTCTATTTAGCCAGATTTTCGTCGACACTGTTCTTTGTCTCCTTCATTTCCATTTCTTGAGGACCAAAAGCAGTAACGATAAAAACTGCTTGATCCATCCTAAATCTAGATCCATGGATCTAATTGAAACTAATACTTTATTGATGAATATTATTTAATCGTTGGAAGGCAATAATTTTTTACCATAGATTGCGTAAATAATATTGACCGGTTAAGTACCCTTTACGGTTTCGTAATTTTGTAAAAATATTTCTGGAATTTGATTAGCCTCCATAGACAAATTATATGCGGAAAACAGACGTTTTCACTTTATTAAATATTCGCTGGTTTATCAATACTTTTAACAATACATTACTGCAACTAAATCTTTTATTTTTCTTCTGTCCTCTGGTTAATGCATATGATATATAGTTATATATATTATGTATTTTTATGAGACTTACTACTAGTAAAAAAATATAATAAATTATATTAGAAAGAATAATCATAAATAATTTTTATTTCGCAATCCAGCATAACATTTTTATATCTCACATAAAATAGGCTCTCTTATTACCCTCCTAGTCAGAAATCGTTCTTGCACCTTGCCTATATTTTATGATTTGATTTTATATTTACTCAACCTTTTTTTCTCTTCTATTATTACCCCATAGAAGGAGCGTTTTATTTATGCCTCCTTTCTTATATAGTATGTTTATTGGTTAGTATGCTTTTGTAGATAACGAGTTAAATTCCGGTATTCACGATGGTATGCTTTCGTAGATAACGAGTTAAATTCCGGTATTCACGATGGTTAATCATAATTGTAAATAAAATAGCAATATGATCCGATTAATTATTCTAGGGTATCAAACAGTTATAATGTGTACGCTACAATCATAGTGGGTTTGAAGAGATTGAGTTGGAGGTTGGAGATGTTAAATATATGTACTATATATTTAGTATTCATCTTTTTTTTTTTTTTTACTCCATGTATCTAACTTCAATGTTTAAAGAAATGCTGAATTGGAATTTTTATTTCCAGCTATGCTGTCGGTCCAAATCGAAGAAAGGTGATTCTGAAAATGATAAAAGCAAACCTAAAAAGAGTGGGTCAGCTGAATTGGTAGTGTCTATGTAACCGAATGATCTGTAGCTGATGAAACATTTTTAAAATCTTATTTCAGTTTTAAATAATGCCTACAAAAATCAGCTTATCTCCGTCTTCGTTTTAAACTTGAGTGCATTGCCCTACCAAGCATTAACGAAAATAATGTGAGATAATGGTATTATTAAATTCGTTGTGAAAGTTCCATTCGGTACTCCATAGAAAAGTAATAAAAAGCGTAAACTAAATTATCTGTTTACTGCATTTCTTCACAGCGTCAAATTAAAATGTTCCCAACGATACTCTTTTTTTTTTTCGGTTGGCGCACTAGGCGTAATGAGACCTTTGGCCGCGCAGTCTGGTCTTCTTACAGACATTTGTGTTGCTTGCGGGAGACAGCCTGGAGGGGGTAGCCCAACCTCACTTTGCTACAAGCCATGGTTACCATGGTGCAGCGGCAGACTGCGGATAGCTCCATCCAATTTCGCAGTGTCCTTCCCACCGATGACGTCCGCTCTCTCGGGTTCAAGGACAGTGACAATCTGGTCTAGGACCAAGGATTATGACAGCCCAGAGTCAGGAGGCCCCGAGGACCTATATTTCTTTCCCTGAAGCATACCGTCCTAGTACCAAACCTCCGGGCGGTTACTGATATCCTGGAAAACCACACCACGATTCTCGATGGGATACACGGGGAAGGTACATCACTCCTACACCCATTCGGTGTGAGTCGCCTCCAGTAGGCTGACGGGCCTCACATACCCGGGATTGGGGGTAGGCTTGGACTGCGTGGCGTTAATTGGCGGGTGGTCACCAGAATGGAGCGGTCACCCATCCAAGTACTAAACACGCTCGACGTTGCTTAACTTTGATTACCTACTGCTAGCGCATTTGTCCACTCGGCCATCCTGGCTCCTATTCTCAACGATACTACTATCTCGTAGTATTGGAGCTGCTTTTTTCCCATTGGCATGGCAGTATGATACCTTAGTTTGTATGTTTAACTTTCCTTTATGCTACTAATGCTAATCGGACGATGCAACAGTGGGAGTCCTAAGCCTTGCTTATCCACGTATAATTACGTCCTATCCGAGGGACGGCATAGCCAAGGATTTTTTACTGCCATTGAAAAATCCTAGGGCCACCGTGGTACGCGAACCAGCGACCTTTAGTATTGTTGCTTTCCATGCATATATAGCTTAGTAAAAGTTTAAATTTCATTGAAATCAGCTTCCGTTGGTCCCGTTATTGAAAGATTTTTCTTATCGAGTTTTCGAAAATGCCAGGAGGGGTGAACCGAATTGAGACTGGTAGTGCCGGAGGGCACGGGGATATAAAAAGGGGAGCCGGAACAGGCGCGGATAAGGTGCCTCCCCCGAGACAGCCAGTTAGGGGGGGCCTGTCTTATTTCCCACGAGGAGGACAAATCCAGCCCCCTTTAGCTTCCTCCACCTCCACCGCCACCAGCAACTTCCTAATTTTATACTGGACACTGTTCCTCTGTATCTTCCTTGTTTCATCAACCTTAACGTACGTTGTAAGTTCCATCTTGGAATTTCGTAAAGAATCTTCGCGTTTCAGTCGTTTGGTCCAGGAGCCTCCATGTTAATGTCTGCTTTTTAACTGTTTGATTTGTTTAACATCTTGCAAAACTTGTTTGCGTTGTCATGGAAGAATATTTGTTTGTTTTAGTATATTAGTAAAGAAGTCGGACGGCCGAGTAGGTTAGAATATGTCCTGCGAGTCTTGGGTGGATTATGTTTTATATCATTGTGAACCCATGGAATTAATCTCTACATTTTCCCCCTAGTTGAAGCAGGTTGGTTAGACATGTAGGGCAATCCCGCGTATGACACAGAAGGCGAAGTAAAAGTGCCGAACAAAATAAAATTAGCAAGTAAATAACTAAGTAGTGGTAGTACAATTGAACGTATTAGCTATTGTGCACGAAGTCTATATTTGATATTGCGATGTGATTTATTTTTTATCTGTTAGGCCGAGGTAGAGTCACCCACCAACTGGATCCCATTATAGTTATCCAAGTCAATCTAATATATATAATTTACTAGCTACTGTGCCCGGCTTCGCTCCGGTATTTGTGTGGCAGATTCAATAACAGAAAAACTTTAAAATTAAAGGAAATATAGAACAAAATTAGCACTTACTTGAAAATTTTAACATTGTATCAAGATTAAGATTCGAGATCTGCAGTGTCCGCCCAAATAAGGAACCCTATATACTTTATAGGGTGTTGAAAATGGTGAATGAACAATTAATTTTGCTGCAACTTTGTCGAGTCATGCATCGTTTTTGATGGTTTCTGTGATTATGAATCCTATAAGCCCATTCCAAGTAGGGATGCGACATCGATGTCGATGTTTTTGAAACATCGATGTTTTGCGTAAAACATCGATGTTTTTAACATCGATGTTACGCAGCCGATGTTTTCCGACCATCGATGTTTTTGGGCCGATGTTAACATCGATGTTTTTGATAGCTGAACTTTTTTTTTTTTTTTTTTTTTTTTTTTAGGTATAAAAATAAATATGTTTTGACATCGATGGTTTAGGTATAACAATGACGTTTTTAACATATAATAAATGAATGAATGAATAAATGAATAAATACATAAGAAATATACATTACCATCGATGTTTTTAACAGAAACAAAGCTGTTAATAACATCTATGTTTTTAACAAAAGCAAGTATACTTTACCATCCATGCTTTAACAATAACATCGATGTTTTTGACAGAAACAAAGCTGTAAATAACTTCGACGTTTTTAACAAAAACAAAGCTGTTAAGAACATCGATGTTATGGACAAAAACAAATTTGTTTTAACATCGATGTTTTTAACAAAAACAAAACAAAAACAAATAAATATTTATCCACAACATCGATGTTATTGTATATTAAAGTATACTTGTTTTACTTAAAAACATCGATGTTATTAGCAGCTTTGTTTTTGTTAAAAACATCGATGTTATTGTATATTAAAGTATACTTGTTTTACTTAAAAACATCGATGTTATTAGCAGCTTTGTTTTTGTTAAAAACATCGATGTTATTGTCAAAACATCGATGCTAAATGATACTTGTTTTTGTTAAAAACATCGATGTTAAAAAAAATTGGTTTTTGTCCATAACATCGATGTTAATAAATATTTATCCAAAACATCGATGTTATTGTCAAAACATAGATGTTAAAGTATACTTCTTTTGATAAAAACATCGAAGTTAAAAAAAAATTGTTTTAGTCCATGACATCGATGTTATTAACAGCTTTGTTTTTGTCCATAACATCGATGTTAATACACATTTATCCAAAACATCGATGTTATTGTCAAAACATAGATGTTAAAGTATACTTGTTTTCGATTGATGTTAAAAAAAATTTGTTTTAGTCCATTACATCGATGTTTTTAACAAAAACAAAACTGTTAATAACATCGATGTTTTTAACATAAACAAGTATACTTTACACAAACATCGATGTTAAGAATATATATATCGTTGTTTTTTGTCTAAAGCATCGATGTTATTGTCAAAACATCGATGTTAAAACAAATTTATTTTGTCCATAACATCGATTTTAATATAAAATTATCCACAACATCGATGTTATTGTCAAAACATAGATGTTAAAGTATACTTGTTTTTGTTAAAAACATCGATGTTAAAATAATTTTTTTTTAGTCTATAACATCGATGTTATGAACAGATTTGTTTCTGTTAAAAACATCGATGTTATTGTCAAAGCATAGATGTTAAAGTTAAGCATAGATGTTAATGTTTTTATCAAAAGAAGTATACTTTAACATCTATGTTTTGACAATAACATCGATGTTTTGGATAAATATTTATTAACATCGATGTTATGGACAAAAACCAATTTTTTTAACATCGATGTTTTTAACAAAAACAAGTATCATTTAACATCGATGTTTTGACAATAACATCGATGTTTTTAACAAAAACAAAGCTGTTAATAACATCGATGTTTTTAAGAAAAACAAGTATACTTTAATATACAATAACATCGATGTTAATACACATTTATCCAAAACATCGATGTTATTGTCAAAACATAGATGTTAAAGTATACTTGTTTTCGATTGATGTTAAAAAAAATTTGTTTTAGTCCATTACATCGATGTTTTTAACAAAAACAAAACTGTTAATAACATCGATGTTTTTAACATAAACAAGTATACTTTACACAAACATCGATGTTAAGAATATATATATCGTTGTTTTTTGTCTAAAGCATCGATGTTATTGTCAAAACATCGATGTTAAAACAAATTTATTTTGTCCATAACATCGATTTTAATATAAAATTATCCACAACATCGATGTTATTGTCAAAACATAGATGTTAAAGTATACTTGTTTTTGTTAAAAACATCGATGTTAAAATAATTTTTTTTTAGTCTATAACATCGATGTTATGAACAGATTTGTTTCTGTTAAAAACATCGATGTTATTGTCAAAGCATAGATGTTAAAGTTAAGCATAGATGTTAATGTTTTTATCAAAAGAAGTATACTTTAACATCTATGTTTTGACAATAACATCGATGTTTTGGATAAATATTTATTAACATCGATGTTATGGACAAAAACCAATTTTTTTAACATCGATGTTTTTAACAAAAACAAGTATCATTTAACATCGATGTTTTGACAATAACATCGATGTTTTTAACAAAAACAAAGCTGTTAATAACATCGATGTTTTTAAGAAAAACAAGTATACTTTAATATACAATAACATCGATGTTGTGGATATATATATATATATATATATATATATATATATATATATATATATATATATATATATATATATATTGTTGTTTTTTGTCTAAAGCATCGATGTTATTGTCAAAACATCGATGTCAAAACAAAATTAATTTATCCATAACATCGAGTTTAATATATATTTATTCACAACATCGATGTTATTGTCAAAACATCGATGTCGAAAACAAGTTTGTTAATGTTAAAGCATCTTTGTTTTAACTAAAACATGTTAAGAATATATATATATATATATATATATATATATATATATATATATATATATATATATATATATTGTTGTTTTTTGTCCATAACATCGATGTTATTGACAGATTTGTTTTTGTTAAAAACATCGATGTTATTAACAGCTTTATTTCTCTTAAAACATCGATGTTAATGTCAAGACATCGATGTTATTGTCAAAACAAAGATGTTAAAGTATACTTGTTTTTGTTAAAAAACATCGATGTTAAGAATATATATATCGTTGTTTTTTGTCTAAAGCATCGATGTTATTGTCAAAACATCGATGTTAAAACAAATTTATTTTGTCCATAACATCGATTTTAATATAAAATTATCCACAACATCGATGTTATTGTCAAAACATAGATGTTAAAGTATACTTGTTTTTGTTAAAAACATGGATGTTATTAACAGCTTTATTTCTCTTAAAAACATCGATCGTAATGTCAAAATATCGATGTTATTGTCAAAACATAGATGTTAATGTATAATTTGTTTTTGTCCATAACATCGATGTTAATACATATTTATCCAAAACATCGATGTTATTGTCAAAACATAGATGTTAAAGTATACTTGTTTTTGTTAAAAACATCGATGTTAAAATAAATTTGTTTTTGTCCATAACATCGATGTTGATACATATTTATCCAAAACATCGATGTTATTGTCAAAACATCGATGTCGAAACAAGTTTCTTAATGTTAAAGCATCTTTGTTTTAACTAAAACATCGATGTTAAGAATATATATATCGTTGTTTTTTGTCTAAAGCATCGATGTTATTGTCAAAACATCGATGTTAAAACAAATTTATTTTGTCCATAACATCGATTTTATTATATAATTATCCACAACATCGATGTTATTGTCAAAACATAGATGTTAAAGTATACTTGTTTTTGTTAAAAACATCGATGTTATTAACAGCTTTGTTTTTCTCCAAAACATCGATGATTTAAAATATTTATTTTTGTTCAAAACCAATTTGTTATGGTAAAAGCATCGATGTTTAAAACAACAAATATGATGAAATTGTCAAAACATGTCGAAAAAATCGAATTTTTTATACATTAAATATGAATTATAAAATGCGTTACACTTTAACATCGATTTAATTACGTTTGGGCACTAATATGTTAATGTTTAAAGACTGTATAAATTAAAAAACATCGACGTCAAAAAACATCGATGTTCTTGAACATCGATGTTTTGTGGTCGATGTTTAATCGACATCGATGTTTTGATTGCAAAAACATCGATGTTCAAAACATCGATGTTTTGCCTTCGATGTCGCATCTCTAATTCCAAGCAGTCAGCAGATAATAATTTATTAGATTATTAGTTACAAAAACTATATTTGGAGTACAACTTAAGCGCCGACTACTGTGATGGTCCTATTAGATCCAGAAGTTTAGACTATACCGAAGATTCATAGAAACTTTTTTTGTAAGACCTTTCTTCCAGTCCCCCCCCCACGCTAATTTGGCCGAACTCTGCACTTCTCCAATCTTACTACTGTTACTAAGTGAAAACCAAAATATCATGAGGGCACAATTTTTTCATCATATTACTTTTTATCCTGAATTATGAGCGGTGATAAAATCTTATTGAAAAAATTGTATTATTCGAGTCAATTCATCATTTTGTCAACTGGAATGCTAATCATACATAGAAATAAAACCATTTTTCATAACTACATACAATAAGAACACTTCAAACTTGTTATTTTCGGTTTATAATCAGTCTATTCAGGTCTTCTTTTTTGTTTTATGTCTGTTTTTATTCGCTCACTCATATTGCATTAAATTTACTTAAGTATATGTTAGACATTGATTAAATGTAATGTGTTAATCAATTAACCTTCTTATGAGAAAATTAATTTTCTAAAGTATCCAGTCGGTTTTCTCATTGATTGCAGATATGTAAAATCATTAATTTATTTTAAAAGAAAAGGTGAAACTAATTATTTTCGTTTGATTTTTTAGTAATTTAAAAAGAACAGCCAAAATATATAACCTTTACAAATATAACGGAATGAATGAACAATAAACATTGAGTGAAACACACCCTAGCGCTTCCTGGTGGTCTGCAGCTCGAACTAAATTTTTCATTCATAAACTCGTATGTCATTCTCAGATAGGCTAATTACATGTTGCGAGAGGCTTAAAATTCCAGTCCATTTCTCTTCAATTTCACACCCTTAAGAGAAAAACGGAAACCTTCTTCTCCGTTAGGGGATATACAGTTACACGCTGACATAAATCTCTTAATCGTATGTGGAGTCGTTTCTGAGCCTTTTCGGCACGCACATTGTACACTTTGCTTTATAATATATATTGATTATTCTTAGCGGGATTAATATAGGAATGAAAGACATTATTGTAATAAGAACATGGGTGTTTGGGATTCCTTCCGTGGGTACGTCACGAAATATATCGTCCTCATCATGCCAGATCTGAGCCGATCCTTTATCAATATTTTTGGTGTTTCTGCCTTCAGTTATAAGTGATTAGATTCAAATATATTTTAACTCGGAGGTAATAGGGGCGAACGCTAAGAGGTATGATTGATTTGGAAATGACAAACAACTTAGAGATCTGGTGGGATTCGGTTTTCTGAACCGTTGTCTCTAGCTTTATTATTGCAAAAAGAATCTGAACCGACAAAGTATTTTGGAAAAAGGAAAGAAATAATCAACTATGTTGAGAAAGTGTTTGCTAGGAATTTAGAAGAAAGAAAATCGAAGTGGTTCATGTTTCTTCAGCTAATAAATTTCTCCCAGACAGAAAACTTCAAAACAGGAGTGACCCTCATTGGTCATTTTATGTATTTATTTTTAGTTACTAAACTGGTTTGTTTATGTAGAATTCGTTAACCTAAAGACAAAAGGAGTTCGTTTGATGATAGTGTTCAAAATACATTATCCAAATATGTTATACCAGATAATATAATTAGGAGTTAAAACTATTTCTTTTCGATAAAGCTTCTCATATACACTCATATGGTGTATGAATGATGTTCAGCTCATAAGCAAAACATCAGTGAACAGGTTGCAATATTTTATGAATGAAATAATAAAAAAGAAATATATATAGTAAAAAGAACTTAAATGCAAAGTAAAAGGATAATAGAACTAAAAGAAACACTAAATTAACAAAAATCAAAGATTTTCTAAATAAGCGTCAAAATCATTATTTGAATCTTCCTTGTTATTATTCATCATTTGAATATGGTTGCCTCGTTTCTTAACAACGAAACAACAAAAGGTCTAGAACTATTCTAAACCATATGTTTTGTGTTTTTGTTTAACGTTACAGCACTTAAGTTATTGGACATTTACTAAACAAACAAAGAAACATGGTTATGGGGAAATGCTTGGAAGACATTAGAATAAAAATCAGGAACTCAAGATAAAAAAGAAACATCAGACTATGAAAAAAAAAATAAAGAAATTTGGTTGACTGAGATTGACCAATTATGAACCGCGAGCTAAGTATTATTTACATTCGTAATAATAATTAAAACTGTTTTCTATTGAAGCCTTGTTTATATTTTAATGAATATTACGCTACGGAAAGAGAGGAAACAACTTAAGAATGAATAAAACAAAAGTGTACTCCCCTTAATGATGGCGCTAGGCTAAGATGGAGAAGTTTATGAAGAAAGAACAAGCTCTAGGTGGTTAGAGACCTGAGATTAAACCGCTACTGGAAGTGTGCCTGATATGTGGTCACATAAAGGACACCCCACCGGACCATAAATGAACGTCACCGGGCCTGGCTTTTAGCCGATTGCACTCCTCTCGCCAACTGCCTACTTGCAACTTTAACAGAAACTTGAGAGCTATTGCACCCTCTAAGTCTTCTTTATTACCGCATTCTTCCGCTTACTTGAATTCGGATTACGTTACTGTATCGCTGTTTCCTTGATGATCTTAGGTACGAAAAAAATGTTTTTTTTTTTTTTGTTTTTTTAAGCTTTGCTTTAGTTAAATTATGCTTCCACTCACACTTCTTTGCAATGAGGTAGTTGTGATATATTTGTATGTAACCACCCAACTTCGTATCTTGTTTAATTAAAACTCCAGCGAAACAATCCAACATATAACCAAATTTTTTCTCTCCAACATATCCAGTTATATAACTCAAAACCAAGAAACCCTTCTCCACTGGCATATCTATATATCTTATGGGCTACTATTTGCACAAGCCGATCTGGGGATCGGATCCTTCAAGATTCTGGAGATCCCTCCACCAAAAATAGACCTTTCTTTAAGAAATATCCATCCACGTACACGGAGCCTTGATTCCTTTATCATGGACTATAAATATAAGAAGTATGAAATCTTTTATACAGATGGCTCTAAAAGTCATGAGAATGTTGGCTATGCAGTAGTTCAAACATCTAAAAAAAAAATACAAATACTTTTACATCAATATTTCCTGCAGAAATGCAGGAAATTGCAATTGCTCTTAACATTTTTATTGACAGTAACAAAAAAAAAATTTTAATATGTTCAGATTCTTCATCAGCCCTATACGCTATTCAAAAACTAATTATCCTGAAATTTTATATGACATTAACAAATCAGTAAGGTTTTTATGGGTGTCATCACATACAGGAATTTCAGGTAATGAAGCAGCAGGTAGGGCAGCAAATGAAGCCCAACACTGCAAATATATGAACCGAAAGACATAAAAATATGGTTCAAGAAGAGAGTAAGGAGCAATTGGTAGTCTATGTGGTTTGAAGTCCCTCTCATTAATAAGCTCAGATCCATTAATTCTACAACGAGAGAATGAATTAGCTCCCTTCGAGGGAACCGAAGAGAAGAGGTAGCACTGGCAAGGCTTCGGATAGGTCACACGAACCTCACCCATGTTCACCTCATTACTAAAGAACGCCAGCCAGAATGTGAAACCTGCAAAACCCATCTTACAATTAAGCATATCATATAAAATTGCAGTAGATATGAAGGCGAATTCACAAGGCATTGATACATTCACACAAAGCTGCAGATAGCATTGTAGAACTGTTAAAGGAGATTTCCATGTTCGCGAAAATATAATAATAAATAATCAATACAAATATATAGTAGCTCATGGTAATGAATGATAAATATTACAAAAATAAAATAGAGCATTTTGGAATATTATCTTAAACAATATCATAGAATAGAAAAGGGGCGTAATGACTGCTCTGTTGATCACCCTTATCAAACAAACTAACTAACTGAAACCACCCATATCGTGGTCTGTACTCCGGAGGTAAACAACACCATTTCCATTTTTTTATTGAATTAAATTTAACACATGGACTTAAATTTCTTAATAACTAAATTCCACAGACCCAGTGAACGTTCAGGGACTTACTTTCGACAGGAGTATGGCACAGAGTCTGCAGGTTAAAATGTAACAAACGACTCTTAAAAAAAAAGAATGAAACTACATTATCCCTTTTTCCCAAAAGTTTCTTAACTGAAAATTAAACATATAGGTACATACTTTCTTAGAAAATACTCTCCACAGGTATACGATACAGCTAAAAATACCCTCTTAAGTAAAATTTAAAGGTTCCAATCAAAATGCATAACCAACGCTCCCTGGTACGTGACTAACCCCACCCCCAGTACTGACCTCCACCAATCAACAGTTGTCCAACAGCGCCTAATAATTCCCATGGTTACAGCTGATATAAATGGATATACAATAAATACAAGATGGAGAATAAAAAATTCGATCTCCTTACTTCACGGCTCTAGATATTGAATCAAACCAGGAAGTGGCTGCTGAGTACATTCTTTTCCCATGTCAGTGTTTCCTCATCCAACCATTTCATTTGGTGATTGTCAACGTCATGCAGACAGGTGCGAATCGATGATAAAAGCCAAAGGTAAAAAAAATCAGGATAGATACTTTGTTAAATTAGTTTGCCTATACTTTAATAGACAGAACAATAAACTTTTTAAACATTTTTATTGGCATTGATAAGTAATTGAAAGTAATATGATAAATTTTTTAAAATTATCTTCCCCTCTACCCCAGTGGTCATGGGCGATGTGTGTTATATTCTGTTTCAGTAGAATATTTCTTTTAGATATTGAAATAGAGTAACTATTTTACCTGAGGTCTTCGTAATCTGAACAGTTTATTAAATGGCGTTTAACTGTTTGGGGTAAATTTTTGGCATATGGGTGCTATTAGGTCTCGGGCAAGATATCCGCGGGTGAATTCGCAATGCCCAATACAAATGCAACATAAATATTACTTCGTCTCTTCTCGAGATTCTTAAGCTTGTGGCCCCTCTTTTGCACTCCTGTTTAATTTCCGTTAGGTTGGACCGTTCAATCTTACACCCTAATTTCCAATTTTCGTGCAGATTTTTCATCAACGGGTGCAACCAGCCTTCTATTGTGACTATACTAAAATGATAGATGGTGAAAAAAGTCATTATATATATGAGTGTTCTCTAACTGAGGAGTAGTAAGAAAAAACAATTGCCGGATTGCCGCTAGACTTACGTTAAATTCACTGCAGGAAGCCGCCATTTGATTTCATTTGATGGGTTTATGCACTAAACACAGCCATGAATATTGACGTATTTTGAGATAATTAGGTACGTTTACCCTAGGCCATCCAGAATCTGTTCATATACCTCATTAGATAAAAATCTCCGATAAAAGGGTTTCTGAAATAAACTATTCAAATACATTTTGCATAAGTTTTCCCATATTAGAAATTATATAATCATTATTTAAAGAAAAGCCCTTTGCACCATCAACAAACGCTCATTCTAGAGCCCTGCCCATATGGAATTTCAATAGCTCTGGAAAAGAGAAAGGAAAGAAAGAAAATACAAGAAAAGGAATTCTCTGAAGTCTATTCTGCACGGATGGTTTCCTTAAACAGTCTCAGGATTGCTTTCTTCTCTTAGGATTCCTCCTTTGCTATTTGAACTTTTTCTATTTCTTTCCACTCCCGTTCTAGGTTTGAAATATTCATATAGATCACGGCAAAAGATTCGCTGGAGCTTTGAAAACAGATAATCAAAGGAAATCTTTTTATCCCCTTTCCCTATAGAAAATACCACAATTTATGAATAAACTAGTGGATAAAGGTTAAAGGCTGCTTAGGTTTTCATTTTTTCAAATAATAATTCGCAAAGGCCTACTTTAATTATAAATATGATGTTTATTGAGTATAACATGATCTGAAGATTCGACATGCGGGCTCGTATATAATCCATTAATATTTCCTATAATCCAACTAGCAACCAGCAGTTCCAAACTTCTCTTTGGTTATCTTTCAACCACCATTATATTAACGGACTAATTATGAATATATTTTCGTCCTATGATTAATGGAGGAATAAACAGAGGGTGTCGGATAAAGCGATAAACGCTAAATCAGGGTACATTGACCATTTGTTTTATAACTGGAGCCTTCGTAGGGGCACAATGGCACACTAAAAGGCCTGCTCGTGTATCAAAGCCCTTTCCTTCCCTCCGATTTATCACGATAATGTTTTTATTTGTTCCTTGTTAAAGGGAATCTTTTAGCACTTCTATTTTCCTTATATATATATTTTTTAATGTAGGTATTGTTAACAACTAGCGGTTTCACCCGGAGAATTTCATTTTTTAAATCTATAAAGTGAGACTTTTATAGACCCAAACGGTCTATTTCGTAAAAAAGAATGTAAAGCGAGATCAAAACGATTTTTAAAACAATAAAGAATATACCCAGAGATTGGCTGACGTTATGCAATTTTAATATAGACTGGTGTTCGCACCTGGTATCAAAGAACCACTGAGCGAACTTTATGGACAAACGGTATGGATTTCTATAAAGAACAAACAAAAAAACAGAATTTCATCTTTATTTATATAGATAACAATAAGTTTCTGTAAATATATTTACTTTTGATAGCGAAAGTGCCAAAGCACAATATTAAAATCAATAAGAGGACCACAAAAGCTCTTTCCGGACTTGAAATTCCATAATTTAGTAGATGAACCGAGAATGAAGGTTGGTATTGAGTTGTATACCATATAGCTATACATATTGGTTGGTAGTGAGTTGTTCTCAGATGGAAAATGGAATTTTGTTGTTTATTTACAAAGGAACTGCTATATTGAGTCTTCATTTCATTTATTGAAACGATTAGATCTTTGTGAGGCGTATGCCAAATGTGTTTAAGTAGGTAGATGGATGAAATGACTTATTTAAATTTTAATAAAAGTTATAGTAATATTTTCTCTTGTTTCTTAGTCCTCTTTTTTTATTTGGACTATTTCTTAATTCTTTTTTCGTCCATGTACTCCAAGGTCGCGCGCTGTTTTCGTTTGAGAAATTTGGTTTTTCTCAAGATAAACTGGTGTCTCGTATTTGCACATTGGTGTAATTTATTGGAAAGAGAAAATGTTGAGCTTTACTACCGTATCTGGGCTTAACAATTTTCAGGAATATTAACCTAATTATTGAAAAAAAATTGTATTTTCATTAACGTTTCAATGAAAATTAAACATTTTGTTATTTCTTCCATAGAGAACCAGAAAAAACAGACGAAGTTTCATTATCAAATCTGTTCAGAATTTTACTTCTATACATCTTAATTTGGAGAGAAAATATCTGACGTTCTTGGCCAGGATTTGAACCCAGATATTATGCGTAAGAGCATTTATATAGGAGGGAGGGAGACTATTCGTCAAAATAGTAAGATTTATTGGCAACTAGTTATTTTTAAAATTCAACTATTTTTTTTAAATAACCGATTTTATGATCCTCCAAGAATTTTAAATATTTTATTTAAAAAAAGAAATGATCTTCTCTTTTGAGTTTCATGTCACTGTGTATTTGTTGTATAATTTCTAAATATTCCGCCTTACGGTCTCTGAAAAAAACGTGATCGGATGATTTTTACTGTAATCGTATTTGATTGATGATGTTTCGTAAAGATCTGCTGCGTGATTTTATGATATGTAGAGAGAGATAGATAGAGATGTAGTTGTTGAAAATTTCATTTAGTTACCATGAAACAAATAATTTTCCTAAAATGAACAGAACGGCCTTAATTATAAACAATGGTCTGTCATTAAAGGCGTACTTCGCATGCGTGGGCTCAACGTGTTTTATGAGTTGACGGAATATTTTTCTTTTTCTCTCGTCTATATGTTTACTTGATATTTTTCATATATCATATTTAGCCATTTCTTATTTTTAGGCGTAATGAGAGACAGTTAATTTCTCCATATAAACAAAAACAAAGGTACTTTATAGGAAAACAAAAAAAGCCCCATCCCCTTTTAAGCCCCCCGCAGAACAATTTACTTATGATAAAGCTTACCTGATATGAAAGAACACCTAATTTTCATTGAACATGATGAATTTGATCAAAATGATTAAAGCCATTTTTGAGATAATCGAAAAAAAGGTAAAAATTGGAAAAAAAGTTATAAAATAAAGTGCCCCCTCCGTTTGACCAATTTCGATGACAGCCAACATGTCTCTGCCATATACATACATCAAATACCCAGTTTGATCAAAATCGTTAAAGTCGTTTTTGAGTAAAAAATAAAACAAACACGTGAAAATTATACAAAATTTATAAAGTGTCCCCTCCGGATGATCAATTTTGATGAAATTTTTGCAGTCATATCTCGGGCATATAAATAGAACAAATACTCAGTTTAATCAAAACCGTTAGAGCCGTTTTTGTGAAAATGTAAAAAAAACGTTTAATTTAATAAATAAAGTACCCCCTCCCTTTACCACCGAGCTTGTCTGTTTACACTCACACATACCATTTCGCGGGACTTGGTTATTTGGACTCAGGGGACCCCAAACGTCTATTTCCGTTGAAATCCGGAAGTCGAAATTTTTCACGATCGTAATACTTTCATATATACGTAAGTGAAAGTAAAAATTAAATATGTTATTAATGGTGTTAAAACAGTTCGTAACAAGATATTGCCGATAGAGTAGGATAACATAGATAACCAGGACACTGTGCGGCATTCAGGAAAATGTTATCTTACAAAATTGAAAACATTATGATGATTCTTACTAACTATAAGTGTTTACTAACTATTACGAATAATAGTTAAATCGAATAATAATAAATAAAAGTTAGACGCCCTTTATTATTTATAATTTATAATGTTTTCTGCGTCGGTTTATTCCAGAACAAATAAACTAACATGCCTGTTGGAACCGAGTTGGACTATGGCCACAATAAAGTTGACGTGGCTTTATTTGTTTAATAAAGTTGTAATGATAGTTGATCAGCGAACTGGGCAGGAGAGAGGTGAGCAGTATTGACCTCCCAGCTCCAGGTGCACCGCGGCGGCTTCCACTCTGGATAAAGCCCTTCTTCACCGCTCCAGCGAAATTAGAGACCATCGGGAGTCATTAGCCTAACCGATGGCCCAACTTGGGCTATCCCCAACGCCCATGCATTTTCCAGCTAGCTCCCGCCCTCTGGGATGAAAAAGGGTTTCCATACCCGCCCCTCTTTAAATTAAATGTTATCCCGGGACTTTTCCTTGCTGGGGAATTGGAGCATTATCCAGCAGGACCTCGTTTACTGCTGCTTGTTAGAAACATTTTGGAGTGGAGAAAACGTTCTAGAGGGAATATCAAAAACTCATTTTAAAACGGAGAAGAAAAAAAAAGTATGGGGTCGATAATGAAAGAAAAATGAAATAAAAGGTTGCAATCTGAATTAGCCCCGCCGGAAATGTAATCATTCGTTGGAGACTCATTATCTTATATAAATACGTCTCGAGAGAAAAAAAAAAAAAAAAAACAACATCACCGAATGGTTTTTGAGGGCGTTGAATTTACAAAAGTTTTTGATAATTTCGTTTAGATTAAATTTTTATTGATTAAGGAAGGAATGTCTTTCATAATTTTCTTTTCTTGCCCGCCGACTGGTGAACAAAAATAAGCCATCTTTTTCCATTTTAGTTACGTTTAAAATCTTCCAAGAGGTGTTAGATGTCTATAGTCCATAGTACACAATCGAGGTAGGTGTTATCGAGGATAAAAATATCGGTATAATAGAAGGTCCAAATTGTAAAAAATTCAAATAGAGGTAATTATAGGTATTGTCACAATGTTTCCTTCAACAAAAGACAAAACTCAATTATTTTTAACTTATTTGTTATATACACAAAACTTATAAAATAAGGACTTTAAATAAGTAAGAGAAACAAAAAAAAAAAAAAAAAAAAAATTAACATAGTGCCACAGACGATTCTGGCTTGTGACATAAATTAAATAAAAATAATTATAGGTATTTTAATATAGGTAAATACATCAAATACCCAGTTTTATCAAGATATTTAAAGCCGTTTTTGAGTAAATAAAAAAAACACGTGAAAATGAGACAAAGTTTATTAAGTAAAGTGCCCCCTCTAATTGATCAATTTTGATGAAATTTCGGCTGTCGTATCGTGGGAATATAGGTAAATACATCAAATAGGGGAAAGTACCCCATTATGGGATGGGTGCCTAATACGGGATATGTGGTTTCTGGATATAGTTTGTACCGCAACCTCGCTTATATTCTATAAAATTGAAGATTAATGTCGCATTGGCTCATAACCTTGTCAGATTGTTATACGTTCTCATCCTGTTGGATTATTTTCAGTAAATTGATGTTTTAGGGTTCAAAAACATTTTTCGTGACTACTTTGGCCCGATATTTCAGGCCTCAAGTTAAGTCGAATTCTCTTAATCATTATTTTGTCTTAAATGTTGAACAATTCATTAAAGTATTTGCTAACTGATTTTTTTTTTTTACATACTGAAGTCCAATAACCTCTAAAAAAAAAGCCACATCCCCTAATATGGGATACCCATTACTTCCTATTAAGGGATATCCCATATTGAGGTACCTTTTTATCACTGAAATAAAAATAGTTAATAGATTAAAATGATATTAATGAAGTATTACTTTAGACACTGAGTTTTTAGAAACGTGTATGTTTTGTGATAAAAATTTATAAGATGAAGAAACTAAAGTTCAATGTTCCTACTGTGAAGTGTCTTGCCATGAGAGCAGTGTTGAACTCATAATCCAAAAATATTCATTGTAATTTGTGAAAAAAAAATAACTGCAAATAAAAGTCTTATCATATTTTGATTATTTAAATTTTTTTTTGAAAATTATAAAATAAAAAAAAATTGTGTTTTTTTTTTAACTTAGTAAACATGGATTTATTTGCAACATATATCTATATATGTACTTTTGGTTCCTCTCCTTCCTCACACCTTAGGCTCTTCGGGGTTTCCCGGGCCAGGGGTTAGGGTGGGGGAATAATGCCGAGTAATATTATTAAATATCCCCTGGGTCCAGGTTTTGAACTTACTATCTTTGGGTTTCCGAGCATACGTTGCCATGGGCATTTACAACATATATTTCTGTGAATATTTCCTGTATAATAAACAAATTTTCCCTTATATATTTCATTTTATATCGTGGTCCCTAATACAGGATATGTATTCCATATTAGGACACCCCCCTATCCCATATTAAGAGCCCATTTTCAAAAATTATAAATTTTACTTTTCTATCATTAATCATGATTACAAATTTCAAAAAGGAGATATGGGTTGTTTTTCATTTTTGATGTTGTCTAATACTACTGCTAAATGTATAACAACATTTCTTGAATCGTCTAAGCAATTTAGAGCCAAGCAATTAAATATTTAAAAAAAGTTTCACATAATTGGGCACTTTCCCGTACCCAGTTTTATCTAGATATTTAAAGCCGTTTTCGAGTAAATAAAAAAAAACACGTGAAAATGAGACAAAGTTTTTAAGTAAAGTGCCCCCTCTAATTGATCAATTTTGATGAAATTTCGACTGTCGCATCGCGGGCAAATAAATACATCAAATACCGAGTTTAATCAAAATCGTTTGAGCCGTTTTTGAGAAAATCGAAAAGAAAAAAAACTAAAAATCAGACAAAATTCATTAAACAAAGTACCCCCCATCATTTGACCAATTTTGATGAAATTTTTTCCGTCACATCGCGGGCATATACATACACCAGATACCCAATTTTAGGTTCATACGGTTTATAGTAATTAACAAGTCTGTTCACAGATACACACATACACACACAGACCATTTCGCGGGGGTTATTTGGACTCAGGGGACCCCAAAAGGTGTATTTCCGTTGAAAACCGAAGGTCGAAATTTTTCACGATCGCAATACTTTCCCTTACTATATATTTTTTATGTAGGTAAGTGAAAGTAAAAAACCTGCACCACTACAACCCATAAAAAGTCTTGGGTTGAGTACTGTGTAAGGACGAACTGTTTCTTGGTCAGCGATCGTGCAAGGAGGTGATTTGACCGTGGTCACGCTGAACCGCCAGGTTATCCCCCTTAATTTTTCGATTAAGGGCACCCTCCTTATAGAGGCTGGGTTTTCCCGAGGAGGGTCCTCCGGCCCACATGACGAGCCATGGCAGAATATTATATAGCATAGGAACTCATTGCCTTACCAATCAGCTACCCCGCTACGAATGAGAAATAAGGAAAATTATATTGGAAATTCAAAATTATATAGGAAATTCAAATCATAAGGAAAATAGAATAAATTTACAATTGCTCTTTTAATCGTAGTATGTTGAAATTGTATATTTTTTTTCTCTTTAATGAGGATAAACTTCCATCGAATAAAGCCTTTGTGAATTTCTTATCCTAATGAAGCTCAAGACATCATGAAAATGGATTTTCCTCAGTATTCGGAGAAGGTAGCGGGTCTCTTATGGAATAATTGGGTGTATCTGAGTTGTAATATTTTCCCTCTGAAAAGAAGGAAAAGAAAATCCTTCCACTATTCAAAATATCCCTTTTTTAAATAATAAAATATCTGAGAGATCCCGATAGTTGTATAATTGTTATGTACCTCATGAGGTAGAGTATAGTGAATTGAAGCAGCAGGTCACAAAAGGTTAGCTAGGAAATACAAGCTACTCTTGAAGGCAAAGATCGATTCGGCGTCTGCTTTGGTCTCAGCAAATTACAAAACCACCATGCACACCGCCAACCTTTTTATTATTTTCTTTTTCAAAATACATTGAGTTTTTGAAACCATCTTCCTAAAATTCATATTTGTATTTTAAGGAACTTTAGAATAAGAAAAGTTGTTTTTTGGGGTACATCTTTGTTTTGATATGGAATAAAAAATTTATGGGTGGAAACCCATATATGCCATTGAGGAGGAAGTCTATATGATTTAATCTCATTAAATAAGGATTGCAAAACTTTTGATTGATTCATAAAATTAGGTATCCCATTCACCAATGTAATACTTAACTTTAGTATCTTGAATTCATCTTGATATTTTTCTTAATATGTCATTTTGGAACAATCGAAATCATTTTTCTGTTGATCTAGAGACTATTGTGAAGATTGGGGTGGCATATAATGGTGTTGGAAGTTTTGTTTGTTTTAACGTCACTTATTGCTACTAAGGCTAATCCGACGATGCTACCAGTGGGAGTCCTAAATTTTGCCAATCCAGGTATAATTAGGATAGGGATCTTTAACGATTGCCTGACATCTTACAGGCTCGGGATCTCCATTTTACGTCCTATCCGAGGGACGGCTTAGACAAGGATTTTTTACTCCCATTAAAAAATCCTAGGGCCACCTGGGGACGCGATCCCGCGACTTTTAGTACTGTAAGTTTCTATGCTAACCACTACACCACAGGTGTACCCCTGTGTTGGAAGTATTATAGCTTTGTATAATGATTTCTTATGTCGTAGTGAAGGCTTGTGGTAGATGGTAATCCGTATATTTAATTTTTAGCGGTTTTAGGTTTTAAGAAAAGTGTGCTGGAAATCTTAAGTGTCTATCCTAAGTATGCTATATGTTTGAAACGTGTATTTTAGCAAGTTTTCACTGTACATTTTAATGGGAATTTCTTCTTTCCCTTTAGGAACAAAAAGGTTATTCCCTTCGGTTTATCTGAATTAAGATGAATATTTGATATCCGAAGCGGTACAAACTCTCGATTCCTGATATAAGGCCTTATATCAGTGGTGGATCGATGGATTACTTGAAAAAGGGGTGCACATTTAGTATTGATATGTTAAAATAATTTTTAAAAAATTCACTTCTTAGTAATGATATGTCAATTCATTAATATTACCATTTTATCGACTGAGTTAAAGAGTTTGATACTAAAATACAAAAGTTCTAGATGAGAAAGTATATGTTCGTCAACGGCTTTTCTAGGAGGTGATTTGTCCGATTCCACGTAGCTCAACCAATGCTTAACCAAATCAAACAAATATGCGATTTGATTACAATACTTTCATGATTTATTTCTAGTGGTTTATTTGATTTGGGAATAAATTTAAGAAGACTGGAGTCTTAGTCTATTCCTGAAGATCGAATCATACCATCACCGTTACTTTTGTGGTAGTGTTTTGCTACAAGTAGTTACTTTTTGTAAACATGTTAACAATTTGAGATTTTTGTTTGTCTTACTTGTTAAATATTACTTTCTTCATTAATAATTTATTGTGTGAATATTATTTTCTTATTATTATTAATTTAATTTTTATTAAATTATTTTAACTCACGCTAGTGTTACAATATATTAAAAACTAAAGACGATTATTTAAGATTCTACAGTAAACCTAACTGTAGAGGAGAGGTCGCAAAGCCCCTAGCAGTAGGCAGTAATGATGACGGATAAGCCGATATTTTCGGGTAATAAGGATAAAATACACCTGCCTTGTAGCTGAACTACTGCGCCCTGGATAGGAGCTCCATTTGCTAAATTAATATTTGATGTGCCTTAACAGGCCCATAGTACATTAAATTAATCCCGTTATGTGCTTCAGTTAATTTTTAATTTTACCATTCTTGTTTTAGAATGAGTGTGCAATAAATAATAGAAAAACTTCCTCCCCCACCCTCCTTAAAAGCCTACCTGGATTTTTTTCCTTTTCTGTACCCTCTTATCTATTTTTTATGTCAGATAATCCAGAAAAAAATATTATTTCATCATTAGAAATTCGCGCCTGTTTTGAAAAATATTCTTAAATCCTTGAAATCTAAAAGATAGGCGAACAATTAATTAAAACTATTTTTTTTCCAATCTTAGATATTTAGGTAATGAAAATTCTGAGTGTTCCGCGTCATTTTCTTGTATGATTTTTTTCAATTTATAAAATGTAGAATGGGTCAGATTAATATAGATAAAGAATATTCTTATTACTGGCAGTAATAAACAATATTTCAAATGACTGCCATTCAAACATTTAAATTTGGCGAGACTTTGGTAATGTTATATTATTTAAATGAATTATTTTTTCAGACGGAATTTTCGTTAAATCTTATTAGGGTTCCTTCTAATTTTTTTTTATTTTATTTTTTTTTTTATTTTTTCATTTTTTTTTTTGTGATCCAGTCATGTATGTATTTATGTGTTTATCGATAATGCACATAGTGATCTTCGTCTAATTAACAGATAGTTAGACTTAAAGTAACTCTTGGAAAAATGTATTCCATTTATGACGACTCTAAGGAGAACATGTAAAATGGGATCCAACTTACATAAATGCCATTAGCGTTTTAATATTCCAGCTGCTTGGCCCCCTAAATACAGAAATACTATAATCTTTCACGGTACAAAAGTTAAAATTCAGTTGGGTTCAGAACTTTCAGGAAACGAGTTTGAATAAGTTTCCCACAAAATATAATTTAAAATGTAAGGGGTCAGCGGTTAGTAGGTTGAAATAAAGTTTCTATTTATCCCCTGCAAACAGGACCCTACTTAAAAAAAAAAAAAAAAATAAGTTGTCTTTCAGAAGTTAGAATTTTTACTAAAAGTTTCTCGCGAAACTCGTTCTGTTATACCCCATTGTGTATTATTTATATATTCTCTTGAAAAGAATATTTATTCAGAACTTGGTATTTGCTTTCATCTCATTCTTGCTTCGTAATCGTACTTTCGCATTCTGTAGTTTTTAAAATGATAACTATATTCTTTGAAGAGCATAAAGTCTGGATATGGGTTCTCTGGACTAAAATAATGTGATTGTGTTGTACGTTTGCAAGGATGGGTAATATAATTAAAGCATTCTCAGGCCTAGAACTGGGCTCCATGTATGCCAATTATTTAATTTTTTTTTTTCTCTTTAGAAGGAAAACTCTTTATTGATATTATTACATTCTGTCTCATTCGAGACATTGGTAATAGTTCTAATTGAGCACATTCATACATTATTTACAAAAAATATCAATATACAAAGAAATAAAAATAAAAGCTCAAGAAAAGAAAAAAAAAACATCTTAATCACATTCATACACTATTTAAAATCAGGCTGGAGAACCCGGAGGCAGGCTTTTACCTCTACGGAGGAGGGAAAAGTAAGCCTCAAGAGGTTTCCGCGCTTCTCTCTCAGCCGCATCACAGGTGTTAAAGCCAGTGGAGGCTGAGCGAGGGTGCAATAGCCACAAGCACACTTGACTTGAGCGAAGAATCTGGCCATTGCCAGAACTCCGGTATGAACATATTTACAAAACGTCACGTGGCCACTGCCGCCTTAACCTTCGAGGAGGCTTGTAGGGATGAGTGGAGCTTGAAAGGGATTGAGTGGTAGGATTAATTACTGTGAAATTTGGAGAATTTCTTCGGGATCAGTTCTTGAACGAACGGGATATCTAGGAAATGGTGTAGGGTTTTGTTGGATACATAGAAAGGAGCATTGACTATTGTTCGGAGGATTTTGGCCTGGAAGGATTGGATGCGTTTGATGTTAGAGGGTTTAGCTGTTCCCCACAGTTCGATGCCGTAGGTCCAGATAGGTTTCAATATGGGTTCGTAGATAAGTAGTTTGTTGTTGATTGAAAGTTCTGATTTCCTGTTCAGCAGTCTATAAAGTTGGCCAAATCGTCGGTTAAGCTCTTGTTGTTTTAGTCTAGTATGTGGGTTCCACGTCAGTCTTCTGTCTAACATGAAGCCTAGATACCGTACCGTGTCTGAGAAGAGAAGTTGAACAGAGTTGAAATAAACTGGCGGGCAGCATCTGCGTCGAAGGGTGAACGTTATATGCTTGCACTTTGCTTCGTTTACTTTGATGAGCCTATTACTTAATTAAATTGACAATTATGATTACATCCCCCCTCAAACATACTTTTCCTACGATAACTTCCGATTTAATTATTTTTTTTATAAGTGATGCGGCTAAAAAAGAAGCGTGTCATCCCCTGAAGTCCTGCTTTTCCTTATTTACGTGGTGGGAAGGACGCATCTGATTCGAAATAGTGTATGCCTGTGTTTAAGAAGTTTATTTTTATTTACTTACGATGGTTTCATTATGTTTTTATTTATACATTTTTTATATAGAGTGTTGTCTGTTGTCTCAGCCATGCGAATGTATTCTCTTAACTGATCTTTTGAGAAATTAAATCAAAGTAGAATTTCAAAGAATAGATTTACATGGCTGAGACAACAACCTATGGTAGCGTCAGTTAGTTTGCATACCGCAGCGAAAAGTTGGAGCCCCGGGTTCGAACCCCGGCAATGGCCAATCTCTCCTCTTAAAAAACTAATATACACTTACGTGGGTTAACGAAAATAACAATATTAAATCCCACTCAAAATTATTATTGAAACAAACAATTAAGAAGGTTACAAAAATGATAACTTCGAACACAGAGATAACCATATGATTTGCGCTTCATAACAAGACTAAGACTAACTCTCCAGTCCCATCGCTCCTTGTATATCGTCGTAAAGAGAAGAACCTAGAACCCCGTGGAACGGCGAACATCGGAGTCACAAACACGTACTATGACAGTTTGCTCCAACTACTAGTTCGTTCCAACAATAAATATAACACCATTCCAAACCATATGGTTTTGTTTAACGTTACACTACTCTATTATAAACAAATACAAGGAAACACATTCGCCGGAATAATCATATATTCTTTATTTTTATAATTATTCTCTATCCGCATTTAATTAATTATAATCTTCTTTTAGTATCTTTTCTCCTTTCCTGCTTTCAGGAATAAAAACAGATTAATTAATTACGCAGCAAAAGAGCGAGTAACCTAAGAAGAAAATTTCCTATACATAGCCAACTTTCTACTTTGAGAAATTCTTTTAAATACCTTTCCAAATATAACCCTCCTAAGATCTTGGGTTTAGTAATTTATCAGAAAGGACTTCCTAAAGAGGTGATGTGGTCCATTCTCTGCATCACTTTACCCCTCCCCTTATCCCCCCCCCAATCAGGGTCAGAAGGAACCTTAGGCTATTATCAATTGTACAGAGATTAGAAGTACCAGTAGTAGTGGCCTATCCGACATCAAAGTCGGTTCATGCCGGTAATGGAATTAATTTTCGATCAGAGTTCGGTTGAGCCCGGAAGTTACGAAACCATCCTACTCCTTGTATAAGAGATATGCCATGTATTGTGGATGCCGCCGTGATAGGAAAAGGAAATTGAATTAATAATTTAATATCAAAATATGTAAAGTACTGTATATGCTCAACCCGGTGGTCAGTTTTACCTGAAGGCGGCTAGGTCTTGGAAATACCCCTTGTAAGTTATTGGGGCCATAAACCTTCTGTTAGTAATTCAAAATAAGCAAAACTTAGGACCGACGATGCTGCCGACATACACCCAGAGAAATACCTAAGAAGAGAAATTTGTGGCCATAGACCCTGGTTTTGCCCCGCCAAAGAGGCCGCTGGGAAACACGTTAAATATAGAAAGGAAGGGAAATTTTAGGCAGCCAGCCAATCAGAAAAAGTCTGAAACCAACCAATCAGGAGAAGTCTGCAGCCAGCCAATCAGTAGAAGTCTGAAGAGAGTGGGGGAAAGAAGACTTATACGGAGGAGAAGGAGGCTCAAGGGGTTATATGTTAATTTCATATAATTAACTTGATATAAGCCGTTTCTGGTAACCCCCACCCGCCTTAGAAAAGAGGGAGACCAGGAACATAGCAGATATTTGATTTTTATAACTCTTATGCAGAAAAAAACATTAAAAATTAAAAAAAAAACATACACGGACATCCTCTGTTTAACTGCATTTTTTTTTCCTTCTTAATTAAACTATAAACGGAGTCACCGATGGGGTAGTGGTTTGCATAGCAACTTACAATACTAAAGGTCGCGGGTTCCATTAGGATTTTTGACGGGACTAAAAAATTCTTGGCTATGCCGTCCCTTGCATAGGACGTATAATGGAGGTCCTGAGCCTGTACGATGTCAGGTACTCGTTAAAGAACCCTATACTAATTATTCTTGGATAGGCAGAATATACTCCTGCTGTAGCATCGTCCGATTAATCTTAGCGGCATAAAGTGACGTCAAACAAACAAAATAATAAGTTATGAAACTTTTCTTGCTCAAAATTAACGACATTTTCGTTATTTTGGTGCATAAATTAAAAGAAACTTTTGAGTTGTCTCTATTCTTGTCGACCGACGATATATCGTCTTTACTACTCAACAACGTTACACTAAAAAACTGGCTATATTTAATAATAAATGTTTCCTGAATGCCCTAGAAGATATACTTGCAAAATTGTCAGATTTTTAACTCAATCCCGACAGGATCGATATTTTAAAGCCAAATTGAAGCATGAAACACTGGGTTTATTTAAAAAAAAAAAACAGAAACCAGATTTTTGGTACAAATTTTATACGAGATTACACATTCGCCGAAATAGACGATGTCGTGAAAACTGAACTACTTCATTCATTACCTACTTCTGTTTTTCACACAAAACAAATCCAAAAAGTAATCAATAGAGTTCTGAACAGAAAAGAACGGTACCATATGAGAACGTAATATCTATATAAATAAAGATGAAATTCTGTTTGTTTGTTCTTTATAGAAATCCATACCGTTTGTCCAAAATTCTTCAAATTTCGCTCAGTGGTTCTTTCATACCAGGTGCGAACACCTGTCTATATTAAAATTGCATAACTTCAGCCGATATTTAGCTGATATTCTTTTATATAAGATTTTATATATTCATTATAAAAATCGTAATGATCTCGCTTTACAATGGTTTTTAACGAAATCGACCGTTTTATTAGAAAAATGAAATTCCCCGGATGAAGCCGGGTTATACAGCTATAATCTATGTAAATAAAGATGAAATTCTGTTTTTTCTTTATAGAAATCCATACCGTTTCTCCTAAATTCTCCAAATTTCGCTCAGAGGTTCTTTGATACCAGGTGGGAACACCTGTCCATTATAAAATTGCACAACTTCAGCCAATCTCTAGGTATATTCTTTATTGTTATAAAAATCGTTTTGATCTCGCTTTACATTGGTTTTTACGAAATCGTCCGTTTGAGTCGATAAAAGTCTCATTTTATAGATTTAAAAATGAAATTCTCCGGGTGAAACCGGTACATACAGCTAGTTCAAAACAAATATCATTATCATAAAGTGCCTAGAGATAAAAACCGAAAAATATATTTCACAACACTTCTTTCTTGCATGACGGGGGGCGTCACTGTAATCAAAATGTTTATTCCCTAGCCTTGATTGATGTTTCATGCTGAACTTAGTGTTGCATGTAGTCAAGGATTTCTGCAACTTCATGGCTGTCCCGTACCTCATTTAACTTTTGAATCGAAAAACTTTAATAATTGCTTAAATTCTAAACGGAAAATGGTCACAAAGTAGTGGAAACTCGTTACTTTGCAACTTCACTATCGACGCCCCTGACCCAATTCAATTCAGCGTCGCCATCGCGTGTCTGAATGGAATCGATGCTGCAGAAGCGCAATCAAGAGCTTTGATAAATCACTTTGGGGATGTAATAAGATTTATTGAGCCTCCTAGCTTTTTTTTAAAGCAAATCTGTCTAATATTAATTATAGGCATATCTTTTTTTGTGAATTTTATGTCAGTCTAAATGAACTAGATCAAATCAAAATTAATTCCTTTAAAAAAATAATAGATTTAATGTTTACTAGAATGTTTATAGACGTGAGAATAGATAGATATGATGAAGTTTTCTGAGATATCAAATATAGAAGTGAATCTAAACAAATATAAGGTATGGGAAAATTTAAAAAATGATGAAAAACAGAAGCTCTATCACTTGCCCCGGTATTGCATATCTTGGTGTTTTCTATGGCGAAAGAACTTTAATACAGTTAAAGGACTATAAATCTGTCATAATTAGTCATAAGTATTTCTGTTTCTTTAATTAATACCTCTTTTTTTTAAATTGTGAGCACACCTGGGCAAAAAGTATTTTAATTTTTATTTCAAAATACTTTATTTTAAATAACAAGTATTTAAAATAAATTTGAATAAAATGCATTTTAACCTCAATTCATTTAAAATACTTTTTGATAAAATTATTTTAAATGTAAAATAAAAAAAGTATATTGTATTTTAAATAAAAAAAATTAAAATGAAAGTACAAAATACTTTTAAAACCTATTAGCTAGTGCATTGCGATTGATTAATAAATACATTTTTTTTTTTAAATATTGCAATTGATTAATAAATCGAAAGTTTTTATTTATTTCTTTTTCGGTTGTCTTTGCTTGGTGTAATGTATCTGATACTCAAATCATCTTGACTTTCATTTTGTTGAAATTATTAAATTAAATTTCTTTTCCTACAGAACCAATCAGATTCGGAACCTGTTTGAACTAATTGGGCTACCCCTTAGACTATTCGCTACCCATACACCATCCAACGACCTCCGTGTAATACGAATTTCAGCAAATCATCCCTAACGTGAACTACTGCTTCTCAGCCCTTACTTCTTTCGGACGTTTTCCATTAGTCACTGCCATTAATTTTTATGGAATTCGTTCACCACTGTTTTGCAATTACACTCATCTGTCTGCTATCACCTCACTTGCTCATCATTTAATGATAGCTTGCACGTTTTGCATTCTTAAAGAACCGCAGGAGGATTAATATTTTTGTAAACCCGAATTCTTAAGTTTTAAGGAAGAAGCCGTGAGCTAAGTAATTTCGTTAATCGCTAGAATTTCTTACCTCTAATCTTGCCTGAATTTCCTCTCCAATTTCGAACGAACCTCAACCGGAAAAATAATCACCGACTTTATTGAATGTATCAGTCATACACATTTTTACTAAGTTTACTTTCTTTTGATCTCATGGTGTTGTCTCCAAATTGGGACCCTGTTTATGCCTTCGTTTATGGCTCTAACTTAATTTTCGATTTTTTCACTTTCGAATAAACCGGTAAAAAGTCTGCAATTAACTCTCCCCCCCCCCCATAAAACCTATTTATTTATAAAGTTATTATTATTTATAAAAATGATGAGGAATTGGCCTTGTTATTTGATTTATGAACAATCTTTGTTACATATTTCGTGACAATCGGATATGGCGGTCAAAAGTTAATATTTACCCTCCACCCCAAAACCTATGCATAAAACCATTTATGTGAAATGAATTCATTAGACGTCTATTTAGATAATCAAAAACCACCAATGTGACAAAATTTGTTGAAATCGGATGAAGCGGTACAATCTTAATAATCTCCCCCCCCCCTATAAAACAAAAAAAACAGCAACATCAAACTGAAATAAATATACTTGCTCAATATTTAGGAGTGAGAACTCTACTGCAAAGGACTACACTATTCTATTACGAAAATTGTTTAACTTCAAACAACCTACTTAAGATTTATTTTATTTTATTATTTAAAATACAAATGAAAATACTTTTTTTTATTTGAGTATTTTAGAATTAAAATGAAAATAAACATGTGATTTATTTTATTTTAATTCTAAAATAATAAAATAAAAAAAAAGTATTTTCATTTGTATTTAAAATACTTTTATTTAAAATAATGCCCAGGTCTGATTGTGAGTTAATTTTATTTTGCGGTAACAAATCGCTTATCCAAATTCGCATTTTCTTTTATTTTATTTTTTTTTTTTTGCAAGAAACACCTTCCAATTTCACCCTACTGTTTTTTTTTTTGTCGTTACCCCTACCTGGCCATGTGTGGCATAAGGAGGGTTACTCTAGAGGTGGAACCAACCTATTCTAACCATGGTGGGTAGGTCGAGATTTATTCCGTGGGGCCTCCACAAAATAAAATTCAACCATCCCAGGGCGGATTCGAACCGCCACCGTTCAGCTCGAGCATGCTTAAGCGAGGCGCGCCCAAACACGCTCGGCTATCCCGGCTCCAATTTCAGTTTACTGTGTAACACCGCGATATGATATCTGAAACATTTTAACCATCTGATAAGGAAATTAGGGAAGAGATGAATCATTAATTGGGACCCCTGGAATTCGCTTGTTTTGAGTTAGACCTATCTTGTATTTTACCTGCTCTATGTTGTATGTAATGTTATAAATTTGACTTATCTCAGAAATCACTTATAATAGAAATTGATGATTGGTCGACTCTTTCGAATCGTCTTGTCGAACGACCAATCGTTCCTAACACGCAGCCATCCATCTCCCAACGTCCAATACCAACTCCACAAGATCAGCTATCACCGAATCCTCCTACCTTCCCCTTGGCCTAGCCCTTGGACATTTTCCATTCGAAAAAGGGTTTATCTATCTCTTAAGTATTCGTTCGCGACAAAGAGTCTCAATTCTGCACGCCCGCTTAAACCGACGCGCAGCTATAACGTAGATTACATTTAACCGGTAAATTCAAACAATTCTGCATTGAGTAGCAGTATAAATTCTCCTTCCTTCTTTAGCCCAAATATTACGCAGTACTTTATTTCAAAGACCTTAATGGGTTGTTCATCTCTTATATACTGTAAGCGGCCATGTTTCACATTCGTAAAGAACCATCGGAAGAATTATAGTTTTGTAAATTATAATATTTAAATTTTGGGACAGAAGGCGTGGACTAAGTAATTTTGCAACAGAAAAATAAGAAGAATTTTCCTCTTTTAGCTCAGCCTTAATGTCCTCTTCAAGAAAATTAATGACTGTTTCAGTAGAGTTTCAGGATGATGAGAGTACTGTTGAGAAGTTGATGGATTATACACCATAATCCTCGAATTCTATCGAGTTTAAAAAAGATATTTTAGTCATTGCAGATGATCAGGTAGGGCAATATTCAATAATAAATAAACAGAGCGGAGCCAAAACTCACGAAAAGCCAATGTCCCTTCGTGGTTGCGGGAATCAATAAAATAATTTTTTATTATTTATATGGTAAACCTTTTCATAAATAAAAGATACGGCATTTCTTATTTACTATAAGCGGCCATGTTCCACATTCGTAAAGAACCGTTGGAAGAATTATAGTTTTAAGAAAAAAAAAATTTAGTATGAAACGGTCTGTGTATAAACGATTCATACATAAATACATAGCCCCACTTAGAGTGACCTCGTTTCCAGAGATTTCAATAGCTATGAGGCTGGATTTCCCTACTCGAGTACTCAGTCTCTGGATATGATGTGAAGTTGCAAATAGAGCTTCACCGCTTACTTCGCCCGTTATATTTTTTGTTGTTGATCAATATTTCAATTATTCGTCGGAGTACCATAAGTATTAACTTATTTGTTGATTTTAGTTATTCATAAACTCTTCAAGAATTTTTTTTTTTTAATTCGGAAATCGATATTTATACTGCCTTGAATAATGGAATGATTTCTTACTCCTTTTAAAAAGTCCTAGGACCACCGTGGGAAGCGATCCCGCGAACTTTTGTATTATACGTTGCCGTGCTAACCACTACACCACAAGTAACCCCGAGTGATTAAAGTTAATTTTTTTTTCTGTGTAGAAAAAAAAAATTCAGTCAATTATGAATCTACCTTTTGAGGTATAAGTAAATGTTCTTTTAAAGTTTACTGAGTTAAACTTTTAAAGTTACTTTTAAAGTTAACTCAATTCCAACCTCTGAATTCGCTCCTATTTGTAATTAAAATATGTACTTATTTTATAATAATTGGCTTATCCATTTATTCGCTCTCAGCTAAAATACCATATTAGTGACTATAGTGATTGGGTTTTAGTAATACACTGGAGTTCTAAATTGGAGAGAATATGATCGATTTTCAAGTGGCACAAGACATTTTCTTCTTGTATTTAGTATATTCTTTGCTGCTAATATTCCTTCGTAAAATATCTTCTTTTACTTACAGTAATTTTGAAGTAGAACATCTCCAACCTGAATTCCGCTGGGCCATCTTAACTAATTAACATAATGAACCCCTCTTTCGAAAGCGCTTATACTTACGATATTGATCATGATTTGTAGAATTTTATTTTATTTTATTAAATGTTCATATATTTGGTAGTTTTTAACAGTCAAAACATTTGCTGATTGTCAAGGTTAAGCTGATAGGCGCGAATTAAAATGAGTCAAAAAAAAAAAAAACACTGATCCCAAGAATATCATTTTAAATTTACCTTAAAATAACAAAACTTCCTTTTTATTTTGACATTTTTAAAAATTGGTCGATTCTTTGAAATTATTGGATGAATTATCACTCGAATTTAATTTAAATGATAATTCTATGTAATTTTTTTATTAGTATATTTTTTTTTTAAATAACATTCATATCATTTATTATCTAGCATATGGTAAATATATGATATCTATGTTTGTTGACAGGCGCAAATTGAAAAATGAAGCCAAAAAATAAAATAAATTTTTTTGGTATAAAACAAGATGTGGTAAAAAGAGAACAAATAAGATAAATTACATGTTATCGTTTTTATAACCTATGCAACAAATGATATTGATGAGGTAGATATAGTTGATTTTGAGGTAATCTATAAATAAAGTTACTTTTAAGAGTAACATGGACATCGTAAAAATGTGGCACACAATACCAGCACCAAAGAATGCTCAAATTATGATACTAGCCTTTTCATTTTGTAAGAAAAACAGTCCTTTGACTCGCATATTTTACTACTTGTTTACAGTTTAAGCATATATAATCCCAAAGAATTGCACAACAAAACTGTATGGCTAGGTACCTATCTTGCGTTAATATCTTCCAATGGTTGTAAATTTAGGATGAATACTTATATTCCAAAGTTTTTATATCGGCTTAAACACAAAACAAATGACAATTCACTAATTGTTACTAACTCGACACTAGAGCTCCCCCACGCTTTGTTTTAATCCTTTTCTTCAACCTCATGGCGTTTCTTCATACTTGTGCGTATATCATGAATACCCATAGTAACACTTTTGCCCTCAATAATTTGAAATTCGCGTGTTTGAGGGTTCACTTTACTTTTTATTACAATACTCTTGGATTATCCCGATTTTTTATTATCCGTATTACCTTTGGTCCGACTTAGTCCGGACAAAGGCATAATAATTGAAAATAGCTGCAGACGTTTTCCAAATTTGACTAGGACTATGAGATTGGTGTTTTTTAAGAGCGCATTCCATGTCATTTCATATGATATAGAACAATGTATACAACAAGGCAGTATGACCTATTTTTTTTAAAAATATATGAATATTTAAAAAAATCTCCTTTTACTGAAAATTGACTTTATATTTTTAAACTTGGTTTTAAGAAAATTTCTTTAGCATCAACCTAGACATTTTTGTATATAATATGAAATGGCATGGAATGCGCTGTTAAACGACACCAATCTCATAGTCTCAGTCAAATATTTGAAAAACATCTACAGCTATTTTTAATCATAAAATGCTAGATTTATGAAATTTTATCACTAGTTTTTATTTTTTTTAGTAATGATCCCAATTTTGATCCCACTTTTATATTTTGTGGTACGAATGGATAAAATAATGCCTTTTTTTTTTTTTTTAAATATGAAAATTTTAGAGATGCCCTTTTCGAGATAATTGAAATTAAAATTTCAAACTAGGTTTTAAGAAAATTTCTTCATACCAGCCTATACATTGCTGTATATAATATGAAATGGCATGGAATGCGCTCTTCAAAAACACCAATCTCATCGTCCTTGTCCAATTAGGAAAACACCTGCCATTATTTTTAATCATAAAAGGCTAGATTTATGAAATTTTATTACTTGTTTTCAATTTTTTTTAGTAATGAAGAAATTTTCATCCCACTTTTATATTTTTCTGTATGAATAGATATAATACTACCTATTTTTCAAAAAAGTATAAAATCTTTAAAAATGCCCTTTTTGAGAAAATTGAAATTAAAATTTTAGATTTAGTTTTAAGAAAATTTCTTTAGTATCAACCTATACATTGTTGTATATCGTATGAAACGGCTTGTAATGCGCTGTTAAACGACACCAATTATCACAGTCCTAGTCAAATTTGGAAAACATCTACAGCTATTTTTAATCATGATTTTTTATGTTTCTGGACCTATTTTTGAGGGCTTTAGAGTCCAATAATTCAAAAGCGGGTAGACATATCTCAGTAATATTTCACAATTGTTCTAGTAGATACAAGTAGTACACGTATACCAAAGTTCAAGAAAATCTGAAATGGTGAGGCTCAAGCCTGTGTTGAATTGACGTGGAATTACCCTATTGTACTACAATGACATTCATAAAACGAAGTTAATAGCACTTCTTTTGTGTTTTACTTCGATCCGCCATCGCAGATCCATAAACCGAGTGATGGTTTTGATCTTTTAAAAATATTATGTAAGCACTAACTTATGTACTTCTAAGAAAAGTTCAAACAAAATATTCCAGATATTGCGGATATGTTCTTATGGATCCTTTGTAGTGAATGCAGTCAAAATTAATTTCAATGAAATGATTTAGGAGTGATAAACCAAAGATGTAGTCCCATAGGTTAAAGCCGATATCCTTAGGATTCACTAGACTCCAACTAACAAAGGGTACCCGGTTAATTTGCCACAGTCCCATGTAGCCATAGCCCGTCCTCAAAGTCCCAACTAGCCCTGTTATGCAAAGCAGTCCGAGATGTTCTTCCACTCTCCTCCTCCAGGATTTATAAGCATGCTTACCCCCTTGTTGTTGCCCTCAGAGATATTGCTTCCTGCTTCAGCTCCTAGTGGTATCGACCACCGAAGTGGGTTCCAGGTTCTCAGACCTCCAAAACATGTTCTATTGTGCGAATGATCTTGTAGTTCTTGTTATGGATAAAACTGATCGGTAAATAGTTTTTTAGAAGCGTGAAAACTCAAAAACCAAGATTGATAATAGTGTGACGTGAAACAGATGTTATTGTTTTGTAACGTTTTTACTAATTTGAATTCTAATCGTTCTTTTGAAATTTTTGTGTAATAATTTTACATCAATCAAATTATTTAAATCCATATAATAAAATATGGATTTAAATAACACGTTTTTTTTTTCAAAATTTTCTTGTTTTACGAAATTCTTACTATGAAATTGATTGAAACTTATTGAGTAGGAGTTGACGATCGTATAAAGATGTACCAATCTTTCAGCGAATTTAGAAAACCCTCATAAGTAAAAATAGCCGATCTTTCAGATATCAAGTTGTTGAAAGGAGTGTACAATATACCTACTTAAATAATTATGCATACAATCAAATTCAGTTTTTTCATTATCCGACAGAACAATAGAAGAGTTGTTGGAAGAAATATATTTGTAAAGCATGTGTATTATATAGTACATGTATTATTATGTAGGTCATTGGTAAGGCGAGTTGCTGCGCTCCTCAGTGCTGTGCTCAAGGTCCTGAGTTAGAATCTTTGGCAGGATTTCTTCTATATTCTTTCCGTCAGGAAAGAACTGACGGTTGAGCGTGATCACGGTCACGTCACCTTCTTGCACGACCGTTGACCAAGATTCATGACCTATAGTGGTGAAGGTGTATTATCAATTAAATCCAACTTAAAAATTTGTTTGCATATGTTACCCATTGGGTAATATTGTGCATTAGGTATATATGTAGGGATTGGTTAAAAATCTGGATCTTGCACCTGAGATGAATAAAAACTTAAATGAAAAGCGAATTTTAAAGTTACTTATTTAATCAGTATTTATTATGGTGGCCTTCCTTTTACCTAAGCACAATGTTGACTTTATTTTAAGAATATCATCATCATCATCATATTCATTCCCCTTCTACAGCTGCGCAGTGTGGGGATGCCCTCTGTAGAGCATTTTAAGAATACGCCAAAAATAATTGAAATTTTTACGGAAACTATTTCGCCGTTCCTAACGAAGAATAGTGAGGTGATATGTTTAAAATGATTTGTTTGTTTTAACGTCACTTTATGCCACTAAGGCTGATCGGACAATGTTACAATGGGAGTCTAAATTTTGCCTATCTAGGTATAATTAGAACAGGGATCTTTAACGAATACCTGACGTCGTACAGGCTCGGGACCTCCATTTTACGTCCTATCAGAGGGACGGCATAGACAAGGATTTTTACTCCCATTAAAAAATCCTAGGGCCACCACGGGACGCGAAATAATTAAAATGAAATATCTAGTACACAGTGCCTAAAGTCAGACAAAACATCTTCATTCAAGTCATGCAGCAGGCAAAATAGATATTTTAGCCGCTACATCACTTACCAGGCTTGATTTATGTCTGCGCAGTGACAGAAGAAGATCCCTCATCTTGTTTCATAGCCTCCTGCTGGTGTTGACATGTACATTATGAGTAAGTTGGTGTATTCGTGAATTTGTGGTTAATAAGGATAACGTAAATTGGTCGAAATTTTGGTTATTATAAGTTAAGAGGATTGGTTATTCTGAGGTTGGATTATTTATTATAGAAGCCAAGGTGTTATGGTGTTAATAAAGAATATTAACAAGCATTATTTCTTAAAGATTAGATGAATTTGAAGTTCTGAAATATTTACGGTTATTTGTTTTTTTTTAGAAACTTTTTTTTTCTATTCTAAGAAGTTCCTTTCATTATAAACCTGTTTCATAGCGATGAAATTAATTCATTCAATCATTATGCAAATCGCTTTTGTCTCTATTACTGTATAGGAAAGGATTTTTTTTTTTTTTTTGAAATTTTAGGTTTAAATATAGTTGAACTTCTCTACAATACAAGAAGGAAAGTTATGTATTTCTTATTACAGTGTATTTTATCCATTCTGGATGTTAACGGATATAATGGTAGAAATATGTTCCTATTTTCATTTTGTATCCAAGAAAGAAAACTATTATGTGCACAAAAAATTGGACGAAAAAACAAACAATTTTCATTTCTATTCTTTATAAACGTTTTTTTCCATTGGTTATATTAACAGAAAAAGTAGATGTGGACGCTATTAGGCTAAAGAGCAATGTTCTGTAAAATTTCAGATTTATCCATCCGCTGCAAATATTTCCTCTCGAACCCTTGTATTTTTATTTGTATGTTTTTAATTATTTAAATAATAAAATAAAAAACAGGTATTATTATTAATATTATGAAAAAATATAATACTATTAACTTTTAGTGGATCCACTTATAGAGGTGGGGTAAAGAAGAGGTAAGGAGTGGTGTAGGGTGGTAGATTAATTATGCCAAGCACTAAATCATATTGGCCTTATCCGGAGGCAGCTGTAATCTCCTGTAATTGAGAGTTTATATTGGACCACCTCCTACCTTCTACCTTCTCTTGGATTGTTTAAATCTCCTATTTATTTATTATCCAAAACTTTATAACTAAATATTAGATTAAAATATAAAGATCCTTACTTTATTAAAACAGTATAAAGTAACTTACACTTTATTAAAACAGTATAAAATAAACCTTAGCTTTCATGTGATGAAATTCCTTTTACTTATTTTTTTTTCAAATATTGAAACTAAACTTAACTGGTCATTTATTATTATAGTGGATTATTTATTGCACTTATTAAAAATGATATTTATTATATTCAGTCACGAAATCGCATTGCAGGTTTTTCATGAAGTATTTTTAATCATTACCTTCTCGCCTCCCCCAATTTCCATTTACTATGAGCTAAATTGCTCAGTGGAAACAGATCTACCGTTTTAATTTAGTATGAGTTTAAAATATCACCCATAAATATGTAACTGAACATTAAAGATTAGTATTAGTACCGTTAAAGTGGATTTTAACTTCTTTTTTTTTTTATAATATTTATAATTTTCTTTTTATGTAACATTTTTAATTCAGGAGACAGGACATTCGGAATTGTTCCTATACCTCACCTTCCTATAAATAAAATAAAAAATCCTTAGGGCCGCTGTGTTGACTTTAATGTGTTTTTCTCTCTCATTTTTTGTAGGTTTGCAGCACTTCTTGAAATTCATTTAAAAAAAAACCTTGGAGTCGAAAACCTATAAACAGTATAAATCAAAACTAAAAGGAAAAAAATAGCCATCGACTAGCCTTTAAATGTTGAAAAATCACAACCCCTACGTTAACGTTGGCAGATATTTTTTCTGCAAAAGCATACTTAAACGGGGGGGGGGGGAGAGTAAGATATTTGTTAAATTAATTTTTTTTTTATTTTATATTTTATATTTTTCAAATTAATATCCCAAGACATAGATGTATTCAACTCTTTAAATATATTGTATTAATTTTTATTAAATATATAATATATCTTTATTGAATTAGCTTTCCTCTGTTTCAGGTATATTAGATTGACTATCCGTAAAGTGTGAATTCTATCCTATTATTGAAGATTACTACAGGTAAATAATTTCCTTAATTATAAATCTGGAAGGCTTGAAGGCACTTATTAGTTTCTTCTTTAAATTGTCTTTATTGATATTGTTTGTTTTTTAATATAAAAACAAGTAATTCAAAAATATATGTATGAATAAAAAAAAAAAATGTCATGAAATATTCCTTAAAAATAATTCAACTGTTAATTTTCAAGTATTTAATGGTCATTCTTTTCAAAGACAATTTTAAAGGTTTTTTCTTTTAAACTAATAATTATCAATAATAATTAATTAGGCCCGGGGTTGTTCCAAGGGATTGCGGATTGGGGAATCTACCCCCTCCCTCCCAAATTCATTTTAAAAAAAATGATAAATGGAATTAATTACTGCATCAATTTCTTACAACGTTCTAGTATAGTAGTGTTTATGTAAATGGATTTGATAATGTTCTTAAATTTTTTCTTTATGTACATACATAAGATTGCTGTTCGTTGGGTTTATGTATGTTTTTCTTGTGTAATTTAGAATTTTATACCAACCAGTCTCCCTCCCCCCTCATACCCCTTGAAATAAGTTCTGAAACCGAGCCTGATGCGACCTTACATCGCCGGAATAATGAAGTTTTGATTTTAATTTCATTTGCATTCAATATGCCCATAGTACTTAATTGTTTAATAAAGTTGAGGTCGTAAATAATGTAAAGCAATTTCCCAAAGGCCCAGTGAAACATTAATTACTTCAATTAGGTACCTGTAAACTGTTGGCAGGAGAAACATTATCCTTATTAATGAAGCCTGCTTATTGCTGAAGGGCAAAGGAAAAAGAAAAAAAATTACTTCAGGTCTAAAGTGCCCTGTTTATTGAATTATGAATAAACTCCTGAAGAGAAGAGGCCTCTCCCGTTGGTTATCAAGACTTGCGCTCACTCTGAAGAAGATTGAATGATCTCTAGATACCGAAACCCAATATTCCATTTTCTTTTTCTTTTCCTATTTTCTTATATTTCAAACTAACTGGAAAGTATCGATAAGATATAATGTGTTATGTATGTGTCGATGGTTAAAGTAGATCTCGTGTCGAAAAATCTACGTCGTATGGTTAAAATTGCTAATAAATTATGCTCATAAGAGCATAAAATTCCATTACGCTTACTTTCATCGGTAGAAATTGTGGTATCTGATGATAAACTTCAGCTTAACGACCTTCCGGCTTTTAAATTCAAATATATCATTCTATTCGCAATTTTATGCTCTTTAATTTTAAAGAGAAAACAATTTTCTCTGTGACCAATCGTTTTCCTGTTATCAGCAAAAAACTGAAAAATTCAAAAAATTTACATTTTTGGGGCCGCCATTCGTACTGGAAGCGTGCGATATGACTGGGAAAGTCTTTATCCTTTTACTTCCATTACTAGTAAGGATTTAAAAAATAGCAATGGAAATTTTCTTTAGATAATGCCTATTTTTTTTCCAAGTTTTTTTTTCATTTATATTGCGTTAAATAATCACTATGCTTATTTATTGGAACTTTCGATTTTCCGAATCCCGGAATATTTGTTGGTATCCTCTCTGAAGACGCAATTAGAACATTCTGTTCTTTACACTAACCTAATATGTGCCCTTTCGATGGAGCTAAGCATGTATTTAGGTATTTATTGGCTTCCAATGATATCTATCGATTGATAAACATTTAAAAAGAAAAAAACAAACTATTATACATTAAATTTAGTTAGATACATAAAATAAGAGTCTTATGTTTCGATTTGGTTAAATGATAATTCATCCGATTTCTTATTGATTTAAATTCCAAACATATTTCTAAATGAATTTTTGCATTAAATAGATTTTTGAATACATTGTTATTGAGAACCAAAATTTGTTTATACATTTTGGTAATTCAGAAACATCAAACAGAAAGCAGGCTTTTTGTATGAGCTTTGGTTCTTTTTATCAAAATCATCTTTTTTTTCTTCTATAAACTCCGCTGGCGATGTGTGACTTTCGTATTAAATCACTAGGATTGGGACAAGATTGAGATATATTCCGTGGGTCCTCCACTAAACAGATTTTACCTTGCTTAGTCGGATTCGAATTGATTAATAATTAACAAAATTACTTTTTGGATCAGTAAGTTGGATACTGATGTTCAGAGATGTGATCAACTGTTTAAAAGCCACTTTCAAAATGTTTAAATATTCCCTTAGCGTCTCGTTGTTATAATAGATACGAAGTGGGACCTTTTTTTTATTTCCTTAATATATGTTAATTGATTAAAGTATTTCATCGTATATTTTTTACAACATGTCAGTGGAAACTGGATGTTGAACATGCCATGTAATCTAGCTTAACCTGCTTTTACATGGTAATCTTCCAAAGACCCTCGTTAAGAATTGGTAAATGGTTTTGATGTAATCGGCTAAATGGTAACCCTCCCTCCCCCCTTAACAGAAGTAATAAATCTTAATGCTCTCGGAAAGGTAATTCTGTTCTTTTTATGGTCTCTAAAAAGGGAGGGGATTCCTTTACCATCACGTTTCTACTCAAACTTCTAAATAGAATAATTGCTTCAAGGAAAGGAAAATTTCCAACCTTTCCAAGTAGGTTGGGATAAACAAACCTTATTTTTTTTAATGCAAATTTTTTTTTTCTGGAACGTTTTAAATTTTGATTATAAACATAAAAATTTCACCCTGAGAATAACTGTGTTAATTTATTTTGGATGAGATCACGTGGAAAAATAAAAGAATAAATAAATTACAAATTAAATTACAAAAAAAATTGACAAGTTGTGGCGTCTTCAGTTTGATGGCCTTATAAAAAGCAGTTTGGTTTCGGATTTCTATCTTGAGTTTTTTTTGTTTTTTATTATTTTTTATAAATAAAAAAAAATTATTTTTTATAAATTGTATGCTTGATGCGAAGTTAGATCTCAGTATAGGAGTGAGTGCCTCAGAAAAGTACGCACACTTGAAGGAGTGCATTCATGCAGCGGCAGCTGAAGCTCTCGGTCCGAGGAAGAGGCGTCCTAAGCCGGACTGGTGGACAGATACCTCATACTGGTGAACCAAAAGAAAGCAGCATACCAGAGGTATCTGTCCTCAAGAACCAACGAAGACTGGATTAATTATAGAAAATTAAATAAGGAGGTCAAAATCATGGTAGCTAACGAGAAAAATACTACATGGGAAAGATGCTGCCGGCGCAAAGATAGCACGTTGGGATACAACAGAGTAAGAGAGTCCTGGGGTATCTTAAAAAAGCTGCGTGCACCCAGAAAAGGAAATGTGCTCTCACCAATTAGCGATTCGGATTGGAAAATGCACTTTGAGGATCTACTTAGAGAGAGCCGCCCCCAGTTCATGGCAGAGGAGAGAGCTACACTAACACAGGATGCTGGAGTGGAGATTACCATGGAGGAATTGGTTCAGGCTCTGAAGAGCTCAAAAAACGGAAAGGCCCCGGGACCAGGCGGGATCCCGATGGAGCTGCTGAAGTGTGGAGGGGATAAGATGAGGACCATCCTTCATGAAGTAATTAGGCTGATATTGAGAGGAGACAGGATACCCGAGGATCTCCGAACTGGCTTTATATCACCTATATTCAAGAAAGGAGACAGAAAAGTATGGAGAAACTACAGAGGTATCTGTGTGCAGAGCTTTGTAAGTAGAATCATTGGAAGACTGCTCCGAGACAAGCTAGAGGATGAGTTCCTAACCCCAGAAGAACAGGCGGGCTTCACGGCAGGGCGTTCCTGCAATGACAACATCTTTGTCCTAAGGCAACTAATCGAGAAATCCCAGGAGATGAACCAAGAGCTCCATATGGCATTCGTGGACCTTGAACAGGCATGACTGTGTCCCGAGAAGCAGAATGTGGTCGGCACTGACGGAGGCGGGCATCGACGGCAACTTGATATCTGCAGTAAGGCAACTCTACTGAGACGACATCTACCGAATCAAAATAGGAAATCGGTTGTCGGAACCTTTCGCAGGCACTAAGGGTCTGAAACAGGGTTGCAGCATGGCGCCCACCCTTTTCAAGATTTACCTCCACACGTCTGTAAGGCAATGGTATGCACGGTGCGGAGATGTGGGTCCATTTATCGACGATGACCAACTGATCTCCCTATTTTTTGCGGATGACCAGGTTGTATTAGCGCGGAAGAAGGTCTCTCTGGAAATGATGATGTACTCACTATGGGACTGCTATGAATCTATGGGGCTTAAAATAAATTTCGGAAAGACCGAATATATGGCTATTTGCGCTGGTAATGACGGTGATCTCCTCGTCGACTCTGAGAAATGTACAAAGTTTGATGTTTTCAAGTATCTGGGATCTTACCTCAACTCCTCAGGATCCTCGGAAACAGATGTGAGGAAACAAGTGGAGCAAACTCGAAAAGCCACACGCATGCTGCACCCGGTTTTGTGGAACGGAACCATTACTAAGGAAAATAAGCGAAGGATCTTCCACGCCATCGTCGAGCCCATCCTAACCTATGCATCTGAAACTTGGACCATGGCATCCCAGCTTTACTCAAGGGTTCAAGCTGTGGAGATGGACTTTTGGAGGAGATGCCTAAAAGTAACAAGGATGGACAGGATTAGTAATGACGTTGTTCGGGACAGGATGGAGGTCCCCTTGTCTGTCAACCACAGAATTGGACAGCGAAGGCTAAGATGGTACGGCCATATAAGAAGAATGGCCGAGACGAGTCTTAGATTGGCAGCCGCCAGGAAGACGGAGAAGAGGACGACCCAGGAAAAGATGGGTAAGTGAAGTAGAAGAGGAAATGGCCGCCCGAGGCCTTGAGGATGGAGACTGGCTGGACCGCGATCTCTGGAGCTCAGCCCTGGTGTAGAAAGGCAACCCGTTTTGGAACTCCTATAAAAGTAAAAAGTATAAATTGTATGCAATTTTATTGTATTTTATTTAGTAGCCACCTTCTTGTTATGAGCCATACACCTTAAAAACAATAAAGTAATATATCTACCTTATAAATATGGTGGCAACTTTGATGATATTGATGTAGAGAAGAATATGTTTGAACGCTTAGAGGAATTTAGATATTTAGGGCGATAACTAGAAAAAACGAAACATTTGAGGAAATTAAGGCTAGATTGAAAGCCGGAAATGCTTGCTACTTTTCAGTGGCAAATCCCTTAGATCCCCTTTCTGTCCGGAAATTTAAAAATTAGGGTTTACAAAACTATTTATCTTTCTACGGTCCTTTACGGATACGAAATGTGGTAGCTAAGATTGATGGGTGAGCAAAGGCTGAAGGTTTTTAATAATAAAGTATTGGGTAGAAAATATGAACCGAAGAGGGCAGAATAAACCGGAGAATTTAAGCGTCTAAACAACGCCGAACTGAGTGAGTATCCGGTAAATATTACTATACTAGTAAATATTACTATAGCCGCCAGTATCACATCTCTGGGCTCAATTGTTCATTAGCAGTGACAGATTAAAGTGCGTATTATGCCCTCAAGGTCACGTAGTGAAGTAAGGGCAGTTTTACGATATAATTTTGTGCGTGGTTTAAGCATAGATAAATGCTTAGAAGAAATGAGGATTGCATTGAATAATGATTGTCCACATCGTACGACTATATTTAGATGGTACTGAGAATTCGAAAGGGGCGATTTCACTCTGGAAGACGCTGAGGGAGATGGAAGGCCGCGAACGTCTGTAACAGAGGAAAACATTTCTGCTGTGAGGAAAATGCTTGATGAGGACCGTCGAGTGACATATCAACAGAAAGAGGAAACATTATGCCTTCATGCGCCAGCAATTCATTCAATCCTGAGAGACCATTTAAAGGTAAAAAACTTTGTTGTCTTTGGGTGCCCCATAGTCTAACTGAAGAGCAAATGACTCATCGTGTGACTTGGTGCCGAAAGATGCTGAAACTATTTGATAAGGGACATACTACATATGTGAACAGCATCGTGGCTGGTGACGAAACGTAGCTATACTATTATGATGTGCCGACCAAGGCTCAAAACAAAGTTTGGGTATTTGACGATGAGGATACACCTGTACTGTCAGAAAATCTCGATCCGTAACAAAAAAAAAATGATTTCTGTATTTTTCAGATCAAGCGGAATTGTAAAGCGTGTTGTTTTGGAGACACAGAAGACAGTCACTGCTCAGTGGTACACTGAGCAGTGCATGCCTAAAGTCATAGAGTCTATGAAAAACCTGAGACCAAAGTCAAGAATGGACACCTGGTACCTCCACCATGACAACACACCAGCTCACCGTGCCAGAGCCTGCACCGAGTATTTGGCCACTACTGACTGGGCTGAAACTTCTTGAGCACCCTCCTTACAGTCCAGACCTTCCTCCCTGTGACTTTGCGCACCTTGGAGGACCTTCTGAGGGCTTGGGACAACGAATGTGCCTCAATCCCAGGTGAAACTTGTCAGAGCTGGTTTAATGACTGGTTTTCACGTAAGGAGAAGAGTATTAAATGTGGTGGAAATTACTTTGAGAAAATTAAATAAACACTTAAAGCTGTATTGCAAAACTTTTGTAGTACCCTTTGTAATTGAGTAAATTAATCGGTGGTTCATTGAATGATGTTAGTTGTTACCTTCATTAATCGAAGTGTTCTTACTTTGAAAAAAAAAAAAAAAAAAAAAAAAACCTATATTTTACCCTTAATTCCTGCTTAGTATACTGCACCGATAGAATAAATGTTCAAATATATTTTTCGCCTTACGGCTGATTGGAATAAACCACGAATGGTACATCAAACTCCTAGAATGGAGGGAAGAATCAATGTTTCACCGTACAACGGACATTCGGCCATCGTAAACACCTCGAATGGTTTTATTTATTGCCACCACCGCATTCTTTTCCTACTCTGGAAGAACCACTGCCCCCCCCCCACTTCCCCCCCTCCCCGAGGGGGTCGTAGAGAGCGAATTTACAACTTGCGGTTGTTAAGTCGTCCCCGAAAGTGGTGTAGATTTTTCTCCTGAGGTAAATAGAGATGGGGGGTGGGGTGGTCGCAAGTTGACGGAGGACTTGTTAGATGCGGATAAATGAGGGTAAAGCCCGTGCTCGGCATGGCACAGAGGTACTCAGCGCCCCCTGTCGTAGCTGTAATAATGAGAAATTGTCCTCACAAGAGCTGTCTCTGGTACTGTGGTCCTTCCTCAAATAACAAGTGTTAGGCCTTTGTATTTTTATTTTAAGTAATTTTTTTGCAACTGAACCGGTCATTGTGTTATTTAAATATTAAAAAAAAAAATGTTACTATCTACCTAATAAGTTTCATCTTATTGTCCGTTATAAAGGCCAGTTATGCAAGGTTTTATTGAGAAACATGATATTTCTTGTTGAAATTTTATTTTATTAATTTTTAATTTACTTATAATTTTCTTGGTGTATTTCCATCCATTTATTTACTCCGTTGGTACATATTATTATTTTTCAAATGCTTCGTGTAACGCTCACTCAGTTCAGCAACGTAATATCCTAAAAATTGACTATTTTAAGTTATGTTAGTGTAATATATATGGTAGAGGTGAGAGATGGTCAACTATTCTTCAATTACGATAGGTTAAATGATGGTCAGGATTTTCAGTTTAGAATGATTTTATTGTGGTAAGCCAACGTTTCGATCCAACTTGTGGATCTTCATCAGGGCTAAAAGAAAACAAATATATGAGTATCTATGCTAGAGGGTGACAATAGATGGATACATTACAGAAATGATAATAATATAAAAGATGGTGTATACATGAATATTAAGTAGGTAAATATCAGATTCTATTTTATCTTGTTAACCAGCCACTTATATTAATATTCATGTATACACCATCTTTTATATTATTATCAGTTCTGTAATGTATCCATCTATTGTCACCCTCTTGCATAGATACTCATATATTTGTTTTCTTTTAGCCCTGATGAAGATCCATAAGTTGGATCGAAACGTTGGCTTACCACAATAAAATCATTGTAAACTGAAAATCATGACCATCATTTAACCTATTGTAATATATATGCTTGCAAAATGGTCAAATTTTTAACTCTATCCAATTTAGAGTAATCCTTCAAGACCATTAAAATTTTTAACTACAGTAGAGCGTCTGTATCTTTTATTGGTTAAATCAATGCGAGGCCTTATCCAGATATTCCAATTTTACGGATAAGGTAAAATTAGCAGTATGTTGGTTTAAAGTAAAAACATAAGATACAAATAATATAACATTGTGATCATGCCCATTTTAAGTAATTATATTCAAATAAAAAGTAAAATAAAAAACAGAAGCAGTTCATACATAAAAAAGTATAATCGAGGAAAAAGATAAACCATTACGCAACCACTCATTATATCAATTCGATGAAGTCTAGTTGAGGATCAGAACTACTAAAACAGTAAATAAGGATTTAAAAAAAATGGGAAAATATTACTAAAGAACAGTTTGTATGAACATCTTTTACTCTCTGTAGTGTAAAGTATATTGAAAAGAAAGCGAATATTCTAATATTTAGCTTCTATAAACAGAAATTTAATCACTATATATTATACTATAAACCATTACGTTTTTCCATCTGTTATGTAATTTTAACTCGGAAAAATTTCCACCATAACTAATTGGCGTCCGGATAATTTATGTTCTACTAAATAACGTCATTAATCAAAATAAACTGTTCAAAATTTAAATCCTATGTATACATCTTCAAACTTTGAAAAAAAAAAAATATCAGTTATCATCTAGAGCGATCTGCTGCATAGTAAGATAACGATTGGAGGTAATCTTTATGATAATTTAACAATTAAGTGGGTTTAAATAATTTATAAAACGACAATAATGATTCACAATGTCTGGCAAACGCTAAAAACTCAAATAACTGGCGAGGTTATAAAATGTAACTAACGTAAATCATCTTCACAGCAAGACAAACTCTCCAGTCCAGCGCTCCTAGTGTTTAGTGTGAATTAGAACATTCCAGATAGATCCCTATAAGCTTAGAAGGTTCTAGAACAGTCACAAACAGGTACTAGAACAGTTTGTTCCAACTGTTTCAACAACAAGTCTAGAAATCTTTCAGATCATTTGTTTTTGTGTTTCACGTTACATTTACTTTTATACGGTATTTGCTTTTATATTGCATAGGGGTTTTAAAGTGTTCTTCTGTGAGATTCATTAGCCTCTCATTCGATAACCTCAGCAAATTCCACATTGAGCCTATTTCGAAATCTCTATATGAACGAGGTAAATAATATTTGCTTTGGAATCAGTGTAAATAATAATTGGAACGGAATTGATAATTATTAAATAATAATAATTGTAAACGTTTAATGATATTTAGTAATAGTTATAATAATTATTAATTTATATAGGAAATAGTAGTAGCAATAATTATTAATAGTAAGGGAGAGTAGCCGATATTGTACCGCCTCTCAAATCGCACCACTGCGAATTTTTATAGAATTAGTGATGCTGGAGCGCTAGGATGAAACAATCCAGTGGTGTAACAAGTGAGCAACGGATCTCGTGCTGATAACTATTTTGGTTGAGAATCAAGGCGAGTTTTTGCATTTTGCCATAGATTGATGTAGTTTTCAGCTGTTTATCGTAAGGCCACTGTGATCAAATAGGTAGGATCACTGTTTTTTACTTTCACTTACCTATATATGAAATATATAGTAAGTGGAAGTATTGCGATCGTGAAAATTTTCGACTTCCGGTTTTCAACGGAAATACACGTTTTGGGACCCCCTGAGTCGAAATAACCAAGTCCCGCGAAATGGTCTGTGTGTGTGTGTGTCTGTGTGTGTGTGTGTGAACAGACTAGCTCAAAAACTATAAAACGTGCGAACCTGAAATTGGGTATTTAGAGTATGTATAAGCTCGGGATGTGACAGCAAAAATTTCATCAAATTTGCTCAAAGGGAGGGGGTACTTTATTTAATAACTTTTCAAGTTTTTTTCGATTTTCTCAAAAACGGCTCTAACGATTTTGATTAAACTTAGTATTTGATCTATTTATATGCCTGAAATATGACTGTAAAAATTTCATCAAAATTGATCAACCGGAGGGGGGACTTTACTTAATAAATTTTGTATCATTTTCACATGTTTTTTTTATTTACTCAAAAACGGTTTTAACGATTTTGATCAAACTTGGTATTTGATGTATTTATATGCCAAAGATGTGATAACCAACATTTCATCACAATTGATCAACCGGAGGGGGGACTTTACTTAATAAATTTTGTATCATTTTCACGTGTTTTTTTATTTACTCAAAAACGGTTTTAACGATTTTGATCAAACTTTGTATTTAATGTATATATATATGCCCGAGATACGACTGTAAAAATTTCATCAAAATTGATCTACGGGAGGGGGGACTTTACTTAATAAATTTTGTATCATTTTCACGGTTTTTTATTATTTACTCAAAAACGGCTTTAACGATTAACAACAATAAGATATGAATGTAGAAAAATGTGTGACTTTGGGAAATGATATTTAGCAAAACACGTCAATTTCTAATCTAAGTAAGTTGGTAAGTGAAAGTTGTGTGTTGCGCGCACGCACCAGATTTTTTTACTTTCATTTACCTATATATGAAATATATAGTAAGTGGAAGAATTGCGATCGTGAAAATTTTCGACTTCCGGTTTTCAACGGAAATTCACGTTTTGGGACCCCCTGAGTCGAAATAACCAAGTCCCGCGAAATGGTCTGTGTGTGTGTGTGTGTGTGTGTGTGTGTGTGTGTGTGTGTGTGTGTGTGTGTGTGTGTGTGTGTGTGTGTGTGTGTATGTGAACAGACTAGCTCAAAAACTATAAACCGTGGGAACCTGAAATTGGGTATTTAGTGTAGGTATATGCCCTCGATGTGACAGCAAAAATTTCATCAAAATTGCTCAAAGGGAGGGGGTACTTTATTTAATAACTTTTTACGTTTTTTTTCGATTTTCTCAAAAACGGCTCTAAAGATTTTGATTAAACTGAGTATTTGATCGATTTATATGCCCGAAATATGACTGTAAAAATTTCATCAAAATTGATTAACCGGAGGGGGGACTTTACTTAATAAATTTTGTATCATTTTCACGTGTTTTTTTTATTTACTCAAAAACGGTTTTAACGATTTCGATCAAACTTGGTATTTGATGTATTTATATGCCCGAGATGTGACTGTAAAAATTTCATCAAAATTGATCTACGGGGGACTTTACTTAACAAATTTTGTACCATTTTCACATGTTTTTTTTATTTACTCAAAAACGATTTTAACGATTTTGATCAAACTTGGTATTTGATGTATTTATATGCCCGAGATATGACTGTAAAAATTTCATCAAAATTGATCTACGGGAGGGGGGACTTTACTTAATAAATTTTGTATCATTTTCACAGGTTTTTTTATTTACTCAAAAACTGCTTTAACGATTAACAAAAATAAGATATGAATGTAGAAAAATGTGTGACTTTGGGAAATGATATTTAGCAAAACACGTCAATTTCTAATCTAAGTAAGTTGGTAAGTGAAAGTTGTGTGTTGCGCGCACGCACCAGATTTTTCTTAGATGGATCCTTGAAACGCATCTTATTCGCTTTATTTTGGTGGGGCAGAGCACGTTATGGCTCTTGTTTTAGGTAAGAAATAATTTTTGTTTAAAAAAACTCCCAGTTGCCTATATCGTACCTCCAATGGTTGCCCCCATGGTACCGGAAGAAAGTAGATGTTAAAACGAAGAAAGTTAGTCAGAATAAGCCCACTACTTCTTCATCAGTCTCTGGAACATCATGTAGGCCTATTATAATAGAAGTGGATGCTGAACAATGGTTTTGTGCCATTTGTGAAGTTGCAGTAATTGAGGACATGGTACAATGTTTATTATGTGAGAAGTAGGTCCATGAAAAATGTTCTGGGGTAAAGATAACAAATACGTTTGGGTTAACTGTGAAGCCTAATATGATCCTGACAGAAAAATATTTATAAGAGTAGGCCTAAAAGATAGCCTAACTCACGAAAAGCTCTTGAACAGTGCTCTCTCGTTTTATAATTTGGAGTAGATTTCTAAAAATTATTAGAAATTAATTTCAGCACATTTACATTTTTTTATAATTTATATTAAGAACACCATTAATTACTATTTTTATTACTACTTTTTATTTTTGTAAGTTTATTTTGTCTCTCAATTATTCGTTGTTTGTTGTAATAATATTATTTTGAAGTCTGAGATTCATAAAATAAAGTTAAATTTTAAAACTATAATCTTATTTCATTTTTTAATATACCTTTTGGTATCCCTGCACTGATTTTTAATGTAGGTACGATTTAGGAAACTGGTCTCCTTAATCGTACCACTTGCAAGGGTTTGGAAAAAAATTCATAGTAGTTAAATTAATCATAATTTTAGTGTGATTAATATATGGCATGATTCTGCATAAAGCAGAGTATCTGTAGCAATATTTTATTTAAGAATAATTGAATTCATATTGGGGATAAAAATTAAAATGTAAAAAATGGTACAATATAGGCAACTCTCCCTTAATAATTAATAAATAACGAAAAATAATAGCAAGTGTTAAATAATAATTGGAAACAGTGTAAATAATTATTGCATTGCCCGATATTGGACCTTTGTCTACAATATATTTTTATTTCGTCTTTATAAATATTTGTAGTGGAAAACCATGGCTTATGTGATAGTATATTTGGAAATATTGATTTAAGGTACTGACCTGTTTGAGATTGTTAGTTTTGTTCTTGCCGAATGTCTCTGTAGTCTTCTTTAATAACTAAATGAAAATTGGTTTACGGGATAAAAACGTTCTGGCGTCGCCTGTCTATCTAATCTAAATTTAACGGGTTGCAAAACTCCTCTAGGGAGTTCTTTTGAAAAATAGATGTTTGGAAAATAGATTTAATCTTTTACAACTTCCTCCTGGGATCTATTTATTTATTTAATGTTCTTTCTTTTTCTCCTTTCTATAAATGTGCTAAAAAGAAATGTTAAAGAAAACCAGTTCATCTTTGAGAACCGTCAGATAAGAGACTCCTTTCAGGAAAGAAGGGACGCCAAGACTGCTTCAGGTCTTTATTTGTCACCTAGCTCAGGATTCGCTTTTCCTCCGAGTTGTCTGATATTGCCGCTTTAAGAATTCCTTTGAGAATGTAAATTGTTTGTAAAGCTTCTTAAATCTGCGGTAACGCCTTTGAAGTAGGCATTAATGTCATTATATCGAAGCACCCTCCCGTTTCATTTAACATTCAGCTAAGGTGAATATTGTGGGTAATTTACTAATCTTTTTCATTACTCTTATTTCGGCACCTAAGAGCCAGACTGTCATAAGTCCATTTTTTTATATTTCGAGGTAAGGGCCCAACACTATTAAATCGAACACGCTATATCCTTTAAATAATGAATTATGTAAATTTCCATGGGATTTGCAAGCCAAAATATCTGAAGTCTATGAGTTGGAATACCTGAGATGCAGAAAATCCTAAGTCCAGTGTTGAGTGAGGGTAAAAAAGTTTACAAAATGGACTTAAAACGGCTCTTAAGTACCGATTTATTCTTAAACAAATTAAAGTAATTATGTATAAGTAATGTATTTAGAGTAATTCAAGATAATTTAATCGTAGTTTTCAACCGATCAGTCATCTCTATAAAACTCATTTAAGGTAAGCAGATTTTCAAAACTATATCACGAGGTACTTGTTGATAAACAGGCCAAAAGATTATGTTTTGCTATTCAGAATCTTAAGTTCAAAGTTATCATATTTTCAGAATCAATTGAATTGTTTAACTTTCCTCTTATAAAGAACAGTTATTAAAGAAAAGGCCTCTCAAATACAGATTATCCTTCAATAACATTGATTTTTTATATTTTATTACGTCTGAACGTCTGAGATAGGCAATTGATTTTTCATTTAGACCAAGACTACCATAAAAATCTCTTATATTACGGCTATTTTTAAATTTTATTACTTCTATATATTTTTTTCAGGATATTAATATCATCTGGGCCTGGTTGGACTATTAAATTAATCAAGTCCTGATATCTTTTATCAACACAATAATATTAAAAACTTTTTTTGAAATTAATTTATCATTCTAATAATATTCAGCTTAAATACATATTCACAGGGATAACAGGTATAGTACCTAAATATCATTCTGAACATTCAACCATAAAACCATAAGAAAAAAAGAAAGAGGAATGAAATGCCTTAATAATGAGAAAAAAAAATCAAGTTGAACATTAACTTTAATAAAACAATTACTTACTCAGTAATTTCAAAAATATTGTAAATTTATCGTGGGCTTAAATAATTTTTATTAGTCGAAAATAAAAATTCTCAATGTCTGACAAACAATACGAAATCAAATAATTAACAACGTTACAAAACGTATTTACTAGTAACAACACAGTAACAAAACAAAAGTAACCATATGATTCGATCTTCAGAACGAGACTATCAATCAAGTCCATCGCTTCTTACATTGAGTAATAATAGAACATTTTGTAAGGTTCCCAACAAGCGTAGAAGATTCTCGAACAGTCACGAACATGTTCTAGAACAGTTTGTAATGATTACAACAAAAATTCTATCTTAAATCATAAGTTATATATTTTACGTTACAATATAAAAGGTATTACAATAGCAATATTTTTTTTATTAATATAAAATTAATTAAAAACGAAGGACGAAATTACAAGTAGTAGTAATAGTAGTAGTAGTAGTAGTAGTAATTTTCCTTAATTCCCTTATCGTAAAAATTGTTACAGGCGCAAATCAAATTATGATTATATATATATATATATATATATATATATATATATATATATATATATATATATACTGGGTGTCCCAGACCTAGTGTAAAAAAAAAAAATTGGGTAATACTGCATGCTAAACAGGGTAGAATGGCGCAGAAACGAGTTTCCCATCTCAATCTGTTGAGGAGATAATTTTTTTTTTTTTTATCTTACTTTTTTCTGAAAAATTACAGTTTTCTCTACTTTGGTTTAGGGTACGCGCTAAACACAAAACATTGATTAAAACTTCTTCTTTTCTTTTCTCGGTGCTCCAACGAAAGGGATACCGTTTCAGATCAGAGCTGAGCTCCACACCTCTCTATCAGCCCAGTCTCCCTCCTGTAGACCTCGGCCTGCCATCTCTTCATGGACTCCTTCTATCCAGGTTGTTCTCGGTCGTCCTCGTTTACGTTTTCCGGGCGGCTGCCAGTCCAGGACTCGGTACGGCCAATGCTCTTCCGGCATCCTCCTGCAGTGCCCGTACCACCTCAACCGCCGTTTCCCGATTCTTTCTGAGACGGTCTCCACAACACCCATCCTTTGCCTCACCTCTTCATTTCGGACTCTGTCTAGCCTTGTTATTTGGAGACATCTTCTCCAATAGTCCATTTCAACGGCCCGAACCTAGGTATACAAGCTAGCATTCATCGACCATGCTTCACATCCGTAAGTTAATATAGACTCGACTATGGCCGAGAAGATCCGTCGCTTGTTTTCGCTTGAGATGGTGTTGTTCCAGAGAACAGGGTGTAACATCCTAGTAGCCCTCCTTGCAAGTTCCACCTTGTTGCGGACGTCAACCTCAGATGTCCCCACATCTTCCAGAAAGGATCCGAGATATTTAAAGGCATTGACTCTTTTGCACACCTGATCACCTATGCGCAGATCGTTTCCCTCATTATCGCCAACAGCCAAATACTCCGTCTTTCGGAAATTAATGTTAAGACCTGCAGCTTCATAACATTGTTTCAACTGGAGAACTACCATCTTCAAGAAAACTTTCCTCCGGGTCATCACCACCTGATCATCGGCGAAGAACAGTGTCAGGAGCTCATCGTCATCGAAATAGATTCCGTAATCCCGACATTGCCTCATCCATCTCTTTACTACGTGAGCCAAATATATTTTGAAGAGACTTAGAGACAGGCAACACCCTTGTTTCAGGCCCTTTGTCCCAGAAAATGGCGCGGAGAGGCGGTTTCCAATTTTCACCCTGTACACATCGCTTCCATACAAGTGTTGTATTGCTCGTATAATGAGCTCATCAATACCCTCTCTTCTCAACGCTGGCCATATTCTTTCTCTTGGGACACTATCATAGGCCTGCTCAAGATCTATGAAGGCTAGGAAGCTCTACCTTCCTTGCGCTGCATTTCTCAATGATCTGCCGGAGTACAAAAATATTGTCCATACAGGACCTTCCTGCAGTGAACCCTGCTTGCTCCAACGGCGTTACATAATTTTCTTCGAGCTTGTCTCGGATCAGTCTCCCAATTATTCTGCTCACCGAGCTCTGTACGCAAATGCCGCGATAATTTTGACATTGCCTCCAGTCCCCTTTTTTAAATACGGAGCAGATGTATCCTGTTCGAAGATCCTCAGGTAGATCGTCCCCTTTCAAGGCCATGTTCACTATTGTGGTAAGGAGTGTGACCATTTTACAACCTCCGGCCTTCAAAAGCTCCACAGGTAGGCCTCCAGGTCCCGGAGCTGTTCCGCTTTTAGCTCTGCCTAGAGCAATTCTTACTTCCTCCTCTGTTACTTGCATAGGGTTTAGCTTGGGGTTTTCCTCTGCAATGGTTTCTTGGGTTAGAAATTGCGCTCTATTTTCGTTTAAGAGGGTCTCATAAAACTTTTTCCAAGTAGCCTCCGAAATCGGTGAAAGAATGTTTCCTTTACGTGGTGCTCTAAGATTCCTTAGCACGCTCCAAGTTTCTTTTACGCGGTTGAACCCCAGAGTTCCATCTATTTTCTGGCAGGACCTTTCCCAGGAATTATTCTTTTCCTTCACAACTGCCTCCTTAACACGTTTGTTTAGATCTCTGTAGGCGACCCAGTCCTCATCCCTGTTTGATGCTAGGTATTGCTGATGTGCTTCTTTCTTGGCTTTGACCAAATTGGACAACTCCTCTGACCACCAATCTGGTTGTTTTCTACTTTCATTTGTCCCTAGCGCTTCGCAAGCTGCTGAGAGGATGCAGTATCTTAAATGCTCATATTTTTCAGACAGATCTCTTCCTTTGCTCAGGTCAATTTTCCCTTCTAGCCTGCTTGCGTATAATCCTCTAACACTGTCTTCCGAAAGTAGGTACAGCTTGTATCTCGGCGTTACAATGTCGTCTGCTCTGCAAGTTTCTGCTTTTGGTCCCCACCTACTTTTCCATGGGAAAAGAACCTTGGTACGGAGCATATAGTGATCAGTCCCACATTCCCAGCCCCTGAATACCCTAACATCTTCCACTTTACAACTTGATTTTTGTCTTGTAATGCAATAATCCAGCATGGAGGATTGGAAACCAGGCTTGCTCCATGTGAATTTGTGGATGGGTTTGTGCTGAAAGAATGTGTTCTGAATTCGAAGATCGAATGCTTCACATATATCTATAAGCCTTTTACCGTTGTCAGTTATCTGTACTTCTCCATACCTTCCGACAACTCTGCTTCCTACCTGACGACCGACTCGTGCATTGAAGTCCCCAAGAATAATGACTTCTTCGTTTCCACTTACCTTCTCTAACGCAAGCCTGAACTCCTCTTCAAATGTATCCTTTATCTGAGTAGGCTCATTATTCCCAGGACCGTAGATGCCAATGACCACGACATCTCTACCAAAGACCTTAAGCCCTACACGGATAATCCTCTCCGATATTTCCTCACAGAATCTGATTTTTCCCCTGTGTTGCTTTTTTATCAGGACTGACACGCCCGCCTTAGCTCGCATATCTCTGTTCACTCCACTCCAGATGTGCACGTAGTCACCCAACCATTCCTCACCTTTTCCCTTCAATTTAGTTTCTGTCAGTACGACCAGATCCAAACCTGCCCTTTCAACTTCCTTCTGCACTTGAGATCTCTTATTGGCAAGGCTCTGAATATTCCATGTCCCGAAATGATAAGTCCGTTTCCGTTTCCAAAGTCTACTGCCGTTATGACTATCTATATCCGAGGCTCTTCTCTGATTACTTGTAGCGGAAAGAGTTTTTATGTCAATGAGCTGCTGACCCAATGAACAACCCCCAACCTGGAGGACCAGGGTTTTTCTGTCGGGGTCTCCTTCCCCTAGATAAGTTGCCTGCCACAGCTGACGAGCCCTATCTGTCCGGGTTTATTTTCGGAGTTGTCCCTCTCCTAGGTGCCCCCGCAGTAAGAGGATGGGGGGGTGGTTGTGCATATTGAGAGGCGGCACACACTCGCCTCGTCGCAGTCGCCGTCGTGGGACCTGATGGGGTTTTTGCGAGGATGGCCACACCACTGACCATCCTCCCCCGTCCTGTTGGCGCCTGCCGCTCATGGTCCGGGAGGTGCAAGTCCACTATCCGCCACCCCGCCTGATCCCCTGAGCTCGGGGTCCCTCACGCACGGTGCGGAGGGCAGGGATTAAAACTTAAATTTTTAATAGTTTTTGAAAACTCCTCACTCGCCACTGGAGCACCCTAGAAGCTGTAAAATTTCCTAAAAACTGCGGAATTCAGTTATTTTCTTAGTGTTGTAACCTATGATACAATTGCCTTTCACCTTTTGAGTCTAAAAGAAGTTGTTCTGATGAAAAACACGCTAGAGAATGTTACAGCTGGGGCAATGAGGAAGCGCGCTAGAGCATTCAACCTAAGTAATGGATGCCGAACTTCCCATGAGTTAGAGTTAGTTTTACTTTTTTAAGACTAGAAAGAACAATGTATGAATTCTAAATAATATAAAAAGGGTAGTAATAATCTAAGATTAAAAAAAAAAAAAAAAAAAACCCTACATCAAAAATGTTGAATATAAGCCTGCATCCAAAGTGATGGAGGAAATTTTGAACACGCACTGCAATAATTCATTTTAATACGGTTCTACAATAATAACATTATTTTTTATGTAGGATTTATCAGATTTTAGTAGAAGAGAAGAAAAAACTTTAATTTATTTTAAAGAAAGTATTTTTTAAATTTAAACTAAGAAGTTTTTTTTTTTAATTTTAGATTATTAATACCCTTTTTATATTATTTAGAATTCATACATTGTTCTTTCTAGTCTTAAAAAAGTAAAACTAACTCTAACTCATGGGAAGTTCGGCAACCATTACTATGGATGCAGACTCTAGCGCGCTTCCTCATTGCCCCAGCTGTGACATTCTCTAGCGTGTTTTTCATCAGAACAACTTCTTTTAGACTCAAAAGGTGAAGGGCAGTTTTTAGGAAATTTGACAGCTTCTAGGGTGCTGCAGTGGGGAGTGAGGGATTTTCAAAAACTATTAAAAATTTAAGTTTTAATAAATGTTTTGTGTTTAGCGCGTTAAAAGTCCCACTGAAAGTGGATTTAAAATAACCAGACCCATCTCATCTTTAGAAAATTTAATGCTAACTAAGAAAATATCATTGTTTTTGTTGCTACCCTTAACCAAAGTAGAGGAAACTGTAATTTTTCAGAAAAAGGTAAGATTAAAAAAAATAAAATTTATCTCCTCAACAGATTGAGATAGGAAACTCGTTTCTGCGCCATTCTGCCCCGTTTAGCATGCAGTATTACCCAATTTTTTTTTACACTAGGTCTGGGACACCCAGTATATATATATTTATATAAAAAAAAAAATATTTCTAAAAGGTCATTTTTCGTCGGTTGTCGGTACGCCATAACGTTTTTAGCACTATTTCATATTACCTATTTTATTGAGGTATTAATTTAAAGAATCCCTTCCTCTTTTATGGGAAAAGTAGTCATATTCCGATAAAACGCCAGGAGAAAAGCTATGAATGAAATGTAACTTAATCTGCGCATAACTTGAAAAATTTGTTGATTGTGTAAGTACAAATGTGTAGGGTCTCTGTATTACCTACGAAATTGCAGTCATTTGAATTCTGTTCATTTTATGGTTAACATAGTGAAAAAAATCCCTCTTCTTCATAGTATGATTTTTACTAGTTTTATATTATATATAGTTCCTTATTACTTAGTCTCAAATTAAGGCTAAAAGGACATTAAACAATTTGGTATGCGAATAATTGGAACAGGCCAGCTATTTTAGTAATAACATATTATAGAAATTTATATACACAATTAATGTCCACTTAGCTAGTTACATTCGAACAACGGTTGCACAAAATAAAACTTTCACACATTAATTCCGCAACTAAAAATTGTTTTATTAAATTGATGGAAAATTCAGTAGTATCTTGAATGGCTAGTGATGTTAGGAGTACGGTTGAAATCACGTTATATTTTATTTGTTTATACATGAATACAGTTGGAGAGTTGTTAGGCAAGGTATCTTTTTAACTTTAGAAGTGGCTGGATGAAACTGGCATTAAAACAGGGTTAGGTGGGATTTTCTTGCTTAATCCTCGGCACTTGTTTCAGATCCCAGTTCCCAGGCGGGAACGTTCCCTGCGAAATTACTTATTGAATAGCCTATAACCCTACAATACGGCCGTTATAATCCCCCTTGTAATAATCCAGCTTTACAGGCAGGCAATATTTAGGAATGGAATTATCGAAGATGTACAATAGGAAGACTTATCGGCTTTGGCCTTCGGGTATTGTACCACTCGGGGACTAACAACCACCTCAATTACTTAAAATAGGTATTTGGTTTTATTTAATTTATTTATAAATTTATTGTTAAACAAAAACGTGGATATCATTAAAATAATTGTTTTGAAATATTCAGGCTAAAGTTTGAAATTGCCTAGTTTCCACTTAGAGCAGGATTTCTACTATATAGGTGTGGCAAGCTGGTAAAATGCTTATAACTGGGGGCTTGTGCTACTCTGGCGATGTTAGGCTCAATTAATGTTTCAAATAAAACCTATCGATGTTAGAAAATTAAAATATGTTTTATATAATATTTAATGGGAGTGGGATAGCCCACTGGTAAGGCAGTGGACTGCTGTGCTTAAGGTCCCGAGTTCGAATCTGACATGGCTTATGATATCTTTATTATTCGCCACAGTTCGTCTCGTGGGCCGAGAGACCCTCCTGGGGCAAACCCAGCCTCTATAAAGTGGGTACCCTTAATTGAAAAATTAAGGGGAAAGAACCTGGCGGTTGAGCGTGATCACGGTCAAATCACCTCCTTGCACGACCGCTAACCAAGAAACAGTACTCTTCCTTACATAGTACTGAACCCAAGACCCTTTATGGGTTGTAGTGGTACAGTTTTTTTTTTTTTTATAATATTTAATAAATATTATAAATGAATACAATTTTATTCGATTTGTAACGTTAGTTTCTCTTTTTTTCTTGAAAGGGCAGTGACAATTTCTAATATTCTTATTCCTAGTTATTCCCTTTGACCATAGAAATTTAAATTGGTCAATTTAACTCAACGCCCTATTTTACTTTAAAAAGAATGTGTGATAAATATGAAATGCCGAAGTGATCTAGATATTTTATAATATTCCAAAATGATTTAATTTACTCATTTAATTGCAAATATAAAATGATACTGCGCAAGTATCGTTTAGTTACGGGATAAGCCCTTAGAGTTAAGTTTTCAGTTTTCTGTGAGTAGCAACTCTTTGGCTGCCTTTAAAGGTCAGAATAAACTCTCAGTACAAAAACTCTATGTGACTCATTTGTCATATAGAGTTTTTGTACAGGGAACACTAATGAGTTTGAATATGTCACTGAGCAGTTTCTGAATCTTAAAGAAAATTAATTATAACCGCAAGATTCTCATTAAGTCAAACATGGAACTTCCTAAACTAATTTCTTGAACTTTACATAAACGGACATCTTGAATTTTTTCAGTTATACCACGTTATGCGACTACAACGCAAGACTCCTTAAGTATAAATATTTTAGAGGTGAGAGATAGTCAACTGTTAATCTTTACGATAGGTTAAATGATGATCAGGATTTTCAGTTTGAAATTTTTTTATTTTTTATTTAAATAATTTTTGTTTCAAACTGAAAATCCTGATCACCATTTAACCTATCATAAATATTGTATTTCAAAGTGAGCCCGCTGATTCAAATATTTTGTTATATACGTAACATATAAATAGTATCGCACGAACATGATTAATTAATTGAACCGTTGTTTTCACATATCATGGTTTGTATTGACGGTTCTTTTTACATATCATGATCAAACATACAAAGTATGAATTATTTTGTTTAAAAAGCGAATAATATATGATATAATTAATGCGAGTTTCATCACATAAATCGTTGTCATTGTATTTAAATGTTTAATAAGTTAAGTTAAGTAACTTAAAAATGTACATTTTTCAGGATAGCACTTTAAATTTTATTTGTTCTGTAAGACTAAGTTAAATTTTATCTCAATATTTAATGCTTCGACCAAAGTTAATTTTTAATACTGAATCCCTCAGAACTAACTAAAACTAGTAACTCAATAATTTATTAATTTCTAGGAATTTATTTCTTTGGTTAAAACTCATGAATTCATAAATTCTTATTTTGTCTATCACTACCATATGGGGCATGTGGGTTTAAACATTTTTCAAAATTGAGTAATAAGAAATCGTACTATTTCAAAACTATTTTCTTAGAAAAAAGAAAATAGAAAATTCTATTTAGAAAATAGAAAAAAGAAAATTCTGCAGAAGAAAAAAACTAAGACAATTTGCTTATGGCTTGAGTTGCTATTTGTATGTTTGAACAGTGATTTGTTGTAGATTGTATTTAGTACGGATATACAGGGTGACATGCTACTCGTGCGACAAACTTCACCAGTAGATTCTCCACCATAAAATGAATAAAAAAGTTCATATTGACCATGGTCCGATTCTCAACCATTTCGGAATAATTTCGCTTTTTATCGATTTTGAAAGATATCACGACCTGGCATCGGAAAACCGTGATATCTGTAAATCTGTACATTTCTCCGAAAAGCTGATAGCACCGTTGAAATCTACATTAATTGTTTAATAATAAAATGGCCATTTCAAAATTTTTGGTCCAACTTTTTTGTGTTTTATTTCAGCCAGAAGAATAAAATAAGTGAATAATTTTATAAATCGAAAAGTGTTTAACGTAATCCAGAGTTTCTAATTTTAGTTTCAGAAGGCAGCAAATTTGAGGGAAAATACCTCATTTAATAACGCTTCTAACGCACCCTTCATTTTTTAATTTGGTCTTTCTAAGACCAAGATATGGATGACAGAAAGAAAAAAAATGATGGTTCAAGGATTGTTAATCTTTGAGAATTTACATTTTAAATTTGAAAAAAAACTAATACCATTCACCAATATCTTTAAAATAAATTTATTATTAATCATTTTATTTATGTTCAAATTGGAAGCCGTTCTCTGCAATACAAAAACGTGCCCGTTTTCTAATACTCCCAACTGTCACACCAAAAGTGAGAAAACGTCGAAGTTTTACGGACCTTCTTTTACAATTGAGGAGAAACATAATTTTTCAGCACGATGGGGCGTCTCCTAACTCCTCTAGAATAGTTCAGGCGTATTTGAACAGAACATTCGAAACGTGGATCGGTCGTGGTGGGACAGTTCTATGGCCACCAAGATCTCCTGATCTCAGCCCCAGGGAATATTTCGTCTGTGGATATCTCAAGGAACTGGTCTATCGCACTGAAGTGACAAACATAGACAATTTGAGAGCAAGGATCTTCGCCGCTGCTGAAAAACTTCGACGTTTTCTCACTTTTGATGTACAGTTGCGAGTATTAGAAAACGGGCACGTTTGTGTATTGCAGAGAACGGCTTCCAATTTGAACATAAATAAAATGATTAATAATAAATTTATTTTAAAGATATTGGTGAATGGTATTAGTTTTTTTTCAAATTTAAAATGTAAATTGTCAAAGATTAACAATCCTTGAACCATCATTTTTTCTCTTTCTGTCATCCATATCTTGGTCTTAGAAGGACCAAATTAAAAAATGAAGGGTGCGTTAGAAGCGTTATTAAATGAGGTATTTTCCCTCAAATTTGCTGCCTTCTGAAACTAAAATTAGAAACTCTGGATTACGTTAAACACTTTCCGATTTATAACTTTTTTCACTTATTTTATTCTTCTGGCTGAAATAAAACACAAAAAAGTTGGACCAAAAATTTTGAAATGGCCATTTTATTATTGAACAATTAATGTAGATTTCAACGGTGCTCCAAGCTTTTCTGAGAAATTTTCAGATTTAAAGATATCACGTTTTTCCGATGCCAGGTCGTGATATCTTTCAAAATCGATAAAAAGCGAAATTATTCCGAAATGGTTGAGAATCGGACCATGGTCAATATGAACTTTTGTATTTATTTTATGGTGGAGAATCTACTGGTGAAGTTTGTCGCACGATTAGCATGCCACCCTGTATATAACTGCAAGACGTACACAAGACTGATTCTATAAGGATTTTAGGCTGTTTTCTTTATTGGCGTTGGTCATTAAGATTGGTTTAACCAATAAAATATATATGTATATTAGATAATCATAGTCGTTATTTAATATGTACTAGGGGCGGCTTCAGAAAAAAAAAATTGGGGTATATCCATGCAGATAAAAAGAAGACATACATACGAGGTGTGGCTATTAAATAACGAGACTGACGCTGGTACAGAAGAAGTGCGCATGCGCCAAACGCCAGCAACCAACAGCTGTTATCGTGAAGCCTTCTCTTTCGAATGTAGTGCCTCTCGCTTCTGTAAACAAATCAGTACAGCCGTAGCCTTCGTTCGCATTAGAGTTGTTTTTTTGTTTCGCCGGAAAAATGTTAAGTGTAACAGTAGAGCAACGAATTGTTGTGAAATTTTTAAAATTTCGTGTGAAACATGAAAAAACCGCTACTGAAACTTATAATTTATTGAAAGAAGTGTATGTCAATGAATGTTTATCACGTGCACGTGTTTTTGAGTGGTTTAAGCGTTTTCAAGATGGCCGAGAAGACGTTCAAGATGATTCACGCCCGGGTCGCCCTTCCACGTCGAAAACGGATGACAATATCGAAAAAATTGGTAATCTGATTCGATCTGACCGTCGGTTAAGTATTCTTGCGATTGCTGAAACTGTACGAATTGATATGGCCTGAATTGTGGAAGGACAAGTCATGGGTTCTCCACCAAGACAATGCGCCGGCTCATTCCGCATTGTCTGTTAAGAGGTTTCTAGCCAAATTCAGCATCCCAGTGTTAGACCATCAGCCTTATTCACCGGATCTTGCGCCGTGCGACTTCTATCTGTTTCCTAAGGTGAAATCTGCATTAAAAGGAACAAGGTTTGAGTCTGTTGAAGCTGTGAAAGAGAAAGCGGCACGCGTCCTGAAGGAGCTAACAGTATAAGACTTCCAGCACTGTTTCGAACAATGGAAGATTCGCATGGAGCGTTATAGGGATAGAGGAGGGGTGTATATTGAAGGTGATAATAAGTAAAAATGTATGAAATAAAAATAAAATGTTTTACAGCGTCAGTCTCGTTATTTAATAGCCACACCTCGTATAGCATAAAAAGAGCACTCCTGTTTATGGACAAAAATAATTGGAATTTCATTAAATTTATTGACATAAAAACTATTATAATAAAATAATTTTAATTTTTAATGTTTTAATTTAGTCCAATATTTTTTTTTCTAAATTACGACGGGGAAAACCCTGGAAACGCTTTAATTATATAATACGAGCAGAACACCAGCGTTGCAGTGACTTAGTAGCTATAATGCGTTGAATTAATTATATCATATTCTTTCTAATACAGTCAAATCAAAATTCATTGATAAAGATAAAAGCTTTTTATCTAATCTAAACACCAACAGGATTTAAAATAGAACTATACGCTTAATTTAAAATTGTTTGGTAACGAAATTAGAATGGTTAATTTTTTTATTTCTAAATCTCATATTAGACTATAGTAAGTGTTAATGATCCATTCACTTACCACTTACTGGATTATTTCAGCTGAGATTAAATATAAATAACTACGTAAAAGCAACTAATAAAGAATATAATTGAAATTGGGTTTAGTATAATCACAATAGATAGTTAGCAAGAATGTACCAAATTTCTAACTAACTTTTATGGGTTGCGATGTCTTTAATCTTTTGCCATAAAACATATTAATTGAATTCAGAACATAACACAGGATACTATGAGATGTTGTATTAGAAGGTTCTACCTGAAACAGGTTATCAAAACCGAGCATTATAACAATGCTGTATATTCTTACAGTACTGCTTATCAAAACAGAAAAATATAATTTATAACTTTTTATAATAATAATTTACATTTTTTTTATTAATTAAATTCACAATTTTTATTCATTATAGTGCTAACAGGTGCACAATGGTTTTTGTTAACTTGCCTTTTGTTTTATTGAAAAAAAAATAAATAGATTCCAGGTTTTACCGACACTTGAAAAGGCGACACATAGGATCCTAATTGTCCACGGGAAAAACACGGACTTTTCTAATCCAAGCAGGAAAAATAGATTTGGCTACAGGATGCTTACCCAGCCTAAATATCGAAAGAAAATGAAGTGTTGTGTCAATAAATCGACTTACACCGCCATCTGTTGGACATTTATGGAAATCACAAATAACCACACGCAATTGAAATATAACAAGCATTTAAATTGCAATAAAAGAAATATTTTGGTCAATAATCGAGATAAAATCTATCCTATCTTTTAAGTTGGACAAAACTACAGACAATGAGCCAAATTTTATAAAGATCGGTAGAGTAGTTTCTGAGTTTACCTCCGAAAAACATCGGGATACGAGATTTTTATATATATTGATTAACTTAGATTAATTACATTAATCAAACGCCGAGCTTTCATTGTTCAATTGCTTCAATAATAATATCGGTGCTACTCTGAAGGTATTGGACTGAAAGGACATTTAATGTTTACTAGTTTTAATTAATCGCTTAATGCAATAGTTGACAGAAAAAATCTGACTACAGAATTTAGTGCCAACGTGACTCAACGGCCTGATGCATAATTCAACCAATTCGGTACTGTGTTTAGGTCTCGGCAATGTGCCAGTTCGTTCTTGTATCCTTACAATAAGATAAACGACTTTCTGTTTTAACTAAGGAGCGTTTTGCTACCTCTGCTTCTGGAAATAAAATGGAAAGAAAGCACTGTCTGATTCACTTGAGTTTAAAATTGAGGTCTGGAAGTGTAAAAGGGTTTTTTTTTTTATAAAATAAAAAATTCATTACTTCATTATATTAACTTTTATCGAGTTAAAGGTCATTATTAAGACTATTGGTAACAGTAAGCTAACAGTTCATGCCATATCACTGAACACGTTATGCATGTTTAATGGTTAAGACGCCTAGATTTTAAATGTTTGTCTTGACTTAGTAGTTTTGACTCAATAGTTACTTTTTAACCCTCCTTTGATAGTTAAGTCCTCCAAGAACAGAAATTACATTTCGAGTAGGGAATGATACAACTCATAGACACTCCTTTAGCACGATACCTACCGGTTTGCGATGTCTTTTAACTCTAAAATGAAAAATTATAGAATCTTCTAATCTTTCTTTTTTCAGTTATAAAAATAAAAATTAATCATGCCTTTGGATTTTTTTTCTTCAAATTTCCTCACATAATTGGTACAGAATGAAAAAATGAGAATTTTGATGTTTAATTTCCCCCCCCCCCCCAAATCTGGATATTAACATAATTTTTTTTTATTCGTAGCTAGCAGTGACTCTGCTAATCATATTTAATTTAAAAAACTAATTTCTGACATGTTCCATTTTCAGTAAAACCACAAAAGTCAAGGATACTACATGACTAGTAAAATGGACCATCAGTGAAATATAGCCTTCTTATATAAATGGGAATTTGGGCAAAATTTTTTGCAACGAGCATCCCAACATCCATTCAGATCGAATCAATCTCATTAATTGTTTAACTTGGTTTTATACTGTTGTAGAAGGTATATGGAAAATTTAAAAAATTCATATTTTTTTACCTCACAATCCTGGTGTCATGTGCACTTGCATCCTCAAAAGGGTAACTTCAAAAGTTGTTTTCCCTGTTTGAGATGATGTGTTTGGAGAATACAATGGAATCCAATTACTACGAACCTGCGGGGAACAATTAGCTCATGTAAGTGAGTAAGGGGTTGATAAGGCTGTGTGAGATTAGTATTGTGGGAGATGAAAGAGGCCTATGTATATATGTGTGTGTTTGAGGGGGTCCCACAGATTAAAACTGGATATAAAGCTATCGATATGTTTCTTTATCTGACGTCCCGTTTTATCCTTACCTAAAACAGAACGTCCGTCCACCTTTCTGCTTACAGTTTGTTGATGCTCTATACATGTATTTCTATCATGTGGAATGCAGTGATAATTTTAACAATTCTTATACAGCCGTAATCGCATTGCAAACATTAAATACTTGGAACAGTAAATAAGAAGAAAGTCATGAACATAGATGTAACATATTTCAGCGGAGCCAGTACCTCTTATATAGTTATAGATGGAAAAAGTAGTGCGGATCTCCATCGGAGCTTGGGTTTAGAGATTCAGATGGGTCTGGAGTATATTGGCCTAATCAATGAATGCATGATTACATTTGCGGCGAAATAACCAACTTGAATTGTAAGGAATGGATGTGAAAAATGTTAGTTGGTTTAGTTTTTCCATCCACTAGGTAGTATAAAAAAGAAAAAAAAAGTAGTAGTTTTGAGCCTTGATAGCAGGTGACGATGAGCAGTTTCTTTTTGTTTAGGGACCAACTAATAGGACAAACTGAAAACACTTAATTTATGTAGAACTCGATAACTTCCAAACTACTAGAATTTTATTTAAAACACAATATTTTATTATATCTCATCTTGCTAACACCTGTATTGCTGAAAGGCAAGGTAAGGAGGACATAAATAAATAAAATAAAAATTGTAAATAATATTTCATTCATTCTTATTAACCTTTTTTCATTATATTTGATTTTTTATTATTTTTTAATAATTTTATAACATACGCAAAATATATCTATTAAGTATCGATTTTTTTGTTTAATTTTGTAAAATATTAAGGTATTGTAACACAATTGTGGGTTTAAATAATTTTATGGACGTAACATTTTAATACAAAAAATATCATACTAGGTAGGTACTTTACTTCGCTTCTGGAATCGTTCGTCCCTCCTCTTCAGCGTATTATAGGAAGCTCCGATATTCCTGGTTAATTGACCTGACATAATCGGACTTTAGAAGGATTATTGGAGATGATAATTTGTTGCTAGAGAGGGGAAAAGGGGAAAGGGAAAATGGATCATTGAAACGTTAGAGCTAAATAAAGTGCGAGAAAAATTATTATTTCATTTTTCGTGGCCTGGAAATAAAAGTATGTTAAAAAAAAAAAAAATACAATGAAATACATTCAAGAAAAATATTGAATATATAACTGACTAGCCTTTTCCACGTTTGCCCATTATATTTTGTATCCCCAATTTTCATCCTCAAAAATAAAATAAAAAATTCTAAAAGAGGAAAAAGAAAGCCCATTAAAGTCAGTTATTAGTTATTGAGTATGTAACTTCCAGTAGGCAAGCGTATAATCGATTTCTCAGGAATCAATGTGACCACTATAACCGGTAAGTACCATTTTTAACGAAATGATCCGAATTTTACGAAAATAAAAATCAGAGGGGACGAAAGATGCAATGGTCGGCAATATGGATATCACGTATGCCGGTTTTGCCTCTAATTTTCCTACCTATGAATGGACTTGACCGCACCCCCAATCATTTCCATTCCATAAACTGCTACGGTCAATCATCGACCAGTTGGTCGATACATTACAGTTTTCTATCAATAGTTATTAGTTACTTCAAATCCTTTGTTTACGGGTGGAAGGAAGCAGTTGGCCAGGATCACTTCACCTTGGGACGGAGGGCTGGAGCTGCTCCGGGAAGACCGCCGGACTGAGGAGAAGAATAGAATAACACACCAATAAACAGAAGAACACATCAGTGAACAGAAGTACACACCAGTGAACAGGATGACACATCAGTGATTAAACTGCTATTTTATGCCACGTTGCGGCAGTGAGTTGATTCTCAGAATCTTCGCACTGCTGCAAATCCGTATTGCCTTAAGAGGCAAGGTAGGAAGAATAAATAAATAAATATCAATAGTTATTTCCACATTTCTAATATTATCAGCGAAGTAGAGATTTTATCCTTGACTACTTTATCATCACTCAAGTCTAAAAATTTAATATTTTAAAGTGAGCAGATTATGGGCAGTAGAAATTAAGTTTTTACTAATTAACCTATAAGTTACTCGTACATAATCAGCGTAACAAATCAATGATGAAATCTGGTTGTTTATTGCGCAATAAATCTGATCCAATTTCCCTTCGTAATTTATCCATGGGCAATTTCACTCAATCAGGCCATAACCTCATTCACTCTACCCGCTCCATAACGTCCCAATATATTACTGTTCGGTAACTAATGTATGATTGATTATCTAATTTTTTTAGTTTTTGAGTGTTATTTTGTTTATTATTTTTTTTTTTTTTTTTGGGGGGGTGTTAAAATCCAAACATCATCAAGTTATGGAACAATAGATTTGCGTTATTAGAAATTAAAAATGAATCAATACAAATACTTTGTGTTTTACTTTATGCGGCTACACCTAGAATAACTTAAGATATAAAACTGAACGGTGGAAATAATTTGAAAATTATAACCCTCGACGGTACGCTAAACGGATTTGGTTCCATCCATGGATCTTTTTGATATCGAAGTAATTCACTGCTCGGCTGGTTGGTAATCCTTCAAAGAGCCCCCAACGCAATCAATGTAAGCTTTGGTTTTTCATTTTCTCTCAAACTTTTGGTTTATATTTTCTTTTCACATTGTAGATCAACATATGTTGGGTATATCGTTTATTTAAGAATGAGTTTTTTGATATTAAAATTATATCGAACATGCCAAATTATCGTATTTTTTCGAAAAAATAATTAAGTATTGTCTTGTATCTTCGTCTTTGTTGGCACATTTCTTCTTTGAAATGTGAGGTTTTTATGTCTTTATAGAACCTCCATTATAAAATATCTTATGTTTCGCGAATAGTATAGTCCTCTAATTCCGGGACTTCGGCACTTTCTGCAGCACTCTGTAGGGAAAAACGAAATTCGGTAGACAGGTTTATATTTTGAGGTAGGAAATATAAAATTTGAAGTTAGTTACTTCATAATACTCTTTTTTCATATTCTATAAATAAAATTGGTGTCGTAAAAAATTGTTTCTTTGGGTCTCAATTTTATTTTTCTCACCCTGCTATTTTTTCATAGGACTTCTCATTTTTTTTGCGCTCGTTCATTTTGAATTGAGTTGATATTCGGAAAATGTCTTTTGTGGTGCTTAATCGAATTAAGTGCACAAAGGCTACTAATGAACTAAGTAGTGAGTAAATATGAACTAGGAAGTTGAAAATGAGTTGAAAGATATACTGTAATAATGATATACCTTACTGCTTTCAACAACGTCATATATCAAAAATAGCCTTTTTTAGACATAACTGTTTTCTGGAAGCACTCAAAGAGTAGTCCATTGCCTATAGATTGTCTATTTTTATACTCAATTCAAGGAACGTCCATACATTTTCTACCAGAAATTTATAAATCAAAATGGACTGCTTAAAATTTTTATATTTTGTTCTTTATCGCACGTAAAAAAAAAAAAAAAAAAAAAAAAAAAAAAAAAAAAAAAAAAAAAAAAAAAACAGTCAGTGATTATCTCAAACGATCTGCTAGATAATGAAAAGTTAATTGGAATGTGTAATATCTAGTCTAAACAAATTTCAACTTTTAGAAAAAAAATTATTCTTTACATTCACTCTCCTAAAAAATCGTGTTTTTCGATGTATGGCGTTTTTGGAAGGACTGAGCGATATGTTCTGCCTTATATTAAATTATATGAAAATAACTCTTTGTTGCATTATTTTAAGTTTAAAGGACGCCTATTTAGTTAGTTGATCATGAAAATTTAGGTTTATTGAATTAACTGTATTTTAAAAAATTAAATATAATGGTATAATATGTTCTTCGAAACTCTATTATTTAATGATATACATTAAAGTTTAGTGCTGCAGAAAAAATGAGTATGAAATAAATGAAACCTTGTTTTGGCTTGCCTATTTTATGTTGGATTGCAGGAACCAATAGCAATGAAGCTGGATTGTTACGGCACCGCCATTGGTCCGCTAAGTTTAGTTCTCCCGGGGGAGGGTAAGGTAATTTTTAAGGCAATCTTTGTCCGACATTTCATTTTATTTCCTAGAGTGGTTTCAACAGATGGCAATTATTTTTTCTCATTTCTTTTAACGAGATATAAAAATTTGTAATTTATATACCTACGCAGTCATCCCTACTTATTAAGTTAAAATAAAATTCTGACTTGTGTCAGTATAAATTATTTAATATAGCCATCAAGGCCCTACACACTATATCATACTTAGAAGCCGACAAAAAACAAAAAAAACATGGATTCTCATCTCCGTTATCAGAAATAACAGCCCTAATTTTCAATTCGGCTTTTCGTAAATCAGAAGGCTAAGAGAAGTTGATAAACTGGAGGCTTAAAAATCTTCTTAAAACAAATATCTTTTGGAATCACATTTATATTCGTATTCATATTTTATTATTTGGTTCTGTTATGTGGAAAAGAATTGGATTATCTCTTTTTACCTAGTATAATGACATTAATATCGTTAGTATAACAATAAAAAACACACACACACAAAAATTAACACAAAGCAAATTAATAATAAATGCCGCAATAGTTTGTAAAATGCCAACTTGGAGAAAGCAACAGTGTAGGTAACAAGAGGTATTAGCTGTAAGAAAACTATGGAACAGAGAAGTATCATTCAACGAAACTATACAGTAGCATGTAGCTCTTGCCATTTGAGCCACCTGGCACATATCCAGCTCAAATAAATAATTGGGAAAAGTCAGAAGAGTCAGTGAGAGAAGGGATTGACTTGAACCGGATATTGCCTGGTGGCTTTAATGGCAAGAGCTCTGTAATAATGATACGGAAATCGGGATTCCCCAGCCTAGAGGAATCCTTTTTTCTCCTTATAAAAATATTTAACAATTACATTTAATATTATTTTTTCCGGTTGGCTTACATACCTCAAAGATCTATAACCTCCTTAAATAGCCTTTCCTGCTCTTTTCTTGGTCGATGGCTTTCCAAATTCTATCTTTACGTCTCGTGTCCCGTGCATTTTGAGGGAGTTTCATAGGTTGCTTCTTTCCACCTTCCAGCCAATTTTAACTTCTTAGTTGATTTCAGCGGCAGCCAGGTCAAGTATTAACACTAAACATGCCAACACTTAATATATGCCTATTTCTACCATAGCAGGTCAAATGATCGGTGATTATGTTTCTTGATTGAATGTATGAAATATGTATGAAATCGTTAGGAAGAAAATAAACAAAGTAACTTTATTATGATTAAACAAAATTAAAAAAACAGGTGTACGTTGATAAGAATCTGTAGTAGATTTAGGTAATGTTCCTTTCATATTTGTACTTTCTTTTGGTTCTTGACGGGCTTCTCGAAAATCAACGGCAAGTTATACTTTCTCGAAATTATTAATTCACAGTTATTTTGATTGAAATAACTGCGCAATAGTCTTTCCTGAAATGTGCAACGAATTGAATACAATAGCTTGAATGTGCATGCACATCATAATTTCTGATCCGACAAACTTATAAATGTTTATAATTAATAGATAAAGTCGTGAAGACAAATGTGCAAAAACGATAAGATTTTATGCGCTTTTTTTATACAAAAGTTCATAATCGGTCATTTGACCGCTTATTGTAGTTTTAGTGTTAAGGTTTGCCCACGGTTTTAGTTTAGATAGATTGCACCCCCAACATATATCTGCCTTTCCGTTTAAAGAATCTTGCCGATTCCATAACTTTGCCGATGCGTGGCCCCAACTATTAGCTTTTTTTTAAGTTATAATTTTCTACATTGAAATAATATTGATGGAAGTTGCAAAAATAATAAGGATTTATTTTATGAAGAGCTGGTGATTTGTTGTTGGTTACCGGGCGGTCGGTCGCTATGCGTGCTCAGCTGACCCGCACCACCAGCCTCGGGACGATATTGGCAGTCAACTGAGCCGAGCAATTGTGTTCAGTTCGCCGAACATTTCCTCCTCAACTTCTCTCCTTCAGCAAATTAACTATCTATTCTGGTAGGCCATTATATTAATTAAAAGATACCACATAACCCTTGAAAGTAGTGCTTGTTTAGTTTTAAGGTTTTATTCGGAAAACAATACCTTTATGCTCAAATGGATTAATATTTAAAATTATCACTTTATACCGGAAGTTATAAAAATAAAACACTAATGTCCATCGTTACCGAAAAAACTCATGGAGGAAGGTCTCGGAGCTTCTTAGATATTTCCATGATCAATAAGTGTAGAGAAGTATTGCAGCCATTAAAAATATAATTGAAAAGCAGTCCCGTTTGCAAAACCTGCTTAAATTGATTTTCCGAACACATTTCATCTTTTTACATATGGTGTAACAATTTTTATTTTTTTTAATTTTCTCACTTTCATAATTTCTTCTTACTAACTTTGAATTTGGAGCAAAATACCGTGTTATAATTTTCCTTACTGTCAATGTTCAGTTAAATAGTTATGGCTTCCCAGTTGTGGACTTATTATTAAAATGTTTTCTAATTATTTTTCTTTGAATGATATTTCGCACAGTCAAACTGCGAACTTGTAAGTCGGTACCGAGTTTATATGACCGATGGACTTATCATTGTAGAGGCATAGCATTATATCTTACGTTTATGTAAGTGGGTACTTTAAAAGTATCCATTTAAAAATTGGGAGGCCTCTGGTTCGAGTCGTGCGGATCAATTCCGAGATCGACGAAGTGCTTACTAGATCACCTACAGTACCAGTCAAAAGTACTAGACTCATAGACTCACCCTTAGATTTCGTAAACTAAATAAATAACACAATTTTATTTATTGAACAACATAAAAACTTTTTTTAATTTATTTATAACTAGCTGTATATCATGGTTTCACCCAGTGAATTTGGAAAAAAATGTTAGGAAGAACAAGAAAAGTTCGTTAGGACAGAAATGAGATTTATTTCGACTCCAACGGTTGATTTCGTATCGTAATCTAATTTAAATCGAGATCATAACGATTTTTATAACAATAAAGAATATACCTAGAGATTGGCTGAAGTTATGCAATTTAAATATTGGCAGGTGTTCGCACCTGGTATGAAAGAACCACTAAGCGAAATTTGGAGAATTTAGGACAAATGGTTTGGATTTCTGTAAAGAAAAAACAAACAAACAAACAGAATTTTATCTTTGTTTATATAGATTGTATTCGAAACAATCATATAATTTTTGAAATGTTATCTCTTGAGCTACAATTTTTGTTTAAACTTGAAGATTGTGAATTGAATACAAGTGAGTGTAAACTTTTGACTGGTACTGAAGGTTTCGATATAAGTACCTATTTCCCATGTCTCTTTCATGATTTTATTTTTACTTTTAGGACTATCGAGAGAGTTTTGTTGGACTTGTCTTGAATCTTTATAATAAACTTTATCCGAACGGCGAAACAACTTCTCGCTGTTTCCTCCCCTTCATACGCTCTCGGCCATAAAGGGCTCGAAATAGATTTACTAGGATAGCCCAGACTGTAAAAATAAAAATAAAGAAGGCTGTTCCTGCCGGAGGGTGTTGTGAGGAAGGGATAAAGGCGAGGAGGAGTTGAGCAAAGGGCCCCGTGGCTCCTTAACTGGGTCGTAGGTCGCGCTGTAAGGGCCGCCGCGGGGGAAGGGGGAGATACCGAAAAGGGAGCCATGAGAGGGAATAAAATGAATTTTTTTTCTTTTTTTGTTAGGGATTCTGATCCTGTTTAGTGTCTTAACGTAACAGTCTACAATATATTTTGTCTTCTTCTTATTATTTTTTTTAAATTCTTTCATTTTATAACAGTTATTAAAATATTTATATTATAACAATTCTAGGCGAGTCATTCCAAGTCGCAAAGTAGGAGGGGAGTTAGGTATAGTGCATTGTTAAGAAGTGATAATTCTGAAATAATTCTTGGTTAAGGATTGTGAAAGGAAGTGATTTGACCGAGATCAAGGTAAATCACAAGGTTCCCCCATCAATTATTTACTTAGGAATATAAATATCCTAGAGGCTGAATACGTCCCTGAAGGATTTGCGGATCCCTGAGACTTATAAGGCTTGTCATAAGATGAATAAAGGCACTTTTCCACAGCAAGAATCAAACAGAGTGAAGTGAATTTCAATAACAGGCAGTTTTTAAAATTACATCAATTTCAACTCTCTATCACGCCTTGAAGAGCTGCAATTTCAATTTCCAGATGATTCGACAGGTCAAAATTGTGCTTTTTTCCATGGGTTTGCACAGCTATATTTTAAAAACCGGTTGAGATATTGAGCTGAAATTTGGTGTTTTTCTTAGTCTACAGGAAGGTATCCTGTGTACCAAATTTCATTAAAATCTGAGACGGTGAAGGAAAAAAGTGGGTTGGTGTGACATAGAATAACTCAGGTCTGTTATTGAAATTTACTTCACTCTTTATGAGTCTTGCTGTAGAAAAGTGCCTTTTTTTCTCTTATGACAAGCATCGTAAGCCTCTGGGGTCCGCAAATCCTTCAGGGACCTATGAAGCCTCTAGGATATTTATATTCCTAATTAAATAATTGATGGGGAAACTTTGTGATTTACCTTGATATCGGTCAAATCACCTCCTTTCACAAACCTTAACCAAGAATTATTTCAGAATTATCAGTTCTTAACAATGTACTATACTTAACACTCTTCCTCCCGTAACCATAATTGCAGATTTACAGGGTTTTTTAACGCTGAAATGTTGTTTATTTATTTTTAACCTGCAATGTAGGTACGGGTTAACCCTGTTCGAACCCCTTGCGAGGCCATATGTACATATATATTTTTTTTTTTGCTTCATGTTTCAATTTGCGCCTTTCAACAAATATCGACAATTAGCAAATGTGCGCTGTGCTATTGAAATAAGGGCATGTCAGGCATGGGGAAGGATGGCACCCAGCGGTACCTCTTGTCTGGCTTGTTTCAGGTAATCTGGATTTTTCAGCTGTTGCCATGCCTCTAATCAGTTGGTTGAGATGACCGTGTAAGTGTGTATGGAAACGTTTGTTAAGTGTCTTTATATATTGGTCTAATGTTTGCATTTGTAAGTCAGTATGTAGGGTATTGTTGGTCACGTACCATGGTGCTTTTACTATGAGTATTAAAATTTTTGATTGAAAGGTCTAAATTCTTTGTAAGTGGGTCTTTTTGGCTGTACCGTATATCTGTAGAGAGTATGTCCATATTGGTTTCAGTAAGCATGAATATGTATTTAATTTTTCTCTCAGTCCGAGTTTTGAAGTTTTAGTAAAAGTGAGTGAAAAAGTGTTCGTTTCATCTTAACATGCGGGCCCCATGTCATCCTTCTGTCAAATGTAAGACCGAGGTAATGTACGGTATCAGTTTGAGAAATATATTCAAATCAGTTCTTTTTCTGGGGAAAACTGGATTGTTTGAAAAGCGATTACATAAATTTCATAATGGAGTTGTATAATGTTAGACAACTAAATAGTGCTGATGACTCGCTCTCGCTAACGGCTGAAATTAATGCAATGAATTCATATAATTATCTACTCCTGATAATGAGACTCGAGTCCAACTTTATAGCACGCAATGATTAAAATTTAAAATCCTTCAGTTAGTTTTAAAATCTAATTTTCCACTCGATGGATCCGGGAAATTGTTCTTCGAAATCGCTTCCCCTCTTCTCTTGTTCTCGTTAATTTTAATTTGTCACTGCTTTATTACTTCCCTTTTTAAAGTCTTAATCAAAGGGTCAAAATCGATTCTTGCTGATAGAGGCTAAAGAAGAATGGGACAATAGAATGACTTATGTAAAAACTTGTAGGAATTAACACTTTTAAATAATTTAAAATTTAGAATAAAATATTCTAGACCTTGTTTAATTGATCCTTTATATTCTGCTCGATTCTAGGTTTATATCGGCTCATACTATATGCAATAATCCGAATAATGTACAAATATAAATAATAATATCTAAAAAATATTATGATATATAAAAATCAGGGGCGGATTGAGCACTAAATCCGTAGGGGGTCTCGACCCCACGTTCTCACACTCACACGTTTTCCTTCTCCTGACAGCACTTTTGTTTTCGAATTTATTTGATGGATTTTTTTCTTGCAGTAGAAAGGACAGCGATCAATAGTGTAACTTTTATGACGTAGCAGCTGTGTGATTGCATTATTCTTGACACCCTCTTCTGGATCCGTTGCAGTATAAATTTATATTACACACTATGAAGGTTTGTTAGCACGTATACGTTTATTGGAACGAAGTTTTGAATCAAAATCCTGTTCGCACGTTGACGTCTTTTGACCTATCTTGGGATGATAATCAACCGATAATTATTATTATCCGGTTAATGAATGAACTCCAACATTTTTATTTTAAGATCGATCAAAAAAAAAAAAAAAAACGAAACGTGTAAACATGTCTGTTTTCTCCTTCGAAATAGCGAAGAAAAGTTTGGTTCCGAACTCTGTTTCATAAACTTTTTTTTTTTTTTTTTTATTAAGGCGTCAACCACTAGGGTAATAATCGCCATTTATTCCAACTCCCCACCCAATTAAGTTAATCGAATAATTCTTTTTTCATTAATGAGCAAGATATTTTCTTTATTAGTGCCAATAAAAAAACAAAAAAAAAATACAAATCCCATCACTCTATGTATTTCATATTAATTTTTATATGAATCCTTTCCTCACTTTAATTTAAACAAAATAGTGTATTAGGTACATGGTCATGCATAGAGAATGAAATGAGTCAGTATTATTATCTGTTGAGCTTTCTGCTTATATAAATGCCTTTTCCAGGAATTTGTTCCTTTTGAAGATTTTTAAATAGTTATTGTATGAAGAATAAAATCCAAAAAATTAAATTAAAATATTCTGTTTTAGGAATTTTGACGGCATCAAACATTTTCAAAATATTCAACTAGAATGATATTTTATGATTTAGTATAATCCCAGGCCGAAAATGAATTAAATGTTCAAATATAAGAATTTAAATATTGAAATCGATTTATCGCCGAACGATTGCATTTGATCGATCAAATCCTATTATGGCATTTTACGCCCTTTTACCCTCTACCGTTGTGAAAGAAATCAGAACCAACTATTGTAATTATTGAATTTATGTTAATTTAAAATTATTTTTTTTTGGTAAATTATATACTTAACATGGATAATATTAAAAAGAATTTTTATCCGATAATTTTACAGCCATTTTACTAATTTAAAAAAAATATTTGGCACAATAATATAAAAACTAAAGCCTAACAGAAAAAAAAAATATTTTATTTTTAGCAAAATCTTTGCTCATCTCTAAGAAATAAATTTTCTTATTTAAGCGTTACATTCTATATGGTATTATTGCACCAGACATATTTTTAAAATAACAAAAATGGGCGTAAAATTATTGGATAAAAAGGCGTTTCAATTTCATCCATGTTAAATATATAATTTACAAAGAAAATTTATTTAAATTAACATTAATTCTTTTATTGGCAGTAATTGAAGAAAGAATTCATATAAAAATTTATATGAAATATCTAGAGTGATGGGATGTAAAATTTTTTCATTGGCACTAATAATGAAACTTAACATTCTATATTATTTCACCAGACATATTTTTAAAATAACCGTAAATAATGGCCGTAAAATTATTGGATAAAAAGGCGTTTCAATTTCATCCATGTTAAATATACAATTTACAAAGAAAATGTATTTAAATTAACATTAATTCTTTTATTGGCAGTCATCGAAGAAAGAATTCATATAAAAACTTATATGAAATACCTAGGGTGATGGGATGTATAATTTTTTCATTGGCACTAATAAAGAAAATATATTGCTCAATAATGAAATAAGATTATTCGATTAACTTAATTTGTTCAGGAGTTATAGATGTTTGGCTGCTGAATCATAAAATAATTTAACAATAATTTTCCCACTGTGCGACTTAAGTAAAAAAAAAAAATCGGATAATGCCCAAATCTATTGTAAACCAATTAGAACAAAATCGGAACTTATTCTATAAGGGACACGTTATGTCTCTAGCTATTTATAAATAGAACCCTAGAAGAATGTATGATGTTATAAATTCATGAGTCGTCTGATGTTGGATTTATCGGTCTAGCTTGGGCTCACATAAACGAAAATTGAGCAGTTAATATTGTTAAAATACAGAAACAGTCTCGATTATGAAATCTTTTAGAAATTTGCTTGGGGGTAACATATGGAGGGGGAAACAGAAAGAGCGGTGGTTAGGTCTTGGTATAATTTAGCTAAAAGGTTGTTGCAACGGAGGCGAGCCGGAGCCAGTCGCCCGTGCGCCGCTTTTACACTAAATTTGGCAAAGCTCCTGCGGTGAGCTGCCCAACTCGCCCTGCCCCGTCTTTGTATCTTAAAGTCTCTCATAAAAATATTTATTTTATGGTATTTTACAACAAATATGCTTAAATAAATAACTTGCAAAGCGGCAATATTGATCAAGTTTCTTTAAATAATTATTGGAGGTGATTGCCAGTATTTTCCAACACATCTATGCATTTTTTATCGCCTTATCAAGGGGTCAAAATATATGCCCAGTTATCTAACCTGTGTGATCCATGAAAAGGGGATTTAATAGCCTTAAGATCATATTCGGAGACAATGCAGATATCAATGGTCATGGGGAATAATTTAAGAAACTTATAAATAACTTATTTCCAGGTGTTTGATGAATTATTGATATCTCCCCGCCCTAAAATGTTCATGATTACTACGGATTTATTGACTTTATGAAGTGCAGAAAGCTTCTGAAATGATTCCGATATGAGTACATATCGTATACATAACTCTAACCGACAACATTTTCCAACTTACCTAACTATTCCTTGTGATCAAGGACAAATGATAGTTTGGTAGTGATTTTTAATTTATACACTACGCTATTAAAGCTTTCGACTCTTCATGGTATAAAGCATAATATGTTGTCAGTGACTACAAGTGTGCATCTTTAACCCTTAGTAGACCAAAAGTTTAGATAAGTTTGTGAATTGATATGTTTCTGTTTCCATAATTAACTAAGGTATATGGCATAAGGCATAGAATTACAAAATAACATTTTTTGTGCCTGTCACAATACTTCTTATGAATATTTTAAAATGTTGTGTCCATATGACCTAGAGTGACTATCAGTCAATAGGGAATTACCTGCTTTATTTTTGGAACTGTTAGGTTTGTACATAAGTAAGCCAATAAGCTCACAAAATTGTAAAAATAAAACTTACTTTCAGAACATAAAGTTGTGATTTCCTAAACTTCTGCATGCTGCGCTTAGAGTTTCAGTGAATCTTCCAAACCCAGTTGGTATCACTTCTGTCCGTGTTATTGACTTTTTAAAAATAAGTATCTGTGACAAGTATCCATTTATGTACTCCGGCATACTTAGGGTTAAAAACACTGCCCAATCCGACTCCAACATCTTTTGATGGAATGGTATTTTAGCCTGAATGCTTATGTTAAAACTCCGTGAGCCCTTTACTCGCCCTAATTCGTTGAACTTAGATATCACGGAAATCAGTAGCCGTCAGGCTGTCAGGGCATTGACTGCAAATGTTTTCGTTTCATTTCATTGAAGCTCATATTTTTTTTTTTTATATTGAAGGTAATAAGATTATTCAAATTAAATAATATTCTTAAAAATAACATGGGGAGGGTGGGGCACATTGAATCATGGGGCACACTGAAACAGTCGTTGCAATGGGCGAACCAAAAGGTCTAGAGCAACAAAATTCAGACAGCAAGCGGTGAGGGTGGCTCCAAACAAAGACAGCATACCCTTTCGACTTGTTTCGTGACAGACTCCACGTGCTGAAGTGCGGTTTTGTGTGGCCAAACTAAAATTTTTTGTCGAACAGATATTGGTCTCTAGGTATGAATAATTGTTTTATTCAATCTGCTCTTACAACTTTTTCATTATGCATGTATCTCTTGAGATTTTGCCTGAATTTGGCTTTCCTACCACTTCACGTTCATCGTAGGAAATTAAAGACATCAAAATAGCTATTAAGGGGTTCCTTGAGACAATGGCGTTCGGGGCACAATGAAACGTTTCATGGAGTTCCACGAGATGTGTTTTTCATTGTGCAATAACCAATCAGTTTTTTCATTTTCTTACAGATCGGTGCGAAATTGAGAGCGGAGCACCAAAAAAACTGAGTTAATTTGTGACAACTTTCTTCCAAAGTCAAACTTTCCTCTTCCTTGAATAATTTCGTGGCTATCCTAAAGCATATGAACGAAAAACCGATTGGAAGCCGAATAAACTTTTTTTGTTAATTATGGTGTTGTTTTTTTCAGCTGTTTCATTGGACCCCGGGCATGGGGCACAATGAAACAAAATTATTTTTCTGGAATACAGCTGCTCGCGGTCATGTTTTTCGCATTTTTTACATAGATTAAATCCTAAGATAACATGGAAAAAATTGAAAGTAAAGTCTCAGGTGGAATGCTATGGGCAAAAAAAACTTTTCTGTTTTATTGTGCCTCACCTCCCGCTATTTATTTTTCCTTTTTAAAAACAAGTTTATTAAAGGTTTTGTCAGCTGAAGCCTATATGTGATTTTTTTTTTCTCGTAGTGAAATGATTTTTCTTTCATATTTTAATCTCTGCAACTCAATTTATGTTTTCTTATTTGTTGGCTTTACAGACTAATTTTCTTACTGTTGCCTTTAATTCATTTATGCACCCATGTAACTGAAATATCGTAAATTTAAAGCAAGGAAAGTGTCGTAATTATATTTCCAATACTTTTCACTATATACAAATAAATATTGTGACAATGAAAATTTAAATTTGTTTTTTGATAAATTTAAAATTTTGAGGCCGATCGGCTGGTATATTAAATAATTTTAGTTTTACTGATTGTGTATTCATATCGTATTTTTGACTGATTATCTTTTCTCTAAAAAATTATCATAATTATTGGCAATAATATCAATATTGGGTGGATGATTGATTAAATTTCCCTACTTTGTGCTCTACGTATTCAGCTCATCTGCATGACCTTAGCATGGAAATTTATGCAAATAAACATAGCTGGACCTTAGACCTATAGCTTGTCTTGATTATAATAAATTTAGGAGGGGGCGCAACTGAATAATTTACAAGGGTTGTAAATGGTATAATTAAAAAATTGTATGAAAAGACTTACTGTAACTTCGATTATTGCAATGTATTTTAAAACTTTTCTTTTCAATTCAATTTATGTTCTTAATAAACTTTTTCTAATGTTTTATATTCTATTCTAATGTTGATTATTGTATACTATGTTATTAATTTCCCAAAACACTGTAATTAACCTAAGCTATACTAAATTTCAAAAGCGTGATAAGAAATGAAAATTGTCTACACGTGTTTCCGACTTTTTCGAATTTATTCGTATTTAGTGTCGTCGAATATTTATTTGGAACAGTGTAGTTATAATCAGTTATTTTTGTTAGCACTAACCACCAAAAAAGTAAGGATATTATAACTAAATAGTCAATGCACGTTCGCGCCCCGTGGTGGCCCTAGGATTTCTTAATAGGAGTAAAAAGTCATTGGCTATGCCGTCCGTCGGATAGGACGTAAAATAGGCAAAATTTAGGACTCCCACTGCAGCATCGTCCGATGAGCCTTGAGTGGCATAAAGTGACGTTAAACAAACTAAATAGTCAATGCTTCATTTTACTATTGTTGGCTTGTCTAAAATAATTTATTTCAAAACTATAAACTATAAATTGAGCATTGAAAAAATACTATTAAAAATGGTATTTAGTGGTATTACACTAAACTATACCATTAAATTTTACATCTAATTTTCTATAATAATATAATATTTTAACTTTTTTTTCGTTTCTGTTTTTTCCGTTTAAAATTATTTTTTTATCAAGTATTCAAATCATTCAATCATTCAAGTATTCAAATCAAGTATAACGATTTCTAATAAAGCGATTAAATGCCTGTAATAAACAAGCTTTCGCCAACGGGAAGCTGTATTAATAATGTTTTGTATTTCTAAAACGACGAAATCATTGACGACCATGAGGAAATTTTAGCTCTGATTTTCTTTTATTTTAACTGATTTTCGTTTCGAAATTATTTTTTTTTATCAAGTAATAAATCAGTGTTTTTTGGTTAATGCCACCTTTACCTCCAAATCTATACTTCAAATAAGTATTACGATTTGAAATAAAACGGACTAAATCCCTGTTATAAACAAGGTTTCGTTGATTTGTACAACGGTAAATTGTATTCTTAATATTTTTTTTAACTTCCAAAACAATGAAATCATTTGTTTTTATCCATGACGCACGCCTCCCCTGACCTAGACAGCAGGCTGGAATTCATCTGATACGGCTCTTGCTTTGAAGTTCACTGGCTTGTGAAACAACTGCAAAAGTGTAGCAATTTCATTTTTTTTTTTTCATTTTCTCTTTAGCGTAACTTTACAGCGTCTGGTATTACCATGTTTTTGAAGTTTGAATTGGTGAACTTGAATATTTATATTTTGAATAAATTATGCCAAAGAGATAAGTTCTCACCTGACCTAGTTTCTTAAGTTTAGTTATAACCGACTGGATTAGCTTTAAAATTTTATCCCAGTGAAATTATGTCTTATTTATATATATAATTCATCTAAATTTAAAAAAATACCTTGAAATACCACAAAGTTTCTTAAATCTGTAATAAAACTTGTGTTAAAAACTACTGAATTAAATAATATTATAACTATTAGGCGAAATAGATTTTATTATTAAAATATAAACGTTTTAGTTTTAGGAGGGCACTTCTATGATTCATCGATCTAAAATTAATACAATGTTCGCGAGATATTTTTTTGAGAAAAATTCCAGGCTTCGTGAAGAGATGGCCTGGCGGTCGAGCGTAATTTCAGTAAAATCATCTTACACAAAAGTTAGCCAAAATCTGAAATTCTTTACAAAGGACCCTATCCAAAAAAGACCCAATCATTAGTAAGTTTTAACGAAAAACCTGTTTCCATTACAAGTTTTGTTTTCGGTTATTAATATTGTAACACTTATGTGGGTAACAAATATTTATTTAACTGAAATATACAGTTATCACAATGCCAACGAATTATTACAACTTAAACAATTGAGCAGGTTACAAAAATGAAAACTTTATTACACACAATCATATGACTTGAGCAACACAGTCAAGACACAGACTTCAACTAACTCATTCAGTCTCTGCCCCTTATATATATCGTAAATAGTGGGGCCTGGAATCTTCTAGAACAATGTCGGCAATTCTCCGTCATTCCGGAATGATCTAGACAAAAACAGTTCGTTCCAACCGGTTATTTTGTTCCAACATGCGGTCCGGGAGGTTACGCCATATGTTTTTTTTTAATTGCTTATCGATTTAACGTTACAATATATTAAAATGGCGAAAATCAATACATAATGAAGCAATTAAAATTTAAGGAGAACAAAATAATTATCCCGAAGACGAACCGAATCAATACGAAACATCGGAGTAACTAGAGTTGTAAAGGTGAAAAGAGGTGCATTTAGGAATATGCTGTTTTTTTTGTTGTTGTTTTTTCAGGCTAAATATTACTGTTTGCATTATATTACTGAATATCAGTTACCCAATTTCAGGGTCGTACGATTTATTGTTTTTGAGCTAGTCTGTCCACACTCACAGATTATTTCGAGGGAATAGGTTATTTGAACTTAGGGGACCCCAAAACGTCATTTCCGATGAAAACCGGAAATCGAAATTGTTCACGGTCGCAATACTTTCCCTTACTATATTTCATATTCAGGCAAGTGAAAGTAAATAGGAAAGAAAATTGAACCCTTATTTTCCAAGTATTATTTTCCTTAATTTTTTAATATGACTAGAGAATGAATCTTGCTGATGAGCTTTTAAAAAGGGACAATCCTTAAGGTGCCTTTACATTCTACGAACTTTACTCTGGTACAGCCTTCACGGGTATTCGAGTTACTTTATCTGTTCGCCTGTGTTCGGGGGTAGCGCAAGTGTCGCTTTTGATTTGAGTTTTCCCTAGTGACAGGAATTGTTTGTGATACTAATGTTCCGTATGTAATTCGTTTCCTATTTTTTTTAGATAAAATAAAATATGTTGATAATGGAGATTTTTCCTTATCAGAAGCTAGCGTTGGGCGCGTCAGCCATATTTTTTCGCTTAACGTCACGTTAAGTATAAATGACTGTTCGTTGAACGTCGGTACTGCAAGGTTCAGGGGAGAACCTCTTCGAGGGTGAGGTTCGTAGAGTGTAAAGGCACCTTAAAAAAATATATATATATATATCTATTAGGCATGCATCATTTCAGTTTATACCGTCTCGCAGTGGTCCCGATCAGCCCATCATGGTGCAAAAAATACTTACAGTAGACGGATCTTGTTCAAACTTTGTATTATTTTTAATTCACTATTGTAGAGTTGTTTTATATCGGTGTCATGAAAATAGGTAAGGGTGGGGGTGGAGGTAAGAGGGAGGAGTGGGAGAATTTCTTACCAATATTATAACTTTTAGTGGGCAAAGCTTGTTCAAACTTTGTATTGTGTTTATTAGTGGATTGTGGAACTGTTTTATATCGGTTTCATTAAATTAGGAAAGGGTGGGAGTGGTGGTAAGAGGGAGGGGTTGATGAAATTAAGAATATATATGCAAACAAAACAAACATACTGTAAAATGTAATAAAATGAGTTTTGTAGCATAACTAAAATATTAATTCATATTTTCAGTTGCTATCAGAAACTCTACATTTAATTTAAGTTTAATAGTGCCAGTAGCTCTTATGTACAGAGGGTAGGTAATATAATATATTATACATAGATTAATATAAAATGAATAAAAGATACTTACTGATGTAATCAAATCAAGCTCGTTCCAAAAACACAAGAAACACTGGACATTCAATACACTTTCTAGATATAACTATAGAGGTATGATTAATAGAATCCCTACAGCTGCACTGAATCTCTTACAGTGGTCAAAAAATAAGTAAAGGATTACCCCGAGGTCGGGAAGGGGGAAGGTAGGTAGCGCACCCTTGGAGCCGGCCGGCCGTCACACATAGTTTATCTCTAAAAACTCCGCTTTTCCTAATGTTCTGGGGTCCTGTGGGACGTGAAACTTATACCAATTGAAACTCAGATAGTTTCTGTAACGTGTAGTGCCACAAACATTGCAGACACTTGTGGACAAAATTATTCAGACATTCTCCAATATGAAGAATAGGTGACCAAAATTGTTTACTTTAAAAAATAGTTCATTCGCTTAAACCAACGGATACATTAATCATTTGGATGGCTGTATATTGTATATGGAATGCACATTCAAGGTAACATAAGTAAAAATTGGTAGAAATTAACTAGCGAATGATACAACCATTGGTTACCGGGCTGCAAAAAGGGCGCGGATGGAGATGCCAGAAACATACAACTTTGACATGTAGTATATTCCACGAAGTTTATTCTATTTTGGTTTCAACTATATTTTCAAGGTCCAGCATTCATATAATAACCAAGAAAAATTATTAGATCCAGAAAAAAAAGTTGGTTTTGGGATTTTTTGCACCATAATGCTTGAATCGGGACCAGTGTGCGCCTGTCGATTTCATCCGATTCATCAGCAGAACAGTTTAAAGAAAGATGCAATATTTATGTTCTTCTTAGAAAGCCAACCTCACCCGTTAATAATAGCAGTAAGCCCCTTAGCCCTCCTTGGGAGAATTGTTTGCGGAGTGGGGTTAGTTTTGACAGCTAATGTGTCGGGAGTAGTGGCGGCCCGGAGGACACCTGACGTTGAGTGGGAAGCTTCTCATAACTGGATTAGTCGAGCTCCTTCTCTTAATATTATTCCACCGCCGTCTTCCTACTGTCTCAGCCTTGGATTGATTGCTTTCGGAGATGTTTCAAGGACTGCCGTGTACCATAAATGATAACTTTAGGTACCAATATCGTCCTTAAGATTGTAAACGGACATCTATCCTTTGGCCCACTTCCTGCATTTTGTCGAAAATAATTCTAAGTAAATCAAACTTTCAGTCATTTATAAAAAAAAATCTGGTGCGTGCGCGCAACACACAACTTTCACTTACCAACTTACTTAGATAAGAAATTGACGTGTTTTGTCAAATATAATTTCCCAGTCACACATTTTTCTACATCCATATCTTATTTTTGTTAATCGTTAAAGCCGTTATTGAGTAAATAAATAACCCCGTAAAAATGATACAAAATTTATTAAGTAAAGTCCCCCCTCCGGTTAATCAATTTTAATGAAATTTTAACAGTCATATCTCGGGCATATACATACATCAAATACCCAGTTTGATCAAAATCGTTAAAGCCGATTTAGAGTAAATAAAAAAAAAAACGTGAAAATGTTACAAAATTTATTAAGTTAAGTCCCCCCTCCGGTTAATCAATTTTGATGAAATTTTTACAGTCATATCTCGGGCATATAAATAGATGAAATACTCAGTTTAATCAAAATCGTTAGAGCCGTTTTTGAGAAAATCGAAAAAAACCTAAAAAGTTATTAAGTAAAGTACCCCCTCCATTTAAGTAATTTTGATGAAATTTATGCTGTCACATCGCGGGCATATACCTACACAAAATACCCAATTTCAGGATCGCACGGTTTATAGTATTTGAGCTAGTCTGTTCACACACACACACACACACACAGACACACAGACACACACACACACACAGACCATTTCGCGGGACTTGGTCATTTCGACTCAGGGGACCCCAAAACGTGTATTTCCGTTGAAAACCGGAAGTCGAATTTTTTCACGATCGCAATACTTCCACTTACTATATATTTCATATATAGGTAAGTGAAAGTAAAAAATAATAAAAATAAAAATAAAAACCATTAGCAAGCTTCATAAGGAATTTTCCTTAGGAAAACAGTTTAAAAGGGTTCGTTGAATTGCACATTTGCAGAGTACTCATAATATAAGAATGCAATAGTGCCGAAATGTGTCTTGTAGAAGAGTGATTGGAGATGGAAGACTGGCCCATAATATTATTATCCATATTATTATATTATTATTATTATATAATATATTATTATATTAAAGCATGTTAGCTGTGTGAATTTCTTTTTTCTTTTTTTTTTTTTTAAAAAGGTTAAATCTATTTATCGTGTAATGTTATTTTTTTTTTATTCCTTAAAATATATATGATTATGTATTAAATCAATCCCTTAATTTTTGTATTAAAATATCCCTTTGTATAATTATTGTATTTGGTTAAATTAAGGATTAATCCATTTCGTCCCAATGTTAGAAATAATATGAATTTTTGGTTTGCCTTTAAAGACCTGAAACACTATTTTTCGGAAACGCACCTTTGGAACATTAAGTGGTGAAAAGTGAAACAATAAATCTACCTTTTTTTTTAATTATCACATTCCAAGATTAGACTTATGAAAATTTTTAAAAAGTTTTTACCAAATTATTTTTCATGATAATGTTAAAAAAAACCAGTGTGAATTTTTGAATTTCTGAAGTGTGCATATTTGAAGTTTCAAGATCACAAAAAACATATTTTAAAAAATTTAAACTAGCTTTGTCATTTTTAATAGTTACTTTCATCACTAGGTGTTATGTACAATACTTTTCATCATACTGCTCATACTTACATTGCAAGGATAAAAAACACTGAAAAATACTAAAATAAGTATTAAATCCAAAGCCCAAACAGCATGTATTATTTTCTTTCCGTTTCCAAGAAATGAAATTTTGACCGTAAATTACTTAAGTTATTGGTTGTAATGACCTTTATTAAAGGTCAAACCATTCTAAAGAGATTAGTCTTTATTTGCATGTTAAAGGATAAGTAAAAGAGGAAATATTTGATTTGAAGCAAATGACTGAAATAGCTAGAAATACGAAGTATTTCGAAAGTAATATGGCCGCCATTGGAAAAATAAAAATTCCAAAAATAAAATAATTACACTTTTGTACTTCTTTTGCATTGTTCTTTCTATGGTAAAAATAAAACATGAAATAAGAATGTTTAAGCAACTAGACTTGACCACTTCATATAGGTATATAGATTGACTAAACAGACTAAAAACAAAAATCTCATAATAATAAATAAACTGAAAAGTATTAATGTTATTGATGCATAAATGCATATTTGAGACAGTATGGGTTAAACTTGGGCTATGCTTATTTTCCCTTTCTTTGCGATTATCAGAAAATGATAATGTCATGCCCATCAGTGCGGCCCAGCATTGCAGTAAGTTCCTGTCGCTTATTTTTAGACTGATCCTAAAACTTATGAACTTTTTAGCACTCATCATTTTTAATTTTACATTGATTGCTTTATTTACTGTTCTCTGTTAACTTTTTTTTTTTTTTTGGCTGTTCACCTCCGATGAGTGATAAAAAATAAAATATGTTCTTGGGCAGTCGACGCATGATCTGCTACATAACATGCATATCAGTTTTATAATATTGGACAACCTTAATTTAATTTACCCTTTGCAAGGTTCGTACTGTATCGAGCGGGGTCACTGTTGCCTTGTTGTTGCCTAATGGAGACTAAAACATCTGCTCTCTGTCTGTTGAGCTTACAAAACATAACAATTTAATCAAATTTCCCTGTGTAGTATGTATAGTGTACATTGCTAATGTTTTGAAGACATAACATAGTTGATGAATCATAATTTCAGTCATCTGATGAACAAACAGAGTAAAGACTGCTAAAAACAATCCTATTATCGTAGATTGTTTATCTCAGTGATTAGTGGTGCATTCAGTAATATAACAATTTATTTTTCCGTCGGTCTATTAAATCTGGGGAAAGGAATTAAAGAATAAATAAACCCTTTTCATATTTCAGCCGTCACAAAGTGATGCTGACAAATGCGTTTCGGACCAATTTGTTTCTATTACTATTTAATTTTCAACAGTAATTTGTAGGAAATTGATCGTGGTGTATGGATTTAATAGTTTCCCCAATAAACGAACTTATTCCCCCGTAATCAAGTAAGTTTATCCTGAAATCTATTGAAAACCCCTTCTGATCGAGGTTAGTAACATGGATACAGTATAATAAAATATAATATAATACAAAATATGCCTTGTATTTTTAGGAGTTTCGAAGAAGTTACTCACCACAAATTCGTTCTTGGTGGATGCTTTGTCAATCCTGAACTCCCTTCCGAAGTAATTATCGGAAGTAATTAACGTGAAATTGTCAGAGCGTTATACGGAACGTCTGTTATGGACCTATAAGATGTTGTTTTCCAACAAAGTTAGTTTGATCTTCCACGCACTCTTCGTCGTACCAAATAAAAGTTTGACGAATTTCATGGGATCGACCCCCTGTCTCACCCACCGTATTTCCAAGTCCAGACCATCGGATTTCTACTTGTTTATATCCATGGCACATTTTCTTCAAGGGAATAAATTTGATGATTCTGCGGTAAAAGAGCTCTTTTTCAGCCACCTAAAGGAGTTTTGCTAGCGATAGGAGTTTTTAAAAATTAATTATATTCTGTATTAAATAATAATGAAAATATTTAATCAAAGAAAGGACATTTTTTTTTATTTATTGACTGAATATATTTTTCTAATTTTTTCTCTTCCCCTTCCTTCACCTTAAGGCTATACGGAGTTTCCCGGTCCAGGGAGAGGGTGTGGGATTAATAAGGGATTAAGTAAATATCGCCTGGCTCCGGGTTTCGAACTTGCTATCTTCGGGTTCCCAATCACCTGTCGGTTGTCAGAGACAACGCTTATTTCCTAACGCTTTTGACCATTCGGCCATCCAGCCACCCTTGACTTAATATTTGTCATTTTGATTGTATAATCAGACTGAAAAAGGACAAAAGGTGTCCATTAATGTTTCAATTATTTCACAAACCTTAAGAACTTCGAAATCCCCCCACTGAAATACCTATAGCGTCTGGACACGGTTTTAATTATTTCACATTTTTATTGTGCATACCATACCTGACTTTTAAGTAGTTTACACTTTTCCGACTATTGCATATACATGAGCGCCATCTCGTTTTGACAAATAAAACATAATTTTTAAAAGGATCCATTTTTAACGGCAAAGTTTGAAAAAATAAGGTATAATTAAAATAAATTTGTATTTTAATGGAATACAAAAAAGATGCTTAACTATTTATTAATTATAAAGGTAAGTGATAGTCAACTGTAATTCTTTGTTAAACCTAATTACGATAGGTTGAATGATTGTCAGGATTTTCGGTTAAAAGTTTTTTATTTTTAAAAGCCAACGTTTCGATCCAACTTGTGGATCTTCATCATGGCTAAAAGAAAAAAAATATATGAGTATCTATGCTAGAAGATGACAATTTAATTAATAATTTACAAAACTGATAATTACATAAAGGATGGTAAGCTTTATACATGAATATTGAAATAAGTAGCTGGTTAGCAAAATAACATAAAATCTGATACTTACCTTCAGAGTCCAAACCTTCTGTTAATTTAAACGTTAACGAATTACGCATGGAAATACTGTATTTATGTTGGTAAATCTGTTTTTACTTTCACTTACCTATATATGAAATATATAGTAAGTGGAAGTATTGCGATCGTGAAAAATTTCGACTTCCGGTTTTCAACGGAAATACACGTTTTGGGGTCCCCTGAGTCGAAATGACCAAGTCCCGCGAAATGGTCTGTGTGTGTGTGTGTGTGTCTGTGTGTGAACAGACTAGCTCAAAAACTATGAACCGTGCGAACCTGAAATTGGGTATTTAGAGTATGTATAAGCCCTCAATGTGACAGCAAAAATTTCATCAAATTTGCTCAAAGGGAGGGGGTACTTTATTTAATAACTTTTCACGTTTTTTTCAATTTTCTCAAAAACGGCTCTAACGATTTTGATTAAACTGAGTATTTGATCTATTTATATGCCTGAAATATGACTGTAAAAATTTCATCAAAATTGATCAACCGGAGGGGGGACTTTACTTAATAAATTTTGTATCATTTTCACATGTTTTTTTTATTTACCCAAAAACGGTTTTAACGATTTAGATCAAACTTGGTATTTGATGTATTTATATGCCCGAGATATGACTGTAAAAATTTCATCAAAATTGATCTACGGGAGGGGGGACTTTACTTAATAAATTTTGTATCATTTTCACGGGTTTTTTTTATTTACTCAAAAACGGCTTTAACGATTAACAAATATAAGATATGAATGTAGAAAAATGTGAGACTTTGGGAAATATTATTTAGCAAAACACGTCAATTTCTAATCTAAGTAAGTTGGTAAGTGAAAGTTGTGTGTTGCGCGCACGCACCAGATTTTTTAAAATAATTTTTGGTTTCATCGATTTAGCAACTATTGCAATTGTGCGTGAAACACTGGATACGATAAACTACATTACATAACCTACAATTTTAACTGAAAATCCTGACAGTCATTCTACCTATCGTTATTTATTAATTAATATTAATATTACATGAATTAATACCTGTGGCTTCCGGATTGCAGCCATCATTGAAATTCATCTAATTACTATCTTGCACCTACAGGCAAATTTCCCAACGATAAGGAATCGACGAAAACTAAGACAATAAAAATTATACTTTATATAAAAAGAAAAGCAGATTAATAACATAACATTGAAAAAAATATATATATTAAAACAATAATACTGAAGGCAAAATATAAGAAATAAATTATTAGTTATTATATATGTTAAACAATTACTATTTATCACATGATGTATGCTTATGAATAATATTAGTTATGATTCGAAGCGAGTCTAGAGTACTTAAATTATCTGACCAATTTAAGGAAGGCTTATTCAAGATAATGAAAATGCTCTGTTGTTTATAGAGGAAGACATTGACGTTAAGGAAGGACAACGTAGATTGGTTTGAGAGGAAAGTGTACATGGAATATATAGCCAGATTGGAAGGTCCTAGTTTGCTTGGTTACAGCCCATGTTGCGATATATTTTATACATGCAAATTGCTAAAGACATGGCCAGTGAATCGGCGGCAATAAAAGAAAGAAAGAAATAAAGAAGGCTTTGTAATAGAATTGATGGAAGAAGAATAACGTAATGATAAAATGGATTCTCCGCATAGCGTGCCGCCGTTAAGATAACTAGAAGGAAATTCAATGGAACGGGTCAATGTACGCAGCAGCTATTCGAACACTAAGTTAACAAGTACCTATCAAATGTGGATCATTATCATAAAATCAGTTATTTCGTTATAATGTTCCATATTTTTATTTTTATTGCTACCGTTTCGACTCCACTTACGCCTGACATTGATATACTCTCGTATTAGTATAATAGGAACGTTCAGTAACTTTTGCAAGATTACAATACCAACGTACATTAATTATAACAAAGGCTTTCCGCAGAATTTCGTCTAGGGGGGGAGGCTGGTAAAATTGTTATGAACGGGTAGGGGGCAAGGTATTCTAAGTAAGACTCGATACATTTTTTTAATAAAGCTTATTAATATTTAAAAATTAATTATTTTTGATCCTCCCCTTCCTAGCCGTTCAGGCTGTGGGGGAGCTTCCCGATTTTTTTTTTAAAACTTTTTTTTGTTCAGCTACTTGAAGAGAATTTGAAAAGAATAAGTCTTGTAGTCCTTATTTGTTTATCTTTGACAGAGCAAGCTGGCCAACTTAGCAAGATCAAGTCCGTCCCGTTGTTTGTTTCCTAATCCGGGAACCGAACTCTTGAATTCTAAGCAGGCCTCAGTGAAAAAATAAACCGAAATAATTAACTTGTATGTTTTAGTATGCGAAAGGGGTGGCCTTTTAGTAGGATTTTCCACTGGGAAAGGGAGGAAAAAATCAGCATAATGTTGTTAATATTACAAAGAAATCTTTTTTTGAACTTTATTTTCTAAAAACTCATTTATTGAGTTTAGATTTCATTAAATAAATAAAAAAACATTAATAGACATTTATTTTAATATAATAATGTATGGTATCATTACTGGACGTAAGTGAACGTAATTAGTTAGGGCAGCTGCATTAACTAATTAATCTGTTAGGCGTTGAGTGGTTAGTTTTAGTATAATTTAATTTTGCAATGAATATTTTTTTGGAGATCATATAAATTGAACCCCGTGAAAATAACTAGAAAATATTACATTTATAATAAAAGTTGATTTTTTTTTTAATTTATTAGTTTTCTCTACCATTTGCTGTTTCAATTTTTTGGCTTATAGTCAGTATTCAAATTGTTGAGTTATTTTCAAGATCCAGGTTTTTTACTATCAACATTTCATGATATTCTATTGTATTCTACAACTTGTTTGTAGCTGTGCTGAAGGCCTCTAATGTAGGCTAAATCATTAGTTTTAATTTTTTAATTTATTTATTTAATTTATCGTTTTGCAATATTCATTGCAAACAGATAAATTAAATTATACTAAAACTAACCACTCAACGCCTAATTTATTAGTTTTCTCTACCATTTGCTGTTTCAAATTTTTGGCTTGTAGTCAGTATTCAAATTGTTGAGTTATTTTCAAGATCCAGGTTTTTTACTATCAACATTTTATGATATTCTATTGTATTCTACAACTTGTTTGTGGCTGTGGTGAAGGCCTCTAATGTGGGCTAAGTCATTGACAAACATTTCATAGTTCAAAACATTACTTGTTTTAATTTTGACCGCACTATTTAACAAAACCTCTTTTCCTCCCCTGTTGTCCCATTTAGGCCCGGTGCACATGGACGAAACTTTTCTGCGATGCGGACTATAAGCCAGGTCAGGGGTACCTGGAGTACAATGGACCGACCGGATTTAACATTATACTCCAGGTACCCCTGACCTGGCTTATAGTCCGGATCGCAGAAAAAGTGTCGTCCGTGTGCATCGGGCTTTAGGGTAGAGGGACCTCGATCCAACGGAGCCATTCTTCCCGGTCTCAAAACATGCTCATTTGAGCCTGGGTTTTTCCTCTTCTCGCTCCTATCCTTAGAATGTACTCCTTATATCGAATTCTTTGGCGACCTCAGAGCCTTCTACCCATTGGACGGGCTTCCATTACCTTTATTAGTAGCCATTTTTTATCCATGCAACAAAAATGACCTAACCACTTGAGCTGCCTTGTTTCGATATCGCTTTTTAGTGCAGATACTTGCAGGTGATCTCTTATACTATTTTTGCTCAGACAATCCCTTCTTGTTTTACCGACCACTTTGCGAAGGTACTTCAACTCTGCTCTTTTATCCGGCAGATATGTCTGTTCAGCATGATCCAAATTTCACTCCCGAAGGTGAGTGTTGAGACTAGACTGCTTTGTATATGTGCACTTTTATCGCTTTCCCTTCCTTTCAGTGGCCAAGTAGTCTGTAAATTGGTTTAACATACTTGGATAGCTTGTTGATTCAATTACCAATTACTATAATAAAAACTATTACCAATTTCTTCTTCTACTTTATCAGACCTGTTGATGATGGTTCCTATGTATAGAAAGTGGTCTACATCTTCATTGTCATGCTTAAACACAACAATCAATTTGATTTTAACAATATTTATTGTCATCTCTTTACTTTGGAGCTCTTTATTTCATTCTACAAGGGCTTTCTGCAACTTTGCAAAAAAAAAAAATTAAAAACCAATATAAAATGATTTAGATAAATTGTAAATAATGGAGTACTTCTATTTATATATCGAGGACTTTTGTCAACAACTAGTATCATACTCATAAAGTCTATGAGGACGACTTAGCCACGACTTAATACGTATTTCCAATGATCTTTCGAATCCTACTTTATTTCTAAAATATATATCTTGGAAAAACCTAGATTACCTGACAGCAGATGAAATAAATCTATCCCTTGATCTACTATCCCGTTGTAGGACCCCGTTCGTTTCGAGTCGAGTAATCGTACCCAATCTTTCCTTACTGATATCGATCCCCTACCACTACACCACAAAATAAAGACTTTTTGAATATTTACCTATGCGAGAGGTAATTAGCTAGGAGAGAAAGAAAAAAACCTAAAATATACATTTCATCTATACCACCGTGCTGTTCCCATATATTACAAATATCGGATCTCAATAATGACACGTTTACACCTGGAAAAAAAATAATCACCGTACCACACATTAGCAGGAATAAGAAATGCGTAATGAAAAATTTGTTATTATATAATGTTGATTGTATTCTGTGAAATTATCTGTCTATTTATCTAAGTCGTTATAGATTTTTAGTTATCGCATTTTTACTAACAATAATTAAATAAGTAGTAGTTTAAATTAAGTAGGTTACTAAGTTGACTACTGGAAAAAAAGAAGGGTGCATTACATTAAAAAAGCCAAATACAGATAAACTTACTTGCCGAATCGTCTTCCATACCGTGGTATAAAATTTTTTCCCAAAACCAATATGAAATTCGCTGATCTATGTTGCCGCTTTATCAATAAGATGTTCAAATTACCTGACTTATTGTGACGAATGTGGCGTGTTTATTATTTTGTTATTCCGTTGGTATTTGTTTTAAGGGATTAATGGTTTGTAGATACCTATGGTGTACTGTTGTTTTCATGCTTTATTTCTTTCTTATTCCGAGAAAGGAAAAAATCTTGCTATTTGCTTTTAATTGTTGTACTTATGGTCATCGAATCTCGTTTTTTCATAGCTTCGGAGATTGCCGTAGTGTATTCCAATGAAACTGGTTTACTATATATCTATAAATTTCATTAGCACCTCCGTATTGCCTCAAAATATTAAAAATATAGGCTCTCAACAATGAGAGATTTATACCTTTAAAAAAAGCGCACACCTTTATTAGCAGGTATTAGCAGTTCATAATGAATACTTTATTTCTATATAGTGTGGACTATATTCTGTATAAATATCTCGGCGTAGATCGGTGTAGATTTTTACTAACCCCTTTTTTTATAAGAAAAAAATATAGCTGATCGACTATTGAAAAGAAAGGAGGATACTCTGTATTATATCCACATTTAAAGAACCAAGAACTTATATAAACTTAATTTCTGAATCGTCTTCTATTGCCTAGCATAAATTTTTTTCAAAAAAACACGATCCATTCTATGATTCTATTGATTTTACAATAAAATTTGGAAATACGCTGACTTAGCATTATGAGGGAACTACCGTATTCAAACCCCCATTATTCTGTTAATACTTGCTTAAAGTGATTAATAATTTGTAAATGCCTTAGCTAGACTATTGTTTTCAAGAGACCGACAAGATTTTATAATTTCGTTGATGTTAACTATTTCCGCCTAGATTGGCTATTCGTCCCACTGTGCAGCGTAGAGAAGGCTCTGAACTACGACGTCGGGTAGAGGCAATTACAACAATATATAAAGAAATAAGTAAAAGAGAGAAGATATGACCACGGCCGGGAATCGAACCCATTCCTCTGCATCTCCGTTGTAGAGATCTTACCAGCGTTCGACACCCGGCGTTGGTCAAAGCTTTTCTCTTTTAATAAAATTGTTTTAAAATTATAAATAAATTAATTAAAAGTATATAACGATTAAATTCCAACATATAAAAAATAAATATACTTAAAATGGTTGACAATCTCGACTGAGATAGGTGAAATCGTATTTCAAAACTGCTAGCGATGAGAATGTAGCCAAAGTCGGTAAAAAGACGCAAGGCCATAGTAATAATATTTTGTATTCAAAAATGCAAAATAAATTGCGACTCCGAGGCTAGAAAATACATATGCTAATTTCTTTTTATTTCAAAAGGAATAAAATTCAGAAGCAATGCTCATATATTTTTTAAAGCCCTATTGACCGAGATCCGACTTACAAAGAATGCCAAGAATTTCAAATTAATACATTTTTGTAATGGTGTTCTTCATAGGTTCATTTTATTAATTATTCTATATAATTTCTATGGCCAGGCAAGTGATCTATAAAGAGGAATCCTTGCTTTTTTTTTATTCATGGAGTTCTATAGGTGATATTTTTTCATTTGTTTAAACTATATTGCCATAGCTAAGGCTACAATGAACCAAGCACTTTATTAATCCATAATTAATTCTTTGGTAAATTTATTAATTATATTCTCCGGGGCCAAAAGTAGAAAAATAAATAGATTCACTGTTTTATATGTCATTATTATATTCCTTTAATAAAATATAGACATACGAGACATTTTAAAAGTTGTTAAATATTTATTTTTCATAATAAATATATCATGAATCACAAGTCTACATTTTTGAAGTGTAGAAAACATTGCTGTTTCGCAAAAATATACTTTGAAAAAAGTACAAAAACGAGCTTTGACTAGTAGTAAGCCAAAGAATTAATGGAAATTGAAAGCTCAAGTAGAAGAAAAAAAGCATTTATATAAAAGTTGCTTAGCAAATAAAACTTTCAGTTATATGCAGGATAACACGATTTAAATAGGGTAACGTATCTGAAAGAATTACAGGAGATTGAATAAGGACATATTAAAACAAATAATTTATACACCAATTATAACACCAGGAAAAAAAAATAAAAAAATAAGCCGCTTCTTTGGTAGATTAATTTTATTATGGGTGAAGGTTATATTATGAGACTTTTTCTTGGCGTTCCTTACTTCTACTACCTTTGAAATTTTTGTAAATAATTTAGTACCTAATACATTAATTGTATACAGAAATAAAAACAATAATCTCATAATAACATACTGAAAAAAATAATGTTAATAATGCGTAAACGCATCTTTGAGACAAAGTGGGTTTATACATCTTATATTATGAAAATGGTAATCCTGATATTGGACATGATTAATAGAAGACTACTTAGGAAATTCCTCTTTTGATTTATTTCCGTTTCTCGAATGACACTTGATTCGCCTCCAACCCTTCGTTCTTTTTTTTCCAACACTTTTCTTTTCTTTTTTTATATATCGTCAGAGGCATACTTCATCAAAGATTGATTTCCCCGCAATCTTTTTAAAAAATGAAATCTCCGATATTGTATATCGTTTAAATCTCTTTCCTTTGCAATTGCTCTCGACAACTTTTTGTGGCGGTTAATATTTAAAAAATTTATAAAAATCATAAAATATTTATGCCTGATTTGAAATAATTTGCTATTAACTGCTTTTTTATATGTTTAAATAATTTATCACAAGTCAAGTGATAACTTTAGTTGTTAAGAGTGAGATTATCGTAAAGGTAATAAAAAAAAATAATGGAAATTAAAGAAAATTGATTAAGCCATTGGTAATTTTTTTTAGGTACTTAATATTTAGGTAGTCACTTACGATAAAATTGGCATGGGTACTATGGAATTCCATATACATAGTTAATTTTTACTAGCAGTTTGGTACGGCGAAAAAAAACAAAGGCGCAATTGACGAACACATGTCTCTAGATAGATAACCAATGGTATATTGTTCAAACGTTACTACCACTTGATTATTCGAGAAAATATGGCTAATATTTCACCCTATCAGGGACTAATGGAGAATAGCGTTCTATGGTGATAATACTTTATTACAACAATAAAAGTTGGCGACTTACAGTTTGTTGAGGCTTCTTAATATTATACTAGTCATCAAAGAGGGCATCAATAATTCTTAGCAGCTCTGCTCTCTCAGTGTGAATAGCATTCCAAATGGAGTATTCCACTAATATTGAGGCGAACGAACGAAGTCTCATGCACTTCTGTCTAGCTTTCATAATAAAAGCGGTATTCCAGGTTTCGACTCCTCGCTCGTACAGCTCGGGCTTGTCGTAGTTCACAACCTATTTCATTGTTTACATGCGACTAAAATTGGCATTGGCAGCGCGGGAAGTTCAGAATAGAATAATCACCTGAGATTGAGCAATAGGTACAAAGGTTACCGATCATTGTGTCTGGGAAGAGAACAAATAGGGAGAGTATAACCTGAGTAGAGCCGCAATCCAAATGACAAAATGGCCGTCTCAATTAGTCAGCCTAATGAGTCTCGGCATTTTTTTTTTCTTTTCTCATTTTTCCCTATAATATCTTCTTTCTTTTTTTTAATTTAAAATCTGTCAGGTTGTCAAGACGTCAAAACTTTAGAGTTTTTAAATAGGCCCATTTAATTAGATGCCCAAAATATTTTTTAATTGGAAAATAAATTTCATTCTGCAAATATATTTCCTTTTTCCTTAGTATGAAAATATTATGGAGTATTCATCATATTTCAAAATATTTTTGTTCACTGCTTTAAACGTTATAGTTTTATAGAATTAGTGGATTATTAAAGTCTAATGGTGGAATAACCTGTTCATTATTTGTTTATGTATATTTCTTTGATGCGCGGTCATAAGGACTTAAGTTACTTTTTGAGATTTGGAGATTATGTCGTGATACTATAGTCAAAGCTACCGGTAGGTATTAAGGTCTTAAGTCAAACTATATTGTTTTATAAAAATAAAAAATACAAATAATATCAATAATTAGTTTTTACGTAATGTTTTGAACTTTGCTGTTGCTCTCCTGAAAATTTTTAAAAATTTGAATTAAGCCTTTGAGACCGCGCATCAAAAATTTATTTAGTAAGTCAAATATTAGAAGATTCTCCTTAAGTTTCTGACAATGATTTTTTCGTTTTTTTTTTTTTTTTTTTTCGTAACTTAATCTTAGTTGAGAAGAATTTTTTTTCTCCTCGTATTTTCTACCAAACATCGTTTTTGGCCAATCCAAGGGAGATTGAAGGTGTTTTTTTTTTAGATTAAAATTGATGGGACATGTTTTATAGAAACTTATAGACCAGATTTCTTATCCAATAGGATCAATCTGGTCCCTATATTAATACCAAAATGATAATGCTTTTCGAAGGTAGGTGACTGATGTTTAACACTTGTAAAAGTTTTTGTCATTATGATTGTGTTAATAATTTACATGTGCTTATCAAATGGAGCTCAATAATGGTGCTTGTTTTTGCCTGTTTTACGTTTTAATAATCGATTCTTGCATACTTTTAAATTCAAACTTTGAGTTCATCCTTCTTAGGGGAATTTATTACTTATGTTCACGCCTATAAATATCCAAAGCCCGAGAAGAGGCAGGTTGGAAGAGAGTTTGTCGATGGGACAACTATTATCTCGGACCATCAATCTTCGTCCTCTTGTCTTCTTACCTTTAGGCGATTGATTACTCTCAGATCCAAGTGGCTTACATGCTATTCTCGTTGATTAAAGAACCATTTATTTAAAACACGTGTATTGACTAGAAAACATTAAAAATATATATATTATATTTTTTTTCATTAAGAGAAAAGTTTGACCCTGGCCGGGATTCGAACCAGGATTTCCTTATCACTAGTAAGGCACTGCCACTTGCACCACCAAGCACTCGTAATGTTTGCGAATAACATGGGCGAGTGGACTATTCGTCCAAGTAAGCTCTCTCAACCTAACTAGAAAATATTTATTTAAGAAATAACTGTACCCACAACTATTCTAGTAGTTTGTAAGTATTTAGTTGTATCTTTTCAAAGTTTGGGGAAGGTGATGACAACATAGTTCACGCTGAAATTTTTCTCCTTTATTAATTACTCAAGTTAGAGTCTCCACCTTGTAGAAATGAGGAGTCCAAGGTCGATCCACGGCTGTTGGAACAGAATAATAAAATTCCAACCACAGCAGGACTTAAACTAGGAATCCATACCTATCCATATATGTCTTATTCCCTTACCAAGTTGAAAAATGAATAAATAAATGATTTTCATTTTCCAGAATTATTTGATTCTGAATATAATTTTATTCACACTCGTACATGCCTTCTAAGCAAGACTTACATCTTGTTTCACCTCTGTGCAGCTCGGTTTTTCTTCAGTTATGTCTGAGTCAGGTGGTACCCACAGTTAAGATATCTCTGTGAAGTTGGAATAGTGTTGCGTTGTTAATTATGTTGTGTCCATGTGAGAACACTATCTAAACTTCAGAACTAATATAAACAAACAAAGATTAGTAAGTCAGCTTAGAATTGCCAATTTACAACAACCTGTATTTTAATATAATGGAAGAACCCATAAATTAGAAGGGGAAGGACATTGTACAATATGTAATCTTCAAAAACAGGAAAACTTATTCCATTTCTTGATAGAGTGTCCAATGTACAATGAACTGAGAAAACATTTCATAGTTAAATATATTAAACACGAAAATAATTCTATTTTAGGAAATTTACTTACAATAGATACAATTCAAAAATTAAACGATATCTATCATTACACATTGGGCAGTCTAAAAATAAGATCATTTATTATAAACGAATAAATGTACTAATATAAATTCTTAGGACAACCATTCACACGTAATTGATATTGGATTGATGCTGATATTATTATTTTTATTTTTTTTTATTTTACTTTTTTTCTTATTCGTTATTATATCTATTGTTTTTCTATTATGATGTATGTATATGTTAATAAGTTTTATCTATTAATTAATATTTATTTATAACTTATTTACTTCGTCTTTCTTTTCGACTTAAAGTATATTTAATTTTAATTTGTTCAAGATGGAGGCAGACCTCCTAAAACTAAAAACTGTAAGCTCTTAAAGGCTTAAATGTTATTGTATATATCTCTGAATACTGTAATTCCAATTGTTTAATTTTTTATTTGTAATCACTGCATTAACATTTGTATAATGTGTATACAGCCAACTCTATTTGTATGTGGATAAACCCCGAAAACAAATAAACGCATTCATTCATTCATTATGTTGTGTCCACAGCTCCTTTGACATAACATTTGACTCATAATTAAGATCTAATTAAATCATTGGAAGTCACTGCGTTTACCATCTGATGCCGTCTTCAATCGATAAATACCCTATATTTTTGTAAATATGTACAAATTAGTTTTAAGTATAGTTATATTTGGGTACCTTATGTAACCTATTCTGACAGCAGCGTCTTCTGTAAATAAGTTATCGAATATATGTAAATAATCTATATTTTAGGTTAATAGTATTTTTTGGATAAATGTTTTTTGAACTTACTACGTATATATTGTTTATATATTATAATTATAACATAGCAACACACCAAAAAAAAAAATAATCATAACTGATTTTAGATTTTTGGCTCCTTTTTATACAATGCCTCCTGAAAACATTCTCTTTTAATAAAACAAGTTTACCTTTTTCTATTTTATTTTATTTTTTTTTTTTTAACACTTCTACCCAGAAGGTTCATTGTCATCATTAACAATATTTTTGATTCCTGTGGTCTTCGATGTTTGAAATAATTTTGAGGCTCTTTCTTCATCAGTGCATTTCTTTTTGTACTTACCTCAAAGACATCGGGAAAATCGTTTTCTTCCTATTTTTTTTTCATATTGTGGACATTTTATTTGCAATTGTTTAACCGATTTAGGAGTATTATCACATTTTTCACACCTTTCAGGTCTCATAGAAGATGTAAACCAGTGAGTGAACTCGTGACCACTGATCTAAAGTCGGCGAAACATATCTTCGTCCTTCATCGATATTCCGAATTTGTTCTTAATTTTTTGGATTTATCTTTCATATCTGATAGTTGAAAGTTTCCTCCTTAACCGCATTTTCATACTTTTCCTAAATTTTTAAAAACTAATTTTTTACTTTCACTTACCTATATATGAAATATATAGTAAGTGGAAGTATTGCGATCGTGAAAAAATTCGACTTCCGGTTTTCAACGGAAATACACGTTTTGGGGTCCCCTGAGTCGAAATGACCAAGTCCCGCGAAATGGTCTGTGTGTGTGTGTGTCTGTGTGTGTGTGTGTGTGTGTGAACAGACTAGCTCAAAAACTATAAACCGTACGATCCTGAAATTGGGTATTTAGTGTAGGTATATGCCCGCGATGTGACAGCATAAATTTCATCAGCGGTACTTTACTTAATAACTTTTTAGGTTTTTTTCGATTTTCTCAAAAACGGCTCTAACGATTTTGATTAAACTGAGTATTTCATCTATTTATATGCCCGAGATATGACTGTAAAAATTTCATCAAAATTGATTAACGGGAGGGGGGACTTTACTTAATAAATTTTGTAACATTTTCACGTGTTTTTTTTATTTACTCTAAATCGGCTTTAACGATTTTGATCAAACTGGGTATTTGATGTATTTATATGCCCGAGATATGACTGTAAAAATTTCATCAAAATTGATTAACCGGAGGGGGGACTTTACTTAATAAATTTTGTAACATTTTCACGTGTTTTTTTGATTTTCTCAAAAACGACTTTAACGATTTTGATTAAACTTAGTATTTGATCTATTTATATGCTCGAGATATGTCTGTAAAAATTTCATCAAAATTGATCAACCCCAGGGGGCACTTTACTTAATAAATTTTGTATCATTTTTACATGCTTTTTTTATTTACTCAAAAACGGCTTTCACGATTGTGACCAAACTGGGTATTTGATGTATGTATATGCCAAATATGTGATAGCCAACATTTCATCAAAATTGATCAACCGAAGGGGGGACTTTACTTAATAAATTTTGTTTCATTTTCACGGGGTTTTTTATTTACTCAAAAACGGCTTTAACGATTAATAAAAATAAGATATGAATGTAGAAAAATGTGTGACTTTGGGAAATGATATTCAACAAAACACGTCAATTTCCTATCTAAGTAAGTTGGTAAGTGAAAGTTGTGTGTTGCGCGCACGCACCAGATTTTTTTAAATTGCATTTTGAACAGTAAAAACCTTATTATTATTATTATTTTTTTTGAAAGGAACTATTGAACTATTGATAGGCCTTACAATTCCTTCGAGCACAAGAGTATTTTCAGAGAGCTTTCTATAAATACCTGTTCAAGAGAAGAAAGCTGAATTTTACATTTCCTATAGATTTTAATAATTTCATATGCCACAATTTATTCCAAAAAATCAATTTGGCATTTCATAAATCCTTTGCACCTATTCTGAGTTTGATAAAATGCTTATTAAAGAAAGATACATATAACATTACAGTTTATTACCAATTAATTTTGAGTGACCTGTTTATAGGATATTGTTGATAGGATTTTTTGAACGAAAATTGCCAGGAAAAACACGATTATCTTTAGCTGTTGAATAATGCAGGGGGCCGGCCCTGTTGCGATACTCCTGAATAATGTACCATCATAGCCTGCATTGTTTAGGTAAATTAGCAGTTTTATAATTACCATCCAAACACCCTGTTCTTGCTAATGCGCTTTTGGATGTCTTTAATACTTCCATCTAATTTCAAATCATGCTTATTCTCATATCATTAATTCTGATGAGCATTCAGAAGAATTTCAGTTTGAACATTTTTCTATGCATTGATGTGAATTCCGAGACAGGAAAACATATACCGTATTACACTAGTTCTACGTTGATATTGAGTCCAGCAGTACTCTCATTTAGCAACTGTGCCAATGTCATTCGGAGTTTTTATAAAACTTCCAGTTGTTACATTTTGGTTTATATAAATATAGTATAAAAGCAATCATGTTTAATCTTATTTTCTCTAGTTGAACTGTATGGAAAATCCTTTTCCCACGACTCCCTTTCATGGTAAAATAAGTTCGAATACTTTTACTTTTTTACCGCATTTTTACGAAATTTTAAACGCATTACGTTCTCGGGTGTTATAGTACTTTAAGTAAGGTAATTTCACATGTCGTCACAGATATAAGTTTCTATCGATTTATCCGATTTCAAAGAATTTATTGCACACTTGGTTTTAATAGACTCTTATTTCTATTTATTTAGAATAGAAACTTATCGCTATCATTAAACCCACTATGATCTCTTTATCAATCAAGAAATTGTTGATATTCCACATCGAACTCAATGTTTTCAAAAATGTCACCTACACCCTTGTCATCCAAGGTTTTACATTTTTAATTTTTTATTAGTTGATTTCTTTATAACAAAATTACCTTTAAAGAACGGTTCACAAAAATATTTTTCCATTACACATAAAGTCACGTCATCCACGACGTCAATGTCCCACTCAATAGGTTGAATTGTGGATGACATTTTAAAGGCGGATTAAAAATTTTAAGAACAGCCTTTATTTAATTTTATTTTATTCATAATAATCCCAAGTTTCATAAGCCTAAGTCGAAGCCGAATAAAAAAATCAAATTATTTATTTAGGTACTTATTTTAATAAAAAAAAATTAAAAACTAAATTAAAGTTTTAGTTGTATTTTCTTATGGTTATAAATTTCTCTAGATCTCATAACCTTGACTGAGGAATGAGTCGATAATATTGCATCCCTGCATCCCGACATTGATTTGTTTTGTTGCTTATCTATCTTAATATTCCTACAATCGATTATTGTAAAATTATTAAGTGGTTACAATAATTAGTCGTTAATGAATTTAATCTAGCAAATCTGTACCCGTGAGGTGAACAACACCACGTCCATTTTTCATTGAATTAAGTTTGACACCATGGATTTAAATACCGTGATAAATACTTCCAGTTTTGTAACAATGTGTAAAATTTTCATTTCGCTGTCTCTATAATTAGTGAAGAAACAAATTCCAATAACTCGTATTTCTTAAAAATTGGGTCTTTTATACAAATACAAAATTGAGATATTGTTTTGTTTACCTCCGGGGTGCAGATACCTGAAGGCATGTAGGTTTATCTAAGTATCAGTATTTAAAAAAAAAAATTGATAAGCGAATTGAAGCAGTAAAATTTAAAAACAAATTCAAACTTCTGAGAAAAAAGTTGTCACAAAATGTGTCAAAGTTTTTTTTTCTTTTTTCAAAATCGTTACCCTTCCTCGTCATCGCTGTCAACTGCAGCGGAAACCGAACTGCGATGAACTTGCTGGATATCCTCTAGCAATGAGCATATCTGTCAGTGCCAGCCAGGATCTCAACAAGTAAACTTGGTGGTAGAACTGTTCCGACCTGACCGCGGCTGAAGTAATGTAACATCCCGAAGCAGCAACCCACTACGGAAGTAGATATAAACGTCATTTAACTAATTTGGGAGTGTTAAACCTCTTCAATGTTTTATATAAGATTTAAAAAAGTAATAGACATTATTCGATAGAATATTAATCAGAATTAATCGTAGACATTGGAAAATATGGAGCTTTGTTTGTTGGTGATTTAGGGCAAATAGGATAATATTGGTCATCTAAGTCACTTGTTTTTTTTATTTACTTATATTCCTTTTAAGTGAAAATAAAAAATAGTATGGCACACATAACTGTCACAATGAAAGAAAAACATAGGGTTTATACTTAGTTCAACTGTTCCTTAAATAATTCGCCCTCCATTCCGACTTTATAAATTTGTCAATTATTTTAGTATTTAAGTACTTCTATTATCTAACCAATATTAATCATTATTTTGTGAAAAATTTTGATCAGTATTATTATGTTTATTGTTTCATATATATTTTTTATTTTATTTTATTTAAAAAAAATAAAAAATATTTAATAATATTGAAGAATGCGGGTGTATATATATTTTTTTTCTATTTTTATTTGAATGGATGGTTGTATATATTTTAGTTTCTATTTTTGTTATATAAATTTAATTTTCTACTGTGGTTGTATATATTTTAGTTTCTATTTTTCGTTTCTAATTATTATTTTGTTTATCTTGTGTGAACGTATCTTTTGAGCACTGATATTAAAAGTGGCCGATTGTATTATTTATTTATGAATAAAAAAAAAATGTATAATAACTTGAAAAAACACGAAACACGAACCAAAAAAAAACTTGTGCGATGCGTGCAACACACTGCTTTCGCATACCAACTTTCTTTAATTAGAATTTGACGCCATTTCTTATGTTTAGGCAATGCGAGAGACAGATAAACAAAAACAAAGCTTTGTCTCCATATAAACAAAAACAAAGGTACTCTATAGGAAAACAAAAATGGCCCTTTCCCCATTTATGCCCCCTCAGACCATTTTAATAATGATACAGTTTATTTGATATTAAAGAGTACTTGATTCTCATTAAACTTCACGAGTTTAATCAAAATCGCTAAAGCCTATATATACCTACTTAGCACTTTTACTTTACTTGAAAATAACCCTTATATTAAACCGATATTTTGTTGATCTATCAACTGCTATAAATGTCTGAAATCCACTTTTGTCGATATTCTCATCTCGGGGGAGTTTTTACGACGAGATATTTAAGATAGCATTTGCTGATGATAACGACTCGTAAATCTAAGAGAAGAAACAGGGCGCGGTGTTGCCTCCCCCCCCCCCTTTTGTTACTGCCAGTATTTCTTCCTCTAATCTTTCTGTCATCAGTGCTCGCTTTATCTCCGCCCGTTCTCAACAAGGGTTTCCCCAGTCGTCTCTTCTTGGCACTATATATCACTGGCTTACCGGAGAGCGGAAACTAGCCGCAACTATATATTCAAAGAAGAGGATATCATTTTTATAAAAACAAAAACGAGATGAATATATAAAATTATGTGTATATCTCAAGTTATATCCCACGGCTCCCCGTTGTGGAACCGAAAACTGCTCCCGGACAAAAGGTTACTGTTCTCTTGTATAAAATGATTTTTTAAAATAAAGGACATTAAACTAAAGAAATAGAATTGACTCAAGCAACCCTACAACAAATGAATGAAAATTGCCAACATTAAATGTTATAAAATGCTAATTAAGTTTGTCTCTGTTAAATTGTTTTAGGTTTGCACCAGAGGCATAACCATAAAACCAAATCATAAAATCTATAAAAATTATACATCTTATTGCTTCTGCTGTATACATTTTTATAGCCCTTAAGAATAACAAGGTCGAGTGAAACTTCCGCAATATTTTTTATTCGACGATTTATTTTGTTTTGTTCAGTTAGTCTGTCAACAAAATAAAACACACGAAGTGTGCAAAGCCAACTGTATATTGAAACGAGAGGATATCATTTATATATAAAAAAAAAATAAAAAAAAAAAACCGAAACCGAAACCTGAAGTTTTTTGACCGTTTTTCTCTAAGAATATTTTATAATTCTACCAAAAGGTTTTCCTTTGTAGGAAGGCATCTTCATAACTTAAAAACAAAATCATATATGCGAAATAAATAAATTTCTTTTACAGTATAAGTTCCCGGGCAATTCACTTACAGTATTCCCCTTTATCCGGGGTAATGATGGGTAGGGGGTCCACGGATAGTTGAAAACCCCGAATAATCAAATCACAACATTTTATCTACTTAAGGTGATAGAAAAGAAGATTAATTAAAAAAAAAAAAAACTGCAGAAAATCACTTTTATTAACAAACGAACCAAAGCAACAAACGAACTCCTTCAGCGCCTTTTTGCGTGAACTACTGATAAACAACTTCATCTACCTCTTATAATGTAGAGTTCTTCATTGTTTTCCGAGGAAACGATGTTTGGGCCGACGACGATACTAAGTTGGAAATGTAATTTATCTTCTTCAAAAAATCACGAACAGTTTGCTCGCCGATTTCTAATTCAGCAGACAATGTTTAACACTCACCTTTTTCTACTCGGTTTGTAATGGTTAATTTCTGTTCAAGCGTTAAAACGACAGGTTTTCTTTTTTGCGTGTTCGTATTTATATGGAGACTAAATTACAACTGAGAATATTTTGTTTTGTAGTCAAACAGGCCAGAGTAGGGAGTTTCCTAGAAAGACTTGAAAACCATACCGTTCCTAGAATATGAATTGCTGTAATAGTTACCGGAAAGGGTGCCCACTTTATATAGTCTGGGTTTGCCCCAGGAGTGTCTGTCAGCGACAGATACAATCTATGACAGAAGATTAAAGATATCCTGCAAAGCCAGATTCGAACTCGACTCCTTGAGCAAAGCAACACAGTGCCTTACCAATGAGATACCCCGCTTCCACTGTGTAATGAAGGTCGGTACAAATATTTTAGATTTGACTAAATCAGATATTAGATAGAGAAAGTATATATATTTACAGTTTAAAAAAGCTTTGCAAGGTCTGTACCTTAGGTATTTATAACTAGGGATTAACATGTTTTTGAAAAAAAATTAGTCCAGTTCTCCAAAAAAAGTCCATACAAACACTTCCGAAAAGAATATTTCGGTCCATTGATCTCAGCGAAAAAAAAAGAACTTTCCTAATAATTTGTGCAAGTGTTATTCAACGAAAGTTATGATCGCCCTTACTTAAAGCACTTTCGCAAGTGGTTTCGTCCTGAGTGTTTTCTTTTTTGCTTTTGAAACTTTCCTCCTAACTCCCATGACTCAAAGATGTTCAAACATCTGCCAATAAGTATGAAATGTGTTGACTATATTTTGGCCTGAGTTCAGATTCTTCCCGTTTCCTGGACCATTCCCCCTCACAATGGAAGAATATAATCCTAGGTTGAGAGGCTTAAACTGGTTTAGTTATAGAAAAAAAAAACATAGTAATCTGCTTAAACATATCAGCTTATCAGATATATTTTATATACATTTTAATTAATGTTTCTTTTTCTATTTTAACACTAATGTGGGTTTAAAATAATTTTTATTTATGAAGAATTATAATTCACAATGTCATACAAACAATAAAAACTCAAATTGATTAACAAATTACTACAGTAGTTACATTATTATTATTATTATTATTATTACAGCAGTTACATTACATTAGTTAACGGATTACTATAGTAGTTACAACAATACAGTAACACAAAAGTTCTCCTGTGCATCGATGTACAGAGAAAGACTAAGCAGAACATACAAGTATAGTTCTTTAACCGTTCAAGAAGTCTAGTACTCTTTTTAATGTAACAGAAGAAATTTTATGATATCGCGTTACGTCACAATATTTTAATATTGATTTGCGAAAATCTAGTTGTATTTGTTGCCTGAGGGAACGAGTTGATAATATCTGTTTAGTTCATTGCTCTCCAATAATAAACAGCTTGTACATCAAGAAATTGATTTGTTTTTGTCATTACTTTATATATTTCTACAATCAATTATTGTTAAGTGTTTACACCATACTCCATTAGTCCTTTATAAATTTATCAAGCAAATCTGTGCTTACTGTTAATCGGGAGGTAAAGAACGTCAGAACCATTTTTTTATTGAATTAAATCATTCATGTTTGGGTAAAAGAGGTTATGTCATAAACAATTTTTTTTGTCTCCTCTTCTTAAAATTCATAATTGAGTATAATTTATTCGTTATTCATAATTTATTACAGTCTCTGTTGAAAGAATAGAGCTTCATTTATTAATCGATATCTTTTTATTAATCGGATAAAGAAATACAATAAGAAAGAATTTATAATTTTCTTGATTTTATAATTTTATAATTTATAATTATAATTTTCAATAGCTTGGTAAATCGTTGTTTAAGCTTCACATTTCATGACTTAACCCCTTTTGACCAAACACGAGGGATTTAAATACTCTGATAATTACATTCAATTACTTATCAACGTCAATAGCAACATGAAAAATTTTCATTTATACAGTCTCAATAAATAACGGAAAAAATAATTTAATAGTTCCAAGCTCTGAAAACATTCGGTCTTCTGATCATTATATAAACCATCATATTTAGGAAGGTATCACAAATTAAAAAATCTGGTGCGTGCGCGCAACACACAACTTTCACTTACCAACTTACTTAGATTAGAAATTAATGCGTTGTGTTAATGCCACTTCTCAAAGTTACACATTTTTCCACATTAATTTCTTATTTTTGTTTCATTTGTTCTATAAAAAACACTAATTTCTTTCAGTTAGCCCTTCTTTAATTATTAAGAATGGTCTGTCATAAAAGGCGTACTACACATGCATGGGCTCAACGTGTTTTATGAGTTGACTGCATATTTTTCTTTTTTTCTCCTCTATATGTTTACTTGGTTTTTATCATATCTTATATTTAGCCATTTCTTATTTTTAGGCATAACGAGAGACAGTTAATTTCTCCATAGAAACAAAAACAAAGGAACTTTATAGGAAACAAAAAAACAAACAAACAAAAAAAGGCCCCTACCCCATTTAAGCCCCCTCAGAACATTTTCATACGATAAAGCTTACCTGATATTACAGAACACCTAATTTTCATTAAACCTGACGAGTTTAATGAAATCGTTAAAGCCGTTTTTGAGATAATCGAAAAAAAGGTAAAAATCGGAAAAAAAGTTATGAAATAAAGTGCCCCCTCCGTTTGACCAATTTTGATGAAATGTTGGTCATATACATATATGATTTGGCATATACATATATCAAATACCCACTTTGATCAAAATCCCACTCTCCCCCCTTGCCCGGGAAACCCCGTTTAGCCCTAGGAAGGGGAGGAACCAAAAAAAAAAAAAAAAAAATACTTGCATTTAGTGGAACACTTGCGCTGTTAAACGACACCAATTTCATAGTCCTAGTCAAATTGGGAAAACATCTACATCTATATTTAATCATAAAAAGCTAGATTTATTGAATTTTATTACTAACTTTCAATTTTTTTAGTAATGAAGAAATTTTCATCCCACTTTTATATTTTGTTATATGAATAGATGTACTACAAAAAAAAAAAAAACAAACAAAAAAAGGCCCCTACCCCATTTAAGCCCCCTCAGAACATTTTCATACGATAAAGCTTACCTGATATTACAGAACACCTAATTTTCATTAAACATGACGAGTTTAATGAAATCGTTAAAGCCGTTTTTGAGATAATCGAAAAAAAGGTAAAAATCGGAAAAAAAGTTATGAAATAAAGTGCCCCCTCCGTTTGACCAATTTTGATGAAATGTTGGTCATATACATATATGATTTGGCATATACATATATCAAATACCCACTTTGATCAAAATCGTTAAAGCCGTTTTTTAGTAAATAAAAAAAAACACGTGAAAATGACAGAAAATTTATTAAGTAAAGTCCCCCCTCCGGTTGATCAATTTTGATGAAATGTTGGCTATCACATCTTTGGCATATACATACATCAAATACCCTGTTTGATCAAAATCGTTAAATCCGTTTTTTAGTAAATAAAAAAAAGCACGTGAAAATGATAAAAAAATTATTAAGTAAAGTCCCCCCTCCGGTTAATCAATTTTGATGAAATGTTGGCTATCACATCTTTGGCATATACATACATCAAATACCCAGTTTGATCAAAATCGTTAAAGCCGTTTTTGAGTTAATAAAAAAAAACACGTGAAAATGACAGAAAATTTATTAAGTAAAGTCCCCCCTCCGGTTGATCAATTTTGATGAAATGTTGGCTATCACATCTTTGGCATATACATACATCAAATACCCTGTTTGATCAAAATCGTTAAATCCGTTTTTTAGTAAATAAAAAAAAGCACGTGAAAATGATAAAAAAATTATTAAGTAAAGTCCCCCCTCCGGTTCATCAATTTTGATGAAATGTTGGCTATCACATCTTTGGCATATACATACATCAAATACCCAGTTTGATCAAAATCGTTAAAGCCGTTTTTGAGTTAATAAAAAAAACACGTGAAAATCATGCAAAATTTATTAAGTAAAGTCCCCCCTCCGGTTAATCAATTTTGATGAATTTTTTACAGTCATATCTCGGGTGTATTAACACATCAAATACTCAGTTTAATCAAAATCGTTAGAGCTGTTTTTGAGAAAATTGAAAAAAAATGTAAAAAGTTATTAAATAAAGTACCCCCTCCCTTTGAGCAATTTTGATGAAATTTTCGCTGTCACATCGCGAGCATATACAAACACTAAATACCCAATTTCAGGTTTGCACGGTTTATAGTTTTTGAGCTAGTCTGTCCACACACACACACACACACACACAGACCATTTCGCGGGACTTGGTTATTTGGACTCAGGGGACCCCAAAACGTGTATTTCCGTTGAAAACCGGAAGTCGAAATTTTTCACGATCGCAATACTTCCACTTATAACTATTTGATCCATCTCTTAAAATAGAAATTCAATGTGATGGGATGGGCTTGGAAGCTTCTTAATACAAAACGGCCACCAGTCGTCTTTGCATCAAGAATTCTTAATGATTCAGAAAATACACCTATATATTATTTCATATATAGGTAAGTGAAAGTAAAAATATTTAAATATATAATTTAAGCAAGTTAAATTTAAAGACGTTAGAGAAGAAGTTAAATAATGATTTAAGATATCGATATAGGGATATAAGGGGAATCGAATAAAAAGTTGTCTATGGAATAATCTACAAGTAATTAAGATGACACCACTTGAATCTATAATATAGGTGCTTCAACAGTCTTCGAAATATCTGGTTGCATCATTCTTAAGGATGATAAAACGTAAGATAAAGGTCTTATTTTGCATTCAATCCTGTATGATCATCTTATTTTTGCTTGTCATTTTATGTGGATGGTTAGCGTATTGGTAATTTACTCACAGTTGCTTAAGAAACATATTAATCCATGTTGGAGAAAAACAAATAAAGTGCTGCGTTTAGATTTTTAGAGGTGGCACTAACATTTCCCTTTAATTAGTCTGGTTTTAATTAATTGTTTTAATGAGTTTTTAAAAAAATATCTTTTTTTTTACACCATCAATGCTCTGAAACGCAACGCACTTCAAGTACTGGAAAATTAAATTGGAATCTTTAACATACGTAATACCCACAATTTTACAAATATGATATTTCTAATATCGTAGTTTTACGATAAATATTTGAATTTTTCCTCGTAAAGTTAGCTTGGAATCCAAGCGAACCCTCAAATCTTCAATCTAGGTCCTGATGGGTTTGCCGATAATCCGAGGGTTCTTAATATCTCCTTGACCTCGACCTTGAACTCGAAGATAGAGCAGACATTGTTACCTTTAGAGTTAGTTTTATTCAATGGACACACTTTTCCCTTCTATTTATTATATCATTTTCCTATCATTGTTTATTTATGTATTGTATATATATAAATATATACAATGTGCTTGTGTTAGTAAAATCACTTAAGTAATAAGTAAAAATAAATAAATAAAAATAGCTCTATAGCCCTGTTGTGAAAATACATCAGGGAATTTCGAAAGAAACCTTCGGCGGAAAAGGTGAAATTTCAATTCAGTAATATTTGTTATAAAAAATAATTTTATGATTAACTATCCTAGAAATTACCAGATATTTAAAAACCCAACATCGGGGTATTTGGAAATCTACTTCAAGTTGAAAGGAATAGTCGTAATGCATTCCTATCTAGTTATTTTTTTTTTATGCTGGCTTTACAGCCTTGCAGATCTTCAGCTGCCTGTACCAGCCTTCTCCACTTCTGCCTTCTTTTTTCGAGTTGGTTACAAGACATGCAGTAGCTGTGAAGCCTCTTTGTTGGTTTTATCTATCCATCTACTTTTTGATCTATCACTTGGTCTATTGTCCAATATTGAGACAATCATTGGCGTTTATGAACTGCTTCGAGTAACATGTCCTTCCCATCCTTGTGTACATGTCTTTACCTTTTTTCTCCTCTTCCATTCCTCGGTACTCGGATATCAGATCGCGCTGGTTCAGAAGCTATATAATAGAACTTAACCTGTGCTCCCGTTAGCAACACAATTGTCCGTAAGAAGACCCCACTGCGCGGCAAAATATCTCTATATGCCTAATGCACCAGCCGAAAGAAGAAAAAAAAATTAAATATTGATACATCGTTTTCTCTTGCTGGACTGTATGTTTTCTGTGTTATCCTTATAAATTAACGATCCATGGGTTATATGAAGAGGTAAGGAAATAACAAAACAAATGATATAGAATCGTTACCATATATTGAAACCAATTGGCAAATTGATTTTATCTCCTCGAGGGGATACAATACAGGAGCCATTATTTATTCACTCAGTTTGATAAGGCCCACATTACAATAGGCCCGACACACAGACTCACTAGTATCGCCAGGGGAGGCGATATGAATACCAGACCGGGGAAGGAAAAGATGCGGAGGCTAATGCATAATCGATGGTGACGGGGTTAGGAGGCCGTCGGTCGATGATAGACTCCTCGGCTAAACTATAAATATTTTACCCTGCCCAAGATTGAAAAAAAAAATAAAAAAAATATCAATGTTTCAATAAAAAACTGGATGAGCCCTCCTTCAATATAACTTGTTAATTATTCATTAATATTGCCTTTGTTGCTGGTATGAATTTTTAATAACTTCAAACGACCTTCTGGTCCCACTTTTTATTAAAATAAAACTGTTTTTTACTATCTAAATGCAATTATACGAAGAACGAGTATGCTATATTAAAAATTGTCTATGCTTAATTTCTTTAGTATTTTTAAGACTGCTTTTATGGATAAACATCATTGTAGATACGAAGTGTTGCAGTTTATTCCGAAACTAATATGACTAATATGTTGTTTCGCCAATGGGTTTAGGGTGTAGGTTAGCTTCGTTTACTATAACAGGGCAATTCTAGTTCAAATCAACACAAAAATATATCATTTAGAACCTCACCATTTCAGATTTTCTTGAAATTTGGTATATGTGTACTATTTGCATTTACTCGGGTTGCGGGATGGCCGAGTGGGCAAACGCGTTAGAAAATACTCGTTGCCCATGGCAACGTCTGTTTGGAATAAGAAGATAGCAAGTTCAAAACCCGGAGCCAAGGGAAAATTTAATTAATCTCGGCATCAATCCCCCACTCTCCCCCCTTGCCCGGGAAACCCCGTTTAGCCCTAGGAAGGGGAGGAACCAAAAAAAAAAAAAAAAAATACTTGCATTTAGTGGAACACTTGCGCTGTTAAACGACACCAATTTCATAGTCCTAGTCAAATTGGGAAAACATCTACATCTATATTTAATCATAAAAAGCTAGATTTATTGAATTTTATTACTAACTTTCAATTTTTTTAGTAATGAAGAAATTTTCATCCCACTTTTATATTTTGTTATATGAATAGATGTACTACTACCTACTTTTTATAAAAAATATAAAAATTTTAAAAGATGCCCTTTTTGAGAAAATTGAAATTAAAATTTTAAACTTGGATTTAAGGAAATTTCTTTAGTACCAACCTATACATTGCTGTGTTTCATACGAAATGGCATGGAATGCGCTGTGAAAAGACACAAATCTTATAGTCTTAGTCAAATTTGGAAAACATCTACATCTATTTTTAATCATAAAAAGCTAGATTTATTGAATTGAATCGCTAGATTTCAATTTTTTGAGTAATCAAGAAATTTTCATCCCACTTTTATATTTTGTTTTATGAATAGATATACTAAAACCTATTTTTTTCAAAAAATATAATTTTTTTTAAAAATGCCCTTTTTGAGAAATTTGAAATTAAAATTTTACATTTAGTTTTAAGACAATTTTTTTAGTACCCACCTATACATTGTATATTATATGAAACGGCATGGAATGCGCTGTTAAACGACACCAATCACATAGTTCTAGTCAAATTTGGAAAACATCTACAGCTATTTTTAATAATATTTTTTTCTGCTTTTAGACCTATTTTTGAGGTCTTTAGAGACCAATAATTCAAAAACGGATAGACATATCTCAGTAATATTTCAGAATTGTTCTAGTAAACACAAGTAGTACACATATACCAAATTTCAAGAAAATCTGAAATGGTGAGGTTCAAGCCTGTGTTGAATTGACGTGGAATGATCCAATATTTTAATTGAATCGCACCTAGCATTTAACTTTGAACAAAATTAATAGTTTAATAAATCAATATAAATAAATATCACTTAATGGAATAACTGAATTACTATACCTATGTCGTGGAAGTATTTTTGAATTTTAATTAAAATTTAATAAACATAAATTGAAAAACTAACAACTACATATGTAACGCATTTAATAAATTGGAAATCATTTTATTCTATTTTATGTACTTAATTAAAACAGCTAACTTACCATTTTTTGTGTTTTACTTTTATTCAATGTTGGGTACGATATATTTTTAACGTTATTAAATTAATGTGATTTTTATTCCCAAAATAACTTGAAATGTGCATATTATGTACACTTTAATAAAGTAATGGGAATATATAAAATGTAATCAATGTGGTACGTTAGTTCGCCCCATGGGACTAAACTAAAATAGGCCTCGTTAATAAATAATAATAAATAATAAAGTGAACAGTACCCCACATCGTTTAGGTTAAAAAATAAGTCTAATTTTTCAAAATTACCAACCTGGCGTTATCTCGCATAAAATAAAACAATGTTCCCTTTAATCGATAGCAACTAATGGAAACATCGCATGCCTTGAAGAAGTAAGTCATGTAACTTGGTTCGAATTTATATACGATAAATCTTTTTTAACTCATTCAACATGATAATAATCTTACTGCGGTCCTCGTGTTGGAATAAACCAACATGCAATATATCAAATTGGTATGACCTTTACACGAAGTATTTTTATTGCTTGTGTTATTTAATAATCCCAGTAATCAGAATGCCAATCGATAACAGAAAAATTAAATAAGAAAAATTAAATGCCTATAAATATTCAATCATTCATAAATAAATATTTGCGTTATGACGGTAGTGACTTTCTTATGCACTATAATCCGCAAGAAATATGGTATTATACGAATTCGGACTCGTAGTGGTGCGGAATCAATATCTACTTAGTCTCTCGCATGTTTTATTTCAATTACTTTTTTTTTTTTGATTCAAACGGAAAAATGAAACCAAAAATCGAATTTTTATGCCTGAGAGACTCTCATTCGTCACTAAAAACGGCATTCATCACTACTGTTGACAGTACGTTGGCAGGTTGAAGACACCTCATGAAATATAGATATGATTCTACCCTACGGTTAGTAAATGTCTTTCATTTACTATTTCATATATATTTATTTTTACATTCCATTTGAAATTTCTGAATATTGTTTATAAACCATTGTTTATATAGCGTCGTCTGTTTTCATCACTAAGCATATAATTTCGTCTTAATTTTTGACAAGGATTGAAGAAATAAACGAAGTTATAGTTTATTTTTGTTTTGCCATGTCTTCTATATCATCAAATTTAGTTATTTTTTTTTAATATATATATATGTACATTTTTTATTTATTTATTAATTGTGTATTTATTTATATCTATTCACTTATTTATTCATATATGTATATATTCGTCTAGTTATTTATCTATTAGCTATTTTGTTTTTTGCTCTGTATGCGTGCCATGATAGGACGGGGAGAAAAATGAGAGAGAAGGTTACAGATTTGCTCAGGAGTGATGTAAACTATAACGGGGGAAAAAAAAAAGAAAGAAAAATAATGGTTTATGGGGGAAAAAAAAAGAAAAAAAAGGAAAAGGAAGAAAAAATTAATAAAAAGTAAATAAATATTGGAGAAGAAAAAAAAAATGTAAGATCTTGTAACCGTACGTGTGTATGCATGAAAAATTATAATGTAATTTTAGTTTAATTAATGTACGAAATTGTATTGATAAGTATGCTGTGTGTTATAGCAACCCAATGTAATTGGGCAGCATTGTTTTGTTTTGTTTTAAAAAATAAAGCATTTCTCTCTAGCTTATTATAAGTAATGTATAATATTGTAACGTGAAACATCATTATAAACTGTTCTAGTACCTGTTTGTGACTGTTCGGGGATCTCTTACACCCGTCGGTAACCTTCTTGACTGTTCTAAGTAAGACTAAATTTAAGGAGCGATGGACTGGAGAGATAGTCTTGATCTGGTTACTTTTGTTTTACTATGTCGTTAATAGTTAATACTTTTTGAAACCTTGTTAATTATTTGTGCTTTTATTTTTTGCCTGAAATTATAAATTATTATTTTCGTTTAATAAAAATTGTTTAAACCAATATAAGTGTTACAATATATATATATATATATATATATATATATATATATATATATTATAAGATGATGTTATATAAGAGCATGGTTCTTATAAGAGCATAAACACTATATAGAGAAGTGTAGGGGAGAGCGACGTTGGTTGGCAACGGTTTTCACTTTTTTGATTGTTGAGTCGTTCCTGTTATTATAATCCCAATGGGACTGATACCACTGTAAAATCCAAATATTAGAGTACCTACTTCAAGTATTTTTTTCACAACATAATATTTAATACTAAGATCATAGAAAATTGAAGAATTCGTCAATCCAGAGTATGCCAATTAACCCCCTATGTGGGGCAGGTTGGCCCAGAAGGTGGGGTTGTTTAGCCATCTCATTCAAATACAGCCTGACACATATTATTGTTATTAAAAGCTGCACGATAATGGTATAATAATTTTGAATCGGTTTTTAACAGCTTTTAAGGGAAAATAGAATGACAATAGAACAAGATAGAAGTTTAGACTGTCGTCACTTTTAGCATAAGAAAAATTGCTCTCATCCTCCTCGCTGGAACTAAAGACAATTGGTAGTTTCGCCTTTGATTATGTTTACCTTGCTTTTGTGAATTGCTACTGCGCCAAAATAAAAAAGTTGAAAAGAGCCAACTAACACCACTGGAGAGATAATATGCAAGATGACTGTCAGGACAGGGGAGAACATTCAAACAAGAAACTGGTTAGTCGAAAGGTTAGGTTTTTTAAAGGAGTTTGGGGCTATATGAACAGAATCTGAGTCAAATGTTTTTCCATGCCTTTAAATCAACTTTACTGAAAATATAAAAATTTACTTACATGTTGTAAAATCAATCAATGAAGCCCACTTTTATCTACACTGTTAGCATCGGATTGAAAATTCAGGACAAGACTCTCGAGGTCGAGCTGGTCACATGGTACAATGGTGGGGCCTTCACAACAGGTGTGACGGAAACTATAAGCCAATGGCCAACCTACCCCCTATGCCAACCAACCCCGCTCTCCTCTATGTAATAAAGCGCATTAATCTGATCTCCAACATAAATTCTCAAGCGTAATTAACAACGTACGTTGACCTTGACCTGTTGAAGAAAAACCTGTAATCCCCAAAATAATCACGTAAGAAAAACGCTGAAATCCTCATGAAAATTAATACGAAAATAATGCATTATAAAAAATTTATCATTGACACATGAGACAATTTTCAAATGGTATAAATATGTAAGCCACAGGTATGAAGTAGGGATGCGACATCGATGTCGATGTTTTTAACATCGATGTTATGCAGCCGATGTTTTTGGGCCGATGTTAACATCGATGTTTTTAATTGCTGACTTTTTTTTTTTTTTAGGTATAAAAATAAATATGTTTTGACATAGATGGTTTAGGTATAACAATGATGTTTTTATCATAGATTTATTCGACAAATAAAAATATGTTTTAACATCGATGCTTTAGATAAAAAACAACAATATATATATATATATATATATATATATATATATATATATATATATATATATATATATATATATATTTATATATATATATTCTTAACATCGATGTTTTAGTTAAAACAAAGATGCTCTAACATTAACAAATTGGTTTTAAACAAAAATAAATATTTTAAAACATCGATGTTTAGAAGAAAAAAATTTTTTTTTTAACATCGATGTTTTTAACAAAAACAAAGCTGTTAATAACATCGATGTTTTTAACAAAAACAAAGCTGTTAATAACATCGATGTTTTTAACAAAAACAAAGCTGTTAATAACATCGATGAAATGGACTAAAACAAATTTTTTTTAATATCGATGTTTTTATCGAAAACAAGTATACTTTAACATCTATGTTTTGACAATAACATCGATGTTTTGGATAAATGTGTATTAACATCGATGTTATGGACAAAACAAAGCTGTTAATAACATCGATGTTTTGGACTAAAACAAATTTTTTTTAACATCGATGTTTTTATCGAAAACAAGTATACTTTAACATCTATGTTTTGACAATAACATCGATGTTTTGGATAAATGTGTATTAACATCGATGTTATGGACAAAAACAAAGCTGTTAAAAACGTCGATGTTTTGGACTAAAACAAATTTTTTTTAACATCGATGTTTTTATCGAAAACAAGTGTATTTTAACATCTATGTTTTGACAATAACATCGATGTTATGGACAAAAACAAAACTGTTAATAACATCGATGTTTTTAACAAAAACAAAAAAAAAATTAAAAAAATTATTTCAAATCGGTCAAATGCGCTCAAAACATCTTGAAGAGTTTAATTGTACCTCCTTTGATTAAAAAAAAAAATATTGTAACACTACTGTGGATTTAAAAACTTTTTATTAAAGAAAAATTATAACTCATTATGGCAGGCGAATAATAAAAACACGAATAATCAACAATGTTACAAAACGTATCAACTTGTAACGACACAATAACACAAAAATAAGCATATGATTAGATCTTCAGAGCAAGGCTAACTCTCCAGTCCATCGCTTCTAAAGTTTAGTCTGAATTAGAACATTCTAGATGGTTCCCGAAAAGCGTAGATGATTCTAGAACAATTACGAACAGTTTGTTCCAACTGGAACTCTTTTGAATCATATGTTTTTTTTTGTTTCATGTTACAATATTAATTGGTTTTTGTTATCTATATTTTTTTTTATTCATTTATCTTGATGTTATCTACCAGTACTGAGGGTTACTCTAATCTATCAAAGAAAAACAGAATGAAGAACGCTGTAAAACACATTTTCTAACCATTTTCAATTTTATTTTTGTATATTAGCCCGATTGTTTGTTTTCTATTATATAACTATATATTTTTTGTATAGTTATATAACATCAATTTTTGTTGAGAAATAGAAAAAAAATATGAGAAAACTGCTATTTGTTCTTCCTGTACGATTTACAAATTGAGGGTTATCCCCTTTCCCTTTTAGGTGAAAATATGAAGTTTAAAATTTTTTTATTCCTTCCGCATATGACATTTTTTTTTTCATTATAATCTGTCAGTTTGTAAAGCCTTTTAATTACGGACTGAAATTAGTTCTTCACCAAAAAAAAGTTAGACCTCGATTGATTTTATATAGCTGTCAATACTGCTTTGTAGAGGCAATCAAAATTTTACTTCATTGTGATTCTCACTCAAGAGACACTCAGAATTGAATAAATAAGATATTTTCATATTTTATTTTCAATATAATAGTAAGAACTGGTAATAAGAATGAGATCAATGAAGTAATGAAATGTGATTATCCAACAATAAATACACATTTAAAAAAAAAAAAAAAACATCAAAACTGTTATATTTAGTATAAATGCAAATTTTAAAACCGAGCTTTAAATTAAATTCGACTGACATAAGAATATGCGAAACGTTTCGCACCTTAAAATTTTGTTGATTCAAAATTTTATGAAATGGATAGATGTTTAATCACCTGAAATTAAAGACATATAATAAAAAATAAATCTAACTTCCTTTCTTTAAAATCTCTAGTTGTACATTTATTATATCATCATAAGAAAATTATATCATATCACCCTCAATATGATTGATGAATAAAATTGGTGCATAAGTGCTAGCCGAATAACTGTTTTGTTTTATTAAATACGAGGGAAATAGGTTGAATTTGTAGGACAAAAGGTTTTTAACAGACGCATTCTCCCCTATCAGTTAGGGTAAGGAGCGATTGAAGCTGGGATCAAATTTGAACAATGCTTCTTGACGATATCTCGAGCTGATGGCGATGACGAGTGGTCTCCCAATCGGTTGTAGTGGGGGAGGTTAGTAGCTGTAGTGACAGATAATTACAAAAAGTATCAACTTGTAATGATCGATCTTCAAAGCAAGACTAAATCTCCAGTCCGCCGCTCCCTGTTTTTAGTCTGAATCTGAACATTCTGGAACGTTCTAGACAAGTGTATAAGGTACTCGAACAGTAACGAACTTTATGTACTAGAACCGTCGCGAACATGTACTAGAACAGTTTTAACAATAGTCTAGAACTCTTTTAAACCAGATGTTTTGTTGTTGTACCAATACCAAATACATTTTCTTAGGCCTAGTACAGACTGTAAACAAATGTTTCGGTACATTGTCGAACATGTTCCCAAAGAGTTTATAAACAGTTCCGAACTTTGTTCCGGAACAGTTCCGAAACAATGTTCCGTGAGTCAGTGTTTCTCCAGTTTTGAACATTTCGAGTGAGGCTATTGCAGGACTTTGTTTTATTTCTATTCTAATAATCACTCTCTTATATAATCACTTATAATCATCCTATAATCACTTATAACCTCTTTTTATTTCTATTCTTGTAATCACTACATGTGACTTCCCACAAACAATGGTTGCTATGCAACTTTTTAATAAGCTCGCGGGTTTTTTTCTTGATTCCACATTGTAAAATCAAATAATAATAAACCACGAACGAATCACAACAATTATTATTATCACAACACCAGAGAGTTGTAAACAAATCAACTGTGCTCAGGAACACGTCCAGACTTGTCCAATGTTCCCGTGTTTTCCATCTCCAACGGGATGGAACAAGGAACGGTGCTGATTTTGTTTCGCAACATTTCTGAACAGTTCCGGAACAAGTCATAAACAAATTTGAGCTGTTCAGGAACATCGGGAACATTGTTCCGATACATTTGTTTACTGTCTTGACTAGGCCTTAGGAGTTTTAAGACAAGATTTTCGAACCGGAAAAATTAAAACAGAACTTGATTATGATAAATTATTGAAATGGATTATCAAAATGTTTCTGAAACATTTCATGTCTCAATTATCTGCGATCGCCTGCGCTGGTGGGTACGAGTGTTCTTTAGCGGTAGGCTCTGAAGCAGGCCATCATCTATATATGAACTTAACATGTTAAACGGGGCCCGGTGCGGGTTCGAGTCCCGCCCTGGGTGGTGCTTTTCTTTCGTAGGAGAAGTATCACCCAGTGCCATGGGTGTTAGTATGGGCAGTATAGGGCTTAGATCCTCGATCCATAAGATATTAAAAATGTTAACCTTGGCACATGATTCCTGACTTTCTCAAACAAAAAATGGAATTCAACTTTTCAAAAAAATGTATCACCATTACTTTCACATTATTAATAAAATAAAAAGAAATATCAACTGTTGTCTTTGCCTTTTTATTGAAATTATTATAACTTTGTCAAAGTATTTCTTTTTTTTAATGGACTGACTACTTTACCTTATTCAATTTTGAAACGAGTTATCATTTTCTATGATAAATGAATTCATTGAATGTATCGAGGATCGTTAACATAGTGACCACATCATTGTGTAAATGGAAAATCCATTCTGCCAATAGCTATCCATAATATGATTGCTTAGGTAAGCTACTCATTGAATTGTTCATTCGTGTCACGCCATGTCCTCTACCTTATTAGCTTTTATTCTTTTAGCAAATGTAGCTTTCACATATTTGTTATTGATGTTAAATAAAATAAATGTTCACAATTCACTTTAAATAAAATAAGAATAAACACACGTAAAAAACTTTCAATACAATTTACTAAAACAGACTAGCTTAAAACGATAAAACGAACGAATAATATCAGTTAGGTTTTATTATATTACAAAAGTGGGCGCAAACGGCGAAGGAAATTTTTTATTTCCTATAAATTACCTTTGATTTTGTTTATATAGAGAAATTAACTAACTAACTAAAACTAAGAAATGCTTTAATAACAAAAAAAAAAAATCTTACCCATACCTATGCGCGTACGCCTTTAATGACAGACCATTGTTTATAAGTAAAGGCTCATGGGAAATAGTTATCGACGAGTCTTGTGGAACATTATTTGTTATAAATTATAAATTATTTGTTTCCTTGATACCTAAATGAAGTTTTCAAAAAATAAATAGAGAAATATAAAATCAGACGCGATGGAGTATTATGCTTTCATTGCAATCACAAATAAAAACTTTTATTTAACAATAAAAAAATTCAGTGTAGTTTAGAGAGCAAAATCAGACAAAAATAACTAATTAAGTATTTGTGGATAAATGTGTTTTTTAACTTTTGGTACTAAATGATCCTTAATATTTATATATTATAACTTCAGTTCCCTATTAGATTTCTGAATGAAATGTGGTTTTTGCTTGAACAATCATCTGGATTGGCATTAGAGACAAATTTAGAAAACTACGTTCCGATTTTTTACGTACCGTAAATACTTCTTTTATCGACTCCCATTTACGATAGGTTTACAAAAAAAAAAAATTTTTTTAAAAATACTCGGCTATTGATAAAATTATTTTTCACCTAAAAAAAGAAATAAAAAAAGTTACTGTTATTGGGTAAGGACGAAATTTGACGGATTAACCGAAAAACATAATAATAAAATGAGAAATTGGGGGTAAATTTTTAATGAAAATTCTCTTATTTTTTTAAACTTATTTAATACGTCTTAAATATATATCGGGCTAAATACAAACAAGATGTATATTTATACATACACACATTTGTTATGTATATATATATATATATATATATATATATATATATATATATATATATATATATATAATTTTTTTAAGTCCGTGAAATAGCTTTGTTTATTGCTGCTAGTAAATTTAAAATTATTAATTTTCTAGCATCAAATTTGTTCAATGCTTGCTCGCCCACTTATTGGGAATTAATCTCAGTGTACACCAACTGCATAATTTCGGTCACGGTAAACATTTTAAAAGATTGATTTTACGTGTGATTTTTATTTTACTAATTTCTCATTAACCTTAATAAGGAAGGCCTAAGTACTTAACTACATGTCATTTATTTAAATAAATAGTTTATTTATTTTTTTCAACACCATATAAAATTTCTTTTTTTTCTTTTTCAGGTGAGTCGCGAATATCTCAGGGTTATTTTTACTCTGATAAAAGGTACAATGCAACATAATTATTAGCTTAAATTTTTTTTTAATCAAAAACTTTCTTCAAATATTTTTATGTTGAAATAACTTCATCTAACTAGTAAATTTAATCATTTATTTATTGGATACATATGTCATTACTGTACATTTTAGAGTAAAACAGCTTTTACTTAAACCTTCAATTTTTTCGCGTTTATAAAGTTTTCTTAAATATTTGTCTTTATACCCAAAACATTTTTATATAAAAATGTGGTACATATACATATATGGTTAGTAAATTTTTTATAACGTTTAAAAAAATGTTTTTCTGTAATCGTTGAATAATGGTAACATTACTAAACTGAAATGAGTGAAGAAAGTGAAACATTTTGCAATAGAGTGAAGAAAGTGATTACTTTCTTCACAAGTGAAGAAAGTGTTTACTTTCTTCACAAGTGAAGAAAGTGAATTGCCTTCTTAATTAGTAATAAGTATAAATTAAAAAATAATTTGAAGTTGAAAATTAAATGCTTTTAAATGTTTCTTAACATTGTAAGAATTTATTTTAACAAAATAAATTGAAATGTGAATGAATTATTGGTGGAAATAATCAATATATTTTAAAATTTAAATATAATAATAATTACCTTCCTTGTTTATAACCTGCACTTGTTTATAACTGCACTACTTCACAACCATGCTTATAACCTACCAACAACATACCATAATCTTCACAACATCCTAATTTTGTTCATATTCTGGTTAGATCTGATCATGTATTACACGATTACAGAAAAAATTTAATATTACACTCGTGAAAAAAGTAGAATTTACATTTAAAAGTAACTATTACATATTTTTATCGGTAGATAAAAGACTGGCCAAGGCCGAGAATCGAACCCATAGATAGATTTATTATAGATAGACATTTTATTGTAGATCATTCACTGTTTCTCTAGTCACCTGGAGAAATGTTATTAAGTGGTTTTACATTTCTATAATATTTCATGGATATTTTTTCAATAAACCCCGTGCTGCACGGTTATCTCTTTCCTTTTATAATTTTGTTTCCTTAATCAAAAATTATAAACAATATATATTGTTTAAAAATATATAATTAAAAGAAATTAAACATTAAAAAGTTCAATCTTACAATAAAAAATGTGAAACTTAGTCGGTTGCAATTGTATCTAAACGTTTTCTTTAATTTTTCCAACTTCCTACAGTAACATATAGTCCTACATTATTTTTCTTTACTAAGTCCTTTCAACGTTCAGTTAACTTTAGAATGAGTTGAGAGAGATGATGAGAAAAGGTATATAAGTAGTTAATTTTTTTAAATAATGTTCATTAGTTTTTTTTACCAATTATTTAATCTTTTCCAAATCTATTTATTTTTAAAACCTAAATAATCGCAATTCCTATTCTTTAACTTAGGAATGATATCTGTGAGTATGAAATTAACAATTCGTGCAGGCAAGCAATGGAACGTCATGTATATAGTTAACTATGAGATTTCCTGTTTAATACATTTTCACAGTAAAAAAACACTTTTTCTCCAGTCACCATTAAGAGGTTTTAGTGTATAACATTTTATCTAAGCGTATGTCTTTAGGATTTATTACCGCCACCTGTATTTTAAAATAGTTATTTTCATCACTGGTACCAAAAGTGTTTGTTTTCGGTGCGTGGTCGAGTTTAGACCAAGCACCGAAAACACACTTTTGGTACGTGTTATGAACAATATTTTTCATCATACTGCTCATAATTGAGTAAATTAAAACACTTGTATGTTTCATTAATAACTTAGAGATACAATATAAGAAATTAAATTGACACCTTTTTTTTTTATAAATAAAACATCTGTTTATTAACCTGTAACAGAAGAAAAGTACTTACATATTTACATTAATATTTATAGTACAATTCTGATTATTCACTATATTGAAACCTTTGTTTGGCATTGCCATGTTATTTTGCACTTCAAACATGCTACTTATATTGGAATGAAGCACGGTATAGCTACAAGTAACCTCCTTCAAACACGTGTTTAGTAATATATATTAGTAGCAGGTAAGGTTAGCACATCAAAAAGATTTTTTCACCATACTACGATGTAATCACCTGTTTTACACACCTAATTTGCGGTCCGAAAGCTACACTTCGCCGCCCTAGGGCCGAAAATGAATATTTCGCCCTAGGGCCGCAAAATCAGCTGTTTATTATTTTAATTCATTCATTTCATTATATACATTACATAAGTTTGTTTTGCTCGTATTATTGTTTAGTTATTTAGTAATTATGGCTAATAATATATCAGAATCTATAAATAGAAGAGCAAAAGAAATCATAGCAGATTTGTTACCAGCAAAATCAAAAGATAGGTATGACGAAGAGTATTCAAAGTTTTTGAACTGGTTAAAAATGGAAAATGTAAAACCTACGAACTAACTTTTTTTAGCATTTTGAAATATATCAGTTGTATTAAATGAAACACACATATGTTCATCTCTCTTTATTAACTTACATAATAACATAACGTAAAACAATCCATACATTAAACATTCATCATGTCCCCATTACCACAAGATAACCTTCTAACAAAGAGGACACTTAACCAAAAGAAAATCTTGTTTTTGATTAATGTTATATCGTATTAATATTTATTGTAGTATGGTGAAAAATAATAGTATGGTGAAAAATAAAAAGAATAGCGTTCGTGCCTCGGGCCAAAGTGCTTTTGCAGGCCCTCGAACTTTTCATGACCTCGACTACGTCTCGGTCAAAAAAAATCTCGGGCCGGCAAACGCCCACTTTCGGCCCTTGGTACGAAATATACTATTCAGGCCTAGTCCCGAAAAGTACTACTTTACCGAGTATTGAAAACACATGTTTTTGATGCAGTATGATGAAAAGAAACTTTTTTTTTTCGATTATTTATGGATTATTATTAAATTGGATTATAAGTTCAATTTTCTTTTTTACGATTTTTTAAATTTCTTTTCATGCATTGAATAGTTATAATTATATTATGTTAAGCTACTATTAATTTAGTCTATAACAGCTTTAGATAAAAAACTTTCCGAACTCCAGTTGCTGAAACGTTAAAATATACAGCATGTTTCAAGGAATAAATTGGGATAGAAATTTGATAAAATGTCTCTATAGTTAAAAGCAGCAATTACCGAAGGTTCGGAATGGAGGGAATCTCTGATCCGAAATAGTATTGAAAAGAATTAAAATGAAGGGGCGGGGAGAACTGTATAAATGGCAAGAGTAATTTACTGGAACCAATTAATCATTGGCTGTATACTCTTTAAAAAGAAAAACATTTGTTCGCCTGAAAATTGCTTTTATTTATTTTTTTGTCCTGACTATGGCTCAGTTATATTATTGTTATTTTTTTTTCTAAAATCCATTACGCTTTTACCCTTCTGCTGTAACCATCATCGAGCTATATCTCTTTTTAAAGGAAAATCTTTATAATATTGATTCGCCTCAAGATTCATTCACAAATATCTACCATCTGTTTATAGTTTATTTAAAAAATGCGTATTTGAAAGGTGTCTATGTTTCTATTTTTAATTAGGTTTGGTTTCATCTATTACTATATACGTGACTAGCATTTCCCGTCGCGGCTTCGCCCGCGAGCCTTTCAAATAAAGTCTGTGATCATTATCTTGGTATTGATCTAATATAATATGTTAACTGATGTTAAGGAGATTTAGTAGAATCTGAGCTTCCGGTAGGTGGAATGTTGGAGGGGGAAGCTGCCGGCTCGGTAGAATAGAGGGAGACGCGCAATGGAGAGAGTTCACTAAAACCGCTGAAACAATAAATGGTTTTTGACGGCCAATAGGGGCTTTCGAGTTAAACTCGTCGTATTAAATTCTTTGAAATGAGTCCCAATTATGTAGATATATTTTCTCGAAGTTCAAAAATAGATGTCCGTTAGAGTTAAACGACAATTTCACCATTTAAGCCCCTTAGGGGTTACATTTTTGAAATTCCTTTCTTAGTGGTTACCTACATCTCGTTAAAATCTAAATTCCGAACTTCAAGTTTCTATCATAAGTAGTTTTTGCTCGTCGTTGATTCTGTCAGTCAGGAAAAAGCCTCTTATATATATGGAGAAGAGATCGAAATAAACACGCACCATCCCCAATCATGGGAATTAGAGCGTGCATAATTTGATTACCACTAATATTTAAATAATCAGTAGCCATATTTTAAGTGAATGTCTATTTTAATACTAATGTAACGTTAAATCGACATTCAAATAATAAACATATGGTTTAAAATCTCAACAATAGATTTCCGTTAGAGTTTAACGACAATTTCGCCATTTAAGCCCCTTAGGGGTTACATTTTTGAAATTCCTTTCTTAGTGGTTACCTACATCGCGTTTAAAATCTAAATTCCGAACTTCAAGTTTCTATCATTAGTAGTTTTTGCTCTGCGTTGATTCTGTCAGTCAGGACAAAGCCTCTTATATATAGAGAGATAAATATTTCATTACATGGATTTAGGTTTAGAAGTTTTATTTACTCACTCTAAAAAAAAAAAATCTGGTGCGTGCGCGCAACACATAACTTTCACTTACCAACTTACTTAGATTAGTAATTAACGTGTTTTGCTAAATATCATTTCCCAAAGTCACACATTTTTCTACATTCATATCTTATTTTTGTAAATCGTTAAAGCCGTTTTTGAGTAAATAAAAAAAACCCGTGAAAATGATACAAAATTTATTAAGTAAAGTCCCCCCTCCCGTAGATCAATTTTGATGAAATTTTTACAGTCATATCTCGGGCATATAAATACATCAAATACCAAGTTTGATCAAAATCGTTAAAACCGTTTTTGAGCATTAAAAAAAAAAACACGTGAAAATGATACAAAATTTATTAGGTAAAGTCCCCCCTTCGGTTGATCAATTGTGATGAAATGTTGGTTATCACATCTTTGGCATATAAATACATCAAATACCAAGTTTGATCAAAATCGTTAAAACCGTTTTTGAGTAAATAAAAAAAACATGTGAAAATGATACAAAATTTATTAAGTAAAGTCCCCCCTCCGGTTGATCAATTTTGATGAAATTTTTACAGTCATATTTCAGGCATATAAATAGACCAAATACTCAGTTTAATCAAAATCGTTAGAGCCGTTTTTGAGAAAATCGAAAAAAACTTAAAAAGTTATTAAATAAAGTACCCCCTCCCTTTGGGAAATTTTGATGAATTTTTTGCTGTCACATCGCGGGCATATACCTACACTAAATACCCAATTTCAGGTTCCCATGATTTATAGTTTTTGAGCTAGTCTGTTCACTCACACAGACACACACACACTCTCACACACACACACACACACACACACACACAGACCATTTCGCGGGACTTGGTTATTTCGACTCAGGGGGTCCCAAAACGTGTATTTCCGTTGAAAACCGGAAGTCGAAATTTTTCACGATCGCAATACTTCCACTTTATATAGTGGAATACTATATTTCATATATAGGTAAGTGAAAGTAAGAATAAAGAAAGCAAGGTTGAGCTCATTGTAACCCGCCCAACCTTGTCACACACCCTGATCTCCTCCCATGAATCTAAATTCGCATACATATTTTGATTTATTAATTATTATTATATTTTCATACAGGGATCATCTGCTTAATCCCGTTTAATAAAAGTGGTTATAGTCAAGTACAAAACAAAAGGTTCCAGATCAAGGGGCGTCCTCAGGATTTCGGTTGGGGGGATAGTCCTATACCTGATTATAAGATGGCCTCATGACTGTTCATTTCATTATTTTAGTTCATTGGTCATCTTTACTTGTTGCATTTTAGTTATAATTTCTGTAAATTTCTAAATTTAGTTTTTAAACTGTGTTTCCGTATCATGCATATTCCGCTCACAGAACTTTTTCACATTATCATGTGTAAGAACGATATTGGTCCCTGTATGCCTATGGTGACTTATAAATAACGCAAAATGCATTTGCTTAGAACGTAGATTTTTCAGCTACCTGTACTTCGAAAAAAAAAAGAAGAAAGGGGACCGGGAAAAAAAATATTAAAGAGATACTTCATATTCAAAAGCAACAGCTGCAGACCGTTAAATATTTAAAGGAGTGCTGTTGCCTCCTCCGCCCCCCCCTTTATTGTTATAGGGTCGGGGGTCATAAATAGCGGAAACCGGGCTAAGCAGCGGGGGAGAATATCTTAAGCACGCCGATAGTGCCTTGAGCTTAGGGGGGGAAACCCTTCGGGTTTTCTTTGTATAATGGGGAGGGGCGCGGTAGGAGTGCTTGGGCTTATCGTAGGTATCATATACCGAGGGTGTTCGTATCCTGGGCTTAGTTGTGATAGTATGGCCTATGTCCAGGTTTTATGCTACGTATCCCATTTCTTGAAGCTTGTATGGCAGCGATCGTTTAGTGTGTTAGATAAGGAGATGTAGTGTGTCGAAGCCTAGAGTGCCTAAAAGTATGTCCACACTTCTGCGTTTTACGTTTAGTTTTCGTCCTGAATATGACGCCTTGTGCAAGGGACGTGCCGCATGCCAACGTCTCATAAAATATGCGATATAGCATGCGCTAAACGAAAGGTGTGCGAAAAGATTAAACGTAATTAGAAGATGACAGATGAACAGAAAACGCGTTTTGGAAATACTTAAAATAATACTGATTCAGTCAGAGCGACATCTGAAGAAGATTGACTTTTAGAACTGAAATACAGTAATAATCAGTTAAACTAAATTGCAATGTTAATTATTAATTTTTCCTCTGTTGAAATGTCAACTCTTATGATATAAATATAAATCCTAAGATCCCATTTGTAATTCAGACGATAGGAATGGTCGGAAACCGTCTCAAAGCATTACTTAATTAATATCAGGGGAACAAAAGACAGATACTTGACAAGTCCCATATCGTCGTACTTCTTTCATGTCACACCCTTTTTCTTTTCTTTGTTATACCGACCAACTGGAATATAAGACTGATAATTTTTTCTAGTTATCACGCTCTTGTTGGAGACTAGAAATGATCTCATTTCATCCCGTATAGACATCTAAAATTCATATAACCTAACAATATGATTTCATTTGTAATAGTTAATGTGAATAAATGCTGCACTTTTAATATTTTCACTGTATGTGATTTCTTACCAATGGAAAGAAAATGCTACCATGGAAACCAATAATGAACAATTGTAGAGTATGTGTTATAAAAATTGTATAAGTCATTTTGGAATATTAATTGAGAAAGCACTGTGATCCTATGCTCATTGCCCGGGTTTTAGTTAGTCTATGACGAGTAATTGTACATTCAGTTGGCCCAGCAGTCGATTAGACTTGTCGTCGACTGTATAGCCTCTATATAGTGTGTTCTCTATGTAAGAAAAAAAAAATCTTGTGATCTCGGTGAAACAACCTCCTTGAAATCAGCACTAGAAACTAATTCGATCCCTAAAGATGTTGTAGTAGTACCAATTTGTTTTTGTGCTAAATTTTCTTTCTGGTGCTGCATTAAATTCGTCAGAGGCAGATGGATTGAAGAATGCATTTTCCACATATGATTGGACAAGATCTCGTCTTGATTTCTATCCCAATTTATTTCTGGCGCTGTCCTAAGGACCAACGAGTAGACATTTAAATTTTGAAATAACTAGCAGACGTTTTTAAAGGCTACAAACATCATTTACTGCTCAATAAATAAAAAACCAATCCTACCAAAATCCGTCGGGCTAAAGAGTTCAATTCTGTCTTTAGAAATGCTATCGGGATACTGATACACTCTCGATGATTCGAACTTCAATTAGAGTTACTGATTAGTGCTATCCATGTAACTTGAATCTTTTACAAAGCATCATGTTATTGCTTAAAGACAACTACTATTATTGGACGTCAAACGTTTTCTTTAAGAGTTTAAACGATGGTAAAAGTTTAATACATATACATGTTGAAGAACGAATAAATAGTTGATATGTAATGTTGGTAAGGAAGTAAAATAGTATCGCAAAGTTGAAGAGCCTGTATTCCGAACAACTGTGACGGGACAGGATTCAGATATGTCACTCATTTGTTAGGCTTTCTTCCGGTCCCAGCGCGTCCGTGACAGATTGTTCGGGGCGCTTTTATCCTGCTCGGGCAGGCTGTCGGTGTGAAGGGGTGTTCAAAAACGGATACATCCTTCCGCACCACTTCCTATCCCTTTGCTCATTCATTTGTGTCACTGTTTGCGAGCTAAACCTCCATCAGCACCATTCCAAGTATATTAGCCTAAAGGAGGTTACTTCTGTGAAATGATCATAGTCGAGAAACGCTCTTTAAACAATATTCTATTTATTAGGCAACAAGGTGTGACTGCTTTCATTTGTTATCTGTCACGGTGTAAACATTATGGAAGCATAACATGAGTTGTTTGGCTGTCAAATACATTGGTAAATCTGATGAAGTGCGACAATAATTCAACGAATGCAGTTAGTAGTTGTAGCTATAAATGGCTCTTCGAACTTAGTAGAAACTTCCTAAGAAAGGGGAATAAGGACCGCAATTAGTAATTTCAAGGAACAACTTAGAAATGTATTCAAGAATCATTATTTCGTTTAGGATGGATATTCCAATTAAGCAGTAAAAAAGATTCCCCATACAATTAATTATTCATGTAGAAATTTGATCGTTTTTATTTTTAAATAATTAATTTATAATCTATAATCAATTTTATTAGAAGATAAAAGATTCGATCTGAGGTCCTCTGCATTTCCTTCGCAGCGCTCTTACCATTGAGCTAACCGTGGGTAGTCAGCTTGAGCAGAGCTAACCCCGTTTATGGGTAGTCAGAGTTTAGTAGATGCTGCAGGTTAGAGAGATGCACAGGACCTGGGTTGATTCCTGGCCTTGGTCTAACTTTTTCTCTTCTTATAACTTTTTTTTTTCTTATAAATTAATTATTCATTTAACATAATATTGAATTTCATAACTTCCAATTATGCTCCATTTCTTCCATTTCTTAAATGTTAAAAAAATTAGGACTTCTAGTCAAAAGACTGACATGGGAAACCCAAATCAGACAGATAAGGAAGCAGCATAACAAACGAAACGGACGATTATCAAGATAGACGCTCATTACGACTATTATCAAGATCAAGATGACAGACGCTTTGAATTATCCTCATTCAGACCTGCTTACAATAAACAAAGTACTAATTAGACCTCTATGGACGTACGGGATAACTCTGGGACTCTGCAAAGCCCTCAAACATCCAAAGAAGAATCCAATCCTTCCAGTCAAAAGTATTGATAATAGTAAGATAGTAGATAAGCCATACTTTATGAAAATGACCTTGACATTCCATCTGTTTTAACTACTGCCTTGCATGAAACCATAGCACAAACACTTAAATCTGCCACAAATCAATTGTGACGACTTTTGAGGCTATGGCAAAGAGGTCTACTGTAACAACTAATTTCAAACCAAAATTAATCTTAATAATAATACAATGTGTGATGTATAGATTTTTAGTAGTAAACGAAAGATCGAAATAAAACCACCAATAATGTCTATGGATCATGAGTGGTGTAGTTTTCAGCATAGCAACCTACAATACTAAAGGTCGCGGGATCGGGTCGCGCGATGGCCCTAGCATTCTTTAAGGGGAGTGTAAAATTCTGGGCTATGCCTTTCCTCGGGTTGGACGTAAATTTGAGGTCCCGATCCTGTACGATGTCAGTTACTCCTTGAAGATCCCTATCCTAATTATAACTGGATAGACGAAATTTGGGACTCCCACTGTAGCAACGTCCGATTAGCCTTAGTTGCATCAAAATGTCGTTTAACATACAACCAATGATTTCGACGTTTACGAAATTAAGCCGCTAAGTGTTATGAATTTTTTTACGTGTTGATTACTATTTCTAGTAGTACACTGTATGTATAGTAGTATGTACACTGAAGCGACATAATTGTAAAAATAAGGGGCTAGTTTTAAACGAAATCGGATGTTCTAAAAGTTTAATATGTAACATTTTTTATTTAGTTTAGCTGCTTGCGAGTTAAAGCCGTTGAAATATGAGCATACTTTTTCCGTCAAAATGTTTAAAATCGCCGGTTTTCGATCACCAATTATGGTAAAATGTCTAAACCAATTTCAACTTAAAATGAATCCCTCGATGGGAAATTTTTCCCTCTTATGATTTTCTCTGCGAGTTAAATGGAAAAAAAAAAACGTACAGTTCCTGAACCTTTCCAGTCTATGGTTCACGGTTGGTGCTGGTAACATGAGAGGCAGATTCTTATTTTCTCAATGAGGATACTATAGAGGTTTGAAAAATGGCTATAAATATTTTCATAGGATATTGTTGATTTTTCTCTTACGGGACTAGGTCTAGGGTTAACTTATTTGTTACGTAAATTATTTTAAATATCGACGTCAGAGTAAGAAACTCAGTCTGGATTAGGATTGTGGGAGTCCAGAGGAATCAGGATGCTGCAGAGCAGAGCTATGTGTTCGGGACAGCTGTCAGTCCGCCGAACATGTGGAGCACTCAGGGTGAGGTTGCCTAGCATTTTCACTCAACTTGTCCTCAATGATCTGTCAGAGGTATCTTCAATGAATGCTCCCACCGACACATATCAGAGTGTTTTTTGAATTTATACACTAAATTTTAAACAATGTTAAATTTATTATAAAAAACTACTAAATGTATTAATTGGAATACTCTATTACTTTATGTATCCATTTGATACCTATCCATGTGACGTGATATGTTCTATTTAAACACGTTGCTTTATATTTATAGTTTTTTTTTTATATTTTACTAATTATTGCTATCTTTTTCTAATTAACATATTTAGTCCATCGTTAAGATTACTACAAATTAATGAATGATTAAGAATTAAAAATTAAAATTCCAAATTAAAGAGTGATTAAATATCAAATAAATAAACTGCTTGTTATCTGGAACTGTCGTGGCAGTCCTAATTCCCGAGTTTCATTTTTTTTTTTTTCAAAATTAGAATTGTCCCCCCCCCCCCCATCTAGTTCTCCCCTCTTGTTTTTATTTTCTTTCCATTTTCGACTCCGGCTGAGAATAAATATTTTGTAAGGTCCTTATTTATTTATTTATATTCTTCTCCAGCCTTTATTCGTATCATTACATTTGTAATTTATTAATTTCTCTTTTTTTTTTTCATTTCTACTGTCTTTGGAATGGTATCCTAAGAAAATTAGGGGGGGAAAAGAGGTTGAAAATGATATCTCGAGACACGATTGCTATTCCCTCGGGAACAGGGGAATGTTATTTTTGTATTAAAACCAACCAGCAAAATGGCTCTTCTTTTATTTTTGAATGTTTAAAAGAAAAAAAAGAAGAAAAATGGAAATGATTTTAGCTTAATGAAAAAAAAGAAAGAAAGAATTTAATGAACCGTTTTGAAATAATTGCTCTGTATTAATTTCTCTCTCCTTGTTATCTGGACGATTATGTTTTAAATGAGTTTAATATTGGATCATGGCCTCTAATATATTTCATTAACATACCTATTCCGGTATTAACGAAGTTATTAAGAAATTAGATATTTAGGCATTTAACTGGACAAGAGACTGAATTGGAAAATCCACGTTAAGCAAAAAACAAAAACAGACTTCTATCTCATAAACCTTCAAATTTATATTTAACTAACGAAAAACTTCCTTAATTATATCAATTTATCTCTAAATTCCATGGGATAATATATTTTTTTTTTTTATAATAATTTAATTGATCCTCTAAATTCCCTGGGATTATATATTTTATTTTTTTTATATAATAATTTAATAATTTCGGTTGGGTAACTACACATAAATTTTAATTTATTTTAAATATTTTATTTATTAGAGGTCAGTGAAGACGAAAGAATAATTCGGTTCGGAACCGAACTCGGTGGCGCAGTAAGTAGCGGGGACCCGGGTTCGACTCCCGGCCGAGTCCAATCTTAATCTTTTTCCAAAGTTTAATCTTTTAAAATATTTAATTTTTGTTTTTTAAAGTTTTGAATCTTTAAATTATAAAATAAAAAAAATTAGACTGGATAATGGTCTGAAACGTACTCAATGAGTTAATAAATGGAAATTGAAAAGAAAGTTTTCCTTGTGAATGCTAACCCCAAAATAAGTTTGTACTAACCAGTCGTTTAGTACAAACTAAATATAAAGATATATCTTTCTATAAAGTTTTATCAAATCCAATATCGACTTACGGGATGAACTATCTGGTGAAAAATCCAAAATTCGGTTCTTTCTGTCGGAAGTGTCTCAACAATTTCAGCAACAGTTCATGAAAATTACATAAACAATCACCAAAGACTTATTTATAACATTAATCCATTGATTTAAGCTTTATACTGTCCTAAAGAAGATATAAGGAAAAAACTATCCAAAACCAAAACTATGATTACAGAAATTTCTTCTGAGATTTGAATAAGTATCTATTACTGGGATAATAAATAACCATCAATAAGCTGTTTGTAAAAAATTAATAGCAATGCCATAAATGATAATAGTGCCATAAAATGTATCTATAATTTATTTTATATCCGAAATTTCCATCTGCACTATTCGCAGCTTAAAGCAGTAAATAAAGTGATTTTATGATATTGAGATAGTGAAGAAGTCTACCGCCAGTATTTTTGGTTTATAAATGAAAAATTAGACTTTGAGGAAGGAGGGTTATAGAACAAACTGCCTTTGGGACAGGCTCAATTGCACTAGTGACTTATAGCTTCTCCCATTCCACTTCTTAAACACCACATCTTTTCTTGTCAACCATCAACCCCTACTGACTCCTAATTTTCCTCTTTTTCATTAGGGTTCTGTTTTGTGGTTAAGCGAACTATTAGTTGGAGGGTTAAAGGATGGTTGAATAATGATTATCTTTATTTGCTTGTAATATAAACTAGGACAATCTTTAACTCATACATGTTTGAGTACGGTTTTACTTGTTGGCATTAAAACTCATTTTTTACTTTCACTTACCTTTATATGAAATATGTAGTAAGGGAAAGTATTGCGATTGTGAAAAATTTCGACTTCCGGTTTTCATCGGAAATACATGTTTTGGGGTCCCCTGAGTCCAACTAACCAAGTCCCGCGAAATGGTCTGTGTGTATGTGTGCGAACAGACTAGTTCAAAAACTATCAGCCTTCATAACTGAAATTGGGTATTTAGTGTATTTAGTATAGTAGTATACGAGGTGTGGCTATTAAATAACGAGACTGACGCTGTAAAACATTTTATTTTTATTTCATACATTTTTACTTATTATTACCTTCAATGTACACCCCTCCTCTATCCCTACAACGCTCCATGCGAATCTTCCATTGTTCGAAACAGTGGTGGAAGTCTTTTTCTGTCAGCTCCTTCAGGACGCGTGCCGCTTTCTCTTTCACAGCTTCAACAGACTCAAATCTTGTTCCTTTTAATGCAGATTTCACCTTAGGAAACAGATAGAAGTCGCACGGCGCAAGATCCGGCGAATAAGGCGAATGGTCTAACACTGGAATGCTGAATTTGGCTAGAAACCTCTTAACAGACAAAGCGGAATGAGCCGGCGCATTGTCTTGGTGGAGAACCCATGACTTGTCCTTCCACAATTCAGGCCGTTTTTTCCTTATTCTTTCGTGGAGTTCAGCAAGAACGTGAAGGTAGTAATGTTGATTAATCGTTTGACCTTCAGGAACCCAGTGAAGGTACACAATCCCACGAATATCGAAAAAAACAATCAATATTGCTTTGAATTTTGATTTCCTCATTCGGCCATCTTGAAAACGCTCAAACCACTCAAAAACACGTGCACGCGATAAACATTCATTGCCATACACTTTTTTCAATAAATTATAAATTTCAGTAGAGGTTGTTCCAAGTTTCACATGAAATTTCACAACAATTCGTTGCTCTACTGTTACACTTAACATTTTTCCGGCGAAACAAGAAACAACTCTAATGCGAACGAAGGCTACGGCTGTACTGATGTGTTTACAGAAGCGAGAGGCACTACATTCGAAAGAGAAGGCTTCACGATAACAGATGTTTGGTTGCTTGCGTTTGGCGCATGCGCACTTCTTCTGTAGCAGCGTCAGTCTCGTTATTTAATAGCCACACCTCGTATGCCCGCGATGTGACACCAAAATTTCATCAAAATTGGTCAAACGGAGGGGTACTTTATTTTAAGAATTTTGTCTATATTTTACGTTTTTCTCGATTTTCTCAAAAACGGCTCTAACGATTTTGATTAAACTCGGTATGTGGTGTATGTATATACCTGCGATGTGAGTCAAAATTTTATCGAAATTGATCAATTGGAGGGTGCACTTTACTTAATAAATGTTGTCCCATCTTCACGTGTTTTTTTTTATTTACTCAAAAATGGCTTTAACGATTTTGATCAAACTCAAGATTTGATGTATGTATATGCCCGCAATGCTACAGGCGAAATGACATCAAAATTGGTCAAACGGAAGGGGCACATTATTTAGTAAATTTATTCAAATTTTTAAGTTGTTTTTTTTTTCTTTCAAAAACGGCTGTAACTATTTTGATCAAACTGGGTATTTTATGTATGTATATGTGACAGCCAAAATTTGATTAACCGTATTAGGAAAAAAAAAACTTTTACTTATCAATAAAAAGATTTATTTTACTTATGAGGGTAAATACGTGATGCTCCAATTTTTTGAAGCATCGAAGGTGTGTAAAAATAAGGTATAAGATAATAGTCTATAAATAATTATATTTTAGTCTAGAAACGTTTGACCCATAATAAATTTTTGAAAGCGATTTTGGAGGAACAGTAATCGTTCACGATTTCCAGAAAGGTATAAGAGACAAACTTTACAACGAGTCGTAAATACACCTCCTATCGATTTACAGAAAGCAAATCTCTGTAAAAAACAACCATGCAGTAAAAAAAAACTCATATTAAAACAACTCATATAATTTAATCATAAGGCTTTCTTGACCGTCCTGGGACGGTCTGCTTTGGGGAAAGAAATATGCCTGCTATGGATCTATGGATCCTATTTCAAGATATTTGTCACTGTTCTTGAACCCGAAAGAGCTGACTTCATCAGTGATTATTTATAGTGTTAGTGTATTAGTGTATTAGTAAATTTCAACCTAGCTCTCGTTAAAGGTTTTCGATTAGATGCCTTAATCGCACCGAGCAGTTGTCTAGTACAGATATACGTATAGGATGCCCTGCCGATTTGTAGGTACAGGCTCTATATACTCAGGACTACTGTTTATTTATTCAGACTGCTACTCAGTTATCCTCTCAGCACTGAGTGGAACCCTTTCCACCCTCAGCCCCCTTCATAGGAAATCCCCGAGGGCCAGGGGAATTGAGACCGCGCGTCGTAAAATTCGGAGATGCAACCCCTAGACTCTGGTCTATAAAACACCGCCCCAATCTACATAATTTATCATCTTGATCAGACCATAATTTTTTTTTTATACAGAGCTGGAAGTAAATTTGCAACCTCACCCCCATCCAAAGCCAATGTTGTTGAGTCAACTTATACTTATACTTAATTCAAAGAATACCAACATTTTAGACCCTTAGTAAAAATGAGAATCCGATTTCTGATTATATTTGTACTCTAATAGTAATTTTGTTCCAAACCAAAACTGAAGTTTCTGGAAGGAAAAAAAATTGTTCTAATCATGGTTAACTTTGGTCTATCTTTTCTGTACTATTATGTTTTAAAGTTTATTATTTTATTCCAACTATCACACAACTCTCTGAGTGAAGCCGGGTACCGCAGCTAGTTTTTAATAATTTTAAATATTTTAGTATTAAGAGATATGATTGGCGTTTTACGGGACTAGAACTGTGGTTTCTCGCGTAACTAGCGCGCTATGTGCCATTACTCCACCATGAGCACGCGTCCATGTTCGTCAATCCCTTCTCTTCGAAGTAAAATCCATTCGTTTCTAAATAAAAATATTTAAAATTATTATAAATGTCAAGCATCCATTTAATTGTTTTTGTCTAAAGATTTTATTTAGATCTTAGACACTGTATTTATTAACATGTTTCATGAACCGTTTTCGCTTATTTTAAGGAAAACTTTATTAACACGTACACGCCGGCGTTTACCACCGGTAGCCCGCACTAGACCGCCGAATCGGACACTTCAGTCAATCACAAAACTTTCCACAACGATGTATTACGAGGTAGGATCGTCTTGTTTATTATATTATTGTTCGATTGTCAATACTGCATAATGAACTGAAATAACTCACGTTCGACAGGCGAAAATCATTAAGTACACCTGCTAATGGGGGAGGTGCATGAAAGCAATAACAGTCCCAGCGTGAAAGTGTTAAGAACTACAACTAGATTTGGATAGACCCTATCCTCAGGAGAACTTCCCGAGAAGACCGTATCTAGCAATGTTTCGGTACTTCCGGTATATCTAAGTATCGAATGTTTGCTTCCGATATCACTCATATTTGTATCGATATCTTTTAAATAATATGTTGAAAGTATCGATACTTTATCACCAATTCTTGCGATACTTCTATTTTTGCTAAACTGGTTAATTGAAGTGATAAACTAGCAAGTAGATTTTGGCTTTATCTTAAGTTTCTTTGTTAAGGGATTATTATGTAATGAGATGTGTTTATTATTAAAATTATTGTAAACTATTTTATTAGAAGATAAAAGATTCGACCACGGCCGGGATCTTACCACTGAGCTAACCGTGGGGCCGTCCCAGACTTGATCGAATCTTTTACTTCTGCGATCCATCCCACCAGGTCTCGCCAGAATGTAGCGAAGTACCGGGTGGCTGAACAATTGTCCAGACTAACGGGATCTGATTGACATACTTCAAAGATATTCATTTAATGCTGTTATTTGTCTGGGACGGCCCCACGGTTAGATCAGTGGTAAGAGCGCCGCAACGTAGATGCGGAGGACTTGGGTTCGATTCCCGGCCGTGGTCGAATCTTTTATCTTCTAATAAAATAGTTTAAAAATTATAACTCGTAATTATTCAACTAAAGACCATAAATAAATAACATCATAAAATTATTGTAATATATTAATGATAATTGAGTAAATATTATCAATCCTATGAAGAGATCTTAATAAAACTATTTTTACGGTTCGTTCATTAGTTTTACATCTGTTGGCTAAATTATCTTATATTTGAAATATCGGTATCAACAATTCTTGATATTTTTACTTTTAAAATCCATCCACCAGTATCGGTGCATTAAGAAAAGTATCTGTATCAAAAGAAGTGTCGATACTTAATTAACTAACACTGCTTCTTTAAAGCAGATAATACCCTTAATTAAACTATACGTATTTGAAAAGCTTGGTTTTAAAGCGAGGTCTTGTTCAAATAATTCACTTACCTCTTCTCACAACCAAGTTTATATAACATCTATCATTGTAAGTATTCTAACCATTTAAACTACTAGAATATAAAACAAAAATTAATTAGAACAGCAGAGAGGCAAATATGAAAATGTTATTGTTATAAATATAATCTATTATTATAAATCTGTATCCAAAAATCGATTTTTTCGGCATTGGTAAAAAAAAAAAAAAAAAAAAAAAAAATGAAAGATATGCGAGCTTCTTTTATTTTTATTGAGCGAGAACAAATGTTATCTCAAATCCCTTCCCCTGACCGAAAAAGGGAACAAAACGTATAACTTTAGGTTTTAACATATACTAAATAAATATTTGTTCCCTACATAAGCCTTCTTCTGTTTCCAGGGGCTTTAACTGGGAAGTGCTTATCTGGGACGGAACACACTCCCACCTTATTCACTTTACCTGCCCTGCCTCAAATTACTGCCTAACTTTCTCCCACTCTCGCCTCCTTGTTGAAATCGTTAGAAATAGGATTCCTCTCCCCTTCAGTAATTTTCTATGTTTATATGAAAGTTATACAAAGTTTTTTTTTTGTCTTATTATAATTATCTCTTTCTACAATTATTAGTGGTGTGCCTATCCCTATGACGTTTATATGTATGTAAGAAGCGTTTTCTTGACGGTATACTATTACATCAGTAGTGTAAAGATTGCCAGGACATAATTTCTATCTGTTTATGTACATAGGAGCAGCAGCGTAAATGGGTGGACTAAATTCATTACAAACTCTAAACTTTGTGAGAAATAGTTTGGACTTGGAGTTACAAACAATTTTGGCCTTTATGACCTTCAGTTAGTGGAAAATTAAGCGATGCTAGAGAAATTAAATAAATTTGTTTTATTAAAAAAAATAGGACTTGCTTATAGATCATCACAAGAATTTTATAGACCATCTAATCATATATATGTGATTGTCAGTTGAAATAAATTTGAATTGATCCGTTTTATAATGGTTAGCATAGCAACCTACAATACTAAAGGTCGCGCCCCCTAGGATTTTTTAATGGGAGTAAAAAATCCTTGACTCTGCCCTCTCTCGGATAGGAATAAATGGAGGTTCCGAGCCTGTACGATGCCAGGTACTCGTTAAAAATCCCTATCCTAATCATACTTGGATAGGCAAAATTCAGGACTCCCACTATAGCATCGTCCGATTAGCCTTAGTAGCATAAAGGGACGTTAAACAAACAAGCAAATTTGAATACGTAGGCTTGCTGTACTTAAGAAATTGGATGGCTGTGGCACAAGAGAGCCGTTTAGTGGAGGTTGCTCTCTGGAGATTCTTTGATATACTAAATTCCTCAAACGCCTTTCATCCTAATTGTAGCATTTTGATTCGCAGAGTGGACTGTAAACTTATTAAAATTTTTGTAAGTATATGTTTCATATTATATTGTAACACTTATGCGGGTTAAACAATTTTTTTAAACGAAAAAAAAACAAAAAAATTTTCAATGTCACAGATTATGAGATCACAAATACTTGAACAGGTTACAAAATTATTACTTAGTAATCCACAAATAACTGTATGACTTGAGCTTAAGATGAAGTCTAACTCCTTCCAACGCTCCTTATATATAGCGGTAAGGAGAACAATCCAGAACCTTCATGGTCATCGTAGATGGTACTCGAACATCATAGTCACAAACATGTACTATGACAGTTTGTTCCAACTGTTGTTTCGTTCCAACAATCATATGTTCTAACTAATTTTTTTTTCTTTCTTTCCCTCATACAGTAACCCTGTATGAGAGCTGTTTATTTGTTAACGTGCACATGCTCCATGTGCCTAGGTATACTACATGTATCAATAAAGAATTAATTGAGAATACAGAAGTACAATACAATACGGAGAATTAATTGGGTATTTAAGGAAAAACAAAACAAGAAAATACAAAGTGTGGAGTACAAAAAAATAAAATTCCTAACATGAGATATAACACAAAAATAAATTTTACATAAGACATAACACAAAAAGTTCTTTTGAGATGAAAAAAATAAAAACAAAATCACAAAAAAAAAATTAAGATAACAATAAAGTAAGCTAAATGAAAATAATAACAAAACATCAAAATGTCCGACTTTTCAATTTTCTCGGTCTTCTTCAAGAAGTTCAAAATCGATTTAATTTATAATTTTTTTCAATTCCTTGTTATAATTCTTATAAATGTCCTTTTCACCTAATGGTCAGTCTCCTTTTAGAAGGATGCTTCATATTAGATAGTGTCTTTTGTTGTCAAAAATTAGGCAGTCGTATAGGAATAAAATGTTTGTAAAGTTTGTCCGTAGCAGTTGCAGGTGTCACAGTTCATGTGAAAACGTTTTAGGTATGATTGGCTTTGTCCGTGTTCAGTTAAAAATTATATGTAGTATGTAGTGCGAACTTATTAAGTGTGATTTCTGGAATATATTTATAGAGAGGTCTTCCTTTTGTTGTTTATTGCCATTGTAAGTTCCAAGTATTTATGTTTTCAGCCAAGTATTTAAGTTCTAACTATATATTCTAAACCATATGTTATGTGTGTATATTTCATGTTACAATATATTAAAATTACGAAGATAAAACTTATTTTTATACCAAGCAAGAAGTATGCCTAGGAGAAGACATAACCAGTCAGTCAGCGATAAACAAAATATTTATTAACCGAATCGGGATACCATCTGTAAATAATTTTATCGATCCGAACCAGAGGCAATATAATTGGAAAGCCCTAATAAGGAGAGGAACGGTTGTTAAGACAGTAACTTATCTCGCTAGGGCTGACGGTAACTAATGAGCCGGCGGGTGGGAGGGGGCTAAGGAAAAACCGAAGGGGGAGATTAATTACAGGTAGGCATCAGAGTCTGGGGGGGGGGGCGATGGTTGAGGGGGGCCTGCCCGGACCGAGGCCAGAGCGGAGTATCTAGCCCGCGAACCGGGTTCTCGCCCCCCAACAGCTTACAATTCATTAATTAATTACTCCTAGCTAGTCCTCCTTGTCGTCGGTATCTGTTTCAATTAAGGTCTTGGTCTCAGGAATTTCAGCTGGAATTTCGTCTGATATTAAAACAAAATAGTCCGAATGCTTTGGAGTCGTTGTTTACAGTTGTTTTAAGCAATTTTTTTTTTGTAGAATGTTAACTATCAGTAACAAAACGCAATAATATATTTTATTACAATTCACTCCGATTATAGAATGAACTGTTGATTGTTAATTAATCTTCATTTGGTTAGCTAATGATGATAATAGACTTTTTTTTTTTGGGGGGGGTGGGGTATTTTTATCACTTCCTTAAGCTACAAACATCTTTTACTGTCAGTATTCATAAAATGTGGACAAATTACTTTCTGATAAGATTCTATGGAGATTCCTTGGTCATTGCCTTTTAACCTTTTTGAAGTTCGCCGCTTAACATACAAAAAAGCAGAGTTAGTAGATCTGGATTAGGGTTATATGAATGTGACAGTGAAAAGTCCAGTACTGTTCGTATACTTCAAACGTTCGAGGAAACCGTGATTGTGGAGCCTATTAGAGCGTTTTAGGAATTACATACAATATTTAAGTTCAGCAGCAATACTTAGAATAAGGACAGTTTTTTTTTTCCTTAGATTTCACAAAGGTTTCGCCGTTCCTTATATATAAAAGCAAAAGACATTTAATTGGAGAAGTAAAAACAGTTAAAAAATTACGAGATGGGACCCTTCTAGTTGAAGTTTTCTCAGATATCCAATCAGGAAAGCTCCTAAAATGTGAAAATCTTCTTAATAACTTTCCGGTTAAAGTAGAAACACATGGGAAACTAAATCAAAGTAAAGGTATTATTTGGTGCCCCCGAACTAAATTATTGTACGATTGAGGAAATAATAGATGAATTAAAACCACTAAATATGGCCGATGTTAAAAGATTAACGTACTATAAATTGTTTTTATGATTTGTTTAAGTCCTTATATGTTAAAAAAAAGGTACATACGTATCGAATTGAGTAACCTCCTCTTTCGAAGTCGGTTAAAAACTGAAAATTATTTGCATTGTCTCCGTAGCGGAGCTCTCGAGTGCAAAGTGTTAAATATCCCCTGGCTCTGTGTTTTGAACTGGCTATCTTCGGGTTTCCAATCATCTGTCGGTTATAGAGGCAACGCGTATTTTCTGATGCCTTTATCCACTCAGCCATCCCGCCATTCTAAAACTTTTATTTTCGTTATTGAAATGAAACATTGTATTTTTTTTTTGTTTTATCCAAATTTTTGTATAATAGTTATAATTAATTATAAATGTTGTTTGTTTAACGTCACATTATGCCACTAAGGCTAATCGGACGATGCTAAAGTGGGAGTCCTAAAGTTTGCCTATCCAGGTGTATTCACGATAGGGATCATTAAAGCTTACCTGACATTGTACAGGCTCCGGACTTCTATTTTCGTCCTATCCGAGGGACGGCATAGCCAAGGATTTTTTACTACCTTTAAAAATCACGGCCTCCCCGCGGAACGCGAACGCGCGACCTTTGGTATTGTTGGTTGCTACGCTAACCACTACAGCACAGATGACCCCAAATTTCATACGAGTGGGTTGAAAATTATCCAATGGAAGTCCATAGAATGAATATCAATTCTAGTTAGGTTGGTTATAACTGTGTAGAATAACCCCCCCTCCCCCCATATGATTCTATGACTAAGTTTTTTGTTGAAAGCAATGTTGGTATTCACATTAGAAATATAAGACCTTGAAAATTAACTTTAGGTTGGTAGAAATCTTTCTAAGAACTTTAAGAATTTTTCCGAGAACATAACTCTCGGACGGTTTCAAGAAGATGAAAAGTTAATAGAAATTAGAATTATTATTCATATAAGTTGTTTGGGCGTTCAAAAAGGGATGTAGTGCGTTTTCATCTTAAAGCTAAATTTGATAGCCTTGCTTTGATTTGACAGAACAAAACATAACAACTTGGAAATAAAAATCGAAAAATTGTGTTTTTTTGAAAAAGTAAGAACAATCCAAAATCTAACCACCTCTTCTCTACTTTCACTTACCTATATATGAAATATATTGTAAGGGAAAGTATTGCGATCATGAAAAATTACGACTTCCGGTTTTTAATGGAAATACAGACAGCAAAAATTTCATCAAAATTGGTCAAACGGAGGGTTAAGGGGGAGGGGAGGGGGTAGCTTATTGAATGACTTATTTAATTTTCAATATTTAACTATTTTTTAAGTTTTTTCGATTTTCTCAAAAACGGCTCTAACGATTTAGATTAAACTCGGTATTTGATGTATGTATATGCCCACAGTGCGACATCCGAAATTTCATCAATATTGGTGAAGGGGAGGGGGACTTTATTTAATAAATTTTGTCTCCTTTTCAGGTGTTTTTTTATTTATTTATTCAAAAACAGCTGTAACGATTTTATCAAACTGGGTATTTCATGTATGTTTGTGCCCGCGATGTAATGCCTAAAATTTCACCAAAATTGGTCGAAGGGTACTTTGGTAGTATCAAAGGGGACGGAGGGGATACTTTACTTAATAAGTTTTGTCAAAACAAGCGACCTGTAAAAAAACTCGACTGTTGATTAAATTAGGTCCCTTAAAAAAAGAAATAAGCAAAAAAAAATAATAAAAAAAATACTGAGAACTTCCAAGTTTTGCCATACACATACTCTATAACTTATTAGGAGGTATACAAATATAGGCATGTAAGTGTGGAAAAATGTGCGTACTTGAGGAATGGTGTTTACATATTATCCAAACACGTCGATTTTTGGTAAAAAGTTCGTAAGTGAAAGTTGTGTTGCGCGATTCGCTCCAGATATTTCTCCTAGTTTCCCTACGTCATACTGATTTTGTACTTCTATTATTAAATAAACTATAAAACCTAAACTATTTAAAATTCAAATTTTGTTACTTTAAAAAAATTCAATATTAATCAATCTCTGTTTTTTTATTTGTGATCCCTCTTTAAGTACATTATTCTTTCTTAATTTGATCTTATTTTCCATGAAGTGATTCTACCAAATTTTGTTTGGTAGAATAAGAAAGATAGAAACAATACGCAAACCTATTCATATGTCACTGTGTTATGAACAATAAGCCCTAATCGTATTCCCCCCCCCCTTGTTTTTTGTCAAATATATAGGTATTATAGATAAATATATTATAGAAAAACTATTACTAAAACTTCTTAATTTAAGAAGTTACAAACATATTCGGAAATTTTCAATACGAAAGGCCAAACATACAAATCTGTTACTGAGATAATGTTTGTCGATTTGGAGAGGGAGTATAGTCATGTAATCCAATTCAAATGCAGCCAACCGAAAAGATTGTTCCTAAGTGCTTCTGTAACAATGAGCGTTATACCCGATACACCTTCCCATTATTTCGAATCTTTATACTTTAGCAATTTATCTATAAAATCCAGACAGGTGCGACGATAGAAATAAAGTTTTTTTTTTTAAAATCAATAAATTCCAATATAATTGAATAAATTATTCAAATATTTTATTTGAATGTTGCATATTACATGATAAATTTATTTCCATTAAAATTAATCTATTGTGTTTTGTATTGATACAATGGTACATTTGATATAACGTAGAACAATGTTTTTATACATTGCTTTATTTAAATAACTTTTTTTTTCACTACCGAAATTGTAGGTAGCCCTAAAAGTTCTTCAACTATTGATTTTTTTTTCCGGCAGTTTCATGGAAATCATGAATATAATAAATAATAGGAGATGAGAGAGAGAGAGAAAAAATATAAAAAACCAAACTTCTTGATACGAACCATAGCGAACAAATATAAAAGTTTTACAAACTTTGGCGAATCCTAGCTTTTTCTAAAGGCAAGAGTTCGGCCCTCGATGTTTGATCAGTAGACCAGAGGTTATTAATGTGAAAAAAAAAATTATTTAAATAAATATTTCAAGAATCTCATTTATTCATATAAAATTATAAAATATGTTTGTGTCCGTCTGAAGTTAAAATTTCGAACAATCAGAAAATTTGTTTTTGTAATTTTAAATTTAATATTTTTACGTAAACGCTTTGAAAGAAAATTTTATTTTTGGTAATACATTTTAATTTTTTGAGCCAAACCTAGCTTTAATAATGATATTTAATGATCTGATTAGAAGTTTTCACGGGGTGTATCGATGCTATTTATTCGATATACATAAACTGACAGTACCCCAAAAATTTAAAAACAAAAACAGACATTAGGAAAAACTTTTCGAATTTTTTTTATAGATATGCAACGAGGAGTTTTGGCCCTATTTAGTATATACAAAACCTTGTCATTAAGTCATAATTAATTATCTAAGTTTTCGAATATTTTTTGCTTCCGCTTTTGCTGTTCTACTTTTGAGCGTGTCTTATTTCGTTTGGTCATATGACCGTAATAAAATCGAATTCCCATCGCTTACTTTTCAGTTAAGCAGAAACTTTAGACTTAGCCTTATTAGATCTGAGCTTCCGACTTCCGCACGTTGCGCTCGCTCAAAAGGGATAAATAAACCCCCAAATGAGTCCGTTTCAGTCGGGGCCACAGTGGCCAGGCATAGAACTAACCTAACATTAGTATTAACCACTTTTATAAGTACGAAATTATCTTAAACAATCACTATGCTCAATTTAATTATTTTTTTTTTTTATAAAGTGTTGTTCACATTAAAAAATAAAATAAAAGGAAGGAACTAAATTGGATGAGAATAAATGTGTGACCCTGTCTTGTCACGTTTATAAAGAGAAGGAAATAATAAACTCGAAAACTTCTGAGAAAACTTTGATGAGTTCCGTTACAGCCAAGAATTACATACGGCAAGAGACATGCCTTTGAAATTTTTATATCTCGTTAACATAATAAAATTAAATAGAAATCCGGTGCGATGCGCCAAACACACAACTTTCACTTACGAACCTAGATTAGAATTTCCTTCAGAAATTTATTATGGAACTAAAGTTTCTAACCTAAAATATAATTAATTAAAATTTATCTTATACATATTTGTTCACACCTTAAATGCTTTAAATAATTTGAGCATCACGCATTTACCCTCTAAAATAAAATATATGTTTTTATTGTTAAATAAAAGTTTTTATTTTCATCAATGATAATATGAAATTTCGGCTGTCACATCGCGGGCATATACATACATCAAATACCCAGTTTAATCAAAATAGTTACAACCGTTTTTAAAAAAGAAAAAAAACTTGAAAATGAGAAAACATTTATTAAATAAAGTGCCCCTACGTTTGAACAGTTTTGATGAAATTTTGGCTGTAACATCTTTGGCATATACATCTATCAAATACCGAGTTTGATCAACATCGTTAGAGCTGTTTTGGAGTAAATAAAAATAAAAAATAAACCTGAAAATGAGACAAAATTTACTAAATAAAGTGCCCCCTCCGTTTGACCAATTTTAATGAATTTTTGCTCACGTCGCGGGCATATACAGACACAAAATACCCCATTTCAGATTCGTATGGTTTATAGTTTTTGAGCTAGTCTGTTCACACAAACACAGACCATTTCGCGGGACCCCAAAACGTGTATTACCGTTGAAAACCGGAACTCAAAATTTTTCACGATCGTAATACTTTCCCTAAGTACGAAAAAATATTCGATTCGGTGCATTAAGAGCTTAAAATGTTAAGTTTATACCGAAGTAATAAAAAAAGTTCAATCTGACATCAACCAGTTTCTAACAATCTGATGATTACATGTTCATGTTCCAGTGCTCGGAGAATTTTCACTCCGGATTAATCCCTAATTATCTAAATTTTCGGAATAAAAAATAATAAAAGCAGAAAAGGAAGGTAGGGGGGAGAAAAAAGTTCATCTTACTCACCATGAAATTATTTAATATTATGAAATTTTTCAAATCATTAACTATACAAATGATTCGTTCTAGACACAAATTTCTTAGTCATTCTGTTTGAGAACTTCACTCAAATCGATGGTTATCCATTAAATTTGGCAAATGATGAAGGGATGCCTCAGTGGATGATGAAGGTCCATACAGAGCTAAACCTCGGATCCGATTGTGAATAGGAGGGAGAGGGGTTCGCAGGATATATTACGAAGGCCTTAATCAAAAGGGTACCCCTACGCCATTCATGGCTGTTCCTTAAAGATTCCGAGCTCCGAATTGCTTCAGCCACTGAATACGATATGATGCTTCATTTCCTAACCCTCTATCCCATGTCTACGCTCCCTAATGACAGCAAAGAGTTTTTTTCTAATCCGTAAACAGCCTCATCAAAGTTTCTGAAAATCAGTGTCTTTGTTTAGAAAAAAAAAAAACTTCTTAATTAAAATATTGTAAATTGAAAAAATTAGAAGAGTTTTAGACTTCTTGTTGGAACAAACTTTCATAGCACATGTTTGTGACTGCCATGTTCGTAGATGGACACTGGCTTCGACGCTGTTCTCCTTAGGACTAAATAAAAGAAGCAATGGACTGTAGAGTTAGTCTTGTTATGAAGCTCAGGTGATATGGGTATTTCTGTGTTACAAAGTGATGATTTTTGTAACCTGTTTAACTTTTTTTGTTTTTATAATTTTTGTGGCATTAAAAATTGTTATTTTAGTTAAATAAAAATTGTTTAACCCACATGAGTGTTGCAATATATTTATTCAGTGGTTCTCACTAAAACTAATAAAGCATTATTTAAAACCTATGTCTGTCTGTTATTGCTTACGACTGTACGGCCCGTTTACAACAGGCGCATACATGGACTTGTGGATATCAAGGTAACAACGGTATGGCCGATAAAGCTGCATAGGCGGCGCTTTCTCTTCCATGTCGTGGTAGCACACTGCTGCCAACACTAAGCTCGATCCTTTGCTCAAATAAACGACATACAAGGATCGAAATTACACGTGATATCACATCATACATATGATATGTATGATATATACCTTATGACAGCACATCATACATTTTAAAGGGGGATGCGAAGCCTTGGAAATTCTAATGTCAAGCAAAATTATATTTATAGATGGAATTAATTTATATCGATGAAGGTTCTTAAAAGTCTTAAATAAATAATAAATATAAGCCTTAAACTTTTAACTCCGTTTTTATTTCCATCATTTTATGTAGAATCATTTTAATTCCCAAGATAAATGATGTCACATTGTATTTATAAAAAGGTTATTCCCCTCATATTATTTAGTAGTCGAGTACAACTAGTGAAAAGGTTTTAAGGATTTTAATTGAAGTATTCCTTTTCCTTGCTTTTTATAACTTTTTCTGCCTGACCCTGGATTAGTAAGCAGTAAAGTGGATAGTAATTAATATTTTTTTAACTGCGACTAGTTCAATTTATTCAAGGTATAAAAATAAACACCCAGAGTTTGCCTTTAGATTTATAAACAGTTGTTTGTTCGCTTAACCTCACTTTATGCCACTAAGGCTAATCGGGCGATGCTACAGTGGGAGTCCTAAATTTTGCCTATCCAGGTATAATTATGATAGGGATCTTTAACAAGTACCTGACATTGTGCAGGCTCGGGACCTCCATTTTATGTCATATCCGAGGGACGGATTGGCTAAGGATTTTTTACTCCCATTAAAAAATCCTAGGGCCACCGCTGTGCGCGAACCTGCGACTTTTAGTATTGTAGGTTGCCATGCTAACCACTATACCACAGGTTACCCCTTTATAAACAGTTATTGAACTCAATTAATAGCATAACAAACATTATTGTAGTTGAGTAGGCACTAAGACACTATTTGAGAATTAGTTTCTGATCGATGTTGGAAGCCGTCATCTCGGATTAACTTGGCAGATGCAACTTTGATCTTCTGTTTTCGAAGTGAGTCGAATATTAATTAATTAATATCGTGTTTTGACGTGGGCAGTGGAGTTCGGTTAATTAATTAAATTTAAGTTTGGAGCAGAATTATTCTGAATAGTAGTTCTCCTACTATCTGTACTGACTGACCCCTTGTAGGTTCTGTATAATACTTGCATATCACAGTAGCACAGAAAAAATTGGAAAAAATAACTGTGTTAACTAATATAAAAATACATTAGTTAAGTAAATAAATCACTTGATCATGTAAAAAAAAGAAATATGTCATGAGCAGCCATGTAGTATATCTCTAAAACAATATTTCCATATCAGAGGATCGAGGTTGTGTTCTTTTCAAACGCTTTGGAGAATTATCAGTAACAGCAGAGGAAGCTCTGGGAGGAATTGAGATCGGGCTAAATCGGCAACACATGAAACATTATGATCTTCCTAAGGAAAATCCATTCCAGAAGAATGGATGATTTTATATGTGTCCAATCCAGGAGCATTATGGATCCATCCATCGCGAGATACAAGGATTAGAAGTTATTTTTTTTTCTCGAAAAAGTACTGAAATATTCGGTCAGGACTGTTTGTCGTCGTTGTTGTTTACTTTCTTAAAATTACCAATTGAACATTAATCGCTCCCATTCTAGCGGGCTAGGGGGGGGGGGGGGAGGGTGATCATACAACTTAGCGTTGTAAAATATTAAATTGGAATCTTCAATCTTAAATTGGACGTGGAAAAATGTTAAAACCGAAATCTCCAGCGCTCTGCCAAGCTCAAAAACTGAATTTTTTCTTCATTTTACATTAGAGGTTATTTTATAATCAGCTAGTAGTTTACAATCTTAAAGAAAAGAAATTCAAGAGATTAAATCTAGTTAAACTTCCTGTGAATAGGTTGCAATTTCATTACTTTATACTTTGGTATTAATTATTTTTACTAATGATCCGATTCTGAAGCAAATTGAACTATTAAACACAAAATGCTTCTTCATAAAATAAATGAGCTATATTATATTTGGACTTTAAATCAGATCTTATGCAATATTTCATTTATAAATTCCTTAGCGTTTCATACTTTCAACCCATTTTGTCCCAGAGATGCTTTCATGCATCATTAATATAAAAAAAAAAAAAAAAATACTCAGTACATTATTATGAGTTTAGTTTTCAAAAATACTTATAATGAAATTATTATATTATAGAAGAGCGAAAGAGATTTCCCATTACCGAGTGGGCTCACAAAACACAGCAGGCGGCAAGCTGTTGCTTGCTAAAAAGGTCATTTGCAATTTAGCTGCTAATGACTGAAATTAGAGCTAGTCTTGAATGAAATTCTCAAGTTTTTATGAATATTTTTAAACAAGCAAAAATAAATGTATGTAACTTTTGCTAGAAAGGCTATAATGTAATTACATCTAAATTAAATATTTACTGAAGTTCTTTTTTTCACCCTAAAATATGAGTTTCTCATTGACTTTAATAAAAATATATGAATAATAATAATAAAAGTTATAAATTTAATAAATCATCTGCCATAAAAAATATCAGATCTTTCAAAATCGCCCATTTATAAGAACTGAAAATCTTCTTTCTATTTTAAATAATAGATTTTATTTTTTGAATTTCTGTTTTAAGTTAATATTCAATAAAAATTACTAACATGAGATATTATCAAGTTTATAATTTTTTTTCTCGTAAATTGTTTAAATAGATGGATAGCAAACGGGATAATAGTTTTATAAATGCTCATATTAAGAAAAATATATTTCGATAGAGGTAAACATATTCATAGCATTATTATATATGGGTGATTCTTAAACTACGAGCAAGTTTTACATTTCATTTTCGAAATTTTTCAGTGTGGTTAAAAAAAAAAAAAAAAAAAAAAAAAATTACATGTATTAGGACCCATCCATAGCAAATCTAGCATAATAGCAGTTCATGATCATTGCTTGAATTCAGATAATTTAATATAAAATTTCATTGCCACGGCATTGATTTCAGTTAGGTACGTCAATGACTAATTGTGTAACTGCCTTAATTCCATTTATTGTTTAGTATATTCCACATTTAATGCAGAATCGGATGATACCATAAGAAATGCCATAATAATTTTTATTAAGGGAAAAAATTCTTAAACATAAAATCATATTTTTTTCTAGAAATAAAAAAGACATCGAAAAATAACTTAAGCAAATAACTGATCCCGATTCACCTAATTGATTTATATTGCTGGAAGGAGGATGAAATTAATTAATTATATATATTATATAATGTTCATCAAAACAAATCTTGCATCATCTCGAAGAATTCCAAAGATTTTAGAGAAAAGGAAAAATCTTTTCCGCAATACACCTTTAAGCACCTCGAGGAATAGAAATGATCAGATTGAGAATTTTGTTTTCATTTGGTAGAAATTAATTTTTTTTAAATATAAACTTGTTGCAAGTGCCTTGTCCTCTTTAATTCATGTTGTCATGCTCGTTCAAAACTGAAAAACAACATAATTATTTAAAACTGAAATAAGTATCCGACTCTTTGATGAATCCAAATAGTTTAATTATTTCATTAACTGATTCATATTTTCGTGATTAATACACAAAAATGCATCCTTCTTTTTTAAATCACCAGTACATTGAAAGGTTCAAATCAGCAAAAACTAGAATAGCTTAGTTGTTTTTAGTCGAAGAGACACATTTTTCTAAATATTTTACATCCTGTCAGTTAATTTTTTTTTTCTTTTTTTTCTTCCCCTCCTGGAATAATGCAGAAATGTTTTTTATTTAAAAGCTCTTTTTTATTCTTTCATTATGTTGCCTTACAATAGTCATTGTCATGGACAAATAATTGGCCACGAAAGCAAATATCCACGAGAATGAGGCGGGGAAAGCTCCAAGAGAATGAAAAAATGACATTTACAAATTTTTCTTTTAAAAACTGTATGATTTACGAAAGAATGAATGTCATAATTTAATAGAGCGAGTTAAGGGGAAAAATAACAAAATATTTTTAAGCCGTAAATTCATAAAAAACAACGAAAAATTCGGGTCACGTGAATGAGGGTAATAAACAAAAACTTCCATTTTCGATGAAAGAATACCTCGGCATGGGCCGAAATAGTGCAGAAGGTAATAAAAAGAGGTGAAATCTTACTCGAAAGTATTGACATAATTTAAATTCTCTCTTTGGGTCACTTAATTCCCTTTTGGTTGGTGTACGATTCGATAATTCATCCGCCCACAGTAATGGCGTCATATCCTAGTGACAATTTTTAAGTTTTTTTTATTGGTTTATTATTTACACCAAATGGTTGAAAATCGTGTTATTTTAATTCTTCTTCCGTTATATTACAATCAGGGTTATACAATTTTGTCAATTAATGAGTACAATAAACCAAAATATATATTATGTAAGAAAAATCGTTACTGGTGACAGCCCACGAGAATGACGAATAAGATAAAAAAATCATCAGATTCGATCAGAAGACCATAGAAATATGTTGTAATTTTTATTTCATCAGTCAGATATCTGCTGATAGAAAATGTTTACATCTAAAAAAAGGGGCCACAATGCCGGGTTTGGATTTGAATATGGAGTGACAAGGAGTTGCCCATAGTTTGAGAATCACCCAAATAACTGAAGATAACGTAAAAACAATTATATCGTTATATCAATGTTTTGGGATAAAGATGTTTAGATTATTGCTCATGGCTCCTTATTTTGGAAAATTTAAAAATAATCATCTCATTTTGAGTTCAATATTTTGTACATTCAGTTTTATCTTATTTATTTATTTTATAGTTGTGTTGTTATTTTTTATTATAGTGTTGATGACCGCTTGTCTAGTAAAACAGCTTTGTTTTAAGCCACTAAGCACAATATAACAAACAAGCAATTGGAACACATCAAGTATTGTATCTCCTTACAATATCTAAAGCATCTGGCAAACCAACATAGCTTGTCTTATTCCACAGTAACGTAACCTAATTCGGTATTAGTCCTCTGTTAGTCCGGGCGTAAGTTGGAACGCAGTCCCGTGACATGATGTTAGGGCGCGGGACAACAGGGATTAAACCAACTGCGAGCGGTAGGAGCGAAATTCGGGACGCAGTTCGATTGCTGAGTTATATGTAGACTTATTATTATGCTTGGGATCGGATTCCGATGATCTCGATGGTCAATTAATAACAAAACTATTGCAAAAAACACCTAAAAGTTTTAATTTAAAGAAAAGAGAAACACGCGGAGAATTCATCCTCAGAGACGGATTTTCTATTCTTTATTTTAATTTGACTTTGAAATAGTTGCTTGTATCGTTGCTTTTATATCGTATAAAATGTCTTTGCCACCAAACTGCCTCGACGACTTTTTATTTCATTTTCATTTCACCTGCGAGGTGCAGTCGGTTACAAACTTGAACACAAACCTCCGCTGCTCATGGCGGCTTTAAAACTGCGTCACCTCAACCTGCGGCCCAACACTCGCGCTTCCTTTCTATTCTATAGAACTCAGATTCTCACCTTTCGTCACGGAACTGCGTCTCAACTTACGCCCGGCATAATAATAAACATATTTGATATTTCAAACTGATCTATTTTTTTTTTCTCAAACTCAAGAGAGTAGAGTTTAGTGGTCATTTGTGTATCAGATACCGTAATTATTGCATGGTTCCTATTTCTTCTGTCTATATATTATTAGACTAAATTTTTAATCTTATGAAGCTATTGTTTCCTAACTATAAAATAGATGACCCATTTTACAGCTTTTCAATTAAAATAATTTTAGAGAAATAGCCAAAAAAATATTTTTAAAAGATAGGGGAGAGCGGGGTTGGTTGGCAACAGTTTTCACTTTTTTGATTGTTGAGTCGTTCCTGTTAATATAATCCCATTAGGGCTGACACCACTGTAAACTCCAACTATTAGAGTACTTCCAGTATTTTTACCACATAATATTTAATACTAAGATCATAAAAAATTGAAGAATTCGTCAATCCAGAGTATGCCAATTAACCCCCCACGTGGGGCAGGTGGGGACCTAGAAGGTGGGGTTGTTTAGCCATCTCATTCAAGTTCTGCCTGACTCATATTATTGTTATTAAAAGCTGCAGTATAATAGTATAATAATTTTGAATCGGTTTTTAACAGCTTTTAAGGGAAAATAGAATGACAATAGAAGACGTTAGAAGTTTAGACTGTCGTCACTTTCTGCATAAGAAAAATTGTTCTCATCCTCCTTGCTGGAACCAAAAACAATTGGTAGTTTCATCTTTGTTGCTCCAACAAACCCCAGTTGAAAATAGCCAACTAACCTTACAGGAGAGATCATATGAAAGACGGCTGCCAGGACAGAGGAGAACAATCAAACAAGAAACTGGTTAGTCGAAAGGTTAGGTTTTTCAAAGGAGTTTGGGGCTATGTGAACAGAATCGGAGTCAAATGTTTTGCCATGCCTTTAAACCAAATTCACTGAAAATATAAAAATTTACTTACATGTTGTAAAATCAATCAATGAAGCACAATCTTCTCTACACTGTTAGCATCGGATTGAAAACTCAGGACAAGACTCCCGAGATCGATCGGGTCACATGGTACAATGGTGGAGCCTTCACAACAGGTGTGACGGAAGCTACAAGCCGATGGCCAACATACCCCCTATGCCAACCAACCCCGCTTTCCCCTACGAAATTATCTTAAACAATCACTATGCTCAATTTTACTTGTTGTTATGTACACTACAAGTGTTGTTCACGTTAAAAAACCAAATAAAAGGAAGGAACTAAATTGGATGAGAATAAATGTGTGACCCTGTCTTGTCACGTTTATAAAGAGAAGGAAATAATAAACTCGAAAACTTCTGAGAAAACTTTATTTTTCTATCTTTATTTTATATCTCGTTATATAATAAGTATTTTAAAAATTAACAAAACACCATCACCCTGGATTAGCTTCATTAAACTTGCAAAACCACTTAATACATTTGAAAAAATATTACTCACTTTGGAAAATGAAATTTAACCATGTCAAATGCACAACACGTAACATTCACGCTCCAACGAGATACATGCCCACCAGTTTATATAGGCGACCACTAAATTCCTCTAACAGACAAAGTACGGTACCTTGGACTAATATTTGACAAAAGAATGACTAGCTGCCCTCATATCAAAATGAAAAGACAGACATTAATAAAACGAATAAAAATACTGTACTCACTATTTTCAAATCACCAAAATTGGAAATCAGACAGAAACTCAATACATACACATATTTACTGAAACCCATTTGGACATACGCTTCACAAATTTATGGATCAGCAAAAAAGACACACTTATAAAAACTACAAACCTTCCAATCCAAAATTTTATGACAAGTAACGAACGCACCTTTGTACGTTAGTAATAAAACACTACATACTGACTTATAACTACCAGCTATCGAGGAACAAATAAGGACTCTCTGTTCTGGCTCCATATCAAATTACCAAATTACAGGGATATAACACTAGACTTATTAATGACCTGACCACGACTGAAATGCCTTTTATGAGACGAATGAAAAGGAGTTGGATGAGAGACCTCCTCTCCTGAAACAAGACCTGGATGATGTGAGCGCCTGGGCACTATCTAAAATTATAAAAATTAAGTTAAAATATTTCAGTTTAAATATAAGTTAAAAATATCTAAAATGTTGTATTTTTTTTTTACAATGATTGCAAATAATAAATTATCAGAATCCAAAATGTTTAGGTTCAACATTATTTTCAAACTTGTTGATTTGATATGAATGACCTTTTAGAAGTGATTATTTGAATGAAGCACATCAAGTCAATTTTTTCTAATTCTGAAAGATTTATTTAACAAAGATCAAATTTTTCAAAATCATTATATTTTGTTTGATAAAAAGCAAGAATACGTTCTATAACATTAAAAAAAAAAAAAAAAAATCATCTTCATATATCTAAAATTTTCAATTTTTGACTTAGTATGCTTTACTTGTATGCCAATAATAATTTACTGTGATTAAACTAGAAATATTTAATGCAATTATGCTTTTAGTTTAATTGTATAGTATAACAGTAAATATACTCTAATAGGATGAATAATAATAGTATTGCTTGCAGTAATAATATTGCTCCATGTTGTTGCTCTATTGAACCCCCCCCCCCACCAAAGCTGCGTACGTTTGCAGAAGCTGACGTAATTACTATCAACTACTAAACTTATGTTAGTTAACGCGGATATTCGTGTGCGAGGATGGTAACTGTCGAATTACTCGTAGACATTAATATGCAAGTCTCGCACTTCCTGGTGGAGGGGGGCCATACCTACCTCCTCTCTGGAATTACACTATTGTTTGCCTCTATCCTGCCTATTGCAATAATTAACTTGATTTACTTAATTCGATTATTTAATAATCATTAATGCAAAGTGCCATCCTTGTACATAGCTAATAAAGGCAATACGTGACTAACCGAATACTACTAACCGACCTCCATCAACCAACAGTTGGCCAGCACACAAGACCCTCTACAATCGTTTCACACTACTTTGAGATAACAACCGCCTAATGAGGGAAATGGTTACTGCTGAAATGCGTATGAATGATTACAAGGAGATTAAAAAGGTGTACGAGATATCCCACTTAAATAGGCCTAGTGACTGGATCAAGGCGGAGATAAGCATTTCAGAGTGCTCTCCTTCCCCTGGCTTCACATGGCTGGTTTTTTCTTAGGCAGTTACCAGCGATTTTGGCGACTATACGGTAATGTTTTTAACAGACGCAAATAAATAGTTGAAGTAAAAAAAAATTAATTTCAGGTTTAATTAATTCTTTTTTATACCTTCATTAAAATTTTTTAATCGTGATTAACTTTTCCTAATTACATTAAATTTTACTTAAGCAAAAACTATTGCGTGTTATCAACATTGAAATCCTCGCGTAGATGCACTGCCTACACCTTGGCTACATTTAGAAATCTATTTTCTTGAAATTTAAAAAATCTAAATAAAGATTGATTAAGAGGTTTCTTGTTAGTTTTTTTAAAGAAACTGTTACGCTTAACTTATTTTACGCTTAACGCACACGAATACCGAAAATCCAACGAATAAAATTGAAAAATAAATTAAATGTGATGGTTAAAATAAAAGTTGTTTGAAGTAGAGACCTTTCAGCTGGTAAAACTTGCTCACTGTCACATAAAAAATAATCTTAGATTGTTAGAATAATTATTAATAATTTATTGGATTTAAGGCCTTATTGAAAAATGTTATTAAACCAAATTAAATTGGCAATTCGTCCAGTATTTGCGGGAGTACCTCAAGGTTCATTACTGGCTCCTGTTCTCTACATTACATACACTCATAACATACCGGAAAGCATGGACACACTGACGGCTACATATGCTGATGATACGGCGATTCTCACTTAGCACAAGGATTCTAAGCATGCCTCACAAATTTTAGAACACTTACATATATTAAACGACTGGTAAAAACTATGGAAGATTCGACTTAATCATGACAAATCCAAATATATAACATTCACTCTTAGAAAAAATACCTGCCCTCCAGTTTATATAGAAAATTTCCAAAGTTCACAAACTGACACCGTACACTATCTCTGTTTTACCTTTGACAGAACGATGACCTGAGGCCCGCATGTTAAGATGAAACGTAAGACTCTGACATATATATATAATGAAAGAACAATTGAAAGTAAAGGAAGAGGAGGAGATAATACCTCTTTCACTCAACGTAATACGGACCTCAACTGTTTAAAGTAACTAGTTCTTATCGCTATCATAGCAGCTTAATAAGACACAAGATACAAAATTACCAAATTGGTTTCTCCATCATCATGTTGTTGTTTTTTTTTCTTTTTCTTTTGGCTGAGTAATATTTAAGATATTACTGATTCTTCGTTAAGAAGTAGCTGGAAAACTGCTTTTTAAATTACTGCAATCACTCAACAAGAGATTTTTAACGTAACCGGATGATTCTGGAAGGCTAGACATTTGCTTCTTGCGATATTTTTGCAGATTGCAAGTTATAGAAATCAGTGAGAGCATTGTTTTTGAAATTTATTATCTTTATAAAATAACGTAGGGAGAAACGGCCTCAAATGTTTTGTTAAAATACTAATGAATTAATATTGTTATTGAGAATCTCCTGTTAGTTAATTGCCTGACCTTTGTGACAGACATTAAGGGATATTAGTTACTACAATCCGACTTATGCCAAACTTGGCTAGAGTTGCCTCAGAACTAGAGGAGGCCCTAGCGGTGGGCAGAACTTGCTCCAAGACGCCTGTTTAATAGTAGATAACCCCAACTTTGACAATGCGAAAAGTTTCTTTTGTAATCGCTACCAAGATAGGTCAATAGCCGCCAGCCATTTCATTGTCCCCGTAGGATCACATTGTGCTCGGGAGCCGATATCGGAAATTCATTATTTCTTCCCTATCGTAGGTTTCTTTAACTGCTGAGTAAACGTTTGAGAAAAGATCTAACAATGCTTAATCTCTCTCACCTTTACAAGATATAGGTTGGTTTTATAATTTAAACTATAGAATAAGAGAATCTATTGTAACACTTATGTGGGTTAAACAATTTTTATTGAACACAAATAACAATTTTCAATGCTACACAAATTATGAAAACACAAGTATTTAAATAGGTTATAAAAATTATTACTTGGTAACACTAAAATAATAATATGATTTGAGCTTCAGAACAAGACTAACTCTGCAGTCCATTGCTGCTTAGATTTAGTCGTAAGGAGAACAGCCCCGAAGGTTCTAGGCCAGCGTAGATAGTACTCGAACATCGTAGTCACAAACATGTACTATGACAGTTTTCAGTTTTCATTTCAGTGAATGAATGAATGAATGAATTAAATTATGAACAATGGTTTGTCATCATTGATATTAAAAAACACCTAATTTTCATTAAACATGACGAATTTTATAAAAATCTTTAAAGCCCTTTTTGAGATCATCGAATAAAAGGTAAAAATTGGAAAAAAAATTATGAAATAAAGTGCCCCCTCCGTTAGACCAATTTTGATGAAATGTTGGCTATCACATCTTTGGCATATACTTACATCAAATATCCGGTTTGATCAAAATCGTTAAATCCGTTTTTGAGTTAATAAAAAAAAAACATGAAAATTATACAAAATTTATTAAGTAAAGTCCCCCCTCCGGTTGATCAATTTCGATGAAATTTTCAGTCATATCATGGGCATATAAATAGATCAAATACTCAGTTTAATCAAAATCGTTAGAGCCGTTTTTGAGAAAATCGAAAATAACTTAAAAAGTTATTAAATAATAATAAAGTACCCCCTCCCTTTGAGCAATTTTGTTAAAATGTTTGCTGTCACATCGCAGGCATATACATACACTAAATACCTAATTTCAGCTTCGTGCGGTTTATAGTTTGCGAGCTAGTCTGTTCACACACACACACACACACACACACACACACACACACACACACACACACACACACACACACACACACACACACACACACACACACACACACACACACACACACACACACACTCACACACACTCACACACACACACACACACACACACACACACACACACACACACACACACACACACAGAGACTATTTCGCGGGACTTGGTTATTTGGACTCAGGGGACCCCAAAACGTGTATTTCCTTTGAAAACCGGAAGTCGAAATTTCTCACGATCGCAATACTTCCTCTTACTATATATTTCATATATAGGTAAGTGAAAGTAAAAATAGGGCCATTTTCCCTTGCGTCCAAACAACCAAGATGGCCCTTACGTATCTCTTATATCGGGTAAACCATACAGTTATTGTCACTCGGTACAGTTATTGGCACCCCAAGTTTAACTTAATGAAATAGGTAAACAAGCGATAATTTTATTACAAGATATACATGAGCCTAATGTTTGAAGGGTCCTCTAAGTCATCTATGAAGCAAGACTCTAACAAACTAATCATACGGAAGATTTCATAATTAAATCCAAAGGGTGCCAATAACTAGATTTGGCACTTTTAACAATAAATATTGCCATATTGTATAATTATTGAACTTTTGACCTAAAAAAACCTCTTGAGTCTTTATAAGGATAGATAAAGAGGAGTTATAGAAAGTTTCAATTAGATCCCTTCATAAGAAGTATTTTTTTTAATGTCACCTCTGAAATTTAGTCTTAAGGGTACCAATAACTGTACGGTTTACCCTATTTAAAGTTTTATATACGAGTAACTAAAATGACGAGTTTCTGTGTGTTTGTGCATTAGATATTACATATATATTTTTTTTTCTTAAATAAACGGAGAGAAATCCGTGAGTAAAATATAATCGATTTTAAATTTTTTTAAAAATTTCTCTAACTCAGCTCAAACGGTGTCGATCATACTCTTCCCATCTATGTATAATTGAATGTTCTTTAATATTACCTGGATTTCATACTCATTAAAATAAAGAATAATAAATGAATTATCAATAATCAATTAAATATTTCTTCATTGCACTTCTTTGAAAACATTTTTTTTCATTGTATGAATTCAGTATCGAAAGCGAAATTATTTCCATCCTAGCAGTGGAAACGTTCATAAAACTGCTTAACATTTCCGTATTAGTGCAGAAAAATTAATATTTAAGTTCCTATATTCATATATTCTTCCTAAAAAATTGCGTAGTTAATTGAGGTTTTAGGACTCATTTATTACTCAATTTCAAGAAGAAATTAAACCATATAGGACTGGTTTTAAGAAGAACCAATGAGTGAGGCGGAACTAGCCGCTTGTCCGAGCGAAGTCGTAGCTACCCAAGCGGCGGCTATGGACTGCAACGAGGAAAGTGACTCCGTCAATGCGAGAAATGCCTGGGAGGTAGTAACGGGCCGAAAGAGGAACATTGCAGCTGACCGGGATCCTAGGAAGCAGAAGAGGACCGAATTTCAGGTACCCTTAAATAATAGTTTTCAATCACTAGCTAGCACAAGTGAAGAATCATCATCAAATTCTAACGCACCAAGCCAAGCAAAATCAAATAATTCTCCGCCTGACCTAAAACCACCTCCAATATATATTAGTAACGTAGTAAATTATGGGGCTTTAGTCTCCTGCTAATTCCAGCCCAAATTCATTTACATTAAAAAGCACATCAAAGGGAGTAACTGTTTATCCCCACACCCCAACCGATTACAGAAAGCTGGTCAGCTGCCTCAGAAACTGTGGAGCTGAATTCCATACTTATCAGCTCCCAGAGGACAGGAATCCACGCATAGTCATTAAGGATTTGCACCACAGCACCTTAATTGAAGAAATCAAACGTGATCTTGAAAAATATGGTTATGAAGCCGTGAGTATCACGAATGCCATCTCACGATTCAAACAACCCCTGCCAATGTTTTTTGTAGATATTAGTAAGGCCACGTATAATGAAAAAATATTCGAAATAAATACACTATTTTACACTAGAATAAAAATTGAAGAACCTCGCAGAAAAAGAATTATACCGCAATGTTTACGATGCCAACAATATGGTCACACGCGGTCTTATTGCAACTATTCACCGCGCTGTGTAAGATGCGGGCAAGGGCACGAAACCGCCTCTTGTAATAAAACTAGGGAAACACCAGCGAAATGTGCCAACTGCCAAGGCGATCATCCCGCAAATTATCGCGGATGTCGAATCCTGAAAGAACTCAGAGCCCAGAAGAAACTAAGAAATCTTGTTCATCAGCGTAAACCCCCGACTCCGCCTCCTTCAATTAACCCAATAGATTTCCCAATCCTAAATGCACCTCAAAAGGGCAATATTCACGTTCAGCACTTAAAGCCAACACAGCAACAGCCAACAGCGTATCAGTGGAAGCCATCTCAGCGGCAACATCAGACGCAGTCGCAGCCATCTCAACGGCAACATCAGACGCAGTCGCAGCCATCTCAACGGCAACATCAGGCGCAGTCACAGCCATCAGCTCAACAATCTGAAGAAACCCCATTTCATATACAACCTTCGCCTGGCTTGCGACATGATATTGCCCAGCAGTCACCTTCAGCCGATAATTATATACCAGCTCAACTATCTCAGGTGTTGAACACCCTCATCCAGCCTCTTTTTAGTCTCCTCCAACAGCTCACGCAGCTAACTCAAAGCCTATGCCCTCCAAATGGCCCCTAATCAGCTAACTGTGGGCTCTTTGTCAATCCTTCTGTGGAACGCTAACGGACTAACCCAACATAAAACAGAGTTGGACATATATTTACACGAAAAACGTATAGACATAGCACTGATAACAGAAACGCACCTTACACCACGCACTAGATTTGGAATTTCTGACTACATGACATACAGAACAGATCACCCCGACAACACAGCTCATGGTGGTACAGCGATACTAATAAAGACATCACTCTCACATAACCCATTGTACTTACCCACCACACCTGACATTCAAACCACAGGCATACTACTACACACAAAACATCATACAATAACCATAGCTTCGGTGTATTGTCCTCCTAGATACGTACCCTCGATGTTTTGCAACTATTTTCAAAGCCTAGGAAGATGCTTTATAGTAGGTGGTGATTTCAATGCTAAGCATCAATGTTAGGGGTCACGGCTATGCACACCTAGAGGAAGAAACTTGAAGGCTGCTATCCACGAACTTTCATTAGACACCATATCACCTGACACACCAACTTATTGGCCAACTTCACAAAGGAAAACCCCAGACCTTCTTGACTTTTTTATTACCAAAGGACTACGGACCATACCTTACACAATAAATTCGACCTCGGATCTTTGCTCTGACCATTCCCCAGTACAGTTAGTTATTCTTGATGAGCCCAACAACGTACAAAGACCGCCGAAGCTAATTTACGGCAATATTGATTGGGATGCTTATAGAGCATTTCTTGATTCCGAACTTTCAGTTCCATGCTCTATTAAAACTGAAGAGGAATTAGAAGAGGCAGTCGACAAATTCAGTAAAAGTATCCAAAACGCTGCTTGGACTTCAACGATATCAAGGGCATCAAGTACTGATCATCTGCCAAAATACCCACAGTATATAAGGGACTTGATCAGAGCAAAGAGAAGAGCTCGTAAGGTGTGGCAGACTAACAGACTACCATCAGACAGAAAAACTTTTAACATACTAAATAATGAACTCAAAAGACAAATCCGAAAATTCAATAAAACAAACTATGATGCTTACTTAACAAACTTATCGACGGACGATGGGAGTTTGTGGAAGCATACTAAGAATTTGTTAAAGCATCGAGAGGTGTCAGTACCCCTGCGAAAAGAAGACGGTTCGTGGGCAGTGTCGGATAGGGAAAAGTCTGAACTGTTTGCCGATCACCTTTCCACAGTATTCACTCCACTTACTGACATCACAAACAGAGAACATGAATCTTTTGTCCTTGATACTCTGGAAATACCTTTACAATTGACACCATCCCCTCATTCTTTTACTCCTTCACAAGTAGCACAACACATTAGACACCTACCCAAAAGAAAAGCCCCGGGTTATGATTTAATAACAGCCGAGGCGCTCCAACAAATGCCTAGGAAAGCTCTAGTGTTCCTTACGACTATATACAACTGTATGCTCAGGACAACTAAATTCCCCATTCAATGGAAATATTCACTCATCAAAATGATTTACAAAAAAGAAAAAGACTTATACAATCCATCATCATACCGACCAATTAGTCTTCTTCCCATCTGCTCCAAACTTTTCGAAAAACTACTATACAAAAGATTAGTTGACATACTAACCAAAAATAATATAATACCTGACCATCAATTCGGTTTTCGTACTTCCCATTCAACGACACAACAACTACACAGAGTAACGGATTACATTGCTGGAGCACTAGAGCAAAAACAATACGCAACTGGTGTATTTCTGGACGTTGCCCAAGCATTTGATAAAGTCTGGCACCAGGGGCTTCTCTTCAAACTCAAAAACGTACTACCCCACACATACTATCTTCTACTCCAATCCTACCTCTCTGACAGATTCTTCTCTATCCGGCAGGGCTCAGAGATTTCTTCAATCCGACCAATCTTAGCAGGAGTTCCGCAGGGTTCAATACTGGCTCCGTTACTTTACATCATATACACTCACGACATACCTACCAACTCTAAAATTCTCACTGCAACTTACGCTGACGACACCGCAATTTTAACAATACACCATGACCCCAGTCTTGCCTCATTGAATTTACAGAATCACTTACTTCAATTAAAAAAATGGTACACACTATGGAAAATGAAATTAAATCATGACAAATCACAACACATAACTTTCACACTCAGACGAGATACATGCCCACCAGTTTATATCGGCGACAACCAAATTCCACAGACAGAAACTGTACGCTACCTCGGACTTCTGTTCGACAGAAGGATGACTTGGGGCCCACATGTCAAAATGAAAAAGAAGACCTTAAACATACGCTTAAAAATTCTTTACTCCCTTTTTGCCAAATCTTCTAAATTGAATATTAGACAAAAACTGAATACATACACCTACTTACTTAAACCCATTTGGACATACGCCTCACAGATTTTCGGCTCAGCTAAAAAGACACACTTACAAAAATTACAAACTTTTCAATCCAAAATTTTAAGACTAATTACGGACGCTCCCAGGTACGTAAGTAACCAAACTCTACATACAGACTTACAACAACCGACTATCCAACAACATATACGAACGCTTTACTCACGCTTCTTTGTTAAATTGGATGGACATGACAATAGATTAATTCACGACATGGCCACGGTTGACTTGCCCGTTCGAAGGCGGCTAAAAAGAAGCTGGATGAGAGACCTCCTCTCCTGAATTTATTGTCAAGCCCGGAAAGAGGTGCTGCTGGGCACTTTCCTTCCTTCAAGCCATACATGCCTTCGATAGTATTGCGATGCTGCAGCCATCGGATTCGCTGATTGTCGCAGACGGCTGACAGGTGCGAATAAATGTTTGAAAGACAAAAAAAAAAAAAAAAAAAAGTTAATCAAAGGCCTTTTAATTGTGACGTTGCTATGGATACTTATCTTCGACATGTCAATCTTAGATATCTACTGTGATAAAAATAAGAGATTGCGCTTTATTTTCGATCAAGAAAAAAGATATTATTTATTATTATCCCTATAAATCTGTGACTGAAGCTTACAGAGTGTTAAGTCCTAATCAAAAATATTTTTACTTTCACTTACCTATATATGAAATATATAGTAAGTGGAAGTATTGCGATCGTGAAAAAATTCGACTTACGGTTTTCAACGGAAATACACGTTTTGGGGTCCCCTGAATGGAAATGACCAAGTCCCGCGAAATTGTGTGTGTGTGTGTGTGTGTGTGTGTGTGTGTGTGTGTGTGTGTGTGTGTGTGTGTGTGTGTGTGAGTGTGAGTGTGTGTGTGTGTGAGTGTGTGTGTGTGTGTGTGTATGTGTGTGTGTGTGTGTGTGTGTGTGTGTGTGTGTGTGTGTGTGTGTGTGTGTGTGTGTGTGTGTGTGTGTGTGTGTGTGTGTGTGTGTGTGTGTGTGTGTGTGTGTGTGTGTGTGTGTGTGTGTGTGTGTGTGTGTGTGTGTGTGTGTGTGTGTGTGAACAGACTAGCTCAAAAACTATAAACCGTGCGATCATGAAATTGGGTATTTAGTGTAGGTATATGTCCGCGATGTGACAGCGTAAATTTCATCAAAATTACTTAAAGGGAGGGGGTACTTTACTTAATAACTTTTTAGGTTTTTTCGATTTTCTCAAAAACGGCTATAACGATTTTGATTAAACTGAGTATTTCATCTATTTATATGCCCGAGATGTGACTAAAAATTTCATCAAAATTGCTTAACCGGAGGGGGGACTTTACTTAATAAATTTTGTAACATTTTCACGTGTTTTTTTATTTACTCTAAATCGGCTTTAACGATTTTGATCAAACTGGGTATTTGATGTATGTAAATGCCCGAGATATGACTGTAAAAATTTCATCAAAATTGATCAACCGGAGGGGGGACTTTACTTAATAAATTTTGTATCATTTTCACGGTTTTTTTTTTATTTACTCAAAAACGGCTTTTACGATTAACGAAAATAAGATATGGATGTAGAAAAATGTGTGACTTTGGGAAATTATATTTAACAAAACACGTCAATTTCTTTTCTAAGTAAGTTGGTAAGTGAAAGTTGTGTGTTGCGCGCACGCACCAGATTTTTTTAAATTTGTTTCCAATGTCATATGACTTTGCAGGTTAATAACACTTTGTAAGCGACACTGCGATGAATAAATTTAAATATCCGGAAGGTTAAAAATCAAATGTACAAATATTTTAAAAAGTATTTTTTTTTTTAATTTTGACTTAACAGTGTTTAAGCTGCAGTCACAGATATATTAATAGTATGTTAAAGAATAATGTTCATGACATGTACGTGTAATCCTTACGTGTGATCGGTCTGATTTTCGAATAGATAAACAGGCCTTCCGAAATATTCCATTTTTCGTACGAGAGATGAAAATAACTGTAATAATATTGTACTAAGTTGCCTTACTTGGGAAAAAAAATTATTTCTTCTGAAAGCAAGATGTTAGTGAAGGTTGAATGATTCTAGTAGGTACCGCACACGATTGATCTATCTTTGTATCTTATGAACTATGGCTTATTCTAAAATTGAGCAAGTTCAGAAATACATGTACAATTTTCGCCACATCTATTAATGTAATTAATAGAGGTATGACTTATCATCCATTTCGTTAAAATCCTAGTTAAAACTATAGATCGGTTTTATTCTTATCAATAAGTCATGCTACTGTTCCCGGATAAAGACTTATTTGGAAACTGTAGTGAACGGAAACCCCTGAGGGTAATCTTCACTGAGAGAAATGAGAAACCTCCTGGGTGAAGAAGTCGAGGATCTATTTCCCAAGAGGTCCTGGCGGCAGTTCATCTGCTTGCGGTCTTAGGCTGGGGTCCTCCGTATGAGGTGAGGGAATAGTACCATTCCTTTTGTTTTCTCTTTTGGTCTTTTGGTTTGCCAAGGGCTTAGGTATTCCAATGTAGCAATAATTAAGTAATTAACTATACATATAATATACAGTAAGGGAAAGTATTACGATCGTGAAAAACTTGGATTTCCGGTTATCAACGGAAATACACATTTTGGGGTCTCCTGAGTTCATATGACCAAGTCCCACGAAATGGTCTGTGTGTAAACAGACTTTCTCAAAAACAATAAATCGTACGAAATAATTTGGTATTTGGGCTAGGTAAATGTCTGCGATGTGACAGCGAAAACTTCATCGAAACTGAGTTAACGAGGAGGTACTATATTGTATAGATTTGTCACATTTTTGTTTCTTTATTTTTCTTCAAAAACGGCTCCACCGATTTAGATTAAACTCACTATGCTTTGCATGACTGAGTCGTTAATCGGAGTATCATCTTACCCAAGGCAAACACTATAGTTGACAACTAGTCCTGAATTGGCTTTATTCATTAGACCACTAATCTCTCCAAAACACCATATATGCAATTTAAGAGTAAATGACCTGGGGATAGCATTGTGCGTTAGAGACCTCTGGTGGTTTGACCTCTCCAATATTTACTGCCATGTCTCGATTTTATTATTTGATAACTGCTGTTGCGGTAATAATCACTTCAATCTCAAATAATAACTGAAACCAATGAAATTAAAAACTTTAATTTCTACTCAATGCTTAGGTTTATATATTTTGATTTCCGCGCCATCCTGCCTTCGGAGCTAATCGAATCAACAAAAAGCTTATAAAGTCCACGTAATTATTGTACGAATAGCTTCAGTTAAATTTGAATTCCGACATATTTTCCTCAGGTTTAGCATAGAATCGTTCAGGTAATATTCAGGTATCCCACAGTTAAGAATATTAACGGAAGTTAAAGAATCATAAATAACAATAGCGTTGTTCTTATTTTACTTTTAAAAGCAAATCAATTTTATATTATATCGATTTAAATGGTGATTTACAATACCCACTGATTGTTTTATACAATTTTGATTTGTCAGAATAGTTGAATGCGCGCTCAGAACGACTTTTTTAATTTTAATTTATGTAGGCTTTTTAACATCAATCTGTGACTAATACGATTTATAAACTTAAAATCTTAAAAGCGTTACGCAGCAGCCCTCATCCACCTGTGAATGTATTTTTTGGGGTCAGAATGAATAAAGTGCCGCAACGAAATTTAAGGATTTTTTTTTCCCCCATGAATAAGTATGTTTATTCTGATCTATGACACATCGCAAAGAACGCTGTTATGTATGAATTACATTTCCTTTTCTCCAACAATAGCTCTGTGAGGGAGACGTTTATTCAGCTAAATATTGGAAGAGAACTTAAACTCCAATGATAGACAAACAATAACAATTCAAATAATCTACTAGGTTACAAAAAGTATCAACTTGTAGAGACATAGTGACACAAAAGTAACCATCTTCAGAACAAGACTAACTCTCCAGTCCATCCCTCCTTTTATTTAGTCTGAATTAGAACATTCCAGATGGTTCCCGTCAAGCGTAGATGGTTCTCAAACATGTACTAGAATAGTTGGTAATTGTTCCAACAACAAAACAAAGTCTAGAACTCTTTTAAATCACGTTACACTATTATTTCTGCCTTATTAATATTTTGATTTTTAACTATTCAAATTTTTTTTTTTTTTTTTACTTTCACTTACCTATATATGAAATATATAGTAAGTGGAAGTATTGCGATCGTGAAAAATTTCGACTTCCGGTTTTCAACGGAAATACACGTTTTGGGATCCCCTGAGTCCAAATGACCAAGTCCCGCGAAATGGTCTGTGTGTGTGTGTGTGTGTGTGTGTGTGTGTGTGTGTGTGTGTGTGTGTGTGTGTGTGTGTGTGTGTGTGTGTGTGTGTGTGTGTGTGTGTGTGTGTGTATGTGTGAACAGACAAGCTCAAAAACTATAAACCGTGCGAACCTGAAATTTGGTATTTAGTTTAGGTATATGCCCGCGATGTGACAGCGAAAATATCATCAAAATTGCTCAAAGGGAGGGGGTACTTTATTTAATAACTTTTTACGTATTTTTCGATTTTCTCAAAAGCGGCTCTAACGATTTTGATTAAACTGAGTATTTGATGCATTAATATGCCTGAAATATAGCTGTAAAAATTTCATCAAAATTGATTAACCGGAGAGGGGACTTTACTTAATAAATTTCGAATTATAGTCACGTGTTTTTTTTATTTACTCAAAAACTGCTTTAACGATTTTGATCTAACTGGGTATTTGACGTAGGTATATGTTAAAGATGTGATAGCCCGCATTTCATCAAAATTGCTCAAACTGAGGGGGCACTTTATATCTTAACTATTTTTGCAATTTTTATCTTCTTTTCGATTTTCTCAGAAACGGCTTTAACGATTTTCATCAAATTCGTCATGTTTAATGAAAATTAGGTGTTCTTTAATATCAGGTAAGCTTTATCATTATTAAAATGTTCTGGGGGGGGGGCTTAAATGGGGTAGGGGCCTTTTGTGATTCCTATAAAGTACCTTTGTTTTTGTTTATATGGAGAAATTATCTGTCTCTCGTTACGCCTAAAATTAGAAATGGCCAAATATGAGATATGACAAAAATAAAGAAAACATATAGAGGAGAAAAAAAGAAAATATTCAGTCAACTCTTAAAACTCGTTGAGCCTCACGCATGCGGAGTACGCCTTTAATGACAGACCATTGTTCATAATTAAGGCCGTTCTGATAGAGAATTGGCAATTACATTAGAGAAGTGGCAATTAACAAAACGCATTAATTTCTAATCTAAGTAAGTTGGTAAGTGAAAGTTGTGTGTTGCGAGCACGCACCAGATTTTTTTAGTATATATTCATATCTTTTCGTTGGTCGTTTTCTTGTTTTATATTTAGCTTATATTTTATAAGACCTGAATATGGGGCTTCGGCACAATATATGTTAACACTCATATAGTGTGGTTTTACTTGACCTCAACCCCAAACATATGTTACATTAATTTCCACGATCAACCATCTACCTTCATTACTTTTAAAATAATATTCGAAAGAGATCTGTAAAATTTACTTGCCCGGCCACAGGAATCTGGCCACACATTGCTGTTTCTTTCTGGAATATTAACTTTTATGGAAATAATGTATTTCGGTGAAATTTACCCCAAAACATCATTATACATAGTGTCCTACTTTACATTAATTGAAGAGTCCACAAAAGAAAGGGGGAGAGTCAATTTTTTTCCGTATTGTAGTTAATTTATATATAATTGTTCGTCTAGTTATGTAGAATATGTTGGTGAAAAGGAATAGTCAGAAAAAATGATGAGTCGGTTGATTACAAGCGATGGAAAGAACCACGTACTAGGAAGAAAGGGGGAATGTCCACGCGGAAAAACCTAGAATGGGGGAGAGTCATGTTAGAAGGTCAAATTGCGTTTGTTAATTTTGCTAGTTAACTTGATGTTGCAGTTCCTTTACCGATCAGCAACGAAAAATTTAAAGACCAACACCACCTAAAACGATTTTGTGGGCCCAAAGTCCGACGTTTTTTTGAACACTTACCACATGCAGAAAAGAAGAAGGAGAAGAATTAATTAATTTGTCTGAAAATGTTATGTTTGTAAAACTTTTTTCAATTATTAATAAGATTTATTATTGTATTTAATGTAAGTTTAAATAATTATTATTATTATTTTGTTTGTTAAAAAATTCAATCAATCAAGACGATTGGTCATGACAAAAAATAATTATTGCAATTGTGTAAATTTAAATATAGAATATCAAAATATTATATGGATTGTCTATTAATATCACCATTTCATCAATATAACAGGAAAGAAAGGGGGAGCGTCCAAGACTATCCCTCTTTCTTTGATGTTTAAATTGTTGCTAAAACATTTTTGTTTTTAGAGCGTGTTATGTCTTATTCGGGCAAATTTATTATTTTGACACGCAAAACAAAAAGGAAAAGGACATATTAAAAAATTGAAGATAAATGATAAAAAATACTTAAGTAATTTAAGATCCAAACCTGAAAACTCGATTTTCTCGGAAAGCACTCCAAATGACATCCCCCCTTTCTTCCGTGGACTCTTCAATTATTTGTGAACCAGAAAGGGTTACAAATCTTCGCTTACATTTATCATATTTTATATTTACAGGTTAGGTTGTTTTGGCTGTTTCAGTCACATGTTGGCTGTAATTCTGCTAGAATTATTCTGTCCTACTTACATGATTTCTTTTTCATTTTGTAGAGAAGAAATAAAACTATCTAATAAAATGACTAATATGTTTCTATTTCTTATAAAAAATTTTCAATTGTATACCTATATCAGCATACCAAATAGATATGGCCATTACTTGGCTAAGCACCAACTTTGTTTAAAAGTTTCAGATTTATATTGAGGTAGCAAAAATATGGCCGTTGCCTTTTTATTTTTAAGATTATTCAAATAAATTAAGAGTGAGGCATGATAAGAGAAACATACATAGCGGAATTATTAATTTTTTATTTTATTACCCTCCAAAATTTATGTTTACTATGTTGATTTGTTTATTTATAGTTTTGATGGTGATATAAATGATAAAATATTTTAGATCAATAAATGTTAACGCACTGCACATGTATCACACCACCATTTTAAATCCCAAGAGTTCCCGTATTTTATTAGAATAGCGAATACCGAATCGTTTATGGGATTTGAGCTAATGATTTTACCTGGTTCCAATCGGACCCAATTTAGAACGTTTTTCCATTAAAAAACATTTCCATTAATTATTTATTAATTTATTCCGTTCGGTGGACTCCACTCCCTCCCCCCCCCCCCATACAGAATGCCGATATCCGGATACATTACGAGGGAATAATGCAGAAGTGGATACAGGAGTTGTAAAATATCGGGCGGGGGGAGGTTTATGGTGGGGTGGGGGGCGTTGGAACTGTCCCATTCCGAGGAGGCGAGTTAAATGGACTTTTGATTTAGCTGACTATCGCCCAGTCAACGGGATCCCATTTTCTGATAGCCCTCGAGGGGTAAATAACGCCTTCCGCCCTCAACTACCCCAATTATTTTATAATGAAATCTAGTCATATCCAATCAGCTTCGGCCCTTCCTATCCGATTCAGAATATATAACTACAGAATATACGGGTACGTTGCAATATTCTAGTTTGTTTGTTTGTTTAACGTCCATTTTTATGCTACTAAGGCTAATCGAACGATGCTACAGTGGGAGTCCTAAATCAAGGTATAATTAGGATAGGGATCTTTAACGAGTACCTGACATCGTACAGGCGCCGGGACCCCCATTTTACGTCCTATCTGAGCGAAGGCATACCTAAGGATTTTTTACCCTCCCATCACGGGGCGCTAACCCGCGACCATTAGTAATGTAGGCTGCTATGCTAACCACTACACCACAGGTGACCCCGCAATATTCTAGTACCTGATACTGTAGAATTACATATTGCCAAAATTAGCTTCTTTACATCAAATAAGAGATACCCAATATCCATTTTTTCTAAGCTTCTAAAAAGAAAAATCAATTGTTTTCCTCAATATGACAAACCTAGGTCGAAAATGAACCGAGATTTTTTTAAAGAGGGACTGGGGTTGATTAAGAAAGATTTTCTACTTGTTTCAGTTCTTCAAGACCACTGGTTAAATACAACAGAATCTAAAATTTAGTTATTCACGTCAATGATCCTTTTGGGGTAGAGGCGTTAACCAAAAAAAAAAAAAATAGTATTAAACTATTTTGTTGTAGCCGACCCTACAATGCAGGTCTTCTTCAGGGCTAAACGAACAAGACAGACGGGGAAAAAAACTATGAATACATAGGACAAAACATGTGAACTCATTAGATAAGATAGTTCACATGCTTAGTCCTATGTATTCATAATTTTTTTTTGGCTGTGTCTTGTTCATTTATCTCTGACGAAGACACTCATTGTTGTGTCAAAAATATTTTAATACTACGTTGTAGTTTATTGACCGCCACCCCGGATTATTCTTATCAATATTCAAAATCTTGTCAACCATCATTTATCAAATAAATAAATAAATGTAAGAAAAATTTTAGTGTGTGTGAAATTTTTCCTTATCATTTACCAATAGATTTGTTAATTTGTAAGTTGATTTATCCGTCGGTATAGCAATATCAACAAAAATTATGATAAATCCTGAATATTTGTAATCATTAGTTACAATAATTAAATAAACAAAAAAAATCATCCAAGTTCGATGATTCTTTTTTTTTTATTAATGGTTTTTTATCAGATCCCTCTTTCTTTCTCTTGCTATTGTTCGCAGAAATTTCTCAGGCCAGAATGCTATTATTTTTCAAATTTTAAGCTGATTTATTGAGTTGACACTCAAATCCACTTCTAATAAGTTCACACTAAATTTTTATAAATATTAGGACTCATTGCAAAAATGTTTACGTATACATGAACATATAACTGGTTTTGACTTGCTGAGGCAAACCCAGAGGGGCTTAAGGTAACTTTTTTAGTGGCTCAGGTATTTAATTCTGCAAGAAGATTAGATTGGTTTGTTATAGTAAAAAAATAAATTATCATTTTTCGAGTTTGTATGATCTATCTACAATGGTTTTTTTAAACTGACGATAGAGACATTTGTACCAGGTCGGACCTTTGTCCAAAGGGAACGAAAATTCGATTTGAAGTTCTTAATGAAATAGATGGAGGACAGGGAGTTATGACATTTATACATTGTTGTATCGACAGTGGCATTGGCATGACACTATTTGTTGAATTCTAATGAGCATTTCAGTTGTTTGAGTACTAATATTAGGACTTGTAGTTTTAAGGAATAAAACCATAAACGGAGTGCCAAATCTTTTTTTTTTTTTTTAATTTTTTTTTATATACGAATGAAACGAGTTCTATATTTTGTTAATGATGGTGAATGATGATTGCTCGTAGATATAATAATGTGAATATGATTGAGGTGTGGTCAAAATAAATAACAATTATATTTATGTCTTAGGCTTTATTAACTTTTTAAAATTTGTTGCCGACGTTTCGACCCAAATTGCAGGTCCTTATGAGGGCTGAATAAGAGAAATCAGACAAAAACCAATAAGAGAAATTATATAAAGGAATATCTAATAAATGTGTGCCATCATATCAAAATTAAATTTAATAAAATATTATACATATTTTTCTGTAAAATGTAAAATTAAAATGATTTTAATCAGAGCAAAAAAACAAAAAACAAATCTATCTTATCTGAGGTAATATAAAGTAATACGGAAATGTAGATGAAATATTTTAAGTTATTGTAAATAAGATTATATCGGTGAGTAAGAATGAAGCATACGTTAATGAGATAAAATATGCTATTGTACTATATACAAAAATTTAAACTTAAACTTAATACCTTAATAACTTTGAAAATAAAGTGAAATCAACCTAATAATATCTCTTTATTTTATGTTGTTGTGCACCTAAAAATGTTTAATTAAAGTCATAATCTTGTTACGTTAAAAAAATATTAATTGGTTATAAATAAATAAAACAATCGTAACAAAAAAGGTGGTAGCTCAGTGGAGACGGGCGGGTTCTTAAATGACTAGTGATTAAAAAACATTGAAATAAATTAAGGGGCGCCACGCTATTTATTTTAAGGAAATAGCGAAAACCTAAAGCAATCTGAATAAAAAAAAAATAATTTAAATTTGATAAGTGAAGATTACCTTAAAATCTCGGAGAGGGCTGTACATAAAATACAATTTGCAATTTACACTTATGAACTACTTAATAGTAAGTTAAAAAGAAATCGAACAAAACAAATTAAACTCAAATAAAAAAAAACTTTTAATTAACACTATATTTACACTACGATATTAAAAATAAAATTTACTCACAATTTCTGTAGTCAGGCCTGATCAAAATCTAACTCTATTCACACAACTAGAATCAATTTAAACTTATAACTATACAATAAAAAAAAAAAAAAGCAAGGTTTAACAAAGAAATTAAAAGAAAAATATCTCCAGTCTGTTCTCTTAACTCGCCTGTCTTCTCGTAGCTTTGATGCCAGTAGCCACTCGGCTTGGCGATTCTCGTCACCGGAATCTCTTCCGTGAACGCCACTATTCTTCAATTCTCTGATATTTAGCGGTATAGACCACAACTACGTTAATCACTAAAACAGTCTCATTTTATCATCACTCGTCGAACGCTAGCGAACATCTCCTGTCTTTTCCTTCGTTGTTTTTAAAAAAACAAACGCCTTAATAACAGCTGTTTTAAATTAATTGCTGTACTTCCATCTCTTCTTTTAAAATAAAACATAATTATTTGTATAGGTAAATAAAAAATATTATAACAACAAAAAACTAATACAATGCTTTCAAAACAACACATATTTTAATTATATACAAAAATATATTAAGCCCTCTTCGATTATTACTTAGTGAGTTTTATTAAATTAAAAAAAAAAAATTTTTTTGTTTATTTATTTTTCGTTACAAACTCTCCCCCTCCCTACCAAAAAAATTTTTTTTTTTTTTTTTTTTTTCAATGCTTGAATCTTAAGTCTTAGGTCGGATGAGGTTTTAGATCTTTGACATGCCAAGTTCCTAAAGGATGACCCTGTAGATCTTCTAGCACGTATAATAAATTTCCTTGTTTTGCTCTTATTCTACATTTCTCATATAGAGGTGCCAATTTATTAGAAAAGTTCTTTGAAGCATCCGAAAGGGTTTGGGCCTTCTTCCACACTAAATCTCCAGCTTGTAGATCCACGTTCCTTCTCCGAAGATTATAATGGTGACTGCTTTTCTCGTATGATTGCCGTAGACGCTCAACCACTTCTTCATATATTACTGGCATCATGTTGAACTTCTGTGCGTAAGCCTTTCGATCTCCCATTTCCGGAACATTATCTGAAGCAATGGAATGCTCGTACTCGTCGCCTGAACGTGGTAACTCCCGTCCAAAATTCAAATAAGCTGGCGAATAACCGGTAACCTCATGTACCGCAGTCTGCATAGCAAAAGCCAACTTGTGTAGATCCTTATCCCAGTGCTTATGATTGTCTTTCACATAGGAAGCTAGGAGTGTCTTTATCACTCGATTTGGACGCTCCATCGGATTAGCCTGTGGATGATAGACTGGGGTGAACCACAATTTAACAGCATATTCTCGGGCTTTCTTTTTTAAAATATTGCTCCTGAATTGAGGGCCGTTATCACATATAATAGTTTGGGGAACCCCGAACTTAAGAAAGACCTCTCTTTCTAAAGTTTTGGCCACCACTTCGGCTGTCGATTTTGAAATTGGTACTATGATGCTGTATTTAGTGAAGCAGTCGGTAAACGCTAATATGAACCTTTTGCGGTTTGAAGACATAGGAAACGGCCCCATTATATCTGCCGAAACCATTTGCCAAGGTTGGGTAACTACTCGCTGTTTCCCCATTAGGCCCGCAGGCTTAGTCTGTAATGGCTTATTCGCCAAGCACACTTCACATTTCCGTACGTACTTGGTTACATCGGTTGCCATGCCAGGCCAATAGTAGTACTCCTTTACCCGCTGCAAGGTTTTGAAACATCCCAAATGTCCTGCAATTTCTTTATCATGACATTCCCAGATCGCTTCCCTACGTTTTTGTTTAGGAACTACTAATTTCCACTGGTTGCTATCTCCTACCATTTTCCGGTTATTATTAACAAGCTTCCATAGAGTTTGATTAATAATCCTCCAATCCGCATATTTCGATGGATTCTCTTCTAATTGTTTAATCATCCGCTGATACCACGCGTCCTCTATCGGTTCTCCAATATCAATTCTGGCTATCGGGAATTCGTAAGTCCGTGACAACGCATCGGCTGCAGCGTTTTGTTTGCCGGGACGGTGTACGATAGTGAATTGGTGTTGCTGCAGTTTTAGTGCCCACCTAGCCAGCCGACCTTGAGGGTCGCGAAGACTATTCAACCATTTTAAGGCAATGTGGTCAGTAATAACTGTAAAATCCATCCCTTCCAAATAAGGCCGAAACTTCTCTATTGCCCAGAGAACTGCTAGGCACTCTTGCTCAGTTACACTGTATTTCCTATCGGCTGTGGTCAAACTTCGGCTCGCATAAGCTATGACCCGATCTCCTTCTGGGTATTCTTGGTAAAGAATAGCCCCTAATCCTGTTTTAAATGCATCGGTTTGTAGGAAGAATCGCTTACTGAAGTCAGGACATGCCAACACAGGTGCTGTGACAAGCTTCTCCTTCAGTAATCTGAACGCTTCTTCTTGTTCTTGTCCCCATTTCCATCTCTTGTTTTTCTTCAGTAGATCCGATAGCGGTGAAGTTAGAGTCGAGAAATTAGGGACAAAGCGGCGATACCAGGAAGAAAGCCCTATAAACTGTCTCACTTGCTTTACGTTCTTAGGTGCTGGGTAGTTTAATATCGCCTCAATCTTTCCCGGATCAACTTGTAGGCCGTTCTCATTTACCACATATCCCAGAAACTTTAGTTCCTCTCTGCAAAACTGACTTTTCTCCCAATTCACCGTTAAGTTGGCTGAGCTCAATCTTTCTAAGACCTTCTCCAATGTTTCTATGTGGGAATCGAAGTCTGATGAGACCACAATGATGTCATCCAAGTAAACAAAGATATTTGGTTCTAAATCTGCTCTCAAAACATCGTCAATCAGTCTTTGCCATGTCGCTGGTGCATTATGCAGTCCAAAAGGCATTCTACAAAAATGGAAGAGGCCGCGGTTGGGAACAGTAAAAGCTGTCTTTTCCTTGCTTTCAGCAGCCATTGGTATCTGCCAGTATGCGCTCTTTATGTCGATGGAAGAAAGTATCTTGGCATCACGTAACCTATCCAATATATTCGAAATGTAGGGCAGCGGGTAGGCGTCTCTTTTAGTCACGGCATTTAACTGACGATAATCCACGCAAAAACGGTAGGATCCATCGGGTTTCTTCACTAAAACAACAGGTGACGACCAAGCACTCTGTGACGGCTCTATAATTCCTTCTACGAGCATTTCATCGAGCTCCTTATTTAAGATATCTTGGACCTTTGGTGAAACAGGGTAGTAACGCTGTTTGACTGGCTTACTATCACCCGTATTTATTTCGTGCTCAACCCTGCTTGTACATCCTAACTTTGATGGTCGGATATTTCGCCAATGTCCGATAAGCCGATTTAAGGTTTCTTCCTGTTCCTGCGTAAGATTCGGTCTAGTTAGGACAGCAGCGCCATTCTGTGACACAGCTAAACATTCTTCTGGAGCGAAGTGCCACATATTTTTCGATATGTCCGGAACCAATCTAAATTTATTCCAGAAGTCGATGCCCAATATAAGTTCATCCACCAAGTTGGAAACTACCAAAAATTGGATAATTCTCATTTTACCTTCCAACTCCACTGGCACGTTTACGCTTCCAAAAACGTTGAGCGCGGTGCCTCCAGCAGCCTTTATTTGAATTTCGGGTTTTTTGTGTAGCTTTACACCCAGTCGTAAAAAACGTTTCCAGCATTCCTCACTCATCAATGACCTTGAAGCCCCAGAATCCAGCAGTCCCGTTTCTATTCTTCCCAGAATGTTGACCGTTAAATACGGCCTTCGATCCTGTTCATTTGCTGGATGTCTAAGAATTTTCCATTTCTTTCCAGCGAAAACTTCTTCCACAATCGACAACCACTCTACCCACTCAGCTTTCGTCGTGGAATTCGGGTTTAGTCCAGGCTCCCTTCCACTTAGGCCTGACCCCCTTGATCGTTTCCCTGGTCGGTGGTATTACAACGTTTACATGTCTTTCTATCCGCATCCCTTAGGCTACAACCTATACAGAATTTGGTTTTTACCGAGCGACATGTTTTGAACGAATGATTGGTCCCTCCACAGTTCCAACAGCGAAATGTGTAGTTGGGTTTAGCCACGGCTTCTACAACCATCTTCGATGCTACTGTGTCGTCTTGATTGAGTTGTTTCCTCGTTGGCGGGCGATAGGCCAAGTCGGGTTCGAGTAATCCTTTACTATCTGGTGGCGGTCGATATTCGTTCATTCTCCACCTTACTTCTTCAATCTGCCGACCGATTATTACTAACTCCTTCAATGTTGTTACTGGGTGCAAAGCCATTCTTTCCAAGTAGAGGGGGTTCAAATTCTTCTTAATGATATTCAACATTTGGTCTTCCGTAGGCGTAGTTGGTAAACGGTTAAAATAATTCTTCATAACTGCCACGAATGTACCCATCGACTCTGCATGTCCTTGAGTTCTTCTCTTTATTTCTTCCCAAAGGCGATCCTCATAGTCTAAAGGTGTATATTCGGCTTTCAATTCTGAGATAAGTTCAGCCCACGTTGTAACTTCTTTTCGTACAGCTCGAAACCAAATCAGAGCTGGTCCTTTAAACAAGTCGTACGCAGCCCTAAAAAGTTCTTCATGAGTAGTATTCCTTGCCAAACTTAACTCCTCTACAGTCTCTAAAAACGCATGGACACTGAGACCATCCCCATCGCCTGTGAAGTGAATTCCCCAATCTCTTATGGGAGTTTCAGTTCTTCTGATCACGTACTTAGTTCCAGCAACGTCTGACTCCGACTCAACGGTCGTTACAGGCTTCTTTGTATCTTCAGTTGATTCGGTAATCACTGATTGTACTTTACCCTCCTGAGACTTTCCGGGATTCTGGTTTTCAAAGTGGGATTCTGAAACAGGAGGTTGCCCACTCAATTTTTCCTCTAGTTCCTCAAATAATAGAAGGCATTTTGAAATTGCTTCTGACTTCCTCTCCATTTCGATGGTGTCTTTCGTTGTTATCCGGTTTAGTCTATTAATCAAATGTTGAAGACCTGTATCGATTTTATCTATATCCCCGGTAGAACTAGAGGGTGGGAGAACAGAAATCTTGTTCTCAACAGTGGCAATTTTCTCTTCACACACGCTTAATTCTTCCGTAGGAGAAAGGTCAACTACCGGAGCAACATATTTTCCTGCACTCTCTAGTTTAAAGACGGACCGAAGTCTTTTCCTCATATCTTCTACAGTAGATATTCCAACTATCCCCCGAATCCTTAATTCGCATTCAAGCTCTTCCTTTAACAATCTATCGACCTTCATCTTTATGATTTCAAAAGAACCAAGTAAAAATTATACTACTTTTTCTTAGCAGATAAAATAAAAAAAATTCAATATTAGGACAAAAAAAAATAATTTTATTTAAAAATCACTAAATCAATATTAAATTAAGCATCTATCTAATCGCTTATAGTCCCTGTTCGGGCGCCATTTTGTTACGTTAAAAAAAATATTAATTGGTTATAAATAAATAAAACAATCGTAACAAAAAAGGTGGTAGCTCAGTGGAGACGGGCGGGTTCTTAAATGACTAGTGATTAAAAAAAATTGAAATAAATTAAGGGGCGCCACGCTATTTATTTTAAGGAAATAGCGAAAACCTAAAGCAAACTGAATAAAAAAGAATAATTTAAATTTAATAAGTGAAGATTACCTTAAAATCTCGGAGAGGGCTGTACATAAAATACAATTTGCAATTTACACTTATGAACTACTTAATGGTAAGTTAAAAAGAAATTGAACAAAACAAATTAAACTCAAATAAAAAAAACTTTTAATTAACACTATATTTACACTACGATATTAAAAATAAAATTTACTCACAATTTCTGTAGTCAGGCCTGATCAAAATCTAACTCTATTCACACAACTAGAAACAATTTAAACTTATAACAACTATACAATAAAAAAATCTGGTGCATGCGCGCAACACACAACTTTCACTTACCAACTTAGATTAGAAATTAATGCGTCGTGTTAATGCCACTTCTCACTCAGTTACACATTTTTCCACATTCATTTCTTATTTTTGTTTTTATTTGCTCTATAACAAATTATTATTAAATAAAAGTTTTTACTTGAGATAATTCTGCAATGCAAGCATAATACTTCAAGTCGACTGATTTTATAATTCTCTATGTACTTGTTGAATATTTCATTTATTTCCCATTAAACAAATCATTTCCATTAAATGAACAGAACGGCATTAATTATGAACAATGGTCTGTCATTAAAAGCGTAATGCGTGGGTTCAACGTGTTTTATGAGTTGACTATTTTTCTTTTTTCTCCTCTATATGTTTACTTGGTTTTTATCATATCTCATATTTAGCCATTTTTTATTTTTAGGCGTAATGAGAGACAGTTTGTTTCTCCTTATAAACAAAAGCAAAGATACTTCATAGGAAACCAAAACAAACAAACTAAAAAGGCCCCTAACCCATTTAAGCCCCCAAAGAACATTTTAATAATGATAAAGCTTACCTGATATTAAAGAACACCTAATTTTCATTAAACATGACGAATTTGATGAAAATCATTAAAGCCGTTTTTGAGAAAATCGAAAAAAAGTTAAAAATTGCAAAAATAGTTAAGAAATAAAGTGCCCCCTCCGTTTGAACAATTTTGATGAAATACGGGCTATCACACCTTTAACATATACTTACGTCAAATACCCAGTTTGATCAAAATCGTTAAAGCCGTTTTTGAGTAATTAAAAAAACACGTGCAAATGATACAAAATTTATCAAGTAAAGTCCCCCCTCTGGTTAATCAATTTTGATGAAATTTTTACAGTCATATCTCGGGCATATAAATACATCAAATACCAAGTTTGATCAAAATCGTTAAAACCGTTTTTGAGTAAATAAAAAAAACACGTGAAAATGATACAAAATTTATTAAGTAAAGTCCCCCCTCCGGTTGATCAATTGTGATGAAATGTTGGTTATCACATCTCTGGCATATAAATACATTAAATACCAAGTTTGATCAAAATCGTTAAAACCGTTTTTGAGTAAATAAAAAAAACATGTGAAAATGATACAAAATTTATTAAGTAAAGTCCCCCCTCCGGTTAATCAATTTTGATGAAATTTTTACAGTCTTATCTCGGGCATATAAATAGATCAAATACTCAGTTTAATCAAAATCGTTAGAGCCATTTTTGAGAAAATCGAAAAAAACTTAAAAAGTTATTAAATAAAGTACCCCCTCCCTTTGAGCAAATTTGATGAAATTTTCGCTGTCACATCGCGGGCTTATACATACTCTAAATACCCAATTTCAGGTTCGCACGGTTTATAGTTTTTGAGCTAGTCTGTTCACACACACACACACAGACACACAGACACACAGACACACACACACACAGACCATTTCGCGGGACTTGGTTATTTTGACTCAGGGGATCCCAAAACGTGTATTTCCGTTGAAAACCGGAAGTCGAAAATTTTCACGATCGCAATACTTCCACTTACTATATATTTCATATATAGGTAAGTGAAAGTAACACTTACTATATATTTCATATATAGGTAAGTGAAAGTAAAAAAAGCAAGGTTTAACAAAGAAATTAAAAGAAAGATATCTCCAGTCTGTTCTCTTAACTCGCCTGTCTTCTCGTAGCTTTGTTGCCAGTAGCCACTCGGCTTGGCGATCCTCGTCACCGGAATCTCTTCCGTGAACGCCACTATTCTTCAATTCTCTGATATTTAGCGATATAGACCACAACTACGTTAATCACGAAAACCGTCTCATTTTATCATCACTCGTGGAACGCTAGCGAACATCTCCTGTCTTTTCCTTCGTTGTTTTTTAAAAAAACAAATGCCTTAATAACAGCTGTTTTTCAATTAATTACTTCGGTCCCGTCTCTTCTTTTAAAATAAAACATAATTATTTTTATAGCTAAATGAAAAAATATTATATCAATAAAAAACTAATACAAAGCTTTTAAAACAACACATATTTTAATTATATACAAAAATATATTAAGCCCTCTTCGATTATTACTTAAGGAGTTTTATTAAATAAAAAAAATTTTTTTTTCGTTTATTTATTTTTCGTTACAATCTCAATTAAACAATTAATTATTTATATTTCATTTTTATTAATGGTCCCATCAATTGAAAGCGTAATTATAAAAATGTTTACCAACGTTACATATTATTTCCTACTTTAGAGGATTTATATTATCTAATTAATAGTTTCATTTACCTAATAAATGTATTATTACTTATACTGTTATATATAAATAACGTTTGAGGGCTAAATAATCAACGGATTTCAAAAAGAAGTGATATTAAGCAATACTGAATGAGGCATTTTTGTCATTTATTCAATTTTAGTATCAAAAAGAAGCCTAGTAAAAAACCAATAATCATCTTGCTTTGAAATCCTAAAGAATCTATTACCTATGTATTCAATGTAAGCTACTATTAATAATTTTTACTTTCACTTACCTATATATGAAATATATAGTAAGTGGAAGTATTGCGATCGTGAAAAATTTCGACTTCCGGTTTTCAACGGAAATACACGTTTTGGGACCCCCTGAGACGAAATAACCAAGTCCCGCGAAATGGTCTGTGTGTGTGTGTGTGTGTGTGTGTGTGTGTGTGTGTGTGTGTGTGTGTGTGTGTGTGTGTGTGTGTGTGTGTGTGTGTGTGTGTGTGTGTATGTGAACAGACTAGCTCAAAAAATATAAACCGTGGGAACCTGAAATTGGGTATTTAGTGTAGGTATATGCCCGCGATGTGACAGCAAAAATTTCATCAAAATTGCTCAAAGGGAGGGGGTACTTTATTTAATAACTTTTTACGTTTTTTTCGATTTTCTCAAAAATGGCTCTAACGATTTTGATTAAACTGAGTATTTGATCTATTTATATGCCCGAGATAAGACTGTAAAAATTTCATCAAAATTGATTAACCGGAGGGGGGACTTTACTTAATAAATTTTATATCATTTTCACGTGTTTTTTTTATTTACTCAAAAACGGCTTTTAAGATTTTTATCAAACTGGGTATATGATGTAAGTATATGCCCGAGATACGACTGTAAAAATTTCATCAAAATTGATCTACCAGAGGGGGGACTTTACTTAATAAATTTTGTACCAATTTCACGTGTACATATTTTTTATTTACTCAAAAACGGCTTTAACGATTTTGAAGAAACTGGGTATTTGGTGTATGTATATACCAAATATGTAAAAGCCAACATTTCATCAAAATTGGTCCAACTGAGGGGGCACTTTATTTCATGACTTTTTTTCCAAGTTTTACCTTTTTTTCGATTATCTCAAAAACGGCTTTAACGATTTTTATCAAATTCGTCATGTTTAATGAAAATTAGGTTTTCTTTAATATCAGTTAAGCTTTATCATTATTAAAATGTTCTGAGGGGGCTTTTTTTGGGGGGTGGGGGCCTTTTTTGTTTGTTTGTTTCTTTCTGATGAAGTACCTTTGTTTTTGTTTACATGTAGAAATTAACTGTCTCTCGTTACGCCTAAAAATAATAAATGGCTAAATATGAGATATGATAAAAATAAAGAAAACGTAAAGAGGAGAAAAAAAGAAAAATATTCAGTCAACTCATAAAACTCGTTGAGCCCACGCATGCGGAGTACGCCTTTAATGACAGATCATTGTTCATAATTAAAGCCGTTCTGTTCATTTGAGAAGTGGCAATTAACAAAACGCATTAATTTCTAATCTAAGTAAGTTAGTAAGTGAAAGTTGTGTGTTGCGAGCACGCACCAGATTTTTATTAATTATATTGTTAGTTTTTTTGGTAATTTGGCTTAATGCTACCTTATACGGACAATATTATTTAAGCAATATTGATATTGACCTATTAGGAGGATTATTGAACAATAGTATTTAGAATATTGTATTAATACAACGATATTTTTATCATATATTCCGTGAATAATATAGCTTATTACCTAAGGTAGCTTTTAGACTTTTGGCTATGTAAAATAACACATCGAAATGTATTCGAAGAAGTTCTTAAGGTCCATTCATATGAAAACTTAAATTAACACTCTCAAAGGATAATCTTATTTTCTCAAAAGGGGAAAATGTTTCTTAGAATTCATAGCACCCTATCCCAAGGAAATTGGAATGTTTTCTTGCTTTTATAACATCTTGAAAAATGTTGAAAGTGGGGCACTGTTTGAGAATAGGTGTCGGGTCATAAAGGACGAGTTGGAAGTTTATATCCCGAGTTCGTGAAATTCTCTCTACTACCGTGTAGACAATTCATTTATTTTTATTCCTAGCTGGGAAACTGTCTTCAGACATCGTTGCATTAGTGACATATTTTTTTTTTCTTCCCGTGTAGAAACTTTTCTAAATGATTTATAAATACCTGATTCGAATGTCAGAAATTTCGAAACATAATTTTTGCTCTGAAGATAATCATATATTGATATACTTATGAATATAGCACGAAAAAATTGACGGGGAATCAAAGTTTATTCATTAGCAAGTCTCAACTTTATAAGTGTGAAGTAAAAGCTTAATAAATATAAAAGTTTTTTTTCTAAAATTTGGCTCCGGATTTGTAAAATCCTGGTCCAACGCGAGGCTGAAAAAACAACTACAAAAAATTAATGATTTTTTGAGAAATATGTCGTTATTTTAGCTACTAATTTTTGTGATGGTTCACAAAAAAAAAAAAAAATCTTGTTTGGAACTGTTAAAAATATAATATTAAATAATATATATGTATTGTTGTTGATTTTTTTTATTAATTTAGTAACAATATATTTTTTTTTTATTACAGGTCAGTGTTTTCTGTTACTATTGCAAACAATTACCTATACTGTGAGTAATTAATTTTTATTTTTGTTTATTCGGCTGGTATTATAATATTTGATTTATATTATACATTATATCCTTCAGCTCTTTTTATTTTTAGTTCCTACCATTTCGTATTGTTTTAATGATTATTAAAGAAATAATCACTGGTCATATAGAATGGTACAGAAATTAAAGTTTATTCTGGGACGAAGATTAAAAATTTAGAATAAAGAAGAAAAAGATATATCAAAGATTAAATTTATGAACATTATAGGCTTAGTGTTTACACATAACATTAAAAAAATGATATATTTTAAAAATGATGGAGTAGGTTAAGTAGATAGAAAATTTATAGTATACATTTCCTAATTAACTAAATTGAATATAATTTAAAATAATTAAAAAAATATGTATCAAAATATAATGATCATAAAATTGTTAATTAATAGATAATAATATTAAATACAATAAAAGTGATTCTGGTATTTAAAAGACTTTATCAAAACATCAGTAAATTTACAGTGAGCAAAAATAAGTGAAAGGGGACGAAGTAATCTGTATTTGAAATAACAAAACTTATCGAGAAAGAAAATATAAATAAATTTTTTTTATTTTATCTAATAAACACATTTCTGTACAAATATCGTATCTATTTAAGGTGCCTTTAATATTATTTAAGTTAAGGTCAATTTAAATAAATGAATATTTGTATTAAAATATTAATATTATTGTATTATACAGAATATTATAATTGTTTTATAATAAATATATGTTCATTTATGTATCGTGAGCAAACTATATGATCTAATACAGTTTATATACGAGGTCCAACAGTCGTTATTCAATTTTTCCTCTCTATTATTATATTTATCAATTTCTCATAACTTACTAAAGATTTCATGTTAATTTTGAAATATTCGTTACATCCCAAACTGGGGAATTAGGTAGAAGCCGATCTCGTAGCTTTCTAATCAATCAACTCCGACGAAATTGCTGAACCTAATCCAATCAGTGGGTAAAATAACCGTAAACACGGATTTAGTCCTGATGGAATAATAAATGGAAATGCGAGTTGGAGTTATATAAAAGTGCACAAAATTTCGCTTACCTTTTGGAATACCAGGCTGATTATGTATTCAGTATACGAGTACCTATCTGTATAAAGGCTTATATATATATATATATATATATATATATATTTTTTTATTGATTTCCTTCTTATAGTAGCCCTATAAGAAGGGAATTTATTTTCCACAAGTGCCATACAATATATGAACATTACTTGTGCTTTATGTTGTACAATACATTACATTGTAATGAGATATAAAGATAATATACAATAGTGTACAAAAACAAAAAACAGAAATTATATAAACTTGTACATAAAATTACACACACAAAGTATATAAAGTTATAGAGTATATAACCTAAGAAATAACTTTAAAAATAAAAACAAAAATAAAATAAAGATGATAATATCTTATAAAATACCAATAAACAAGAGGAAAATTACAATACAAGAGGAAAATACATAATAACACTGAAAACCAGGATGATAACCCACAAATACCTGTGTAGACAGGATACTTACCAACTAACATTAAAAAACACGTAATATAAATATAAACATGTAAATAGCATCTTTTATTGTGGTTAATCTCTATCGATAATAAGAATTTATGTTTCCCATTTTCTCATATATTTGTTTTGCGAATAATTTTAGTGCTAAATTATGTTTATAGAATAACTTCTCTCCCTCGACAGGCCAATTTTTGTTCTTCTTTGTTACTTCGTCTCGTAGTAGTTGTCATTGAGCTGAGAGAAGTCTGCAGTCGTCAAGGGGATGCTGGTATGTTTGTTCGGCTATGAAATCACAAGGGCAATATCGGTTGTCTGTTAGTTTGAATCTATGTAAGTAGGATTTAATTGAGCCATGTCCAGTGAGTAATTGTGTGGTGTAGAAATCAGTGAGTGTACTCTTCGTGCTTATGTAATCGGTTACGTACGGTATAAAGTTTTATATATATATATTTACTTTCATTTTATAATATTTAAGGAAAAATAAACTGTCATTAAAAAAAAATAATTTAATTTTTTACCGTCCGATTTATATATATATCGATATTATATATATCGATGTTATGTATCCTTTCTATCGATCCTTATACACGACGAGCAGTCCCAGCCACTCGTCGCTGTGGTTCTGCAGCTGTAATGCGTTGAATTAATTATATCCTATTCTTTTTAATACAATCAAATCAAAATTCAATGATAAAGAGAACGTTTCAGCTAATCTAAAAACCAACGGGATTTAAAATAGAACTTTACTCCATATTTAAAATTGTTGGTAAGGAATGATGAAGGTTTAAAGTTTTTATTTTTTACATCTCATATTTGACTATAGTAAGTATTAACGATCCATTTATTTAGCACCTACTGGATTTTTTTCAGCAGAGGCGAGATTAAATAAAAGTAACACATGTAAAAGGAACTAATACAGAATATAATTGGAATAGGTTTTCATCAACTAGAATGTACCAAATTAATCTTTTGACATAATACATATTAATTAAATTCAGTGAAATGAGGTATCGTCTACTTGTTGAGGTTCTACCAGAAACAGGTTATGAATAGCGAGCAATCTCAAACCATGCTGAATTTTTTACATCCTACTTATCAAGACATAAACATTTAATTTTATAAATGAGATAGATAACGTTAATTTATAACTTTTTAGAATGATGTACATTTTTTTATTATTAGAATTCACAATCTCTATTTACTAGTGCTAATAGGTGCACAATGATTTTGTTTAACCTGTCTTGTGCCAAGACCATGGGAAAACGCGTTTTTTCTAGTCCAAGCCGGAAAAAATAAATTTCTGCTTAACCATCCTAAATATCGAAAGGAAATGAAATGTTATGTCAATAAATAAACTTACACCGCCATCTGTTGGAAATTTATAGAGCTTATAAATAATCACACCCAACTGTAGTATAATAAGCATTTAATTTGCAATAAAAGAAATATTGATGCCAATAATCGAGATAAATAATTACCATATCTTTTAAGTTGGACAAAACTACAGACAATGAGCAATTTTTTATAAAAATCGGTTGACTAGGTTCTGATTTTACTCCCGACAAACAAAAAAAAAAGGTTATGAAACCGACATATGACACCATGTTAATAAATCTAAACACGACTTACTGTATTTACAATGATTCGTAATAAAAGAAATATTGTGCTCAATAATCAAGATGAAAACTATCCTATCTTTTAAATTGGACAAAACTTTACAAGTTCAGCCAAATGTCATTAAAATCGGTTGAGTAGTTTTTGAGTTTACCTCCGACAAACATCTGGACACGAGATTTTCATATATATAAGGATAGATAAATAGATTACAGTAAAATTATTACTAAAATTTCTTAATTTTATGAAGTTACTAACATATTTGAAAATTCTCAATACGATAGGCCAAACATAGAAATCTGTAACTGAGATAATGTTTGTCGATTTGGAGAGGGAGAATAGTCATGTAATCCAATTCAAAAGCAGCCAACCGAAAAGATTGTTCCTAAGTGCTTCTGTTACAATGAGCGTTATATCCGATAACCTTCCCATTATTTCGAATCTATATACTTTAGCAATTTATCAATAAAATCCAGACTGGTGCGACGATAGAAATAAAGTTTTTTTTTTTTAAATCAATAAATCCTAATATAATTCAATAAATTGTTCAAATATTTTATTAGAATGTTGCATATTATCTGATAAATTTATTCCATTAAAATTAATCAATTGTCTATTGTATAGATACAATGGTACATTTGATATAACGTAGAAAAATGTTTATATACATTGCTTTATTTAAAATAACTTTTTTTTTTACTACCGAACTTGTAGTCATCCCTCACCCTAAAAGTTCTTCAACTATTGATTATTTTTGTCCGGCAGTTTCATGGAAATCATAATAAGGATAAAGATGTATCTTCGAAAAACATGAACGTTCAGTCTAATACTCAATTATTATTTCTATATTCTCTTAAAAAATATTCATATAAACATATTCAAACGAACCCCTGGAAAGTTTGTAGTAAATGGGGTACATTTAGTAATTCATTCTTGGTACACCACTGTATGAATTACTCATCCCACTTTCTAATATAAAAAAACAAAAAAAAATTTTCATTGATAAATTAAAGAAAGTTTAGTGTTCCCTCACTGATAGCACTCAAGTACGCCATTTCAAAAAAAAAATGTCTATTTTTAGTCATAAAAGTGAAAGCACCGCACTAGATTTTTTTTTTTATATTTAAGTAATTCAATGATATTATCTTTATTCTGAAACTTTATGAAAAATAAAAATTATTTACGGTCTACTAGCTTCTTAGCAATTCTAATGTTCTAATAAGTAATAATTTGCAGTTATTACGAAACATTCCAGGGTCCAACACATTGTGATCCCTCCTTAGATCAGTTGAAAAAAGTTTCGTTCATTTTTCTCTTTTCCCCTTACCAATTTGTTTAATTTTTCGAAATAGCTTTTGTTGGACACTGAAGTTGCCCCGAAAAACCGCATGCTGCCCGCAGGCTGGCTGTTAGAGACCCCTAGCCAACAACTGTTCAGTAATTGGGATTTTACCACGTTTTATCTGAAGCGCTCAACTTCTGTTGATTATAAAAACTCCAGGGGCCTTAGTGGTTTCATTGAAGTAATTTCCTTTGAAGATTGAAAAAAATGCTCAACCCATTTTTCGTTCTCCCCCCCTCTCACACACCCACCCACTCTCTCTCACTCTCTCTCTCTCTCTAACCTTTGTTTATTTTTCTTATAAAGAGTTGGTGGTTTCCTTGAACCAAAGAGAGAGAGAGAGGGAGAGACCTTTGAATATAAAATAAAAATTAAGGCATAATTATATTTTAACACCAGTTCTATATTCAGTAATAAGCTATAATTTTCATGAAAAGTTAATGATGATGCGTATTAACAGTATAAAGTATTAACAGGGTAAAATCGGTCCCCGATGTCCGATGTCTTACATTCCCCTCTTAACAGCCGATTTTTACATGAAAAAGCCGAACACTTCTAACACACAATTTAGTAAATTTTTAATGAGATTAATGCAATTTAGTGTAGAAAATCTTGCTAACAGCTGAAATTACGTTGTTTTTTAGAATCGGACTCCGAGGTTCGATTTTCGATAAAGTATGGCGTAAATCCTGTATCGGCCTGTCCTGCGCCTATTATGTCTAGTTCCAATACTTACCAAGAGGTGATTCCCTTGAGAAGTTCATTTAATTCACTTTTCAGTCAAAAGATAAAGCTTTCGTCAAAACATTCCCATCGGGCCGCGACGCCGATATGGTCTGTGGCTCATCCCAGCAGTCAGACCCCGGGGACCGATACCGTTCAATTCAGGATATCCCTAAAATACGCCACCGCAACTAACGTGTTAAATGAATACATTAGACTGTTTAATTTGATCTTTTGGTTTGCTTGGAGTAATGCCCTTGCGAGATTATTTCAATATCTTTTCTATAGTAGTAATTTAAAATCGATGAATATATAATTCACCATTTTGTATTATCTCAATTTTTTTAGATCTATTTCCTTTTATATGTTTAACTTTCATGTAAATATGAACTGTAATTGAATCGGTCGTTTGAGAAACATAACATGTTCACAAATTCAAATTATTGGAAAAGTTTTTTTTTTTTATTTATTGAAATTTACATCTGTATTTACATATAATACATTAAGTAAATGTGCTAAAATAAAAGAAAATAATGTCTTGAATAGGCATGTAGAGAAACTATCCACTGATGGCACTCAAGTAGTGTCTAACTTAAAAGATCTCGAGGCCATCTTCTTTTCAGACGCCTTGGAGGATTATCTGGGATAGAGGAGGAAGCGAGGGAGGATACGAGTGGGTTCTGATGGATCAGGAGTTTACTATGAAAGGACTGGTATCTGGATCGGGCTAAATCAGCGACATACGGAACATTAAGGTCTTTGTGGATTATTTTATTTGTTACAAAATAAGGAGCGTTAAGGATTTTGGACTGCAAGGATTGGATTCGAGAGGAGTTTGTTGGTTTGGTGGAGCCCCAAAGCTCGATTCCGTAAGCCCAAATAGGTCTTATTACTGTCATATAAAGGAGCCTTTTATAGTATATTGGTAATTTTGAGCGTTTGTCCAGTAAGTGTTGTAGTAGGCGGTAGCGTCGAGCGGTTTCTTGTCGTTTCAATCTAGTATGGGGATTCCAAGTTAGACGTGGAAAAGTTAACAAAATTTTCTACTTTTGCATTAACAGGTTTTTTTTTTTTTTTACTTAAATCATTTTCTCCGACACATACCTAATTAGAATGATTTTTTTTTTGACATGTAGGGTTTTTTATGGTAATGGAAGACGAACGATTGTTAAAAACCATATATTTTGGAAATTACTATACAAAAGCTTACATATATTGTTTAGTGAATGGAAAATGACTGAGATTATAAATATATAAGGTTGTAAAAAGCAAGATTTAAAGTTATGGTTCTTCATTAAAATTTTCTATAGGTTCTTTGACAGTACAGTGACAGGCAAGCAAAAAGTTTACGCCAAAACGTACTTACGTGCTTTGGTTAAAGGAAGATATTTTTCAATGTCCTAGAATGCTCGAGTTGGTCCTGTAAACGATTACTTGAATGGTGTATAAATGCGGATAGACCGTCTCGGCTTGTCGGGTATCTCTTGAATAAGATGTCTCGGCATGCAGCTTCAGATATAAAATAAAAATAAACTTGATTACTTGAACATGTTGGTTTTCTCAAACGACTGATTCAATTGTCTTTGCATATTACTTTAATTATTTGTCAAGATGTAATTTTATTTTATTTGTTTTATTCTTTTATTCTTGTGGTACTTCATCCTTGAATACAGATTATTTTCTATCTATCTAGTCTATCGATCTGTATATTAAGAGGTTGTTTTCACGAATTTCGTGTTCTCCTTAAAGTTTGAATTAAAATTAACTACATTGTAGTGTTTGTTGAACGCCCCTTAATGCTACTAAGGCTAAACAGACGATGCTACAGTGAGAGTAATATCCAGGTATAATTAAGATAGGGATAACCTGTCATCGCACAGGCTCGAGACCTCCATTTTACGGGACGTTCGATTGAGAGCATAGTTAAGGGTTTTTACTCCCTTAAAAAAATCCTAGGGCCACCGCGGGACGTAAACCCGCGACCTATAGTAATGTAGGTTGCCATGCCTAACCACTACACACCAGATGATACCCTACTATATTATTAATCATTATTGTTCTTTTTCTTTAATTATGATGAATAAAATAAGCTAAAAAAATGTCATGTAGACTGTTTTAATAACACGAGTATTAATTTTATATAGAAAATATAAACCTTATTATTTTTATCCAGAGAGTTAGTGTTAGCGTTACAACCTTTTTTTTACTTTCACTTACCTATATATGAAATATATAGTAAGTGGAAGTATTGCGATCGTGAAAATTTTCGACTTCCGGTTTTCAACGGAAATACACGTTTTGGGGTCCCCTGAGTCCAAATGACCAAGTCCCGCGAAATGGTCTGTGTGTGTGTGTGTGTCTGTGTGTGTGTGTGTGTGTGTGTGAACAGACTAGCTCAAAAACTATAAACCGTACGAACCTGAAATTGGGTATTTAGAGTATGTATATTCCCGCGATGTGACAGCAAAAATTTCATCAAATTTGCTCAAAGGGAGGGGGTACTTTACTTAATAACTTTTTAAGTTTTTTTCGATTTTCTCAAAAACGGCTGTAACGATTTTGATTAAACTTAGTATTTGATCTATTTATATGCCCCAGATATGACTGTAAAAATTTCATCAAAATTGATCAACCGGAGGGGGTCTTTACTTAATAAATTTTGTATCATTTTCACGGTTTTTTTTATTTACTCAAAAACTGTTTTAACGATTTTGATCAAACTTGGTATTTGATGTATTTATATGCCCGAGATATGACTGTAAAAATTTCATCAAAATTGATCAACTGGAGGGGGGACTTTACTTAATAGATTTTGTATCATTTTCAGGTGTTTTTTTTTTTTTATTTCATAACTTTTTTCCCAATGTTTACATTTTTTTCGAATATCTCAAACGGCTTTAATGATTTTGATTAAATTAATCATTTTTAATCAAAATCAAGTCATTTTTTAAATATTATTTATAGAAATGGTAATTAAAAAAACATGTCAATTTCTAATCTAAGTAAGTTGGTAAGTGAAAGTTGTGTGTTGCGCGCATTGCACCAGATTTTTCAATTTCCTAGAATGGTCGAGTTGGTCCTGAAAACGATTACTTGAATGGTGTATAAATGCGGATAGACCGTCTCGGCTTGTCGGGTATCTCTTGAATTAGATGTCTCGGCATGCAGCTTCAGATATAAAATAAAAATAAACTTGATTACTTGAACATGTTGGTTATCTCAAACGACTGATTCAATTGTCTTTGCATATTACTTTAATTATTTGTCAAGATGTAATTTTATTTTATTTGTTTTATGTTTTTATTCTTGAGGTACTTCGTCCTTGAATGCAGATTTTTTTCTATCTCTCTTGTCTATCGATCTGTATATTAAGAGGTTGTTTTCACAAATTTCGTGTTCTCCTTAAAGTTTGAATTAAAAATTAACTATATTGTAGTGTTTGTTGAACGCCCCTTAATGCTACTAAGGCTAAACAGACGATGCTACAGTGAGAGTAATATTTTTTTCCTATCCAGGTATAATTAAGATAGAGATCTTTAACGATTACCTGTCATCGCACAGGCTCGAGACCTCCATTTTACGGGACGTTCGATTGAGAGCATAGTAATGTAGGTTGCCATGCCTTAGGACTACACAACAGGTGATCCACTACTATATTATTAATCATTATTGTTCTTTTTCTTTAATTATGATGAATAAAATAAGCTAAAAAAAATGATATGTAGACTGTTTTAATAACACGAGTATTAATTTTATATAGAAAATATAAACCTTATTATTTTTATCCAGAGAGTTAGTGTTAGCGTTACAACCTTTTTTTTTTTTTTTTTTAATAAAACATAAGTAGGTTTGCTTAAGTACTTTAAAATTATTCTTTCGTCCGTTCCCTTTTCATATTCCCATATTGTGGATTGGAAGATACCGTGAAATTTATCATAGTAAAAACATCATGTAATTATAGTATAGTTTAAGAATTTTTTTTTTATTTAATAAAATATTATTTATATCTTAGCTTCATGGTGAGCGATTTGGATCACTCGCCTTAATCTTGAACTATATCAAGACTTCCTGAAGACAAGACACCCTGTTCTGCCTACCCTACAATTCGTCTTGGCCTCGAGTCGTAAAGCCCTGGTGTCAGGAAGAGGATAAAGGGAGGACGGTTGTGGATGGTGGGGACCCGATAATGTACAGATAGCCGGAGGGTTGTTTACTCCTCCGCCCAGCCCTACCTCTTACATATTTATAACAACCCATGCCCTTTAGATAGGCTTTTTTTTTTCTTTTTTTTTTTTAGCGAATTTACTGCGGCTAAACTTAGGCAAATAGAGAAATTTAGGCAGCGAAAGGTTGAAAGTTTCAATTTCCCATCAAAAAAGTAGTAATATTTATTTATGATTTGTTGTTGAAAATCTTAGAATTTAAGAAAGTATAATATTAAATTTATAAAGTGGTAGATGGTAATTGATGTGCACGGAGAACTACTTCATCTTATTTAACGAAAATTAATCGTTTTTTTTTTAACGTAACTTTAAGCTACTAAGGCTAATCGGAGTATGCTGCAGTGGGAGTCCGAAAATTTGACAATCCAAGGATAGCGATTTTTAACCAGTAATTCTACATCAAATAGGCTCAGGACCTCCATTGGAAGTCCTATTTGAAAAATGGCTATTAAAAAGAGTAAACGATTTTTTACTCTCTTCCACACCACTGGTGAAGTTGGAAATTATTTTTACTCGTTCCATATTAACTGAATTGATTATTAGAAGTAGAGTAAAATATTTTAAATTCATATATGATGGAGTAAAGGAGTAATATGATCGAAAATTTTTTTATTGATTTAGAGTTGAGAAAAAAATTATTATTTTAAAAATGTGTATTGGTTTAATTTCAACAACTGTTCGTATCGTCCCGGTCTAAATGATAATAATATTTGGAGAGTTTCAGGAGAATATAATGAGGATGGTACGCTCACACATGCTAGGATATCAAGTAGAGTAAATAAACGAAACAATGGTATTTTTGTCATTTAAACTCAGTTTTGTTACTGATATGGGCATACAGGATGGAACTATTAATTTTTAAATCGTTCACTAATTATTAAAATAATCTTCAAAACCGTTATTCAAATTAACTGTCTATGTATGTAAAAAAAATCTAAATTAAAAACGTACGTTCAGAATATAATGGGGACCCCAGATTGTTCTGCTGACATTGTCCCAACTATGTGCAAATCAATAGAACAAAACTTTCTTCTAATTCTACCAACATTTGAGAGTTTTTTTTTTATCGTTGATTTCAATAAAAGAAAAATCACTAAACATCATTTTTATGGCACGTGAGCACAGGTATTCTTTTAAAAACACGGGAAATTCTTCATGTTGTAGAAGATCATTTCAATCTTAGCTACAGAAAAAAAATCTTTACCTTGGATTATAGATTAAAATATTCCTATTGATATAAATAAAATTGTAACCAATCAATAAGCAAGAGAACAAAATAGATTCATAATCACGAGGAGTACTTCATTAACCTTTTACAAAAGCCTTTTAATGAAGCATATTACCGATATCCTTTCAATTAAAATTAATTGTTTTCTCCTAAGCGCATTGCTGATCGTTTTCATTGAACAAAATCCCTGTAGATTCTTTTCCCAATTAAAATGTACCAATTTAAAGTTTAATTGATTTTCAGTTCTTTGATCAAGTATTCACTATCTCACTCATTTCAAATCTTATAAATGTGTGTTTTAAACCTTATTTTCAATTTAATCATGTAAAACTTTGAAAGTTCAGAATAAGCCAACAAGTATCATTTTACCTTCTATCTTGATTGTAGGAATAAATCATTCTATAATAATAATAATAATAATAATAATCGACATAAAAGACGAGTCAACATTATTCTTAAAACATATCTGTCAGGAAAAAATATCATAAAAGCATTAAATACATGGGCAATACCGGGATTAACATACTCGTTTGGTATTTTAAAATGGACCAATACGAACCTGGATGCTATGGATTCTTACCTAAGAGTACAGTTGGTTAATTCGAGGAAACGTCACCCAAAATCCTCAGTGGTTAGGATGTACCTTCCGCGAAAAGATGGAGGACGGGGGCTTTTAAACCTGTTAAAAGTATGTCGCCGTGAAGAAAGGCAACTCCAAAACTATTTCAGAGCTAACGAAAGATCAAGGGTCATCGCAGCTGTTGCAACATTAGACTTCGGCTACACAGCCCTAAATCTTCGAGGCGAACATCTTCCATTATTAGGAAGTAATGAATCCCTGATAGGTACATGGAAATCTAAAGAGCTCCATGGAAGATTTTACCATAGTCTATCGGCAACGGGAGTTGATATGGATGCCTCACTAATGTGGCTAAGAAAGGGCAGATTATTCCCTGAAACCGAAGGTTTTGTTATAGCCATCCAAGACCAAGTGATCGCAACCAAAACCTACAGGCACCGTATATGTGGAGAAGTTGTGGATGAGACGTGTCGGCTATGTAGAACAGCAAGTGAGTCGATACAACACATCACATCAGGATGTCAAGTTCTGGCTGGAAGAGAATATTTACAGAGGCATGACAGCATGGCAAAAATAGTTCACCAAGCACTTGCTAAGAAGTATAAAGTCATAGAAGACACAAAGCCTTACTATAAATATAGACCACAGCCGTTTATCGATGCAAAACACATCAAGCTGTACTGGGATCAGGCCATCATAACGGATCACACCGTACAGCACAATAAGCCTAAATAAAAGATGAAAAACAGGCAAAAATTATTGAAATAGGGGTTCCGTCAGATGATAATCTACACAAGGTGGTAGCCGAAAAAATAAGAAAATATCAGAACCTAAGTGAAGAATTGAGGCAATTATACAAACTTGACAGAGTGACGGTTTTGCCACTGATAATTTCTACAAACGGATTGATCCCGGAGACGACTGTGAACTCGATAACCACATTAGACCTTCCTCCTAAAAGTCTGGAACAGATGCAGAAGGCAGTGTTGCTCGGAACTGCGAGCATCGTAAGAAAATTCATGAACATTAAAGAATAAATTTTTCATGCCTTACCCTTGACCTAGGTCCGGGTAATGTGCCACAACCGGTGAAAAACTGAGGATAAAAAATAAAAACAATAATAATAATAAAGGCTTAACGAACCCGAGGGTTCGATGCCGACACCACCAATCGCTCCCTGCACACCTCCATCCATCGACCGTCTTCCAGACCCAACCTCGATAGATCCGCCCTAACGCAATCCTCCCACCTCCGTCTCGGCCTGCCCCTCGGACGTTTCCCATTCGGCACCGCGCTTATTAATCTTTTCGGAATACGTTCACAGCCAAGTTTTGCAATTTTACACGCCCATTTTATTCGTCTTGCTGCAATCACGTCAATTATATTTACTGGGTAAAGTTCACTCAGTTCGGCGTTGTGTAAGCGTCTAAATTCTCCGGTTATTTCATCCCTCTTCGGTCCAAATATTTTACGCAGTACTTTATTTTCAAAAACTCTAAGCCGTTGCTCATCCCTCAATGTCAGCGGCCAAGTTTCGCATCCGTAAACGACCGTTGGAAGAATAATAGTTTTGTAAATCCTAATTTTTAAGTTTTGGGACAGAAGGCGGGAGCTAAGCAATTTCGCGACTGAAAAGTAGCAAGCATTACCTTCTTTTAATCTAGCCTTAATTTCCTCATTGATTTCGTTTTTTCTAGTTACCATCGCCCCTAAATATCTAAATTTCTCTACCTGTTCAAACGTATACCCCCCTACATTGATATCAGCGAAATCCTCACCACTTCTACGACTAACCATATATTTTGTCTTATCCGTATTCATTTCCAGTCCAAGTTCTTGTCCGGCTTTCATCAACGTTTTTGTGTTTATTTCTATGGTTTCCACGTCCTCCCCAAGCAATTCCAAATCATCGGCATATCCGAGCACGGGTATATTCCCTCCCAAATTCAAACCCTTTCCGGTACGTGTCACCTCCCTAATGGCATATTCCAGTGCTAAATTAAATAAAACAGGTGAGAGAGAATCTCCTTGTTTCAAACCAGAGCGGACCTCGAACTTCTCTGAAAAATAATTACCGATTCTAACTTTATTGAACGTTTCAGTCATACACATTTTTACTAAGTTTACTAATTTTTTTGGTATTCCTTGCTCGACCAGAATGCTATACAACTTTTAGCGGTTAATAGAGCCATATGCCTTTTTGAAATCGATAAAAAGCTGATGTACGATTCCGTTATATTCTAATTTTTTCTCTAATATTTGGCGAAGAGAGAATATTTGGTCTACGGTTGATCGGTTTTGCCTGAAACCACATTGATATTCTCCGATAATTTCCTCGGCGTATTCAGTGATTCGACTAGTTAGGATTAACGTAAATATTTTATAGCAAACCGGAAGGAGTGAGATTCCGCGATAGTTATTGCAATCCGTTTTTGATCCCTTTTTGTGAATCGGAATGAGAATAGACTCTTTCCACTCTTCGGGTATCTTTTCTTGTTCCCAGATCTTTTTAACCAAAAGAAATATTTTTGATATCCCAGCTTCCCCGCATGCCTTGATTAGTTCGCTAGCAACATTATCTGTTCCCGCTGCTATATGAGATTTTAATTTTCCAATGGCTATTTCAACCTCCTCTTTACTCGGTTCTACTACTAACGGTTCAGCACTCTGGTATTCCGAAGAGGAAGATAGATTATTATTTTCCGTATTTAAAATACTATCGAAATAATCCTTGAACCGTCTTAAGATGTCTACCGGATCGGCCAAGATATTGTAATTTTCATCCCTAATTCCAGTTGTAACCGGGCCCGGCCGTTTACGAATTCTGTTTATGCCTTCGTACATCGCTTTAACGTTATTCTCGATTTTGTTACTTTCGATCGCTATTATTTTATTTTTGAGATATTCTCGCTTTTTGAATTTTAGCAGTTTAGTTGTTTCTTTTCTTGGTGCTCGAAAGTTAGCAAGATTGATTTCGTTAGGAATATTTAACGCTTCTAATTTAGCAACTTTTCTTTTGTCGCACATGTTAATACATTCATCATCGAACCAAGGTTTATTTTTATTTTCCCTTTTTCCAAGACAAGAGTTACCGACCTCTTTAATACTATCCCTGATACCTTCCCACAACTTATCAATGTCTTCGTTATCCTCGTCAGACGATTCCAACGCCTCAAACCTATTTTTGACTTCCAGTTCGAATTGTTTTCTAACCGTCGGAATTTTTAACTTCTCCAAATTATAATTATCATAATTAGAACCAGCCTCATTTTTCCTATGTATTATAAGTCTCTGGCGAATTTTCGCGATTACTAGTTCATGATCCGACCCGCATTAGGCCCCACGATATGATCGAATATTAATTACGCTATTTTGCCATCTACGTTGAACCAAGACGTGATCAATTTGATTACGGGTTTGCGAATCGGGAGACGTCCAAGTATATTTATGTATATCTTTATGTTTAAAAGTAGTACTTTTGATTATTAGGTTTTTCGAGGTGGCAAAATTTATTAGTTGTATTCCGTTATCATTACTATATTCATGTAAACTTTCTCTACCGATCGTAGGATAATATACTTGTTCCCTCCCTACCTTTGCATTTGCGTCTCCCAGAATAATTTTTATGTAGCCTCGCGGTAGTTTGTCATAAATCAATTCAAGTTTTTCATAAAATTCACATTTAACTTCATCGTCACTATCTTCAGTAGGTTCGTGTATATTGATCAACGCGATTTTAAACCACCGACCCTGAAATATAGCTACCGATAACCTATCTCCGTAAAATCGAATGTCCTTCAACGCGGAAAGTAACCTATTTCTAATCAGAAAACCGGTGCCTAAACAATAGTTTCCGCTCCCACCGTACCACAAAGTGTACTTCCCTTCCCTCAACGAACCCTCCCTTGCCAGCTGACCTCTTGCAGCGCCACTATATCTAATCTATACCCTATTACCTCATTCGCGACCGATTTTAACCCACCGGCTGTGTTTAAACTTCTTACGTTCCACGTCCCTATGCTTAGATCTATATTTTTCAACTTGCGGCATGAATCCCCTAAAGCAGTCCCCACCCGGAGACCCGAACGGGGGACTAGTTTACCTCCGGATAATGAGCGTTTTACTTTAGGGAGATCCATGACTTTTTTGTGGTGTTTGGGTGAACTAAAAAAATGTGAGTAGGGCGTTCAAACCTACGTCTCACCCTCCAGCAAGCCTGGGGGGCCGCTCTCATTGTTGGTCAGCGAGTCCTACGGACTTTTTTTTTTTTTTTTTTTTTTTTTTTTTTATTCGGTACCCCTTCCTGGCCATGTGTGGCCAGTTACTCTACAGGTGTAACCAACCTCTCCTAACCATGGTGGGTAGGTCGAGATTTTATTCCGTGGGGCCTCCACGAAATAAAAGTCAACCATCCCAGGGCGGATTCGAACCGCCACCGTTCGTGCTTGTTAAAGCGGGCCGCGCTCCAACACGCTCGGCTATCTCCGGCCCGAGTCCTACGGACTAAGCCGGGAGGAACTTCCTAGGAATTTCCACCGACCATCCCCACATCCGCCACCCGTGGGACGCTCCCCATACGCGGTAATGAGACCCGCGCGAGGATAAATCATTCTAAAGCAAAGTATTTTTAATCAAAGGTTTTTTTTTTCACTTTCGTGTTCATGTGATATTGTAAAGAATGAAACCAATGAAACCAAATGCCTATAAGTTGGTTTAAAAAACAATAATTATAAAAAGTAAATTTGGCTATATCATTTATTTATTTTTAAAATGAAAGATTCACTCAGTGGGTTTTTTTTTTTTTTTTTTTTTTAATTTTAGCTATTTAACCTGCTTTCATTTTTTAAGTCAAGGGGCCTCCGCGTGATGATTGTGCTGCGGACCAACCATTTTATAAATTATGCAATTAATTTAGGCATTCAAATTTTAATTCTTTGTCCCGCATTTTAATTTGTACTTTGTTCACAACAAATGCGGAATTTCAATGTAAAATTTCTCTATGTTTTTATATTTGTCCCGTTATTATAAATTTAATCACGCCGGTTGTTTAATGTTTCATCGCCTTAAAGTTAGGGTCAAACCAGATGTGTTTAAAGACCTCCTACGATATTCTCATCGCGAAATTAATTTTTACCATCCAATATAAATGAAGTTCGCAACGATATTATTATATGTTTCGAACATAAATGTTTTATATTAACGATTGTCCTTTGAATTTTATTAACAACTGAAACTAAATTAAGTGTTTCATCACGCTGCAAAATATTTATATTCCCCGGTAAAGCCTGGAAAAACGACATGAATAAAATAAAATTTTATATCCACATGACTTTAAAACTATCAATCTTTGTCTGTTATGTAAATTTACAACGAAACGGAAAAATAAATGTGAATCAGAGCATGAGAACAATTTAGTAGTATCTACATAATATTATAATTGATTTTTTTATAAACAATTATTATTCAATTTTAAATATATAATAGAAAAAATCATATGTTACTTGAAGATTATAAAATTGACTCCTACAAATTGAACTCAATCGGGTGCGTTATCATTTCCCAATTGGGAACCCTTAAGCCAGAGGAAGGGACGGAGATCCCGTACATTACAAGAAGAGGTACCATAAACCCGATGGCAGAGTGGGAAGTCCTGTTCTCCTCGCTCCATCTCATCCAAATGGCTCGCTTGTTCTTGCTACCGGACGTCCGCTCGGGATCGGCTCTATACAGCCCTTCCTAGTATCCCATTCTTTCCGATCTAGGTTTTGGGCTTACTGACTTCTTACAAACAAAGCAGTTATATCTTCTATTGATAAAAGTAATATTAAAACACCTACCCTTTCAAAAATAAGACTAGGTTTCTTGTTGAATGTTAATCTAAATTAAAGAAAAAAAGGTCATGGAAGGTTGATGGAGAAGATAGTTCCGGGGAAGAAACAATATTATGCTCAACATATTTTACTGGGCGCCGAAGTTTCTACCCAACCTTTAAATAGTCATATAAAATCTATCAAGAATCATAGGGCTAAAATCCAAACAAAGCATACAAAAAAAAAAAGAAAGCGAGAGAGAGAGGGAGAATAATAATAAAAGAAAATTAATTACCCTTCTGAATATTTAACATACAATTTAACTTTGTTTAAAACTATTTATTGACAAAGAAATAAAATGATCTGTCACAATTTTATGAATGTCATTTTTTGTGATTTTATGTCTTTGAGTAATTTTATTTCATTTTTTTTTTTCGTCATTATTATATACATTTTTTCTATTTTTTTTTTCTTCTTCGAGATTTAAATTTTGTTTATTTTTTTATTTTTAAATTATTTTATTTATGTACATTTGTATATAGTCAGTGTGCGAATGAGTCGTTAGAGCTCTAATATCAATTTCCTAGATTGTAGCAGAATGTATTATTCTTTTCAATAAAAAAAAAAAAAATGTATTGCCTACACCCAAGAGCATTTGGTGTTAGTGATCTAAAGACCCATCCACAGAAAGCAACTTAAAATTAAACAAATAGAAATAAAAAAGAATAAAATAAGAAAGTACAAAAGGAAAAAAATGCATTTACATTTACCCAAGGAATGGGAGGCAAAGGAAGACTCAAGGAGATCCCATTGCTCCTTACCCTACCGCATCAGTAGTATTAAAAGGGGAGAGCACTAGAGAGTATTAGAGAGCACTAGAGAATTCAACAATTAGTAATACAAAAAAAAAATTATAGTCAGAAAATATATTTGTCAGTTAGTATTCGACTTTTCATCATTTCTAACCATTTCTATACACATATACCCCTGTCAACCTTCGATAATACTGCATTAAATACTTCGATACTTCCATAATACCATTAATCGAATGGTACGAATCTAAAAAAAATATGGAAAAATGAGTTAGAGATGATTTTATACAGGTGAGGACTATTAACTATTAACCATTAACTATTAACTATTAACTATTAACTATTAACTATTAACTATCTCTTAGTTCATATATCTGTAGTGCAAGATTTTAATTTGAATAAAAAATTTAAAAACAATCTCTTTTAAACAAATAAATAAAATAACTGCCACACATAAATTAATTTCTGATATAACTATTTCATATAAGTATTGATGTAAGGTATATACTATCATACCAGTGAATAGGTGGTTAATTCGAATTCAGTGCAAAATGAGGTTGTATTATTCAGTTTTAGTCGATCGGTGAAACATTAGTAAACTCTAGTATTGATAAGATCTATTATCTATTGATATTTTTGATAAAGTTTCAACGCTGGATTCTGTTAGCTTGATTTTATATTTATTGTATGAACTTTAAAAATCGTGCCTTGCTCAGTGAGGAAATTCGAGTTAACAACTTATTCTTTTGGATGGCAGATATCCCCATACAAATATATTTATAATAAATGGGGATTTGGCTAAAGCATGGAATGGAATTGGGATTCCTTTTGAAAAAGAAAAAAATGAGTTTTTTGCAACGTTACAAATTCAAGGCTTTTATTATTTCCCAGAGTATTAAATCAAACATCATGAGCGATTTCTCACTCAGGTGTTATATAACAAACTATTCCTTTCTCAAACCTCATGCGTCAACGAAGAAAACGGTACGGCAGATTGGCGGATATGCGATGTGCTCGGTTAGGCTTGATCTATTCGAGGAATGCCCTTATTTCACACAGGTCGATGAGTGAGCATGGGGAACAACGCATAGCTTGTGATCATGTTAGTAGACCAGCAGAATAAAATTACTTGTAATCCGGTAAAAAATTGCAGGACTCTTATAATTCTTCAATACAATTAAAGCACATACTCTTTTTTTTTTTTTTTTATTGTTCCCCCCTTCCTCGCCTTGTAGGCTATACGGGGTTTCCCGGGCTAGGGGGAGGGTGGGGGATTGATGCCGAGTATGATTAAATTTTCCCCTGGCTCCGGGTTTTGAACTTGCTATCTTTCGGTTCTCAATCATGCGTTGTATACGTATTTTGTAACGCGTTTGCCCATTCGGCCATCCCACCACAAAGCACATGCTCTTGAATGAATTCCAGTCATTTATGAAAGTGTGGATTCGATTTTCGAGATTGATGTTTTTAAGAGCCGCTCAATAGCTCTTATCCCCCCCCCCCCACAATATAAATCCGTCTGATTGCTTGATAGATGAATATGAAGCTAATAATAATAAAATCCAAAAGAAACATTGCAGGCATTTTGTGATGAAATATATTATTTGGTATTTGATAATACAACATTTGAAATGGCAATGCTTGGAAAGTATATAATTTGAACTGACATGGGCCGTGATGTTTTTATTTATCGTTGGCTGCTTAAAACAATATTTAATCTACTATTAAAGTGCGAATGTGTTCAAGCAGCAAGATTACCATTGTCTCGAAATGAGAAAGAATGTAATAATATCAATGAAGAGTTCTATTCTAAAAAAAAAAATCTACTATAGTTGTTTAAAATAATTGTTGCCGAATTGTTTTCATTGACCATTTAAATTTTTTTGGCATTCTATGATCAAATAGGTAGTATTGTTTTGAGAAAAAAAAAAAAAAACCATTACTAATACAACCCATGAAGGGTCTTGAAGAAGGTATTGTTTCTTGGTCAATGATCGCGCACAGAGGTGATTTGACCTTGATAATGATCAAACACCGGGTTTTTTCTCCTTAATTGTTCAATAATACGTATCTACCCAGAGCCGATCTGTGACAGGATATTATAGATGTCCTCCCAAGCTAGCCAGATTCGAAGTTGGGTCCTTCAGAGCGGCAGACCCCCTCTCTTATGATATAAAAAATAAAAAACTTTTGTATTTGCAGTGTAGATCTTTTTTTAGTTGCCTCTTCCATTATTTAGTCCACTAACACAATATTAAAGTTCCTGTTTTTTTTTTTTTCCAAAATATTACTTTGGAAAACAAAGGTTTACCTTACACATTTTACAGTTTTACTGTGTATTTCATTTCCCATGTTCTCAGTATTAAAGAAATTTAAAAAATTTAAATAAATATATTACAACAATATTAATGTTGACAAATCTTCCAATGTTATTTTATTTTCCCTTTAGGCTATTTTGGACGCCTTTTTATGCTCCATTTATTTTTATTTGCTAAAGTTTTTTGTCTTAACACATTATGGGCGGCTAGCTTAGGGTATAGGACAGTGCTGCGTAGCGGGCCAATTTGCCAGCTTAGCAAAATATGTGTATGTAAAAATAAACTTGATTGACGTAAAAGTAATGGTTAGATTTTTGCTAATGGGTCTTATCTGCAACTATGTTTTATATACATATATTTATATTTTTATATTTTATTATATTTTATAAATATTGTAGTAAAAATTTAAAATTTATTTTTTCAGAAAAATACTATAAGACCTGTGAAAATATAAAATAAACGTTCTGACGGATATTTATTAAACGGAAAGATTCAGGGAGACTCCAGACGACAAATACTTCGTCAAACTCATAATAAACGAAATTCGGAAATGTAAATCTAGCATAAGTGAAATTTGAAGAAGCAAAAAAAAATTTTGTCATTTATGATGACTTCGTATGTTATGTGTAATGTGTTCCTGGTAAAAATACACTGATCCATATATTTGATAAAACATTATTCTTTCCTTGTATCACTTAAAATTACTTATTTTAAACGGGTACTAATACCTGTCCCGCTTTTAAGCGGCAATGTGCGGAAAGGGTACTAGTACCTGTCCTGCTTATAAGTGGCAATCCTCGCAACGGGTACAAATACCTGCCCCGCTTAGAATGTGTTAAGAAACAGAATAGGTAACACTCAAATATAATAAGAATACTATTTATGACTCCAAGATTTTGTAAAATGCCTTTGTAGGGAGCAGATAATTCAGCTATACAAAACAATAAATTGCCAGTTCAGTGGACAAGGGGTGCCGTAGACCTCATGACGTCACAAGAAGCCTGGATTGGTGAGGGGAGGGAGAGAGGCAGTAATTTGGTCGGAATGGCAGCTCATTTGTTATCAGTTTGTGTAGGGTCCTAAATCACTGAGGATTTACATAACCTCCCTGATCCAATAGCGCTGGGGCTCCATGGGTTAACAAGACCTCTACCCAAGGATTAGTGCATGGTCCAGGGTCTCTTCTTCGATGGATGCTTGGCTAGCTTTATCTAGGTTAACGGATGAAGCAACTCTGCCTATTATTCGAAGTTAAAAAAAGAAAAGAATATTAGGTAATATATAGTGAGCATTTTTTTTCCTTGTAACTCGCAAACGACGTCGACAATCCGAAAAGTGCATATTAACAACCAAAAATATTTTCTTCTCGATAATCTGAAAAAAATGACACCTTCGAAAAAGCCCTGCGATCATTTTGAAATTTCCGCTAGGTATTGTAACTTCTCACTTACAACTCGTAAACGAAGGGGTTAATGTAAAAAATGTTTATTACCGAAAATGTTCTCCTTGAAAACTTGAAAAGATTGACACCATTTAGACACTTCTACGACCGTTTTGGTTATCAAGAACCGCGGCTTATAACTCGCTATCGAAGGCAAAATGTGTGATTTGTATATTTTTCCGGTGTAGAGGAAAGCTTTAAAATGATTCTTCAATCATGAAATTTGATGAAATACTAAGGAAGTTATGGCGAACCGACAAAAAAAAAAAGGCTTTGAGAAATAATACAGTATAAGAATAGGTTGTTGGCATGGAAGAATTAATTGACGGGTTGACATGGATACGGCAGTCAAGAAAACCCGCTTTTATTTTGATATTTTTACATTTTGATTTTGAACTGCAAAAATTAGGTTTATTCATAAAAAGCATCTTCCGGAATATAGCGTTCAAGTTGAAAACGTTCAAGTTTTTCATTAATAAATCTTCTTTTGTAGATTGCTCTGATTTTCCTGTGTTTTCTTAAACTTCTTATTGACCATCTTTTTAAATTGGAGTTTAATGTTTTTAATGCCTTGAATTTCATCTATCGATTCCCGCTGTCCGATAGATTTCAGAATAACAAATATTTTTTATTTGTAATAAAAGGAAATAATATTTAAAATTAAAAAATATTATCTTTCGGAAAATATTTGCTAAAGTTAAGATAACAGTCAAATAGGATTACGGGAGGTGTTACTTTTTATGGCAGTGTAGGGATCAACATAGCCAACTACTAAACAGAAAGTCGCGGATGCGTAGCCCAACAAACAAGATAGGTGAACCAAGGGTTTTTTAAAGGGAGTGAAAATTCCTTGTCTATAACGTCTTCCGGATATAGCAAATCTAAAATGGAGGTCAAGCCTCTACAATGTCACCTATGCGTCAGAGGTCCCTATTCTAGTTTTACCTGTAAAGGGAAAATATAAGAATCCCTCTGTAGCATCGTCCGATTAGCCAGAGTAGCATGAAGTGACGACAAGAAAATTAACAAAAAGATACTCGATATTAGAAGCAGACATACTCGTACTCATCAGCTACTCAGTGTGTCTCTACATTTTCCCACAAAACCGCAACATAAGTCCCAATTTTTTTATTTATTGAAAGAATCAATACATTCTACCACAATCCAGGGCATTAATATTAAAGCTGTATGGACATATTCAGTCAATAAATGTACATAAAAAAAAGAAAAATGTAATAACAAAAAATAGAATGTAAATCTCGAAATAGGAAAGTGAAAAAATAATAATAATAAATAAAATAAAAATCACCAAAATTAAATAACATACATTCATACCTATATACAATATAAAAATTCAGTCTGGGAAACTTCGATTCATGCTTTGCAGCCCACTTATGGAAGGCAAAGCAAGACTGTGGAAGATCCCAGTGCTTCTCTCCCAGCCGAATCACTGTAATTATAAACCAGTGGAGACTAAGTGAGAGCACTCAGTTAAGTCCCAAAATTATTGGGTTATTGTTAGTAATAAATCATTAGTGTATAGCTTATAATTGTGGTTTCAATGAGGCAATCCATCTCCTCCGCTATTCGACAGATATTTATACTTCTTGTGTCTATACTAAAGCTCGTGAATGTTACGCAGTTTATTTGAACATTTATAGCAGATGCTCATTTTTTTATAATCTTCGATATAGTTCTAATTTTTAAGTAACCGAATATGTGTCTGTTATTAAAGGTAGGATTTCTAAAAGTAACCTTAAAAAAAAAAAAAAAAATGATTCAATATATTTTTTCTTATGGCTATAAGACTTCCTAAAGCTAATAATTTTTTGCCATATTCGAAATACGAGGGTGAATCAAATGGCCAAAAAAAGGGGGAGGCCAAAGATTCAATGGTGATGCTAAGGTTGAAGCCTACTTGCGCAATAGGCTGCAGACACGACCTGCATCTTTCTACGTGGAAGGAATTGGAAAGCTGCCTATCCGCTGGGAAAAATATGTTTCCAAATCAGGAGATTATGTAAAAAAATATACTATATTCTTTTTTACGTTTAAAATAAAAATAAATTAAAAAAAAAAAGTCTCGTTTATATTTGATTCACCCTCGTAGTCCTTAACTACCATACTTGCTGGTTGAGTTGATTTGATACGGCGTCACCGAGGAAGAGCATACCACCTCATTATCATGACATGTTACACCTGAATAAGGGATTCATTCATACATATCCCTCCTCTAGCACCCTCTGCCTATAGAACAGCATCCACGAATCATCTCATCTGACAGTTCGTTTCGGTTCTTTCGTAGATCCCAAAACTCTCAGTCACCGTTCATGCTTTCTGGAGGAAGAAATATGGATATTTCTTCCTTGTGCATTTGCTTGGTTTTGAGATTAAATAATCCTCCTTTGTTTTCCTTTGCATATAGCTTTCCTTGAAGCCCTGGTCTTCATATCCTCAGAGATTATATTAAAGATCAATTTGTAAATATTTAAATTAAATATTTAGCCTAAAATAAAAGAAATATTTTCATAATATTGTTGTTGTTTTTTTTGTTATTTAAAAGTTATCCTGTTTTCTCTCATTTCTATATCGGTAGGGGAGAGCGGGGATGGTTGGCATAGGTGGTAGGTTGGCCTTTGGCTTATAATTTCAATCACATCTTTTGTAAAGGCGCCACAATCGTACCATGTGACCTCGGGAGTCTTGTCCTGAGGTTTCAGTCCGATGCTAACAGTGTAGAGAAGAGTGTGTTTCATTGATTGACATTACAACATTTAAGTAAATTTTTATGTATTCAGTAAATTTGGTTTTAAGGCATCACAAAACATTTGACTACGATTCTGTTCACATAGCCCCAAATCCCTTTGAAAAACCTAACCTTTCAACTAACAAGTTTCTTGTTTGGTTGTTCTCCCCTGTTCTGGCAGCCATCTTTCATGTGATTTCTCCCGTGGGGTTAATTGGCTATCTTCAACTGGGGTTTGTTTGCGCAGTAGCAATTCCCAAAGGAAGGTAAACATAAACAAGGGGAAACTACCACTTGTCTTTAGTTCCAGCAGGGAGGAGGAGGGCAATATTTCCTATTCAGAAAGTGACGACAGTCTGAACTTAAACAGAATCTTTAGGAACAACGAAAAAGATAATGACATTAAAGATCACTTTCAGCCGCAATCGAAACTTATTGATGAACCAGCCACACTTGGCTACCATGAAAATGAAACTAGTGCATCGCAGACACTTTCTCATGATACGATTGAAGGACCAGAGAATATTTATCCTACATAAAGTTTTTAAAGATGTGTTGAATTCGTTTTGTTTTGTGAAAACTTTGCTTACGTTGTTCTAACGCAATGATGCTTCCAAACCATTACATTTTTCTAACTTCTGCTGTTTGAAATTTTATATGATTTTGTTCAATTGAAATAAATGCAGCCGTATAGTAAAATGCAGCAATTTTTCATACTATTTTCCCTTAATAGCTATTAAAAACCGATTCAAAATCATTATATCATTATAGTCCAGCTTTTAATAACAATAATATGTGTCAGGCAGTACTTGAATGAGATGGCCGAACAACACCTCCAAGGCCAACCAGCCCCACACGGGGGGTTAATTGGCATACTCTGGCTTGACGATTTATAAATTTTCTATTATCATAGTGTTAAATATTACCTATGTGTTGAAAAACATACTTGAAGTACTCTAATACTTGGGGTTTACAGTGGTATCAGCCCTATTGGGATTATATTAACAGGAACGACTCAACAATCAAAAAAGTGAAAACTGTTGCCAACCAACCCCGTTATTCTGATGATTTCTAAGTTCTTGAAAACTTTGCTGACACAGTGTTATCGATCTTTTATTTTATAAAAGATAATAACAATTGCTACTTTATTGTTAATATACAGTGCCGTCCTCAAAAATTTGGCAACCCTGGGCAATCAAATCTCATAATTTCGCCTAACCTTCTAAAAAATTCTGAACAGCTTATTATTTTAATTACCTTTCATTCAATATGTATCAATCAAAAATCAAATGTATCAAATAGGCTTACAATCAAGTTTTTCTCAATTTCTTTTTTTTTTTAATATCATGTCTTTAGCATCTCTAGCCCTTTATGGGACTACATAATATGCTGCGACCCAATGACGATTCTAACATAACATTATGTTTAACAGAATATGAACTGCATTATTTTTATTCAATAGGTATCTAAGTATTACGTATGAACTAAGAAATATTCAATTTAGGAATATGAAAGAAGCATGCACAACGAATCAACGTCTTGTCTTGTAATTTCTTTAATATATAATATACAGTAATAAGATATAACGTAGTAATGTTGTTGTTATATTCTATTACGTACAGATAATGTTCGAAAACTATTGTTTATTATCTCCTTTCTTGAGACATGTTCGGTGTACGCCTCTTTCTCGAGCAGGAAGCAAGAGTCAGATTAAGGGGGAAAGGGAACTATTTGTTGTTTGTTGACTTGTGCTGCGGAACTCAGCTGACGTGTTTTGTTCCATTCCCCTTTGTGTTTTCTCCAACTTGTTCATGGACTTTATTGCTAGACCTAACGTTAGTAATTTCCCTCATATATAAGATTAAAATCATGTGGCAGAGTTTGAACTTTTTTACATTTGTAGCATTAACACTGAGTATTAAAATCTGTAGGTAGTAAGCTTAAACTGCGGGTTTAAGTCTTCCATTTCGTCCGAAATCCATTCACTTTACAGCCTTCCAATTCATGTCAAACTTATTTTACATTCCTGCTATGAATGTTATTAATGTTACACTATACCTATGTTAAGATTTATTAAAATAAAAATTTCTACTACATGTTCAAATTCACACTAAACCATCTGAACACTCTTCCCCAGCTTGTCAACTTCGGATCTAGTAGAATGTTCCATTTTTTCTTCAATAAACAAGGGTAAATAAATTTGAGCTTGTTTAAGCGAAATTAGTAGACTTGATTTGATAAAATTTATTCAGCACCATTTTTCACCGTATTAAAGCATGATTTTTAAAAACATTTTGTTATAACTGTTTCTCATAATAGGTTTTCAGGAAGAGATAAAAATGAAATTGATCTACTTTTATTTGGGGGGCTTTTGAATCAAAACATTTGACAATGGGGAATTAGCGATCTGTATAATACTTTGCGATAAGCAAACTTTGTTGACTGCTTCCTGTGCGTCCTTGTGGAAAAAACAAATATCTTTGTTTTTTTGAAGAGAATATCTAGATCTCTAGTACAGATCTTCATGATTGAGCCTCGTCTTTATTATTTACGTATTCCTGCTCTGCAAACGTGTCTAATAATAAAACAAAATAAAGCCAACGTTATTTATGCTATCGTTGATAAAATGGTTACAGTAATTGGAGTGTACCTTTCTTTTGAGTGATATAGTTTTATATCTCTCGAACCTCTTTATGATGAGAATCATTAACAAATATCCAAGTTACACAAACATTACTACAATGTTTAGTGATCTAGAACAATTCACAATTAAAAAATGTTTCCCATTACTTAAAAATATTTTAGTAATTTCAGTAGCATCCAAAGACCCTTTAGGACAAGAAATAGGCAACTACGAGAGAAACTCACTCAAACGCTACATGTACATAAGAACCAAACATCGATTGTTAAACTAATAATTTCGGATGTTTGTATTTTTTATAGCTTATGTATCGTATGTACATCTGAAACCTATATCAGTTATGCATTTATATATCTTTTATTTGCATTATTAAAAATACATCTGTTCATTTTTACTTTCACTTACCTATATATGAAATATATAGTAAGTGGAAGTATTGCGATCGTGAAAAAATTCGACTTCCGGTTTTCAACGGAAATACACGTTTTGGGGTCCCCTGAGTCGAAATGACCAAGTCCCGCGAAATGGTCTGTGTGTGTGTGTGTGTGTCTGTGTGTCTGTGTGTGTGTGTGTGTGTGAACAGACTAGCTCAAAAACTATAAACCGTGCGATCATGAAATTGGGTATTTAGAGTAGGTATATGTCCGCGATGTGACAGCGTAAACGTCATCAAAATTACTTAAAGGGAGGGGGTACTTTACTTAATAACTTTTTAGGTTTTTTTCGATTTTCTCAAAAACGGCTCTAACGATTTTGATTAAACTGAGTATTTGATGTATTAATATGCCTGAGATACGACTGTAAAAATTTCATCAAAATTTATTAACCGGAGGGGGGACTTTACTTAATAACTTTTGTAACATTTTCACGTGTTTTTTTTTATTTACTCTAAATCGGCTTTAACGATTTTGATCAAACTGGGTATTTGATGTATGTATATACGAAATATGTAAAAGCCAACATTTCATCAAAATTGGTCCAACTGAGGGGGCACTTTATTTCATGACTTTTTTTTCCAATTTTTACCTTTTTTTCGATTATCTCGAAAACGGCTTTAACGATTTTTATCAAATTCGTCATGTTTAATGAAAATTAGGTTTTCTTTAATATCAGGTAAGCTTTATCATTATTAAAATGTTATGAGGGGTTTTTTTTTTGGGGGGGGGTCTTTTTTGTTTGTTTGTTTCCTACAAAGTACCTTTGTTTTTGTTTATATGGAGAAATTAACTGTCGCTCGTTATGCCTAAAAATAAGAAATGGCTAAATATGAGATATGATAAAAATAAAGAAAACATAAAGAGGAGAAAAAAATAAAAATATTCATTCAACTCATAAAACTCGTTGAGCCCACGCATGCGGAGTACGCCATTAATGACAGACCATTGTACATAATTAAAGACGTTCTGTTCATTTGAGAAGTGGCAATTAATAAAACGCATTAATTCCTAATCTAAGTAAGTTGGTAAGTGAATGTTATGTGTTGCGTGCACGCACCACATTTTTTCTTAATATTTTTTTCTCCAACTAGACCAACTCGAAGGTCCTTCCTGTATATGCTTCATTATTGTTTTACTAAATTTCATCGATCAATCGTAAATTGTTGATGTAAGGATGAGATTCGAAATTATTGTAAATTATCAATCATTGTCAATATTAAAATACCATTTAATATTGTACATTTGAAAATAAATAAAAACTTTCTTCTATCTATCATTTAATTTTCTTGGCTATTGACTCTTAGAGAGGCTGACAGATCTTTATTTTTTTTCAAATGGACTCAAGTGCAAATATTTTTCTGGTCTATAGTTGTTTCAATTTAAAAGAGGCCCTTAGAATTGATGTCTGCTGCAGTTCGAAGCAATTTGGCAATGTGGCAATGCCCACAGATGAACTATGAATAAACACTTCAAATCATTGCTTCATTGTTTATCATCATTCAACCTAACCCAATTTCATTCGCATTCCTTTATTATTTATATTTATTAGACAGATATGGTTTTTTTTTTTTAGGAATTAATGTAACCTAATAATAGGTAACATTAGGTCATATAATTTATAGGGGATGTGTAAAAGAGGAAGAAGAAAAGGCGGAACGAGGGAGCGGTACACTGGACCGCTTGGACCCGCTCCAACGGCCCTCGGAAACAAGTCCATAAAAAAGGGACCGGGAGGAGAAACCATCCAAATCTTTTGTTATATAGCACTCTGGGGAGGGGGAGTCGCTGGGTGGAACTGGCTTATCGGGGAAGGCTCACAGATATAGGGATCGGCTGGAAACCTAGCCAATGCTCCATTACAGAATGCTCTTTTATTTTATTACCTCCGATAACTTTTATTGGCCATGCTTCAAATTTACACCATAAAATATAATGGCTTAATTTAATTTTAATTAAATAAAAAGAAATTGGATTTTAAGTATGAATACCTAATAAAACCTGGAGTAATGGGGGGATCGCAGAGAAAAAAAGGCCAATGAACACAGCTAATTTCAATAGGTACTTGATATATAATGAATATTTAAATTGTATAAGTTAACTAGCAATACATCTTCCTTTAGTCACAACAACTTTTTATTTTCTCATATCATAATATTGGTAACGTGTCGGGGCTCTGTCCCCATTCTCATAACCTGTACAATAATTTATATCCATTAACATTTAATGATCCAATTAATAGTTTAATAAATTTGATAAAATAATTAAATGTAACTAACATAAATAATTTCTCTATTAATTAGAATAAATAGATAGTCGATAGTCTTTTGAAATGAAAAAATGAAATGAAAATATAACTTTATTCTGGGACTTTTAGTCTCCTAAGAATAACAATAAGGAAACATATGGTATTACATTTGTCTGACTAAAATTAAATCAGTAGGATGAAATTATATATATGACATATGTACATTATCCTAAATAATATATAGGATAGTAAAAATACAAATAGTGTTTACACATTGTTCTAAATATTGACCATTTTTACATTTGTGAGGGAGATTGATTATCTAGGAGATGGGTGAATAAGTGGTGTTTAAATGTTACCAAGGAGGATGCGCTGCGTATGGAATTAGGCATGGAATTCCAAAGATGGGTTGCACGTACTGTAAAGGATCGCTCAAAGGAGGCTGTTCTACGGGTAGGGACATAGAGGTCGGTGGGATGGGATCTTGTGTTTAATAGGTGGATGGACGAACGAGATGTAAGGAGGTCGAGGATATAGGTGGGTTTTTTTGTTCTGAAGGATTGGAATAGGAAGGAACCAAGGAGATATTGTCGTCTGGATTCAGGAAGAAGAAAGCCTTGCTCAGTATACAATTGGGAGACGTGGCCTGGGAAGACCGACAATGAATCTGTTAAGGCGGTTCATTAATCTTTTTAATCTCATCTCCAGTTCACCAGACAGCCCTCCGTATACCAGGCATCCATAATCAAAATGAGGAAGGATGAGAGAGGAAACTAGGAGATGGCGGGTGCTTCCGGGGAAACATCTGGGGAATCTAAGGAGCTGTTTTAGGACTGCAAGACTATATTAGGACTTTTAATAAATTTTATAATACTATAGTTTGTTTCAGGAGTCTTTAACGAGTACCTGACATCGTACAGGCTCGGGACCTCAATTTTACGCCCTATCCGAGGGACGGCATAGACAAGGAGTTTTTACTCCCATTAAAAAATTCTAGGGCTACCGCGAACCCGCGACCTTTAGTATTGTAAGTTTCTATACTAACCACAACACCACAGGTGACCCCATAATACTATATGCTAAAATACACTGTTGTACATTTTCTTTTTGTTTTTTGTGTTGTTTTTTGTATTTGAATAGCTTTTGTTACGTCAGTTATAATTTTCCTTACTCTCAGATACTCCTATTTCAAAAACTATCGATAATTCCATATAGTAAATAGTAAATAGAGTTAAATGGTAAATAGAGTGTACATTTTAATAGAAAATTAAAAACATTATTTTTCACGCCTAAATCACATTCGCAACATGACACACTACTAAACAAATCCACCACATCCTTAAACTTAAATTGCACCACTTCAGCATTCTGGGAATTCCAAACATCATCTGCTCCAATATGACATTAGTTATTTATTATACAAGTGACGAAAGTAGATCATTTTACAACTCGAGTGAAACGTTTACCCACACGAGCGAAGCGAGTGTGGTAATTTCACGAGAGTTGTAAATTCTACTTTTTTCACGAGTGTAATATTAAATTTTTTCTATAATCGTGTAATACATGATCAGATCTAACCAGAATATGAACAAAATTAGGATATCGTGAAGATTATGGTATGTTGTTGGTAGGTTATAAGCATAGTTGTGAAAGGTTATAAAATCTTATAACAATAAATTGAAAATGTTTAATTAAATAAAACATAATATTTAATCAAACAGTGTTTTTTGTAATATCAAAGATGTCTGTTTAAATTAAAATGATTGTGAAGTAGTGCAGTTATAAACAAGTGCAGGTTATAAACACGGAAGGTAATTTAAATTTTAAAATATATTGATTATTTCCACCAATAATTCATTCACATTTCAATTTATTTTGTTAAAATAAATTCTTACAATGTTAAGAAACATTTAAAAGCATTTAATTTCCAACTTCAAATTATTTTTTAATTTATAATTATTACTAATTAAGAAGGCAATTCACTTTCTTCAATTGTGAAGAAAGTAATCACTTTCTTCACTCTATTGCAAAATGTTTCACTTTCTTCACTCATTTCAGTTTAGTAATGTTACCATTATTCAACGATTACAGAAAAAATTAATTATGCAATTCATAAGGCCAGCTTTATGGTAAGTTGCAAACATCCAAAAGTTTTACCTGCCTTTCATAGCATACCCTTTGTGTATAGCATATCGTTTGTACTATCTGTGAACATTTCCAAATGACATACCTATCCACATCCTCAACATTCTATTAAAAATTTTCAACTGTACATGGACTCGGCCAATCTCCAGTCTAACGTAAGCGTCCTGGGGTGGTCGATGGTAAATTTAGCAATCTTTTTAAAAAGTAAAAGTTATTTGAAACATGATTTGAGCATAGAGAACGGTTAGTATTGTATGAATCGTGTAAAATTAAAATAAAAAAAAATGGATTTGTTTTAATCAGTGATCAATGAGGGGAATAATAACAGTTATGTAATGCGACCATCATAACAATATGTTATACGGGTGCGGCATCGCCATTAGGAAAGTCCAAATGAAAACAGAGATCCGATAGCCGCAGGCCAATTAGTAGCAGATGCCGCCGGTTTATGAAATTCTATATCGATTTATAGTCCAATATCGATATGGAAAAGCAGGGGGTTGCAGCGGGCATTGTTTGCAGGGTGACATCCATCTCCGGTGCAGCGTGGTCTGCTGTTGACAGTCCCACCCCACCCAGTAGCACCCAAGTAGCCTGTTATAGCCCCTCCTATATATCTCTGCTTCTCTATTTCCCATCTGGAGCATTTAGGTAAATAGGCTCCACAAGCTGAGGGTATTAATTAATGCAAAATTATCTATTAATCGAAGCCTTCGATTCCTCGGGGCTACATCCATTTTCAACAATTTTTCAGGACTGATCAAAAAAGGATCGATTGGAACCGCTTTTGATAAGAAATGGAATCTTTTAGTATTGTTTTTCGATGAATCTAGACGTTCTTGAAACAAACGCATCGAACACACTTTTTTAAACATTAAAAACTTGAAAAAATGAAAAAAAATTGTTTGGAAAAAATTGATGTAACCGGTTTTGAAACGAAACACCACAAGTAATAAATAACATCCTTTATAACATATGTTAAGTACAAATATACTATTTTTTTTGTTTATTTATTAATTGTGTATCTATTTATATCTTTTTACTTATTTATTTAAATATTTATATATTCGTCTAGTTATTTATCTATTAGCTATTTTTGTTTTACTCTGTATGCGTGCCATGATAGGACGGGGAGAGAAATGAGAGAGAAGGAGGTTACAGATTTACACAAGAGTGACATAAACTATAAAGAAAGGGAAAAAAATAAAAATGAAGGGGTTAAGGGGAAAAAAATAAATAGTAAATAAAATATTGGAAAAAAAAATTGTAAGATTATATAACTGTACAGTTATATGCATGAAAAATTAAAATGTAATTTTGGTTTAATTAATGTACGAAAGTTGTATTGATAAGTATTCTGTGTGTTATAGCAACCCAATGTATTTGGGCAGCATTGTTTTATTTAAAAAAATAAGGCATTTCTCTCATATTTTACTCTCTCCATATTTACCATGCTGAAGTTTATTACATTTGAATATGCAGAGAAAGTTTATATATTATATAAATTGATTAGTACCATAATTCATGCTGATTTATAAAAATTATAGTTTAAATTATACTTCGAAATTGAAAGAATCTTAAGTCTACAGGATTTTGGCGCTCCTGACAAGAGGAAATATATATCGATGGACTAAGTAAAAGAATTAATAGAGGTAATTAAAAAAAACAAAAAAAAAAACATATCTTGGATGTACAGTTAATATTTTTATATTATATATTTATATAATATATTTTTAAAAATATACGAACACATACATGGTGTACTCGTGTTTCTATCTCTCTCTCTCTCTCTCTCTCTTTCTCTCTCACGCTCTCTCTGTCTCTCTCTCTCCCCTCTATTGTTTTTTTCTGGGTCCCTATATCAGTTATACTGGACAAGAAAATTGTTTTACTATGGTTATTTCAAATGGGAGACACTCATGAAATAATTGAATAAATGAAATTGAATAAAAATACAGAAAAACGTTTTCAAAAGTGGAATGATTTCACAAAATTGAGAGCTGCCTCCTCTCCCGTTTAAACCTATGAAATATTGAGAAAATCATCATGAAATTTATTTTCAAAAAATTGATGGACAGTTGACTGCTAATAGCTAAACATTTTGGAAGGAACTAAATACAAAAACTTTAAGAAAAAAAACTTGGAAACAATTCAGCTCCCTTTTCCTGTTTTTTATTTTCTGTATTAGAAAATGTACACTCATCTGATTACTAGTTCAAGAGGATTCACAAAGCTAAGGCCTCGTTTGACGAGTAGGACACCTAAAGACATATCACCTACCACAGATTTGGCTTCGGATATTTTATTAAATTCTTATTCTTTATCGAATTATCATTTTCCTGTCGCAGAATGGTAACTTCGATGTAATAGACGTAATGTATATATTGATCCGACGATCATCAGCCTGAGCCGATCGAGATATAACGCTTATCGGCTCATTAATGGCATTATGAAGCTCCTGATTAAGCTGGAATGACGTGGTGAGGAAACTTTTTGGCAAGTCGCTAACTGGATTATGGATGGATGTGGGCCTGCAGTTCCTTAGTTAGTAAGCGCTTCATACTACCCTCAATAGCCACCGTTAAGCCCCCATCAGCCCTGGGTATTCATTGAATTACCAGGACTTCGGGGGATAGGGATCTGAATAAATTATAATCCAAATATTATAGATACATACACATATACCTCTTATAGGCAACAATTTTTATTTCATTCTTTTTAACATTCAGACTGGATCATAGGTGCGCTGATCAAACTATCTTCATCCACGAAGAAACCAAAATAATATAACTTTTTTTTTGTCGAGAATGAAGATGATCGATTGAGGATGGATCGGTCAAATCACTGCCATCCATACCTTGCTGCTGACTATAACTAACTACGGGTTGCAGTACTACTGTTTCTTTCTTCCTTTTATTTATTTTTTTATTTTTTGTCAATTGATGATGGAATTTAATAATAAATACTACTAAATAATAATATTAATATTAATATATATTAATATAAAAATAATAATACTTATAAAAATAAAATGTAGAATACATACATATATGTTCCCTCCAAGCTTAATTTATTAATATGAAACTAAAACTAAAATAAACCAGTAATTAACCTGAGTGACTATAACGTACTATCTATGGTTTACAATACTACTTTTTTTTATTTTTACTAGCTAGGGTGCCCGGCTTCGCTCCGGTAATAACAGAAAAACTTTAAAATTAAAGGAAATATAGAACAAAATTAGCACCTTCTTGAAACTTCGGTTTTAACTTGGTATCAAGATTAAGATTCGAGAACTGCAGAGTCCGCCCAAATAAGGAACCCTTTATACTTTATAGGGGGTTGAAAATGGAAAATGAACAATTAATTTTGATGAAACTTTGTTGAGTTATGCATCGTGTTTTATGGTTTCTGTACTTCTGAATCGAATAAGCCCATTCCAAGCAGTCAGCAGATAATAACTTATTAGATTATAGTTGAAAAATCTGATACCTCAGTTAAAGATATTATATTTCGAGTATAACTTAAGTGCCGAATACTGTGAAGATCCTATTAGATCCAGAATAATAGAAACTACCGAAGATTCTTAGAAACTTTTTTTTAAGACTTTTCCTCCATTTCAATCTCCCTTAAGATATCCCCCCGTAATTTGACTCTGCAGAACTTGAATCTTATTACTATTTCAAAGTGAAAAGCAAAATTTCATGAAGGCACAATTTTTTCACCATATTTCTTTTTGAAGAACCAAGAGGGATGATAAACTCTTATTGAAAAAATGCTTTATTTGGAGTTAGTCATTTTTCAACCGGAATGCCTATCATACATAGTAATCAAAACAACTTCTTTTTCATAACTACAATAGAACACTTTAAACTTTTCATTTTCGATTTATATTCAGTCAATTTATCTCTTTTTTTTTTTTTATGTGTCTTTTTATTCGATCACTGTACTATTCAGAAATGTTCACTCATATTGCATTAAATTTAGTTAAGTATACATTATATACGGATTAAACGTAATCTGTTGATCAATTAGTCTTCTTATGAGAAAATTAATTTTTTTATGAAACCAGTTGGTTTTCTAATTGATTGCAGAGATGTTAAATCATTATTTTATTTTGAAAGCAAAGGATAAACTAATTATTATCGCTTAATTTTTTAGTAATTTAAAAAGAACAGCTGAAAAAATATATAACCTTTACAACCTCCCTGGATGAATGAACAATAAACATAGAGTGAAACGCCCCCTAGCGCTTTCTGGTAGCCTGAAGCTCGAACTAAATCTTTCATTCATAAACTAGTATCTCAATCTAAGAGAGGCTAATTAAATGGTGCGAGAGCCTTAAAATTCCAGTCCTTTTCTTTTCAATTTCACACCCTTAAGAGAAAAACGGAAACCTTCTTCTCCGTTAGGGGGCATACAGTTACACGCTGACATAAATCTCTTAATCGTCCGTGGAGTCGTTTCTGAGCCTTATCGGCACGCACATTGTACACTTTGCTTTATAATATATATATTTATTACTATTTCTATTCATTCATGATAAAACAAAAATTATGATTCCAGGTGTTGGAGAAAGATACCACATTTCTGTAGACTTCAGCTTCTTTCAATTTCGAAGAACATACAATTTTTATAAATCACCGTGAATCATGGCGCTAATCAATTTAAATATTATATGAAAGTTCTCTGCATATTCAAATGTAATGTAATGTAATATTATTATATGTTTTAAACAATAATAATAAATATAGACTCATATTCAAAGGAAATAATTAAGTAATGTCCGTATCATTATGAATCTATAAGTTGAAATTAAATTCCTCTAAATATAGTGTTCTCAGCACCGCCCTAGACTTTAGTGTCCCTCGTGTCGTGGACCTTTCTTAGACCATCCGCCCAAAAAATTAATTATTTTTACATTTACATTAAATTTTTACATTAAAATTATTAGCTGCTGGCCACTTATTTATTTATATTAACATTAATATTGCACGAGGTAAAAGTTTTTTTTCAATAATTATTCTGAGTTTTCTGATTATTTATTTAGTAGTATCCCTCTCACTATTTAGTTTGCTTCTAAGACCGAATCACTTTACTTTTCTTCCATAAATTATAGTTTTCAATAATGGTATATTATATGGTAAAAATAAAAAAAAAAATTAAATAAATTAAAGGTCTGTAGCCCTCCTCCGAAATCTTGATTTAAAGAAAACGTGAGGTATCTTAATCATGTTAGTGATACATGTTAAATCGATTAAAAAAACTAATAATTTTATTTATTTACTTTATTTTTTTGTATTAGTTCCAGAACCACACAAAAATCCCTCGTTCGTCAGATTATTTCGGACCCATCATCAAAGTTGCCTCTCCGAAATTTATTTCTAAGTACGCCACTGTTAACACTATTAAACTGTAGGAAATTATGAGTCAAATCGGTACTTCAACCCTTTTAACAATGAAAAATGGATAAAGGGAGGAAAGAGTTAGCATTACTTTAATTCCTCTGAGGATAGGGGCTATTATAGTTCTTTCAATAGGGCCTAGAAAAAATTCCATGAGAGAGCCGAGAGAGCTAGAGAAGTGACTCTAAATAGAGAGCGGGGGGAACCACGTGATGAATACATGGATATCTCCCCGGTCGGGTTTACATAATGGTGCACTCTTCCCCAGCCCCGCTCCTCCTTCTTGTCGCCTATTAGCACTTGCTAATATCTGAGCTTTGTAATTGCTAATGATTATTTAAAAGGCTGACATTTTCTCTGTATTCCGTTTCACTGTAGCTCTAAGAAATTGGATATTAAAATATAACGAGTACTAAAAATGGCTTTTAAAGATACTTACGGAGAAAATGAATGACATAAACTTCGCAAGAAAGTGCAATCCAACAAGTGGATGGGTATAATGGTAACTGGAAGTTAAGAAAATAAAATGTTCTTAAAGTTTGAGTTTCACCTTCAAGAGGATAAATTAGAAATTAAATAGCCTATCAAGCAACATCCCAGAATGGTAAAACCTGCAAATAAAAATTCAAATTCAAGACGTCGCATAGGAGGATTACATATAATATATAGGAGAAACACATATAGGAGAGTTTGGGAGTACGTTGGAAAAATAAGAAGGCATGAATAAAAAAAGGCTAATGATTAATTATTTTAAACGCTTATAGTAACTATCCATCCATAATGGATAGGCTTCAGAAAGAGCGACTGATTTTCGCATTGTTGTGGCTGCGGTTCGAATCCAACCTAAGTAGGTTGACTTTTACTTCGTGTCGGATCTATAGAATAGATGTGTACCATCGACATCTATCGATCGATATATTTTATTTAATAAAATAATTTATTTTAGTTTAAAGTAATGTACTGTTTACCTCCTTTAAATTATTTTATGACAATGGATTACTGCTTCCTCACCTTTGAACTTTATGACAAATGTTACTTTTCAAATAATTATTGCATACCCATATTAAGTGTATGAAATATGTGTTATTTTATTTATAACAAAATATCTCTCTTCTGAAATCTATATAAATAAAGATTAAATTATGTTTGTTTATTTGTTTGTTTGTTCTTTATAGAAATCCATACCGTTTGTCCTAAATTCTCCAAATTTTGCTGAGTGGTTCTTTCATACCAGGTGCGAACACCTTTTCATATTAAAATAGCATGACTTCAGCCGATCTTCAGCTGATATACTTGTGTTATAAAAATCGTAATGATCTCGCTTTACAATGTTTTTTTACGAAATTGACCGTTTCAGTAGAAAAATGAAATTCCCCGGGAGACACCGGGATATACAGCTAAAATCTATGTAAATAAAAATGAAATTCTGTTTGTTCTTTATTGAAATCCATACCGTTTGCCCTAAATTCTCCAAATTTTGCTAAGTGGTTCTTTGATACCAGGTGCGAACACCTGTCCATATTAAAATTGCATAACTTCAGCCATTCCCTGTGTGTATTATTTATTGTTATAAAAATCGTTTTGATCTCGGTTCGAAATCGTCGACCGTTAGAGTCGATAAAAGACTCACTTTATAGATTTTATGGATTTAAAAAACTAAATTCTCCGGGTGAAACCGGTATATAATATTGGATAGTGATTAAAAGACACAACAAATCCTGTCTCCTACTACATTAATAGAAAATACAATAAAATCTAACCATCTATTGAAGTCGATAGGTTTTTTACACCCCTAGAGTTACCATAAGTATGCCACACATGACAATGTATGACTACCGAATAAAAATTTGGTACGTGCGCGCAACACACAACTTTCACTTACCAACTTAGATTAGAAATTAATGCGTTGTGTTAATGCCACTTCTCACTCAGTTACACATTTTTTCACATTCATTTCTTATTTTTGTTTTCATTTGCTCTATAACAAACACTAATTTCTTTTATTTATTATTTAAGTAAAGTCCCCCCTCTGGTTGATCAATTTTGATGAAATGTTGGCTATCACATCTTTGGCATATACATACATCAAATACCCATTTTGATCAAAATCGTTAAAGCCGTTTTTGAGTAAATGAAAAAAACACGTGGAAATGATACAAAATTTATTAAGTAAAGTCCTCCCTCCGGTTAATCAATTTTTATGAAATTTTTACAGTCATATCTCGGGCATATACATACATCAAATACCCAGTTTGATCAAAATCGTTAAAGCCAATTTTGAGTAAATAAAAAAAACACGTGAAATAATATAAACTTTATTAAGTAAAGTCCCCCCTCCGGTTAATCAATTTTGATGAAATTTTTACAGTCATATCTCGGGCATATTAACACATTAAATTCTCAGTTTAATCAAAATAGTTTGAGCCGTTTCTGAGAAAATCGAAGAAAACGTAAAAAGTTATTAACTAAAGTACCCTCCCATTGAGCAATTTTGATGAAATTTTTGCTGTCACATCGCGGGCATATACCTACACTAAATACCCAATTTCAGGTTCGTACGGTTTATAGTTTTTGAGCTAGTCTGTTAACACACACAAACACACACACACACACACACAGACCATTTCGCGGGACTTGGTCATTTGGACTCAGGGGACCCCAAAACGTGTATTTCCGTTGAAAACCGAAAGTCAAAATTTTTCACGATCGCAATACTTCCACTTACTATATATTTCATATATAGGTAAGTGAAAGTAAAAAAAACTAAAATAGCATAACATGTATAATAATGCCTATAATAACATACGACATGCATGTCGTATATGGCTCCTTCGACTACTATTTGAGCACAGAGAGATTTTCTGACTAGTTAGTTTTATAGTATGTTAAAAAATCAATAAACTAAAGTAGTTAAGAATATTTCTGGTTACCTATGGGAATGTATGATGTATAATTTAGATCATTTGAAAATATTAAAAAGGAATTAAAGGTTTCATGAATTAATTATAAAATGATTGTAAATAGTAAAACGAATTAACAAGGGGAAATTATAGGATTCTTGTTCAAATCTATATGTCAAGAGAGGTTATATACTATGGTTAATTTGTTAATACTTTTTGAAAACCGTTTCATCTAGAATTAACGGAAGTTTTATTGTGTATAAAATAAAATTACTCCTCGTACAAGTTACTCTGGATCAGATGGTGATAAGTTTTAATTCACATCTAAAAATTACTTACTTAAGCCCTCATATGGATTCTGGGTCCGTCACTCCAGGAATAAATCCTTCAAAAACTTCGCAGACGCTGGCTGTAGTTTTTCTCTTACAAGGGGAGGGCACAGCTATGGGGTCGTCGATCGGGCCCATTTTTTTCTGGTGATTCTACGTCGAAAAATAGTCGACACGTGTCCGAGCGTTCCGTCCAATGGGCCTTAGGTGCTGAGAAATAAAATAAAATACCTTGAAAATCCTTTATTTTTTATCTTGAGTTTGGAAAATGATATCGACATGATTCTTTCACTAATTCATTTATTTTAGAGAGTAGATTAAAGGAAAACTACAATCCTTAAAGAATTATTCATATTTCTTCAATTTAATTTTAAAAAAGCTTCAAGTTTTCAAGTGAACTAGCTTTATAATTTTTTTCACATAAAAACAGTAGCAGAATTGAGTTTAGCACCTCAAGAAACCCTGATGTCTAAATATCATCAAAAAAATAAAATAAAATTTTTTTCCTGTCAGGAACAGCTTAAAAATGTTTCAGCAAAATTGTATGTGTAGTTTCAAATTCTGCATCTCCCACACACACACCTCCCTGACTGGAAAAAAATTTTATTTTTTGTTTTGGATGAAATTTAAGACATCAGGGTTTCTTGAGGTGCTGAACTCAATTCTGCTATTGTTTTTTATGTGAAAAAATTTATAAAGCTAGTTTTATAATTGTTATAAATGTTAGTTACTTGAAAACCTGAAGCTTTTTTTAAATTAAATTGAAGAAATATGAATAATTCTTTAACGATTGTATTTTTACTTTAATCAAATCTTTAAAATAAATGAATTAGTGAAAGAATCATGTCGATATCATTTTCCAAACTCAAGATAAAAAATAAAGGATTTTCAAGGTATTTTATTTTTTTTTCTCAGCACTTAAGGCCCATTGTTCCGTCCAATGAGAACGTGTCGACTATTTTTCGATGTAGAATCACCAGAAAAAAATGGGCCCGATCGACGACCCCATAGCTGTGCCCTCCCCTTGTTAGTTCAGTGAATAACTACGAGATAGCAGTAGAAAGTAATAGATAAATAAATAAAATAGACTAAGAATACTCAATTTATATGCATAATTCGATTTGTTTATTAGCTAATGTTATTCAATTTTTAGAAAAAATCTTCCATTCAAATAAATAATAGTTAATTTGACGGTTATAAAGACATATTATCCGGACTAATGCTCAATGCACGATTTTGTTGACCGTATTAATTTTAGCCATTGAACCGCGGATTACTGCTGTTCTCAACTCGAGTCTCAGCGCTATTATTATAATTTTAGGTGATATTAACTTTGGGAAAATTTCCAGCACTAAACATAATCTCATATTTCTACAAAAAAAAAAAAAAAACTCCTGAAAAAACAAAAAGTCGTTGAAAGTTATAAAGTAGGGGATATCTATGAGGGTAGGAAGAAATGCGGAAGCTCCCCGTGATGGTAGGTAGTTTTGGGGTTCCCTCGGGGTGTCTAACCCCCCTTTCATCCCCCTCCCATGCAATTCCTGAAAAATTTATGGGGGCCGTAGGTGTGTGTGGTGCTGCAGCTTTTGTTCTGCAGATCCGGCCGCCCCTCTTCAATTATTTACCATTGCAGATTCTAATAAAGAGTCGGATCTTGGAGTATGCACAGTTATCTCATAACCGTATGGAGATTTAGGTGAATAAGTTTGTTTTAAAACAATTTTTCACCGTCATTACTATCATTAAAACTAGAGAGGTTTTTGACCCCTGCATTAGAGTATAGTTGAATATACTATTCACAATTTAATATAACAAATAAAATGTATGTACCTTTGGCTTAAATCTGCTTTAAAAACATATTTTACTTAGATGAATATGCCGTTGTAAAAGTGAACGATTGAAGAGGAAATTATGGTATGGCCAACCTCTCAAGATGTTACAGATATTTTTTGAGATTTCTTTTGCACATCGTCTGAATTTAAAATCAGATTCAGCTTCTATGGCTAATCGGTCGATGCTACAGTGGGAGTCCTAAATTTTGCCTATCCAGCTATAATTAGTATAGGGATCTCTAACGAGAACCTTTAAGTTATTACTGTTTTAAGTTTTACAATACCAATTTTTGTTCTATGCATTTTGTTTTATTAAAATTATTATTATTTTTTATTTCTTTTATAAAGAATGTTTAAACTCAGCAATACGGTGCAATAGTATTCTCCTGTGAATGTAATTTAATACCGAATATACAGTGATCCCAGGGGTCGAGGATTGGATTTATGGAAGTCATAAATGTGATAAAAAGGGGGAGGCGGGAGTCAAGATTGGGGGAATATGAAATAAGGTAACAGTCCTTTTTCCGGTTCTACCTCTTGTCAAGTCCCCTTATCGTGAAAGTACGTGTACCTTATCTTATCTGAGATATGACTTTATGTACTGTATAATCCCATGTATAAGATGTGATAGCAAGGGGTTGGCAGCTGGCTGTACCTGTTACTACACCATAGGTGTGGATTCGTTTAGCAGCCATTTTTGTCCTTAAGTTCTGATATTAATGTTAGTTAAGTGTACTTATGTACATTAGGATAAGTATGTAGTTAATAATTTACAAGATTAAGATATCTTTTACTTTGTGAATCGGGTTTAATACCTGTTTGGCTCAGTGGTTTTCTTAGGGGGAAGGCTGCATCCATTCATTAATGCACTTATTAATTTACCTTTAGGACTATAAAAAAAAGACACCAGAACCAGCACAACACATTAAGGAAATAACGTTTTTTAGTCTACAGTCGTGTAAGGAGGGATTCGACCATGATCACCTATAATTTTTCAGTTAATAGTACCCACTTTAAAGAGGCTAAGTTTGCCTCTAGAGGGTATTTCAGCCCTAGAGACGATCTGAAAAGATATCTTCCCATCAAGCCGGTCGGCTCCCTTAATTTCCCTCTATTAATATTTCTCTAATCCAGGTTCGTAGCATAAACATTCTATGAATTCGTTTTTTCCTCCGTTCCGAAACAGCTCTACAGTTCCCAATATTCAAAGAATAAAATTTCGGAAAATAACAAAAACTTTAGATACACATTATGTGCCTACATTGGCTCCGTATTGCTCTCGTTTCGAAACGAGCCAACTCAAGAACTCTCGCACACGTCAGATGGTGACTTCAGTCCCCGTTTTACAGGACTCACATTATATTGTATTATTTCTACATAAAGTAATAACTTGAAAAATCTATCTAAATAAAGTTGAAATTCTGTTTGTTTGTTTATTTGTTCTTTATAGAAATCCATACCGTTTGTCTTAAATTCTCCAAATTTCGCTCAGTGGTTCTTTGATACCAGCTGCGAACACCTGTCCATATTAAAATTGCATAACTTCAGCCGATCTTCAGCTGATATTCTTTATTCTCCAAATTTCGCTCAGTAGCTCTTTCAGACCAGGAGCGAACACCTGCCCATATTAAAATTGCATAATTTCAGCCGATCTTCAGCTGATATTCTTTATTGTTATAAAAATCATAATGATCTCATTTTACAATTTTTTTTTTTTTTTTTTACGAAATGGACCGTTTCTTTAGAAAAATGAAATTCTCCGTGTGAAACCGGGGTATACAGCTATGATCTATGTATATTAAGATGAAATTCTGTTAGTTTTTTATAGAAATCCATACCGTTTGTCCTAAATTTTCCAAATTTCGCTCAGTGGTTCTTTCAGACCAGGTGCGAACACCTGTCCATATTAAAATTGCATAACTTCAGCCGATCTCTGGGTATATTCTTTATTGTGATAATAATCGTTTTAATTTCGCTTTACATTGGTTTCTACAAAATCAACCGTTTGAGTCGATAAAAGTCTCAGTTTATAGATTTTATAGATTTAAAAAATGAAATTCTCCGGGTGAAACCGGTATATACAGCTAGTACGAAATAAATTCAAAAATAAATATACAATAAATTACTTTAAAAATGTGTAATCAGAATCAAATTATATTAAGTTCTATTAAATTAGTTTTATGAAAATATTTAATTACGCTCCAATACGCAAATATTCTCAAAAGCTAAAGAATTCTCTTGGCTAAGTAGTGTCATTATAAAACTATTATCGAGAGGATAGCTTTACATTGTTCACTTGAATACAATCTTGTTTGTTTGTTTGTTTAACGTCACTTTATGCCACTAAGGCTAATCGGACGATGCTACAGTGGAAGTCCTAAATTTTACCTATCCAGTTATAATTAGGAAAGGGATCTTTGACGAGTACCTGACATCGTACAGGCTCAGGACCTCCATTTTACTTCCTATCCGAGGGACGGCATGGCTAAGGATTTTTTACTTCCATTAAAAAATCCTATGGGCATCCTTGGGCCCGAACCTGCGACCTTGAGTATAGTAGGTTGTAATGCTAACCAGTATACCACAGATGACCCCCTAAATACAATCTTTTTATCTTTATTGTAAGTGAAATGTAAAACTTGTTTTTTCGATTTCTTCAATGACTCCGTTCGTCTTTTCTTTGTTACTATTCCACGATTTGCATGCTGGAAGCAAAAAAGAAAAATAGATCTGTGTTGGCCTTCACTGCTGCCGTGTTTGTGTATATCAATATAACAAAAATTAACCTCTATTTCGCGGCTCACTAAACTCACAACAGGCTTAAACGAAAAGAACTAAGTAGACGGTATGAAATTGTATCTAGGTTGCTTGACTGACGATCAAAATCTTTAAAAACTAACTTTGTATTAAATTTTATTGAAACTCATATAGACTTAGGGCATTGAACTGTGGGGCACAGCTAAAAAATCCAATATTCGGAAAATTCAATCCTTTCCATCGAAAGTGTTACGGAAAATAGTAGACATTTTATGTCAGCAACGATGTATTAAAGGATATATAACGAGATGTTCATAGTCACTTAAACATCCCAACAATTGTAGCAACAGCTAAAGAAAATTACATCAACTTTCACCAAAAGCTGATTTATAACATTATCCGCTGACAGATACTTTGAAACGCCTTAACAACCCGTACATCTCACCCCGACGACTACGAAGGCAGTGGCCAAGAGACCAGCTAAGTTAAACATTACTCCTATACGAAACGCTGTCGAAGCAGCCCTCAATATTTGTTATAAGTTTATAATTTTAACTATAACATTATAGTTATAATGTTATAAGTTTATTTTCTTTAACCTTTATATACATAAAAATATCGTGTCCCGATGTTTGTCGGAGGTAAAATCAGAAACTAATGATCCGATTTTGATGAAATGTGTTCTTTATTCAACTTAAAAGATAGGGTAGTTTTTATCTCGATTATTGGCCTCAACATTTCTTTTATTTTTCAAATTAAATGCTTATTATACTACGAACAGAGGGATTATTTGAAAGTTCTATAAATATCCAACAGATGACGCTGTAAGTTGATTTATTGGCAAAACACTTAATTTTCTTTCGATATTAAGGGAGCATACGTATAAATATATTTTTTTCCGACTTGAACTAGGAAAATCCGGGTTTTTCACACGGCTAAATATGTGTCGCCTTTTCAATTGTAGGGAAAAATATCGAATCTATTTGTATAAGCAAAAGACAGGTTAACCAAAATCATTATGCACATATTAGTATAACATCCTGATAAGATATCTCATATCATCATGTGTTCTATTCTGAATTTAATTACTATGCATTATGGCAAAAGATTAATTTGATTCATTTTTGCATACTGTACATTTTGATTGTTCCAAACCCTGTTCCAATTTTATTCTTCATTAGTTCCTTTTACATGTGTCATTCATTAACACATTATGCTCAAATACAAGATGTAAACAATTAAAACTTTAATTCAAACAATTTTAAATTTTGCGTTAAGTTCTATATTAAATCCCGTTGGTTTTTAGACTAGCTGAAATGTTTTTATTTTTATTATTGAATTTTTATTTGACTATAAAAAAGAATACGATATAACTAATTCAACTAATTATAGCTACTGAGCCTCAGCAACGCGCAGTAGGGTCTGCTCTTAAATTATAAACTAAAAATTCGATAAACTACCTATAATTTACATTTAAAATACTTAAATCCTTACTACGATTATACTATAGGAACAGAAGTAAGGATCGGCAGGGATAAAGAAGGGAATGGGACAGGGCCTGGAGGAAATAGGGACAATAAGAGAAGGGAATGCAGTGAGGATCCCAATATCAGCCATTCCATTTTCTTTCCTTCCGTTCGGATAGACCATTATTCTTACTCCTCCTCCTCCAGGTGCCCTATTGAGTTTTGTATAATAGGCTTTGATTTCTTTTGTCATCTCCTTCCAAGCATTGGCTATCAACTAACTAGTAGGGGAGAGCGGGGTTGGTTGGCATATGGGGTAGGTTGGCCATTAGCTTATTATTTCCGTCACACCTGTTGTGAAGGCCCCGCCATTGTACCATGTGACCCGCTCGACCTCGGGAGTCTTGTCCTGAGTTTTCAATCCGATGCTAACAGTGTAGATAAGAGTGTGCTTCATTGATTGATTTTACAACATGTAAGTAAAATTTTATATTTTCAGTAAAGTTGGTTTAAAGGCATGGAAAAACATTTGACTCCGATTCTGTTCACATAGCCCCAAACTCCTTTGAAAAACCTAACCTTTCGACTAACCAGTTTCTTGTTTGATTGTTCTCCCCTGTCCTGGCAGTCATCTTTCAAATGATCTCTCCCGTTTGGTTAGTTGGCTCTCTTCAACTTTTTTTTTGGCGCAGTAGCAATTCACAAAAGCAAGGTAAACATAATCAGATGATCATCAGATAAATGAGAGCAATTTTTCTTATGCAACAAGTGACGACAGTCTAAACTTCTATCTTCTTCTATTGTCATTCTATTTTCCCTTAAAAGCTGTTAAAACCCGATTCAAAATTATTATACCATTATAATGCAGCTTTTAATAACAATAATATGTGTCAGGCAGTACTTGAATGAGATGGGTAACCAACCCCGCCTTCTACGCCAACCTGCCCCACATAGGGGGTTAATTGCATATTCTGGATTGACTTCTTCAATTTTCTATGATCTTAGTATTAAATATTATGTTGTGAAAAAAATACTTGAAGTACTCTAATACTTGCAGTTTACAGTGGTATCAGCCCAATTGGGATTATATTAACAGGAACAACTCAACAATCAAAAAAGTGAAAACTGTTGCCAACCAACCCCGCTCTCCCCTATAAATAATTGAGCTGAATCTGGATTCCTATTTTTTTTTTTCTAAACCTTTCTTTTTAATTTTTTAGTTGAAAGTTTATATATATGAGATAAGACAAGTTCTAAAGCATTCAAAGAATCAAGTCCCTCAACAAAATTGTAGAGGAAAGAATCAGAAGTCGTGACTGAGTTTCTTAGTAGCTATCTACCCTAACTAGTGTTCATAGTAGCTTCTACCCCTAGTGCTAACTATCGGTTTCGTTCGATTTTAATTTTTTTATATTTTCATTTAAGTAGCTATTTTTACTCATTCGATTTACTTAGCAATTTTTAGACAGCCTCCTAGTCCGTTTCCGTCCAATTTGCAACTTTCCTAGGTATGATAAGAGTGTCTAGATTATGGGAGGAGCGGTCAGGGGTGGTGGTGGGCCCCGCACCTAGCCTCCTAATTTGGTCTCGTAAGTACGTATACGGCTCAGTATCTCAGTTAGCACTTACTGGATTATTTCAGCAGATGCAAGATTAAATATGAATTACACCCATGTAAAAGGAATTATTATAAAGAATATAATCGGTACAGGGTTTAGTAAAGTCACAATGGACATTTAGCAAAAATGTACCAAATTAATCTTTTGCCATAATACATATCCATTGAATTCAGAATATAACACATGATGATATGAGATATCGTAGGAGTAGGTTCTACCTGAAATAGGTATTGAAAACGCGAGCACGGAGCGGGAAGAAACTGAAACCATACTGCATGTCCGTACAGTACCACTTATCAAAACACAAAAATTTAATTTTATTAATTTATAATTTTTTACAACAATAATTTACTTTTTTTATTATTATAATTCACAAATATTATTTATTGAGGTGCTAATAGTTGCACAATGTTGTTGGTTAAACTCACTTTTAATAAAAAAAATAGATTCGATCTTTCTTTTTTTCTTTTCGCCCCACACATGAAAAGGAGACAAACGAGTGCTCATGGGAAAACACGGATTTTCCTAGTCCAGAAAAAATAGATTTGGCTACTGGATTCTTACTCATCCTAAATATCGAAAGAAAATGAAGTTTTGTGTCAATAAATCAATTTACACCGCCATCTGTTGGAAATTTATAGAAATAACGCATAATCTTACTCTATTGTAGTATAATAAGCATTTAATTTGCTATTAAAGAAAAATTGAGGCCAATAATCGAGATTAAAAATATCAACTCTTTTTAAGTTGGACAAAACTACATACAATGAGCCAAATGTTATAAATATCGGTTGAGTAGTTGATCGGTGATTTTACCCCCGACCAATATCCAGACGCGAGAATTTTATATATATGAAAGATTTACCTATACCAGATTTACTTTTTTTTTATTCATCGATAAATAAAGGGATTGATTTTTTGACTATTGTTTAAAAACGAGGTGGAAGAAAATCAATAGGTTTTTAGTCATCGGATGGTTACTGAATATCATTTCCTCACGTGAATGAAATAAACCAGACTTTACGGGGGTGAAACCGAGGGTAACAGTTAGTGTACAACCTCATATTATTAGAAGTATATGAAAGGATCAAGAAGCAGAATGATTATGTTTATTTCAAATTAAAAATTGATTTGATTAGAAATTGATAATTTCTAAGAACATATAAAACGAATAATCCTTATTCAATTTGCCAAAACAAAGGGAATACCACATAAAAAGAGGCCGTACTCCAACACTGATTTAGCATGGCAGGATGACGTGGAGGTGTAGAAAGGTGGATCTGGGGGAGACACGGATGGCAACTACATCATCGATGACAGAGGCCCAGTAAATTACGTACGGTTATTAGAGGGCGGTTGGAGGGCGGAGATATTTATCCCCGAGCCACGTGTGAGGGTGTTCGACCTCTGCTCTCCAAGCCACCGCTGTTTTCAACAGGGGTGTATTTTTTTTCCTACAAGGGGTTTTCTCCCCGCTCCAGGAAATATTGACATTTTAAACGTTTATCTAAACCTCCCCGAGCTCATATTTGTCCTATGGGTAAACGAACCCTACTTCATGATACGTATATGCGCAAACAATAAAAAAAAAAAAAAAAAAAAAAAAAAAAAACAGTATCAGAAATTGTTTTGTTTTTATCACTACAGTAATTAAAAAAAAAAAGTAAATCTGGTATAGGTAGGACTTTTACATATATATAAAATTCTCGTGTCACGATATTTGTTGGGGGTACAATCACCGATCAATTACTCAACCGAAGAAATATAAGCTGGTTTTTGCTTGAACTATTATCGACAATCATCTTCGTCGGTTTCTGGATACGCATTAAAGATTCTAAAATTCGAAAAATAAGTTTAAATTTTCTAAGAACGTTACCTCTCCTCTATCAATTCACTATATACTTATTTAAAAAAAAAAATGTTATAAAAACTCGACTATTGATGAAATTAGGATTTTTCCTCTAAAAAAGAAAAAATGAATAAATAAAAAGTTACTGAAGACTTTCAGGTTTTGCAATAATTGTCATAATCAGTATGGTAATAAAAACCAAAAATAAGTGCCTAAATAAATGTGGATTAAGCCATTTTCTGTGATTTTTTTATATATTGTGTTTACACAATTATCAAAAGACGTCGATCCAACCCCAAGTAGGTTGGTAAATGAAAGTTGTGTGTTGCGCTCTTCGCACCAGATTTATTCTCTTTTTTATAAATGAAATTGTTAAAATAAACTGAAACACTGAACAAGGAATATGCAAATGTAGAGAAAACAAAACAGGCGGCAAATATTCGGATGGAATAAAAAAACATTTAGATCAATGTTATTTTATATTTTTTATGTTATGGTTTCATTTTCGGTATTTGTTAATTTTTGACGTAAGTGTAATGTAGAAGATGAAGATAATAATTTAATTTTAGAAACTCTTAGCTTGTGGCATAAACAAGAAGAGATCATTATTATTTGCCCCTAACGATCCTGTCAAGATGGCTATTAAACGACTTCAGTGATTGATATCGCCCTGCTTGTTTCATTATACATCACTCTGTACTTACAGATTATAGCTCATCTTTTTTTTTTTTTTTTTTTTTTTTTTTATTATTATAATTAATTCATAAGTCGATATATTTTTAATTTAAAAATTAATTTTCCAAAGTGCAATGGCGGTGGTGATTAACTACCTATCCTTATATATATAAAAATCTACTACACTGCGGATAACCAGTCGTAAAAACTCCCTGGGTGTGTTTTGATTAGGTGTTGTGGGTTACTTTGTGATTTGCATGATTAAAGAACTGCATAATTAAGACTTTAATATTATATTTTCAGTTAATTTATTTAACAGAAGTTTCTTTATTTTCATTATTCGTTTTGTTATTATTATTTAAATACAGTGTTTTTTTATTTTACCAAACCTTTTTATCATTTTTATTCCGAGATCTAAAATGTAAAATTTAAAAAATGTCAGTGAAGATTGCTCCTTTATCAACAATAATTTAAAGTTGAGAAAATTTAATCCTAATCGAATAGAGGCTGTTACTTCCTAAGTTTTAATTATCTTTAAATGTAAAATTTAAGAAATGTTAGCGAAGATTTTAATCCTTTCTTTAATTTAAAGTAGACTATTATTGGAAATGATATTTCGTTGTTAATTTCACCAGAATACAATTTTTTACTTATCTTTAAATGATTGTTGATTAAGAAAGGATTACAAATCGCGGCATTTTTAAAATTTTACATTTAATGATTATTACACCTCTACTGAACAGGAATAATTGTTATTTGGGTAACCTCAAGTTTCAGATTTATCCACCATAAATATGAGAGTACTACTGCAAAATGATCCATCGGCAGATATATTTTCTAAACAATTGCTCTATATTGGAAACGGTGAAATAGAGCTGCATCGAAATTCAAAATTTATCAAATTACCAGAAAATTTCTGAACTGTTGTGACGAAAAATGAACTGTCTACGAAATATAAAGTGTCTTTCCTGATATTTTGAACAATTATTTGGACTATAATTGGCTGGGTAGTCGTGCTATTTTGGCAGCAAAAAATGTTGATTTCGATGAAATAAACTTCCAAAACAAATTGACAATGTTCTAGATGTAAACGAAGCCGTAAATTTCCCATCTGAATTTTTTAATTCCCTGGATATACACCCAAACAATCTCCAGTTGAAGATTGGCTCACTGATCATTCTTCTTCGTAACTTAAATCCACCTCAATTGTGCAGCGGTACACGTTTGGTCATTAAAAGGATCACAGGAAATGTTATTGAAGGAAAAATGTTGCCTGGAAGGTTTACAGGAGATATCGCCCTGTTGCCACCTATTCCCCTGGAACCGACAGAATTTTCAATAAAATTTAAAAGGCTTCAATATCCTATTCCTTTGGCTTTTGCCATGACCATAAACCAATCCCAAGGGCAAACAATGTCCACTTGGACTTTGAAAATCCGTGTTTTTCCCTCGGGAAATGGCATAACTCACGTGGGAAATGGGTATCGCCTGCTCACGTGTGTGGAAACCATCAAATCTTTGGTTTGTGTTAAATAAAACAGGTTAACCCTAAATATTTTGAACAAATTAGTACTTGAATAAATAAAAATTCTTAATTGTATTATGTAAAAACCTCTTTAAGAAGAGATTTACTATTACTCAAATATATTGCTAAATTAAAAACTTCAACACACCACCCTCCTACCGAAAACTTATTAGCCGAAGGGTTGGGAAATCGAGGTCTCGAAGAAATTGAGAAAAACGCCTATCAAAAGGACATATATGACGCATTAACCAAGATTGGCATGACCCTGAGCAAAATTAAACCCGTTGTTAAACTAACAATACCAAGTTGAAGTAGTGTTAGGCCAATAATCAATAGATCAATGGCTGAGGTTATCAAAACTTACTTCAGTCATCCTTTTTAAAATTAGTGGAAAAATATAGCCATTTCGAGTTAGTTTATCCCAATCCATAAAAAAAGGGCGATAGTGTTAGCAGCTCTGTGAGTCGTAAACACAATCAGCTCCTTTTTAATCAAACTACATTGAAATATGAGATGTAAAAAATAAAAACTTTAACTTTCCTATATTCTTTACCAAATACTTTTAAATGGTGTAATGCTCTATTCTCAATCACGTTGGATTTTGATTAGCTGAAAGGTTTTCATCTTTATCAATGAATATTGGTATTACTGTATTTGTTTAAAAATATTAGGATATAACTACTGAGCCACAGCAACGCGTGGCCGGGTCTGCTAGTAGGTAACTATAGATTATCGATATTATTATGAGCATGGAATAAATGATTTAGAAGGCTGAAATGTTATTAGCCATAAAAATTAAATAAATAGGTAAAATATGTATAGAAGCATATAGTCTAGATAACTACAGTCATGATATTTTTATTTTGTTTTTGCTTCCGCCTAGTTAATATTAATTAAATTTACAGATTAATCACCAAAAAACTTTTAAAAATGTATATATGAAATCGAACTATATCCTATCGATTTTAAAATATGATTTTCGATATACAGTTGCTGCCGCTGAATCCAGACCGTAATCGGGTCTGGATTAACCGAAAACGGATGAGGAATTGGGGATAAATTTTTAAATGAACATTCTCTTATTATTTCATATATATTTACTTCGTCATAGCTAGATCGGGCTTAATACTAAGATGTATATTTATACATTTTACATAATTGTTATCATTTTTTTTTTTTTTTTCAAGTCCGGGATAGAGTTTTGTTTTTGATGAAGGACTCTAATTAAATTCAATTCAAGTCGAAGTAAAGTTTAATGCTGCTTATTTTTTTTGCCATTTTCGATAATTTATCATACTATATTTATGAAAGTTTAAAATCCAAACAGTTGTATGATTGTTTATTTTCCAGATAGTAGAATTGTTAAAAATTTTAAGAAAAAAAACTGATTATTTTTTTCGAGAATCTGGTTCTTTAGGCTCACTCGGTAATTCGTTTCATTAAATGACCAACTGCTTTTTGTAATTCATATATTATATGCTCGAAAATGTTATCTTATTAGTCTATTTGATTATGATTTTAAAATTTTGTTTTGTTTTCAGGTAAGCAGAAAGGCATAGGAGTTAATTATTGAAACAAAGCAATTTCATCACCGGTAAGTTTTAAACTAATTTTTTTTTTTATTATTATTTTACAGGCATAATCGTTTTAGAAGAGTGTCTTATTCATGATTAAGTTTGTAAAATATCGTATTATTGTTGATAAAAGCTCCTTATTTAACCACTTAATTTTTTCATGATATTTATCAACATTATTCTGTAAAAAAATAAAATGAATGAGTGAGTATTGACATATTCACAAATTTATAATATTAAGTATGCAAAAAAAAAAAAAAAAAAAAAAAAAAAAATCAGGAAAAAAATTGAATATGTAATCATAGTTTTATCAGTAAGTACTATTTTACAATGAATATTTAAAATATTGTCTATATTATATAGGTAAATATTGTCTATACTATATTCTATTCTATTGTCAGATATTATATAGGTATTCCTCATTATGAAAAAATATTCTTATTCTAAGTTCTTAATAAAGTAATTTTTTGTATTAATAACTATCATTTATTGTAGTACTGAGTTCGTGACACAGGGATACAACGTACCTCCCGCCGACTAATCTATGCCGCACGATCGCATCATCAGCGATCATGCGACATGATCTACCTACTTATTGATTTGCTTTTCTATCTTTTCATTTTTTTTGTTTTAGTATCTTTATATATTCCTTTTCTTTTTTCTCTCCCTTTGTTTTCAAATCATACTGTTACTATACTATACTGAACTGTTATTAGTAGTACTTTAAAAGTTAACATCGTTAACTTTAAAAGTTAAAAGTTAACAACATAAAGTCGGCAAACATCACCCTAGTAGTGGATTGCCTATAACCATTAAAATAAATAAATAACTATCATTTATATTAAAGAATTTAAAGTTAATGAAGTAATTTTTATGATATTTTTTAAAGGTAACAACTTGTTTGTAGTCATATAAAAAACAAATTATGAGCTGCAATTTGAATTCTTTAGTTTGAGGAATTCTCCCTTCCACGCAAAGTTAAAAATATATTCTGAAAGTAATTTTCATTGTCTGAAGGCCACAAATCCCCACAAATGAATTACGGCCAATTTTAGAACTCATACAATTCAAATAAATTACCCATCCGGAATACTTATCAGGCTGGACCGGGCCAGTGGAAAGAAAAATTAATGTTGCATTTCCCGATGGAGAGGCAATTTTCCAGGCGGAAGAGTTTGGAAAGAGCATAAACTCTGGAAGATATATTGGAGCTGGAAGAGGCAGCGACGATTAGCCTCCCTGATTAGAAGATCGATAAGATATCCGGATTGCTATACCCGAGAATTCGATTGGATATCCTCATTACTCCTGTTATTTGCTCTTGGAATTTAGCCATTTTCTCTGCTGTAAACGAAACCTCTCATTTTATGCCGTTTTATTAAGTTTCATGTACAATAACTGCCGCTGTATTCCTACTTGATCAAATACTCCTATCTCCAGTTTAACCGATTTATAGATAACATCGCAAGAGGATATTGCAGAAACATTCAAGTTTTTCTCCTTAAAATCCTAACGATATTCACTTCCGGTTTCTTATCAACTCATTGTTTAACCATTAATTTAAGTTTTATTATTTTTGTCTTTCATGGTTCGTAAACTTGGTAAGAACGAAAAATCAAATGGTCAAAATCGGTATCTAGCCTTTAAAAAAGTTATTGAATGAATCATTTAAGATTAGCTCACTCACTCCTTTTAAACATTTTTTATTATTTGTTCAATAATTTAATCATTCCCATTTTCTATGTATTTTTGGACAATATTCCACACCATCGGCGCTGTGAACGGAATTCTTAAAGTAGGTACATATAACCATAAAGAAACTTTCATTCATTCAAAAATGTATAAAAAATATGATGTGTAATGATATAAAAATAGCCTATTTTTAATATACCTATAACAAAAGTATTATTATTCTTAATCTCAAGTTATAATCCCTGGCAATAATATATTTGACTGACCTGTAGAAGCTGCATCATTGATTCCAACGTCAGACTACTCATACCGACCTACATCCCCTAATAACATCGATATTAATGTAAAAATTGAAACAAATGGATGAGGACAACAGAAAGCAAACTACGAAAGTTCAACATCACACTTTCATGTAAATAAAGATTACGATTTCGGAACGTACAAACACTACTCGATATTTGTCGACAGAAAGAACTAGCCACCAATCTGTTCACAATAGATCGCTATTTATCAGCGAAACTATATACAGATATTATCGGACGTATATCGCAATTATCGATATTATACACTGGCGGATTACTGGATTACTACTAGCGATGATTAAAAAAGATCGATAGCACCGACACAGCTGACTCACTGTACAAATATCTCATACCATTTAATAACCCTTCTTAATGATAACAGTGCCTACAATGTTTATGAAACAAAACAAAGAACATACGTTGGTGATATACCCTAGGATTTTATAATGGGAGTAAAAAATCCTAGCTATGCCGTCCCTCGGATAGGACGTAAAATGGAGGTCCCGAGCCTGTACGATGTCAGGTACTCGTTAAAGATCCCAGTCCTAATAAAACCTGGATAGGCAAAATTTAGGACTCCCACTGTAGCATCGTCCGATTAGCCTTTGTGTCAAAACGTGACGTTAAACAAAACATACGATTTAAAATAGTTCTAGACTTGTTGTTAGAAATGTTGGAACAAACCGTTATAGCACATGTTTGTGACGAGTACCTTCTCCGCTTGTTGAGAACATTCTGGACTGTTCTGTTTCAGACTAAATATAAGGAGCGATGGGCTGAAGAGCTAGTCTTAAACAGAAGATCGATCATATCTTTACGTTTGTTTAAAGTATTGTGACAAGGTGATATTTTCTGTTACCATCTTGATTATATTAGTTTATATTATTTGTGAGGTATTGTAAATTACCATTTTCATTTATTAAACATTCTTTAACCCACAAAAGTGTTACAGTTTTTATTTATTTAAAATAAATTATCGTATATGGGATATAAAGATAAATTATTCCCCTGAATAATTTTTTCCTAATATTTTCATTTTTTTAATTTTATTTCATCGGTTTTTACATTTCTTCCCAAAAGGGTCGTTATCTCAAATTCTATCATATTAATTTGAATTCATTAAAATTGCAAATAGTGGAGAATCATTCTTTATCGGTACAACTTGACATAGGCGTCACCATGATCAAATTATTGGGGGGGGGGGGAGGGCGAATCAATATTTTCATAGATAGGTAAAAGTTCGAAAGGCTAAAAATTGAAATAAAAACACCTAAAAATATCTGTTCGGGCATTTAATTCCTTCTCCATTTATTTATTTAAAGGTATTTATAAAATTTGTCAATTTATGTCACATTTAAAGTATATACTTACACTTTAAAACTTCCCAAAATATTGGGTGGGACGCGTCCCCCCTGTCCCCAACCCGCCGTTGATGACCATGCACATCTTCAAGCAGCAAAGTTTCTGTTAAAGATGTCTGCAACTGTTCTCTAATTTCGGTACATTCTTACGTAAATCAAAACAAATATCTATCTCACTGATTGGAGGGTGCTATATTCGGTATATCCGAATGGTATATTATACCATTCGGACGATTCCTAGATCTTTTATAAGATACCCATGAGTGAAATGGCAGTGCCAGATTCTTAGTTGAAAAATTATTACTTCCTCGCTACTCGAAGATCTGCAGCTTGTGGACTCTTTATAGCAGAAGTTCTTTTATTTCTGCCAGTTTGTTTTCTTCTGCTTTCCAATGGCGTTCCCATTCTGCTGTTCTCATTTTCTTTAGATGGTGCACCCAATGTTATGGTCTTCAGTTTTAACCAACCACATCCGTCGTTTCCTCTTTCGGGCTGCTTGGTCAGCTTATTCATTATCTGGAATACTTCTAGTTCGCTGGAGGAAATCAAACGAACATAATTTATTCACTGATATTTTTCGTATGAATATTTTTTTATTAATAGTTGTGTACAAATTTATTCAAATATATAAATAACTAGCATTCCCCGTCGCGGCTTCGCCCGCGAGCCTTTATAATCACTTCTGTGTTCATTCTTGGTATTGATTTAATATAATATGTTAACTGATGTAAGGAGATTTAATAGAATCGGAGCTTCCGGGAGGTGTAATGTTGGAGGGGAAAGCTGCCGTCTCGGTAGAAGAGAGGGAGGCGCGCAATGGAGAGTTCACTAAAACAGCCGAAACAAAAAATTGCTTACTCCTCATGAAAGCTTCATTTTTCGTCGTATCAAGATCTTTAAAATGAGTCCAAATTAGATATTTTTTCTCGAAGTGCAAAAATAGGTCTCCGTTAGAGTTAAACGACAATTTCGCCATTTAAACCCCTTAGGGATCAAATTTTTGAAATACCTTTCTTAGTGGTTACCTACATCGCGTTTAAAATCTAAATTCCGAACTTTTTTTAGCTGATTTTAATTGGTCTTTCCGTGTTGCATTGCTGTACCTGATACGTCGCCTTTTAACTTGCTTCTTCTCCTCAGAAAGTTGCGATAGTAGAGCTTCACACACGTCAAAATGGCCATTACATAGCGTACCAGTAAAACGTAGTCTTTTCGTGGGATTAGAATTATTGCCAAATACCGCATAATGCTCATCATTCCGATATACTTCAAAAAGGTAAGGAAACAATTCCCCAGCTGCCGTTAGTTCCATAAATCCGGCATGAGTTGAATGCTGAGACATATGAGTGTAATAACTACTGAAATCAGAATAATTGTTACCGTAATCATTTTGAGTAAACGCAGAAAATTTGTCCCAATTTGGATGACATGCTGTACTAAAATTTGCCGAAAATGAAAACATTTTGGCTGAGAATTCTCGATAATATATGATAGAGATCGAAATAAACACGCACCATCCCCAATCATGGGAATAAGAGTGTGCATAATTTGATTACCACTAAAATTTAAATAATCAGTAGCCATATTCTCTGTGAATGTCTATTTTAATAATATTGTCTATTTAATAAATCAAAAAAACAAAAACATATGGTTTAAAATCTCAAAAATAGATGTCCATTAAAGTTAAACGACAATTTCGCCATTTAAACCCCTTAGAGGTTACATTTTTGAAATTCCTTTCTTAGTGGTTACCTACATCGTGTTTAAAATCTAAATTCCGAACTTTAAGTTTCTATTATTAGTAGTTTTTGCTCTGCGTTGATTCTGTCAGTCAGGACAAAGCCTCTTATATATAGAGATTAACACATTTCTTAAAGTTTATTTAAATAATCATGTGAATATATTTTAAATTTAGTCAATTAATAAGTAGAATTTAAATGAGTATATTTGAATATTATAATGACATCGGAATGATTTATAAACAGGAATTTCATTAAACAATTTTGTTCTTTATTTAAACAACCTATGTTTCGATCCAAACATGTGTTAGTCGTTCCACAACTAGCCTTGCACTTGAAAACCCACATGGGCCGAAACGTAGGCTAGTTAAATAAAGAGAAAAAAATGTTGACTAAAATTCCTGTTAACCCTTTGTTACCCGCGCCTCTTAGACTTTCATTCCTGCCTACTAGCCGGCATTGCGTGCCGCATTAGTGTTTTTCGACATTTATGTTTTCCTAAAGCTACTATTTAAATATTTTTACCTAACATTTTATCAAAAGAATAAGAAGAGATATCTATGAGATAGATAAAGTAATATAAACATTTTTATTTTTAAAAAATAAATAATTTCGAACGAAATAATAATAATAAAGGCTTAACGAACCCGAAGGTTCGATGCCGACACCACCAATCGCTCCCTGCACACCTCCATCCATCGACCGTCTTCCAGACCTAACTTCGATAGATCCGCCCTAACGCAATCCTCCCACCTCCGTCTCGGCCTGCCCCTCGGACGTTTCCCATTCGGCACCGCGCTTATTAATCTTTTCGGAATACGTTCACAGCCAAGTTTTGCAATTTTACACGCCCATTTTATTCGTCTTGCTGCAATCACGTCAATTATATTTACTGGGTAAAGTTCACTCAGTTCGGCGTTGTGTAAGCGTCTAAATTCTCTGGTTATTTCATCCCTCTTCGGTCCAAATATTTTACGCAGTAATTTATTTTCAAAAACTCTAAGCCGTTGCTCATCCCTCAATGTCAGCGGCCAAGTTTCGCATCCGTAAACGACCGTTGGAAGAATAATAGTTTTGTAAATCCTCATTTTTAAGTTTTGGGACAGAAGGCGGGAGCTAAGCAATTTCGCGACTGAAAAGTAGCAAGCATTACCGGCTTTTAATCTAGCCTTAATTTCCTCATCGATTTCGTTTTTTCTAGTTACCATCGCCCCTAAATATCTAAATTTCTCTACCTGTTCAAACGTATACCCCCCTACATTGATATCAGCGAAATCCTCATCACTTCTACGACTAACCATATATTTTGTCTTATCCGTATTCATTTCCAGTCCAAGTTCTTGTCCGGCTTTCATCAACGTTTTTGTGTTTATTTCTATGGTTTCCACGTCCTCCCCAAGCAATACCAAATCATCGGCATATCCGAGCACGGGTATATTCCCTCCCAAATTCAAACCCTTTCCGGTACGTGTCACCTCCCTAATGGCATATTCCAGCGCTAAATTAAATAAAACAGGTGAGAGAGAATCTCCTTGTTTCAAACCAGAGCGGACCTCGAACTTCTCAGAAAAATAATTACCGATTCTAACTTTATTGAACGTTTCAGTCATACACATTTTTACTAAGTTTACTAATTTTTTTTGGTATTCCCTGCTCGACCAGAATGTTATACAACTTTTGGCGGTTAATAGAGTCATATGCCTTTTTGAAATCGATAAAAAGCTGATGTACGATTCCGTTATATTCTAATTTTTTCTCTAATATTTGGCGGAGAGAGAATATTTGGTCTACGGTTGATCGGTTTTGCCTGAAACCACATTGATATTCTCCGATAATTTCCTCGGCGTATTCAGTGATGCGACTAGTTAGGATTAACGTAAATATTTTATAGCAAACCGGAAGGAGTGAGATTCCGCGATAGTTATTGCAATTGAATGCCGTTTTTGATCCCTTTTTGTGAATCGGAATGAGAATAGACTCTTTCCACTCTTCGGGTATCTTTTCTTGTTCCCAGATCTTTTTAACCAAAAGAAATATTTTTGATATCCCAGCTTCCCCGCATGCCTTGATTAGTTCGCTAGGAACATTATCTGTTCCCGCTGCTTTATGAGATTTTAATTTTCCAATGGCTATTTCAACCTCCTCTTTACTCGGTTCTACTACTAACGGTTCAGCACTCTGGTATTCCGAAGAGGAAGATAGATTATTATTTTCCGTATTTAAAATACTATCGAAATAAGCCTTGAATCGTCTTAAGATGTCTACCGGATCGGCCAAGATATTGTTATTTTCATCCCTAATTCCAGTTGTAACCGGGCCCGACCGTTTACGAGTTCTGTTTATGCCTTCGTACATCGCTTTAACGTTATTCTCGATTTTGTTACTTTCGATCGCTATTATTTTATTTTTGAGATATTCTCGCTTTTTGAATTTTAGCAGTTTAGTTGTTTCTTTCCTTGATGCTCGAAAGTTAGCAAGATTGATTTCGTTAGGAATATTTAACGCTTCTAGTTTAGCAGCTTTTCTTTTGTCGCACATGTTCATACATTCATCATCGAACCAAGGTTTATTTTCATTTTCCCTTTTTCCAAGACAAGAGTTACCGACCTCTTTAATACTATCCCTGATACCTTCCCACAACTTATCAATGTCTTCGTTATCCTCGTCAGACGATTCCAACGCCTCAAACCTATTTTTGACTTCCAGTTCGAATTGTTTTCTAACCGTCGGAATTTTTAACTTCTCCAAATTATAATTATCATAATTAAAACCAGCCTCATTTTTCCTATGTATTATAAGTCTCTGGCGAATTTTCGCGATCACTAGTTCATGATCCGACCCGCATTCGGCCCCACGATATGATCGAATATTAATTACGCTATTTTGCCACCTACGTTGAACCAAGACGTGATCAATTTGATTACGGGTTTGCGAATCCGGTGACGTCCAAGTATATTTATGTATATCTTTATGTTTAAACGTAGTACTTTTGATTATTAGGTTTTTCGAGGTGGCAAAATTTATTAGTCGTATTCCGTTATCATTACTATATTCATGTAAACTTTCTCTACCGATCGTAGGATAATATACTTGTTCCCTCCCAACCTTTGCATTTGCGTCTCCCAGAATAATTTTTATGTAGCTTCGCGGTAGTTTGTCATAAATCGATTCAAGTTTTTCATAAAATTCACATTTAACTTCATCGTCACTATCTTCAGTAGGTGCGTGTATATTGATCAACGCGATTTTAAACCACCGACCCTGAAATATAGCTACCGATAACCTATCTCCGTAAAATCGAATGTCCTTCAACGCGGAAAGTAACCTATTTCTAATCAGAAATCCGGTGCCTAAACAATAGTTTCCGCTCCCACCGTACCACAAAGTGTACTTCCCTTCCCTCAACGAGCCCTCCCCTGGCCAGCGGACCTCTTGCAGCGCCACTATATCTAATCTATACCCTATTACCTCATTCGCGACCGATTTTAACCCACCCGCTGTATTTAAACTTCTTACGTTCCACGTCCCTATGCTTAGATCTATATTTTTCAACTTGCGGCATGAATCCCCTAAAGCAGTCCCCACCCGGAGACCCGAACGGGGGACTAGTTTTCCTCCGGATAATGAGCGTTTTACTTTAGGGAGATCCATGACTTTTTTGTGGTGTTTGGGTGAACTAATAAAATGTGAGTAGGGCGTTCAAACCTACGTCACACCCTCCAGCAAGCCTGGGGGGCCGCTCTCATTGTTGGTCAGCGAGTCCTACGGACTTAGCCGGGAGGAGCTTCCTAGGAATTTCCACCGACCATCCCCACATCCGCCACCCGTGGGACGCTCCCCATACGCGGTAATGAGACCCGCGCGAGGAAATTCCACATTCATGGCATGGACCTTTCCTTGGTCCACAATAAGTCAGTAGTGAGATTTCGGTTCGAGTTTTTTATTGGTTCAATGAGGCATTTTACTGTATCTGTCAGTTTGTTTGATGATCTGAATGGCCAAGTGGTTCAACTCCACAATATATCTTAAAATTGTAGACGGAAAAAGTTTGCAGATTCCAAACAGTTCGTACACGCTAGCGGCACGGGATGCTGCAAAAATGGACTTTTTCACTTTAACCAATTTCTAGACACTGCCTGTAAGTCACAGAAACTCAGCTCCACCTTTCTTCTATTCTACGAACATCCGATGAGGAATACTGTGGCGCTCATCTAGTTGAATTGAGAAATTACTGCGAAAATTCAAAATTACCAAAATTGCGGCATGTAGTGCCAATTAGCGTTTAACAAAAGTTTAATCAATATTATCATTAATTTTGTGAATCTTATGAAATACAGTCGACCATTTTCCACCTCTAAATATATATATATATATATATATATATACTCACACACACACACCTACAAGAACATCATACAATTTTCCACCTTGATCCAGTTATAGATAGGACGCATAACTTCTTCCCATCATTTATGTATTTAAGGCACTTAAATCACATGACGTTGATAAAATATGTTAAGATATTTACATATAGTGGGCTTATACAAATACAGAAGAAAATCGTAGGTAGTTTATGTTGAACGAGTTTTCATGGCATCACGTATGAGATAACGGGATATGATCGTTTTTCTGAAATGGGCAAGTGGCCTCGGAAAAATTGGCCATTTTCCTGCTGCGACCTTCCACCCCATGATATTGCCAGGGGCCGTTTTTCCTCCTCGAAAGGAATGTAGGCTCAATTGTAAGGGAGCGTTCTCCTTGATATCCCAACAAATTGTAACATTTAACCTCTTCGATTAGGTATTATCTTGAGATCAAAATTTAAATTGATGGGTTGTCCATACTCAGTATAGGTAGGGTATATAAATATGTTGCATTGTTATTTTTATTTTATTTAAACTCTATTAAATTATCCTGCAATCCCTCGCGGTAAAGATCAATGTCATGACTATTGCTCTCTGAACGGATTAATACAGTATTTAAAAAAATTATAAATAAATAATAATCATTATTATAAAAAAAAAAAATATGGAGAGAGAAACACTTTATTCATCATAAAAGCTATGCTGCCCAACTACATTGGGTTGCTAATACACAGCATACTATACATCTTATCTTAGACTATTTGTAACATTTTATTGTAATAATATATAATAATAATAACATCCACGCTTATATACAGTACCAGGCAAAAGTTTAGACACACCGTTAAATTTTGTAAAATAAATAAATAAGAACATTTTATTTGTTGAACAACATAACAACTATAATTTTATTTTTAATTTATTTATAACTAGCTGTATATCCCGGTTTCACTCAGGGAATTTGGAAAACAATGAGAAAAGCCGTGTGTCAAGAAAAGTTCTTTAGGACAGAAATGAGATTTTTTTCGACTTCAACGGTTGATTTCATAAAAATCTAATGTAAAGCGAGATCATAACGATTTTTATAACAATAAAAAATATACCCAGAGATTGGCTGAAGTTATACAATTTTAATAGGGACAAGTGTTTGCACCTGGTATGAAAGAACCACAAAGCGAAATTTGGAGAATTTAGAACAAACGTTATGAATTTCTATAAAGAACAAACAAACAAATAAACAGAATTTCATATTTACATAGATTGTATTCGAAACAATCATAACATTTTTGAAATGTTATCTCTTGGGTTACAATTATTTTTTTTAAACTTGAAAATTGTGAATTAAATACAAGTGAGTCTAAACTTTTGACTGGTACTGTATATATACATATGCATACCTATATATATATTATATATATATAGTTATATATTTTTTTCAAATAATTTTTTTATTATTATTATTATTTTTTTATTTTTTATAAAACATACCTGAACTTCAATAAATCAAAACAAAAATCATCAACACAATTTTTTTTTTGTTTTATTTGTATTTTGTTTCAGTTGATTAACAACCTACTTTATTTCTGTTATAATATGCTTATTATCTCATGGGCGAAGTTTCAGACACTCTGTCTATTATCAAGCACCTGAAAATTTCTAAATTAAACATTGCATAAAATGTTAATAACAAAATTATTATATTAGAAATTGACTCACGAAATTCACTAATTATAGAAATTCTTAACATGTAAACACTTAACTAGCTGTTAGGGTGCCCACGATTCGAAAATTACAGGAAAAAAGTTGGACTTTCTGATTCATTGAAGGAAATTTGAAATACGGCGAAGAGAGAGTCACCACTTTATTCAAGTAAATACGCGGGATTCCATACATGGATATAAAGTACCATTAGACGCCAATGACCCTTTAGAGTAGAGGTGACAACACAAATAAAAAAACAAAACAATAACTATATTATCGTCTCAGCATCCAAGGAACATGGATTTTTATTTATTCTCTTTTCTCGCCATCTATTTTTTCAGAACTTCCGAATTTATGTTCGGTTAAAAAAAAAAAAAAATTACTATGATAAGCAAAAAAGTTATGGACAACTTGTTTTGTATCCAACTTTAGCTATCCGTTATGAATCCAGATCATTTCTCAAGAGAAAACCAAACTTTTAATGACCATGACTTTTATGAATGTAACGTTCGCCACTATAATTAATTGACGGAAAACTGCGGGCGCCCCCCGTCGACAAAACATATCCTGTTTTCCAACTTTTTTCTTGTTTTAATATGTAGGTACTCGTATATTCGATTCTGATTTGTATGCTTACATAACATTCTGTAGATTGTTTCAATGAGAACTTTTGCTAAGCTGCAAAAAAATTATGTGATGCCTTACAGTAATCTCAAAAAGTTAAAAATCTGGCATTATGCAATTTTTTACAAAGTTTTCTCTTGATTGTAACTCTCAATTACCACTGTAAAACATATCGATTTTTTTTACCTATGATAAATATTTATTTTTTGTAACAAATTACAAGGGTACTAAATATGTGTCGCTTTGTCATTTCTTTTTTAATTATTTCTAGTCTTTTTAAAATTCATTGTTGCTATTTTCATTGATTTTCTTATTAATATATCATTATTTAATTAATTTACTGCTTATCTATTTACATGGTCATTATTTCACACGTACATGTCATTATTACAATTTGAACTAAACGGACATAAATATATAAATGTAAAAACAACGGGCATTAATGATCAGGCCTTCTGCGCCCTTGAATCCCATAAAACAAACAAATTCTAAATTAAAAAAAAAATCCCTCAAATTAAATGCCACCCTCTCTATACAATCAACAACTCCTTCGTTCAATCACTACATATCGGTAGTAAATTGGCAAAACCGTGTATGTCCCAATTTTTGCCCAATAAAATGTTAACTTTTACGATATAGAATAAAATTATCCATCAGGGTTGTAAATGATATTTCTGTTTTAACTTCGTAACTCTTACTTGTAATCTTACTTACTTTTATATTTCATATTGAGTTCTGAAGTTTTTCTTGTCTTCTGTAAAATTTAGGAGAAAGAACTTAAAAAGTTTTGCAAATTTATTATCGAGCTGTTTTATAAATGATTATGTAACATACTAATACATGGTCACTACAGAACAGTTGAACACTATTGACCTGTCTTTAAGCGAGATTTTTTTAAATGTTCCTTCCAATGTGGCCTTGCCTTTACTTATTACCTGTCAGTACAACTTTTGTTATTAACACTTATTAATGTCCCTAATTCGGTCCTAACGAAGGTATCAAGGTATCATAACTACTCTTTTGATATTGTTATCGGTGCAATTTTATTTCCATTTATAGTGTTGTTTTTTAAATTATTCTCTAAATACTTTTTGAGATTTATTTAGTAAAATTTTTCCTGTCATAGTAAATATTGCAAAAAAGATATTGAAATTGTGATATTAGAGTAAAGTGAACCGAGGAGCTTCTTCGGTCTCATTAAGACAGCTGCTGAGAAGACAAGCTTCCTAGCCTCTGCTTACATTGCGTCTCATTATGTCCCACACACAGGACTTCATTTCCACTCTCAATATTATTTTTTATATTCCTTTTCTCTGGTTTATATTTAAAATAATTTTCTGTAGTAGTTTTAGTTAGCGATTAAATTTTAACGGTTAAAGCTAATTGCACAAATAAATAATTTGAAAATGTTTGAAAGATTACTATTAATAGTTTAACGTTATCTACCGCATCCATGAGATTCAATTTTTATGTATCGATAATCATTAATAAATGCTGTATTCAAATATGTAAACATGTAAAATATAAAAACTTCAACTCTTCTAAATTCTTTACCAAACACTGAATTTTGCGTAAAGTTCTATTTTAAATCACGAAGGTTTTATGGATTAGCTGAAACGTTTTTATCCGTACCAGTGAATTTTTACTAGAATGTAATTAAAATAATGGGATATAATTAATTAGTCGCATTACGGCTACTGAGACACATCAACGTGGCAGGGTCGGCTAGGATTAAAAATAATAATTTGTCAATGGACGCAAGCTGGATTCAAAAAATCTTTTCAAAAACCATTTTTGGTAGCAATGTATTGCAAAGATTCAGTTTTCTACCTCCAAATGAGATCATACAAAAAAAAAAAACCTGTTGTTAATGCTATAAGCATTCACCCATTCACAGTTATGTAAAATATTTTAATAAGTTTTATTTTTCAATCTAGCAATAATTATATAAAAAAATAATACTATTAGTCATTTGGAGGGTTTTTATAAATAAATTAGTTGAAGATTTTTACCCATCAAACTTGATTAATTAATTTTGATGATAATGACGTTTAGTTAGTATCAGTTTAAGAAGTAATAAAATCAACTTTAATAAGATACTATTTACCTTTACTTTTTCGTTCAAATGGGGACAAAAAATTGTTGATGATTAAGATTATAGATTGAACTTAATTATTGGTGAAATTAAAAATAATGAAAGAAAATGCATATGTAAATGGTAGCTTATGAAGTATTAGTGATTAGTAAATTACTTTTAAAGCCAATTATGTTGCAGTCTTAAATAAAATGTTACTTTTCTTCTATGCTTCTGGCCCCGATTTTTAAAATTTTCACGCTATTATATTCTGGGTTGACATGATGGCACACTCAGCCTATTTGCTCATGCCTAGTTGCTCTATAGTTAAATAACTATATTAGTTAAATAACTAATACTTGAGAAAAAGAGTGGTTTTTGTGTTTTAGTTTGAATTACATCCAAAGCCTAACTCCAAAAGAAACAGTACTTCCTTACCACGACACCCCATGATTTTATAATAGTACAGGATTTTTACAAAATTATATTAAAAAAATCATTTAGGGCCATAAATAGTCGGGATTTTCAATCATTAAGATAAGCGAAACCGTTGTCTGGGCTGATCCGAAATAAGGGCATATCTTAATGAAGAAGGTTATGCCAAAGAAAATACGTAAGGATTTTGTGGATGATCTTGAAGTATGTTTAGTGATGATGATGATTATTCTGGGAAGCGTGGAGCACCAAGTTTTGAAGTTCAAGATAGTTCACAACATTTGTATCTTGGAGAAGGGCGTTACTTAGAGGATTGAATAGCTAATGTTTCTTGTTTGAAGGTCGTTTTATTATAACAGCTATAATAATGTTGAAGTGAAATGTAGTTGAATATTTCAATTTATCTGAGAAAGAAACGTAGAACGCCCCGAACTGAAACTTTGAAATCCCCTCAAATGATTAATATTGTAACGTTAAATCGGTAAGTACATAAAAGAAACATACGGTGTAAACTCTTACACCGTACGACCGACATGCCTGAAAATTTCATTGAAATTGGTTGAAGGAGCTATGAGCTGCGGCAACTATGTTGATGCAATTTTTGGCTATTTTCGTTCCTAAGAAATTTTTTTTCTCGGCTCAGAAGGCCCATTGGCAAGAACCCTCGGACACGTATCAAATATTTTTGGATATAGAAACTCGAAAAAAAGTTTCATTGTAATCGGTGACCCCACGTCCGTAGCCTCCCCTTGTAAGATAAGTCTGTGTCTTGACTGTGAACCTCAAGTCATATGATTGCGTGTTATAACGTTACCATTTTTGTAACCTGCTCAAATATTTAAGTTTTATTTATTAGTTGGCATTGATAACTGTATATTTTTGTTGAATAAATATTTCTTAATCCACATAAGCCTTACAATATACTCGTACTGGGTTCCAGATTTTAGAAATATGAGCTCCTTTTGACCTTGCAACACCACTACTCATGATACAACTAGAGCTATCTGAAACTGCTAAAATCTTATCTCCACACTTCTCTGAATCTTAATAATGGCAAAATATCCTTCCAATTTATAAATAAATTATTTTCCTTTTACTAAAAATTATCGAATCATAGAGTTTTCTAGAATATCATATTTCCATAACATGTTGAGTAACTGTCACTGAATAAAAATTTAGCGTCGTTATAAATAAACGGTTAATCCATCCGGATTACAAAATTTTAATATACTCCGGAAGCTTTCAGTCGGGGGCGCTGACGAAATAACATTAAAAGCCTCGGCGACCAACGCATTAACCCTCAGATTACTGAGTCCATCCTGACCGTTTCCATTTTTTGGGTAAAACGGGGCAGAAAACAAAAACGATGTTGGCCCCCAAGGTTGAGAGGGTGGCTATATTTCCTCGAGGGTGTAAGCAGGGACGGGACCCCTTTTTATATTTTGATTTATGGCTGGATAAAAACTGCTCTTCGGGTCCATTTGTCATCGGACTCAGAGGGCTTTACAAGGGATAGCATTCCCAATAGGACGTGGCCAGGTGTCTCGGTATCCTTGATATCTACGGCCGTGTATGATGCACCATAATAATGACCCCCCTGTTTTCGCATATATATATTTGTTTTTATTTTCCTTTTCTTTCAATAAATAAAACATCATACGCCAAGCAAAGAAAACAAAACAGATAAAGAAAAGATTCTCGAGCAGGAAGATCAATATCCTCTCTTTACATTATAAAAACCATTGCCCAAAAATGGATATTGCCAAGGCTCTGAACTCTAACAGACACTAATTCTACGATTCAGTTACATGTCACAACTATTTTAGACCAGAAAGCTAATTTACATGCCAATTAGAAAATTAACATTTTCCTTCTAAAAAATCATTTGTGATTAAAAAATCAACTATTATCTGAAAAATAAAACTATGTCATCAAAAATGAAACCTGAAGAATCATTCCATATCAAATTAAAGAGTTTAAAAAAATAAACAATATCTTACCAATAGTTCTTTTGATTTTGATAATTTTGAATTATTAGTTGCATGCATTAATGTGAAGAACCTTACATCAAAATTGTAGCGTGGAAACGGGTAAAATCTTCACAAATTTGTTGTCGAACTTTTTTTATCTTTTGAAGCCATTTTTTCTCTACTTTGAAATTAAGCACACCTTTAGCCTTCTTAAGCTAAACTGGCAATTATAATTTATTTTTTTAATCAAACTGGTGGTCTTTAAGATTCAATAAAGAGTTTTTTTTTTGTTTTTTTTTTTAGAAAATCGGCATATAGTGTATAAAAAAAAAACACTAAATGCCCATATTTGCAGGATTTTTCTGTTTCTTTTTTGTTTTTTTAGTACTTCAAAACTTTGTCTCCAATAATTTATTCCAAAAAATCTGAAATTTCGTTTTCTTCTTGGCAATAACGGGTGCAACAAATAACGATAACTAAAAAATTGACAAATTCCATGACCTATAGGTTCAATAGTGTTTTTTTTTTTTTTTTTTTTTTTTTTTTTTTTACAGGTTGATTTTATATGGAGTAACACAGTGAAAAATAAATCTATAGCAGCCTTACACACTCTACTGTAAATACGTGTAGCAATACCTGACTTCCTTATGTTTCTTTTAATATACCTATTGTTTTAAGTTTATGCGTAAAGAAACGCAGGAACTTAACGACAAATATAAAATAAAGTAAATATAGAACAAAGTAATTAAAAAATAAACAAATATCAAGGTAATATATATTAGTGTAATATCAACTTTAGTTAGTGCTTTTAGTGATACTTAGTACCTTAAATTTCCCCGAGGAATTAAACGTCAGTTCGACCGGGCTTAGTACTGATTAGAATAGTTTAGTTTTAATGTGTAGTTATCCACCTTTTATTTCACTGTAATGTGTAAAAAGCTATAGCTGTCGCCATAAAGAACTCTTCTAATATAGACAATTTAAAATGAGGAAAAAAAAAAAGCTTAACCAGCCTTGGTTGATATTAAGAATCGTGGTATTTACGATTAAAAACAAAAAAAGCAAATAATAGTTATTGCTGGGGTTAATTATAATTTGTGAGCATAATGAGAATGAGGAGCATTAATTAACTGAACTATAGAAGCTGAGATAATGAAGTATAAGCAATAGCAAGTTGTGATAATAAATATCATGAAATGGGATTCGGCAGGGAGTATAATGCGTTTTTTTTTTCAAAGTAGGATTAGAAGTCTGAAATAATTTTCAGAAGCAGTCGTTAGGCCTAAGCATTATTAGAACCAGTATGGTTTTGCAAGATGATCTCGATAAAATTTTCCTAAAGTTTCCTAGTTGAAAAATATTAGACTCGTATTTTGCTGTTCGCGCCAATGGGCCCTAGAAGCCGAAAAACTAAACATGATATTATACAACTTTATTTTATACATGGAGTTTTAAAAAAAATATATCTATTGGTGGGTCATCTTACAACAACTTTTATTTGTATTGTTGAGTGTAGATTTAAGGAAAAATATAGTCATCTAGGTGAAAAATGAAATACAGATTACTAAAAAACACAAAATCTACTTAAGAATTAATTCATTTCATTCCCTAAATCACAATTTCATTCCTTAAATCATGAAAAAGTGATATTTTTTTTTTTTTAAATGAGTAAACGTTCTTCAATTATTTTTTTCAGGGCGATACTTGTTTTTTTTTTGTACGAAGAAATAGGTTTACAGATATATATATATATATATATATATATATATATATATATATATAGATATATCTGAAAACCTACACTCAAAAATACAAATTTTCGTGCAAGAAACATGTCGATACTATTTTTTAACTCGAGATAAAATGAAGTAGTTTAATGTCGTTTTGTTTAATTTTCCTCGGCTTCAAGAGCCTATTTATGACAAAGGCAAAATAATTTTATAATATTTTTCGACTTGGATGGTCCAATAAACTTTTCATCATGATCACTGACCGTGTCTTCATGTCCTCATGTCACCGTGGCTGTGTATAGAGAGTACAAACTATCGAAGCACAATAAATCAATTAGTAATTAATTTAAATTAGTTAGTAATTAATTTAAATTAGTTAAATTTATTTATTTATTGCTCCGGAATGTTACCGAATAAAACATAATTCAGTGATATAATATTAGGTTGACAAATAAGTGCTTTCAGTTTTTCATTATAATTTTATGTCACCATGATACAATAGTGACAGATTCTGATAAATTAATCCCAAAGGTGGATTGTTTATCCTGTTTGTAATATGTCAACGACTATACCTGTTAACTCTTGTTGAAACTGGCTTAGTATTGAGTTTGCTGTGAATATGGAAGAAAATACCCTTCATTATCGCGATATCTTGTTGTGTTATTTTGAAAAAGTAAGAGTGCTGCAGAAGCTCACAGCGAAAATTTGCATTGTTTATAGGGATGATGTATTAACAGGAGATTCAAAATGGATCTTTTACGAATATGTAGTCCGTAGAAAATGTTGGGGACCAAGTAGTGACGCTCGAAGAAGAATGTCAAAACCCGGATTGCATCCAAAGAAGTTATGCTTTCCATATCGTAGGATTTCTAGGGTGTTATTTTGTATTTTGTATGTCTAGGGTGTAATATTGCTTTTGCCATTAACAAAATTGGACCAATCCATTGAAAATAAACCTCCCGAGATCTCAAATCGGAAGGGTGTTCTGTTCCATTAAGACAACGCCTCTCTGGTCATTCGCAATAAATTATTGAGCTTTGGATGAGATCTTTCGCCCCACGCTCCCTATTCACCAGACCTGGCTGCAAGCGACAAATACTTATTCCGGTCGTTGAAGAACTAGAAGAATGAAAAGAAATTCCTACAGGAATAGGACATCGAAAACCACTTTGATTAGTTTCTTAACAATAAACATCAGGCATTCTATAAACATGGCATTATTCAGTTAGTGGAAAGATGGGAAAAAGTCATAGTAAATAATGGTCAATATATTGTACATTAAAATAAATTTTATGTCAATAATACACTGAGTTTAATTTCGCATTAAAAAAAACTGAAAGGACTTATTTGCCAGCCCAATAAATTAAAGGTGTCCATTTTTTTTTTTCACCCCATATATCTTACTTCTAAACTAATGTCCCAGTAATATTTTTTATTCCCCTAAAACCATTTTGTTCCAAATGTTTTAATATTGCAAATCATTGGTTCAATATTTTCTGTGAACAAAACTACAAGAGCGTGGCACCGGACTACAGTTATTAAAAAGAGACATTATCAAGGTATATCATTTCCTGAATTTATATACAGGTGTCGATAGCCATTACCTCATCACAGCGGAGATTGTTAATTAACAAATATTGGCCCCTGCGCTGCAAGCAGTGGGGATGATGTTTACATTAGCTAACATCAGGCGTGAGTTGAGGGGGCTTCTCCCTGTTATTGTTTTATCGAGGGTGAGTCAGTTTAGCTAATTGCTTTTATTTGTAATTTCATTTGGACTTAGCTTCTAATTTCATCTGTCGAAAAGTTATTATTAATTATAAACATGATAACTTTTTCCTTTATGATCATTATTTTTATTACTGACTTAAACTTTAATTTAAAATTATGACTATTAGCTAAAATGATTCTTTATGTTAGTATCAATTGTTTAATTATGATCAACTGACCCCGTGCCAAGCATTCGCACTCTACGTACTCAAATCCGTCTTTATTAAAGTACACACCGTATATTCTGTATCGTTTGGTGCGAATTTAGTACATCATGGGCATAGGTGAGGGTTGAAGTAAATAATAGATGTGTTTAAAATTGTAGATTAATTATTTTTTGAAACATATGAGAGTTTCATGATTTTAAAGTCAGTATCTTGTAAAAATAAACTGAAGTAAATAAATGATAAAGGGTACGATCCAAGACTGAGGGCAGCTGTAATAATTAATTTAATCAATTAGAAGGGAGGGTAGAACATTAAGGGTAGGCGCGGGTGTTAAGGGCTCAAGTAGGCACTAGAACACAACCTTAATGAGAGTTTACCCGCTTTCAAGCCTGCGAAATGCCCAAAACCTAATACGAGCTCATGAACACTGCCCTTAATCAAAATATAAGCTTTCAGGTTCAAATTACATCAGAAATTAAAATCCGACCTAAAGCAAAACCTTAGATATTAGCTTTGAAAATATCAGTATCTAAAAAAATACTTATCTTGGCAATTATTTTATATTATGATTTAATTAGGTGATTTACACCTGAAAAAGTTTACTGAATTAGTACATGGTAATTATTTTTTGATGGCTAGGCGCTCCAGTATAAAATTTACTTCCATATTTTCATATATAGAAAAATATGATTTCATATGTAGATATAATGATCGGAGTTATTTTGACTTGCTGGTTAGAATTTTTTTGGTTGCTAGATAAAATTACTTCAGATTTCACAAATCCTTCGGATAATGATACTGTACTCATATTTATAACTTATAATTTGTATAATATAATTTGTAAAATGTTACCTCAATGTGTTTATTTTTTCACCCGCTATCCCCGGTATTCTTTTTACCATGAAAAAATCATTTCACTTTGTATTATTTAGTTTTTTTTACAAGGAATAATCTTGTAAACCATGTCTACTGAAGAAGAATTCCAAGTCAGAAAATTAAATTATACTTTTCCAAATCCTTAACAGGTTTTTCCAAAAACGTATTTTAAAAATAAATTGAAGAAACTAAAATAATAATGAAATCCACCTTCACGATAGGAACCTCTTTAAATCTGTTAATTTTTTTTTTTTTTTCATTTTCGACTTTCTTCAATTAAAAAAAAAAATGGTTTGTGTTAGAAATTGCTGTTTTTGATCAACGGTGGTGCAAAGAGGTGAGTTTCATTTAAGAGTACCTACTTTATAGAGGTCGGTTGTTTCTCAGGTGGGTCTATCGACCTCAGATACGTTATTTAGTAGCACTTTTTATTTATTTATTTGTTACACCCTTCCTTGCCGTGAAGGCTGAACGGGTTTGGCAGCGGTGACATATTCGTACTGAGTATGTCACTGCTGCAAATAAACGTGAATGTCAATTTGACATTTCATACCTATTACCTTTTCCTTTCTTCCTTCATCAGGGTCACCTTCCTGCACCATATCTTGTATTTTACTTTGGTCTTCCTGGTAAAGGTGCTCACAGCAAATATCAGCTTTCTACCTGTACCTAAAGGTCTTGAAATATGAGTAGATCGCTGATGTTATGAGCTGCGGAAATTCACGTTCGGTTTAGGACATATAGCCAGTTTCCTGGGCCCTAGTTAGCAAAACAGACAATATATCCTGTCATAGCCAGATTCAAACCCAGGACCTTAAAAATAGCAGGTATTTAGTGGCCTTTTCACTTGACTGCCTACATTCTTTTATATATGAAATATAATTTTTTCAAATTGGAGCTTAAAGTCCCTCTATGTAAATAACGAAAAGCAAAAGTTAATGTTATGGTCTGTAAAGTCCCAGGTATGTTTTTACTTTAGTGTACTTTGGCTATTTTTCGCAAATAACTGTATATATCCCCACCACCGAGCGAGGTAATTTGTCTGATTGAAACGGTTGGTTTGTCATTTTCTGTCTGCTCTCATTGCATTAAAAACCAACCTTACCTCGCTCCATCTTATAAGGCTTGTATTTAGTTGTAGTATTATATTTTATGTAAATCGTCTTATTAAACATATATCAATTTCAATAATTTCAAATAGCTATTAATTCAATATAGCTGTTTTTAATCGCTTCCACTGAATTGCTCTGTCTTTTTACTTTCACTTACCTATATATGAAATATATAGTAAGTGGAAGTATTGCGATCGTGAAAATTTTCGACTTCCGGTTTTCAACGGAAATACACGTTTTGGGACCCCCTGAGTCGAAATGACCAAGTCCCGCGAAATGGTGTGTGTGTGTGTGTGTGTGTGTGTGTGTGTGTGTGTGTGTGTATGTGAACAGACTAGCTCAAAAACTATAAACCGTGGGAACCTGAAATTGGGTATTTGTTGTAGGTATAAGCCCGCGATGTGACAGCAAAAATTTCATCAAAATTGCTCAACGGGAGGGGGTACTTTATTTAATAACTTTTTACGTTTTTTTCGATTTTCTCAAAAACGGCTCTAACGATTTTGATTAAACTGAGTATTTGATCTATTTATATGCCCGAAATATGACTGTAAAAATTTCATCAAAATTGATTAACCGGAAGGGGGACTTTACTTAATAAATTTTGTATCATTTTCACGTGTTTTTTTTATTTACTCAAAAACGGTTTTAACGATTTTGATCAAACTTGGTATTTGATGTATTTATATGCCCGAGATATGACTGTAAAAATTTCATCAAAATTGATTAACCGGAGGGGGGACTTTACTTAATAAATTTTGTATCATTTTCACGTGTTTTTTTTATTTACTCAAAAACGGTTTTAACGATTTTGATCAAACTTGGTATTTGATGTATTTATATGCCCGAGATATGACTGTAAAAATTTCATCAAAATTGATCTACGGGAGAGGGGACTTTACTTAATAAATTTTGTATCATTTTCACGGGTTTTTTTTATTTACTCAAAAACGGCTTTAACGATTAACAAAAATAAGATATGAATGTAGAAAAATGTGTGACTTTAGGAAATGATAATTAGCAAAACACGTCAATTTCTAATCTAAGTAAGTTGGTAAGTGAAAGTTGTGTGTTGCGCGCACGCACCAGATTTTTTGTTATAGTCTTACCAATAGATATTCCAAAAAGATCCACGGACATTTCCAATACTCTATTATTATAATAATTAAGAATATTCATATAGTATATGAATATCTTCAATACTACCTTAATAGTTCAAGAGTTGAGTTCAATTTGTACTAAGAACAGTAGGTACATTGCAAGTAAATGTCTCTAAAAGAGACAGCATTACATAATATTTTTCCCAAAATTAGTTTCCATTTACTTCGCAGATCTGTGAAGTAAACTATCGATATATTATCGTAGTAACGTAAATTTCAATAATGAACAAAATATTTCTTTTGCAGATCTCAATGCGTGTTTTTTTTTATTAGTTTTAATTTGTTGGGAGGAAAGAAGTTTTCGATCAATGTCTCAATTGAAGAGGGGCTGGTAAGTGTGAATGGTGATGAACTAGGAATTGTGAATAAATGTTATATATATAAGACTTAAACTTACGATAAAATAATATAAATTTGTAGGTATAGGGAGTAACAGTCAAACAAGAACAATGTAAGTGAGTAGGTTCAGTTTGCAGAACTGAGGAAATTAAATTTAATACAATATTGTTGTAAAGGCGGTGGTAATGCGTTGAGGTGTTGGTGAGGAGACTTCATCAGAAGTTGTACTGGAAGTAGTGTTCCAGAATTATTATACCTTGTGAGGTTCCATAAATGAATGTAAATATGGACCTAGATTACCTTGTAGTCCTTAATGTGGCTGGCCAACATGGATTCTCTCCCTACCTAATCCTTTTACCCTTTTGTTTTGCTGGGTTGGATCTAGTTTGTTTTATGACTTCATGCAACTAACCAGTAATTTTTCAAGGAAAAGTTACACCCAACTAACCTTTAAAAATAGATTCGCCTGTTTTCAAAATAATATATTTTCCAACAAAATCCATGTTACATGCCCTTTACCAATGATTTTCCTACAGCCAGCCTTCAACGGGTCCCACGAATGCCTCCTAATTACTAACCCTCTTAAGCATTTGGTCTTAGAATATTTATTTGTTGAGACCTTTAGAACGAGATATCTCGACAAATATATCAATGCGGGCTCGGATAACTTATCACTGCCGAGGGTTCTAGATATTAAAAGCCTAGAACACTTAGACAATGTGTTTTACTTTATTATATCATCATTTAATATATTTGACTCTGGTAATTTACCTGCATACCCATAAAAATGAAACAATCTTTTAATTATTCGTATGCTTTTCATGAGTTTCATATAAATTAAATGCATATTTTGTTAACCTTTAAAAATAGATTCGCCTGTTTTCAGAATAATATATTTTCTAACAAAATCCATGTTTAATGCCTTTAACCTACGATTTTCCTAGAGCCAGCCTTAGAACAGCTCCGTCGAATGCAGGCCTTGATATCCATATCAGCAACATTTTTCCTCCCTATCAAACTCCGTCACTAACCTAGAAACATTCATCGCCGAGAAGAAAGATTCAAGACCACAAGAAAGAGGATGTAATGCTTACTGTAAATTTTAATTGTGGATCATATCCCCTCTCGGCTATGCATACTAATGGAACCAGAATGATAAAATCTAAGATACCAGAAAATATTTACATAATAATTCGTTCAGATAGTCTGGGAGCTGATGGCCAAAAAAGTGTCTGATTTGAAGAAAGTAATTGATCTTATCGGCTGAAAGTACTCATTTCAAAGACAACAAATGTGAACGTTTGCCACCTAAGATCAATTACCATCAAATTTTAAAGGTAAACAAAATCGAAATGTCTTCAATTGTTTGCTTATAACTCGAAAATAAATCATCGCAGATGAAATACACTCATTTCACACTTATTTTACAATCATGTTCCAATGCCTTAAATTTGAAGAGTGCTACTCCAAATAAAAAAGGGTAGGATTGTTGTAGTATAATCTGTGTAAAAAGAACTCCTTAATTTTAACGTTAGCCCACTCCTGTGGAGACCAAGTAATTAAATCGTGAGCTAAATAAGACGCTTAGTGGCCTAAAATCAGCGAATATTTCGGAGTTTTTTTTTTCAGTTTCTCGCGTAGAACTTGTTAAACACAGATCTTATAAGTATTGCTTTCTCTTTACTATTAAAGGATATATTATTGAAAATACAAATGATATATTCGAAGCTTTTAAGGGCTGAAGAAATATGTAATTGGTGCGGCCTCCTAATTACTAACCCTTTAAAGCATTTGGTCCTAGAATGTTTATTTAATGAGACCTACAGAATGAAATATCTCTACAAATATATCAATGCGGCCTTGGATGACTTATCACTGATGAGGGTTTTAAATATTAAAAGCCTAGAACACTTGGACAATTTGTTGTACTTATTGATGACATCATCTAATATTTTTGACTCTGGTAATTTACCTGGAAACCCATAACTATAAAATAATAATTATTCGTATGCTTGAGTTTCATATAAGTAAAGTGCATATTTTGGCACCCTTTTAAGTGGCAAAAAAATGCATCGCATCATTGTAACCAAACGAAATGTATATTTATGAAAATTTAGATAGTATTTTATTTTATATAAATGGTGGTAATTATAAAAAAATTCAGTTTTATAAGTTTATTTTGTTAGTTGCAATATATTTAAATTTAGTTTCACCCTGCTTATGTTAGTCAGTAAATTTCTTTTATATTAGAGTATCTCTCATATCTCCTTCTTATACAGCGCTCATTGTTTTATTTGTTTAATTTTTTGTTTTGCTTTAATTTTATTCTAACCTGTTAACTAACTCTAACTAACATTGATTGGGCCAGAATCCATGGCTACGCTGTCTTATAAGCCAATAGATTAAAAAATTAAAAATAATGATATATTTGTAGTTAGTGGTTTAGTCGGATTCGAACATCAAAAAGGAAACCAGTGAATAGTACAGTACAATAAAAAAAGGCGTAAAATTTTCAAAAAAATGTTCAATCAACAAATTGTAAGGTACTTCATATTGAACAATCGTCCTAAACGTTATATTAATGAATCATAAAAATATTAAAATAATAATAAATTTGTATAATAAGTAGTATAATAAATATAATAATAGTAATCAATATATATAATAAAGCAAAGTGTACAATGTGCGTGCCGATAAGGCTCAAAAACGACTCAACGTGCGTTTAAGAAACTTATGTCAGCGTGTTGTTATACAACCCCTAACGAAGAAGAAGGTTTCCGTTTTTCTTTTAAGGGTGTAAAATTGAAGAGGAAAGGACTGGAATTTAAAGCCTCTCGCACCATTTAATTAGTCTACCTTAGAATGACATGCGAGTACTGAATGAAAAATTTAGTTAGAGCTGCAGACTACCAGGAAGCGCTAGGGTGTGTTTCACTCAACGTTTATTGTTCATTCATTCCGTTCAGTTTGTTGTTTAAGGCTATCTATTGTATCAGCTGTTCTTATTAAATTACTAAAAAATCAAGCGAAAATAATTAGTTTCGCCTTTTTTTCAAATAATATAATGATTTTACATATCTGCAATCAATTAGAAAACCGATTGGATACCTTACGAGCGAATAAAAACAGACATAAAACAAAAAAGAAGAGCTCTATTGACTGATTATAAATCGAAAATAAAAAAATTGAAGTGTTCTTATTGTATGTAATTATAAAAAATGTTTTTTTTACTATGTATGATGAGCATTCCATTTGACAAAATGACTAATTCCAATTACAACATTTTTTCAGTAAGATTTTATCACCCCTCATAGTTCTGGATAAAAAGGAATATGATCAAAAAATTGTGCCCTCATGATATTTTGTAATAGATTTAACTATTATCTAATAAATTATTATCTGCTGACTGCTTGGAATGCGCTTATAGGATTCAGAATCATAGAAACCATCAAAAACGATGCATGACTCGACAAAGTTGCAGCATAATTAATTGTTCATTCACCATTTTCAATCCCCTTTAAAGTATATAGGGTTCCTTATTTGGGCGAACTCTGCACATCTCGAATCTTAATATTGATACCGTGTTAAAAGTTTCAAGAAAGTGCTAATTTATTTCTATATTTTCTTTAAATTTAAAGTTTTTCTGTTATAAAAACTACCACACAACTACCGGAGCGAAGCCGGGCATCCAAGCTAGTAAAATATAAATATAAATATAAAAATATAATAAATAACCCGAAATAAAAGACACACGATAAAAAATAAAATCTGTAATTTTTATGATTTTGGTGGGAACCGTGTTCCATGCCTCTAACTCAAAAACAGCTAGTTTAAATAATATTTTTTTAAAGTTGCAGAGCATAATTTTAAAATCTTTTTCATCCTCCTGCTTGAATATAGTTGCGTTTTCTGGATGGACAAGGAGAAGTTTGTAGGACCTAAATAATGGAACTGGATCCCTGTCCTAACATTTGGTGGGGGGGGGGGGGGGGGAGGAGGCCTCTTTCACAGTTGGCCAACTCTTAATCAACTTACTGCTGCTTCTTTATCTTTGCCCAACTCCTTCCGTGCCCGGGGGCAATTTTTAAAGGACCTTATCGCCCGCTAACAAAGGGCCCAGTGGTCCTTCACAGGTTTTACTGCCCTCAGCTCCAACATGAGAAGGATCTGCAAAAAAGAGAATACAAGAAAGATAAGAACGTTTACCTCTACAACCCTTGTTGGGAATTGAGTTGATAAAGATTTTTTTTTTACCAAGGATAATCACAAAAATCTTGCTAGCCTGTAAAATCAATTTTACAACACGAAGCATATTACCATAATTTTCAAGACCATATAAAAAAAAAAAAAGGTTTCTTTGGTTTTAGGTATAATTTAGAATACAAAAAAGCTTGATATTATTAAAAATATTTGTTGTTTTAGTTAGTCATGTTTATATTTTTCTCCATGATTCGTCGAAATTTAAATCCCACCTACAATATTAATCAGTGAGGCTAAAAAGTTAGCATTGCGCTGCTAGATTGCTTTAAAAACAAGGCAAAACACTAATATGCATTGTATGTTTACATAGCGTCATATTATGCTGCTATGGCTAATCCTACGAGGTTACAGTGGGACTTCTAAATTTTAACTAAACGGGTCTAATTAGGATAGGGATTTTTAACGAGTATCAGAGATCGCGCGAGATTCGGACAACCGCTTTACGTCTCATCCGCAGAACGGCTTAACCAAGGATTTTTTACTCTCATTAAAAATATTAGGACCACCTATCCTATATAAGATGAACCCACGATCTTCTGTGCAGTAATTAGCTTACCACTATACCACAATTGACCCCTTAAATATGTCTGTAAGTAACAGTTTTAACTTCATTATCAAAATAAATCAAAGAAGAGCAATAATTACTCTGTTAATTGATTTATGATTTTTATTTATGAGAAAAGAAAAATAATAAATTAATTGCTTAAAAAAATAAGTATTTATTAAAAATATTAAAAGTATATATAAGCACAAATTAAAAGGGACCTGTTCTACAGTTAGTCAGTCTAACTTCCACCAGCGAAGTTATATATGTAGTTACTTTCTAGTCGCTGTAAAACTTAAACGCGACGTCGGTATTATTTTTCTGTTTTTCTTTTTATTTGTTTATATGTAGATATATCAATATATATTATATATATATATATGTATATGTATGTATGCGTATATGTATGTATAATAAGTTGTAATTCACTGTGCCGTTAATCACTAGTTCCATATCCAGTTCCAAAATAATCATTTGAGTGCAAATGCAGCAAAAAATAGTAAACTTGGAGAGGATGATAACTCGCAGCTGTCGAACATCGAAGTTGATAATATTGTATCGAGCCCCTATGGTGTAATGTCTGTCGCACAAGGGCAAATGTTTGCTGTCCAATCAGCTAGGTTTCAGTAAGGGTCGGTGGATCGCTCCCTTAGCAACTCCCATCTATCTTATTTGGTCGGAGTTTAAAAGTGCATATGGATATTAGGATGTTACAATATAGGGATGAAAGTTTAATGTATTTATACAGACACTAGATGTATATAAAATTTGTGCATGAAATGTCTACTTACTATTAGTAGAAATAGAAATAGAAAATAAACTTTATTTTGGGAATGAGTCATTAAGAATAACATAAAGAAAATTATAATAAAATTTGATTAGAAGATAAAAGATTCGACCACAGCCGGGAATCGAACCGAGCTTCAGCAGTAAACTTTCCGGCCGGGGTCTTTTACTGCTTTTATCTTACAATCAAGACTAAGACAAAGCCCCTATTCCATTGCTGCGTATCACGTTAAAGAAAGCGAATTGTAACACAAATATGGGCTTAAATAATTTTTATTTCCGTAAAATAAAAAATGACAATAAAAGCTCAAATTAGTAAAAACGTTACAAAAAGTAACTACAAGTGACTGAAAAATGACGTTCTGCTTCGATTTTCAGGCCAGACGAAGATCCTAGTCCATTACTTCTTATATTTAGTCCGGAACGGTACATCCCAGAAAGGCCTAGAATATTCCGAAACATCTGGTCACGTTCTAGTACACGAATGTAACGGTTCCAGAAAGTCTCTTTCAATGAACTAATATAATTATCAGTTTTTGTTCCACGTTACAATAAAATACTTCACAAATCAATACTGTAACACTTCTGTGGGTTAACAAATATTTATTTAACAAAAATATACAATTATCAATGCTAACGAATTAATACAACTCAAATATTCGGGCAGGTTACAAAAATGATAACGTTATAGCACACTACATACATAATCATATGACTTCAGCTTCACAGTCAAGACACAGACTAAGACTAATTGGCCCAGTCACTCGCTCCTTAAATATAGTCGTAAGACTAACATTCTGGAAGGTTCCAGGTCTTCGTGGAAGCTGGTGGAACGCCGTAGATGGATCTCGAACAATCTAGAATTAAACAGCTCGTTTCAACCGCTTAGTTTGTTTCAACAAACGGTCTGGGATATTAAACCATATGTTTTTATATATGACGATTTAACGTTACAATACTGTGAAAATTCAATATATTGAATGTTTCACATAAATTCAATGTTTCATAATGGGATTCATAATATACTTTGGAACAAAGATGAGACCTATTTCGAAATATTTAAGTAATGAAAATGGTTGGGGGAGCGGTCCGAAGAAAACAAAACTTATGCTTAAAAATACATTTGTTGTGCTAACTAATGTACCTGAATATCAGGTCTTCACTAGGATTAAATATTAAACAAGATTACAACCAATCAGATAGGTATAAAAAACAATTTTTGAATAAGTGAAAAGTATCTTCTAAAATGATATAACCATAAATTTGTTAAAGGTGAAGGAATTTAGATTACAATGAGATTCATAATTACAAATAAAAAAACATTGAAAAAGAATCTTAATCTTGGATAGATATTGGGTTGTCCGGAAAGTTCAGCAATTGAATCGCTGTCATACACGGCACGAATCTTTCTTGCAGTTTGGGCTGCGTTTTTCGCCTTTTTAAAAAAGAACAGCATAATATGCCGAAAAACTGAATTGTCACTCATGTTGGTTTGCAATAAACTTCACTACTGAGCCTTAATAAAGACGAATTCAGTGTGTAACCATAGTTGATTCCATGAGGATTAAAGGCAAATAAAAAACCATTAGCTTTGTGATTCATTTTTAGTAGAAAAAATAAAAGGTAAATTTTATTTTAAAAATCTCTACGAACTTTTCGGACAACCCAATAGATTGATAGAAACGTTTATTTGAATTAGATATATATAAATTAAATATAATAGTCTTAAATTAATAAACGGTCTTTTTTTTTTCGACAATGAACATATCCGTCTGTCGAGGTATTCCCTTAATAATACTAACTAATTTTAACATAAATAATTCCTTAGATTACTGTAAAAGAAAAAATACAAAACAAGGTCTTCTAGTACCTATGTAAATAGTCCAAATAAAGCATTTTCTTAATAATGTGATTATCTACAGTGCATATACAATCAAAATAAAGCTTTCAGTTAATGTAGACACTCTCAAATATATTTATTTACAAATGTAACAATTTATTCAAAATTGAAATTTTTAACCATTTCGTATATATATAATTGATGGCTGTCTTTAGATACAAATATAATTTTTTGTAATTTAGCCAGGTTAAAGTTTATATGGTTCCATCAAAATCTAATCTTTGTTTGCCCTAATATGCTGTTCTAAATTCTTTTAATACTGGGCATAAAGATATAAAGTGAAAGCTATCCTTCGGTACTATCATGTTACATAGAGAGCAGTTCTTTTATCTTGCCACGGTTGGTAATTTGAATTGAGAAGTTCCCCTCTTGCCATAAATATTAATCGAAAAAAATGCAAGTCTTTCTCCTTGAAATAACCACTATCATACTCTAGGTTGGCATAGGTTTTTGATATTCAGCTTCACTCGTTCTTTTAATGTTGTTATTGACGTTTTCTTCTCTAATCCTTTCGATAAAGCTAGTTTTAAGTATTTTAAGTTCGTTCAAAAGACCTTCTTTTGAAAAAGGATTATCAAAATTTCTTCCTATTTTTCTAAATTCCCTGATCCATAGTATATTTTTATTGATTACTAATTTAGCTATTTGCCCTTAAGTGTGGCAAATTGTATTATTTCTTTACAATAAATAAATAAAAAAATTTAGCTACCTATTTTATGTCGTAGTATAGTATATAGTTATAGTTTAGTTAGTTATAGTTAGTAGTAGTATAGTATATAGTTATAGTTAGTTAGTATAGTAGTATAGTTTATAGTCGTAGCTGGCCCATTTCTAACACTTAATCTTATATTCTAACTAGAACTAAGTGTTGAGGTGAAAACAGTAACTTTGAGATGAAACATAATGACCAGTTTAATAACAATGAATCATAATGAACGAAATGAATTGTAATATAGATAAAATATTCTAGTGCTTTAGTAAATAACAATGAAATATAATAATAAGAAATAAATGAAATTCAAATGTCTGGAATGATGGATTTGGATCTAAAAATAGTGAGGAAGAAATTAAAACATGTAATATTGTATGATATTAATGAAAAGAATAAATTGTAAGGGCTATATTAGATTAAACAAGAAATTAAAATCATAATAATAGTAATAAAAAAAATTAATAATAATAAAAGTTTTTAAATATTTAACACTGAGGTACCCTTAGCTGAGGATGTCATTGCTCTCCAGGCTCCTGAAGTATCCAAAGGGACCCCACCAACTTTGGATAGGGTCACGAAGTTGCTACTTTATAAGAGAGAGGCCAACTAAAGTTTTAACAACTTTTTTTTTATATATACCTACATTTTTTTTCTAATTGGCCACCACCCTGCTGTATAAGGTTTTCCAGTAAAACTTTCTTTGTCATTCAAATGATAGTAAATTTCCATAGAAGTCGGCGTGGTCAGGAAAGTCTACCGAACTGTAATAAATTAGTACTTTTTTTAGGAAAGGGTTAGAAGATGCGAAATACTTTAATGTCGACAAATTTAGGAAAGAATTCATGTTTCAGTTTAGTTAATTTTTATATACTGTAAAAAGTATTCTCTTTTTTTTTAGATTTTTTTTTCTATCGGCAATAATTTTCTTTAGAATATTTATTGTTTCAAGTTCGATTGTTTGTTTCCTTTTACGTCACTTCATGCCGCTTATGCTAATCGGACGATGGAACAGTGGGAATCCTAAATTTTGCCTATCCAGGTATCTTTAACGAGTACCTGACATCGTACAGGCTCGGAACCTCCATTTTACGTCCTATCCGAGGAACGGCATAGACAAGGATTTTTTACTCCCATTAAGAAATCCTAGGGCCACCTCGGGACGCGATCCGCGACCTTTATTATTGTTGGCTTCTATGCTACCACCACAGGTGACCCCCTATTGTTTCAAGTTTATTCCATTTTAAATATTTATTGTTTCAGATTTATTTATTTTTTATCTTTTGAACATTATTATACCGTAAAATTTTGGCATAATATAATAATTTGAATAGTTGATTGCATTTTAAATTGATTTTTTTTTTTTATACAGCATACACTTAAAGTATGTAATTAGGAAAACCACAAATCAAATTAAATTAAATAAATAAAAAAAGTTACTGAACAAAAAAGGTCAATATTTGAACATTTCACTTATTTTTATGTACAAAAACTAATGAGTAATTTTTAACAATTCGTTCAGGCGCTCAGAATTACCTCTTCCCTAACTGGATGAATTTAAATATTATCGATATGAATAGGTGGGGTAGTATTTTTTTTAAAGTTTAGATGTTTTGATGTTTTATTCAAGTCGATTTAGTCGAACTGTCTCTATTTTGCACCAGTACAGTATATGCAGTAAGCTTCTGTATTTTTCGTGGTCAATTTTTCATTTCATACGGTTAAGTTGTAAATCTATACCTTCTGTCAACTTATACAGCTGCTCCCCCACCATTCAATTCTAAAATGATAATATTTTCCAATTCTAAGCCTTTTTAACCATAGCAGATCATTTTTGCGAAGAAGTTCGAATTTTTTACTTTACTAAATCAATTATGGACCCTCATTCCGAAAAAAATCCCAACAATTCGAATTTTTGGATAGATAGCTCCACCCCACATAATTTTAAAATTGATATTAAACCCAAAATCTACGCCCGCGTAAATGATAGAATAGATTATTATAATAAAGTTCGAATTATTTTTTTTTTTTTTTTACCAAAAATGGGTGAGCCCCATCACTCCATGGTAATAAAATTGAGAAACATGTAAAAACAAAACATTATCACAACCATAAATTAGCCTTAGAATGTAACATTTTTACAGTAAAAATCTCTATAATAATTAAAGCATTGTTATCATTACTATACAGTCAATAATGTATTAAGGGGATTAGAAAAAAAAAAAAAAATTTAAATTTAATAATACGCTTTAAAACGTCCTTGGTTTCCTATATATAAAAAAAAAAAAAAAAAAAATATGCCAAACTGGTATATACCAATGGTATCTAAACCAGACTAGTTTATACTGACGTGTATGGGACTAACGGATAGGGTAAGACAAACTTGTTTGGCCTGAAATTGGGTTTGGTTGTAACATAATTAGCAATCTCCAGAAACCAGAAATCGGGTAACAGCAGTCCCCACACCTTTATAGAATATAAGGATTGATAATATTTTCAAAATCTACTCCGGACATATACCATTATTGTTAAGAAGTTCGAATTTTTGGATTTGGAGTTTAAAATTGATTATATTTTTGAAAATCTAAGCTTGTTTGAACATAATAAAGGATCCTTATTTCGAAAATAAAAGTAAAAGGAACCGTAATTAATTAAATTTTAGACAGATTGAATAATTGAATCGAATAATATTTATTTTATGGATTTTTATGTTTATAATATTTATATTTATATAGTTATCGTTTCCTTATATCAAGTTTATATTAAATGGTTATTCTTTAAATTATTTGTTATAATGATATATGTTATGTGTGTTTTTAAATTGCTATGTGGAGAAGATGTTGCCATATCCTCTTATTATAGTATATTATTATTTAAATATTACGGTTGGTAGTCATAATATGTATTTATCTAGATAAGCCAACTCTATTTGAACGGGGTATTCCTCGAAACCAAAGTATATTCATTCATTCATTCATTTCAAAAATATACGAAAATTCTATTTATTTTGTGACAACTATCAGTTGTTAGTTGTTAATCAGTTTGGTATTGACACATATAGTTCATAGTAAGGTATTTATATCTAGGCATCGCTTAGGGAAAATGGTTTGGTCTAGTACAAACTAGATCTGCTGGAAATCGGGTTTGGCCGGCAACATATATAATGCAGAGTAGAGGAACCAGTATTGTACCTTGTGGCACTCCCGTCATGTCTGGACGTGTATCTGATATTGCCGATGTTTGATGTACTGAGAAAAATATTTTGATTTTAAAAATTCCAATTAATCATCTGATATATATTAAACTGCTCCGTGGCTTATTGAGTTATTTTCTATTTTTTTACTCTGGTATATTCCGTATTCCGTGACCTTAGAGAATATTAATCCATATTTTAACCTAATGCTAGCGAAACGCCCAACTCGTATTTTATTCATTCGCAAAGAGCTGGAGTTGTGTTAAAGCGGGTATGGAGCAACAATAAGAACTCTTAGACAGCCCTGCGAGTGTACACTGTAGGGCACAAATGAAAAGGCAGTTTAATTAAAGGGTTATTGTGAGGAGAAGGTCCGGTACGGCTACTGTACTGAGGTAGAGGAGGCCCAGCGCCTCTAGTGCAGTCCTGCCTCAGTGTGCCTTATCGATTCTCGCCTCTGAATGATTTATCTCTTAGCTGTATCCTCTCCGGCTCCCCCCCCCCTTCTTCCCCTCAAAGGCAAGAAATATGGTGGATTCCTTGGAATAAATTATAATATTGATTTATTGCATTTGGCATTACTCAATTCACTTCTTCTATATGGAATATCTCTGAGGTTGTAATGCAGTACGCTTGATTCTTCTTTACGGCCCTTCCCTCATTTTCAATAACCCTTACAACTACTCATAGGAAAAACCTTATTTTCTCCTAAAAGTAATCAATTTTTGTAATTTGTTTTTTTAAGTTTTTTATCATTGAAGCGTATAATATATGTAGTATGTATGTAGTTCGTAATATTAAAAAAAAAAAAAGTAGTGTCGTGATAATGCCACACGAATAATAACACAGTTTGTTCCAGCTGTTAGTTCGTTCCAACAAAAAGTCTGGGACTTCAACCATATGTTTTTTTTATTTAAAAAAATAATTTTTTTAATTAATTAATTTAAAGTTACAGTATTAATAATCACTTTGGATTTTTTTTTTCTCCGGCCCGCCTAGGTAATAGGTATTTTTATATGTCCCCCTTAATGACTTCCCATATATCTTTGATGTGCGGTCATAAGGGCTTAAGTCGAAATTTTGAATTTTTTAGGAAAGTAACAGCAAAGTTCAAAACATTATGTAAAATCTAATTATTGATGTTATTTGTAATTGTTATTTTTATAAAACAATATAGTTTGACTCAAAACCTTAATACCAACCGGTAGCTCTGATTTCGTGCTATAATATTACGACATAATCTCCAAATGCTCAAATAGTGACTTAAGCCCTTATGACCTCGCATCAAAGATATGATCTAAAAAAAAACCAGCCCCTTTAGATATTGGGGATTTTTTGTTTTTCAAGTCATCATCTATTTCCACTGGTTCTTCATTGGTAACTCAAATAAAATAAGACAACGATCAAAAGAGTCCGGTAAATAAAAACAGACCTTTAAAAAACCGACCTTTTTTTTTTTTTTCAAAAATAGGAAAGATTGAGTGACATTTAATTTGCTAGCTTTTTTATTTTCGTCCCGTTTCATGTAAAACTTTGTTGATTTTTTTTTTGTCTTCTTTGCCAACATCAAAGCTCCGCTGAGTTAATTTTTTTAAGCCCACGGGATGCTGAGAACAGAGTAAACATGTACGCCTACTATGTAAACATCCCTCTCACATTATTAAGTGCTAGACGAATTTTCCTTTTAATGTCGTTATTTTTATGATATTGATATGATGCACCTTAATAAAAAAATCTTTTTTTTTTAAATGTATTACATTAATAAAAAAACATGTTTTAGTAAATAAAACACCACTAATAGTACTTCTAATATCTCATTCTAAGTATTTCTCATCTAAGTATTTCTCATTCTTATTTTTTTCTGTATAATTTTTATATTATGCATCCTACAAATAAATAAAAAGTAATTTCCCTACCGTATCCGGCTAATAGCTTTTAAAAATAATTTATATATAATCATTTTTATTGTGTTGAGTTTCGTGTGATGGTCTATTTTATTTTATGTTTCATAAATATCTTTATTATTAATTACAAACACTTACTTTTATATTTTTTTTTCATGTCTAATTTACACTACCATCCATCTGTGTTAAATAATTCGTCTAGCAATGCTTCTAAGTATTTCTAGTGCAATGTATTTAGAAAAATATTCTATCAATGTTTTGGATGTTTATTAAGTATCCCTTTTAATTCATTTGGAACACTATACTAAAAAAATAGTTTGATGTATTTTTATAACATTATAAATTATCTAATGCATGTTTTTAGAAAAACATCTAGAGGCAATCAGTTTAACCCATTTTGTCCTAGAGATGCTTTTTGGCATCATTAATATTATTATTTTTATACAGTATATGTCAAATTTCAAAGTAGTTTCAATTATTTTAGTGTTACCAACTTTTGAACAAAATTTTTAACGACATTTGAATTTTTTTAATGTTTAATCTTGATAATAACAAAAAAATAATTATGAAATAAAACTTAATGTCCCTGTGGTGCGTTTCCAAAAAATAGGGTTGCCCAAGGGCAATCATTTTTAAATCTACCAATCACATATTTAGACATTTATTAGAATAAAAAAAAAAAGAATTCACATTTTTCCTACCCATGGGACCAAATTAGATCAGGAAGCCATACTGTGATAGAAAACTTGATGAAAACGAATTGTTAGGAATTTTATAAAAAATTAATTTCATTTTCCTTGACTTTACGAATTATTTGTAAATGTTAAACATTAAAAAGTATTTGTTTATAGGCAAATTTCGATTAAGTAGCTTTTGAAGAAACTTAATTACACCAATGATAAAACACAAACACATTTACTTTAGTCAGAATAGGATATAGGTAAATTTAATCAATTACAGGAGACAGTCAATTAAATCGGCGGTACTTGATATACTTAATAATTATGAAAATTAAAATAATAATTATTATTTATAAAAATAATTAAAAATAATAATTATAAAAATTAAAATAATAATTATTATTATTAAATTACCATCAACCTAATACTTAAACTACCATTTACCTACATAAACATACTTAAAATCAACATTAAAATGGAAATGAAGAATATATTGTTAAAATGTCTTGTAAAATGATCACTTTACTTAATTTTTAATAGAAGGACGTCATCTTATTCCGATTTATCTCATTTTATTGTTTATAGAATTAATTTTGTAATTGTCTGTAAGCTGCTATTCAGGCCTTAGGCAGTTCACCACGTTATTTCAGAAATGCTATCATAAACGAACACGGTATGAAAACTCTACTACTATAAGATGTTTCACATTGTTACAAATTATTATAATTTCTAAGGCAGTATCAACATGAAAGTTACCAAAGCGGGTTATTAAAGCAACAAAGGGAAACATGGAACGTTAGAGGATTTGCTCTGGTACTTGTTTGTACCTTTGTTTCCAACCCAGAACATTGTAAACGCTTCCTTGTTTTTGATATTACTTGTTTTTATTATGTTTCTTAGCGTTCATAGACGATATTTTTATTACATTATGTCTGTTTTGAAATGGTGTTCAAACTTAGATCAGATTTCGTACTGAGTTCTTGCAGAAGTATGATATTAACACTTTCAGAACTTTACTATGGCCTTGGGTGTCATACATGCACAGTTTCTATATCCAATGAAAATTAAAAAAAAAGTCCTACTTCTTACTTGCTTGTTTTTATCATATTTTATATAGTGACTTTATGAATTCAAAAAAATTGAAATTGAAACTTTTATTACGATTATATCTATGTTGAAAATTTAACATTTGATCAAATAGGTCAGTGAAAGTGTCTTTGACGTAACTTTGAAATTATTTAAGATTTATTTCACTTGGATCCATTTATTATGATGTTTTAAATTTATAAATGATAAAATTGCCTTTTATCATGAAATGTAAAAATGATGAATGATTTTGCGCTGTGAAACGTCGAGATTTTTCAGTAGGGACTTATCGAATTTGTACAACCACGTCAAACGCTTGACTGTTAAAAATTGTTTCATTTATATTCGATATTTTTTAATTGCAGAGGGTACACGAAACCGATAAGTATTTGAAAGAGTTCTAAACATAGATAGGAAAAATATAAGTTTCATGTTTCAGGTAACCCCAATTGTTCACTTCTTAATAGCGTAACTCTTACAACAACGCCAAAAGTAAAATTTGTAAAACCATACATTGTGAAAGCCATGGTAATCATATTTATCTTAAGTAGCAAAAAATAATTAAATATGTCCATTCAGCCCAACAAGCGAATGTTTGTTCAAGAATTTCATCCGGGCCTAATAATTGCCCGTGGTTTGAAAATCATCGCTGAAACCTGGTTTTTTTGGAAATGAACTGATTTGGAATTTACCATTACAGAATTCTTTTCTCTCCTGAAAAGTATCAATTTTCAAACTTGATGGTTTAACGTGGTAGCGACTCAATTAGAGAAAACAAAAACTTCAATGTTCCAATTATTTTGGTTCTTAAATAGACTTTTCATTTATTTTTGTTACAAATAATATTTTTACGGAATGAAACAAATTTAATATTCTAATAAATTTTAATAAAATGAAAAATTAGGTCATACTAGCCATACATTGCCTCATTGAGAGTATTCATAAAATCATTAATAAGAAAGTAATACCGCAACACATGAGATTGGCATTGGTACTTTTATATGCAATTTTAAACACAATGGTCGTGGGTTGACAATAAACGTCGCTCCATGTGTGTTTTTATACCTTCCAGTAATTGGTCATCAAGTCATTAAAACAACTCCAACTGTCAGTTTATCTCCCTGAATTGACTCTACTCGCTCTGATTTTACGTTCTCTTATTACACTATCAACGTTTCCCCAAGCAGTTGAATTTGAATGTAAACTAGTAATTAAACTGTTTATAGTCATGTTTTCAGACTGTGGGTCTTACTGAATACACAAAGTATATCTGACACGTAGCAAGTTTATAGCGTATTTATTATTTCAGTGTGATATACAATTTGGGAAATTAAAAATTTTCTTTATAGAACAAAGAATATTTGCTATGGCGATGTCTACTAAATAAAACATTAAACCCTGATTTCATCTTAATAGATTTAATAAATTTTTATTAGAGTTGTAAATAATGTCTGGCATAATTTTATATATTTAATAAATTATATTTTAAATCGATCTGAAACTATACATATGTGGATTGATTTTTTTGAAGTTTAATCAAGTATGATGATAACATTAGTGATGTTTATATGAAGTAATCAGGCAGGTAAATGGGTTTACTACCGCTGCACATATTTTTATATTTGTTTGTTTTAGCGTTTTATTTATTTTATTCCGATAATTTATTATCTATATTTGTTTTTATTATTATTAAAGGTAGTATCATCTTATTTTAAGCAAATTGGCAAACCCATAACTTCCCTTCGTGTGGCAGGTTGTCTTTTCATTGCTGTTGGTTATGTCGTGTTTTGTTAAAATATATTTTGCGCTCTCTATATTTATTTACGACTTATGAACTTTTATTTTGGATCATACATCTGGGTTTTCGATTAGGTCGACCTGTTTTTTTTTGTTAATAAGGAAATTCTCAATTTTTCGTTCTCCTATCAACTCCCAAAACTCTTAAAATATATTGCTCTAAATTAGGTTTTTGAAAATGTTTAGAGTGGTCTCCATTATTAAAAAATCTTTATTCTGTAAAATTCATTATTATTTTTATTTTTTATTTTTTGCTTTAATTATTGTATTTAGATGTAAAAATCTAACATTTCATTAAAATCATTTAAAATGTGTAGAGAAGCAAAATTGGGTGTACATATTAAGCGCTCAATTTCTTAAATAGACAAGTTGATTTGATTTAGTTGCTTTTGAAAATAATTCTTTAAACCTCATAAAGCAGGGAAGAAAAAAAATAAAATAAAATAACAGACTTGAAACTCAAAGCCTGCGTAATTTCTACCAGAACAAGTAGTTAGTAGTTATAATAGTAATTGTTTAATGGCTGCAATAAACAATTATAAAGAAAAAGTTAAGAAATAGAGCCTTAATTGTTGAAAGCTATCTAACAGAAGAACAACCCATTCTAGGGATAATCCAGTTGTAAGAAAATTAAATATCCAGAAGTGTGTCGTTTGGTATAATTTTCAACATCTTTTTTTATTTGATTATTTTTTTATCTTTTTTCTCACAACAGCTACTAACCTTTTATGAAAATATAACAAAGATGTAACACACAAAAGTACAAACTACAAAATAATAAAATAAAAATGTTGAAAAACACATTTTGTGGATACATTGATATTTCATTTTCTTCCATGAAAATTATTTTTTTACAGAATTTAACCGGGAATATATATATATATATATTTTTTTTTAAAAACCTTGTTTACCGGGTTAAGTTTTTGGAACAAAAATCGCATTCTGTACGACCGCGATTAATATTTCTATTATTGATCTTGGGATGAAAAACATTGAACGTTGTAAACTAGGGTTTTTGGTCCATTAAAATAGTCCCTAACGATCAAAGTAATAAAATAAAGTTTTATTCAAAACCTAATCGTGTAAACAGTCCTTAACAAAAGTCATCAGAATAAAAATAGTTTTGTTTAAAAACTGTAAAACATTAAAAAAAAGATAATTTAGGGGGCGAAAACGTCTAACGCCCCCCTTCTTTTTATTTTATTTTTTCTGTTTCTTTTAAACACCCTCTTTATTGTGAGTATTTTTCTGATTTTTCGAAACTTTATAACTTTTTCCTCCATTATCTTTTTCTTTCTTTTTTTCTTTTTTTTTTTTACTAATTTGCATGGATTATTATGGTTCTTCATCCATGAATTGTTAAATTAATTTCCTTCTCTTGTTCTCTTATTCAATGGAATAAACCTGAGCCGTAATGGAGAAGGAATCAATGCTAATAGCCGGCATTTAAAAGGCTCGGAATGGGCCGTCAGGAATGGTTGCCCCCTCCTCGTATCCAATTTATTTTCCTTGATTGAACCGATGCCTGGGATTTGTAACTTCCCAAACCGCCTCCGTATCCACTCAATTAGAAGGACCCTGATTGAAAACTTTATTAATAAATCTAATTACTCCAAGGCCGCCAATTACCCCAAAGTAATTGGTTTATTTAATTGGATGCCGCGCAGCAAGTTGACCAGAGCGCTTCATGTTCAGGCAGCAATCTTGGGCATGTGGAGAAGGCTCGGCCGCTCATCTTCGATGCCAGCCTACGGAACCCCTCCCTCGTGTCTGCATAATTACCCCGGGCATCCTCGATCCAATCTATAGTGACATGTATTACAAGGGTCCCTTCTCGGTTAATGGCGTTAACCGCCTCAGTTGATAATGCGGTTAACGCATATTGATGATAATTAGATAAGGATTTGTTATTCACAAATTGTATATACCTTACGAAATAGAGCGAAATGTTTTGCTTACGAAATAGAGCGTAGAGAATAGGGACTTGGAACCGACTTAGGCGAGGTACTCATTTACTGTAGTACTCAATTATCGTTCTTTGTTCTTTCGTTTTCACTTTGATTCATTTATAATATTATCCTTTACAGTATTCTCCCTTCCTAAGCAACGTCTAAATTCTTAATAGCGATATTACCTTCCTTATTATTTTCTGTCACCAATAATGTTTACGTTACTATTGTATTATTTTATTTTTTACTCTTTAATATTTCTCTTACCATACTACTTTTGCAAATGTTCTAACCCCCACTGGGGCTAAAATGACCCAAGTGGTTGAAGAGCCCATTTTGTTATAAATAAATAAATTTGTAAAACAACAAACTTGCTGATAATTAAATATATTTTTTTCAGTGACAAAAAAATACGACATTTTATTTCTCGAAAGGTAAAGTGAGGCAAATGCATTTTCAGGGCAAGTTTAGTCAATTATTTCTTTATATGTGATTTTAATAAATCAACTGCCTTCTATAGTATGCGATCGGCATACATACTAACTTTAATTTACTGTAGCAATATGTTCTAAGATGTACATCATTAATGATATATAAAGTTTAAGAGAAAATAGGTAGATGGAAAACTTAGTACGGTACAATGACCTAGGATTTGCCGAGGCAACAGGTAAGCTGGAATAAAAAAACTAAGCCATACAAAAGATTGGACTCTTTTATCTGATTTAATTTCCTGCTTTACGAGCGGGCCCGTTTTAGCTGGAAGACAAAAAAAAACAGGAATTTAATTTAAGAAGAAAAAAAATAACTGCTCCATACTTTTTATGACAAAACCAATTCGTTTCATGAAAAAAAAAAAAAAAAAAAAAAGGGATCGGAAAAACACTATGCACCCTTGTCAATATCTACGTTCAATTTTTTTTTTAATTTATGAAATTGAGAATACTCAATTTATGAACAATTGGATTAATTACTTAATTCGGTGGAAGGAGAGGGGAGTAAAATAAAAACAATCATTTTTATTTAATTGTTTAAAAATAAAGGAACTTTCGTATGGGGTCAAATCGACATTTTCCGGAAATGGTAGATACCCGGAAGCTCCTGGAAAGTGCTCCTACTGGGCTGAGAGATTTTCGCTAAAAGCTTTGTCAAAAGTAGAGCCAATAAGAAGATTAACCTTTCAATACTGGAACGGTAGTGGAAAATAAATACTACGCTTTGGGCATTTTTAGATTTCCTTTTTACCTGAGTTATCAAATAAACTCTCGTTTTAATAATTTTATTCTTTATCTCTGAGTATTATCCCCTTCAGATTCAATATTCCAGAATATTATATTGGGATAAAAACATTATATTTTTAATTACTTTCACTTACCTATGTATGAAATATATAATAAGGGAAAGTATTGCCATCGTGAAAAAATTCGACTTCCGGTTTTAAACGGAAATACACGTTTTAGGGTCCCCTGAGTCCAAATAACCAAGTCCTGCGAAATGGTCTGTTTGTGTGAACAGACTAGCTCAAAAACAATAAACCGTGCGAAACTGAAATTGGGTATTTAGTTTATGTATATGCCCGCGATGTGACAGCAAAAATTTCATAAAAATTTGTCAAACGGAGGGAGTAATTTATTTATTGAACTTTGTCTAATTTTTTAGTTTTTTTTTCGATTTTCTCAAAAATGGCTATAAAGATTTTGATTAAACTCAGTATTTGATGTTTGTACATGCCCGAGATGTGACAGTCAAAATTTCATCAAAATAGATCAATTGGAGATGGAACGTTATCTCGCAACGTATTTTTTTTTTCTCAAATTTTTACCTTTTTTTCGATAACCTATCTCAAAAACGGTTTTAATGATTTTGATCAAATTAGTCGTGTTTAATAAAAATCAAGTGTACAAGAGAAAAAAAGGAAAATATTCCGTCAACACATGTGTTGAGCCCACTTTGGGCATGCGGAGTACGCCTTTAATAACAGACCATTGTTTATAACTAAAGCCGTTCTGTTTAGTTAATGGAAATTATTTGTTTCATGGTAACTGAATGAATTTTTCAACAACTACATTGAGAATTATAAAACAGACGACTTGGAGTATTATGCTAGTAAAAAACTTAACTAAAATGTTAAGTAAAAACTTTTATTTAATAATAAAAAAATAGTGTACTTTAGAGAGCAAATAAAAAAAAGAAAAGAAATGAATGTGGAAAAATGTGTGACTTTGTGAAATGGCAATTAACAAAGCACGTCAATTTCCAGTCTAAGTAAGTGAGTAAGTAAGTGAAAGTTGTGTGTTGCGTGCATTGTACCAGAATTTTCTTTCTGTTCTGTTTTAAATCCTAAAAAATATTACATGTTATTTTATTAACAATAATTCCTTATTCTCAATATTTTTAGTTTTCCACTGGCAAAATGTTATTTTCATTAAACCTCTTGTGTCAATAATCTTTCTTAACGCTCTTGCTTAAGCATGCAAAAAATAAAATCTTATTTAAATAATTGTTGTCTAAAGGTAAAGGGTTTGCCATGGCTGGGAATCTAACTCTCTTCATCACCGTTGCAGCTTTCTCAACCAACGATTTAATCGGTATTGATTAGCTCACTGGTTAAGAGATCTGTCACGGAGACCCGGGTTCGATTCCCGGTCGACGCTCCTCTTATATTTTCAGATAAAAAATATTTAATGAAAATTACTATACATCCATATATAACAAAAAAACATTGAGTAGTTTGAATTTATATTAAGTAAAATTAGGCATTTTTCATTTAAAGCAGTTTAACCTACTCGTATATAAAACGAAAGTAGCCAAATCAAATGGAAAGTTTAACGAAAAGGTGTGTAACAGGTGCAAACTTTTACCAAAGCTGTTACCAAAGCTGAGCCGAGCCACTCCCACACAGCTTAATAAGTCCTAAGACTTCCTCCTTGCGACTTCGACTTAAGTCCTGTCACCAGGGTTTGAAATTAACTCTTATTTTCCCGGAAAGAGAATAAAAGTAAAATACGGACTTCTTTTTTTTCGCATTTCTCCATATTGTTATACATCATTTGGTTAACCGTTACCTTGTATCAATCTTAAGATCGATTATTTGCTTATCAAGGATGCTGATTAATGATATTATTTGCTGATATTATTTCCAAATTCAGCACCCCAATCGACCTATGAACTGGGGTCGACCTATGAATACTGTTCATATCGAGTTAGTAATTAAAATAAGTCGATACCTGAGTGAGCCTGAGGTTTTAAATCGATATTATTTTCATTATCAGCATCCTTGAAAAAGCTAATGATCAAGATTATGTTCATTATAAGGTAATTTATTATACGCTATAAAATTTCCATAAAAAGGTTAACCCTATAATGCGTACAAGTTTGGAGAAACCCGAAAAAAAGTATATATTTATATTTCAATAACTCAATTCAAGCTTAGACTCTTATATCTGATATCATTTTGATAAACATCATATCAGGACTTTTATTTTCTGGCCCGAAATATAAATGTCATGATGTGGTTTTTATTTATTTATTAGACCTATAAAAGCCCGGATTTGACTTTCATTATCTTTCCCAGAAAATAAGAGTTAATTTCAAACCCTGATTTATCGATGAAAGAAATGGCGACTAACCTTTTTTTTTTTTTTAAGTCTTAAGGTTCAAGCATCTGTAATATATTTTTCAGTTGCTACATCGATGATTTCACTAAATTAATCCATCACTCACCAATATGCCGACGGTTTCCAAATTTGTTTATACTTATCTTCCTTTGAGTCTCTATTAGTGTTGGTTAGGAGTCAGAAAGATAAGCATAGGATCAGTGCCTGGATATATCAGCATTATAATGCTTAGCGATTTTTAAACTCGGACCGTTCTTAACTACCATTTCCCTCCTCAAACATCATGCTTTTTTAATTATTCCCAAATTATAACCCTTTCTCCATCAGCTTCTCAGTAAAAACGTAAGCTGTTCGTACCCGAACTTATTTCTCACCACATCGACTGTGGTAGTCTGTTAATGGTTGCTTCTCGAATTTACTCATGGACGGATTGAAGAGAAATATTAAATACTTTATCGATTAATGTTTAGATAAGTTTGACAAGAACACTTATGCAAACCTGATGTCATTCGGTTTTGTTGCTTCAAGGCCCATGAACCTTGAATGCATAATCTTTGTGGTTCAAAGACCAGACCTGTCACTTTGGGTGCTGTCACGCCCCCCCTACTCACCCCCCCTCCCTCTAGCTATATTGCTTGTAATTAATGTTAAGATTAGTTTAGCGCACATGTCTCGCCTATAATAACATGGTTGAGGCGAACTCATCCACAGGCTAATTAACGGGTCATTTTCGTGACCCTTTAAAAAGGGGCACCCATCTATGAGACGTTTAAAGTTCCCAATTTTTTAAGAAAGAGATTCAACGTGATATTTCATCAGTCAAAATCGATACTTACCCTCGATCAGAAATATTTATATTTCTTTTTTCAGCAATGTGCTTTTGTCATAAATGTAATCCATTGTTTTATTTCAACAGAACATTTAATGTCGACTCAACCTACTTTATCCACTTCCTAAACCATCAACACTAGACTGAGACAATAATTGAATACATATTCGTACTTAACAAAACCTTTCCTGTCAATACTTTCCCAGATACACGATACAGCAAAAATACCTTACATTGAAATATGTTACGATTCATAACTAAATGACTAACAAAACCCTACATACTGACTTACACCTCCCGACAGTTGAGCAACATATAAAGATTCATTACAGAAGTCAGCATGGAACCGTTTAACCGACTAATTAGATATCCCGAAGGCAACAGCTGAATTCATTAATAATGAATACATAGGATATTAAATAGGCGTTGGATGAGAGATCCCCTTAGTAAATTACAATCCAGGGTGAATTGCACAACGATTACAATCAGGGAAGATGTACTTCTGATTTAAAACCTTTCTTATGTCTGACATGATATTATTAGATTAGCATTCATTCTAAATATTTCAAAATCGGTTGTTTTGTTGTTGACAGGCTCAAATAAAAACATGAAGATAAAAATCTGGTGCGTGCGCGCAACACACAACTTTCACTTAACCACTTACTTAAATTAGAAATTGATGTGTTTTGTTAATTGCCACTTCGCATCAAATGCCCAATTTGATCAAATACGTTAAAGCCGGTTTTGAGTAAATAAAAAAGATACGTGAAAATGATACAAATTTTTTTAAGTAAAGTTCCCCCTCCTGTTGATCAATTTTGATGCAATGTTGGCTATCGCATCTTTGGCATATACATACATCAAATACCCAGTTTGATCAAAATCGTTAAAGCCGTTTTTGAGTAAATAAAAAAAATAAAAAAAACACGTGAAAATGATACAAAATTTATTAAGTAAAGTCCCCCCTGCGGTTGATCAATTTTGATGAAATTTTCACAGTTCATATTTCAATTCATATCTCGGGCATACACATACACTAAATACCCAATTTCAGGTTCGCACGGTTTATAGTTTTTGAGCTGGTCTGTTCACAGACACACACACACACCAGACCATTTCGCGGGACTCCAAAACGTGTATTTCCGATGAAAACCGAAAGTCGAAATTTTTCAATCACAATACTTCCCCTTACTATATATTTTATATATAGGTTAGTGAAAGTAAAAAACTTATTATATTGATAGGGCTATATTTTTGTTCCTTATTTACATTGAAACTTTAAAATAAAAGAAAAAGAATCTCGAACGCCCCACCCTTGTCAGGCTTAGTTAATGGCTGGGTTGTGAATAAACACAACGTACGCTGAATTTGTTCAGGTGGGGGTGAAGAAAAAAACTTTTGATTTCATAATAAATAGTAAGGAGTATAAATGTTAATGAAGAACTAGCACTTTTTTTTACTTGTTTTGACAACCCATGACAACAAGAATTCAAACTTCCCCCCCAAAAAAAAATATACGAATAATATATCACTGGTGTTTGGTCAAAAGGAGTTAAGTCATCGAATGTGAAGCTTAAACAAGGATTTACCAAGCTATTGGAATTCATTATAAATTCTTTCTGATTGTATTTATTTATTCCAGAATAATAAATGAAACTATGTTCTTTTAACAGACTCTGTAGTAGATTATGAATAACGAATAAATTATAGTCAATTACTAATTTTAAGAAGACGAGACAAAAAAAAAAAATATGACTATCTAAGTAGTAGGTAGATCGTTAAAAATGTTGATCAAAGTATATCCACCAAGACGATCTCAAATATAAATTTTTTTATTATTTAGTATAATACAAGGAGCTTTCGGCGTCCTGCGCCATATTCATCTAAAATATAATGAACAAACATTCAAAAACAGTATTAGAAGATTTATAAAAATAACATGTTAACATAATATAGTTTAGTCATTCTCCATAACGTAAAATAAAGCAATAGCATGCTTACCCTTAAATTCCCCTGAAATAGGGTTGTCAGTGCATATAGGAATTCAACAATTTTGAACGCCATGTCGTCTGGCCCATCATCTTTGAAGGGTACTGCGGGCCTACTGGCTTAAGGTCGACGCGAGCGCGTGTACTTTGATCAAAAAATATGACTTAAACCCTTTTGCCCAAACATGAATGGTATATATTGAAATCTAAGAAGAATTAATGTTTACCCATGAGCATTCTTAATTAGGAAAATATATTAAATGTAGATGTAGGTACGTGACTAACAAAACTTTACATATAGACCTCTGTCCACCCACAGCCGACTAGCACACGACAATTTACAAAAGAATTTTTATTAATTTGAACGCACATTCGAACAGTTCATTAACAACATAGCTGACACACGCCAGGATACGGGAAGACCAAAAAGGCGATGGATGAGAGATCTCCCTTAAACATCCATTGTAATGGAAGAAAGCCAGGAAGGAGGTAATGCTGGTTGCTTTTCCTCCTCATAAAATGTCATCCCGAAAAAAAGAAATGTCGATGCAAGATTAAATATAGGATACGATGATAGCTGTTGATTCCCTCCGGTGGATAGGCTCAGGCATATTCCAACAATGATATTTATGAGGGAAGTCCGGCTCACTCACTACTTTCCTGTTGTTACAGATTTTTTTTTATTTTCTTCTTTGCTGAATCCTCGAAGAGACTTGAAATCTCGAACAAGGGGTGCTATAATTCAATGAAGCTATAGAAGCGTGGGACAAAGGATTGGTAAAAAAGGCCCCCCACCCCCAGAAGGGCGATGTAGGATCAGGAACTAATTCGGCTATGTGCCTCCTAAGATTAATGGGCGAGGGACTTGATGAATGAAGCTGACGTGGCGTTCGCTTCCCTCGGCCCCCCCCCACCCTTGTATTTATTTCTTCCTCCCCCCCCCTCCTCCTGCATCACCCCCTTTCTATTTATTTTTGTCCCTTACCTCGGTCAGCTGCTAGTTGATCCCTCCTGTAAGATTGGATTATGGAAGGGTGACTTTTATTGGCTTAGGGGAATCCGGCGCTATGGCCATCGAAAATTCTTCTACGTCTTTGGGCTCTTGAAAAAAAAAAAGGAGATCTTAAAAGCACAAGTTAATACTTGCTAATAGAAATTCATAACTTATCTCTTCTTGTTATGGATGCATTAAAGTTAATAACCATATAAAATTTAGGAGAAACCATCCACCCTTAAAAAGAAGGAACGAAAATTAGTACTAGCAGGATCATTCATTTATAGGAAAAGTCATAAGTCCTTTAGATACCGTTAAATATCTTAACTTATCAATCAGCCTTTTCAAATTCACGCATTATCAGAAAATAAGTATAAGGGATCATATAGGAATAAAGCAATCAATAATTGTTTCTATTTACGATTTTATCTATACAAATAAAGATGAAATTCTGTTTGTTTGTTCTTTATAGAAATCCAAACCGTTTGTCCTAAATTCTCCAAATTTCGCTCAGTGGTTCTTTGATACCAGGTGCAAACACCTGTCCATAATAACTTCAGCTGATATTCTTTGTTGTTATAAAAATCGTATTGATCTCGCTTTACAATGGTTCTTTACGAAATCGACCGTTTCATTAGAAAAATGAAATTCCCCGGGTGAAACCGGGATATGCAGCTATAATCTATGTAAATAAAGATGAAATTCTGTTTTTTCTTTATAGAAATCCATACCAGGTGCGAAGACCTGTACATATTAAAATTGCATAACCTCAGCCGATCTTCAGCTGATATTCTTTATTGTTATAAAAATCGTAATGATCTCGCTTTACAATGGTTTTTTACATTAGAAAAATGAAATTCCCCGGGTGAAACCGGGAAATAAAGATGAAATTCTGTTTGTTCTTTGTAGAAATCCATACTATTTGTGCTAAATTATCCAAATTTCGCTCAGTGGTTCTTTGATACCAGGTGCAAACACCTGTCCATATTAAAGTTGGATAACTTCAGCCGATCTTCAGCTGACATATGGTTCTTTACGAAATCGACCGTTTCATTAGAAAAATTAAATTCCCCAGGTGAAACCGGGATATGCAGCTATAATCTATGTAAATAAAGATGAAATTCTGTTTTTTCTTTATAGAAATCCTTACCAGGTGCGAACACCTGTACATATTAAAATTGCATAACCTCAGCCGATCTTCAGCTGATATTCTTTATTGTTATAAAAATCGTAATGATCTCGCTTTACAATGGTTTTTTACATTAGAAAAATGAAATTCCCCGGGTGAAACCGGGAAATAAAGATGAAATTCTGTTTGTTCTTCGTAGAAATCCATACCGTTTGTCCTAAATTCTCCAAATTTCGCTCAGTGGTTCTTTGATACCAGGTGCAAACACCTGTCCATATTAAAGTTGGATAACTTCAGCCGATCTTCAGCTGATATATGGTTCTTTACGAAATCGACCGTTTCATTAGAAAAATGAAATTCCCCGGGTGAAACCGGGATAGGCAGCTATAATCTATGTAAATAAAGATAAAATTCTGTTTGTTCTTTGTAGAAATCCATACCATTTGTGCTAAATTATCCAAATTTCGCTCAGTGGTTCTTTGATACCAAGTGCGAACAGTTGTCAGTATTAAAATTGCATTACTCTTAATGCATAAGCTTAATGCACACTTGCATAAGCCAATCTCTCGGTATATTCTTTATTGTTATATAAATCGTTTTGATCTAGCTTTACATTGGTTTTTACGAAATCGACCGTTTGAGTCGATAAAAGTCTCACTTTATAGATTTAAAAAATGAAATTCTCCGGGTGAAACCGGTATATACAAGATAGTATAACATATATTTTAGCCTACAAATATTGTTAAAAACAAAGGAATAAAAATACTTGTTTATTGAATATATGGTCATTTCCTTGTTCTTAAACTGGATATTAAAACAGTGTCGGTCATTTTTTTCTATTTAATCACGTACTTCCCCTACATCATGCATAAGACTTTTGGATTAAGCCCCTTTAATTACATGCAACTTAATTATCTTTGTCCTATATAAGATATAGTTGCATAATATAAGCATGTCAAATTAAATAAAGTAATCTCGTAGAATATTATAATTAATACCTGCCTGCGAATGTACAAAATGTACACAAGAATTGACAAAGATTAACGTTGTTTTCTAAGTTAAATAAAATATTTTTAATGAAAGTTTTGTGATTAAGATTCGGATATTTTCCATTTCATTCCAATTATCAGAGGGAAATGAAAATCAGATTTAAACATCATAGAATTTTATTTGTATAAAAAAAAAAAAAAAAAAAAATGTTTATTTATTTTAAACCTTTGCAGATCTTTATTTTAAATAAAACATCTGCTACTGTTTCCCTAATTGGATTTAAAATGCGAACCAATTTATCGGATTGTGCGATCGTGGATTATCTCATCTCGATTTAAAAATTAATTGAATTGAAAGGTTTATTTTTTTTTAATTACTGCCGGAGGGCAAGAGGTTCTGAGCCTGATATCCTCCAGTATTATTTATTTCATTATTCATTATTTAAATATCATTCCGAATAAAATAATTATGTTCAAATATATTATATATTATAACTTAAATAAAAGAAAATATAATCAAGTCTCCTTGAGATATAAAAACTACGAAAAATGCATTATGTCAAACCTATCTGGATTTAAAACTATTCATGACTCATTTCGTTACCCAGTACTATTGTAATGGTTAATTCCACAAAAATGTTACCATGAACAGGTTTTGGGTGGGTGGGGGAAGGGGATTTATTTTTTTCGGTTTATCAGATTACAACGTATTTGGACGTCCTGGTTTTCAACACACTTGTTTATTTAAACTTATAATTGTCATGAAACCTCTTTACCAATCCTAATGGAAATTTTACCGCCATATTCCGCATCTAAATAGTTTGTTTTTTTCAACAACATGACAGACTCCTCGTCTTCTAACATCCACATTCAATATAGATACACTCTACTAACAGGACCAACACTACTAAACTACTGATTACTATATAAAAACATTACTGATGCTGGGATTGTGTATTTGAAGAAATTATATTCATTCTAGGGATGAAGGAATTCTTTTTGCTTAGATATTAATAATATTGAACATAACTGTCGATATTTGACAAATATTTCAGGAAATTAAATGAGAAAATTATTTGTTTCTTTCTCGAAAAAAAAAATAAAAATAAAAATAAATATACCATATGGTTTAGAATAGTTGGAACAAACTGTCATAGTCCATGTTTGTGACTAATACATTTGAGCACCATCTACGCTTGCACAGATAGTTCGAGGCTGTTCTTACGACTAAATAAAAGGAGTGATAGGACTGAAGAGTTAGTCTTGTTATTTCAAACAAGTCATATGGTTATTTCTGGTTATGAAGTGATAATTTTTATAACCTGTTTAAAAATATATAGGGGTGTCCCAGACATAGTTTAAAAAAAATAATTGGGTAATACTGCATGCTAAACGGGGTAGAATGGCGCGGAAACGAGTTTCCTATCTCAATCTGTTGAGGAGATAGAATTTTTTTTTGTTTTTATTTTTTAAATCTTACTTTTTTCTAAAAAAAATGGCAGTTTTCTCTACTTTGATTTAGAAACAAAAGCGATGATATTTTCTTAATCAGAATTAAATTTCCTAAAAGATGAGTTAGGTTTCGTTATTTTAAATCCACTTTCAGTGGGACTTTTAACGCGCTAAACCCAAAACATTTATTAAAACTTAAATTTTTAATAGTTTTTGAAAATTCCTCACTCCCCACTCACCGTAGAAACTGTCAAATTTCCTAAAAACTGCGGAATTTAGTTGGCTTTATAGTGGTGTAACCCATAATACAATTGCACTTCACCTTTTGAGTCTAAAAGAAGTTTTTCTGATGAAAAACACGCTAGAGATGTCACTGCTGGGGCAATGAGGGAGCGCGCTAGAGCCTGCATCCAAAGTAATGGTGCCGAACTTCCCATGAGTTAGAGTTAGTTTTACTTTTTTAAGACTAGAAAGAACACTGTATGAATTCTAAATAATATAAAAAGGGTAATAATAATCTAAAATTAAAAAAAAAAATGTTTAAGAGAAGCCTACATCCAAAGTAATGGATGACATTTTGAACACTCGCTGCAATAATCCATTTTAGTATGGTTCTACAATAATAATATTATTTTTTATCTTCAACGTTTTTTATGTAGGATTTTTCAAATTTTAATAGAAGAGAAGAAAAAAGTTTAATTTATTTTAAAGGAAGTATTTTTAAAATTTAAACTAAGCGTTTTTATCTTTTTTATTTTAGATTATTATTACCCTCTTTATATTATTTAGAATTCATACATTGTTCTTTCTAGTCTTAAGAAAGTAAAAACTAATTCTAACTCATGGGAAGTTCGGCATCTATTACTTTTGATGCAGGCTCTAGCGCGCTCCCTCATTGCCCTAGCAGTGACATCTCTAGCGTGTTTTTAATCAGAAAAACTTCTTTTAGACTCAAAAGGTGAAGTGCAATTGTATTATGGGTTACACCACTATACAACCAACTAAATTCCGCAGTTTTTAGGAAATTTCACAGTTTCTACGGTGCTCCAGTGGGGAGTGAGGAATTTTCAAAAACTATTAAAAATTTAGGTTTTAATAAATGTTTTGTGTTTAGCGCATTAAAAGTACCACTGAAAGTGGATTTAAAATAACGAAACCTAACTCATATTTTAGGAAATTTAATGCTGATTAAGAAAATATCATTGTTTTTGTTTCTACGCTAAACCAAAGTAGATAAAACTGTCATTTTTCAGAAGAAAGTAAGATTTTAAAAATATAAACAAAAAAAAGTCTATCTCCTCAGCAGATTGAGATAGGAAACTCGTTTCTGCGCCATTCTACTCCGTTTAGCATGCAGTGTTACCCTTTTTTTTACAGTAGGTCTGGGACACCCAGTATATATATTTTTTCTTTGTTCGGTACTCCTACCTGGCCATGTGTGGCATAAGGGGGGTTACTCTAGAGGTGTAACTTACCTCTTCTAACCATGGTGGGTAGGTCGAGAATTATTTCGTGGGGCCTTCACGAAATAAAAGTCAACCCTCCTAGGGCGGATTCGAACCGCCACCGTTCGGCTCGAGCGTGCTACAGCGGGTCGCGCCCCAACACGCTCGGCTATCTCCGGCCCCTGTTTAAATATTTGTGTTTTCATAATTTGGGTTGTTTGAAAATTGTTATTTTTTCTTTTTTTTTAACCCACATAAGTGTTACAATGTTTCAGAAAATGTAACAATCGGTACATTGGTTTGACAAGGTTCTAACTGATAATTGTGGTAAAAATGAGATTTTTGGTACTTGTGTCGCTTTTAAGACTTTTTTTTTTTTTTTTTGTAGAGCATTACAAATTTCTTCCGATTGTGCCTGGGGCTTTATAATTGCATTTCAACCTGTTTCGTATAAAATCAAACATAAATATTTTCATCTTAAATTTTTTTCATAAATCAAAACCAATGCAATGTATAGGTGAACAACAAGAATCGATAAATTTTAATTTGTTTGTGTAATAAATAAATTTATGACCACATTTTACAGATATGATAGACGCTCATTAGATGACTTATCTGCGGCTTACCTTTAACATTGCTAACTGGAATTATATACTACTCAGTCAGTGAATACATAATAGTAGATATAATATACTTTTTCATGTAGATAATATACTTTATTACAAAGAGCATGGTGGATGAAGACAACTTCACACTGAGATAGTATAAAGAAAGATAATGATACGGCGATAAACACTAGGTTAAAAGATCCTCATCTTCAGCTGAAAGCCTTGTTAGTGCCACTGGGTCTGTTTTATTTTCCGAGATGGGACTTACTCGCCATGATGGGTACCTAATCCGCCAATTCTCGTCCAAATATCTTTTTTATCCGTCACTTACCTTACACGATGGGGTCATCCTGAGATTTCGTATTACCGACTGGATTACCGTAATATTGGTCAGTCCATTCATACTTAATGATTTGGTTAATAAAGGATTAAATTGTTTAATAGGTGTGGAATTATATTTTAAGGTGAAACACAAGAAATATAATCGAAAAGAGTTCTAGACTTTATTGTTGGAACAATTACAAACTGTTTAGTACCCGTGAACCCCAAAACATCCTATTTCTAAAAAGGCTAGTTTGATATTCATTATATCTAACATTAATCTTTTCCCAGATAGTATTGTAACACCATCGTGGGATCCGATGATTTTTATTAACAAAAATAATAATTCACAATGTCAGCCACACAATAAAAATCAAATAATTAAAAATTGTAGAGGTGAGAGATAGTCAACTGTTAATCTTTACGATATAGGATATACATTACTAAGGTTTGGTACAGTAGCTAATATGGAGGGGTTCTCAAAGTCAAAGGAATGGTTGTGGGGAATGGCATGTTCTGCTAATTTAGAAGTAGACGAATTACGCATGGAAATACTGTATTTATGTTGGTATATCCGTTTTTTTTTTTTTAAACCTTGTATTATCTCAATCTTGTGATATTATTGAGTCCATACACAACAATTTGTGTACAGTACCATCTATTTTGTTATGTTAGTTTTTAATATTTTATTTCACTCAGTCGTCATGTAGCCTTTCACTTCAAAAGCGTTGGGTTTCCCAGTCATAAACCTTTGAAGTCGGCCAACTATCCCCTACTGGGATAGTTCCCTACTGGGACTACCTCTTACCTTATTTTACCTTCAGTCTTTGTATCCACCTTGACTCAGAAGGCAAATATCAGATTCTATTTTATCTTGCTAACCAGTTACTTAATTGAATATTCATGTATAATGCTTACCATATTTTATATTATTATCAGTTATGTAAAATATTAATTTATTGTCAACCTCTAGCATAGATACTCATGTACTTGTTTTCTTTTAGTCCTGAAGAAGATCCACAAGTTGGATAGAAACGTTGGCCTTCGAAAATAAAAAAAATGTTTCAAACTGAAAATCCTGACCATCATTTAACCTATCGTAATAATTAAAAATGTTATAAAATTATCAATTCGAGCTAAAAATCAAGACTAACTCTCAAGTCCATCGGTCCTTATATTTAGTCTGAATAAGAACAATCTGGAATGTTCTCGACAAGCGTAGAAGATTCTAGAACAGACACTAACATGTGCTAGAAATCTTTTCATTCATATGTTGTTTTTTTCTTTTTTCTGTTTATTAAGAGTTTTCATTTTCTTATCCCATCATTTGCAATAGCAAATACGAAGTATCAATTAAAAAATCGTATATGAAAATTTTTTATATGCCACAGTTTGACCTGTTTGTGACGAAGTAACACCTTGTTATAATTGATATTGAAATCATAAATAAAATGATTTTCGATATAAAAAGGTTATTTACTGGAACTATTCTTTAATACTATCGATACTATTGTGGCAAAGATACTTGTAAATTACTTTGTGGCACAGATATTTCTTACGATACTAAAGTCATTAATTATGAAACCGACAGAGAACAATTATTTATTACCTAAATGCAATAATACACAGTTTTATTTAATCTTTAAAATTTTAAACCTTTGTAAAATTGGTATTGAAAGCTAAGATAATTCAGTGTAACGAGGAGTAATTTATCGAAGGACGTTGAGGGATTGATACTGTTTTAGTGGTTAAGGGCTCCTGCTCATATTACGACACCCTTCAGTAAGTGGATGGGGGTTATGTTAGGGGTGATATGGAGCATTCTGGGGTTTTAGCACCTCAATGGCCTATCATATATATTATTAAACTTATAGGTAGTCAATGTGTGTGTTCCAGTGCGGATTTCCAAATTAAATATCTAAGTTATAACAAAGCTAGGCGAACCTAAGTAAAATGTTTAGGAGAATAATAATTCTTTTATTACTAAAAAGAAAAGTTATTTTTTCGTTAACAATGTACGTAATTGTTATTTTTAGATAGTGCCCACCCAGAGTTAAACCTTCAAATATAAGGGCAAAAATAAATAAAAGTAAAGGTAATACAAGAATAAAACGTAAATAGTAAATTTTCCGATGAGCACAAAAAAAAATTATAAACTTTATAAGATCATAAAATAAAATTAGACCTATCATAAATTTAATCTGCCTGCATGTAAAAACTAAAAGTTTAATCAAGAAACAGAGAAGGGAACAAGATATATGGAAAAAAGAAAAAATATATTGTAGGAAAACTTTTTCTAAAGACTTGGTTGAATTGTCCATACTCTTCAGCATTGTGAATGACTAAGTACGAAATTCATAGACTTTACAAAATAGACCATGAGATTTTAATACAAAAAACAGCAAGCAACACAACTTGGCATACAACAGTTGGTCATGTTTAAAATTTTGAAATTTGAAACGTTGCTTATTCGCATAATTTTTAAATTGGTTTTTTTTAGTCAATGGGCTTCAGGACTAATGCTGAACTCGTCTTATTGATTAATTAACATAATAGGTCGTGGAGTAAGGAAGTCGATTACAATTTTTAAGTTTTCACTATTTTTTTTTTCTTTTTTTATATATTTATTCGAAAGGACATGAGCATTACATAGAAGATGGAGCAAGGGGACGGAATAGAAGTCTATTTTGATAATGAAATGTGCTTTTTGGGATTCGTAACTGACTAGAATTGTAATGAAATTTAGTTTATATGTATTTGTGATGCTTCAAGAACACATAGTGACAAACTTTTTAAATTTAAAATTTTTTAAAATAATTTTATATTAATTTCAAAATTATTTTCTTCCTTATTCTTAGATATCCAATCAGAAAAGCTCCTAAAATGTGAAACTCAACTTAATAACTTTCTGGTTAAAGTAGAAGCACATGGGTATATAATCCCAAAGTAAAGGGATTATTTGGTGCCCCGAACTAAATTATTGTACAATTGAGGAAATAAAAAGATGAATTGAAAGGGTCGGGGCAAAATAGTGCCAAGCAACATTTTTAATAAAAATAAACTTTAGCTGCCATCTGTTGTATACTATGTAGTACTATATGCCTATGATGGAAATACTATATGTCTATGATGATGAAATGTATGGAGCGCTCTATAGTCATATTTCAGGTGACATTTCCATCATAGACATATAGTACCACATAATATACAACAGACGGCAGCTAAAGTTTATTTTTGTTAAAAATGTTGCTTGGCACTATTTTACCCCGATCCCTTCAATTTTATTTATTGCAAATATTATCTTATTTATTTTATTTATATTTCGAGAAATTTTTACTTGCGTTTTAGCGCATCCATCAAAGATTTTGATGTTGTTTTTTGTATTTGTATTTGATTTTTTTTTAATGCTCACGTGAGTTTTATATATATAGGGTGCTTCAGAGTTATGTGTTCAGACTAAAAATATAAATAACCACTTCAAAGCTAGAAACTAATTTCCAATAGAAGTATAGAAAGTAGACAGATTAATGTAAAAATAGTCCCATTAACTTGTCATAAAATGTGAGGCATATTGGTGTGAACTGTGTTAGAGCGTCAGACAAACTGTTGAATTGTGTCAATAATTCTATATCCGGAAGGTAGACAACACCAATAGAGCCTTACATGAAGAGAAGAGACAATTGTATTTCACAGATTCTGAGTTCGGAACATTTGTCGGGAGTTTATGAATCTATTGTTGGAAGGTTCAAGTTTATATATAAGGTGCTGTTCGTAATTTACCATGTAGCGTTTACTATTTGATGTATTTTTGCTTTTGTTTGAATGCGTTGCTTTTTTATACGTTTTTACTGAGTCAAGAAATTCTGCTCTACGTTTTTTATGGGTCACATCTGCCTAATTCAATTTGGGAGTATGATTCCAATCTATGACAAGTATTTTTTCCCCATTATTTTCAACATTAGAATATAGCTATAGTCCTCATGTATTTAATAATCCTAAACCCCCAAGAAGGGTATTGGAACAGAGGGACAGAGAGAGCCCACAATATCCTGTAAGGTCGGAGGGGAGCGGATACGACCACTCTGTGAAGGCCCTCAAAGGTCAACTGCGAGGCTCCTGAGATTCTGTTTGAGGGCAGTATTGCGATAAGGGCTTCCTTGTAGGAGGGGCTAGGGCGGTAATTTCTGAGTGGAGGGGGCCTTTATGTAGTCCTTCCGCCCCCCCCCTCCTCTCGCCTAATTTCGTCCAGTCTTTGAAGGCTTCTTTTAATGGCCTATATTCCATCCGGAGTTACCTTCGCAGGCAGGTCAGAGTGTAACCTCCAACCCCTGCGCTTATCGGTCAATATAATCATTGAACGGTTATTTTCTCTATTCGTATTTAATAATTCAAATGATTGCTTGAAGAGAGTTTGGTTGAAACTATCTTGCATGAAAACAACACTTAAGCTCTTGCCTATTTATTTTTTTTAGCGAAGGGGATTCTGTCTTCTAATGATCATTAACAAAAAATTTTCAAACCTGTCGTTATTGAATATGAAAAAAAAACTGGGTGTCACAGACATAGTGTAAAAAAAAAATTGGGTAATACTGCATGTACTTAAAAAAGTAAAACTAACTCTAACTCATGGGAAGTTCGGCATCAATTAGTTTGGATGCAGACTCTAGCGCGCTTCCTTATTGCCCCAGCAGTGACATCTCTTGCGTCTTTTTCATCAGAAAAACTTCTTTTAGACTCAGAAGATGAGGTGTAATTGTATCATGGGTTACACCACTACAAAGCTAACTAAATTACGCAGTTTTTAGGAAATTTGATAGCTTCTAGGGTGCTCCAGTGGGGAGTGAGGAATTTTCAAAAACTATCAAAAATTTAAGTTTTAATAAATGCTTTGTGTTTAGCGCGCTAAAAGTCCCACTGAAAGTGGATTTAAAATAACTAGACCCATCTCATCTTTTAGAAAATATCATCGTTTTTGTATCTACGCTATACCAAAGTAGAGAAAACTGTCATTTTTCAGAAAAAAGTAAGATTTTAAAAATAAAAACAAAAACATTGTATCTCCTCAACAGATTGAGATAGGAAACTCATTTTTGCGCCATTCTACCCCGTTTAACATGCATTATTACCCATTTTTTACACTATGTCTGGGACATCTAGTATAAATTACATTGCAGAATAAAATTAGATAAATTGTAGCGAAAATAACAAAAGAGAAGGAGCACTGAGCGGTATACACAACACACGCACAGTCACCTATACACATTATTTCCAATTGGTCTTGGACACTCCGATCCACTCTTGCCTATTGCCTTGCGGGACTATTAGCTGGGTATAGTGTGTTTCCTTCAGCCGCTTCGTCTTATAAACTTTGTATGAACAAAGGCGCTATAACACATATTTGCGTTAATTCTTATTAATATTAATTAATTCTTAGAATTTATTCTTAAGTTTAAATTAACTAATTCTTAGGAAATTAATTCTTAGTTTAAAATAACTTAGTAATAACTTACGAATATTTTCAGTATGCTCTGAAAAAAAGTTGTAAATCCTTGGAAGATACTCAAATTCTTAACTCAGCCTCAGCGACATCGGTAATTATTTTTTTTTTTTCAAGTACTTCATAAATTAAGAGAGGCTGTTTAGAATGATTCAAATTACATTTTGTTATTCTTCAGACAATTAGTCTGTTTTAATCTATATTTAACTGTTTTAGGCTTAATATATATTATTAAAAAATATTTCTTAGTACACTTTTAAAATTTTAATGCACACTAATTAAAAATCTTTTTTTTTCTCGGGAGGTGACATTCTTGAAAAGTTCGATCGACATTTCCTGCCTAACTCCCGAAATCTCTTCCTGCCAAATCAGTCATCTCCTAAGCCTCTTGCTGACATCGCTATATCCGCGGCATGTTCCCAGCTTAGCGTAATCTTCTCCTATTTTTATTTAGGAAATACTTGTATAATCTTTTAGGAAACCTTTCGTCTGACATCCTCATAAGGTGGGCAAACAATTTCTAAGAGAGAGTTTTTACTTAGTATACTGTACAAAATATTCTCTTATCCGGGCATTCGGTATGTGCTGCAGCCTTTAGATCTTACACGAACATCTCCAAAAGTTTCTTTCCAAGGAAAGTTGTTATGGAGAATTATTTCTAATATAAATTTAATTCAATCAGGCTGGCATAACATAATTATTTATTTTTATACTTGCGCAATCAATCTATATAAATAAAGATGAAATTCTGTTTGTTTGTTTGTTTGTTTGTTCTTTATAGAAATCCATACCGTTTGTCCTAAATTCCCCAAATTTCGCTCAGTGGTTCTCCGATACCAGGTGCGAACACCTGTCCATATTAAAATTGCATAACTTCAGCCAATCTCTGGGTATATTCTTTATTGTTATGAAAATCGTTTTGATCTCGCTTTACATTGGTTTTTACTAGTGACCGACCGAAGTCTTGGTTTCGGCCAGTTTCGGCCGAAAAACCTGGTTTCGGCTGCAGTTTCGGTTTCGGCCGAAAATTGGCCGAATATTCGGCCAGGCCGAAACTAGCTCCTGTGTAAGATATCTCCGAGAAGGAAGTAGGACTACTCGATTTCAGCTTGTAGGCTCGATCTCTTACATGACATTTAACATCCTTGGATTTAATAGTGCGAAGTATCTGTTATTTTAGTTAATTACACTTGTATTGTATTTCGGTAGAACATAGATATTTCTCATTCTTTTGGTATCTTTAATTGATCGAAAACTTTAAGTTGGGGGTGGAGACAAAAATTTGAAAGTGGCAAACAGAAACGTCCTCGTAAATCACATCAAGTCTTAACATGTTCGTAACATCAAACCAATTTTTCAACCTTGGCTGTCCCCCTTCCCCCAGCGGTTACTAATAACATCCCAAAAACTTCTCAGTTTTTTGGATGGTATTATACATGATGATATAGAGATGGGATGGGACATGGGATGATATACAGAAGCACGTTTTTGACCAAAAACTGTTCGCGTCCCACGGTGGCCCTTAGCTATGCCGTCCCTCAATCAGGACGTAAAATGGAGTTCCCGAGTCTGTACGATGTCAGGTACCCGTTAAAGATCCTTATCCTAATTATACCAGGATAGGCCAAATTTAGGACTATTAATGTAGCATCGTCCGATTAGCCTAATTAGCATAAATGGACGTTAAACAAACATTCGACCAAAAACTATTCTATAAATTTTCAAACTACATTAAATATGAAAAAACATATGAGACCAGAACTGACTTAGCAGACGAAATGGCTTCTGACATACAGATTTATGTATTCAATCGGCCGTCATTATGTATTCTGTCGGTTTTTTTAGGATTTACTATATTATTTATTATTTAGACATGATAATATGAATTTTATTAATCTCAGCCTTTTATTTCAAGTTTTAGGGCTGTACTAGTTAAGGGAGTATGGTTTAACATCCCACGGGGACCAGCCGTACTAGGAAGGAGGTGGCCGGGATTCGATCCTATAACTTAACTAATACACCTCTTTTACCACTCTTGTATACCAGCTTATCAAATGAATAATTGAGTTGGATTACTGTTATTTTATTAGCTTTCATTGATATTATTGCTAAACTAGACATATTACACACATATATGTATTATATATAGACACGTAAGTAAGTTTCGGTTTCGGCCCGAAACTAGGTCTATGGCAGAAATTCGGTTTCAGTTTCGGTTTCGGTCGGACACTAGTTTTTACGAAATCGACTGTTTGAGTTGATAAAAGTCTCACTTTACGCATTTTATAGACTTAAAAAATGAAATTCTCCGGGTGAAATCGGTATGTACAGCTAGTCATTTTCCTAAATATTTTTCTGTTTTCAGTCCACTAAAAAATTATGAACGTGATTTAAGATCTATGAAAATATCTTTTAGGGTTAGGTCACGGTCACAGAAATATTTGGACTAGCGCATTAGTTATAAATCAACTTCCTAACATTTAATATTTTACAGTTAAGTTCCTGGGCTACTTAAAACGTTCTCAGAGAATACCGAAATATTTTTGGAAAAGTCAGGTCAGATCTGATATGGTTCGGATTTTGTTGTTGCACAATGAAAGAAGATGTCGGCTGAATTATCAATTAATCTACATTTTCTACGTGTATCAAAAGTTTTATCATCCATAACATTATTTTTTTCCCTTTTTGTTGGTACGGATACTACGATGATGAATTTAGCTGAAACAACTTTGTCTATCTTCGTTCGGAAGGTTAATCTATAATGTAGGCTTTGTTGGGAAGTTGCTAACCGCAAAGCCATCAAGCTTCTGGCAAGAAAGGCTTCAAGTTGTGAGAGTACTGATAAAGACTAATGCAGTTTTAAAGCAGGCGAGAGAAGAGAGAAAGAGAGAGGGAGCGAGAGGGCGAGAGGTGACTGCTTCGACCCGAAGCCTTAAACTATTCACCAGCTGCCAGTCGGTTGTCTTTACAAAAGCTCTCTCCTCTTCAAACAGCCCCATCTTGTTTTATCATTAACTTAGCAGGCAAACCCTCTTCAACGCAATTCAATTAACTTTAATCTGTTTTATCCCCTCCTTATTCCACTAATATCCGTATTTTGGCTTGCCTCATCATTGATAATCGTTATTCGTTAAATGCAGAGATATCATCTGTGCTTAGCCAATATTCTGAAAAGTATACACCTTCGTGTTTATATCGGTAGGTCGTTAGTCGTGTTGAGGGTTGCCTATTATGCTTTTAAATGTAGATACACATATAAGAAAGAAAGAAGTAATTGTTATTCTGGAACATCTTGTCCCCTAAGAATAACAGACATAAACAAATTAAGAGCCATTTGTCTGGCTAGTAGAAAAAAGAAATTAAAAAGATTAAGAATTAAAATATAAAGTAAGCCCAAAAGAAAAAAAAAAAAAAGAAAAGAAAATAACTGAGACAGAATATTGAAAAATAAAACAAAAAAACATTTGAATATTGAGTACGAAATTCGATCAGCTTTTGAGCTTAAAAACTATACTAAAAATCAAATAAGTATATACTCTATGTTGGTTTGAATATTTTACATATTTACATAAGATTGAAGATTAAGGATTTTATGATTAAGGATAAAGTTTGTTTGAATCAGGATTACAATGGGATGTGTGATGTTCTTTTCTTGATACACTTCTATGGCTGTTGAAATTCAATTTTTATAACGAAAAATACGTCTCGTTATACTTCGCCTAAAGTTGTACACATAAATATCTACCTAAATAATTTTCCTTTTTTTTTTTTTTAAATAATTGATAGACTTTGTACGAAGATGAGTATTTACGTATGACGAAACTCACAATAGGTGGCCTAACAAGGGTCTTAAAGAATAAAAACTAAGTGATTTATTTGTTTGTTTTTTCAATTGTTGTTCATCTGAGCTCAAAAATGAATTATCTTTATTATTTAAAATCGATTCTATTTTAACATCTACCTATGTAAATATTAACCTCATATATTGAGCTTGTATATATACCTTGTTCAGAAACTATATTACGACGACTATTGGCGCTAGGAAAAAGTTCAATTTTTTGTCATTCAGTAGAACAGACTAGGTACATCGTTAAATTATTGTAATTATTTGCTTCTTTGTTTTAGTTTATTCCTGTAAAACTACAATAGTCATCAACGCCGTACAGTTCAATTTCATTCATCTTTTTTTGTTATGTTTAAATCATTTTGTTTAATTATATTTATTTTGTCACACTTAGGCATCAAACAATCCAAATTTAATTTTGCTGATTGGAAATTATTTTATTGAATTGGAAGGTCAAAATTATAAAATTATGTTTAATATAATATAAACACAATTATTTATTCACTACTGATCAGCAACTGGTGGAAATCGATATATTTTTATTTCATTACCTATTTATATACACTTCTGTTTGATTTTATGCTTATAAATATATTACTATTTTGATATTACTATGGCTGTGTTACATAATTCTTTTTTACTAGAATCAATTATAAACCAATATATTTTTTTTTTTTTAAATGTAAACTATTTATGCATGGAGAACTCCTCCCTAAAAGATGTAATAAGCAATTAAGTTTCTTTACATCTATCTATCTCTTTATTATAATTCTTACTCATTCCTTCCAATTTTCTATTTTACAATATATTTCATCTTTCCTATATAGAGTTATTTGATTTTAAAAATCATAGGGTGTTTTATATATATTTTATAAATGATTTGATTATAAGTACAGATATAAGAAAAATGCTTTAGTTATTATTTCGTTGTTAACAATTGAGATATTTTAATGTGCACTATATATTAAATTAATTAATAATAGAATTCTACTGCTTTTATTACCTTTTTGAGGATTTCATTCATTTCCGATTTTACCCTTTAACTGTTAATTTATTTAATTTAACGTAAAGGGGACATTTTCGGAAAAAAAGGCGTAAAAACGTCATTATATTTTTTACATTTCGGTGATGGTTCTTTTGTGATTAATAAGGAGTGGAGTGTGCCCCATTGTCTTTTTAATATTTATGAATATGACAAAATTTTTAGAGGTTGTAATAAGGATCATCTGAAAATGGGGCCATGATCGCTGAATTCTTTTTTTAAATTATTTTTTTGTTATATCCATTTTTATTTATTTTCTTCTTCCTCTTATTTATCTATTTATATTCTTGTCGAGTGTTCATGTAAATTGCTAATATCATGTTATTATATTATTCTAAATGAGTTGATTATAAGTACAGATTAAGGAAAAATAAATAATATCTTTTGTTATTATTTCGTTGTTAACGATTGAGATGTTTTAAATTATAATGTTTATTAAATTAATGGTCGACTATTTATCTTCAATAGTAATATTGTTAAGTGTAGGTAGGCTGATAGTTGCGGAGCACGTAAGTTTCCGATTCATCGGAGGCGTTAGCGTTCAATGTGGCCTTCTACCCTTTCCGCTGGAAGAGATTTTTAGTGGTTACGATATCCCATCTACCCCGAAATTTACTTTCGAAAGTCCCGAGAGCTATATTTTCCAATTAGAAATTCATTAAAAAAAATGTTTGCAACACTTATGTGGGTTAACAATTTTTATTCAAAGATAAAATAACAATTTTGAATGCCACACGAATTATAACAACCTAAATATTTGAACAGGTTACAAAAATTATCGCTTTGTAACACACAGATAACCAAAAATGAATTAAAGCAAAATGAATTGAGCTTCTCTTTAACAAAGACTAACTTTCCAGTCAATCGCTCTATATATATGTTCGTAAGGGGAATGGTCTAGAACCTCGTGGAACTTTGTAGATTGTAATCGAACATCTTAGTCACAAGCTCGTGCTATTAAAGTTTAAGTTATGTTACAGAATTCCTAATTTATTCCAACAATAAGAATAAAACCATTCCAAACCATACATTATTGTTTAACGTTACAGTATTATATGTTGGTTCTAACGTACTAAATGATTTTATCAACTGGACATTTATTACTGCCGTAACTATATATTTCATCACATTAATAAATATGAAAGGGCCTGATGTTCTCAACTTTTGCTTGATCAACATATTAGTTTAGTTATCAAGAAAATATGATATATAGGGAGGACCTTTTTTTATTTTCATTGAAGTTCAAATGAAAATTGGTGCTATTAAATGGACAACCTAGATATGGAAAAACAATTCCTACACAACATGGCGGATTCTAGAATATGTAGATGACTGTTGGCAGCAGGTAGTGCAGATTCAATTTCAACCTGAACTGAAACATTTAATTTTTTTGTCTGATCCATACAATCAATGAAACCAACCGTATGCAGTCCAGTTTGTTACGTACAAATAAGGGTCTGGCCACACATGTCCGCACCGGATCCGCACCTTAGCAATAGTATAGGTTATGTTCAGAATATTTTTAATTTACCCTACATATTACCTTTAGTTATGCCTAATGGTCAGGCCACACATGTCAGACACAGGTCACTTTAGGCATAACTAAAGGTAATATGTAAGTTAAATTAAAAATATTCTGAACATAACCTATATTATTGCTACGGTGCGGATCCGGTGCGGACATGTGTGGCCAGACCTTAAGGGGGAGACGTCCTATGAGTCTAAAAGAGTAGGAAATACTACGGCGCTATTTGATACCCGCCCGCGATACTGCTGAGTCTGCACAAATCATCTATCCATGCCAACAGGGACAACTTTATCTCAGGGTTTAACTGATTTCTCTAAATAAATATACAAGGATTATGTGTGTTTGAAGGTTCTACTTTGAGATACAAGTTGTATCTTTAGAAAGTTTAAGAAATAAATCCTAATCTGGCAAATAGTGTTATTTTTAAATTTACATAAAATTTAAGACTCCATTCATAATTTTTTTTTTTTTTTACTTCAAACTTCAATTCACACCTGTCACCCAGCGTGACAGTCAGCGAATGTGTTGTTTACAATAATGAATAAACTTAGGGCATTTTGGGAATGATGAAAGGAAGGTGCCAAGCAGCACCTCTTTCCGGGCTTCATACCTTGCGGGAGCAGGTCCCTCATCCAGCTTCTTTTTAGCCGCCTACCAACAGGAATATCAGCCGTGGCCATGCTGTTAATTAGTGTATTGTTATGTCCGTGTAATTTAACAAAAAATCGTGAATAAAGAGTGCGTATGCGTAGTTCCATAGTAGGTTGTTATGTAGAGTTATGTATGTAGAGTTTTATTATTTACGTACCAGGGAGCGTTCGTTATGAGTCTCAAAATGTTTGATTGAAAAGTTTGTAATTTTCGATAGTTCGTCTTCTTTGTTGAGCCGAAAATCTGTGAGGCGTATGTCCAAATGGGTTTAAGTAAGTAAGTGTATGTTTTCAGTTTATGTTCTATTTTTAATTTTGACGATTTAGAAAAAAGAGAGAACAGTGTTTTCAGTCGTTTGTTAAGAGTCTGTCTTTTCATTTTTACGTGTGGGCCCCAAGTCATCCTTCTGTCGAATAGAAGTTCCAGGTAGCGTACTGAGTCCGTCTGAGGTATTTAAAAATTAATTTTGATTTCTTTGTTTATTTGACGTCACTTTATGTCACTAAGGCTGATCGGACGATGCCACAGTGGGAGTCCTAAATTTTGCCTATCAAGGTATAATTTGAATAGGGATGTTTAACGAGTACCTGACATCGTACAGAATCGGGACGTCCATTTTACGTCCTATCCGAGTGACGGCATAGCTAAGGATTTTTTACTCCCTTTAAAAATCCTAGGGCCACCGCTGGAATCGAACCAGCGATATTTAGTATTGTAGGTTGTTACTAACTTTAGTAATATTGTAACCTGAAACACAAAAAAAACAACGTAAGATTTCAAAGAGCAATAGACGTTTTCTTGGACAAACTGTTCTAGTACATGCTTGTGACTCTTCGAGAACCTTCTAGATTGTTCTAATTCAGACTAAACATAAGATGCGATAGACTGGAGAGTTAGAGTCTGGCGCTGATACTCGAATAATATGGTTATTTTGTGTTACTGTGTCACACAGTGGTCAATAATTGCTTTTTGGCGGACATAAATCTGTCATTTCCACAATTTTACAGATACATTGGTGGGATCTTTTTTATTACCTTCGTAATAAAATTCAAAAAACAAGGAAACAATGCCCGTTAATATTGCTTTGGAATATATGTCCTTTTTGCTTACCCAAAACCAGGTTTCTTGTGTGTTAATAGATAGTTTTCGTAAGATTGTTGACTTTCTTATAATGTCATATAATTCGACTTTCACGAGTTTATTTTTATTTTCGTGTTATTAAACGTATTTTTAAAAGAAATGCATAAGGAACATTTTTTCTTATATAATTCACGTAGATCAGTTAGCTATTATTAATTCTTAAAAAACGTAATCTATAAATTGTTTTGTTTCTAAAATATATTTTAGAATATGTAAATTAAGTTTGCAGAAGTAAATAAATATCTTAACACTCAAGTGGGTCTAAATAATTTTATTTGCGAAAAATAATAATTCACAAAGGCAGACAAGCAATAGCGAACTCAATTAATAACAAGGTTACTAAAAGTATCAATTTGTAACGACACACAGTGGTCAATAATTGCTTTTTGGCGGACATAAATCTGCCATTTCCACAATTTTACAGATACATTGGTGGGATCTTTTTTATTACCTTCGCAATAAAATTCAAAAAACAAGGAAACAATGCCCGTTAATATTGCTTTGGAATAAGTGTCCTTTTTGCTTACCCAAAACCAGGTTTCTTGTGTGTTAATAGATAGTTTTCGTTAGTATGCAAAAAAACATGGAAGAACTCAATATTTTTCAGAAAGTTCTTTTTTATCTTTTTAGTCTAAGGGTAAGCTTGCATACCACCGAGTATCCAAAAGAAAATTCAAATTGCATAGAAGTTATGGGTATTTTAAAAACAACTAAACATTCAACATTAAACTTGATTTTCTCGTTTTATAAATAAGATATCAAGATACCAATTTCACTGAAAGTTTACATTCAACGGCGTATTACGCGTATTACTTATGAGCAACATGAATTTGGTTTGCTTATTAGGGCACAAAAGCAATTCTTTGAATAAAAGCCGTTTTTCTCGGTTTCAAAGGGGTGCTCCCCGGAGTTATTACTGGGGTAATTTCTAGCCTTACTTGTACTACGACATAAAAAGATCAGTTAAATTCACTTGCGCCTTTTTTAGAAAATTATGTTTTGTATATGTTTACAGAAAAATTGGCAATGTTTGGCCCTGTAATCTGCTCTAAATGGTACAGGTACATTTACAAGCTCCTTCTAATCTATAACATAAAACGACTACACCTATACATAAGGTTTTCACTTATAAATGTATACTGCGGTATAAAATTTTGAATAGCCTTATTGAAAACCTTGAGTACCTGTTATCGAATAAGTGGTTTCACATTATATTTTATATATATCACATTATATATTTTAGAAACAAAACAATTTATAGATTACGTTTTTTAAGAATTAATAATAGCTAACTGATCTACGTGAATTATATAAGAAAAGATGTTCCTTATGCATTTCTTTTAAAAATACGTTTAAAAACACGAAAATAAAAATAAACTCGTGAAAGTCGAATTATATGACATTATAAGAAAGTCAACAATTTCCACCAAATATGAAATAGGACAATGCCTTCCAAAAACTATACAGGACTATATTTGGACTAAAGACTCACTAGGAACTTACATACAAAACTAAAGAAGCAAGAACTGACAAGACGATAGACTAGACAGAGTGCCGCCTTCTAGACAACAGATCATCATTTATCTTCCGAAACAAAATACTTATAAATATCACCACATTAAAACTTACTTGTCCTTAAGGGGGCAGATATTTAGTGTTCCCTAAAACCGGTACACATAAAAAAATTGTAGATGCTCTACAGCATATTTACTAACAACACAATAAACAAAGACTGGGACATTCAAAGTGAATAATCATAAATTTGCGAGAAATGTACACCATTTCACAGCTCAACTCACAACTACTCAAGCCCACTTGTTTCTTCTCTTTCTTATTCCCAGTTCCGCTTTCAACGATGATTATAAAGACAATGGACGAGAGATATACTTCAACCATGACTCAATTACATACAAAAACATAAATCAAGCAAATAGCAGACAGCAAAGCTTGCATTTTCAACATAGTTGGCAGATGCGTTCCATCGCAGGTCCAAATAACGTAAAGTATAAATTAAAAAAATAACATTCAAACTTTAAATTTAAATTATTCAAACTTATTCTTAACGCTTCCATACTACTATTAACCATCCTCTGCGTTCATATCACCCATCCCTTTCTATATATCATACAGTTTTATTACTACTATATTTATATTAGTAATAAAATTTTTATGTTCCTTAAAAAAAAAAAATTGATCGTTTCCTATTATTTCCCAGTCCCATATAACACTAAGTGCTTCTGCATGAAGGAGCTAATCGATATATAAAAGCCAATATCTCGGGCCTTTGCTAGGTGATACGCTCTGTTGGCCAACGATACTCACACCCATTGCAGTTCAGCCAATCAGTTCCCCGCATTACTTAAGTACGTCCTATCAAGTTGTATATAAATACGTCCCTTTTAGAACAATAATCATTGAATCATCATAAATGTGCTTTTAAAATTACTACTTAGCCTCCAATTCCAAATTACCAATTAGCCTCCTCCCAATTTGTTCCAAATTATTTGAAAAATTAATACACAAAAGATTTGATTGACATACTAACGGAACAAAAAGTATTACCTGACCACCAATTCGGCTTTCGCACTTACCACTCAACGATACATCAATTACACAGAGTTACTGACTACATTGCAGGAGCTTTAGGACAAAAACTATATGCGACTGGAGTATTTTTGGACGTTGCTCAAGCATTTGACAAAGTCTGGCACCAGGGTCTTCTCTTTAACCTCAAGACCATATTACCGCACACTTATTACCTTATTCTTCAATCATTTCTCTCCGACAGATTTTTTTCAGTCCGACAGGGTTCAGAAATTTCTTCAATACATCCGATATTGGCGGGAGTACCCCAAGGTTCAATACTAGCACCCTTACTCTATATCATCTACACTTACGACATACCCATTATTACGGAGACATTGACTGCAACTTATGCTGATGATACAGCAATTATCACTAAACATCAGGACGCAACACAGGCATCATTAACTTTACAACATCACTTATACATACTACACGACTGGTTCCAACTATGGAAAATTAAACTAAATCGTGACAAATCAAAACACATCACATTTACACTTAGAAAACATACATGTCCACCCGTTTATATTGACTATAACCAAATTCCTCAGACGGACACAGTACACTATCTGGGACTCACTTTCGACAGAAGGATGACATGGGGCCCGCATGTCAAAATGAAAAAAAGAACGCTTACCAAAAGACTTAAACTTCTGTATCCATTACTTTCTAAATCTTAAAAATTAAAACTGAAACAAAAATTAAATACGTCCACTTACTTACTCAAACCCATATGGACATATTCCTCACAGATATTCGGCATAGCTAAAAAAACTCACTTACAAAAACTTCAAACATTTCAATCAAAATTGTTACGACTCATCACAAAAGCACCTAGGTACGTGACTAACTACACTTTACATACTGACCTCCATCTGCCGACAGTCGACCAACACTCAACGACACTTTACAACCGATTTTTTAGTAATTTGTACGGACATCCCAACAGTTTAATAAGCAATATGGTTGACATTCGCATGGATACGAGAAGACTAAAAAGGCGCTGGATGAGGGATCTGCTTTCTTAGACAGCCAAGGTAATTGACTCAAGCCAAGAAGGGGGTGCTGTTGGGTGCTTTCTTTCCTCATGCCTGATATGTCATTATTTCATCTTACCGCCATCACATTCGCTGATTGTCCGCACTTTGCAGACAGGTGCAAATTAATAATTAAAGTCAAAAAAAAAATTACTACTTGAAACTAATAATATTAATAAATAATATATATAATAAATAATAATATATATAATATTAATAAAGTGATATGCATTTGAGTGATATGCGTTTGAGTTTAATTTTTAGGGGAGAGCGGGGTTGGTTGGCATAGGAGGTAGGTTGGCCATCGGCTTAGAGTTTCTGTCACAACTGTTGTAAAGGCCCCACCATTCTACCATGTCACCCGCTAGACCTCGGGAGTCTTGTACTGAGTTTTCAATCCGATACTAACAGTGTAGAGAAGAGTTTGCTTCATTGACTGATTTTACAACATGTAAGTAAATTTTCGTATTTTCAGTAAATTTGGTTTAAAGGCATGGTAAAAAATTTGACTCCGATTCTGTTCACATAGCCCCGAACTCCGTTGAAAATCCTAACCTTTCAACTAACCAGTTTCTTGTTTGGTTGTTCTCCCCTGTCATGGCAGCCATCTTTTATATGATTTTTCCTGTGGGGTTAGTTGGCTATCATCAACTGGGGTTTTTTGGCGCAGTAGCAAGTCACAAAAGTAAGGTAAACATAAACAAAGGTGAAACTACCACTTTTCGCGAGGAGGAGGAGAGCAATATTTCCTAGGCAAAAAGTGACGACAGTCTAAACTTAAACGGGATATTTAGGAACAAAGAGAAAGATATTGACATTAAAGATCACCTTCAGCCGCAATCGAAGCTTATTGATGAACAAGCCACACCTGGCTACCATGAAAATGAAACTAGTGCACCGTAGACACTCTCTCATGATACGATTGAAGGGCCAGAGAATATTTATTCTACCTAAAGTTTTTGAAGATGTGTTAAATTCGTTTTGTTTTATGAAAAATTTATTTACATCGTTCTAACGCAATGATGCTTCTAAGCCATTACTTTTTTTAATTTCTGCTGTTTGAAATGTTGTGTAATTTTGTTCAATTGAAATAAATGCAGCTGTATGGTAAAATGTAGCCAATTGTCAATCTATTTTTCCTTAATACCTGTTAAAAACCTATCAAAATTATTATATCATTATAGTGCAGCTTTTAATAACAATAATATGTGTCAGGCAGTACTTGGATGAGATGGACAAACAACACTACCTTCTAGGCCAACCTGCCCCACACGGGGGGTTAATTGGCATACCCTGGCTTGACGAATTCTTAAATTTTCTATGATCATAGCGTTAAATATTATGTGTTTAAAAAAATACTTGAAGTAGTCTAATACTTGGGGTTTACAGTGGTATCAGCCCTATAGGGATTATATTTACAGGAACGGCTCAACAATAAATAAAGTGAAAACTATTGCCAACCAACCCCGCTCACCCCTATTTTAAAAATCGTAATACAAATCAAACAGTCGCTGTGTTGTATTTCTTTAGAAAAACCAATTATTCATTTTTATGTGCTTATTAACTGCGTATGGCTGTCATTGCACCCGTAATAAATTGACTAAGCTATTTTTAAAAAATCTGGAGAAAAATACGTTTTTGAGCTATTTTGTTCATACATACTATTAGATAGATAGATAGATGTATTTATTTGTATTTGGGGGAAGTCTTCATACAAATAGAGCCTGGCTGGGCTATATAAAAATACATATTAATTGATATAGATTTACAAAGTCTGAAAAACATCTCATAAATATTGTTTACATACAAAATTTGTATATACAAGATTTCACTATTAACTAATTTCTACTAAACTTTCACTATTATGAATAAAATTTAAAATAAAGTTTATATATTTATAGATTTACAGTTCTGTTCCTAAGAATGAAAATTTGAAGGTTTCATCATTGAATGACCCCCTATTTCTTAAATTTATGAAATCAGACTAGAAGGTCCTGATATAAGAAAATTTGAACCAACAAACTACATACATACTATTACGCGGGACTTGATTATTTGGACGTGCATTTCTGTTGAAAACTGGAAGTCGAAATATTTCACGAGTGCCATTCTTTCCCCGACTAATGTATTACTCATAGATTAATTCAAATGAAATTTTGATTGACCCGTCTAATAAATTCCTAGATTGTAGGGTTTTAGTCAAGAAAAGTTTCTGGGGGTTTGTGTTTGTACGGTCCCTTGTAGGAAAGTTTCTTGACCTTAGTTTTATCAAGTCACTTCGTTAGGTAAAGATTTTTTATTCACATTGAAATGTTATCTTTCAACACTTTATTATTATTCCCACTTTTTGATTAGAAATCATAGATCACATACTGCTCATAGGAACTGTTTTAAGTAGTTGAGAATTCGATTTTTTTTCCCTAGAGTTTATCTAACTATATTTTTCATTAACTCATCAACTTCACGCTATTATTCCAAAAAATTAATTATCTTTAGTAATACAACTTATACAAAATACTCATGATTGTCTCAACGCCCAAAAGATCAATAAACTGTGTTTGAAAGGACCTTAAAAATGAAATTTTAATAAAAAATCTAAATTAATTTCATACACTTTAGTATATCTGAACTCCTGAGAAAAACCTTTTTTTAAACATCTTCAACTTATCAACATATGTGGGTTTAAATAATTTTTATTATACGAAAATCATAATTCACAATGTCAAACGAACAATACAAACTCAAATAGTAAACATTTTTACAAAAAATATCAACACGTAACGATACAGTAGCGCAAACGTTACTCCTCCTTATATTTAGTCTCAATCAAAACATTCTTGAAGGTTCCCGACTAGCGAAGAAAATTCTCGAACAGTCACGAACATGTTCTAGAACAGTTTGTAACTGTTCGAACAAAAAGTCGAAAACTCTTTTAATATTTTTTTTTTTCACGTTACAATATGTTTCCTAAATTGTTTTTCCGTTCCTCTTACGAAATCCATATTGAATTTATTTCGTCTTGTTTATTACAAACACAATAAGTCAGGTTAGTATAATTAATATTAAACATAAATTTCTACAGAATTATACTCAAAGTAGCCATTAGGGAGGTGAATATTAATACATTTCTACAAGATTACATCCTAAGAAATTATTTATTAGTAACTACTAATTTATTATATCAAAAGTAACTGTTTTATTATAAAAAAACTGAGAGTTAAATTATTCTATTTTACTTTACAGGTGACTGGTTGAGGCGAAGTATTACGTAGGAGTATACAGTAACACACCGGAAAGGAGTCCTATATCAAGTAAGTGATATTTCAATATTAATGAAATGTTAAGATTATGAAGGATTCGTTAATACTATTGTGGAGGCGTTGGGCGATCAAAAAAATAATATTTTAATACACCGCCCGCCTTCCATAGGCTGGTAAATTAAAAAATAAATAAAGCCTTAAAAATTAAGGAATTTAAAAGGTAAAAAAAAAAAGAATAAAATAAATAAACATGTTTTAAATAGCGGCCAAGCTAATTTTAATCGTAAATAATAATGGAAAATAAATAAAACGTTATCTTCTAAAACAAAATACAATAAAAAATATTTAGTGATGTTAATATCACATTTAATTATAATGTAACACTTACACGTGTTAAATAATTAACATTAATTCTATTCATTAATAGAAAATTAATTTAATTTTTAACTTGATTTTAATTGTCTATTAAATTAAAGAAAAAACTCTTCCCTGGAAGATGGAGACTGCTGGCTGGAAAAATATATGTCGAACTCTTCAATCTGGCCAGATCAATAAAAGAATTTTAAAATGCTGCTCTCCAATGGCCCAATGTGGGCAGGCATAATAAGCAGAAACAAAAAAAGATTTCTTCACGTACATATTGCCGTACCGGGAGCTCGGGCCGAACTGTGTACGGAATTAGGCGATAGTGCCCGACCAATACGCCTTTAGTGTACGTGGCTAATACTCTTAAATTTACACATGTTATTGCCTTGTACACTAAAATATTTACGTGTTGGCCACAACAACTATATTAATGCATAAGAAAACATCCTACATTTTTAAAAATATTACAGTTCCGTGGTTAGAAGCACGTTAAGGATTTTTATATCCTTTTATTTAGACATTTTTCATACTACGCCAACATATTTGGCACATTTTTATTCAATTTACACGTGGATATTGATGCATACGGAAGATCATATCCAAGGAAAATGAGTGTTGTTTGTTTGTTTTGACGTCACTTTATGCCACTAAGGCTAATCAAACGATGCTACAGTGGGAGTCCCAAATTTTGCCTATCCAGGTATAATTAGGATACAGATCTTTAACGAGTACCTGATATCGTACTGGCTCAAAATATTTTACGTCCTATCCGAGGGACGGCATAAATAAGAATTTTTTACTCCCATTAAAAACTTCTAGGGCCACATCGGGACGCGAACTCGCGACCTTTAGATAGTAAGTTTCTATGCTAACCACTACACCACCTGTCACCCCAAGAAAAATGAGTGATTAGCACATAATTAATATTCCTCCATTGTAATCCTCAGGTCTAATGTAATCTTATATTGTAAACTGTAAATTGCTTTTTATTTGTTTTCGATTCCCAACAATTTAAGGAATCAGCCATTTTTGTAATAAAGTATTTTACTCGTATTTAAACGAGGTTTGATAACGAATTTTCAAATGATATTTATTTTAAATTCCAAACTAATTACATAGAATATTTATTCAGTGAGCAAAAAAAATAAAATAAAATAAAACTCATGTAAAAAGTGGAATAATCAGGATCACTTAATAAATTTGGCCGAAGGTACCATCGGCCTTTAAAAGTTGCGGTTTCCTGAATTAATTTTTAATAAAAATGATAAAATTTAACGTTAAATTGGATACAAGAGGAAATCTCTTTGAAGACCATTGAAGTATCTAACAGATTTCGCAAAAATGGCCAAATTTTTCATTCTTTCTCAGAGGCATAAAACATTGTTTGGAATTCAATAAAAAGTATATGTCATTCAGTTTTAAGTATGACCTACAGTATTTGAGTACTGTATAATGCGGAAATACATATAAAATTACCAATCGGACAATAATGCTGTTCTCGTCGAATTCTTTTTCTTTGTGTATTGTACTTTAATTCTAAATTACTGTTAATTTATTTAATTCTTCTTCCTTCAGCTATACTAAGTTTCCTATCTATATCATTCTTTGGTATATTATACTTGAAAAGCTAGTGGTACAGCTGTGTACATCGGATTAATTGATATAAGGGGATTATCGACTACGACATTTTTTAATTAAATAATTTGTAATGTCACTGAACGAATTCGATTTATTTTTTCTTCTAAGTAACGGAAATACGCTTGTAATCAAATTTATCTTTTAAAATAATGGCGAAGCTGCTGTTCAAATTTTTGGCCTCAAAGATTTTTTTCTTTTTTAGCGCTATTAAGTACATTGTTCTTTAATGTATTTACTGGACAAAGTTTCCCGAGGGCTTGGAAAAATTTAAATTAAGTGCGAAGTTCCCACTTAATATTAGTTTTGAGAAAAGAAAGAAAGGCTTGGTTTGCATAGGATTAAAGTAAAAGGCCCCTAAGTTTCTTAAACATGTTGGAGTAAGGAGATCCAAAGTTGTTAATTAGTCCACCGAAGTTTTCTTGCAAGGCAATTGTGTAACACTACTTTATCCAACAGTGCTTGTAGGTCTTCTCCCTTTCTGATTAATTTCTTTTTTTTATTTTGCGGGCAAAGAGTTTTTAAAAATAGGTTTATGAATTTATCTTTCTATATTTATGGCTTTTATTATTGATTAGCAACTGTGCTGACAATCAGCTAATGATGTGACTGGATGAGAAAACTGACATGTCAGGCATGGGAAAGGAAACAACTCAGCAGTACCCCTTCCTTGTTTGATTCAATTACTTAAGCTATTTAAGTAAGGAAATCTCTAGTCCAACGCCTTTTTAATCTCCTCCTTGTATTTATAGGGATGTCAACTGTATCCACATCCATTATAAGGCGGTTGTTATGTCCGTGTAAGTTATTGTGACAAGGTTTGTACAGTGTCGCTTTGTGCTGAACACCTGTTAGCTGGTTGAGGTCAGTATATTGGGTTTGGTTAGTACCAGGTTCCTTGGTTACGAGTCGTAAAAGTTTTTATTTAAACCTTTGAAATTTCTCTAGTGTATATTTTTAGCAGTTCCTTATATCAGTGATGAGTATATCATTATGGTTTATGTACATATATCTTTAATTTCTGTTTCAGTTTCAGTTTAGAAGTTTTTGATAAAAATAGATTAAGTATTTTCAGTCATTTTTTAGGCATCGTAAATGTATGCATGTTCGTAAATGTGACGTATTTTTATTTATCGTGATTGAGTCTAATTATCCATTTTTTAAACAAGTCGTGTAATGTGTGCAAGTGATGTTGTAATGTTAACCAAGCTTGTTCTGCGTCCTGATATTTAGTGATTATTGTTGTATCGTCAGCGTAAGTCTCGTTGTTAGTAGGTATGTCGGAAGTGTATATGATACAGAGTAAGGGAGTCAGTATTGAGCCTTGAGGTATCAGCCAAAATAGGATATATTGAAGAAATTTCCAACCCTTTTCTTCTCTTGGAATATTAAATTTCTTTAAGCCACTTTGAATTAAAATTAAAACAAAACTAATGTTGAGCTCTATAAATAGTTATCAGTTTAAATCCTATTGATTCTTTTTCCTGTTAACATTATTTTTTTTTTAACCTTTAGTATGCTTTGAAATAGGAATTCTGTTTTTTTTTTATCCATTGAGGATAAAGGGAATGCCTAATAGAGAAATGATTTCCCCGAAATACTAAAGTAGCCTTTGATAGAGGGCTGATTTGATATTTAGGCCCGCTAAAGAGGCAGGGAATTTTACGAGAGGCGATGATAAATCCGGAGGCTAGCAATTACCCGGGCGTCGGTGGCGCTTCATTAGGAGCCGGCTCCTAGCAACCCCTCAATTAACTTTTCAATTAACCATCCAGTAGCAACTATCTCTCATATTCACTCCCGGTTAGTTGATTACACAGCCTCAACTTCCACTCAACTCCTCCCATTATATGTTTTCTCCCCTTTCATTGAAATTTTAATTGCCCGAATTATTATTTTCCCTTAATAGAGGGGTCATAGATAAGTGCACCATTCATTCCTTGGCACAGAGTTTTCTTAGCGAGTCGGCTTAGCATTGCAATCTCAACATTTACATGCTTACTCCATTTGAATGGAAGGGGCTTGAGCTGTAATTTGTGATGCTTTTCGTTGTTAATGTCTTTATGTATGGTTCAGAACAATTAGAGCTAATTATAATAAATCTTATAAAATACAAATATTATATTAAGAAGTTAATTTAAACGGAAGTGATTTAATTAGTGTACATAGTTGTATCTTCTACATGATTTCTCTCAATTTTATATTATTAAATGTTATAGAATATTAAACTATTTATACAATAATAAAAAGTTCAAACCAAATTTATATATTTCACTGTGTTAAAAAAAATTATTGAACTAAACCATAAACTATTATATGAAAAACCAACTATTAGAGAAACGGAAGCAAATGAAATAAAAGATTTATAATATCAAACGTCTGGAAATTCAGTCGAAGCTTCTGTGCCGGATATTTCTATTTTAGTAGATAATAGAGGAAATCTGAACCATTTTTTCCTCCATCATTATATCCTACACATTTCAGATTACAACAAAATATCCTTCTTTTTTTTTTCTTTATACAAAGTAATTAGAGATTTTTATCACAACTGAATTAATTTAATTTTAATTAAAATGTGATGGGCTAATGAGGAAACTGCCACACATAATATTTTCCTCAAAATGAAATAATTAATTTATTTTTCGAATACCATCTCATGAGCTGTCTACAGCACTAATTAAATGTGATTGAATTAAATTTTAGCGAGAATATTATTTTATGTTATTAATAATGTAATTATATCGTTTTGAATTCAGACAAAAAAAACTTAGTAAATTGTCAATATTATTCATAAAACCCCTTTTATTAATATGAAAGAGTTCAGATATGAGAATAATTAATAATAAAAGAGTTTAATGTTTGTTAATAATATATATATATATATGTATATATATATATATATATATATATATATATATATATATATATATTTACTTATCTATGTTTAATGATATAGTCTCTGTAGGCGTCCCATAATAGGATGGGGAAGGAAGTAAGAGAGGGGGCGGCACAATGCCGAGAAATGGATAATTTACACATTAGTGATATAAACTATAACGGGGATAATAAAAGAGGAAAATGGGAGAAAGGAAAAGGAAGGAGAGAATACAGGGGAAAAAAAAGTGTTGAGGGAAAAAATATATAAAATAAAAAAATAATTGTAATATTAAATAGGTAGTGTAGATGCATGAAAGTTAAAAATTAATTATGATTTAATTAATGTATGTGAGTATTGATAAGCATTCTGTGTTTTATAGCAGCCCAATGTATTTGGGCAGCATTGTGGTATTTTATTTTTTTATGAAAAAAAAAAATAAAGCATTTCTCTCTCTACCTTACGTCGAGGCTTCAATGACTCATTGTGGAAATTCAAAACAACCAAGATTTTTTTGTGATAGTATTTTCTTGAATAAAAAATTAGCAATCGAAAACTAAAATTATAAGGTATTTTATTTCGGGTTATTATACATCCAACTTCATTCATATATTCTTTTTATTATTCATTTGTAGATCGTTTCGGACACATTGTCCATTTTCAAGTACCTAAAATGTTTTAAGTAGTATGAACTAATATATAAATAAATATAAAATACATTCTCTATTCCGTGTTTCACGCAAATAAATCTATAGGCCTAAAAACAAAAATATAAAAACGTTCTTATATCTGATTGAACTATTTTATATCATTTTGAAAAAAAGACAATATCCAAAAGGCAAAAGAAAAGAAAAAAGAAGAAAGAAATATTGATAAAATTATAATCATCGATGCATCTCCTTTTGGAAAAAAAAAAGATATAACGATTAAATCACATAATTTCTTTTTGTGAGTATTTTATGCAAATAATTTTAATGATAACGTACACCCTCTACCTACCCTTCATCATTGGGGTCTTCATTTGACACTTCGTAAGGTTGATAATACCTTATCAACTTACTGTAACTGTAACTTTGCTTCATAAAATCGTAAGATTGAAAAGAGTTCTTGTCTTTTTGTGGGAATTATTACCAACTGTTCTAATGTTTGTGACTGTTCGAGAATCTTCTACGCTTTAAGGAACCTTCAAGACTGTTCTAATTCTAGACACCTCTAACCTTCTAGACTATTCTAAGCATAAGAAGCGATAGAATGGAGTCTTAGTCTTAGGGAGAATTTGTGTTTATTAGTAGATTGTACAGTAGTTTTATATAGGTTCATACTTCATTTTATATTAACTTATCATGTAAAATGTTTAATTTACAACAAAAAAAAGAACACCTTTAATGATCTTCAGAATTACTCATACTAAGTAATCATTTAATAAGTCATCACTAGAGCATTTTTATCAGGTACATTATATTTTTATAATTCAATAAACACGACATTCTAAAAGAAGAAAAAAAAAACATATGTACACATAAGAATATAATAAGAATGTTCACTGGGAATAATTTGAAGTGTATACAACAGTGGAAAAAAAAGTACACGTTTTAATAAGCACATATCGAATTTCAATTATATAAGTTTAGAATTTTAATATTATAAATAAAAATTAAACACAGAACATTTCATTTCCCTTTAATTAGTGATTTATTAACTAACTCAACAGAAATTAGGACCACAAATATTAAATTAAGGTAGCGCACTCTTCGAGCCAGCCGGCCGTTACTCATGCTTTATCTCTAAAAACTCCCCTTTTCGTAATGTTGTGGTGTCGTGTGGGACGTAAAACTTATACAAATTGAAACTCAGATAGATTTGTAACGTGTAGTGGCAAAAACATTGCGGACAATTGCGGACAAAATTATTCAGACATTCCCTAAGATGAAGAATAAGTGACCAAAATTGTTTAATTTAAAAAATAGTTCATTCGCTTAAATCAATGTATAGAGAAATCATTTGGATGGCTATATATTGTATATGGAATGCACATTCAAGGTGACATAAGTAAAAGTTGATAGAAATTAACTAGCGAATGATACAACCATTGGTTACCGGGCGCAAAAAGGGAGCGGATGGAGATGCCAGAAACATACAACTTTGAAATGTTGTATATTCCACAAAGTTTATTCTATTTTTGTTTCAACTATATTTTCAAGGACCAGCATTCATATCAAAACCAAGGAAAATTATTAGATCCAGAAAAAAAAAAATAGTTGGTTTTGGGATTTTTCACACCGTAATGCTTGAATCGGGACCACTGTGCGTCGTTACAATTTGATACTTTTTGTAACATTGTTGATTATTTGAGTTGTTATTGTTAGTCCAACATTGTAAATTATTATTTTCGTCTACTGAAAAATATTTAAACCTATAATTTACGTATTACATACATAATTTACGTATACATTGTATACGCGTTACAATATTATTAATTATATGTTTAAAATATTCAAAAATACTCCATAGGTATTGGCTGAAAAATATTACGTTAAAAAAAAAAAAAAACGTTATGATCCGACGATCATGCTTTCATGTAATTATTAGAAAACGCTGACGATTGTCGAATTCATGTGATTTGGAGTATGTAAAAGCTTAAAATTTGTGAAGGCCTTTCAAAATTTGTATTCGATTGTAAAAGATTGTTTTTTTTTTATGATTTCAAGCTTATATACCAACTTTTGAGGAGACATAGAATTAAAAGGTTAAAAGATGCTGGATTAGAAACCTTCTTACTTAAACAACCACAGAGGATGAATCTTGTCTGAGAAGAGGTGGTCATGTTTTGTACGGTACTTCCGTTTGTTTATCAGCTCATTGGCTGAATATCAACATCTAATTATTAATAACAATCAAAAAAAGTATAAAACAATAATAAATAGAAACCGGAAAAAAATATTCATAATTTAAACTGATTTTATATCCTCAACATTACTTGAATTCTGACCAAAATGTTTGAATACCATTGTTAAACTATAAAGTTTCACTATACCACATAATCATGTGCATCAAATAACTATCAACATTGCTGATTTTAATGACACAGGCAGCGATATCTGATTCCGATCAATAATAGAAACAAACCCCCTAGGATATATCGATTTTTATCCGCTTTGTGGTGGGAGCCTGTAATTGAAGCCGGGTACTGATAGGGTAAGATTTAATCAGTGCATTCTCCCCTAATCCTGATCTCTCTACAATGGAAATGCATTCCTATACCCTTTTCCTGCCATCATTCATTTGAATCTCTCTACTTTTTTCTTCATCTTTTTTAATACACTAATTTATTTTTATTCACGAGCTCTCGATCTATAGCATTATGGACAGGGTAATTTACAATTGAAAAAAATAAGATGTATGCAAGGCCATTCGGAAATATAATAATAATAATAATAACTCTTTATTTAATTATTATATAGTAATTACTATACTAGTAAATATAGTATACTATAGTAGTAATAATTACTATACTATACTAATATATCTCATATTAGTATCATTTAAAGCTTTAAGAGTGAATATTTCGCCATCATTTCTTTTTTATAATAAATTCACAGTATAGTGTATACCTATATATAAGTAAAATTAGGTACTAGTTCCCCGATACACCTCTGAATTTGATAGCTGAAGAGAGAGAACGTCGCTATTTTTTGGTAGCTATGCGAACTACTATCCCAACCAGCTTACTACTTCTGGGCAAAGTAAATTGTATTTAAAGCACTTGGCTTATGACAACATTAAGAAAAATCAATAAAGTTATCAATAATTATTATAAATAACGAGGCAACTAACGAAGTAATTTGAGGGTTTCCTTATGGTAACAACCCTGGACTGGTACACAAGTTTAAAATATATCGTGCTTGGAGCGATATTTCTCGTCTCGTGTTGTAGGGCAATAAGATCTAACCCAGTTCTTACCAAGCACGCGCTTCTTATTTCATATTCTATGCTGACGGAATTTAATTTACTTTAATTAATTATATTTTAATTCAGGAGTTTATATTTCATTTGCTGGTTGTCGCTTAGTTGCGGCAGGTGCGAATAAATGTTTGAAGTTAAGAAAAAAAAATATATTTTATTAAAAGTTTAATTATTTACTCTTTGAATATATATATTTTTTAATTACATGCTTAATTTAAGATTTATACGTTTAAATATATCAGTTTGTTCTCTGATCTACACTAAAGTCTGCTTTTAATACTAATGTGAAATATACTTTATGATGATTATTATTCTATTTTATGATTTAGTGGAACATTTCTACTGTGTAATTGTCCTAGGGATTTAGATGTATACAATTTATAGATATATATATAGATAGATAAAGGTTGATTGATAGTGAGGATTTTCAATTCAACATTTTTTTATTTTTTAAAAGCCAACGTTTCGATCCCTACTAGTGGGCCCTACTTCATCAGGGCTTCTGAGCCCATGGTAACACAGGGACACTCTTTCATAAGCAGTTTCTGTATTACTCTGGACTCAGAAGCCCTGATGAAGATCCATAAGTAGAGATCGAAACGTTGGCTTTTCAAAATAAAAAAAAATGTTGAACTGAAAATCCTCACTATCAGTCAACCTATCGTAAAGAATAACAGTTGACTATTTCTCACCTGTAAATAGATATAGATATAAATATCCGTATCGTGTATTTCATATCCTCCTATAAGCGAACTATTATATTTTTTTTTGCAAATTTATAGGAAAATATAGGGAAATATACAAAGTTTGAACATCAAATCTTTATTGTGCATCAATAAATCAACATCAAATATAATATGAGTGATAAACTACAAGATGGATTTAAGAGAATCATTATAGAGACATACATGTGTAATAACTTTTCAAGGTGGTTTCATCTCTTAAAGCTATGGGTTATTTTCATACAAATGTGATGTTCCTATTTTTATATATTTTCTATATATCTATTATTTTTTTTATATATATTTTTTTTTTTATGTTTTTATTACTAGCTGTATATACCGGTTTCACCCGGAGAATTTCATTTTTTAAATCTATAAAACCTATAAAGTGAGACTTTTATCGACTCAAACGGTCCAAAAAAAAAAAAAAAAAAAAAAAAAAATAAGCAATGTAAAGCGAGATCAAACTTTTTTTCTTAACAATAAAGAACATACTCAGAGATTGGCTGAAGTTATACAATTTAATATGGACAGGTGTTCGCACCCGGTATGAAAGAACTACTGAGCGAAATTTGGAGAATTCAGGACAAACGGTATGGATTTCTATAAAGAACAAACAAACAGAATTTCATCTTTATTTATATAGATTAGAGCTGTATATGCCGGTTTCACCCGGAAAATTTCATTTTTCTAATGAAACGGTCGATTTCGTAAAAAAAAACATTGTAAAGCGAAATCATTAGGATTTTTATAACAATAAAAAATATCAGCTGAAGATATCTTCTTTATTTATATAGATAAATAAAAAGATTTATTATTAATTATTATAAAAGTAATTTTTATGTATAAATATAAATATCATGTTGTGAAGTGTTGTGAAGGACCTACTCTTCACAGATATACGGTACAGCCAAAAAGACCCACTTACAAAGAATTCAGACCTTTCAATCAAAAATATTAAGACTCATAGTTAAAGCACCATGGTACGTGAACAACATTACAATACATACTGACTTACAAATGCAAACAGTAGACCAACATATAAAGACACTCTACAAACGTTTCCATACACACTTACACGGTCATTTCAATCAAATGATTAGAGGCATGGCAACAGCTGATATGCCCATACCTAGGAGACTAAAAAGGCGCTGGATGAGAGATCTCCTTCGTTAAAAATCCAGGTTACCTGAAACAAGCCAGGGAAGAGGTACCGCTGGGTGCTATCCTTCCTCATGCCTAACATGCCCTCATTAAAATTAGCACACCTCACATTTGCTGATTGTTGATGTTTATTGACAGGCGCAAATTAAAGTTATGAAGCCAAAAAAAAAAAAAAAAAAAAAAAAAAAAAAAAAAAAAAAAAAAAATGTTGTGAAGTAAGTACTTCATTTCTAGTAAAGTAAATTTGATATTTATTTAATTTTATTAGTAGAGTGCATCTTTTAGCATTTGTAAAACGAGTTGAAGTATGTACTATTGGATTTTAGGTCAGTACATAATCCCATATTTTTGAAGCGTGATGCTTTAAATAAAAAAAATATGTATAAAGATACGTATTTTTTTAATCACGCTGGTCTCTCCTTGTACCAACATATGAAGGTTCCGTTCATTGAAATTTGATTGTTCAAATAATTTATAATTTACTCCCCTAAAAACGTTAATATTAAATTGTATTTTAACAATTAATGAGATGCAAATCTTACTCTACCAATTACTAATTTATTTACTACTTTTATTATTTTCGATCCATGTTTTAACCGGTTAAGTAATTGTATTAAGTAAAAAAAATTACTAACAAAAAAATTAAAAATTTAAAGAGGGTTTACACTGTGTATTTTCTACTAGACTTAACTGTTGGCGGAGAAATATTCCTAGAGAATATTAAAAAATACACCATAGAAATATAATATAAATATAAATAATAGGTATAATAAATAATATACAAAATATAAATTTTAGGTGCCGTAATCCTACATATAATTTTCAATATTAAATTCCAAAAGATATAGCGCCAAGAAATAAATTACTTATAATGTTTACTAATGACATTAATAATATTTCATATATGAGGTACGTATGAAATGAGAATATCACTCTCTCTAATGTCTAGGATTCGAAACATATATGCTGCGCCTCGTGTCATAGGTGTAGGCTATGTGCCAATACACATCTGTAATGCTGGTAGTGTAGTCAAAGTGCGCCTTTAAGTTAAGACCACAGTAGGTGCTTCTGTTCTACTTTTTATTATTTTTCCTATTATAGAGATATCTTATGGGTGGAGTAAATGAGCCAATTTTATAAATATTCCTTAATTATTTGCACGCTGTTTTATCAGAACTTGATTTGAAGTTTGGCAACTTGAAGTAAATTGATATAATTTAAATTTATCTTCATTCTAACTTTTAGTGATGAAATAAAGATAACTACATTTACAGTACCAGTCAAAAGTTTAGACACTTCAAGTTTAATAAAAGAATTCTAACTCAAGAGGTAACATTTCAAACACTCCATGATTAAGTTTCGAATAAAATTATAAATAAATTAAAAATAAAATTATAGTTGTTCTGTTGTTAAATAAATAAAAAAATTTTATTTATTTATTTTACAAAATCTAAGGGCGAGTCTAAACTTTTGACTGGTTCTGTATATTCTATGGCTGCTTACCGTTGTAAGTAGTTTAGGTTACTTTGGTTGTAGCCGATATATTTTATGTTTTAATAATACAGCATTCATTTATATTTTATTTTATTTTATTAAGTACTTATTTTGCATATATAACGTCTTAGAATATAAACCAGTATAGAGCATAATTTGAATGTCAATATAAAATTAATAAGAAATAGTTAGAAAGATAATTGGCGGAGCTTGAAAGCCAACTCCATATATTTCATCTTTTCTGGAACGAGGCCTAAAAACAATGGTTTCCTCCAGGAGTGAAATCCGATGTACCGAGAAGGGAGGCCTAAGATTGAGTACCGATTTTCCGACGCAGCGTTAGGCTTATAAATAAGAGGATTTGGTTGGGGCTAGGAACCTCTCAGCCTTTTCGGCCACATTCGCTGCAAAAACTCTTCTCTTTCCTCAATACACCGGTCTAGAAACTTTATACCCTGAATACCTTACAATTAGCCTCGTTAGAAAGATTTATTAAGGTTCGTCGTCAAGCGTTCTTTTTAATTATTCAAGACCCTCCTTAAACACGACAGCCGTCGCACAGTGGTCAATAATTGCTTTTTGGCGGACATAAATCTGCCATTTCTACAATTTTACAGATAAATTGATTGGATCTTTTTTTAGTACCTTCGTAATAAAAAACCAAGGAAACAATTATTATAACAATTATCGTTAAGATTGATTCGGTATAAGTGTCCTTTTTGCTTACCCAAAACCAGGTTCCTTGTGTGTTAACAGATAGTTTTCGTTAGTATGCAAAAAAACATGAAAGAACTCAATATTTTTCAGAATTTTCTTTTCATATATATAGGGTGGGCTTTCATACCTCCGAGTGTCCAAAAGATAATTCAAATTGCTTAGAAGTTATGGGTATTTTAAAAGCAACTAAAAATTCAACATTAAACTCGATTTTCTCCTTTTAGAAATAAGATATCAATATACCGATTTCACCGAAAGTTTACATTCAACGGCTAGTATATTACGCATGAGCAACATGAATTTGGTTTGCTTATTAGAGGACAAAAGCAATTTATAAACTACTTTTTTCAATAAAAACCGTTTTTCTCGGTTTCAAAGGGGTGCTCCCCGGAGTTATCACTGGGGTAATTTCTAGTCTTACTTGTTCTACGACCACATAAAAGGATCAGTTAAATTCACTAGCGCCTTTTTTTAGAAAAGTATGTTTTGTATATGTTTACAGAAAAATTGACAATGTTTGGCCCTGTAATCTGCTCTAAATGGTACAGGCACATTTACAAGCTCCTTCTAATCTATAAAATAAAACGACTACACCTATACATAAGGTTTTCACTTATAAATGTATACTAATCGGCTTTGTCTGCCTTACTTAACATAAAGCTATATTTTCTCTAGGCAATTTATAGCTCTACAAGTCTAATTCAGTCCTTCTTGTTTTAATAGGAGAAAAATGGCAATGTTCACCCTAAAGTACAGTCCAAACATTTTAACGAGTGTAAATTGATACAACGAATTAACTGAGAATTTTATACCGCAATATACATTTGTAAGTGAAAACCTTATGCATAGGTGTAGTCCCCCTTTAAAACCAAGAAAAACGGTTTTTATTGAAAAAAGTAGTTTATAAATTGCTTTTGTACTGTAATAAGCAAACCAAATTCATGTTGCTCATACGTAATATACTAGCCGTTGAATCTAAACTTTCAATGAAATCGGTATATATATATCTTATTTCTAAAAGGAGAAAATCGAGTTTAATGTTGAATTTTTAGTTGCTTATAAAATACCCATAACTTCTTTGTATTTTGAATTTCCTTTTGGATAATCGGTGGATAGAAAGCCCACCCTCAGACTAAAAAAATAAAAAAGAAAATTCTGAAAAATATTGAGTTCTTCCATGTTTTTTTTTTGCATACTAACGAAAACTATCTATTAACACACCAGAACATTTCACCAGACGAATTGGTCAGCTTTTGATTTATCTCAGCTTACAAGCTTGATTTTAGGCTTTTCTTCTATTCAAGCTCAGCAGACTGGCTGGCCAACTTGTCATTCATCTCAGACAAGTTAGAATTTAGCCTAGTTATTTTCTCATTAATCTCGACAGACTAGGTGGTCATTGTCATGGTCAGTTCTCCATTGATGTTTGCCTGGCATGTTTTTACCTTTGAACCCACACCTGACACCAGTTGTGAAACTTTATGGATTTAATAAATAATGGATTTAAATCATTTTTATTAAAAGAGATAATAATTTACAATGTCAGACACATCAACAACAAGGTTTACAAAAAGTATCAACTTGTAACGACATAGTAACACAAAAGTAACTATAACTTCAGAGCAATGCTAACTCTCCAGTCCATCGCTTCTTATATTAGTCTGAATTGGAACATTGGAAGTTTCTCCTACGATACGAAGCCAAGCAAACTGTACTGCATATTTGTGTTCATTTCTTAAAAATATTTTGGCTTAAAACGGCTTAGACAATTTCGCTAAAATATTGTTATAATATGAATCTAGTGTTTGATGGACCTTAATAGTTGAACAAAAAATTGTTAAACGTTTTTATTTTGTCATTTTTTTCAGAGGTCAGGTTTTTTTTTTTTTTTTTTTTTGTTCTTTTTGTGTAGTTAGTATAGTTTAATCAAATAATGGTAACTTATAAGGAGATTACTTAATCTGTACAAAAAGTTATCGTTAGATAATTGTTTGGTTCTTTTATCTTTTTATTTTTCGGCATAAAATTCCAAAAAATCCCTCCTTCACGAGTTGGGACGTATTACATAAGATCTGTTTACGGTATTAAAAATATTTTTAAGTTCCGACATGGGGAATGGAGTATTATAATTACCAGTCATTCGCATCTCGACACTGCCTTTCTTCGCTTCGAATAACAAAATGATGTTCAACAGGACTATAGCATAATCCTTTTAGAGAAACATAATTTTTAGAGAAGAAATTAGGGTATTCGTGTGAAACTAGAAGTATTCTTCGGTAGGTAGGTAGACCTTTCAAATGACGGTTGATTATTAATTCCTATTCACATACCTGGGAACTTGAAAATATTTTAAATAACGTGAAAGGACTTTGACCAGGTCCGGCTAGGTAATATCCAGTATAACATAATAATTTTCCACGGAAAACCATATATGGGCGCCTAGAACATTTTAATTAATCATGTTCTGTTTGGAAATTACAGAGTATCTGACGAGTTTGTTCTCTCAAAAATTAGATTTCTTAATAGTCCAATAGGTCTATTTTTCAGACGAATTGTCTTTTTAATATCATAGAAAGAATGGTAAAAAAAGAGATTGATATGTTTAATAAAATGGAATTGCTTAGTCCAAACTCAAAATAGGATTATCCACTACAGTATGGTTACATTGGAGCCTAAAATTAAATATGCGTTGATATTTATTGTTTGAATGAATACCCCTTGGAGATCATTGTCAAAAATTCTTTTCGAGATTACAGAGTTATTATTGAGGTTTGACGTCAAATAAAAGGAAGTATTAGGTTGAAAAATAAGGATTTACTACGCATGAGAAAAAGACTTACTGAAAGCTTCCTCATTTATCCGAAAGCTCACAATATCAGTTCCCTCGATATATATAGAGTCATCATTTATATTTGTTTAAAATAATACCGTGGCAGAGGGAGAGGCTCAATGCTTTCGATGTTCGAAAAAATGCTTTATTTAATTTACCTTAACCTGGTTGCGTACAATATTATCATTTTTAGTTTGTTTTTCTTATTGTCAATAAGAAAATCTTTTCAATCAATAAGAAAATTCTTATTGTATGGCAGTGAATAATTTAAGCACTTATTCACTCGGATGACAGATATTATTATTGATATAACCATTCTCTTCCTATAAAAATTATTTTTCATTGTTATTGTTCTAGATAGATTGGATCTATCTATATATCGATATATTTTGATTTTTGATTTGATTCTAGATATCAATTTTGCAATATTAGTCTCCAGTTCCTTAGTGAACATTGATACGTAATTCTATTAATTACTGTCAAAAACAGTGTTTCTTCCTGAAAAATTCACTTATATTCACTTATATTAAAGCACTTCAGTCTTTTTGCGGTGTTTTTTTTGTGACGTTCTGTCGTTTTTTATTGTGATGGTGTGTTTTTTTATACACGATGTAAATTTATGGATTTTTTTGTTTTGTTGCGTTTTTTTGTTACCTTTTAGCTTTCTTATAAGCCTCGTTCAACTTTCCTACGTCTTCTGTACGGCCTAAAATGAAACAAATGATTTAAGAGCCCGAATAGTTATAAATTAACAGGATCAAATTCAAATACTAAACAAAAATTTAATATTGCATATTATGTTAATTTCATGTGATCCACTTGTTTTCAATTATAATAATATTTGTCTTCGTCCAACAGTGATCGGAAATTTAGTTTTTGTCAAAGTTTTATTTTCGAGGATTTATAAAAAAAAGTGAGTAAAGTAGGTTTAGTCGTTTATAAAAGTTTTTGTTTTCATTTTAACATGCGGGCCCAATGTCATCAGCCTAGCGAAGGTTAGTCTTTTGATTTAAATTATAAAAACATAAGAACAGTAAAAAATCTTTTCATTAAAAAAAAAAAGTAAATAAATAAAATAAGAATAAAAATCTTATTCACAGATGTTGCTCACGTATGTTTATTTCCTTTTTCTACTGAAATAAATATTATATTTAGTATAAATATTATTATTTAACTACCGAATTGTTTCAGTATTCTATTTTTTTCAGTATAAATGTATGGGTGTTTTTTGGTAAAAGTGTGCCGATAATAATTTGTAAATTCCATTAAAACATTTTAGGAAAATAATTTTTTTTTTCTTTTTAGGAAAATAATATTTTTTTATTGTTTTATATTTTATCTTTTTCCCTACTCCTATGGTTAAGCCAGATTTTCATTGATTTATTCAACACATCTGTAACATTTTCACTAAAATAATCATTTTCGATTGTTGGGTCTTGAGTATTCTCTGAAAATATAAAGAAAAAAAAGGTAATATATATTTTTTTTTTTTGGTAAAGAATATTAAAATTGAAATATCTATAGTTAATTAGTAAAATTGAATAATGAATAATATTGAAATACCTAGAATTGAAGAAAGTACGGATGGATACGAGAAGACTAAAAAGCCGCTGGATGAGAGATCTGCTCTCTTAGACAGCCAAGCTAATTGAATCAAGCCAGGAAGGGGGTACTGTTGGGTGCTTTCCCTCCTCATGCCTGACGTGTCATTATTTCCTAGTAACGTCATCTCATTCGCTGATTGTCAGCACCTTGCTGACAAGTGTGAATCAAATATTAAATTAAAAAAAAAAAAATGAATAATAATAATAAATTGGAGGTTAAGCATTTATCAAATGCAAAAACTCATTGATAACGCGCAGGAGTGCAAGTAGTGGGCAATGTTTTATTTTTTATCTTATTTAAATAACATACATACTGAGTATTGGACAAAGAGGCTAACAATTGTCAGAACATCTTTTAAGTCAATTTCACACAACAGAATAGAAATTTCAGAATATTTCAAATTTTATCCTGGCAACCCTAAAATAATGACCATAATCTTTTGAGATTGAAGATATATCAAAGATAATTATTTTGCTAAACCTTAATTAGTTCCTTTCAATTTTCAAACAATATGATTAATTATAAATGTCCAACAAAGAGGGGGGTGTTGAGGGCTTTGGAGTTGCAGGAGAGCAAAGCTCAACTATTTCTAAAAAAATTAAATGAATTTTAATTATTGTAACGTTAAATCGTTAAATAATAATAAAAAAAAAAACACATGATTTAAAATCCCAGACCGTTTTTTGGAACAAACTAGCTATTGGAGCGAACTGCTTGGATATAGATTGTTTGAGCTCCATCCACGCCGTTCCACCAGCTTCCACGAGATTCTAAAACGTGCTAGACCGTCCTTACAACTATATATAAGAAGCGAAGACTGAATAGTCTTAGCCTTTGTCTTGACTGTGAAGCTCAAGCCATATGATTTGTGTTTCAAAGTGATAATTTTTGTAACCTGCTCGGATATTTATGTTGTTAAAATTCGTTTGGCGTAAATAATAGTATATTTTTGTTGAATCACGGCTAAAGATTATGAATATTTATAACAATAAAAAGTTATAAGTATATTACAGTAAAACTGCAATTGGCCTGATAATTGATATTTTCCGAGTTAAGAGGCATTGAAGAATCCGCTGAGAAGAAGTAGAAACTAAATGAAGAGGGATATAATAAGACGAAGCCAATAAGCGGCTTCCTCTGCTCCGCCCTTAATTATTTCCGAAAAAGCCGATTTTTCAGCGGCTGATTTATACCGGCTACTAAAGCCTTTCTTCCGAGTTAAATGGCATTCACTAACCGGCGCCCCTCTTCCCCATTTCTCTCCTTTTATTTACCCCCTCCTCTCACCCCCGCCCACTATCTGTTGTTAGAATTCCGTAAATAAGCTCCTTTCTGCTTTATTTAGAATTCTCTATGTAAATTGACTGTCGAATAAAACAAAGGGCCGCAAAAAAATTATTACTTTGAAACAAATCATATTCCGGATTGCTGAGGCCACCGACAGCTCATCCAACTAATTTATATAATAAATTATTGTTTATAACATATTTAAACAAATACTTTACAGTGAACCGGTAGTATTAGCCAATATCAAGCGTAAGCCTCTCTGGAGCCGTACCAATATTTCAGGCTCGGTAAGTAGCATCAGGAGGACGGAAGTTATTCAGGTAGATATAGAAAATTCGTTGGACACAAAAACTAAGTAATTAACAATAGTGTTGTTAATTGTGTAGTACAACTAACAACAATAGTACTAACGATTGTGTAGTAAAAAAAAATCTTTTTTTTTTATGCTTTCCCTTACTACTTAAGTGAAAGTAATGCGATCTTGAAAAAATACTTCCTGTTTTCAACGGAAATACACGTTTTGGGGCCCACGTGCTAAATGACATAGAAATGGTTTTTGTGTGTGAATGGACTAGCTCATAAAATATAAACCTTATGAATCTGAAATTGGGTATTTGGTGAATTTATACGCCCGCTTCGAGACAGCAAAAAATTTGTCGAAATTGGTCAAACGGAGAGAGCACCTTATTTTTAGTATTTTTCGATTTTCTCAAAAAAGGCATCAACGATTTTGATCTAACTCCTTATGTTTAATGTGAATTGAGTATTCTCTTATATCAGGTAAGTTTTATAATCATAGGAATGTTCTGAGGGGGCTTAAATGGGGAAGGAGAATTTTTGTTTTCCTATAAAATATATTTTTTTTCTTAAAATAGAGAAATTAACCGTCTCTCGTTATGCCTTAGCGAGATTTTTTTATTTCCTGTGATGCTAAGTGACATTGAATTTTTTTTATTTTTGTTTTTACTATTCCTATTTAAAATTCTAATTGTAATTAATTTAGTTTTTCAATTTTCCTTATTTCAATTAGATATTTTTTTTTTTTTATAAAATCAATATTTTTTTTGTGTTCTCATTTTTATTTAATTTGCACATACAACATAAGACGAAATATACAACAGCTTTGATACATCCAATTTTTTAATATTGTACAAAATCAACATTTAGTTGAGGTTTTGAGTTCGATTATTTCTACCACTCTTGCAACCACACTAAATAATGCACCTGTCCAATCCGCTTCCACTCTTTCCTGTCCAAAGCTACTCGCTTCCAGGCTGCCCTCCGCAACTCTTCTTCATCTCCTGGTCATAATCTGTAGGTGGACGTCCTCTCTTCCTTGGGTGTTCCCTTGGATACCAGTCCATAAGCTGCCTGATATGTCCAGTCCAGGTCCTTGGGTGCACTTTTTCCATTATATCCGGAAGCCCAGTTCCACGTATTTGGTTTACGTTCTCGCCTTGATATTCCGAGAAGGTATCGCTCCATCCTTCTGACTGTTACCCTCAGTTTGTGACTAGTCTTCTTGTCAATTACCCAGGTTTCGCAACCTGGAAGCACTCTGCTCATCCAAAGTTTCGTCTTGACTTCTAGACTCACTGTTGATATATATATATATATATCTTTAAACTTGGATCCCTGGGTAAATCGCCTGCTTATTTCTTCATCTTGCCCTTTAATAAAAAGTAAGATGCCCGAGATATAGAACATTTTCTGCTTTCTCTGTATGGTGTTCACCATTTCTTAAATCTTCTTCACCGTGTATTGACACAAATTTACATTTTTTTATAGTTTATTTTGAGCCCTATGTTTTCTCCTGCCACTATCAATTTTTTCACCATCGTTAGGATTTCTTCTTTGCCTTTTCATATCAGGACTTGGTCATCCGCAAACTCTACACTCGATATACACTCTTTCTTAATGAAAGTTGATTGTTTAGATTTAATCTGACTTCTAATCTTATTAATAAAACATAATATTTGAGTGTAAATGAGTATCAAGTTAATTTTGCAATAACAAATTTATCAATGTTTGGTTTAAAGAAATTCGAAACGCTGAATTTCCAGGCTGCCGTAACACAGGTCTTGTTAGTTCAACGACTACATGTTATCAGACCATGATTTTCCACAGAAACAGTTTTATCTAATTTAACCTATGAAAAATACCGTTTCATTAAATGATATGATCCACAAATAATATCTACAATAAACATAATATTGTTTATTGTGGTCTTGACTCTTTCTTCATAGCAATGAATATTTCTAGGTAAACGCCAGAATTCGATTGAAGATAAATGCGTCCGTTTTTTACTTTCACTTACCTATATATGAAATATATAGTAAGTGGAAGTATGGTCTGTGCGTATGTGTGTGTGTGTGTGTGTGTGTGTGTGTGTGTGTGTGTGTGTGTGTGTGTGTGTGTGTGTGTGTGTGTGTGTGTGTGTGTGTGTGTGTGTGTGTGTGTGTGTGTGTGTGTGTGTGTGTGTGTGTGTGTGTGTGTGTGTGTGTGTGTGTGTGTGTGTGTGTGTGTGTGTGTGTGTGTGTGTGTGTGTGTGTGTGTGTGTGTGTGTGAACAGACTAGCTCAAAAACTATAAACCGTGCGAACCTGAAATTGGGTATTTAGTGTATGTATATGCCCGCGATGTGACAGCAGAAATTTCATCAAAATTGCTCAAAGGGAGGGGGTACTTTATTTAATAACTTTTTACGTTTTTTTTCGATTTTTTCGAAAGCAGTTATGTTCATTTATTGGAAATTTAATTTTATTGTTTCATAGTAACTAAACGAAGTTTTCAACAACTGCATAGAGAATTATAAAATCAGACTACTTGGAGTATTATGCTTGCATTGCCGAAGTATTAAAAGTAAAAACTTTTATTTAATATTAAAAAAAATAATAGTAGTTTTACAGAGAAAATAAGAAATGAATGTGGAAAAATGTGTGGCTTTGTGAAGTGGCAATTAACAAAACACGTCAATTTCTAATCTAAGTAAGTTGGTAAGTGAAAGTTGTGTATTGCGCGCACGCACCAGATTTTTTTAGATTGAATTCTGCTGCAAGAGAATGTTCGAATGAACATCGAATTTGTATTCAATTTAATCTCTGTATTAGATGGAGCAGTTCTAAGGCTGTCTTAAGAGACACTGTAGGTGTAAAGAAAAAACCGTGATTTAGGGGCTCATTGGGTTACATTTTAAATTATTTTTCTAATTATGTAGAAAATATCGCACTAGTATTTCTAAAGTGACAACTCAAAAATTAGTGTTCTTGAGTTATGACTATGAAAGACATTGGTAAATATCTCTTTATCTATCATCACAACTCTATCAACCTAGCTTCAGAGGTTGTCCGCCAGAAGACATTTGTGTCACTCTTGCTGCCTTAATGCTATTACCCCTATATAGGCAAGAGTGACAAATTTTCAGTTGTGTTAAATTTTGAGTAGTGTCACTTTAGAAATACTAGTGCGATATAGCTTTTTGTTTTTAAAAAAGGAGGATTTATTTTTTTTTTAAGTTAGATAAAGTAAATTTCCTATAAAAATCACGTTTTAGTACCAGGTAATTTCCAAATATCCTTAAATTAAAAAAAAAATGGATTCTCTTTGTTATAGGACACAGTCTATAAATAAATAAAAAAAATCAAATGAAAAATTGGGGAAATGACAGCTAGTAGCTTTTCGAAATTCAAAACAAATGCTGCATGAAGTCTGCTTTATTCCATGCATATCAATAAGTGATTCATTGCTTTAAAAAAACATCTCTACCCAGAAATCTCTAGCATTATTATCATAATAATATCATTATTACCGTGATGGACTCACATTACCCGTCGACAATCACTAACTTTCCTTCGCTACTAACGATACGTTTCGAATTAGAAATTTCCTCTTTAAACATCATTATTTCGTAATTGCATGTCGACTAGATGTTTTTCTGTGGATGAAACATTCTATACTAACAAAACATAAACTATAACATTCATGATGCGGTATCACCTTTCAACGTCATGTCTAAAAAAATGTGTGTTTTTAATAATAAATGGTTTATGAATGTGATGGAATACAAGGTTATCCTTTCAAGATTACAAGGGAAATATTGAACAATATTGTCTTAAGTCAAAAGGGTCTATTTAAAATTTAAACAGTTTATATTTTATTCTTCTTCAGGCAGAGAAAAAAAGTGCGTTATTTTCTAAACTATCAGCTGAATAGTAAAAAGTTCGATCGGAGGCTTAATATTTATTCTGAAAACACTTTATTCTAATTTTAAACTTTCTTATCATGCTCCTGAAAAACACAATTTTTATGATATGACGTTGTGGACACCCCACGATTGATATTATTTGTTTGGCTTAGTAACAAATTCATGTTTTTTCGAGATTATTTATTTATTTTAAGAATGAACATACCGTGTAACAATACTGTGAACAAAACTATATATTAATTTAGGGAATTAATATGTGAACAAAAGTGTATCTTCTTATATTTCATTGAAATAGTTCAATGATTGTTATTTTCAAATGTTGCAAAAATGTAAGCAAAGAAAAAATGTATTTTTCTTTTAGTTAGCTCAGTTGTCATCGTCAGGCTTGCTCAACTTACCAGTTACTGCTTACCCTATATTTTTCCTACATCTGTGTACAGCGGTTTCTGTAACTCTGATAAAACTACAAAAACTTATTATAAACTTTCAAGGATTGTATGAGGGACTTAAAAAAAAAATTGAATATCTTTAAAATTAGGGTAACTCCCAAAACCCGAACAACTTAAAGATTTTTTATTCGTTCAGTCTTAGCAATTCTTTCTTTATTGGGCCAAGGTGTCTAATAAATCTAATTGTTTGTTTATCAACAATTCCAGCAGGAGATTCTCCGATTTAGCAATGAAAATTGAAAAATTAGTTTAGAAAAGCGCAAGCCAATTATGAGACTCCATCGAATATTTTCCAAAACCTTTGAATTCTCAATATTTATCAAAAATAACATTCATTGAAATATTTTAATGCTATTGTTTGTATTTAATCTGTAAATTACCTGAGGGTGATAGGTCAACTTTGACCAAACGACCTCCATCAGTGATTAATGTCAGAGGTTACGGTTCACTCCTGATGACCTATGCACATCACCGGACTAAGTTGACTATATCTTTTAAAAATATGTTTAATATAATATTTTTAAAAAAATATTCTATTTATTTATTTAAATCATATAAATAATTGTTTGAAATTAGATAAATAATTTTCCTCCAATGCTATGAAGATGTCAGTAAATCTAGATCTTCTCATAACATCTGGGGGAATTGATTTTTTTGAAGATGGATTTTCTTTCAGAGAGCTTTGAAAAATAAAAATAAATGCACCTATATAATTCAGCGTTTTTTTTTTATTATTTTTTTTTTTTGCGTGATTCAGAGGTCGGCTGGAAGCATTGTAGGAAAACCCCGGTAAGGGATATGGTAAAGATATGGGCTGCGGAGAAGGACAAGAGAATTGCTCAACCATTTCACAAAAGCAAAAGCAACAGCCTCGCTGTAATAACAGCAATGACATCTCATTTCTCATTTTTTTTTAAATATTCTTCCACAACTACCTGCTGTTAAGAAAGTGAAGTAGGTAAATTGTTTAAAAAAATGATTTATTAAATCTATTTTGGGATCTAATTTATCCAAAAGCTTATATTCTCGTCAAACTTAACTATAAGATATTTTTTGTGAACCATGGTTTTTCAGTTAAACAAAAAAAGCAGGTCGCTTGGATTTTTGTGCTGCTATCAGCCATCTTTGATCAGCACCGAGGTTTGCTGGTAATAAAAATAAATCAGAAAATGCTTCATAATAAAATAATGGACTGATTTTTGGTGTATGGTTGTATAAGGTTATGTAGGCCGAAAGATATTGTAATAATGTTAGCTAGGCTATCTGAATCTGGGGCAGACCAATGGAGGGGGGGGGGATATTTGGGATACAAACCCTCTAAGATTTCGGGAGTAAACTGTTTTGGAATAAAGTTACGCGTCTAATTTTGTTACAAATGATTCTAATATGTTAGTATGTACCTATATGAATTTAATATTGTTCAGATTCCTTTTGCAGATAAAAATGTGTGCTACATCTGCGCTTTAGATATTTATTTTTTTCTCAACCAAACAAATCCCCCTAATTTTTTTTCCGGGACCCCCCTTGTATTGAAATGTGGATGTACCTGATATAGAATCTGTCCGCTAGTGCATTTTCTAATGCTATTATTCTAGTGGACACTAACACCCATTTCTCAACTTCTTAACTGTGGCCGATGGCTCTTTATCATTTCTGACTTACTCCATGTTTTGTGATTTCTTCAGGGTAACAAGGAAATGGCTGACTTGCTTGCTATGCTTAGCACTTTCCACGTGGCTTCAGCATCAAGAATGTTCCTGCTCAATACCTCCAGGTCTACCCGGGGTTTAGCACAGCTGAGCACATTATTATTTAATAATTATTCATTATTTCCTGGTGTTCTGGGTATGTTTTCTGCACAGCTAGCTACTAAAAATACCAAGTTCTGAAATTCGACAGCTCCATGAATATAAAAAGTATGGAAAATAGTATTTGAGATGAAATCCTGGATGCGTGTTCAAGTAGCTTTTACACGAGTGTTCACGAACGTTTTCGATTGTTTAAATGTACCTTTGCATGTAAAACCACATGCAGCCTTTGGATTTTCCAAGGAGAGAAATATCAGGATAATCTGTCGCACGATTCTGCAATATCTTACAACTTCATGTAAATACACAGAGATAATGGGCTGCATAAATCATTCTTTTTTTTTATGTATGTATAAATATAAAAGGAGACGAAAAAAAGAGGAAGTCTGTTCTGTTTTAATGTATATGAAGGGTTAATAGCCTTCTCTACAGAGTACATTACCCCCGTTGTAAATTTCAATTATTTTTTTTATAGGAGGGTAGATTAAAAATTATGATAATGACGCCTTGCTAACACCCCACGGAGCCTTCAAGTGGCAGTTTAATTAGATCCATCGTAATGGTCCAAGCTTCACGGTGAGGGGTTCCCCGATGATGGCCGGGATGAGCTGCTTCCCTTATCGCTGGCCTCACGTTGATGTACAGACGATGCACCCTCCAAATCGCGGCTAAGTGATGTGACTATTACAGTTACTGTCACCACTATCTAGAGGTGGGGGTGGGGGCGCTAATATCCAATATCCCGCCAATCAAATCCCCTCCGATCCCCCCTCCCTGATATGCTATCCCCTTCCGCGTGAGTCAGGCTTTGACGTCACCGCTGACTCACGGGGAGCTGATGGTCCCTAAGGGAGGTTAGTGTAGTGCGGGTTCGTGACTGTCGACGTACGCTTCCATTTAGTGTTACCGTCTGCCAGTTTAGTGGTTGTCAATAATTAAGTGCAGTTTTATCAGCGTCAGAGTTCCGCCAAATATCAATTGATAGGATTGCCAACTGTTTTCTACAGAAACCCGGACAATATGACGGATATATAATTACACCAAGTGATTTACCAGTAAGTGATTGGTTAATTATTTTTGTATTTTTTATTTTTGGTTAAGTTTCTGATACGTAAAGTAAAATCTCTACAATCATAAAGCCGATGGAGTATAAAATGGTGTCCCTGTGAATACATAATTGAAAAGCGGTATCTCAGAAACTATTCAGTATACTAAGTCAGTTTTGCTATCAAACTCAACTGCTATGTCATTTCTGGACGTGGACCGTTTTGTCTGTGATTGACCATTTCAGCGAACTCACATCGCTTCCTTTTCAGTTTAAAAGGGCCTCATTAGTTTTCTTAGATCCCAGCATTCGACTTTTGCTCGCACAAAAGGGATAAACTAATTATTCGGTCCTTTTCGGTTTCAATTGAAACCGAGTGCACAGTTGACGGCTCCAAATATAACTCATATAGCAGTATTGGTAACAATATATTCTTATTTAATTTGTTATCTTTTATAACGCCAGGAAGAGATTCAGGTAGTTATTGGTTATGTTCGGACCAGTTTGAATAATAGTAACCAATTTTCCGCTGCCCACTTGCTAAGGAGGTATTGGTCTAAACTAGTATCCGACAGAACTTTTGGCAGGAACCAAAACCGAATTACGGGTAATTTCGGCCGCAGACCGCAGGGGGAAGATTCGTTGAGGTGGTTACAGCTTACAACTAGACGTAAGCTAAATCCCGAAGGCTTTGTTAAAAAAGTGACTCATTTCAATTTTTCCCCATCTAAAATAAATAAATCTAATGGCCTGATACGTAAAGTAAATCTCTATTTTCATAAAGCCGACGGAATACAAAATGGCGGCCTTGTGAATACATAATTTGAAAAGCGGTATCTCAGAAACTATTTAGTTTTCTAAGTCAGTTTTGGGATCAAACTGTATCGAATTTAGTCTAGTTCAAAATGTATAGAATGTAGATGTATGTATAGAATGTTATGTATAGAATGAAATGTATAGAATACTATTTTGTATCAAAAACGTCCTTCATCATGATCAAATCGTAATGGGAAATTTATTTAAAGTTATCCGAGTGGGGAGGGCGGTCCTCTGAGGTAAAAAACTTGGCTTTTGCATCTGAGTCACATCCCTTATAAGATAAAAAACGCGAGTCTCTTCTTGGGGATAGCAGACACGAATGCAATTTTCGGCTTGGCCGACTTTTAGCCGAAACCGGGTTTTTTGGACGAAACTGGCTGAAATCGAAACTTCGGTTGGTCACTAGTCTAAAGCGATTTCTCCTTCTTTGATTATATTATATCTCAATACATCTTCAGATTGAAGATATTAATTTTTAAATTAATTAATTAGAAGATAAAAGATTCGACCACGGCCGGCAATCAAAGATATTAATATTTTATATACTGCCCATTTCTTACCTTATTCATAGTGCTACCGTAATGATTATTTATTTTTTATTTGGGTTGTTAATCCGACAAACTGGTAATAATTACCCACTCTGATAGCAGAAAAACGCTGTTTGATAATTTTAAGATTATCTTGATATGTAGAAGTAGTAAAGAATCCTGAGTAGAAAGAGAATAAAATTAAAAATTGCGGTGTAACGTATTAAAAGAAATTCTCAATTTTTTCTTTGATACAAATCATCCAACAGCTTTTTGCCCAAACTTATTCTTGCAAGCCCTATCACCCTATCGTTTCCTTCCAGCTGTACTTATATTTTGAATCCTTACTGCACCTCTGCAGAATACATAGTATATATAAACAGTGAGAAGAGGGAAGCAGCATAAAGTACACCAGAGCGTGTCTTCTTTGCTTTTCGAATGGAAATTACTTCCCGATTTTGATGAATTTTTCATAAACCACTCCGGGAGATCACGTAGTTGGAAGAAGGCCTCGCGATATTTGGAAGGGATGCTCTCGCACAGTTTAGAGCCGCATAATATATTCAAAAACACTTCGGGATAGGAAGGGGCTTTTTTTTAAGAATGAACTTCTTTATCTACAAATTATCTACTACGATTCACAAATCGATTTTTATTTTTAAATTCTATAATTTTTTTTTATCATTTACTTAGTATATTTTGTCTGCTTTTCTCCCGTACTAGTGTTTTATAATATACATTTATAGGAGTACTGTATATGTAAATAAATAAAACTCAGATATCAATTATTTCGCATTACTTCTTTATACATTATTGCTTTTGTCGAGAAAGCAAATTTTTCATTATTTTTATTCATTTTTTATTACCTTTTCATATTTTAAATATAAAGGACAATAATGTTTATTTTAATTGGAAACTCAGTAAAAATATTTAAATACTTTTAGATCATCATACTTTAGCCGTAGTATTAGTAACGGCCTCCTGCATACTTAAATTATAATTAAATAGATTCGCTAAACTTTAAAACCCATATTTACCTCAGATGAAGCTTAACTATCTCTTTTGCTGTGTAATACACATCAAAAGAGGTATTCAACAGTACATCCCATCATAAAATATGTTATTTTTCATATTTGGCTTTTGAAAAATATAAAGTTACAGTTATTGATCTCAATATTATTCATTTCCTAGGATCTTTTTATTAATTTTAATTATTTTTATTTGAAGATAAAAAAAATATAGAATTTTCTTATTTCACCAGAAACCTCTTCATCATATTAATTGTCTGACCTAATCCCTATCCTGCCCCCTCATCGCTATAATCCTCCTCAGAGGGTCAAACGGCAGGCTCCCAAGAACATTAGTAAATTATGAATATTGGAATCCTTGCAAATTCCAATTTCCACTGTCTTCGTCCTAAACTTATAAAAGGAATTATATAACCTTATACAACCATCTTAAGAGCTGAAAACATTTCTAAAGTATATATAGGTCCTATATAAGTTATACTCAATTCCACGAATATTTTTTAATTTATCCATAGATGTATTTTCACTTTTTAATTTATTTTAAAGTTTATTGTTGATTTGATTTGAAATGAATTCTACAATTTTACTACGAAACTTGCATAATTTACACAACTGGTTCAATCTATGGAAATTCAGACTAAAGCACAATATATCAAAACTTATTACATTTACTATTTATTCGAAATGTAATTATAGTTGTTCCTACTAGTTCAGTGCTGACGATCCTATGGCATGGCATTTTTTACACTTCCAATATTTTCCATCATGGCAAATACGAAATACCTAACAAAGACACAGTGAAGAATCTGGGACTTACCTTCGACAGGAGGATGGCATGAGGTCCGCATGTTAAAATGAAACAAACGACGCTTAACAAAGGTCTCAAACTAATCTTTGAAAATCCACTTTTTTCAAAAACTTTTGAACTGGAACGGAAGAAAAAAAATTAACGCATAAGTATACGGAAATACTCTTCGTATATTCACGGTTCAGCACAAAATACAAACTTTAAAATAACCTCAAAGTTTACTGTGAATCTATATTACTCATTACAACCCCTACAACCCACAATGGCCTTTAATTAGCATGTTCACACCTACACGGTTAGTAGCGCCTAAAAAGAAACAAGGCTTCAGATGAAATCCCTATGAATACAAGGAGGAGGTTAAAAGAGTATTGGATTAAAGATCTTATTTAAGTAGCCCTAAATCCAGCCAGAGATAAGGTACCGCCTACATGTACTTCCTTCCGCACGCCAAAAACATGTAATATCCTTCTTAGGTATCATTCAGCACAATTGTTGACTGTTTACGAATGTTAAATAGCGCAATTATATATATAAAGTTAAGAGATATTAGATGACTTTAACTTTGCTCATTTTAACACTGATATTTTAATAATTGCGAGGGTCATATTCATTTAGAGAATTAAGAGCATATATTTTTAATGAATTCGATTAGTGAGGAGGTGGGGGTGAGGTTGGATTCACAGCTGGCTCACCCCTGATAATTTATTCTCAGTTTCTCGCAACGCTTGTTGTGGTTGATTTTATCGCTTAGTTCCAGCAATAAAAAATTCACTTATTTTCTCTGATTATGGTATACTCCAGGTTTTTTTTTTTTTTAATTATTTGAATATTGAATGCCCACTTCCACTCTTTTCGAGGTAGAAAAGGTTTTCGAAAAGATGATTTAACCATAGTGGCCGGAAAAAAACTATCGAAAAGCATTCTGAAAATGACACTATGATGATTTAAAAAATAATAACACATGAATTATACTGCTTGGAAGGAAAATAATTTTGTTCTATCTTTTATTTAAACACTTTATAATGATAATACTCAGTTTCAGTCTTGCTTTATTTCATGTACGTTTGTTTTTTACTGTTTTTTACTTTTATTTATTTATTTGATTAACGAGTTGGAATCAACTCGATATTTTGATGAATCTATGTATTGTGATTGTGTATCATTTACTTAACTATTTACTCACCTATATATAAAAATAGATATGTTGATGTACATATACATATTGTTAAATAGGGTATTATAGAGAGAAAGCAACATGCCTGTTTTATTTAGTCTGCAGGACATTCAGCTTCGATATTTTCTGTCCTAATTCTTTAAACATCAATCACTGCAGGTTAACAGGCAACAATTCTGGGAATGATATGCTCGTTGTTGAATTAGATAAATAGCAATTATAGTTTGTTTCTATAGATAGTCAAAACAAGTATTAGCAAAATTTCATTCGAAAATACAATATACCTAGCCCTGTCGAATTTTAAAACAAGAAGTAACTCATAAAAAATTATCTTAGTAACCTATTATACTTATGCGCGGTGGGTCTTAATTATATCTTTCCCATTTTGAGTAAATCAAAGTTAAAGTTTGTAAAATATTATATTAAATTTTGAAAAAAAATTTTGATGTGGATTTGAAGGCTTTAATTTTGTTTTGTATTATTACTCATATATCTTAATCAGCCAGTTCTAATATGGTTAGTTTTAGGCATTTTACAATATATTGGGAATATTTATAAAATAAAGTCTGGTTAGTTAAACAATTTATAAATCCAGAACGGTTCATTTATGGAAATCGGTTCAGATTTTGATATTGTTGGATTTTTCTCCGGCTCGAACAGCGCTATACGTATTAAAACTTTAGCAATATGATGTTTGAGTGCGTAATTATTAACTATATATATATTAACTATATAACATTTTATGCCATTTCGACGAAATTCGAAATATGTTATTATCGAGTTTCAATAGCGATGTTATTAGTATTTATATATGTTTTAATTTTAACGATAAATATTTTTCCCTGCCCTATGCCTACGTTTTGTTGGTGGTTGGATCATTCCAAAGCGACTAGTTATTTTTCAACTTTTTCGAAAATGAATTTTTTTCTTTTTGGTTAACATATTTCTAATATGTTAACAACCTAAATACCTATATATTTTTTTAAACCATATTTTAATATTCTTTATTAACTCTAATTAACATTCTTCTGGAGAAGAAAAACCACCTATAATTTCACTATTGTTAACGCTCCTTTGCATAATGACAATCGACAAGAACATGCTAAATCATTTTTAAAATAATTAAAAATACTCTTAGAGAACAAATGCAGATCAACAATTACAATTTTCCCGAATGTGCTACATAAATAATTGACCGTCAACAATCGATCCAGAAGTCTTGGTCCCGAATATTGGATTTGGTTATTTCCTAAAGATGAAAAAGAAATTTGTTTTTACTTTTAATAATTTCAGTAAAGATTAAAAATAAAAAATCCATCGTATACAAACATGTTTGTATCTCTCCTTTGAAGAGCGTTTTTTGTTTGTTTTATTACTCATGAAAATCTTTGTTGAAAAAAGATAAATTAATGAATGATTGTGTAAAAAAAGTGGTGGCTACGTTAACTATATCCCTGCCCTGAAGGCCTAATCAGTGCTCTTTTAATTTCGAGGAAAAAACTTCGAATAAGGCCAATGATCCCGCTTCTCAAATTAACTTCTTTTATCAATACTCCCCCCCCCCCATGTTATGTTATAATTTTTTGGCTTTAACATATCTTTTTTAAGAATACATAAAAATTATATTTTTTTCAAACTTTATTATAAAAGCGCATACACACTGCTTCGAACCACGTTAGCAAACAGCCGAAATAAATATAATATAATAATAATATAAATTAAAAAAATATATAAAAATATAATAATAATATAAATAAAACACATGCAAAAGGAACTAATATAAAGATGAAATTGGAAATAAAAAGAAAGAATATAATTGGAATATGGTTTAGTAAATCTCAATATAAGACAAAAGACATATTTAATAAATTCAGAATGTAACACATGATATAATCTTGGATGATCTGTTTATATTTAGTCTATTTATTTGATTAATAAAGTAGATTTTTATTTTATTAAATGTTTGACATATAATTATAAGTCTATAAATTATGCAATAAATTATTCATATATTTTATTTTTATTAATAGCTATTATTCACCCTAGATGATTGATTGATGAATATCCTATTAATTTACGTAATGATGTTTGACTAATTCCCCCCCCCCCAGTCTTTCAATTGTTACAGATAGATAATAAAATGGCAATATGAGATATCAAGTAGGTTATACCTGAAACAGGTTATGAAAAGCGAGCAACCTCAAACCTGTTGAATTTAATCGGAAAAGATATAAGAGATATCTTCATTGCATAATAACTTTTAATATAAACACTGAACACAAATACAAGAGGGATTGGTGACTAATACCATCTGTACATTTTTTTTTTAAATAAGAAAATAACATTTGCTTCAGGAATCATTCAATGAAACATATGACGTATGAAATCATTCGTAAATTATTTCATACCTCAAAAAAACATAAAATTTAATTTTATAAATGAGAACGATAACGTTAATTAATAACTTTTTATAATAATAATGTGCATTTTTTTATTATTATAATTCACAATTTCTATTTATTGGAGTGCTAATAGGTGCACAATGATTTTTGTTAACCCTTTTTTTCCCTAAAACAAATAGATTCGATCTTTTCCCCATACGTGAAAAGGCGACACATAATTGCCCATGGGAAAACACGGATTATCCTAGTCCAAGCCAGGAAAAATAGATTTGGCTACTCGATGCTTACCCTCCCTAAATATCGAAAGAAAATGAAGTGTTGTGTCAATTAATCAACTCACACCGCCATCTGTAGGAAATTTATAGAACCTACAAATAACTACATTCAATTGTAGTATAATCATCACTTAATTTGCAATAAAAGAAATATTGAGGCCACTAATCTAAATAAAAACTATCCTAACTAGTTGGACAAAACTGCACACAATCAGCCATATTTCCTCATAATCGGTTGAGTTGTTTCTGATTTTACCTCCGACAAACATCGGGACATGGGATTTTTATATATATATATAAAGATATCCACATCAAACGAAGTCCGATCATCAGAAAACTTCCATATAGCCAAGTTTTGAAAGGACATATTGAATAGAGGAATAAAAGGGGGAAAAAAAAACGATGCCCGTAAAAGGTTGAGGTGATCACTTTGCCGGGAGTATTAATATTGGAGCTGAGCTCTACCCTTTTGACGGGAAGTCTGCCCCTACTCAACTTTCTTCCAGCAACTGGCAAAGTGCGCAGGAAAGTTGCCGCAAAGAGTTATGGTCTTCCGGTCAGGGCATTATATTCCATCCATTTTGACGCCATCGTAATTTATGAAAGACGAAGTGCAGTATGAGGAGGGCGGTCCTAAACGGCGGAGGTACCCACTTTACCTAATCCTAATTAGCGGCATCTGATTGGTGTAGAGCTCCACAATTACGTACCTGTCACCGGTGCCTACTTCGATCCGTGTCTTGTCTGCTCTGCTTCTTCCCGATCCACTGGTTTGGTAATTCATGAGTAATAGATTGTTTTATATTTTAATAAATTTTATTAAATTTTAAATAAATGGTTGGTGTAAAGGCATAGCGAATCCGGCGCCTAACCAATTGACTAATTTGTTTTTTTTTAATTGCCTATTGTAACGTGAAACAATATATGAAAAAAAAAACAAACGCAGAAAAATATATGACTACAAGGAATTCTGGACTTTCAAGTACCTTCTACGCATTTCTGGAACGTTCCAGAATGTTCTGATTCAGCCTAAATATAATGAGCGACAAACTGGAGAGTTAGTCTTGTTCTGAAGCTTATGATCTGAGGTTTAATAAAAATTATTTTAACTCGCATGAGTTAAAATAATTTATACAATTATTTTTTTTCATGCTTCTTAATATTTGAATTATATTAAATACAAAGTGAAATATAAACTGCACTTCAAAAGCGATAGACGTAAACACAACCCTATTTCACAAAATTCAATTTTAACTTCAGTTTTCTCAAAATATGTAGTTTGGAGCTTCGTTCACTTTGGCACAAACCGACCAAAATTCTGTTAGGAAAGAAAAATTGGCTTAACAATAATAATAATAACGGTCTGCAGTAGTCAGTAACGAACTTTCGTATCACTTATGTCAATTCTAGATTGTTTGATATATGATAATGTTCTTTTTGTTGCTTTTTTTTTTTTTTTTTAAGTCTATCTCTATGAACTTATACTTGCTGATGTTATTCCATATTATTAATATTTTACCTAGTTTTTAATTTTTAATTATTACATATCTACATTAATAAATATTTAGTGGCAAGTTAAGCATACAGAGAGAAAATTCTATGAATGTAAAAAAAAAAGAAAAATAAAATAAGAAAAGGAAGAAGAAAAAAAAAATTATAAGTTTCTTTGTATATTCAGGGATATATTAGTTTTATTAGTATTTGGGATATAACAAATAATCTGAATAACATATATTAGTATGCTGTGTATTAACCCAATATAATTATTGGTGTAAATAAAGTTTATTAACCCAACAAATAATCTGAATAAGATTAATTAGTATGCTGTGTAGCAACCCAATATAATTGAGCAGCATCACTCTTTTTCAATAAAGTTTGTTTTAAAGAACTGAAATGTTATCGTTTTCTTGCATATTTTTTACTTTCACTTATCTATACATGAAATTTAAAGTAAGGAAAAGTATTGCGATCTTGAAAAATTTTGACCGGTTAACAACGGAAATACGCGCTTAGGATACACGCGAAATGATCTATGTGAAACCACTAGCTCAAAACGATAAGCCGTACAAAACTGAAATTGGGTATTTGACCTATGCATAAGTTCGTGATGTGACAGCGAAAATTTCATCAAAATTGATCAAACGGAGGGGGCAATTTATTTCATAAATTTAATCACACTTTTACGTATTTGGGATTTTATCAAAAATGGCTCTAACGATTTTGATAAAACTCGTCATGTTAAATGATAATCAAGTATTCCTTAATATGAGATAAATTTGATCATCATAGAAATGTTCTTATGGGGCTTAAATGGCGATGGAAATTTTCTTCCTATAAAGTAACTTTTTTGTTTTTATTGAGAAATTATCGGTCTCTCTTTGTGCCTTGTAATAAAAAGTCAAAATATGATATCTGAAAGAATTTGATAAACGTATAGACGAGGAATAAAAAATAAATAAAAAAGTGTTTCCATGAGATGAAAATTTCAATTTCCGTGAATGAGGGGCAGTAATATATATGAGTAATATATTGTTGGAAACCTGAGAATCTCAGAAAGAATATTTAGTTTATAAAATTATGAAATGTATAAATGCCCGAAAGATCTGTCACAAGCATTTTAATCTTAAAAAGCTTTTAAGTACGTTCCAACAACCCTCAAAATACATTGACATCGCACACGCTGTAATTTACTAAGAGCCTATTGTTAACAATTAACAATGGCCTAGTGCGCATGCGAAAGAGTTGCCAAGCCTTTTAATTGCTTGTTGGAACATATTATTTAACGGAAATCATTTGTTAACAAATAAATAGAGAAAATATGCCATAATTTATTATGTTTTGAATTTTAACATCGTCAAAGATAAAAATAAAAACTATTTTATTAGTTCTTACTCTTTCTAATTTTTTTATGTGTAGAAAAATAGACATGGAACTTTTTAAGGTGTTTTTGCTGGAACAATTATCTTCACCAGTTCTGGAAATGGATGAGAGACTAATATTCGAAAACTAACTTCCATTTTTCTTCGAACTGTGAATAACCTTTTATCGATTCCCATTAACGATAAACTTGTGGATGTATTTGTGTAGGCTTGGTGATTTTGTGGAAGCTTTCCAAATTGTGTTATATGTACTTTGGAACTAACTTTTTGCTGACGATGCAATGGATATGAGAGATCGGAGCTTTGCTATGAGAGGGTTACATCTCTTCGCTGCTGGCTGCTTCTTTGGTCAAGTGGTCAGTTATTTCGTTGCAAAGCAGGCAACTTGCCCTCTACCCCCGACTGTCCTTTCACTTATTTTATGTAAACTGATTTGTTGAAATTTATCAATTTCAAAATGTTCGGTCTGATTTCTTCGGCATATGGGTTCGTAAATGTTGTTGTTGCTTTGTTTTCCTTAACGTCACTTCATGCTTCGAATGCTAATCGGACGATGCTACAGTGAGAGTCCTGAATTTTTCCTATCCACTTGTAATTAGGATAAGGATCTTTAACGAGTACCTGACATCACGCAGACTTGGGACATTCATTTCACGTCCCATCTGAAGGACGGCATAGCTAAAGCGTTTTTACTCCCTTTAGCAAATCCTATGGCTACCCGGAAATGTTTCTGTTATTAAATGAGTGTACTAAGTCATCTGTGTGCTAGGCTATATGTATATGTGAGTACGTTTTAGAAGAGATTCCGTGTTTTTTCGGCTTGGTTGTTTGAACTTAACGACGTGAACCTAAACTCCTTTACTAGTCCTTTTTTCTTTTCTGTCTAAACCAAACCGGGCACAACAATGTATTTATATAAATCATGATCATCCATAATTTTAAGCCACCATTAAAACAAAGTTGCCTGACTTGGAATAATGGAATTGACAGAAAGTACGATTGATGACCTAAATTCCTAATGACCAACGCCCGCAGCGGAAGAAAAAAGAAAACCAGGCTTTTCACCGAAGTTTCCTAAAGTTTTGAATTCCAACCCCCCCCCCCCCCCCTCTGCTAAAGTTTAGCCAACCTTTATTCCTGCGAATCATTTGTCGAAATTTATATAGCAGACTTTGCCCGCATTACCACGTACCATTAGCTTTACGGTAATTTTATTAGTTATGGACTTCATTGCGAACACTCAACCATTTAATTTTAATTGCATTTATTCAATTATTTTTTATAAGTCTTTAACAATTATACATCTGTAAAAAAAAAAAAAAAAAAAAATCCTAGAAATCTTCAATGATGAAGTGTAGATTCTCAGTTGATTAGGAATTAAATTTTTACCTAAACAATATAGTCTCGGAACGTCACCGTAATATATGTACATAGTTGTTTATTATCGACTGAACCTTGAGAAAAGATTTATTAATATGTACACATAATTTTAAGTTTAAGAAACTCGGATTGAATCCCGGCAAAGGCAAATCTTTCCTCTTAAAACATGAATTATATTTTTTTTTTTTTTTTTAATGAAGTTCATCGTATTAAAAATATGAATAAAAGGCAATAGTTTAATGATAATGTCCGTTGAGAAGTGGATAATGCGGGCTAGAAGCTGGACTTAGAGTTTGTCCCCTAATTAGTTTACAACTGACCGATCCGATAGGACCATTAATTAGTAAAGTCGGGAAGGGGCCCATCTAGTTCCAATTTGGACCAACCAACCTTCAGTCTTCTAATGACAGCAACGATCTTCATTTTTATTTATTACTCTTATTATTGCTACATTATCCTTTTGAACAGTTCGAAAATCTATTAGCTTTATAGAAGAGGTCGGTTTAATGGAGTTCCAATTCGTGCTAACAAATCATAATTACAGAACAAAGGCAAAAAAGTTTCATTACCATTCCCAAATGGAATGGAATGCCAGGAGAGTTATGTTGTGAGAAATCCTGTATTATTGATTCGAAAAAAAGACTTATTTTCAGTAACTTCCTACCATTATCGAATACTTCAAATGAAAGTATATACATTTTTGTGATACTCTTAGGAACTCAAGAAACCGACTATTTGAGAATCTTGCACTAACCGGACGGCCACAGAGGAGGCAAACACAAGTAGACTGAGCCCTCATACTCCAAACTAAAGACAAATAACTGACTCAAGAACAGTATTGTAGACAGCAACATTGCTTTGGTTTGATAGATTTCACATTTCCCTGTGCCTCAACTTATATCCCAAAACCATTGTCTAAACTTTATAAAGCAGGTAGTTGTGACTATCAGATTCTTTTAGCTGTGTACAAATGTGATAATAGTTCTTAGATCATTTAATTTATTAATTCATTTATATAGTCGTAGAAAATTGAAGTTCATAATTATCTTCATATCTATAATTTCGGATTGTAAATAGTATGACGAATTGTATTGTATTTTAGACAATAAAGTTCCTAGGACTTTACTAATTATTTAAAATATCAAGTATAGTTCGTTTTCCACCCCTAGGTATTCCGTTATATTACGAATTAAATACCAATCATTGCATCAAATTTATGAAAAATGAAAAACAGGTGTTTATACTGAGTACCTATAGTCCATCCTTACAGGTACAATTCATAGAGTTACTTCCTGATCGAAACTAAATCAACCAGTGATTTTATAGAGAGGAACCGTCCAGGAAGGGAGGAGACCGAAAATATAATTTTGGATTCAGTGGGGATATTAGAACATCATAATTATTAACTCAGTCCTTAAAAAAGAACAATAAGGGAAAAATGCTTCAATAAAAGTAAAAACTTTATAATTTTTCTGGCTGATTAATTATTAATTTCATTTAATATCTTTCGGACTGATAGACTATGCTGTAGGGGTCACCTGTGGTGTAGTGGTTAGCACAGAAACCTACTATACTAAAGGTCGCGGGTTCGCGTCCCGAGGTGGCCCTAGGATTTTTTAATGGGAGTAAAAATCCTTGTCTATGCCGCCCCTCGGATAGGACGTTAAATGGAGGTCCTGAGCCAGTACGATGTCAGGTACTTGTTAAAGATCCCTATCCTAATTATACCTAGATAGGCAAAATTTAGGAATCCCACTGAAGCATCGTCCGATTAGCCTTAGTGGCATAAAGTGACATTAAAAGAAACAACAAAGACTACGCTGTGATATATAAATGTGATCATTTTTCAGGTTAATAAAAATTTAGATTTATGACTACTAACTGGTATCTGTAGTGATTTTTTTTATCCCACATCATGTATTTTATGATTTTACGTTGACGAGCCACCTGAGTCTAAAACCATTTGTTGTATCTGTGTTCCTGACTAGATTGCATTTGAATCAAATGAGACCGTTTTTTAGTATATATTTTGGACCCCAAAATCCAATCACTAATCGTGAGTGTGCATTGGAAAATGCTTTAATAATACCTTTTTAGGAGCCTAATAGAACAGAATAAAATACTAATGTTTGTTGCTGAAGCGCCGGGCATGTGTGAAATGAACAATCGAATGGATTAGTAACTTTGAGCGTACTGAGTTAGGAAGTGCCATCAATGAGGCTAATGGGAAGAACATTATAGAGCTCGTCCAAACTGAATTACTGGTCTTTGGAGTAGAGTAGAGTAGAGCGGAGTGGAATGGAGTAGTGGTCTCGTGGCTGGGGCAATTATCGCCTCACCTTCAAAGGGCGGCGTTTAGGGTCCTTCGCTAGGCCTAATAACCGCTTTGTCATTGCCGAGGGACGATTGTCATTCCTGCTTCGTGGGCTCACTAAGGTCCTGGTGCTGGGCCTTATTTAGGTAGACCGTAGCCTCTTCAATAAGCGGTAGCTGCAGACATCAAGTAATTAAGTTGTGGAATTTTGTTTTCAATTTTATTGACCTATCTTTGAATTTTTTTAAAGCATTGAATCCAAATATTCTAAACATACTTTTACTACTCACATATTTGACCTATCTTAGATAGCTCATGATGATCACGAAGAGGTGCCGAACCACCATAAAATGTTATTGTGTTCAGATTAATCTCTCTCAAAAGTTTATTCTCTGCATAGTATGAAGATCTGTATGTGCATTATTAACACTTGCTCGAACTAAAATATAACTCGAACAAACAACATGGCTGATATAGCGCTTGCAATGATCACATTATCCTTAACTCATGATAAATATAAAAAAAAGGAAAGAAATGAGGGAGAATATGAGAAACAGACAATACTGTTAAGAAAAAACGTTCTTTGTCTTATTTAGCGTCCACTACGATATGAATTTCTAGGTATCTTTGCGCTCCAATATGGATGACATTGTTTTGTGTGTGGTTTTTTCCTGCTTAGAGCTAATTACAAGGGTGTGGATCCGTATGCCGAAATTTAGGCATTTAACCCGATCGAAGCCTACTAATTTTGAATATTTATTTGTCTCTAGACCATATGTTTTCTAAAGGACTTCAACTTTGGAAAATTTCAGCCTAATCACACTATTCGATAGCTGAAGACAGACTGGAAAGTGTCGGCCTCTCGACGTCCACACAGTCAAAATGTTTACGGCCAAGACTAGCGTGGAAAAAGTTTAATGTTTGCGTTCAAATTATAGTATGGATCTGAAAATTTAACAAATGACAAAAATTGTTTGCTAGAGAATGCGGAAAACAGCAATGCTATGATACATTATATTACTTTTACGTCAGAATTGAGGAAGAAATGATTCCTATAAAACAATTGAAAAAATTAAACCATAAAGAAACTGCTTTTTTGTTATCAAGTTATTGATAACATCCGCTGTAACATGATATAAATTGAACTACATAAATAGTTCTGCCAAGAACATTCCAAGTTCTCTTATTGGTTTTTGGTCGCAGTCATCTGTCTCGTTCATACCTGTTTCTTTTTTCATATGTGCGGCGTATTTAATTTTTTTTTACTTTTTTGTACGTTACTTTTTAATTAGAAAAATACCTAGGAAACAGAATATACCGAGCATAAAACCGCGATATTTTGGAACGATAAGGCTTAAAATGGGTTGAAAAAAAGAACAAAACAAACCATGAAATTGATAACCAAAATGAAAACGGAATGTTGATAAATTGGTATATTCGTCTAGTCGCATATTGGTATATTCGTCCGGGAAAAAAAAAAAAAAAAAAAACCTCTGATAACATGAACATATATATGTAATTATCAGCTTTATTTAAAAAATCTGTATAAATTATGAACAATTATTAAATCACATTTATTTTAGTTTAAAAATTGAAAACATGCGTTTAATAATTATTTTACTACTAACATAACCAGCGAACAATCAAAAATTGAATGTTTGAACTTTGAAGCTTTGTAATTCGTTTATAAAACACCAAATAGTGAACATTATCCCTTTCCTTTTATGTCATTGAACACCGGATTTGAAAAAAGGTATTCAATTTATACTGTATCTCATATAAATAAATACGTACTTTTACAACTTTTACAATATATATATTTATATATATATATATATATATATATATATATATATACATACATATATATATATATATATATATATATATATATATATATATATATATATGTATGTATATACATATAACTCATTAAAACAATACGTCCCATACCATTATCACGCTGCCTGCCTGGAAACACCACAAATGAGCGGTTGAGGGAACTGGAATCCTGATGACAAGCCATCATGAGGGATGACATCTGTTGCTGCCACTCTCAGGGCCGAATAAATGGAAATCCCAGCCGAGATATATCCACCCAGCTGATGGGTCCGCCTTCCTCTACTCGGCTCCAGTTAGTTGTCTTATGGATGATATCATCAGAGCCTTTTCTGCTAACCTAAGAACTCCAATTTTTAAGTACTAATTATGCTACTATTTAAGTAATATCTAACCTAGTAACCTAACCAACCATCACTATCCTGAAGTATTATTTATATTTTAGGAAAAGTAATGGAATCTCTGTTGCTTTACATGTTCCGGCACTGTAAATCATGCTCATCGCCCTTTGAGGGCAGAGCTTAATGATTTTCGCTATATCGGACGGGAGCTATACAAAATTATTATGAATTATTGACAATCCAACAATAATAAAATAAACAATACAATCCTAACGTTATACATCGTCATGGAAAGTTTCGTGATTGACTAAGAAGTCCGATGAGGCAGTCTTGTGTCTAAGGGAACCGGTGTTACGTGAGGAAATGAGCGTATTGTCCGATTCTTTCTTCAGCTCGATATAGATCGACAAGTATCTCTGCTTCAAGTCCAATTATATCGAGTATCGATACTTGTGGAAAAAAGTCCAAAAAAAAAAAAGGTCCAAGGTAGCGTTATTTTACAGTAAAACCGTGAGACATTCAGCGATTCTGATGTCTGCTAGAGCCTCTATTCATATTATTTGTTTATACCCGTTGCACTAAAACCTGGCTTCCTCACTGAACCGCGGCCATTCTGCTCTATATTGTGCACCTTCCTTCTGGATCCGTGGAGAACTTTAGCTCTTTTCCTTATAAAAAAAGCGATTGTGAATCGCTTATCGAATATCAAATTATCAATATTCATAAGAGGATTTTTTTTATTTTTTTTTTACAATTGAGGGATGGAATTAAAAATTGAGATATGCACCAAATATCGAAAGAATATTAAGTAATTTTACAATGAAGTAAATCCATCCATCCATATTTTTTCTTTTTGCCTATGTTTTGATCGTCCATCTTAGGAAGATAGCCGGCCAGCTAAGCCTTCCTGGTTCAAGATCTCTCACTATGTCAGGTTCGGCGTAGAGAACATAAAGTTCTTTGTTTCTGCGAGTTCTCCATTTATCTCCTTCATTCACAATGCCAAAAATGCTTTAGAGAATCTTCCGTTCGAAGAAAAGGAGTTCTTTTTCATCGAATTACGGACCCTACCATCTTTGCGATGCCTAATTTTTGGTGTCTCTGGACACCAAAATCTTAAAGATAGGCTCTTACTGCTTCACCCATTATACTGGAATTGGGATTTACTTCATTGTAAAATTACTTAATATTTTTTTGATATTTGGTGCATATCTCAATTTTTAATTCCATCCCTCAATTGTAAAAAAAAAAAAATCCTCTTATGAATATTGATAATTCGTATGCAGTGTAAGTCGATCAACTCCCATTTCCATACCTCATTACACCTACTTCCTCATAAAAAAAAATTCTTTAATAGTAATTATTTTTTTTTTTGCCTATGTTTTGAAAATTACAAGGCTGTTAAGGGATACCTGATTTTACTATTAATTCATGCCTGTTTAAAAATATGAACATACATATGTGTTCAGGCCTGGCAACCTAAATCATTTTTACTAGCAAAGGCGCCCCCTTGTGGACGGAGGGCGCAACGGTGTGCAAATTAGCCCTGTGCCCTTAATGGGTTTTCTAATGGCCGACTGGTAGTGGTCAGGAGCCGAATGTAAAGGTGTACACCACAACGGACTCACACAATTTTCATTTTTTCGCCTTGTTTCTTCTTCAAATAAGGACAATGTGTAGCGAGTAGGCCACCGGAGCACGCCCCGAGGCATGAGGAGGAAGCAGCCAGAGAATAATGAAGCCCTACCCACCATGGCACGATACCATAACCTAAACCACATCGGGTACAATTTATGTTTCATATAAATGCTATAAATTTTAAACTGTAAATATACATCCTCTAAAGGTCAGATATTACTTTATTTTGTAACACCCCATTACAGTCCATTTTTTTTCTTTACCGGGAACAGGGAGATTTTCCTAAATACAATGATGGAAATTCCTGTCCCAAACACATATGCATAGATATCTAGAAATAGATCCTCTCCTAGACCCAACTTATTATTTTAAATTTCCTACGTTTCAGAATTTGCCCAATTTTAAGGTAAATATGTGATTATAAAACCACTTTTGATTTGTCTAAAAGCCCTTATCTTCAACACTTAATAAAAAATTGTAACAATCAAAAGCACTCAACCTTTAATTAACTTAGCCAATCAATGTTAAGTATTTTTGACATAGATTTTGAGAGTGGATAAATTAGATGACAGAAAACTGATAGAGGATAGGGTGTTGACTGGTAGACATTAAAATATAACCAATAGCTTCAAAAATGAAAGAGGAGTTCTTATAAGAAAACATATAGTTTGGTTTAGTTCAGGTCTACAGTTTGAGTAGTGCTGAAAAGGCAGTACGAAGTAATCAGCCGGAGGGAACTCATCGCTAAATTACGGGTGAGTTAAGTTTGGGGCAAGTTACCTGAAAGTTTGCTCCAACACTCCAACATTGGAGGCTCCCCTAAGACAATGTCGTTCACTGTAAAACTCCTGCCGCCTCAGAGGGCCACCGGTCAGGGAATCCCATAGTCAATTTAGGATCCTGGAACTTCATCCATCTTTATTATCTCCTTTCATTTGTTGGCCATCCATAAAAATACTCCACATAAAATATTTCGTTTGATTTTAAAAAAATGGTTTCTCTTAGCAGAGGGAATTTAACTTTCTTGATAAGGATGGTGTTATCCAAATGATGAGCCCACAAACTTAAGCTTTCCCGAAGTTGAATTCAATTTTATCACTTCATTAGCGAAGTTGTTTGGAATTTTTAAGATAGATGATGATAGATAGAAATAACGTTTATTCATCAAATATATTATATAATACAAAACAAAATCAGAAAATACTAAGACGTAGATGGACAATGGACGCAAGTCCGCCTGTCGAGATATCCTAGCTTGTTATAAATATAAATAGGTTGCAAATATATAACAATAACAGAAGATATGTGATAAGTGGTAGTAATAACAGCCAAATAATAAAAGAAAAATTATTTCATACTGAAGAACTCCTCGTTTATAAATGATAAAATTATAAAACTAGCTATAAGCGATTTTTTTCCACAGACGTGTTGGGGAATCTATTTCTACTGATTATATTCATGATTCATTTCTTGTCTATATTTTGTTGAAATTTTTAGATACAGAAATAGTTGTCGGTTACATTTGCCGTTTAGGATATCTAAGGTTTCTTCCATATTCAGAGACCATTTTCCAAAACAGTTTATCGTGATTTTATTTAGAATGGGGCATGTTGAGATAAAGTGGAAGGTGCTTTCTATTCTATTGAGGTTGCACATGGTACAATTATTTCTTTTATTCATTGCAGGTAAGTAGTTGAGGTTCTGGAATTTTTAAGGTACATTCTTAAAAAAAAATTAAATAATGAATTTAAAATATGGATCAGGGAGGAGACCATTAAATCTCAACACTTTTATTCCAAAACTTTATTTCAGCGGACGTTTAGGCCGTTCGGCCATCATCAGTGTTGAAATGTGACTGATATTCGTTATTTTATAAGTCAAAATTTTTTTAAAACTCCAAAATGAATGGTTTGTCATGAAAATGATTAAAATATAGGTGTTTACTACCCCAGTCTCTCTTATAAATAGCCCCAATATGAAATTCAATTTTTATGTACATCTCTGAATAAGATTTCCAAATCAATTGAAGACTCTCAAGGAGAGGAGTGTTAAATTAATATCTAAAATAATTAATTTAAATAACAAATTCAATTTATTTTTTAAATATCAATGATTGATGATTATTTAAATTAATATATGAATATTAATGTTACTCTCTGTTGGTAACCATATTTCCTTAATTGGTACTCCAGATCCCCCTTCGGCATCGCCCTCCCCCCGGGAGGTGCCTGTTAGCACAGCTTCCATTCCTTGTAGAGCAAGGAGGGAATCCCTCTTGGTTCATTGGCGTTTGAAGAGCTAGGGGGGGGGAGGGGGGTGGGGGTTCTAGTGGTGTTTCGTCCCGGCCCGATTGTAAAGAATAAATTAAGGGGACTTCAATAAAAGTTCAACCAGATTCATCAGCCTCTTTTTTTTTTTCAAAGTATCTTCAACTTAATTCAATGCTCTTCATCTTTTGACCGTAGCACCCCCCCCCCCTCCTTTTAGGGAGATTCTTTCCAGCCTTTTCGGCTTTTAATGAGTCCAAATTTCTTATTCACTTTATATTTCATAAAGGATAACAAACTCTTTGAGTTTGAAATGAACTTTTTACAAAATCAGATAATCATGAAGATTTGATGAGCTCTCCATCAATATTGAGTCAATTTATAAATGTTCAAATAAAACGGAAAGGGGTAGAATTTCCTCTCTCTAGCAAATTATCTTTAATTTAAATATATTCATCCCAACTTAATTCATCTTGTTCACTTCTCATTTCTTATGTCTAATTACAATTTTATAATTGTTTCCTCCAACTTTTTCTCTTTTAGCATAATGTCTTAAAAAATAATGATTAAATACAGCTAGTCTGCTATAAAACGGTTAATCCTAAGTAACATTATTTGATTACTTCTTATTATCTCTATTGCCAATAAAATTTTATATATTTTAATAAATTGACAATTAATTTAATAAAATAAAAGGGGCCATTCCACGTCAATTCATCCAACCAAAGTTCAAAATTTTACCTCCCCCCCTCAGATTTTAATAAAAATTTATAGGTATTAAGCACATACATGAATAAGAAAAAATGCCAAATTTTACCCAATTCTAACAAGTACTTTCAGAATTATGGTCATTTGAACTTTTGAGATATTTGAAGTTCCGATGACGACTTGAGCTCAAAACCAACTTGTAGGTTTTAGCACTTTCCTCTATAGAATGGGCATTAATTGAACTGGAGCATTCAAAATTTATTCATTGATTCTACATTTCATACAGAATCGGACGATACCATAGATATTAGAGAGATAATTTTCCATCATGGAAAAAAAATTCTTAAACATAAAGATTAAGATTTTTTCCAATTTGTAAAACAGTCATCGAAAAATGCCATGGGCAAAAATCTCTCTCCAACCAGCCTAACAAACTACATATCAATAGAAAGAGGATAAAATTCTCTATCTAATGCTGAAATAATATGAGTGGCTCTTTGACTTATAAGGATTTTATATCGATTTTAATAAAATGTAGTAAAATTTAATTTAAAAGTGGCGCATACAAATTAATACAGCTGAAATATCTCTAAAATATCCTCATACAAAAATATATCATTGAAAAGGGCATCTAATTTCCTTTTAAATGATATAATGATATAGGTGGGCTTTTGAGTTGGAAGTGTTTTATTACCATTTGAATCTAATAAAATTAATTCAACTCTGTGTGATATGTACATTTCTGTATGGCTAAAATCTCTCTCCAACCAGCCTAACAAACTACATATCAATAGAAAGAGGATAAAATTCTCTATCTAATGATGAAATAATATGAGTGGCTCTTTGACTTATAAGAATTTTATATCGATTTGAATAAAATGTAGTAAAATTTAATTTAAAAGTGGCGCATGCAAATTAATACAGCTGAAATATCTCTAAAATATCCTCATACAAAGATATATTATTGAAAAGGGCATCTAATTTCATTTTAAATGATATAATGATATAGGTGGGCTTTTGAGTTGGAAGTGTTTTATTACCATTTAAATCTAATAAAATTAATTCAACTCAGTGTGATATGTACATTTCTGTATGGCTAAAATCTCTCTCCAAGACTAATAAACTATTATATATCGCTGAAAAGTGGATGAAATTTTCTATCAAATGATGAAATAATATTAGTGGGTTATTGAGTCATAAGAGTTACATTTCGATTTGAATGTAATATAGTGAAATTAGATGCCCTTTTCAATGATATATTTTTGTATGAGGATATTTTAGAGATATTTCAGCTGTATTAATTTGTATGCGCCACTTTTAAATTAAATTTTACTACATTTTATTCAAATCGATATAAAATCCTTATAAGTCAAAGAGCCACTCATATTATTTCATCACTAGATAGAGAATTTTATCCTCTTTCTATTGATATGTAGTTTGTTAGGCTGGTTGGAGAGAGATTTTTGCCCATGGCATTTTTCGATGACTGTTTTACAAATTGGAAAAAATCTTAATTTTTATGTTTAAGAATTTTTTTTTCCATGATGGAAAATTATCTCTCTAATATCTATGGTATCGTCCGATTCTGTATGAAATGTAGAATCAATGAATAAATTTTGAATGCTCCAGTTCAATTAATGCCCATTCTATAGAGGAAAGTGCTAAAACCTACAAGATGGTTTTGAGCTCAAGTCGTCATCGGAACTTCAAATATCTCAAAAGTTCAAATGACCATAATTCTGAAAGTACTTGTTGGAATTGGGTAAAATTTGGCATTTTTTCGTATTTATGTATGTACTTAATACCTATAAATTTTTATCAAAATCTGAGGGGGGGAGGTAAAATTTTGAACTTTGGCTGGATGATTTGACGTGGAATGGTCCAAAGGTATTCTAAGTTAATGACGACATGCAAAATTTAATTTTAAAGTTTGGGATAAATGTTTGGATGTACATATATTAGGATATACTGATAAGTGTACTCTTGAAAATGGAAATGGATGTTTTTGAAGAAAATAAATATTTTTTTTTTAATTTTATATGATCATCCTCTTTTTTTTTCTTTTTGTTTTATTTATTGATAAAGAAATAATACAATCTGCCACAAGGGCACTTAATATTAGTGCTCAAAAGATACCTTCACACAAGATAAACAAAGTAATAATTAGTAACGAAAAATAGTAAATGAAATATATACAACCAAAATAGAAACTAAAATATATACAACCATCCATTGAAATAAAAATAGAAAAAAAAATGTATAAACGCATTCTTCCTGATCATCCTATTGATTTTTTTCAGTTATATATAAAAGTTTTTAGTGCTAGTGTGTATTATTACTTTATTTCATTCAATATTCAACAAATACAAACTGAAATGTTGGAATAAAGACTAGAAATTTATTTTTAATTAAACAGACATTTGTATAATTTGTAGAGGGGTGATTGCTAGGCCTAAACGGACAGAGGTTCTCCATATCTAAACAAACATAAAATAATTGACTCTTTAATGCATATACATCTTTTCAATGAAATGTCAATACATTTAACTAAAAAAATGTATATGCACTAAAATACAATTATTTTAGTTCGCAAGCGTGCTGCTACCTGGTTCACAATTATAGTACTTGCTGAATTCGTTGCGGTTCTAATAAAACAGCAGTAGATGCCTACAGTAGAATTGTTGGTAGAACTTCTGAACAGGGGCTCAGGTGACTTTCAGTAAGACGTCCTTCAGAGTAAGGTCAGATCTCAACTGAAAACTACCGTTTTGTGGGGTCTTAATTGTCTCTGAAGACCGAGCGTTGCGAGCGGGAGTCTAAAGCTAGGATCTAACAAAGCTAATCCAGGCCCTATTAAGGAGTTCGATAATATTACGTTAATCACATAACCTCTCAAAAGAGGCGACGCCATTAGTTGTGTGGCGTAAGTGTTTGTGTGTGTGTTTAAATATTTTATATTACTAGAGTTTAAATATTTTATATTACTAGAAACACAAATACGTGACTGAAGGAATTTAATTTGGGCCCTAAGAGCATGATACAGAAGCATGAAAATGCCCCCTAAGGAAAAAGCGCATTAAAACAGAAAACACATTTTATATATATTTATTTGAGGCTCTGACGTAAGCAAGGCTAATTATGCCTTAATGGAAAGTAAATGTCCGCCTCCCAGCTCACGTTACTGCTCAAAAAAAGATGAAAAACTAAATAATGCTGAATAATTCATATCCAGCTTTCTGCACTTATTATTTAAATGTTTCGTGAGATACCTCATTAAAGCCAGAAGACAAAATCAATAGCATTGGCGACTGTTCAAAATATGTCAGATGTGTCCTGAAATAACATAAGATTTTCAAACATTAGTATTTCAATTTCGGTGATTTTTCTTCTTATCATCTTTACTAAAACTCATTCCACTTAGGATCATTTTTCGAACCAACTTAAGTGTTGTACTTCATAGCACTGAAGAATTCTATGCAGTGTTTGTTGGTTCTTCTGTAATAACTGTACTTTATATAATAGCATGCTTTGTTGCAGTTATTTCAATCTTCAATAGTACAGTCCTTTGTACTATTGCGTTCTGTCTTAGTTAAAAGGGGATTTATTAGATTGCCCCATCGATTCCTGCTCGCTTTACTCGTTCAAAACGGATGAACGAACCACAAGGGGTTCTTTCCAGTTGCGGTCGGGGCTCAAAAAAGACGACGTCCTGAATTGACATTGAGTCGAACGTTATGGATCTTTAGCCTCTTTTAACTTTCGGCCCTCATGTCACTCTTCTGCTTAAGGCAAGATCGAGATAGTGTACCTCGTCAGTCAGACAAATTTGAATATTTTACTGCATTCTATATTTATGATTATTGGGCAATTATTTTTTTCCAATATTTATTATTTATTTATTGACAGTTTAGCCTCTACCCCTAAGGGCCATTGGCTTCAATTTTTCCTCTTTATATTTTATTATAGTAATTTGTTGCCTTGGAATAACTTTAGGGCCGAAGACTCTTCATCCCCCAATATTTCTTTCACAGTTTTCGGTATCTTTACCTTTTTTTGCACATCATTATGTTGTACACAGTAGTGTTGTTGCACATTTGGCAGGTGGGTATGTATGTATTTGTGGATGCGCACTGCCCTATCCGGATTCTGCACAATACTACTTCTTCTCTTCTCAGTTTTCTGTAAAACATCTTTTGATGGTTTACTCATCCAGTTTATTTCCCAACTTTTTTTCATATTCTTTTTCAACTGGTGGATCCAATCCTCGATGATATAGTTTATTTGAATTGTGTTGGGGTTTTCTCCTTTCCTTGCCAAATTTGCTGCTTGATCTGCTCTTTCGTTCCTTTTTATCCCGACTACATGGAACCCAGACCAATATTATGATTTTTTGACTATTTCTAAGTTCCCGCAGCGTATTTACAATTTCCGTTATTATTGAGCTAGTTTGGGCAGGGTTGTTGATCGCTGACAGTACGCTCCTTGAATCTGTTGCAACCACCCAGTTTGACTTTCTGAACTCTTTGATCAAATGGATAGCCTTCATGACAGCTACTGCTTCTCCAGTGAATGTAGAGCTCTCTCCTTGTAACTTGAATAAAAGCGGTTCTTTCTCAGTGTACACAGCACAGCCCACGCTTTCCTTCAGTTTGGAAGCGTCTGTCTATATAACCTCAAACTTACTGTATTTTTCTAGCAAGACTAAAAAATATTTTTGGATTTCTAATGGGCTTTAATTCGAAAATTTCGCCATCGATAAATCTACCAAATGTTTCTCTTTCTTTCATAACGGAATTTTCAGGTTGGGGGTGGGTTTAATACTATTCTGGTCCATGTTCAACCGTTGTAAGGATGTTACTATCATTTTTTTTAGTGCGCTATCCTGAACATTTACAGGCCCGGCTGAATATGTATTAAAATGTATATACAAACTTAATTTTATTATATAAAAGTCAATTTTACATTATATACATTATACATTATATAAAAGTCAGTTTATTTAATGGATTTTTTTTATGCGCGAATTCCTTTCAGGGATGGGATAGCATGCATGCCATTTGATCTTTATATTCTTTTAAAAATGCTTAAGATGAACAGAACTTTTGCAGTGATACTTCTAGTAATACATTGAAAAAAAAATTTAATGTACAGAAATTTCTTTAGTCCATGTGATTTGGATGGGGAATAGCTTTTGGTAACATGTGCTAGGTATTCGGATAACAACATAAAGGAGAACTGCCATTGTGAAAAAAAAAAGCGATCGTCAAATCCAATCGAGCCATTTCCTAATAACAAAGAAAACCAACCGAGCTAGGAGTAAGCAGGGGAATCTCCTGGCGAAGCATGAAGGGCCTAACGGGCATAGAGGGGTTTATTGACCGTTCTTCACGATATCCGATTATTAGCGGCGTTGGGAGCAAATTGGATTCCTGCCCTGGAAATGGGCACTTTTCTAGGTCGAGGGTCAATCTGTAGCAGGAAATGACGACCTGGCGGTAAGTGTGTCCTCTGGCCCGCGTCTGGGGCCCCCTGTCGTCGGGGTAAATTCAATCTTGGAAGGGGGGGGAGGGTTGTGATTGGGGGGGGGGGTTAGGGGATGGGGTTATGTCTCTCCGTTGATGGTCATTATCGGATAATGTTGATGGCGCCCTCAAGTGCTTCCTTCCTTTTATTACTACTTTATTTTTATTTTATTAGTTAATAGATAATACGTGAGAAATTAAAATTACCAATTCAAAACATTTCCTGGGAAAAAATAGAATAACGATTAGTGTAATTTTTATGTCAGTAAAAACTCGTCAAAAAAAAAATCTAAACATTAATAAAAGTTATTTTTATATGTTCCAAATAATTGCCTATTTAGTTTATAAACAATTCAAGGAGACTCGTCAAATAATTATTTTAACATCAATAAGAAGATATCAGAAATTAAGTGGATTTTAAAAGTTAGCGAAGAACTTCTAAATTTAAATTATGAAGTATACAGCTGTGATAATGCCGAACTGTGTTCTCTGTGCTACCTAAATGAAGTTGAAAACACTCTTTATTTCTTAGCAATATGCCCAATCTTATCAGAATTTAGAAAAATTTGTTTTAATAAAAATAAGCTGTCTAATGAGGAATTATTACAGCTAAGGGAAAAAATTAGAAGCATCAATAAAATATTGTAAAATAGCTAGGAGATAGAGATATAATTTAACAAAAGAATTTAACTACTCCTGAATTGGATTGTTTACCTTAGTAATACTATATCAATAACAGTTATTTTTTCACGTTAATACTGCAAAGTAGCAATGTTATTCTAAATATTTGTGTCAATGAAACTCAGAATATGTTTACTAAGTAAAATTATGTGTGAAAATCATTAAATTATATGTATATGTGTGCGTGTTGTTATTTATATACGTATGTGTGGGTATGTCTGGAGTGTGTGTGCATGTGTAGGAATATATATATAATTATTCATTTTCTTTTCCTTAAATGTTGTTGTATCAGGTTTCGTTTTGTATTCTCAATGCTTTATTTTCATTTGTTAATTTATAATTATTTTTTTTAACCTTATAAATATAAGAGTATAATTATATTTCTGATATAAAAACAGCGACTAACTCCGAGCTGAAGGCCATAATGTTTGTTTTTATTTTAAATTTGTAAATGATTGTATTTTTATTTTAAATAAAAATTATAATTATTATTATTAATATTATTATTATTAATATTATTTATTGCCTATCTTAAAATAGTGCACAAATTGCTTTCCATTCAAAATGTTAGTTTGCGGGATACATTCCCGTGTTTTGAATCGTATCAGAAACATGTGTATAAGTAGGCTGGGGAAATATTTATGTTAACATAATACGGAAAGAGCGTAAACAGAATTCCACTTGGTGTCAACAAAGGAAGGCATACTAGGTCTCTTTCCCCTCCAACTGTTTATTTTCAACCCAGTAGAATCTCCGTTATACGTATGTATATTCTTTTGTATACATCCATCACGCACCAATGTAAATGCTCAACGGAAAAAAAGAGGAAATTATTTTTGGCATTACAGTTTTACAATTTACTTTCTTATTATTCACAAAAAAAAAAAAGTATAATTTATAAAAGTTATTTTATCTAATGTAAGTAAGTTAATCCTTTTTCTTGGTTACCGGCCGTGATTGGAGATTCGGTCTTTATATCTCCATCAACCGCCAAGTTTTTCCCAATTTTTATATCCTGGTTGAGCCCAAGGATAACAACAGTCTTTCGTCTTTAGATGCGATCCGCGGTAGAATAGAAAAGATTTTCTGCGATGGCCAGATTCGAAATAAGGACTTCCAGCACACAGGTGTCCAGCACATGACTCATAAGAGTCTTAGTATCCACCTAGACTCAGTAGCCCTGATGAAGATCCACAAGTTGGATCGAAACGTTGGCTTACCATAATAAATATCATTGTATAACTGAAAATCCTGACCATCATTTAGCCTATCGTTTTTATGTTATCATTGAGTTGAAGGTTTGATAGAATAGTCGCTAAGCTCAGCTAAGAAAAAAAGTAACCTTTTTCTAACTCCAGCAAATACCTAATTCTGTTTGAACAGAAACGTTTAATTTAATTGCTTTTCAAGAGTTTTTGTATAATTGAAATTTTCACAAAGTTTTTTAAAAAAAATGTATGTTTAAAAGTGAGTTTTCCTCGGAAGACTTTTTCATAATATCCTCTTAACGTTTATAGTTCAACGACTAAGCAGAAGATACGTCAACAAAAATAAAGCAAAAAATAATCTGATAGGAAAATACGAGGAAATCGTGCTTTCAACGATGGTCGAAAGAGTCGCACTCAGTTTTAACAGGATCACAGGAAAACGAGATACACTAGAACCTCCATTATCCGGGGTTTGGGGGTCCACGGATAATCGAAAACCCCGTAAAATCGAATAAAAACATTTTATTGACTCAATGTAATAGAAAAAAAAGGTTAAAAAATCACTTGTAAGGTATAATCACTTCTATTAACAAACGATCGTTTTATATACTTTGAATTATAATATACAAAAATAACAAAAAAAGTAAATGTATGTTTTTATATATTATGGGCCGACGACGATACGAAGTCGAAAATGTCTTTTTTCCTCTTCAAAATATCCCGTACAGTTTGTTCGCCGATTCCTAGTTCAGCGGACAATTTTTTAACACTTTCACCCTTTTCTAATCTGTTTGTAATAGTTAATTTCTCTTCAAGCGTTAAAACGACACGTTTTCTTTTTTCCGACATATTGCTACTTCGTATGTATTTAAATCGAGACTAAATCACAACTGACAATATTTTGTTTTGTAGCCAAACAGGCCAAAGTAGGAGTTTCCTGGAAAGACTTGAAAACAATACCGTTCCTAGATTATGAATTGGAGTATTAGATACCGGAAACATCTCATAATACAATACTTGCTTTCTGTGTTTTTCCATTTATTGTTTTATTTCATAATAGATACCTTGTTAACCATTGTGTAATCGTTAAATATTTACGTATACATTTTTACTTTCACTTACCTATATATGGAATATATAGTAAGTGGAAGTATTGCGATCGTGAAAAATTTCGACTTCCGGTTTTCAACGGAAATACACGTTTTGGGACCCCCTGAGTCGAAATAACCAAGTCCCGCGAAATGGTCTGTGTGTGTGTGTGTGTGTGTGTGTGTGTGTGTGTGTGTGTGTGTGTCTGTGTGTGTGTGTGTGTGTGTGTGTGTGTGAACAGACTAGCTCAAGAACTATAAACCGTGGTAACGTGAAATTGGGTATTTAGTGTAGGTATATGCCCGCGATGTGACAGCAAAAATTTCATCAAAATAGCTCAAAGGGAGGGGGTACTTTATTTAATAACTTTTTACGTTTTTTTCGATTTTCTCAAAAATGGCTCTAACGATTTTGATTAAACTGAGTATTTCATCTATTTATATGCCCGAGATATGTCTGTAAAAATTTCATCAAAATTAATTAACCGGAGGGGGGACTTTACTTAATAAATTTTGTATCATTTTCAGGTGTTTTTTTTTTATTTACTCAAAAACTGCTTTAACGATTTTGATCAAACTGGGTATATGATGTCTGTATATGCCCGAGATATGTCTGTAAAAATTTCATCAAAATTGATTAACCGGAGGGGGGACTTTACTTAATAAATTTTGTATCATTTTCACGTGTTTTTTTTATTTACTCAAAAACGGTTTTAACGATTTTGATCAAACTTGGTATTTGATGTATTTATATGCCCGAGATGTGACTGTAAAAATTTCATCAAAATTGATCTACGGGAGGGGGACTTTACTTAATAAATTTTGTACCATTTTCACATGTTTTTTTTATTTACTCAAAAACGGCTTTAACGATTTTGAAGAAACTGGGTATTTGATGTATGTATATATCAAATATGTAATAGCCAACATTTCATCGAAATTGGTCCAACTGAGGGGGCACTTTATTTCATGATTTTTTTTCTAAGTTTTAAGTTATCTTTTTTTTGATTATCTCAAAAACGGCTTTAACGATTTTTATCAAATTCGTCATGTTTAATGAAAATTAGGTTTTCTTTAATATCAGGTAAGCTTTATCATTATTAAAATGTTCTGAGGGGGCTTTTTTTTTGGGGGGGGGGCCTTTTTTGTTAGTTTGTTTCTTTCTTATAAAGTACCTTTGTTTTTGTTTACATGGAGAAATTAACTGTCTCTCGTTACGCCTAAAAAAAAGAAATGGCTAAATATGAGATATGATAAAAATAAAGAAAACATAAAGAGGAGAAAAAAAGAAAAATATTCCGTCAACTCATAAAACACCTTGAGCTCACGCATTCGTACGCCTTTAATGACAAACCAATGCGTTATAATTAAAGATGTTCTGTTCATTTGAGAAGTGGCAATTAACAAAACGCATTAATTTCTAATCTAAGTAAGTTGGTAAGTGAAAGTTGTGTGTTGCGAGCACGCACCAGATTTTTTTCGGAATGTATTCGAATAGGCTTGAAAATTTCAAGTTGAAATCGGTAAATGCTACAAATTTACCGATTGTGTTCTCTTCTTTTCCTGATTAATATTTTAATTATTTTTTGCCTTAATATATTTTTTGTTAATGATCTGACATTTTTCATAAGGTACTGCATTTTTATTCGTTTCAAATTAAACGTTATTTTATAATAGCAATGAGTATGTAGTCAATAAATAAATCGGTGACCGTTTTTTCCGAGTACATTAATTCATAGCAAAATATAGAAAACATAACATGAATTTTTCACGTCGAAAAACCGCGCGTATTGTTGGTGATTTTTTTACTTTCACTTACCTATATATGAAATATATAGTAAGTGGAAGTATTGCGGTCGTGAAAAATTTCGACTTCCGGTTTTCAACGGAAATACACGTTTTGGGACCCCCTGAGTCGAAATAACCAAGTCCCGCGAAATGGTCTGTGTGTGTGTGTGTGTGTCTGTGTGTGTGTGTGTGAACAGACTAGCTCAAAAACTATAAACCGTGGGAACCTGAAATTGGGTATTTAGAGTAGGTATATGCCCGCAATGTGACAGCAAAAATTTCATCAAAATTGCTCAAAGGGAGGGGGTACTTTATTTAATAACTTTTTACATTTTTTTCGATTTTCTCAAAAACGGCTCTAACGATTTTGATTAAACTGAGTATTTTATCTATATATATGCCCGAGATATGACTGTAAAAATTTCATCAAAATTGATTAACCGAAGGGGGGACTTTACTTAATAAATTTTGTAACATTTTCACGTGTTTTTTTTATTTACTCTAAATCGGCTTTAACGATTTTGATCAAACTGGGTATTTGATGTAAGTATATGCCCGAGATATGACTGTAAAAATTTTATTAAAATTGATTAACCGGAGGGGGGACTTTACTTAATAAATTTTGTATCATTTTCACGTGTTTTTTTTTTATTTAGTCAAAAACGGCTTTAAAGATTTTGATCAAACTGGGTATTTGATGTATGTATATGCCAAATATGTGATAGCCAACATTTCATCAAAATTGATCAACCGAAGGAGGGACTTTACTTAATAAATTTTGTATCATTTTCACGGGTTTTTTTATTTACTCAAAAACGGCTTTAACGATTAACAAAAATAAGATATGAATGTAAAAAAATGTGGGACTTTGGGAAATGATATTTAACAAAACACGTCAATTTCTTATCTAAGTAAGTTGGTAAGTGAAAGTTGTGTGTTGCGCGCATGCACCAGATTTTTTTAAATATTATACATACAAAATAAATGGCATAAAAATTAAAAAAAGCTCATTAAAAAAAAAAAAAATTGGCTCCTCGGGACCCCGGTTAATTGGATCCCCGGTTAATCGAGGCCCGGATAATGGAGGTCCTACTGTATTTTCAATAATGAATTCCGAAATCTAATTTTGTTGTTATGTTAAATAAAACAGATATTTTCCTGGATATATATGAACGTTTAAAATTCGGTTCGAATGAAGGAAAAATGCGATAGTATATTGTATCTCGCAATGCATGCAGTGTATTATACCTTATCGCTGAAATACCTCTCTGAATTTTAATTAAATCCACACGCGTGCATAGGATTCTAAATGTGTTCGAATCTTGTATGTGTGCGAGCGTATGTGTTGCTTGATATGTTTTGTATATTTATAAAATAAACTGATCTAAAAAACATAATAAGAAAAATGAAAAGGCAACACTGCCTAGGGTTTGCGGCGGCCATGATACTAAAGCTGCTTTAACTTCCAAATGAAGAGAGGCTTAAGTTGTGCAGGTAATTCACTGACGGGAGGTTCATACATTTTCATTTAAATCTAATCTTCTTTAGTACATTTTGCTATTAAAGAGGATTATACCAAAACAGGTGTGGCTTAAGAAAACAAGCCAGTTAAATTAGCCTTTTCCACCCTACTTTTCCATTACTAAAATATTAAACTAAGAGATTTAAAAAAAACTATGAAGAAAAAAATGTCTTAAAACTCTTTAATTCTATTTTTGTTATTATTTTTTTTTTTTTTTTAATGTGTACTCTTGTACCTCTTTCTTAGAATTAGCTGGTTTAATTGTATTAACTGTTAAGTAAAGGGAGATTCATTTATTTTTTCTTAAGCCACTTGGCGATTACCTAACTAGTCTTACATTAATTTAAAAAAAAAAACAGTTTTAAAATATGATTATATTTAACTTTAATTTATGAATCTTGTCCCAATTTCTTGAAGACCTTATTTAACATTATAATATGAAAATAATTGAACTTTGAATAATTGAAATATTTTTGACTAAAATGAGTTTTTTAGACAAAAGGATGATTTAAACTTCAACGAAATTTCAGGGAAAAAAATCATCTTAAACGCAGATTTGATATGGGCATTTAACATCACGTTTCCATGTAAGGACTCCAAGGACAGAGACAAATCAGTCTAGATCCGTGAATTATAGCCCTTAGAGTTTAGTAAGCGTAGGAGGAAAAGTGTCCCTTTCTTCGAATCAATTTTCTGCAAAGAATAAGCCTTCACTGCTATTTGAATTCCCAATCATCATTATTATTATACATTATAGAGGTCATTAATCCTACGCCCGGTCAATGTGGGACGCTTCCAGTGGGCTGTTTTTACACCTTGTATTCATCTTATCCTGCCCTCTTTAACTTTGATATGTCGTATAATTTCTTAAATTCCCTGTAGCAAATAGGGGTTAGGGTTAGGGGGGAGTAATTAGGCGTCCAACTGCATGGTTTTTAACGCCTTTTGCTGTATATTTATTATTTCTTTTGTTTATCTTTGTTGCTGTGTGTTGTTTCTGTACATTTTATTGATGTATCTGGGATATAATATTTCATACTTTTGTCCTTTAATCTAACTTAATAGTCTATGATTATGTTCATTTGTATGGTGTTTATTCATGTACCTCCTATATATATACATATATGCTCATACCCACATTATACATGCGTTTCTCTCTTTTATTTATTTATTCTTATGTTATTTTATTTTATTTATTTTTTATTTTTAATATTTTTTTATTATTATTATTATTTTTTCTTTCTCTCGGTTTTATTTTCTTTCTCTTTTTTTTTTTATTTTATTATTTTTTTTTTTTTTATAAATAAATAGATACACTACATTTATAAACGTATTACTTGGATATAAATACTTCAATACTTCACATAACTTAAATATTAATTTTCATACTATTTTTACAATGCTTTGAGAAGGTTGGATTCCTTAAGGAACATGATCAGTCGATTGATAGTATCTTCAGAGTCACTAAGTGTTTCTTTTAGGGATCGGTTTAAATTATATTTCATCATGAGGTTTTGATAGTCTGGGCATACCTGTAGGATATGTTTTATGGTGATGGGTGTCTGGCATCTATTGCATAATGGTTGTGGGTCTTTTGTGATGAGATGAATGTGGGTTAGTCGTGAGTGTCCAATCCTTAATCTTGTAAGTGCCTTTTCTTCTCTGCGTGTTGATCTCACTGAAGTTTCCCAGATATCAATGTTCGGCTTTATTTCTTTCAGCTTGTTGCTGTCCACATTGTCCCACATACTTTGCCAAGCAGTTTTGGCATTCGTGGCAAACCATTTTTTTATATCGGTTTTTGCGTAAATGGGAACAATGTCTTGGTTGCTGAGTGCAGCTTCTTTGGCAGCTTTATCCGCCATTTCATTGTATTTGATACCAACATGCGAAGGTGTACATAGGAACTCAATATTTTTCCCCAAAGTTGTTAGAATGGCCAGATATTCATGGATTTTTATAACTAGCGGGTTGTCACTGTATAATTCCAAGAGGCTTTGGAGAGCAGAGAGTGAGTCGCTACAAATTAAGTATTTATCTCCCTCTTCTGTCATTAAACTGTGGAGAGCATATGATATTGCGGCGAGTTCTGCCGTGAATATACTGCAATGAGCTGCAAGTTTATAACTAAATATTTGTTGTGGTGTGACTATTGCCGAGCCAATATTATTATTAATTTTTGAACCATCGGTGTAGATGAATGTTGCGTTCACATTTTTATCTAATATTTCATGAAATTTGTTTTTTATTACGTATGGTGGGGTCGTTTGTTTCTTGTACTTACTCATTGTCGTATTTATACGGGGAGCTATGTATGTCCATGGTGGGGTGTTGTTATCTCGATCTTGTGTGGTTTTTTGTTCTGCTTCCTCAATTGCTTGTCTATATCTTATGGCTAATGGGGCGGGTTTATTGGGATTGTTGTTGTATATTCGTTGATATTTTGGTCTAAATACATACTTAAATGCTGGGTTTAATGGTTTTGTTGCAAGGGCTGCTATATAATTTGTTGCGAGTTGTTGTCTCCGGAAGGTTAGGGGTGGCATGCTGGATTCTGCGCATAAACTGAGGATAGGGCTTGTCCTAAAGGCTCCTGATGCTAACCTTATTCCGTTGTGATGGACACTGTCAAGCTGTGTGAGTAAGCTGAATCTAGCAGAGGCATATATTTGGCTAGCATAGTCTAATTTCGATCGTATTAGGCATTGGTATATTTGGAGTAATCTCGATCTGTCTGCACCCCAACTAGTGCCTGCTAATACCTTCATTATATTCAACCGTTCTAAGCAACTTTCCTTTAATTTTATAATATGGCGTTTCCATGAGAGTTTGGCATCAACTTCTAATCCTAAGAAGGTACAATGGTCGTGGAAGCTTAACTCTTGGTTGTATAATGTGATTCTTGGTGGGGTGCTTGGTTGTCTTTTCCGGGAGAAGAGAACGCACTTGGTTTTTTCAGTTGAAAAGAGCAGACCATTATCTTGCGACCAGCTTTGTAGTTTGTTAAGGGTGGATTGTATGATGGCTTTAGTTCTATTAGTATCTGTATATTGTATGAGGATGGCAAGGTCGTCGACAAATAGGCTTGGTTTAATGGATCGATGAATTAGAGCATCTTGAATGGAGTTTATTGCGATTAGAAATAGAGTTCCACTAAGGACACTTCCTTGTGGAATTCCATTTTCGATGAGTATTTTGTTTGAAAGATGATCTGCAATTCGCACTTGAATGAATCTTTTGTTGAAGAAGTTTTCGATGAATCGTGGAAGAGCACCTCTGAAACCCCAGTCATGTAATTGTTTCAATATATTTGGCCGCCAGACGGTATCGTATGCTTTTTCGATATCGAAGAAGATACCTAAGCATTCACTTTTATTTATGAATGAGTTCAGTATCTCTGCTTCAAGTGATACAAGGTGGTCAATGGTTGATCTTCCTTCTCTTTGTCCGCATTGAAAATCAGCCAGGAGCTTGTTCTTTTCCATATACCATAATAATCGCTTGTTAATAATTTTTTCTATTAGTTTGCATAGACAACTTGTCAGAGATACAGGTCGATAGTTGTTTACCTCTAATTTATTTTTCCCAGGCTTTAAAATAGGTATTACTAAGGATTCTTGCCATTTTTCTGGAAATTCACCTTTTAACCAAACTCTGTTGAGAAACTTAAGAAGGTATTTTCTTTGGTCTGTTGGTATATTCTTGATCATAGAATTATGAATGTGATCAGGGCCAACAGCAGTCATTCTTAGAGAGGATATAGCCGTGTCGAGTTCCCATCTGGTTATTGGTAGGTTGGATGGGTTATTGTTATTTTGGCTATTGATTTCAAAATGAATTGGTTGTTGTTTCCTGATTGTTTGTCTAAACAGTAGGTTATAGTGTGATGAGGATGATATTTCTGCATAGTGCTCTGCAAATTTTTCGGCTAGTATTTTAGGATTGTATATGACATTTCCTTCTAATTCCAGAGTCGGCTGTTCATTTGAATATTTTCCTCTTATGGCATTAATTTTCTTCCATACTGTACGGATAGGTGTGTTTGAGTTAATGGTAGTTACGAAGCTGTTCCAGGATTGTTTTTTCTTGTTTCTGATGAGATTCCGTGATTGAGCTCTCAGTTTTTTAAAGTTTATAAGATTTTCTGTAGTTGGAAATTTCCGAAAAGTATTCAAAGCTCGATTTCGTTTTTTTATGATCTCTTGACAATCTTTGTCAAACCAAGGTGGCTTAGAGTTGGTAGAAGATGGATTTGATTTTGGTATTGAAGCTTGTGCCGCTTCGATAATTTCCTAGGTAATTAAGTTGTTATATTCATCGATATTTCCAGAAATAAGATTTAGATTAATTTTGTTCTGAAAAATATCCCATTGGGCTTTATTGATGGCCCATTGCCAATGTCTTTTCCTACTGCTGTTTCTTCCAATCATTTTCATTAGGATTGGGAAATGGTCAGAATTATGTAGGTCAGTTATTATCTTCCATTCGAAGAGGTTGTGTAGGCTTGGAGAACATAAAGCAATGTCTATTGCTGTGAGTGATCCAGTTTTCGGGCATAGGTGTGTCATTGCTCCTGTGTTGAGTTGTAGCAAGTCAAAATTTTCTTGGATTCTTTTTATTGTTTTTCCTCGTGAGTTGTTATTTATATTTCCCCAGCTTTTGTGAGATGCGTTTACATCGCCTAAAATGATAAAGGGTTGAGGAAGTTTACTGATTAGCTGCATTAATTCATATTCATTAATAGGTTCGGTTGGTGGAAGATAAATATTGCAAATATGAATTTTTATGTTTAATTGAATAACTGTAGTGACTGCTTGAATAGGGGTATTGATACTTATTTTCTTAGCGATTAGGGTGTTATGTATTGCCGTTAGAACTCCACCACTAGCCCGATTTTCGGTCACTTTGTCTGTTCTGAATATTTGGTAATTTTTTATTTTAAATATTTTCTGCGGTTTAAGATGGGTTTCTTGTAGGCAGACTATTTTCGGTTGATGCTCTGTTATAAGTAGTTTCAGTTCCTCATATTGAGAGGATGTGCCGTTAAGGTTCCATTGAATAATATTTGTGTGAGAATCCATGTTTAAAGAGTTTACAGTAGTTAAATGTCGCCCATAAACTTGCTTTTATAATACTCATATAATTTAATATTTTGGGAACTGGTGCATCGCTTCTCGGCCTCTTGGCCAAGAGCAAAGAAAAATATTAAAAGTAAATAAATAGAAGATACATAATCGCATACTTATACTCACACATGTACCTACAAACACACACAAATATACACATACAGGAGTAATGATAATGTATATACTCGGTATATAATGATTTATATAAAGTAGTCATAATAATTACTTCATAGAGGTGTTTTTGCTTTTAACTTCTAATGTATCTTTCTTTATTTTTCCTTTTTTGTAATTAACTTCTGTATATTCGTCATGTATGTCTGGCGGATCCACCTCAATGGGGTCACCCGCTGCATCAGTCAGATCTTTTTCTGTAGAAATTACAGAAAAAGATCCGGACGCTGAGGGTTGAGGTTTGTGGGGAGGGATTGAGGATGGGGGGGACAAGGAGGAAGGAGGGGGGTGGGGAGGGGAGTTGGAGGGGGTGAATTAATAGGAGCGCTCGTAGCGGCCGATCGGGTTACTATGGCGCGTTGGGGTTTCGGTTTTTGCGTTGATGTTGTTATTGGGGTTTTAGAAACTGAATTTGGTCGATTCATCGAATTGGCTTCAAATTTAAAAAATATATCTGTTTGGGTACCTATTTCCTGAGTTTTGATTTTATTCTGTGAACTGATAATTTCAGAGTATGATTTATTGAAACTATGAGGGTTTTCTAGTTTGAGGATTTTTTTTGCTTCATTAAAGGGCACCTTTCTGCTAAACTGTATACATTTAATTTCTTTATTCATTTTATACACAGGGCAAGAACGGTCTAAACTATTGTGCCCGCCGTTACAGTTTACACATTTAGGTGTTCTGGTACATTTTTCATCTGTATGTTTGTCCTCACCACATTGAGAACAGATAATTTTTGTGCTTGTACATTTAAATGTGGGATGAGAAAATCTGAGGCATTTGTAACATCTCATTGGATTAGGTATATATTTTTTAACTTGTACACTTTGGTATCCTATTTTAAGAATTTCGGGTGGAAACGGAGTGGGGAAGGTTACTATATAAGTATTTGTGAGTTTTTCAGTACCGTTTGATTTGACTTTAATTCTATTTATATCTGTAATTTTTCCACTTAATTCATTTAATATTTCATTTTTTTCCAAGAACTGTAAGTCATAGCATGTGATGACACCCTTACTATGATTCAATGTTGAGTGTGGGGTAACGGAAATTTCAAAAAGGTCAGCAAATTTTTTACAATCTAAAAGCTTTTTACTTTGGTTACTATTTGATGTTTCAATAAGTAAACTGCCATCTCTTAGTTTTTTGATAAGTTTAACTTCACCCACGAGATGAGTCAGAAATTTATTTATTATAAACGGAGAAACTTTTTGAAACCCTTCATCTCCCTCCCTTTTGATTAATAAAAAAGAGGGTACTGTTTCCGACATTTCACGATTTATTATTATTGGATCAGTTGGTGTTCTCATCCTACCTCTTTTACGTCTTTTATTAGAGCTGAAGAATTGCTCATTCATATTAAATAATTAATGAATAAATAGATACTATGAATATAGTTAATAATAAGAGAAACTGAAATTAAAGTAAAAGTGAAAATAAAGAGAAGCTGAAATTAATTACAACTAATTAAAAGAAATAAGAGAAAAAATATTCTGGCCTGTACGAGTTTTTCCAATATCTCCTTAATTCTGAGAAGCAGCAACAAGCATAACCTCTCTCTTATCAATAGCTCAGATTGGACTTGCTTCTTATCTTCTAATCATATTATGTTTCACAAGCAGTCACTATTTAAGGTTATTAGGTTGGGTCCTCACCTAATCTTTCTAATAATTCACTAATTACAATAATACACTTGAAAACCCGAAATTACATGTCTATCGGTTAAACTAAAAGAACAGTTAACGAAAAAGAACCAAAAAACATAACGTATAAGTAAAATTAAACAAAATTAAATACAAAATTAGCAGAGATACTTATTCACTGTAAACCACGTCAGCTCAAATTGTAAGGAATGACAAAGTATAAAAATACCCTGTAGCAAATAGTAATGGTATATTTAAATTGATTCCATAAATCTTTATAAATAGGGTGGAATTTAAATAAAAATTGAGGAAATAAATTAAGATATTTCTTTTATGGCCTAGACAAACCCAGGTTTAGTATTTCCTATTTGTGAACGTTTAATTTATTGACTAATACAATTTTTTTTTATTTATAAATTTGAGGTATTTTTTATTTACTGCTTAAAAGCCAGATTAACATGATATTAGAGCCATTTCCTCTACTACCGAAGTTTACTCACTCGACGTTCGTACATGAAAATCTTTGATCCCTCTGAAGAAAATCCTTTTTAATATTTCAAGTTCCCATCATTCGGAAACTTCATCATCTTATAAATTCGACATCAAAGAGTTTCCATCGTACACCCATCCCTAAATTCGAGACTCCGCTACCACGACCAAAAATTAAACCCGGATATATCGCGGTACCTTCACAACATGCTAACAGATGTTCTCATTACATTTATGATGATTTAGAAAGCCCTTCTGCCTTTTGATGTCGAGATGTAATCCGAGAACCGTCTTGTGGTTGGAGTTATGAAAACTCATCTCCGAGATCTCCAAAACCATAACATTCCCTTTTAAGTACTATTCATAACATTTCACTTATTTACTACTGCAAAGCCTTTATATTGTTATTATTTTTTGAATAATATAGGTATGAATAACTAACAAAAACATCAAATTGCACTTAAGGATTTTAAACAGGGGGGGGGATTCGTGCTGAAGGACCAAAAAATAAATAAGTAATATATATTTGCCTATTTCTCCCATAAATAACTATTGAGTAATTTTTCACATACTCACATACATAGCTGGTTGTCATATTAACATAAAATATAGGTTAAAAATTCTTCTACATGCATAATATGAGACATTGTAAAAATATTCTAAAAAAAATTTCCGTTTGATAAGTGATAGGAAACAGAATTTCAAATAAATCATTAAATATTCACTATCGCTAATGTAAAAAACAGTTAGTTTCTAATATTAAACATAGAAAAAGCGGCCGATGATATTACCTATCTTTGTACGCACACGGAAGATATTCATAGACGGCATTCAATTATTTGAGAAATAGGTAAATAAAATAATGCAGTCTTGAAGGGTAACATTAGTGCCCTAAGCTATAGAAAAAATATTTAAAAAAAATGTAATAAAGGTAAAACAAAAAGAATAAATTCGAATTAAATAAATAAGCATTATAAAAGCGAAATAATAACTCCTTGACAGAAATCGATACCTTTTAGTGGATTTTTATCACATTTATAAGTTTATTTAGTACCATGCTTCATGGTTAACTACTGTTTTAAATCTGTAAAGTCATGTGCGAATTAAAAAGATTGTTTAGGGATCACCTTTGGTGTAGTGGTTAGCATAGCAACCTACAATACTAAAGGTCGCGGGTTCGCGTCCCGCGGTGGTCCTAGTATTGGGAGCAAAAAATCCTTGGCTATGTCGTCCCTCGGACAGGGCATAAAATGAAGGTCCAGGGCCTATACGATATCAGGTACTCGTTAAAGATCTCTATCCTAATTATACCTGGATAGGCAAAATTTAGTACCTCCACAGTAGCCTTGTCCGATTAGCTTTAGTGGCATTAAGGGACGTTAAATTAAAAAAAAAATTGTTTTCATTTTGGACTTAATACTCTATCGCTCTAGCCGCTGGTGTGTTAATGATAAAGAAAAATTAAATATTTTGTACTTGGTACCTATTTAAATTTGTAAAATTGAAGATCTTCATGAATTACAAATGTTTCCCCTCTAGTGAAGTGGTTATCCCTATTTCTTAAATAGAAGTTAATTGTACATAAATAAAATATATTTACTTTAGTATTAGCATAAATACAATAAATTGTACATTCGATATGAGAAATTCGTCCAGTACTTTTCAAAAGAAAATTAAAGAAAGAAAGAAGAGAAAGAAAAAGATCTAGATATTTTAATTCTAATTTTCTTTTTAAAAGTACTGGAAGAATTTTTCATATCGAATGTACTATGTATTTAATATAGAATAGTCCTGATATAGATATAAGAAATTTATTGTAAGAATATATAGAGAACAATGTTTTGCATGTATTTAAGTATTAATTTTATACTGGATAACAAAATTAACTTTTAGGTGTCTGATGATAGAAAGAGGGTCCGAAACGTTGCACATAGGATAATAGAAATAATATATTAATATGGATGGATGTTTAATCGCCTAAAATAAAAGGCATATACAAGAATCATCCAAAGAAAACTATAGGACATTATATCGATATTTTTTCAAGATGATGACCGAACTTCCGGTTTAGGCATCCACAAAAAAATTAAGTGCTTGATGAACTATTGGTAGGCGTGTATAAAGCCATAGATATCAATACAGTAACATTATTGATCATTTTATTATTTTTTTTATTACTTATTCTGGTAGTAGTCGCTTCCTAGGCTATTCTCAGTAATATTCATATTTTATTTTTTGATGTGAATTTTATTGAGCCTTCCCACCTTACGAATTATTAACGACGGAGCCGCCCAATATCGATAAAAGGAGTGAAACGTGAAAACATTTGGAGCAATATAAGAAGACCGTGGAAGGATATTGGGAGGACCAAAAAGAGGCTAGCTCGCATCTCCCGAGGTCCTGGTGACGGGCAACAATTCAATCGAAAGGTGATTGCCCCCTCCTCGACGCCGAGAATCCAACCCATTCTCCCCCTCCCCCCCGTCCCATAAAAAGATCAGAGAAATAAAGATGGCGAAACAACCCTCTGAATACAAAACAAAAATGGAAAGAAAGAGAAAAAAAAAATTCCGTCGATTTCTTCCTTTTTCCAATTCACTGGCCTGCGTAAAATATTAAAGGAAAAGCCATTTGTTATGAAGGCATTCTCTCTATTTTTTTTTGTATTAATGAAAGATATCAAAAATTCGTGTAACAAGAATAAAATATATTGAGTTGCAATTAATGAAGGATTTTTTTTTAAATTTACTTCTCTAGATAATAAATAATAAACTCTTAACGTTGGAGACCATTAACTCTTAAAGGTAATAAACTCTTGACGGATTATTTCTTTGAGCAGATGTTTTTATTTATTAATACATTTAAAAAAAAAAAAAAAATGATCAGAGTCCATAAGGCCAGAAACAAAACGACATTAGGGGATTTGATGGCAATATGGGCGAGTTCACGCTTCAAAGGTGATTTAAAAAAATCGGGTGGCAGATTTTAATCTCGATCATGATATTTTGTCGTAGAAAACCCCAGAACAACTGTTCTAGAACTAGCGAAAAATGACAAAAACTAATTGGCTACCGAAAAAGTCAACGTTTTGAAGTTTGTACTGCACTTCCTTGCCGGAACAGAACGAAACTTTTCAATACATAGGGTATTTGTCCCCAGGGAATTGTTTGAGCTCGGTTATGAACTGCCTCATCTGCCCTATTCTCGAAACCACTCACCAAGTAATTGTAATTTTTTTACCACATTTTAGGATTAAAAAATTTCAACATCATAATTCGAGGATAGGATAGGATAGGGGTTTTAGGGCGATAAATATCGCGATTATTACGCCAATCATAATTCGATATAAAATGAGTTTTTAAATCTATTCACAGATCGTTTCCTTTAATTTTTATTTATACACCTGCAATTGTTTCCGAAAGACCCTGTAATATATATATATATATATATATACGAGTATATATATATATATATATATATAAGAAGTCAGTTAGTTATTAGTGAAAGTTGGTTGGATTTCTTATTTTATGATTAACATTACCTTTTTTTTTTGTTACAGGAGACATGAGGGTTCTTGAAGGATTTCTGCTGGTCTCCTGCCTTTCAACTGTAGTATTCGCCTTTTCCAAAGTGAGTAGTAGGCATTTTATTATATGAGGGCCATTACTTGAGAGTTTTTAAGGATTTTGATTTGAGCCACGAGGATCAGGCATTTATTAACTCGATTTCGGCTTTACATGCTTGAGTTTAGGTGTTTTAAAACTTATAGTATTTTTTTCGTATCCATGATTGGTCACGGTGTTCATCTAATCAAATATTTAAGTTTGAAGATTCCTTGCAAGTTTTTGAAGTTAAGGCATTAAGTTTCTGTTGTTCCTTGTAGGCTTCTTTTTTTTTCTTTTCTTTTTTTAAGCATGATTGTTTATAATATTAATAGAAAAAAGTCATGACAACTTTACAACTCGTGAATGTCGCACGGAGGTACATTTATTTTTAAAAAGACACATGAAATCATGTCAATATCTATTATTATTTTTTGTAAGATCCACGAACGATATAAAAGATAAGGATAGTACTTCTGCTAATTTCTGAAGGAAATAAACCTTATTTCTAAGGATCAACAGCAATGCACGTTGTATAAACATATAAAGTTAAATTATTTTGCTATTTGGAGAAATAATCGCAATTACTATGGAAAGGCTAACCTTGTTATACCTAAAAAAGATCAAAATTTAAAAAAAAAAACATATTACGTGGAAAAAAAAAGTAAAGCACAGACGGATTCAAATAAACGTAAATTTATTAGTAAAATGGGGGTAGTATACAACTATTCCTCTTTTAATAAAGAAAATATATCATATTAATTAAAACAGTGTCGAGGATAAACGGTTGATATTTCAGTCCTTTTCTGATTTATAATTAATTATATGTTCTGAAAGTTAAGCAATTAGGTTTTTATTTTTGCCTTTAATATTCTTAATTATTTTTTTTAATTTAGTTTAAATTGTTAGAAACTGTTGAAAATAGGTCAGTACCATTTCATATGCTAATTTATATTACATTTTAAGAATAAAAAAAAGATGAATAAAGCAAATTTTCTTTAAATGAAAAGAATTCCGCAGCTCTGTATATCTTTTTGTTTTCCTCAATTCCGTTTCTAGAATTGCACCTTTCATAGTATTATTATTCATCCCTTTCAATAATATATACAAGAAAATTCTATTAATTTTATACTATCATATATTATTGATTACCGAACAATTTATTTTGTTTTTCAGAGGAGACCGTACAGAGAGGCGAACACCCCACCGCCATTTGTCGACTACGATGAGAATCCGTCCCTCATCACAGAACAGAGTAAGTTACGTTCACGATTGAATCTTTTAGTTTTGAAAGGCCAAATGCTCACTTATTCTAAATTTACAGGAGAACATAAAAACTGTTTAACATCCCAAGCACCCCGTCGAGCTAACATGTGGTCTGTAACGGCTTTTGCCGACGACATAGCGTTTACAAGCCACAGCCTAAATGCCAAGAAAGCAATGCAGCAGGCAGAAACGATTTGCCAAAAAATAACAGATCAACTTAAAAACCTAAAAATTGAAGTTAATCCAGACAAGACAGTGGGGATTGTTTTTTCTTACCAAAAAGGGAAAAAAAAAATTCCTAAAGAATTTAACATAAACAATAAATGTATTAAGCTATCGACCAACCTGACGTATCTCGGCGTACACTTAGACAGACACCTAAATTTTTCGAGACATTTTGACAGGAAAATTAAAACATTAAGACTCAAAACGTATAGGCTTAATAAACTACTAATCACTACCAGTTTATCAATACGTTTAAAAATTTTAGTATACACTTCCATAATTCGGCCGACGCTGTTATACGGTGCGCCTCTATTCAAGCATGTAAGCAGATCAACTAGAAACAAGCTGCAATCATTTCAAAACGGAATAGTAAGAAAAATAGTCAAATGGACTTACATGCAGCGAATCGGAGAATACATAACCAAGAGGCAGGATTCTTTTTACGATAAATTACCAACCCTGTCAAATCCACTATTTAATAGCCTCAGCCCAGCGAATCTCCCAAGACGATGGCAAAAACCATATTAATGTTAGGCTTAAGTATTAGAATTTAAGGTTTAATCAAGAAAGAGGTGAGCCCCATCACCGGTAACCTAGAAAAACACTTAGTCCACAAAAATTACATTTTCTCAATACTCCTTAAAATGCATATAACTGCAGTAAAAGGTTTACTATTCAAGGAAGCAATCAATTCAATCAAGAAATCACGAAATCATAAGGGGCTTTGGAAAAAAAAAATATTTTTTTTTAACGAATAATTAGTTATACGAAGTTATCTGTATCTCTTTAAAATATACACTTTCTATTGTTTGTTGACCATTATATTATCAAGAGGTTTTAAAAACCATTTTCTTCTTCAGATATTTATTGAAGAACTTTCTTTGTTTCATATGTATTAAAGACATTGATTAGATTCATCTTGTAACTTGCGAGGGAGCATATTGAAGCTGTGTCCAAATGACCTCAAAATCTCAATACTCAGAAAGATTGGACTTCTGCCCTTTTAAATAAAACCCAACGATTCAATTATATAATGTTCTCTCCCCAAAGGAGCCTTTAACATATATGTATATATTATGGATTTTCAATCTTCAAATGATATTTCCGAATATGTTAGTTTTTTAAAAAGATTGCCGATGGCTATTTAATCAATCTTCTCTTCTATATCTGGAGCGACCAATGAATCTAGTTCGCCAATTCTTAGTAAATATAGCTAAATATGAACCTGATATAAGTACCTACTTGCATCCAAATTTTAACTAGCGGTATTTTTTTATACGACAAATATTACGTACTTTACTTATGTTTATAAGTTCTTCTTTTTAGAACTATGTTATTTTAATTATTGTAAAGGTCTAAATAAAATTCTGGCAAAAAAAAAATTTGTTTTCCAATTCTTTTGCATTAAAATATGTCTGACTGGGCATATTTACTTCAAACCATAATAGATGAAAGATGGATTGACGTTAAGTTGATATACTATTATCTTACAAGTTTGATTTGAACATAAGTATTTTTAGGTAGCCCTAGGATTTTATAAAAGTAGTAAAAAATAGTAAAAGGCTTTGCCGTCCTTCTAATGGGACGAAAATTGAAGGCCCTAAGCCTGTATGATGTCATGTACAAGTAAAAACTGCCTATCAGAATTATTCCTGGATAGATATAATTTAATATAGGTTTAGTTGCTATAACTGCAGCTAAACCTATAACTGACCAGGAAAATCACACAAATATCATTTATTGCTTCATCGACAACGTTTCGGCTTTATCGCCATTTTCAAGTCTCATTCTGAAGAATGATTTAATTCATCTTCATATATGACGACACCACTTAATGGTATAATAAAAAAAAGAAGTTTTATTGTGGTTGATGAAGGCAATGTTTAAAAAGCTGGATAAATTAAATCAATCCTCAGATTGAGACTTGAAAATGGCGATAAAGCCGAAACGTTGTCGATGAAGCAATAAATGATATTTGTGTGATTGTCCTGATGAATGAATGCTCCAATGAAGCAACTAAACCTATAATAATAAAAATATCCCAAGAGCTTAAGGAACCAATTATATATTGGATATAATTTAAGATTTCCACTTTTGCATCATCTGATTAGCCATAGCAGCATAAAGTGACGTAATCAATCTATAGATAAAAATGTTATAAAGTTGTAAAATTGGCATGGAAGATTCTATTTATGGACCATCATGGACGTCATAAGATGAGGTAAAGAAACGATACCCGAGTTAATTAGACTATTGATTAGCAGGCGGAGTAAGTAGAGATGATAATGGATCCTTTCGGGAGGGCGGGGAAGCCCTCAGGGAGGGAATTAGGTGAAGGGATAATTAGGGAGGGCCTTTCTTATCCTCCCTACATACCGCCACTACATGTTAGCTTAGCTCTGTTTTTGTATTTCAACCGCTTCCCATCAGGGCTGTCTCCTTTTTTCCACAGCTCAACTGGAATTGAGTCTTTTACTAGACGGGTTTTTCCTGTTGACCTCAAACGAGTTTAGTTGAGAGTTTGTTGGAGCATGATGCGCAAGAGAACGACTAACCTCATCCTTATGTAACTTAATCAAGTACAATCTGATTGGCAATTCGATAATGAATTATTAATCTATTTTCCAATACGATGATGCCTTAATAGTTGATTTTTAACATAAATGGAAGTTTATTAATTATAATATTGTCCATGATAGTACTCATATTAGTAGGGTATGCCAGTCATTTGTTGTGTAAAAAATCATAAATTTTTCGAATATTTGCTTCTTGGTATAATAATTTGCTAAATAGCAACATTTAGCAAATTATTTTAACCCATTCATCCAATATCTCTCTTCCTTTGATGCAATCCGACAATTATTAAAATTTTATGTTATTTTATGTAACGTTGAAAAGAGGGGAACGATATCCTAGGGAACGATAGTTAATCAGTGAATCTATTGGACATGGCTGGGAGGAAAATCCAAGGAATTTCTACCAACCATGAACCTTCTATCAAACTCTACCCGCATGATATTCCTCTTCGCTTTTCTGCTAGAAAATAGAATTGCGACAAATAAAATAATAGTAAGCATATAAAATTTTTGGACTAAGTAAAGAGCTAATTCTCAGTATGCTTGTAAACATCTGAGAGGTTGGCCGAGGGAAAGGTGGGAGAATCGCCTGATCTCAGAGAATATTCGTTGAATGTTGGTGTCGAGAACGGTTGGTGATACCGGCATAGAATCATTGGATTTGCTGTGCCTTTTTGTATTGTTTGAAAGAACGATATTTTTAGGAATATACCTACAAGTAATTATTGTTACGGGCTTCGGGTCCAGTAAAATGAACAATTAGCTCTAGAACTATAATTTATTAATCCAATATTTGCTATAGTAACTGCTGCCTTATTATTAGATATAGAATAGGTTGTGAATGTAGACTAGTGACTTATATCAAAACGCACGGGTTAAAAACTAGAGTCCATGACATACACTCTTATCACGATAACTTATCACAATAAGGCTTACCACAATAGAACTTACCACTTTTCACAATAGAACTTATCACTGATCACTTCGAAGTGCACTCGACGGGTGTTGCCAAACAACTCTGCTGAGGCCTGTTAAATTTATAAGTATTTATAAGTCATAAGTAGATTCTAGAAGATTTTACATTCGCATAGAACAAAGTCTTTGATCTTAGCCGGCCGCCAGTCCTGTGCCAAAAAATGGACGGATTGTTCTCAGTAGGCACTTGGTCTTCACCCACTGGCCGCAACATGATGTTGAGAGTTTCGGCAGCACAATACTTGTGGAAAGGTGGTAAGGGATTCCAGTTATGTAAAGATATATAGAAGAGTATATAGAATCTTGAGATAAAGAACCACAAAGACAAAAGAATATAAAGCGTAATCGAGATAAGAAAATGTGTCTAAAGGCCTGCTTACACGTTTGTCTAAAGCGAAGTTTGAATGAAAGTAATGATTGTCAGGGGCTATTAAAATGAACCAAATAGCCATGTTTACAAGGTTAAGTTTTTTGTTTTGTTTTTTATCAATCTTGGGATCATAATGTTGCAGTTCACATATAACTGGTTAGTAACACATATAAAAATATTTTATGCTTGTTATTTTTAAAGATTAAAGAAAAAACCTAACGGTGGTAACATGTAGGCATATTTGATTCATTATAATCGGCCCTGAATTCCGATTAGACCCCCCGGGTCTAAAAGGGGGCAAAGTTTTGCTCAAAATTTCGTTCCAAAAATTGAAAGAAAGAAAGAACTTTTTATTCTGGGACATCATCTAGTCCCCTAAGAATAAGAAAACTCGGTCAGATTCAGAGCCATTTGTCTGGCTAGTAATAAAGAAGGAAAAAATGGGTAAATAGATTTAGAAAAAAATAAATAATATAAGTAAACCTCAGAAAGCAAAATAAAAGACAGAATGAAAAAGAACAGTTGGATATTGAAAAATAAAATTTTATCAGCTTCTAAACTTTTGAGCTTGAAAAATTATAATCAAAATCAAATAAATATATACTCAATGTTAGTTTCACTATTTACTAGGATATACACTAGGAGAAATAATTGGGTTTTATAGGAAATAAGGGATGGAGTTTTACGGATGGAGACAGGTGAGGAATTCCAGAATGTGGCAGCACGGATGGATAAAGGATTTTGTAAAGGAGGCAGATCGGTGGAAAGGGATATATAGGTTAAAGGTTTGGGATTTGTGTTAAGAGAATGTATGGAGGAGCAGGGCGTGAACAAGTTGAGGGTATAGGGAGGCTTCTTGGTCTCGAAAAGATGCACACCTGCGAAGTATTTCCGTCGGAAAACTGGTTAGAGCCATTTCAACTCAGTTTCAAAATTTAACCGTATAAACAGGCTCTAATAAGAACGCTTTAAAAACAATACATTCTTTGCAATCTTCTTCAACTGTTATATGTATATTTATTCTTTACTTTGTCTACTTTCTGACATTTATTTCACTTATTTAAGTTAAATTAAATAATTTCAGTTTTCTCTTGCTCTTGTTGCAGACCCTTGCCTGGTCCACTACTGCGCAAAAGGACAGGAATGCAAGGTGCGTGCAGGGATCGCGAGGTGCGTGTGCGTGGAGGACTGCCCCAAGCACAGGAGCCCGGTCTGCGGCACGGACGGCAAGCTGTACCAGAACCACTGCAGCCTCCACAGGGCCGCCTGTCTTCAGGGGGAGAGGCTGCAAGTCGACCACTCCTTCAAGTGTCTGCAGTCTGGTGAGTCTGCAATAATGATCCTAATCATAATAAGCAACTAAGCAGTTTCATGAACATCGTTTGAGTCTTGTCACTTAAATATTGGAACAAGTTTATAGATGACTCAACTATCTTTCTACATTTCAGGAATCATATAGACCGAAAAAAAACAAAACAAGAATTAAGAAAATTACAGACCAAAAAAAATATAAAGAAAAGTAATCTGCATGTGTAATATGTGATCTTGGTTTTTTTCTAAAATGCATGGACTGATGAAAGGTTGATGATGGGTTACTTGTTCTATGTCTATCCTGTAGACTCAGGATTTTATTTTTGAAATCTTTCGTTTTATTCATTTATTAGCTTCTTTATGATTTCACAGCCATTTTTTTGCTTTAGTTTGTTATTTAGTTATATTTATACATAGTTTATTATATTCGAATCTCAGAATATAGTTCGACACAGGATAAACAGCGGTGCCGTTGAGTTACCACTATTAAACTATAAAGCCATTACTATTCCCTTTTAGTTATAAAGACGTAGGTGATATCGCAAGATGTATGAGCCAACAGGAAAAAAAAAAGTTGTAGCAATAAATCAAAGGTTTCTGAAATTTTGGCTGGGAACAATGAAAAAAAATTGTTAAAAAATAAATTAAAGTAAGATATGATCGCAGAATAATAAACCTTGAAGGATAACTCCAACATTCGGTAATCTGTTACACCCTCTTCTTCAATAATCATCCCATTTCTACTGCTATTTTTATTTTATGAAGTATGAATATCTTTTCATGAGTATCCAATCTTTTTATCTTACCCATATCTTTTCCTAACCTCTAGAACCAATAGTTAAATGAGTTAAATAGTGAAATCAGCATTAACTTGGTGGATATTTGGGTTTTTTGTTAGTTTTTATCTTTCTATTATTTTTCAAGCTCAAGAGCATAAGTTTTGAGGCAAATCAAGTTATAGTGTTAAATATTCAAGTGTTATACTGTAGCTTTTTGCAGTTGCTTGTTTTGTTTTCTGCTGTTCGCTTCTATCTTTTAATTTTTAATATTTATTCATAATTAGCCAGACAAAGGACCCTGGATTTGTACTTGAGTTTTAATTCTTAGGGGACTAGATGTCCCAGAATGAAAATTAATTTATTCTTCTTCTCTATCTCCAATGAAGTAGAGTTTCAAGATGTGGGTTCAATGGCCTAAATTTCTGGTTATCGGAATTCTTTGCATATTTGAAACTCATTGTACAGTATTATTTTCCCATGTCCTAAAGTGGAACCTACTTCGGTACTTAACAAGGATTTTATAGCAGTATTTTAGGTCTTTTTTTATGTTTACTTTGATTTCGAACATCAGCAAAAGAAATGACCCTTTTTATTTTGATAGACCGTAAAAACCTGTGATACTTATTCATTACTGCTTTAAAAAAAAAAAAACCTCCGAATCCCACAACGTTGAATGTAATTTTAAAACCGCTGCTAAAACTACAAAAATGTGACCAAGCTCAGGCCCCGCTTTTATTTGTTTATTGGAAACCAATAAAATCCCCTTCTTTAGCTTAACATGTATTGAAATTCATGAAATTCAGACCGCTATTTTCGTTTACAAAAAAGAAATGTATAATACCAAGCCTCTGGCTAGTTCTTTTTATTGACATTATTTATTTTTTTAACTTATTGAGTTTTTTTAACAACATCCCTCACAATCTAGTCCTTTTATTGATAATAATACTTAACTTTCTGATAAACTATCAATGATTTAACTCACTTCTTGCTTGACTTAACCTTATATTCCGAACATTAAACCCAATATTGATCTGATCAGCTACCTGCAATACTGCTTTTTTCTGTAAAAAGTGCTTTGACAACTGGACATATATCGAAAAATTGCTTTTGCCGGTTGGGGAAATATTCTTCAATTGTTGGCACCTTTTTGCTTAAATCTTTTTCATGAATACTGGGTTCTCTTCGCAGCTGTGCTTTGATGTGCTATGCGATAGCTCCGGCCGTTCATGGTTGTTTCAAGGACACTTAAACGGCAAGAAAGACTGGCTATTTTAAGGAAATTTACATGTTATACTAAAAGTTACTGATTCATGCGCAAAAATTACTTGAAATTTTCAAATTGTTGGTTTCCTAGGTAGGGAAAGAATTTACTCCAACTATCCCGAATCAATTGTTAAGAGTTTATGATTATTACACGCAAGGAATGCTCCTTTAAACCCTTTTGGGGTTGATCACCACAGCTTCTTGAACTAAAAATCTCTCATTAATGCGTTCATATGGTTTAACTTAAAAATAAATTAAAAGAAACAATTATTGGTTCTTAATTTCCCTTCCTATCCATATCCAACCAGAGGTCACCTTGATAGAAGCCTCCAAAATGCTATAAAAATACACAAAACACTAATCGAACCAGTTCTCATGTATCCAGTTTGGAACAAGACGAAGGATTATCTGGCCTGTGTCTAGCGGCGGTCTTTCGAGATTAAGAAAAATGCCGAGATTATGTATTTGTATAATAAGCCTGATGACGTTTACTTAATAAAATTTGGTCGCAATGTTCAGATGGGCGTGGCACATTGCTCGACTAAGTGTTAATGAGGTCCCAAAGATGCTCTTGGATGAAACAATCTTTGGACAAAGGAAGGTTGGTAGACCTAGCCTGCGCTTGGGTTGGCGGTTGATGATGCGGTTGGGATTGTTTGGCGGTTGATGTAAAAAAAATGCTTGGCATTAGAAATTGGAGAAAAGCTCCACTCTTCATGAGTTTTGCGCCATTGAAGAAGAAGAAAAGTGCTATTTATACTAGAGACCTACTTAACATATAGCACCCGCTGTTTCTTTATAACTTCTTTGCAGATCTTTCAACTCAAATCGATACCTAAGATTTTAGATTCAGAAGCAGAGGCTAAGCTAGTGTTCACATCACTCTACAATATATAGAAATATTTCTATATTTCAGCTATATTCATGTTGCCTACCATTAATACGATATCCTGCCTGTTATGGATCACTATTTGATCTGTTTTAAATGACTGATTCCAGTACTGTTTTACCTCTTTCCTCTGAATTAGCTCTTTAGTGTCTATGACCTATTCGTTGTTGTAACACATTCATTTAAGTAGATAAGTTCGTTGATATTGTATAAAGGAAACTATAGGCTGGCAAGAGGTAGTTAGGGACGCTAGGCCTCTCCATTAATTTATTTATTTACCATTAGCTGAGTAATGTGCTCAAGTGTTGGGACTAATCCGGGGTGAGCCCCTTGCCCCAGCTGGAGAAGCCTTTGTCCTTCCACACTCCCCTTATCTCTTGGGGAGATAAGGGGAGTGTGGAAGGAGTGTGGAAGGAGTGTGCTCTCTGTTCCTTTAGCATTGTCCCTTTGTTTCCCTATCTACAGCTCTTAACTAATTCTATCTTCTCCGCCTTCCAGTGCCTCTTCGAGCCGTTCTCGATGAAAATATAAATAAATACATCAATACGAAACTACTTTCATGGACTTTTTATTTTAATTATTTACTTTACTTTCGTTTTGATCGACGTTTCGGGGTCTTTCCCTGTCTTCAGGCGCGATTTTTAACATACGTTAACGTATCAATTTAAAAAATTTTGTTACGGTCAATCAACGGAATCATCATTATAATTAACCCATAGAAAAAATATAGAGACAATTTGCTTGTTTGATGAATCGTATCAAGTCTTATTTTTCCTTAAATAAAGTACTTGTATGCTGTATCACGGGACCTGTCCGAAGGACATCGTTAATCCTAATAAACCTCTGGAATTATGTCGGTAGGTACATTTAATATATACAACAAATAATATAGGCATTGTTACATATATGTAAAGTAAGTCATCCATTTTCGTACATTGTTAGTTCCTGAAATATGCGTGAATGCTGGAAATTGGATTAATAAAAAAATCCAAACTAAGAGCCATAGCCTGGATAAACTTTAAAGGACACTTTTTTGATTAATCTACTATCAACATCGTCGAAGGATTCTCCATTTGATCCATAACTACACACATTTTATATCATATACAATTTATTTCAAAAAAAATGTTAGGGTCTTACATGCATACTTTTTTTTTAAATTTTGGGATTCCGCGAAAGACATCCACATCAACAAAATACAAACATCACAATCCGAAATTCTCAGAAAAATCACAAACGCACCTTATTTCGAATCATACACTGCACAATGACATGAACATACCGCCAGTAAAATCTTTCATACACGACAAATATCAAACATTCCACTCTTCAACACTACATCACCCTAACCCACTCATCCATTCTCTTTCCTCCTCCCTGTTACCTGGTCTGCCTCGACGTCGACTGAAACGACGGTGGCCAAGTGACCTCTTACAATAGTAATGCCTCAAAAAAGTCAAAGTCAAAAGCAGCATTGACCAAATTTGCTTGATGCGCCACAGCGCAGGTGCAAATCTACACGGGAAACATAAATAAATAAAATAAATAAAAATTTTGCGCACCTCTACACCGCACAGTCTAGGAGAAAGGCAGTAACTCAAAAATTGTGATATAATGGTATAGTTGATTCGTTGTGAAATTTTTATTCGATTGTCCATAGAATAGCAATAAACAGATTATTTCAGTTTGAGCTTCCCATTTAGAGATTTTAGTGATTTTCTCCAGATTTTTTAGTTTTTTACTTTCCTCCTTTGCAGGGCAGTAAAACATCTCCAAATGAAATGCAAAAATTGATTTTTTTTTTTTTTTGTTATCGTGATTTTCTTTAATTAGTGGATAAATTTTAGAAATTTTCCATCCTCTTTCGTCTGCCAGTATATATATTTTTTACCGTTACCAAGGTGTCGGTCCCTTTTCATTGAGCCCTTCATAGGGTTTAAGCTTCCTTTGTGAAATGAAACGGCGTTAGAGAAGTGCCTTTTAACCTCAATATTTTTTCTCTCATCCCATCCATATACATAAACTAAAATTCGGAAACTATTAATAAAATTTGCAGCAATTCAATTGATTTTAAAATCAAATAAATTTTCCTCGGGTGAGCATTAATGAAACAATAAAATGACATACCATGTCTTTTTGAAACAGAAATGTGGGGAATAACACCTCATTGTCAGATCTCTGTTTTGTTCTGAAAAAACTTTAACGGGTCCTATCATGGAGATCAATCTGCGGACGTGAGCAGAGACGTGATGCAATATGTACTGTCGCGATTATTTTTACCTTTTTATTTTATTAATTTTTTTTACGTTTGAAACTCTTTTCCCTCCATTTTTCTATAGAATATCTTTTATTTGGTACATCACATTTTTTTTTTATTGGCTGTTATCTTCGATTCCCATCTGTCTGCATGATGCTGACAATCAGCGAATGAGATGGCAGGGTGAGAAACACTGAGACGTCATGTATGGGAAACAAAAGTACTCAACAGCACCCCATTCCTGGCTTGATCTAATTTTTATAGCTGTTTAAGTGAGGAGATCTCTCATCCAACGCCTTTTCAATCTCATCGTATACATTGGGATGTTAGCTATAGTCATGTCAGTAATTAGGCGGTTGTTATGTCCGTGTAAATTAGTGTGAAAGCGTTCGTAGAGGCTCGCTGTGTTCTGTTCAACTGTTGGTTGGAGGAGGTCAGTATGCAGTTTTTGGCTAATCATGACCCGGATGCGTTGATTATGACTCGTAATACTTTGGTTTCGAACCTTTGAATTTTGAACAAATTTAAGTTTGTGTGTTGTTTTTACTTTATATTCATTTATATGAGGTTGATTTAATATGAAATCTAATAATTCAAACTCCCAAACTTTAAATTAATTCAAAGAACAATAAGATTTTCATAATTTACTGAGTTATCGAATTATAAACAATCTAAATCATTCTGACATACTTTAATGAGAAGCAAAGCCAAATGATTTTGTGTGTTACATGGAAAAGAGTTCTTTTTGTAATTATTATTTTTCATAAGTAAACATTATTTGAACCCCCGATAGTGTTACAATACTGTAGACCGATAGGTTTTTTTTTTTGTTTTATCCTTATTTTTTCCGAGACCTCAAAAGGCTTGTAATGGAGAGATGATCTTAAATCGATTTGGACTAGGTCGCATCTGTGGTAACGTTACCTGACTCCAATACCCCCAGGGAACCGCATGTGACTCTCTTTCCTCAAAGCTACCCTCGTACTAATATTTCATTCGTCAGTTCCAATTGGATCACAATTCATCAGGCGATGTCACTTGGAATTGGAGTACGGAATATCAGGTTGAGGAGGCGCTCTCCTTTATCTCAAAGAAGAACTCGAGAGAATAATATTGCATTTCGTATCGCTCCAATACCGAAGAGCTTCATAATATCCAAAGTTATTTTCAGTTTAAGTATATGTCAACCGTATATACATGACAAATAGAAATGAAATATTCAAAAACGCTAACTAAAAAAATCTGATGCGATGCACTTGCCATATTTAGATTAGAAATTGGCGTGTTTTGATAAATATGTAAACGCCATTCCTCATATTCAAAAAAATTTCCATATTCATTTACTTAATTTTGTTTGAATTTGCTCTCAAAATTACACTATTTTTTTTTTTTATTATCGAATAAAAGCTCTTACTTGTGATAATTCGGCTATGCAAGCTTAATACTCCATCCATACTCCCTTCATTTTATAATTCTCTATTTAGTCGTTGAAAACTTCATTTAGTTACCATGGAAATAAATAATTTCCATTATATTCCAAAACACGTAGATAAATCTTTTCCCATAAACAAAGGCGTACTGCATAGCTCAATGTGTTTTATGATTTGTCGGAATATTCTTCTTTTTTTCTCCGGTATCTGTTAACTCAATATTTTTTCATATTTAGCCATTTCTTATTTTTAGGTATAAGAGAGACAGTTCATTTTTCCATATAAAAAAAACAAAGGTACTTTATAGAAAAACATAAAATTTACCTTCGCCATTAGGCAAAATTTACTAAATAAAGTTCCCCCTCTGTTTAATAAATTTGTATTTAATTTATGCTGTCACATCAACATTCGATTCTCATTAATAATGACGATTTTAATCAAAATCGTTAGAGCCGTTTTTGATAAAATCAAAAAAAAAAAAAAAAAAAAAAAAGGTAAAAAGGAGACGAAATTTATTAAATAAAGCGCCACCCCCTTTTGACTAGTTTTAATAAAATTTTCACTGCCACATTGCAGGCGTATACATACACCAAATACACAATTTCAGGTTCCTACGGTTGACTTGACCGGGATATGTGCCTGGTAGCTCAACTGGCAAGAACGCCTTACTAGTGATTAGGAAATCTGGGTTCAAATCCCGCCCAACGCTTTTCTCTTCTTATAAAAATTTAACAATAAATTTCATGTTTCATTCACAAAATAATAATTGAATATATTATTATGTATTTCATTAGGAACAATTAATATTGGATTCCTTTCCAGAGGTAATGTTTTTACCTTTTTACTTGTTCTAAGAAAATTGTGTCATGTAGGTGAAATGAAATATATGATAAATCCGAAAATTGGCCATATCTACTTTTATTTACGAAGATTTAAATTATAGTCATTTCTTTTCAGAAAACTTATATAAATAGATTTTAATACCAAGAATGGACACTCTAATGGATGCTGGCTGGTATTGGAACCTATATTCATATAATTTACCATTACAAAAGGTACTGCACGTATATTAAATTTATGATATATCTGATTAATGTGGTACAACTGTCGTGGGCCCTCTTTATTTCATTCTGCTCAATCTTCAGTCTCTGCAATCCTGGACGATCTCCTTTCGCTTCAAGAACTCTCCTGACCTCCTGGACTATTTCGCACTTTTTGCTCCTCCTCCACAATCCTCCCTTTTCTTACAAATATCCATATAAATATCTTTTCCCTCGCTCTATTCTGTCTTCCTATGGTTGGTCGATCTATTTCAGAATTACCCCTCAACTCTCTTCTACCTTAGGCTTCTCATGTTCTTCCAACGCTACCTTTGTCCAGGTTTATGGCCCCCAATTGTTCATAAATCGGCATTAATAGTCTTCAGAACTTTTCTTATTTTGATCTATAAAAATACCTTCTTAGGGACCTTTGTTTAAGTTTGTGGCCCCAATAACCTCCAAAGTGGTACTCCCAGGACCCTACCGCATTTCCAGGTAACACTGAGTGAGCATATCCAGTACTTCATTTAAAATTATATTACTTATTAAAATTACAAAAACTTTTACCGCCCTTTTAGCATCCATAATATATAGCAATGGTTAAATATTAAAATCCATAGGAGTTTAAAAGTGTGCTATTTGGCTGAATATCCCTGAAGATGGTATTAGAGAACGGGAAAGCTTTGATATGACTATAATCCTTTAAGTTTGCTCGGTAAAGGAATGCGGTCGGCTTGGCGAAACGATTAGAGAAGGAACAATTATAGAACAAACTTCTCAAAGTCAACGCCAAGTTACGACTCATTTATATGCCCAGCCACGTCTCGTTTTAATCTGAGCAATCGTCACCAGAGTTGCTATGTACCTCAGTTAGGAACAATCGCGTTTGTTATAGGTCACAGAGGAGGTTTTTTTTTTTCTTTTTTCCTTCCCCGCTGACGATTCAACAAGACTCCCTCCCTTATTGAGGAGGTTGATGTGCGCAAGCTATATAACTGTCTTCCCGAAAGGGTAATTGAATGTCAAATACTGTCAAGGGAGGAACCGCTTGTTCGCAAGCAGTGACAGCTACAAGTCCCATTCTCCCTGTTCCTTTGGTTTAAGATCCCAACAAACTACGGTATAAAATACACATTTATTATCATTCATTACTAAACATTTATTTTGTTCTTTATATATATATATATATATATATATATATATATATATATATTAGAAAAACATTGTGCCTTGTAATAGCAACATTGTGCCTTTACTTACGATTATTAAAGGCATACACTGCTAAACAAAATTTTTTTTATGGGCATATCGGTTGTAAATCAAGATTTGACCACTACAAAGTTTTGAGAACGCCTCTAGTTATGTGAAAAACCTGGCGTTTGAGCAAAGTTGATGCCCGGACTCTTGAACTAGAAATGTTACGCCAAAACGTGTCAAGTCACGCCCATAGCAACCTTAACTAGTCATTATTTTTGGAATAGTTAAAGGCTAGCAGAAATAGATCTAAGACCGGTTTTATTTTCATTATTCCTTAAACTACTCGTCAGTTTGAATAACTACCCTATCTAAAAATAATATTTGAAGAAAATACTTTTGTACAATAATTGCTTTTTTGTAATTAAGGAAATCATCGATCAACAGAATATTAAAATTTAAATTAAAAAAAAAATAGAGTGAGTTGTACTAATAAAATAAAGTTTTAGTGAATTGTAGATGCCCTCTTTTATTACTTTAATGAGACCTTGCTCACTGACCTCGACATTCCTTACAAAATATCTAATTGTAGTATTTAAAAATTATGCTTGAAGTCATAAAGAATAAAGGTTTAGATCATAATTTTTTTTTTATACAATTTCGTGATGATAATTTAGTTTCATTAATGAGGTTTTGTTATTAAACTATTAATTAAAAAAATATGCTGTTATCTTAGCTTGTGTTGAATCCAATCCTAGAGTACCTAACGTTTCCTTCTCTTCTAGCGGACTTAGTAATGAGTAAAGAGACTTCCTCAACAACAGAAACAACAGAGACAGAGGAATCAACAACGCAGGCGAGCCCGACAGATAGGAGGGACTACAGGAAGCACCTCGATGACAGCGTCCAGTGCACCTTGCAAAGATACGATATCATGAAGGTAACCCTCAACCAAGGAAATATGTTAAGTTTTATATCTCTAAATGGTTAATATTATACAAAACAGTGGATTTTCATTATACATATGGCAACGATCATCTCAGGACGTCTGCTAACTGTCTCCTTTTTCAGGACAATCTACTAAAACAGTCAAAAAGTACAAGCGAAGAGAGGATCAGGACTGGAAAAGAGTATATTGTAAGCACCATGTTCACTTATTATGATCTCAACGGTGACGATCATTTAGATAAAGCTGAGCTTCAGAAGGTGAGTACCCTATTGTGTTGATGCATAAATTTAAATTATTATCAATTAATTAATTATTATTAATTAAATCACTCCTTCCCGATTTCAAGAAAGCAAATATATAAGGATTTGGGCTCTTTCTCTTTTGTTTTTTTTAATGTAATAATTTTCCTGCAGTTTTCATCAATTTTAATTTTTTTCAAACATAAAAAATTAAGAAATAATAGTAAAGTTCAAAGTTTTCTATGTATGAAATATGGAAAAAAAATAAAATTTAAAAATGATGAAAACTGCTCGAAAATTATGTACTTTAAAAAAACAAAGCATAGATGAATAGATTCTTTTTTATATGGATTGAAAGTTATTAACAAAAGCAATATAAGCTTATGATATCCTTCAATATCATAAGAATAAAATTATTATTCCTTCATATGACACAAAAATGAGTTCTACTTTTTTTACTTAACTTACTTTACTTTATTTACGTCCCTAGAAAGATTAATATAATGGTAAGGGCTTTGTTTATGTCCCATATGCCAATCATCTACCTGCAACCGCAATATCAGTTTATATAGGAATACTCAAAATGTCTTCTGAAGGTTCCAGTAGTCTTTTGACGTAGAAACTTAATATGGTCTCATAAGCTTCATAAATTTATAATATGACCGTTCAATATTTACTTACTTAATTTACTTTTTTTTTAAAAAGAAAATTTTTAACTAAAAAAATTAGATTTCAAAGTTTAAGTGTAAATGTAATCAGATATTCAATAAAATTAATACTGTTTCTTTTTTTGTTTCCATGCCCCTACAATTTTGCTCCAAATCAGAATACACTATCATCAGGAAAACATTGTTTTTCCTGAAGATATCTGTTATCAGACATATTAAGCTATTTATATAACTCAAAACTTCATAAAATGATATGACAGAATGAAGGAGCTGGTCAGTTCCCCCAGTGGGTATTAAGGCGGACGAACACACAGGGCGTCTTCGGGGAGGGAACAGTGTCTGCTTTAACTTGGCAAAGTTCCCTCGAGTAACTTAGGCTAACTTCGCAAGCTCTAATTTAGCGATAGCCTTCAAATAAGGGATGCTTAGAGTTAGAGTCTTTTAAACTGTAGAGTGAAGTCAAGGAGGAAAACGTTGGTCGGCGTTACAAGTGAACGAACTAGCGAAGGTATAAAACATTGTTCCTATTGTACAATACAAGTTATCCTTGGGTGGCGGGCTGGCCGAGTGGGCAAATGCGTTAGAAAATACGCGTTCCCACTGACAAGCGACATATGATTGAAAACCCGAAGGTTATGAGTTCGAAACTCGGTGTAAGGGAACATTTATTAACACTTATTAATCCCCCACCCACTCCCCTGGCCTAGGAAACCCCGTGTAGCCCAAACGGCGTGGAATAGGAGGACCAAAAAAAATACTAGTTATCCTTAAAGAGTGAGTTTTATTTTTTGGAATTCTCAATGTCTATGATATTTAGAAAAAAAACAACTTTATTATTATGTAAGGCGCACATTGAGACGCAGGCGACTCAGAGCAGTTTAGTTTTTGTAATACGTGTATTAGGTAAAGAGCTAGGCTACCGTTGTCTGCCTCCCTATGTGCGCTGTCCTATCTATTACGCATTTCACAAAAACTTCTATCCTCTGCTCTGCGTCGCCTGCGTCTCAGTGTGCACCTTACCTAATGGCCAATTTACAATCTACGGCTGATGGTACGTTTTGTCTAAAATAAAAATATTATCAAATAAAACGGAGCGTGAATACAGTAAATCGTAGGGTTTACAGGATTAAAATTTAATTCCTCTGTTATATCGAAAGTTTGATCCGAGGTTTGTCCAATTAGTACAATTTATATAGCATATAAACACAACTACTACAAATCGTTTAGTCTTTGGCTCAAAATCGAACCCTTCACTCTTTGCATTCCCCATTGTTACCCTCTATTCCAAATTTAAGAAAAAAAAATGGAATTTCAAAGTAATTAATTTTATGTTGGAATATTTCTCTCTATTTGAGAGACGTTCTCTACACCCACCCTTCTGATCCGGATGACCTTTTTTTGCCAATATTTAATTACAGTAACTAACTTTGACCAAAATAGTCATTCGTTCCCTCGAATTAATTTTAAGTTCCTAACCACTATACTTAATTAAATTCTATGTTATTCAAGAAATATTCTACCTAGGTAGTAGGTAGATCGTTAAGAATATTGTCCATAGTACACCCACCAAGATGATCTCAGAAATACATATTTTTTGGTATAATGACATGAAGCTTTCGGCGTCCAGCGCCATATTCATCTAAAAATAGAATGAATAACAAATATTTAGACAATATTAAAATTTATAAAATTAACACTTTTGTATAATAATACAGTTTGTCATTCTATATAATACAGACGACATGGTTTTAAATTTTGAATTCCTTATGCACTGACGACCCTATTTTAAGGAGAATGAACGGGTAAGCATGTGATTGTTAATATTATATCACTGGTGTTTGGGCAAAAGGGGTTAAGTCATCAAAATGTGAAGCTTAAGCAACGATTTGCCAAGTTATTGAAAATCATTATAAATTCTTTCTGATTGTATTTCTTTATTCCAGAATAATAAATGAAACTATATTATTTCAACAGAGACTGTAATAAATAATAAATTATAGCAAATTATGAATTTTAAGAAGGCGATACTAACAATTTTTTTTTTTATCACTTAACCCCTTTTGCTCAAACATGATATAGAATGACGAACTGTATTATCATATAAAAGTGTTAATTTTACATATAACACTAAGTGTAAGTTTTGCGAGAAATTTTATATATTTATTTATAATTGTATCCTGCTTTTATAACTTTTATGTATGTTTCTTTAATGATAAAAAAATAAGTTTGAACAAACCTCATCTCATTTCTTTAAATCAAATTGTATTTAAATACGTTTTAAAAACAGAGTTTGCGATGTTATTAATATGTTGAGAAACGTTTCTAATCTATGGCTAAGTTCTAGAAACTTAATTGTACCGTTTATTCAATTATGGCACAAAATTTAATCAGTACCTTTTCTTAAATTTATTCTAAAAATATGTTTAACGGTTGGATAATAAATGTTTCATGTTTTCTTTAAATGTCTTGGACTTTTTTCAGATCTCGGACCAGGAACACCTGAACGAACTCTCCGAAGGCTGCTCCCTCAGCGACATGCTCACCTACGACGACAGCGATGGAGATACCCTGCTATCAGTAAACGAATTCTATTCTGCGTTCAGTAAGTTATACAGTAAGTTATCCTCCCAGTATCGTACGGTGGAGCAGTTGTAAGCATAGCAAGTTCATCCCCTATCTTCTTAGCTTAGTGTCACTATCACTATCGCTATCACTATTAGTTGTCATCTTCATCATTATTATCTCTATATCATCCTAGATACATCATCTTGTATTAGAATGTAAATGGAACCTTTCATGTATATATGCTTCATGTTGGTTTTGCATCTATCAGCGTTTGTTCTATCTCATTTTATAATTTCAGTTCATAAACCATATTCTCAATAACTTGGACTCTCCCCTAATAGTAGCATTTTCATTTCATATCGCACCCTCAAAAAAATTGGTTTTTCACATTACTTTCTCTCTTGAATCCAATACAACTGGTCTACAAACTTTGGGAAAATATTTTAAAGTATAATCTAAATTTAATTTATTTAATAATATTTGTTTGTATAATATTGTTTAGTCATTTTGCTAAAATTTAAGTTACGCATATTGCTCGAAAATTATTACTAGTAGTGCAACAACAAAAAGCAATATTTTGAGCGGTGTCGTTATGAAATTAATAAAGAAGAGAACATTTGCTGATTTTTAACATTAAACGAAACATTCGAAATGTAATTTTCTCTGTCACAGGTTATTTGGAGTTACGGTAGTTTTGCCCTGAACGTGTGATATGTATTCATACATTTTAGATATTCATAAATTATCCAATGCGTACAAACCTTCATTTGTGTTCTTATAAGAAAATTTAAAATTGTGTAACAAAAATCTAGATATTGGATTTTCTTATAGTATATTAATTAAATCTGAAGTTCTGTTAACGCATTATAGTTAAATATAAATTTATTTAACCATAACTAAATTAACATACTAGTGACTAGGTATATAATTTTTAAAAAACTTGAGCTACAGCAAATCCCATTCGATGCAAAATATAATTCTCTGAAAATATAAACGCTTTTTTGAAGGAATTCTTGTTGGAACACGTGTATTTAAGCGGACAGTAGAAATGTGATGGAAAACGGCCCTTTTTTCTCGCCAAAAACAATGGTAAGAGTTCATTTCTGATTTCTGAAATTTGTTATATTTTAATTAGGCAATGTGTTATGTCGTTCCTTATCCGAATTATAGTTACGCATGAATGATTATCATAAACAAACAATATTTAGGTTTACATTTGACACGAGAACTGGTGAGAACATGATGTAAGCAGGTTAATACATTATCTGTCAATCAATACACAATACAGAGGCTAGGCCGTGTAGCGGTCCCATCGACCGTGTAATATATTAGCAATCATACCCTAATCAGCTAATTAGAACCCTATACCCGCCAGGTTTTAGCGCCTCAGGATTCATGCACTTTCATACCCATAACTGGAGAGGGATTGCATTGCTCTTGGGGGGGGGGAGGGCTAAAGTCCCTAAAAGAATAATAAAAAATCTGGTGCGTGCTCGCAACATACAACTTTCACTTACCAACTTACTTAGATTAAATATTAATGCGTTTTGTTGATTGCCACTTCTCAAATGAACAGAACGGCTTTAATTATGAACAATGGTCTATAATTAATAGGTAATCTATCTATTATAGGTGTATCTATCTATCATTATTATATCTATAGGTGGTATAAGTTGACTGAATATTTTTCTTTTTTTCTCCTCTTTATGTTTTCTTTATTTTTATCATATCTCATTTTTAGCCATTTCTTATTTTTAGGCGTAACGAGAGACAGTTAATTTCTCCATGTAAACAAAAACAAAGGTACTTTATAAGAAAGAAACAAACAAACAAAGAAGGCCCCCCCCCCAAAAAAGCCCCCTCAGAACATTTTAATAATGATAAAGCTTACCTGATATTAAAGAAAACCTAATTTTCATTAAACATGACGAATTTGATAAAAATCGTTAAAGCCGTTTTTGAGATAATCGAAAAAAGGTAAAAAATTGGAAAAAAAGTCATGAAATAAAGTCCCCCCTCCGGGTGATCAATTTTGATGAAATGTTGGCAATCACATCTTTGGCATATACATACATGAAATACCCAGTTTGATCAAAATCGTTAAAACCGTTTTTGAATAAATATAAAAAACACGTGAAAATGATACAAAATTTATTAAGTGAAGTCACCCCTCCGGTTGATCAATTTTGATGAAATTTTTACAGTCGTATCTCGGGCTTATACATACATCATATACCCAGTTTGATCAAAATCGTTAAAGCCGTTTTTGAGTAAATAAAAAAAACACGTGAAAATGATACAAAATGTATTATGTAAAGTCCCCCTCCGGTTAATCAATTTTGATGAAATTTTTACAGTCATATCTCTGGCATATAAATAGATCAAATATTCAGTTTAATCAAAATCGTTAAAGCCGATTTTGAGAAAATCGAAAAAAACGTAAAAAGTTATTAAATAAAGTACCCCCTCCCTTTGAGCAATTTTGATGAAATTTTCGCTGTCACATCGCGGGCATATACCTACACTAAATACCCAATTTCAGGTTCCCACGGTTTAATGTTTTTGAGTTAGTCTGTTCACACACACACACACACACACACACACACACACACAGACCATTTCGCGGGACTTGGTTATTTCGACTCAGGGGGTCCCAAAACGTGTATTTCCGTTGAAAACCGGAAGTCGAAATTTTTCACGATCGCAATACTTCCACTTACTATATATTTCATATATAGGTAAGTGAAAGTAAAAATATTATTACGAAGTCAATTGATCAAAGCCTAATAGAGGAGTGGCTAGAGTTACTTTGGCCTTATATACTATACCTTGCTATATAAGTGTGTGTGTGTGTGTGTGTTTTTCTATGGAACTAAAATATTTTGGAATAAATAAAGAAATCAGTTTTTTCATATACTTTCGAACCATAGCTAAAAAAATCTGGTGCGTGCTCGCAACACACAACTTTCACTTACCAACTTACTTAGATTAGAAATTAATGCGTTTTGTTAATTGCCACTTCTCAAATGAACTTTAATTAACTTAAATTAATTATGAACAATTTTCTCTCATTAAAGGCGTACTCCGCATGCGTTGGCTCAACGAGTTTTATGAGCTGACTGAATATTTTTCTTTTTTTCTCCCCTTTATGTTTTCTTTATTTTTATCATATCTCATATTTAGCCATTTCTTATTTTTAGACGTAACGAGAGACAGTTAATTTCTCCATGTAAACAAAAACAAAGGTACTTTATAAGAAAGAAACAAACAAACAAAGAAGGCCCCCCCCCCCAAAAAAAAAGCCCCCTCAGAACATTTTAATGATGATAAAGCTTACCTGATATTATAGAAAACCTAATTTTCATTAAACATGACGAATTTGATAAAAATCGTTAAAGCCGTTTTTGAGATAATCGAAAAAAAGGTAAAAATTGGAAAAAAAGTCATGAAATAAAGTGCCCCCTCAGTTAGACCAATTTTGATGAAATTTTGGCTTTTACATATTTGGTATATATACATGTATATACATATACATACATCAAATACTCAGTTTAATAAAAATCGTTAGAGCCGTTTTTGAGAAAATCAAAAAAAACGTAAAAAGTTATTAAATAAAGTACCCCCTCCCTTTGAGCAATCTTAATGAAATTTTTGCTGTCACATCGCGGGCATATACCTACACTAAATACCCAATTTCAGGTTCCCACGGTTTATAGTTTTTGAGCTAGTCTGTTCACACACACACACAGACATACAGACCATTTCTCCGGACTTGGTTATTTCGACTCAGGCGATCCCAAAACGTGTATTTCCGTTGAAAACCGGAAGTCGACATTTTTCACGATCGCAATACTTCCACTTACTATATATTTCATATATAGGTAAGTGAAAGTAAAAATAATGTAAACTCTTGAATAATTCCAGAGACCGTTCATAGTTTTAGTTGAGAAACCTTCCAAACCCAGGCTTGAAATTAGGACCATCTCTCGTTGAAGACAGGTGCGGCAAGAGGCACAGGTGTCGGGGGGGGGGCTTCCCGAACCCGATACCTCTTCCAGCTCGACTTTCCAGCCCTTGAAGGGTTTGATATCAACAAAAGGTCGTAAACGATACTTCCGATTCGTCTACGGATATACCAAACCTACTTCCGAACATGTAAAATTTTCATTATTTTAAGTGCCCTATCTGTATTCATATTTTCCTTTATCTGATCCTACCCCTCCCCAGTTTATAAGTCTTTATTTTTTTTTATTACTGAATTCGTTGGTATCTTTTTTTTAAAGTAAAGTCTCGTGTGCGGCTCTGATGGACGTGGATGAAGTAGATCAGGGAAATAAGGCTGCTGACCGACTCGAAGACGAATAATTTTTTTTTTAAATTATGGTGTAGTTTTTTTCAGCTATTTCATTGTACCCCGGGCATGGATCACAGTGAAACAATTCTTTTTTTTTTTTTTAAATAGCTGCTCGCGGACACACATTATACAGAAGATAATTTTTAAAGCATTTATTAAATAGGTTATATCCTGAGGTAACATAAAAAAAATAAAAAATTGAAAATAAAGACTCAGGTGGGGTGCTATGGATAAAAGAAGCTTTTGTGTATCATTGTGCCCCACCTCCCCCTATCTCTTAAAATAATTTCTTAGAAGTATTATTGTCTAAATAATTTTTATTCATTGTGAAAATCTTTTTTTAACAAATATCAACATGAGCACAGGCAGAGGAATTTTACCACCTAGAATTAAACCAGTCCCACCAAGAAAACTATATCAATTTTACTTTATATGAGAACTCGGTTTGGCAAATTACATAATTTTGTTTAATATTCAAGCTGTACTAAGTATATCTTTAGAAAATATCGATGATCTTTTTTGTTTCGGTCCTGAAATATAGGGACCTGACTATTCACGAAAATGCGCTTACAAATCACCCTTGGAGAGTACGTGTTAGATATAGATCATAGATATAGATATATAGTACGTGAGGAAGGCGGTCCTATCCAATTATTGGAGGCTCATAGCAATAAGACAAGACCGCAACAATTGTTGGTACCAATAGGAGCTCCTAATCCTCGGTAGTTTAGATAAGCCTATCCAATTATATTTCCTCCTTCAAAGCCTACAGCGACTGGTAAATGCTATAAATAACTGTCGTTAAACCGTTAGTAATAGGTTATATAAACCTGGAAACAATGTAAAACACGTTCTATTTTAACTGTCGGTTCCTATCTGTTGTAAAAATTCACTAAGTAGGCAGTAATATTAAGCAGGTGCGAATTATTAGCGTATTATAGTTGTTTAAGCGACAGGTTACCAAATGGAAATATAATAGGAAAAAAACACTGAAAAGAATTACATTTATTTTAAAGGATTACATTTTTTTTTCTAGGTTAATTGCAATTTTTCTGTATCAATAGGCTAAGAAATAATAAAAAAGTCAGGCTGTAAATTAGTTAATCATGGTCTGATTTCCATATTCTGATCTAACAAAAACCTAAAAAAATTTTAAAATTATTTTTATACCTATTGTAAAATATATACGACGAAAGTGAGTTTAATAGAAAACATATATAAAACCTTATTAGGATATCGGTTAATCAAAAACAACATTCTCTTAAATGCATCTAACCTTTAAAATGACTACAATATAGAAGGTATAGGAGCTGAGAAAATGGCTTATCAAATTTTTATGACAAACGTTTAATAAATTAAAAAAATATATATTAAAGTGGCAGCCTGATGAAAACCATATTTTTTATTTTTTTTTTAAATTAAAACTTTTAATTGAAGCAATATGCTAAATGTAAACGTTGCAATTAGCAAATTACTAAGTCTTTGATAATGTCCAAGGATTTTTATTATCAAGGAATATATTAAGTAATTTTTTTTTTTTTTGTATTAATTTATCGATTATTCTTATGATAATCAATAAAATATTATTCTGAAAATTTTTAAAGAATTTGGGAATGTGAAGGATGGGATATATTTATTTAGTTTATATAAAGTTCATATTAATAAAAATATTTTTTTAAATGCATGTAATGTTCTTTTTCTTGCTTGGAAATTGTAAATATTATATTGTACATACTTAATATATTTCATAGTCAACTCTTAGAAGATGATTTTATGCCACGCCATAAAAAAACCTATTTTTATCTATTAGTTATTAATATAATACTGATTTATTTATTACTATCTGTATATTTGTGTAATGATCTAACAAAAGGCCAAAACTTCCTAATTTTATTGAAACGATTATTGATATATTAACAGTCTGCCCCCTTAACAACAGTAATATTACTATTGTTTATCAATATTTTTCACTATTAATAATCTTTGTCGAATGAATATATTCTGCTACTAAACCATTCTTTATAATCAGATTTCTTACATCAGCGTCTAGGTTGGCCAAATTTAGTTGACGATTCATAATGTCAATTTTATTAAATTGTTTGCACTCCACTACAAAACCTTTCTCGCCATTTATACTCGACATGATCCAGTACTCAGTCGTGTTCGATGTTTGTGTCGTGGGTAATTGATAAAATTTTACTCAAGTACATGACATATCTGACATTCGAATTATCAACGTATCGATGATGCTTTAAAAATATTGAGTGTAGTCTTCTCATCTGCTGCTCAACACACTAAAAACTGTTAAGTAGAGTCCAACTATTACTAACCAAATATTTTTGATTAATTCGATGATATACAATTAAAAATGCGTTGTTCTTCGTGGTATATTTTTCGAATGATAAACCAATCCATCTAAAAAATACGGTTGAGAGATTTCAATGAGCTGAGCTCTTTGAAAAGATTAAATAAAAACCTGTTGTCGATCCTGATTTAGTGAGCCCAAAAATGATTACCCATTGAATTTATGAATGATTACCCGGGTTACATTTGTTTTCAGTATCTCGAAAAAAACTCTTAAAATAAATAAAAACTAAAACTGTAAACAATATGATTATATTTTATACCAACTATCCTGAAAAACTTGTTGTATCTATTAGAGAACCAAGCCGGTCAACTGTATACTTCTTTGGAACAAAAATCGTAGTTAATTATAGCAAAAAAAATGAATATGAAATATAATACAATGTGTTTAGGGTTATTGCGATAGTTTTGAAGTGGCTTCAAATCTAGCCATCTTTGCTATATTGTCAGAAGGAGGGAAACCCAGACTTGGCCCAATACGGGTTACTATGCTCTTCGAATTTGAGTATTCATTTATAATCAGAAATTCAAGTAGATTTTTCTTCTTCTCCCCTTTTAGTGAATAATTATTTTTGGTTAAATGAAACTAACTTATGGTTTATAATTTTACGATCAACTGAGCCATATTAAAATACGATGCTGCAGATGTCCCTTTAAATTGTTCATATCCCGTCAAAAGGTATGCCCCACCGTTTAAAACAACCCCTGGGGACCTTGACAGACAATATTCATGAAAGCCAAACTCAATATCCGCCCTTTAATCCTGAAAAAAAAAAAAAAAATCAAACCCACTCGACTGTAGCCGTATCCAGACCAGCTCGAGTATTCAAATATTGCTGTAAATAGACGATAGGTATTAACCCTAGCGGGATTGTAAATATCCTTCGTTTGAGCTGAAAATCCGCCTGCTATTCTCCTCCGGCGTTGAGGCCGCTGACACTTAGGATGGCGGATTAGCGGCCTAGTCCCTCCTAGTGATATATTTTAATCCCCGCCATTCATTTCCTCTTTAATGAAAAATGGCGGGTTTAACTTGGCGCATCGATCCCTTTTGTCTGGGAGATGATGTATATTAGCGTCATGTAAAATACAGCTAACTGCGCGTTTCAATGGCTGGCATGGCACCCCTAGAATACTGTGACATCTCAAAAATGATGAATTTCGGGAAAACGCATTCTAAAGTTTTTGGTTCCAAACACTTAAATCATTATTGTTTTTTAAAATTTAAATCTGTTTACATTCAGTAACTTCTATGGAGTGTAGCAATGTGATCAACTATATCAGATGCCGAAAAAACGGTGCGGGGGCAGTTTGTCTCAGTACTATCTTCGAAATAGAAATCATTGCCTAATGTTGTCACTGTTTTTTGTGAATTAAAAAAACTTAATATTATGATGAAATTTAAAACAAATAAATAGAAGTGTTATTTTTTATTTGAAAATATCTGAGGAAGACAATATTTTCTGGCTATTAGTTACATTCTTATCGTTTAGTATAATTAGGTTAATATTACTTTAAGGTTTTAGTGATCGATATAGTTAAAAAATAAAAACAAAAGTACTTAGGTAAATTTCACAACCATATTGAACACAAAAAGAATCACTTATATAAAACAATTTTTATGATTGTTGTAAAGACACAGTTTTTTAAAAAATTAAAATCTCATTTTAAAAGACTTATTTAAAGTCGAGTTATCCCAAAAAGAGCCTCGATAGTCACAGCCGTTAGACGATATTTTTTGGAACATTTAGCCTAAATAGAAATCAAGTTCTAATAAAAAAAGGCTTGATTTAACTACTTAAAGATAGATTTTCACTTCTTTGGTTTTCTACCAGTACTTTTTTTTTTAATTACTGGAAGTGGAGGAAGCACTGAAGAAGTAGATGGAGTAGGCGCTGTCGCATCAACAAGAGTTGTGGGCAGTAGAGACTGGGGCTGAGGGGATGGGTCTCTTCGTCATCTTACCCCATTGTAAATTCGTCATCTTCCCCCGACTCGCCATTTTTATTGAGCATATGTTTACTACCGACTAAGAGTCTAGATAGAAAGAAGGATCCTACATGAATTTGTAGGTCCTTTAGTGTACTTTCATAATATATAGGGGAATACCTTAAAAAACTTGTCTTAGACTTGTGATGACTTGCTCTTCAGCGGGTGGAAATTTCTGTTTATCACAATGTAAACAAGAAAAGGGTCGCGGCTACCTACTGAGAGCTCGTGGACAACTGGCTCGAAAGTTGAAACCTCCCCTCTCCTATTGCAACCATTTCCTTCCTAGAGCGTGCTGCTTTTTTGGATTGACTGCAAGAACTACTGAATTCTTCATCTTACCCCACCTTCCCCTTCATATTTAGATTTCAGAAATCGATAAAAATCACAGTAGGTAGATGGTATATAATTATTATTCACCAGACTTATTTAATCGTTAAATTTATTTGGTGGCTTTTCGTACGCTGGAGCTTCGTTCCAGGCCTCCTGAATTCCTCTTTGCTGATTTTCCACTTTGCAAGTTGTTTACTGTCCTAAAATCTTTGGCATTATAAGAAGTCTTGTATAGAAAAACAAATGGATTCTCTCGGCAGATTTTGAATTGTCACGTTGCTCCCCGACCGTTCATCTCCTCCCTCGAGTAAAGTAGTAGTGTACCTAGCGCACTTAAGCGCTTACTAATAAAACTAGGAAAGTAGCGATGCTACTTTAATGAGTGTGTAGAGCTCATTAAGCTCTATCTGTTTATAACGTTATCTAAAAATTCGTCTTTTTGGACTTGCCACATTACAATTCTAGGGGTGCGATATCACGATGTATAGAAAATTGGTTGGCTAAGGAGGTTATGAGAAACAGATTATATCTCTTTAATTGTTGTGTTCATTCCAAAACCTTAGATCGTGATTTGAGAAAAACACGATTGAAAACGCTGCGGTTTTGTAAAACCATTTAAAAATTTATGTTGCACTCAACACGGTTAGCAATGACCATCTACTAAGTATCAAAAGTCTGCAAAGTTATAAGCAAACAAATTAAAAAGTTTTTTTTTTTTTTTTGGATTTAGCACACTTAGCGCTGCAAGCACAGCTAAGTATGGTGTCCAGAGGTGTACATTTATAAAATAATGAAAAAAGGGTTTTTGTAGGATTTCGTTTAGGAAGGGAGGCTGGTAAAATTCTTATGCCTGGGGGAATTCAAATGAAACTTATCGATATTTAAACGTTAAAATACATGTTTATACAATGCTTACAATGAATAAGAATTTATTTAATTTGTCCTTTTTGTTTGTCAATTTTGTTTTTATTTATTTATATTCGCGGGCGCAAGCGACGGTGCGGGCATATACATATACCAAATACCTAATTTCCGGTTCGTACGGTTTATAGTTTTTGAGCTAGTCTGTTCACAGACACACACAGACCATTTCGCGGGAATAGGTTATTTGGACTCCGAAACGTGTATTTCCGTTGAAAACCGGAAGTCGAAATTTTTCACGATCGCAATACTTTTCCTTACTATATATTCCATATATAGGCAAGTGAACGGGGATAGAAGCCGGGCCAGTACTTGGGATTCATAGGGTTTTTGGCATTTTTAATTCATTTTTCCATAATTAAAACCCGATTGAGCAAAATATTATTTGAAAAATGTCTAATAGGTATTGCACGGTCCCTCAGTATTCTATTAGAAAATCAAACGACGTGTCATTCCATTTATTTCCAAAAAATAAAAAGCTTCTTAAAGAGTGAATTGTAAAATCAAGAATAGATAAGCCTGTTTCGAAACATATGACCATATTTAGTCTTCATTTTAAAGAAAGCGACTATATTTATCCAGGTAAATATTAGTATTTGGCATTTTATTATTCCAAAATGCTAGTTTTTTGCAAATAAAATTGGGATCATAGTGTCATAGATTTGTTTTTCTTTTTTTCTTTTTCCCATTTTTGTCTTACATCCCTTGTGTTTAATTGTTCCAAGTTTTCAATTGTTAATTAATATACAAATGAAATTCCACATTATTTGGCACTACTTTTTCGTAAGAAAAAAAATGCTAATTTATAATAAAAGCTTTCCGACAAACCAAATATAAAATTAATTGAAAAATGCTATTTTTGAACTTTTAAAATTAAGATAAATAAATTAAAAACAATAACAATAAAGGGAAAAAAATACTGGATGGCACTTGACAATCAAGTGTCCAATAAAAACATCTTAAATTTTCTGTTATTTTTTTTTACTAAAATCATCATCCAATTAATGGTTTTTAATCCATATCGTGGGGCCATATTAATCAGTAGGACCCCCCTCACTGAGTTAAACCACTGCTCGCTCATCTAGGACACTACATTTTTATTCATCTTCATTAGTATTGCTAAAACGTTTCTTTACTTCATTTGGTCATGCATGGCACTTTCATTTTACAACTTCCAACTTTATCTTTCTGTTACTGAAGGAGTTTTTTTTTTTTTTTTTTTCCTTAAATTTTAACATAATAAAACTTTTAGAAATAAGTAATATTAGCTCCTCATATTAGCTATCCTAATTGTTACAAATACAATTCGTATAAATATATTCTGATTTCACAAATCATAGACGAATAGTTTTTTGAAAAAATAGTGTTCCATCTTAGACTTTAGTAAAATGCTGTTAATCCGAATATGTTGGGATAAAATTTGTTGGAGATTCTGTGAAAAGAACCTTTCATTTACAGTTGATCAAGACCATTTCATAACTGCATTTAATATTCATAAGAAATCTCAGAATAATAAAAAATTATTATGCTGATAACCTCTTTAATATTTTTAACTTGTTTATTTAAGCAGTTTAGTTACCTATAAATGCGCAACAACAATTAATAATCTTCCCTGATTTTTTTTAATATATTTGATACATTAACCCAGCTGCTCTCATTAATTGAGTACACCCTTATCAAAAACTTCTTCCTTCCGAAAAATATGTAGAGGGCATTGAGGTCAATATACAGACATTCAATATTCTGTTATTATTTGGGAGGAAGCTAGTTAAGTAATTAAAAGTAACTACAATTGTTTCATTAACTTTAAAAAAAACTATTAGAGGAAAAAAGATTAGCACTTAATAGTAGATTGACCAATAAAAACAGCATCCTCTATACATCAAGTAGTTCAAGAAATCTACCTTCAAACAATTTGTTCTAGGTCTCTCAGTGGTTTCGTTGGACAAGGCCCTGGAGACGAACCACCTTTCCGCAAGGGTGGGCGACAATGTAGAGATCAAATGTGACGTGAGTGGGACACCTCCCCCACCCCTTGTCTGGCGGAGGAACAAGGCGGACCTGGCCCTCCTGGCCGAGGATGATGTGAGGGTCTTTGCCGATGGAAGCCTCTATCTTACCAGGATACAGCTTCTCCACGCGGGCAACTACACTTGCCATGCCCAGAGGAACACTGACATAATGCAGACTCATGTTCTCACTGTACATAGTAGGTCCTACTGTTAAATTAAATTAAGAAAAAAAATCAGCAATTATCAAAAATAATTCAACTCTGGTATTTCTTATTTAAATGATGTGTTCATTTTATGTTTTATAATAATTTAAATTCACCTATTCATATTCTAAGACTATTTTTAATGATATATCACGATTACTATTAATAACATTGATTTTTTTTTTCTTTAGCTATACCAGAAGTGAAAGTAACACCAAAGATACAATCCCGAAGGCCTGGAGAAGAAGCTTCAATGTTCTGCCATGTTATTGGTGAACCATTTCCCAAAGTAAGATTTTTATTTCTTTATTGTTAATTACTATTACTATTGTAATTCTACAATTACATTCATCATCGTAAAAAAATTGTTAAAAATCGCAAAAAAAAAATGAGCTATTGTCCGATGCTATAAAATTTAAGCTGTACTAATTAAATCAGGATAGGGTATCGAAAGATGCCAATGGTCCATAAAAAATTTAGTATACTTTCATGACAAATTCATTAATGTGTTTAATATAAAATGAATTTTAAGTTTTAAGAACAATTTTTTTTTTTAAATCAGTCTAGTTATTGTTTATAGGGGTATACAATTAGACTAAAAATTATAAAATAAAAACTTACTAAAAAACAGATTTTGGGTATTTTAAAAAGTCTTCACGCATTAAAGCCATATTAAAAAAAAAACTTATTTGTTCCCATTAAATAATAATCATAAAAAGGTAAAATAAAAATATATTTCTCAAAAAGAAACTAATTTTAAAAAAATCAGTTTATCATTTAGTTTAATTAATCTTCTGCTATTAAAATTACTTTGTTTTTAATTGAATTTATTAATAAAATTTCATGTCTGGCTTAAACTCTATTGTATCGTCTTGTCAAGTTTGATCACTCTGTTTATGTTAAAATGTTTTACATAGGTTGAATGGCTCAAAAATGATGAGCCTTTAAAACTGAACTCGGCAGCAAATAAATATATATTAATCGGCAACGGTACAGAATTAAGAGTTCACGACATCACATATGCAGATACCGGAGCCTACATGTGTCAGGCAAGCAACATTGGAGGAGTCACCAGAGATATTTCATCACTAATTGTACAAGAAGAACCTACGCCGAGTATGTTTTGGTTCAAATAATTAAGTGGAGCAATAAATTTCAAAATTTATTTAATAATGAGCTATAATTCATAATTGTTTTAGCTGCTCCAAATGAGGAAAGAAGATTTTTTTCATTTCACGATTGGGGTGTGTCAGTTTATGAGCCAAATGCCTGCAGGCTCTACCATCAAATCCAATCAACCGATATCATTCCTGGAACCCAGGTATACTTATTAATTTTATTTCATTTTGAAAAATTGAAAATAATATAAAATTAAAGAGATTAATAACCATAAACCTGCTTATTATTAAATGTGGTGTGAGGCATTAATTATTTTTACACCTTGATTTGTCTCTTACTGATTAAAAATGGGGGCTGAAAGAGATAGTTTTAAAATGAGCATTAGTCTGAAAAATAAAACAAATAAAAATTTAAATAAATAAATATATTTTTTATCAGCATTTTATCTCTTAGCCATTTCCTAGTAGCAAAAAAATTAAATTTATAAATAATAATATTTATATAAAATAATTACTTTTTGTTTTAGGAATATGTATGTGGCGATAAAGGAGTAAACTGCAGTTGGGGACAGGCAATAAATGTTGCAAACCGATATGTGTACGTAACTCAGCCAATGAAAGACCGGGTTCTGGTCATCAGCAAGATACAGATGGTGGTTGTAGATGTAAGTGCCCTTAATCATAATGCATGTGATTGATTATTTATCGTTAGGCATTATTATTTTTAAGTCAATACTAGTAATTAAGAAACTTTAAAAGAAACAACTCAAATTTTTCATTGCTTGAGATTAATAAAAATGTACTATAGATCTTGTGAGGTCTAATAGTGCCACTTAAGAATATTCTAGAAAGTTTATAGAAAGTTTAAAATGATGAGAGACAATGCATTTTATAATAGTTAAACTACCAACTAAGTTTGAGACACTCAACCACTTATCTTGGGTTGGTGAACTCAAGAAATAATAATGTATCTTACTGAGAAGATGAAGACAAATACTTTAGGAATATCTGATAATATCTTATGTTTACTTCACCATAAATAATGAATGATGAAGCCAATGAATGATTTTAAATAGCCCATTTCGTCCTAAGAATAGAAGCAATATGAATTTTTGGTATTTCTATTTTAATATATGTAAAAGATATATATATTAATTTAATCTATTTTTGTGGGTAACCATCTGGTTTTAAATTTTTTTAAATAATTTATTTTTTTATGAGAAAAGATTTGGCTCCGCCGGGAGTTGAACCCGAGTCTTCCGCGTGACATGCGCAATATGCTAATCACTGCACCACAGAGCTCGCTTCCAAGGAAGGATTGGCTTCGCTTGGAGCGAGCTCTGTGGTGCAGTGGTTAGCATACCGCGCATGTCACGCGGAAGACCCATGTTCGACTCCTGGCGGAGCCAAATCTTTTCTCTAAAAAAAATAAATTATTTAAAAAATATATAGTCCAACTAGCCTTAGTAGCTTCAATTGATGTTAAACAAACAATATATGTATGATTGCTAAATTTAAAAATTAGCCGCTATGGATAGTCAGTGAAAAAAACAAATGTTTACGTAACACTCCTCCCAAAATAATTTGTTTCTATTGATTTTTATCAACTTCTTACATCCTAACATATCTATATAAATGAAAGGTACTCTAATATATGTACCTTTATTGATTATGAATACTTTTTTGTATTATCATATATCATGAAATTCTTGTAACACAAAAAAAATATTTTAGCCCCCTCACTTTCATGTTAAACAATCTTTACAATATAAAATTTACATTTCAATTCCTTATTGACAAATTTCATATTAAATGTTGTTCATTGTTCAATTACAGGTTGTGGTTACTGACAAGCGACCAGTTGCACTCCATTACGTACCTCATCTTGACCAAGTTTGGGTCCTAAACTGGAGGAGCCACTTAGATCAAGGAATTAAAACCATTCAAGTTATCAGAGATGCTTCCCAGAAAAGAAAGCACCATACGGTCCATCCTGAACCAATCGATGGTCAATTTGATCTTGTAAGGGACTTATTCATGCCACCAGTTCAGGTAACTTTTATCGTACTTATCATCATAAATTAATGTAAATTTAGGTAGCAATTTAGGTGCAAGCTCATTAATCACTTTTTTTAAATAGGATATGTCTCATATCTTCAAATATGGTTATGTGAGCCATACAAACCAAAGAGGACTGTACAAGCTTGATCTCGCTAACATGCGCTATGTTCGTAGCATCGACCTTGCTCCCTACAATTGTGTCCCAAGGTCTATGCAGTTCTCTGCCCTTTGTAAGTGTATAAAGGAGTACTTAATTAACATTTAAAGTTTATAGGAGTTGATAAATCTAACAGCTGATACAACTGTAAATAATCATTTTTAATTTGTTCCAGATGGTTTCATGATAGTCGAATGTGAGGAAGCAGTAACAGGGAGAGCCACAGGTCAATTAGTGATGGATGCTCTGACTGACACTGTCATCATTCAGCATGTTGAGCTGTTAGGCAAACCATATGTAGCTCCCGATAGTCGAGCCGTTGTCACTATCGATAAGTCACCTCAAGGAGTTACACTCGTTGTTCAGCAGATAACAGGTAGATTTATTCATTCATTGTAATGCTGTAGCCGCTTCAAGTACATTTAATTAGTATATTAGCCCTTAACTACTCACCTGAATCAATGTTACTTATCTACTCACCTCGGGTCAATATGACCCAGAACAAAAAGAAAAATTAAACAACCTTAGGGTGTAAGATATTAGTTTTAAACAACAGGAGAAGACTTGAAAATATATATTTATTTATGTATACAATAAATGAAAGATTTAAAATGTGAATAACATGTTGAATTATAGGTCTGAAGTGAAGTACTAAAATAAAGGAACTCCTTATATATTTCTAACATAATTTCTTTTGATTTAAATTCAAAAAATTTTCTATTAACAACCTTTGCAGTTAAAACGGATAAGAAATGAGTGGTTTTATACAAATTTAATCCCCGCATCAGACACAAAAAAATGGTTTACACAACTACTCACCTCGGGTCAAAATATCGATTCAGATAAAATAAACACCTCCCTTATTTTTCAGATACAGCCAAGATGTAACTGGAGCCAAAACAAAGGATATGTCAAAGTTTGGTGATCATTCAATGCCAAAATGGTATAAATAGAATGAAATGATACTTGGTACGGGTCAATATGACCCGACATGAGTAGTTAAGGGTTTTTTTTTTTTTTTGTGGAGGCAAGTGCACCGCGGCCCATATGGGCCTATTGTGCGCCTAAATTCTTGCCTGGGTTCCACGCTGCCCTAGAGGCTAATTTTAAGAACCTCAGTAAACTTGAGTAGGCTGCTTGGGTTGATCACCTCATGCGCCTTAGGGTCAGTGATGCGGTCCAGGCCAAACAACCTGAATCTAAGTGCTGCGAGTCTGTCACAGAGGCAGACTATGTGAAAGGCTGTTTCACGCTCTTTCTCGCAGTATCGACAAATTGGTGATGCCGCCAGTTTGAGCCTGTACATATGACTTCTAAGCTTACAGTGTCCGGTGTATATAGCTGTAAGTCTTTTAATAGCATTCCTGTCAAGATTTAGAATTTCGCCACTTCTCTTGGCAGAAGGACTCTCTAGGAACAATTTGGAGTGTCGTAGGTTTTGCGTCATCCAAAATTGTTTTCTTTTTGCTCCATAGATCTCCTCTATCCTCCTTTTGGCAGAGCTTTTGCTGATGCCACACACCGGTTCGGGAGTGATGGGTTTGATGTTGGATCCTTTTCTAGCTAGAGTGTCTGCATTCTCATTTCCTGGTATGCCAGTATGGCCTGGCACCCATTCTACATTCACTCTGTTATTGTTTGCTAGGCTGTTGAGTCTTGTTTTACACTCCCATACAACCTTGGAGTTAATGTCTATGTTATTGAGTGCACCCAGTGCAGCTTGGCTATCTGTGTAGATAGTGATTGTCTTCCCAGACAGTTGTTACCTCAACATAGTTAAGGGTTAGGATGACAACAAAGTTTTATTTCTTTATCTTTGTGCAGTTTAATTGTGTATTCTTTTCTTATAAGCCCCAGCAATACGAAATATTTGGTGGGACCAGTTGTTAGATTCTCATTACCAGGCCTTTCTGAAGCCTCAATGTTCCGCTCACCTGGGTGCCCAGAATATGGTTCATTTTCAAAAATGATGTCGCCATTGTTGAAATGTAGAATCATTGTTGTTTAGTTCATTTTTCATTCAAGAACTTCCATAACTGTTAAACTTATCCTAGTATTTCTTTTGCTAACGGTTCTTTTGACTGAATTAATAAATAAGATACCAATAAAATTAAGAAAGTCCTATTTTCCAATGGGTATGATATCTGAAAGCGGGTCAGCTTAATCCTAAGAGAGTAAGTATATCACTATTAGAAAAATTATTGCTCTTAAAGAGGATAAATAAATATCTTTTAAATTTACTCTGAATTAAGGTCTATATTCAAGCAACAAAATAACAAAAATTATCTAAAATTTATGAAAATATAAAAATAGCCACATTTTAATATCAAAGTAGATGAGCAGAACCTGATTCATGGTTTGATACATTAAGTTTTCTCCAAAAAGAAAATATGTGGTTTTATTGGCTTTTGGAAAGTAATTATAAATGGGGGTTTTACAAACATTCTACCCTAGTAACTATTTAGTAACTGACATTAACCAAGCACCAGAACTCTAACAATATAGCCACTTCTATTTGTTTTTTTACTCGAGAGACAACTTGGGCTGTTGCACAATTGATAGCTATTTTGTAAAAAGAATATGATCAAATTATCGCTCACCATAAATTTATTTATTGTGCTATTACTTTAAACAAGGTTTAAATTCCTAGTGTTATTTTGCTATCTAAGGTGAATCAAATATTTTTTTTTTACATTTTTTATTTGCAAAAAAAAAGATAATTATTACTTATTTTTCTGATATGATTTCTGGTATGATTTTCAAAACATTTTCCCCAGCCTGTAGGTAATTTTTGTATTTCTGTTGACTTTTGTACTTACAAAACTAAATTAATTAATGTATGTTTTAGATTCTGGTCTCAAATTTTTATTTGATGTTAAAACTACTTTGAACATCAGTGACATAACTTTCTACCCATCACAAACGACTCATGGTTATGACCTCTATGCTAGTGCAGTCGACAAAGAAGATATTTTGTTTTTGAATTTGCTGACAGGTAATACATTAAATTTGTTAAGCGGACCTAAGAAATAGAGGTTAAAAGATTAAGTTAATATTAGTTGTTAGATATTAAATTATATGTGTTGGGCAACACAAAACATACATGTAGAGAGTGCCCAATTCAGAAGATTTGAATATATTTATTAGAGAAAATTTAGAATAAAACATATAGGGCTGGATCATTTTAATTTGTTGTTTTATGTATTTTGGAAAAAAAAAAAGGAAGGAAATGAATTTAAAAAATGGTTTTATCTTTAACAAATGAAGAAATGGAAATTAAGAACCATAAGAGGATATTAAAACAAAATGAGCATGATAAATAAATAAAAAAATCTGGTGCGTGCGCGCAACACACAACTTTCACTTACCAACTTACTTAGATTAGAAATTGACGTGTTTTGCTAAATATCATTTCCCAAATTCACACATTTTTCTACATTCATATCTTATTTTTGTTAATCGTTAAAGCCGTTTTTGAGTAAATAAAAAAAACACGTGAAAATGATACAAAATTTATTAAGTAAAGTGCCCCCTCCGGTTAATGAATTTTGATGAAATTTTAACAATCATATCTCGGGCATATAAATACATCAAATACCCAGTTTGATCAAAATCTTTAAAGCCGTTTTTGAGTAAATAAAAAAAACACGTGAAAATGATACAAAATTTATTAAGTAAAGTCCCCCCTCCGGTTAATCAATTTTGATGAAATTTTAACAGTCATATCTCGGGCATATACATACATCAAATACCCAGGTTGATCAAAATCTTTAAAGCCGTTTTTGAGAAAATCGAAAAAAACGTATAAAGTTATTAAATAAAGTACCCCCTACTAGCTAGTCTGTTCACACACACACACACACACACACACACACACACACACACACACACACACACACACACACACACAGACACACACACACACAGACCATTTCGCGGGACTTGGTCATTTCGACTCAGGGGGCCCCAAAACGTGTATTTCCGTTGAAAACCGGAAGTCGAAATTTTTCACGATCGCAATACTTCCACTTACTATATATTTCATATATAGGTAAGTGAAAGTAAAAAAAGTTATCTGAAATTAGAAGTTCTGTTGATTCTCACCTAGGCTGATTATTGCCTAATCTTCACCTAACTTTTTTACTTTCACTTACCTATATATGAAATATATAGTAAGTGGAAGTATTGCGATCGTGAAAATTTTCGACTTCCGGTTTTCAACGGAAATACACGTTTTGGGACCCCCTGAGTCGAAATAACCAAGTCCCGCGAAATGGTCTGTGTGTGTGTGTGTCTGTGTGTGTGTGTGTGTGTGTGTGTGTGTGTATGTGAACGGACTAGCTCAAAAACTATAAACCGTGGGAACCCGAAATTGGGTATTTAGTGTAGGTATATGCCCGCGATGTGACAGCAAAAATTTCATCAAAATTGCTCAAAGGGAGGGGGTACTTTATTTAATAACTTAATACGTTTTTTTCGATTTTCTCAAAAACGGCTCTAACGATTTTGATTAAACTGAGTATTTGATCTATTTATATGCCCGAAATATGACTGTAAAAATTTCATCAAAATTGATTAACCGGAGGGGGGACTTTACTTAATAAATTTTGTATCATTTTCACGTGTTTTTTTTATTTACTAAAAAACGGTTTTAACGATTTTGATCAAACTTGGTATTTGATGTATTTATATGCCCGAGATATGACCGTAAAAATTTCATTAAAATTGATCCACGGGAGGGGGGAATTTACTTAATAAATTTTGTATCATTTTCACATGTTTTTTTTATTTACTCAAAAACGGTTTTAACGATTTTGATCAAACTTGGTATTTGATGTATTTATATGCCCAAGATATGACTGTAAAAATTTTATCAAAATTGATCAACGGGAGGGGGGACTTTACTTAATAAATTTTGTATCATTTTCACGTGTTTCTTTTATTTACTCAAAAACGGTTTTAACGATTTTGATCAAACTTGGTATTTGATGTATTTATATGCCCGAGATATGACTGTAAAAATTTCATTAAAATTGATCTACGGGAGGGGGGACTTTACTTGATAAATTTTGTATCATTTTCACATGTTTTTTTTATTTACTCAAAAACGGTTTTAACGATTTTGATCAAACTTGGTATTTGATGTATTTATATGCCCAAGATATGACTGTAAAAAATTCATCAAAATTAATCTACGGGAGGGGGGACTTTACTTAATAAATTTTGTATCATTTTCACGGGTTTTTTTATTTACTCAAAAACGGCTTTAACGGTTAACAAAAATAAGATATGAATGTAGAAAAATGTGTGACTTTGGGAAATGATAATTAGCAAAACACGTCAATTTCTAATCTAAGTAAGTTGGTAAGTGAAAGTTGTGTGTTGCGCGCACGCACCAGATTTTTTATTTATTTATTAGGTTCATTTCATTTTCTTTTAATATCATCTTATGGTTCTTAATTGTCACATCCTCTGGCTGTATTTTCCGATTACTCCATGCCTCTATTTATTGGGAACAAAGACAAAATTATATAAGACAGAATTATAGGTATTCATCGGCACATGTGCTATTGTCAAGTTATAAACTCTTGCACTCTGAGCTAGTTTAAAAAATAACTGACTTTCAAAGGCTGATTATTGATCTAATAGCTTTTCAAGAGTTTTAATCCATTCCTAACTTTATTTCTTGAAAGTAATTAATATTTAAAATAGCTTATTATATTTTAATTTATATGAAATACCTTGTAACACAAATTTCACCACTCCCCAAGAAAATTTCATGTTTGTTGAATAACAATTTTGGTACATTCTGTATTTGCAAATTTAAAGATGTATTGGGGAGAGCAGGGTAGGTTGGCATAGGGGGCAGGTTGGCCATTGGCTTATAGTTTCCGTCACACCTGTTGTGAAGGCCCCGCCATTGTACTATGTGACCCGCTCGACCTTGGGAGTCTTGTCCTGAGTTTTCAATCCGTGCTAACAGTGTAGAGAAGAGTGTGCTTCATTGAATGATTTTACAACATGTAAAAATTTTTATATTTTCAGTAAATTTGGTTTAAAGGAATGGCAAAACATTTGACTCCGATTCTGTTCACATAGCCCCAAACACCTTTGAAAAACCTAACCTTTCGACTAACCAGTTTCTTGTTAGATTGTTCTCCCCTGTCCTGGCAGCCATCTTTCATATTATCTCTCCTGTGGGGTTAGTTGGCTGTCTTCAACTGGGGTTTGTTGGAGCTGTAGCAATTCACAAAAGCAAGGTAAACATAAACAAAGGTGAAATTACCAATTGTCTTTAGTTCCAGCAAGGAGGATGAGAGCAATTTTTCTTATGCAGAAAGTGACGACAGTCTAAACTTCTATCTTCTTCTATTGTCGTTCTATTCTCCCTTAAAAGGTGGTTAAACCTATTCAAAATCATTATACCATTATAGTGCAGCTTTTAATAAAAATAATATGTGACAGGCAGAACTTGAATGAGATGGCTAAACAACCCTACCTTCTAGGCCAACCTGCCCCAAACAGGAGGTTAATTGGCAAACTCTGGATTGACGAATTCTTCAATTTTCTATAATCTTAGTATTAAATATTATGTGGTGACAAAAATACTTGAAGTACTCTAATACTTGGAGTTTACAGTGTTATCAGCCCTATTGGAATTATATTAACAGGAACGACTCAACAATAAAAAAATTGAAAACTGTTGCCAACCAACCCCGCTCTCCCCTACCTAATTCTTCGAGTTTACAAATATTACTTATTAAATTTTAAATTCAATATATATATTCATAAATTGGAATAATCACAAGTATTATGAAATGTGGGGAGCGGGGTAGCCCACTGGTAAGGCAGTGGACTGCTGTGCTTAAGGTCCCGAGTTCGAATCTGACATGGCTTATGATATCTTTATTATTCGCCACAGTTTGTCTCGTGGGCCGAGAGACCCTCCTGGGGCAAACCCAGCCTCTATAAAGTGGGTACCCTTAATTGAAAAATTAAGGGGAAAGAACCTGGCGGTTGAGCGTGATCACGGTCAAATCACCTCCTTGCACGACCGCTGACCAAGAAACGGTACTCTTCCTTACATAGTACTGCACCCAAGACCCTTATGGGTTGTAGTGGCACAGGTTTTTTTTTTTTTTTTTTTTATTATGAAATGTAATGTATAACCAACATACTATTTCAGGTAAGGTGGAGATGATCACAGGTGTCGGCAAAGCTATGGAACCTTCTCTGTCTCAGTGGGGCAATCCGAATAGAGTAATTGAAGCGTCAGGGGTCTTCGGGCACTTCATGGTCACCCCAGCAAACGAGGCCCTGTTTGTTGTGAATGGGGAGAGCAGAACAGTCAACTGTGAGATCGGTGGCCTCGTCCACCCAAGGGCAGTCGTGTGGGTCACGATGCACCTTCAGTAGATAGTGAAGGGCTATGCGACCTTTCCACAAACTGTTGGTGGTGATATCGCTTCCTGTTTCTGATGTAACAATGTTTTGGAATAAGCATCAGCACAGTGTAATTGTAGCTTAAATTTTTGTAAGGCAAGCTTTTCATTTCAAGCTATATTACTTTTGCTTTTGATTACAGTTGTAATTTAATGATCTATAGCACTTAAACATTATATATTGGGATAATTATGATTTGCTACAATTGATTTGTAGAAACAGGAAGGATGAAGTCACTGCCAGATGGTTAAATATCCAGTTCCATACTGAAACCTGATTGTAACTTCATTTCATAAAGCATAAAAATTATTAAAATAACTTACTTTTATTATAAGTTTATTATAAGTAACTTATTGTATATTAGTATAAGTTTAATTGAAGACCTTAGTAGTGGACATGTTAAGGGACATTTTTGAAGAAAATAAGATTTTTGTACAGATTATGTTATTTTCTCATTTAAACGTAGCTTTTTTCTTTTATTTTATATAACTAAACTAAAACATTACACAAAAAAAACAAAACAAAAAAACAGCTGAATGTGTGAAGCTGAGACGAAAATCAGACTAACAACTTTAAAGCTAATTTTCTCGACTTCACTTTTTTGTTTAAAACAATGTTCATCCACTAAGCTCTTCAATTATGATCTGCTTTTAATTGATTGGTTTATTCAAAATCAATCATTAAAGAACTTGTTTCTGGAAGATATTATTAACTTTCTAGCTTTAAAATGTAATTATTTTTTTTTTTTTTATTGATTCTCTAAAAATTACAACTTACTCTGTTGTATATTTGTTTTTCAAAAATTATTGTAATATTTATATTTTTAACTTGGAAAAAATATTTGCTCAACTTTGGGTAGGCTTGTATTCTTATTTTTACTTCAAGCTTATAAATTGTTCTAATGATGGATAAAATATTTAACCATCTTCTACTATACTATTTAGTTTTACAAAGAAAATGCATAATTATAAGTTTAATATATCAGTCCAATAAAAAAAATATATATAATTAAATTAATTGATAAGAATCAATTTCTCTATGGAACTGTTAATTATTGCTGTAAAAATTGTCAATACCACTTGGAAGGTGATGTACATTTTAAATTATAAATTATGGATTAGTAAATTAAAGTTCAATAAGGTTTATATTTTTGTAAAATATATTTTGCAAAACAAGTATTATAACCTAAAAAAATATTTTCTTTGATTTTTATTAATATCAAACCTTATAGTTTCTATTCACATACTATTAAAAATGTGTCATAGTAGGAATTTAACTATTTATAAATTTTATGTTTTTGACTTCCAAGTGGTTATAATATATATTTTTATGTTTCCTTTGTATAATATTTTATTATAAAACGAGAAAAGATGCACTGATAAAAATTTTAGTTTGGATGCTTGAATGTATATATACATATTAATGATCAAATTTTGATCAAAATATTAGTCATTGCAAATAGTAGATTTTTAGCTGTAAGAGGTTGTTACAGTTAACGTCCATAATCAATTTCTAAGTTTCATTAATGGTTAGTCATTTATACTATAGATATGATACACAATTATTTTTATTCATCACGAGTGTTTTACAATGATTAAAGCACTAAGAAAAAAAAAAAAAAAAAAAAAAAACGTATAACAGAAAACATTTTTCTGTGTATCACATCAGTAAGTCCTAAAGTTGAAAGGTGTGAAAATTGAAGTTGAACCAAATTCATTGAGTGTAAAATGTTCACTAAGTTAACAACTGAACTTGGGTTAGTCTTGCGTTTTTTTCAACAAATAATAAAATGGTTTTAAAATCTCCAAATTTGAAATTATTGCTGGAATAGGGAGGATAAATTTAAAACATTTTTTTTTTGTATCCTGTTTATTAAAAGCTTTATTAAGGAAAAATATATAATTTTAATACTGTTAATAATGAGGAATTAATGTTTTTAATTAATTTTTTATTTGGGGTTTAATTATTTTATTTATAAGTTACCAATTACAGAATAATAAAAAAGTTTACCAAGAAAATCTTTTTCTTTCAAATTAGAATATGAACTACTCTATACACCAGAATGTTAATGTGCTAAAATTGCCTGATTCATCTAAGGTTCTCATTTACTTAAGGAAAACTTCTAATTACTATTTCTTTAAAAGATATAATTCTATTTATTTGAAGTTGGGAAGCACAAAGCCTCTTTGATGTATTTTTGAAAAAGGCTGACTCTTAAACATAGTTATTTAATATATTGTGAATCAGTAAGGGTTTAGATTGTTTTTGTTTTTTTTAATAGTTTTAAAAATTGTAATCAAAGTGAGAATGTCCAGATGAATTTTTTTTTATATTTTAGTTTAAGCCATAAATATTTAATACATACATTGAAAACCGTTTCAAACTTAAAACACAAAATGGAGGTTCTATACACTTCAGTACTTTTTTTTTCTTTTCGGTCTGATAATCATGAAAGTTAAAATTCAAGAAGGATAAATTTTACAATTTTTTTTTGTTTTTATTGTTTTTTAACTGATGTAGTGTAGTTAATGTTATGTAAATTGGTCAGTTTTTTTTAATGAATATTTAAATATCCTGTTATTTAAAACTAATTAGTTCAATGATATTTAAATTTTCAATGTTGCAATTAATTAGTGACATTCTTTTTAGATTTACAAGAACCATTGGCAGATATTCACGTTTGAGCATTTTTTTCCTTAACCTCATTTTGAAAGTGAAAATAATACCAGTTCCTACTGGTCATTGATTCTCTTTTTAAGGAGTTTCTAATTTATCATGAAAAAATAATTATTTTTGATGAAATTCAACTGATGACTGTTTAATTTTAATCAGCAACATTTATCCAATAATTAAAAATATATATATAAATTATTAATTTCTGAGTGCAATTAATCACCTTATATGTAGTAATAACTTCTATAATATTTATAATAAATAAACCAAGGTTTATACTTATTAAAAAAGAAAAATCAATTAGCAGTTTAGTAAAATTTGCCTTAAGACTATCAAATCCATTATTTGAATTACTCCGAACTTGTATCTATAACATGGATGTGAATTTGGTTTAGCACTAGAAGAGAAAGAAATATTACTTTAAAAATTCTACTTTAAGAAAATGTTTTAAGTGCAGATGACATTTAAATGAAATAAAGTGCCTGCCGAATCTTAGTCTTTGATTATACTTTTTGTCTAAAAATATTAAAAAAAACGATTGTGCATATCATTCTTCTAAGTAAATTGTGACCAAAGTTATCACATTGTTTTACGCTATACATTCCCTAAGTTATTAAAAAAAATAAAACATTCTAATGATATTAGAGTGTGACTAAGAACATAATAAATAAATGGTAAATTTGTTAATTTATTGAAAATTTATTGCTTTATTAAGTGTAACATGTACTATGCACATTACATAGATGCTATTACTTTATTTTTAATAAAAGGTACAATTAGCTTTTGTTATTATAGCGATTTTCAAATTTTCTAGTGGATATTGTGCCATATCCTTATTCCATTGTCTATTTTGAGTTGTAACTTTTTAAAATATAGGTCACAGTTGTATTTTGTCTAGTTTACCATCACAACTACCATTGCTGGTATAGATCAGTAAAATAACTTCATTTGTAAACCTAATATATTAATTTATATTAACCCACTTCACTTCAGTTATGAGTGAAAATATTTGACTTTTAAAAAATTTATCTTTAGATTTGTAAGAAAATTTTACATTAGGCTAAAATAATATTGTTTCTTTTAAATATTTTATTTAATGTTATCAAAAAAGATATTTATTTATCGATTTATTACTGAAATATTTATACCTAATTAAAATCAAAAATTTCCGAGTATGTAAGAATATCATTAATACCAAGAGTGGGCAAATATTTTGTCTATATGTAGTATGAGTCTGATAACTATGAGCAGAAGACGATCATCATGGAGTAATGAACAGACTATTGTTATGTTTGGAGGCTTCAATTCTACATATAAATAGAATTGATATGATATGTAATGAATAAAATTATTTTATATAAACCTGGAATAAAAATTTAATAAATATAAGATCAATTTAATTAACAGTTTAATTTAATCAAATTCACTATAATATGCTGAAAGTAGAGGAGTTTCAAGTCACATTATCATCCCTTAATTATCTCCAGAATTTGATATTAGATATCCTCCAGAATAATAAGATAGAAAGCAAAATGTCAAGATATTGATACAGTAAAAAAAAATAAAAATCTCTGAAGCCTTGGGGGAAACTTAAGAAAAAGTTGATAGTTTAAAAAAGTTATCCAATGTAATAACAATAAATTAAATATCCTAAAGATAGGCAGGAGTTTGTTTTATATTTGTTGTTGTTTCTACCTAACTTTCATTTTTTCATTGGTTTTGAAAAATATAATAGTATTTTTTTTCTACAGTAATATGTCTAATAGTTTTTATGTCTGTGGACTTAAAATTTTTTTTTTTACCTACAGTGTAGGTCGGATAAGATTTATTGATTAAAATGTTTTTGCCCACTCCTGATTTATATTTTCCCATAAAAATAGATAAATCTCTTTTATATTTATTAACAATTCCTTGAATAATAGCACTAAATTGGAGAAAAGTCAATTATAATTGAGAGGTTAAAGTTAGAGTGATGCAAGTCGATTAATTTTCATTCTGAGACCAATACTTGGCAATTTATTGTATTATATTCATATTCCCAACTTTTTGGAGGAAACTGATTCAATATTGACCTGAGGCTTGACTAATATGTAATCTAGATGTAATATTCTAAGAATTTTGTTATGTACATATTAAAATCACATAATTGTGCAAATCAATGAATACTATTTTTGATCATGACTAGTCAGAATTACTAAAAATTGGGTAAACCATTCTTTCTTTTAACTTTCTCAATTGTTAGCTCTAAGTTGTGAATTTAAACAATGACTCTAGGGCCAAAAGTTTAAATTTTAAATAAGTAAATTTTCAATAAATTATGACAACATTTAAATGCTGGAAAGACTTTGAAAAAAAAGTGATGGGTTATTAAGTTTTATAAATCATTTATTTTATCATGATGATACAACTAAGTGTGTGATAACCTCATTATATTTTTATACCTTGTAGAATTAATTGTTTGCATAAAAATAATCAGTAAACTTTGTATCAACTATCCTTGACCGTTTAAACTAATTTAAAAAATAATTTTAGCCAACCCTAACACATTGAGTAGTTTTAAATTTATTTTACTTTTATATTTGTTTTGTAAAGAATATTATGTATCTATAAGTAATGTAATTAATGAAATGAAAACCCCTCAAAATTTTCAAGTTCATATATGCAGATGAGATTATGCACTTACAAATATATTAATATATAATTTTTAAAATATATAGATATATATACATACTTTGTATTATTTATGGTTATTAGTACATACTTTGTATTATTGCTTTTAATAGTGTGTGTATATACATAAACTGAAGATTGAATATATATTACTAAAAATAAATGTCCAAGTGATAATCAACGGGTGGATACATACACTGCTTTTTCTTTTTTCTTATTGTTAATTTATGCTTAATTTAAAAACAATTTACTATCTGTATGTTGCATTATAAATATAAATATATATTTATTTAATATATAAAAATATTTCACATACTTGCCAGAGGTTGTTAAATAAAGTTGCTAGCCTGCAAATGAGATTGTGAAATGCTTTAAATTGTATTATAGTAAGCATACTGATTTAATAAATAAATGTAACATTTTATATATTATGAATTAATTTTTTATTCAAGTCGGATTCCCCTTATTTTTATATATTTTTTTCTCTAAAACTTTTACCTGAAGGACTTAAATACCAAATATTTTTTCTCCCATTAAATAAAGTTTTATTGGTTTTTGATTCTTTAGTTTGTGTTATATCATTCTTAACTTTTCTCCCATCCCGAAAGCCATCTTTCATGGGAGGTATAAGAGTAACAACTGGCTTTGTTTCCTGGTCTACAAAATTAGGAAATTTAATAGATTTTGTTGGCTTTAGTTCTTTTTTTTTCTTCTTTTTCTTCATTGTTTCAGTAAGAACGATTGCATCCATTCCCTTACTACGTCTTGGACATCCCCCCTGTAAGTTGCTATTTTTCAAATTCTTGACAAATGATTTATTTGCTTCAAATTTCTTTGATAAAATTTCAAATATTGCAGTACTTGAATCAATTAATGGAATAGGAACCGTTCTTCCTTTTTTTTCACCTCCTAAATAAATATACAATTAATGATCATACAAACAATTTGCCACCAACAAAGATAAATGAATTTAAACTCAAAAATTAAAAATAATGGATTACCAAATAAAGGTATAACTCAATGCTTGTTTTTAAGAATAGAAGTAATTGTTAGCTATAATTAATTTTTTGTTCAATAAAGGTCAAATCAACATTGTTCCAAGAGATTTTTCATAAAAAAAAAATAAAAATAATAATAAAAACTAATGAAAAGAAATGTCTTTAGCTAACAAAAGTCCTTAGATCAACATACTTATAAATCCAACCAATTTGTCTAACCCTACTTTTATATTTACTTTTGTCTGATTCGTTGAGTAAACATTGCCTTAATTAGCATTCTATCATTCACCGGGACTGTTTGAGGGTAATAAATAAGATATAAAAAAAAAAATATAGATTTATTAAAAATTTATCAATCAAACAATAAATAGCTTATCATATTTAGTAATCACATGTCCAGAAACTTGAAAGAATAATCATTATTATCCTTTACTTACTTATTCTGTTGTTCCTCGATTAAATGGTTTAGAGCATTTACACAAGCAATGCCATTGTTCAACTGTCGGCTTCTGCTCTAATCTCTTTTTTGATGAATTACAGATGTATGATGTATTATAGCTACACCATATACAACTACATCATGTACAGTATATTTATGATGTATTACAGCTACATCATGTACAAATACATCATGTACAGATGTATGATGAATTACAGCTAATGTTGGTGGGTATATTGAGGTTCAATACAAATAATAGTGGTTTTACACAAAAGGTTGATCTATTCTATTACACAAATAGTAGTAGATCTGCCTATATATTTTTTTTTAAATATTTTATATGAGCACTGATCCTAGCTTAACACGTTGAGCGCCAAGCGGTACGATCGTACCGCTCTTGGACTATTGGCTGGGGCCGAGGTCCCAGGTACCGCCCGCTCCCGCCAGCTAAAAGGTTGTTCTGGGCCAGGGGACCGCCTGCCGAGCGTGATTTCAAGGCATATGGGACCGCTCCGGCCCCGAACAATCCGCCAATGCAATTGGCCCAAATTTTTTTTTTTTTAATTTGGGGGGTGCATGGAGCCCCAACCTCGCTGCAAGCAGTAATGGCCAACCATGATTTCAGCCACCTCCTTTAGATTTTTTTTATTTTTACTTCTTTTAGGTTGTTTTTTTTTATTTTTTTGTGTTGTGATACTTGCTTTAGTTTTTTTTTTTTTTTTTTTTTTTTACAAAACAAAATATCTTATTTATTAAAATAATATCACAACAAATTTATACAAAATAAGGAATAGAGGCACTAAAATATTCATAATTATTTACTTGTGGGCTTCCATGAAGCACGGGCGGTAATAAAATGGTTCTCCCGGGCAATGAGGACAGTACGTTGCATTTTTGCTTGCAGTTATTGCATCCTCTGCGTGTCTTTCTATTGTCGCCTTCTTTTATGCAAATGCTGTGACGGGGTCGTGGTGCTTGTAATTGTTCTACAGATGCCGGAATCTCAAATCTTCTCAACATGTCTTCCACAAGAATCTCTTTGAATCTCGTAATAGTAATACTTTTGCCCGTTACAGTTTGGTACACTATATGTGCATTCACCAAGGCGGTACCAAATAATAATTCTAATTCAATTTTCTTGTACCATCTTGTACTTCGTCTTAGGTATTATAGGAACTCATTTGGTCTGATAAGTCTATTGGAGTCTTGCCTTCATTATAATCGACTATTAGGAAGGGGTTGACAAGGGTTGACGTCGCGGTCATAACCGGGCAGCCCCCGTACTACTTCAGGTTGCAGGCTTTACCCTGGGGCCGGGCGGTACATACGTACCGCTCACAAAATTATTGTTTAATTGACAAAATTAAACTTTTTATTTATTTCTTTTGCAATTTTTGTATCATTCTAATCATATTAAAGTTATAAATTAGGAAAAAATGCTTTGGCCCCATGCAAAAATACATCATCTTTTCCCTGGCGCTCAACGTGTTAATCCCATGTCAGTCCCCCATTTCTTAGGGATATACTGACTTATTTTTCCAGGTGGCCCCTAGATCTGGTGCCATCAACTAGAGCTTCTATTGCTTGCCTCGGGTACTCTACCTCCTAAGGATATGTCCAAACCATCTCAACTGTGAGTCTTTATCGCATCGATCTAGGAATTTGAATCCAGAGTTCTCCTGATAGTCTGGTTTCTTATCCTATCCATCCTTGTTTATCCTGCTATAGCTCTTAGGAACCACATTTCTTCGACTTGAATATTGCTCAACATTGTCGCTGTTAACGCCCATGATACACATCCATAGGTGAGAATGGCGGCATGGACAGATTTGAATATTATCATTTTTGTCTTGCTCGATATCTCCCTTTGCCTGAGAAATTTAGCATTGATTGCGTGGTAAATTTTAATTGCCATGTCTTGCACTTATTTATTCATTTAACCTTCCCTCTTTACTTAACATCAACACAAAGTATTTAAAGGTGTCTACTTTTTCAACCTGAAGGTTATCTATGGTCAAATAGGAGTTGTACTGTAATTGACATGATCATATATTTTATTTTATTAGCATTTTTTTTCTATTGGATCATTATTAAATATCTAAATAAATAATATACTTTTTGTTTTTACACCTAGCCCCCAGAATCTCCCTTTACAACTGCCTGGATTCCCCCATGTCACTTACTCATGGTGCTCCTTTGGATTTTTTATATTGCGACAGAAGTAACCATAACAGATGTCTTTGAAGGTCTAGAACAATCAAGAACTGGATTGGGAATGTTGGTGTGTTCCTAATCAACCATATCTTAATGAGCAAGCAACAAGAGTGAGCATTCCATTTTGAAAAGTGGAGTGAGAGTTAACCGGGATAGCAAAGTATACTGATACTTTTGAGTAACTCTTAAGTTATATTTAACTGTTCTGTTTCAAGTGTTATTATTTAAGTTCTCAATATTTGTTTAAATTGATGTGTTGTAATTTTATGTCAATAAAATTATTCAAACCCGTATCAGCTTTACAATATAAATATTCTTTTTAGGAGATTCTAGAAATAAATCCAACCCAAGCCCCAATGAATTTTTTATGCTAAGATTTAAATTGTGAAACAACACTTATCTGGAAAGTACTATTTTCATGCTCAATACTGTACCTGTTAGTAGGACGACAGAATAGATATTTTATTTCTTTTTTTTTTTTACATAAAAAACAAATCAATTGATTTTGAGACATCCATTCAGAGCAAAGGCAGAAACAAATAGTTTAAAAAAAAAAAAATTATATAAAATTATTTTTCTCTCGACGCATTAGATGGAACCCTCAGACATGGGTTAAATATTTTTCGAACGTGAATCACATGAAAAGGTTGGTGATAATTGGTGACTTACCGTTCTATTATAAATTAGTTACGTAAGCAAACATAAACAAAACAAAAATAAAATCTTTGATAAAAAAATGGAATGCTTGTTACCTCTAAACTTGAAATGAATCTGTATCACTCTGACCCGCAACGGACGGAGAAATATCTGTCAGAATGAAAGGATTGTAGAATAAGGTAGTAATTAGGTGGAAGTATAGTCTTGAGTTTAAAGAAAAGACCCTGGAGCCAGACTCTGTCGAATGCCTCAGCGACATCCAGAAATACACCAGTTCCATATAATTTATGCTCTAGTGCTGTGGATATATAGTCCGTCACTCTATGTAATTGATGTATTGTAGAGTGTTGTGTCCTAAATCCAAATTGATGATCTGGTATTGTATGCGTGGTTGTAAGTATATCAATAAGTCTTTGGTACAATAAACTTTCAAAAATTTTGGAACAGACAGGAAGTAAGCTAATAGGTCGGTATGATGAGGTTAAGTTCTTGTCTTTGTTAGGCTTGTGTATCATTGTTATATGTGAGTATTTCCATTGAAGTGGGAATTTAGTCGTCCTCAGTATCGCATTATATATTGTAGTCAGAAACACTAGAGATTTCCTGGGCATTTGCTGGAGCACTTCGGCATTAATCAAGTCATGTCCAGGGGCTTTCCTTTTAGGCAAATTTTTGATTTTTTCAGCGAATTGGGCAGGTGAGAAGGAAGGAGGAGGTAGTGTCAGTTTAAGGGTGTTTCTAAAATGGTGAGTATGTTAGTATTGTGTTCGGAATTTATAAATTCCGAGAGTGGTTTGAAAACTGATGAAAGATATTTGGCAAAGAGTTCAGTTTTTTCTCCGTCGGTCATGACCCATGAATTATCTAACTTTCGAAGAGGCCCCAGCACTTCACGATACTTTGTAATGTTTTTAGTATTCCTAGAAGAAATTCCTGCACGCATCCCAATCCATTCTGCCAGTAATTAAAGATGGTTTCTTTGTTGCTACGCAGGGCTCATCAAGTAATACCAAATGCACAAGAGAATGATCAGAGCAAAGATCTGAGCTCGTATTACACTGTGTAGGGTTGTTCGAAGTCCTGTAGTAATGAAAAAATCGAGTAAGTCTGGTGTTTTCCATCTAGAAGTTAGCCAGTTGGCATATGTGGTGATACCGTGTCTAATGAAAGCTCGTGGAGAACTGGCTTTAGAATTCTTCCTCAGGGGGTTGAAAGTCTTGACCCCCAAGATTGGTCTTTAGCGTTATGATCTCCTCCTGCAATAAAACATCTACCAAGACTTTTAAAGAAATTACTAAACATCGTGGGTGTCAGCACATACCTGGGAGGACAGCGAACCGCAGCAAAAGTAATGTAGTGGTGTTGTGTGAAAAGTCTGGTATTATTGGAATTGGTAAAATATTATGTTTTAGTGTTATTTTGACGAGTATAGCAGTGCCTCCAGGTGCTGATCCGTCTGGATGGTCAGTTCTGTAGATTTTGTAGCCCTGTATGTAAAATTTTGATTGTGGTGTTCGATGTGTTTCTGTTATTAGTGCAATGTCAATGCCTTTTTCGTGTAAGTATATGTCTAGTTCAGTCCTGTGCTGATTCAGACCGTTTGCGTTCCATAGTATGACAGACATTGAGCCCACATTCATCTGATTAAGGGGCATATTGGCAAGAGGCATATGAGATAGTTGTTGTAGAATACCAAAGAGGGGATTGATGAGGTTATTCAGCCCGTTAATTAAATTTATAATTTGGTCAGAGGAGTTTCAGCCAGAGGGGCCTGACTGACCTATTACTGAAAATCCTGACCATCATTTAACCTATCGTAATTGAAGAACAGTTGACCATCTCTCATCTCTACTGTTTTTTTTTTTTTCGTTTATCTTAGATATAAAATGTTAATATCCCCAAAGGAATATACAATGTTCCTTTCTGTTCACTAGAGGAGTGTAACCATCTTTATATATTAAATTTTAAAAATGTAAGAAAAGATATATAATCCTTTCTTGTTCGATAGTAATTTAAAGTAGTTTATTATGTGTAATATTTTCGATATCATATCAATATTTATTATGTGTAACGATATTTTCACTCGAATACATTTATTTACTTCTTTAAAACTTACTACAGTAAGCCATAGCAAAGTGTGACTAGGTTTAGGTACTATGTATTTTTTTCTTAGTCTCCATACACTATTTACTACTAGAAAAGTAAATCATTTTGGTAGACCATAATAGTTTCCTTCACTCATATGAAATTGAAGAACATTATGCGAAAAATGGAGTGTAAAATTTAATTATTTTATCCTCGGTTATAGCTGTGATGGTAAAGAATTTGTAGACTTCATTTTAGACTTGCTATACTTCAGCAACAGATGTGGACACTGGTATGAATTTTTTTTTTTTTTTTATAAGGTCACTCTTCCCATTATAATGCAATATGACCATGCGTAGATTACATTTGAAGTGTCACTGCATCATAAAATATGTACACTAATTGAACCAGTGGAAAATAATTGAAAAATAAAAATAAAATATGTAATGATGAGTTTGTAATATGTATCTACATATATTATGATTTAATTAAAAAAATAGAGAGCCAATATCAAGGATTGTCACTGCCATTGCCACCAGATCTATAAATAACATAATTATTTTTATTTTTTTATTTATTGCTATCCCTACCGTGCCTGAAAGGCAATACGGGTTTTGGCAGTAGTTGGATGCTATCCATTTCTGGATAGCAACCAACTGCAGCCAGTAAAACAATAACAAAATTTTTCATAAGCTGTGCACACAGCCTGCTCTTCTAATTTATGAATCACCTTCTTCAGCCTCTGCCCTCTCTGGTGGTCTTCCGGGTACAGGACCTTCTCTCCTCCCCAATGAGAAGTGCGTTGGACCCGCAATCGTTTTCCACCCAGTCACGAAGGCCTTGAAGTGCGGATAGTTTTCTTGTGCCATTAGCTGAGGGAAATGGCTTTCAGTCAGAACATAGAGACCAGTTTCCCTCAGCATTTTTTCCCTCAATGGCTCATAGGTGGCACAGTCCAAGACTATATGTTCGGCTGTTTCGGGTACTCCACAGGTAAGACACAGAGGATCAATATTCTTCCCATACTGGACGAGTTTTGTGCAGAAGCCACCATGTCCAGTTAGTAGTTGGGAGACCCAATAATCAGGTTCTACCCATCTTGCTGCTAACCTGGAGCTGACGGTTGGAAAATATTTTCTCAGCGTAGCTCCCTTTGGTGTCGCTACCCATCTCTGATTCCATTGGTCCAGGGTGTATTCGTGAATGATATTCTTCCATCTGCGTGGTTCCTCATTGATCCTTGCACGTAGACACTCCGGTAAAACCGCCGACCCTTCCCTTATCATTGTGTATCTAAACATGTCTTCCTGCAGGAGGAGGTCGATAGGTACTGCTCCCGCAAGGACATGTGCCGCTTCATGAGACAGAGACTTATAGGCCCTAGTTACTCGCAGCAGAGCCATTCGTTGAATCGTAGCCAACCTGCTCTTTTGCCGGTGCGAGAGATTCCTATTCCAGCCAGGGGAAGCATACCTCAGTATACCCAGGACTACACCTTTATAGATGGCCATAGGCGCTGGGTATTACAGGCCCCAAAAGGCTCCTCCGATCCTGCTGAGTCCGTTTAGAGTTAGGGTCACCCTACTTCTGAGGTAGTCCAAGTGAGGAGTCACATTGAAATTTCTTCCAATCCTAATGCCAAGGTAGGTGACCACCTCACTTGGACGTATTCTAGTTCCTTGAATATTTATATTAATAGGGTGAGCCCTATCAGTCCTACCTCTAAGGAGAATAGCCTGGGTCTTTTCGGCAGCCATCTTCAGCTTCTTTCTCTCGCACCATCTTCTTATCAGGTTGGCGCACCTCTCCGCTTCTTCTTTCAACCTGGCTCTGCTGTTCGATGCCACTACAGCGGCCAAATCGTCCACGAACTCAGTGGCGGGGAACCGTTCTTCTTCAAGTACTCCCAGCAACTCGTCAAAAACTATTTTCCACAGGGCGGGACCAAGGACAGAGCCCTGAGGACACCCTCTAAATGACAATTAATTTAATTTAAAAATAATTTAACGTGCCACCATCTACAAATAAATGGTGGCAATGTGATATTTGGGGTTGGTGACAGATTTTCCCTAGATCATCAAATTCCATAATCCCAAAGATTGCAATACAGAAGAATGGCCTTCTCAGTTTGAGGAGACAACTTTACTCTCACCATTACCACAATACACAGCCAGCCTTGGTTCTTAGATTTGAGAATCTTGGTTGTTATGTGATCAAATTATTATTAATTGCAAAAGTTTCAAACTTTTAATTTTATAACAAAAAGACGCAGCTCACACAATTTTATCAATGGTTCATTTGGCTTCTGAGCAGAGTTTAAAGGTAAGGTTTGGGTCTGCCATATAATAAATTGTAAACCAATTTATGTTTAATAAATATTATGTATTGTAGCTTTAAATATTAATCAAGGGTTAATTATATTTTATGAACAAGATATTTTTATTTACTAGCACTTACCTTTCAAAGATACCAGATAATAGGTTTCTCCTTCTTCCAGTAGTTCCAAACCACTTTTATAGGTTGGCGGTTCATTTATTTTTTTTAAGTTTCCTTTAGAATCACTCAGATCTATCTCAACTATGTACCAATTTAAAAAAATATATAATATATATCTGTTTCATTTATTCAATTTTAATAGAAAATAATTGTAAAAATTATATTAACCTTCATTTGGCACATTAGCTTTAATTTTTATATATTCATAAATCAACCTTACATAACAATTTGGATTTATCAACATCTCATTTGAGTCTAGAAAATAAAAAAAATGTATAGACATGAAACTCATTACACTTTTGTACTAAATAAATGTAAATCAAATAATTTTTACCAATCTTATGAGTTATCTAATATGAATATATTTAACTTTACCTCCATATATTACTCTGGCAAACATTATTGTTTCTTGTCCCTGTCTTGATTATTAATATTATTCCAGTATTCAATAGTTGGTACTGGTCAGCTATTCATTCAGTGCTTCCCTGTTATGAAGCCTTCCTGAGTCACCATGGCAACAGTAAGCAAACTATTCAGTTGTGCATGTTTTGATCACATGTCAGAGTATGGAGGTTAAAACATTTCGACACCCTACAAATTCTTTTTAGTTTTGTTTTGATGAGTACAAATTAATGAGTGTAAAATGGTCCAAGCCAATATTGATTCAATTTTGGCGGTTGACCCTGAAAGACTTTCTTCGCAAGAGAAGGATGACCTGTATGAAAGCATTATGTGGTTAAATGTTGAACCAAATACCCCTCATGAGAAATTTGAGCCATTATTTACATTGACCAAAGAAGTCATGAAGTATAAAGGAGAGCAGGTAACTAAATTCTATATGAGCCTTTCTGTTAACACAATGACTAATTCCAATTTCAACATTTTTCTAGAAAGCAATTTAATAATATTTCTTGTTTGGAAATTTGTACCTTTTTATTTTGTTATATTATGACAAAAATATTAAAACATAACAGTTTACTAAAATGTAAATACCAAATAAAAAAGTACGAATTTGACAAATAGTATAATATTATTAAGGCTCTTTCCTACAAAATGTTAAATTGCAGTTAATTATTCTGTCTATGGAAAGACTCATATCAATTCTTGTCAGCCAATAAATCAGGAGAAAATGTTACTTATTATTGTTTCTATAGGTTGAAAGTTTACTGGCAGACTTAGATATTTTGGCCTCTAATGCAGGTAAGTGATATTATTATAATTTATTAGATATAATAGAATAGAATGTCATGTGTATGTTTTTCTATTGTTTATATTCGTCAAAGTTTCATACCAGCAATAATCAGTACACCATTAATTATAAAAATTTTCCTTTTTGAAAAATTCATTGTGATATTGGAATAAAGATTATCATGAATGTACTTTTATTATTTCTAAACTGCAGGAAATTATCGTTAATGCTAATAATTTAGTAAATTATTTTAAAATATAAAAGAAAGAGAATGGGAAAAGTTCCAAGCATTGCTTGTTTTTAGATTTTGAGGATGGTAGAAACAATATGAAACTATATATATTGTTAGAAACACAGTCTATAAGATTGAATTCATAATTTTTTTAGAGATATTTTTTAAATATATCCTTTCTCTAGTTTTTTTTTTAGTTTAGCGTAAAACTGCAATAGTCATCAATGCCACATAGAATTCTAAGTGTAATACTAGTCTATCAATATAAAAAAAAATCTGGTGCGTGCGCGCAACACACAACTTTCACTTACCAACTTACTTAGATTAGAAATTGACGTGTTTTGCTAATAATCATTTCCCAAAGTCACACATTTTTCTACATTCATATCTTATTTTTGTTAATCGTTAAAGCCGTTTTTGAGTAAAAAAAAAAACCTGTGAAAATGATACAAAATTTATTAAGTAAAGTCCCCCCTCCCGTAGGTCAATTTTGATGAAATTTTTACAGTCATATCTCGGGCATATAAATACATCAAATACCAAGTTTGATCAAAATCGTTAAAACCGTTTTTGAGTAAATAAAAAAACCATGTGAAAATGGTACAAAATTTATTAAGTAAAGTACCCCCTCCGGTTAATCAATTTTGATGAATATTTCACAGTCATATCTCGGGCATATAAATAGATCAAATACCTAGTTTGGTCAAAATCGTTAAAACCGTTTTTGAGTAAATAAAAAAAACACGTGAAAATGATAGAACATTTATTAAGTAAAGTCCCCCCTCCGGTCAATCAATTTTGATGAAATTTTTACAGTCATATCACGGGCATATAAATAGATCAAATACTCAGTTTAATCAAAATCGTTAGAGCCGTTTTTGAGAAAATCGAAAAAAACGTAAAAAGTTATTAAATAAAGTACCCCCTCTCTTTGAGCAATTTTGATGAAAATTTTGCTGTCACATCGCGGGCATATACCTACACTAAATACCCAATTTCGGGTTCCCACGGTTTATAGTTTTTGAGCTAGTCTGTTCACACACACACACAGACACACACACACACACACACAGACCATTTCGCGGGACTTGGTTATTTGGACTCAGGGGGTCCCAAAACGTGTATTTCCGTTGAAAACCGGAAGTCGAAATTTTTCACGATCGCAATACTTCCACTTACTATATATTTCATATATAGGTAAGTGAAAGTAAAAATCCATTAAAAAATCCATAACTCTAATGATTTTACAGTGTGTGCTTCCCCTCCCCTCCCCCCCCCCCAATTTACTTGCTTTTTAAGTTTTTTTTCTAATTTCTTTTTACAAGCATTACAAATATTTTGAAGGTGGAGGTAATGAAGAACTACAAGCAGAACTGTCAAAAGCTAACAAGCAAATTGAAGCACTTACTGAAGAAATTGAAAACAAAGAAAAAGAACTGGAAAATGAAAGGCTTCATGTTGAAAAAGTAATAAAGTTCTTTTTGAATGGGAATTTGAATAATTTATTTACTGTAGAAATAATTAAACTATAGTTTAAGGAAGTGAAGTTTATGAGTTATTTATTTTAAAAAAAAAGTATGTTGTAAAAAAAAAAAATTGACTGATTCTATTAAGAATGTTTAGAACATGATAGCATTTGGTAGGTCAAAAAAAAAAAAATAATAATAATAAAACTATTTAATCAATGTTAATGTTTTGGATATATTGGAGACCTTTAGGATAACATGATGTGGTAAAACTAGTATAATCAAGGTACAGAAACTTTTCATCTTGTTTCTGTGACTACTGATACTTCCGAGAGATTTTTTTATTTTAATTATTTTTTAGTATAACCAAAACTTTCCAATGCAAGTCCTTATTGGCCATTGTTCCATATATAGATTCTTATTGCATATTTAAAATTTTAAATTTCGGTTAATCTATATACTCCCAATTGTTTTGTAAATTGCACTACCAAATTCTATAAATACTACTAAATGCCCTCTACTGGCTACGCAACTGTGTGTGTGTTACCTTGTGGGCTTTATTAATAGTCAAATAGAATATATGTTGTGCATAACATAATATCAATTTTTTGTAATTGATACTATTTAAAAATGTCATTAATTATTCTCTATACAAGGAGGACTCTAAAATAAAATAGAGAAGGAAGAAGACTCCTTATAGCTCAACGTTTTTTATTATAATTATTCATCCACAATTTAGCATACTGCTATTTAACAACCCAGTTAAAAATTGAATAGATATTTTAATTGAAAGGTAAAAATTTTCAGATTAATAAAAATCTTTTAACTATTGTTTGATAAATATAATGGGATTAAGAAAATAAACACAATTCTCACCACCTGACGTAGGTGACTTTAGTACATCTCGATTTTTTATTGAATAATCATATATGTAAGAACATTTTTACCAATTTTCACTCATACAGTTATTACTGTCAGAAGGTAGTTGAAAATAGTATTGAAAATAATCGGTTAATAAATTCTATTAGGAAATATAGCATTTCCTGGCCAATTGGAACCTTTTCCAATTCAACTGAAACCTTTTCAAAGTCAACTGGAACCCTTTCCAAGTCACAAGAAATCTTTCGGATTTAAACAAGCCCTTTCCAAATGAGTTATAACCCTTTCCAAAGCAAATGTAACCATTCCCATTTCAATTATCACCCTTGAAAAAAATATATAAACTTTAAAGTTCTGTGGAAATTTTGTTTACAAATGTAACACCCTGAGAGCAGACAAGCAAATCAATCGAATTTCTCCTCAGGTTGTCAATTTTGAAAAATTGATGTGACAATATTGCTATGGGGTTTTATATATTTTTGCAAAATTTAAGGAAGATACTTCGGATAACTTCAGTTTACATTTTTTCGCATATCCACATTTATTTACTTATTTTTGTTTGTCTCCATAAGTTATAGAAAAGTTCTCAGTACTTTTTGATTCATTATTGTTTATTTGTTAAGGGGCCTCAAAAAATCCTAATTTCATCTACAGTCGAGTTTTTTTAATGCTTGTTTGATTTTTATTACGAGTTGCTGTTTGTAAATATATCCTGAAGGTGAATCGACAGAAGGTGTACTTATGGTCCATAGTAAATTAAAACTTAATTTTAAAGTGTTTGTCTATTATGCCTTTCTGGAAACCTAGAATGATTACTGTTCCTCAAACCACTTTATATTGTATTTATAAATCTATTATGGAACTAAAGTTTGTTATCTAAAATATTACTAATTAATGATTATTTTGTATCATATTTTTTTTTTCACTCCATAAGCTGTTTTAAATAATTAGAGCATCATTTATTTACTCACTAAAGTGCACTAAATTTTTTTATTGTGAATAAAAGTTTTTATTTGTGATATTACGGGAATTCAAGCATAATACTCCATTAGGTCCGGTTTTATAATTCTCAATTTAGTTGTTGAAAACTTCATTAAGTTACCATGGAAATAAATAATTTCCAGTATATTCAAAAACACTTTGACAACTTTTTCTCATGAGCAGAATGCATTTACTTATAAACAATAGTCTGTCATTAAAGTCATACTGCCCATGTGTGGATTCAATGTGTTTTGAGTTGTCAAAATATTTATCTTTTTTTTCTGGTATATGTTTATTCGATTTTTTTCATATTTATTCATTTCTTATTTTTAAGCAAAATGAGAGACAATTAATTTCTCCACATAAACAAAATCAAAGGTACTTTATAGGAAAACAAAAAATTTTCCTTAGCCATTTAAGCCTCTTAGAACATTTCTATGATGAGAAAACCTACCTGTTATTAAAGAATAATTAATTCTCATTAAAGAATGAGTTTACTCAAAGTGGTCCGAGTCGTTTTTGAAAAAAAGTAAAAATGAGACCAAATTTATTAAATAAGTACCTCCTCCGTTTTATCGATTTTGATGAAAATTTTGCAGTGACATCACTGGAATATACATACTATCAGAAATAGGAAAACCAGCTGATCAAACAGAAGCAACACAACTTTTGTGGGATGTAAAATAAACCCGCCAGAAACGTTTGAATTTTGAAAATGCTTTTGATTTATGGTTTTGGGTTCTCAAAATTTCTAGGGGTGCCAGTTGCCTTCCTCTGCCCCCCTCCCCTGTGAACGCTCATGGTACCATTGTCACCCACCAGATACCATATATTTTACACATTTACATTTCTTTTTGGGGCCAGGATAGCTGAGCGTATTGGAGCGTGATCCACTTTAGCTTGCTCAAGCCGAACGGCAGCGGTTCGAATTCGCCCTGGGAGGGTTGACTTTTATTTTTTTTAATAACACACCAGATACACAGTTATTTTATGCCATTATGTTAATGACTGGTTAAGTAAAAAGAAATAAAAAACATTTAGATCCAATAGGTATTTTATTTTATGGTTCTTTGGAATCATTTTAATAAAATTTAGTTAGTATTATAGAGGTTTGGGTATATAAGTTAATGTTAAATGTCAAAATTGCTTTGCTGGCCTCAGGAGCATGCCGACACCAGTTGCCCAAGAGCCCAGTCCACCTTATGTAAGTATCAATCGTTCTATTCTAGATGGGGGTGTTGCCAGGGATGAGGTGGGCGAATCTCAAAAACACCTTTCTCGGTGTGAAGTGGACTGTTGTGAATGACATTTACTGAAACATTCTGTGAAAAAATCTTATGTAGAAAGTACTTCGTTCATTCGATGAAAATTTATAAGATTGAAAAATCAAATAAATTTTTGTATAGCATAAGATAATTATTGTTTTTGTTGTCAGTAATTTTGCTTTATTTAATTAGGTTGTTCTGATATTGTGAAATTAATCTTTTCCAGATGATAAAAAGACTTTTTTTTTTTCTAGTTACAATCAGATATTATAGAACTTCAAAGAGAAAAAGCTGACTTACGTAAAGAGATAATTATTATGCAAACTGAGGGTCATAACGGATTAGCATCAAGCCTGCAAGATGAAAGCTCTGATGATACATCACACCTTAAAGAAATGATTCAGCACAAAAATAAACATATTTTACAACTTCTTTCGGATATTCAGGTAAATTTTTATATCCATGATGTTTCTAACAATTCTTCACAATCTTTTAATAATACATATATTTTTTAAATTAGCAAGTCAAGAATTTTCACATTTTTCTATTCTTTCATTACAATGCATTGAAAAAAAAAATGATTTTATAGGTATTGGAAAAAGAAAATGAAATAATTAACACTAAGCTGAATTCGATTCGCCAAGAACTGTCAGATGCTACGACAAACCTTACTAAATTTTCTGGAGAAAATATCTCTCTGAGGCAAGCCAATTACGAATATCAGGGTAAGCCATTTTATAGGCGTCCCCCTAAATTTTAATTAAGAAAACTTACAATAAATGTAGTCATGAGTTTCTAAATTCTTGCCATATCTATTGATATGATATGAACAAATAAAAATTCTCAACTTCTTATTGTTGTAATAAAAAATTTTCCAATAATTTTTTCACACCTACGAAAAAGAGTAAACTTAAAAACAACATAGCAGTACGTTTCAGAGTGCTTTTAAAAAAAATATATGTTTATTGAAATTGAACTGTATTTACTAAAAATACAAGGAAATGCGAGCAGTAAATAAAAATTATGATATGAAAAGGCTTACAGTACCTTATATGTATTACTCAAACAATATTTCGAAATTACAGAAGATGAAACAAAAGCTTTTTGGATCTGGTATGGAAATATTTTATTATCTGCCCTGTTCTAGATCAATCTTTAATCCTTAAACCAGCCATGTTTATCAGAACGAGGACCTTTGAAGCAAAAATATAAATTGAGAAAAATTGGATATTCATGTACTTTTGCGACATTATTGGGACTAAACGTGTGAAGTGTAAAGAGTTTCGTGGATGAAGGACTGAGCACCATTGGTGATAAGCCACCATTAGATAAACCGCTTTTCATTGGTCATCTGAGTAGAACATTGAGGCTTCAGAAAGGGTGGTCAAAGAAAATATGTCGACCAGTACATGCTAACTATTCAAGTATTCTTGTGTCCTCTTAGGAGACAAAATAGTACAGATAAACAAATAATTTATTTTTAGAAGCTTTGGAGGGTTATGAGGAATAGTGGAAGAAGTAATGTTGGAAACAAGTGTGTTTGGGGATATCAAATCCAAATCTGAGGATCTAGGGGGGGTTATTGGGAGGAGGAGGAAGGGAGGCACAATATAATACACTAAAGAGCAAATGCTATAATCCAAATTGGTGGTGATCTACATTACAGCACGTAAAGATAATGAGGGTTCTTTTTTTAGTAATTTTTCTGTTTGTGTCTTACCTGTATAATAAGATTATTATTGCTCTGTAATGAAAGTCGTCAAAGAGGGGCAGCAATTGTGCTAATTAGTATTATCTATTTTAAAAAAGATTTTTTACAATAATGGATTCTTCTGGATTATTTTTTGTTTTGACAATGCATTCATTATTTTAGAAAAGTTGGCAACTATCGAAGAAAGAAACATTGGTTTGACATCACAGGTAGCTGAGTTGATTGAGGAAAGGAATAAGCGAGAAAGCCATCTTGACATTTTAATTGATGCGTTAGAAGAAAGAGTGGCTAAATGGCAGGTGATAATTACATTTACATAATATTAAATAATTTTATAAGTTATTCGACATGGCAGTAAATCTTAAAGCAGAACATCTCTTTCACATTATTCATTTGGAGTCTTACGCTAGCAAATAATAATCAAAAAGAGTACTTAATACTTTGCTAACTAATGTTGTTGCTTTTAACAGGAGATCCTTGCTCAAAAAGATGAAGAAGTGACTATACTACGAGCTAAACTCAACGAAACTGCAGAGTCTACTGGCCCTAAGGGAACAATGGCATTTGCTGCAAATTATACTGAATTATCAAAAGTAAAAATGAATGAAAATTTTGTGTATTTTTTGTCTAAATAGGTTACCATTTTTACATTTTATTTTTATTTTTATTTTTTCTAAAAATATAACTAGACTATCGAAGAACAAGAAGATATTATAAGGAAACTTCATGAACAGCTCAAGCAGGCAACAGAAGATATGACCAAAAGCTCCGTTCAGGTGCAAGAATTAAAGCAAAGGGCAGAAGAGAAGTGAGATTTACTATAATTTATTATTGTAAATTGAGAACCTTATTCAAATTCTTTAATTTTATTTCTTACAAAATTACATCGAGGACAATTTACAGAATTGGTTTAAAAAAAAAAAAAATCGAAAGATCTTAAAATATATCCTTTAGTTTAAAAATCACTATTAAATTAATCTTACAAAAAATTAAGCCCCTAGTGCCATAAATGAAAGAATGGAAAGTATGTAAGGTTCTTTATGTATAAATAATAAATTCATACAATGTTGATAACTATTAGTTAATAAAACAAGTTAGGGTGGGTCTTGAGCTCAGTACTTTTTGTGAAAGCACTCTTGTTTGGTCAACCGTTGCTCGAGTAGATTATATCACCAAAATCCTGCTCCATCTCTAGGTTTTTCTTAATATCTATTACTTAATTTATAGCATCAACTTAGTGGTATGGGGGTGTTCTAGGAGGGCTCTCTGTTCCGTGGTTGATACGGCCTGTTAGCTAACCCAGTATATCTACATCTACTAATTAGGTGTTGATGACCGGTAAGTTTTAAGCCTGTATGATGACCAGTAGGTTTACTCCCATATACAACAATAAACCACCACATGCAATAAATAGTCTTATATTTATCTAATATGACCAAAAGTGTCCCCGAAGTGGCTGAACCTTCAAGGGCTCCTCCTCCTTTTGGGAATACTACTCTTCAAGTAGTCCTAATAAGTCATCTTGTTGAAATGTTTGCCAATTTTAATTTTTAGACTTCCAGTTTGCCCATATTTTTCTTTTTGTTTATCTGGGCTTGATATTGAATGTGATTTTTAAATTAAATCAATTCTTTTGTTTTCCCCTACAACACTACAACACTTTAACACATTCAGTACAGATGGGCCTTCCGGAAGAACATTCTTCCCCATTTAAGGTTGCCTACACATTGTATTTATATTGAATGCCTCATACGTGGTGTAATTAGACTTTTGAACTTCTATCAGTGACAGTTACCTTCACTACCCTTAAAGCTATAAAGTGGCATATTTCGATTTTTAACTTAAATTTAAATTAAACTTAAAATTTTTCAGGATTCTCCTCAATTATTTACAAATTTGCATGTGTAACTAAGTAAAGTATTTTTTGTATTGTGGATTTAACAATAGGTATTTTCTTTGTAAATATTGTCATAAAAATGTAGCTCACAGTGAATGTATTAAACAAATTTTTACAGTCGTAAATTATTTTAAGAATTGAAAATGTTTTCAGAAGTGGTAGTGATGAGGATTCGATGAAATACGAGGAACTTAAGGAAGAATTAGACAAAGCTCGTAACCAAATTCATTTCCTTCAAGATAAAGTGAACGATGCAGAACAAGATGCACAATTCAGAGCTGAGGAAGTATGTTACATTATTTTTTTATTTAATGTTTGCCGCTAATTCGTGCCAAATAATAACAAATACATTCTTGATGAAAACTACAACAGTTAAATATAATCTTTCACACCTGATTTCTGTCCACCTAAAAATGCTATTGATTAATTCCAAAATGCTTTCCAGATGACTGAACTAATAATACAATTAAGAGAATATGAAGAAGGTGTTTATGGACTAGCAGAGGCGAGAAATCAAGTGAAAGATCTTAAAAAGCAATTGAAAATAAGAGACAGTCAGATCCTTAAGTTAGTTGAACAAATAAATATGTTATCACTCCAGGCAGGAGAAGAAGCTCCTATTGATATGTAGGTTAAGTCTTTTATCTAAATCTTTTATATACATAGAAAAAAAATTATGTCTAATTTAATTCATTTTTCGGAATAAATTATTTTTGTTCAGTGAAAATTATGAGAAGTATTTTGAAGATGAAGATAATAAAAGTACTATTGATATACAAACTCAATTGAGTGCTGTTCAACAGACAGCAATAAATCTTAGTGTGCAGGTATTGAATCATTTACTACGTTTATAAAACCATTTTCATAAATAGAATACATGCATGTCCTTACATTTAATTTATTTAAAATATAGAATTTTTTTTCTTCCTTTCAACTTTCAAATAGAATTTTGAATTGCGAGCAAAAGTTGCAAAACTAAGCGAGGAATTAAAAACGAAGGAAGAAGTGAAAAGTAAAGAACAAGGTGAGTTATATTCAAAATTATTTATTATAATTCCTTAATAACTTTTATCTTAGTTTTATAAAAAAATGAAACAATTTAAAATGTATGTTAAGAATGTAAAGTAGATGTTACTAGGACGTAATGAAAATAAAGGACGAATTCTTTAAATTGATTGAAACTATTTGTCTTTTATTTTTTATGATTACAGTAATTAGTGAATTATTTCCTTCGTAATTACATATATTTTTTTTCATTGCCGTATAATGTGGTAATTAAAAATAAAAATGCTTCCTTTGAATGGATACAGCAATTTGAAAAAAATTAAATCATTCCTTCAGTTATTAAAACTAGAATAAATATTATTAATTGCAGATTTATCAGATAAAAAAGAACTTGAAGATAAATTGAGGCTTGCTATAGAAGAAAACGAATCTCTTCGGAAAGGTTTACATGAAATTTTAGAAAGTATACAAAAGCAGGATGGTAATATTACAGGCTATTTAAGATATTATGGTGTTGGATCATTGTAAATTTTATAGGACAGACTAGATTAAATTTTTTTAAAGGGAAAACGAGAGTAGTAATCGAGTCGGAATGTTTAGAGTCACTTTTGGACGCTTTGGACGCAAGACACGTTTCTGGATGGTACCACCCTGCCATGAGGCTGCAAGCAGTTATTAACAAGTTACAAGGAAACAATGACGCGCTGAGACAGGAACTCAGGGAATCTAGGTATGATAAATTCATTATTGGTTACAAATTATTAGAATTAAATTTATCCAAAATACCTTATCAGGTAACGTCTCAGCTCAAGGTTTAATATAAGCTAAGAATAAGATCCAAGTATGGGTTTCCAATATAATAATTATATACTTTCACCTTTTACAAAATAAATTTCATACGAAACAATTATAAATAAAATTTATTTAAATTCCCAAAAAAAGTATTAAATGCTATTTTTTTCTTTTATACCTGATGGTATTGGTAACTGTTATCGAGTAAGGTTATCTTATCTTCTTTGATTATTAGTAAAATATTAAAAATTAACTTTTTGATTGATCTGTGAGTGTAAGGTGTGAGGGCCCAATGACTTACTTACTTAATGCGGCTCTACAACCCGTTGATGGGTGTTGGCCTCCACCAGCAGCTTCCGACACTCGTCACAGTTCTGTGCGGCTGCCATCCAGTTTCCTGTGCCCAGAAGATTTCTGGCATCGGATGTCACTCCGTGTCTCCACCGAAGTCGGGGGCGTCCTCGTCTTCTTGTACCATAAATAGGCTCAGTCAACAATTTCTTCGGCAACACTGTTTCCATCATATGGGCTACATGACTGGCCCATCTAAGACGGCCCAGCTTAATAGTGAGGACTATATCTGGTTCATATATCTCCTGCTTTTTCCTTTTTCTCCAAGTATCTCCTATAATGATACCTCCAAATATTCTTCGAAGAATTTTCCTTTCAAAAACCAGGAGTTCGTTTTCATTGGCTTTGGTCATGGTCCAGGTTTCAGACCCATTTAGCAGGACTGTGCGGATTAATGTTTTATAGAGATGCACTTTTGTTGCTCTTGACAGGATACGCCCTCTAAACTGTTTCTTGAGGCCAAAATAACAGCGATTTGCCGAAATGATCTGTTTCCTAATTTCTACCTCTTCGTTATTCTGGGAAATGAGGGAGCCTAGGTATGTGAACTGGGAGACCTTTTCAAACACATGGAATCCAAATAATTCCATCTCCCCAGGTTTGGCACTTCCCCAGTCACCATGTACTTTGTTTTGGCCTGGCTAACCTCCAGTCCCAATCTTTCAGCTGGAAACACTATAGCCATGAATGCCTCCAGAACCGCCGCATAAGAGAGCCCAACAACATCCAGATCATCCGTTTACGCCAACAGCTGCACCGTTCGTTTGAAAATGGTCCCTCCAACTTGGATCCCTGAGTCCCTAACAGCCTTCTCAAGCGCAAGGTTAAAGAGTAGGCAGGCAAGAGCATCTCCTTGTCTTAGTCCCTTTGTCGACTTGATTTCCTCTGACAGAGGGCCCAATTACCAAGTGTGTTTAAGTGCGACCCACTTCAGCATTCTTGGGGCAGTTACTTTTATCTCTCGGTGGACTCACAGAATCGTTCTTGATCTCCCCATCCTGTTTAGAATAGGTAAGTTATACTATTAGAACAACTAAACAAATAATAAAGGTTGTATGTTTATTTGTTTACTAGATTCAGAGAAAGCTATTTCCAAGCTGAACTTCAGACTGCTATGCTGGAACTTGGAGAGCTACAGGATAAATTAAAGTTGTCAGAAACCCCAACAACACCAGTTCCAGCTCCCAGGACACAGGTTTTTTTTTTTCTTTTCTATTTTATATGATTATTAATTAACTTTCATGCTGGCATTTTTAAATAGTAATTTTTTCATTGGATAAAGTTAAAAAGAATTAATCATTTAAAATTTTTTATATCTTATGTACCATTAAATTACAATGATTAAGAATTATCCTGTTAAACACAAGAAAAAATTGTAAAGGTGATTTAACTTATCTATTACGAAACAGAAGAAGTAAAAATGACAGTGAGAAAAAAGAAAAGTGAAAAAAAAATTGATTTTATCTTACCATATAAAAACTTAAATATCAAATATACCTCAAAATGTTATCGAAACATTCACACCATTATGAAATCATGTTGAAATTTTTAATGATACCTGGTCAAAAATTATTAATTTCTCAATTTCAAGTGTTATCATTAATTTTCTATAAATCAATTTTAGTTTGATTTTCTGACATTTTACTCTTTATTTTAGATTGATAAATCACAAGGTATAATTAGTACAAAGGAAACTAATGAAGATGGAGAAATTTTGAATGAAGATAATGAAAAAGTTATTCCAGCCAATGAAAGGCCTCCGTCAGCTGGCATTGATGGTGCCGAATCACTCAAAGCCTTGGTAGACACAACAGATGATGTGAATTTATCACCAAAACATGATTGCAAAACATTGGAGAAGGGAGTGCAGACTGAACATTTAGACATTGTTGAATCTTCAGTACAGACTGAACCAGCTATTGACACGGTTTTGTATGCATCTTACATTTTTCTAAAACATTTAGTAGTACTCCGCATATTATATATTTTTTTTTTAATTTCATATTTTGTTACAGAGAGCAAAGAGGAGTTTTGGAGTCAGTCGGAGAAGTGGTTGATCAAAATGAAGATATGAACAGAAAATCAGAAGATGTGATAACTAATGATCAAGCAAAGAATGGAATCAAAGTTTTAGACTTGATTGACAAGTTCAATAACAAACCTTTGACTGTGGGGGAAGAAACTAAAAAAGTACTACCGGTAGCTGTTACTGATCCAAAAGTAATAGTTGATGTGAAACCTGGTAATGGCGACATCTCATCAAAGATGAAACTTGAGGAAATGGAAACAGATCTCAAAAAGAAGTGTGAAGAATTGCGCTTGGAATTTGAAAATATCAAGAAGATAAATGAAAATGCCTTGCTAGAACTGCATAAAAATAAAGTATTTATAAATAGCATAGTTGGTAAATCAATTAGTTAAAATTTGATTAATAAATCATGATTAATAAAAATATACATTATTTTAGGAGGCATTGTTTGGTGAGGTCAAAGCAGCCATGATAAAAGTAAATGAAGAAGTGAAATCATTGAAGCAAGCGGCCGAAAAACCTCAGCCTGTGATAAATGAGTTTGTAAGTATTTATTTTGAAAAGTAAAATGTTTCAAGTTTATTGAATTAATTGAGAATAATAAGGGAGATGATGAAAGAAATAAAGTAAACCATTTTTTTTTTATCTAGGGCTTTGTAGAAGTACTACATAAACTTACTAAAAGTCTCCAGTCCTAGGAGATTAGGAAGTGACTATGTTGTTCTTTTCAAAATTGATGCATAAAAATGTGCCGATAAGACTGATTTAATTCATATTTTTTTTTTTCAATTTTTCCTTGCTTCTTCTTTCGAAATTATGAATTTGAATAAATCCCTTTAATCTATTTGCCATCTCTTAGCCCAATGAAAAATTCATGAGAAAGAATATTTCAGAACATTGATTTTTTTTTTTAATTATGTATTATTTTACCAACTAGAGTTATAAGATTATTGATATTTTTAGAGCTATTAAGTCAAATTTGTTATAATTTAATGTGATTAAAAGATTATTTTATGCTCAGACCTTAGGTGCATTCAAAGAACAGGAGTCAAAACTTCTTAGCTATGGAATCGAGCTGGGAGATCTCAGAAGAGCTCTTTCTGAAAAAGATAGCTACATATCATCATTAGAATCTAAAGTAAAGTCTTTGAATTTGAAACTTGAAGAAGCAGCTGTTCAAAAGCGTGAATTGGGTGATTTGCGAGCGAAAGCATTAAAAGTAAGATATAGAAAAATATGAATTTTATACTTTATACTTTATTGAGAAGGTTTTCCTAATCTCTCTATGTTTACAGGAAACTATATCCAGTTTACAGGAGATCATTAACAAAAAGGAAGTAACTATCGAAAGGTATAAGGTTATGCTTCAAGAAAGTAGTACAGAATATGGACAGTTGCTAGAAAAGTTCCATAGTTTAGAAAGAAGTAAAGAAAAAATTCCTACACCCAGGTACATCAATCCAATGGAAATTTTCTTAATTTATTTTTGTTGCCCTCACACATTAGGGGTACTAAGTAATATATACAAAATAAAATTAAATGTGACGCTGTAAATTCTATAAATATTATTAATTATAGGGAGCCATTGGCTGAATCAAAATCAGTTTCCATTCTAATGGAAAAATGGATAGAACGAGTCCACGGTCTGGAGACGGAAATAAATAATCTCACCCATAGGCTCATTGAAGCCACAAATCATTTAGAAGCTTGTAAAAAAGAAACTGAATATTGGAAAAATCTGGTTACAAGGTATGATTCATAACATAATCCACCTTTCATTGTCTGACAAGGTGCTTGTGTAGCCTTCCCATATAAAAGTTCATTAATCACACATCGATAATTTTTATTTAAGCAATCAAGAGAAAACAACCAAAGATGAAGATCTTCTAAAAAAACAACAAGAGCTTGATGAATTAAGAACCAGACTGAAAGAATTAAAAGTAAGGCTATTTTATATACATAAATCAGATAACAATATCGAGTCATAAGCAATATTCAAGTTTTTTTTAATGAATTGTATTATTGAATTTATGCTTTCAGGAAGAAGCAGAAATAGGCTTCCAAGAAAAATTAAAAAAAGAGAATTCCAAATTCAGAAAAAAAGAGGAAGAGTTAAATAATCTTATAAAAACACTAGAAAATGAAACTTCTAGATTAAAACATCAACTCAATATTAGGTACATAATATACAAAGCAATGCAGAAGATTGTCTTAGCAAAAGTTTCATATTCATGACTAAATATATTGTTATTAATACATAATTGCAGATCGGCTAAAACTTCAACCAGATCTTCTAAAAAAGAGACTGTTTTATTGGAAAAGATAAAAACATTGGAAGACGAGTTAGAAAAAGCCAAATCACGGGAAAAAAGCCAATTGCAGATGAGAAGGGATAAGGTATCATAGAATTTTTTTTTCACGTCATGTCATTAAATTTTAATCCTAAAATGGAGTAATTAACTAACCGTATGTCTAATATATGAACATGAAACGAATATTTAATGTAAAAACAATGCCATCAAGATAAAAGGTGAGGTGGAGTACTTTTCACATTGCTGGTAATGCAAACTCAGTCCATTTATTGAAAGGACACAATCTGTTATGAAACCCATTGAAATACTGCATACGAAAATAAGAGTTATATTTTTGCTTTTAAAGTATATTATTTAAAGTAACATATTTATTTATTACATAATTTATGGTATGAACAAATCCCTATTCCAGTACTGGACTGGAAGAACAAACAAAAAAAAAAAGCAACCATTTCAAATACCATGATACAGAGACACTCTTTCGATTCATAGCCATGTCCAATCTTTTCTCTTCATATACAAATTATTTAATGATTATTAAAAAATAACTACCCATTTATATACATATGTAAAACATATAATGTTCAACTATGATGGCATGTCAATTAGATCCTATCTCATTTGGGCATTTGTTCAGCCCCCGGTTACTACGCTGCAATGTGGCGAGACCTGGTGTATGGGGACGTTGAAGTGAAAGGGTTGACATGGCTGGCTGGGGTAGTCTCCGCGATTAGCTCAATGGTTGAGGATCCTGCAACTGTGAGGCAGGGACCAAGGCTCGATTCTTGGCCATGGAAAATCTTTTCCCCCTCAGATAAAAATTATTTCAAATACCTTTTGAGGAAAATTTATCATACTCATTTTTTGTTAGATCTTATTTTTTTTATTTATTTTTTTTTAATAATGCATGATTTACTTAGTGTGCTGATGAAGTGGCTAAATGGGAGGAGAAAAAGAAGCTGCAAGCGATGAATGAAAAATACAAACAGGAGTTGAAAGACAAAGGATCTCAAATAGAACTGTTTGAAGGGCAGATTTCCAGGCTCAAGGTCATAATTGCTCGCATGGAAAGGGAAAGAATTTCTCTGCAAAGGAGGCTTAAGACCAGTGAAGGTATATTTAAATAAAATAAATCTTTTTCATTTAAATAATTATTATTGGAATTGTAAATGAAATAATGGAGATAATTAAAACTATAAAGAAAATAAAACCAATTCATCTGTAGATCTACTTTCGAAGTATATGTCAGCAGAAGAAAAAGCTCATGAATTTGATGATAAATCATTTGTAACTGATTCGCGAGCTGAAACTCCTCCAGTTCCTGAACACTCGCCGAGGTATGTCATGAATAAAAATATAACTTTGTTCAAATTTATTTCATATTACTGTAAATGATAACATATACTGCAGATACTTTCCTATAACCTACAGGATATAGGTTATAGGTTCATTAATTTGTGAGGAAGTTATATTTTAAAATCAATGGTTGTATAGCAAAGAAGTTTTCTTCTCTAGAATATCCTGAACAACCAGGCTTTTTTTTTTTTTTTTTTTTTTTAAATTACACTTACCTATATTAGAAGTAAGGGAAAAATATTACGATCGTGAAAAATTTCGATTTCCAGTTTTCAACCGAAATACAAATTTTGGGGTCCCCTCTTTTCCGAGGCTTTGTTATTTTCTGAGTCCAAATAACCTTGTCCCACAAAATGGTCTGTATGTTATCGTATAGTTGTAAAACGATAAATAGTAGAAAACTGAGATTAGGTATTTCAGGTAAGTATAGGCCTGTGATGTGGCAAAAATGATTTAGTCAAAATTGGGTAAACAGAGGGGGCACTTTATACCGACACCTTTACTCTTCGTTATGGTTTCTCAAAAATGTCTATATTATGTTTAATCAGAATTAAATATTCTTTAATATGAAGTAGGTTTTTTTCATTATAGAAATGGTCTGGCAGGGCTTACATAGGGAAATACTTTTTAAAATGTAATTTCGTTCACTTCTAAATTACTAATCATAGCAGAATCAGTCAGTCAGTCCAAATTTTCAAGATGCAACTTTGTTTACTATTTTATGGCACCTCAAACACAAGTGAGCGATCTTAAAAATTAATAGTTCTATCAAATTCTTTCATCTCTCATTCCTCCAGCACCTCTGATCCAGCTCATCACTTTTCATGATGATTATATTACAAAATTTATATAATCAAATCATAATGTAATGATCAGAAGTTTTACACTGCTAAAAATAAAGAAACAATTATATCCCAGAGATCTACTGAAACTGAATACTGAATGAAGTTACAATAAAATTTTTCCGAGACTTACTCAACTAAAAGCACTCTCGTGCTCATATTAATTTTCCAGAAGTTAAAGACAAATACTGCAAATTTTTAAGCTTTGCAGAGCCATAGCAAAGTTTTTTAAAATTAATTTTTTTTAATTACATATTAATTTCAATTGAAGAATTTCAATTTATAACCTTTATTAAATATGATTTTTTTTTTTATAGATCACATATAGGATCACTAAACAGTGACCTTCATGATCCAGTAGGTTGATATAATCTAATCTCTTCTTTATTGTTTTGATTGATAAAGTTTGAAGTTTTTAGAATCATTATTATTTTTTTTAGAAAATAAAAATGCAGAGTAGAAGAGATTTAGTCAGAGCGGTAACAGCACTTAAGAAAGTTATCTGTAAACTGAGATCTGAACATTCTAATTATTATCACAAGGTATTTTCTTTCAAAATTATGTAATTCTCAATATTAATTACTATGAAAGTCGTTCAGTACAAGAAAATAAATAGTACTTTTTAGTACTAATTTGATAAAGTCGAAGTATTTTATATTAACTATTTTTCCTCCTAAACATTTACACATTTAACATATTTCGCTGAAGCTGGAATCCAGTATGTATATAGATTTTTATTCTTTTATATTCTATTTATTTTATAAAAAACACAGACAGTGCTTTAAAAATATTAAACAAAATTGAAAAATTTAAATATAAATAATAAATTTTTATCAAATACAAGGCTAAGCATCTGAACCTTATCAAATTGTAATTACTTTAGGATTATGTAGAAAGATTACAAAATGAACTTCAGAAGACAGAAAATAACTATATGGATGCAGTAGAAAGAGCTCTGTCATTAGAAGAACAGCTTCGGGAATCGGAAGCAAAACATTTAGGCCAGACTTTTATAGGTAAGCTCCTTTCAAATTGTCTCCATTGAGTTAGCTTACAAATGGCATTTGTAAATTATTCGTACCTTTCCAGTTGGAGGCCCTGATGACAGAACTGAAATAATCTTTCTCAAAGAGCAATTAGCACAAAAATGTGAACTTTTGAGTAAAGTAAAAATACTTCTTCAAAGAGCAATCCTGCGGGAAAAACAACTAATTCAACAGGTATGAAAGTTATATTTTTAATCATACAGAACATGTAATGTTTTCGTCACTAATATTTTTTTAACCAAATAGGTAACATTTTTGGAAAAGCTTGTGCCTCCTGAGAAACTGGTGCATTTCCATGAAGAAGCGAGGGAGATATGAACGTCAATCACATGAAAAACATTTATTCCTTTAAAAGCTCAACTTAAATGGTATTAGTGATGCTTTCTGTAATTATGGGATTTTATCCCATATCTAAGAGTTATTTGTTATATGTATTAATAATTGTAATTATTTTTAAAACAGTTAGAAATATCATGTAATCTAATACGCTGTCATTTAGAAAAAAAAAATCGGTTTGCTCTAGTTCCTAATACATTCTAGTTTCCTAATTTCCAACATTTAACATAAAATAATAAAAAGTACCATTAGGACAGATAACTGTTATGCATTAACTATAACTGCTTAAGTTATGAATTTTCTCTGGTAGAAATAACATCTTCAATTTACATTGGCGCTGTATATGAAAGTAGAACTATTTCAAAATTTTAATTTTTTGTGAAACTTTACCTAGTAATTATTCAACAGCTAGTTCATCATATTTATTTTCCATTTCTAAAAGTAATTAATTTTTTTAGAAGGTAATCCTTCTTATTTAATTTAATTGAAAACCTTCAATAAATGATGCTTAACATACAAGCTTCTTGTGATTTTTTAAAATCTTATAATTATGGTGAGTGATAAAACATTATGATTGCTGGTTATTAAGGTATTAGTATTATAATGAATAAATACAACAATTAATATTTTTTACATTGAGAAACTACGGTATGGGAAATTGGCATTTTATACATAAAATAAATTTAGAACTCCATTCAGTCTATTTATAGACCATTGACTAAAAGAAAAATGGAATATGGAATTTTTGGGAAAATTAAAGGAAGCGAACACTGACTTTCCATCAAGTAGGCAACATAAAGTTAAAATATCATAAATGATGTTGGCTTTGTGATTAAAATGAATGGAATGGGTTCATAAATTTTCAACAATGCTTTTGCATATCTATGGCAGATATAGAGTGGCCCAGCATGATAAAAGGTTTGCAATACGCTTTGCTCCATAAATGATATCGATTACCTATAAATGATCAGAAGAAGACAAGTTAGTCCTAGTGCGGGATGGCTATTTAACTCAAAATTATTTGGCTGGCCCTCTCCTCCGATTGGTAAAAAAAGTAGCCTTAAGGGCAAGGCATGGGAAGAGGATAAAACACAATATGTGCAAAGAATTACTTTTTTATTTATTTGATAATTCATGAAGACAAAGAATATATATATATATATATATATATATATATATATATATATATATATATATATATATCGAAGATAAATATTTCATTTAAACTCCTTAATAATTTTTGTCGACAAGAAAGGCTCTTTTTAAACATGCTATTTGAAAAAATAATGGAGGCGTTGGGACTAACTATTCTTGCTTTGATTGTATCATTTATGTGAAGCCAGTTTCATAAGGCAGATGGAAATTTCTATACAATTTTTAAAATGGTAAAAATTTCACTTATTTTTATCTAGCTTTCTGTATTGAATTAAAATATACTACAAAAATTTGGCGCCATCAAGATTGTAGATCTCTAACTATGACTAAAAGCTGTGTTACTAGATATAATTTATTAAATGTATGCTTCAATTACAACTTAAATTATCACTATTAAATTAATATTGATATAAAATTTGAACTCTACGGTACACCAGAAAAATACTCAATGTTTGTATTTATTATTCTCTATCATATATCTAGAATAATAAGTCTTATATGTAATGAATCGTTCATTTATTCCTTATCTCCTTTCAATGCAACTTCATTTTAAAAAATATATGAAGACAAGGGAGGCATATTATAGAAACTTTTATATGAATTTACTGATGTTAGCAATTTATTTATATCTTTTTAATTAGTAATAATAAATTATCAAAAGATGATCTAATTTATTAAGCCTCTCCTCAGGTTTCCTTTTTATTTTTTTTTATTTTTTTTTAAGCTCCAGATATTGTTGAAAGTAGGCAGAATCACAAAATAAATTAAACAAAAAATAAGTCTTTAATAATAGCAAAATTAAAATGCTGAGCCCCATAAAATAATTATTATTATTTGAACATCTTCTATTATAATTGCTCCTTTTATTTTTTAATCTCGTGCAATAAAGTTTTGTAAGCAACATACAACTTTCACTTACCAACCTACAGAGATTAAATTGATGTTTTTTGAATGTTAAAGAAAATTTGTAATGTTAAAGTGCCATTAAGCAACTTCACTGAAAATAGCTATTCTTATCCTTATAAAAATTATGTTAATTTATTTAATTTAAAAATATACCTATGAAAAAGCTCAATAAAAAAATATTTTTGTCAATAATAAAATTTATATCAAAACAAATTGTTTTATTATTCACTATATTTGAAATTGATAAGTTCGGTATGACTTCTGGTAGTCTCTTAGAATGATCAGAAGATAAAAATAAAAAATCTGGTGCGTGCGCGCAACACACAACTTTCACTTACCAACTTATTTAGATAAGAAATTGACGTTTCCCAAAGTCACACATTTTTCTACATTCATATCTTATTTTTATTAATCGTTAAAGCCGTTTTTGAGTAAATAAAAAACCCCGTGAAAATGATACAAAACTTATTAAGTAAAGTCCCCCCTTCGGTTGATCAATTTCGATGAAATGTTGGCTATCACATATTTGGCATCTACATACATCATATACCCAGTTTGGTCACAATCGTGAAAGCCGTTTTGAGTAAATAAAAAAAGCACGTAAAAATGATACAAAATTTATTAAGTAAAGTGCCCCCTGCGGTTGATCAATTTTGATGAAATTTTTACAGACATATCTCGGGCATATAAATAGATCAAATACTAAGTTTAATCAAAATCGTTAGAGCCGTTTTTGAGAAAATAAAAAAAACACGTGGAAATGTTACAAAATTTATTAAGTAAAGTCCCCCCTCCGGTTAATCAATTTTGATGAAATTTTTACAGTCATATCTCGGGCATATAAATACATCAAATACCCAGTTTGATCAAAATCGTTAAAGCCGATTTAGAGTAAATAAAAAAAACACGTGAAAATGTTACAAAATTTATTAAGTAAAGTCCCCCCCTCCGGTTAATCAATTTTAATGAAATTTTTACAGTCATATCTCGGGCATATAAATAGATGAAATACTCAGTTTAATCAAAATCGTTAGAGCCGTTTTTGAGAAAATCGAAAAAAACCTAAAAAGTTATTAAGTAAAGTACCCCCTCCCTTTAAGTAATTTTGATGAAATTTATGCTGTCACATCGCGGGCATATACCTACACTAAATACCCAATTTCAGGATCGCACGGTTTATAGTTTTTGAGCTAGTCTGTTCACATACACACACACACACACACACACACACACACACACACACACACACACACACACAGACACACACACACACAGACCATTTCGCGGGACTTGGTCATTTCGACTCAGGGGACCCCAAAACGTGTATTTCCGTTGAAAACCGGAAGTCGAATTTTTTCACGATCGCAATACTTCCACTTACTATATATTTCATATATAGGTAAGTGAAAGTAATAATCTACCTACAATTTTTTAATTTTTTTTATCTTTTTATTAGTTGACCTTGTTGCGAAACCAAGCTTTATAAGTATGGTGATTCCCACTAAGTTGAGTAGAGAATATTCAGGATATTCAAGATGAAAAAATATTTGTTATTGGCATTATATTTAATTTCAGGTAATTAATATTGATTAACATAGATCAATAATAAATAGTAATAATTAATGAATAATGCAGTAAGGTATCAAATATAATGTTTTTATACTTAAAAAAAAAATTATGGAGAAATTTTGAATACAAAATTTTGTGTTGGATTAAGTGGTATTAACCACAATACATTATGAAAGTTTGATGTGTTATATATTATATTGCTCATTTTGCTAGGTATCATAAAAGTTTCTAATTTTTAATTTCCATTAAGTTAGAATTTCTGAGCATCTCATTAATTATTTCATATCTTACATGAAATTAATTTATATTTTAGCAGCTTTTCAAATTTATACAGCATTGGAGATTTTATGTTAGGAAAACATAAACAAATTTTTTTTCAATCTCTTAGATATTATAAATATGTTTTTATTCACTAAGAATTAATTATTTATGATACTTTTAAGAGGTAAATGATATGTATCTTAACTTTCTCTTCCCCTACCTCACTGATAATTTGTATCCAGACAGAAATTAAAACCAGTCAGTGGAACTACTACTATCTCCAATTAGGATATGGTAAATTATAATGATTGTTACTATTGATAATTATAATTTAATTTAGTGATATTTGGAATGAATATTGTTAGAAAAAATAAAAATATTCTTAATTTTACAATTTGCAATTCATATGTTTAGTATTATTTTTTTCAGTTTAATGTTTACCAACCATTTTGTCCGAATCTAAGATATAGTGAATTATAAAAAAATTATTAAGTTCACAGTTTTATCATCAATAATTTACACTTTCTGAATTCAAGACAGATGCCATTCCTTAACCTTTACTGGTTTCAATTTAAATTAGTTGAATATATAATATAATATAATACTTGAAAAAATTATAATAAGGAAATCATATCTGCAAAAAGGAAAGATTTTTATTTAAATACAATGAACTTTGATATTAGTTTTTAGTAAATTAAATCAATGAAATTTTATTTCATCATCATGTAAATCAGGATTATCATGTAAATCCTGTTACAAATAAAATCAACCTATATTTTTAGAAGGCAAATTGTCAATACAATGATGATTTGGAGATAGTATAAAAATGTATGTACCTATAACAGACCATTGGACCTAAAAAGTTATACAGTTTCATTATTAGCCAACAGATGGCAGTAGAATGAATGTTCAGCCTAATTAATTATTCAGATTCGTTTCTGTTTTTACTACAGTTACTTTTACAGAAGTTCTTGTGTGTTTCTTGTTATTTTATAAAATCTTATAAAAGTGGTAAGTGATCACATTTAGTCATTCACAGCTGGCACACGACCCCTTTTGAAGCCATACCTGCTACTGTTTTGGTTTTTTATCAACTCCCTCTTCTGTTATCTTTGCAAGTGCTACTCTCAATTTTACTGTTATCAGTTACTTGCCGTTATGTCTTTGACATCGTCATTACTTAGGGCAGTCTTCAACACAACCAGTAAAAGAAATGGTATTCGTAGTTTAAGAAGTGTTTATAGTTCTTATTCACATAATAATAAATGCTACTCTACTCTAAGGATCAAGTTTTCATATCCCCAAAACATATTACTACTTAATAGAAGTGGGTTTTTTGTTTATTTGTTTAACTTAGTTATAATATTATAATTAGTTCATATACTTATTTATTTATTGGTGAATTTGCCTGTACCCAATAGGGTCATTAGCATTTTTTTGTTTTACTACTTATGGAATTAAACTTGTTTTAGCAATGGCATCTGCTCCTGCAATTATAAATATTGGAATTGATGAACTCAAAAAATATCAAAAGGATAAAATTGCAACCATCATCGATGTGAGAGAAGTCAATGAAATCAAGGAAACAGGATCACTACCAGGAGGAATTAATATTCCATGTAAGTTAATTTTTTATAAATCAAATAAGTTTTGAATTATTTAAAGTTAAATTACTGTTTGTAATTTTTTTACAATACATAACAGCTTTATGTCGTCATGATTTGTGATGAACTTTTAGTTATGGAAATGAGATATAAAAATTTTGTGTTGTGGCTTAATTTTTATATTTATGCATTTGTACGGGCACTGGACAGAAATAATTATATATATAAAAAGTTCAATTCTTGGAAAGTGGAGGAAACAACTCAATTATTTTGTACAAATTCAGAGCACACACCTGCTCACTTACTATTTTAGAAATAAATGATTGAGTTATAAAGAAAAATTGTACCACTACTGCTATGTCACTTCTCGGCATGGCTTTTTTACAGCCATTTAGTGACAATAATAATATTTGTACTGTCATAATTAATAGTTTTATCCATTAACCATATTAGCCATTTTACTTAGTTTTTATCCCCAAAGAATTGATGGTACTTATGTAGAATAGAATCGGCAATGACGGCTATCCACTCTGGTGTTAACTTGATTCAACACACTGATAAGACACTTGCCTTGTGTTGGTATTGATGGAAATCAAAATAATAACTTTTTTATTGTAAAAAACAACACTTTTATAGGTATTACGACATTGAATTGTTTTATTCATTTAATGATGTTGAGTCAAAAGCTGATTATTTGAGACTAAATGATTATTTTTAAAAAAATAATAAATTAATCTATTAATATCCGTCAAAATGCTAATTTTGCTGCCCTCTAGCTGTTTTCCTTTTCTTATATAAACGTTTTTTCTAAAATCTCGATTAAAACACATCCATTACTTCATTTTGTCAAACTTCATTTCACAACCTTTTTGACGTATTTTCTCTTACAATTTTTTGTGAAATTCTCGAATTTCACAACTTCTTCAGAAGACGCTGATTCTCATGGTGTTATTTTATTAATTTTAAATAGCAAAATTATATAACACTTATATATTTTGTTAGGATTCGATTTTCAAATTTATTCTAGTAATCATTTTCCCTCTGGAATTTTAGGGGGGTAGGTTGGAGATTGATTCTCCATATTCCCTTCTGGTGACTGCTCCTCATTAGAATAAACAAATACATAATGAATTTTTCAACAACTATTAGAGGTAAAAAGCTTTTAAGTGGGTAAATTAAGTAGAGGCAGGTATCAAATAATTATAATAATAACAACATGAAATTAATCTATTTACAAAGAAGACTTATCTTCATTGTTTAGCACATCTGTTGTTATAATTTGGTTAAATTTTAAATTACTCATTCACTCTGTAATTAGTGGGGGACGTTGGCAAGGCCCTTCAAGAAGATCCAGATGTTTTCGAAAAGAAGTATCATCATCCAAAACCATCCTTTGATAGCCCAATTATATTTTCTTGTAGATCTGGTAAGAGAAGTTTGATGGCTTCCCAACAAGCTCAGTCCCTAGGATACCATAAGTAAGTACCATAATTAAGTTAATATTTTACTGTTAAAAATATATCTTTATCAAACACAAATATCTTTTTTAAAAAATTGCCATTTTTTTTTTTTTTTTTTGTAGGGTCCTAAATTTTACTGGAGGATGGATCGAGTGGGAAAATAATTTGCGCTAGTGAAATTGGTGCATGGATATTTAATTAATTAATATCATATGATATTATAAACATTGTACATGACAATGTTTATCATGTAATACAATTGATAGAGGATATTAGTTCATGTAAATAAAATATAACTCATCATTTTTAAAAATTATTAGTTTTTTAAAATTGTTTATAAATTAAAGGGAAAATTATCTACATCAAAATTATGATTAAAACTATTCTAATCAGTAGTGAAGGAAAACCTTTGAGAAATTGGAAGAAAGAAGTGTGCAATGAAGGTGCTTTGGATAATGGTATTTAATGTCATATTTTGTTAAATAGATCTATTTTTTTTAAAGAAAGTTTTTATGAATCTTCCTTTCCATTATATTATTTAATAGTCAACGGATTGTAGTAAGATAAAGTTGATCTAATATGTATTTATCAAAATATATGTAAAAATATTTAAAAACCACAAAATATGGAAAATAAAAATGTTTCATATCATGGTAAAAACCATTTAAAATGCATATACATGCATTTATAGTCCTCAGAATAAAATATCTAAATACATGAAAATTCCATCCCTAGTTATGGCTGTTAGAGACAAATCTTATACAACTGAAATTCCGTTCAGTCGTCATGAATATGTTAACGTCTGAACAAAAACTGGAATGTATGACTGTTAAAGAAGTGGCTAGTATAACAAAAACTATAAAAAAAAATAAATAACACAAATAATAATAAAGGATTACAATTACAATACATAAAGGAATTGCATTCTTATACCTAATTATTTTAAAATAACTTTAATTACACTATTTATAATTTTTTTGTGACAAGGAATCATTCAAATTCATATATACAAAACGAAAAAAAAATAAAAACTAATATATATACGATGAAAAAACGATATATTCAAAACCAAAAAAAAAATATATATATAATACAAATCTACATTATTTTCAATTAAATTAAATTAAAATTATAAATAAAACACTTAAATTAACAAAAATTTAGAGAAAATTTTAAAAATTCACAACTTCGGCTATAATGCAGCTATCCGTAAACCAATAACGCCAAAATGATCGTCATGGACCATTGCAAGTGGCTGACTAACTAAAGTAAAAACTTTCCTACCTGGCCATCGCTTTTAACCGGAGAAGGTAAAATATACCTGAGTGCAGCCCTGGGCTGTAGTTGGCCACCCGGGCTCGCCGCTCAGGGCTGTACTTGGCGTTGAATGTGTTAATATGACAAGTTTTATGTTTTATATTATTATCAGGTTAGGGACGGCTATGTGAAACGTTGCAATGATAAAATGAGGAAGGATAAAATCTTTGACTTTGTCGATGATAATAACGACTCCCAAGAACTTGGACGAAAGCCTGGGTATTCGGAAGTACTGGCTAGGTTTTAGTTCAAATCTTCAGGTAAATGTTTTGTACATTTACTGAATATAGGAATATATATATCAAAGTTTTAATTATTATTAAATGAATCATTTATTCCTATACTTAATACATTTGCACAGGAAAGTAACCATCCTTATTTGAGTTTACATAGGTAGACTGCTCGAATACCATATCAGAACAAAATTCTACTCTAGAATACAATCTTTCGTAGTTACAAGCCATGATCTGGGCATATCAAATAAATACATATATAAATTGTAAAGGTTGAGGAAAAAGTTACAAATAAATAAAATTTAAGTAAGGGCAAGATTATCATGAGTAAGTTGAATTAAAATATTAACTGTATTTAATCGTTAGAGTATGGGCCGGGAAAGCCGAGTGAACAAAGGCACTTGCAATAGATAATCAAAGTTAAGCAACGTCGAGCGTGTTTAGTCCTAAGAGGGGTGACCGCTCCATTTGGATAAACACACGGCAGTCTAAGCCAACTCCCACCCCTTGGTATGTGAGACCCGTCAACCTACTGGAGCTACTCACACCGACCAGGCGTAGGAGTGATAAACCTTCACCGTGTATATTATCGAGTATCGTGGTGTGGTTTTCCAGGATATCAGTAACCGTCCGGAGGTTTGGTACAAGGACGGTATGCTTCAGGGAAAGAAATATAGGTCCTCGGGGCCTGCTGACTCTGAGCTACCATCATCCTTGGATCTGGACTAGTTTGTCACTGTCCTTGAACCCGAGAGAGCTGACGCCATCGGTGGGAAGAACGCTGCCAAATTGGCCCCAATGGGATTGGTTATGGAGCTATGGGCAGGCATTTGTTCTTTGAATAGTAATATTTTTCTCCATCCAGGAGGGCTAGGAAATTTCTTAAATCCGTTCAATATTTACTGGAGTACTCCAAGCGTCGATACGACGTTTAAAAATGAGACGTTCACTGCACCTTAGCTGATACAGCAATCCTCACAAAACACAAAGATCATTCATGGTTTCTCTAAGTATACATCAAAACTTGTTTAAACTATTATTGGTACCAATTTTGGGAAATTAAACTAAATTAAATAAAATACAATTTTATTTACTGAATTAAATTAATGTAAATACTGCGATATTTTACAAAGAAGATCTAGAACATTGCAATCTAGTGTATATCTCTCTCAGTTTCGTTTTTGATAATCGCGAATGGGTACGGAAAACAATTACTATAACTTGCCTTCTGATCACTTTATTTGATTTTCCTGGATATTTATTTTTACTTTCACTTACCTATATATGAAATATATAGTAAGTGGAAGTATTGCGATCGTGAAAATTTTCGACTTCCGGTTTTCAACGGAAATACACGTTTTGGGACCCCCTGAGTCGAAATAACCAAGTCCCGCGAAATGGTCTGTGTGTGTGTGTGTCTGTGTGTGTGTGTGTGTGTGTGTGTGTGTGTGTGTGTGTGTGTGTGTGTGTGTGTATGTGAACAGACTAGCTCAAAAACTATAAACCGTGCGATCCTGAAATTGGGTATTTAGTGTAGGTATATGCCCGCGATGTGACAGCAAAAATTTCATCAAAATTGCTCAAAGGGAGGGGGTACTTTATTTAATAACTTTTTACGTTTTTTTCGATTTTCTCAAAAACCGCTCTAACGATTTTGATTAAACTGAGTATTTGATCGATTTATATGCCCGAAATATGACTAAAAATTTCATCAAAATTGATTAACCGGAGGGGGGACTTTACTTAATAAATTTTGTATCATTTTCACGTGTTTTTTTTATTTACTCAAAAACGGTTTTAACGATTTTGATCAAACTTGGTATTTGATGTATTTATATGCCCGAGATGTGACTGTAAAAATTTCATCAAAATTGATTTACGGGAGGGGAGACTTTACTTAATAAATTTTGTACCATTTTCACATGTTTTTTTTATTTACTCAAAAACGGTTTTAACGATTTTGATCAAACTTGGTATTTGATGTATTTATAAGCCCGAGATATGACTGTAAAAATTTCATCAAAATTGATCTACGGGAGGGGGGACTTTACTTAATAAATTTTGTATCATTTCCACGGGTTTTTTTATTTACTCAAAAACGGCTTTAACGATTAACAAAAATAAGATATGAATGTAGAAAAATGTGTGACTTTGGGAAATGATAATTAGCAAAACACGTCAATTTCTAATCTAAGTAAGTTGGTAAGTGAAAGTTGTGTGTTGCGCGCACGCACCAGATTTTTATAAGTCTCGTAACTGAACGAAAGTTATAAGTCTCGTTAGGGTCACAAAAATCTAACTAACAAAAACGAAAAGCACTCTGAAATAAATCCAAAGCATAAACTAACAACATAGTACGGTACATCTACTGCTATAGAAACATTCTATTGCCATCAAATTGACGTCACAATCCGCGAATGCAAATCCTAGGTAAACTTCTTATTTTGTCAAGCTAAAGGGAGTAAAAAATCCTTGGCTATGCCGTCCTCCGGATAGAACGTAAAATGGAGGTCCCGAGCCTTCACGATGTCAAGTACTCGATGTCAGGTACTCGTAAAAGATCCCTATCCTAATTATACCTAGATAGGCAAAATCTAGGACTCCCACTGTAGCATCGTCCAACTAGCTTTAGTAGCATAAACCTTCCCCAAGCGGCCAAAGACGTGATAAGTGAACTGTAAGGTATATGGTGGGTGTCAGTACAAGAAAAAAAAATGTTTATCATAAAAATTAATATATAATATATTATAAATAGCATACAAAAAGGAAAATAAAAAAAAATCAATAAAGATAATAGGTTCAATAAAAGGTCCTTCCAGATGTTTACAGATTATATATTGAGAAAAGAACAAAAACTAATAACACCAGAACTCCCAAAATTATGATGTAAGTGTTTAAAGGAAAGTGAAGAAAGAAGGTAAGTTAAATTAAATGTCTACGAATTAAAAATAAAGGAAAAAATAAATAAATAAACCTAATAAATAAAAAAAAATCTAACATTATGTACACTTAATAATTAAAAGAACTGTTTATAAGAGAGAGAAAAAGGAGATGAAGTTCTTTTATTCTTTAATATATTCCGAAGGGAAAAATAGAGTATAAGGTACCTTATATCGAAATAGTCTTACAAATTCTCCGAGGGTAAATGGCTTATGTCTATCATACATTTATGATAAACTGGATCTAAAGCGTTTGAGTTTTCTTGAAGGATGTCTATCTCAAATACTTAGGATGAGGTGGTTGAGGACACGTTTGGTGAGAAATAGCGATGAGTGTTGTGCCCCATGCAACTGGCATCGTACTACTGCCCGGCCTTATCGCTGTGTTTGTTGTTTGCTTAACGTCCCTCTATGCTACTAAGGCTTATCGGACTATCTCCGCGTTTGTTGTCCTTAATATCACTAGACCCAACAACTGGCATGTATATGACACGGTTCGGATTATCATATTTACATAAAAAATATACTATTTACAAGATATGTATACAATTAGAAAATTTCTAACTTCTAAATATTCTTCATAACAAATATAAGGGATCTGCAATTAAACGGAAAAAATTACATTAGAAAAAAAAAAAATGAACTGTGGCTTTAACAACTTACCGTAAAACGGGGTGACTTTGTGACAAGCTTATTTTTCTATATTTTTAAATAATTTATTTTTTGAAGAGAAAAGATTTGGCTCCGCCATCTTACCATCCTTGCATGTAACGCAGGAGACCCGGGTTCGACTCCCGGCGGAGCCAAATCTTTTCTCTTCAAAAAATAAATTATTTAAAAATAATTTAAAATTGGTGGTCAGCCACAATTGAAGATTGGATTAATTATTTTTCTATAGTTTTTGAATTTCCCTCCTTAAAAAGAATCAGGTTAGGCAATTCAGTGTACTTGTCAGTTGGTCAGTAATGTGCTGCAACCTACTGGCCACATATGGACCAATATAACTTCTTTCATTCCATTTACCATGGTGCTTTATTTCAAGGTTTCAACTAAGTGATAACAATCAAACATATATAAAATAAAGCACCATGGTAAATGGAATGAAAGAAGTTATATGTGGCCAGTAGGTTGCAGCACATTACTGACTACCTGAAAGGTACACTGAATTGCCTAACCTGATTCTTTTTAAGGAGGGAAATTCAAAAACTGTAGAAAAATAGGCTTGTCACAAAGTCATCCCGTTTTACGGTAGTATTTATTATTAATAAATCTCCTTTTATAGACACTATTACTATTATCACTATCAAACATGGTATATATAAGATAAATTTATAAAAGCTTACTCTGATAAACATTTTATAAACATTTTTATAGAAGAAATTGCTCAAGACGGGCTTGAACCTTTGAAATTACACGGATAGAAGTGCAAGGTTCATGCAGACTCAATAGAACTTATACTATCTAACTTCAAAATACAAATTGATAATAGCTTTCTTCAATCATGTTATAAGCAGTCACAATATTTACCGTTTTGTCATTGAGAGTCAATAAAAAATGTTTTGACAACTATATAAGCCATTTATTTTATATAAGCCATAAGCCATCATGAAGGACCTAATTTAAAGTACGAGTTAATAATGGTATATAATATAATAATAATGGTAGATCTAAATCAGAAGGAATGTTTAAATACAATTTCGTACCAAGCTTATTAAATAGAGGCAAACTATTTAAATAGAGACATACATTTTTATAAAATAGATATAATAATCCATGAAGTTGCACTTGTCGACCCATGCCAATGTTAAGTAAGGTAAGTTGTTGTTAACGATCGAGAGAAACAAGATCCGTTTCAACCTTACAACTAAAAGCATTTGCAATAAAGTTGTATGGTATCGTGAAGAAGAATGTATTTGCGCTGGTTTAGTAAAAAGTCAATCCCAGAAGCAGCTGTTTGTGGAAATTATCATTTTTTTTATTAATTTTAATTTTCATTTTTACGATTTAATCTACACGCTAACCTTGCTCAAGTCTTCTGAAATTATGAAGAAAAAGTATTTGAATTATTTAGTAAAAAACTTAATGCTAATATCTTTTATTCCATTAAATGAGTGCTTAAGTATAATTTATCCCAAAATGGGTTAAAAAGAAACACGGTGGATAAGTCTTACATGTCATGGGTTTATTTGAAATGTGGTTATTATAATTTGCGTTAAACTTGCTGTAATCGGTCGGTGAAAAATAAATCAACAGTAATATCTCATTCATAAAATCTACTCAATTGGTTAAATAATAATAATTGGCTATCATTTTGGTATTTTTGACGAAAATTCAACGATTAACAATGAAAACCTGATTTTATGAGTTCCCTGAAAAGCAAGGAAATTTGACTTTATTCACTACTTATTATGAGAAACGTGTGTGTTTGCACGTAAACTCATGGACAAACTTTAAACATACAAATATTAATATTGAAGTATAAAAGTCGTATCATTAACTGCAAAGTTCACTTTTCCTTGATGACATGAACAATATAGTAACGCGCCATAAAAGCAATTTCGAGAACATAACGACTACATTTTGAACAATTCTCAAATCAGATCTTAAATAAAAAAATCTAACACCTCCATCAAATATCGATAAAAGGCCGGAATATGTATACATTTATTTATTAGTTTTTGACAACATGTGAGTGGAGATAACACTATTAATTGTTTCGAATATGTTTAATAAATAACCTACAACTAAGAGACCTCGCGTTGTTGAAGAACTGAAATGTACAGGAATGTTTTTCAGAAGGGATTGGTTACTGTCTTCTACAGCTGTGGTAGCAAGCCTTTAGCAGAATGGAAGCAATATGTAAGTAGGGCATAGAAGTAGAAATGTATCTACGCAAAATAAAAGTTTTTGAGAGAATACTTAAAAATAAATAATAACTATAGTAACGGTTTCAGAAAAATTTTCATTGGGTTTTTATTTTCAGTATAAAAAACAAAATCAACTTATAAAGCAAAAAACAGTATATTTATTTACAAAAATAATGAGAATTTTTATCAAATTCTTTTACATAAATGCTATTTTCCTAGAAAATAATAAGGATAAGGATTTATCCCCCATAACCACTCCCCTGGAATCGCCCCTAAATAAAAGAACTATCAATAGATCCATATCAACTTTAAAGACAATTTTTGAACTAGGGTTGCGGGATAGCCGAGTGGGCAAATGCGTTGGGAAATACGCGTTGCCCATGGCAACGTATGATCGGGAACCAAAGATAGCAAGTTAAAAAACCCGGAGCCAGGGGACATTAATTAATACACGGCATTAATCCCCCACCCTCTCCCCTGGCTCTGGAAACCCCCTATAGCCTAAACGGCATGGAAAGGGAGGGAATTTTTTTTTTTTTTTTGAGCTTGCAGTTACTAATTTCTAAAAACATTTTCACATTTTTCGTAATAACGTAATTAATGCAGTGAAAGATATTTCTCCTGTTCAATGCCATATTTTTGCACATATAGATCAACTCGGGGTGACCCTTACCGTCCGGTTTTTACTTTCACTTACCTATATATGAAATATATAGTAAGTGGAAGTATTGCGATCGTGAAAAATTTCGACTTCCGGTTTTCAACGGAAATACACGTTTTGGGACCCCCTGAGTCGAAATAACCAAGTCCCGCGAAATGGTCTGTGTGTGTGTGTGTGTGTGTGTGTGTGTGTGTGTGTGTGTGTGTGTCTGTGTGTGAACAGACTAGCTCAAAAACTATAAACTGTGGGAACCTGAAATTGGGTATTTAGTGTATGTATATGCCCGCGATGTGACAGCAAAAATTTCATCAAAATTGCTTAAAGGGAGGGGGTACTTTATTTAATAACTTTTTACGTTTTTTTCGATTTTCTCAAAAACGGCTCTAACGATTTTAATTAAACTGAGTATTTGATCTATTTATATGCCCGAGATATGACTGTAAAAATTTCATGAAAATTGATTAACCGGAGGGGGTACTTTACTTAATAAATTGTGTATAATTTTCACGTGTTTTTTTTTATTTACTCAAAAACGGCTTTAACGATTTTGATCAAACTTGGTATTTGATGTATTTATATACCCGAGATATGACTGTAAAAATTTCATCAAAATTGATCAACAGGAGGGGGGACTTTACTTAATAAAGTTGTCCAATTTTTACCTTTTTGATCGATTATCTCAAAAACGGCCTTAACGATTTTTATCAAATTCGTTATGTTTAATGAAAATTAGTTGTTATTTAATATCAGGTAAGCTTTATCATTATTAAAATGTTCTGAGGGTGCTTAAATGGGGAAGGGGCTTTTTTTGTTTTTCTATAAAGTACCTTTGTTTTAGTTTATATTGGGAAATTAACTGTCTCTCATCACGCTTAAAAATAAGAAACGGCTAAATATGATATATGAAGAGAATCAAGTAAACATATACAGGAGAAAAAAAGAAAAATATTCCGTCAACTCATAAAACACCTTGAGCTTACGCATGCCCCGTACGCCTTTAATGATAAACCAATGCGTTATAATTAAACTGTTCTGTTCATTTGAGAAGTGGCAATTAACAAAACGCATTAATTTCTAATCTAAGTAAGTTGGTAAGTGAAAGTTGTGTGTTGCGCGCACGCACCAGATTTTTTTATGATCTGACACTGACATTGATAAAGCATAGCACTCCTCGTTCGCATATATTTATATATTTTATTTTATTTTTATATTTTTAGATCAAAACTGGATTCTTAAGGAGGATCACAGACGAACACATCAGGTCCCTGGTCCTTGAAATAATGAGCGTAAATATCGTCAACACTTACATCACATCTCCTCCGGACCCCAACGAGTCTCTCGGGATCAAACTTCCTTTTCTAGTTATGATACTGAAAAACCTCGCTAAATATTTCTCATTTGAAATAATGGTAGGTAACTTTATTATTATCCGTTTATTATAATTAGATATTGTTTTAATTATACTTAAAAATTAATTTTTTTTCTCGTTTATAAGTAACTAGCTGTATATACCAGTTTCACCCTGTGAATTTGATTTTTTAAATCTATAAAATGAGACTTTTTTCGACTCAAACGGTCGATTTCGTATAAGCCAATGTAAAGAGAGATCATAACGATTTTTATGACAGTAAAGAATACACCTAGAGATTGGATGAAGTTATGCAATTTTAGTATGGACAGGTGTTCGTACCTGGTATGAAAGAACCACTAAACGGAATTTGGAGATTTTAGGACAAACGGTAGGTATGGATTTCTATAAAGAACAAACAAACAGAATTTCATCTTTATTTATATATAATATCCCGGTTTCACCCGAGGAACTTCATTTTTCTAATGAAACGGTCGATTTCGTAAAAAACCATTGTAGAGCGAGATCATTACGATTTTTATTAGGATAAAGAATATCAGCTGAAGTTATGCAATGTTAATATGGACAGGTGTTCGCACCTGGTATGAAAGAACCACTCAGCGAAATTTGGAGAATTTAGGACAAACGGTGTGGATTTCTATAAAGAACAAATAAACAAACAAACACACAGATTTTCATCTTTATTTATATAGATAATAAATAAATCGTTTATTATATTAATATACAATATGTAAATATATGATGTGGTAAATAATGTTATATCATACCTTTAAATATTTTAGTCACTTACAGCAAAAACTGTGGGACCTATTCACACTACTTTTTTCTTCAAAATGATCCGTTCTATCTCGGAATGTACAAAGTATAATATCACGAATCTAAATTAAAATCCTCAATGTGAAAAGCATAAAGAGAGTAAAAAAAAAAAAAAAAATGTTCAACAGTGTTCAAAGATTTTTTTTTCTAAGATGGATTTAATCGTTAGAGTAGTGAGTAGAAGTCGACGTCTTTAGATAAATATCTAAACGCCATTTAGCGACTTTATAAAAAATAGCTTTTTCACCTTTATTTAGTTATTTTTATTCATCGTCATACGGTATAGAGCATTAAAAGTATTTGTACCATTTGTACATGTATCGTGATCTGATAACCTGAATCTCATTCTTTTAATGCTAATAATACTTATAAGAATTAAAAAAAAAAAAAAAAAAAACACTCTCAAAGCTTTCTAATGATAATATCGATCTTTTTCAATTGTTTTTTCAAGTCAACAATATTAACACTCTTGAAGTGATAATTGTTCATCATGCTGTTATATCCCTTAATAAGGGAACTTCTGTAAAAGTATGTATTAGTGATTAGAAGCATACTAACAATATTCATAAAAAATATATGCAAAATTAAATTTCCAATTGAGAAACGTCGTTTTCATGCATAAGGGGGGAATCGCCCATATAATTTTATTGATAATCTTGAAAAGTTCTGAACCAATATTTATCAAAGATAAACTTATTCTGCTTAGCCCCGGGATTAAAAAGTATTTTAACCATGCAATTTAGATATCTAATTTTTTTCCTAAATACATATTATACTTTATTTATATGTAAACACTCCTTTGTTAGTTTGCTTAACGTCACATGCCACTAAGGCTAATCGGACAATGCTACAGTGGAAATCGTAAATGTTGCCTATCTAGGTATTATTAGGATGGGAGTACTGCTACTTGATATAGTAGAGGCTCGCTCGGGACCTCCATTTTATGTCCTATCCATGTAAATAAAGACTCCCTTTAAAAAATCCTAAGGCCACCGCGGGACGCGAACCCGCGAAATTTAGCATTACCATAAACATTTATTTAAATAATATATAACATAAAACTTATTGATGACTAATTATTTGTAGATAGTTGACGACAGAGACATGAAAAGGCGATTCCGCGTTTCAAACTACCAAAGCAGATCAAGAATTGGTCCTTTTTGTTGCAACATGCCTATTGGTCTTAACCCCGGATGGAATCAGGTAATGGAAATTATTGGATAAAGTTAATGTATAGAATAAATCAAGAATCATATTTATATAATTGAAATAATTGTGATATTTAATTGATTTTTCCTCAGGTTTTTTAAAATGATAATATATAATAGATTTTTCTTTTCCTCAAACCAAAGATGTAAAAAATATGGGAAGAGGGGTGGAAAATGGCCATTACAGGGAGTAGATATCCTTTAAAATTTTCTTGCAGACTTAAAAAATAATTATTAATGTAAAAGCACTTCCAAAAAAAAAATTGTAATTTAGTTATGAATCACATTACACCAACTAATAATAACCAGTTCATTATTTAAAATAATTCTAATTTTCCACGTTGGCGAATTAAGGGATCGAAGGAAAGGAAAAAAGATTGATCGGTAAGCCCCAAGTAACACGAGACTTTTAGCTAATCGTTAAGCCGCTTATTGCAGGAAGTGGGGGTTGGGGAGCAACCCTAATACAAATATCAGTCCGTATTAGTTCTTCCTTTTAGTCTCCATTTATATATGTTCATGGAACATTTAATGTTTTATATGAAGCGTTTAACTTCAAATTTGGATAAGCATATTTTATTTTTATAGTTCTTTTTAAATGAATTATAATAAGGCTATAATAAATATTCAATAAAAATTGTCTCACTTCGCAAGACACAAGGAAAGCTTTGAAAAGGCTGTACGATTACAATAGGCATTTTTTTTTTTTTTTTTTAAATTAGGATATATTCCATTTTGCAAATTGAAACTTCATGCACCGTGTATCCCATTCGTTATTTTGTGTATCCTGTATATTCATTCATATTCAATATATTCATATTCATACATCATCCTGAACGCTGTTTTACCAATATTGGACATGAGTTATGTACCATCATTAATGTATTTGAGGATTAGACCACATTTTAAAATCCAAAAAAGTGCATAAGTATAAGTAAGCATTAGAAAACTAACTATAAAAAAATAATTTTGATTTTGATAATTCTGCTTGAAAATTTCCTGAATCATGTAAATTTGTTCGGTTTCGTTTTCTAATAAGCTGTGAATGATTATCAGTATTGGGAAGTTATGAAAATTACATTCTTTAAATAATAATTAAAAAAATAATTCTTTAAAACTTGAAGTGCCTTTATTTTGATTTCTTAAATCTAATCTAATGTAAATATATCAATAGTATTTTTCCTTATGTTCTATAAAAAAAAAAAAAAAGTGTATTGTTTTTTGGTAATGTAGCATAACAGATGAATTAAATATGATTATATTATAATAATAAATAACAAATTCATTTTCAAAATTTTTCAATTTTTTCTCTCGAATCCTTAGGCGTGTCAAAATGGACGCCGTGCATGAGTCTAATGAAGTTGGTTGTAAAATCACCCCCTAAAATAATGGATACAATTAGTAACTCACGTTGCATCAAATGTCCTCATTTAGTAATACCATTTTTTTTTTTTTTACGAGACTATTTACAACAAAATGAGAACATTGGTTTTTGATGTGTTCAAACAAACATCACCACAATTCGTTATATCACAAAATACATAATAATAACTTATGAAGAAATAAATATATTTAGTTTGTTTATTTAACGTCACCTTATGCTACTAAGGCTAATCGGACGATGCAACAGAAGGAGTCCTAAATTTTGCCTATCCAGATATAATTAGGATAGGGATCTTTAACCTGACATCGTACAGGCTCGGGATCTCCATTTTACGTCCTATCCTAGGAACGGCAAAGCCTATATATAATTCAATAGGCCTTTTAAGCTTTTTGACACAAACCACTACACGTTCTTTGGCGATATCGAGATACTTTTCAAAGCAAAGTTCCTGAATTAAAGAAAAGAAAATTGTATTGAAATCAGCCAACTCTTTAAATATCAGTGCAAAATGAATGTTTGTTTTGAGTGTTTTTCAAATATAACTCATGCCATTCAAGAGATATCGTCATTGATAAATTATATCTTTAAACTGATAACATTTCAAAAGCCCACTAAATCAGTTTTGCATCATTCAGGAAATTTTTGGCAATTCATTTATCAACTTCGCTCTATATCTTTTTCGAATTAAAGTTCTATTATTGAATACAGTTGTTTCTACAAATGAATGTGTTTTATTAACTGTCAAAGTGAAAAATGAAATCAGTTGGTAGATCAAAATGCGCCGGGATCCACTGCAGCACGACTTTCTTTCGTTGGGTTAGAGCAAGCTGTCAATTAACATTCGATATTCTCTCAAGCCCGGAAAGATGTTATACAAATCCTCGACGGCTGTAATGGTGTGTTCTGAAACAACAAGCAAAGCTTGTTCTCGTATCCTCAGTGGCATTCTTCAGCACTCTTAGTGCGAGAAAAACTGATCTAACTATATAACTTTGAAGCCAAGGTGCCAATTAATTACTATGAGTTACTTCGAGCATTGTGATCGCCCCTTGCGGTCAAGTAGTGAAGCAACGTTCAGTTCCAAACTTTTATCAAAAAATATTACCGTGTAAACACTCAATAACGATTTAACTAGCCTTCAGTGCACCCCCGCTCCACCATTACGTTCAGCTTTTTCTGCAGAAGCGTCTTTATGTACTGGTGGTATAGGATTCAACTTCCTAAGAGTTTCCTGGGCTAGTTCCTTTGGCTCACAGTCAGTCATTTTATGTTTCAGGGCTGGATGAAGTTAAGTGGGAGTACATCATATGTCGGAAGTAGCTCATGGTCAAATTTATTCTATTTACCTCTCGAATTCCGGCGTCTTTTTGAAGGAATTACACTTTAGAGGAGTATTTGCACGTTCCCAGCTGCCTTCAAGCGCCGCAAGCTTTTCTCCCAGCGATTTCTTAATAATTTATAAAATAAACTAATAAAAGAGAGATGATCCGTATTTTAGATATGAGCTTAATTGCCATTACATATGATTGGTGATCCCACTTATAATTATTACGTTATGTTTCTATAAAGGCTATATGTTTTATGATATATTATATTTAAACATAGATAGATTGTTATAACAATAACAATTATTTGGGCCACGATGCTGATCCACAGGTGCAATTCAACCTGGCAGAGTTCACTCGGCAGGCCTATGGAAGCAACTACGTGGAGACTGTGCGACTCACCATCCACGCCAACTGCAGGCTGCGGAGGATCTACTTCTCAGAGCGCCTCTTCGAGGATGACGAGCTGCCCCAGGAGTATAAGCTGTACCGCCCGGAATGAACGAGATGTGATCTGTTCAAAGACATCCCGGTGTGGTGTATATGTAGACTACCTCGTAATACATCGATTTATGACTTGTCTAAAGAAATGATTTACTTAAATATAATAAGTATAGTTCCATGGAGCCCATGTGCTTTTCCTACTGCCGAACTGTAATGACCAATCATGGTGCCGAAAATGGAATTTTATCACTCTAAACATTCATATTTTAGTATTTTAGAACCAGACAATTGTAAGAATGATATTGTAAAATAAAAAAAAGATCTGGGGTTCATAAAAGAATATTAAAATATATCGCCTATTTTTACCCAACTAAGGAAATGCTATCTATTGAAAATTCTATCAAGGTTTGCTTTTTCTGCCTATTTCTAAGTGACATTTTGTGAGATATTGTGTTAAAAATATCATGGTTAAAGTTTTGTATTGTATACAACTGCGCAAGGAATTTAAGTGAAATATAAATGCCATATAAATAGCAGGTTATTCGTAATGTGTTTTTATTCTTGTATATCCTGCACAGAAATGTTATGTTTACATAATTCTTTTGCATCCCCCAATGGTATCTCAGCAGTAACGCGTCCCACAAGAGTTAGGTAAATACACTTGGGACTACGTACACTTGGAAAACATTGCTGGTAAATGTCTCTGAAAGAGATAGACGTAAAATTTATTTATAATAAAGTTAGTTTCCATTTACTTAGTTAGTACTTCTGTGAAGTATGTCATCGATATATAGAAAAAGATTACAGGGTATCATGCAAACTTCGTTTAGCGCGAGAATTTCTATTAATTAATCTTTATAATTCAAATAAAAATATTTCGCACCTCTGGTCCAACTTGATGCTTGTTGGTTCGCTAATTTTTCCAAGATTATTATAAAATTTTAAGCGCAGATGGGAAAATTTTATTACAGAAAATTGATAATAAATATTTAAAAAAAGATTGAATTTCTTTTTAAAATATGAGTTATTTATTGATTACCTATTGCAAAATAAAGTAATAATTACCTAAGTAATATTCAATTATTGAATAACAAATATTAATTGTAAAAAAATATATTATTGAATAAAGATTATTTCTAATAAAAATTCAATTCAACTAGGCCTGACACTGTTTTTTCAAATTTCATTACTTTACCGACATATTAAAATAATCCATGAGATTATTATGTTAAAGCACTGCACTATACGAGTTCCTTTTTGGCTCAGACCCAAAACCTAATTGGGATATTATTGCAACCTGTAGATTTCATTGGAAAGAATAGACTTGTTGTTGATTTCCCTGAAGCAAGAATAGTCTATTACACAAAAAGATTTGTGTTCTTTGTTATCCGTTTTCTGTGGAAAAGTTTCAGGAAATATCACTATCGCGGTTTATAAGTGGCCTTGCACCGAAATGTATTCATTGGTGTGTAGTAGAGGAAAATTGGAAGATAATTCGTGAAACAAGAATTTGATTTTGGGTTAGACAAGGTTTGCATTAGACGACTATGAGATGCAATAAAAAAAAGAGAAAATTGGTAGACAGGCGTAGTATAATTTTGAGAAAGAAAGTTCAGTAGAATCAAGGTTAAAGAATTATAAGATAAAACTGTAGAGTTGACTCATTCTAAGCTCTTCTTAAATCCTAATCGGAAAAGGTAGGAGGAGAATAAAAGAAAAAAAAAAGCCGGCCTTCAAATTTTCAGAAATACAACCTAGCAAGGCGAAGGGCCATTTATAGAATGTGTACATCAGAAACGTTTTAGTGCAGTGGTTGCTAGTTATTTATTGAAATGATATTGGCAGTGAGTTTTTTTCTGTAACATATAAGGTTTTTTGTAAAAGGCAGTGCTGTACCATAGGCAGGTATCGTTAGTTCAACTTCCTTCCTCTAATCTACTACCCGCGAAGGATGAAGGCCGCCTGGACTAAGGTTCGCCACTCATTCGGTTTTGTGCAGCAGATCTCCCGTTTCGGATCCCCAGAAAGCTGCGTGCAGTTCAACTACCAGAGTAGTTCAACTACTCTGCACACATACGGTTTCTAAGGGGAACGTTCTTTCCACACTATTTAAATGTTTTGACAAAAATCACTGTTGTTTGATGAAATCGTTAAGTTGGATGATAAAAAAGAGAACGATTCTTTCAGAACTGACAGTGATTAGTAATCAACACAATCAAGTTACAAATTTAATCACATGTCTCTCCCTGACCAAGATTGTCACTCCCGAGCTAAAAACGAAATCAGCATCAGGCTAGGGAGTGACAGGTCAGGGAGGGACAAAGCGGCCATTTATCATCAATTTGGGCAAAACTAGTACCTACAAAAAATTACTTAAAAAAGGGTATGGTTATGAAGAGATTCGTAAGCTCCTGTAATTAAAAAAATATATTGTTTACTCATATCATGTTGATAAGGTTAAGGGAGTGACTCGTCATAAAAATTTTGTTTAGCTTTACACCTTCCTCCACGTCCTGAAAGCAACAGAAGTAACTTATGGAAAAATATGAATCCAACGTATAGTCGTGTTTATAACAAGGTTACACCATAATATGGTGTAACCAAACCATAATATGGTTTGTGATGAGAACATATTATGTTCTCTTCACAAAATTTCCTTTTTTGAGGGGACATAAAAGGTTAGATAGGGAGCAACCACGACTGTGTGACAAAGGGAAATACTGCTGTGATATGAAAATTATACCTTGTATAGAAAGGCTCTATTTTACACAAATTCTTTTTCTAGATGATCACCTGGGAGTAAAACTAGTCGGGGATCCTCTTTTTGCTAGGGGGTTAGTTAGTTCGAGTTTATGTTTAGTCGAGTTAGAGATCCTCTAGTCGTCAAGTTCTTAAATAACTTCTGAATCAGTAGCCTGTTCAGGGACTGGAGTGGTCCTTGATTTTACTGCTCTTTCTCTCCCGGCCTCTCTTATTACATTAACCTGTTCATCTAGCCCTCTCGAATTCTATTGGTCAACTCTCTCGTTGACCGTTTCAGTATGTTGTTTTACAGATTCAGGAGGAGCTGCGTTTTGGCGGGTCGATAGTAGAGCTTCTTTGCCATCTGGGTAGATGATTCTGGCATCATCGCTTCTATCAAATGAGCCTCTTTCACAAATGGCTCATATTTGCTAACCCTATTTTGTTTTCTAAAATAAACAAGGCCCGGATTCATAAGCATCAGGTTTCGAAATTCCATAGAAAGATCGCCTACGATGTTTAAACATCCTTTCTTGTGGTGTGACGTTTGTAGAATTACATAAAAGGGAACGGATTAAATGGAGAGCTTCTGGTATAACTCTTTCCCATTATTCTGTTTTAAGAATTTTGGATTTCAAGATAAGCGATATTGTACTCCATATAATACCATTTACCTTTCTACTGAATAGTTTCGTAGTTCAGCTGACATGAAGTTGAATTTAATGTATGATGAATTTAAGAGTAATGCTTCCTATCACAGTAACTGCTGACATATTGAACCTTGAATATTAATCAATAACTGTCATTATGTATTTATTCCTTGAAACAGACGGAATTGGTCCTTTAAAATCGATGTTTAGTCTTTCGAACGGTGCCATAGCACGGATAAGACTAGACGGTGGTTTTTGATAGAAACGACGTTTGACTTCGGCGCGAACCGAACTTGAGGCGATTGTTCTATTTACATCCTCCAGTGAATATTCTAACAGTAGGTTCATATATTTTCCTAGGTGAAACATTCTGGTTATACCCGGGTGTCCAATGTCGCAATATGGCTAGTTAAGTTTTCCGCGTCCTTCATCGACAATAAACAACATATTCTTGAGACAATGACAACCGATGTGGAAATACATCCACTTTTCTAGAGTTTCAACAACAGCATATGCTTCCTCTTCAGTAGGGTGAAAATTCCGTCCTTTTTAGAGTATTAGAGAAAAAAACAACTGGTCTTCCTGATTGAGGAAGTGTGGCAGCTTTAGCTTGTTCTCAGGCACCGTTTCGGCAGTGAATGGTAGGCCTTCCTCCACGGCAAAATGGAATTGGCGATTTCCTTCTTAAGAGGTTAAAATCATCGAGGGCTTGACGGCTCACTGGGAACTGTATTAATCAATGAGTTAACATTCTCTGAAAATGTTGGTGTACATTTAGCATAATAGGAAACATTCCAAAAGCATGTTTCAGGCTAGCTGTGTCTGCGGGGACCGGAATTTCTAAAGGTGTTCGCAAAAGTTCAGGATCTGGGCGCATGGACATATTTTCTGTGACCTTCCAAGGACTTGTATATTCTGAAGTGACACTAAGGGGAGGTATTTTCCCCCAAAATTCAGTTACACTCGGTCATCCTGATTCATTAGGTCGTGGCCAATAACTACATCAGCGCTCAATTCTGGTAGTAAAAGTAATTTTACCTTTGAATAGTCATATCCTTCTAAATTTAAGTTGACGTAACTGTGTCCTATTGTAGATGTCAGTAAATGCCAATACTATTCGTACATCGTGTTGGAAAGCAGTGAATGCTGTTTGCGTGAACTGCCTTGTGAGATATAAAACTATCAGAGCTACCTGTATCGAGTAGTGCGTCTGCAGTTACCTCATTAATTGAAATCTAGACGTTAGCTTTGGGTAAACATTTGGGAGAGGCGGCTATCAAAGAAGCAAGAGTTGATACGGAGTTCGAACTCGTCTGGTTAGGATTTCTGAAAGATCTGCACATCTTACAAAAATGTCTTTGCTTCCCACATTTGTTCCGCACAGCTTCACGTGCAGGACATTTGTTGCGTGGGTGCTTTGGTGAGTAGCATCTTAATACGTAGAGCACTCCACAATTATTTTATAAGAAACAAAATTAGCAATTAGTTTTAACTTAGCTTCGATTGCTTTCTAGAAGTTTTCAAATGTAGTCTTCCAATGTATCCATTGCCCTTTTGCCTTTAGTGATTGCTATCCTTTCTGTAGCGCGCTTGAAAATGAGATAGCAGCGTTCTTAACCAATGAGGTAATAAATAGCAAAACAATTTTTAACAATCCTTCAGGCGGTTCTCGATTTATCGATTGTGACACAAATACCACCATAATTTTAGAATCACCCATATGTAGAATGTAACCTTCAGTTCTGTAAATTTAACCTTAAGATACAAGATGGTAGTAATACAACACAAACAAACACTTCTTTAAAATCGGTATATCGTTCTAAATTTCAATAATAACTAAGTAAATAGTAAGCATCATCAAAAGCAAGTAAGTATTTCTTTAACAAATGCCTACAAAAAATGTCAAAGTTGTAAAAAATAAAGAAGAAAAAAGGTTTGAAGAAAAAGAAATTGATAAAATCATCAAGAAAGTTAACACTGTACTCTGCAGCACTGATACCTATCCCCTTACTAAATGGGCAAAATATGTGAGTAGATAATTAAATATTTCTTATATATTCAGAAATTTTAATAATTTATTTTATATCAATAGCTGTGTAAGCGTTAAATGGATTTATAATAACCATTGTGTTTTTAAATATAGGAATAATGATAGAACATGATAAGCTTCAATTCAACGGTAGAAAATCATGATATGTTATGCGTTTCCTCTAAAAAAATTTCTTTGGAGTACATTGCAAGTTTTCAAAATATGAACATATATAACATTTAAATTTTATTTTATGTTTTTAAAATATTTTTCCTGAGCCACCATTTTCTACCTGTAGTCCTCTTGGGCTTCTTTCCAGTTCATAACATGTACCTACTAGCTCTGAAGTAGTATTGGTTGAGCGATATTTGATACCTCTACCGATAGTTTTCCACACCTATTAAATAAAGAATTAAAACTAATTTATTTTAATTAAATAATTATAATTTGAAATTGGCAGGATTAAAAAATTTATGATTATATCATAAAGATAGACATCGAGCTGTGGGGATCCACCAAACCATCAACCTCCATGAAAGCCTTAACGTTCCTTATTTCATCACAAATAAACTCATCCATAAAGACCTTAATATTCCAGATATCACCGATTAGGCCCGATCCAGATACCAATCCTTCACAATAAGCTCCCGACCCACCCGAACCCTCATGTTTCCAACCCCGCTTCCTCATCTATTCCAGACTATCCTCCTAGACGTTAGGCGTCTGAAAAGAAGATGGCCTCAGGACCTTCTATGCTACGTTTATTAGTTGTAGCGAACCAATGAGTAGCTTCTCTTCATGCTATTTCATGACATATTGTTTTCTTATTATTATCACATTAAATAAATGTATTTGTTGTAGTTTACATAAATTATATATTTTTTTTAAATATCATAAGGATTAATGAAAACCTAACTTACATGAAATTGAAAGAATTATTTATTGGTTTACAATAACAATTAACCAATAAGGGATCAGCTGTGGCGTAGTGGTTAGCATAGTCGAGTACTATCCTGCCTATGGCTCTAGGATTTTTTAATTTGAGTAAAAATCCCTATGCCGTCCTCCGGAAGGGGCGTCAAACAGAGGTCCAGAGCCTGAAACAGTGGTAAGGTCCTCGTTGAAGATCCCTGTCCAAATTATACCTGGATAGTGAAATTTAGGACTCCTTCTGTAACATCGTTCGATTAGCCTTAATAGCATAAAATCACGGTAGTATAAATAAATAAACAAACAAATAAATTAACGGACAAATTTCAAGAATCATTTGTGGTCCATATTGAGCTACATATTTCCAGAAGTATTTTCTATTAGAAGTTCTAAGTTTAACTGTTCATTCCTTTTTCTCAAAAATGTTTCGTCTAGATTGCTCGATGACGTTAATGGAAACTTCAGAGAGCAATATGGGCGAAGTAATTTTTAAGAGAAAAAGCATTCATTACCTTACTTCGCGATATCACAATAAAATCCGAACTGAATGCAAGAAGACAATATGAGTCATGAAGCATGCCGCAAGGAATGTGTTAAACGAGAGGTGAGAGGAAAGATGTTACACACTTTGAAGACAAAAGTTGAACGTAAAGCTTAAAATAAGTTTCTCACAAAAATTTTCTGAATGTACATCCCCATGGCTTCAAATTTACAATATTTATGTTTTCTGATAACTGTTAATTTGATCCAAAGGGCTTGAGGGAAAGGTGATCAATATCCAACTAAGAAAGATGATAAATATTGTTTTTTTTATCTCAAGAGAATTTTTTATATATTTTTCGTTTATATGAAACTTCTCCATAAAATAATATAGCCAAGAAAAATAAAATACGACGCACACGTCAAACACAATTGAATGTTCGCATTTTGATCGATGAATCCAATTTAGAGGGGCCGCCCATTTTACGCCCCTCCCCTCTCACAGGAGGCTTCTTAAAACAAAATGATATATTCCCATGAATAATTATGATTTGGGCTAATTCTCATACTTATGACATTGTATTATTATTCGCAGGTAAAATGTGGATATGTGAAGCGCGTAACGGACCCGGAAATAGAGGGTAAAGTGATTGAGCTATCGGGTGCGCCGAATGGTGTTTGGATCGCTCTGCCAAAGACCTTAGACCAGGTGATAGGCACTACCTATCCATGGCTATTCTTCATCATAAAGGCTATTCCGGATAAACAACTAATCATAGATGTCCAGGTTTGTCGAATAATTTTATGTAAAAAATACAGTATAAATTGTTGTAACTATTTACGTTAGGTCTCATAAATGTACTTGAATGATGATGAGATTATATTAATCACTATTTTATTATTATTTTTATTACAGATTTTGGACAGTACGAGCATAAAACGAACTTTCAGGTTTGACACGAAAACTACTCTGACAAAACTACGTCATATGCTGGCGTTGTTGGATTTAAGTATAAAACCTGGTTATTGGAACTGCCTAGAGGTGGGTCATTATTTAAATGTCTTTACCTCAGAGGTAAACTGTCGAAACTTACATTTAGAAAACATTGCAGGAGATCACAGCGGTCTTTCATATTTATCGTTGTACAAAAAAATACAATAAACTTACTCTGTATATGACATTATACGTTTATGCAGTATGAAAACTTTCCACTTGATAATATAAACCTCTACGATAATGGTAAAATCAAGGATTTGTAGTTAGGACAGTTTAACTCTCTGATGCAAGTATATTTCTGCCTAGAAATTGTTTATGAAGGAAAACATATCTCAGTTCTAGAAAATAACATCACAACGTTCCCGAGTCATTTAAAAAATCAAATTGGGAATCATTATCTCGAAAAATCTTCAACGGTCCCCACTGTTGCTCTGATTGTATAAGTAATTACGTAAAAAAATATCAGTTTGTTTGTTTATGTAATTAATTATAAGTATGGAATAATTTTGTTCAAAATTCATCCTCGTGACCTCAACGATTCATCATAAGAATGCCCTTGGTTTTCATTGCTTGAATAGATAACTGATAATTTTGCTTATAAATGGCTGGATTCAGTCACGAAAACACGAGTTTCCTCTTAAACCCTCTTCTTTTTTTTCTTTCTTTTTTTCATTTTTCGCAAAAGAAAAACAAACTTTATCAGATCCTACGTTGAAACTATTGATTAACCATTTATGCAGTCGGAAAAATATTTCCATATATATATATATGCACATACACAAAATTTATATATAAATAGATTAAATTTACATTGTATAAATTCTATAAGGAAACAGCTTTTATTGTTCCCTTATGGAATTCAAATTTCTAATGTCTAAATGTTGCCGTTTTAAGCTTTATTTAAAAATTCGAGTAAAACTTTCCAACTTACATGGAATGTTTTACACTGAGTAAAACATTCACTTTGACGCTGATGCTGAAGGACTTTTGAAAGATTGCCTTTATGAATTAAGGAGAAGGGATTACACGATAATGGTAACAGCAGAAAACTGACAACCATTGATTTTGGGGTTGTTTCAGTTTTGAACTGATACATATGAAACGCCTGAGCCGGTGAAGGAGTGCTTTAGAAAGGAGTGTTGCTGAAAGCCTGAACGCCTGAAAAAAAAAAAAAAATGATTGACTAATAGACTAGCAAATCATTGGGAAATATTTTTTATCTCTCTCTTAAAAACTAGTCAGAATGATGTTATGTGGTGATGGGGTCTCGATGATATGACCCTCGAAATATAAAATATAAGAACATTTAAACATTTTTCAGCCAATAAAAATGCATCTTTTTCTCATGTTTGAAAAATACTTTTTATTTTAAAGAATATTTTACTGTGAACAGAATGTGATGGTGAATCTTTTTGTTTGTTTCTCCCTTAAAAAGCGTTTTATTTTAGGCCAACATACACCTGATACACCTGTAGATACAAAAAAATTTCAAATAACAGCTGATTTATAGGAGAAAAATTCTTTTAATTTAAATTTTATTTTCTGTGTATAATTATCTTATGAAACAGTAAAATAGGCTCCATTTTTATTTATGAATCTTTTTTTCATTTTTATTGTTTATATTTATCCTGTTGGATGATGATACATTAATTATTTGACCCAGTCCATGCTCACATTGATATTGTGGGTCATGCTCCAGTCATATTGGCTATAGTAGCATTCGTTGTAAATATTCCAGGACAACAGAATTAATCATTTCATTATGATTCAAACAGTAAAAGTTTGACTTAAGATTAATCGCCTTGCTAACAGTGCATTCTGGCTAACAGTATGGATTCTGAAGAAACTCAACAATCGTTTTGATTATTTGCTAGTTTATTACTATAAGAGTAACGGCAAGGCGGCTACTAAATACTCCTCCCCTAGTACTACCAAATCCCCCTAAATAGCTACTAACCCCCCCCCAAAAAAAAAGTTAAATATTGTAACGTTAAATAAAGCAATAAAAAAAATATGGCTTAGCACTATTGAAACGAATCACCAGTTGGAACAAACTGTCATAGCACGTGTTTGTGACTATGATGTTCGAGTACCATCTACGACGTTCCACGAAGTTTTAGACCCTTCTCCTTACGATTTTATATAAGAAGCGATAGACTGAGCAGTTAGTCTTGGTTTTGAAGCGCAAGTCATGTGGATTATCTGCGTGTTACGAAGTGATAATTTTTGTAACCTTCTTAATCGTTTGTTTCAATATTTGTATTCTCATAATTTGAGAGGCATTGAATATTGTTATTATTCTTGGAATAAATATTACTAAGCCACATTAGTGTTACAATATCATTGATATCAAGAGGGTGTACAAGGACCTCCCACCAGTCTCTGCCAGATGGATCGAATAGGGAGCGCAGAGGAAGGACCTTAGATGAGGAAATGAGAAATCTTGCCACCATGGCTCCAATCATTGGAAGCCCCTCCAGACCTAAAGCAGAATATGTCAAAGGAAAAGCAGAAATTGGATCTATTACACAAACTTCACAGACCTCAATTTTATTTAATTCGTCAACTTTCAACCGCTCTACACTAGTACAATTTTCTCATTGCCACCTTAATTGGGTTAGTGGTATTTTTTTTTTAACATTAGTTCGGAAAGTGATTAATAATTGCTTTAATAAAGTTCATTTGTTCATTAATTTCTGATGCAGTAGGTTTACGATAGCAGTAAATGTTTACAGAGAAATATGTATAAGTACATATTCACGAGAAAGGTAAGAAAGCGGTCTAGAAATACAGTTTAGGCACGCATTAATTTAAGGAGGGTTACGGATTTACGAACTTTTCGTTTCACATAAATCTTGAACTATAAATTTCCCTTGTTGCTATTAAAAAGAGTGGTTCATAATGTATAAGTTATTATTGGTATTATAATATATAATCGGGCTGCAAAGAAGTGCGCGTTAAAGCGCTCAGTTACATTCTCGAGCTGAAAGGCGACGGTCCGAATCCATCCTGAGAAGGTTGATTTACATTTCGTGGCATACCCACGGAATAAATCTCGACCTTCCCATCATGGTTAGAATAGGTTGGTTACACTAGCAGAGGGGTGCTCTACCCCCCTTATGTAAAAAAATCTGGTGCGTGCTCGCAACACACAACTTTCACTTACCAACTTACTTAGATTAGAAATTAATGCGTTTTGTTAATTGCCACTTTCCAAATGAACAGAATGGCTTTAATTATGAACAATGGTCTGTCATTAAAGGCGTACTCCGCATGCGTGGGCTCAACGAGTTTTAAGAGTTGACTGAATATTTTTCTTTTTTTCTCCTCTTTATGTTTTCTTTATTTTTATCATATCTCATATTTAGCCATTTCTTATTTTTAGGCGTAACGAGAGACAGTTAATTTCTCCATGTAAACAAAAACAAAGGTACTTTATAAGAAAGAAAGAAACAAACAAAAAAGCCCCCCCCCAAAAAAAAGCCCCCTCAGAACATTTTAATAATGATAAAGCTTACCTGATATTAAATAACACCTAATTTTCATTAAACATGACGAATTTGATAAAAATCGTTAAAGCCGTTTTTGAGATACCTAATCGAAAAAAAGGTAAAAATTGGAAAAAAAGTCATGAAATAAAGTGCCCCCTCAGTTGGACCAATTTTGATGAAATGTTGGCTTTTACATATTTGGTATATACATACATCAAATACCCAGTTTCTTCAAAATCGTTAAAGCAGTTTTTGAGTAAATAAAAAATATGTACACGTGAAATTGGTACAAAATTTATTAAGTAAAGCCCCTCCTCCGGTTGATCAATTTTAATTAAATTTTTACAGTCGTATCTCGGGCATATACATACATCAAATACCCAGTTTCTTCAAAATCGTTAAAGCCGTTTTTGAGTAAATAAAAAAAACACGTGAAAATGATACAAAATTTATTAAGTAAAGTCCCCCCTCCGGTTAATCAATTTTGATGAAATATTTACAGTCATATCACGGGCATATAAATAGATCAAATACTCAGTTTAATCAAAATCGTTAAAGCCGTTTTTGAGTAAATAAAAAATATGTACACGTGAAATTGGTACAAAATTTATTAAGTAAAGTCCCCCCTCCGGTTGATCAATTTTGATGAAATTTTTACAGTCGTATCTCAGGCATATACATACATCATATACCCCGTTTGATCAAAATCGTTAAAGCCGTTTTTGAGTAAATAAAAAAAACACGTGAAAATGATACAAAATTTATTAAGTAAAGTCCCCCCTCCGGTTAATCAATTTTGATGAAATTTTTACAGTCATATCACGGGCATATAAATAGATCAAATACTCAGTTAATTCAAAATCGTTAGAGCCGTTTTTGAGAAAATCGAAAAATACTTAAAAAGTTATAAAATAAAGTACCCCCTCCCTTTGAGCAATTTTGATGAAATTTTTGCTGTCACATCGCGGGCATATACCTACACTAAATACCCAATTTCAGGTTCCCACGGTTTATAGTTTTTGAGCTAGTCTGTTCACACACAGACACACACACACAGACACACAAACACACACACAGACCATTTCGCGGGACTTGGTTATTTCGACTCAGGGGGTCCCAAAACGTGTATTTCCGTTGAAAACCGGAAGTCGAAATTTTTCACGATCGCAATACTTCCACTTACTATATATTTCATATATAGGTAAGTGAAAGTAAAAAAAGAACAAATAAAAATTATAATTGATCATGATAAAGTAACAATTGTGATGTTGGCCTTAAACGCTTTTTATCGAAAACGTTTAAAAGGCTTGTTGTAATTTCACTTCTAGTTAAAATGAATATTTATTAAATTCGATGGGGCTCGTTGCCACTTATATTAGCTGCTTTTCGAATATCTTTCTTCAAGAGGACTAGAGCTGAGTAATGAAGAGGAGCTTACATCGTGGCTATAAGATATTGAGGACCCTCGACAACGGTTTGATGGTAATCTGTTAGAGTGGATTCTGTAAGCTGGGAATCTACAAATATTGAAGTTGGGGGAGCTCTTTTATTTGTCAACAGTTTGCGACTCTTCTATATGCATTGTGATAGTGGTCTAAGTGACTAATCAAAACCACCTGCTTTAAATAATAGTGCATTCAAATAATTTGCTAAAAAAAACAAAAAAACACTAGTCTTAATTAAAAATAAATGTGAAAAGATTATCAGGGATTGACCAAAAATCGGCCCTCAATCCTTGGAAACATATTGCACTTTTGGCACTAATAATTTTTCAATACATAACCATGATCTTGGTTATGCTGTCCTTCGGAGAGGAAGTAAAATGGCCTGTTCGATCTCAGGTACTAGGTAATGATCCCTCTCCTAATTATACGTAATTAGGATAGGCAAAATTTATGACTTCCCTTATTTAAAATTTATTAAAGATCTTATTTATCGTACGAATAACTTTAGTAGCATAAAGTGACGTTTAATAAATAAACAAAACCAACCTTTATCTTCTTTATTGTTTTCTATAGTTATCTTCGCCGCAAACATGGAATAAGACTCTTTTATCAACCAGGCTTGTAATATATTATGGTACCTACCCATATACGAAAAATGTCTGATTACGATGAGGATCAGAGATGTATACCTACGGAGAAAGAATTAGTTCAATTATTTACGTATGTGAAAAACACTTGAAGTTCCACCAAATCGCAAAAAATAGGTCTATTTTCAACAGAAACTTTTTACTTTCTTTTACCTATATGATAATATGAAATTTATAGTACGGAACAGTATTGCGATCGTGAAAAATTTCGATTTCCAGTTTTAAATGGAAATGCACGTTTTGGGATCACCTAAGTCTAAATAACCAATTCCCGCGAAATGGTGTGAGTGTGAGAACAGATTGGCTTGAAAACGATAAACCGTACGAACCTGAAATTAGGCATTTGAGGTAAATACATGCCTATGACATGACAGCAAAAGTTTCGTCAAAATACGAGGGTCATTCAATAAGTAAAGAGACAAATGGCTATAGCTCAAAAACGGTTTATTTCAATCTTTCAAAATTAAGGCTATTTTTCAACATAATCACCCCCCACAGTTATGCACTTGTCCCATCTTTCTTGCAGCTTCCTAATTCTATTGACGAAGAATTCTTTCGATTTACCCCGAAGCCACTTTCGCACCGCTTCCTTTACTTCCTCATTGTTAGCAAATCTTTTTCCACGTAGGGCGTCTTTGAGTGGTCCAAACAGGTAAAAATCAGATGGGGCGAGGTCGGGACTGTAGGCAGGATGAGGTAAGACCTCCCAACCCAATTCTTGAAGCTTATCACGGGACAGCTGGGCTGTATGAGGGCGGGCGTTATCGTGCTGAAGAATGACTCCTTCTGACAAGAGTCCACGGCGTTTGCTCCCGACAGCTGGTCTAACTTTGTGTTCTAGCATCTCACAGTAGTAATAATAATAACTCTTTATTTAATTGTCCCGGAACTAGTCCCTTAGGAACAAAAATATACAAAAACATATAGGTAATAGGCTTCATTGCGTTAGAGTATTATAACAAAAAAATGAAACAAATCGAAATAAAACAAAAAAAAAAAAAAAAAAAAAACTGAGAAGAAAGTATGAACAATAAAATAATCTTCTTGTGATGAACAAATTAAAAATGATTTGAATATCCTTGTGGAATTGAAGTGAAAATAAGTATGTGTTTGCAGCTTATAATATATACAAACATACACTTATTTACAAATAAAATAAATCGAACTTATATCGAAAAGATAAAATAAATAATAAAGGCCTATACCAATTTAAAATTAAAATTGAGAATTTGCAGAAACTATTTACAGTTGTTAGGAAAACTGGATGGATAGGAGGTGATTGAACAGGCGGGATTTAAAGGTAGGGAGAGTGTTGGAGTTACGGATAAAGGGGGAAGTAGAGTTCCATAGGGATGAGGACCGGATAATGATAGATCTTTCGAAAGCAGACGTTCGGTGGGCCGGGGTGTATAGATCTGAAGACCTGAAACGGGTATTGCGGGAATGGACTGGATTTGAACAGAGGGAATAGAGGATTTGAACTGGAGAAGTTCGGTGATGTATGAAGGACGGCGAGATCGGATCACTAGGAAGAGAAAGGAAGCCAGGAAATATTTACGGCGGTAGGATGGGTATAACCACTTTAACCTTTCGTATAAAGGTGAGATGGAGAAGTCTCTTGGGACCCAAAAGATAAATCGTACGAAACAATTTAATAACCGTTTTAGTTTTGCTAAGATCCCCAGAGATACCCCCATACACCGCACAACAATAGTCAAAGTGGGGAGACACCAGGGAAGTGACCAGGAGCCTACGTGTTTCAAATGGAAAAAGGCTTCGGAGATGATTTAATTGCTTTAAGGTGGTAAAGGTACGGCGGAAAATATTGGAGATGTGGTTTTTCCAAGAAAGGGTTTGGTCGAAGGTCACTCCGAGGTTTTTGACGGTTGGATAAAATTTAATGGGACTATTATTTAAGAGCAGGGTAGGGATGTTAGGGACGGTTTTAAGGAATTGATTGGAGCCTATTAAAATTACTTTCGTTTTCTCTGCGTTCAGCTTCAACTTATTAGCCTCTGCCCAGAGACTGATTCGATTTAAATCATCCTGAAGCTTTTTTGTCGCTGACGATAACTCGGAAGGTGGAAAAGATAGGTATATTTGGAAATCATCTGCATAAATGTGATATTGGGAGTGATGGGTCAGAAGAGGAAGATCGTTGATATAAATGGCGAACAGAGTAGGAAATAGAGAGGAACCCTGCGGAACACCACAGGAGAGGGGATGTGCCTTGGATGGAGGTTGGCCTGGGACGACTACGAACTGTGACCGGTCTGAAAGAAAGGATTTGAACGAGTGTAAGGCGCTGATTGATATATGGAGCTTCTGCAATTTGGTAAGAAGGATTTGTGGTCAACTGTATCAAATGCTTTGGAGAAATCGAGAAGGATGAGGATAGTTATAGTATTGGCTATTGGTAGTTCGCTGATCTTCAAGGAAATCGCAATAGACTGGACTCCGTGAGTCCCAAAAGATGGTCAGCATCACTTTACCGGCGGAAGGTTGAACCTTGAATTTTTTGCGAACTGGAGAGCTAGTGTGTTTTCACTCCATACTCTGCCTTTTTGTTTCAAGGTCGTAGTGATGGATCCAGACCTCGTCGCTGGTCACTATTCTTTCAAAAAAAGCGTCTCCTCCAATCAAACTTCGTTGCTTTAACTCTTGACTCTTGACTAGTGGACTTGCTATGGTGAATTGAAAATTTTGAGGTTATGTTGACATAAAATGATGAAACAGCTGATCACAGCAAATCCCAAGGTTGCCAACTAACACCCCTGAAAAGATTGGACACATTCATTGAATAGTTTTAAAATTATAGAATTTGTCTCTTTACTTATTGAATGACCCTCGCAAATACGTACTGATAAACCAGAATCTAAAATAAAATTTATGTAATTCCACAATTTAGCTTTTAAAAAATGAAAAGCTAACTAAGGTTGTCTCAATTAATTAAAATAACTATATGTTATTTTTTATTTTCAGATGGACCTGCTACATTTGGTGGCTAAGAACTACAATACCCGTTTCGTGCAGCTGTGCAGGATACAGATCCACGGTAGCTGCAAACTCCGCCGCGTCTACTCTGCGTCCTGTTACATTACCCAGGAGGAGCTGCCTGCAGAGTACAAGGTGGTTCCCGCATCCTTCATTACTGATCCAACTGCTTCAAATAAGACCGCTGTTACACAATAAAATGAATATGCTACTGCTGTTATTTCCTAACTTAATAAAGACCTCAGAAACTTTATTTCATCACAGTTCGTCTACTTTTCCAGTGACTGGGAATGTTATCCCGAACTTTTTTTTCTTTTTAGCTTCCTATTCCATTATCAATTTTGGTTCAATTGTTTATATATGTTTAATGAGTTTTCATTCTATAATCATCAGTGATATTTTATTTCCTGTATATGATGTTCTTCACCGATATAAGATTTTACTGTACTCTGTAATGTGTAATGGGAAGTCACAGAGCCACTAAACTTACAGCCATACAGCGTTATGGATTAAATTCCGCTTCTTTCATTGAATATTGTAACCTTGATTATATTAAAACTACATAATATAAAACCAAACCATTCGTGAGGGGAAAACTAAGTACCTAATGACCAATAGAGATAGTGCTTTGATGGAAAAGGAGAAGAAGAAAAGTCAAACAACTTTCCAGGTCCTTCAAGTACCTTGGAGGAATCATTAATGATAATGATGCAGTGGAAGACATGAAGGTAAGAATCACAGCTGGTACAAGCCTCTTTATGCCATGTTTAAAGCCTTCCAATTCAAACATCTCCCCAGAAGTGCAAAGACACAGCTTAACAAAATTATAATTAGACCAATTGTGACATACGGCTGTGAAACCTGGGTCCTAACTGTAGCGAGTGAGAACTTGCTGAGAACAAGGGAAAGAAGAGTTCTTGGGCCCATAAGAGATATGGATGGGTACAGAATAAGAAAGAATTCTGAATTAAAAGAATTGTTTGCGGACCCAGACATCGTTAACATAATAAAGGAAAGAAGATTGGGCTGGCTGGGACATGTGGCATCCAGAAGGATGCCTTCGTTGTGATTGCCTGTATGGTCATCCAGGAAGATCAAAAAAGAGAGCTAGACCACAAAAAAGATGGCTGGATGACGTGGAGGCTGATCTTCAGCAGCTGAATATAAGACGATGGCGTGCCAAAGCCATGGACAGAGAGAAGTGGAGCAGGATAATGGAGGAGGCTTTGGTTCTGTGCGGACCGTAACGCCAATTAAGTTAGTAATTTTAAAAACATATCGCTTCGGAAAATAATATGTGATTGTGTGATGTTTAAAGTAGGTATGTTTATGCGCCGAGTGCTACACCAACTTTTTTATCAAAATTCACTGAACAGTAGAGACGCTTTTAACAATGGCTTTAATAGGTTTTTACGATTTTTTCGAAGCCCTTCAGACCATCTAGATTCATTCTGTTAAATCAATGTAAAATTAACCATTATACATAATCAGAAATGTATGGTGATCATTGAAAACATTTAAAATACTTTAACTACCTACATTTTGAGTCTTCTTTCCCTAAAGTAGCTTAGATGTAACTACTAGTGAAATATATGCTAATGAACATTTTGGAAATTACATTTTCGAAAATTAAAAAATCATCGAAAACTGACTTTTAAAGGTTTTTGATTTATTTTTAAAGCAGCACAGTACTGGTATATTTACTACTAAATGTTCGATTAAATAATATTATCAGTAAGTTTCCATTGTTAATTATTCCGAGCACCTTACTTTCAAGTGGTATGGAAATTAAGTGACTTTTAGTACATAACTGTTTGAGTACTGAAAAAATCATTCTACTGCGTTAATGCATCGTACATAGCTTTCGTCAACAAAACTTTCCATACTTTACAAATAAAAAAAAGGAAAAATTTTACCTCATTTATAAAAACGATTACCTTTTTTTTTAATCGTTTTTTTAATTCAATTTTTCTACATATCCATTATTTCTTCTTAAAAAATCTGGTGCGTGCGCGCAACACACAACTTTCACTTACCAACTTATTTAGATAAGAAATTAATGCGTTTTGTTAGTGCCACTTCTCAAAGTTACATATTTTCCACATTCATTTCTTATTTTTGTTTTCATTTGCTCTATAAACCCCTCAGAACATTTTAATAATGATAACGCTTACCTGATATTAAATAACACTCAATTTTCATTAAACATGGCGAATATGAAGAAAATCGTTAAAGCCGTTTTTGAGATAATCTAAAAATTAGAAAAAAATTAAGAAATAAAGTGTCCCCTTCGGTTGATCAATCTTGATGAAATGTTGGCTATCACATCTTTGGCATATACATACATCAAATACCCAGTTTGATCAAAATCGTGAAAGCCGTTTTTGAGTAAATAAAAAAAAACACTTGAAAATTATACAAAATTTATTAAGTAAAGTCCCCCCTCCGGTTGATCAATTTTGATGAAATGTTGGCTATAACATCTTTAGCATATACATACATCAAATACCCAGTTTGATCAAAATCGTGATAGCCGTTTTTGAGTAAATAAAAAAAAACACTTGAAAATGATACAAAATTTATTAAGTAAAGTCCCCCCTCCGGTTGATCAATTTTGATGAAATGTTGGCTATAACATCTTTGGCATATACATACATCAAATACCCAGTTTGATCAAAATCGTGAAAGCCGTTTTTGAGTAAATAAAAAAAAACACTTGAAAATGATACAAAATTTATTAAGTAAAGTCCCCCCTCCGGTTGATCAATTTTGATGAAATTTTTACAGTCATGTCTCGGGCATATAAATAGATCAAATACTCAGTTCAATCAAAATCGTTAGAGCCGTTTTTGAGAAAATCGAAAAAAACTTAAAAAGTTATTAAACAAAGTACCCCCTCCCTTTGAGCAATTTTGATGAAATTTTTGCTGTCACATCGCGGGCATATACATACACTAAATACCCAATCTCAGGTTCGCACGGTTTATAGTTTTTGAGCTAGTCTGTTCACACACACACACACACACACACACACACACACACAGACCATTTCGCGGGACTTGGTTAATTGGACTCAGGGGACCCCAAAACGTGTATTTCCGTTGAAAACCGGAAGTCGAAATTTTTCACGATCGCAATACTTCCACTTACTATATATTTCATATATAGGTAAGTGAAAGTAATAAAGATGATTTATTTTTAGCAAACTTATTTTTCTGATAATTTAATTTAATTATAATACTTCCTAATGTTTCGAAAAAAATATAATGGGGAAGTGAATTTCCACAGTAAAACTAAAAAATCTCACATAAAAAATATTATAATAATAAGTGTTTGCTGGATCAATAGAAAGTCTTGTTGGCAATATGACAGAAAGAGATGAGTGTCATTAGACTCCCATCCGTCAACCCTTGTATTTGTGTTATTCCCCATGCACTTATTTTAACATACATATTTTATCCGATACAGTGGCGGATCCAGAAATGTTCTGAGGGGGGGGGGCGCACTTTTTTTTTTACATTTCATGAGTAATGAAGGCCCTAATTTAAAATACTTATTAGTACATAATAACGTTGTAAATTACTGTAAATGTTTAAATACAATTCATTTTTAATTAGTGGACTTGAAAAATGATTAAATATAGCCCATTTTATATAGAAATAGTAATACTTTATGAGTGTCCTCACCTCTCAGGGGGGGGGGCGCCCCCTGCGCCCCTCCCCTGGATCCGCTACTGATCCGATATAAGTTACTAATATTTATTATGAAAAAAGTTTAAAAAAAAATTTTATTATAAGAAGAAAGTAATAAAGTGTAATTACTTCTATTCCTAAATAGAGTTTTAAAATGGGCGCAGCTCCACATTTTTACTCTCATTTACCTATATATGAAATATATACTAAGGTAAAGTTTGAGATCGTGAAAAATTTCGACTTCCAGTTTTCAACGGAAATACACGTTTAGTGGTACCTTGAGGCCAAATAACCAAGTCCCACGAAATGGTATGTGGGTGTGAACAGACTAGCTCAAAAACTATAAACCGTACGAACCTGAAATTGAGTAATTAGTGTATGGATATGTACGCGATGTGACAGCGAAAAGTTCATCAAAATCGGTCAATTTGATGGGGCTCTTTATTTAATAAATTTGGTCTCATTTTCACTTTTTTTTTATTTACTCAAAAACGGCTATAACGGTTTTGATCAAACTGGGTATTTGATGTATGTATAAGCATGCGATAGGACAGCCAAAATTTCATCAACATTGGTCAATAGGAGAGGGCACTTTATTATTATTAAAGAGGTTCGGTTCATGGGAAGGAGTTGTATACGTGCTTTAAAACATACACAATTCAGCAATTTAATAGAGAATGTACAATCAGACGCGATGGAGTATTATGCTTGCCGAATCATTGCAAGAAAAAACTTTTGTTTAACAATATACAATTTTAGTTGTCTTTAGAAAGACATTCAACACAGTAAATGAATGTTGATCAACAGTAAATGAATGTGGGAAAAAGTGTGATTTTGAGGAATGGCGTTTACATATTTATCAAAACACGTCAATTTCTAATCTAAGTACAGTGGGTAAGTGAAAGTTGTGTTGCACACATCGCACCAAATTTTTACTTTAGTGGTAGAATTTCGTTTAAAAACTGTTATTTTTAAAGGGAGTAAAAAATCCTTGGCTATGTCGTTCCTCTGTTAGGTAATCGTTAAAGATCTCTATCCTAATTATGCAAAATTTAGGACTCCCACTGTAGCATCGTCCAATAGCATAAAGGGACGTTTAACAAAGTGTTGTTTAATTTAGTTATTGATGGTTAAAATTTTATATCAATTTTTTCTATTCATCCTATAGATTTTTCCAGCTTCATCCTTACCTGCGCTCATGTATCTACGGCGCTATATATTTTTATTATAGGCATTTAAGCACCATAGTTTTTAAGTTGTATGTTACCATTTTAAATAAATACTTTACATATAGATGTTGTAAATACAACCTTTTTTATTAGACCATTATTACTTTGAAAGAATAATGATATTTAACATACTCCACCCTGGGGGGTTTTCCATTCTTAGTTGTGTAATTTTTTCTCGAAAAAAAAGTTCTTCAAACTTTTCGAGCGTTGCGTAATTACGAGTTAAGAATGGTCATTACTTTTAAATGACTTGAAAGTTTATCCATCCATAAAATCCTCTCCTGGCAAACCGGTAACTTCTTTCGATTTTTTTTTTGTTTATTTATTTATTCCTTTTTATAAAGTTTTGTTAGACTAATAAATCAAGTTACTGTGCAGATGTGATATTGTAATTTTCAATTTTTCATACAAATTACTTTAGTCAAAATGCTGTATTATTTTCCAGATAATTTCCCTATCTGTTAATCTTTTTAACCTTGTTCCAGCCTGGGGATCCGTTACATTTGATATAAAATCTAGCTATTTTGGTATTTTATAAAATAAACTAACTTAAAAAGTATGTTCAAACAAGCACTCATAAAACGTTGTTAATTCTTTTAGATGCGCAACAGGCCTTACTTATTTAACAATGAGCTATTAGAGAATGTGCACTACGCATTCGAAACAGTTTTCAACGTGTTTTAATTGCTCGTTGGAACATATCTAAATTTAATTCAATATTTTAAAATCGATTTGTAATGGCAACACATATGTACAATTAGGGGTTAACCTATCACAAATTAACATTTAAAAACCACAAATTTCATAAAACAACATTACAGAATATTCAAAATTATGCAGAAGAAAAGTCACTGTTCACAAATTCAATCAAAAAAATAATCCTCAACATCCATAAATGTCTACCAAAAATCTTATTAAAAATCCCAAAAATAATGAAGAAAAAGAAATTGTAAAAATTGAAACATTACTATGCAGCACTGATGAATATCCTTTGTCGAACTGGTCCAAGTTTGTATGTTGAAACTTTTTTTTTTTATACTTTGAATTATTTTCTTCAATCTATATGTATTCATTGAAATTTAATAAACGTAAATATAGAAATTTGAAAAACATAGATTGAAAAGCACTGATAACAGGCGTAAAAAGGAGGTTAACTTTATTTGATAAAAAAGATAATTCCCAAGGTGATCTTTGATTGGTATTCAGGGGGCATTAGCGATGGAATGAATATAGCAATATATCAAGTGAATAAAACATTTTTTTGTTTTATGTCATTTTAAAGGAAAGGTAATATATGAGGTTTATTCCCACAAACAGTGCTGGACTAATAGTCATGTAATGCTAGTTTAACTACTGATCATGTCCGGTTCAGAGGGGAAACTTTCTCCCCCACTTTTTTTTAGCGTGACCGCAGTTGGGATGAAATCCACTTGTTCAAGTGGTGTGGGAAACCACATCAAAGTGACTCTAAATCATATTTTATCCATATAGTTAGCATACCTGTGCTACTTATATCTCCTATCAAATTCACCTAGTTCTATAATAATATATTTCAATATTAAACAAAATCCATTGTTGTATTATGGTACTGTATTGTGAAGGAAAAAACGTGAACGTGGTTGAAATGCTTGTTGGAACAAACCAATGACAGATTCTTATTCATAAAGCAATCAAACAGATACAAGCATCTGTACCTCTGCGATATAACGTTTGTTCCACCAACAAGCAGTCCTGGAATAACAGTCATGTTACGATAGTTTAACTATTGGGCATTCATCATTTCAAGGGACAACGCACTTCGCCAACCTTCTTTTCAGGCGTGGTTGGGAAAGGGAACGATAGCGCGAAGGGGATTAGAGATCTAGGAAGGGGTAATGGTTTTCTCTTTAGAAAAATTGTGTAGGGCACCTTGGAATAATGGGCTGTTAGTCAAGGTGTAAGGTGTATGTTGGCACAGTAAACTTAAAGAGATCTTTGGCCGCGCGGTGCAGTATTCTTACAGCCATTTTATTTGCGGGAGCTCACACAGCATGAAAGGTTAACTCAACTCAAACAAGGGAGTGAACCCTAGTCTCTATGGTGCCCAAAGCTCCACAAATTGAGCTTTGACAATTTGATATGAACCTTCGCTCCGACATGAATGACATTTCATTCGGGTTCAAGGACTGTGACAAACTTCCAGCTCAATGGATTATGGCTACCTAGAGTCGAAAGGCCTAATGAACTTTCTTTGAAGCAGAGAAATGTTTGATGATTTTCTAGCAAATTACATCGTGATTATCGATGGGATACACGGGACAGTGTTATTGTACCGATCTTACACAAGATCGGTATGATTCGCTTTTAGAAAGACCTCATATAACCTAACCTAACAGCTTGGCTTTTATTGGCGGGTGGTCATGCAATTCGAGAGGTCACCCATTCAATTACTTAACAACGTTGCTTAACTTTGATAACCCTTTGCGAGTTCCTTTGTTCACACAGCCATCCCCGTTGTGTGACCCCTAGCTGTTGGAACAATCCTATAATGGAATAAACTATTACTATAGCATACAATATTAAATATAAAATATTACTACGAGTACAATTATTATATAACAATAAATATAATATTTAATGAATAAATACATCCATTTATCATTGTTCAGAGAACCCATTTGTCATTTTGTATAATTCTTTGGTGTAATTTTTGGTTCAGTATTTTTAAATTAATTCTAAATTCAATAATTAATAAGTTGTAAATTAAGTAATTAATATATTGTCATTAATGTATTTATCAAGTTTATTAACATTGAATATCATATCAATCGATATTAAGTATTTAATTAGCATTAGTTTAGTGTAATGTGCGTGGGCGTTTTTGATTGGTCGAAGACGCCCTGAGACAAACAAAAGACGCTTCACCAAGTCAGCTGTTGATTCTCGCCAGTCGAGTACGCATTACACCTCACGCTTAAAACATTCTTTAAAAACATTTATTACATTCTCGTTCACCCAGGGTGTTCAGTTGTGTATTGTGCACATTTGCAAACATTATTTTAGAAGACGAGCGAAGAGGAAGATTAAGTTCCCAGCGGGATGGACCTTTAAAGTAAAATACTTCCATCATTATTTTTTTAAATAATGTATGAACATTACATTTTGTTTAATCTTCGACTTTAAATAACATTCTATTAACATTGGACTTAACCTTTTAACATTAAATCAAATTGCTAAACTCAGTTATTATATATATATCTTTGTATTATAGTTATTAATCATTTATTTATTACTTTACTCTTTAGTTCATCAATGGCCATTCGATTAAAACATAATTTTTGTCTATAATAGTTTATAAGTTGTCTTTCATTTTCATTCAATCATTTTAGTTTCATCCTTGTTTAATAAATTATTTGTATTTAATAAATTATGGTTTAAGCTTTAAATATCAGAGAATTTTCTTTATTTCCTTTCATTCATATTATTTTGTTCTCCTTTTTTATTATGCTATTATTTTCTAAATTACAAAGGTAAACTTTATGTTAAATATCTTCCATGTTATTCTGTTATTATTTAAAACTTTTTAATACATTAACCAACAAAACTAAGAGCATTAAGCACCCGGCCATACTTTCATCATCAGGGAAGCGAAAGGTTTTTATTATTAAAACCTAACTTGCCTGAACATACTGGTCCTCCGGGCTCCGGATCGCTTAATTGCCTTAGTTTTGTATAGAAATTAGCAAAAAAGTGAAAGGAAATTCTCTGTTATTATATTCTTGTAATATACTTATAATCTAATTCTTTCTTTAAATTGATATTTTCATTTGTATGCTTCACATTTTATTTTTGTATACATCTTTTGAATTCTAGCTTGGTTCCTACTTTATTTGTTTTATCCAGTCTTTGTAACTTTGTTAGTTGTTCGATCTCACCCACCAGATTTCGCTTATTTTAATTTAATTTCATACGTTCTTTGTAAATTTTACCCCTTCATTTCACTTCACTTTTTCAACAATAACCTTCATGATGTCGACTGAGGCTTCATTACGTAGAAAACTCTACGCTTTAGGGCTAAAAATCAAAGCTGTTGTTGAACAAGGTCGTAAGATCGATTCAGATAGGGATTGTCTTTTTATGTTCAAGGGGTTATATAAAAGTCTGCAACGCAATTACGATACCTATATTGCAACTTTTGAGTCATTAGAAGATATTTATGAGACCGAAGGCAAAGAACTTAGTGATAAGGATCGGAGCACATTGGCGAACGTTGAGCGGTATTTTCATGAATCGAATGCGATTTATGAAAAATATATGAATCCTACACCATCGCAACCAGCACAATTGGATCAAACTAGCATTCTGAATCAATCCCTATCTCTGCGAACACATCTTCCAAAGATCAACCTTCCTAAATTTGACGGTAATTACCAAGACTGGCCCACATTCCGTGATACTTTCCTCTCTTTGATCCATAATGAGGCGGCTATTCCAAAGATTGAAAAATACCACTTCTTGTTGTCTTGTTTACATGGGGCTGCACGCTCACTCATCAAGAGTGTACCACTTCGCGAAGAGAACTATGACCAAGCCTGGTCGATCCTCGTTGAGAACTATGACAATAAACGTCTCTTGGCTACTCACCATTTGAATGCATTGTTGGAATTCAAACAATTGCCCTATAAACCCAGTTTGCAATTATTGAAATCATTCCTTTCTAGTGTTGGAGAAAATATTCAAGCGTTTAAGCTCTTGAAAATACCGAATCCCGATGAGTTTATTTTATTTTCCTTAGCCATAAGATGTTTAGACCCCACTACTAGAAGAGAATTCGAAAAAAGGAATTTGGACTCCGATTTTCCAAAATTTGACGACTTAGTCAACTTCATCAAGGATGAATGCAAAGCATTGGAGCTAACTGAAAATAAACCCTCCTACTCAAACTCAAATTCAGTGCACTCCATTACAAGGCCAAAATTCAAAACCTCATTAATGGTTGAGAGTAAGCCGGTTCGAACCAAAGGATACCAAACTAAACAAAACACATATAAACCATGTCCAGTGTGCAAGGGAACACATTCACTATATGAATGCAACCAATTCCGAAAAACACCAAACCATGCTAAGTGGAAACTTCTTAAAGGCTGGAAAGGCTGTGTTAATTGCCTCAACGCCAATCATGAGCTTGATGATTGTAGATCAAAACATAACTGCAACATTTGCCACAAACGTCATCACACTTGGCTTCATGTTGGTGGTGATCCCACAAAAGATGTATCTCCACCTGGCGCCTCTACAAGGGAAGATGTTCAGTATGACAATAAAGACCAAGAAGTATCGCCAATATCTCTAGCCAGTCATTCTCAAACTAACGATGTACTCTTAGGCACAGCTGTTGCTACTATTAAGGATGGCAAGGGAAACTTCCAGCCTGTCCGCATGGTTCTCGATTGTGGTAGCCAATATTCATTCATTTCAGCCGATTGTGCTAGTCGTCTCCAACTTAAGGTCAAACCATTCAACCTATCCATATCGGGAATTGGACAAACATCTCTAACTGGAAATCGGGGCATTGCTTCTTGTCACATGCGCCCTGCCTTTGGAACTCAACAGCTTAGGACCAACGCCGTAGTTGTTGAATGCATTACTAATCCACTTCCTCTTGTTGAACTACCTAGACAACTTGTTGAGGCCTATAAGTACTTTGAATTAGCGGATCCTAAATTTTACCAGCCTGGACCCATTGAGTTTCTTTTGGGTGCTGATTTGTATTTTGAAATAATAAAGGACAAGCCAATTACGATCCAACCGACCTTTCCAAAACTTATTCCCACTGTTTTTGGACACGTAATTGCTGGATCTTTTCAAAACCACACATCTTCAAACTCAATGAAGCAGTCCTTGTTCGTTAATGGGTCAGATAACTTAAATGAAGAAATGTCGAAATTCTGGCAAATTGAGGAAGTCCAACCTAAGACTATACAGTCACCTTTAGATATTTATTGCGAGCAACATTTCATGGATACTCATTTACATACGCCAGAAGATAAATATTGTGTTCGCTTACCATTTAAAGATTCGTTTCCCGGCGAGATGAGCGAATCCAAAGGCCAAGCCTTAAAGAGGTTCTTAAATTTAGAATCGAAGTTAAGTAAAAATCCGACTCTTCGGCAGGAGTACACAAATTTCATGGCAGAACACATTAATCATAAACATATGGAACAGACTTCTGACAAAGGATCACATTTAACTCCACACCATGGAGTGGCAAAGAAAGATGGTGATAATTCTAAAATCCACGTGGTTTTCGACGCTTCTGAATCTACTTCTGTTGCTTCCCTAAACGACCATTTGCATACAAGTTGCAGAGGAACATCACTGAAATCTTGTTTGACTTGAGAAGACAGCCAATCATTTCCCTCTAACCCGTCTCTTAATCATAAAACTTTAATGTAAAATTCGAGGTCGAATTTTGGTGGGCGGGATGGCGGGATCATCAATTCAAACTAAATTAATGACTGACTATCTAGCATGTGTTTCCAATCCCACGGAATAAGTAACAAGTTTCCTTATGTATGCACATGGTTAAGCTACATTAGCTTAAAAAAATTGGGATCGAGTGATAGTGATATTGCAATACAAATACAGCATAGAAATTAAACTTTTAATTTACTTTAATTTATATTGTACTTTTTTATCTAACGTTTAGTAACAAATTAAGTAAGTTATTAATCATAAGGTAATTATAACTGCACTGCCTCTTAGGTTAGTCAAATAATATTCTACCAAAAAGGTTAGTTCCCTTCACAAGACTATATTTATATTGCAATATCAATATCGACCGATATTGCCGGTAGATCCCTGAATAAATATCTTTAAAAAATTGAATTATTTAATTTTTTTTTCTTTACTGGTATTAAATATTGCTCATATAGTCCGCAGGTTATGTAATACTTTTATCTTTCGATTCGTAAATTTCATTTTCATTGAATCCATCTTTTATTTACTTATTCCTTCAAGTTATGAACCTCCGAGTCCTCCCACTTTTCCTTCGGTCTTCCTCGCGACCTATCTACGCATAGAGTACGACATTACGATAGCTAAGTTACTCTACCATTACTTTCGAAGAGTCCAAACAATTCCAAGCGCAGAAAACGCACGGAGTAGTAAGCTCATAAAAATCGGAGATCTTTTGTGGGCCTCGTGCTGAGAATCCATACTTTTATCAACTTTCCAATTTTTTCAAAAATACATTATTTTTAAATATATTCTACAAAAATAGTTTTCACTAGGGCCTTGGTGGCACAGGTATATGTCTCATTGTTATGAATGGAATCAATTTAGTACTTATGCTCAATAGTGTATTATGGAGAACACTTCTTATGGAAAAATATGTTTTTATCCCCTTTTGTAAAGTTTCTATTTTCCCACCCCTCGTCCGTGGTCAGTCGGCTCCATGATTAATGATCATAGAGCCAGCTGTTCCTACGCACAATTATACTATATTTATCTTCGTTAATGGGTAATCCCATTCGTTTACTTCATTGTTCAACCTTTTCAAGACCTCCTTTATAGCCTTCAGGTACAGCCTAATAAGAGCCTCATCAGAAATATCAATGTATTTCGATTGATAACAATTAAGTTTCGAAATTAATTACTGATTAAGTTTGGTTCTTTATACCCTAACTTGAAGGACTATATAAAATAAAATTGGTTTGAGATGGGTCGCCCTGCCGAAAGTCTGATTTAACTGCAAAATGTTGGCCTTTTATTCTTAACAGTATCTTAAACTCCAATAAAAAACTCTATCATAATTAATCGTATTGAATTATAGATGAATTGTCCGATCGTGGTATCCCGAAGTTGGACATTTAAGATTTTTTTGGATTGGAGGAATGCCTCAGTTAGTTTGCTTACATTGCTGTTTATTTGTTTTCAAAAGTTGTTTGTATTGACAGCTTTGTTATTTGCATCTAATGAAACAGTGGACGAGAATCGTGATTATTTTCTTCCTAACATACAACTCCATGAACTGAATATGAGCTCCTATTTTGTTTGTTTATTTAACGTCACTTTATGTTATAAGGATCATACACACATACACACACACACACAAACACACACACACACACAAATATATATATAAGGATAGAGATCGATCAGGCTCGGGGGCATCGATCAGGGCTCCATTTTATATCCTATCCGAGGGATAGGTTTACTCCGTTTAAACCATCCTTTATAGAAACTTACAATACTAAAGTTCGCGGGTTCGCGTCCCGATGTGGCATTAGGAATTTTAATAGGAGTAAAAATCCTTGTCTATGCCGTCCCTCGGATAGGACGTAAAATGGAGGTCCCGAGCCTGTACGATGACAGGTACTCGTGAAAGATCCTGGACAGGCAAAATTTAGGACTCTCAGCATCGTCCGATCAGCCTTAGTGGCATAAAGTGACGTTAAAAATAAACAAACAAACCATCCTAGGGACACCATGAGTTGCGAATCCGCATTGTAAGGTGACGCTTATATTTTTATTTTAGAGTCATTGTGATTTCGCATTTACTGAGTCAGTAGTATATTCATCTTCGGCTTCTCATTATTGCATCTTGGAAAAATAAAAACTTTATTCATACATCACAATCTTTAACATTTCCAATAGGATTGAACAGAATCTTTTGGTATTTTTTGGTTATATAAATCGGTATATGTTGTTTATTCAAGCGTTGATCGCATGCTCAGTATGGTTTTTCCATTCCAAATCCTCTACACTGCATGCGTCCTGTTTTATGATTGATTGAATTCAGCGAAGTAAATTTAAAATCACAATCAGATATATATATATGAATTTCCAAAGGTTAATCAAAACATACTGCTATTTTACATTAAATATTTTTGGATGAATATAATAATAATCATCATAGGTCAAATATGGATACATTAAACGTGTAGATGACGAAGAAATTCGTGAAAAAGTTTTGGAACTGGTTGGACCAACCGACAGCGTTTGGATAACAACACCAATAGAATTGGGAGAGAAGATTGGGACAACTTTTGACTGGCTTTTCTTCATAATAAAACCATTCCCTTACAGAGAACTTACCATTGAACTACAGGTCACTTTTTATTTTATTTTATTGAATTGAAAAAAAAATCAAATTGACCTAAATTTGTCTGATATACAATTTCAGGTTATGGATAATACGGCTAAGAGACACGGATTCAAATTTGAAAACAAAATAACAACTACAAACAATCGCCACATTCTTACCAAGATCGGTATCAACATAAATCACGGTTGGTCTCTACTTGAGGTAAAATAGCACGCTTAACTATTTTTTATTTATTTTAGTTTAACAAACATTAAATTTTTAATAATATAACGATCGATTTATACAAAACTTGATATTATCAACATAGAAATTTCCAAAATCAATCGCTTTCTTCTTACCCTGATTGGGTGGTAAAGATTTAAAATGGACATTTAACAAGTATCTTGATAAGGGTTCGCTTTGTTTTCTTTGGGAATCAGCCGACGTCTTCAAAGGATCATAATGGACGCGAAATATCTACTTTTGATGGATAAACCTAAATGAACCAAGAAGTAACCGCTAAGCAGGCGTGAAAAAACGGTCATGTATGAAGAGTACAGTTCTACATCTGCTTCGGGTTTGTGTTTAAACGCCTAAATTTTGCAGATTGAATATTAAACTTCTTCGTTGCACCAAATAGACTGCAATCCAATCTTTTTAAGTAGGTCATGCACAATACGCTATGGAGGGAGAGTGAGTATCCCTTAATGACACATGAATGATGATGATAATGATTCTTATTACTTACAATTAGTAACAATCGAACATCAATATATAATTTTGCGCTTTGGTTTTGTTCACCCTACTAAACACAAGGTCGCGGGTTAATTCCGACATGTGGCCCTATGATTTCTTTTTAATGGTGTAAAAAATCTTCGGCTAGGTTATACTTCGGTTAGGATGTAAAATGGAGGCCCTGAGCCTTAGCGATTTCAGGTAATTATTAAACATCAGTAACTTGGATAGGCAAAATTATAGGATCGCCTGATTAGCCATAGTCATAAAAAGTAAAGCTAAATAAAAAAAAAAAAAAAACGTCAAATGCTAATCATTTTACAAACGAAAGGTATTAATCAGTTAGATAAGTATGAGTAGATACCAGATCATAGGTAATAGGTCAATTGTTATTATTATTACTTCTTAAATAATACTTCCACAAATACGCAATGTAAAAAGAAGATTTATTTTTAGCCAAATTATTTTTCTGATAATTTAATTTAATTATACTATAAAATTTTCTTTGTAAGGCAATAATAATTACAAATCAGTGGGGGTCACCTGTGGTGTAGTGGTTAGCATGGCAACCTAAAATACTAAAGGTCGCAGGTTCGCGCCCAGCGGTGGCCCTAGGATTTTTTAATGGAAGTAAAAAATCTTTGGCCATGCCGTCCCTCTGATAGGACGTAAAGTGGAGGTCCCGAGCCTGTACGATGTCAGGAACTCGTTAAAGATCCCTATCCTAATTGTACCTAGATAGGCAAAAATTTTGGACGTTAAATACAATGTCATAGATAATAATCATAGACGTTAAACAAACAAACAAACAGATGTATTTATAATTTTATTGATATGAACGAATCAAACTGCCCCTTTCTTAATATTCGACGTAATTTTTTTTTTCAGTTGGATTTGCAAAAACTGGTTAACAAATGCTGTGGTGCCCGGTTCGCAGAGCTGTGCTGCATCAGAATCCATGGTACCTGCAGGCTGCTGAGGGTATATACCACCGCTTCTTACGTGTCTCAGGACGAGCTCCCTCAAGAATACAGGCCTTGTGCCAAATCTGCCTTCAGTGTTGCAAAGAGGTTTCTTCCGATGGTTAATACAGGATTTGTCATGTGATGTATTATCTGTCCTATTTCATTTTACAAAATAAAAAATATCTTGTATAAACTCTTAATGAAAATTATTTTATTATTATTATTATTAGAAAAGATTGGCCACGGTTGGGAATCCAACCTAGGCCTTTTGCATTTCCGTCGCAGTACTCTTATCATTGATCTAACCGTGGGGTTCCAATCACAGTCAATGGTAGCCAATCCTAGCAGCTGCCGTAAAATAATACAAGACTAATTTTCAACAAATAATTTCAAATTTCCCAAGAATACCACTATTTCACAATTTCGGAATTACTGCTTTTCTCCTTGACATGGTGGTGATGATCTATATAAACTTTCTCATAGGTCTTAAAGCTTTCAGAAATCTTCTGCGATTTATTGGATAACCATAATACTCTTGTTGAGGGAAGCCTTTATGACAGCGTTGATTCTTGCAAAGGGGGTCCTTCTGGCGAATCCTATCGCTGTCGTAGTAGCCGTTCGTGTTAGTGGCTGCCTCCTAGCTAGCTAGCTTGCCTCCCCTAGCCTCCAGCCCAGCAGCTAGCCTAACGCCCAGCTTCATCCAAGCCTAAAGCGGCAGGACTCGGAGCGGTGGGTGCTGCGGAGAGATCGATATGCCCTGCGCCCGCCCCCAGTAGCGGCCCAGGCAAGCCAGTGTCTCCGTCCAATTGCAAACATGAGGTAGTCCTCTCTCTCCTGCATCACAATAGAGCAATTCATATAGGAGCATGTCGTGTAGTGTCAGTAAAGTATAGGCCTCAACGCACAGTTATTATAGTTCACTCTCAGTAGATTTTATAATTATATTTATTTTTTTATTTTACACATCTATTGTATTTAGAAAAAAAAATTAAATATACATAAACAAAATTTAGAATCTTCTTAATCACAGAAACCTTTAAACACAGTTTTATTTTGTGAGTAGTACTATGTAGACCTTTTCTCCAGTGCATGGTATTTATTTTCAACTCTTTATCCTTATACTTGATATATATGTCGAGATTATTTCTCCGGCAATAATAACACGAAAACCGGTAAATAGACTCACAGCATAAAAAAAAACGTAACATAGTAAATTGAAAAATTATTCGTTTTTAGAAAGCAGGACTTAATCATAAGTCCTAAAGAAATCATTACTTGTTTCTTAATTTATTTTAAATAAATTAATGCTATAAATTATAATTTCCTTAAAGAATATACAAATCGATGATATTAACATGGTTACATTAAAAAGAAAAAGAAAAAGAAACACGTGAATCGTGTTATTAAGAGATAATGTCGAACAACAGGATCGAACAAATCTTAAATTATTAAATTAAAGTATTGTCATCGCAATAAATAATGCCCATTATAAAAGGCTTATAAAATTTACAAAGATTAGACACTGCTTATCTTTTGTCTTCGTTAATAATTAATTTCAACCGAGTGTGTTTGATTTCATTAATTCTAATAAGAAAGTAATTTTACAAATAAAGATTGGTCAATATTAGGAAATTTAACATTTTCACCAATGAGGAAATAAACTGTTTTATGACTATTTTATTAGTATTTGTATTATTATTGTTTTGATTTCAGATAAGAGTATTTAATGATGATTATTTGTAAAGATCAGCTGATCGAAGATACGTTAGGCCGTTTGAAAAATAAATCTGTGTTGACAGGGCGGGAGGCATGCGCCGGCCGCTGCCCCATTGACACAAATACTACCTTACACACTTCTAATAATAACTATCTACCCTACGATAGTGGTAGTTATACAATGCCAATAATTCCTAGAGAAAACGGTAGAATTATTGATACCATTTCCTATTTGTACTGAGGAAGGACCCTCTAATTCCGTGGATTTGCTGTTCTCCCAAACAGTTCCTTTTCACGTTCGCTCTCTCTCACTCTCTCTCTCTCTCTGTTCCATTGTTTATTTAAAGAATCATCCTACTTCACTGGCCCTATAGAACCCAACATTAAATATTTACTATGGCCTACACCTAAACCGATGAGTTCGTTGTTAGTATTCCTAGCTAACCCATTATTTCCTCTGGATTTTCACGGAAATCAGATCTTACATTCAGTTCCGGTGTTTCGGATTGGAAAAAAATCTTATAACAACGTTCATTCTTTAACAAAATGTATTAATTTTATACTACTCAAGATAACTGAAAATTATTATAACTATTTATTATTTATTTATTTATATTCACTAGTTTCTTTTTATGCATGTATTCTAAATTTTATGAAAATAAAATATTTTAAATAATTAAGTAGTTGCAATTATGTACCCCAAGATCTTTTGCAGTAGTGTAGAGTAGTTGGGAAGTAAGTTAGGACTTGAACATTAGTTTGGAATTCCGTAGTAGATTAGCTTAGAAAGTTATATATAGATTAAACAATAGTAAAGCTTTTGATTTGATTTTCTTGAACAAGAGAAGAAATTGAGTTTTGAATTTTCAAGTGCTTAATCGCTGTGATATTTTCAATTTTTTTCATGGAGAAAATTCGATTATTTAATTTTTCCTTTTTTCGAGAAACAAAATATTTTTATTTGTACAGAAATAATAAAAGTTTCTTTTCCCCTTCCATATTAACCCTATGGGAACGTTATGTATTTCTAAATGTTTACAGAATCCATGGCCTAAGGCATACTACCTTTATAAATGTTAAGATTCTTTTTTCTCACAATGATAGGACACAATCTGTATATAATTTGAAAAAGAATATTATTTGGAACACAAAAACAAAGAAGAGAAGAAAAAATAAAACAATAAAAGGCTTCTAAAAATCGAAATAATATTTCTATATTCCAATAATAATAATAATAATAATTTCTAAATCCTATATTCTAAATCCTTAAGAATATATGTATCTATTTTGAAAAAGCAATAAGTACAACAAGTAACCATTATTATTATTGGAATATAGAAATATTATTTCGATTTTTAGAAGCCTTTTATTGTTTTATTTTTTCTTCTCTTCTTTGTTTTTGTGTTACAAATAATATTCTTTTTCAAATTATTATTTCCTCATGTCATTTCATTTAAAATCCATTCTACGGTTTAATACATTCAAACAAAATTCAATTTTAAAGTGAAAAATATTAATATTATATTATATATTATAGAATACAACATTGGTATATTTCAAGATATGTTAAAACATATTTCAAGATACCAGTAGCAAAGTTAGATATGTTCCTGTACAATTTTACAATTATGGAAATAAGAGTTTGTGCTGAAAGTGCAAAAAAAAAAATTATATAGTTAGTATTAATATTATTTTAGTGTTGGAATGAAATAATACGCATGACATTAAGCACAAATATTATAGATAATAGTTACTGTTAAACAATGTTAAAGGAAAAGAAGAGTACAATATTTATATATTTAATATATAATCTAGTTTCACGCTTGGTATATAATTACCTTTTATGCTTAGCCAACTCTATGAAAATTGTGACTAATTTTCCAACCACTTGTTGCTAATCCTCCTGTTTACTCTCAGGATTATTGTCTATACAATAAATGTATGAATAGAATAGTCATGGATTCAAATATAATTTAGAGAATGAAAAATATCTTAGATTAGTGAAGTAAGAGATTATTGTTAAAGTTAAATCATGTTTTGTAAAAGTTCTGTTTACTTTTGATTATTCTTAGATACTAGATAAGATATTTGCTTTTAAAATCTTATTTTAATGTTTATGATATCTATCGATCACAGGCAGTTCGATCTCCTATTGTATAAGGTGTTGTCATACAAGTTTTACATGTTACTCTATAAAATTTTAAATTACATTGGTAAAGCTTTTTTTTATGCCCAGCAGAAATGAATAAAAAACTGTTTTCTAATTTGATGAAATAATCCAATCAAGATATTCCGAAACCTAGGAAATTATGTAGCTACCGAAGTGGCTGAAAGAACCACAACACAGACTCTTTTATACCTAAACTTTTGCACGGTTTTGAAAATCTGCAGTTAAAGTATAGAAAATATAAATTATCAACGCATAGGCATATGTAAATATGTTTAATTTAAATAGATAAACGGAAGGCTGAAAGAGGAATATATGAATATAAGAATAAATTTTAAATCCCATTTTCTATTTTATTGTATTTTTTCAAGAATAACGATTAAGCTCTTATTTTAAAAGTTTTAACTCAGAAAGGGACCTACCCCACAGCATATACCAATAAATTTTTTTCGAGATAGTTTTTATGTTTCGTTGCTACAAATTTTTCATAGTTTCGTTACATTTACTTATTTGAATTTGAAATTTTTATATTCCGTTTTATAATAAGAATATGGAGTATTTTGAAGAAACAGGAAAAAAATATTTTTTCTTGTAGTAGAAGGAGAGCTATACTCAATATGTAACCTGTTCAAATCCAATCTAATCTTTTAATGTTTTTTAAGCGGGAGGTATGATTGGTAAATTTTTATAACTTTTCGAAATATAGATATGATATTCTTTTTATTAAGTATATTTATGTAATTAAAAAAATAAGTACTTTCAAAATGCCTCAATCAAAATCACCAAGTACATTATGATATCGCCAAAAAATCTCAGACACAAGACAAAGATCCTGAAGCAGCTTATGATGCATCGCTGATTTTCTTTCACACAAAGCATCTTTTGGAGGTGGGGTAATTTTTTTTTTATTTTTTTTTTCACTATAAAAATTTGGTTACGGGTATGGGACAGGAATAACATCTTTTTGACCGTCAATCCAAATTATGATATTAGTTTTAATTAACTTCCTTACCGAGTTTTTCCGAAGCAAATACAAAAGTTTACTATATTTTGAAATTGGCTGGATATTGGATCAAAATGTTTCAATATTAATTTCCATTTAGACATATTTAATAAATAAATAAAAGCAAAACGCTATTTTTCGATCTGAATTTTTGCTCGCAAAAGAACTGTAGCAGTTCAGCTTATAAAAAAAAGTTTAAGATTTAATTTAAGTGGATTACGGAACATGAGGAAAGAGGAGAGAAATTATAAAATCAGCAATTAACAAATGCTCTAATTAAGGGTGTTAGGTTATGTAAGAAAGAAAATATTTAAGCTGGAGTTGTATCAGGGCAGCCAGGTGAAAAGGAAAAAATGTGGTTTCTCTTAATTTTTTAAATTAATAATTTAACTCCATCAGGATCTTTTCACAATTTTTGATTAAGTATTAGGAAGTGAGTTTTTTATTTTTGTAAACTAGTCGGTTTCCTGGTGGCTCATGCTGGAAGCCAATTAAGTATGATAGATGAACCATTAATTAAGATTTTTTTTCAGACATTTTTAAATGCAGTAACACTAGATATTCAAATTCAATTTAAGATATTAAACAATATGCTCACAATAATTACACACTGCTTTCTAAATTATTACAGTAGCCAATGTAAGCTCTGTAAATATATTAGTATAAAAACAAAGGAATTCAAAATAAAGTACTGATTTTGAATCCAATGCAATTCTATTTAATCCTTCGAATCCTCTGGCTTATGGGTATTTAGTGTGGGAAATCATTATTAATTAATCCCTTTTCTTATTCAAATTGGTTTATCTAAAGAGGATGGAAGCTTGGAATTTCTCGTTTCGGAATTAAAAGGATATAAAAACGAATTTCTATGAAAATGCAACGCTTGTTCTATAGAATATTCTATTTTATCGGTCTCATAAGAATGGAAACTGAATTTGTACATATTTTTATTTTCCTGATTTATTTATTTATTTACATATAATAACATGTGACATTATTAAATTTGCTATCTACTAGCGTAATAAGCAGATATTCTGACATGACATGATATGAAAACAGAAAAATACACAAAAACCAAACAAAACGAATTAAAAACCAGAAATATAAGAAAACGAAGGAAAAACGAGTGAATTGACAATTGTAAAAGAAAACATATAACTATTTAATGCAGAACATCTCGTGGCCAACGCCTGAACAGTCTTCTTGGTGGATTATAAGGGTTTGTGGGAGTGTGTAGTGCTTGATTTAGTGGGTTGGAATTTAGAGTAAGTCTGTTATGAAAGTTACGGTAGCAATGAACTTTGTAGATTGTATACTGTATACATTTATGATCGTGTACATATTTGTATAAAGATAATAAATATGTGTGTATGTGTAACAATAATAAAAATAAACACATGAAGAAGTGACTTAAAATAAATACTGATGCATCGAGCAGCAGAAAGTTCCGCCTATGGCAATAACAGTTGTTCTTAAGTCTAAATATTGGGCAGTTAAATACATTTTATTATAACAAATTAACAAAATAATGTAATTTAAAATAAGAAAATGCATATAATAAAAAAAAAAAATGTAATTGAAATGAACCTAATGCCTTAAACATGCAGCAGCACCCTAATATGCTTAGTTATAACGCTTTATAACGACTTTTAAGTTTATGGTGTTTTATGATTTGATTTGTTTTGCCCCTAGGATAACAAATTTAAAAAAAAAAGTAATACATTATACAAGTTCTATAAATTTCCAACAGATGGCGGTGTAAGTTTATTTATTGACACAACATTTCATTTTCTTTCGATATTTAGGATGGTTAAGTAGAAATTTATTTTTCCGTCTTGGATAGGAAAAAACGCTTTTTTCCCATGGTTTTAGAAAAAGACAGGTTAAACAAAATCATTGTGCACCTATTAGCACTACAGTAAATATAAATTGTGAATTCTAATAATAAAAAAATGTATATCATTGTTGTACAAATTTATAAATTAATGTTATCTATCCCATTTCTAAAATTAAATTTTTAAAAATAATATGATATAATTAATTCAACGCGTTAAAGCTACTGAGCCACAGGAACGCGCAGCGGGGACTGCTCGTATATTTATAATAATTCTGTTTACCACTAAATAAAGACTGTCAGTTATTTAAGTTCTATCCATTTAAAACTCTTTCATACAAAACCATTACATAAACATCAAAGAAACTGTTTAACATTGCTTCATTATGCGGAGCTCCCAGACCACAAACCGCAATGGCTGACGTTGTCATCTACTAAATGAGGTTCTAAATTACAAAGTTGGTGATTTCCTTCCCTGGGAAATATCTAGTTTATTCTTCTTCATTAACATTAACAAGTACTTCAAGGCATCTCTGTTATTGCGAATCTCTTCAATAAAATAACAATTAAAAAAAATTTCAGGAATGTTTCATATAGGTCTTGTAAGACAACACGTTCATCCATTATCCTCGGCTTTAAATATATTTGTAAAACATCTGGATCGCGGGTATTAAATTAATTCAGTTAATTGCTCAAAATTTCAAATATTCCGTTTCTCATTAGCGGAATCGCCCGTTAAACCGAATGATCCGTGAAATTGGCGATATCTCTCAGTTTTTACTACTTGAGGTTTTATCACTTCCTATGTGGAGAGTAAACACTAGTCCATTAAGTTTACTCTGTACGTTATAGCCTCTTTCAGATGTTAATCTAGGAAGTTTATATTTTGTTCGATATTATGCGCTGAAGTAATCTGCAATCAAATTCTATGATGGAGTTTATTTGATCATGTAGGTACTCTGAGTTGCATGATCGGGAAACTTTTGCTAGTTGCAGTAGGGTAAATATGTATTAGGAAATATCCCCTTCCTCGTCTCTTAGACTATATGTATGTGGATTTCCTGGGCCAGGGGAAATGGTGGGTGACTGCCGAGTATTATTAAAATTCTCCTGGCTCTGAGTTTGAACTATCTTGGGGTTCCCAATCATTTGTTGCCATGGGTAACGCGCATTTCCTAACACGTTTGCCCAATCGGCCATCCCGCCACCTTAAGTCTCTCTTAAATGTGAACAGGGGAGCTCCCATTAGAAGATATTGGATTACCCTCCTTTCCCTGATATTACGGGAACAAAGATTAATGGAATAAATTTACGCGTCTAATTCTTAAAAATGTATTAGCATAGTAGTATTTATGCATAAGAATTAAGTAAATAAAGTTTTTATACTGTATGTAAACAAATAAATATTTCCTTGTTTTTTCTTGATTTTTTTTATATATTGATAAATCCCCACCGAATTTTTTTGCTGGAACCACCAAAGTATATTATACTATATTTTGGTATTAAGCCATAATTAAATGACCCAAAGATAAGAATTTCTAAATTATTAAGAAGATATCAAAAGCATGTTGCTGGAGAATCAAAATTTTAACCATTTTGAAAATCAAATACTATATTTGTACCACATTAGAAGATATTTACTACTTTTATTTTCTAGATTTTTAGTAATTTTACACAAAAGCAATAGAAAAAAAAGAATCCTTATTAAGAATTTAAATTTAAAGGATTTTGGAAGGGGGGGATCTTTGTTTACCTAAACATCCTGTTGATTTTTATATAACTAAAAACACAAAACTATTTTTTTTATTAGAAACATTGTTTGTTCATTAAAAGTGGGAACTTATTATTATAATATTATAAATAAAAATTAATATTGTTTCATCTTTTTATTCATAAAAAAATGTTGATTGAAGATAATTAATAATACGGTAATGTCCCTCGAGGGATGCATTTGTTCAAAAAATAAACGTATAATCAATAATTTATCCAAATTTGATTTTTTTTTTTTTTTTTAAATATGGTGCATAGTAGACATAAAGATCGGAATCTTTATACAATTTAATAACCATTTAATACATCAGTAATATCCTTAATTCATCTGCATGCTCAGATAAGATTATATTTTAAAGACATAAAAATTAAACAGCTCAAACTTTAAATTACTACCAAGTGTAAATTTGTCAGTAGCAGCTAATAATAAAGTTAAATTAGAGAAACGATAATTTCATCTAATCTGGTTAAAAAACATTTGTAATAATGAAGCAAGATGTAGGTACATACGTATTCATAATCTACACGCTTATCTTTTGAAATCCATATTCTTACAATTTATGGTATATATTAACATAACTCTCACAATAGGACTTCAACGGAGTTATTTGACAATCTGCTGGGATAAAGATCTCTCGACGTATGATAACAAAATAATCTTCAGGGTGATGTACTGTTAAGCATTCATTCAATCCTGGGAATTTTACAAGCTCTTAAAAGCATTCAATAAAATTGCCTGGATGTCGTTTATATGGCAGATACTAATTAAAAGCTGGGTGAAAAAAATTCCGCAATAGATCCAAAAGGGCGAATCAAGCTAGAAATATGACTCTAATAGCTTTAGACGGAAGCGACATTACTTTTGTATGTGATTAATGGAGGTGTGGTTTTCCTTTCCGCAGGTTTCACTTTTTGGGAACTAGTAGCAGTAAAAAGTTACCTGTTATCTTTATTTTTTCCAATTTATATATTTATTTATAATTAAAACCAAATAGGATACATAAAAAGTTTCGAATAAGCCCGCACGGTAACTATAAATATAAATCGTATAACGATATTTGTCAGGGATGAAATCCGAACTACTTAACCGATCTTGATAAAATTTTGCTCATTATGTCAAAATTTAACCGGGATAGTTTTTATCCCGATTCTTCACCTCAATATTTCTTTTATTGCAAATTAAATGTTATTATACTACGATTGAGTGTTATTTTTCATAAGTTCTATAAGTTTCCAACATAAGGTCGTGTAAGTCGAATAGTCGACATAACATTTCATTTTCATTCGATTATTAGGTTAGATAAATTTTGAAAGGCTGACAAACAGCTTCGTCTTTTTTTACTTGTACTTATTTTCCTTCTTTTTTTTCGTAGTTTAAGGACAAGTGAACCATTAAGGTCATTATCGTCCAACTCTTTAGTTAGTTTTTTTGACAATTTAGGTTAACACTAGTTTTTTTTACAATTTAGATTAATACTGGATACTGGATAGGATAATACTGGAACGACTGAAATTGGATAATACTGGAACAATTTAAATTAACTTATACAGTAAACCCTCATTATTACGAACTCGATATAGCGAACCAAAATACTATCCCCCCGAAATTACCATTACATTTCTGCTGAACCCCTCGTTATAGCGAAATCCTCGGTTAGTGCGAACTACGAACTAAATTTGATGCCTGAGAATTATTATATTCTATTATAACGAACTGCTAGAATTTTTATTAATTTTATTTTTTACTGTATTACGTAGAATGAGCGCGGGAAGACGAAGTGGCTCCAGTTTCTAGAATTGAGGTGTTTTTTTAATCTTAACTAATTCGATTTCCTTTTGCTCTCTCTGATTCCAATGACTTTTTTCTCAACACTAGCTCAGTTCTGTTTCGAGTTCTGTATTATTCGAATCCGTGTTCTGTAGTCGTTTATACTGATTTTTTTTTAATACACAATGAGTTCGTGGGTAATCGTGTGTCACAAACGTGAATCCTTATCAATGGAGGAAAAATTAAAAATTCTCCAGGATATTGAATCGGAAATTCTAAGTAACAAAACCATTGCAGAAAAATATGGAATTCACAAATCAACATTGTCAACCATTATAAATAACAAAGATAAAATAGATTCAACCGAAGCCCAAGGAATAACTTCAGCAACAAATAAACGACTGCGCTCTGAAGCACATAAATATTTGGAAAAAAAATTGCTTTAAACAAATGAGATCTCAAATACAATCTCAGATCTTCTTATTAAAGCTAAGGTTAAAGAACTCTCAATTGAACTTGGCAGGTAAATTAATGAATCTCATTGTTTAATTAATATGTAGTTTATCTAAAAATAAATTACATACATGAGTTATAATTTAACTAGTTCTAATGAATGAATTTCCTTCTAAATATGATCAAGTTAGTGCGGCCATTGGCTAAAAAAAATATTAAAAAAAAATAATCCTCGGTTATAACGAATCTCGTTATAGCGAACTATGAATATCATACCCCCTTCCAGTTCGCTATATCGAGGGTTTACTGTAATAATGTTTCAGAAAATATTACCGTCACTATTATAAGAAGATATTAATACTGTTATATTATTTTTAAATAAGATTAATCAGTTTCGTGGCCCTTAAAAATTGAAGTAAATTTGATAAGATACAAGGATCGTTGCCCAGAAGTTCACACATTTGTTGGGATAGCCCATGTTCCTCCCTTTGTTTTTGATAAATTTAGCATTCATCCAACACATGATTTACACTGTTTCTTACCCCATAAGCATCACATATTGAGGTGGGCTCTCCTTTCATTAAATATTCGTGGCTGAATCTTGCATGTCCTATCCGCAGTCGGGTTAGGGCCACTTCTTCCTTTCGGTTTCCAGAAAATGAAGAGCTCCTTGGCTGAACGCTTCTTTGTGCTGACTACAAGGTTGGCGTCAATAAACTACCAAAATCGGCTTATTATCCTTAGCGGAAGATTGACGACAGACATTCTCAATAATATTCGGGATCAAAAATTTTTAGTCATCTAGATCTCTTTAAATCATATTTTCATATTAATTTCTGAAACAAAAGCAAGGCAATAGAAAGTATCTCAACACGTCGAGGTACTTACATCATCAGTCGTCTGTCGTTTGGAATCAAGACCGCACCAAGCGAATTCAATTGATTTCTGGATTAGGTTTTGTTCAATCTAGATGGAGCCATGTCGTATTATGACAACATAGTCGCTCTATGAATTTTAAAAATTGAAAAAAAAAAAAAAATCTCGTATTAATAGTTATAACCTAATATATGCGTGTGTGTATTTATGTAAATATAAATATGTATGTACATAAGAATATGTATAAGGGGACTTAAACAACCCTTGCAATCATCAATCACTGGAATGGACACCTGCAGACCCAGAGAGATAGAGCTAATTCAAAGCAGGCACCAAACCGTGACTGGTTGCCTCCAATTACCGATGTAGCTAAAATTGTTGGACCATTGTTGACTGCGTTGAAGGGTAGCTCAGCTCCAACAATGGACTGCTCATTATACCTCCGACAAACACTTGACATTACACTAGTACTCTGTCTCAGCTGGATGGTTGTCAACTGCCTCAAAACAGTTGATGTTAGGGAAGCTTGTGGGTTTAAATAATTTTTATTTAACGAAAATAATAATTAGGAAACCTAAAAACACAAATAATTAACGGTGTTAATAAAAGTATCTACTTGTAACGACACAGTAACACAAAAGTAACTATATGACTCAATCTTCAGAGCAAGACTAACACTCCAGTCCGTCGCTCTTTATATTTAGTCCGAATTAGAACATTCTAGAACTTTCCAGACATTCATAGAAAGTACTCGAACAGCCATGAACAAGCCTAGAGCTCTTTTCATTCGTATGTTTTCTTTGTTTTTGTTTCACGTTACAATATAATATATTGATATATGGAGTTTTACTATATATTATTTGGGCTTATTGTATTAACGGAAGTTTCTTGTAATGATAACCACGGGTGGGGGTTATAAGAAACGGGATATATGAAATTAATTTATTAAATTAATGTATTTAATATGCCTTAATTCTAGAGGTGACGTGTTTACCAATTCTATTTTATCTTAAAAAACCTGTGGCATAGGGTGAATGATAATAAAGAAATAAATCTAAATTGAACTCCATATTTGATTTTATTAACTAAAAGTAAAAGTAAAAAATCATTAATACCCCCTGTTAATAAACCCCATAAAGATATTTTAATAACACAACTTAGTTACTGGATGCTGACTTGCAAGTTAACATAATTTATTAAATGCATTCCACACAATATTACAATTAGTACTGTATACTAAACTACAACTTATATTCAATATCTGGTGGGCACTCTTTGTATCACTCTGTTATTGTGTCTGGACTCTGATCAGTCTCTGCCATCTCTGACGCTCTCTTAGAAACAGCACCACATCTCCTCTCAGCCTGTCTGGGAACCTGGACTCTGCAGCTCCTCTCTCTATGGACCTCTCTGCTCAACACTTCTTACTCTTGGCGCTTAATCCGACCTCTCTGTCTCCTTTAATCTCTCCATATAAGTCTTCTTTCCCCCACTCTCTTCAGACTTGTTCTGATTGGCTGGCTATCCTAAAATTTCCATTCCATGTGATATATTTCTGGCGCTATTCGTCGGTATTTTTGCCGGGGCGAAACCCGGGTTAATAGCCTCAAATTTCTCCAACAATCTTCTTAGGTATTTCCCTTGGTGAGTGTCGGCAGCATTGTCGGTCTTCGGTTTTACTTATTTTGAATTTTTAACAACAGGTTAATGGCCCCAATAACTTCCAAGGCGGTATTTCCACGACCTTGTCGTCTTCAGGTAAAACTGACCTCCGAATTTGAACACATACAGTACTTTACATTATTATTTTAAATTATTAATTCAATTTAATTGCCTGGTAGCGACCACAATACATAGCAGTACCAATGCGTTTAGTTGATTTTTTATACAGTTGATTTGGCGATACGATTACATGAAACTATTTAACTTCGCTGACAGGCAAACTGAGCTGTAAGCTGCAATCTGGTCCAGTAGAAATGTAAACAATAGAGAAAAAAAATGTGTGTTTCGATGCTTAATAAACGAGATCTGCACAATGATAATTGACTATTATTGGTTTTATCAACTGAATAAACAATGAATGGATAACGGGATGTTTTATAGTTTAGGGATAGTTGAAGGAATGGAAGTTCAACACAACAGAAAACAGTTGTTCTAAGATAGATTAATCTAGAGAGTCCAACAGGTTGGGTATTCTCTCCACTATGGGTGGACTGATGATCTCGAGAAATTCTATTCAGTTAGGATTTGTCCCTAATGTATGGTCCATTGATTCCAATGGGAAGAGCTTGAAAGAATGTTTACAACTTTGGCAAGCAAAAACGTCTGAAGAGAACAAAGAGCTGTTGTGTGGGCGAGCATGGAATGAGAAGTGATGTCATGCTCAAATGGTTTTTTTTTTCCTGTTGATTCTATTGATTTTTTGAATTATTCCTAATGGCTACAGACAAATTACGAACCTTGACATTATGACTACGGTAATATCATGATGACATATTACGATAACATTCCCTAAGAACGGCAACATTACGAATTATTATGTAAAACTAAAATACAATGCAAAATGCAAGTACCTGCGTATGTAATGTACCTACACCTGTGTGCGTTAATGCTGTGTAAATGCCTGTTCAAATCCTCATTATTCCTGGCAACGTTACAGCCTAATTAAGCCTCCCAATCTTTTTTTAACGATACCACACCTAGTTTTGAATAATGACAGTAGAAGTAAAATTTCCATGTCTACGCGGTCTCACTGGACTGATTCGCTATTCACAATTTTCTTTCTTCTTTCAAAAACCGATAAATTTTTTTATCACTCATTGAGATGCAGTCTCATTTGGTGCTGAGAATCATTGTGCGTACTTCCTTCAAAATAATGACTATCTCTTAGTTTCGTAAATTGAAATGATAGAAAAACGTTGTTCACAAAGCTTGGTGGCGCTTTCTATATATAACACAAAAAACATCTAGATGAAGTTCAATATTATACCCTCCTCAGATTTTCATAAAAAAAAAAATTACTTATTAATTATATACGAAAATTAGTAAAAATTCCAAATATCACCCAATTCCAATAAGTAGTTTCAGAATTACATTTAGATATTTGAAATACCGATGACGACTTGAGCTCAAAACCAACTTGTACGTGTTGAGACTTTCCTTTATACAATGGGTATTTCAGCATCTGAATTAACCTATGAGCAGTCGACAATATCGTTTTTATCGTGTAAGTTGTAATAAATCGATACCTGAATGCGTAATCCAAAAATTGATATCATTTTCAAATTCAGCACCTCAATTCACCTCTGAGCGGACCCCAATATCGTTTATATCGCGTTAGTTGAAATAAATCGATACCTGAACGCGTGATCAAAAAATCGATATGTTTTTTATAATCAGCGCTTCAAAGACGACCTCAATATTTTAAATATCGGATAAGTTGTAATGGAATACCTGAGCGAGCCTGATGTTTTATATCGATAATATTTTCATTATTAGCAGCCTTGTTTCGGCTTCCCGAAAGGTACTACAAATTGCAGAAGCAGGGGTGGGCAAATCGAATGGCGGGACCGCCAAGATTTGAATGCCCCACCGGCGAACTCTGCTGGGGGCAGAGGCTGAGAAGGTACTTGGTGAGATTCCTGAAAAGAGACCAGGCCTGGCCCATCCATTTCTTTTTTTTTTCTCTTCAATTAAAATTATACGAGACATGAGTGAGTAAGAAGAGGAGCCGGTTCCCCGGCTGGAGGCGATGAAGAGCAGAGAGAGATCTTGAAGAACTACATAGACAATATGGAGAAGATAGAGCATATTGAAAAGTAATTAGTGAGTCCGCATGGCCATCTCATTTAAATACATTAAAATACCCACTAATAAACAATATTTTTTAGGGTCTCTTTTGATAATCTAATAATTGATCTTAAGATCGATGTAAGCTAATTTATCGTATCCTATAAGATTTCCGTAAAAACGGTAAACCCAATTATGAATACCAATATGGAGAAATCTGAAAAAGAAAAAGCTTATAAATTCATCTTTAAATGAATAAAATCATGCTTTGACACTTTTGATTAGGTATCATTGTGGTAGGAGTTTTATTTTCTGGCCCGAAATATAAAAGTCATGTTGTGACTTTTATTTATTTATTAGAACTATAAAAGTCCGGAATTGACTTTTATTCTCTTCCAGAGAAAATAAGAGTTGTATAATATTGAATTCGGCTGAATGTTTGACGTGGAATAGCCTAGTATGATCTTCATGCTTCGAAATTCGCTCGGAGTTCAGTCTCTAATAATAAGAAGTCTAATTAGGATTATAAAATTACCTTCTTATTAGGATGGAAAATAGGGGAACAACGAAGATATTGTTCAAAGGTAACTCCGACGGAGGCAGACCGTAGAGAAAATGGAAAGACTCGGTGCCTGAATACTAGAAGATTATAGGAATATCTGCCAGGAGTGCAATTGTTCAAGTGAAGCGCAGCTTCAGTTCCAGTCTTTAGAAATAAGGAACTACCTGATTTTAAAGAATACTTCATTTTTAATCGACATGGACTGACGACTAGTAGTAATTATGATATATAAAAAAGGTAATTTTAAGGTAGGAAAATCCATTATGCCACAGGATATATTACGGATAATAATTTTTTCCTTTCCTGAAAAAGTTATCTATTATAGCATAACAAGCTATTCCCTCCGGCCATAAGGTTTTGAGTGGCTGCTTTTAGTGCCATCACGATAGCGGAATGGAATGGTAATGGCAAAAACAATCCCAGCGATCTTATCCACCTAACGACCTTATCAAATGCAACCTCTCTCGGTAGCTGTATGGATGTAGTCACTACAGAATCATGGAGAACAATTACCATGTTAAAAGGTTATACACCATATTCTTTCTACTATATATATTTTTCTACTACATTACATGGATATTTTTTTTTTCAAGTCATTTGCGCCTGCGCTGTAGCGCACCTAGCAAATTTGTGGATAGTGTGAAATTTATCTTCGTTTTGCTTGATATAAATTACTTGCTCGAGCATATCTCTCGGGCATCGTCTTTTTAATCTTCGTTGGACGGGTAACTGGGAAGAAAGAGAAGAAACAAGTGGGTTTGGATGGTTGTGAGTTGAACTGTGAAAGGTAGAGTATTTGTCGTGAGTGTATGATTTTACTGTTGGAATGTCCATGTCTTTGTGTATTGTGTTGTTAGAAATGTACCATGGAGCGTTTACGATTTTCCGAAGAATTTTTGATAGTGCGGTTTGAATTTTGTTTATGTATACTTGTTTTGCGGAACCCCGAAGTTCTACTCCGTAGGTCCAAATAGGTTTTAATATCGTGTTGTAAATTAGTATTTTGTTTCGTAAGTTAAGTGTTGACCTGTAGTCCAGGAGGTGTGACAGCTGTTTATATCGTCTGGTCAGTTCTTGTCTTTTTAGTTTTGTATGTATGTTCCAAGTGAGTCTTTTGTCCAAGTACAGTCCAAGGTAACGTACATAGTTTTTACATAAATACATGGATATTTAAAAAATAATACATATAATAAAAAAATAAAAAATATATATATAAAATATATAAAATATATATATAAATATATATATATATAATTATATATATATATATATATAATATATATATATATATATATATATATATATTATATATATATATAAAATATATATATAAAATAAAAAATATATAAAATAAAAAAATAAAAATAATACATATATAAAAAATAATAAATAATACATGGATATTTAAAAAAAAAAATTTAAAACTCACTGTCCTACAGACAGGAAAATACATACATACATAGTTGTCAAATTAAAAATGTATTTAAAAAAAAAGAGCAACCTATTTATTTCTTCTTTTTTTGCCACTATTAGAGATGTAAAATAATCATTTGCTCATAGCTTATATCTAATTTTAAATAAGTCTTATCAGTGTCACAGTTACTTATTTCATATTAATTTAAATCCACTCATATCCGTGAATTAATTTCTAAAACGTGTTAGGCAAAAAGTTGTATGTTCAGAAAGAAACTTTACATGAACATATTTTGATCCAAAAGGTGCCGGTTTTTTCATGATTAATAGGATTAAATACGTCCATCAGCAATTTTTTTTTTTTAAACCACTTGAATGTTACAGCTATTTTCTAAAAATTCTTTAACACGTTCAGGCCGGGGCTGAATTCATGCTCTCCGCCCATTTGCGGCTTACCTTATTGCTTTTCGCTCTATCTGATGGGAGTCATTCAAAGGTATTATGCAGTATTGACAATCCAACATTAATAAAATAAACAATACAATCCTACCTCGTTATACATCGTCGTGGAGAGTTTTGTGATCGACTTAAGTGTCCGATGCGGTAGTCTATTGCGAGCCACTGGTGGTACACGCCGGCGTGAACGTGTTAAATAGGTGGAAAGGATTTTTACATGAGTATTCGTTTAATCATTAACGTCTTATTGCTTCTGGGCTTCTAAACTCAGTGGCTGTAATAAGTTTTTATAACATAATTATAAGTATTTTAATCTTCTTCCATGAATGAAAAAGTGTATTCAATTTTAGCCTTGAATACATTATCATTGTAATAGATTTTATTTTTTTAATACTTAGTCATGGTATTTAAATGTAATAGCATTCATGTTGGACATTTTCGTCGCTTTCTGGCAAAAATGCTCAAGGTTCACGAATAAACGCCGAATCGTTTTCTGAGATACACAACGGTTTAAGAATCGACCCATGGGGTTCCCCAACCCACTTTGCCGAGGCCTGCGTGATGGGATAAAAGCCTTTTTGTTAGAAAGAGAAGACATCAGGAAACGTCAAGATAAAATTTATATTTTTAATTTCTTAGAATTCAAATACTAAAATTGGATATATGTTAGATTCCGTTTGATAAATACTTTATTAAAACTACACCCATGAGTTGTCATTACAGAATAATAACTAAAATGTCAGTGGAACATACAATTCCCTCTGTGTCAGATGATTTATTGACTTGTGACCAAACTCCTTTTCCGTGTGTTATGTCACAAAAGTGATTATCACCACAGCAACACTGCTGTTGATTCCATCTTTAGTGAGCACAATCGATCAAACCAGACACATCAGCAAGAGTAGCATATTATCGTCCAATATGATGATAACTATATGATAAACACAGGTATTTTTACAACAAAGAAATTTTAAAATAATTTGAAAATGATCTGTTATACACAATAAATACTTTATACATACCGGACTTATTATTTTTGGTCTAACATTCTTAAAAAATGTATTCACATATAAAAAAAATCTGGTGCGTGCGCGCAACACACAACTTTCACTTACCAACTTACTTAGATAAGAAATTGACGTGTTTTGTTAAATATCATTTCCCAAAGTCACACATTTTTCTACATTCATATCTTATTTTTATTAATCGTTAAAGCCGTTTTTGAGTAAATAAAAAACCCCGTGAAAATGATACAAAATTTATTAAGTAAAGTCCCCCCTCGGTTGATCAATTTTGATGAAATTTTGGCTATCACATATTTGGCATATAAATAGATCAAATACTAAGTTTAATCAAAATCGTTAGAGCCGTTTTTGAGAAAATCAAAAAAAACACGTGAAAATGTTACAAAATTTATTAAGTAAAGTCCCCCCTCCGGTTAATCAATTTTGATGAAATTTTTACAGTCATATCTCGGGCATATAAATAGATGAAATACTCAGTTTAATCAAAATCGTTAGAGCCGTTTTTGAGAAAATCGAAAAAAACATAAAAAGTTATTATATAAAGTACCCCCTCCCTTTGAGCAATTTTGATGAAATTTTTGCTGTCACATCGCGGGGATATACCTACACTAAATACCCAATTTCAGGTTCGCACGGTTTATAGTTTTTGAGCTAGTCTGTTCACACACACACACACAGACCATTTCACGGGACTTGGTCATTTCGACTCAGGGGACCCCAAAACGTGTATTTCCGTTGAAAACCGGAAGTCGAAATTTTTCACGATCGCAATACTTCCACTTACTATATATTACATATATAGGTAAGTGAAAGTAAAAATAAAAATTAAACGTTATGATTAAATCTCTGAAGAATTGATACTGCATTCGCAAACGGACCTGACACCAATTGTTAAATAGCAGTTTAATTAGGTTTATAAAACCAATTTTACATTAATATTTATTGTTTATTTATTAGTCTTGATTTTATTAATTCTACTTATACTTAAGTTTTATTAGATATTTACTATTTCTGCGGAAACTACTTATAAAACATCTTCCTGGTTCAAAATTTTTTAAAAAGTCAATTTGCTTAAAAACTATCCATCACAAAGATTATTGTAGTTACTTAAACACAAAAGAGCATTCAATTTTGCATGTAAGTCATTTTATTAAAATCAATATTCAAAGATTATTTTTGCCATTTTTACGTATACAATATCTGTGTTGAGATAAAAATAAGAAATTGAAAGTACAGCTTTTGAATCCAAGAAGTTGGATGATTGGTAATTATATTTGTAATGAGCTCATTTCACACAGAATTTATTTCTTTGCAATATTTTATTTATTAAGATAATATAACGATTTATATGAGTTAGATTAATTTTTCTTCCAAGATTGCGAAAATTGCTGGTATTTGATAATGGATTTTGGCGAAACGACTTAACCAAATAAATGCCCAAAACACTTTGAAAATTAAAAACATTTACAAATATAAGTTTATGAATCTACTACCTTCACTAAATATATATTTTTTAAAACATAATATTCCATTGGCTAAAGGGAACTAAAAAAGCCAAACGTGAGCTTTCTCTGTAAACAAAAACCTTTGAGTCTTAATTTTCTCTGATTCTCCATGTATAATTCTTACAATTCACACAGATAATTCTTTTCTGAGTTTCCAGAGTGGAAAAGGCATAGCCAGTTCATCACAACAAAGGGGGTGCTGGTTTTGGTAGATAGAAACGGATTTTAAACAATAAGGCCTTGTGAATAGAAAAAAGTAATTCAATTTAAAACTAATAATTGTGAGGGATACTTTCCTACCAACAATTCGTAGTTTTTGCCATTTTCAAAAGCACGCGGAGAACGTTTTTCACAGTTTTCTTAGAATCCAAGGTACATTGTGTGTTTTGCAACTCGAAAATCGTAGGTACTGCTCCTATGTCTAAAAGTCTGATAATAATAGTCTACACTCCTATTTTATTAATTACTGGGATAATTCCAACATTTACATGTACGAGGGTCATTCAAATATAAACCGGAATTATTTTATTAAGATTTATTGGTGATAAATAAAATTAAAAAAAAATTATGTTATTTTTCTACATAGTTTCCTTCAACATAAGTACACTTTCTCCATCGGATAGGAAGCTTTCTGATCCCATCGTAAAAAAAAGAAGATGGCTGCACCAGTAACCAATTGCTCAAGTATATTTCGACGGCATCGTCGTCTTCAAATCTTTCCCCTCCTAATGCTTCTTTCAGTGGACCAAACAAATGGTAGTCACATGGGGACAAGTCCGGACTGTATGGGGGATGTTCAAGAGATTGCCATTGTAAACTGTCCAGTTTATCACGAGTTAGAGCTGCTGTGTGGGGCCGTGCGTTATCGTGCAGAAGAAGGACATCACGAATCGGTTGTTGGCGTCGTTTGTTTCGATAATCTTTTTTTGCGTCATCCAGCAGCTGGCAGTAGTAAGCTGCATTCACCGTCTTTCGTTCATCGCCTTCCACAAGCTCACGCACGGCCTGAATATTTTCTTCATTGACACTGGTCGCCGGACGCCGTTTATGACTTTCATTTTCGACTCTATCACGACCATCCCGAAATTTTTTGGCCCAATCAAACACTTGGGTTTTACTCAGTGTATCATCACCGAACTGTGCTTGAAGTCTCGTCAAAATTTCATCGGTTTTACACCTTCGTTAACGAGAAGACGAATAATAATGCGTTGCGCAACAGACACTGGTACTTCTTGTTCAGTCATGGCGATACAGAAGTGATGAACATGACTGAATCCTCCTTGTGCATGTCTATCTCCTCTCCATACCCCCACCAATGATTCCCCGCTGCACCGCGCTGCCCGCGTAAATACGAACATCAAATGAACAAAATTCCGGTTTATATTTGAATCACCCTCGTATTTTCGGAGCCACGACGAAGTTGTCTTGAGGATACACTAGCAATATGCTTAGGGAGGACCATATGGTATGATGATACCCAGTCTTTTTCGAACAGTGTTAGGAAAGTAAAACTAAGTCTGAAAGAAACTATAGGAATGATGTGAAATTAGAAGAAAACCGTAGAAATTGGATCGACCTTCCAGCTCTTGGGGACAGCTGAAGAAAAGTTAAATGAAATAAATGGTTTACTAACAGTAGTGTGTTGTTGCGTAGTCATGCGTAACATCCCACTACTGCTAATACCCGTGTTGCCCGTGAGGCAAATAAAAGGGGAGGAGAGGAAATAAAAAAAAAAAAAATCATGTGAAATAAAACAAATATCAGGAGAAAAATGAGCAATTAATGCATTATATCTTACTACTACTTTAAAGAAACTAAAATATATAAAAAGGGTAAGTTGGGTAAGAAAATAGTACGTTTATTTATTGTAAAAAGAATAAAGTGATCGAAGTTACACAAGAAAAAATGGATATAAAATGGAAAAAGGGTAGGAAGAGAATAAATTCAAAATAACCCGAAATAAAATATAATTCAAGAGGTTGGAAGTAATGCTGTGCCGACCAAGGAATGAATTCTGCAAATTCACACAGGGTATCATAACAGAGGTTTGGAAGCGCCTACCTGCGAAAGATGTGAAACGTCCAACCCAGACAACTGCTAATAGGATATCCTAATTTCCAAAAATATAAAAAAAGAGTTTGCGCATAAGATATTCAAAAAGAAATCCATGAAAATAAAAAATAAATACTAACACTGAATATAAATCATCAGTAGGCAAAACAATAAGCATGAACAAACAATAAATAAAGAAAAAATTAAATATATAAAAAAAAAAATATTCATTCGGGTATACATTAAAATTTGACAGGAAAGAAAAGGGATAGTATAAACTGAAGAATTAAAGAAATAAAATTATACAACTTCATATGATAAACATAATGAAAACAAGAAAGAAAAATAGATAGGCAGAAAGAAACAATGACGATAATAAGGTAACTATGAATACTTGAAGATAAAAGACAAAATAATCAGAAATAAGAGTTAATTTGCAGAAAATAATAGATGCAGTTACAGATGGATGATGAGGAAAATGCAAGGTTCTTACTATTGAATGATGAGCAAGATAGTAATGACGATGATAAAATAAAATAATAATAATTGAAAACGTGCATTTAATTTGGAGATGACAAAGGTAAATATAACAAAGTTGACTAAGCTCACTCTTATCACACCAAAAGATAATGCAGTTGATGATTCATAGCAGTTTGTTCTATGAAAACTCAGTATACATTCAGTTGTTCTAAAGAAAAAAGATATTATGAAAAATAATTTCCAAAAAAATGAATAAAGTGGAATAAGTGTTGGAAGAGTGGTATGAAGTTAAAATATGTAAATAATGCAAATAGTGGCATGAATGTGATTATTGTATATTTATCAGTAACAAGAGAGTATTCCTAGTTATCAGAAAGTTATTTATGGACTAATTTGATTGCTATAGAATGAGCAATCCTGACCTTGACGTAGATTGCTGCTGTGATTAATCAGAGTTTGAATGATTAAACGGGCTCGAGGGCACGTTAATGACTTGAATTGTTAGTTAAGGGAAATCGGGTTCAAGTTTCGATTTAGCCAACAGTATGTTTATATTAATATCGTTACTTTTTTGTGTAATAATGAATCAAGCTTTTGGCGAACTCATGACTTCATAAATGGATCATTATAAAAATATGGGTTATTTTGTGTCACATAGCCCCTATGCCTAAACTGTATATCATAGAAATTTCAAAATTTTTGGAGAGCTAAAGCAATCAGGCCGCTGTATGGACTCACTGATCTGACGTCAAAAAATTGATAATATTCACAATGAAAAACTTTAAAACAGGTCAATTCTCACTCCCTACACTTGTCACACGGGCTAGGTTCGAACATATCGAATTTTTGTTTTGCGATAACAGAATGGATTCATTATTTCAAAAATTATTTTTGCCTCTAGGGTACTCCTCTTTTCGATAATACGGGGATGGAACATGAAAAGAAAATTCTGTAACCATAGATCTAATAGGTTTTATTTCTACATCACAGTTTTTTTTTCACTCCCTACAAATTTTATTAAATAGCCTTCCAAAGCCAGGTAAAGGTGTATTTCACTTTTTGAAAAAATTGAGCGAATACATCTACAACAAAGTTGCCAGACTAAGTTAGTTTTGTTTCCATTAGACAACATGTGCTCCTTGAAGAAAATTGTTTTTGGCGGAAGTTCTTAGAGTATTTTTATACTTTCTCATTCCCTACGATACTTTTATTAATCAAGTAAAATCTTTAATCCATTAACGATAACCAGTTAATGTGAACGTGAAGGTGGACATTGCATGAGACATTTTTAAGGTGAGAAAATCTGTACCCTCTCCAACGAAAAGCATGAAAACGTTCAAAACCTCACTCCCTGCAACTTTATTTCCTACAAATAATGGAAAAAATCAATTTTCTAGGGAGTGAGATGAGATTCTAGAATTCTAGTTGTAAGGGTTAGAATATATTCCTCACCGAAAGGTTTGAAGGGCAAATCAAGGCAGGTACATATCAATTTGATGTTGATTCTTCCTATTTCGTTTACCTCGCGCATCATTGTAGATTATTAAACATTTGTGTAGTTCCTTTTTGTTTTAAATTATTGTTTTTCCTCTTTCAAATAGATCTTTTACAATGTTGATCTTTAACACACACTTCTTTTTGTACCTATATATAAGTTCGAAGTTTGATTTTACCTGTTCTTTATCACTCATATCAAACTATAAATTTCTCAAATTTTTCATTGACTCCCAGACCCAAATGTATGTACCATAATTTATATATTTGTGTAACTTAACAGATGTTTGAGCTAAAATAAATATATAAATATGAAAATAAGGATCTCAGTAATCTGGTCTTACATGGGATTGGTAGTAAGTATGAAGAGAAATTTATGATACATCGAAATTATTATCACAAAATATCGACATTTTTTCGAATATTTCAATTTCTATATTTCGGAATATCGATGTTACAATTCAAGTATCGAAAAATAGTTACAAGACCTAATTAGCTTATTGCTTATTGATTCTCTAATAATGGAAGTTAATTTGCATCCAGTTCCTGTTTATCAATGTGATTTCCCCAATCATTTCTAATAAAAAAAAAATCTGGTGCGATGCGCGCAACACACAACTTTCACTTACCAACTTACATTAATTTAAGTTGAAATTAACATGTTTTTTTATTGCCATTTCTATAAATATTATAAAAAATATGACTTGTTTTTGATTAAAAATGATTAATTTAATTAAAATCATGAAAGCCGTTTTTGAGATATTCGAAAAAATTGGAAAAAAAAGTTGTGAAATAAAGAGTCCCCTGCGTTTGACCAATTTTGATGAAATTTTGGCTGTCACATCGTGAGCATATACATACACCAAATATCCAGTCTGATCAAAATCATTACAGCCGTTGTTAACGAAATAAAAACAACGCGTGAACATAAGAAAAAATTTATTAAAAAAGTACCCCCTCCATTTTATCAATTTGATGTAATTTCGGCTGTCGCATCGCGGGCATATACATACATCAAATACCCAGTTTCATCGATATCATTAAAGCCGTGTTTGAGTAAATAAAAAAAAACTACGTGAAGGTGAGACAAAACTTATTAATCTTATTAATCTTATTAAACTTATTGATCAACCTCCAATTGATCAATTTTGATGAAATTTTGTCTTTCATATCGAGGGAACATACACACATCAAAGTACCTCCTCCGATTGGCCCATTTTCATTCAGTCATTCACATCGCGGGCGTATTCATACACTAAATACCCAAATTGAGGTTCGTACGATTTATAGTTTTTGAGCTAGTCTGTTCACACACACACACGCACGCACGCACGCACGCACGCACGCACGCACACACACACACACACTGGACTTGGTTATTTGGACTCAGGGGACCCCAAAACGTGTATTTCCGTTGAAAACCGGAAGTCGAAATTTTTCACGATCACAATACTTTCCTTACTATATATTTCGTATATTGGTAAGTGAAAGTAATATAAGGAAAACAGAAATACAGAAATATAATCAATACTTGAAATATTGTTTTTTATATTTATACATATTAATCTGAAAGAACATTTCATTAGAATGTAAGAAGTTTTACCATGATTTGATTTTACTATAAAATTATTTACTTGTGAAAAGAGAAGGAGACAGTTAATTTCTTTGGTACATGTACATTACATACAAAGATGAAATGATTTTACTTGTTTAACTAAAACTTTTTTTTTTTTTTTACTACCATTAATATACTTCGGTAGATTAAGTCTATAAAAATGTTTCCCGTTCAACGCAGCCTAAAAAGCTCTTCATGCAAAATATTGTGAAGATTTTATATTATATTGAGAAGATTGATTTAAAAAAAAAAAAAAAAGTATAATAAAGTGATGATTTCCTTCATTAATTTTTTAAGAATTACTTTAGAGAAATCTGTCCTTCACCAGATTATATCTACTTCAAAAAATGCATTAAGTAGTCACAAAATTTTAAAAATATTTCGTTATTATTTAAACACTGATACCCAATGATACAATAAGAAAAAACATACAACTATCATATCTATACCTATTTATAATTAACACAATACAGCAATCTAATTAAATAAGTAAGGATTTTAAAATTTTATGGTTTCTACTTTACGAACCTTCAGTTCCCTTGATATTTTAATTTCTAAAGTCATTATTAATTTTTGATGTAGTTATTAAAAAGTTTTGAATAATGATGGTTTTGTCTTATTGAAACAAGAAGTACAATAAATCTGGAGAAAATTCCATGAGATAGAGCAGTTGGGAATTGCTTTGAAAATACTCAGATCACGCGAGGGGCCAGTATATAACATGTGAAGTTCTCTAACAATTGAGGAACAACGATAACTGTAAAAAGAATAACTAAGAATAATATTTATAGCTATAAATATCATCTCATAAAAGTCATTTGATTTATTTTAATACAATTACTAATCAGTTGTTAACAAATAATTGTTTTGGAGTTGTAAATAATTAGAAATAAAGTCTAGTGGATTATAAAAACAATAATAATGTTTGGCAAGGAAATCTTATAAACAAAAAGAAAATTTATATCTAGGACTAGGAACAAAAGAAAAAAGTAAATGTATTGTAAAAATATGTATAATAAGAATATGAGTAATCGAACAAAACAATAGGGTAAACCGTACAGTTATTGGCACCCTTAAGATTACATTTCTGTGGTTAAATTAAAGAAAATACTTTTTATAAATGGATCACAATGAAACTTCCTTTAGCTCCTCATTATCTATCGTCATAAAGACTCAAGAGGTTTTTTTGGGTCAAAAGTTCAATAGTTTTACAATATGGCAATATTTATTGTTAAAAGTGCCAAATCAAGTCATTGGCACCCTGTGGATTTTATTGTGAAATCTTCCCTAGGCTTAGTTTGTCAAAGTCTTACTTCATAGATGACTTAGAGGACCCTTCAAACATTAGACTCATGTATATCTTGTAATGAAATTAGGACTTGTTTTTACCTATTTCTTTAAGTAAACAAAATGATGAAAATAAAAAACTAATAATAGAAACCAAAATAAAAAACATAATAAATGATTTTAATGAAAAATGGTTACCTTTAAAAAAAGTTGAACTAAATAAAAAATTAAATAAATTCATAACCAAACCTAACATAAATAAAATATTAATTAATAAGTTGATTAATAGGGATAATAACAATAAACTAACATCTTTACAGGCTACAAATATAAAACTTGAGAACCAAATTAAAAACAATAGTAATTACAATAATACAGAAATTGAAAATTTAGAAAAATATAAAGAATTATTTAAAATAAATAACAGGATAATAAATAAAACAAAAGTAGAGATACCAAATAACATTTTAAACTTGTTATCACTGGGGGATAATTTCAATTTTGATTTTGTAAAGAAAGACAAAGAAATTGTTAAAATAATTACCGACTTAGAAAATATTTTTGATAACATAGAAACAACCGAGAGTCATATTAATGCTACAAGAAATAAAATATGTACAATCATAAACAATTACGTAACTAATAAAACCAAAAAAGATAAAATAAATAAAAACATAACCCCTCTTAATACAAAAATTAATAAGGATCTCAAAGAATTTAAAAGATTTATGAATGAACATAAGGATATAATCATTATAAGATCAGACAAAACAAAAAAGCTAGCCATATTATACAAACATGAGTATAATAAAAAAATGGAAGATATATTGAATGACAAAACAACATATAGAAGTATGAGAAACGAACCTTTAAGTGACTTGGTGGATAAAATAAATAAATATGTAGCGAAACTATTTAAAAATGGCTATATTGATAAACATACAAAAAACAAGTTACAAGTGACCGATTTTACCATCCCAAGGATTCATGGATTAATTAAATTACATAAAGAAAATCATGATTTAAGACCAATTATAAATAATATTGATGGACCAACTGAAGCCTTGTCCAGATTCTTAAATCCCGCATTAAACGAACTTAATAATAATAATAATTTTGACATCAAAAACTCTTATGAATTAAAACAAATAATAAAAAACATAGAAATAGAAAATGATAAAACGGAAATAGTAAGTTTAGATGTGAAATCGCTATTCACCAATATACCAATAGATGAATGTATAAAAATCATAGAAGAAAATTGGGAAGAAGTAAAAAATCATACTAAAATTAAAGATAAAAAATTATTTACGGACGGTATAACATTGTGTACTAAATATAATTTTTTTAAATATAATAATAATTTTTACAAACAGTTGTATGGACTACCAATGGGAGGTATACTTTCAGTTAATTTAAGCGGAATATATGTCAATAAATTAATGGAAGAAAAATTGAAAATACTAAAAACTCAACCGGTATTAATTAAAAAATATATTGATGACCTAATAGTAATTACAGATAGAGAGAATTATGAAGAAATAATGAACCATTTAAATAACCATAATAAAAGAATAAAATTTACTATTGAAATACCAAAAAACAATAGACTAAGATTTTTAGATATGGAATTAATATTGAAAAATAAAAAAATAACCACAAAATGGACAAAAAAGGAAACAACAAGCAACCAATTGTTAAACTTTATTAGCAACCATCCAAAATATCAAAAAATAAATGTTGCAAAAAACTTAATAAACAGAGCCATTAGTATAACAGACGATGTACACATAAATGAAATTAAAACAAAAATTTACGAAATTTTGAAAGAAAATTTTTATCCTAAAAAAATTATAAATGACTTATGGTACAAAAGAATAAAAACTCATCCAAAATACCAAAATCATAAAAGTGAGGATAATCTAAATGAGAAAATCACCAAAAAATATATGACAGATAAAAGAATAAAAGAAAAAGGAATAAATAATAAAGAGATTATAAAGAAAAAACAAAAAACAATAACAGAATTTTTTAATAATAATAATAAAACATCCGAAAAACCAAATAATCAAGAAATAAGAGAAATAAGGGGAAATGATCTAAATAAAAATAAAAAGTTCTTCAAAATGCAGTACATAAAAGGTTTGACAGAAGAAATAAAAAGAACTTTCAAAAACTATGATCATTATGATATAAGAATGGGAATGTATAATAATAACAAAATGAATCAATATTTAACAAATATGAAAGATAAAATAAAAGAAATAGATATAAAAAATGTCATATACAGAATTGAATGTAATGATTGCAATAAAATATACATTGGTGAGACTTCAAAAAAATTAAAAACAAGAGTATTACAACACAAAAATGATTGTAAAAATAGCAAAAATATAAACAAGACAGCATTGGCCCTACACAGTATAAAAAATAACCACACATTTAATTTTGATAAAGCTAAAATAATAGAAAAAGAAAAAATAGCTAAAAATAGAAAAATAATAGAAGCAATACAGATAACAAAAAATATAGATAAAACAATAAATTTTAAAACAGACACCAAGAATCTAGGTACACATTATATAGACATTATAAGTAAATTAAATTTGAACTGTTAAAAATATTAGATATGAGGAGAAGATTAGAATCAAATCAAAGGTAAATAAATTGATCCCCATTGAAAAAATAATCAGTCTGTGACAAGGAGATGACCAATGCACAATGTTAATTTTAAATTATTAAATAAATGATGAATATATGTAAATATTATATTATAATGATGGATAATATATGTACATATAGGATAAAATAGACAACATGCAATTAAGCATGAAAAGAAATTTTTAAGGTAATTTATAATTAAATTATAAAAACTATTAAAAATAATTTTAACGTTGTGATATATTATTGTGAAAAAAAATTTATTTAAATTACTGTGATTTTATATAGATAAATGTTTCTAGTTGTTTTTTCCTGAAGATGGGGCGGGTGCCCCGAAACGTTGAAAATGAAAAATAAATAAAAAAATAAAAACAATATTGGAAGTTATTATTTCATTAAACATGGATTAAAAATATAATTAAAAACTTCCGGAAAATCAAAAAATAAATGATAGTCTATAAAAATGTTTCCCGTTCAACGCAGCCTAAAAAGCTCTTCATGCAAAATATTGTGAAGATTTTATATTATATTGAGAAGATTGATTTAAAAAAAAAAAAAAAAGTATAATAAAGTGATGATTTCCTTCATTAATTTTTTAAGAATTACTTTAGAGAAATCTGTCCTTCACCAGATTATATCTACTTCAAAAAATGCATTAAGTAGTCACAAAATTTTAAAAATATTTCGTTATTATTTAAACACTGATACCCAATGATACAATAAGAAAAAACATACAACTATCATATCTATACCTATTTATAATTAACACAATACAGCAATCTAATTAAATAAGTAAGGATTTTAAAATTTTATGGTTTCTACTTTACGAACCTTCAGTTCCCTTGATATTTTAATTTCTAAAGTCATTATTAATTTTTGATGTAGTTATTAAAAAGTTTTGAATAATGATGGTTTTGTCTTATTGAAACAAGAAGTACAATAAATCTGGAGAAAATTCCATGAGATAGAGCAGTTGGGAATTGCTTTGAAAATACTCAGATCACGCGAGGGGCCAGTATATAACATGTGAAGTTCTCTAACAATTGAGGAACAACGATAACTGTAAAAAGAATAACTAAGAATAATATTTATAGCTATAAATATCATCTCATAAAAGTCATTTGATTTATTTTAATACAATTACTAATCAGTTGTTAACAAATAATTGTTTTGGAGTTGTAAATAATTAGAAATAAAGTCTAGTGGATTATAAAAACAATAATAATGTTTGGCAAGGAAATCTTATAAACAAAAAGAAAATTTATATCTAGGACTAGGAACAAAAGAAAAAAGTAAATGTATTGTAAAAATATGTATAATAAGAATATGAGTAATCGAACAAAACAATAGGGTAAACCGTACAGTTATTGGCACCCTTAAGATTACATTTCTGTGGTTAAATTAAAGAAAATACTTTTTATAAATGGATCACAATGAAACTTCCTTTAGCTCCTCATTATCTATCGTCATAAAGACTCAAGAGGTTTTTTTGGGTCAAAAGTTCAATAGTTTTACAATATGGCAATATTTATTGTTAAAAGTGCCAAATCAAGTCATTGGCACCCTGTGGATTTTATTGTGAAATCTTCCCTAGGCTTAGTTTGTCAAAGTCTTACTTCATAGATGACTTAGAGGACCCTTCAAACATTAGACTCATGTATATCTTGTAATGAAATTAGGACTTGTTTTTACCTATTTCTTTAAGTTAAAGTTGGGATGCCAATAACTGTTCTGAGTGCCAGTAACTATATGGTTTACCCTATGAAATGAAAAAAAACGAAACCATATCCATAATTTATCTTAAATATTAAAGCATAAAAGTTATTGCTTGCGTAATAATGAATAACCAATAATTTATTCGTTGAATGAACGGGAAGGAAGTTCATTAACACCTATTTTCTTATGAATGAGTGTCAGGAAAAATGTTGAATGGTTGATCAAAAACGCAATTGATAAGAAAACTTAATGCAGCCTATGTTTTTTTTAATGGTCAGCAAAGCATTGGATTATACTTCACGTGTTTTTGTTTTGTTTTTTTGCTGATCTTTGTTCATGAATCGATTTAATTTTAAACTTTAATAGCAAATACTTCTTCTTAAAACAGAATATAGTGACCACTTGTCGGTAACTTTATGTCCTATCATTTAATTTTATGTTTTATTTAGTTATCATCTTATTAGATGGTATATTTTAATTTCAATGTAATTCAGTTTTTTAACAAACAGCTAGCAGTAAACTTAATACTTTTATAAGCTATTAATTTTTTAATTTCCTATTCCATTTAGTCTTGGAGAAAGGTATTACAAAGATGTTATCACCTCTTAAACTTTAATTATAAATATGAATATAAAAGTAATTATTATCTATTATAGCAACCAGTTCCTACCTATCAATAAAATTAATCTCAAAACTACTCTACTGATAACCAAAAGTCTTGTTTTCCTTTCCCACTCTTCTTTATATTTCACATTTAAAAGAGAGCATAAAAAACTTGGAATTTCTCCTTAATATTTTTTTTTTTAAATACTGGGTGAATTTTCATAGCAGCATATTTTTTTGCGTGATTATAATCGATTAGCAAGTTATGGAGATAAATGGCTGGTTGACCATAATTTTTCAATTTCTTTAAAAATTTTGACTAAAATATCTATAAAATTAACTAAATTTTATTTTTTTTATTTTTATTTATTTTTTTTTTAAGCCGTATAGTTAAATGGTTAAATTAACTGCGAGAAAAACGATAGAAAACAATTTTAAAAAAACAAAACAAAAAAAAAACAGGTTGAAGAGACGCCATTTAAGAGCTTAATTGTAGTTGATTTAATTGCCTCCCTCGAGCAGCGCATAGTATGTTGCGTGATAAGCTTTACACCCTTGGTTTTATTCTTCTTATCAAAGTATTATTATGAATAATTCAAATATTAATGCTCAATTTATATTATTTTCATTTATAATGCTCTTAATCACCGCCCGCATTTTAATACAAAGAATAATAGTTTGCGAGACCTCTCACGTTAGATGCCTATCTTACCCCTAAATATATATCCTAAATGTAAGCTATGCATATTAGAAATACATTTTACATACATCAACCATACACTATAAACAACAAAATCTGATCCTCAAAAACATTTGGTCCAAAAAACAATAGACTAAATTAATGAAAATCATGCTGAAGAAAGGTTTTCGTCAAAATGTTCGTAAGTCTTTTAGAATTTGGTAGCTGACAAAAACGGTACTTGTTGGTAAGTTGACTTGCAGCGACTGTTACCCGTCATCGTTTATAACAAGAAAAGACGTTAAGAGTGACCCCGATCTTGACTGAAGAGGGCCCGTCAGGGGCTCTTTGAGCGAGCGAAGTGAGCGGAAGTAGAAAGCTTTGCAAAATAGAGTGAAGCTAATCTATAAGTAAACAAGTTATTCCTATCGTATTTATTCCCACCTCCGTTAAATCATATCGATATTGAAATTCTTTACTTTCATAAAATTCCATTCCTTCGCTATAAGGAGTGTCAATTAGCACTCAGGAAAATCCATACCTACCGTAATTTTAGTATAGGTAGGTATGTTATATGGGGTTTAAATTTATAAAATTCAGTTTCGTACGACAAATAGTCTGTTCACACAACACACAAACCATTTTGCGGGACTAGGTTATTTGGACGAGTATTGCCATCCATATTTTCCATGACTTGTCCCTACTAAATATATGCATATATAGATAAGTGAAAGTAATAAAATTTAAAAAATAAGTTTATAAATCTGTTAATAATGTTGGATTAGAGAAGTAATTTTTCATAAACAGATTTTTAGATATTTATTCTACATTGAACTCTTTACCCACCATTTCCTATCAAAACGATACATAAGTATAGAATGAGAAATGGCCCATAAAATCATTTTATGACGAGAAAGCCGGATAAGCCGAATCGCACTTTGAATTTATACTTTGATATTAAAATACATGTAATGTTTGAAGATTGAAATGTAGGTAGCACAAACTTTAATTTATAACTCGTACGTATGCTATTTTAGGGCTTTACAGAACTTGAGTATTCATGAAATAAAATTGCTTTGCAACTGCTTTCAAGGATATAAAACGTTGAAATTTGCCCATTTCGAGTCGAAAATTTATGTATTATGTATTTGCAATTTTTCCTTCCGGTGCCGGCAAAGCGTTGTTCCAAGGCACACATTATATCCAAAATTGCATCTTGATTATATTAATTCCATTTTATTTTTCTGTAACTCACGTATCAGATTTGACAGGTTATTTTTTCAAATATTGTTGATTTTCAACCATTGTAGGGTGAGGTAAGGCGAAACAGGATAGTTTACGCGCAGTTCAGCTAAGCAACAAGTACCGCCAAAAATCTATCTTCAGGAAAAAAAAAGTTATTGCTAAAGAATAAATTATTTTGTCGTACAAGCACGTACAGACGTGTTTCAGCATGTAGAGACATTACACTAATGTCCTAACATACGTCATCTGATGTGAAGCAGGGGTTGAAGTAATTGAGTGGTTGTGTCCTAGTATTCTAACTGGCGTTGTCCTCCGAACTCAAGTTAGGAGCTGACTAATTCGATTGTTGGGGAAAGTTTTAACCACATTCCAACTAACTAAAGGACTTCTCATCAGAAGAAGCAAGGTGAAATAATTGATAGTAGGATCAAATCATTTTCATAAGAAATGCAGAACAACAGAAGAAACATTCAGTTTTCGAAATAATTTATTTTTTGTCTTACCAATTTCTGTAGTTTTATAGCAATTATATCATTGGATAGGTTTCGTCGAATAATTGTAAAAAAAAAAAATCTTATATTTTGCTTCTTAAACAACAGTAATCAGTGTGATCCGTTTCTGTACTTTGCACCACTACTTCCAGAACGTTTTGATTTGAGCATCGTTTTAATTTGCAGGATTTTGGCTTTCTTATGTACTTTGATGTATGTTTACCGAGAAGAAAACTTATATCATTCCTAACAGCGCCTATTTCTATATCTATTTCTGAAACAAAATGTTTTTCTCTAGAGTATATAGCCAAAATACTTCCAACGAATTCGATTAACTTTAATCTGAATACTTATTACCATTAATTTCCAGTATGTATGATTGAGTAAATGTTTTAAATAATAATATTTACAATGTTTTACCATTAAGTTGGTACATTTGTCTGATCAATAGGTATCGATATACTGCAAATTTGAAACAATTCTGTTATTTCTTATGATATTTTGCAAGGCTGTAAAAATAATCAGTTGAATATAAAAAATGAAACAAAAAGATCTGGTTTTGAATAAAAAATAAGAATGATAAAGCATGCTTTATTCAATCTTATTCCAAGATTATAGACACATCAAAAATGCAGCATTCATGTAAAACATTTTCCACAGTGACTTGGTATTCTATTTCGTGCTGGTATAACTAATGAAGGAAAGAGACATCGAAAGTGGTCTTAGAGACAGCCGTAGAGAACCTTCGGACTGGATGAGATTAGATCTCGTTAAGTAAGGGAAGGCACACTCTCTAGCTCCTCTCCTCATACATTATAATGCAGACCGCGCACTTCTTCCACGCTGTGTCCTCTTCAGTCGGGTGTGGCTGAGGGCCAAATGTATATTTAATGGATGATCCATTATCTTCTTTTCTGAAAGCCCTGCGCGAACATTATCAGCTATTGCATAATTATACTTAAGTCCTAAAAGGTTATTGAATAGGCATCATAATTTATAAAAAGAAAACCAAAATAGCTTATTGCATAATTGAAGATGAATACATATGATAGGAAGTCGAACTCACTTTTCATGTCCTAAATAAACCTTTCATTTAAAGGTACGAACACGAAAGTGAAAGTTCGATGGTTGAAGTGTGTTTAACAAAAATATTTGTATTGCCTCTTACCAATCGAATCGTTCTTGCATAGAATTAATAAATCCAACGAGATTAATTATGGAGCAGCTTGGGGAAGTATCAGAGCTCACTCTATTTGCTTTTACGTATTTCTAAAAGGCCATGACAGCATGGACTGAAATATGATTCCGACAATTTCTAAAAGATGGCCGATCCTTGAAAATAAAAAGGCTCAATCGAGCTATGCGAAGGGAGTTTCAATGCAGCGTGGCTTAAGAAGGGAATATCTTAGACAACGAATGAAGCTGGATAGGGCTGTTCACTGTTACCTCTATTGCTTATACCCCCCCGGAGTTTGACGAGGTGAAGGGAGAGCCTGCAGCTGGAAGGATGCAAAGAATCATGTGGGTACACATGTAAACTCGCGAACATTCTGGGAAAGGTTAATTAATTACTAATTAACTAGAAGAATTAAATTACGGGCGTTGAGGACATAGAAGTTGTATGCAAATCAAACAAACATCTTGGGAAAGAAGCAGGATCTAGATCAGGAAGCAGGAGTGTATGTAATGATAATACGAGTAAATATCTCCGAAACAAGGAGAATGAGAATTAAAGCCAGAAATGAGAAGCGAATGATGAAATATAAGAAACATTGAATGTTTCCCCATACTTTAGAAGTATATTAATAACATATAGGGGAGCTGTGACTTTCAAAAAGCTCACAGTCTAATGCGTCCCTTTGCTCTCGAGTCTCAACTTAAGGTGTTCATGAAATGCGGTTAAGTCCGACGTAAGGTTGACTCGTCTACGGCTAATAGACAGGTATCGCAGGTCCATTTTTATATTAACTAAGCGATAAGGGAGAGACGTCTTGTCAGTTGCTATATAATTTGCATTTATGTCCACATGGAAAAAGAGAGCGTATCACAAGTTAAAACAACGTCCGCTACTGTAAGCATAAGGATATCGAAGAGAAAGAGGATGTGAAATCTGGAATTTCCAGAAATATATATTCATCTTTTAAGGTGCCTTTACACTCTACGAACCTCACCTTCGAACAGGTTCTCTCCCGAACCTTGCAGTACCGGCGTTCCAGGAACACCCGTTTATACTTGACGTTAAGCGAACCAATAATGCTGACGCACTCAACGCTAGCTTATGATAAAGAAAAACTCTCCATTATCAATATCAATTTTATATTACCTGAAAAAATAAAAAAATAGGAGACGAATCACAACGGTGCACTAGTATCACAAACAACTCCTGTCACTTGGGAAAAACCCAAATCAAAAGTGACACTAGCACTACCTCCGAACACAGGCGAACAGATGAAGTACCTACAATACCCGAACAACCCACGTGAAGGTTGATCGGGGGTGAGGTTCGAGGGTAAAGTTCATTGAGAGTAAAGGCACCTTAAAATACTAGGGGGGAACCCCTGTCCCCCTGACGGTGAATCCCTTTTTACCCTTATAACAATTTTTTTTCCCTATAATTATTAATGGTTGTGTTATTATACCATATATTATTGCCACATGGCACATTACACTGTCAACACAAACGAGGTTGTGATGTTCTTTGCGAGAGCTCCCTGCTTAGGATGTAAGCAAATATTCTATACTTTAACGATTCCTGTCTAAATTGAATGCTAATAAGTCAGCATCGAAGGCAATGTGGGAGATAGAATAGAGATAGAGTACCGTGGTTGTCCATCAGATAGCAGCAGGCTTGCATTATGAAAAATCTCAAGTCCCTCTAAAAATAACTGTATACTATAGAGAAAGTTGGAGTTCGATCTTACTCGGTCATCTTAGGTGAACAACCTCCAATTCACAAATTATACAACTGTTTCTTTGATTTAATATATATATTTTAACTCTTTCTCCAAGCATTCTGATTTGCACTTTTCCTATAAAATGCAAATTTAAATCATAAAATATTATACTAAACAATTTTTTTATGTACCGAATAGAAAGAAGTTTTACCACATATTTATATATAAAAAACAAATGTCATTCAAATAACGACATGAACAGGTAAAAAAGTTCATTTCACAAATATCCAATTCTGAACCCAGCCGGATAAGTTCATCTCTATTCGTGATTTAAATCATTATTTATTCTATTTATAGCCAAATGTGTTCTATATTTAGACGGAGAAAATAAAGGTCACAGGAATCGACCTTAATGTATATGCCAAACTAAAGACCAGTTCGTGACATTAACTCATTAGCAAGTAAGCGATCCTGTTTAGGCAGTAACAATCAACCAAAGCTCGTAAGTAACATTTAAACGTCAATAAAAACCTTATAAAAATAAATAATTACAGAAAATCCAAATACAAAATCAAGGAAATAGATTGTGGGTCATTCACTTCTAATTAAGTATGTATTTATAATCTTCTTATATATTTTTGAATAACATAAAAAATTGTTATATATACCCTTTTGAATGTAACACTATATCTTAGTACAAAATTTTAATCTTTATTGTATTGACATTCAATACAAGCATTCAATTCAATATCCCTACCAGCATGGTAACTAAATTTATAGATATTTATAAATTTTATCAGCATTTCATCAATATATTTCTTTATATACACCATTTTAGTTTCCAAAAATATTAGATATAATTCTCTTCTTAAAATATATTCAGAATATAATTTATTTAAATTTTTTAGATTAGTTTGTATAATTGCCTCAAAATTTTAATGTTTTGCAACTGAAATGTGATTTAACGTATTGTACATTTTCTTAGAAAGTTATTTATTTTCTATTTATTGTGATTGTAATTATTTATCTGAAAATGTATAGACTTAAAATATAATCTTTTAATAGATAGAACATTATAGAGATATACAGACATATATAATTGCAAGGCGAAACCTACCGGAAAAATTGATTTTCTGAATTTGCTTAAAAATTGTCTTCCAAATATGAGTTATATATATAAGGAGGAGAATATGCGGATCTTCGTACAGACCCATTTTCAATCAGAGGAAATCCAGCGATGCTACAGTACGGCGTTTCTGTGGATATTTTTTATGTTGTATCAATGCTTTATGCTTATGAGCATATATAAAGTGTGAAAATGATTCGTTGTTTTACTAAAAGCTCGAACTGAGGATTATATCTAGCAGGGACTGATCTGAACGCATATATCATGTGAATTGAGCCACCATTTCCGCAATAAATTTGCACGAGCTGGACACAAGTCGTCTGTATTAAATCAAATTGACAATGAGTAGTAATATTGTAGCCAACTTCAGAATCTGGCCTTTTAAAAAACATCGATCACAAATCGTTGCTTTGGAGGTTTTTTTGACACAACTGCAAAAATTAAATTTTGTCTTTAATATTTTGTGGCGTAGATTCTTTAGTGTTGGCTAACTCAAAATCTATGTTTGTTTAGCCGCATAAGTGTACTTACAATTATCACTACAGAATCTATTGTCCATATTATTCTTTTGCTTGTGTCAAATTTCCATATTTGCAGTTGTCTCATTACACACATCCAATGGGATAACGTTTTGATATTGGGGAACGTTTTAATCGAGTTTTTAGACTTTCAAAGAGCTTCCGAAGAATATATCAATACTCAGTACAGACAAATAATGTAGATATGATTCAGGCTAACTGAGAATAGGGAGTAATTCTTTGGATTAAATGGAATTTACTTTTAAATTAAATTTATAAATTTACTTTTCTGAAAAATAAATTAATGACGAAACTTACGCAATAAATAGTTTCCTGACTAGGAACTTTATTCAATTGAATTAGCCTGAAACACTGCTAGGATTACTCAGATAAAGCTCTTCTAATCTCCTAGCCTAGGCTCTATATATTTACGATTATCCATCTTGATGATAGGTTCATTGGGGTAGCTGCTAGGTCCCTGATGCAATTTGGCCCCCTTATCGCTACTTATCGCTTAGCTTCCTGAGTATCTTCTCCTCTCCATCTATCTGTCAGTTGGTCCGTCGCCAAATTTTATCAGTTTGAAAATTTGAAGCAATCACTGACGATATTTTTAGACTAATGCATCTGCAGCGGCACTTCTAAATCTTCCACTCTTCAAGTAATTAGTGTCGTCGTCGTGTTATTTTATTGGAAAACTAAAAAAAAAAAAAATAAAAAAATAAAAAGGAAAACATAAAGGCATTCAGATATTTTAAAATTTAAAGAATACTTCCATTAATTTTCGTTATTTTTATTGAAAAAGTAACAAAGTTTTACTTAGTGGCAACATAAACGTTCTATCTAAACCGTTTAATCGAAAAAACTTCCATGATGTCAACATTTTTTACATCAACCGCTCGAAAAATGTAAACGCAATTATTTTGTTATCTCATATAGAATTTAGACTTTTACACAACGGTTAACTGAGTTGTACTGTACTCGTTAAATATAATTGAGGTGATAGCAGCGAGACGAACAAAATGGACCATATAGTTAATCCTCTATGTTTAAAATTTTCTATTATACTTCACATAAGTACCTAATTGTATACGTGAAAAATAAATACTTTTCTTCGATATTTTAAATATATATTATAATATTTTAAATTTAAATTATAATTTGTGAATTTAACAGTTCGTTATTCCACCGTCTATACTTACTTACTTAACGTAGCTCAACAACTCAGTTATGAGTCCTGGCCTCCTCCAACCATCCTACGCTAATTCTCACGGTCAAGTGCGGCCCCCATCCAATCTCTGACATTTAGTAGCTCACAGGCATCTTCCGAGACACAGTCAGTCCATCTCGTTCTGTGTCTTCCTTGGCGTCTTGTGCTGTACAGCTGTTCTGTTAGAAGCTTCTTTGGGAACTCCTCGCTGCTCATCCTAGCCAGGTGTCCCGCCCACCGGAGTCGATCAAGCTTCCAAACCATCACTACATTGGGATCTTTGTACAGTGCGTAGATTTCGAGATTGGTTCGTCGCCGCCATCTTCCATTGTCCCAGACTCCTCCAAATATCCTTCGCAGTATCCTCCTTTCAAATATGAGCAGCTCTTGCTCAGATTCCTTTGTAATACTCCATGATTCCGACCCGTACAGAAAAACTGGTTTAATCAGTGTCTTGTCACCATCTATACTAGCAAACCTTAACTTTAATGTCGCTAATGAACCTTTGACACTATTGGAAAACTTGATTATTATTTATTTATGATTGGTTTATATATCGGTTTATATATTGGTTTATATGCCGAAAGAACCAAAGTATCCTCATGACCAGAAAAGAAGATGTCGTACTACGAAAGATTGGGCACACTCGTCTCACTCACGAGCACCTGATGTACAAGAAATCTCCTCCTCAATGTACTTCCTGCGGGGTTCCACTAACAGTGAATCCCATACAAACGGAATGTTACTCGTACGAGACTTCCCGAAAGCATCTTTTAATAAAAAAATTGGAAGAAACTCTCCAAAATCTAATAAACTTAATAATGTTCCTTAAGCAGAACAATACTCCCCACAGTGGCCCTAGGATTTTTTAATGGGAGTAAAAAGTCCTTAGCTATGCCGTCCCTCGGATAGGACGTAAAATGGAGGTCCCGAGCCTGTACGATGTCAGGTACTCGTTAAAGATCCCTATCCTAATTATACCTGGATAGGCAAAATTGTAATTGTATTTATGTATCGTTTTTGTATTGTATTTCTATTGTGTTCGTATTGCATTTGTAATTTTATTTTTGTTGTAATACTGTAAATTCTGCATTTCAGGGCGTAAATGACCCATTTGGCCGAAAGGCCGAGATTGAAGATAAATAAATAACTTTAAATACTACAATTTGTAGTAGCATTTTTAATAAATGTACATAGATACATTTTTATGTTTTAGATTTGAGGTCTGACGCTAACACAAAATCATAGTTCATGTGCCAAAAAAAATATGATAATATTGCCAAATCACCAAGCCTCTATACCAAAATCAAACATATTACATGATAATAGGAGTAATTAAAAAATAAAATAATTGTATATTTTTTCTGGATGTTTTATAAATGGATAATTTTAATAATTTCTGTGTATGGAGTATTTTTTATAACAAAGACTATCAATACAATATTGGGACTAAAAATATTTAACTAAATTATTCGACTATACAATGATTTCAAACCCAGATTGTAACTTCGCGTTCTCAGGGTAAATTCAATTAACATTAATAGAGTAACAGATGCGGAATTCCCATAATTTCCCTATTGACCCAGCATTCATCATATCCGTCCATTTAAAGCCAAGTTCCTTGAACTCCATTGTACTTCTACAAACTTCTACAAAGTTCTGAATTTAGATCTTAACTTCGGCATTAGGATGGCATGATATTCCGTATCTTCGAGATCGGATAAATTAAATTTAAATTGCAGGTGCTTCTTTAGTAAACGGAATATTAAGATTAATATAATGAAATGTAGCCTTTATGTTTTCCTCAATTACTAACTTAGTTTCTCCTGAAGCAAGAATTTCTTGAAAAGGACCCAACGAAGAATCTTCTCATCTGATTATTATTTTCAAAACAGAAATATCATGTTCATTTTTTGTTCTTTCTTCATTTATTTATTTTCCTACGAATAATAATATATGAAATATTTATCTTGAACATAATAAAACTTTATGCATATTCAATGCGTACATTGAATTTCCTTTTTTGATCTAGATCATCTGCCTGCCGTTCCACAGTTAAGTAGTAGTCAGCAAACATCTCATTGCATTTAACAATTTTCTTCATCTACAATTGGGCTAAATCTAAACGTAAACCGTACGGGTGTCGTCTGAAACTGCTCCCAAGGGCATAAATAAAAAAAGAGTGCAATAAATGAATTTTTAATGATATTGGTAACCCATGGCATTATATGGATAAAAGCAATTCTTCAGCAATGTCTCTATCATTTGTAGTTCTTATGTCGTACAATAATTGCTGTGGCACGTTTTCAAACGCAAACCAACTATTTTTTTTCTAATTTAATTTTCCTTAGAATTACAAGTAGGTACTTACTTGCATAGATAGCATAGCATGGATTTGTGTCAAAAGAAATTTTTGAAGCTTACCAGTAGAGCTCTTCCAATTTTGATATGTTGTAATACATCGTGATAGTTTCAAAATCAATTATATCTTCTCATTATTCGTTAAAGTTTTCAATTGATGAAAAAAAAAATGCCCAAAAACAAACACCTCATTTTTTTATCCAAAACACCAATTTGACGTAAAATGGTGCATGATATCAAGGTCACAAAACACCTCCCAAAACAGTCCAAGCCCATGAGTTACTCTTCAAAAGTAATTCCGAAATTTCGGTAGTACTTCTGAACAATGGCTCACGCGCAGTTCATTAAGGCGCAGTAGGGCCCGAGATTCACTGAAAAATAATTTTTTGAGGATTTATTTATCTGACGAGCGAGCGAGAGTCGAAAGAAGGATGTAATAAAGCAAATAATTTTAGTGAAAAAGACGCGATGGGAATTCAGAAGTTGAACTGAAATCTATATCGCTTGGACCCGTGTTAAGTAGTTATTCCTTAAAGCATTAAAAAAGAGAAAAAAAAATCTCTTAAAGTAAGGATTTCGAAGCAGAATAGTTTAATGTAACTATAAATTAAATTAAGGCTGAAATGACAGCAGAACTTTTATTTTATTTAATATATATATTTTTTAAAGGATACAGTTGCTTTCCTCGGACGATCGGGGCGAAATTAAACCATGCTAGTCGGTCGATCGATTCCTTCCTTTGCCCCGAAGAACCTGAATTGATAATAACTCGACCTGAAAGGGAAGGTGGAACACGAAGGGAAAGATGATGCGATCGAGATAGGCCCATCTCAAGTGGCAATCCACCACTGGGTTGAAACCTCCCTTGATTAGCCTCTTTGTTGGGAAATGCCAGCTGATACAGACCTCATTCTCCTTTGTCTTCAACTTTTTAAGCAATCACCTCTCAAAGGTAGTGTTCCAAATACCAGGTGTCTACTTCAAGAAGGGCATTTGTCATACAGGTGAACAGAGAAAACTCAACTACATTAAAATCTCTAAATATTTTGGAATATTAATTCCATTATTACTTTCACTTACCTATATATGAGATATATAGTAAGGGGAAGTATTGCGATCGTGAAAAATGTCGACTTCCGGTTTTAAACGGAAATACACGTTTTGAGGTCCCCTGAGTCCAAAGGACTAAGTCCTGCGAAATGGTCTGTGTGTGTGAACAGACTAGCTCAAAAACTATAAACCGTACGAACCTGAAATTGGGTATTTAGTGTATGTATATGCCCGCGATGTGACAGCAAAAATTTCATCAAAATTGCTAAAAGGGAGGAGGTACTTTATTTAATAACTTTTTATGTTTTTTTCGATTTTCTCAAAAACTGCTATGTATAACGATTTTGATTAAACTGAGTATTTGATGTAATAATATGCCCGAGATATGGCTGTAAAAATTTTATCAAAATATATCAACCGGAGGGGGGACATTACTTAATAAATTTTGTATCATTTTCATGTGTTTTTTTTATTTATTCAAAAACGGCTTTAACGATTTTGATCAAACTGGGTATTTGATGTAATAATATGCCCTAGATATGGCTGTAAAAATTTCATCAAAATATATCAACCGGAGGGGGGACATTACTTAATAAATTTTGCATCATTTTCACGTGTTTTTTTTATTTACTCAAAAACGGCTTTAACGATTTTGATCAAACTGGGTATTTGATGTAATAATATGCCCGAGATATGGCTGTAAAAATTTCATCAAAATATATCAACCGGAGGGGGGACATTAATTAATAAATTTTGTATCATTTTCACGTGTTTTTTTTTATTTACTCAAAAACGGCTTTAACGATTTTGATCAAACTGGGTATTTGATGTAATAATCTGCCCGAGATATTGCTGTAAAAATTTCATCAAAATATATCAACCGGAGGGGGGACATTACTAAATAAATTTTGTATCATTTTCACGTGTTTTTTTGTTTACTCAAAAACGGCTTTAACGATTTTGATCAAACTGGGTATTTGATGTAATAATCTGCCCGAGATATGGCTGTAAAAATTTCATCAAAATATATCAACCGGAGGGGGGACATTACTTAATAAATTTTGTATCATTTTCACGTGTTTTTTGTTTACTCAAAAACGGCTTTAACGATTTTGATCAAACTGGGTATTTGATATATGTATATAGCCCCGATATCACAGCAATAATTTCATGAAAATTGGTCAAACGGAGGGGACACTTTATTTCATAACTTGTTTTCCAAATTTTACCTATTTTTTATTATCTCAAAAACGGCTTTAATGATTTTGATCAAATTCGTCATGTTTAATAAAAATAAAAGGTTCTTTAATATCAGGTAAGCTTTATCATCATTAAAACGTTCTGAGGGGGACTTAAATAGGGAAGGGGCTTTTTTTTGTTTTCCTATATGTACCTTTGTTTTTGTTTATATGGAGAAATCAACGATATCTCGTTATGCCTAAAAAAAGAAATGGCTAAATATGAAGTATGAAAAAAATCAAGTAAACATATAGTGGAGAACAAAATAATATATTCCGTCAACTCATAAAACACGTTGTGCCCACGCATGCGGAGTACGCGTTTAATGACAGACCATTGTTCATAATTAAAGCCGTTCGGTTCATTTAATGGAAATTATTTGTTTAATGGTAACTAAATGAAATTTTCAACAAGTACTTGGAGAATTATAAAATCAGACGACTTGGAGTATTATGCATTGCCGAATTTATTTGTGATAAGTAAAAACTTTTATTTAAATATAAAAGAAATAAGTGTTTTTTATAGAGCAAATGAAAAGAAAAATAAGAAATGAATGTGGAAAAATGTGTAACTACGAGAAGTGGCATTAACAAAACACATTAATTTCTAATCTAAGTAAGTCGGTAAATGAAAGTTGTGTGTTGCGCGCACGCACCAGTTTTTTTTTCTTGTCATGATATGAAAATTCTTCCTATAATTTTTAATATTTTTTATGAGAAGAGAAAATATTTGACGCGGCCCCAGTGATTTGAACCCGGATCTCCTTATTACGTGTAAGGTGGGCTTATACCAGGCACCATTAATATTAATATTGTCACCAGGTACATATGAGCTTACATCTATTGTCTAATAAATGAAAAATCACTGAAATTTCATTCAACTTCTACAGGTTCTTTGGCAGTTCCAGACAAGCAATAATTTTACACTAAAGCTTACATACTGTTTCGGTTACAGGAAGATATTTTTCAATGCCCTGGATTTGTCGAGTTTCTCCTGACAACGATTATTTGAATGGTCTATAAAAGCAGATAGATCAGCAGGGCTAGTGGGGTATCTCTTGAATTAGATGTCGCGGCCTGCAAGAAGTTGCAGAAATAAAATAAAAAGAAACTTGATTACTTGGACATGTCGGGTTTTTCAAACGACTGATTCAATTTCTTAAGAAGGGTTAAAATATATCATTTTTACTAACCCAACCTTTTATTGTCCGAGTAATCATCATTGATTATGTAACTAGAATAAAGACCAAAAAAATTAATTTTTGCCGCTAAGATTGCTAGAAATGTAAAGACTGAAAAGCGAGCGCAGCCATCGAATAAGTTTCTGATTAAGATAATACAAAAACCTAATGAGAATTGACGCAACATTGTTTTAGGATAATTGTTTAGGTATCAATTGTTTGAATAATTGAAGAAGTTTTTAATTAGAGAACTTGTCCGAAACGACGATCATAAAATATTAACGGGGTTCTGACTTATTAATTATTGAATTAATGGAGGATTTAATTACAGTGGTTTAGGGGTCAAAGAAATGTTACCTCGTAGTATAAAATAACTGAATACACTTTGATCAGTTACATGACTTTTTTACTTTCACTGACCTACATATGAAATATATATTAACGGAAATTATTGCGATCGTGAAAAATTTCGACTTCCGGTTTTCAACGGAAATACACGTTTTGGAGTCCCCTGAGTCCAAATAAACAAGTACCGCGAAATGGTGTGTGTGTGTGTGTGTGTGTGTGTGTGTGTGTGTGTGTGTGTGTCACTAGTTCAGACTAGCTCAAAAAATATAAACCGTACGAACCTAAAATTGGGTATTTGGTATATGTATATGCCCGCGATGTCACAGCAAAAATTTCATCAAAATTGATTAACCAGAGGGGAGACTTTACTTCATAAATTGTGAATCATTTTCACGTGTTTTTTTTTATTTACTCAAAAACGGCTTTAACGATTTTCATCAAATTCGTCATGTTTAATGAAAATTAGGTGTTCTTTAATATCAGGTAAGCTTTATCATTATTAAAATGTTCTGAGAGGGTTTTTTTTTTGGGGGGGGGGGGGCTTTTTTTGTTTGTTTGTTTCCTATAAAGTACCTTTGTTTTTGATTATATGGAAAAGTTATCTTTCTCTCGTTTCGCCTAAAAATAAGAAATGGCTAAGTATGAAAAAAATCAATTAAACACATAGGCATAGGAGAAAAAATAGTTATCTTCTGTCAACTTTTAAGACACGTTGAGCCCACGCATGCCCAGTACTGCTTTAATGACAAACGATTGTTTATAGTCAAAGATGTTCTGTAAATTTAATGGAAATTATTTTTTTCATGGTAACTCTATGAAGTTTTCCACTACTTTGAGAATTATAAAATCAGACGACTTGGAGTATATGCTTGCATTGCCGAATTATCACAAGTAAAAACTTTTATTTAAATATAAAAGAAATAAGTGTTTTTTATAGAGCAAATGAAAAAATAAAATATGAAAATAAGAAATAAGAAATGAATGTGGAAAAATGTGTAACTACGAGAAGTGGCATTAACAAAACACGTAAATTGTAATCAAAGTAAGTTTGTAAGTGAAAGTTGTGTGTTGCGCGCATCGCACCAGATTTTTTCTATGTTTAATAGTTATTAAAAGTAATTTTTTAAACTAAGAATTTTTATAACAGTAGATTGAAACTAAATTTTATATACAGTGAACAAAAAAAGTATTTGAACACCCAACAATTAGTAAATTTATTTTCTGATAAGAGTTTATAAATAATTTGAACAATATATATAAATAAGCAATGAAAAATTATGATATTTTTTCAATATAAAAATGTAAGTAGTCCTAACAAAATTATAAAAATAAATAAATTGCTAATTTCAATAGACAAAAAATATTTGAACACTTCATCATCATTACAAAAAAGTCATTCAATATTTTGTGTGGAGTCCTTTTACCTCAATAACAGCCTGTAGCCTTCTAGGCATTGATTGGACAAGATTCTGGGTGGTTTCTTTGGACATTTTCTCCCATTCTTCGAGAAGGATGGCCTTAAACTCAATATGGTTAGAAAACTTCCTTTTTCTGACTTGTAAATCCAAAATATTCCACAGATTTTCTATTGGGTTCAAATCCGGTGACTGGGGAGGTGTAACAACCCTTCGTGGAGCATTGTATAATAGCCATTCACGGGTAATATTGGCCGTGTGTTTAGGATCGTTATCTTGCTGGAAATAAAATATGTCTCTGATATTTAATTTTTCTGCACTCTCAGGAAGGTGACGTTGCAAAATCTCTATGTACATCCTGTTAGTTATATTCAATAAAAGCCAAATTGCCAACCCCTGACGATGCCATGCATCCCCAAACCATCACACGACCACCCCCAGACTTCATAGTCAAACATAAATTCTTCTTTTCAAGGGCTTTATTCTTTTTTCTCCAAACCCATCTTTTTCCTTCGCTTCCAAAAAGATTAAATTTAGATTCATCACTAAAAATTACTTTTCCCCAAAATTCAATAGGCTTGTGGACATGATTTTTTGCAAATTCCAGTCTTTTTTTTCTATTGGCTTCACTTATAAATGGCTTTTTCCGTGGTTTTTGTCCCCTAAGCCCTGCTCCGTGTAAATTTCTTACCGTTTGGGGGGTAACAGTCACACCTGAAGATGTCGCAAGGTCTTGAGCCAATGCCAATGAACTGCTGGTACAAAAGGGGTTCTTTTGGATTTCTCTACAGAGAAACCTCATTTGTCGGGTATTGAGAGCCTTTGGTCGCCCAGAACGTGGTTTATTTTTTGTTGATCCTGTGTCTTCTTTTTTTTTTTATCACATAAAAAACTGTAGACACATTGAGTTTTAATATTCGTGCCATTTCACGGATTGATTTCCTTTCATTTTTCAAAAAAACAATGCGATGCCGGATTTCAGAAGACAGTTCACCACTTTTTGGCGCCATCACTCACTAATTTAAACACCACTCTAACAAATCACAAACTGAGGTACATAAAGAACACTCCTAAGGAATAATCCCCAAGAGTTCAAGAATTGGACCCTTCTGACCTCATAATCCTAAGGTGGTTTTATCTGTTCAAATACTTTTTTGCCCTCACGTTACAACATTTTAATTTTTATATGACATCCTGTAGTAATTTTTTTAATTTTAATTACTTCTTTAAAAATTGCTTTTGACAAATGTTTATAAAACATTAATACATTTTCTGGAATAAATATCTTTATACATATATCAAATAATTAATACATGTTCAAACACTTTTTTTGTTCACTGTACATACCTTTTTATATTATAAATACAAATAGGTATGTATATAAAATTTCATTGGTCTTGAGCCAATGCCAATGAACTGCTGGTACAAAAGGGGTTCTTTTGGATTTCTCTACAGAGAAACCTCATTTGTCGGGTATTGAGAGCCTTTGGTCGCCCAGAACGTGGTTTATTTTTTGTTGATCCTGTGTCTTCTTTTTTTTTTTATCACATAAAAAACTGTAGACACATTGAGTTTTAATATTCGTGCCATTTCACGGATTGATTTCCTTTCATTTTTCAAAAAAACAATGCGATGCCGGATTTCAGAAGACAGTTCACCACTTTTTGGCGCCATCACTCACTAATTTAAACACCACTCTAACAAATCACAAACTGAGGTACATAAAGAACACTCCTAAGGAATAATCCCCAAGAGTTCAAGAATTGGACCCTTCTGACCTCATAATCCTAAGGTGGTTTTATCTGTTCAAATACTTTTTTGCCCTCACGTTACAACATTTTAATTTTTATATGACATCCTGTAGTAATTTTTTTAATTTTAATTACTTCTTTAAAAATTGCTTTTGACAAATGTTTATAAAACATTAATACATTTTCTGGAATAAATATCTTTATACATATATCAAATAATTAATACATGTTCAAACACTTTTTTTGTTCACTGTACATACCTTTTTATATTATAAATACAAATAGGTATGTATATAAAATTTAGTGAAATCAGATTTAAATTTTGAGTTGAAGTTTTGAGACAAGTTCAAGCGAAGCTGTCAAAGGGAACATAACAGAGAAATTTTATGAAAGTGGAGAAACGTCTTAGGTACTGTTTCCTTTTGATAATCATATTGGACCTAGAATCATCTTGGCAACACACTCTCTTTATACCTCTTTGGATTTACATTTGAATATTAGTGTAGCATACAGGGATCGAATTAAGGTCTGGCCACACATGTCCGCACCGGATCCGCACCGTAGCAATAATATAGGTTATGTTCAGAATATTTTTAATTTAACTTACATATTACCTTTAGTTATGCCTAAAGTGGCCTGTGTCTGACATCTGTGGCCTGAACTTTAGGCATAACTAAAGGAAATATTTAAGTTAAATTAAAAATATTCTGAACATAACCTATATTATTGCTACGGTGCGTATCCGGTGCGGACATGTGTGGCCAGACCCTTAAACAGTTAACTCTTTTCATTTAAAAGTAAAAGTCTAACTTTTATTAACATATGGTGATCGATAAAAGTATATTTTTAACTTTTACTTTTATTATCATATGGTCTTTCAAAACAGTTATTTCAGAACTTTTATTTTCAAACCTAAATAATATAAAATAAAAAACATTTTATAAAAAAAAATTAAACCTACTTCGAAAACTAGGAACCAGTAAAAATAAATGCACTGAAAAGTATGAAATAATTACCTTCTGATTTTTATGAATACGCAGCAAAATTGAAAATCGTTTGAAAAGCGGAAAAATGCATTAAAACGGATAATTTTATTTTGATTAGTACGGATACAAACTAACTGTTAATAAAAATTAATTAATTAATTTATTAAATACCATGTTCAATACTTAACAATCTTTTCGGAGGCGGCGCAAAATAGAAAATCACTTCTAGAGAAATAGAGACAAATAGAGAATTTTAAGATTTTTCCTAATTTTTAATGTTAACAATTTTAAATGTTGCGCCGCCTCCGAAAAGATTGTTAAGTATTGAACATGGTATTTAATATTTTAATTAATTAATTTTTATTAATTAATTTAATGTGCACCCTGGATGACATGATCACATTCCTTAATATCAAAGATTTTCGAAAAGTAAATGTTTTGATATTTTCGAATTACTCCCCCCCCCCCTCAAAATTCATAGTAGAATTTTTTTTAAAAACCACCACCTTAAATGACATGATTACATTCCTTCATATCAAAGATTTCCGAAAAGTATTATGTTTTGATTTTTTGAAATACCCTCCCCCCCCCCCCCCCCCGAAATTCATACTAGATATTTTTTTTTAAAAACACCACCCTGGATGACATGATAACATTGCTTAATATCAAAGATTTCCGAAAAGTATAATTCTTTGATATTTTGAAATCCCCCCCCGAAATTCATACTAGTATTTGTTTTTAAAAAACACTACCCTGGATGACATGATAACATTGCATAATATCAAAGAATATGAAAAGTATAATTTTTTGATATTTTGAAATACCCCCTCCCCCGAAATTCATACTAGATATTTCTTTTTAAAAAACCACCCTGGATGACATGATAACATTGCTTAGTATCAAAGATTTCCGAAAAGTTTAATGTTTTGATTTTTGAACAAATGGCATAGTAGGTAAACAATTAAATCAAAGAAATCCGAAAAACATATATTTTTTTGTATGAGAGAACATACCTTTTCTGTTAGAGGTGATGAGTAAAGGTTTAACTTTTACTTTTTTATTATATTTATAAAAGTTTTATATAACAGTTTTGAAAAAACCTTTATCGCTCAGAGGTTATTAATAAAAGTTTTTTTAGAACAGTTAAAGTTGAACTTTTTCGTAATAAGTTATAACTGTTTCAATCCCTGGTAGCATATATGTATTAAAAGTCCATATATGATTTAAATAAAATAAATTTTCTTTGAGATGATAACCGTTCGGCAATGTCAGTTTATCGAAATAGATAACGCAGGAATCTACTAAAGCCTTTGGCTCTAAGTCTAAGGGTAAGCGCTCGATGAGATCACCGAAACATAGTTGGGAGGGAACCTGTACGGTCTGATCGTACATAGTTTGTTACTGCGGGGTTCCACGAGGGGAGGAATTTAGGCGAGGAATTTCTATGAAGGTGTCTTCAAAACCCTACCTCAGTGTTCCATCAAAATGAATTTCTTAGCCTATCCTATGGCTTTTATAAAATACACAAGTCTTAAGTAAGCTGTCAGAAAACGTTATGAATGGAGGGCATACAGTAGGCTGCAAAAAACAGAACAGTGGAGTTAATTTTGAGACGTTTAATTAAAAAATATGATTGATGTTGGGAAACTTAATTTTCTAGATTTACAAAATTATTCTGTAATAATATAAACAATTGAAGGTAACAGGGGAAAAACCTCATCAGTCAAAAAAAGCTAATGTTGAGATAAACGCATTTGAATGTTTTCCATTTCAAGGAGGCTCAAAAAATGAAGAAAAACAAACAAAATTAATCTCATTACGATATAACATTAACTTATATGTTTATGACTAGAACACCAAGGTAAATCCAAATAAATTCTGCAAAAAAGTTCTTGTCAACGTATACCTCGTCACTTTCTCCATTGAGTATATTGTCTGATGTTACATTTTGTTAAATTTTTTTCGAATAACTGAGTCCAATAGAGGAGATCTCGATATTTTGCAGCTTTTGCTGAAAGTTTGAAACGTCCGTTTTATCCCACGAGGGCTAATCGGGACGGGTTATTTACGGGTAACCAACCTCTTCTAATCCATGGCAAGCCGCTGAGTCTGTTCAGTGAGGCCGTCACCGAACAGAATCGAGCGGGCTTGGGCGGGTTTTGCAGTGGTTTACAGCAGTGGTTGAGTATTGAGCCTTTTTACTGGAGTTTTTACTGTGAGGATTTTTTCTCTGTAGGATTAAAAATGTAAACATCCAAAAAAAAAGTCTTGAAGTACCTGTAATATAAATCTCGAAAGTATTGTTGGATCGAAAGTATTGTTTCCCAAATACTGTACTGGTGGGATTTTCCCAAATGTGGCATATTTTCCAACAAATATGTCTGCTATCATACGGTGTTTTGTATAAATACTTCAGCAACCACTTTATGGAACTTATATTCCATTTCCTTGAGAAATAAAAAATTACTAAGTGATTTTTTTCCCCTGTGTCTTATAACGTAAACAATGATTGTCTATGTTATATGGTGCAACCTATTTTCAGGACGTGTTAAGCCCTCTTTATTTCATCAGAATGCCTTTTTTAACATTGAAAATTCGAAATACCTGCCCGAAAAATAATCACTGATTGATGTAAAAACCAGTTTTTGTCTGCTATGAAGAATATCATGCATGAACGACGAGTAACTACTAATTTCAACAACTAATTTTGATTTAAGCGTTGGTGCGGTAGCTGTATTTTGAAATCCATATAAAAGTTTGATTTATTAATATGAAAATAATATCGCAGAAATCAATTTCATTACAAATCCTTTCTTTTTTTAAAGAATATTTGCATATTATCCACGACGCTTTATAGAATCAACAATAACGTCGGAAAATTTAAAAAAAGAAAAAAGGATCAATGAAGGAAAGAATGGAGTTGGTTATTGCCAGTGTAAATGTCCTCCCACAACCCCCTCCCCCAACCTGAGGGCCCTTGAAAACCCCTCCTTTTTATTTTATTTAGGTCATCCTACAACCGCCTTCATGATATATATTGTCTTTTCTCACAGGAACTGGTCATGGTAAAAATTAAAATTGTCCATTGAATCAAAAACATCAATCTCATCACTAGAAACGGCCATTTTTTTAAGAAAATGTTGATATTATTTGTACAGCAGGTGTTTTAAAACATCAAAGAGGCGTTGATGACCTGAGGGTTTTACGCCTCTAAGCCATAACAAACAAACAAACATCAAATAGAAATAATTAGTCACAAAACTTTATTTTTATAATTGTTTACAGAAAAGAATTAATACAATCTGCCGCACTCTAGGGGATTTAGTAACTGTCACCCCCTATTCTTAAGTCTACATTCCCAGTCCAATGTGACACAGGGATCTTTGGGCAAGGGTTGTGTGGCAATTAATCAAACTAAGTACTATTTACATCATTTATTTATTTACAATAAACCATCTACAGGTCCCAACTGCCAAAAGGGGGGTCTCATAACTCATAAATACTAGGGGCCACTCATATACTCGCTACTAGGGGCTACTGTACTACTCGAATTCCACTCCTGGCCTGTCGGTGCCTGCCCCAGCCTCACACTGCCTGCCCCAGACTGCCTGCCTCTCCCGGACCTCGACTGCTCCTCTCCGACTGCCTCTATGTCTGCCTCAGACTCTCCAAGACCGCCCCTTCTACTCGGCTGGGCCAGCCTCTTCTAGGAGTCCCCCCTATCTCTCAGGGGCTTCTTGGTTCATTGGCCTGCTTAGCTTTTCAGCTATGGTTTTCCACGTGACAATACAAAGGATAAAAAAGAAAATAAAGTCACAAAAATAATGTTCAAAAACGTTTTTGTAAATTTCCTGTTTTGTAAAAGTCCTGTTTCCTTATTTCTAATACCAGGAAAATCATGATTAATATTCATCATGGTGTATGACGCTAATACAGTCTATCATTATGCTCCTTGTAAGGAAAGAAGGATCTCGAAACCCTAAATCATGGTGTATGACGCTAATACAGTCTATCATTATGCTTCCTGTAGAAAAAGAAGGATCTCGAAACCCTAAATTTCCGCTAAGCATTTCAAGATATGCGACGGATTTTTAAGATGTGAAACAAATTTCGGTTCCCGAACTGATAGACATAGAAATAGGTCAAAGGATTATTCCAATCAAATGTTAAATACAGTAATTAATACCCTGTCTTCTCCTTTCGAATACCACAGTGCTGAACCGTTAATAGCAGAATCGAGTAAAGAGGAAGTTGAAATAGCCATTGGATACTAAAAAATATCATAAAGCAGTGGGAACAGATAATATTCTAGCAGTGGGAACAGATAATATTCTATTAAACTAATCAAGGCCTGCGGGAAAGCTGAGGTTTCTCAAATAAATCTTTTGACTAAAAATGTCTGGATAAAAGAGAAAATATCCAAAGAATGTAAAGAATCTATTTTTATTCTGATTTACAAAAATTTATAATATTATTGTAATATTGATGTAGCGGTGGATTAGTATGAACGCGTAAAGAAATTTATATATTTTTTGGCTATGATAACTGGGAAAAACGACACCGAAGAGGAAATCAAGGCTAGATTAAAGGCAGGAAATGCAAGCTACTTTTCAGTAGCGAAGTTAATTAGTTCACGCCTTCTTTTCCGAAAGTTCCTAATGTCCTTTACGGTTGCCAAACATAGCCACTAAAATTTAGGGATGAACAACAGCTTAGGTTTTTTGAAAATAGTAGAATATTTGGACAGATTAGAGACGAATGAGGCGAAGAATTTGGACGTTTACCCAAATCCGAACTGGGCGAACTATAACAGAGGTGATAGCAGCACTAATTGAGGTGATAGCAGCCAGACGAATGATGCATATATAGAATGGGCGTGTAAAATTGCGAAACTTAGTTGTGAACGAATAATAAAAAGATTAATAAGTGCGGTGCCAATTGGAAAACGACCCAAGGGTCGTCCTAGAAGGGTGTGGGAGGATTGCGTTTAGGAAAATCTGTCGAAGTATGGTCGTTGGATGGTGTGTAGTAGTGGTGACGGCATCGAACCTTCCGGTTTGTTAAGCCTTTATTTTTTTTATTTCAAATTTAATTGTTGATATTATATAACATTTTGAGAAAGAATCATGGGTGCTGCGTTTTAAATTGCAGCTCTCTATTTATATTCAAGTTGAGTTCGACATAACATTCTGCAGAGTGGTTCGTGCTAGGAAGGAGTAACACGGATGGTAAGATTAGCGAGACAATCAATAGATAGCATCCATATCCTGACCTAGATTTAAGGGAAGAGCCCTCCGGTCTGAATAGCTCATGGTTGACGTCTATTATTAAACAGCAGAGAGCAGTTTGCATAGTGCCCTAAAGCAAGAATCACCCATTAGTTCCCTTCTTATGGCGAGTAAGAAATCATGACTTATCGTCATGTCCGAAAAATCGATTTTCGTTTTATTTTATTTTTGAACTCCTTGTATGCTTGAAGAATCATAAATTTGAATCTTGCTCATTTTAACCTTGTATTTTTATACTTCCAGTTATTTTCCATTTATTAGACAATATATGTAAGCTTGTAAGTGTTTTGTATAGAAATTTAACCCCATGTCCGAAATAAAAATAATTATTTTTCAGATCTATCGAATAAACATAGATTTACCAAATCATAAAAATGTATTAATTAAGTAGGAATGTGGGTCGGAGAAAAGAATTTAAGTTAAGGAAATCTCTTAATGCAAAAGAGAAAATGTTTTTTTTTTCAATTTCCCCAGTTTAACTTTGTGGACATGTTGGTTTCTCAAATGAACGATTATACATACGATACATACGATTTTTACTTTCACTTACCTATATATGAAATATATAGTAAGTGGAAGTATTGCGATCGTTAAAAATTTCGACTTCCGGTTTTCAACGGAAATACACGTTTTGGGGTCCCCTGAGTCCAATTAACCAAGTCCCGCGAAATGGTCTGTGTGTGTGTGTGTGTGTGTGTGTGTGAACAGACTAGCTCAAAAACTATGAACCGTGCGAACCTGAGATTGGGTATTTAGTGTATGTATATGCCCGCGATGTGACAGCAAAAATTTCATCAAAATTGCTCAAAGGGAGGGGGTACTTTGTTTAATAACTTTTAAGTTTTTTTTTTATTTACTCAAAAACGGCTTCCACGATTTTGATCAAACTGGGTATTTATGTATGTATATGCCAAAGATGTGATAGCCAACATTTCATCAAAATTGATCAACCGAAGGGGGGACTTTACTTAATAAATTTTGCATTATTTTCACGTATTTTTTTTTATTTACTCAAAAACGGTTTTCACGATTTTGATCAAACTGGGTATTTTTGTATGTATATGCCAAAGATGTGACAGCCAACATTTCATCAAGATTGATCAACCGAAGGGGACACTTTATTTCATAACTTTTTTTCTAATTTTTAGATTATCTCAAAAACGGCTTTAACGATTTTCTTCATATTCGTCATGTTTAATGAAAATTGAGTGTTATTTAATATCAGGTAAGCGTTATCATTGTTAAAATGTTCTGAGGGGTTTATAGAGCAAATGAAAACAAAAATAAGAAATGAATGTGGAAAATGTGTAACTTTGAGAGGTGGCATTAACAAAACGCATTAATTTCTTATCTAAGTAAGTTGGTAAGTGAAAGTTGTGTGTTGCGCGCACGCACCAGATTTTTTTATACAGAGGAGGGTGGGGCGCAATGAAACACAATAGTTTCTTTTACCCATAGCAACCAACCTGAAACTTTATTTTCAATTTTTATATTTTATAATCTATGTAAGAAATGCGTTTCATATGCGTAAAGAAACATTATTTTATGCATCATGTGTGACCGCAAGCACTTATTTTCCAAAAGAAAATAATTTTGTTTCATTACTATACCAGCCCCCTGCCTGGTGTAACAATGAAACAGCGCAAGGGGTACTTTGAAACAACTGAAAAAAACAACATCAAAATTAACGAAAAAACTTTATTCGGCTTCTGGTCGGTTTTTCGATTTCCCGCTTTAGGATAGCCATGAAATTCTTCAGGAGAGAGGAAAGTTTGACTTAGTTATCAGAGAGGAAAGTTTTCATGAATTATAGAGTATTTTTGGTGTTCCTCACCATTCTGTAAGAAAATGAAAAAAAAAAAAATGAAAAAAAAAAACACTGCTTATTGCACAGTTAAAAACACGTGGGGCACGATGAAACACTCGTGGGGCTCCGTATAATATTTCATTTTGACTTGAACGCCCCTGTTTCAATGAACCCCATACCAGCCATTTTGATGTCTTTCACTTCCTAGGATGAACGTGAAGAGGTAGGAAAGCCAAAGTCAGGCCAAATCTTAAGAGATACATGCATAATGAAATGTTGTAAGAGCAGATTGAATAAAATAATTACTCTTACCTAGAGACGAAAAAAATCAAAACCAAAACAAAATCGCACTTCAGCAAGTGAAGTCTGTCACGCAACAAGTCGAAAGGGGACAATAAGCTGACTTTGTTTGGAGCCACCCTTACCGCTCTCTGTCTGAATTTTGTTGCACTAAACCTTTTTGGTTCGCCCATGACAACGAATGTTTCATTTTGCCCCGTGTTTCATTGTGCCCCCCCCCCCTCCCCATCATATATCTTTGTATAATTTCATTTTCTCAAGCTCTTTGTACGATTAAACCATTAACAATGGCTCTTTTTACTGCCTAATTCCAATCTTAGCAATAGAACTTTTCGGGAGAGATTATTTTTGTTAACATTGGACTTCCTTTTATCGATCGGTATTGTCCCTTTTTTTTGAGAGTGGCCCAATTGAAATCCTACACAACATGATACGAATTCATAGCTTATCAATTGTAGGATTTTTCTTTGAAAACTGGAGTCTCTCCTAACAAAGGTGGTTATACATTTTATTCACAAAATTAAAATAAAAATATTTCTTAATTTTATTTTTCAAGTCAAACAATTTACGATACGGATATCAAATAAAAAAGTTATCATCCCTTCCTATAGTATAACTATATTTTATTTCTGTGAACGATAGAAAGCTGGAATGTTTTAAAAACGGTAAATAAAAAAAAATCAAGTTCAATTTCCCAAAAAAAACGTTAGAAATTTGATGATAGTGAATAGAAATCTTTTTGTTCAATTAGGAGGAGTGGAGTTTTCTGGAATTTCCTAGTTACCTACTATGTGGCATAAACCATACATAAAAGGAAATCATTTAAAGATTAATCATATATATATATATATATATATATATATATATATATATATATATGATTAGATATAAGTGGTATAGGTATAAATCGAAGTTGTTTATTCCATCAATATCGAAAGAAAGATAAGAAAGGAACTTTACATAAACCTCTTAATAAGATTTAAAAATCTGGTGCTATGCGCGCAATACTCAACTTTCACTTACCAAATTACTTTGATTAGAAATTGGAGTGCTTTGTTACATGCCACTTCTCAAAGTCTCACATTTTTCCACATTCATTTACTAATTTATGTTTGTATTTGCTCTTTAAAGTACACTATTTTTTTTATTTTTAAATAAAAGGTTTTCTTGTGATAATTCGGCAATGCAAGCATAATACTCCAAGTCGTCTGATTTTATAATTCTCTATGTACTTGTTGAAAGCTTCATATAGTTCCCGTGAAACAAATAATTTCCATTAAGTAAATGTTGAATGAATCCATTAAATGAATGAAATTCTTGAAAGTTGGAGAGTTTTCTATCTATTTTTTAAAGATTACATCCATTAAACCTGTCATCCCAATGAATAAGTGGTTAAGTAAAATTTCCTTACTTTTCAGTCCACGCCCTTTAAAGTTTGACCAATATTGGTATAACATATAAGTTTTCATTATTAAAATTCTACATTGATTACGGTTATTGAACCAACTGAATGGATCTTATCAGTAATGATATAATAAAGTTGACAAATTGTTTACCAACTGATTATAACGGATTTAATGCGAATTACACTAACGGCATTTCAAATGAAAACATAACTTATATACTTTTCGCTGCGAAGAAACCACTTCCATTGTTCTTTTTAGCAACTTAACTATTTTGGGCTAAATTCGACTTAACCACTTATTTCCTCAAAGCCTCGTTTCCATCAAGGATGTATCTTGATGGAATCATATTTGCAATGGTAATCTCCTATGGCCTCAGCGCGAGTAGCCTGCTTTACGAGACAGCCTATCGTACTTGATTGCCCATCCCTGATATTACCAGTTAAGTTGCATCTAGGTCGGCCAATGGGGATATATATCACGATTTAAAACTAGGCACGCAACTCTAATCGGGGACTTTTTAAAGATTAAAAGCTAGAGGATAAAAAAAAAAAAAAACTCAAGACATGCTACCCATCATCTATTTTTGCTAGTATTCGTTTATATTATTCCGTACATCTTTAATAAATTGCTGCTAGATATTTGTTTATTGCCTATATCTTGACTGGCGCAGATAATAAATTATAGAAAGAAATTAATATTATATAAATAAATTGTAAAAATTTAAATAATGGCAATTAAAAATTTAGTTCATAAATATTAAATATGACAGCCTTTCGATTACATCCCAGCTTTGGATAATGCCAGCACCCAAAACCTTCACTGCAGTATGGCGGTTTCAGCCGGTTCTTGGGATCATCGAAGAGAAAGGTTGACGTGGCTAGGATACGGATCCTTGGTAGCTCAGTAGGTTAGAGCAGCGCAAAGGTGATACAGAGACCCGGGTACGAATCCTGGTCATGGCCAATAATTGTTAAGCTAATTAATATTTTTATAAAAAAATCAGTAGTGTTTAATTGTTAATTGTTGTTTTATTTTGACAAATGCAAATAAACTTGTAACGGTAAAAAGAGAAATTAATACCATGACCAGGGGTCACCTGTGGTGTTGTGGTTAGTATGGCAACCTACAATACTAAAGTTCGCGGGTTCGATCCCAACGGTGGCCCTAGGATTTTTTAATGGGAGTAAAAAATCCTTAGCTATGCCGTCCCTCGGATAGGACGTAAAATGGAGGTCCCGATCCTGTGAGATGTCAGATACTCGTTAGATCCCTATCCTAATTATACCTGGATAGGCAAAATTTAGGACTCCCACTATAGCATCGTCCGATTAGCCTTAGTAGCATAAAAATGGACGTTAAACAAACAAACAATACCATGATTAAATAATTAATGTTTTTTAAATTTATATAAATAAAATTAATTTTCATTATTTAAGCCAAGAAACATTCTTATACAATGCCTTTCTTATTCTTATGCCTTAAATCTTTGGCATATTATATGATTACAAAATCTATAAATAAAAAATGTTATTTTAACATATATTGTGACGATGTAAATTTTACATTAGCTAATCAAATTTCTTTTTTCTGTTTCAATTTCATGTGTCCTTCAGGGATGAGAAAAGTCGTTTAGAAAAAAAATATTCAGTACAGGTCAGGCCCATCGTGTTGTTTATTATTATTTACCAATTATTAAAAACGAAGGGAATTGATGATAACATAGATCTGAATATGCGAATCCGCAGAACAGCGATTCATTTTTAAAATAATCGAGTTGTCTTAAGTGTAAATAAGAGGCTATGGAAATTTTAAAAAATTAGAAAATTCAAAATTATTTTTTCAGCTCATTATATATCATTATGATGCACGCGAAACAATAAAATGTTCAACTTGTATTTTGAAATAGGATAATATTTTATTTTTTTAATATGAATCGATTCGGGAATCGAAGTTGATTTCAGTGTATCTAAAGATTCTAAATTTATTGTATCTATTAATAGAGAAAGGTGGGAGGTGAGAGGTATCAAATATAGATGAGATACAACCTTTATGAAAGGCTCGACTCCAGATATAGAGTCCTGATAGGTAGTTGTACATGGACAGTCTATGAATGGGCCGAGTTTTCGCTCGCCGTGCGTCAATCTCTTCTTTGATCTCACCAGGAAAGTGATGTTCCACCCATCTACTTCTTCAAATACTGCTTACGAAAAAATAATTAGTGACTTTATAAAAATAATAATAAATAAAAATTCGGATACGTATAAAAAAAGATACCTTTCTTCGGATACGGATAATAAAAATTATCTTTTATAACAAACGCTCTGTAACAACAATTATAATACATAATAGAAGAGTTAGAATTATAATACATAATTATCCTTTATATATTATAGGGATAATAAAAACTAACCTTCCTTGGGATATGGATAATAAAAATTATACTTTATAACAAATAATCTATAACAAACACTGTAATATATAATTTATAGACCTTTAAATATTATTTGTGAACCTTAGGAGAAAAGGTGTCTAAGTGACATTTGTAACAAAATCGAGATAAATGCGGGAAATTATAGTAAAATTTCTACTATTTTGTTTGGTAAAGAGATCGAAGTGGTGTTAAGATAGTAATAAGTTTTTAAAAACCATGAGTCAAAATTCATCAGAAATAATTTTAAAATTCTTCTGAAATAGATTCCCCTTACTTATAAATGGTGTAACTAACCCGATTTTGTATTATATGTATACCATGAATGTATTACAAATGCCTAAAACTAAAAAAAAAAAAAAAAAAAAAAAAAAAAAAAAAACACAACAACAACTAAAGTTATTAGAACTGATATTTAAAGTCAAAGACTTGATTGAGAGTTTAGAATATAAAACTAAAATATATTTTTAAATAATTTATTTTTTGAAGAGAAAAGATTTGGCTCCGCCGGGAGTCGAACCCGGGTCTCCAGCGTTACATGCGAGGATGCTAACCGGCATCAGTGAAGAGGAAGGATTTGCTCTGCCTTAAGCCGAGCTCTGTGGTGTAGCGGTTAGCATCCTCGCATGTAACGCAGGAGACCCGGGTTCGACTCCCGGCGGAGCCAAATCTTTTCTCTTCAAAAAATTAATTATTTAAAAATAATTTAAAATTGGTGGTTAGCCACAATTTAAGATTGGATTAATTAAAATAATTTAAAAAATTGACTTATGTTAATAAGTATCATAAATTGGACAAAATTTGTCCACCTCCCGCTACTACTCTCAAAACTTGTGAGATAGGGGGAGTAGGTATCAGTGAAGAGGAAGGATTTGCTCTGCCTTAAGCCGAGCTCTGTGGTGTAGCGGTTAGCATCCTCGCATGTAACGCAGGAGACCCGGGTTCGACTCCCGGCGGAGCCAAATCTTTTCTCTTCAAAAAATAAATTATTTAAAAATAATTTAAAATTGGTGGTTAGCCACAATTTAAGATTGGATTAACTAAAATATATATATATATATTCTTTGAAATATACATAAATATATTTTTTCAACCCTGAACTTTCATATATTCAACCTTTGGTCCATATATTCTTAACCTCCAAGTATCATTATATAACCTTTACCAAAAGAGAAAAAATACAGTAGATACATAGATGCAGATGTACAAAGCCATCCATGTACGTTGTGTATATTAAATTATGTATATTGAATAATAAATAAATTATAAACACTTAGAGGACCCGAAGGTTCCAAACCGAAGATACTAAAAGCTACTAACACAGTTTAATCCACTCCTGCCTTCCAAAATCAACTCCACATGAGCAGCTTCTATGCAATCCTCCCACCTTCGACTAAGCCTAGTCCAATTCGCGAGTTGACTTGTCACTCTTTGGTCCTAATATCTTATTTCCAAAATACTTATCTCAGGTAGACTACAATTCTGTTCAGTACGAACTGAATAACATTCAAGAAAATACTTGTAGTTCAACAGAATTACGGTTTAATTTTTTTTAAATTTTAGTCAAAGATGAACGCCTATACATTACCCGGATCGAAAAAATAGGGAAGCGTATTTTTATAAAAAATAATAATATAATTTGATTCTGTCTTTGATTAATTTCAATTTTCATACTTATTTGGTAGTTCCTGATTGAGAAACATAGTTTAGTTATTTATTCCGTAGGCTAAGACTCAACCTTATTAAATTCAACTTTGGGGTCACCTGTGGTGTTGTGGTTAGCATGGCAACCTACAATACTAAAGATCGCGGGTTCAATTCTAGCGGTGGCCCTAGGATTTTTTAATGAGAGTAAAAAATCCTTAGCTATGCCGTCCCTCGGATAGGACGTAAAATGGAGGTCCCGAGCCTGTACGATGTCAGGTACTCGTTAAAGATCCCTATCCTAATTATAACTGGATAGGCAAAATTTAGGACTCCCACTGTAGCATCGTCCGATTAGCCTTAGTAGCATAAAAATGGACGTTAAACAAACAAATTCAACTTCTTGTAGTCGAAGTAAAAACGCATTAAAAAAAATTAAAATATTAAATATAAAAAATTAAATATTATTAAAAAAATATTATAAAAAAATTAAAGGATTTCCAAAACCAACGCTTTCTATGAAACAAGAATAAATAATTAATACCTGGGTCATTTGAAGTTTATACATTGGATAATTTAAACGAGTACTATAAGTATTTAATTTTCAGTCTTTTAATTTTTTTTTTAATATTAATTCTGAAATCAAGGTGAAATTCCTCCCATACTCCAAAGGTGGTTATTGGTACTTAAGGAACCCTCTAAAAATAACAAAAGTGCATTACCAATAATTCTGGATTTAAATTTTTTTTTTTTTTTAAATGCTATTATAAATAATTTATTTTTGAAGAGAAAAGATTTGGCTCCGCCGGGAATCGAACCCGGGTCTTCCGCATTACATGCGCGGTATGCTAACCATTACACCACGGAGTCGCCTCCAAACGGTGCCAAATCCTTCCTCTTTACTGACACCTCTCCCACGATCTCGCAAGTTTTGCGAGTATTTACGGGAAATGGACAATTTTTGTCCAATTTTGGGCATCTCTTGACGTTCGTCAATTTTTTAAATTATTTTACATTAATTTAACCATCATCGTGGGTAACCACTTATTTTTTAAATTATTTTAAATAATTTATTTTTGAAGAGAAAAGATTTGGCTCCGCCGGGAATCGAACCCGGGTCTTCCGCGTGACATGCGCGGTATGCTAACCATTACACCACGGAGTTGCCTCCTAACTTCGATTCCCGGCGGAGCCAAATCTTTTCTCTTCAAAAATAAATTATTTAAAAAATAAGTGGTTACCCACGATGATGGTTAAATTAATATTAAATGCTATTATTTTTCCATTTCCCAGCTACCTGTGATACAAAAAGTTTCAGTAAGCATTTATTATTATTTTTTTTCTATAAAACTAGAATTTTGAAAAAAGAATTCGTATCACCTTTTTTTTTTCTTTTTCGAAACAATCCTCTTCGTTTAAAAACCGATGAATGACAATGCCTTTTCGATATGACCTGTTTTTATTCTCTCAGCACACTTTATTTCAATACTCGATTAACTCAATTGAATAGCCTATATCGATTGCCGACGTAAAGCACAAAGATCGGAAAATTAAGGACTTGCTATTAAAGTTTCCTTCTTGAACGGTCCATACTTTTCCAATTAACCTACTTTTCATTCAGTCAACTTCCTCTACCTGTATGTAAACTTCTTTAAGATAAAATTGCTGCTCAAAGTAAATATAGTTTGTTTAAAGGAATACAGTTAAAAGAATCTGAATGACCTTTCTTTTGAACTGGAGTGATTGCCTTAAATGTCACCGAGAAACTTTTCTTGCTGGCAGAGGTAATATCTTTAATATTTCCTTAATATGTGTTGTATATTAAGGTAATATTTGTAATATATAATATTATTCATATTTAATATTTAATATTAATACGAATGATCAATACCCTTCAAGTTCGAATCTCACACAAATATTTGTGTATGTTTCACAAACAGGTAACATACACAATTCATCCTAAATTATTTATAAGATATTGAAAATACTAAAATTGACAAAAAAAAAATTAAACTTGAATTATTGTAATTTAGCATCTACATCAATTTATAGAGGAGGTTTTTACAAATAGGATAGCGAACTGAGAAAAAGTCATATTCACTACCTACAAATATAAACTATGTTATGCAGTACAACAAATAAATTATGAAGTAACAATGATGTTAAGGTTATGACGGGTATATGGAAGGCTTAAAATGAGAAAAAATGAAGGTAATGTTGGATATAAAGTACGAGGGCTTGCCGAGCGCTGGACTCAAATAGGGAGAGCGGAAAATAGTTTAATCAGTTTATATTAAGTTATTACTTAAGGGTAAGCTGGTCATTAGGATAAGTAGATCTTAGTTCATGTTTATTGATTTACGTTACTTTTAATTTGTCTTACACTCATTCATGTACGAGTATGAGTTTATGAAACCATGCGATTTCGTAATGAAAGCGTCCTCTAAAACAAAATAATTGCTATAAGAGTTTTTGTTTGTTTGTTTAACGTCACTTTATGTCACTAAGGCTAATCGGACGATGCTACAGTGGGAGTCCTAAATTTTGCCTATCCAGGTATAATTAGGATAGGGATCTTTAACGAGTGCCTGACATCGTACAGGCTCGGGACCTCCATTTTACGTCCTTTCCGAGGGACGGCATGGCTAAGGATTTTTTACTCCCATTAAAAAATCATAGGGCCACCGCTGAGCGCCAACCTGCGACCTTCAATACCTTGTTTCATGCAAATATAACAGTTTTTAATTTTTAATTATTAGAGTTTTTGTTGAAAGGTACTCTTTCTGATAAAAATTTATTATCTGAAATACTATTATTGCACAATGAACTTCAATTGGATTCGATGTAGTCCTCAACGCAGAAGGATCGGTAAAAGTAGGCTTGATAAAAAAAAAGAAGACTTGGATTAGGGATTGGAGGGGTAGTACAATTATAAGTTGCGAAATTAAGTTTGGTCGAACAGAAAGAAATCCTGTTCTGGCTTAGGGCGATTAATCAAGGTTAAAACCTTATAACTTAAGATTAAAAACATTTAATTCCATTGGCGGATTTCGCAATGAATGTATATGTATGTATCCACAGATTTAATAGTTAGGTAATAACTGGAAATTCGCATGTATGCATCTATGTAGATTTACAGCTTGTATTTCTTACATTAGTTTATCAGTAGATTTGTAATTTACTACCGAACACATTGCTTGTTTTAAACACTTTAAATTGCTACTTGGTATAATAATAAAAATTATGTATTAATAATAATACAATAAAAACAAATCTTTAAACATAAATTGGCGTTTCAGGTGAAGGGCTATGAGAAGTGGTAACACCTCGGAAGGAAGCAGCAGAGGAGCTATCATACAGTATTACGGGGTAAAACTTATGATATTAGATAATATCTTTTTTAATATATAGGTGTTATATTAACTTTTATATATGTGCAGATTTTATAAATTATGTATTTCTAATACGTTTCTTATGCTTAACGCGACCTGTGACAAGAAAATACACCACAATCAAGTGGTGTTAACTAAGTTCTAAAATATACAAAACATTATCTTTAAAATAAAAATAGATCCTCCGTATTTAGATGTTAAAATAATTATAAAATCATAATATCATAATTATATTAATAACATATTTTAGATAATTGTTTCGTATGGTTTTGTGATTAATTACAATATAGATTAGCCATAAAAAACAGAGAAATGTCATCATTAGATCGTATTCGGTTTCCATAATATATTTTAGATAATAATAATAACTGCACATTGAAAATACAATGTAAAATAAAAAAAGTTAATTTTGCACTAAGTAGTATGTTTTCGCTTTGTCCCAATATTTACGTTTAGTATAATACTACAATAACGTGATAAATACTAAATCATCATCTAATAATGGAAGTAATTATGAAAAAGAAAGTGAATGACTCACCAAAAAGTTATTGGATATTGGAAACAGCTAATCGCGTCGTGATTTGGCCCAACAACAACTAGCGCTCAAAAGTTGCTTACCGATATGAAGTAAATATGACATGTTGTGATTGTATAAATGAACATACGAATTAGCACTACACAAATATTTTCTGTCACATTTTAATTTAAAATACCGTCAATGTATTTATAATTTTTTGGTTAATTTTCATAATTGGAAAGCTTAAAATAATCATCTACATACCATAAAGCCCGCCTTTTGAAGAAATGGCAAAGGCAGTGTAATTTTCGCTCAGCTTCATATATGAAGTGTTCAGTTTTTATTGAATTTTTTTCTTTGTCTCACATCTATTAAATGATTAACTGCTCTTGAAATAGGTACATATATGTTTTTTTAAAGATAATTTTGTTTGAAGGGAAAAGATTGGCCATGGCTTCAGACAAAATTATTTAAAATTACAAAGACCCTGTAATGAGTATAGTTATCTTGTTTTTTCATCAATTAAATGATCATTCATCAAATAAATATTAAAATGAATCATAATTTCATTGAACATTAAAAAATGTTTAATTAGTACTTCTCCAAAGTATCCACTGAATCTCTATAAACGCTTTTGTTCTTTCCTAAGGCCAATATCTGTAATTTCTTAAGAACAATACATATACGAATTGCTTCGGAATTACTGAAACAATTTGAATCTTTAAGTTGACATAGAATTTAAGCTGCTTTAATGTTTATTTTTGCTTTGTTTCAGTTCTTAACACTGGTTGTGGCATCTGGCTTCGGTTTGCTTGCAGTTTTAGCTTGTTGGTTGCGAAGGAATTGCAGGTACCTTAAGCAACTTAAAAAATATTATTTTTAATATTTGATATTGTTATTTACTATCGATTAAAGTTAATTTTTAACCTAAAAAAACTGTTTATTCTTTTCGCTTATTACTAACTTTTAACAGTTAGCAGGTATGTAGGTAGGGAGGGGGCCACACCCCAACCCCTAAATGAATTTTCGCTGGTATGCTTAGAATATCAATATTTGGGCTTGCAATTTTATGTAAGCCCACTGAGTTTACGGTGTTGTTAACTCCTTTTAATGATGATTGAGTCTCAATGTTAAGCTAGATTGAAAAATATTCAGTTGTGAAATTTATTAAGCTGTCTGAAATGAATTCAGGCAAAAGATAGGGCCGGTTGTTCATTCTTTTAGCATTCTACCAAGGTATTTTTAAAAATCTAAATTGAACTAATCTTTCTTAAAGCATACAATTATTTAAACATATCCCAGGGACAACCCCCCCCCCCCTCTCTTCCCACACCAAATTCCAAGAAATTCAAATGTATTTACGTATATAAATTTAACAAACTTCCGCTTATTTTTGTAAATACATACATATGCTGTGTTTCTGCTTTATATATATTTTTCTTGTTTTTTATACTAACAAGGCTTATTTCCTGATAGGTTGGAGACCAGATTTTCATATTCATTTTGGATAAAATAATAGCACCATTGATAAAAAAATTTATGAGATTTTGTGTACCTATTACAATCATAACAATGATTGATGATCAATTCAAGAGCAATGAGGATTTCAACTTGTATTACCTTTCTTACATTATCTAACCTCCTCTAAAGAAGCATTAGAATAGAGCTTTTCAATTTGTCCTGAGAATTCTCTCTTATAATTATCCCTACATTGAAATTGTATCCATGAGTAAGGAATAAAATGAAATTTTATGGGCTATTCCATATTATAATGAGATGACTATCACTTGAATATCCATCTTATAATAGAATTAAAATAAAATCCATTTTTGCTGACCCAATTAATAAACAACAGAAATTTATTCAGGAAAGCAGATGAGCAGTGATTTGCTCAACTAGCCATGGGTGTACACAACTGGAAGCAAATGTTTTACATATAACCAAAATAAGACTTAAAATTTTTTTCAGGCCAATAATTTGGCAAAACATGATGTACACTATCAATTTTTAAACAAACAAAAAAATCAAATCATTATAATAACTACTAACTAAATTTTGATAATTATAATAACTACTCTTCTATTAATATGTGATTTATTTTTTGGTTTATTAAATTTTGGTTTCATTTGCCTTTGTTGACCAAAAATTTTACACCCGAATTACCTTGGCCTGCCGCCTAAGACAAAGGCTTGTCTCCCTAGTTTCTTTCCAGGGTGAGTCCTTGTACACATAAAAATGAGATAATCTGGAATATTTGTGTACAGTTCTCCCCACATTGCTGGTGTACCAGACTGCATGATCTAAATTAGACAATATATATATGTATCGTGCATGCTGCAGTGTGAATGTTAATACATTGCCAACATAATCTCTCTTGTCTACTAGTAATTCTGAGGTCCATGAAGACAATTAACCCTCCGGCGGGCGCGCCTTTTTTGAGTTACATCAGCGGGCGTGCTGCGGTGTTTGGACCGCATCTTTTTTTTCTATATATTTTATTAGAAAATAAGCAATGACATACTTTTTTTTTTTGTTATTTACCCGTTGCTTTAGGTTTATACCATTTCTAATGAATGAGATGTGTAAAGAAAAGGATGGCAAAAAATAAAATAAATTAAAATAGCTTTGGCGATAAAAAAAACTTACAATTGATAGTATAATTTATAGAGATAATATAGTAATAAATTGCTTATTATAATAAATGTTGTTCATATGTATGAGCATAGGAATAATGGTGGAGGATGGTTGACCGTTGTTATAATGAAGTGGAAATGGTTGGGAGTGCGGTCAAAATAAATAGCATTAATATGTAAGAATCACATATTTTATTTTTGCCAATGTTTCGTTCATCGTTCATTCATAAGTGCTCGAATTGTAATAATAAACATTGGCATAGATGTAAGGGTTAAGGTTTCAAGAATACTAATTCAGTAAAACAAGACTGAAAATAATTTTATGTGTAAAAATATTTCAAACAATATTAGGCAATGTAAAAACCAAAATACTTGCAATTTACTTTGTGAAGAAAGCGCAGAAAAGGATAAAATAATTCAGCAGGGATTGTTTGAATCTGTATCATGAAAGGGCACGCCGCAGTGTTTGAACCGCACTTACAGAGCTACTGCAAATAAGGCTATATAACTATTGAGGGAAACCGGAACCGCCGTCTTCCGAACCAGTCTAATGCTGTCAGAACATGCCGGTCTACAAATACCTGGAACCCTCAGCTCACTGATTCAATTATTATTCCTAATATTTTGACAAATGTTCAGATTGCGGTCCAAATGCCGCAGTGCGCCCGCCGGAGGGTTAAATGATTTTCGGATCTCCTGGTGTCATACTCAGGATCTTTTTATGGTTATGGTAGTAAGAGTAAAAGTTACTAAGCTAAGTTAGCTTTATAATTTTTTTGTTACTACATTTTAAGTTTTCGTTATGAAAAATTACCTTGAACTTTTTATGACAATTGTGGGAGTCATGAACCCTCACCTCAAAACATAAAGGGCAGACCCAGAAAACAGAGAAATGTTAAAGGGAAGACCTAGAGAGACAGGATTCACAACACATGCATCAGGTTAGGACAAACCTCAAGGAGCAGATTGGAACCATGCTATGCTAAAAGAAAAAACTCAGAATGAACATAAAGAAGAGGTTTCTATCTGCGACTTGAGTGGAGGGAAAAAGATCACTAATGGACCATGAGGATGACCTCGGATCACATGGAAACTTGTATGAAGGCATTCAGAAAGCGAGGGCTGGAATAGGAGGAGCGAGTTGGCATAGTAGAGGGAAACTTGGCCAAAGCTCCGTAGAGGGGTTACTATAGAGGGTTAGGTAGAGATTGGATTATGATTATGGTGGGCTCGAGGAACTTTATGTCAAGATAGAATGAGAATATATTTTTTTTGAGTTTGATCGCTTCGTTTCCTCCAAGACAAAAAAAAAAAAAATTAAAATTAACAGTGGTCGTTTCTCTCATATTTTAGCTCTTTTTGTTTGTGCCCTCTCTAAAATAATATTTATAGTGCACTTCTATATAAAAATCATCTTTAAAACATAAAAAAAAATGTATACTTTGATATTAGATGTATATATTGATGTAAGAACCAACTGTAATAAAATTCCAAAGTGCGATTTTACCTGGGATGGATAAATATAATAACTTAAACCATATCTGAATTATATGAAGCAGATCAAACAACACATCAGTATCATTCGAGTTGTTTTATATGAGATTGTGACTCCAAGTGTGGCAGTGTATTGTCCTAAGTAGTATGCTCCTTATTCCAAATTGGACCCAGATAATATACCAGCATCTACCACTTGTTGCTGCAAGGCACTCTGCCAACACTTCTAGGTAACCAGGAAAACATTTTAATTCCTCTTTATTTATAGTAATTGTATTACTGACTGTATCATTATATCAACATCTCATTAGCCTCTTAAACCACTAGTCCCTTTAACATTCATCAATATACAAGACTTTATCTTTCTTTTATTAAACATAATGTTATAGCAGAACAGTTGTTAGGTCACATAAAAAATCATATTATGAACTTATATTGTATTCATATAATAAACTTGTAGGTTTTATGATTTAATTTTATTATCATATTATTATCGTATTTTATTATCTTAGCCTACTTAGTAAGCTTTCATTTTATCAATTTTAGTCTAGAATATAATTGTCTTGTCGAAATAGTAAATCCTGTTAGTGATTCATTTTTTATAAAATTCTTTACAATAGCATGTTAGAATATTATAGTATGAAAATTTATCATATTTAATTTTAACTCATATTCCTTAATTTCATTTTAAACATTCATTAACAAATAGGCTTTGTCTGGTATGTATTTTTTTTCATAATTTCTTTTTTCAAATGGTGGGACAGCCTAAGTTTGAGTCTTGGTCTGCTTCAGTATTAACTGCTTGTTCTCACCCAAATTCGCCAATTCTAGAAATCTAGTAGGACTCATCTGATGGCTCACATGAATCATCTAACATTTCCTGTTGAATATGTTAGGTCACACCAACTGGAACTTACAGTTAGTTTTTGCTTGAATTTTTACCCTTCTCTTCTATATGACATATTCTTGTCACAACTTCCTATTATGATATCATATTCCAAAGGATACATATAGGATCCATATTTCAGAGGAAAGGTCCATGAGTCAGGACAGGCTTGATAAGTCTTTACAATCCCAAATTTTTATCCATAAATTTTTCTGAAGCTTACATAGCTCAGATTTGCTGCTACTCTTCTCCTTTCGATTTTGGCACCAATGTGTTTTTTATCATTTGCTATTGATCCAATGAATATGAACTTTCTCAAGTTTTTCGGTTAACTGCCATTCTATAATGTTACTTGTTTACTGTAAGATTAGCATTAATTTACTGGTTTAGTGAAGTTCATCTGTAGCCAAATCCTAGAGGGCAGCTTTCTTAAGTTTCATAAATGCAATCTTAAGAGTATCTTAACTGTTCATCTAATGTCAATAATGTCAGCGTATATACAGAGTTTTATTGGGTGGTTTATTAAAGTACCAGACATCTGGACCTCAGAGTCTTAAATCTTTCTTATGTCCATCCAGACAAGCCTGGCCATCTCTACTACTAAAAAACTTGCCATACCTTCCTTTTTACACTCTAAGAAAGAAAGGTATTATCTTCCATTGTTATCACTGTGGGGCATTAGCATTGGGGAAAAAATTATTTTCTTTTTACATTTAAATATGGCATGTTTCCAAGCGATTGGCGAAGTCATTTGAAGTCTTATTATTATAGTGGCGAAGTCTTATTATTTAAAATCAACATATATTATGTGTATAGAAAATCTGTATTTGAAGGATAAATATCTGATAGGTATTCGATTCAGTGTTATGAAAGCCATAATATGACCGATTATAGAAATATCTTTTAAATCACATGGTAGGAGGGAAATTAGCTCAGCAAAGTTTTTTCTTGTGGAAATCTCCCTAATGTCTAGGAATCATTCAGAATATCCAAAAGGAATTATCCACAGGCTTCCTAAACTAAGCTATCGACTTCCATGCCTTGTTATTTCCGCAGAAATTTCGTCACTTTCAGAGGACTTATTGCTCTTAAGTTTTCGTGCTGCTTTCTCAATCTTTGCCTCATCCAGGGGATTCCATGATCTTCCATGTATACATCCTCAATAGCCAGACAATTATTTTCACCTTGGTTTATGACTAATTTAAGCATTACCTATATATTACTTTTCAGCTGCATGAGTCTTTTAACTCTAAAATGAACATTACTGAATTCATCATTACAGTGTAGCAACAAAATACCCATTTTTATAATATTGTATATAAAATATATCAATCCCGATTATTAATTTGAAGGAAATGCTTTTAAAGTTGGCTAACATTGGTGGCAAAGTAACTTCGCAGCCGGAAGGTTATGAACAGGAATCAGGAACAAATTATAATAATAATAATAATAGTCTTTATTTATATCCATATATACATTTATAATAGCAGTATTTACATTTACATATAATTTTCCTGTATCGCACATGTATATAGACCTTCTTTTTCAGGGGTATTAAAGTTTTTAACCGGGACTATCTGTACTTTGGTTCGCTGAGAGTTCACTAATCTTCATTTTCCAGTAGTTCCTTCTACCTTCTTTATCTCCTCTACTCATCTTCTTCTTTGCCTGCCTCGGTTCCTTTTCATATCTAAGGGGATCCACTCTGTAAGTTTCTTGGCCCAGTTTTCGTCGTTCTTCCTCATTAGATGTCCAGCCCATTGCCATTTTATCTTCTTGACATACCTAATTACATCTGTAACCCCGGTTTCTTTCCTTATAGATATGCTACTGAGCTTTTATCTTCTTTTTATGCCTCGCAAGCTCCTCTCCATTGCTCTTTGACATGTTTGAATTGTTTTCTCATTGCATTTGTTGTGTTGTTTGGCATCCATAAAACATAACAGGTAGTATACAACTATTGAAAGCTAATGTTTTTAGAGGCTGGCTGATATTGTTGTTCTTCATTATCATGTATGTTTTTGCTATGGTGACATGCGAGTTTGTAATTATTTTTGTCTTTGTGAGGTTCAGTGATAATCCATGTTAGGCACTTGTGTACATAAGCTGTTTTAGCATGGTCACTATTTCTTCTTTTTTGCTTGAAATCAATAGCACATCATCTGCGTATTTAAGTGTGATTAGTTTTACACCGTTGATATTGATTTCATACCTCACCCAATCCATCTCCTTTAGAATAAGTTCCAATACTATATTGAAGATCTGTGGTGATAATGTATCTCCAGATAATGTAGACTCCAGATTGGTAATGTGCTTAATTATGGTTATTTTCATATTAAATTTACAATAAACATCTGAAAATAAGTGATATATTTATAACTGTGGATAAGGGCGACCAATTAAGTCTCAACACTGTTTTTCTTTAGAGCTTTATTATTGCAAACGTTTCGGCCAGTTCGGCCATCTTCAGTGCTGTAAGTCAACATAATACAAATTATTTTTTAAATTCACATATTTGCAAACAATTATCTATTATTCTGATAACAATTCATTTAAAAACAATAACAATTAAATTCTCTCATAACTTACTACTAAATCAACAATGAAATTAATAATGAATTAATAAATTATTAACAATTAAGAAATAAAATAGAAATAATTAACAAGTAGGAAAAAATTAATAACTAATCAATAAGTGATATATTTTTACTAAGTAATATTGTGTCCTAAATTAAATATTTTACTGAAGAAGTGTAGTTTTGTCATTTTGATTTGGAGCCTAAGAGATAATAACTCGCTACACATCTTTTAGGTTTTAAAAGACTTAAGTAGGCATGTTGACTGAAAAGAGAAAAAGAGGAGAGAAGTTTTGTAAAGCTCGTGAAGGGCAGAGCTAATATTTTTTATTTGAAGAATAATTTTAATTTGAAACATTCTTTTAAATGTTTTTTTTTTTAATTACTATTAGGAATGATTTAATAACATGCCCTTGCTAAGGACATATGGAATGTGAGTATGGGGATGGATTCAATTAAGAGATAAGAAGGGAGTTGAAATGATAAACTAGACCCTAAGATTACGTGAGAAGAATCAAGGCTATAATAGCCATCAATGAATTTCCTTTATATTTTATTAATTTCGGCCCCAAAGCAAATTTTTTGTATTCAATTGGAAAAAATTATAGGTGAATCTATAATTGGGAAGTGGGAAAAACAGATACTTCATTATGGTGTTGATGTGAATTAGAAAGCTTCTTTTGTCAGGGTTGTAAAAACAACTTGACTTCAAATTACCTTCCTCAGTTCAAAAAACTGATTTTAAAATTTGCTTCTTTGATACTCCCTTAAATGATCACTTTAGTCATCATCTTATGATCAGGCTTTTGCCTGCATATCTGCTCTTTCATTATTGACTATTCCACAGTACCCTGGGGTCCACTGGATGACTGTTGTACCAGCAAAATCTCGCATCAGTAAAATAACCACACTGTGGAGGTCGTTGGAAGAAAAAGAGATTATCCTGCAAGCTTCAATTATGGCTTCCTGCTTATCTCGGTAATTGCTGGAGTTCAGCATTGTGGCTTTAGACATTTCCACTGTTTCATTATTTGGGAATTCTCTGAGCCATCCACCACCACTGCCTTCACTTCTTCCTGGTTCTGAACCGTCTGTGACAGCTCTTGCCTATTTTTTCTGAGTTTGATAGGTAATATTTCATTTTTGCTACTTATCTCTGGTATCTTGTCAACAATTCTTGCTTTTATGACAACATCCCAAGGAGGGAGATGAGTTGTACAATCAAGTGGAGCCAGTTGTATGCCTCTCATGTTGAGCTCTTCTTTTAAGGTTTTGATGTGATGCCTTGGGGTCTTCCTCTTGATTCAGGCTGAGTATCAGAGGGTTAGCCTCTCTCTTACAATGGTCTGGTATGTTTTTGTCCCTGGATGGTAAGTTTAAGAGCATCAGATCTCTTCTATCTATGAGAGAAGCTAATTTTGTAAGGGTTTTGAAATTAACCCAAGATAATTTTTCGGTTTGGGTTTGAACTGCAGAAACTTTCCTGCCCAGCTATGTCTTTATTGCATGGTCAATTTCGATGATGCTTTGCATGTTTGTATTTTCAATTAAATGATTAGAAGCTTCTTTGCCACTTTTCAGTTTGTCCTCATGCACGAAAGTAATTCGGACTTTCTTTATAAAAGGATTCTCTTCCAATGGGTTATCTTGTATTAATTATCTCAACGTTTCGGGCTTTTGGCACATCTTCTCGGGATATCTATTGTACATTTTTTAGCTCCATCGCCATTTGTCTTTACATAAAATTGTTATATATGAAAATATAAATATATCTGTCATTTCTCTATTGCACACGATCAATTTATTATTAACACTTCTATGGCTCTGGACTATTTCATTGTCACTGATCTTATTGAAGGTATGTTAAAGGTAATTCGATTGTGGCGTTCTTCTGCTAAGTTTTTGATAAGTTTCTATAGCTTTTTTGCATGTTTATTTCTTCGGTTTTCTCCTCCTTATTTTTGGCTGAGTCTAATTCTATTCCTAGCATAGCTGTAAGCTTTTTTAGTTTAATATAATAGGCAGCCAGGAATCTAAGAAAACATCCACCAATCAATGTTCCTCCTCCGATAAATGAGTTTCCACCTCTCCCACAACAGCAGCAACCTCATTCGGGACCTTCAAAACTGGAATCAAACTATCAGCAGCACCCTGCAAGACCAATTAGTAAAAGGATACCACCCCGACACCAACAGGAATCTTCAGAACAGTGGAAGAGAAACAATCAGCCGGCACAGATCATTGAAAATAACTCATTACCAGATCAACTTACCAACTTGGTTAGTGGCTTGAATAACTTTATACAGCCTCTTTTTAGCCTTCTACATCAATTATCAAAGGTCGCCCAAGCAGTATGCACTGGCATATCCACATGCTCGATAACCACTGTTGAAGACTAAAAGGGAGCCGGTGATTTCCCTGCCTAAGTGCAAATCAAGACAGGAAGAGGTGCCGCTGGGCAAAACTCTTCCCCACGCCTATCATGCCAATATTGTATCTTAATTTCAGCAAATTCACTGATTGTCTTTCAGTCGACAGGCGTGAATATAGAAATAAAGTTAAAAAAAAAAAATATTATTTTCTATGGAGGCGACGTCCTCGACTTTGTACCTGGTGTTGGCTAGTTCTTTTTTAAGTTCCTCTATTTCAGGGGTCCAGAATGGCCTCTAGTCCCTTTTTGACCCACTCAATATCCTTTCCTTCACCGCTTGTAGTTTGGCCCTCTAGTACATTTATACAGACTTCTCAAATTGACTTTTTGAGAAGTAAGTTTCAAGGAGTTTTTATCAGTGAGGGTGGCCAATTTTCTCCAATATTTTTTTATAATCCCATCTATGGAGAGGTATTGGAGGTTCAAGTTAATCTCCAGCAAAATTGGACAGTGATTGTTTCCTTCAAGTAGGTTTATCTCACTCTTGTTTGTTGCTACTACGATGTTAGTTGCAGAGGGTATGTTTTTGAGTTGGTGGGGGGGTCATGGTATTTATTTATAAGTTGTAGAAATCTTTCAGCCTGCCGCAGCTACAATTCCTCTCCCATAATGATTTCCTTCCGATTTATTTACATGAACATAGAGATATAGTAACTATATAAAGTATGCAAGAAAAATTCATTTTTTAAAGAATAAAATAAATTCAGTTGCCTATGGTTTAGAAACAATATAAAAACAATAATGAGTAATATTTTTTTAAAAACAATTCAGGAATCATTGTGGCAGGTGTGAGTGACTTATAATTTCAGTGGGGCACACCTTGAGTGATCGAATATGGCTCCTTTCCAAAGAAATAATATTGCATGTCTTCTAAAAATTGAGCTAATTAAAGTAGAATTATTGTACATAGTTTGTTTTGTATTTTCTAAACTTGTTGTTTATTTACAAATGTACATGGTTGGATAGTTTATTCCATGTTTCCTTCTTGTTCTCTGGTTTAAAGGTTTATCTACATTCTATATTCTATCTATATTATTTTAAAAGATACCAAAATATGAATGCTTCCAAAAATGTGGTGTATTACCTTTTAAAATTATGGCCTCCAAACAAAACTTTTGCAGAGGACCTGGGTTCGATTCCAGGCCGTGGTCGAATATTTTATCTTCTAATTAAATACTTTTAAAACTTTTGAAGTTTTGCTATGCCCATCCCCTCCCTTCTATACACTCTTCCTAATCATGGGCGGATCCAGCCGACCGTAAAGGGGGGGCTGTAGTCCTAAAGGGGGTGGCTGCAGCCCCAAAGCCCTTTATTTGGATCTGCTAATCAGTTTTTTTACCTTTATGTATCTTTGCCACAACTAAAATTCTACTTGTTCTGCACATTATTTGTTCTCTAATTTGCTTCCTTACAATAAGGAAAGTCAAATTCTATCTTTAAATGACGAAAAACTTTTCCAAAGGGAGGGGCTGCAGCCCCCACAGTCCTCCCCCTGGATCCGCCAATGTTCCTAATATTGGAGGTTATAATGGCCTGCACTAATCACTTGTGTATCAGATTCTTATTAGTATAGAATTTAGAGATTATACTACTTTTTTTTTCTTTTTTTTTAAATGAGATCATTTAAACAAACATTAAACACAAAGCTAAAAATTAAACATGTGATATGGGACCATTAAAATTTTTTATACTTCCTATAGACCAATTTACCTTATGAAACTATCCGTTATGGTAAATCTTTACTATCAACTAGATTTCAGACTGCTATCAATTATATCTAAGCTCTTGATTAAACTTAAATCGTATTTTATTTTATCAGTCCATATCTTCAGCTGTTCATAGACACTTTTCAGGGTTTTTTTTTAATGAGTGAATAGCTGATTGTTTTCAGTATGTCCATATGAGTTGCTCTTTTGTTGGGTAAGATTTGTTTACTTTTCTGCTCAACTATGAATATAATGTAATAATTTTCATTAATAGTCTTCTCATTTAATTTCGGTGCCATATTCAAATTTTTTAAGGTTAATAGAAGCCGTAGGTCACCAATTAAATCATATATATATATTTAAGTATATAATCCATTACGTTTCGGCCTCAATGTGCCATTCTCAAATGACAAAAACTAAAAATATTAAATAAAACATTAATTAAATTTAAAAACAATTGATATTAAAAAATTTTTTTTTTTTTTATACACATTTTTATTTTATAAATACCTTTATGCACATAGTCAAACAATTTATCCTTCTAAAAGAATTAGTCAATATTTTAAAAATACATATGTCAAATATCAATCAGAATAACCGCCACGTCTAACATCGTCAACTAGCTAGGAACGACTGACAAAGAATAAGTACGGCAGGGGTGGGGTAAAAATATTGCTCTATTGTATTATTATCCATAGTCTTTTTTTTGAATATTAATTTTATGTATAATACTTGCGTAAAATGTGCTCAAATTTTCTACGTCTGTATGGTTGTTCACCGAATTCTGAATATTTTTTGAAATGTGTATAGCTTCTTTAATTTTTCTTTTATTAGGATTCTTTTCTTTATGTATTATTGAGGCATTTTTAAAATCAAATTCATGTTTATTTATATGTGTATGTTGCGATAGACCAGTTGCAAATTTTGATTTAGTTGTTTTTGCTTTACAATTTTGTTTGTGTTGTTGTATTCTTCGTTCTAGCCATTGTGATGTTTGTCCAATATATGATTTATTTTCACAATTTTTGCACTTAACTTTATAAATCACATTAGTTAATCTATCTTTTGGAATATTATCTTTCGTTTTTGTAAATAATTTATCTAGTTTATTTATTGGTTTTTTTCCAAATTTTATTTCATTCAAATCATATTTTTTAAAAGTTTTTTCTATTTTATTGGTCAAACTATCTATATATGTAATCGAAAAAAACTTTTTGGGATAAGGGTTATTGTTATCTTTTTGATTGTCTTTCAGATTATTATTTTTCTGAGTATGGTTTATGTTTTCTTTTTTAGTATCATTATTTTCATTTTTGAAGTAGTCTGTTATTAGTTTCGTTCTATTAATGTTATTTTTATTCTTTATGTTGTGTGTTTTAATATTATTAGTGTTAAGGACCTCTATTATTTTATTATTTTTTGGACTACTTTTTATTATATTATTGTTTTTATACCATAATTTATTAATTATTCTTAAGGGATACCAATTTTCCAAAAGGATGTCATATATTTGCGATTTTACCTTCCTGATGTGTACATCATCCGTTAATAATTTAGCTTTCTCTATAAGATTTTTAGCGGTATATGATTTAATTGGTGACCTACGGCTTCTATTAACCTTAAAAAATGTAATAATTTATATCTGTAGTTCTAAACCACCTTATTAAGGTGGATGGAAGTTATGGTGCACATATGATATGTTATGTAAGCCCAAAAAAAACCAAAAACTTCCTCCTCATAATTTAGAATAAAATAATACTAGTATTGGAAGTCTTTTGCCAACAAAAGATAATTAAATTATAATGCCCTGCCTTATGGCAAGTTATTTTTATTACACCAGCAAAGGTTAATTTGTTGAAATTTATGAACGACTGTTATATTATATAATAGTAAAAAGCACAGCATCTATAATATGAGAAATATATAAAAATATGAATTTGGGGCTCTGAGAGTCTTATTTCATGCTGAAATAAAGTCAGTTATTAAGCAAACTTTTTAGCTAAAGTAGGGAGGAGGTAGTTTTTAATTTAGAAATTGTCCCGGGCTTCATGCTAGGAATGAGGGGAGAAAAGGGTTAGTTTTATCTATATTAGTTTCTCCATTTTTATTTTTATTTTATTTTTTAAGTTTTAGATCCACCTCTCTTCATTTTTTTGTCTACCTTCAAGTTTATTAAAACTTTCTAGACTTTTTTTTTTCATTTAGAAATTGTGATTTTTTTTTTTAATTAACTTTAAATTCAGAAAAATATTTTTTGTGCTGATGACAGAAGAATAGTTAAAGAGCTTCTGGATTAGGTTTTGTTATATTTACAAAAAAATACTGGTAAAGATTGTTTAAAATGAATAATAGCTACTATGATAAGGGTAGTCCCTAATGCTGTTTATATTGTTATTTTTACCTGTACGACTCATTTAAAGAAAGTTTGCTATAACTTATGACAATTTTTACTTTCACTTACCTATATATAAAATACATAGTAAGAGAAAGTATTGTGATCTTAAAAATTTCGATTACCAGTTTTCAATGGAATTACTCCTTTTGGGGTCCCCTGAGTCCCAAGTAACAAAGTCCCACGAAATGGTCAGTGTTTGTGTGTGAATAGACTAGCTCAAGAACTATAAAGCGTGGGAACCTGAAATTGGTTATTTGACATATGTATATGCCCATGATGTGACAGCAAAAATTTCATAAAAATTGGTCAATTTATTTCATAACTTTTTTTTCCAATTTTTACGTTTTTCTTCGATAATCTCATAAATGGCTTTAATGATTTTGATCAAATTCGTCATCTTTAATGAAAATTAGGTCTTCTTGAATATCAGGTAAGCTTCATCATTATTAAATGTTCTGAGGGGGCTTAAATGGTGAAGGCGCCTTTTTTTGTTTTCCTATAAAGCACCTTTGTTTTTGTTTACATGGAGAAATTAACTTCCTCTCGTTACACCTAAAAATAAGAAATGGCTAGATATGAAATATGAAAAAATCAAGTAAAAACATACCGGAGAAAAAAAGAAAAATATTCTGTCAACTCATAAAACACGAGCCCACGCTTGCGCAGTAAGCCTTTAATAACTGACCATTGTTTATAATTAAAGCCATTCTGTTCCTTTAATGGAAATTATTTGTTTCATGGTAGCTAAAGGAAGTTTTTAACAAATACATAGAGAATTATAAAATCAGATGACTTGGAGTATTATGCTCGTATTGCCGAATTATCGCAACTAAAATCTTTTATTTAATAATAATAAAAAAATGAGTGTACTTTAGAGAGCAAATACAAACAAAAATAAGTAAATGAATGTGGAAAAATGTGTGACTGAGAAATGGAATTTAACAAAACACGGCGATTTCTTATCTAAGTAAGTTGGTAAGTGAAAGTTGTGTGTTGCGCGGCATCGCACCAGATATATTTTTTTAATGGTTTCTTTTATTTTTGCTTAATCTCGACACACCATCAAATTGTAAAAATTTATTTAAAACACATCGAATCTTGATTCCCTTTTGATGTACATAAATTACTAGGCTGGCACCTAGCATTGCTACTTGCCTAAAAAATTTTTTTTGGATAGCTTAATGAAATATCCTACGGAAAAAAAAAATGAAATTATTCAAACATTATTGAATACATGGAATATAAGTGACCAGAAAATGTATTTAAAAAAAACTATTTTTTTTTAACATTATGTATGGAAGCATGGTATATTGTTTATATTTATTTTGTTTATAACTTTGAATACCATTTTAAATTATGGATCATGCGGCATTACCATATTGTTAACTTGAGACCATTGTTAAAAAATAAAACTTGGACCAAAGCTTTTAGAAATGAAGACAACATAAGTCCATTAGGCAGGACAGTGCCGAAGTCCATTTCTCACTTCCCTCCGTCGCAGGCTTGCTTAGGATCAACAAGGGGGGCTTACAAGTGAATTTTTCACTCTTTCAAAAGTTCTTTGTTGCAGTTTTAGGAATACTTCGAGTAAATTGTCTAAGCATTTATTTTTTCTAATATTATTTTAAGATACGATATTGTTTCAGACATTAAGGGATTTATAATTATTTCCGTTAAAGTTGCGTGTTATATTGTAACCTGTCTTAAAGCATTAATCATCCTAATGGTGTCTTAATGCTGTTTAATATATAAAATCACTCCCATAGAAAAGTAGATTCTAATGATTAAGACAACTCCTAGTTTTCATAAATATATGACATGTAGGACCCTAACTGGGAATTCATATAACGACTTTGTATTTACTGCTATTATATCGCCTATATTTCGACCCAATCGGTTTTTAAAATCCTTATATATTTATATATATCCTTAAACGGGTCACCTGTGGTGTAGTGGTTAGCATGGCAACCTACAATACTAAAGGTCGTGGTTTCGCGTCCTGCGGTGCCCTAAAATTTTTTAAAGGGAGTAAAAAATCCTTAACTATGCCGTCCCTCGAATGGGACGTAAAATGGATACGTGGAAAGGCAAAATTTAGGACTCCCACCGGAGCATCGCCCGACTAGCCTTAGTGGCATAAAGGGAAGTTAAACGAAGAAACAAACACATATACTTAAAAAATCTGGTGCGTGCTCGCAACACACAACTTTCACTTACCAACTTACTTAGATTAGAAATTACTGCGTTTTGTTAAATGCCACTTCTCAAATAAACAGAACGGCTTTAATTATGAACAATGGTCTGTCATTAAAGGCGTTCTCCGCATGCGTGGGCCCAAAGTTTTATGAGTTGACTGAATATTTTTCATTTTTCTCCTCTATATGTTTTCTTTATTTTTATCATATCTCATATTTAGCCATTTCTTATTTGTAGGCGTAACGAGAGACGGTTAATTTCTCCATATAAACAAAAACAAAGCTACTTTATAGAAAAAAAAAAAAAAAAAACTAACAAAAAAGACCCCTACCCCATTTAAGCCTCCCCAGAACATTTTAATAATGATGAAGCTTACCTGATATTAAAGAACACCTAATTTTCATTAAACATGGCGAATTTGATAAATGTTAAATCTTTGAGCAATTTTGATGAAATTTATGCTGTCACATCGCGGGCACGTACATACACTAAATACCCAAATTCAGGTTCGCACGGTTTATAGTTTTTAAGCTAGTCTGTTCACACACACACACACACACACACACACACACACACACACACACACCCACACACACACACACACACACACACACACACACACACACACACACACACACACACACACACACACACACAGACCATTTCGCGGGACTTGGTTATTTTGACTCAGGGGACCCCAAAACGTATATTTTCGTTAAAAACCGGGTCGAAAATTTTCACGATCGCTATACTTTCCCTTACTATATATTTCATATATAGGTACGTGAAAGTAATACCCAAATTCAGGTTCGCACGGTTTATAGTTTTTAAGCTAGTCTATTCACACACACACACACACACGCACGCACGCACGCACGCACGCACGCACGTACACACACACACACACACACAGACCATTTCGCGGGACTTGGTCATTTTGACTCAGGGTACCCCAAAACGTGTATTTCCGTTGAAAACCGGAAGTCGAAATTTTTCACGATCGCAATACTTCCACTTACTATATATTTCATATATAGGTACGTGAAAGTAAAACCGATAACCTTATATATACGAATGTGAGGGGGAGGGATGGAGGGCTTAATTTTCTACCAGGTTCAGTTAAAAGCCTAAGAATATTGGTAACGAACTTTTTTTGTGCTAAACTGCTATTTCGGTAGGTTTCAATCTCCAAGAAAATATTTTTTTTTAAATGGTTAAAATTGAATTGATGCTGTTTTTTTCTCATTGATTCAATAATAAAATGATTAATATTATGGAACGCAATTTTGTAAAGTCGACTTATAGAACTTGTCGGAAGATTTTTCTCAAACAACTGCTAGTTTATAATTAAATAATTTAATCAATTGGATAATTATTTATTTATAATTTCAGGCTTTTCGACCACCTGGATCATTCTCGCCCTATAATTCAAATTTATAATTTCGCAATAAAATTAAAATGCAGTTAACTGGATAATTATTTCTAATTGAAAAAAAAAAAAAGGATTTCTATTATTAAAGTATTATTGTGATTTTTTTATAAAGCAGAATAAAACTGAGAAATATTTGCCGTTTAAATAGTCATTTTCTGACAGGTTCGTCTGCCTTCTATGAAAAATTTACTGCCTTTAAAATTATTTATTTAATTTACGTGATTGTGCTACTTTATATTTCGCATAAAAAATTTACTTTTATAATTTGACGTAAAATACTTTTAACTTTTACTATTTCCTATTGTTGAATCGTATTTTAAATGGCTTTACGCGTATACGACATCATCTATGTTTTTTTTGTTTTGTTTTTTGGCTAAAAAAAATATTTGAATTTAATTTCCCCAGAGAAACAGGGAAGGGGGCTGAGAAAATCGTGCAGAGAGGTCATTCATTGAGGGAGGACAGGAAAAATAGAGCCCTACTTGCCTATAGCAATCTATTATTAAACCTTTCTTTCCTTCTGTAGGCCCTTCGCATTGCTTTTTATTAGCTATGCAGGGCTTTATGATTCATTGCTTTCAATATTGCATAAGGGTGCGTTTATGTTGGAGCTCAAGTAAGCTACAGGTAATCTGAGCTTCATGAACGTAGCAAAAAAAAAACTGGAAGAGTGCTTATGCTGGTCTCTTCAATCTTAAAGCAACGTCTTCAATGTATAGAATTATAGTATATAAATAATATAGAATATTATTTATTAGGTTCATTTACCTCCCTTCTTGGCCACAAAGCTAATATGGGTATTTGGGTAATAAGGGGGCATTTCAAGAATGTTACACATTACTGAGCAACAACAAAAGCAGCTGAAAAAATGGGTTCAATTTCTGATACAAAGCAATCGATAGTTTCAATATTATCGGGCGTAAACTATAGACAAACTATAGATATAGGTAGTACGTAAACTGTACAGTGTTGTTAACCCATTTTCATTCAGAGGTGATGACTGGGAGGTGAGTGGATGGATGGGTGGAGTGGAGTGGGGAGGGGGATTTCATTTAGTAAAAATAAAATTTTGTGTTGATATTTCTATCAGTAGTTTTAAATGGAAAGATACTTGAATAGCTGTTGTGTAATAATGGAAGATATGTGTATATCATTTAAGTATGGTTTATGATAGGAATAACTATATTTAATTAAAAATGAATAAAACGAAGAGATAGTTTAATTTGTTACTTTTTTAATACATTTGAATGTATTTGATGCGATTATGTAAACAAAAGAACTTCATGGTATATAAAATTATTATTTTGCATAATTTAGTAAAAGAATTACTGAATCAGGCAAATGTGATTTACTTCGTAAAAATGCTTTGACATTAGCTATCTTACAAATTTACTGAAAATTATTATTTCTCTAATTTGTTGCTTCTGATAACATTCGTTTATATAAACAACCAAATTTCATTACTCCGACGTGGAACCCCTGGCTCCGGGTTTTGAGCTTGCTCTCATCGGGTTCCCAATCACACGGAACTTTGGACAACACATATTTTTACTTTCACTTACCTATATATGAAATATATAGTAAGGGAAAGTATAGCGATCGTGAAAAATTTCGACTTCCGGTTTTTAACGAAAATGTACGTTTTGGGGTCCCCTGAGTCAAAATAACCAAGTCCAGCGAAATGGTCTGTGTGTAGGTGTGTGAACAGACTAGCTCAAAAACTACAAACCGTGCGAATCTGAAATTGGGTATTTAGTGTGAGTATATGCCCGCGATGTGACAGCAAAAATTTCATCAAAATTGGTCAAACGGAAGGGGGGCTTTATTTCATGACTTTTTACGTTTTTTTTTCGATTTTCTCAAAAACGGCTCTAACGATTTTGAATAAACTGAGTATTTGATCTATTAATATGCCCGAGATATAGCTGTAAAAATTTCATTAAAATTATATATAATATATATAAATGCCAGAGTTTTACTATAATATATATAATATATATAAATGCCAGAGGGGGCACTTTACTTAATATATGTTGTCTCATTTTCACGTGTTTTTTTTATTTACTCAAAAACGGTTTTCATGATTTTGATCAAACTGGGTATTCAATGTATGTATATGCTAAAGATGGGATAGCCAACATATCATCAAAATTGGTCAAACGGAGGGGGCACTTTACTTCATAATGTTTTTCCAATTTTTATCTTTTTTTCGATGATTTCAAAAACGGCTTTAGCGATTTTTAACAAATTCGTCATGTTTAATGAAAATTAGGTGTTCTTTAATATCAGGTAAGCTTTATCATTATTAAAATGTTCTGAGGGGGCTTAAATAGGGTAGGGGCCTTTTTTTTTTGTCTGTTTTTTTGTTTCCTATAATGTACCTTTCTTTTTGTTTATAAGGAGAAATTAACCGTCTCTCGTTACGCCTAAAAATAAGAAATGGCTAAATATGAGATATAATAAACATGAAGAAAACATATTGAGGAGAAAAAAAGAAAAATATTCGCATGCGTAGTACGACTTTAATGACAGACCATTGTTCATAATTAAAGCGTGTGCGTGTGCGTGTGCGTGTACGTGTGCGTGTGTGTGTGCGTGTGCGTGTGGGTGTGAGTGTGTGTGTGTGTGTGTGTGAGTGTGTGTGCGTGTGTGTGTGCGTGTGCGTGTGGGTGTGTGTGTGCGTGTGCGTGTGCGTGTGCGTGTGCGTGTGCGTGTGCGTGTGCGTGTGCGTGTGTGTGTGTAGCTTTGTTTTTGTTTATATGGAGAAATTAACCGTCTCTCGTTACGCCTAAAAATAAGAAATGGCTAAACATGAGATATGATAAACATGAAGAAAACATATTGAGGAGAAAAAAAGAAAAATATTCAGTCAACTCGTTGAGCCCACGCATGCGTAGTACGACTTTAATGACAGACCATCGTTCATAATTAAAGCCGTTCTGTTCATTTGAGAAGTCGCAATTAACAAAACGCATTAATTTCTAATCTAAGTAAGTTGGTGAGTGAAAGTTGTTTGTTGCGAGCACGCACCAGATTTTTTTTTTTTATTTAAGTTCAACGCTCTTTTGAATAACGTAATTTACTATAGCTCTATATTTGCGGTACTTTAAGTGTTTTGTTGTTAAAAGAGGATAAACTGAATTTATGCAATTCTTCGGGAATCATTCTAGCTCTCTTAGGGTATGTTTCCTTCATTTTGAGTTTATTTCAAGAAATTTTAGTATGGTTCGCCAGTATTTCAGTAAGAAGAAAATCAGAACAGATTATCTGTTCATCCTAGTGCTAATAAATAATCCTTGAATAATGGAGGTTTACTTTTCAACAAGAATCAATGATTTAAGTGATATCATAAGCAAAAGATTTATAACTGAATAAATAAATTATTTATTCTAGTGTGAATAATTTGAACCCTTGCCCTAGATTTAGGAGCATTCTCAAACTAATATGAGCATATTCCATAGTGGTCGCGTTTTATAGGAATTTATTCCGAAGATGGATCATAAAAACTCCTCGGTTTGAAGATAAAACATAATATGAAATATTTGAAGAATTTTAATGTGTTTAGTGGCAGTATATATAGGTGTCCTGAATTTTGATTTCTAGGGGGAAATTTTTATGTGTTTGATGCAGAAAATATTGGTGTAAAATTTTATTGACCGTTGTTCCTCTAGTAATTCCAAACATTTCTTTATTCATAATGGATATATAAATATTTTATAAGTTTTATAAGGGATAGGAAACTTGCCTATGGTTTTTAAATTGCCCACACTTATTTTAGCCGCGCAGTTCAGTATATTTTTATACTTTTTTTTAACTTTATTTAATAACAGCCAGGTTTTATTTTATGCTTCCCCCAGTCACCTTAAAGGTATTATAAAGTCTTTATAGCATACCATCAAGTTTTTTTATACCTAGGAACTATTATTAAAAATTTTATTTATATCATGAACTATAATTATCAATATAAAATTCTAACCTCCTTTATTGTTACTTTTTAAAAAATGAACACATTAAAATATATTTGTGCTAATTAAGTACAAAAAACATTGCTTTTATTTGAATTTTTTAAAATTTTATATATTCATATTTTTTATCAAGTAATTTATTTAAAGCGAATTACTTAATATGCCGGTTAAGATTAAATAATAATAATAATATTTATTTGCAAAATTTTACAAATGCCATTTGGCATATATTGTAAATGGGATGATCATTTGTTAACCTCCTCTAGAGGGGTTAAGATTAAAGAGAGCATTTTTTTCATCAAGTTTAAATGAATTAAGATACCGTAGAAACTTATTAAAATAATTTTATCAAACCTATCAGTTATATTCTGTACATATTTATTTTAAAAGTGATGTAAGATATAAGATGTTTGACCATAGAAATTAATTTAACGAAAATAGTTATGCTGTAAGAAAAAACAAGACAAAATATTGCATCCTTTTGATATTTTGGTATTCGTATATGTAAAATACGTTTGTGTAACTTTTCCCAATGGTTTTTATCTTGTTTTTTATTGATCCTGATGAAGACCTGATAATTTGGGTCGAAATGTCGCAAAGAGGGGCGAACCAACTGTTCCGCGAAAAAATTAAAGTTAATATTCGAGGATTCGTTGCAGTAGTGTTGCGGCCAGTGGAGAAGGATAATGCGCCCATTGAGGACAATCTGCCCATTGTTTGGCACGGGACTGGCGGCCGGCTGAGATCAGAGCCTTATTTCTACACAACACTGGACTGTTTTAGATGTTCTTCCTAAAGAATTATAAATAGCGGCTTTGACAAGCCTCAAACAGAGACCTATGTAAACGCCCGTCGAGTACAGTTCTAAATGATAAGTTTCATTGTGATAAACATTTTTGTGATAGTTATAGTGTGATAAGAGTGTATGTAGTAGATGTCTCTAGTTCCTAAAAATTTTACTAATCTCGGTTTTAAACAAAAATGTGATCTGGATCCTCTCCGTTATCACTGGGATATTCCCACAAGTATCCAAATCGCGTTCTTCTGATTCCCTTTTCAAATCTGTTACTTTCAAGTCACACAATCTTAAGCAACCGAATGACATTTTGAATATTTTATACAATTACCAAGATTAAAAAATTAACAAATGAAATATTAAAGACTACATTAAGTTAATTATAAACTAACAACGAAAAAGAAATCTAATACTATATACAGTTACAAAGATTGAAATTAAGAAATGAAATTCTAAACACTATATACAATAAACTAAATTATAAGAACAAACCAAAAAGAAGAAATAGAACTCAAGTATTAAATAAAATAAACAATATTCAAAATAAACAAACAAATTTTCAATAACCTAAATTACAAGATTTAACTAAATAACAAGCAGAAAAATTATTTACAACAAACTAAATAAATAAATATGCTAATGCTGAAAATCCCCGCTTCTGACACCATTTGTTACGGGCTACGGGTACTGAAAATAAACAACACAAAAATACAATTTATAAGCCTGATATTTACATATATATTTACAATTGTGTCCACTGCCTAATTATTAAATACAGAATAGAATGATTATGTAGACTCTAATTACTTACGATAAAGTACAATGGTTAAGAACTAGAGTCCTCTATGACATACACTCTTATCATAATAATTTATGGGCGGATTGTTCTCAATGGGCACATTATTCTCCTCCACTGGCCGCAACAATATTGTTTGTTTAACGTCACTTTATGCCACTAATGCTGATAGGATGATGCTACAATGCGAGTCCTAAATTTTGCATAAGTAATAGGTTGATGAAGTGTTCTTACACAGATTGTTTCAGGATAGTTGTTTTTAAAAGAATTTTAACTTTTCATTTATATGTGAAATATTTTATATATATATATTCTATTCTGATGCCCTGATGATGCCCGAATGGGCGAAAATTTGGCTTTTATATATATGAAAATATATATATGTAATTTTTGAGGCCGTTTTTTTCTATAAGTAATAGGTATAATTATAATAAGTATAATTCCCATATCTTCTGTTTCTTGATTAATCACACGGTCAATTATTAGCACATTTGTGTAAAAATATTAAATATTACATTAAACGACCTATATTTTTATTTTCGTTTATCACATTGCTTCGTCGCTCTGTGGAGTGTTATCATTCTTTCGTATATTCTTTTTTTTTTTTTTTTTCAACTGAGTGATTATTTTAAGGTCTTGAGTGCTTTTTTTTATTTATTTTTTTAAAGCATAATCTACATCCAGCCTAGATTGGTGTAATTCCTCCAGCGCCTAGATTTAATTGAGAGGAGGAGGGGAGGGGGCGTAAGTGCCCTGCGGTCAGCCCCCACCCTTACTTGTTAGTCTCCAGCTGGCGGTGGATTAATGTCCGAGGGTTGTAGCCGCGAAGAACAAATTACTTTTGGTTTGTCCCGAATTGAAAACCTCTTCTTGGAAACACTTCTCTGCGCAATTCTAGGAGTCATTGGAAAACCACCATGTCCATGATTTTTATTTTATCCAGAACTTAAAAAGAATTTTCAGTTTAAAATAATAATTTATTATTATTATAGTGGTACCTTCATATTCACACTTCAATAATTTTTTTATGGTTATGAGGGTGCGAAATAGTTTGGTTTAATCTTCGATTTCTTGAAAGTTGCTACTTAAAAGTTAAGTGGGAAAAAAAATCTATTAAATGTTAGATATTAACATTCACGCCGGCGTGTACCACCGGTGGCTCACACTAGAATACCGCCTCTGTCAAATAATTAGATCTTTAACATTTTGACTGCCGAAAAAGAATACCTGAGAGTCACGCTCTCGTTTAGACACAATTTCAATATTCAATTCTCTGACAAGAGATCATTTACTCGATTTCAGGTGACATGGCAGCCAAAGTGTTAAGAAAGTAGAAATAATTTCTATATGGCTAAAAATTAAAATAATGAACATTTAACGTAAATTCATTTATTTTGATATTTATTCGTATTTATTTATATTTATAAGCATATACTTATAAACTTATAAACATTTATTTTTAATCCTTAACTACTCACGTCGGGTCATATTGACCCATACCAAGTTTAATTTCATTCTATTTATACCTCTTTGGCATTGAATGATCACCAAACTTTGACATATCCTTTGTTTTTGCTCCAGTTACTTCTTGCTAGTGTCTGGAAAATAAGGGAGGTGTTCATTTTATCGAAATCGATATTTTGATCCGAGGTGAGTAATTGTGCAAGCCATTTTTTTGTGTCCAATGCATGGATTGAATTTGTAAAAACCACTCATTTCTTATTTGTTTTAACTTCAAAGGTTGGTTTTAGACAAATTTTTGAATTTTAAATCAAAAGAAATTATGTTAATAATAGCAATGCTAAGGAGTTCCTTTATTTTAGTACTTCATTTCAGACCTATAATTCAACATGTTATTCATATTTTAAAACTTTCATTTTTTTGTGCTCTGGGTCATATTGACCCGAGGTGAGTAAGTAAGTAACATTGATTCGGGTGAGTAGTTAAGGGATAATCACAATTATAATTAATGCCGTATTATAAACATAACTAGTAGGATAGTATTTTTTATTGTTTATTTTATTATTGTTGGATTGCCAATACTGCATAATGTCCTGGAATAGCTCCCGCCCGATAGAGCGAAAAGCATTTAACAGTCCCGGCCTGAACGTGTTAAAGTTGAATTTGTAAGAACATTAGTCACTGAATTTACAGTATTTTGTTTTCAACTTCTTTCAAAATAATAGGTATATTTTATGAAATACCTGTAGAGGTGATTTACCTTGTAGGCAATCACGGCATCTCACGTAAAGAAGTTTGACAATGAAACAATTATTGCATATCGGTGATATTTATACGAGTATTTATTTGATAAATATATGAAGAGTTCGGTGTGACGGTCAAAAACCTACAAATACTATTAAACTATTTTATTGTAGCGAGCGTTTCGCCCAACGATACAGGTCTTCTGGGTTAAATGAACAAGGCAGACCAAAAACAAAATAATTTTTAATACCTAGAACAAAGAATTCGGACGAATTAGATAAATTTTTAAGGGGATACAGTATCATCTTGCCAGTAGCGGATCCAGAAATTTTCTGAGAGGGGCGCCTTTTTTTTTTTTTTTTTTTTTTAAATCACGAGTAATGAAGGACCTAATTTAAAATATTCACATATTAGTATTAAGTGACGTTGTAAATTACTATTTAATGTTTAAATACAACCAATTTTCAACTTTTATATATGTCCTCACGTATCAGGGGGGGGGGGCGCCCTCCGCGCCCCTCCCCTGGATCCGCTACTGAATCTTGCTCCATTAATGTTTGATGACAATATCAATGTTATCTGTTTCAATAGCCATAAACGTCTTGTGAGTGTATATTATATGTTAACGGACCTCAATATGTTATATAGTTCGTTAATATTCTTTGTTTTATGTATTTATATTTTTTTTTGTCAGTGTCTTCTTCATTTAGTCCTGAAGAAGCCTTCTTGAAAACTTTTCAACAATTTTAACCCATCTTGGAAAGGTATCAGAGGAGATAAAAGATATAACAAAAACTATGGAGAGACAATCAACCATAATTTTCGAGAACGCAGAGCGCCTCAAGTCTATGGAGGAGCGGGCGATAAAACAAGATGAATTAATAGAAAAACTGTTAAACGAAAATAACATCCTTAAAACCCAAATGAAAAGCTTAGAAGTGCGTCTAAATCAGTCTGAACAGGCTCACCTCGATAAATCATTAGAAATAAGAGGGGTCCCCTTGAAGACCGGGGAAACGCCCGAGGGCGTCGTCTTGTCTATTGGAGTAGCCCTGGGCCTAAAATTGAGAGAAGAAGATCTGGACCAGGTAGAAAGGAAAAGGACGAAAGGAGAAGACACCCGTCCGCCATCGATACTGGTGCACTTCACACGTAAAAGGGTCAGAGACGAATTACTTAGGCTCCGGCGAGTAAAAAAGGACTTTTCGACCAGACATTTAGGTTGGGACTTCGATGAGAAGATCTATCTGAGCGAAGAAATGACCCCAGGGAACAGACATCTGTACTGGCTGGCAAGGCAGAAGAGGATAGCAGGCAAAGTGAAATATGTATGGTTTGCGAGGGGAAGAGTTCGCTGTCGGCGAGATGACGGTCAGCCAGTAGTCATCGTCAATAAGGCAGAGGATTTGGAAATTTTTCAATGACAACAGCCTTTAAGTCACCTCGATACAGTACTGTTATCTTTAGACAAATTAATGTTCTTTGTTTCTAATTTTACTTTCGTTAGCCATTTTTCTATTAATTTTTGCGGTGTCGATTATATTTTCTTATTTTCATGTTTAATTTTTTACATAAGATTTACCTTTATCAGGTCACAAATTGATAGTCAATTTATTTTTTTTCATTTCTATTTTATTTCATATTTAGGTTTCTACATAAGATGTACCTTTATTAGGTCACAAGTTGATAATCTGTTTACTTTAAGGCAATATTATTCTGTCACATTAATGACAGTTGGATTAAGGAAAACAAATGTTCCCTTCCTCGCAACTATTCTCCATCCCGGACATTCTCATGAAATAAATTTTTCTTCCTATATCTATGAATAATATCCTCCTAACATGTCATGTCAACGCCCAGTCCATTCCAGCCCATATCGACGAAATTATAGATTATTTCCATTATAACTTTTTCCACATCATTGCAGTGTCAGAAACCTGGCTCAAGCCCAATATTCCATCTTCCTCTGTAGCCATTCCAAATTATACCCTCATCCGCCATGACCGAACGGACCGAAACGGTGGAGGTGTCGGTCTGTTTGTGCATGACAGCCTAAAAGTCAAAATCCTAGAAAAATCTTCCCCCCAAGACACACCACATGCTGAGTATCTACTTACTGAAATTTCCTCTAACTCCTTTTCCCTTCTCTTCTCAGTAATTTATCGTCCTCCTCTAGCCAAATTCCATCCAAACTTTGAAACATCCCTCCTTACCTATGTCCCTCTCTATAACAATATAATTATCGCTGGAGACTTGAATATAAATATTCTCTCTAATTCCCCCGAAAAACAGTTCCTCCTAGATTTGGTATATTCCCTCAACCTCTTCATCGTCCCTTTCCAGCCAACCCATCATACCCAATTTTCCCATACTCAAATTGACCACATCTTTGTCGACTCCCGTCAAAAACTTTTATCATACTCACAAAGCCCCATGCCATCTTTGTCGAGCCACGACTTAATCCGTATATCCTATGATCTTCCGACTCCTACCTTCATTCCGAAACAAATATTCTGGAGAAATCTAGATTCTCCGAAGCCCGACGAAATAAACCCATCTCTAGATCAACTATCTCATTCCTTAGAACCCATTTATTCCTCTGAATCGATTGACGATATGGTTGAATGCCTTTCATCCAATCTCCTTATCTTCCTAAATGAAATTGCACCTGTTAAAACCTTTACGTTCAGACGCTCCCCAGCCCCTTGGATCAACTCAGAAATTCGAGAACTAATGAAGAAAAGAGATGCTGCCAGAAGACGTTATAGACGTACCCACATACCCGAAGATTATTCTACTTTCAAAATCCTTCGAAACCTCACCCAAACCTCCTTACGCCGTTCCAAGGCACAGTATTTTCAAAACGTCCTCTCTAAAGCCTCAGATTCTAAATCCAAGTGGAAAATCCTCAGGAAATTTTCAGTAATTAGCTCCACGTCCAGCACTATCTATCCAGTCTCGCCCGATGACTTAAACACCTTTTTCACAAAATCCCTTCCGAACGAGCCTCAATCCCTCTACCAGCCCCCAGATATTCCTTTTAATGATAATAACTTCTACTTTTCCTATATCCTTCCAGATGAATTGATCACCTCCGTACTTAAATCACGAACCAATGACTCTGGCCATGACCAAATCCCAGTAAAATTGTTAAAGCTTAGTCTCCCAGCCATCCTTCCTGCGCTCCTGCATATATACAACTTTTCCTTACTAAATTCCATCTTCCCTACAGCCTGGAAAAAAGCACTTATCCGTCCACTCAATAAAGTCCCTCATCCTTCAACGCCCTCTGATTTCAGACCAATTGCCATCCTCTCCAATCTTTCGAAACCATTGGAAAGATTAGTCCATTCACAACTTACATCCTTCCTCGAACAAAACGTACTCCTTAACCCTCTCCAGTCTGGTTTCCGTTCCGGTTATTCCACTCAATCTGCCCTTATAAAAATTACGCAAGACCTTTACTCTGCCATGGACCAACAGAAAATTACAATCCTGGTCTTTTTCGATTTTTCAAAAGCCTTTGATTCCGTCGATCACTCAATACTCCTCTCCAAGCTTCATAACCTATCCATATCCAATAGTGCACTACGCTGGTTCCAGTCCTTCCTTTCTTCCCGTTCACAAGCAGTTATTATTCCTAATAAACCACCTTCATCGTCCTTAACTCTCTCCAGAGGTGTACCTCAGGGCTCTTCCCTTTCTCCAACCCTCTTTTCCGTCTATATAAATGACCTATCCACCGTATTGCGTCACTCCCGCTTTCATCTATATGCCGATGACCTCCAAATTTACATATCATGCCACCCTTCGAATATAATAGAAGCGACTATAAAACTTCAAGAGGACATCAACAGCATTAACCACTGGGCGACAGAAAACAAACTACGGCTAAATCCAGAAAAAACAAAAGCAATCCTTATCGGTATAAAACCCTTCCTGAATTCCCTTCCTTACTATCCACTATTATATATCAATAGCACTCCTATTCAGTTCCAAGACTCCATAAAAAACCTTGGTCTCACCTTTGATAATCATCTCTCCTGGAACCATCAAGTATCCCAAATTATCCGAAAATCCATTGCAGTCCTAAAACAGCTCCTTAGATTCCCTAGATGTTTCCCCAGAAGCACCCGCCATCTCCTAGTTTCCTCTCTCATCCTTCCTCATTTTGATTATGGATGCCTGGTATACGGAGGGCTGTCTGGTGAACTGGAGATGAGATTAAAAAGATTAATGAACCGACTTATCAGATTCATTCTCGATCTTCCCAGGCACTCTCACGTCTCCCAATTGTATACTGAGCAAGGCTTTCTTCTTCCTGAATCCAGACGACAATATCTCCTTGGTTCCTTCCTATTCCAATCCTTCAGAACAAAAAAACCCAGCTATATCCTCGACCTCCTTACACCACGTTCGACCATCCACCTATTAAACACAAGATCCCATCCCACCGACCTGTATGTTCCTATCCGTAGAACAGCCTCCTTTGAGCGATCCTTTACAGTACGTGCAACCCACCTTTGGAATTCCCTGCCCAATTCCATACGCAGTGCATCCTCCTTGGCAACATTTAAACACCATTTATTCACCCATCTCCTAGTTAATCAATCTTCCTCACAAATGTAAAAATTGTGGATATTCAGAACAATGTGTAATCACCATTTGTATGTTTATTATCCTATATATAATTTAGGATAATGTACATATGTCATATATATAATTTCATCCTACTGTTTTAATTTTAGTCAGACAAATGTAATACCATATGTTTTCTTTTTGTTATTCTTAGGGGACTAAAAGTCCCAGAATAAAGTTATATTTTCATCAAAAAAAAAAAAAAAGAAGACCTCCATCGTTAGCTCGAAACGAAAAGTTGGTTAAAATAAAATTGTTTAATACTATTGTAGATTTTTGACCGCCACCTCGGACTATTCTTACATTTATCAAATATACTGTAAAAAACAACAGTTATCCGAGTATTTATTTAGGTAATTTAATCATCTAAGATCTGCCAGTATTATTTCCTACAGTTCCTTAGATTGATTTCTTTGATTAATGCAGCATTCCTAAAGGTAAAAAACAAAAGTAATTTATTTCAAATTTGATTGTAACCGTTTTATTTTAACACGTTCATTAGCAATTAAAGAAAATCGCTTTGTTTGCTGTGCTATTTTTACAGCTATTAAGATTCATTATATTATATATAAATACATATATTGAGGTAATGTATATACTTTTTAGATTTTTATTTTACAAGTTTACAAGTCTTTATGAAATCACACGTGGCAGCCATAGGTACCTATATACCTTATTTATGTCCTGGAATTTTTTTTTTTTTTTTCAAAACTCATTTCCAATACCCTATTCGTGCTTTTGAAAGGTTAGCGCTGATAAGAATTTCTTTCCCTGTGTAAATAAGATGTCTAAGATTAGCTTTACGACTTCTGGCAGCTCAGTTAACTAGTTCTCTTTTCTTCCTCCGGTAAAAGGTTTAGAGCAAAGAAGAATATTCGACGTACGGAAATAAATTTGTTTGAAAAATATTTTTCTTAAGATTGTATCTTTGTAAAAGTCATCTTGGAAGGGAAATAGAATCAAGATATTTTCTTTAATTTATATTAATTTTATATTTACAAAGGAGTGTTCCTAAAAAAATTCATTAATTCCTCCAATCCTTTTTTTTTTTTTTTAATGACTTCACACCAGAAACTGCCAAACCGTTGCATATTGGCAATTGATGTAGTTAAAAATTTGTGCAAAGGGACTTTTCACGCCTTGGTAATATTTTTTTTGTAATAATACATACTGTTTTAAGGCTGAAATTAGTTCATCAATTATGATTGCTTCATCATTATGATTGCTTTTAAAATTGTATAAATGTATTTGTCTTAATAAAACCCGAATAGAATTTGATGTTTTTACGTTATTTTAATTACGATTTTTCGTTATTAGAAATTATAATCAAAACCAGCAGTTTTTATAATGGTATAGGAACAACCGACAATAGAAAAAAAAAGGACTTAAATAGAATTCTACGATATCTGTTTTGATAGTAACTGTATCTATCATTAGCTGTAAATTTTAGACAATGTTAATATTTTTTCTTAAAAGAAGACCAAAAACCGTGACTATAAACTGGCTATGGAAGTTTTTGTTTTATTTATAACGTTTTAGAACTATCAATAAATACTTTCCTTTAAGAAGTTATCAATTGAAACTATTATCCTGCATTTTATTTTCCCAAAGATTGAAATTACCAAAAGAACTTTCAAAAGAACTCCTAAACTAGATAAGTTTCTCACTTTTTTTTTCTCCATTAAACTTGGGCTTTAACTTTCTGGCAGTGCTTAATCCATTTATTACCTTGAATAAATTTCAGAGTTTTCCCGATCCTATTTCTTGTTGAAGAATAAAATTCTTTAGCTAATCTATGATTATCATCACCTTATTTCTCCTTAATTTCAAATTTAACTATAAAGATCTGAAGGGATCCAACATTTTTTTGAGGTCTCTCGCTTCAGGATTCTTCAATGTCCATATCATGTGCTTGTTGAGCATTTTAAATGATATGTAGTAGTTTTAAGAGAACTTTCACATTAAATATTTGGGTTTTTTTTATAAGTATAAGCGATATTAGCGAAACATTTTTATTTATCTAAATCAAATAATATATCTAATAACGTCTTTACAACAAATAAAGTCTTTTTATTGCATACAATCGGTTAATTGAGCAGTGTACATACTTAATAACGACTATGGTGAAGTAGCAGCTAACTTAATATTTTATGTAGGGGAGAGCGGGGTTGGTTAGCATAGGGGGTAGGTTGGCCTTTGGCTTATAGTTTCCGTCACACCTGCTGTGAAGGTACCACCATTGTACCATGTGACCCGCTCGACCTCGGGAGTCTTGTCCTGAGTTTACAATCCGATGCTAACAGTGTAGAGAAGAGTGTCATTGATTGAGTTTACAACATGTAAGTAAATTTTTATATTTTCAGTAAATTTGGTTTAAAGGCTTGGCAAAACATTTGACTTCGATTCTGTTCACATAGCCCCAAACCCCTTTGAAAAACCTTTCGACTTACCAGTTTCTTGTTGATTGTTCTCCCCTGCCCTGGCAACCATCTTTCATATGATCTCTCCTGTGGGATTAGTTGGCGCCTTTCAACTGGGGTTTGTTTGCGCCCTTGCAATTCCCAAAGCAAGGTAAACATAAACAAAGGCGAAACTACCAATTGTCTATAGTTCAAGTGAGGAGAATGAGAGCAGTATTTCCTATGCAGAAAGTGACGACAGTCTAAACTTCTATCTTCTTCTATCGTCATTCTATTTTCCCTTAAAATCTGTTAAAAATCGATTCAAAATTATTATACCATTATAGTGTAGCTTTTAATAACAATATGTGTCAGGCAGTACTTGAATGAGATGGCTAAACAACCCAACCTTCTATGCCAACCTGCCCCACATAGGGGGTTAATTGGCGTACTATGGATTGAAGAATTCTTCAATTTTCTATGATCTTAGTATTAAATATCATGTATTGAAAAAAATAGTTGAAGTACACTAATACTTAAAGTTTATAGTGGTATCAGCCTTTTTGGGATTATATTAACAGGAACGATTCTACATTAAAAAAAGTGAAAACTGTTGCCAACCAGCGGGGTTGGTTCTCCCTACTTTTTTTGTACTCCCTAATACTCCCCTACTTTTTTTTTGTGGGCAGTAGCGTATAAAGAAAACATCCAAATCTTACACAATAAATCTATCTACGTCTTATATTTACATTTGAACCGCCAAAAATAAAATCTGCAATAAATAAAACAAATAACTATTGGAATTAAAAAAAGAAAAAAACTTATGTTAGCTTCAAAATATAGGACTCGTTTATATTCACATAAGGTGAATCTTAATCCTTTACGGATGCGAAACGTGGCTGCTAATATTGAGGGACGTGCAACGGCTTAGGGTTTTTGAAAATAAATTGTTGCGTGCAATATTTGGACCGAATAAGAGGGATGAACTAACCGGTGAATTTTGACGGATACGCAATGCTTAACTGAGTAAACTGTATCCGGTAAATACAAATGAGGTGATATCAGTGAGACGAATAAAAAGGGTTATAAAATGCGAAAATTAGTAGAGAGTGGATTTCAAAAAGACTAATAAGTGCCGTGCCGAATGGAAAGTAAGGGTAGCCCTAGGAGGTGGTCGAATTGTGTTAAGGAAGATCTTGCGAAAATAGGTTTGGACCGCGGTCGTTGGTTGGAAGTGTGTAAGGAGAGAATCGTTTCGAACCTTTGGGTTCGCTAAACCTTTTATTATTATTATTATTATTTGTATAATAATTTCTATATAATAGAAATACAAACATAACTATAATAATATAATAATAAAAAGGATATAATAATAATTCTATTTCGGAGTTACGTTGTATCCCTGTGTAATTGATGACTAAGATCCCTTTATAATTACTACGATAAAAAACAAAATGATTATATTTAAATTGTGTATCATAATAGAGTGTGTCATAACAATATCACTCTTCATTTAAAGTTTTTTTTTTTCAATAATCATAAGACAATTTCGAGTATTATAATTTATAAATTATCAAGTATTTTTCTAAAAGAAGTTTTTCCAAATAGCATTGTCTATTATCAATAAAGACTGAAGCGCGATTTAAATATATTTTAATTCGAAATTTGAATAGCTGAATCGCTCTTTACAAAACGTTCTTAGAAAGTGGCAACCTCTCAATCGTACTAAATGAGATTAAATCCATTCAGTACAGCTTTGGGGTTATTATTGCTAAAATCCTATTAAAGAAAATTTTCCATCATGGTGAGGTTTCGAGCTCACTGACTTTGATCCCTAAGAAATTGATTTCGCAAATGAGGAGTCGTGACAAATGAGAGACTGAACCTGAGATTAAAATTGTGGGTTTATTTTCAGGACAATTTCTTAAAGGAGTTATGTATATATAGTTGTTTGTAAATAATAATCTGTATGTTTATGGAGCAATTGCTCGTGTATTTACTTAGGTGCAATATATAGTTCATTCTCAAAGACCAGTCACTCGCAGGTCTTAGTAGGATTTCATTTTGTTAATGAGACAATTCAGAGCTAGAATAAAAAATATGAAATGTGAATGAATGAATAAAGCCTTTATTACAAAATTAACAGTTTTACAAGACATTTTGTTTTTCACAGAATTTTTGGATATTATTTAAAATATTTACAAACATTTAAGGCAATATTCACATTTTATTTATTTTTCTTCTGTTAATATTGTAGGCCTTCCCCTTTGAGAGTAATGGTCTAACTTCCCTGGAGACCAATTCTTACTGGGAAGTGGGGTTCGCAGTTGCTCTCCACAGTTCTTTCCAAGCTTCTTTATCTCTGGCTGTCCTCATCCAGTTTGGCTCTGCAATAGCTTTTAGGTAGTCCCTCCATCGCCTTCTTTGCCTGCCACGTCTTCTTTTCAGGTCATAAGGAGTCCACTCTGTTGTCTTTAAAGACCATCTTCCATCCAGGATTCTAGCCAGATGGCCAGCCCATCTCCGTTTAATTTCTTTCACAAGAAGATTTATGTTTTTGAAGCCTGTTTGCCTCTTTATGTCAATGATTTTGATGAGGTCTTTTTTCTTAATGCTCAACACACTCCTTTCAATGGAATTTTGCCTGACTATCAATTTATTTTCTAATTTTTTTGTTAGAGCCCATGTTTGGCAACCATAACTTACACATAGTAGAATGCAAATTTCGAAAATTACTTTTTTATTCATTATATCAAAGTTTATAGTCCTGTTAAAAATTTGACTTAATATAAAGAAAAAATAAGTTTTGATTGTGAATCCTCTGACTGCTTTCCTAGTTCAACTTCTGCTCTCTGAATATCGATTTTAATTGACAGAATAAAATACAATTATACGAAAGCATATCAAATATAATTTTAGAATCAATAATGATTAAATCACGTTTCGGAAAAAATGTTTCAAGTTTTATTAACTATTCCTCATTTCGTCATTTTTTTTTTTTATCATTGGAGTTAGTGGATATCATTCCCTGTTAAGTTTTTTTCTGATTTTTTACTGTGTTTGGCTGGAAATTATATTTTGATGAGAATCTTGTAGCAAACTCCGCTATTTTATTCAGAATTTATATTGATCCTTTTGAAGGAATTCATCCTGAAAATCATAAGACAGTGAAAATGATCCAAATATCTTACCTTGGTAAGGCTTCTGCTGTGTTACTTTTCGGCGTGCTCCATTTTGAGAGGTTATTTGATAGTAATATTAGTAAACTTCAATCGCGTCCATTTCAATTAAAAAGGGAGGTATCAGATCCTTTGTCACTTCTGTCATGACCAAAAGCTGGGTACTAAACTCAAACCATACTTAATTAAATAGGACGCGATGAGATTGCTCTTATATTAGGGTCTCTTAACCTCCCGAAGCAGGTCAAGGCAATAAGTAGCATAAGGGAAGCGTAACCTGAAGGGCCTTGATTAGCTTAACTAAATCTAAGCTTTCGACATCCGCTCGCTGTGTTTGCTTTAAAGGGATAAATACGCCTCAAAAGGGTCTTTTTCAGTTGGGATCGGGACCACACCAAACCGCGCCAATATGGCGCACGCCCAGAAGTAACAGTATTAAAAGTACCTAATCTTTCGTTTCCTTGTTTTTAATTACCTTTATAATGTAAACACTGAATTATAATTTATTTATTTTTTTTGTGGGGGGGGTCCCTCGCTGTTTAGGATATACGGGGTTTCCCAGGCCAGGGGAGAGGGTGGGTGTTAATGCTGATTATTATTAAATTTCCCCTGACTCCGGGTTTGGAACTTGCTATCTTCTGGTTCTCAATCATCTGTCCGGTTGTCCGTGGCAACGCGTATTTTCTAACGCGTTTGCCCACTCGGCCATTCCGCCACCCCAATATTAACTATACTTCAACTGCACAAAATTAATATTTCCACATAATATTTTTTGGATATATTTCAAGCGACGATTCTGAAATTCTTAATTGAAACTCCTATTAATCAAATCGGGCAATAACACAGTTTTTAGTTACCAAGTAAGATAAAATGGAAAATGGAAAACTGACAAGGACGTGTAGAGGAAAATGCATTGTAATATATTGAGAGAAAAGAGGATGAAAAAAACTACAAGAAGCGTGTTTTTAGTTGGGGTTTAGATTTTTTCGTTCATGTAAAAAAGATGAATACAAGCTCCATTAGCTAAGAAGTTACTGAACACTGAACATAAAGTGGAAACCCTCGTTAGTCTAATATGCTCTAGTTTTTAACATTATATATTACTGTTTAAGTAAGTAATTAAAAAAATAAAATGATATATATGCTTGGAGCAACAAATGCAATCTCTTGTTTTATGTCAGTTGTTTATTCTCACCTCCTCATCTCCCCAATCTCTTTCTCTAGTTACTCCCTATAGGGCCATCTACGGACAGTCCCGCACCACTATTTTTCTTTTTTTTTTTTTTACAGTTGTGAGAATCGTGAATTTAATATAGTAAAAAGGTTTGTTTGTTAAGGCATAAAACCTTTAGGGTCATCAACGCCTGAAATCAACTTTAAATGCAATCTATTAAATAAATTCTTGGTAAAGGGTTAGGTGTATATGAATACAAAAATCACATTCTTAAGCGCACAATAACAAATCAAAAATTAGATTTTTTGAAACAAATTCTTTTGTTTCAGGAACCTTAATACTGATACTATTTTATTTTCAATATAGGACGAAGGACTAAGTTGGTAAATTGAAAATATTGAGCATATTTCTGATTAATTTGATTTAAGCACTGTAAATTTTATTTGTATATATCAACTTTTTTACCAAAACGTATTACTTTTCTTTTTTATATATTTACAAGCTGTATATCGCGGTTTCACCCGGGGAATTTCATTTTTCTAATAAACGTGAACAATTCTATAAACAAAAAATACTACAAAAATAGCACTAATAGATTATCATTCCAAAGCTTTAGGATATAGTATATTTTTAGTTTTACCCTGTGGGGCATATATAATTAGGTATTTAGGTGAACCTACTCTAGAGCATGCAACCTAAAGCTGACCATGAGATAAACATGGGGATTCCAAGTTGATACCAGCTACCCTTAGTGATTGCCCTTGAGCTTCATTTATAGTCATCGCAAATGCGACCCGAACTGGGCTGGGAATTATACTCCTTTGAAATCAAAGGGCATATCTCTGGGGACAATGGGGATTCCAGGAATGAAAGGGGTAAGGGCAGAAGGAGATGAGCAAAGAGGTGATAGGTTTCAATTAACCATACAAACAGTCCGAGTAGTTTCCATCAATCACTCAGGTACCAAATATCAAAGAACAAAGAAGAAATCCAGTCACAAAAAACAATGAGAAAAGCGTGGGTCAAGAAAAGTTCGTTAGGAAAAAGACAGAGAAGCGAGTAGCGGTGAGACGCGCACTCTTCGGACAATAACTCGAAAAGGAATCCTTTAGCCTAAAAAACTTAGACCCCGGTCCATTCCGGAGGAACGGCCTTACCGGGCCTTGTTGGCCTCTTCAAAATCAATGTAAAGCGAGATCATAAAAATTTTTATAACAATAAACAATATACCCAGAGATTGGCTGAAATTATGCAATTTTAACATGGACAGGTGTTCGCATCTGGTATAAAAGAACCACTGAGCGAAATTTGTAGTATTTAGGACAAATGGTTACGAATTTCTATTAAGAACAAACAGAATTTCATCTTTATTTACATAGATTATAGCTGTATATCCCGGTTTCACCCGGGGAATTTAATTTTTCTAATGAAACGGTCGATTTCGTAAAAAAAGCGGTCATTCATCAACATTGTAAACATGTAAGTCAACATTGTAAAGCGAGATCATTAAGATTTTTTATAAAAATAAAGAATATCAACTGAAGATCGGCTGAAGTTATGCAATTTTAATATAGACAGGTGTTCGCACCTGGTATGAAAGAATCATTGAGCGAAATTTGGAGAATTTAGGACAAACGGTATGGATCTCTATAAAGAAAAAACAAACAGAATTTCATCTTTATTTTTTTAGATTGCAAACTTTATGTTTGCTATGCACTTTCTTTATTTTCCTGCTACAACTTTATTTTCGTCACCTCTCATTTTCCTGCGTTTGATTTTTCCAAGAATAGTTTTGATCTTGAAAAAAAAAAAAAAAAAGAGAGAGAAAAAAATCACTTTATTTAAACAATCTTTGAGTATTGTATTTATTACCCACTAACGATACCTAATTAATGATGCTTTTCTAGCATTAGAGTCATAAAAGTCACTCTAAAGATCTATATACTAAATTCAGACTTTAATTTTTCTACCACATCTCCTTCAAACTGCCAGGAGGGATTCGAATTAAATCTTTAATCCCTGGACTTTGGGAGCGGTGTAGCTGTTGTCGCAAAATGGGGTTGGGTTTCATGTAAATTTTTAATTGCATTAAGGTCTAGAGTAGAAGCCTAGTTGCAACCTTTTCCTTTTTTCATAGAGCCTTATGTGCAGTATCTATTTTCAAATCCTGACCATCCTAATAAATGAAATTTCAATTATTATTTGTTTCTTTTCTAATTATTGTACCTGTAATAACTTTGATTTTGTTATATTTATATTGTTATATTTGTTTAAATTATCAAAATTAAATATTTTTTTCACAGATTGTAATTCACTAAACACTTGATGCTGTATGGTTTTTTGTTGTATTTTAAATTCTCCCAGTCATAATATTTAGCACGATCATTATGATATAGAATAATATTTAATTTATGGTTTTATAAATTTGAATTTTTCGGGACAATATATCTTTTAAGACGTCTGGCGACGCATCCTTTCCAGCCTATCCAAATTCTAAGATAGGATGAAGAGTGAGTAACAGTACGTTTTTGAATCCCGAGTTTTCTAGGGATTTTTAATACAATGTACGAATAAAATCCTAACATGGAGCTTTGGGTCATCTCATAGATATTTCAAATACGGTTTAGTTTATATGATTATATGGTTTATATAAACTTAATCTATGAAAAATAAAATTAAAAAAAAAAAGTATTTAACGAGGTTAAACAAAATAAATTCCAAAATTAACATATTTTGTCTCTTTTAATGATTTAGGAGTGTTTTGTTGACCAAAGTGAACGCGTTTCGCCTAAACCTTGACTTTTTCATCAATCAACTTATTTGTATATTGACTATATTTGCTTCTGTTTTTCCATTCGCGTTTAGCCTGAAACATCATGATAATAGTGAGATGCCATTGCAACCATATTATAAATCGAATACCAAAGTTCAGCGTCTATAGGTAACATCAAATCTTAACTTGGTAGGTTTAGAATCTTAACTTGTATGACTAAAAGTGGTGTTTATTTAATGCGATAGAAATTTGAGTTCTTTTATGAAATTTTTTCTTAAAAAAAAGAAACAAGTTTTTCTTACCGTTTAAAGGTCTGGTCACACATATCCGCACCGCAGCACGGGCGTGTATCGGATCTTATTAATTTACGAAGGATGGATAGTAACCGGTCATACATGCCCGCCACCAGGTCAACCGACCCCGTTACCATCTATCCTTCGTATTTGAATCAGATCCGATACACGCCCGTGCGACGTCTGACCAGATTCAGGGTGTTTCGAAGATGTAAACCGATTCCTAGGAACCGTAAAGTGGATATACTCGACCTCTCAAGAATCGATATCTTAAGAATAAAAGTATCTTGAGTACTTAGCTGTAAAGTATGGCGGTATTAAGGAATCTAGCGTGGGGTGCATATCTTTTTTTCGATATGTTACCTTTAAAAAATTATAAATAATTTTTTTAATGTTGTTTGCATTCAGTCCGTCAGTAAAACAATATCAAATAATGCAAGCTTTCAATACTGTGGCAAAACTTTTTTTGTTTCCTCAACTTTGGCTGGCGTTTGAGTATACAATTCCGCACACAACAATCTCTCCGCACTGGACATACAATAACAATATCACTTCATTCTTTATTATACGTTTATTTATTTTCCTAAATCATTCATGGATTTATTTTCTAATGCTGCAATTAAAATTTAGGAATAGACATTTTTTATTAAATGCTAGACGGTAAACTTCTCTATCTATAGATCCATACCGGATTTACTGTGGACTATAATATGTTTTAATTGTATTCTTATTTAAATTAAATATATACACCTGGTTGATTAAGATTTACAATCTAGAAAATAGAGTGATTCTTATCGAATTTAGCAAGAATGTTAGTTGTTTTATCAATATTTTTAATAATTATGGGGAACCATTCTCGTTTACCCATCTTGCTTTTTGCTTGTATCTTGAATATAAACTTGCCTTGTTTGTGCGTATCAATCCGATGCGTCAATGCGCTTTAGTTGTTTAATCACCTGACAACCTCTTGGGGCATTACATTTATCCTTATTTGGACCGATTTATTTACTTTATGCTTCTATATGGTTCAATCCTCGCCATGATCTGTGTTAAGCTACCAATCGAAGATTCAACAGGTGGAAAATACCGGCATATTTTTTTCCAGCATCTTCTTCCTTACCTCTCTTATTCCACGATTTCACCTTTTGAGTGAGTTCGAGATCAGCGACTTTAGTAGTAAGTTATCTCAAACGTTTTTTAATTTCCATGTACACATGTGTTTGTTATACAATTGGGAATATTAAAGTTTTTACGCATGCTCCATTTTGCCTGTGTTTGTGAAAATGCAATTTAATTACGTTAGAGAAGATTTCGAACAGGAACAATAAACTTTAGATTTTAGATATATACTATACAAATTTTTTCGCCATATTCAACATAATCAACTTTTGTAATTAATTGATTGGTTTACCACATCAGTTCAATTATTATTTATGTTGAAATTGTGTTTCTTGCGTGAGACATAAGTACTTCCCTGATTATAATTAATTTACTTCCTGTCCCCATATTCACTCTCTCGGATCAGTTAACTCTTCATAACACCCTTGAATCTGAAACCCCCATAAATTATCTCGAATTTCTAACCGCATGGAATAACACTCCACAACTCCCACGCTCACAGGGGATTCGTCGCTCTTCGTTGCTAATGCCTTGTTGCGCATATTACAACCGTATTAATTCATTCTGTGGGATCGATATTCATAACTCCTATCCTATCTTATATATCCTGAATTTAGATCATATGAGTATCACCTACCTTTAAAGAAAATCAGAAGAGTATAGAAAACTTCTAAGAAAAGATCGTTACACACAACTAAGAATTTCGTGAAAAGTGAAATTTGGGCGATCAGGATGCCGGCAGGAAATGCTAATCTTACTAAGGGATAAGAAAAGTTTGGGGTTATAAATCCGGATCGTGGAAGTAAGGGATTGCCTTAAGTAGCGAACTCGAGAGTATCTCTCACTAGGTCAGGCACTTTTATTGGGTTCATCACGCGAGAGGAAACGCTCCAAGTATGTCAAGGTATCAAGTTTTTGGACACATTAAGTACTTGTAAGAAGTGGGTATAAACTTAGAGTTAAGTTCTCACTCAAGGTTAAATCGATGAGGGAAAGTTTGCTTTATAAGCGTTAATTACTATTTAAGCGAGATTCAATATTTTATTACATCATATGAATATTAATATGGTCTAATATCGTTAATACTATCCAGATCTAATGCTAAGCGAATATATTCTCATCTTAACCCTAGAGTGGTCGCGCAATCGCGACTTACGAAAGTAGTCGCATGGAGTGTAATCTACCCCAGATTTTTTCTTTTTTTTGTTTTGAAACAAAATATTTTGTACATTTTTCATTTGCAATTAAAAACATTTTGGAGGGTGTTAGGGTATTTATAAATAAAAAAAAAATTATAAAAGATCAAATGAAAAACTTAAGAAACATTTTTAAAAATTTACAAGATGACATCAAAATAAGCAAATCCAAGAAATATAAAAGGGAAATTAGTTGGGTTTTTTAAAAATATGGAAATGAACAACGAATCATTTTCGCGCGACCACTCTAGGGTTAATAGCCTTAAAAATAAAGACCTGAATGTTTTTATTTTGTAATGCATAATTCAATTTCCATTAAAAGCCTCTAGGCCATGTTTCTTTCATAATCATAAAATATTAGTATTAGTAGATGATTATTTTATTAAATTAATTATTTTAATTGACCTCGATAGATCAATCGGTTTAACTGGATTATTTGTCATTCCTAGGTGGAATAAAACATTTTTAAAAGAAAAAAAATCTGGTGCTTGCGCGCAACACACAACTTTCACTTACCAACTTAGATTAGAAATTAATGCGTTTTGTTAATTCCCACTTCTCAAAGTTACACATTTTTCCACATTCATTTCTTATTTTTGTTTTCATTTGCTCTGTAAAAACACTAATTTCTTTTATTATTAAATAAAAGTTTTTACTTGTGATGTGATGTGATTGTGAAGCACAATATTCCAAGTCGACTGATTTTATAATTCTCTATGTACTTGTTGAAAATTTCATTTAGAAACCATGAAACAATAATTTCCATTAAATGAACAGAACGGCTTTAATTATGAACAATGATCTGTCATTAAAGGCGTACTACGCATGCGTGGGCTCAACGTGTTTTAAGAGGACTGAATATTTGTCTTTTTTTCTCCTCTATATGTTTACTGGGTTTTTATAATATCTCATGTTTAACCATTTCTTATTTTTATACGTAATAAGAGACAATTAATTTATCCAAATAAATAAAAACAAAGATACTTCATCGGAAAAAAAAACAAACAAACAAAAAAGGCCCCTACCCCATTTAAGTCCCCTCAGAAAATTTTAATAATAATAAAGCTTACCTGTTATTAAAGAACACCTAATTTTCATTAAACATGGCGAATTAGATGAAAATCGTTAAAGCCGTTTTTGAGATAATCGGAAAAGAGGTAAAAATTGCAAAAAAACTTATGAAATAAAGTGCCCCTTCCATTTGACCAATTTTGATGAAATGCCGACCATCACATCCTTGGCATATACATACATCAAATACCCAGTTTGATCAAAATCGTTAAAGCCGTTTTTGAGTAAATAGAAAAAACACGTGAAAATGATACAAACTTTATTAAGTAAAGTCCCCCCTCCGGTTAATCAATTTTGATGAATTTTTTACAGTCGTATCTTGGGCATATTAATACATCAAATTCTCAGTTTAATCAAAATCGTTAGAGCCGTTTTTGAGAAAATCGAGAAATAAAACGTAAAAAGTTATTAAATAAAGTACCCCCTCCCTTTGAGCAATTTTGATGAAATTTTTGCTGTCACATCGCGGGCATATACCTACACTAAATACCACATTTCACGTTCTCACGGTTTATAGTTTTTGAGCTAGTCTGTTCACACACACACACACACACACACACACACACACACACACACACACACACACACACACACACACACACACACACACACACACACACACACACACACACACACACACACACACACACACACACACACACACACACACACACACACACACACACACACACACACACACACAAACACACACACACACAGACCATTTCGCGGGACTTGGTCATTTGGGCTCAGGGGGGGGGGGGGGGTCCAAAATGTGTATTTCCGTTGAAAACCGGAAGTCGAAATTTTTCACGATCGCAATACTTCCGCTTACTATATATTTCATATATAGGTAAGTGAAAGTAAAAAAGTAAATTAATCATAAAGAAGAGTCATGAGATATAATAATTCCCTTTCAGCTGAAAATGGCAGTACCAATCTTGTCAAAAGCAAATTAGCTATATTAATTAAAATTTTTGTATTGAAGAATCGTTACAGAGAATCGGGGGGTCACCTGTGGGTTTAGTGGTTAGCATAGAAACTTACTATACTAAAGGTCGCGGGTTCGCGTCCCGACGTGGCCCTGGGATTGTTTAATGGGAGTGAAAAGTCCTTGTCTATGCCGTCCCTCAGATAGGACATAAAATGGAGGTCCCGAGCCTGTACGATGTCAGGTACTCGTTAAAGATCCCCCCTATCTTAATTATACCTGGATAGGCACAATTGAGGACTCCCACTGTAGCATCGTCCGATTAGTCTTAGTGACATAAAGTGACGTTAAAACAAACAAACAAACAGAGAATCTGATGAAAAATCTACAACATCCCATCCTATCTCTAACTAAATATTTTTTCAATTTACAATTTACTTTTCAATCTAATTTTCATCGGATCCTAAGTTAGGTAAACTAGCGGTCAACAGAAGTCAGCAAACCCCTTGCTATTTGTATTGCGGGTACTGTAATCCTCTCTGTTTGGTTAGCAAATCTCTGATGAGTGTCTACACCGTTAGTAATCAAGGAAACAAAAAAAAACGTAAAACACATGTCTCCTCCATTTTTCTTCCCTTTAGTTATTTGTCTCTGATTATTTATTATTTAATTAAATATATATTTGCTTTTTTAAATATATTTTTTATTTATTTATTTGTAACGAAATGGGCTCTTCAAACACATGGGTCATTTTAGCCTCTATAGAACATTAGCAAATTGTCTAAGAAGAAAAATATTGTGCATAGAAGTATAAATAAATTAATTTAGATTTTTTAACTGGAATCCTGAAATCTATGGTATCCAGACAAGGTTTCATATTGACTGAGATAGTGGCATTAAGTATATAATTTTTCATCCTAAAGAATTATGAAAAAAAAAGATTAAGATATAGGAATAAAATAAACAACAATGAGCGAAAAACGTCGAAAAACTTCAAAATTATTGTTGGATAGGTTTTTTATTAGTTAGAAAAAGAATTCCAATTCAATCCCGTGTTCAGATCTTCATTTAGACAGGATCTTGCCCAGGAGTTTACACAATCATCTCTATGGAATATTTTTTACGAGAATAATAAGATTCATTTTATTTAAATCATTAACGTAAAGAATAAAAAAAAAAAGAACGAATTTTATTAAAAAAATAGAAACACCAACAAATAAATATAAATTGAATTTACATAGTAACCGACAAGCTTGGCTATATTATATCCTTCTAATCATAGAAGGAATCAAAAGCTCTCAAGATAAATTTTTTTTGGTAGTTGTAAGACCCAACCACAGCAGACTGATGACAATAATTTGATTTATTCCTTTAATTTTAAATCTATAGTTGATGGGGAAACTATATTACTCTATTCGATTTAGTTCCGGATATTCGATTTTTTATGTTATACACCCTAAAGTCAGAATATATCTTATATTTTTGAAACGATCATAATCTTTTTTGTGTCTATCTATCTTATGTTTTGAAACCATCATTCCCACCTTGGATATTAAACTGTCGTCAGAGGTGATATATTTTATGAACTCAGGAAATTCTATGAAGACTCTTTTTTTTATTTCATTGCTTTTTCATCTTTCAAATGGAATCTCTATTGTCGAATCATCATGATGAAAATATAATTAAAATGATTAAACACCAATGATGTGAATATAATGTCACCGGAAGTAGGTTAAATGAAAAGTCCACTTATTTTAAACCTTCCACCCTCATTTATTCACCCTTGGAAGTTTTCCAGTGCCCTCATCGTCAGCTTGAATGTGAATGTTATGTTGTTTTTTGTTTTTGTAATTGAATATAAGAGAAAGGTTTTTAATTTTTTTTTAAATCAACTAAACTAATATAAAATATAGGATATTTGAAAAAAAAACAAAAAAAAAAAACAACGTCAATTAATCATTTTTTCCAGCAATTAAGATCTAAACTGAATTCCTAAATACTTTTATAAACACATGCGCTTTATTATTGGACTTTTATTTTTAACTTGAAAATTAAAGTTTGTGAAAAGAAATATTTTTTTTAAATCCTTTAATGCTAATAATTTTTAATTATTTTAAAGTTTCATTTTTCAAGTGGTTTCAATACTTGCATGAAAAAGAAACATACATGAAGAACTACATAAGAATCACCTTTAATATTGTTATTTATTCAATTGATAAAACTGGATTCGATAGAAAATCGTGAATGTTTGAAATTAAATAGCGTAATCACAGAAAGGTTTTAGATTAATTAGTGGTAAAAATACATAAATTTGATATGTTTTATTAACTATGTTATATTCTGATCTATGAAAGATTTGTAAATTACTTTTTAATCAATTATTTCCATCAGAACATCTATTAATTTAATTATTTTCTGTTGGGTAACTAAATTTTATAATTTTAAATATTTTATTTTTGGAAAAAAAAGATTGGCCTCGGCCTGGAGACGAGGCGTCCTCCGGTAACAGGCGCGGCACGCTGCCACTGCGTCAAGGAGGTTGCATCCAAGCCGAGTCAGTGCCCGCTCTTGACTGATCCCTTCTCCCCGATCGCTCACATTTTTTGCAAATTTTTACTATTCGTCCAAATCGTCCACCATCTATTGGAATTTCGACCATTTGTAATATTTATGTATTAATTTATTAATGTTCTTGCAGGTACCTAACTAAATTTTATAATTTTCCAATAATTTTAAATTTTTTTTTTTTTGAAAAACCAAGATTGGCCACGGCCACGAGTCGAACCCAGGAGACTATTATATCTTTACCAATTAAAATTTTGTAATTTATATTCATTAATTAGTTATTTCCATTAGAAAAAAACATGTAATACTACGATGAAATGAAACAAGTCAAGGTTCAACCTTTGAATGGTATTTTTATAACGAAATTCACTGGATGTTTTAATGTAGCTATTTTTGTTGCGATTCCTCGAATCCTCCAGAACTCTTGAATCTCATTTCATACTTTTTTTTTTTAATCTTTGCGTCAGGACTTTACTCCTTTGCCTGTTTTCCACTAGTCTTATTTCATTTAATACCATTTCCAATAATAACCCCGACGATATAGAAACTCCGAGCTACCAAATACCATTGTTTTTCCATCTCCACTAAAGGCACTCCCAACTTTATTGGACCTACGTTGGGACTTGCTTCCCTTGTTTCGCGTCTGTATTTAGACGGGAATATGATTCTACTCAGAACGTGGATGCGTAATTCATTTTGCCAGGAGCTGTTTACAAATAAATCTTCAATGTTATGAGCGAGCCCGGGTGTGTTTTGTAACAGCTGGAAGTTTAAAGGTTTTTTTTTTTTTTTTTGTTTAAATAAAAGAAAATATCGTTTTGACACGATCTGAATTATAGTTGGATATTGACGTCTGTCAGGTTTTCAAGAGAGAAACGAAATGAATTACGATAAATACTGCTGCCTTACTATTGTAAGTATCATGAAAATATCTCGTATGCATTTTGGCCATTCTCTATATCCTGTTTTCTTGTCACTAAACTTTATTTACTTGGACGGTCTCGTTAAGAAATGTTATTAATTAGAGTTCGATAAATATGTAGTTACTGTACCTCAAAAACTGATCAGGTCATTAGTTTAGTTCATTTATTACATTTACTTGTATTTTAGTTAAAAGTAGTGAAAATTGATAAGTACAATTAAAATATGATCGAAAAATACTGTTGTGAATTCTCTCGTATGCAATAAAACATAAATATAATTTATATGTTACTATGTTAATTAAAGAAATTCTTCTAAATAGTTTTTTCATAATAGAAAAAAAATGAAAAATTCTAGAGATAGAAGAATATAATAGAAAAAATTCCAATTCCTACAATACCCCATCATCTGGAGTCATCTAAAATTATATCCATGCCTAAGTATGTTCTCACCCTTTTTACACTCAACAAAATCAAATTATACATTTGTTTATTTTAGCATCATTGTCACATCTTTTATTATATAAGTTGATTTTTTCGAGTTTAAAAATTAAATACTATGACAACATATTAATGTTTGGATATAATTTTAGATGAGTCCTGATAATGGGGAAGTATACCTTAAAACGTTGACAAATATGTAATTGAAACCGGATTAATTAGGTTTGCTAAGGAACCGGATTTCTTAGTTTCGACTCAATAAAAAAATCTGGTGCGATGCGCGCAACACACAACTTTCACTTACCAACTTACTTTGATTAGAATGGACGTGTTTCTTTAAATGCCATTTCTCAAATTCACACATTTTTCCACATTAATTTACTAATTTTTTTATTTGTCTCTGTTCTTTAAAGTACACCAAAGTTTATTATTATTAAATAAAATATTTTACATGTGATAATTCGGCAGTGCAACCATAATACTCCAAGTCTTCTGATTTGATAATTCTCTATGTAGTTGTTGAAAACTTCATTTTGTTGCCATGAAACAAATAATTTTCAATAAATGGACAGAACATCTTTAATTATTAATATCGTCTTTCATAAAAGGGTGAGCGCATGCGTGGGCTCAACGTGTTTTTGAGTTGACGGAATATTTTTCTTTTTTTTTCCTGTATATGTTTACTTGATTTTTTCATATTTATCCATTTCTTAATTTTAGGCGAAACGAGGGACAATTAATTTCTCCATATAAACAAAAACAAAGGTTCTTTATAGGATAACAAAAACGGCTCCTTCTACATTTAAACCCCCTCAGAACATTTTAATAAGGATAAACCTTACCTGATACTGAAGAATACTTGATTCTCATTAAACATGACGAGTTTAATCAAAATCGTTAAAGCTATTTCTGAGAAAATGGAAAAAAACGTAAAAATGGGGAAAAAAGTTATGAAATAAAGTGCGTGTATTTCCGTTGAAAACCGGAAGTTGGAATTTTTCACGATCGCAATACTTTCTCTTACTATATCTTTCATATATAGGTAAGTGAAAGTAATAAAATATTCATAGGGTTAAAAGCCTTGTGATGCGATAGGTAATATCGCACGCTGTTAAGAATACTGGTATATCTCAAAAAATAAATATGCTTTGGGAAATCGAGTTTGAATATTCTTTGAAGCTTCGACGCTTATTGCGGTCGTGCTAATTTTATTGACATTTCTTTGTTTGTTCTGTTAAATTTACTCGATTGTATAAATAATTTTATAACGAATATTTTTCGGACTTCTTATACCGGTATTCTTCCCAGCGTGCGACGTGTAATATTTTTCATATTCCGAGAAAAATGAACCCCTTTATCCAATAAAAGGGATCCTGTATTGCCACTGGGACACTTTATCAACTCTGCTCTGAAGCAAATATTAAAGGTGATTGAAACATGAAGAGATATGAAAAATATATTATTTTATTCGGATCGAAGGGTGCATACCGGTGGTGCAGCCCCACTTCCTTTCCCAACTAATATTATTTTTCCTTTTTTTATGAAAATGGTGTTATTGAATGTATAATTGGTGAAATATTATATTTGCTATTACACTTTTTCTTGGTTTTCCCTTCTAACCTTCTAACCCTTCAAATGACACCCCCCTCCCGATAATATTAATTATTTATCAGTAAATATGAGCCCCCTCAAAAATCCGTAACTCTGTTGAAATATGCACCCCTAATAATTTCAGCGGTAGCTCCAATTGAGTTACCCCTGATTGTTGAATATTTTTATAGAAATCGAGTAAATTATTTTTTTACATAGACGATAAGTCGATTTTCCGTCTATGTAATAACAAGAACCTAAGGTATTCTAATAAAGATTATATAAGAGAGAAGTCTTGAACGTATCTGGATGATGGCCTTAAAGGAAACTTAGTTGTTCCTTTCATCTTGATATGGAGGTAAACTAATAAAGTCAACATAACAAGGAATTTCAATGAATAAATTTATCAAAGCTTCTATTGTACTCGAAGTTTGCTTTATTATATTACCTACATCACAGGTACTACAGTAGATAAATAAATAATACGTGAATGTGTATATATAGTATAATGTTCCATACCCATATTCGATTTGCCATCTAAAAATCATCACTTGCTATTGCAAACAATCTGCAAAGTATCATGTCCTCCATTCATCCTTGGTTGAATTATTGTAGTAATTCTTTTTGCCACTGCCTTAAAAGTCGTCGGGATGTCCGAAAGGTGTGGATTTGTGGTGGACTTTGGTGTTTGTGGACATAGGATTATATTGAAAATCAATCTTTGGTGTAAATTTTTGAAGTGCTCTATGACTGTAGTTAGCAAGGTTCGAATATTCAAGTCCATGTGTAGTCAGTCATTCTCCACATATTATGGTCCATCTAATGCGAATACATTAATATTGGTAGAATAGTTTCATTATATTCTGTAAATTCTATAAAAATCTCATTTTTTCCTTTTTAGTAATATTAGATTAATATTAAGTTATAAAAACCACGTACGTTCGTGATAACTTATAGTCAATTTATTACTTATTAATCATCACTTATCACTTATTAATCATTGCATGAAGTAATCTTTCTTTGTCTTATATCCTTTTTTCTATTTTTTTTTTTTTTTTAACTTTATTTCTTTATTCACGCCTGTCTTAACTGAAAGACAGTTATTTTATATGTTCAAATTCGATTATTACGTGAGCATGGTAAATAAATTCGATGTCAAATATTTCTTCATTATATGTTGATTTACTTATGTCAACGAACAACATAGGCAATGGTTTTTTAAAACGAGATATAGCATTTACTACGTTAGTGGCTTCGTAACCAAAGTTTCGTTGTTGTCGTGTTTTATGATTGAGGCTGGAGTCGCGAGGTGCTAGGTTTTTAGGACAACTCTGGGGTTTCCTTCTTCAGCTAAATGGTTCGTACGCCCCTTTCACTTTTAAACTGGCTACTAGTCGGCGATATGTATCTGTATTTTCGGGTTATTCGCTGACACCTTTAATATTAGATTTTAATGTGAAAGTATTTTGACCACAGAACTTTTGGAGGAATGATACTAATCCAGTACAGGATTATGTATATTATTTAAGTGTATCGGTGGAGGCCTTACACGAACAGGCTGTTTCGTACTTGAATTTGGTTCAAGTCCTTTTTCGTCAAATTTTGATAGGGCATCGAAACTATTTTTGGTGGCAGTGATGTCTTTTACCTTTTCTATCTTTCTTGCTTGAGCATCCGTTTTGCGTTTTTAGCCGGTAACCAATTCCCAGGCGCTGATACCATCGGCGTTTGGATCTACACTCTACCTCCATGTGGCTGTTCGATGCCAAAAGTGCAGCATCCATTCTTTACTTCACTTAACTTGACCTTACTCTATCTTCAGCCTGTTGTTTAGTTCAGTTCAAGATGGACCAAGCTCGTTTAAAAACACGAAATTTGTAAAATAATTTTACATAAAATATTTTCAGTCGGATATAAACTGCTGGACTTGAGCAAATATTTTCTTCTGAGCGCATAAGTCACTGTTACTCTCAACGTCTTCTGACTCGGCCTGCTGTATAGCTATATTATAGAGACCATATTCGATAGAGATTTTTCTCTAATTTTTTAGCTGACTCAAGTGCATATTATTCCCCCAAACGTTTACTCAATTATCGGCTCGGTAGCTTACCGTCACCTAAGCCACCTCAGCGAGTGTATTAGCCGTTGGGCGCGGGGGTGGGGGTAGCGCAGCGGCAGTGGGAAGTGGGCAGCCGCGGAGGTAGGATGCTCAACCTCTACAAGTTCGGCTCCCTGGGCCGTGGTCCCAAGGAGGAGTACATCGGCCACGACAGGTTCTGCAGGGAGAACCCCGGCTCCAGCTACAAGAGGAGGTCCAACAGGTCACAATCCTCCGAAGTCAACTTCACCAGCCTCTTCTCCTGCGTTGGATCCAGGCCCAAGGATGAGCAGAGGTATGGAATGCATTTATAGAAATTTATGAAGATTTATACAATGGTTTAGCCTAACATATAACGGCAATAGAATAAAAAATATCTTTAAACAATTATCTATTTGAAGTATGTATTTGAACTAGAGCATTGGACAACTGGACTGGTTCCATGGGCAAGAATAGTGATACAAGTCGAATTGTCAACATCAAAATTTCTCAAAAGAAAATAAATCCTTCTTATGATGATTCTTTACTGTTATTTAAGTAACAGTGAAGTTAAATGTTGGAGGGGATAAGGGGATTGATAAAATAACCCATTTGACTGTGAAGCTTGAATGATAAGACTATAGTTTTTAACTAGTAAAATGTTTTTTAAATTTTATGACAAGGGTACTCAGCCTATTTTATTCAAACTTGTGGTCACAGGTGGGTGAAAACCTAATTCATTACTTTATTTTTTAAAATTCAATTTGTTAAGTTCAAATATATTGAAATTAAAAATGTTTAGATGTTATTCATGAAAATGGCTTACTGCCGAAACGTTGAACAGAATATTGTAAAAGTTTGAGGTGGATAAAGGATCTATAAAAAAAACTTGACTTAAATCTTTCTTTTCATAGTATAAAATAAATACATAAATAAATCTTTAATTTTCATAATACCGATAGATATTTTTAGAGATTAAACTCTAAGTAGGTAGTGGACACTATCGCTAATATAATTTTGACCCTTTTCTTAGATAAAATATACTACATTTCATTTTCGTTGACTCGTAAACTGGAAAAAAATGAAATTTCGACTTCACTCACAATACTTGACGTTAATATAGTCTTATTTATCAGTAATAAGAAGATTATATAGTTTTTCAATTTCAATCCTATTTCCGTATAAATGGTACGTGGTATGACTACTTGAAGATTTATACAATGTTTTAGCTAAACTCATAACAACAGCATGAAGAGCATTGAACTTATCAGAACAGTTACAAAAGTCAAAATTGTCACTATCAAAATTTATCGAAATATTTCCATGTCCATTTTACCAGCATTCATTTCTTCGTAGTAATCTGTAAACAGTTAGTGAACAGTGTCGCTAAAATAATTTTGTTCTTTCTTTTACATACAATTATTATATTTCATTTGTTTTGTTAATCGAGAGAACTGAAATTTCAACTTCGGTCACTTTTCTTGCTATTAGTATTATACAATCATATAAAAGTGAATTTAAATTTCAATGCGATTTTCTTTTTAATTTGGGTGGAATACGACTATTTTTCTTTATAAGTTTTTGAAGATTTAGACAATGTTTTAGCTAAACATAAAACGTCAATAGAATAAAAAAAATATATAAAAAATATTACATATGTGAAGAGAATTTGACATATGGCAAATAGGAAGGACAAATAAGAATGACAATTCGTTTATTAAACTTCAAAAATAATCAACATTTAAATTTATCGAATGAAAGATTTACGACAGGTGCGAAGTGCGAAGTGTCAGTATTAAAATTTATCAAAAGAATGATTTAAATTTTCATCGCAACAAAATTTATTTGTACACAGCATACTTTAAACAGGCAGAGAACAGTATTCCTAATATAATTGAATCAGTTCGAATGACAATAGTACCTCTCCTTGTGCTCAAAGTCTGTTTCTAGTAGTTTCAAACCTAAAAAAGCTATTTTTCCAAAATGGTTAAAATGTGATTTGTACTATTTTTATTCTCATTGATTCAATTATGCTCCTTTTCTTGCTTAAAATGGCCTATTCCTTTTTTTTTTTTCTACTTGGCCACAGAGGTACTTATCGAGATTACCGCCGAATATTACCTCAGCTTAGTATTAACAGCTGAGCCGTATTTACGAAACGTCTTTGTTGCAAATACGAAAAGAAAATTTACTTTCACGAATTTTGCCCGCGAGCCTTTAAAATTACTTCTGTGATAATTATCTTGGTATTGATTTAATATAATATGTTAACTGATGTTAAGGAGATTTAGTAGAATCGGAGCTTCCGGTAGGTGGAATGTTGTAGGGGGAAGCTGCCGGCTCGGTAAAAGAGAGGGAGACGCGCAATGGAGTTCACTAAAACCGCCGAAACAAAAAATTGCTTACTCGCTTCATTTTTCGGCTTAAAAACATAGTTTTCGACGCCACGTAGGGGCTTTCGAGTTTAACTCGTAGTATCAAGATCTTTAAAATGAGTCCAAATTAGATAATTTTTCTAGAAGTGCAAAAATAGGTGTCCGTTAGATTTAAACCCCTTAAGGGTTACATTTTTGAAATTCCTTTTTTAGTGGTTACCTACATCGCGTTTAAAATCTAAATTCCGAACTTCAAGTTTCTATCAAAAGTAATTTTTACTCTGCGTTGATTCTGTCAGTCAGGACAAAGCCTCTTATATATAGAGAGATTTGATTTTAATCACGCTTTGAATAGAATTTTTAAATCGTTTTTCAATGGCTTGTCTGTTATGTTGGAAAATTTAATTTTATAGAATTGGCGCAATGTTGACAATGCTGTTAACCTTAATTTCAGAGACTCCAGGTTTTTCGCTTTAATTTTTTTCATTTCTTTGATAATATTTATTTTATGTTTGCTTTTGAGATTTTTTTCTTTTATAATAGCATAATTGCGATTCTCTTTTTAATTTTTTTTAATGAAATAGATTTATTTAAAAAAACTTCTAATAAGGAGATTAGTGCAGGACAATAAACTCCCCCATGCCCAGGGTTACTGGAATGTGGAAAACATAAATAAAAAAGGAGATTAGTTGTTTACTTCTAGGTAATCATTTTCTAATGTAAAAAAGTATCCATGAAAAAGATCTCCTGATACATCTGACTTGATTTATATGAATCATATAAAAAAATAATAAACGGATACTACAATAAAGTTCACAGACCAACGAATGAAAACCAACCCCTTAATGTTTCTTTGAAAATTTATTTAGTTGTCATTGGTGAAATAACTGTTATCACATAGTTATTTATAAGCCAATTTATCTCCACACTTCCGCATTACTATTCTTGTTACTTATAAATATAAAAAGTAGGAACTGTTCGGTTTTTGTATTTGTTCGTTATTAAATGGTTCTTCTCATTACTAATTGCATTAACTGTTTGCTAGTTTGTTTTAGTGTACACTGCAATGAATATAGTTGTTGTTTAGAGATGAAATTAAGTTAGCCATATTCATTATACTAGTTTCTTCTAGCAATTGAAACTAAATTTTGAGGTTTTTTGGGTATCTTCTTAGTTTTTATTACGGTCAGTTTTATTCGCTTTGCATTTTGTTGTGATATGACAAAAACACTAACTGAGCCTTGCGAGGTACTCAATAAACAGCTTGGTTTTTTCATGGAATAATTTTTGTCTTCTTCGTGGTTTATGACTTTGATGCGATAAATTTATCTTGACTTGTCTCTTGTCTTTGTGAGTCGACAAAGTTCATCGGGAAAACTAAAACTTACTGATATTTTTAACTGTAGTTTCAATTTTAAAAAAAAATGTTCAATTTTTAAAACCACAGAACAATCATGTTGAATATAGACGCCAAAGAAATTTATGGAAGAAAATTAATTGAATGTACCCTCAAATGAGAAATTACCGAAATAAATAACAATGATTACAATAAAAGTTATCCTAATGATTTTCTTGGCTATTATATTTAAGTGCACTAATTTGAAGTTCATTCGTTAGGTGTTTTAAGTATGTTATATAGATTTTAACATATTTTTTCTACTTCTTTATTCCTCCTCTACCACTCAATTTCTAGCAAAAGTACTTGAGCAGTCATGTCGTCATACGTTAGATGAAAGACCCTTTAGCCGATTACTTTTAGAATTTATAACCTCATGTCTTCTAGTGGTAAAACATTTCAAAAATAAGTGTTTTTTAATCGGAGATATAAATTTTCGAATTCCTTCTTTTATTTTTTTTTATACTTCTATTCATATTATTTTTTATATCTCTATGCCATTAAAATAATTGCCAATGGAAATTTACAACTTTTTTATTATTTGTATTCATAATTTACTCCACTTATACAGTCTAATTTAAATGGGATAGAAGAAAATAAAATGATTTTAAAAACGTATATACAAATTATACGCCAGTAAAAAAAGTATATATAAATTTAATATATAACCATTTACTAAATTTAGTAAACAATAGTTTAATAAAATGAATAATCTTGACACACATTCACACCTACTGAACAATGTAATTAACGCATTTTATGTTTTGGTATTTCGGATCTATATAAAATATATACACACATCTATAATTTTTATTTTTTATCTTGATAATTAATTAATAAAAGATTCCATTTCTATAGCTATTGAATAAATAAAAACTGAATAAATAATAAATAAAAATTGAATAAATAGCTAATGAAATAGCATGCAGTGAATGGCTGCTCTAGTCAATGAATACACTATGCTTCCCAACAAGGAAGCTTTGAAACCCTATAATCTTGTTGGAAATGATATGGCGGAATTGAATTTTGTTTTTAATGCTAACATAATTTGCTTTACACCTCTATAGTAAAAAAAACTTAATTTTGTTTTTTTAGGTTTGTGGCAAAGATTCCCCCGTTTTATTAAATATCTTTATTTAAAAAATCATAAATTTTGTTAATTTTCTTCTCTTAATTTTATTTAATGTTTGTTCTACAGGAAATAAAATTTAAAAAAAGTATGCATAAAACATAAATTATGGAATAAAATGTATAAAACGATGTAAATACGACAAAATACGCTATGTAAATAAGTAATGATTGCACATAACTGAAATTGTAAATAAGTAATCATTGTACATGCAATTGTAAATATCACGGAACCGCTAATGACCCATCTGGTTAGATGCGAATAAATAAATAAAAACATAAAAAAGTATGCCGTCTAATTTTTTATACCATTTATAGAACCAAGAACGGATGTACTAATATTTATTTGTCTCTGCCACGAATAGCAAAAAAAGGTAAAAGACATTATAAGTAATTATAAAATTGTTTCTATAATAGAAATTCATTGGCAGTGGGATAACGTAAGAACGGCTTGACCGATTTGGCTACTTTTTGTTTTGAATGAATGAATTAATATTTTTATTCTTTCCAAGAATTCTTATTTTTCTTTACTTTCACTTACATATATATGAAATATATAGTAAGAGAATGTATTGCGATCGTAAACAATTTCGACTTCGGTTTTCCGGACTACGGAAATCCTCGTTTCGGGGCCCCCTGAGTCCAAATAGCCAAGTCCCGCGAAACATTCTGTGTGTCTTAGTGTGTCTAGACTAACTCAAAAATGATAAACCTTAGAACTTAATATTAGATATTTGATGTACGAGTAGGTATGTACAGGCCCGTGACGTGACAGCAAATATTTAATTTGAATGAGCAAACAGAAGGGACACTATATTTCATAAATTTTATCACATCTTTACATTTTTTGGGGATTTTCTTAAAAAAACGGTTCTATCGATTCTGTTTAAACTCGCCATGTTTAATGGTAATCAAGTGCTCTTTAATATCAGGTAGGTTTCGATTGAAATGTTCTGATGGGGCTTAAATGGCGAAGGAAAATTTTCTTCATTTAAAATATCTTTGATTTTTTTTAAATGGTGAAATCGACTGTTTCTCATTGTTTCTAGTAATAAGAAATGGCTAACTATAAAATATGAAAGAATTTGAAAAACTTGTATAGGAGAAATAAATAAAAGTGTTTCCATAAGATCAAAATTTCAATTTTGCTTAATGTGTGCAGTAAGTATATACGTATAACTTATCGTTGGAAGCTGAATGAAATATAATGTGGTCTTTGCTGAAACAATCTTCGGATATCATCTATGTCGGTTTCTGAAAATGTATTAGGATGGTTTTCTCCTTAACAAAATAAATAAATAATAATGAATCAATCGAGAGAAAATTACTAAAGACTTTGAAGTTTTGCAATAATTATAGTACTCTATACCTCATGGTGATTGGTAAACAAAAATAAGTAAAAAAATTTAGATAATTCTATTTTCTGTGAATTTTCTAAATTACGTTTACTCAATTATCAAAACATGATAATTGGACAATTATTAAAAAGCTTATTTTTTTTTTTAATTTGTATTTATGGCGGTACGATGTTCGTTGGGCCTGCAAGCATATTACTAAAATTTAATTTCATTAAACTTTTTTATCTACATAAATCATGTACCTATTTTTACAGAACTATAAAACCATAAAACTTTAAGCCCCGTCCTTCTCCGTGATAGTATAACACAAGCATTATAGTTCTAGTTTATTATCCGGGTCGCAAACTTCCTGAAAACAAGATCATAAACTGAAACAACGGTGATGTTTCGGAATGAAAATAGGAATCTTAGATCCGTAAGGTTTTATCATATTATTATATCTGTGCTTATCGATATTTTCTGTAAGCGGGCTTTGACAAAGAACTGCCATGTTTGTATCAATTATCGATAGAGCGAAGATGAAGACAGATGACAGTGAGTCAGAGGAGAACTAGGATTTATTTTACGGGAGCTAGTTTAATTTCGTTTTCCCATAATTCAAATCCGCTCTCTCCCTCCAAAAAAAAATCTACAATTTTACTATATTATTTTATTTTATATATTTAAAAATAATACATTAGATCCTCGCTAAGGTGTATCAACCGAATGATCCGAGTTAAAGAAAATCTAAATTAAAGAGAATGAGGAAGATTATCCAGAGAATGAGGGATATTTTCATTTAATCATAAAAGATAATTTGATTGGAGTTACCGGTTCAGCACAAACATTGTATATTTTTTATACTGTACTCTACGCTGGTACAAACATGTCAGTGAACTTATGCTGCCTCAGGTTTGCGTATCGTTTAAGAGCAGCGCAATTTCGCAGGAGTACGTTTGGTGAAGTTTTAGTTTGAATATTGAAACAATTAATTGCCTTCGCTCTTTTTTGCCTTCGAAAGGTAAAGCTAACCTGTGGAAGTGAGCTTGGAATGAAAAAAAATACTGAATTTAAAAACAAACCATGTAACAAAAAAAAAAGTAACAAAGTATGAAATGAGAAAGATTTGCAACAAAATGTTTAAAGGAAAGACTTTTGCTGCATACCGCATTGGAACGAACGAGTTTTAATTTACACAGCGTAAGTTGATCTTCCAATATGGATGATAATACAAGGTAAAAAAAGCGAAAACGAAAGCAAAGTTTTTTTTTAATAAGTAATATTTATTTAGGTTCACAACCATTTTATTAATAAATTCGGTATCATTTTACAAAATAATTATTCGACTATTCATGAAATTAGGATGGTTTTCTCCTTAATAAAATAAATAAATAATAATGAATCAATCGAGAGAAAATTACTAAAGACTTTTAAGTTTTGCAATAATTATAGTACTCTATACCTCATGGTGATTAGTGAACAAAAATAAGTAAAAAAAATTAGATAATTCTATTTTCTGTGAATTTTCTAAATTACGTTTACGAAATTATTAAAACATGATAATTGGACAATTATTAAAAAGCTTATTTTTTTTTAATTTGTATTTATGGCGGTACGATGTTCGTTGGGACTGCAAGCATATTACTAAAATTTAATTTCATTATACTTTTTTATCTACATAAATCATGTACCTATTTTTACAGAACTATAAAACCATAAAACTTTAAGCCCCGTCCTTCTCCGTGAAAGTATAACACAAGCATTATAGTTCTAGTTTATTATCCGGGTCGCAAGCTTCCTGAAAACAAGATCATAAACTGAAACAACGGTGATGTTTCGGAATGAAAATAGGAATCTTAGATCCGTAAGGTTTTATCATATTATTATATCTGTGCTTATCGATATTTTCTGTTAGCGGGCTTTGACAAAGAACTACCACTAGATCCTAAGGTCGTCTTCTTCAATAATAGCGATTTCACCATCATGTTGTTCGTTGCTTTTCTAGTCTTTGGCTGGTATCTTGAGAACTCTTGTGTAATACTTCAATGAATCAAAAATTATTACATGTCCTCCACTCGTCACCAACATACTTTTTCAGCAAATTATCAACGTCTTTCTGCTTGTTGGAGCCATTGAAAAATCAATTATTAATATAGCTAGGTAAGAAGAATAGATTATAAAATGAAATAAAACATGTGAGTTTAAGGAGCATTTGATACTTTGTTCAGAAAGTGAACGAATGGAATTGGTGCTCAGTGAGAAGTTATTATAGGAACCAAAGAGTTTTGCTTCACAACGAGTAACGAACCAGTTTTGAAACACAATGGGCTATGGATAGAATTAGTTCTGCAACAAACCGCTATTTTGTATAGCAAAAATCCATATGAAATAACAAGTTTTGCTCCAATCTGATAAGATATGTTGAAAGAGCATTGAAATATCTTTTAGAATCCACTACCATCTCAATTTTTCAAAAAAATGGAGGAACGAGTTTTGTACCTCACCTGCTCATACATGTTTATAAAATCCAATTATTTACACATATTAAATAGTCGACAGTCTAAAATCTCGATTGCATTGAAACCATCCTGAAAATATATTAATCTAAAATTATTATTAACTTGTTACCATCGTCCCTTTTGGGCCATTTTCTCTATGTAACACAATTAAATATTGAAGATTGCAAAATTAAGAGTTCGAAAAATAAAAATACAGTCAAAAGTATATTGTGAACAGTATAATAAATTTTAAGCAACAAATTAATATACAGAAAACATATTAAGGTGTAAAAAAAATATATATATATTTTTATGGTCTAAATTATACTTATACTACTTCTATACCTACTGCTCACATATCATGAATTAATTAAGTACAACCTCGTTTGTCCTGGGATGGGACTAACTGGGACCAAAGGCAGAGACAAACCGGACAATCGAAAATTCGGATAATCTGGAAATATGGGTAGTAAAACTAAAAAAATCCTTAAATAAATAGATTTGAGTTTATTAGATAAAATACATGTTTCTATCGAAGTTAGTCTGAATAATTTTCAAAAATAAATAACTTCTCACATCATTTCATTTGAAGGATTCTGCTCCAGCGCCTTGCGTCTCACATAAATTAGTCCCTACTTCGTCAATATAAAAATATTAAAATTTAAGAGAATTTTGGGTAAAATTATTGCTATCAGCACTATCAATTACTATCTGTTTAAAAATTCAACAAAATATTTTTATTTTTTTTTTTTTTTTTACACATCTGATTCGGGAGGTCGATAAACGAGGTTTTACTGTAGTTTAAAATATATGAAAATAAAATTATAAATATTTTACCTTCTGAAATTTAATGAAACAATGTGTAAATTATTTTTATTAGAAAAAAAAGGAACTTTAGTAACAATAAACGTTAATTAACAGCAAGCATGCAACTATTTTTATATTCACAATAATGAATTGTTACACCTGATTGATATTACCTCCACACGTTAACTTTTAATATACATCGATTTCTTCGTTCGATTCCAACATAACAACTATAAATTATTTAACTTAGATTTGGGTGAAAAAATAATCGGATTCATTTGAAATAATGGAAATGGTGTAATTAATGAGCTTTGTTTATTCATATAAAATGTATAATTCCATTAGAGTTTATTATAAACTAGCTTATTGTCTACGTGGTCTGCATTAAATAGCGATTGATCGAAAAATAAGTATCATAGCATATTGGGTTGTAATCATTGCCTATATGCATGTATATATGTGTTGTAAATTATTTATGTTACATTAAGTTGTGAATAAATAAGCGTTTCGAAATCTTGCCCTTGACCTACCGCTATCTATTTGATTTCTTTGGACATGTTACTAACAGATAAAAAACGAATGCTGTTCTCCAAAGATCATGTTTTCAGAAAGTTGTTATCTATTGCTCCTGATAGGCAGGACTCCAAGAGCGAACTAGGGGGGATACCGGCCGGATTTGCTGACAAAAGACTCCACGCTCATATTTTTCCAACTTATCTGGATGTACTCAATAATGGGATGATGCAATATTGTTATTCCGGTACACCATTGGATACAATATTCCATGTAGGCTTATCATTAGCGTTTTATTTTATAGTCAAATAATATATCAGCATATTCTTTTGGAGTTTATTTATTTATTGTTTGCTTCATATTTTAGTTCGCGCCTGTCAACTAACTTCGACAATCAGCAAATGATTTCGCTATGCTAATTATATGAGGGCATTTTAGGCATGGGAGACAATGGCACCCATCGGTCCCTCTTCCCTGGCCTGTATCAGTTAATTTGGTTTGTTAACGAAGGAGATCTCTCATCCAGCGCCTTTTTAATCTTCCAATTGGTATATCACCCGTTGTCATGTCTATTATCAGTCGGTTGAAATAACCGTGTAAGTTAGAAGACTACAGCTCAACATAGGTATCTTTTTACTAAACCCTCTTTACTTCGGCTATCAAGACCGATTTTCGTCCATCCGGCTGCGAGGACCAAATTTCAATTTAAATAAATATCGATATACAGGAAACAATAGAAACAAATATTGACCAATTTAACTGTTTATTGCTTGATTATTTCCAAACATTTATAAATAAACACATTATGATAATTAAACCTAGAAAATCTAAAAATTGTTTTTAACTTTTTCTTCGGAAGCACAAAGTTAACGGAAGCAATTGATTTTATTTCAGTGTTTGATTTAAAGATGTAATTTAAAAGTAATTTAATATTATGATTTGAACAAATGACACTATTACCAAAAATACAGTTGATTCGACCCAAATTACATTATTTTATTTTATTATATTTAAAGATTATTTACAAATCACATCTTTAATTGTTATTAATTTACAACATTCGAATTTTCTTTTTTTTTTTTGTTTGTGCACCCCTTCCTCGCTTCGTAGGCTATACGGGGTTTCCCGGGCCAGGGGAGTTGGTGGGGGGGGGGGGTAATGCCAAGTATTACTAAATGTCCCCTGGCTCCGGGTTTTGAACTTGATATCTTTCGGTTCTCTATCATACGTTGCCATGGGCGCGTATTTCTGACCCGTTTGCCCACTCTTCTATCCCGCCACCCAACATTCGAAATTGTTTTGATATTAGAATAGTTAATGTAATAGATCGTAGTCCATGCTATCTATATAAATAAAGTTTAAATTCTGTTTGTTTGTTTGGTTGTTTATTTGTTCTTTATAGAAATCCATACCGTTTGTCCTAAATTCTCCAAATTTCGCTCAGTGGTTCGCGGGAAACTGAGTCTGCCTAGGAATACAAAGCCCGCTTTGCGCCACAAAGGCTTAGGCAAGCCGATTTGCGAGAAGCTGAAACTGCAGGCCAATATTTCTGTTTGTTTGTTTGTTCTTTATAGAAATCCATACCGTTTATCCTAAATTCTCCGAATTTCGCTAGTAGTTGTTTCATACCAGGTGCGAACACCTGTCCATATTAAAATTGCATAACTTCAGCCGATCTTCAGCTGATATTCTGTATTGTTATTGAAATCGTAATGAACTCACTTTACAATGGTTTTTTACGAAATCAACCGTTTCATTAGAAAAATGAAATTCCCCGATCAAACCGGGTTATACAGCTGAAAGACGAATTTCTGTTAGTTTGTTTTTTCTTAGTAAAAATCCATACTGTTTTTCCTGAATTCCCCAAATTTCGCTCAGTGGATCTTTCTTACTAGGTGCGAACACCTGTCCATATTAAAATTGCATAACTTCAGCCGATCTTCAGCTGATATTCTGTATTTTATTTTTTATTATTAAAGTGCTTTTATTTTCAAATATTAGAATACATATACATTTCTTTTTGGCACATACTCTTGGTCAATGACCATCAGAGGTGAGTACTGGTTGATATCAGTTACAATAAATAAATAAATGTTATTACAATAAATAACAACAACAAATAAGTAATAAATAAACAAGTAAGAGAATAAACAATAAGTAAGAGAATCAAACCATTATCATTTGTTATATGAAACAACCAACATTAAATTCAACAACCTATAATTTAATTTGTAACATTCTAAACATATGATGAAAATATCAAATAGTCAATACACTATGTTTAAGTATACATATTAATTTTAACATACACTATATTACACAAATCCAACAAATCTTATCCCCATTATCTTTTATAAATATTATTATCAAATGGTATTTATATCATGATTAATAAATTTAAAATTAGTTTTAAATAGAAAATTGTTATTATTGATCACCCTATAATTATTATTGTTATTTTTGATGTTACTACTACCATTTTTTTTTAATTATATATATATATATATATATATATACATAGGTATATATGACTTTTTTTTTTTTTTTTTCCTAATTAACAGTTACATTTATATCAATAAATAATCAAACATTATGTTGGTCCCATTTACAAATACTAATCAATTAATAAATAAATAAACAATAATGGATATCAGCCCACTATTTAAACAGACACCTATATTTCCACGCCTCCCTTGCATATGAAATAATAGTTTTCCAATTCTTCCCATTTAGAAAAGTGCATAATTCATCCATTTCTAAAGTTTCAATCCCGAACCATTTAGATCTTATATCACAGAGAGTCGGACATGTGGCAATAAAATGAATCATATCTTCATTTTCTCCAGTGTTACAAATAGTGCATGTTGTTTCAGATCTTCCTGAATGCCTACTATAGTTTTGGTACATCAGTTCCCCTCTTATTTTCAATATCCATTGAATCTCATGCGTTTTGTATGTATTGTTCATGTACTGAGCATTTTCGGGTAGGTCATATTAGAGATATTTATAAGTTACACTATTACATGAACTAACTGCCGCAGCTATATATTTATTTTTCATTCCTTCATCTAAATTTTTAACTATTAATTTAAATATATTGGACCATTCCGAAACATTATCAAGATTAATCTGAGGAGCATTATGTATTTGGGCGAGTTCATTTGCATCTTTATACCATCCTACATTCTTTTTAATACATTCCAATGCCAGAGTATTTGTGAGTCTATTGGGGGAATTTATTACTTTAATTATATATTTGAAATGTAGTTTTAAGGTGTGTAAATATATGGGCTTTAATCCTGTTTCTAAGTATAGAATATAGTTCGGTGTGTTAATTGGTAGATTAAACATTTTTTTCAAGAAGAATGGTAAAAGAGTTTCAACTTTGTTGTACATTTTTCCGCCCCAGACCTGAGCCCCGTAACAGAGTAATGTTCTGGATACAGTGTTAAATAGCTGCATTTTTGCTGAATATGCGATGTCCTTATTTTTTATAAGTTTTTGCCATAAAGAGTTTAAACCATTTTTAGCAGTTTGTAGTTTTTCTCTTAAATGTTCTTCATGTGACATGCCGGAGGAATATAATATTCCAAGATATTTGTATTTGTTGACAACTTCTACTGATTATTGTGCAAAATACCATTTTTCATTCTTTGCAGGTCTTCCGCCCTTTCGAAAAATTATAATTTTGGATTTCACTAGATTTACTATAAGATTCCATTTCAGAAAATAAGCTTCTATTTGAGTAATCATTAGCTGGAGCGTTACCGGATCTGAAGCCAATAGGACTAAATCATCCGCAAATGCAAGCAGTTTTATTCTGGTATTCATAATTAGTACACCTCCATCCAGGCAATCCTCGATATCATTTAAGAACAAGGAAAAAAGCAATGGCGAAAGAAGGCCTCCTTGTTTCACGCCCATGCTTATATCAAACGTTGCTGAAAGACCTTCTCTTCCCCAAACATAGCCCTCAGTATTTTCGTGTAACTTCTTTATCGTTTTTATAAATTTTGTAGACAGACCTATTTGTGTTAGTTTATAGATTAATGAATATCTATCTATCCTGTCAAATGCTGCCGATAGATCTATAAAGAAAGCATACACTTTACTTCTTTTCTTGGAAAGTTTTATATTAACAATGTTTTCCAGTATAAATAAATTATCAATCGTGGAGTAGCCTTTCCTGAACCCAGCTTGAAACTCTTTCATAACATTTTCCTTTTGTACCCATTCCGATAATCTGTTTAGTAATAGGCCGGTATAAATTTTTGATATTGTATTTTCAAACGATATTCCTCTGTAATTAACTACTGATGTCCTGTCTTCTTTCTTATATAGAGGAAATATAATTGACTGATTGTAATTACGTGGGACAATTCCTGATGAGTATATATGATTATAGTGCTTCAGAAGAATTTCCAAAAAATTTACTGGGGCGTTTTTAAAAAATTCGTATGGGATACGATCCATGCCCGGCGCTTTATTATCCTTTGCTTTACCAAGAATTAATTTTAATTCTTCCATAGTGAATCGATTATCAAGAAATTCATCAGTGATAAACGGTTCTGCATATTGTACTCTATAAGCATTTAGCGGTGGATTGTACAAATGTTTGAAGTGTGTTAGCCATTCCTTCATATCTATTCCAGGATCTGACGCCCATAATTGGTTACGCTTTAAACTCCTAACCGCATACCAGAATTCTTTTGTATTTTTACTATTGCTTATAGTTTCAACCTGTAATGTATAAAAGATCCTACGCGCCTTCTTGCATATCGTTTTGTAAATTGCATTTGAATTTAAATATTTTTGCTTGTCTTCAAAGACATTGGTCTTTCTGTAGATATTTAAATTTGCATACGATTGTTTTCTAGCTATAGCGCATTCCTTATTAAACCATTTTTGACTCCTATTAGATTTTACAGGTTGTTTGGATCTAGGTCTATTTGCAGCACAATTTATAATATCTAACAACAAATCACTACTTGGAGTTTCAGTATTTTCTTTACTATCATTTACTATTTTTTCTACTGTACTTTGTACTTTATTTTGATATACTATTTTTTCTTGAGCTTTCCAATTTAGTTTAGGTAGTAACGGTAAGAAACTGTTATTTTTAATACTTTTTCCTAAATAAAACTTTAATACAATGGGCATATGTAAAGAGTATATTTGAGATTCAATTTTAAATGAAGCCACATATTTCAGAAGATCTTTAGATATACAGCATAGATCAATCACAGAGCAACAATCCTTTCTTATATAGGTGAATTCTCCGTAATAATCATTTTCTGTTCTTCCATTAAGAAGAATCAAATCAAAAGAATCCATAAGATCCAATAATTTTTTACCATTAGAGTTTACAACCAGATCTTTAGATTGCCTTATTTCCGTTATATTGGAATTTATTACTCTTATTTCATCCGCTACTTCTTGCAAATTAGCCACTCTACTATTCAGATCGCCAATCAAAATAAATAATTTATCAGAGTGGTCGTTCAATACTTGATATAAATTATTAAAGTCTGATTCCCAGTTATTGAAGTTTAAATATGCCGGTATTACATATATAGTATTATCCTTTAGTGAAATATTTACAACCCAGCGTTCTGATAATTCACAAAAAGAACAAGCTTTAACTGTGTTTATGCTTTTTTTAAAACCATATAATGCACCACCGATAGACCTACCTAATTTTTTATTACGTGTTGCCGGTATCCATTTTACAATATAATCTGTAAAGAATTTATCATATTTTTTTATATCTTTTAGCTCTATAAATGTTTCTAGTAAGAAAAAAATATCGTGTTGCTCAATGAAATTAATAAAATTTTGATCATTAATTTTAGTATTAAGGCCCTCGATATTATAGCTTAAAATATTAAGGTTATTATTTAGCCTACACTTAAAGTCTCTTATTGTATTTTTGCTATTAAAATTATTTACCATTTTTTTGTGAAGGTAGTCCTTAGCTTGCAGATGACATTGAGTTGCTTTTGGAACGAAATCGAAATTTATCCAATTGTTGTTGAATTTCTTCAATTCTTCTTTTTTTGTTTGCTTGTTGACTTATATCATCGGTTTCCATATGTGCAATCGATAGGTCAGTCCCGGCTATTTCCTCAGCTTCATTTATATTATAATAGTTACCTCTCAACTTGAATTTTTTATTTCTATAAATTACATTTGGATCCACAGTTTTCAGTAGTTTCATGCAACGATAAATTCTCCGCCCCTCTTCTCTCTCCTCAGGTGTTTTATCGTGACTTATACGACAATTAATCTGTTGGAATGCATTACTTTTCTCATATACTTTTTTTTTCACGAGGAAACTGTTAAATGCAATGAGTATAGGCCTTGGTTCTTGTTTTCTTCCGATTCTGTAGCAGTCATTAATACTATTTTCAGGTATTGTTATGTCTACAGAAGCGCATAACTCTTTAACTTTAGTAACAAGATTTTCATTTTCATTAGCTGGTACGTTAAAGAGCAATAAATTATTTTTATGTAATTGTTTTTTTAACATATTTACCTCCTTTGTTAGGCTTTCATTTTTTATCTCCAGTTGCCTGCATTTATTGGATAGCTCTTCTTGCTGTGATATAACTGTTTGAAGTAGTGTTACAATTTTATCCATGTTTTCTTTAATGCCAGATGTTTCAACTGTATTTTTTTTAATTTCTTCCATTATATCTTCATTTGTGTAGGCCATGTTTATTGATTAAATATATGTAAATAAATACGACGTATTGCTATGAATGATAATGATTATGTAAACAGGTGGGGGAAGTAGATATGGTGGGGAGGATTACCTATAGATGAACGGTAGAGATAATGTCTATGTTCCAATGTTCTTATCTATACTTATTTCACTAATTGCTTGAATATCACTAGCCTGATTTTCTTCTAATTTTAACAACGTAGCATTAGTAAGCACATGAACAAGAAAATATAAATTTTTCTTTAAAAAAGTCACTTTAACTACGACACTGAAAAGACAGTTACGGACACGATGTATACTGTACGACGGTCGGAACCAGACTCCAGCTGATATTCTGTATTGTTATAGAAATCGTGATGAACTCACTTTACAATGGTTTTTTACGAAATCAACCGTTTCATTAGAAAAATGAAATTCCCCGATCAAACCGGGTTATACAGCTTAAAGATGAATTTCTGTTAGTTTGTTTTTTCTTAGTAAAAATCCATACTGTTTTTCCTAAATTCCCCGAATTTCGCTCAGTGGATCTTTCTTACTAGGTGCGAATACCTGTCCATATTAAAATTTCATAACTTCAGCCAGTCTCTGGGTATATTCTTTGTTGTTATAAAAATCGTTATGATCTCACTTTAAATTTGTTTGCCTTTATTAGAAAAATGAAATTCCCCGGGTGAAACCGGGATATACAGCTAGTTGTAAATATTAACTTTTTTTTTTTTGGTTCCTCCCAAAAATATATAAAAATAATTTTTTTTTACTAATGTTTCCTCTTTTTTAAAGGTTCCTTCAACCAAGTTCTTCTTTAAAACTTTTTCTTACACATCTTCTTATTTCTCCTCCGTCGATCATGCGCTCATGCTTTCTCCTATTCATATAAAAAAAAAAAAAAAAAATTCACAACAATTCGTGGCCTTTCCATATTCTTTCTTCCGACTATTTCAGTAATCAACTGGATTGGATGGAATTTTTAAATGGTTTAACATATTTTATATCTTTTTTACTTTCACTTACCTATTAAATATTTGTTCCTCCCCTTCCCTTCCGTTTAGGCTATACGGGGTTTCCTGGGCCAGGGGAGAGGGTGGGGGATGCCGAGTATAATTAAGTTTTCCCCTGGCTCCGGGTTTTGAACTTGTTGTCTTCGTATTTCCAATCAGACGTTGCCATGGGCAACGCGTATTTTCAAACGCGTTTGCCCACTCGGCTGTCCCGCCACCCCGTAAAATATGCAACTATAAATACTTAAAGGAAAATTGGAAGTTTCAAATTGAAGTGATTATTTTGTAATAATTATACTTATTACCTACCTTTCGCAGCATTTATATTGAAGAATTTGACGGGGATCACAAACATTACCTGCAAATGTTTATCTGTCATATGAATTAGCTGTGTGCATTAAAGCTGATATCTAGCAGGAGTGTGGGCTCGTCCCATTGTGCGCCTCTCAGAAAACATCTTTCATTTTAAATCTGATTTAACAAAATCCTTTTCTCCTAGAAGACGGAAAAGGGATCTGAACAACCATTTAGAAATAATAAAATGGTCTTATTCTTTATCGTACTCTCATTGTCGTATACGTTCAGAGATATTTTTTCTATCACTGAGCTGTGTTATTTGATTTTGCCATTAATTCAGTAAGGAAGAAATATTTATTAATAAATTAGTATATATTGCCTGATTTCCCCTATTATTAATGGAGCAAATACCTTCCTGAAGGCAATTTCTATTTTTTTATATTAGATTTTCGTTCTAGGATCGTAAGAGGGAAACACGTTACAGGTTGGAAACCTAAGTTATCCTAGCCCTGCTTATTGCGTGTGCGGGTCTCACGATATAATCAAACCTCATTCAGTGAAATCGGACCAGTCACTGTTCCAGCATGATAGGCCAACTAATTCTCTGTTTGCGTTTTTGTCCCTATACGTTGACGGAAACAAAGTTGACGGGAGTATATTCCTTCCTCTAGGTTATAAACTATCTTACCTGTAATTGAACACTTCCTGTGTTTAAAAATATAAACATATAAGTATAACGATTTTATAAATATATAACATCCTGATTCGTCCTACCCAATTATTATTATAAGTAACCTTCTTCTTTGGCTAAATTAAAGATAATAGGAACTAATGATACTGGACTCGTGAACCATTTTGAACGGATTTTACACAATTTTTAGTATTTCTAATTTTCTATTAGCGTTTCACCTTTCCTTTTGTTTTCACAAGGATAGTTGTGAAATGAAAGTGGTGTGTAATTATGATATGAATCATGAATATGACCTGGAAGACTCCCCCCCCCCCCCTCACTCTCTCTCTCTCTCACTCTCTCTCACTCTCTCTCTCTCTCTCTCTCTCTCTCTCTCTCTCTCTCTCTCTCTCACTCTCTCTCTCTCTCTCTCTCTCACACACTCTCTCTCTCCCCCTCACACTCTCTCTCTCTCTCTCTCTCTCTCGCACATATATATGTTATATTTGATGGCATTGCCTAAATATAAAGACTGAACAAGAGGAGTATTAATAAGGGTAAAGTGGTGTCATGGAATTTTACGGCTTGGCCTATCGGGAGAGATTATAGTGGTCGCCCTTTCAACTGAGAATGACCCTTTGGGGTTTTTTATGGCTTTTGAGCGAGTTAAGCGAGCGGAAGTCGTAAGCTGGCATCTAATGCTTTATTAGATGACAGAAAGCTAATCAAGGCTCTTTTCAACCGAAAAAAAAACGGGATCAAAGAAATTGGATTAAACTAATTTCACTGTTATATGAAATTTCAAAATAGGCCACTCCAAGAAGTAAACCTTAAGGGAAGTTTTGTATCTTTTTAATGTCTTATTTGGTACTTGTTTGTATTTAGATACCCTCTGCTAATTATCCTCTAATTTCGGTTACCTTGTACAACCTAGCGTTGCTACCAGATACGTAAATAGGCTTGCCTTTTATTTATCATGGTTATTGTCTGTTACAATTTTTTATTTAGTGATTCTTTTCTCTTTTCTTTATTTCAATGATTGCGTATACATGTTCTGTTTTTATCATTTGTTATATTTTTCTTTCCGTTATTTATGTGAATATACACAAGTATCCGGCAGACACTTCGCCATGCTGTAAAACTCCGTTTTGTTATTTTTAAAATTTGGATTATATTGTATTATATTTTTCTTTCAATAAACATCATTACTACTACTACACAAGTACCTTTATATCATTAAATAATGAGTGGCTTTTTTTTTTTTTTTTTTCTTTTTTTTTTCTTAAAGGTCTTTATTATGTCAGTTCATGCCTTTTATCCGGCGAACAATGATTCTGTCACTGCTCTGTTTAGTGAGATCTCTCTAGAGCAAAAGACAAACAAGAAAACTTTATTTGTCATTTTGCATAATCTTGACCGAGGGAGGGGAAGTTTGCTTTAATAAGGGAAGCTGGGAGCTTGTTTTCCAGACCAGTGGGGCTTTATAAAAAAAGAGCAATTCCTAACCAACAAAAAGTATCTTCTCTGCTCTCGCAAAACAAAGAATGTCTATTGTAGAAAAAGTTGTCGTGTGCCTTTTTTCTTTTTCTGTTCTTCTGTGTTAGATTTAGTATCCCATGTAATCTCGGCTTGACTGATTTGTCTACGTTAATAAAGCTTTTTTATTTGTCGTAAATGTCAGGGCTAAATGTTTGATAACTTTGAGTTAAATGGTATTATATACTAAATACCTCTTTCGACAGTTTAGGCGATCGAAGTGGATTTAGTTACTGATATGTCTAAATCATTGAATAAGTTTAACCGTACGAACATGAAATTGGGTATTAGATGTATATGACCACGATGAGACATCAAAAATTTCATCCAAATTTATCAAACGGAGGGGGACTTTATTAAATAAATTTTGTCACATTTTCACGTTTTTTTATTTATTGTTTAATCAGAATCGAGTATTGTTTAATATCAAGTAGGTTTTATTATCATAGAAATGTTATGAGGGGGCTAAATGGGGAAGGGGACTTTTTTCCCTACAAAGTACCTTTTTTACTTTCACTTACATATATATGAAATATATAGTAAGTGGAAGTATTGCGATCGTGAAAAATTTCGACTTCCGGTTTTCAACGGAAATACACGTTTTGGGGTCCCCTGAGTCCAAATGACCAAGTCCCGCGAAATGGTCTGTGTGTGTGTGTGTGTGAACAGACTAGCTCAAAAAATATAAACCTGGTGGCAAAAAAATTGCTGATGTGGCAGCAAAAATTTCATCAAAATTGCTCAAAGGGAGGGGGTACTATATTTAATAATTTTTTACGTTTTTTTTCGATTTTTTCAAAAACGGCTCTAACGATTTTGATTAAACTGAGTATTTTACATATTAATATGCTTGAGATATGACTGTACAAATTTCATCAAAATTGATTAACCGTAGAGAGGACTTTACTTCATAAATTTTATATCATTATCACGTGTTTTTTTTATTTACTCAAAATAGGCTTTAACGATTTTGATCAAACTGGGTATTTGATGTATGTATATGCCCGAGATATCACTGTAAAAATTTCATCAAAATTAATCAACCGGAGGGGGGACTTTACTTAATAAATTTCGTATCATTTTCACGTGTTTTTTTATTTACTCAAAAACAGCTTTAACGATTTTGATCAAACTGGGTATTTAATGTATGTGTATGCCAAAGATGTGATAGCCAACATTTCATCAAAATTGATCAACCGGAGGGGGCACTTTATTTCTTAACTTTTTTTGCAATTTTTACCTTTTTTTCGATTTTCTCAGAAACGACTTTAACTATTTTCATCAAATTCGTCATGTTAAATTAAAAATAGGTGTTCTTTAATATCAGGTAAGCTTTATCATTATTAAAATGTTCTGAGGGGGCTTAAATGGGGTAGGGGCCTTTTTTGTTTGTTTGTTTTTGTTTCCTATGAAGTATCTTTGTTTTTGTTTACATGGAGAAATTAACTGTCTCTCATTACGCCTAAAAATAAGAAATGACTAAATATGAGATATGATAAAAACCAAGTAAACATATAGAGGAGAAAAAAAGAAAAATATTTAGTCAACTCATAAAACACGTTTAGCCCACGCATGCGTAGTACGCCTTTAATGACAGATCATTGTTCCTAATTAAAGCCGTTCTGTTCATTTAAAGGAAATCATTTGTTTCATGGTAACTAAATGAAATTTTCAACAGGTACATAGAGATTATAAAATCAGTCGACTTGGAATATTGTGCTTGCACTGCAGAATTATCACAAGTAAAAACTTTTATTTAATAATAAAAGAAATTAGTGTTTTTACAGAGCAAATGAAAACAAAAATAAGAAATGAATGTGGAAAAATGTGTAACTTTGAGAAATGGGAATTAACAAAACGCATTAATTTCTAATCTAAGTTGGTAAGTGAAAGTTGTGTGTTGCGCGCGCGCACCAGATTTTTTTGTTTATATGGAGAAATTAACTGTCTCTCGTTATGCCTAAAAATATGAAATATGAAAAAATCATTTTAACATATACTGGAGAAAGAAAGAAACATATTCAGACAACTCATAAAATGTGTTGAGCACAGGCATGTATGCCTTTAATGACAGACCAATGTTTGCAATAATTAAAGACAGTACGTTCATGGGAAAGAGTTTTCAACGTGTTTTGAAACCTACATATATCATGGAAATTGTTTATTTCCATGGTAAATAAATGAAGTTTTCAATAACTAAATAGAGAATTTTAATTAGCTTTCTACTATCCTCAAAATATTTTTTTCAAATTTCACTCATACCCTTTGTTTCCTGCGGTATAATATCCATATAAACCTAATTTTTGGTGACATATTCGGCATATATATAGTTTGAGATCGAAAAAAAGAATTATTTTCTTCGTTCAATTCCCTCGTTATTTATTGAAAACATATTAATTGATTTAGGATTCATTATGAGCGAATATTGATTTTTTGATTTCAGGAGATTGGTAATATCCCATAGCGGTACTTAATTTGGTTTGATCTCCTGATATTGTCATATTTCACTATGATTTACAGCATTAGTAGATATTTTAAAATATGTAATTTCATCGATAAAAAGTGAAAATTGAAAAGTGAGCATAAACTAAATGGATACTAATTACAAATAAGCTTAATTTTTAAAACGACAGTTTATTCAATTTGGATTATCTATATAACTGTCGACCAACAAATGAATATTTCTTTTTTCATAATGAGCGTAATTGGCATACCTTCTATCACATTAATGGCCAAAAACCCAAGCAATTGGAGAAATGTAGATTGGGGCCGGAAGTAAAACATACTTTATTGAATGAAGTGATGATAATGGTAAAAAAATTTATTTATATTGTTGGATAAAAATGTCAGCTATTTGTCTTCAAATTTTTTTCCGGCGGAAGAATATCAATGTCTTGCAACTTTTCAAATCAATGAGAGCGATGATTTATAAATTAAGTACAGATTTTCTTGTTTTAAATATTTTAGTAGGATTCTGGGACTTATCAGAAAATGTATTATAAACCAGGAGTAACTAATGTTCTGCAGATGTTGCGGTTCGAAAACTAATTTAGCCGGTAGCTTCTGAACTCGCTGTCCCAAGTTCTTGATGAAAGGTTTAAGATCGGAACTGAACTTAAGTTTATGAATCGTATCCTGCTTCAGTGAATATTGCATTACAAATGGATCTCTTTATCTAGCAATAGATTTTTTTTCTTTTAAGTTAAAAAAAATCTTCTAACTAGAAGATTTAATTCGTCATAAACTTCTATATTAATTTCTTTTCATTAATATATGGATAAGCTACAATCCTAGGTAACATTATATTTGTGTACTCTGTGTGTTGATTTTATTTAACTTTGTTCATCTACAATCCAGGTCCCGAGTTCGAACCTGGTGGCTAGACAGGGTATCTTTATCTGCCACAGTTCGTCCCATGGGCCGTTGGACCCTCCTGGGACAAACCCAGCCTCTATTAAGTTGTTACTCTTGCAAAATTGCAAAATAAGGGGGGAAACCTGGCAGTTGAGCGCGATCATGGTCAAATCACCCTCTTTTTTTTTGTTGCTCTCCATCAGTTACAAGTTTTGGTCGGCTGAGAAATTTCGGATTTAACCGCCAACTTTTACAGTTACTTTTTTTTCATTGTGAAAAATAGCTAAGATACATTTTTTTTTTTTTTTTGTCTCCTTTCCTTCTAATAACGGGTTTAATAAATAATAACGGCCGATGGTAAATTGGAACTTGATTTTCTGATTTTGAGCCTGTGAGTATATTTAAGAAAACGACAGCTATACTATATTCTTGTCAGAGAGGGTCAGGTAAGATTTGTTTAAATTAATATGGTGTAGTGTTAATAAGAGAAAATAGTGATTAAACTAAATTGTATTCATAATTTTTTTATGGGTGGTAATTAATTATAACAATAAATTCTCTATATTTTTTTCTCATTTATTTAATTATTAAACCCTTTCATGTGTTATATTTGCCCATTTCTTGTTATGAAGGTTAATAAGCGGCTGTCATTTACTCAAAATAAACCATTTTAACGGTTCTTTAAACGAAGATTTCTTCCCTATGCATTTAAGCCCTACCTACTTTCCTTTACCTACTTTATAATTTATGTAGAGGTAAGTGAAAGTAAAAATTTAGGTAATCTATTATTATTTATCATTAATGTTTTTTGAAGTATAAACGTATTCATTATAAATTAAATTTCACAATTTCATTGATTAAAATGGCATAAAAATTTAAGATTGTTTACGATGGTTTTTAGCGCCTTTGCTTCTGCCTAACACCGTTTCAGACCATGAACATAGACTATTCTAAATAAATGGCTGTTTCTCGCTCATCAAAGATGTTTTAGGCGACAAAGTGGCCCATTAAATATTCTGTTTTCCTGAATTTAGGGGGACTGCTTTGATGGTGCGGGCAGTGCCTCCTACCTAAGCTACGGTGATCTTTCCCTTAACTTTAGCAGTAGTGGAAGCTGGAGGTAGTGAGGACCGTTTTTTTACAACCAAGGCACTTAGCCTAAGTACTTGCGTGAGGATATGGCGCAAAGTTTTGAACAATTGCTTTCTCCAGAAAGTTGGTCTGAAATCGATAAGTTGGGAGAGATGGAAAAAAAAATTTATTTTATTTTTTTATTCATCATGTTGTATTTAGTTTTTATTCAATAACCATGCTTTTTTTTTTTAAATAGTATAACCTAATTTTATTCTTGAGAACTAACCTAACTTTCAGAAATGACCACCGTTCGAACAGTGGAAAAAGGTGGCTCTCAGATTCTAGTTAAAAATCCATTAGTCACTACACTAATTCATTTGAGGCAAGTGAATGTTTACAGTGCACCTCCATTGTTTTAAAAGCATTTTACTTCGAGTTTTCAGTTGCTGATGCTTATTGTCCGCTTGGTATGAACTTTTTGCCAATCTTTCAATCTCTGCTCAAAACTTTGGGTAGTAAGTTCATCTGTAGTGGGGATGTCAACACCAAAATTCCCGAGGCTGTCCATAATGCTATGCTCTCGAACATACAGCCATTCCTGCCTGCTTCCTGCTTCAAAACAGATATCCTAAGTTTTCTAAATTTCCTTCAATGGCCATTGAAAATTCTTTTTATTTTCAAATATTTTTTTTTCAATAGTATAGTAAATTAATAGCAAATTATTTTTTGAATCACTATTTGTTCGCTCAAAATCTATGAGAAGACACACAGTTTTTATCGGTGTCACATTGCTATTTTTTATCTCGCTGGAGAAACTGATACATAAAATGTCTCAAACAGTAATCTACATATACATACATTTATTTATGTTTATAATTTTTGTTTTCATTTCAATTAAATTTCAATGTATTAGGATCGTTTACCTAACTCTAATCTAGATATGCTCAATACTACATTTGCATTACCGAAAGTTTTTACTATAGCAATGGCCACGATTATTTTTATAAAATAACTATAATTTCTAGCAATGCGTTTGTTTATAGAAAAAATAACACATTCTCATTTATTCCTCACTGCATTTGAATAACAATGGAAACGGGTTAAAGAAAAGGATAACGTCGGATCCTCTTCTTGTTGAGAGTGGACAAGCGTTGTTAGGATTTTCGAAGCAAACTAAATATAACATTTAGTATTTTTTTGCGCCCGATTTGTTTATTTATTTTTTCTCATTTTCCTGTAGTTCGACACTTTATTATAATAATAAAATATAATATTCTTATAACATCTCATACAAAATTAAAAATTGTATTTATTATCTAACAAAAAGGGACTCCAAGCCCTAAATTAAAACTAAAAAAAATAATTAAAAACGAAACTATTAATAAAATACATCGTAAGTTATGATATAAAATAGTATTAATTATAAAAGCATTCATAAAAAAAAAAAAAATAATAAGGATTTCGATTTGCCAATTTTATTTTGTTATAAAAGAAAATATTTTTTTTGTAATTGTTGAATAATGGTAACATTACTAAACTGAAATGAGTGAAGAAAGTGAAACATTTTACAATAGAGTGAAGAAAGTGATTACTTTCTTCACAAGTGAAGAAAGTGAATTGCCTTCTTAATTAGTAATAAGTATAAATTAAAAAATAATTTGAAGTTAGAAATTAAATGCTTTTAAATGTTTCTTAACATTGTAAGAATTTATTTTAACAAAATAAATTGAAATGTGAATGAATTATTGGTGGAAATAATCAATATATTTTAAAATTTAAATATAATAATAATTACCTTCCTTGTTTATAACCTGCACTTGTTTATAACTACACTACTTCACAATCATTTTAATTTAAACAGACATCTTTGATATTACTAAAAAACTTCAAAAAACACTGTTTGATTAAATATTATTATTATTATATTATTTTTTATTTAATTAAACATTAAACTATAAATATATATTTAATGTAACATATAATAAATAATATATTTTATTTATTATATATATAAATATATATAATAAATAAAATGTTAAAATAAATTAATACTAGTTGTTTTATAACTATGCTTATAACCTTTCACTACCATGCTTATAACCTACCAACAACATACCATAAACTTCACAACATCCTAATTTTGTTCATATTCTGGTTAGATCTGATCATGTATTACACGATTACAGAAAAAATTTAATATTACACTCGTGAAAAAAGTAGAATTTACATCTCTCGTGAAATTACCACACTCGCTTCGCTCGTGTGGGTAAACGTTTCACTCGAGTTGTAAAATGATCTACTTTCGTCACTTGTATAATAAATAACTATTTTTTCTCACTTCATTATGTTTCTCAACATCTCCATCTTGGAATTTGATAATTTTGTTAGCCATTTTTGGAATGCATCAATGAAGAGAGAATTTTTGATTTTTTAGATTTAAGGTTTTGGTGATATACAATTTGAAAGAAATTAAAAAAGAAAGAAGCAAAAAGGTTGCATTTTTAAAATAGTTTCTGTGCTGTATATAAAAAATATTTGAGATTTAATAAAAGAAAGCTGGAAAAGGTGTGGTATTTTGTTCTCTTGCTTAGATATACTACATGACTTTAAATATAACAATAAAAATAACAACTAAATTTGTTTTTTATTTTTTTGTGAACTATTTGTTGACATAGTTGACATTCATTATCTTGTTAACCCATTGTTTCTCATCTTTGAAATTCAGCCACCTTATTGGCATTTGTCGCTATTCGAACGAAAAAGTTTTTAGTTTTTTTTTATAAACTAGGTCATAAATAAAATAGAGGGAACAGAAAACTGAATAAGATGAAATCTACCCCAGCTTTCTAGCTCAAATAGTTTCTGAGATATAGCAAAAAAAAACTATTTAAAAAACGAATGTTTTTTTTATTTTTATAAATTTAATAATTTAACCTCTCGAAAACCTCTAAACCTCTAATCTAAATCTAATCTAATCTAAATTTTCTTATTTTTCTTTACATTGATGCAAGCAACTAATAACCCCCAAATCATAAAAAGCCAAGCCCTGTAGGTTCAATACTGTCTTTAAACTGGTTGCTATGAAGACTCCAATAAATTTAATTGAGGGCCTTATTTTACAGGGCTGTAGATACATTAGTACAATATCAAGATACTTGGTTCAATGTTTGTTTCAATAAATTTTTTTTTAATTTCTGTAATTATGTATGATATTCATTATTATTAAATCAAACGCGAACAATTATTAATTCAATTAATTATTGTAAATAAAGTTTTAGTACAAACTGTATTTCATAATTTATTTCTAAATACATTAACTTTGATTACATACTCACACATCATAATTTGCTTACTGGAAAACCAAGACCAACCTGTATACAGTGTAACGTACCCTTGACAGCCAAACACTTACTGACTGACTGACTGCACAGTTGCTAAGTACGGATCTTCCATACCATTTAGCGACCCTACTAAATGACAAAAGCACGCATATTTCGGAGATATTAAATTAGTTAAAACACATACAAATATATAAACAGATCTAAAAACACTTCACTTTATAAATGTTTTATTTATTTACTCATTGACTTTTTTTTTTTTTTTTTTTTTTTTTAATCTTATTTTCTATCTTTTCATTCTCTGGATCATTATTTCTATATATTCCTTTCTTTTTCACTCTACCATTTTTAAATCATCCCTATAAATCCCCCCATAAATACTAAACTGTTATTAGTAATATAAAAAAATTAACATTAAGTCGGCAAACATCACCCTGGTTGTGGATTGCCTGAAATCAAATAAATAAATAAATAAATAAATAACTTTGATTAAAAAACTCGGGGGTTAAGTATTTTGAAAAGATAAAATCTTATATCCACCGAAAGACCTGGTATTTCCTGATCTACCTTATTTTTGACACCAAAGATAATATTATGCACATTATCTTTCTTTGAAAAGAAAACATAGTCCTCGACTTTCTGATTAGTTTAATGCCCATTAACAGAATTGCCTAATTCTAAGTTCTAGGCCTTTAGTATTATGTTGTGGTGCTGTGTCCAGAAAGATGGATCCATGGTTGAATCCTAGATAAAGATTCCAGAGGCTGAATCGGTTCTACTATCTATCTTTAGGGTTCCGTAGATTTCTCCAATTTTTTTTTTTGGCTTTTTGCAGAGCTGAGCTTGCTCTGCCCCAACTCAAGTTATTTAGTGCCCCCGTCCATCATATATCCTCTTTTTCATCACTCCTGTTTTTCGAATCTTATACCATTTTCCACTCTCATCCTTCTTTCCATATCAAATTTATTTAATGTTGCATTTGACGTGTTATGTCTTGGAATTATTGGTCTCAATTTGTATTAGGTTATTTATTATCTAAAGTTACCCTTTAGGTAAACACCAAAACGGTATTGAGTCAGGCTACCACGGATGCTCAACTAACAACTGGTTGTCAACAATGAAGGATGGTTAATTAGTTAACTTTGGAGCTAAACTGGTCTTACTGTAAACAGCACCGGTAATTATGATAACCTTGAAACTTCATTAATAGAGGCTTCATCACCCTTGATGTGCCTATAAAAAATAAAAATAATAATAATACGAGTGTCAATTACATTTTCGTTTATTGTTATTGAATCGATCAAAAATAAAATTATGGATTACTCTAAAATATTATTATTAATATTAGTAAGTAAAAAATATTACTAAATATATTACATCTCTAAAAGTAGTGTTTATTTCCGTTACTAACAGCGATAACCACGCAATTTGTGTGTGAATGAAGTTTAATCATTCTGTGAACTATATAATAAAACCATGTTCTTTTCGGAATGGCTTCCAGGACAGTATGAAAAGTTAAGTGGCTAATGAGTCTAAGGGCCGAAAAAACTGGGATGTAGATGCCAATTCTCACCCTACAAAACAAGTTCGCTGGTTTCCTCTACCATATGCAATTATTAAATTCCTCTCTAATCACTTTTATGGTAAGCCGCACAGTGGTTGACGGGCGGAAAAAACCTACTTCTTCGAAGGTATTGGAATTTTCATTTTATTTTCATTATTAATAAATAGAATATTTACCTGACATATTCCATCAATTTATTCGGAGATATTTCGATTTTTATACTTGTCACGGCCCTATGAAAAGTGATCATTGAAAAAGTTTATTTTTCATCGAAAAAATTATAACACTATAATCATTTTTGTTTCATGGTGCGATAATACTGAACAGCAATCCCACATATTACACTACCATAAGAATGATGCTATTTTTTCTATCTTTTTACCCAGAAATGAAATACCGAATAAGTGCAATAAAAATAAGACATTTTTACTTTCACTTACCTATATATGAAATATATAGTAAGTGGAAGTATTGCGATCGTGAAAATTTTCGACTTCCGGTTTTCAACGGAAATACACGTTTTGGGGTCCCCTGAGTCAAAATAACCAAGTCCCGCGAAATGGTCTGTGTGTGTGTCTGTGTGTCTGTGTTACTGTGTGTCTGTGTGTCTGTGTGTCTGTGTGTGAACAGACTAGCTCAAAAACTATAAATCGTGCAAACCTGAAATTAGGTATTTAGAGTATGTATAAGCCCGCGATGTGACAGCAAAAATTTCATCAAATTTGCTCAAAGGGAGGGGGTACTTTATTTAATAACTTTTTAAGTTTTTTTCGATTTTCTCAAAAACGGCTCTAACGATTTTGATTAAACTGAGTATTTGATCTATTTATATGCCTGTAATATGACTGTGAAAATTTCATCAAAATTGATCAACCGGAGGGGGGACTTTACTCAATAAATTTTGTATCATTTTCACATGTTTTTTTTTATTTACTCAAAAACGGTTTTAACGATTTTGATCAAACTTGGTATTTGATGTATTTATAAGCCAAAGATGTGATAACCAACATTTCATCACAATTGATCAACCGGAGGGGGGACTTTACTTAATAAATTTTGTATCATTTTCACGTGTTTTTTTTATTTACTCAAAAACGGTTTTAACGATTTTGATCAAACTTGGTATTTGATGTATTTATATGCCCGAGATATGACTGTAAAAATTTCATAAAAATTGATCTACGGGAGGGGGGACTTTACTCAATAAATTTTGTATAATTTTCACGGGTTTTTTTTATTTACTCAAAAACGGCTTTAACGATTAACAAAAATAAGATATGAATGTAGAAAAATTTGTGACTTTGGGAAATGATATTTAGCAAAACACGTCAATTTCTAATCAAAGTAAGTTGGTAAGTGAAAGTTGTGTGTTGCGCGCACGCACCAGATTTTTTTTTTTTTGTAATCCATATTTTTTAAGCGCAGCCGAGCGCATTTTTAAAATCCATTATTTTAAGAAGAAGTGAACTCCAAGGAAATATTAAAACATATTCTACCTGCGTATGTAAATGTGTGATTTATTTTATTTTATTACCTTTTGCTATTTAATGTAGTTTATTCGTTAAGTAAAACATATTACTTACAAGTTCTTTAGCATCATTTATAAAGTCAGTATGAATTTTTATTAGGCCGATAACATATTAAGTTTTTCACCTATCGTGACTTTAGTATGTATTTAGAAATTATTAATAATGATTTTATAACCTAGGATAACTTGGTGGAAATAAACCAAATTCTAATGAAAACTGTCTTGCCTCGTTTTAACAGAAAATGGCAGGAACCTCATAGTAATAAAAATGGATTAATAAAAAATAAAAAAATGAAGTTCAAAACCCGGAGCCAGGTCACGTTTGATAATATTCTCCCCTGGCCCGGGAAACAACGTATATCCTATAAGGCAAGGAACAAAAACAAAACAAAAAATGTTTTTCCGTCTCATTTTTTTATTTTTTATCATTAGGGTAAACAATAAAATATTTGTAATGTTGATGGACAGATTAACATTTGATCAAATAATATCTTGTAAATTAATTCATAACACACTTGGCAAGAATATGGTTACAACTCAATAAACTTTTTTTTTTTTCTACAATTTTACTATCTACCTACAAACAGTGACTAGGCAAAATCTACCATTTGGGGCAGTTAGTATCACAACTGTATCACAACACACGTACTGACCAAAACTCAAAAATATCCCCCTACCTGCATTATAACAATTTCTCCTCCATAAAAGTATATGGTGATTTTCGCCTTACGCGAACTGTTATTACTATCATGACTAAAATTCTGGCAATGTAGGTTTTTTTATTCTGATTCCAACGTTATGCATAACTAAAAATTGATGCATTATAACCTTCTTGCCGACTATAGTTTCTCAAAGTTTTAGAAAAAAAAAAGAAAAATAAATTTTTTAATAATGTTTCCTCTTTTTTAAAGGTTCCTTCAACCAAATTCTTCTTTAAGACTCTTTCTTAGACATCTTCCTATTCCTCCTCCGTCGACCATGCAGTCATGCATACTCCTATTCATATAACATTTTTATCACATCATTCGTGGCCTTCCCTATTCTTTCATCCGACTATTTCAGTAATCGATTGGATTAGATGGAATTTTTAAAGGGTTTAACATATTTTATATCTTTATTTTTTCTTATTTGAGGTTTTGACATGCTCTATCGTTGAAATCTTGGCCGTTCTCTAGAAAATAATCTCGACTGTCCAAAGTTTAATTTACTAACTAGAAAATTTGTCATTCGATCGACTGACAGGTATATATATTTATTTTTTTTTTTTTCATATTCTTTTGTATACAAAAGAAATATATTTTTAAAAAAACATTTTTAATTTTTAAAAAAATATTAAGACACTATCTAAATCAAGTACAGAATTTTTTCATGCGTGAATCTTTTTCTAAAACCTGTTTACATTCGTAATGATCATACGAAATTCTAATGTTTTCTGTTTTTTAATTGAATTTAATTTTTTTAAATTATAATTTTTGGAATTGTTTGTTTTATTTCAAATTTTGATTTTTATACTTTTCTCGCGTTCTTAAGATCGTATTCAAATATGCTAAAAATTGATGAAATTTATCACTTTCCATTTAGTAAGGTGCTTGTTGAGCTGTTAGGCGATTATCCCTAGAGCAAACGCCATAGGGAAAATCAGTGAAATTAAAATAGAAACTTTGAAGTGGCCTGGTCATTTCTGAGCCCATCGATATAATGAATCAAAATGCCAAAGCCTCTTATGTTACTGAATAGGAGATTTCGTTGTCCATTTCAATGACTCAAATTATTGTGACCTTTAACATGAACTTTATCCTTTCATGATGTGAGTTTGTGTGAGTATACATTAAGTAATAGGCAGTATCATTGAAATTTTCGAAAATTTCAAAAACTTATAGGCTTAAAGGTAGGGAAACTATATTAACCGATTCTTTAAAAATTAGATAATATAAAAGGAAATTTAATGCGTATTTATAGTGCAATCAGATTTGAAAATAAAGCTACTACAAATCTGATATATCTGGAACTATATGTGGCTTTATAACAAAAGAAAAAGTTTTCCTGAAATTAGAGAATCTGCGTTTTTTCAAGAGGCTGTGTCAATGATTCGTGAATTCTCAATAACCTAAGTGAAACAAATGACTTTTTTCTCATAGAAAATGTTATCTACTTTGCGATGGTGTCTTAAGAATAGAATTCTCTTTAAAAGTTTTTGAGCAGTACTTTTTTATTCAATAAAAACTGTGACCCCTTAAGAAAACAAAATAATGGACTTGGCTTTTCCATTCTGAATCGGACTTATTTGTTATTTTCACTTACCTCTATATGAAACATATAGTAAGGAAAAGTATTGCAATTGTGAAAAATTTCGACTTCAGGTTTTCTACGGAAATACACCTTTTGGAGTCCCGTGAGTCCAAATAACCAGGAACCGCGAAATGGTCTTTGTGTGTGTGTGTGTGTGTGTGTGTGTATGTTTGTGTCTGTGTCTGTGTTTTTGTGCGCGAACAGACTAGCTCAAAAACTATAAACCGTAAGAACATGAAATTGGTATTAGTTGTATGTAAATAAGGTTCTGCTCATGGGAAAGAGTTCTCAACGCGTTTTGAAACATACATATTTAATGGAAATTATTTGTTTCTATTGTAACTAAATGAAGTTTTCCACAACTAAATAAAGAATTATAAATTTATTAGCGATGGAGTATTCTGCTTGTACAAGTAAAAACTCATTTTACTGTAGACAGCAAATATGTAACTGTATATAAAAAATATAATAAACATATGTATTATAAAGTTACAAATATAAGTAAAAGAATGTAGTATAATGTGTGAATTTGATGATCAATTTCTACTCCAAGTAATGTGGTGAGTGAAAGTTGTGTGTTGCGCGCATCGCACCAGATTTTTACTTTCACTTACCTATATATGAAATATATAGTAAGGGGAAGTATTGCGATCGCGAAAAATTTCGACTTCCGGTTTTAAACGGAAATACACGTTTTGGGGTCCCCTGAGTCCAAATAACCTAGTCCCGCGAAATGGTCTGTGTGTGTGTGTGTGTGTGAACAGACTAGCTCAAAAACTATAAACCGGGCGAATCTGAAATTGGGTATTTAGTTTATGTATATGCCCGCGATGTGACATCAAAAATTTCATTAAAATTGGTCAAAGGGAGGAGAACTTTATTTAATAACTTTTTACGTTTTTTTCGATTTTCTCAAAAACGGCTCTAACGATTTTGATTGAACTTAGTATTTGATGTATTAATATGCCCGAGATATGACTGTAAAAAATTCATTAAAATTGATCAACCGCAGGGGGCACTTTACTTTTTTTTTGGCCCCAAGATTTGTCAGCAAATCCTATTTCGCCAAACTGTTCCTTTAAAGTTTAAAAACCTAATTAAAATACCCTATAACAACATATATAAAAAACATATAGAATACCTTATAGCAAAAGTATTATTGAACAATGATGATAAAAGTTTTTTTTTTTTTAAATAATAATAAAAAAGAGAAAAAAAACAAAAAAAACTAAAGGGTATAAATAAAACAAATAAAAAAACATAAGGGTATAAATAAAAATCAGTAAAAAATAGGGGTGATGGATTAATGATCGCACACCTTTATATCAGGAAGTTCATTTCTTTCAGAAAGTCACACAATTTATGGACTGTGTCTTTATTTATCGATCGTAGCATTTCCTCACCATCATCTATGATCCGCGATCCCAGGCTAATTCTCCTCTGTTTTTCAAACCTTTTACATTGGAACACAATGTGTCTTGGATCCTCAGGGCATTGGCATGTTGGGCAATCACCGCTGTTAGCTAGACCCATTAACTTTAAGAATTTATTAGTTCTTTCATGATTTATTCTTAATCTCGTCAGCTGAACTAAATTTGGACGGTTGACATGACGTTTAAGAGTCGAGAACCATGGAATCAGAGTTACCTTCTGGTGCACGTCGTAGTGGTCCTTACCTTTCGAGGAACATTGCCACTCGTAAAATTGCTGCCAGTCTTTTATTATTGTACCTCTCATTGCTCTGGTAATGTCCAATAATGTAATCTTGGCGTTCTCTCGGTGAGTCTGATTTCGATTAGCTGCTTTGTCTGCCTGCTCATTTCCCGATAGGCCCACGTGACCCGGAACCCATTGGAAATAATAGTGGTTATTGGCATTTTCTAACGTACAAACGATTTTATAGGAAATATATGTTTGAGATTTGTTTAGGTGGAAAAATTCTAGGTGTTGACATGAAGCTGCTGAATCTGTTAAAATAACTATTTTGTTCATGAGATATGTTTTTTCAGCGTATGTTATGGCATTTAGTATAGCAAAAAGTTCAGCATTGAATATGCTGAATTTGGCTGGCACTGATAAAGAGAATTTATGGTTTTTTTGGGGATGAAATACAGCTATGGAGGTTCGGTTTTTAGTTTTTGATGCATCAGTATACACTTGTATGTGATCTGGGTATCGTTCTGTTATCGTGCTGAGTGCTAGTTGTTTCAAAGAGGTTGGAGGGTAGAAGCTTTTCTTTTCAACTTTGCCAGATAGATGGGAGCTGCTATGGATTTTTACAAACGATTTAGGTAATGGGATAGTGTATTCCAGAGGAGCATCGGAAGTATGTAACGATTTGAGAAAGGGTTGTATCTCGTTGATGATTTCAGCTAGTTGGGGGCAGAAAACATTGCCAGTTCTAATTTCTTTACCAACAGGATGTTTATCGTCAGAGCATACTTTGAGGATATATTTTTTGATCAACTATGTTCTCCTCAATTGTAAAGGCATTTCTCCGGCTGAGGCTTGTAGTGCGTTTACGGGAGACGTTTTGAAGGCACCCAGGGATATCCTAATCGTCGAGTTCTGAACAGTACTCAGTTTACGAATGAGAGGGGATTTTGTTTCATTGTATATGACGCAACAATAGTCGAATATTGATCTTACAATAGATTTATATAGCGCAATCATGTTGTATGGGTGGGACCCCCAAGAAACACCATCTGATCTGGCCTTGCCCGTTGATGTCCGCACCACCTTTATACATACCTTGTAACTTTTTTTATTGTTTTATGTACATGGACATACTCTATACTTGTTGAGTATTCCTAACAGTTATTGCTCAGTTCATCCAAATTTATCTATATACAGATGCAGATGGGAAATCTAGTATTATATTAAGTAATATAATAGTAATTCTTTCTTTGGAAGTCCATTCTTACTCCACTTTGGCTTCCAATTACCATTGTTAAAGTGATTAAACATGCATGGAGGGAATTTGTACCTCTACGACCTGCGTTAACCTATCGTTTTCGACTTTGTCGATGATTATTGTTTAAGTAATAAGATCAATGTTTTTTTCTGTTTTTTTGAGACACTTTTGACTCTTTTAACCTTGCTGGCACCATATACTAAACCAATGGAATTCGGAACACCATCAAAGGATCTTGTCTTTCCAATCGGGCCTCCTGGTCTCCAATTATTCCTTCCTTCGAACCAGCTTCACTGATTAACCCGTTCCTGGAATCAACTTTGACGGTTAAGGCTATTGAGGCAATAACAATTACACCAGTTTCTGTGATTCGTGCAAAAGATTTCAAGTATCTTTCGAGAATCGAATGTGTTTCGTTTTATTGAATGAATTTGGTTTTTAAATACTTTATAAAGCTAACGAGGTTAATATGGGATTTGGTTCCTTTTTCTAAACATAACTTTACTGCTTTCTAATTTTAAAAAAATCATAATCATCCCGAATACATCCTATCTGTGGCTACTTATCAGCGATAATTTTCGAGAAAGATTTTAGTACCACCATATTCTTTTAATTATAAATCAATTAATATACAAATAAGGAGCTGGGATATTTATATTTTTTTCTTTAAAGTCCTTGCTCCAAGCTTAGAGGGGACTAGCTAAGCCCCTCAGACCTGACGCTTGGTCTGAGGGAAGACCAGCGATTTATCTCTTTCCTTTATTCCGGCAACTGATTGAGGTCTGGTTCTGGATTCGGTTCAGCCCCTTCTGTGCTCCTATAATGTGAAGCGTATGACCAGTCCTAATTTTATTATTTATTTATTTTTCAGCCTTAATTAATTTGTTGCTGTTATAATTTGAACCAGAAGTGCTTCAATTTTAACGTTTTCATTAAATTCTTCAGTTCAGTTTTAATGTTATATTTCCATTATTTTTTTGAAAATATAAATTTCAATAATCTATCACTGGTGTTTGGTCAAAAGGGGTTAAGTCATCGAATGTGAAGCTTAAACAAAGATTTACTAAGCTACTGAAAATCATTATAAATTCTTTCTGATAGTGTTTCTTTATTGCAGATTAATAAATGAAACTATATTCTTCCAACAGAGACTGTAATAAATTATAAATTATAATCAATTATGAATTTTAAGAAGATGAGACAGAAACATTTTTTTATGACATAAGCCCTTTTGCTCTAACGTGAATGCTACATAAATAAAGATGAAATTCTGTTTGTTTGTTCTTTATAGAAATCCATACCGTTTGTCCTAAATTCTCCGAATTTCGCTCAGTGGTTCTTTCATAGCAGGTGCAAACACCTTCCATATTAAAATTGCATAGCTTCAGCCGATCTCTGGATATATTGTTAATTGGTATAAAAATCGTTATGATGTCGCTTTACATTGTTTTTATAAGAAATCGACCGTAAAATGAAATTCACAGAATGAAACCGGGATATACAGCTAGTTGTATAAGTGAAAAAATAAAATCACTTTACAGCTAATTATTACAACTCGATATCGAAAGCGAAATGTAATAATAGAAGCTTTCTTATCATTCAATATCAGGAATTACTAAATTCATAATTTAATTAGGATATGGATTAATGTTGCATATTATTTAAGTGAAGAGGATCTCTGACTACCAATAATTAATTAAATTAAGTTATAAATTCTGTTACTATTTAGATAGCTACCATTTAGATACCACGTCGTCTGTTGGAAATGACGAGACGATATCGATTCAAGTATTGCATTTTTGATGACCGCGTTTCCTTCGGCCTTGCTTAAATTAATTATGAAGTTTTATTTAAAAAGATTGGGTAATTCTATTATTACATATCATTAACTTGTCTAAATTGCAAACCGCCTTTTCTGAAGTATAAAGAGGGAGCAAATATTGCTATCATACCAAAAACTTCAAATATGAGCTTTCGAGAGATATTCAAGGGTAATCTACACGTTTTCTACTTACTAAATAAACCTTGGGATTGCCTGGGGGGGGGGGGGGAGGTTGGAGTCCATCACTTGTTTTGCTCCTAAATTATCAAATAAAAAATTAATAGTTGTCAGATAAACGTTCAAAATTACTGTCGACTTGAATTGAAATATTTCTGTAACATTTTAAATCCAGAAGAAATAGTTGAGTGAAAAAAAAAAAAACAAAAAAAAAAAACGCTTGTGGGCTGTCGGATATAATTCAAAATTATTAAAATATAATTTTATTGAGGCATTGATCATAAATTTCAAACAATGAATGTTTTTTTTAATGTACCCGAAAACACAATGTTTGAATGTGTAAATTAGTTAAATATCTTATATGTCACGAACGATAAATTTTAGAAAATATGGAAATGATATTTCTAATTATCTAGGAAAATCACTTTGATTTCCATTTATAAATTTTATTTTTACATTCATAGTTTTATAAGTAAGTAAATATTGATTGTAATCTCATGAAATAAATTGAAGAAAAATTATTTAGTGTTTATTAACAATAAAAGAAAGATATTATATCTAGAGCTCCCCCTTGTTAATATTAAAAAGTCAGATACTAAGTAATCCCTTGGGTTAAAACCATGTATTTTATCTATGTTTATCCCACATGAGTTCCAGTAATATTATCTTCTAAAATCGATTCATTATTGCAGTTTTCTCGATAGCGACTTAATTTTAATCGATTTTAATTAAACTCATTACTCTATTTCAAAATTGACCTTTTTTAGTTAAAACAAAAATCTTATCCTCATTAAAACTATCAAATCCGGAATGGCGATCCTCTTAAATTCTTTCAATTTAGTTTGTGAAACGATTATTAATTTTTTATTTAGATTATTAATTATAAATAGCTGAAATAATAGGAGACACCTGTAGTGTAGTGATTAACAGAGCCAACTATTAATCCCAAGGTTTAAATCCCGGCAGGTGGCCCTAGGACGTCCTTTAGATGTGACGTTTATTCAAGGTCCAGTGCCTGTGCGATGTCAGATATACTTTAGAAAAAACTATTTTCTGCTTTCTTGTCAAAAGGAGGGAAGGATTTTTACTAGAACCCCTTAGGATTAAGCATTTAGATCCAATGGATTAACTAGTTTATAAATGTCAAGGTATTTTCAAATTAAATATTAATTGGTTGCCTAGAATGAAAAACTCATCAAAAGAAAAAGAAAAAAAAAGGTTTAAATAACTTTTTTCGCTTTATTTGATGGGTAAGCTTTTACCCTACTTCCTTTTTTATTATTTTTCATTTTGTACTTACTGTAACTTGAAACAAAATCATATGATTTTGTCTGTTACATTGAAAAGAGTCCTAGACTTTTTGTTGGAACAGTTTCATATCTCTTCTAGTACATGTTCTGTATGTAACGAGAATGTTCTATACCCTTCTAGAATGTTAAAATTCGGACTAAATATAAGAACATCGAATCATATGGTTTATTTTTTGTAAAAAAAGTAATTTATATTTATCTGATGTACCCGTGCGTACATTTGATATTTCTGTTTTGAAGTTATATCTACAAATACATATGTTTCTGAGGTGTATTTTCTTCTTTATGTAATTACACTCAAATTAATGTAAAACAGACCCAATTACTTTTTTAAGGAGGTATTAATTTGAGCTTTTATTATTTGTTTGGCTTTGTGAGTTTTAATATTTCGTAAATAAAAATTAGGGATCACCTGTGGTGTACTAGTTAGATTAAAACCAATTAAAGGGGTCGGGGCAAAATAGTGCCAAGCAACATTTTTAATAAAAATAAACTGTAGCTGCAGTCTGCTGTATACGAGTATTACGTAGGAATATATAGCCTCTATAGTCATATTTAGGTGGCATTTCCATCATAGACATATACAGTATTGTATATACAAATATACAGCAGACTGACGCTACAGTTTATTTTTATTTAAAATGTTGCTTGGCACTATTTTGCCCCGACCCCTTCAATTCTAAACGTCGCGGTGGCCCTAGGATTTTTAAAGGGAGTAAAAATCCTTGGCTATGCCGTACCCCGGATTGGGCGTAAAATGGAGGTCCTGAGCCTCTACTATGTCTTGTATTCGTTAAAGATCCCCATCGTAATTAAGCAAAATTTATGACTCCGACTGTATGATCGTCTGATTGGCTGTAATGGCATAAAGTGACTTCAAACAAACAAAAAACTTAAACCCATATTACTGTTACAATAATTAAGGGATGTATTTAGTAGTTATAAAAATATTTCATAACCTTAACAACTCAGGGTTGTCCAGAAATAGTGCTCATTTGAATTTTCCCACATTGGGAGCTGCGATATCTTCCATAATCGATTTGCTATCGAAGGCGTAGGTGCTAGAAGAATTAACAGTTGATTTTAAGTTTAATTTAGTTTCGCTTTTTTTTTTTTTTTTTTTTTTTTTTTTTTTTTTTTTTTTTTTTTTTTTTTTTTTTTTTTTTTTGGCAACATGTAGTTTATAAAATGACCCAATTATTATTTTAATTAGTGACATTTTTAAAACTTATTGAAAATAGTCAAGTTCTTTTAGCCTCAAGACCAATAAAGAATTAACTTTTTGAAAATTTTTAAAATGCTATTTAAGCTTTAAGACGTCTTTATATAGTTAAATAAAACGTATTTTTAATGAAGAAATTCGCTCTTCTAAAAATATTACAAGCTGTTTTTACGCTTGGTAAAAAAATATAGTGATAGTATTAGGAACTAGCTATTATTGGCTCTAGAATAAATTTAAATTATTAGATTAAAACTGAATCTATGTGGACAAAAATTAATTTCATTTTATTCGAAAATTGTAACCTGGTCTCTTAAAATAACTCAGATTTATTTATTTGTTACTCTTGGTTTCGCCGCTAATGGTTTCCCTCTACCCCTAAAACCAAAATATCTAATGGATGGAGAGATAGAGTATAGTTATAGGTTTCGAAATATAGGTTAATATCTTCCACATTCACTTGATAAATGATTTGATTGATGGTTGTGTTAACTGCTTCAATAAATCTATCGTAAACACTCCCTCTCGTGAAAAATGACACCCCAGTTTGAAAGATCGGATCCACATGCTTTTCCCCTCTTTCATGACGTACCGTGATATTTGTAATTGTTTGGTCGAAATCCTTGCAGAAACTGAGTTTTAGATATAAATGTCTATAATTTATGCATTTTATAATAAATACGTAATATAAAGAATACTGGAATTATAAAAATCTCTTAAAATCGACAATAATCATTGTGTTATTATTGTATTGTTTGTAATTGTAATGATTACTTGTAGATGTATTTGCCAAATTCAAAATTTGAAAATTTGGATTAAGCCACTTATTCATTTTTATGATAAGTTCATTTAGAGACTTTCTTTACAATTCAATATTCAATTTTTCCACATTTCCTTTTATTGATTTTCTTCATTTTTAATTTATAGTTTTAAATTTTTATCAGGATTTTTTTTTACATTTCGTTATTAAGTCGCACGAATCAGCAAGGTGCTGACGATTAATGAATAAGGTAGTCGAATAATGAAGCAATGAGGAAAGCACCCAGCACCACCCCCTTCCTGGCTTGGTTCAATCACCATGGTTACTTAAGTAAGGAGATCTCTCGTCCATCGGCTTTTCAGTCTTCTAGTATCGTGGCGTGTGTCAGCCATATTCCTAATGAAACTGTTCGGATGTTCGTTCTAATCAATAAAAACTTATTTTGTAAAACGTCGTTATCAGCTCCTCGACTGTTAGTTGATGGCAATATTTTATATTGTATGGAGACCGAAATATTTCATTTAAGACATATTTATTTCATGTTAAAATTCATACGTGACCAGAAATATTTAGATATTAATGATGACAGCTTAAACGTTCAAAGACCCTTAATTAAGCACTTACTCCAAATCACTCCACATATAATTATTTTCTTGTTTGGATGAAGGAGAAAATAAACTAGTTTTTAGAAATGAAATAGTCCTTTATGAAAACTTTTCAACAATATTTTTTTTTCCCACTTCACAATAGAAAGAAAGAGATGTTATCATGTCACGCTATCCGGCTTTTCTTCTGTTGGATTGGTTAGATATTCAGTCTAAGGTTTTTCGATAAGGTGAAAACATTTGCATTTCTAGGGAACTCAATCGTCTAGGTAATAAGTTGATCATAATAAGTAATAACTACTTTTTACTATGTAACACGTAAAGTGTCTGTATCTTGCTTATAATATTTCTGTAGATTCTTTTTATTTTAAGAATTTGAAAAATAATTGAGGTAATTAGTTTAAAAAAAAAACAGCAAATAGAAGAAATAATTTTTAAAGTTATCAAACTTTCGAAATACACGCAAAGGGGGTCTAGTGGTAAGGAACAGAAAATTCTATCCTTACTATGGTAGAGATCTTACTCTGTTTTCGCCTACTATATTTCCATTTTTTTCACTTTTTAAAGGAAAAGTTTTTTTTACATTTTGAAGACTTGTGTTGCATGAAAATATTCCTTGAAAATTTCGCTCAAGAATAATCCTATTCATATTTATGCGAGACAAACCGTTCTCGAGGTTATTCAGTCGTATAAAACGATAAAAGCAACAAAGAAGGCTTTTAAGAAAGCAAAGGCATTTTAGAAATTCATTTCAAACTTTTAACAAAAGTTTTGAGTATTTTGCCTAGTTCTAGAGTTAGGATTTATTTTATTTTGACAGTATACACTTCATGTGCACGTTTGGATTTGAATTGGTTTTATGGATTTATTTAGTTGCCTACGGATTTTTAAGAACTAGTAGAAATGAGTTCTATGTCGTTCTCTTATATTATGCGAGTTATTAAGCACCAAATAAGTACATGAGGATTATAAATCTTTCAGATAGAAATATTGTGAAATTGACCTTTTTATTAGGCATATATGAAGAAAAAGATAAATAAAAAAATTAAGTAAGGAGCGATTAAGAAGGAAGAAAAAATAAAAATGGTGGAAGATATAATGAAGAGGAAATGGTTGGGGGGTGCGGTGAAAATAAATAATACTACTATGCAAGTATCACATAGTCAATTGTGCCAGAGTTTCGACCCCCCACAGTTGGACACCATCAGCCAAAAAGCCAATGAGAACCTGAAATTAGGGTCGAAACGTCGGCACAATTAAATATGTGATCCTTGAATATTAAGGTTATTTTTTTTTATTGGCCTTTAACAAAAAATAAGGTTTTATTTCTAACGGTAACTGATTTATTTATTTTATTTTGAGGTAGAAAATGGTCGACTGTTTTCTTTTTACATCTTCCGGGATGATTACTTGTCAGGAATTTCTTTCCGTTTTACGTGGCGATCCCCAACTTGTGGATAAAATTACAGTGAGTAAAATGCAAGTAGAAATATAAAAAAAAGATTAATTGCAGATAGTAACAATGCAAAACTATCCGACTAGTGATATGTTTAAATAATCTGTGCCTATGTTATGAATTCACATAATTATTATAGAGGACACTTAAAAATAATTATATTAACTAGAATATTGTGACTAAGACAGGTATGATTAGTAGGTTAAGATCAGGAGCAACGAGAAAACTTTGAGAATATGTACCTGCTTAACATAAGAAAATATAATTTGATATTTACCTTTGCCAGTCGTGAGGGGTTACTCAGGGACTAAAATAAAATTGTCGACGTATTGTAATTTTCACTTTAGTGAGGGAGAGTTTTATGTATTTCCATGTTCTTCCATTTTGTCAGAAAAGTGTGACAATGAAATGGTTCCGCAACCACAAAAAAAATGTGATAAATGTTAATTATTTTGAAGTAAGGAATGACGTATGTATTTTACATAAAATAATTATTATTGACTAACAAATGGTTGTGGAATATTAAAAATGTTTTCTTAAAGATAGAAAAAAAGGCCGAAACGTTGGGTGAATAAAATTAATAATAAAATATGGAAGATTTTATAAAAACCTAAATAATAAATAAAATTATAAGCTTGGGTAAGAGGATGTTTGGTTTCTTTTTTTTAATTATATTGGAACTGATATTGGCTGATTTTTAACTAAACCGAAATTCCTGACTATTTCTCTTCCCAATAGATTTTTTTTTTACCAGGGGAGGCTGGGGCTTAATGAAACACAAAAGTTTCTTTTATCCATAGCATCCCACTTGAGACTTTATTTTCAACTTTTTATTTTTTCCAAGTTACCTAGGGATCCAATCTATGTAAGAAATGCGTTAAACATCATTTTATGCATCACGTGTGACCGCGAGCAGTTATTTCCCCAAAAAATAATTTTGTTTCATTTTGCCCCATGCCCGGGGTACAATGAAACAGCGGAAAGGGTACTTTGAAATAACTGAAAAAAAATAATAATTAACACACGCAAAACAACATAATTAACGAAAAAACTGTATTCGGCTTCCTATCTGTTTTTCGTTCTCCTGCTTTAGGATAGCCACGAAATTTGTCAGGAGAGAGGAAAGTTTGACTTGGTTGTCAGAGAGGAAATTCGTCATAAATTAATAGAGTTTTTTTGATGTTCCGCTCTTAAATTTCGCATCATTCTGTAAGAAAAAAACCACTGTTTATTGCACAGTGAAAAACACATGGGGCACGATGAAATACTCATGGGGCTCCATGAAATATTTCATTGTGACCCTTGTGATTTCATGGTGACCCGAATGGTGAGTATTTCATTGTGATCCGATCGTCCCTGTTTAAAAGAACAGCCATTTTGATGTCTTTCACTTCCTACGATGAACGGGAAGAGGTATGAAAGCTAAAGTCAGTCAAGATCGTAAGAGATACAAGCATAATGAAATGTTGAAAGAGCAGATTGAATAAAATAATTAAACTTACCTACCTAGAGACGAAAATCCGTTTGACGAAAATTTTTACTTTTGTCTAACAAAACCGCACTTCACCACATAGAGGAGTCTTTCACACAACAAGTCGAAAGGGGACAATAAGTTGACTTTGTTTGGAGTCACCCTTACCGCTCGCTGTATGAATTGGGTTGCATTAGACCTTTTGGTTCGTCCAATGCTACATTATGCTACACCTTACCTTCCCCTACTTCCCAAAATAAGATACCATAGTATCTGGAATTTTTAAATTGTTATTTTACCTACTGCTTTACGGTTCTGTTGAAACATTGACCATTTTCTTCTATAAATCAAACGAGTTAAGAAATACATTTTCACTTAATTTTTTTAGCTTTGAATTAGTGTCAATAAAGCTAAATCAGTGTTAAAGTGTTCCGCAGTTTGAAGTGAGTAATATTGTGAATCCCAGAGTGGAGAGGCTCTTTACAGGGTGGTTTACCTTTGATTAGCTAGATCGGACGAGGGTGTAGACACAACAAGATGTATAAATTTGCATCCACTTGGCCCTTAATCTACTCCTGCCGCGGCTAAGTCGAGCATAATGAGATTGAAGATGAGCCGGATAAAGCCTCCACTCTGGGACTTGCCAAAGGGGGGGGGGTTATTTTGCATTAAGAATCCACCTTCAATGATTCGATAGCGATCGATGGGAAAGGTTAGTTTTTCGGTAACTTTACAGCAGATGTTTTAACTTATATTTTACTGATATCCGTCGTACGCTTCTTAAGACGGCAAAATACAATGATAATAAAAAAATAATAATAACAATAATGAAGGCTTAGTGAACCTGAAGGTTCGATGCCGACAACACAACTCGCGCCCTGTATACTTCTATCCTCCGACCACCATTCAGATCCCATTGCTCAGATCAGCCTTTACGAAATCCTCCCACCTCCGCCCCGGCCTACCCCTCGGACGTTTCTAAGTCGTCCCCGTGCTTATTAATCTTTTAGGGATTCGCTAACAACCGAGTATCTCAATTTCACATACCCATTTTATACGCCGCGCTTTACCGGATACAGTTCACTCAGTTTATAAAATAAAAATGAAAATACAATTAGAAAATGAGACCCTAAAATATATATATATATATATAGGGTTTCTATCTAAACAATTATTATTGCGAAACAATAAAAATTTTGATACCTGATTAAAGCTGATCTGGTGGTTTACGGTAATATGGGAGTCCTATGTTCGAATCCCGCCTAATCTTTTCCGATCTGATAAAATTATATATATATTATTTCTCGAAGCCTTTTTTTTGTTGGTAGGCCATAAATCCCTTCATACTTCATCAAATATCATGAATGAAGCATCATTTTAAAGCTTTCCTTAACCGCTACTCCGGAAAAACATATATATATCACTCATTTCGCCTTCGATTGCGAGTTGTAACCGCGGTTTTTGCGAGAAAATAAAAATGGTCGTAGAAGTTTCTAAATGGTGTCGATCTTTTCAGGTTTTCAAGGAGAACATTTTCTTTAATAAACATTTTTTCGATTAAACCCTTCGTTTGTGAGCTGTTAGCGGTCAATTTTATGTGGCGTTTTCCAGGTGCGCTCTTTCAGTGGCATCTATGTCTATGTAAAACAAAACTAACAATCACAGATGACTATATTTTAACTTCAAACGTAGTGTTCAAAGAGGTCCTGTAAACACGTAAATACCATAAACTTATATTTCAAAAAAAAAAAAATCTACAATTTAAACACATCTATTCTTTACTTCAACCCTTACCTATGCCCATGACGCACTAAATACGCACTATTCGACACTAAATATACAGTGGGTACTTTAATTAAGTGGGATTTAAGTAGGTTAGAGTGGGAATGCTTTGTACGGGTCAGCTAGTTATTAAAAATTATTACTAATAATTAAATATTAAATAAATGTTTAATAATGAGAGTATGCCAATTAGATCCTCCTACTTGGAAGATTTTCCTGTCCCCGATCACACTTGCAAAGTTGCGATATCGCCGGGACCAGCTGTTAACTACTAACTACAAACGTAGTTATTAATTGTAACTAAAATCAAACCAATTTAGATGTAGTTAATAGTTAGAACTACATTTTGCCCAACTCTGATAAATTATAGCATCTATCTTAAATATACAATTTCAGTTTGTGTTTCATTTCATTTTGGATGTACTCTGTGCACATAGACCTACAAAATTTTATTGCTCTAAGAAAATATTATAACATTCTAGATTTCTTAAGAATAAGCTGCGATCTGTTCCACGGTTGCCCTTGTTCCGTGGTTTAAAGTTTATAAAACAAAAATAATTTAAAATTACAATTAAAAAATTGTGACCCGTGAAAAGTTCATATTAGTTTGAATATGTGCCTCACTAAAACTTTGATTGGACCATTCAGGGGGAGGAGGTTTCAGGGACCCTTGAATTCCGTTGAAAACTTTGGTTGCAATATTTTCATAGTCCTAATACATTTTCTAAGGCCCGCTTTCTCCAATATAGTTTAACCTTAGATTAACTTAAACCGGATTATCTTTAATCCGAGGTTTAAACTCTGATTCACTTTCTACAGCCTTAGTTTAGTTTAAGCTCGGTTTAAACCTAATCATGTGAAGGTTATTATGTTTTTAAAAGGTTGGTACATATTTATTTACATTTCCTTGTTGAAACTTCTATGGAAAGCGAAGGTAATGTAAGGGTTATGGAAAGATTACTTATACATATTATTTTGTTTTTACCAAAAAAGTAAATAAGGGGAAAGTGTTCTATAAAAATGGAGCAAAAAGAATTTAAAAAAAGTAAAAACTTTTCTCAGTGTGAAATTAATGTTCTTCTGGCTCTTGTGGAAGAGAAGGGAGACATTTTAGAAACCAAAAAAAAACAGATTTCGTCACTGTCAAAGAGAAGGAGGATGAATGGAAGAAATTGGCGAATAAATTCAATGAAACGAGCGGTGCTGTTTTCAGAGATTTAATTTGTATGTTAATAAAATGTTCTTTATGATATGATATTATTATGCCAAGAATAATAATAACATCTATTACATTTCATAATTTTTTTTCAAATAATATTGAACCTTTTTATTATTATTATCATTTTGTTTAAATAATAAATGATCTAAGTTGAGCGATATTTAATTATTACAGCTTAATAATAATAAAATTACATCATTATGAGATATTCAAGTGAAACATAATTTACAACATAACCTTGATATTAATTATTAAACAATCACTATAAAAATAAAGCACGTTAAGAAACAATTTTTCTCATCTCAATTCTACTTCACTGATTTAACATATTCTGAAAATATTCTTGGATTAACTGATTGCGTCTATTGATGCGTCTCTTTGGCAACAAAAATACATCATAATCTTTTTCTTCCATGTCATTTAAAATTCAATTATGTATTTTTCCATTTTTTTATTCAGTCAAGTGCAAAACAATAATTCCTGAGTAACTAGAGCGAGTATGTTATCACACAAAATGTTTGTTTATATTTTGCAGTTTAAACCTAAATCAGAGTTTAAACCGGGAAAAATGAAGGATTAACTTAATCTAAGTTTAAACCAAGTTTAGAGGTTAAACCGACTTGAAGAAACTCACATCTGGTTTAAACCAAGAGATGATCCGGATTAAATTTAAACTCGGTTTAAACTAACTTGGAGAAAGCGGCCCTAAGTGTGAATTACATGAACATATGACGAAGTTATTCTCATATATGTAGATAAAAATTTTGTATATATTAATTATATATATTATAATTTTCATTTAATGAAAATTTTGATCATAATGTGATCAGTTTTAAATATTGAACAATACAAATATTTCTTCGCGATTCATATTTTCTATGTAGAAAAAACGTTACTTAATTGGACCATTTTGTTAACCTTCCAAGTTAGTTACGTTTCTAATAATCTTGAACCTTACCCCGTCCAATGGAGTCGGACTAATCCCTATGATCGTTGTTGATGGTTCAATTGGCAGTGACCCCGAGACCTTTTGTAGGTATGACTATTGGATTCCAGGCAATGACCACCCTCTCCATTCAGGAAGGCCTAACTATCTGCGGTACACTGCTCCCAACCGGCTTTCAATTCTAGTGGCGCGCTACAGAACTGCATTGTATCTGAAGTATTGTCCAGGCATTGTCCTTTGAAAGCAGTATCCTGAGCGTAAATACTGTTCTTATGCTTTTATGTCTTTTGTTATGTAAAACATCTTTTTGTTCATGAAATAAATCATATTCATAGATAATACTTCCTACTTCTGTAAGTTTTGAGATCATTCTTGCTCATTGAACATTGCAATGCTCGAGGGATACCATTTGATTTCTCTATTGCATTTTTTCATAGTTTGTCGAAATATTTCTTTAGTTTAATAGTAATGATAATATTTCAATTACAAAACACTGTGTAGATAAAGCATACACTAAATGGTATATGTTTGGTTTTATAACATCTACTTTACTTGGTCTGTTATAAACCCTAACGATTATGGGCTGATGTGGTTTAAAGTGAACTGTACATAAGTAGGTTAAAGATAAATTTAAATTAAAATGAAATAAATAAAAACAATATTTTGGAGTGGGCTTGAAGGTTTACATTATTGTTAATGGTTTGTATAAAATTTGGAAAACATGGTGAATTACAAAGGTTTAAATGAAGATGAGATGATTGACGGCTGGTTTTATGAAGGGTCTTATTGTATGAATTTGGCTGAATCTCACTCTGAATTTTATTTGAAGGAATGAATTTGATGACATTATTTTTCTTGTTGAATAAATTATATTACTCACAGTTTGTCCGCCGGCCAGCTCATACTCCACGTTCTCCTTCTTCCTGGATTCACTGACTAAGAGTACTCCATGATTTGGTTATTCTGTGAATAAGAGAATAATAAGAAAAGGTTTTTGTCCACATGCGGTTCTTAGCTGGCTTGAATCAAGCCTGTTCATTTCAAGTCGGCAAGGTCGCAGCAGTGCCGTACTCAGCGCGAGTAGGGACGAGCTGAGAATACGCAGCGTGAAATATGTCCTGCTGTTTTACTATTGTATTTAGGTAAACGAAGACACAAATATGTGTAGTATATAGGATACGCTTCAGTTTTCCTGAACAGTATATTTGATAGAGTTATAGAAACTATAAGGCCTGCGATATACAAGCAATAATTAATTTAAAATAAAAATACCGGTATTGGATTTCTCTTCTGGTAGCTGCTCCTGTGGTTCATTGACAACCCCCTAAAATTTGTCGCATCCAAAATCTAATGGGTGTGTCAAGATACGTTTCTTAGGGTTGCCAAGAAATAAATATTAGCTATTCGAAATAGGAATCAAACCCAAAGCATCTGGAACCAGGTTCTTCGAAATTCTTGTGATTAAATTAGTTATGGCGTGAAAATGGTTTCAGCATTATTGTGGAAGGTACGGACTACGGTTAAGGTATGATCTAAGGTACGATCTATTAGTAATAGAAACAGTGGAAATGGGGGTCACCTGTGGTGTAGTGGTTAGCATGGCAACCTACAATACTATAGGTAGCGGGTTCGTGCCCCTTAGTGGCCCTAGGATTTTTTAAAGGGAGTAAAAAATCCTTGGCCATGAATTCCCTCGGATAGGACGTAAAATGAGGTCGCGAGCCTGTGCGATGTCAGGTACTCGTTAAAGATCCCTATCCTAATTATACCTGGATAGGCAAAATTTAGGACTCCCACTGTAGCATCGTCCGATTAGCCTTATAGTAGCATAGAAATAGACGTTAAACAAGCAAACAAACTAACAACATTGGAAATGGTAACTCACTAATTTCACTAGTTGCAAAGTTTTCGTATTTTATGAAGAAACTATAAGTCATATATCAGTCCAACCAAAAGAGAAATTTAAATAAAAGTAAGTAATAAATAAATTGTTTCCATAATCGCTACAATCCGGAGTTCATTCTCTTATTTATTTTTTGGAGAGGTACACCAATGCTCATCGTCATCCCGAAGTAATTTCTGTTGGTATTTGAAAAAAGGAATGTGTTACCTTACTATTCAAGTCCACTTTGCAATGCAAATTCTCTTTGAATTTCTTTTCGAATCTACTTACTGGAGAAGTGCAAACAAAAGAAATAGAACCCTAAAAAGTTTTTCCACCATTCGAAGTAAATTGACTAGGAGATGCTCCCCTCATCCCCTCCCATCACACTCAGTCGGTGTAAATAGGGAGTAATATACCCAGCAGTTTTTCTCAATTGTAATTGTACTCAAACAAGCTATTTAAAGCGATATAAAGGATATTAAGGCCTTTTATTCTCTTTAATACTTTTTTACCCTCATCTTATTAAGCCAATCCTTCTTCTCATTAGAAAGTATTGAGCTACAAAAAAACGTCCCTCTGATAACACTTTTCCCGTTTTACGCTAATATTAGACCGGTAATGTTCCCTTACTTACATTAAGTACATCATTATTAGTAACAGATCTCTGAGTTCCCTACAAAATGAAGAAAGAAAACAAGAAATTAGTATCATCAGGATAGTATCATTAGTGACCAAGTTACTAACTCTTGAATTTTGTTCATGTTGTAGTTTGTATTGTAGTATTTATTGAAGGAAATTCTCGGATGTTGACTATTAGTTGAACGATTATTCGCGCTGGCCAACTATTTAAACTTATAAAATTTCTTGATAAATTTAATATTATGAACTAAGAATCTTAATATTGATTTTCATGCATATGGGGGGTTGGGGGGTCTATGTGAATAAAACGATTATTTTTTCATTTTCAGAATATTCGGAGTAGAACATAAGAATAAATATAGTACAAAATCAATAAAAACATACACTATTTGGTTATTAACTATGCTAAATTGATCTTTAATATAAGAAAAATGGAAGAAGGTATATGATACTAAAGTTAAAATGTGATTTTGTTTAACAAAAATGTTCTTAACAGGAAGAAAGGGCTACAAATTATTTCACGTTAATTTGTACATTCACCCATAAGTGAGCTTTAATAGTTAAGGAGCTTTTATTACGCAGGATTCGTCTGTTACATTTTTTAATTGGAAGAACCGTTTTAGAGTTGGAGCCATTGAGAAATGAGCTTAATAAGCTTACAGGATGGTCAAAGATTCCGAACATTGATAATCGATTTTTGCGAAAATACTGAACCCTATCGAACTTGTAGTGTGTCATTCGACTCGCAATTTTCTTTTATTTTAAAAATAATAAAATTTCCTGTGTGATGCATGGATTTTGAGTTATTAAAAGAATTAAAATAAGTGCCAATACTATGTCAAATAAAATACAAATAGATACTGTTTTGACACAGATACTCACATGTCTTTATAAGATGTTTTGCATTTTGCAATGACTCTTTCTAACATTTTAATCAAATGTATCAATAAATATATATTTATTGTAGATGATGTTTCAAGGCCCATTAAATTATTTCTTTTTTTATCGCTCAATATCTGGAAAACTGTAAGCAAACTCGATATTTTTTGTTGTATCAACCATGTGGATTAAATCTTCTCTCATGGACCAAACAAGCCACAGCCTGCAATCTTGTTCCGGCATCATTGAGTTACAACTAATTCCAATCAATGGCCCAGTTCCATCGGATGGGAGAGTATTGTCTCCTATGGGTGGGTGCTAAATCCAACAGGCCTCACCAGATTTTGTGCGAATCTTCTTGGTTCTTTTCTATTTGTATTGAGTAGTCTACTGGATACCGTATGTAATTCCCTGGGTAATGATATTTCTTAAAGAAATAGTGCTCAGTTCATCAATAAAGTTTATTTGCATCATTATTCATTCACTCCTCTTCATGTACCTAGAGTATTTGTAATTTCGAATATGTACTATGAAAATACTCCTAGTCAAAATGTTGCATTTGTCCCCAATCCAAGCTCCCTTGATGGAGTGTTTAAATGATTGACTGTAAGCTTTCTGATTACCCATACAAGATATCACCTAGGTTCATTCAAATGAGAATATTTGCTTGGTATCCCCATATATGAGACTAAATTGACTGTTCTGTAATTTACAGATATTTGTTTTTCTGTTTCTTTAGATTGCCAGGTAAGAATGCATAACGCTGCTTAGGATATTATTTTTTTCGATCTCTCTTCCACTTTTTTGTAACTGGTCGTGGGGAGGAGCATATAGAAGAAAAAGACTGGTGATTTCAATAATTTAGAGTCAAAGAGTGAATATAGGCGTATTTGCTGTATATATATGATTCTACTGTAAAAATTAGCATATCTCGTGATAATAGATATATTCTACTGCTTATATACAATTTATCGAGGTATTTTGGATTTATTCGTTTGAATTTAGTTTAATGGATTTTTTTTTCTTAAAATTAGCCTACGTGTTCTGAGTAGTTAAGTTCTGTTCCCTTTGTTCACAGGGGTTAAATTTACCGAAGGGGTCTGGGTGGTATGGCGATACAAATTAATTTTTTTGTTTCGTTAAGGTAAGTAATGATCCTTAGTCAAGAAAGGAATTCATAAGAAAGAGCTGGAGGGTTTTCTAGCTTATTAATAATGATAAAAGTAATAATGATAATAATAAAATACCTGCATTATTTAAAGGGAACAAAATTAGAAGTGTAAACAAATTATCATTTTCACACTATTGTCGAATAATTCCAAAATATTGGGACAAGGGAAAGGTTGGCGTATTGGTTTTAAGTTAAGAATGGACTAAGAAGCTTTTTACCTTGAGTTGAGGAGAGACTTTATTCTAGGAAGAAGTCCCTCTTGAATAATTTAATATAATACAAATAAAAAGACCAGCATAATAATGTATAATAGCGACCTATGCTAACCAAAACTACAACACTAGAGGTCACCGCGTAGCGCGGTAGTCCTGGGATTTTTTAAAGGGAGTAAAAAAATCCTTGACTATGCCGTCCTTCAGATAGGATGTAAAATAGATGTCCTGATTCTGTATGATGTCAAGTACTCAATAAAGATCCCTAACCTAATTATACCTGGATAGGCCAAATTCATGACTCCCACTGTATCATTGTCCGATTATCTTTAGTAGCATAAAGGGACATACAAGAAACAGACGTAGTTCTACATAAACATTACACAATAAAATGGGTAAGGTAATATAAATGACGAGTCCTGTAAAAAAAACAAAGCTTTTCTGACATGATTCATTATTAGACTGACTGATTTTTAAATTGCAATGGGAATAGCAGGTGCTTAGTGGTAGATAGCAAGGTCTTTATAAGAAGGATATCTCGTTTTAACTATTTTTTTCCGTTTTAAAATTTCAAACTCTATCTCAAATTAGTATATAAGACCTTCGAATTTCTCATGTATGATATTTATATATAGGACTATTATCTCTAAGTAGGGCACTTCTCTTCAAAGCGGCTCTTATTCATTTCTTTGCTTATATAAAATGGCATAATCGCCATAGGGTGGGGAACAATAAGGGGAAGGCGTCACTATGTAGATGAATAATGCAAACAGTCTTCTAAGAGCACTTAACCCCTCGTCTTTGTCCCCAATAGTCGATTATTCAATTCCCCATGAAGCTTATTTCTTGATTGCCTAATGGTGTGCTTTCCAATCTTGGTATTTTTCTATTATATATTCGAGGCTGAGGAACTTTTCTGTTTCTTTTTATTATTATGTTGATATGTCGTTCATCCACCACATGACTGGACTAGCTTAAAAAAAAAAAAAAAAAAAAAAAAAAAACGGAGAGCCAGTTAAAGTTTCTTCCTTTCTTTTCCTAGGATATCCGTTACCTGCTCATCATAAAATCATAAAACTAATCATCAACACTAATCTATAGTGTTTTAGTAGTCTTGCATTTGACGATTGGTAAATTTAAAAATCATTGCCCTTCAGGAACCCTACTTTTTCGGCCAATTAAAAGAACCCTTGGAACTATGAGGGGTCAAAAGTGAAATAAAAAAAATATAAGATAAAAATCAATATAAGAAAACAATTGCGAAATTTTCGAAGGAAAGCCCATTAGAAATCCAAAAACATTTTTTAGTCCTGCTAGAAAAATACAGTAAGTTTGAGGCTATATACACGGATGCTTCCAAACTGGAGGACAGCGTGGGCTGTGCTGCGTACACTGAGAAAGAACAGCTTTTATTCAAGTTACCAGGAGAGATCTCCACGTTCACTGGAGAAGCAGTAGCTGTCATGAATGCTCTTCATTTGATCAAAGAGTCCAGAAAGTCAAACTGTGTAGGTGCAACAGATTCAAGGAGCGTACTGTCAGCTATCAACAACCCAGCCCCAACTCAGTAATAAGGGAAATTGTAAATACGCTGTGGGAACTTAGAAATAGTCAAAAAATCATAATATTGGTCTGGGTTCCATCTACCTCCGGGATAGCAGGGATCGAAAGAGCAGATCAACAGCAAATTTGGCAAGGAAAGAAGAAACCCCCAACATAATTCAAATAAACTATATCACCCACGAGGATTGGATCCACCAGTTGAAAAATAACATGAAAAAAAGTTGAAAAATAAACTGGATGAGTAAACCATCAAAACTAGCGCAAATGGGTCACAACCAATAGAAAATTGAGTTAAGAAGAAGTAGTATTGTGCAGAATGCGGAAAGGGCACTGCGCATTCATACATACATACCTACTCAAACGTCTCGAAGCACCCAACTCAGAGTATAAAACACTTGTTGCTAGATTGTGTACAGCATTATGATGTACGAAAAAAGGTAAAGCTACCGAAATCTTTGAATGAAATAGTGGGGGATGAAGAGTCTTCGGCCCTAAAGTTATTCCAATTCTTAAAAGCAACAAATTACTATAATAAAATATAAAAAGGAAAAATTAAAGCCGTTGACCCTTAGGGGTATAGGCTAAACTCTAGATAAATAAATAAATAAAGACATCAAATTTCATTGTAAAAAATTATTATTTCATTGTATTCTGAAATATTAACCGAAAATTCAGAATGAATTTTCAAGTTTCCATGCTCAGAAAAATCATAAAAATTAAAACTATCTTTGATATTTTTAATAAATTAACTTAGACCTTATATATTAATTTTTAAAAATAGATCCAATAATGATATAGTGGAAAACAATTCATTAATGATGGGTGAAAGCATCTTATGGACCACGTTTCGGTCGCAATGTCCACAGTGAAAGTTTATTTCACCAACGGTAATAATCGTATATCATCATATAAATTTGTGGGTTAAAGATTTCTATTTATGCCCGTTTTTATTAACTAAGTTTATCAAAAATAGCATATTTAGAGGATATTTTGAGGTGAAAAGTCTCTCTGAATGTGTTTTTTTTCTTTATTTTTATAAAAATTACTTCTTTTCTTTCTATGTTGTCTTTCATGGCATACATGTTAACCTTACATGTTGTTCTACTTATTGCTTATATTTCATATATGCAACATTTCATAACATGTACAGCGTTGCGCTGTAGAATTTTCTTGGAGATAATGTTTGGGTGCACGTTCAAAACATACAATATTATTTCATATTTATATATATTTTTTTTTGTTTTGTTGTTCTTGTTAGTTGCTTTCTTATTTCCTTTATGAAGATATGGAACTTAGCTCGAAACTTTGGCGTTCACCTTATATATTTAAATATTACTGTTGTTGCATTTATAATCGCGCCTTCAATCAATTTTCACCTCTAATTACCATCCAAGGTCAACCATTCTTTCAGCATTATCAAATTTTCAGTATGTTTTCTTCTTAATCCTAGTGAACGGCCGTCAATTATGTTTATTGATTTTAGATCGTGTTGTTTCTTTAAATAATTGATATATTTTTTCAACAGTTCTGAGAGCAAAAAGGCTGTTCGTCATTAACATGCTAAAGAGATATTTGTATCCATAATTTTCTTGGAATGTCCAGTGCTACATTTAAGGAAATATAAACCAATTCAGATTGCTGGTAAAAAGTTATTAAAATATTTTTATAAATTTTTAATTTAATTATTTCATATGGTAGATAAAATAATTTTGTTAGTTTGCCCTGGTCTATTCTTTTCTAATGAGAACTAGTTCCTTATTGCGAAAAGTAGGATTTCAATCAGTCACTTTTTTTATAGAAGTGAAAAGATACTACTGTTCCGTAAGCGTTAATGCCTTTTTTTAATACCCAATAACAGATATATCATACAAGAAGATGATAATATTGGAGAACTGTGTCTATGATGGTTGAACAAATGTTTAATTTTTTGTTTTTTTAATTCACGTATTAATCTGAGCTTGTCAATCAATGTCGACGATCAGCAAATTTTGTCTCTTTTTGCAAGGATAAAAGTGATTTGTGGGGTTATGGAAGTATTGGACTCAGCAGTGCCTCCATTTTTTTTTTCAATTTTAATGAATTAACTAATTTTTGACTTAGTTTTTAAAAACATCATTTTTTCCATTTTATTTATTATTATTATTGCTATTTGTAAAATATCCTCACATTTTAAATTTGGAGATTTAATTTTTATTTATTTAGATATACATAGATATCAAACTTGTGACATTTTTCTTAAATTTGCTATCTACTAACGTAATAAGCAAATATGCTGACATGACAGAGTTTAAAAAAAAAAATTAAAAATAAATAATGGAAAAAGGGGGGACTGCATGAGCGTTTTTAACATGGTTATTAATTGTTGTAATTATAAGAGAGAAAACCAACATTTTTTCATTCAGAGAGGTAAGACATCCCTGCATGCCCAACATTCGAACTTTATCACGTTACAATTATTTAAGACATGATATCTATAAATTTTAGGTAGGTACTTATTAACAAATTTAACTATAAATTCCCCGAAACCACTCTTGTATAAGCATCATTATTGCTCCTTTATCCCTGATAATCCTCTGAAAAGAAGATAGTCTCGCCACCTTTTTGCCTCTGTACTTTTATAGATTATAAACATGATCGCCATTAAGTAATGGCATTATTCTTGTTTTTTTGTACCTGTAATTCTCCTGATTTTAGTTTTAACTCAGTTTTAAATCTCAATGTAATAATTTATAGTAGATATTTAGAGCTTCTTTTAAAAAAGCCTTTTTTTTTTGCATATCTATACCTTATGTTATCTTTTGCATGAAGCGATTACTCAATTAAAAATATATAAGTTAATATTCCCATCCATGGTTTATTTCTTTATTCTGTAACTCAAGAGCTTTATGTTGCATAAATTCTTGCCTTTTTCTTGACTTCTCTGTCTCGAATGATAGATGAACTTGAAGAAGAACTCAGTAGATAAAACTTACGAGTTTGGTACTCCTAGGGATTGAACTTCAATTGTGATTTGGATTTATACCTGGAACTTTTCGCATCTAACTTGATGAAGATTGAGCACTTCTTCATATAAAGAGTGATCGTAAATGTTTTTTTACAACTGTTCTTTCCTGAAGAATAGAGCATTGATTTTCGTTCTCAACATAGTTCATTTGTTTCAAACTGTGGCATAAGATGTCACGAATAATTTGATTGTAGGTTTTAAATATTACGATGCTTCAAAAAAGTTTAAGTATATTCAAATATTAAAAAAATCTGGTGCGATGCTCGCAACACTCAGCTTTTACGTATCTACTTTTACTTTGAATAGAACTTGACGTATTTTGTTCAATGCCATTTCTCAAAGTCACAAAATTTTCCACATTCATTTACTAATTTTTGTTGGTATTTGCTCTTTAAAGTACACTAATTTTTTTTTTTTTTAAATAAAAGTTTTTACTTGTGATAATTCGGCAATGCAAGCTTAATACTCCAAGTCGTTCTCATTTTATAATTCTCTATGTATTTGTTGAAAACTTCATATAGTTCCCATGAAACAAATAATTTCCATTAAATGAACAGAACATCTTTAATTAAAGCATTGGTGTTTCATTAAAGGCGTACAGCTCAAGCGTGAGCTCAACGTGTTTTATGAGTTAAGGGAATATTTTTCTTTTTTTCTCCTGTATATGTTTACTTGATTTTTTTCATATTTCATATTTAGCCATTTCTTATTTTTAGGCGAAACGAGAGACCTATAATTTCTCCATATAAGCAAAAACAAAGCTATTTTTATGGAAAATAAAAAATGCCACCTCCTCACATATGCCCCCTCAGAACATTTTAATAATGATAATGCACTTTTCCATATCTGAAGTTCCTATTTTAAAGTAAGGTTTTTTTTTTTAAGGTAAAGAAAAAAGTATTGTTAGTGATTATAGTTGTTGACTGAAAACCTTCCTAGTTTGCGTTTTTGAATCTTTTTGGCTTTCCTCCATATAAGTTTATTCACAAATCGGCTTCAATAATGAACTCAAGTTTACAAGATTTTCGCATTTACTATTAGTCAAACATAGTGATAGAGGTACTTATTCCTTTATATTACACTATGTGTTTATAATACCCTTCCACCTTTGATTCCAGGGTTTTTCACACAAATAACAGAGAATCCTTATAACTCCGTGGCCATGTCGCAAGCATTCTTTGTTGATACTACCATTGATACTGTTGATAATACCAAAGAAATATTTGAATAAATTAATGTATAGAATAGGGAATCATAGAATTAAAACGCATATTTAAATTCATATTTATTGAAATGTACTTGCAATTAGAATTAGATTCAGTTAAAGTATAATCGTGATCTTATATATTTTTTTAGCTCTTGATTTTCTTAAATCACGATTTTTAATTAGTATATTATAAATAATATAATAATTTTAATATTTAAATATAAATAATGTTTTATAGGCTTATTTGTTTATTTAGGACCTAATGCATTTAAACTAGGGCTGTTCTTAATGTTCATCAGCCTATGATGCCCTTGTCTGTAACAGCCTCCGCCCTTGGTAAAATACGTAGATTCCAATTCCTTTAAGGTATAATTTTATTAATTGTGACCATTCTTTAGCAAAGGGTGTGGTTTCTTTTAGTGTGTAATCTGTATCATATCATGTACTCATCTATAAACGTTAATATTAAATATAATATTAAAATTTAGAAAATATATTATGAGCTTTATAACACATACAATTTTTTAGAGTTAATGTTTTTATCCCGATTTAAGATTACGTATCTATGCCTAAAGATTACTACAACTTTTATTTCCAACGATTAGTTGACATTGAAACAGAAAAGTTTATTTACTTATAGGTTGAAGTAAATATTGAATTTTTCGATCTATTTAAAATATAGTAATTACATTTAAGTTGGGAATATGAAACCACAAATTTTAAGTATTTTTTATTTTTTTATTTTTTTTTCTATCACAAAAACATTATCTTGAATCAACCTCGTTAATAATGATTGCTTCCATAACTTGAGAACTGATGTTCCGATTCATGAGAGAAGACTGGTACTGGCACTTTGACGTACTCTGGAACCTTTACTGGATACGGTACTTTCTTCTCAACAACGTACGGCACCTTTTTTTCAACTGTGACAGGATATGGCTTTGGTACTTCGACAGGGTAGGGTCTCTCTACCGGGTACTCGACCCTTACTGGGACTTTCTTCTCGACGACGTAAGGTATTTTCTTCTCTACTGTCACAGGCACGTGATATGGCTTTGGGACTTCGTAGTACTCCTTCACTGGCACTGGGATCTCCTTGTGGACTGGGTACGGTACCTTCTTCTCCACGACGACGGGATATGGTTTCGGCACGTGGTAAGGTACTGGGTTCTCAACCGGTACCTTCACAGGGACCTTCACTTCTTTCACTACTGGGTACGGTTGCGGTACGTGTACATGGACAGGCACTCGCACCTCTTTGGTGATCTCCACTGGGTATGGCTTTGGTACATGGTACGGCACAGGGTTGTCGACGTGCACTTTGACGGGGTAAGGCACGTGCTTGATGACCTCTACTGGATAAGGCTGCTCTTCCTTCTTCGTGATGATGTCAGTCCTGACGTGGTAGTGGTGACTGTGGGTGGGTTCGTGCTCCCAACCGTAGCAGGCGGCGATCACACCTAGGCACGCTATGATACCAGCTGTCCTCAACATCTTGCTGGTGTACTGATGAGGATAGAGTAGATGCCACACTTTATATACTAGGGTGGTATGAGGATCTTACCCAATCAAATGGTGTAATATTAATTCTCTTTCTGCTTTGTTGGTTTTATGAATTATTCTTGATAATATCTGGGTCACTCATGTCGTAGTGAAATAGCTAAGAATGCCAATGTTACAAGCCTGATTATATAAATAAAAGTCTTATGATATTCGCTCTATAGTATTTCTTCATGTGAATCATTATCTCATTCAACTTATGCGAGTTCTTTTTCTTTTTTCATTATTTTTTTATATAGATGACTTCCTGTTACGATTCGTTTGTTTTCATTATATTTTTGTTACTATCATCTTCTTTTATAAATTGAATTTAGAATGATATTAATAAAAAAAAAAAAAGTAAAATTAAATACATGAATGTTTATTGTTTATTTAAGATTACCTTCAACAATATTACCTTCCATTTGATGCAAAATAAGATTTGTTTTCATCTTAGTACAGTGAATATAGTTTATTTCAGGATATATGCCTGTGGTATTAAAATATTTGTATCTTTATTTCAGGTGAGAATTAAGATTTAGTAACACTGATTCATCTCCAGTAAAGTATTGTAAGTACATTTAGTTAAACAAGAATATATTTCTTTAAAACATATAATCTTTCTTTAACTTTGTTTATATTGTACATATATATATATATATATATATATATAATTATTTAAGTAAATTTAAATGCGGACACCAGAGGTATGACAAGTAGAACCAATTTATATTTTTTTAAATATTTCTATCCGGGTTTATGGAGAAAAAAAATTAATTCGACATTTCTCCTCTGCCGTTTAAAAGAAAATAATCTCCGATGCATTTTTTGTCTGCATAATCGTCTGCTAGTAAGAGGGCCTCCTTTGTCAAATATACAAAATATACCCTCAACTCAAACTGTCAAAAGAAATTATGGGACTAATAAACTGCAAGGAACATCATAAACCCTGAACTCCGTTAATAAATTAAAACTGGAGAAATAAAATTGAATCTTTATGGGATTACAAGGGGAAGTAAAAACTTACAAAAGAATAAAATCTAAATCATATTGATATATAATGGTGTCGCTCCAGAAAAGGAAATTAATAAAAATGTGATAAAAAATATAACATTTTTAACTTTCCAAGAAAATAAATAAATACATAATTATCTCATACACCTAGTAAAGGATAATTGATTAATATGATGATCTACAAAAATAAAACTTTCCTTAAGTGACAAGACTGAAAAACATCAACCATTCTTACTTTTAACTTATAATTAATTTCTTTTATGTTCAATTTGAATCGGGTATAAGCGATAGCTTGTTGGTAATGCATGGCAGTGCTATATTCAATGTTTCGGTTTTTTATTCAATCGTTTGTAATTAGTTTGGTGAATTTGCTGTCCTACATAACCTCTGATGAAGGAACACACTAAATACTTTCTTATAGTGCAATAAGCCCAGGAACCCCCTGTACTCTACCTCGAGGTTCTAAAGGTATAGGATATGTTTTTTAAATTAGTTTAAATAAATATAAATAATAAATTCCTTTAAGCATTAAAAAAAAAATTCCTGACTATCGCTTAATTTAGTCAAATACCGGATTAATCCATTATAATAGATCTGTTAACCCCATTTCCAAAACAATATCTTATTGTTCTTCAGTTCACTTCTACACGTGTTCCATGTCAATGTCAATATCAGTCACGACCATCACGCTGCTGCCCTTTGAGTGGAGTAGGGCTTTCCATCAGTTGTCCGCGCCTTTACCTTAGTTAGTTGAGGAATCGGAACACGTCAAAGCTTAATTAGATATCATCCTCATTGAGATTACAATAGTTCCTCGAGAGAGGGCTTTTGGCTGTGTTCAGAAACTGCTGGTAGGAACCGGCAGGGTTATGTAGTAGAATTATCAAAATTGTGATCTAACTAGTGATTGGCAAGTCTAACAACAAAATATAATTGTAAAATATGGATAGATTGAACCTGGGGTGGGGCGAATTTTTGTTTCGCGCTAAACTCCATCCCTTGGGGAAGGGCATTAACTCCCTACATTCATGCTGTGGTGTTACAAAAACTGTTACGTTGTTATAACCTTCACGCCTTTGAAGCAATAAGTGCTAAACTACTGAGGGAAACCTGAATCTACATCACGGAGGGCCACTGTCCTCATCTTATTAATGTGAATAAATAGACAGATAGAAAGAGTACAGAGGTAACGATAAGAAGATAAACAAGTAGAAGAGCTGGCAGATGTTGCTTTTACCTTAATTTCCTAAAAGGGAATGAAGAAGTGAAGTAAATAAATAAACAGTTATTCAGAAGCATAAAATATAATTTAAAAGAAAAAAAATCTGGTGCGATGCGCGCAACACACAACTTTCACTTACCAACTTACATTAGAAATCGACATGTTTTTTTAATTGCCATTTTTATAAATAATATAAAAAAGATGACTTGATTTTGATTAAAAATGATTAATTTAATCAATATCATTAAAGCCGTTTTTGAGATATTCCAAAAAAAATGTAAAAAGTGGAAAAAAAAGTTATGAAATAAAGAGCCCCCTTCATTTGACCAATTTTGATGAAATGTTGTCTGTCACATTGTGAGCATATACATACACCAAATATCCAGTCTGATAAAAATCATTACAGCCGCTGTTGAGTAAATAAAAAAAACACGTGAACATAAGAAAAAGTTTATTAAATGAAGTACCCCCTCTGTTTCACCAATATTGATGAAATTTCGGCTGTCGCATCGCGGGCATATACATACATCAAATACCCAGTTTCATCAAAATCATCAAAGCCGTTTTTGAGAAAATTAAAAAAACGTAAACATTAGATAAAATTCTTTAAGTAAAGTCCCCCCTCCGGTTGATCAATTTTGATGAAATTTTTACAGTCGTATCTCGGGCATATACATACATCATATACCCACTTTGATCAAAATCGTTAAAGCCGTTTTTGAGTAAATAAAAAAAAACACGTGAAAATGATACAAAATTTATTAAGTAAAGTCCCCCCTCCGGTTAATCAATTTTGATGAAATTTTTACAGTCATACCTCGGGCATATAAATAGATCAAATACTCAGTTAAAGCAAAATCGTTAGAGCCGTTTTTGAGTAAATCGAAAAAACGTAAAAAGTTATTAAATAAAGTACCCCCTCCCTTTGAGCAATTTTGATGAAATTTTCGCTGTCACATCGCGGGCATATACCTACACTAAATACCTAATTTCAGGTTCCCACAGTTTATAGTTTTAGAGCTAGTCTGTTCACACACACACACACACACACACACACACACACACACACACACACACACACACACACACACACACACACACACACACACACACACACACACACACACACACACACACACACATACAGACCATTTCGCGGGACTTGGTTATTTCGACTCAGGGGGTCCCAAAACGTGTATTTCCGTTGAAAACCGGAAGTCGAAATTTTTCACGATCGCAATACTTCCACTTACTATATATTTCATATATAGGTAAGTGAAAGTAATAAAACATGAAAATAGTATGGTGTAAAAAGACAAATCGGTCCGTTGGGTATTTTTTTTTAATGTTATTATATAAGGTAAATTTATCAGAGAATATAACTGTCACTATTAACCCTATAGCGTCTGTGAATTGCGGGCCCTGTGGCCTGAGACTCTAGACCGGCTGCCGTGCCCGGTGGCCTCATAAGCCAGAAAATAGACCAAAGAATTCTCCCTATTTGACTAAGGAATAACGTGCAGGTAAAATTAATTTGTAAAAAATCGAAAAGAACTCCATGTCAATTAGTTTACAACCCTCGGAAATTTTGGAGGAAACCATAAAACTCGTCACTGGGAAATACCGGACGGGCTGGAAACAGGGTTGGAGAAACGCGAATGCCAATTATGTAAAAATAATTTTCATATGTCCTGCACTCGTCCTATATATGAATAAGAAAATGATGACTATTTTTTCTGCTCGCCATGCTCTTCTGATATCCATGAAATTAAAAAAAAATACGTGTAGGAACACGTAAGTGGACATACATATAATTTTTAGCACTGTTATATTAAATGTTTTATATATCTGTGTATTTTATAACATTTTTAAATTATTTACTAAATATTTTTACGAGTTGTTATCTACAATTTATGACTGCTGCATTCCGAAATAATGATACGATAAATCCGAAAGCGAATAGTAAAAATTCAATTTTTGTTTTAAAAGAAGCCACAAAAACATCTCTTAAGGTGCTGACTACTGGGGGTTTTATCCTAGTGCAATAGTAAAATTGTTGTATTTCTAGGTTGTGTAGACCTAGCGAAATTCAACTGCCCTATCTCTATCTACTAATTTTTGTGTTGTTTTTTTGCCAAAATTTGTATTTTTTTCTCTTTCGTTTATACTATTACGTGCTTCTATAAATCGTGTTGACGTATCATTTTTAATTGTTTTGATAGATGATTGAAACACACACTGTTTTATGATGGATATGAACAGTTTTTATAATTAGGTAATCTCCTCCCCCCTGTAAAAAAACCTAGGTTCACTAAAGTGCAGGAAAAGAAACTGTGACTTAATCACGCTTTGACATAGTTTGATTCCAAAGTCCATTGGGATAGAAATAAAATAAAATCTAAGAAACCGTAGTTTTAGCTAATATAAGGGATCTATGTTTGGTTTCCGGTGCGTTGCTTGAAATATAATAGTTAATAGCATGGGGGCGTTTGATATTAACGATTACATTTCAAACAACGCTTAATGTTCAAACTCATATTGTCATTGAAACGAAAAATATTGACTAGTTACTTAAGTTGTAAAATATCAATAAAAACAGCGCCAGTATTGATTATAATCAACCTTCATCAGTGTTATCGTTGCCGACACGCAGGATTGTTATCACTTACGCCGATATCTGTGATACCCCGATGCCATGCAAGGTCTCTCAATCGATTTCTCCCGAATATTTCTCCTTCCATATTTTCTCTGACTGTGTCGTGCCACACCTGCCTTCGAGTAAAAAAAAATCTGTAAAAGAATTGCGCGAGGGGGGGGGGGTCTTAGTGATAACTAAAGCTCGGAATTCCGTGCAGTAAAAATTTTAAAACGTGCAATAAAAACTTGAAAACGTGCAAAACCGTGCAATGAAAACTCAAAAACGTGCAAAACCGTGCAATAAAAACTTTAAAACGTGCAAAAACAATAAAAAAAAATTTTATTGCTTGAAAATTATGCATTAAAATATTTATGTGAACAATATATACTTAGCTAATTTTGAAACAAATAAGTAGCAGATAGTAGATTGCAGAAAAACTTTTATTTTTAAAATATTGGTTTTAATAGAGATTTTGGTAAAATAATGATTTTTGTATTAGTATAGAAAAATTAATGGAGTTCATTAGAAATGTAAATACACTTCATTATTTTTTTACTTAAAGTTTATAACTAAATACGTTTATAAAAAAATTTCTGTAAAACAGTGCCTCCTGTCACTTAAACTTTCTTTCTATTTAGAAAAAGATATCTCAACTTCTACAATCGTTAGAGGACAACATTTATAGCGACTCAGCAGCTGGGGATCTCCTTCAATTCAACAGTGACTGAATTTCCGTTCAAGCAATCATTACAATTTTTCAATAGTTTGTATCAAGGATTTTTTAAAAAATGATTTCCAATTTTTTCGTAAATGATAATTTCTTTTTCGCTCTTGATTCTTTCCAATGATTTTCCAACGTCCTCAAATATTTTTATTTGGTCATATAGAAAAAGATTTTTCTCCTCTAGTTATGTAATAGCAACCGGCAAAGCTGCTAAATTCGACCTAATAAATGCCAAATCAGATTGAATGGTTGGATTCATCAATATGGTTTTTAATTTGATAATTGATTGCACTTTTTCTTCCAATTCTATATTTGAAAATATTTCCGTTAAAAAAAAAAAAAAAAAGACAGAATATAAAATATTTACTTTAAATAGTAACAAGATATGGAATAAAGAGTGAAACACTCGCATGTGTGCTGTAATTATATTGGAAATAGGGAGATTTTATAAATGACAGATACTACTCAAATTATGTAATCACTTGATGCAATATCCGGTTCGTAGGCTTATTTTTAAATCACTCTGGTGACCGTTCTAGGGTTAAAAAAAATTTGGTACTTACTTGTGCTACAGCGAGTATCAATTTGTGATTTCCTCTCACATCCATTTTTTTATCACAAGATTTATTTCCACTAATTTTTTGATGTGTATTTAAGAAAATTAAAATTTGTAATAATTTTTTTTCTTCAAATTATAAAATGATGCAAGTTCTTGCAATGAAACTTCAAAACGTGCAATTTCGTGCAGTAAACCCCAAAACGTGCAATTTCGTGCACTGAACCCCAAAACGTGCAATTTCGTGCAGTATAAAACTTCGTTAAAACATCCCATCAGGCTTGATTCGGATAAGTAACTTGAATTCGCTTTATTCTGACTTACCAATAAAAAGATGCAATTGCACGCGAATCCGAGCTCTAGTGATAACCAAACGACGTATGTCTAATTCATGAGCCGGTCACGAATAGCTATGCACATATCATTCATTACTCTCGATATAATGCCATAGTATTGATCCCTTTCCAGTTCTTAAGTGCAATCGAGTTTTATGAATGATGGTGTCAAAAGAATATTTTCCGGAGACGAGATGAATTGAAATTTCTTCTAACATTAAATTATTCCTTACATGGTCTTAAATATAAATACAGAAAAAATCAGGAGCTTTCCAATTTTCTGGCATACTTACTCCCTTTGGCCTTTTGGCGTTTCTGGATTTAAAGTTAATCGATTTTTAGATATAAGCACAGACAACGGGTGCTCGCTGCTGTCTTATAGGTGCCATCTGATAACCAATAAATATTAAAGGACTATTTAGGGGGTTTTCAGTCCTAAAGGAGAGATTAATGAGGTTATTTCAATTAAGAAAAAATAATTGCTAATTAAACTATCTGCTGTTATCTTGATTAATGTAGTGGATGATTAATTAGTGGTAGTTTAATTTTATAGTTACATTTCTTTTTAAAGTTTTATGTCAAATATCTTCCATATAAAATAAATATACTCCAGTATTTTTTATAAATAAATAATGATGTAACACACGAAAGCAGAAACAATCAAATAATGGATACGATAATGATAAAAGATTTTGAACATTAAACCGAACTCACCCAATTATAGATATTTAATTTTCTTTCAACTCGATGATCTCGAGAACGCGTTGTATTACTTTAAACATGGATCATTGTCGAGTAGAATTTTACTAAGAATATTTATTTATAAAATAAAAGTCTTAAAAATATCAACTGTTTTTTCGGTTATATATAAAAGTGGAAATAGGTAAGCACCCATTTAGGAGTGAGATCTTCAGTAACTTCTGTTCCTTACTACTCAGTCCTGCAACCCCAATGATAATTTTTCCAAAGTTTCAAAACAGTATAAATTATTTTATACAGTAAGGGTAAACCATACAGTTATTGGCACCACAACTTTAACTTAAAGAAACAAGTCCTAATTTTATTGCAAGATATACATGAGTCTAATGTTTGAAGAAGGGTCCACTGTCATCTATAAACTAAGGTAAGATTTCACAATTAAATCCAAAGGATCCCAATAACTATATTTGGCACTTTTAACTATACATATTGTAAAACTATTGAACTTTTGACCCAAAAAAAACCTTTTGTGTCTTTATGACGATAGATAATGAGCAGCTATAGGAAGTTTCTATTTGATCCCTTTATAAAAAGCATTTTTTTAAATTTAACTATAGAATTGTAGTCTTAAGAGTGCCAATAACTGTACGGTTTACCCTATCAGCTGTTTACCACTAATTACCATCACCATCATTATCACTCATTACCATCAGCTGTTTTACGACTAGTTTGACTGGACTACTATTCTTCCAACTGGACTACCTATTGACAGGTTGTCGCACCTAAAACCTGGAGATTATCTGTGAGCTGAGTTTGATAAAGGATATTTTTATATAGCAGATATCTTCAAAAGATACTCGCCTCTCCACTCTCTGTAGAGGTGATGATTTTTCAGTTTCTTACTACTATACCTCTTACGGGTATTTTAGTGTTATATTTTAAAAATTAACTTTAACGCATGAAATGCAGAGAGGAATTTCTCCTTTACATATCGAATAAAAGGTGCGGAAGGTCTAAATCACGAGGACCCTCTTTCCCCCTGGAGTTCAGGTTCTTTTTCTGAACTTCTGGAAAAATTAGAAGTAACCCTAGAAGGAACATCTGCTTCATACTAATCTAGCATATAAGGACCGTACTGACGACGTAGTTATCTCAACCAGATGATGGCGGCATTAAGGGGAAGCATTGGAGGAGTTCGAAAGAGCAGCTCAGAACTAGGCTTGGTCATTAATGAGAAGAAAACTAAACAACCAATGACCAGAAAACTAAAGAACTAATGACCCCCAAATTAAATAAATAGGGGATGAAGATAGGAGACCGTATGTTCTCAACATGCAGGTCCTTTAAGTACCTTGGGGAAAACATACGAACCCTACAGTTAAAACATTTCCCCAGAAGAGATGATATCTTGATATACAAAACTATTACTAGGCTGGCTGGGACAAATGGAAAGTATACCTCCTTAGAGAATACCAAAACAAATACTGTATGGCTATCGAGGAAACTAGGGGGACGTAAAAATGGCTGAATAACGTGGAATGGAATGGAAGCCGTACTCCAACAGCTCATTACACGACGAAGGCGTACCAAAGCCATGGGAAGAATATAACCAAGAATGTTATGGTGGAGGAGGTGGTTCTAAATGGACCGTAATGCCAATCAATGAGGATGAGTTAGGCAGTTGGCTTGTTTATGTAGTTTACGTTTCCTCAAATATTGAAACTAATCGAAGTGATAAATTCCATTAAAAATATTTTCCTTAAAAAAGTTCGATATTACTTCAGCGATATGAAGTTTCTTCACACCTAACCAATTATATTTAATTCCTTTCCTTCTATTGTATCGATCGTATTCATTTTCATTTCGTCGGATATGCACCCGCATGGATCAATAAAAATACACTAAAATTCACTTTCATGTTATGAGCATTTCGATATAATGAAAAATCCATGAGATTAGTGGCTAGGATTCATGAGCGCATCCTGGGTAGGGCTTCCCTGCCTACGTAACTTTAACCTACAAAACCAATTGTTATAGTTGAAACATCATTACTATGAATAAGCCACTTCGAGTAATGTTTATAGTTTATATGAAATTATAGATTAGCGGCAGATGTGGTCTATATATAGCACACAGAGACGCTGTGTAGGCATTTAGGGGTTCCTCGACCTCATATCAGCCCATGTTTAAGTCTAATTTCTTAACTTTACGCAACACTGCGTGTCTCATGAAATCAAGTTGGAATTAAAAAAGAACCGTGACCTGTATCAAGTACTTTCTTGTTTATTACATTTATTTTTTCTTTAATTGTGCTGTTGTTCTCTTACAAACTAAATTATTTGTCATTCTATTATTATATTTAAAAATAAAAGATTAATTAGATTCACTCATAAGAGAAGATAGCCTTTGGAAGCGAGCTTACATATTTCGATGAACTTTTGTTAATGACACTGGGTCGGAAAATATTACATTATTTTCGAGTCCGAAGTTTCTAACCAATTCACCTTAATGGCAATGCTTTAGAATCGAAGAAAAACTTTTTTTTTTTAATACCATGAATTTTCATATTCAACGGGTTTTCAAGAGTGTAGCCTTTATAATTCTGGTAATCCGTCAACATTTTGTTAATTTAGGATAAAAATGCTAGCAAGAGCACAACGCACAAATAACAAATATTTTATATAAGTCCCCAAAAAGACCGAACTACAAAAACTGATATTTCAAGAAACTTACCTTAAAAGCAGGGATCGAATTAAACAGTTAACTCTTTTCATTTAAAAGTAAAAGTTTAACTTTTATTAACATGTGGTGATCGATAAATAGTTATTTATTATACAAGTGACGAAAGTAGATCATTTTACAACTCGAGTGAAACGTTTACCCACACGAGTGAAGCGAGTGTGGTAATTTCACGAGAGTTGTAAATTCTACTTTTTTCACGAGTGTAATATTAAATTTTTTCTGTAATCGTGTAATACATGATCAGATCTAACCAGAATATGAACAAAATTAGGATGTTGTGAAGATTATGGTATGTTGTTGGTAGGTTATAAGCATGGTTGTGAAAGGTTATGTGTTATAAACAAGTGCAGGTTATAAACAAGGAAGGTAATTATTATTATATTTAAATTTTAAAATATATTGATTATTTCCACCAATAATTCATTCACATTTCAATCTATTTTGTTAAAATAAATTCTTACAATGTTAAAAAACATTTAAAAGCATTTAATTTCCAACTTCAAATTATTTTTACTTTCACTTACCTATATATGAAATATATAGTAAGTGGAAGTATTGCGATCGTGAAAAATTTCGACTTCCGGTTTTCAACGGAAATACAGGGTTCCCTGAGTCGAAATGACCAAGTCCCGCGAAATGGTCTGTGTGTGTGTGTGTGTGTGTGTGTGTGTGTGTGTGTGTGTGTGTGTGTGTGTGTGTGTGTGTGTGTGTGTGTGTGTGTGTGTGTGTGTGTGTGTGTGTGTGTGTGTGTGTGTGTGTCTGTGTGTGTGTGTGTATGTGTGTGTGTGTGTGAACAGACTAGCTCAAAAACTATAAACCGTGCGATCCTGAAATTGGGTATTTAGTGCAGGTATATGCCCGTGATGTGACAGCATAAAGTTCATCAAAATTACTTAAAGGGAGGGGGTACTTTACTTAATAACTTTTTAGGTTTTTTTCGATTTTCTCAAAAACGGCTTTAAAGATTTTGATTAAACTGAGTATTTGATTTATTAATATGCCCGAGATATGACTGATAAAATTTCATCAAAATTGGTTAACCGGAGGGGGGACTTTACTTAATAAATTTTGTAACATTTTCACGTGGTTTTTTATTTACTCTAAATCGGCTTTAACGATTTTGATCAAACTCGGTATTTGATGTATGTATATGCTAAAGATTTGATAGCCAACATTTCATCAAAATTGATCAACCGTAGGGGGCACTTTACTAAATAAATTTTGTATCATTTTCATGTGTTTTTTTTTATTTACTCAAAAAAGGCTTTAACGATTTTGATCAAACTGGGTATTTGATGTATGTATATGCCCGAGATATGACTGTTAAAATTTCATCAAAATTGGTTAACCGGAGGGGGGACTTTACTTAATATATATTTACTTAAGGGGTTTTTTTATTTACTCGAAAACGGCTTTAACGATTAACAAAAATAAGATATGAATGTAGAAAAATGTGTGACTTTGGGAAATGATATTTAGCAAAACACGTCAATTTCTAATCTAAGTAAGTTAGTAAGTGAAAGTTGTGTGGTGCGAGCACGCACCAGATTTTTTAATTTATACTTATTACTAATTAAGAAGGCAATTCACTTTTTTCACTTGTGAAGAAAGTAATCACTTTCTTCACTCTATTGCAAAATGTTTCATTTTCTTCACTCATTTCAGTTTAGTAATGTTACCATTATTCAATGATTACAGAAAAAGTATATTTTTAACTTTTACTTTTATTATCATATGGTCTTTCAAAACAGTTATTTCAGAACTTTTATTTTCAAACGAAATAATAAAAAAATTTATTTAACAGTTTTAATAAACCATTTACTTAAATAAGTTTTAATAAAAAAATGTATATGCTTTTACATTATTTCTTTGTTATTATCATTTCTGTCAATCATTATGATGTCTACGGTGACGATTTTGAAAACAATATCCATTTTGAATTTTCGTGAGGGGATGGGGTTCCCTAATAAAAAAATGATACCTTTCGGTTTTCTTAGAAGAGGGGTGTGTCTTTATGTAATCGGTGGCGTTGCTTTGAAAAATATGTATATTTAGAAAAATGTTAGTTGGTTGGTTCAATTCAAAAATATCAAAAAATATACTTTTCGGAAATCTTTGATACTAAGCAATGTTATCATGTCATCTAGGATGGTGTTTTTTTTTTTTAAATATCAATTATGAATTTTGATGGGGGGGGGTTAATTCAAAAATATCAAAACATTATACTTTTCGGAAATCTTTGATATGAAGGAATGTAATCATGTCATTTAAGGTGGTGGTTTTTAAAAAAAAATTCTACTATACATTTTGAGGGAGGGGGGGGGGGGGGGAGTAATTCGAAAATATCAAAACATTAACTTTTGAAAATCTTTCATATTAAGGAATGTGAGCATGTCATCCAGGGTGGTGGTTTTTTTTTTTTAAATCTACTTTGAATTTCGGGTGGAGGGGGGCTAATCCTTATGTGTAATTCTAAAATATAGAAACATTAAACTTTTCGGTTATCTTTAATATGATGAAATCTAAACATGTTATCCAGGGTGGTGGTTTCGAAAGATATATCTATAAATTTCGTGGTGGGGATTACCTATTTTAAATTATTTATTTATTAACAATTCCCAAGGGGGCACTACGAGAAGGTGACAGAGTTACAGATTTCGGAGAATTGTAATGTTTTGATATTTTGAAATCCTCCCCCCCCCGGAAATTCCTACATATTTTTTTTTTAAAAGCACTACTCTTGATGACGTGATAAACCCCCACCCCCCGAAATTCGTACTACATATTTTTTTTTTTTAAAACACCACCCTGGATGACATCATAAGATTGCTTAATATTAAAGATTTCTGAAAAGTATAATGTTTTGATATTTTGAAATACCCCCCCCCCCCCCCCCGAAATTCATACTAGTTTTTGTTTTTAAAAAACACTACCCTGGATGACATGATAACATTGCTTAGTATCAAAGATTTCCGAAAAGTTTAATGTTTTGATTTTTGAACAAATGGCATAGTGGTAAACAAGTAAATCAATGTGTTCCTCACAGTTAAAATCGGTTCAGTCTTTTCGCCAAAACCGATTATCGATTTAGCCTCTTTAGCGGAAAAATGAATTACTCTCATGTTCGAAAGCCTGCAATATGAAGAGGGCTACTCTAAATAAGAAATGTTGTAGTTGTAGGATATCAAATTATGTGTAAAACGTTCTCCTTAAATTTAAAATCAGTCCATTCCTGTGGAGACAGAATAATTAAAACGTGAACGTATTTAGCGCCAAGTGGCTTAAAATCGATGAAATGTTTGGTTTTTTTTTTTTTTTTTTTCAGTTTTTTGCATATGAAATCGGCAAATACAGGTCGCAAAGAATTGTTTTCTCTTTACTATAAAAGGCTATACTATTGCAAATAAAATGATGTATTTGAAGTCTAAATCAGTATAGTAATTTAGTCAGATTTGGAACCTCAAAAATCTGTATTTTTTTACGATTTTGGTTGAAACCGTATTCCAACGCCTATATCTCAAAAATATCTAGTTTAAATGAAAAATTTCATAGATAAGAGGTGCAGTGCGTCAAATTTAGCATGAAACGATCTCCTAACATACATAATTAGCTAACTCTTGCCTGGAAATACGAATAAAAACGTGATAGTATTCGTAGTGCTTACTTCCTGCTAAGACAGTACAGGCCCTGAAGTATCAGGGGATTTGATAAAATATTCATAAAAATACCCATTTAGATAGAGGAGCCGACTGTAATCCCCATTAGAGATAATGCACTTCTGTCAGCACTTCTTTCAATCCCCGAAACACTTCTCATCCTCATAATATATATGTATACATATATTGTATATATCCTTTATATTTTACTAAAAATTAGGATAGTAATCTGTAATGAATACCAGACATCAAACGGGCTACGGTCGGCAATTTCACGTCCCTTCCAAATGACAATGGTTCCAAATGGACAAAAACAATGGTTTTTTACGCCCTTTAAAAATCCTGCGTCCGGCTACGAACCTGCGACCATAGAACTGTAGGTTTTCATGCTAATAACTATACCAATTTTGAAAAATTAATTCGTTGTTTAAATTTTTCTAAATAAAATATTTTTCTATTCATGAACGCAATCACCTATCACTTAGTCAAATCCTTTAACCTAACTTTATATTCATTACATCGTATCAATATTCATTGTTTTACTTCAAATATTAATGGCATTTAAGCTTAAATGACTATCATTTACTGCCCTTGACCCTGATGATATTTAAATGTCGCTGTGAGGCGCTGGGGTTACCGGGAACATTAAAAGTAAATTGTTAATAGATTTTGGATAGGTCACTTATTTAGCAATCTAAAAATAATCTTTTTTTTTTTACATGACCCTAGTAGTTATACCAACTGATTAAATTTTTTAGACTTCATCAGATCTTCCTTATTACCTTTAAAAGTATAAAAACATAAGATTTTTTTTTAAATTCTTTGTATCACTATTGTCATTTTAGCCTTTAAAAATCATCGTTGGTGATTTAATGGACATATGTAATATAATATATATGGACATATATAATATAATATATATGGACATATATAATATAATATATATGGACATATATAATAAATAAGGCATGTATATATATATATATATATATATATATATATATATATATATATTTTTAAATAATTTATTTTTTGAAGAGAAAAGATTTGCTCTGCCTCGAGCCGAGCTCTGTGGTGTAGCGGTTAGCATCCTCGCATGTAACGCAGGAGACCCGGGTTCGACTCCCGGCGGAGCCAAAATCTTTTCTCTTCAAAAAATAAATTATTTAAAAATAATTTAAAAATGGTGGTCCGCCACAAATTAAGATTAGATTAATTAAAATATATATATATATATATATATATATATATATATATATAAAATATGTCTATGATTTAATTTCTTTTGTTTTCATTAGTTATTTAATTATCTTTTATTATTTTATTAAAGTAATGTATTGATCCAATATATTTAAATACTGTATTAATATTTTAATTTGCTTTGCTTAGATCCATTTTGTGATTTTAGGTGAAAACAGACCTAAAATGGATGAATATGTCTGTAATTATTTTTTACTTAATTTTGAATTATGGTTTCACTGATATCTGTGTTTTTTTTTCATAATTTTAAGTCTTTTTAAAAATTTCGGCCTTGTACTTTTCACTATTAAATCTTTTTCTATATCAACACAATGATTAATTATTAAAATATTTTATACAAAATCCTTGATGCACCATATATAAATCTGTCTAATACAATTCAAGGAGGTATTCATATATTAATAAGTTTAGTATTTCCTTAATTATTATTTATGGTAGATAAAAGAAATAGACAATCTGTAGCACTGGCAGGTGGCGCTGCCAAGCGAAAGGCTTGAGAACTACTTTTGCCTCAAGCAGTCTGCCTTTCCACCGCTAGATGGCAGGAGCTTTAGCAGTCAGAGTTTAACTAACATCTATACATGCTTATTTATTTACGGATATTTGTACATGGATATTGCATACATAAACTTTCTTCATAACCTATAATTTTTATTTTTAAATTGTTTTTCCCCTAGATAAAATTAAACCGTAGAGGTTAACTCTCTTGACTCATGCTCCGGGTAACATCGGTCCCTTTAGACGGAGTTTTTCTTTTTAAAATTCTTCTATTTAGGGCATTATTGATAATTATGAAATAAATGCACACGTTTATGTGTTTCCATTTTTCTTATATTTATACATTTGAAAAAAGTTACCTAACATCTTAAAGATTAAAAAGAATATAAATCCAATGCAATAGAGAACAAAAGATCCAGGTGTATGTATTAACAAAAATACTGTTAGTGTAACATCCCTGTTGCTGGCAGGAAAATGAAATACGTACATTAAAGGTAATATGAATCTCCAAGGAGAAGTATATTTTTTTTAATTAGTGAACCGTTGTTGAAAATTGCAATTAAATACAAACTATTTAGTCCCAAGGGTAGAAATGCTAGAAAAAATGATAGACGTAAAATAGAAAATGAATTGTTGGTGTTCCTTTACATTTCTGTATTAATGTAATCAAAAATATATAATTTACATATTTAAAAAGTAGGGTATACTTTGAGTGGTATCCCCATTCATTGATTAATTCAAGTCGGTATCCCCATTTTTTCGGGAACGCACATCTAAGAGATCAATGGTCAAAAGTAAAAAAATAAATTAGCCCTAATTTCTTTATTATTATTATATTTCTTTAATCCTTTAATAGAAACACAAAACATTTTAAAAGTTATTAAAAATCGAATTTTCATGATATTCTGCAAACACTAATTAATAATTTATAATGAATTCTCAAATTTCATATTTCTGAAGTTTGCATGTTGAAGTTTTCAAGTCCACAATAACATGCATTAAATATTTCTAAATAAATCTATCATTGACATATAAAAAAAAAAATCAGAACATTAAACATTAATTAAAACTGAAATACCAACAAAAATCTGATGATACCATGAGGAAATAATATTAATATAATTCATACGTAAAGGCATCTCTAGGAAATTGGTTCATTAAATCTTGAATTGGTTGTCGGCTGGAACTGAATCTGTCCTGACGAATGAAATTCGGACCAAAACGTCGTACGTTATTATATCTTATTGCATTGTTATTTTTTATCGCCGCACCCCTTTACAATTTCCTTTTAATTCCTGAGGTCAAATATTTTTAAGTACATATTATAATAAATGCATATAATAGACCCCTCCTGTTGTAGTAGTATTGTACCGATTCCCTTTTGTGGTATACCTATCATCTTAAAACGGTCTATCTCGACTATTGATGATGAGCGTTGTGACTATTTATGAGGTCCGCAAAAAAACAAAAATAAATACGAATCCTTTCATGAATGCCCTTTGTAGCATGTGTAACGCAATCTTGGTTACTGATTTTTTTTTTTTTTTTTTTTTTTTTTTTTTTTTTTTTTTTTTTTTTTTTTTTTTTAATACATTCTCGTCACTAATAAAAGATCGTAAAAATTAAAAATTTAAAACCATGTATTTTCAAATGTATCGTTTTACCACTCTTTATAGAACTTTTTTTTTTGTACATTTTACGAGTAATTTTTTTTCTTTAGTACCGGCAGTTAGTTTTTAGTAATGTTTTTTTACATTTAGGTTGCGTTACTTTAATAAATATCTACTAAAATTATCAGAAAATATTAAAGCCTATCAACAGAATACATCAAGAAATTTTGAAATAAGAAGCAAAATACAAATATCTAAATATGGAAACATTCAGCCATATTCTTCAGGGGTCACCTGTGGTGTTGTGGTTAGCATGGCAACCTACAATACTAAAGATCGCGGGTTCGATTCCAGCGGTGGCCCTAGGATTTTTTAATAATTTTTGTGATTCTTTAATAAATACAAATTAACTTCTAGTCTATTCAGTGGTCGACTCCCATATTCTCAATTGGTTTTGTTCCACGTATCATACAGATTATATGGTATTGATTTTTAGTTTTGTACATCAACTTTTTATGTGGGAACTTATTGTCTTGCCCCCTCTCTTCATCAATAGGAATTGAATTTAGTTAAATTTGAACATTATCCCTTATGGGTCTAATAAATGACTAATTGAACAACGTTTTGGAACAAAATTGTTTATTTTTATTATGAACTTGTGAAATTACAGTCAGCTAAGATCGGTTTTTAAGAACTTTTCCATCTTCTTATTCATGAAAGCTCACTTTGATAGGTGTTTTGGGCACAAATGTGATTTTTTATTTTCTGAATTATTAAGCAAATTCAAATCCTTATACATACAGAAATGAGCAATTCTGACAGCTCGTCAAATATTTTTTCTCTGTTATTATTTTTGGTATGCCTCGATGCCACAAGCACTGATAAAGGCCATTCTGAAAAAAAAAAATATTACATAACTTACATAGTACATAGTACATGTAATATGAAATGTAATACATAATATAGCTTACATAGCACAGCGGAATATGATCTATTATTTCTTAAAATAAGACTCATATACATGTGACTATTTTCAAATATTTCATGAATGACATAAAACAAATAATGAGCCTTAGATGTCATTAAAAAACGTTTATTTTAAAGAAATATGAAAGTGCAATCTGAAAGTTAGTGGAATATTGGGATGCAGGGGGTTAAAGGAAGTCTGGGATGACAGACGTCATCCATGATGCCGGAGAAGAGTCCATCCAGTACCTGAAGGCGATAGTTCCACCTGCCCCATGAACGTCCTTGTGGAAGTCGGCCGTTGCCAAGATGAAGAGAAAGTTCTGCAGGGTTCGAGGTTCGTACCAGAAGTGTAGTTGAGAAGTATGTCATACTTTTTCGGTTAGAAATATCCTCGTCTAACATGATAACGGACGGGGAAATTAGTGAGTTTAAATCCCCAGTGCCGGTTTTTTATAATTAAAGACGTTATTTTCATGTGAGAGAGATGTCAACGTGTTTTAAAACTTACATATTAAATGGAAATTATTTTTCCGGAAATTATGTTTCCGTGGTAACTATATGAAGTTTTCAGCAACTAAATAGAGAATTATAAAATCAGATGCGATGGAGCATTATGCTTGCATAGCAGAATCATCACAAGTAAAAACTTTTAACTATTAAAAGAGAGCAAATAAAATGTATTTTGTACAAGTAAATGAATTTTGAAAAATGTGTAAATTTGAGTAATGGCGTTTACATATTTATCAAGACACTCCAATTTCTAATCTTAAAGGTTGGTGAGTGAAAGTTGTTTGTTGCGCGCATCGCACCAGATTTGTTTTATTTGCAACTCAGCGGTTAACAAAGATTATGGCCACCATATTTATAGTTCAGAACTAGAATTAAACGAATTGACTTTCTTAATACAACTTTTATCTCGTTTTTTATAAAATTAGTATCGAACGTGTAGAATACAAATATTCATGTTTGATAGAACAATATCATTAATTATAAATGAAATAACTGGACATTCTTCTAAATGTCGAATATAAGCGAAATTTTACTCCAAAACTTTCTGCTTTGGTTAAAGGAAGATATTTTTCAATGTCCTGGATTTGTCGTGTTTATCCGGAAAACGGTTATTTAAATGGTCTATAAAAGCCAATAGACCAGGTTGTTGGGTATCTCTTGAATTTGATGTCTTGGCATGGAGTCAAAAAAAAAAAAAAGAAGAGGTTTCTCATGTCTGATTCAATTGTTATATGCCTTGATCAGATACTGAAAAATAACCTTAGTGACAATAGACGCTACTAAAAAGAACTGGTGGTCTTAAAGTAAAAAAAGCACCCCCCCCCCCCCAAAAAAAAGATGTTCTTGCAATTTGAAATTCACTCTACATAATTAGACGAAATTGAATTAATTCATTCAAATAATTTAAGTTTGGTTAACGAAATGTAATACTTTTCTCTTGCTCGATATCCGAAATGTAAATTTTAAATTTAACTAATTAAAATTATGAAATAGTATTGATGACGAATTTATAAATGAAATATTATGATATTAATTTAGTAACAGTTTGCATTATATTTCTAGTTCTCTTAGCCTTAAAAATCCCCCCAAACACTACTTTCTACGAAAACAATTAAAGGACCTTGTAAGGCTCTGAATGAGAATTAATAAATGATGGCTACGCTCCTTCGTTTAATTCGTTTCGTGGGGGAGGCAATATTGTCCTCTTTTCCAGTATCTTTGCTAGACCTTTGCCGCTTCCCAATTCTAGTCTGCAATTATTTTCCAACTTATGAGCTTGTATTTGTCTTCTTAATAAACTCCTTGCTTTGTTAGTTTTTCTAACTTTAATCCGATAAAGCTATTTAGTATAGCATTTTCAGAGTAAGAGAGTCTTATTCTTAAAAAATGCCTCAATCATGCCTCAGTTAAATTTCCTAAAACAAAACATTGAAAATAGCTTTAACAATCCCTGTTTGAAAAAAAAGAAAAGAAAGATCGATATTAAATATCTGTTGAAAAGAACCATTCCTTGGAAGGAAAAACTAATTAAATTATACTAAGTGAAATAAAATTTTACTACTTATTTAAAAAAAATTATCGGGTCTTTTCTATTTAAGCTCTTTTACAAGCTCCTACATTTTTATGAGAAACATAAATTGTAAACAAATTAAGACGAGTTTATTTTTATGAATATTTATTATTGAAAAAAAAAAATTTGACCCGTTTTCGAGGAATTCGAGCAGCTCAGTGTGGACTCGATCTCAACTGAAAAGAACCCGTTAAGGGTTTGATCATCTTTTTTGAGCGAATGAAAGTCGTCAGCTGCAAATTAATAAAGTTAATCAAGGCTTTTTTTAACTAAAAATTAAGCGTTGGGGGATCGCTACAGACGTAACATGCCCATTTCCACATAGTTTTGTCGATAGAATTATTTCCTTTTTTTTATCTTTTTTTTTTATGAAAAATATTAGCGTCCTCTTCTTAAATAGGCAATGTCCAAATTGTTATTTCTGATTTTTTAATTATCAATAAAATAAAATAAAGAACGGAAAGAAAAATGTTCCTTGACTGAATGCCCTTTCTAACCTTTTTTCAAAAAGGTATTTATATTAAAATTTTACACTCAATAAAGATAATTATTCATATCATAATATGAAATGTGAAGGGTATAAGTGTCTTGGAAATTTTTTACAGAAATGATGTGACTATTACCCTCTAGTGTGAACTACGTTCAGTGCTTACACCCATGCTATCTTTCATACGTCCAATGAACCCTTTTCTAACAACAAAACATTACGTATACACATTTCTGAATAATGGCTTTGATACATATAACAATTTGGCAAAAAAAAAATCTTTCTTTTATTTTTTTGGCACTTTTGGAAAGCACAGACCCGTATGCATTTCCACGTTTCAATTGCGCTTATGACATTCTCAAAATACTCGTATTTATTTATTAAGTCACATGTAGGCGACAAATTTATACGGTTACTGAAAGTAACTAAGGATGAATACAATTTAAGTAAGTATAAAATTAAGGCTATACGTAAGGGAACAATAACCCGATGTGTGTGTGATGACACCGAAAGTGGAAACATTATAGTTAATTTCAGGTTTTAAAATACTCCTCAATAAATTTTGACGTTTTATGTCTTGTTTTAATAAGTGAAAATCGCTCTAAGATTATGTCACATTGATTTTTAATATATATTGCAACACTTATACGGGCTATAATAATTGTATTCACGAATAGTTACTGTAAGTAATAATAAACTGAAAAAATCAAACTATGAAAACTCAAATAATATTGTTACGTTAAATCGATAAGCAAATAAAAAAAAACATATGGCGTAACCTCCCGGACCGCATGTTGGAACAAAATAACCGGTTGGAACGAACTGTTTTTGTCTAGATCATTCCGTGATGACGGGGAATTGCCGACATTGTTCTAGAAGATTCCAGGCCCCACTATTTACGATATATATAAGGGGCAGAGACTGAATGAGTGAGTTGAAGTCTGGGTCTTGACTGTGTTGCTCAAGTCATATGATTGTGTGTGATAATGTTATCAATTTTGTAACCTGCTCATTTATTAATTAATTAATTAAGTTTTATTAATTTGTTTGGCATTGTGATAACTGTATATTTCCGTTAATAAATATTCTTTAACCCACATAAGTGTTATGGTTAACAGTTAATATTGTGGTGTTATTAACCACAATATTAACTGAAACGTAACAGGTAAATGTAATAACAGTGAAACAAAAGTAACAGCATCCTATAGCATTAGCCAGATCCTTCGGTCTTGTACGTATGTCTTCCATGTTTGCGGAGTTTTACGTAAAAAACAACACAAAAGTGGATTCAGATCTGCTATTATCTGGATACAGCACTTTTCGCCAGTCCAGGTTCCATTTTTTTTTTTTTTTTTTTATTACTTTTTGTAATTTTAGCATTGATTTTTTGTAATTAGTCGTAATTCTAGCATTGATTTATTGATAAATGGTCTTATTTATTTGTTGTTTTCTTCACCCTAAACCATCTTTTCATAGTCGAGCGACAGTTTCTCTAGGTTTATCGGTTTAGTTATTAATTTTTGAAAATAAACTAAACGAATTCGTAGTAAGAACTTAACAATAAAGATATTTTTTTTTCTGTTTAGCTATATATTTACTGAATAATTTTAAACTTTAGAATAAATCAGATCCTTTGAAATGAATCACTTTAGAATACTTATATGAATACATTGGATGTATAATAATGTCACCTACCTAGTAGCGTGGGTTGAAAGTAGAAATGTTAAGTATTTAAATAACAGCTGATCCGTAGATTGAATGACTTTATTAAATTTGCTTTGAAATCACTCCCACTCCCACATTCAACCGCCATATTTTTACCAGGTAACGGTGTTCCACCCACGTTTTTTTTAAATAAATGAATCCCCTTCATACACTCACACACACACACCCACACCATATACAGCTCTCAAGAGCGAAAGATTCTGACAAACAAGCTATACAGAGAACGGTAATTTAATCGAGTAGTGATGTATCCCAATTTCGATTTCATAATTCTTATTGAAACTTTAATTTACAATGTTGAAAAAAGTAGGAGAATTTAAAACTATCTCAGCAGTTACGTCGATTGATCCGAGAGGAACAAACGCTTATGAATATTTTTGTTTTGGGCATATATGATCTTCTAACCTGTCAGAAATAGATTCAGCTTAGGACAGGTCTTCGAAAAAGCTCAATTCACGGACTATTCTGTTTATTTTATTTATCGTTGCACAAGACATAATAGATCATATTCTATAAAATGTATTTTAGGGACTATACGTAACAATCTTCTAGAAAATCATATTTAAACTTATCGTTCAAGTAACCCTAACTATTAATTGAATGGCACATGGAGATGTGGAAAAGTGGAGTCTTTTCCTAATTTTAAAGGAGAGCTCAAAAACTGTTTCACATCCCAACAACTATTTTTTTTTTCAATATCTGTTTTAAGTTGTGTATACCCAAAGTTTCTCTTTCGACATGCACTTCCTTGCAATCCACCAATGTCGATTATCTGCTAGTCAGATTTGAGTAGCAAAATAATTACATTACCTCATAATATATGAGAATATTTATGTTGAACCATAAGACATAATGGAGAAACATGTTGTTTCCTATAAAGAAAACAATATAAGCAAGAAAACCTACGTTACACGTACAATTAATGGATGAACGTATGTTATAATTAGGTATAGGTATAGGTATATGTACTTTTATAGATTTATATGAATCAGTTCATGATTCAAAAACTATTTCCTTTTTAATGAAAATTCCATGTTTAACATTGCTAAAAGGAAATGGGCATTCATCAAACCGGTATTATATACGGTATTAGACAAACTAAGGGTCATTTGTCAAGAGAAGTCCTACCTGTGCTTGGAATTCAAATTAGGAGGTTATGCGAAAGGTGATATATTCAGGATTCTGACACATCTTAGCGATACAAGAATGCGAGATAAATAATGGCTGCAAAGGAGGCCAACACATTAAATACTCCTAAAAAGAAAGTTATTTCAATTAATTATTTGAAAAATAAATGAATTGTTTAGTTTTGAAAGGTTTCTTGTCTGATTTTATTAGGTATTGATATTTTTACACCATTTGGTTCTAATTTATATTGCTTTTGTAGTACTTTCTATTTTTCAAACGGCACATCTTCAATCTGCTCCCATACAAAGTTACAAGATGAATGAAATCAATGAGAGAGAAACACTTTATTGAAAATAGTGATGCTGCCCAATTATATTGGGTTGCTAATACACAACAAACTCCTTATGTTATACAGATTATGTGTTAAATTCTAAAAACTAATATATAAACAAAGAAACGTATTTTTTTTTCTTTTTCCTTTTTTTTTTTACATTTATAACATTTTCTCTCTATAGGCTTAACTTGCCTTTAAAAATTAAGTAATGTATCTATGTAATAATTAAAAATTTGAAATCTAGGTAATATATCAAATATAGTAATAAAAATATCAAATAATAAGCTTAAAGTTAAATATAAAATGCTATAAAAATATTTAAAAAGACAAAACAAAAAAAAAAAAAAACAACAAAAAGAACAATATATAAATAAAACAAGTTTAGTGGTGAATAAATAAATAATTAATATAAATATCTACCTACTATATATGGCATAAAGTTCTTCAATGCATTCCTGAAAAAGAAAAAAAAATCCTGGAAAAGAAGCACGAGTTTTGGTCATGGCCAAAAAAGAAAGATGAAATATGGTACCCTCTCGCCGAGGTTGTTAAAAGGATTCCGCTACCGAAACTGATTTGTGCCAAAAAAACTTGAAGATTGGTAAGTATTTAGAAAGGAGTTATTTTTCGCCAAAGAATATTTATCCTACCTACAGTTTTTGAAGATGTGTTGAATTCGTTTTGTTTTATGAAAAATGTGTTTACATTGTTTTAACGCAATGATGTTTCTAAGCCATTACATTTTTTTGAACTTTTACTGTTTGAAATGTAACATAATTTTGTTCAATTGAAATAAATGCAGCCTTATAGTAAAATGCAGCCATTTGTCATTCTATTTTCCCTTAATAGCTGTTAAAAACCGATTCAAAATTATTATACCATTATATTGCAGCTTTTAATAACAATAATATGTGTAAGGCAGTATTTAAATGAGATGATTAAACAACCTCACCTTCTAGGCCAACCTGACTCACGCAGGGGGTTAATTGGCATACTCTGGCTTAAAGAATACTTCAATCGTCTATATAATGATCATAGACTTGAAAAAAATACTTGAAGTACTCTAATGCTTAATTTTTACAATGGTATAAACCCTATCGGCATTATACTAACAGGAATGACTCAACAATCGAAAAAGTGAAAACTGTTGCCAAGCAACCCGCTCTCCCCTATCCAATCCCCGAAACTTCCTTATTTTTTTCCATTTAACTTCAATTCTCTTATGAAGTCACCATCATTCTGTTTTTCAAATGAAAATTCAGAATTTCATCTAAATCACTTCTCCACATTTCATGTATTGGCCAGCTTCTTTTAAATTACCTTCCAATCAATGAAGATAAAAAATTTCTTAAGTCAAGTAGTCAGACTTATGTTAATTTGTACTTTGATAAGAGAAAGAATAAATGTGTTTACTTTCTATAATTAATTTCATTTTACTTTTTAATTTTATAAATTTCAATAAGAATATTCATTTTTAATTCAAGATTTATTTACTGTCGAATTTGTTATTAATGTTTATAGGAATGAGCTCGTTCTGTAATTCTTCTGAATAATTAGAATCGCAATACGAAATAAAAATAATTAGCTATTAAAATACCTATAAAATAAGGCGTCTACTTTTGAAAAGGGATAATTCCATTTTATTTTAAGTTCTTTTTTAAGGGATCATAATGCGATCATTTTAAGTTGTTAGTATGTACTTAATTGACGTGGCAAAATGCAAAGCCATAAATAATGATTGAATGACATCAATTATAATCCTTTTAGAGTGTTCTTAATTTAAAAAAAAAATTGTTGTTACAAAAATAGAATTAGCATAATTCCATTTCGAAAGTATTCGCTTCAAGTATCTATTTCTCATCGTTGATTTTCCAATGACAGAAGTAGTTCCTTTGGTGTAAAAGGGCGGTGTGTAGTTGAAGGATATGCAGTTAGGCAATCCATTTGATGTAGATGTTCCCTGGTCCTGAAAATAGGCTCCTTCCAGTATCAGATGGGAGCCTAATGCAGTTGGCCCTTTCCTCCTATCTCCTCCCTTTATCACTCCCTACCCTCTTCCCTTCTTCTATCTCCGGACCTCCCCTCCATAAGGCCTTTTGCTACATGTAAAGGACATGTTGTAATGTTCGTTTCTACTTCTCCTTCGAGTCATAAGTTAAATGTATTCGTTATTTACTGATTCCAATTTAATTTTTTTTTTTTTTTTTTGGCTTTCATTAACTGTTCGTATCTGTCTGCATGATGCTGATGATGCAGGAAATAAGGTGGTAGGATGAGAAAACAATGAATGGCAGGGGAGTGAAAGTATTCAGCACCACCCTCTTCTTTCTTTGATCCAATTACCAGGGATGTTAAAGAAATTACTCTTCCAGTGCCTTTTTAGTTTCCTCCTTAGGTCCTGGGGTGTAACTTGTATGTTCCTGATCAAATTATTTGTTAGTTGGGTATTTGTAGCTGTACCGAATACTTTTTTTAGGAGGATTTTATATTTATATACACAACACACACACATTTTTCTTTAAGGCTTCCACTGAAGCCCTATACTGCCCATGCTAACACCCATGGCACTTGGTGATACTTCTCCTACGAAAGAAAAGCACCACCCAGGGCGGGACTCGAACCCGTAGCTCCGGCATGGGAGACACACACTTATACTGAGTGTGAGGGATAAAAATCCTGCATCTAAAATAATGGAGGACATTTTGAACATGCGCTGCAATAATCTATTAAGTATTAATCTTCAAATAGAAGAAAATTAAAAGACCGCTATTATGATGAAGGAAGGTTCACAAATTGTAAGCTATTCGGGTCTCGAAAATATTTTCCTTTATTGACCTTTATACAGTCATAGTCACAGTTTTAAAAGCTGACGTTTTGCTCCTGTTTGAGCATTTTCAAAGCACATTGATCAGCTTATTCGTAAAAATCACAAATTAAAAAATTGTGTCATTTAGTACAATAAAAGTTTATATATATATATATAGGAAGACTCATAATGGTCAAAAAATCCTGTTAATACATTCATTAACATGATTGTATTAACAGGATTTTTTGACCCTTATGATTCTTCCTATATATATATATATATATATATATATATATATATATATATATATATATATATATATATATATATATATATATATATAGATTTTTATTGTACTAAATGACACAATTTTTTAATTTGTGATTTTTACGAATAAGTTGATCAATGTGCTTTGAAAATGCTCAAACAGGAGCAAAACGTCAGCTTTTAAAACTGTGACTATGACTGTATAAAGGTCAATAAAGGAAAATATTTTCGAGACCCGAATGGCTTACAATTTGTGAACCTTCCTTCAGCAATAATCTATTTTAATATGGTTCTGCAATAATAATATTATTTTTTATCTTCAACATTTTTTATGTAGGATTTTTCAAATTTTAGAAGAAGAGAAGAAAAAATGTTAATTTATTTTTAAAAAAGTATTTTTTTAATTTCAACTAAGGTTTTTTTTTTTCATTTTAGATTATTATTGCCATTTTTATATTATTTAGAATTCATACTTCATTCATTCATTCTTTCTAGTCTTAAAAAAGTAAAAAAAAAACTCATGGGAAGTTCGGCATCCATACTTTGGATGCAGGCTCTAGCGCGCTTCCTCTTTGACATAATAGATTTAAAATAAATAAACCCACCTCATCTTTTAGAAAATTTAATGCTGATTAAGAAAATATCATCGTTTTTGTTTCTACGCTAAACCAACCTAGAGAAAACTGTCATTTTAAAAAAAAAGTAAGATTTTAAAAATAAAAACAAAACAAATTCTATCTTTTCAACAGATTGAGATAGGAAACTCCTTTCTACCCCGTTTAACATGCAGTATGACACAATATATTTTTTTTTTTTTTTACACTATGTCTGGGACACCTAGTATAAGTTCTAGTTCGAGCATTGACCAACGTATACTAATGCTTATTTCCTTTTCAGAATATTATTTTAAATATAATTTCATCCTTGAATAAACTATAATAGAGAACATCATCCCTTTATTATATTATATAATGACATTTTTTTTGGGTATCATGCATTATATGATATTATTCATACCAATTCACTCAATGTTCAACAGTTTTTTTATATGATAAGGTGCATTAAGGCCTATCATAAATAAATAAGTATTATAAGCGTTAGGTTAGATTAACACAAGTTTCGGTAAAATCTATACTAAATATAAAAGCAACTGGACTTATTCATTGAAAAGTTTAACACACAAAACCTAATCAAGAAGAAAGAAAACTGAAGAGATGCGAGGTTTTAAAAATTGGTAACTAGATATAAATATGTGTAAAACGTGTTCGACTAAGGATTGCGTGGTCTCGACAGGTCTTATATATTTATGTAGTCTTGCTCGTTAGAAAGATTAACTTGTATAAAAATTGATACAAATTAGATCGAAAATCGAAGATAATGTTTCTGTCGACGCAATAAAGGTCGAGTTAAAAATAGTTACAATAAGCCCTCATTTGTATGTGTTCGATCTCAATAGTCACTGTTCAATGCCGCATCGATTTTCATTCGACTCTTGATGCCATTTATGAACTCGAGAAATAACTAAGACGAACGAATACACAAGGAACTATACAACAACTTTTTTACGCCAGTTAAAATCATTAGTATTCCTTACGTTGAAAATAAAATAACTACATTGAAATGAAAATGCTGCAGCTGTATATTATGTTCTGTCATAAAATAAACCCTTGTACTAAAACCAGCCTGCTTGTTGAGCTTCGCAAATTTATTGTTGAAATCCTGCTTCGGATTTTCTTACAATAAACATTAATATTATGCAAGACTTACTGTTTAACCTGCTGTTATACCCAACGCTTGCTTTATTAAATTTTCTAGCAAACATACGAGGAACTTCGTTAGGCATTAAAATTACTCAAGTAACTTGGAAATGCGCTTTCTCATGGCTCCAGGAAGAAGATTGTTTAAATGAGAGATTTATGTTAATAAAAATTAAAGAGCGCATATAATTATCATTTTCGAAGCAAAGAGGTTTTTTATAGAAATAACTATTACTTAAAGGTGTTATCAATAGATTGTTTAATATATTTAGTTAGTAATACCACATTAATAGTATAGAAACCTTATTATGTCTATATTATTCGAATTCAAGAAGATAAATAATTAATAATTTTATTTTATTTTTTTATTTTATTGAAAGTATTATGCTTAACTCACTGGTAATTATTGTTAGAAATTAAATGGGCTACGTGCTGATTTTTGGATCTATTTTTTTATTTTTTTTTTGGATTTTCTTCAGTTTTTCCTACTTGGTTTTGTTTTATAATGTGGTATTTTGTGATGTTTATATATTGATTATTCTACCTCTTATGTTTTTCAACCTAGAGTATTGTAACACCTATGTGGGTAACAAATATTTATTCAACAAAATATACAGTTATCAATGCCCACGAATTTATAAAACTTAAATACTTGAGCAGGTTACAAAAATGTCAAGACACAGACTTAGACTAACTCGTTCAGTCACTTGCTCCTTATATACAATCGTAAATGGTCAGGTCGGGAATGTTCCAGTACAATGTGGACAGTTCTATGCTCTCGTGGACTAGTCCACGGAAAGATCTAGACCCAAACAGTTCGTTCCAACCGCTTATTTTGTTCCAACAACGGTCTTGGAGTTTACACCATATTTTTTTTATTTGCTTATCGATTTAGCGTTACCCTATCTATGATATCGTCGAAATCAAGAAGGGTTCCAGAATTTAAGATTCTGAAAACAATCCGGTTTTAGAGACATTTGGAATCAAATTTTCACTTTCCAATCTTTATTCCTTCCTCGGTACTTAAAGAAATTCATTTTCGATTAAGTAAACTTTTTTTTATAATTGTGATGTTCCAGTCGATTCTAAAACCCAAGCATTATTACGACTATTAACCATAGGACTCCTCCTCAAAATTTATGTAAAGTAATATATAAAAATCGCAAAGGCAGTTGTCCGATAGCATTGAATGTGTGAAACTATTTTCTTTGGACCTCCTGAAAATTGTGTTTTGCAGATTAGCTAATTTTCCTAACGATATGCGCTAGCATTTTCCTTTTGATAAGTTTCTTTATAGGTTAACTCCACCCTTAAACTTCACTATAAAGAATTATGTAAATATTTTCTTAGCCTGAAAGCTATGTGTTGGGCGATAAATTAAGATGGACTTTGCCTGTTCGCTGAAGTATCCGATCTCCGATAACAGGGCTCGGTCTAGAGCCTTCATGCACGCGAGCCCTTTATCTCACCGTTATCTTCAGCCTATAGGGGAGTTCCCGGAGCGTCACGTAACATTCGGTCTTCAAGAAGTAGGTTAATTATCTTGGGAGCAGGCCTGTCGCAGTGCCCAGTCTGCGGTACCCCAGGGTATCGTATGTACGTCACCACCTATCTACTTAACCTCTGATCAATATAATAAATAAACATGAATGCACTTAAATAAATATGCTTTTATCTAATTTAAGTTTATTCACGAAATAGCTAAGTTGTGGAAATAGGCTTAACTCTGAATTAACTCAGTTATAATCCTTAGCAAAGTATTTATGGTGGTAATAATTATTTATTTAACTATTTTTAATTTTTTAGAAAGAAGGGATGCGGGCTTGTCATACTTAAAGTAAAAAGGATTATTATATTAATGAAACGTTAGTTAGCATTTAAGTTACAAATATCCTCAACAGAGATTGCCACTGCTAATATCAAAAATTGTAATTTCAAAAAATATATTTTGGTCAAAAGCATGGAACGATAAATTTTCCATATCAATAGCAAGTGAAGTGTACACTGATGAATTGCCATTAAATTTAGAAAACTGTATAAGATATGAAATATTAAAATTTACTAAAAACTGTAAAAAATCTCGTAATGACTCTAAATTTGACCTAATTTATAAAAAACTGGACAAAAACCTCGAAAATAGCTATATTTTTGACAACCATAAATTACATTTAGAACCAGAACAGAACTCAAGAATGCAGTATGTGCAATCTAAATAAAAATGAAATCATAATTCATTTCTTAGAAAAATGTCCTATATTCAGTGAATTCAGGAGAAAATGGTTACCATAGAGGAAAATCGACAAAAGCTAGGGTACCTTAATGGTGAATACTGAATTAGGTTATATAGCTATATTAGAGAGGCTTATAGTTAAGAAAGCTACTTATTACAGAATTTAACTATTTATTGGCAAAATTTAATTTAACATTTATTTATCTCAATGAAGGGTAAATACCAAAGAAGGTTTGGTATTTAAGTAATATTTCTTTTGTATATATTTGTAAGTACTATACAACTATGATTTAGGAGCTAGGATTGTTATTGTATTGAGCCGTATCTGCATATTTTTTCATTCAATATTTGTTTGTTTTATTTTTTTGTGTAGGTATTTCTTTTGTAATGTAATTTGTTTTAAATATTTTAAGTTAGACGGGCTCCAAGAGATGGACAATTAGTTCATCGTAGAGGTTTTTGCCATTATAATCATTGAATATATTGTAATTATTGAAAAATAAAACCATTCATTAATTCATTTAAGTTACAAGATAATCTGCCGTTTTTTGTTTTGTATACTTTTAAAAAGCGTGGTATAAGCTAAAGCGAATCTTTCTCGACGAGGAGGAGGCCTTGATTCAGTCTGGCACTTAAGGATCACTTTTCAGACTCCGTCGATTTTTTCCTCCTAAATAATTACTTGATTTCGCTTTTATCCTGCTGATAGAAATAAAACGATCCATAAATACCTTAATGTTCCATTTACCGATTGGGCTCGTTATAGATATAAAGGCTCTAATAGAATTTGTATCTGCATAATAGATATATGCAGTGTATGAGACTAATTTTTCTGCAAAAAGTTAGCTTTTCCGACATTGCAACACCGGGAATAAAATGGTTTAAACATTAAATAAAGAGTTGAGAAAATTTTTACATAGAAGTAAAACATCTCTCCAAAGGGGTAACGTCCAAAATAAAATATTTGCTCCTTATTATAATTTATAATACTTTATAATACCTTATTTATTATAATACTTAAGAAAAATAAATATTCACGAAAGCTTTTAATTAAGAAAAAAAATCGGACGTTATACGGAAATTATATGAATTAGGTATATGTCTGCACAATGTATGTAATGACGATATATATATTTATGTAATTTTAATGCAACCTATAGATAAATAGTTTTATCTTTTTATTTTATTTAGAAAATTTACACTCTTATTTGTGTTGATGAGTAATTGAAAGCACTTTTTTTTTTTTTTTTCTTTTTTTTTTTCTTTAAACATTTATTCGCACCTGTCAGCCGTCTGCAACAATCAGCGAATCCGATGGCTGCAGCATCGCAATAATATTGAAGGCATGTATGACATGAAGGAAGGAAAGTGCCAAGCAGCACCTCTTTCCGGGCTTGACACTGATTCAGGAGAGGAGGTCTCTCATCCAGCTTCTTTTTAGCCGCCTTCGAACGGGCAAGTCAACCGTGACCATGTCGTGAATTAATCTGTTGTTATGTCCATCCAATTTAACAAAAAAGCGTGAGTAAAGCGTTCGTATATGTTGTTGGAGAGTCGGTTGTTGTAAGTCTGTATGTAGAGTTTGGTTACTTACGTGCCTGGGAGCGTCCGTAATTAGTCTTAAAATTTTGGATTGAAAAGTTTGTAATTTTTGTAAGTGTGTCTTATTAGCTGAGCCGAAAATCTGTGAGGTGTATGTCCAAATGGGTTTAAGTAAGTAGGTGTATGTATTCAGTTTTTGTCTAATATTCAATTTAGAAGATTTGGCCAAAAGGGAGTAAAGAATTTTTAAGCGTATGTTCAAGGTCTTCTTTTTCATTTTGACATGTGGGCCCCAAATCATCCTTTGTCGAACAGAAGTCCGAGGTAACGTACAGTTTCTGTCTGTGGAATTTGGTTGTCGCCAATATAAACTGGTGGGCATGTATCTCGTCTGAGTGTGAAAGTTATGTGTTGTGATTTGTCATGATTTAATTTCATTTTCCATAGTGTGTACCATTTTTGTAATTGAAGTAAGTGGTTCTGTAAATTCAATGAGGCAAGACTAGGGTCATGGTGTATTGTTAAAATTGCGGTATCGTCAGCGTAATTTGCAGTCAGAATTTTAGAGTTGGTAGATATGTCGTGAGTGTATATGATGTAAAGTAACGGAGCCAGTATTGAACCCTGCGGAACTCCTGCTAAGATTGGTCGGATTGAAGAAATCTCTGAGCCCTGCCGGATAGAGAAGAATTTGTCAGAAAGGTAGGATTGGAGTAGAAAATAGTATGTGTGCGCAGGCAATACCTTGCGCAGAGGCAATATCGTAACCAATGAAGGTCTACTGAGGTGCGATTATTGCTATTTGGAAACACTTAAATGCATAATGAAAAATGTAGCATCGTACAAATCTAGACTGCTTGCAAAACATATGGTTTGAAATGACTTCTTCATTCATGTTTTCGGTTTGATGTGGCTTTTTTCTAAAGGTCTAACAATTAATTGTTAATTATTTATTTGGTTTTATAGGTATTATAGTTTGCTCATTATTGATATAAGTTATTTTTTTACTTTCACTTACCTATATATGAAATATATAGTAAGTGGAAGTATTGCGATCGTGAAAAAATTCGACTTCCTGTTTTCAACGGAAATACACGTTTTGGGGTCCCCTGAGTCGAAATGACCAAGTCCCGCGAAATGGTCTGTGTGTGTGTGTGTGTGTGTGTGTGTGTGTGTGTGTGTGTGTGTGTGTGTGTGTGTGTGTGTGTGTGTGTGTGTGTGTGTGTGTGTGTGTGTGTGTGTGTGTGTGAACAGACTAGCTCAAAAACTATAAACCGTGCGATCCTGAAATTGGGTATTTATTGTAGGTATATTCCCGCGATGTGACAGCGTAAATTTCATCAAAATTAGTTAAAGGGAGGGGGTACTTTACATAATAACTTTTTAGGTTTTTTTCGATTTTCTCAAAAACGGCTTTAACGATTTTGATCAAACTGGGTATTTGATGTATTTATATGCCCGAGATATGACTGTAAAAATTTCATCAAAATTGATTAACCGGAGGGGGGACTTTACTTAACAAATTTTGTAACATTTTCACTTGTTTTTTTGATTTTCTCAAGAACGGCTTTAACGATTTTGATTAAACTTAGTATTTGATCTATTTATATGCCCGAGATATGTCTGTAAAAATTTCATCAAAATTGATCAACCGCAGGGGGCACTTTACTTAATAAATCTTGTACCATTTTTACGTGTTTTTTTTATTTACTCAAAAACGGCTTTCACGATTGTGACCAAACTAGGTATTTGATGTATGTATATGCCAAATATGTGATAGCCAACATTTCATCAAAATTGATCAACCGAAGGGGGGACTTTACTGAATAAATTTTGTATCATTTTCACGGGGTTTTTATTTACTCAAAAACGGCGTTTACGATTAATAACAATAAGATATGAATGTAGAAAAATGTGTGACTTTGGGAAATGATATTTAATAAAACACGTCAATTTCTTATCTAAGTAAGTTGGTAAGTGAAAGTTGTGTGTTGCGCGCACGCACCAGATTTTTTGTACATATTTTTGATAATGAGAATGGTTTTTATTGGCATGCGAATTACTCCAAGTTGCTACAAGTAAGACAAACATAATACTAGTCTAGTATTGCTATGGTCTTTGGCAGTTTATATATTATAGTATCTTTATGTTGGTCAAAAGTCTAAAGTATGACTATAGTAAATAGTATTTTGTGTAGTACTAAATGGTAAAACAATGAGACAAGGGAATTTCGTAACCACTTGTAAGGGACTTATAAGTTTAAGTGTTTATTATCTTAGCTCGCGAAACCATCTCCGACTCCATCTCATTTCATCAATTATTTAAGGAATAGGAGCCAATGTTTAAAGTTGTTGGAGCTTACTGGCCTTGGGGCTGGCGCAGGCATGGAGGACCATCGGCTAATGGATTGCCAATTCCAGGGGGATCTTTGGAACCAGTTGTTATTTCGGGAGTTCGTTACTAGGATATCCACTGTAAACTTTCTGTATGGTCCAGGTATAGTTTAGGAATCTATTTTCTTAAATGAATTATTTATTTTAATGGGTAAAGGCAATCAAATACTTGGGTGATGTTTGCCGACGTATGATGTTAATTTATAATGTATTACTAATAACAGTTTAATATACTTAGTTTGGAATGATTGAAAAACTGTAGAGAAAAAAAGGAATTGATAAAAATAATAATACAAAAAAATATAAATTGAAGATGAAATTAAAAAGTAAATAAATGCGTGGATAATAATGAAATAAAAGTTGTATAAAGTTGAGTGTATTTAGATCTGTTCGTATACTTTTATTTGTTTTAAGCAATTGAATATCTCAGAAATATGCGTGCTTATTAGAAAATGAAAGTAAAAAAATGTACTGTGTGCCTTGTCTTAACTTTTCAGCCCTATTCGATGAATAGCTGAGCTTTAAGAAAAGTGTCTCCATGTTGTTTTAGACACAAGACTTTTACAATATGCCGTCAGACTGTTGGTTGAATTATTTTTTGAGTAATAGGTAAGTACCTCAGTGGTTTTGTCCCTGGAGGGACTGGTTTCTCATTGGCTTTGACGGATAATTATCTATTCTGGCGTTAGCTAGATAATATATTATATCGAAAAGGAGGCGAAAGTCTTGTTTTAAAAATGTGTGCTCAATTTTAACTTATAAATTATTTATATTTCTTTGTATAACTAGTAAAGAATATAATTGGCGAGCGGGATAGTATATTGGTAAACTCTAAACTCCCGAGTTTGAATCTTGGCAGGGCATCTTTATTTATATGTATTCTGCCACAGTTCCTCTCGTGGGCCGAAAGACCCTCCTGACGTAAACTCAGCCTCTATAATTGAAAGAAATAGGGGAAAAACCTTAAGGTTGAGCATCATCATAATCAAATCACCTCCACCACACGACCGCTGAACAGAACTTCCTTACACAGTACTGAACCCAAGACCCTTCACGGGTTGAAGTGGTACAGTTTTGTTGTTTGTTTGTTCGTTTAACGTCACTTTAAGCCACTAACGCTAATCGGGCGAGGCTACAGTGTGAGTCCTAAATTTTTGCCTATCCATGAATAATTAGGATAGGGATCTTTAACGAGTACCTGACATCGTACAGGCTATGGACCTCAATTTTACGTCCTATCCGAGGGACGGCATGGCTAAGGATTTTTTACTCCCATTAAAAAATCCTAGGGCCACCGCTGGGCGCGAACCTTTAGTATTGTAGGTTGCCATGGTGGTACAGTTTTTTTTAAAAATAATATAATTACAATTGAAATTGAAATCATAAGATTAAAGAAAACAAATTACCATTGACTAATCAAAAATTACTGTTGACTAGTTGATTAGTTAATAAGGTTGTGATAATTTATATCAGTTATTTATACATGGACAACATGAAAATATTTAAAAGTACATTAACAATTGGAAGTTCCTAACTAAACTAGTAGATACAATTACTGTCTAATAACATTCATTCATAGATGTGATCAAAATCACGATAATATTATCATAAAATATTTATACGAATTAGCAAATATACCAGAAAATTCATAGAGATAGAAGTACTAAAACTGCTTTATGATATCAATTTACCTATTTAGTTAACAGCTCCCGCTCTACAAATATACGAGCCAAACGATATGAAGGCACACCTCATGAATAGAGTCCGCAAAAGTTGGGAATCAATGTGGGAAGAAGTCCCAAGTTCCAATAAACTAAAAAACATCAAAAGAAATACAATACCCTGGATAAGTGCCTTAAGAGAAAACAGACGTGAAGAAGTGGTGTTGACAAGACTGCGGATCGGCCACACCAACCTGACCCATGTACACTTGATGTCGAGGGAAAGCTCACCACAATGCGAGACCTGCCAACAACCGCTAACAGTTCAACATTTGATTGAGGAGTGCAGAGCGCTGCAAAGTAATTTCCAAAGAGACAAAGTGACCCGCCGTAGAGAATTAGCACTCCATAACTCAAAGGAAATGATAGACGGAGTTATTATAATATTAAAAGAAACTGAGTTCTTCCATAAAATTTAATAAGAATGAATAATATGTAGACTTTTTTTTGCTAACGTGAGTAAGCGTAACCGTGAATAAAGAGGATAAATAAAAAGAGATATAAATAATTTATTTAAGTAGATTTGAAGCTAGATCAGACAGACTCGGATAAAGCTTAAAATTATAATTGTGATAAAATTTGGAGGGCGTAATAACCATGAAGTTAATCGCCCAGATAAACCACTAACCTAACCTAACCTATTTATTTAAATTTTTTTTTTTTTTTTTTTTTTTTTTTTTTGTGTGTGTGGGCTAAAGGCTTCCATTGAAGCCCTATACTGCCCGAACCGTTTATTTTTTTATGCAAGGATTAGAATGTTATTGTATTTTCTTCTGTGAATTTGCATATGGATCGTATGAGGCTATGGTCTAAAGATTTCATTTTTTGTACAAAATTATTGTAATTGTAGATGTTGGGGTATTTTTTCCGGATGTTATCGTATTTTTTGCATTTTGTTATGACGTGTATTGGGTCTTCAATAGTCTTACAAACCGGACATTGTTCATCTTTGTTGATTTTTATTAGGGTTAAACCGCGGTTTGTTCGGCCATGGTTGATTCTTAATCTTGTTAACATTGATATTTCTTTTTCCTTCATGGCTACGTTGACGTGGGAAAACCATGGTCGAAGGCTTACTTTTGGTTGTATACCATAGTGGTCCTTGCCCTTTGTTTGTGACTCCCAAACAAATTTTACTGTGTGAATCGCTCTGACTTAGAAACATAATTAAGTTATTTTGATCATTTTATTGTATTTGTGCCTTTAAGGTTTTTTTTTTCTTTTTTAAAAAGGGAAAAAGTTGTGTATTTACAGTAACAAATCGAATATCAATATTTCACTATGAAATGTTTTAATGATATTATCTGAATTAGAAGATAATGATACCAAGCGGTGTAGAGGGTGGGGGGAGGGGGCGGTAGAGGGGGTAGCGGGAGGCGGTGGTGGGGGGCGGGGATGGGACAGAGCAGTCTGCCGCGACATGTTCAAGACGACGGTGGTTAAGCGGCGGGCGACCAGCTCTGCCGAGTACACCGGCCACGACAGGTTCTGCCAGGACAGGCCTGGGAGGAGGAGGCCGAGGTCTCAGCCCGTCGTGCCGCCCCTCGCCAAGCTCTTGTCCTGTGTCAGCCCCGTCAGGAGGCCAAAGGACAGGCCGCAGACCTGGTGAGTCTGGGGGGCTTCCTAGAGAAGGAGTAGCATAGAGTAATCTACGAGGTAGATCTAGGAAAGTAGAGGAAAATAGACTAGTTCAATCTAGAGAGCTAAAAAAAAAAAAAGGAAAAAAAAAAAAAAAAAAAAAAAAAAAAGAATGAAGTTAGCTTTTTAGTTTGTCGTAGAAGCTTATAGACTACAACTTTCCCACTGGAGTAAGATCCTTTCACAGATTTTTTTCCAATTCTAAACTCATTAACTGGCTAAAAACGCTTAAAACACCATTACCTATTTTAATTTTTTTTTTGTTAAACAATTATAGCTGCTACCATGATCATGGTCAATCTTTATCATTCATTGTTATCAAATACTTATTAACATCATACATGAAGGCTATCGAAAACTATAGCAAAATAAATTAATAATAAAAAGGAAGTAAATAAGCATGATAAAATAGAAATATTTTTGCTGAAATTGACATTTATTGCATTGACATTAACAAGGCTAGTAAAAAAGGGTATTATTAATCTTTTTATTTACTTGCTTGTTTTAATGACCCATTTGTTCATTTAACCTAAATGACTTAACATCGTCCCAGCAGTATATAATTCCTTAAAACTTTCTATTTAATTAATATTTACAAGCAGTATTAGGTATTATCCCTCTACGAATTTAGTTAGCGTTGAACAGTATACCATTAATTGTATTAAATATATCGCATCACTTAACAGCGCTCTAAATACTCATTCAAACTATGGTTTGAATGATTATTTAGAGCGCTGTTTATAATCTGCAGACTATGAATAAAAATGAATAAATACAAGGAAAATAAATAAAATGATGACTAAAAATAATTTTAAAAAGAATAAATTTTTTCCACCTATACATTTACACACAACTATTAGCGTTGCCTATATAAGAATATTATTCATCTTTCATGTATTTCCTTAACTTCCATATTCCTTTGGTAATCTTACATTACTTACCTTTAACCAATTTCACCCAGTTACCTGAGAGCAATACTGCATCAATTCTACTCTATATATTTCTAAAACATACTGGGTAATATAATTTTAAAAATGCAGTTATTTTATGGTATTAGTGAAATATTACCCTTTTTCGTAATACAAAAAATGTTTTTTTAATTTTTATATAATCGAAATATTAACATTTTTTTGCACTTAAAACATTTTTTTATTTAAAGCAACAGAAAGACTATTTTTTCAATTACATTAAAACCCTTAATGTAGTTGCTTCCACTTAATTCCTGCTTTCATCATTACTGGTTTATTTTTAATCCTTACATTCCATCATTACCATTGTAAAAAATTCTGGTATTTATTATTATTATTAGATTTCTAAATATTTATTAACGTATGCATATGATTTGCATATGCAGAATATAATTAACCAAATATTTAAGGATATTGTAAGTATGTACCAAAGGCCATAATGATAACTAAATAAAAAAAAATTGAAAAATAAATTCTTGACTCAAATTTATAATTAGGTCAATGGTCTACGTACTTACTTATTAGAAATAAGTAATAAGTACATTCTTATAACATCCTTATGTTTCAAACCATTAAAAGAAATGAAAAAAAAAAATCTACTAGTTCATTCTGCAGATATGATCGAAGCAATGACTATATATACAAAGTACTTATGTGCCTGCTTTCATTAATATTACTACTGCCCTCCAATATTATTATCCTTAATGTTTATACTAAACAACTGGAGGAATTATCTTGACTCCGAACAAAAACAAGACCACTGAACAGTAGCACTACCGAAATCAATCTTCTATAGCCACAGGAAATTAAAGGTTTTTAGCTCAAATAATTAAAGATTTATTATATATTTTTTTTGCCCTCGCCTTAATTTTTCCATATTACTATTACTATTTTTACATATTACTATTTACTTATTTCATGCTACATATATACAAATAAGTAGATAAAATTGAAACTAAGCTGTTTCACATGGTTCTAGATTCATATGGAATTGAGTGCATAAATATATGTGAATAAATATATAATATAAATATAAATAGTTATTATATTTTTGTTGCATACATTTTAGTCTCTTTTACTGAAAAAGGATTTCAAACCAGCAATATGTAATACTCTGGTTCAACAAATCTTATATTATTACAATAGATAAAATGTGATTTTATGTGGAATCTTTTTAAAAATAATATAAGTAATTACTTAAATCATAATTCATCATAAATTATTTGGTATGTTTTATAATATAAACCTAAATGTATACTAATTTTTTTATGTACAAAATAATTATACTAACCCAGCATTCCGCACGGTATTGCTGAATAGTATAACCAAACGCCGTTCTTTACATATTTCAGTTTTCGTTAGTGCCAATTAAATAAGAGATACATAAATACCTAAGTGTACAAACTTGCAAATATAAATGAAACAGTTTATTGATTTTTATTTTATTATTTTCTATATTCTGAACGTATATAATAAAGATTTTGGACGTAATATTTTGGTTTTTTTACAAAGGTATGTATATATGTATATATAGTTTTGCATATTCTACCTTATTTAATCCTCGTTGATTCTTTGGTTAATTTGTAAATAGATATAAGATATTTATTTGAAACAATTATGAGGACCAAGAATTTGACATTTCCTACAGTCTATTTTTTTTTTTTTTTTTTTTTTTTTTTAATCTAACAACTTTACCATTAATATTCATAGTATATTATCTTTGGATAACTGCATTAAAGATAATAAAATTGAAAAACTATTAAAAATGTACAATTAGTTTTTTTTTACATGAAAGAAAAAATGATAAATCTAAAGAAATACATTCTTATATATATAGAATAAATAAGATGCTATATCAGAATTCACGAAATTAATATTAGTATTTATCCTTTGTTACACTATACCATGCCTTTGTGATATATATTTTTTATTTTATTCTTTTTTATTACCACTTAGTATATTTATTTTTATTTAAAATAAATAAATTTTTAAGTTGAATGTAGTAAAGAGGATGATCTTTAAATAAGTAGGGGACAGCGGGGTTGGTTGGCATAGGGGGTAGGTTGGCCATTGGCTTATAGTTTCCGTCACACCTGTTGTGAAGGCTCCACCATTGTACCATGTGACCCGCTTGACCTCGGGAGTCTTGTCCTGAGTTTTCAATCCGATGCTGACAGTGTAGATAAGACTGTGCTTCATTGATTGATTTTACATCATGCAAGTAAATTTTTATATTTTCAGTAAAGTTGGTTTAAAGGAATGGAAAAACATTTGACTCCGATTCTGTTCACATAGCCCCAAGCTCCTTTGAAAAACCTAACCTTTCGATTAACCAGTTTCTTGTTTGATTTTTCTCCCCTGTCCTGGCAGTCATCTTTCATATGATCTCTCCTGTGAGGTTAGTTGGCTCTCTTCAACTTTTTTTTTTGGCGCAGTAGCAATTCACAAAAGCAAGGTAAACATAATCAAAGGTGAAAATACCAATTGTCTTTAGTTCCAGGGAGGAAGATGAGAGCAATTTTTCTTATTCGAAAAGTGACGACAGTCTAAACTTCTATCTTCTTCTATTGTCATTCTATTTTCCCTTAAAAGCTGTTAAAAACCGATTCAAAATTATTATACTATTACAGTGCAGCTTTTAATAAAAATAATATGTGTCAGGCAGTACTTGAATGAGATGAAAAAACAACCCCACCTTCTAGGCCAACCTGCCCCACATAGGGGGTTAATTGGCGTACTCTGGATTGACGAATTCTTCAATTTTCTATGATCTTAGTATTAAATATTATGTTGTGAAAAAAATACTTGAAGTACTCTAATACTTGGAGTTTACAGTGGTATCAGCCCCATTGGGATTATATTAACAGGAACGACTCAACAATCAAAAAAGTGAAAACTGTTGCCAACCAACCCCGCTCTCCCCTATTATTTCGTTGCGTAGCATATTTATTTATTATTTATTTTCGTAAGTATTTTTACATCATTGTCGATATCAACTCAAGTTTGATGTGGCTGTTGCATTGGGGGGTCGCAAGATAATGGAGTAAGATTTAGATCTGGCCCAACCGCGCAACTGAGCACTGTTAGTGGCTCCGAGTTAAAGGAAAACATTCGTCATGGGGAATATATCTCTGCTGATAAGGAGAAATGTGTAGAGTCAGCGATAAGGCATGACCGATCGCCTTTGATAATAAATATTTGCTCCATGTTTTATGTATCTGGTAGCCTTTAGTAGATAAACTCCGCGTATTGTTCATATTAAGGGATATTGTAAATAAAAGTTTAAAAGTCCTCTACTTTTATAATATTAAGTAAAAAAAAGAACCTAACTTTTGACGGTATACATAGCATGAAATAAAATATTCTAAATAATAATAATTAATTTACAACTCTATTAACTATAATATGACATGTTATTGTAAATATAAATCTACAATAGTCATAAACAGGCTTGTAGAGAAACCATCTGTTGGTGGCCCTAAAATTTTTATCCTAAATTTAAAGATTTTCAGGTGAACTTCATTTTAAGTGCCTACAAGGGTTTTAAACAATAGAGGAAAATGCAAAGTTGTGAAAAGAATGATCGGGTTCAAATCATTCTAAAATTTACCATTAAATGGTAGGTATCTGGATCGCTCATGATAAGTTACATCTCAAATAAATAAATTATTTATTTTACTGGCTCAGTCCTGCATTATCAGTCAGTTAAATTCTGTTTTGGTTTTATTTTGTCATTATTAAAAGCTTTTAAATAATAAATGCCCTCCGAATCTCAAAATATAGACAACCTTTTGAAAGAATATTTGCCATCCTAAGTGTTTCTGAGTTCAATGTGCTGTAATGCAATCAAGCGTTGAACGCTCCGATAAGATGCTCGTAACCTCATAAGTCACCAAGTCATTGAACTCTTGATTTAATTGTATTTCGCTTTTAGTTCAGTTCTTTCTTTTACATACTGACTTCCATTGTACTACGTTTATTGTAACTTCAGTACCTTTGACTTTATATATGGTACTTCTGGCTCTCCTATATATCTTCACTGAAATATATATATTATATATATACATTTTTTTCTTCCAAAACTTTCATATATTGAATAATGCCATTGTATAATAGTAATTAGGCCTTCAATGAGAAATTTCAGTGATGGCCAAATAAGTATGTCCATATCTTATTTTTTTAAATTAGTTTATTCTTAAAATTACATACATTTAGAGTAGTTTGAATTTCATAAAAAAAAAAAAAAAAAAAAAAAAAAAAAAAAAAAAAAAAAAAAAAAAAAAAAAAAAAAGTAATGCCAATCTTACACGTATTTTACTATGTATATTATAGTTTAATGTAGGCTATAAAGGTTTGAATGGTTGACGCGTCGTGTTATATTCAGTTCTTACTGACACTGATGTCTATTGAGTTGAGTATCTTTATATGTGTTTTTAAAATGTATAAATAAATAAAAAAATTATCCTTAAATTCATGAATAAATGAAATTAATAATTTTTTAACAGCTAAATGGTAATCTGTTTGAATATAATTTTTTTTATTTACTCCAAAACGGCTTTAACGATTTTGATCAAACTGGGTATTTGATATAATTATATGCCCGCCATGCGACAGGTGAAATTTCATCAATCGATCTAACGCAGGATTATTTAGTAATTTTTTTTCTCATTTTCGGTCGTTTTTTTATTTACTCAAAAACGGCTTTAACGATTTACGATACCCAGTTTGATGTATTTATATGTCCGCGATGTGATAGCTAAAATTTCACCAAAATTGGTCAAATGGAGAGGGCAATTTATTTGATAAATTTTGTCTCATAAATGCCTTCAGGATATATTTACAAAAAACAACTCGCAATGAAAAACAAACAACCAGTAAAAAAACTCGACTCTTGTCTAAATTAGGTCCCTCAAAGAAGAAATAAGCAATAATAAATCGAAAAGTACCTACTGATACCTTCCAAGCTTTGCAATACAGCTACTCTATAACTTAAGGAGACATACAAATATAAGCATTTAAATGTAGACAAATGTGTAAAGTTGAGGAATGGCGTTTACATATTATTGAAACACGTCGATTTTTAATCTAAGTATGTTCGTATGTGAAAGTTGTGTGTTGCGCGCATAGCACCAGATTTTCTCTGCATATTTGCCCTATTTCTGCCCTAATGAGCAGACATGATTTGGCAAAATGTTGGTACCTAGTTATCTTGTTTTTATGTGTGTGTGGCCTATGTCACGCCTATATTTTGGTTCTTCTAGTTCTTTAATATTTGTCCTCAAATGATAATATCGATCAAGTAGCAGGATAATGTTTTGAATCGATTCAATGAAAATTTAAATTTTACAAGGGGAGAATATTTCATGATGAAAGCAGAAGTCCCCACTCCCTTACAAGCATGTTTGTGAAGATTTTTTATTTAACTAGGAGTAGGGACTTGAGGCTCTGCCCGAGGGCGATCTCGCTCCTTGAGGATAGTGAGATGAAAGACCGGAGTACTCACAAGAAGCAGAAATGTCTCTGAGAAAATAAAAAAAATAATAATTAAGAAGTAGGAGACTAGAGAGGACAAAAGTTCCGCTAGGGTCATAAAATGTCTTTTCTACTATACAAAATTAAAAATACCCGGACGGACTAGGAAAAGTAATTGGAGTTAAATTGTCATTAAGATGAGTAAGTTGAAGTTTTATATATACTTCGGGGATATAAGTCATATAAACATTTTCAGACTAATAGTTTTCTCTTTTTATTGCAAAATTTCCTTATCTATAAAAATAATCTTTATTGTACAAATATTTATCACCCGACTCCTGAAAACTATTATAAGTTTGTACCACTAACTGACTAACTAGATAAAAAAAGAGGTATATCATTCTTTTATATAAACTTATATCCTTTTCGTAAATAAAAATGAAAACAATATTTCATTCTGTAGATGGAATTAAAGCTAAGTTAGTTTTGTAGATATATTTCCAAGTACCGTAGAAATTTCCTGATAAAAAAAAAAATAATAAAACAAATTTAATGCACGAGAGTGATAGCTAGAAAAGAAGGTTTCTAATTTTAGGAAAATTTAACACGCGATCAAATTCGAGGCAAAATTTCATATTCAAATGCATCCTCGCCTATGGGCTTTAAACGCTATTATGTCCAGGGAATGAGAGTCCTAAAAGATATTGCAAGAAAAGAGGACAGGATAAGAAACCATGATGTCAGGCGCACTGGATTTTAAACCCTTCATTGACACCATGAAAGGCTCTCAGTTGAGTTGGGTAGGACATTCCCAAAGGACGGAATTCGTAATGTACCCCAAGGAAGCGATGAAAGCTCGAATTGATGGTACAAGGTCTAGTGGCAGGAGAAGAACCACCTGAAAAGAGAATGCTAGGGCGCTGCTAATTGTTTGACGCCGGCGCACAGTACATCGAGCTTGGACATTATATAAATTGAAAAGAAGAAACTTTATCAAGCATCCGTAAAGTTGTGACAATTGAAAGATGATTACTATGCTGTCTAGGCAAAGGTTTTCTAAAAAGGATTTTCTTGCGCGTGGAAAGGGTAAGGGATTGAAGTTTGAGATAAGGTGGTTTCCACTGACACCATTAGCTAAGTATCCGTCGCACAATATTTCCTTTTACGTAGTTAAGTTATGTGAAAAAACTTTTTTTCTATTTTCCTGAAATAGACTCCTCTAGGTATAATCAGCCTTTCATTTACTAACCAGACCGCTTGTTGCGGTGGTAAAAAAATATCTGAACTAAAATTTAACTATAAATTCTATCTTTGTGTAGATTTTTTTACAATCAAAAAACAAACCGAGATTTTTTCTCGCCTCCGAAATTTTTTCTTTTCTAAAAACAAATCCTAGTGAGAACAGTATTTTTAATGAAATTCCGATCCTATCCTATCCACAATAATAAGAATTGTCTTTTGGTAAGTTCGGACCCATTTCTGCCAAGTAAATAGATATTCCCATCCAAAAAACTCAAGCATAAGAATTAATCAACAATTCAAACTTATTAACATAAAGATGAAACAGAAACTTGTTCTCACTTAGAATTTGAACCTTTACGATACTTGGGTTTTAGTGAAGAATGACGAGACAGTAAAGAAAAAGGAAATTAATAATTTTGTTTTTAGTTGGATCTTCCCTGAAATATAAATGCCAACATTTAGTTTAATTTTTTTTTAAAATTAGTTATTAATATCATGTAAGTGCATTTAATAGTTCTAATTTTACTCTCATTCAGTTGTTATAAAAAAGTGTTCTCACTACATACTTACAGAAGGTATTATTGTACTTAAAGATATTATAGTTGTTTTTATAACCTCATCTACATGTACGAGTATGTACATGAATGGCAACTGACTCTGGCTGACCGTCACAGTGACCAATGATACTTTTTTGTTAATAAAACCTTGTTAATAAAAATATACTTGTATTATATCTATGTATAGATTAACTTATATTTGTATTATTGTTTAGTAAAAGTTTTATTGTAATTTTTTTTTTATTTATTATTTTCGTCCATTTTTATCCCGTATTCGATGCCCTGTGGGACGTAGGATCAAGGATCTAGGCAACCAACTGGGTTAGCGCATCTGAACAAACTCGAAACCAATTTGAAAGAGGAGCGCGATGCGTATAGAAGGATTAAGTAAAAACAGAAACTTAAGGTATAGTAGTATTACCTTGAGGTGTGAAAAATTATCGGAACTCATTTATCCGGATCTCCATCTTATCCGGGTCATATTTTTACTTTAATGAATGTTGAAATAGACAATAACATGAACACTGATAGCGAGAACGTAATTGTAATTTCATTAAAAATTCGCTTTTATTTTGATAAGATGCGGACGAAATCAGACTAAGAAATAAGTGACCAACCTTCGTTTAAACACTGTTTGAAACAAAATAAACTAAAGCAATTCTTTGTAATTAAGTTATGTAAAAGTTTTTTGGTTTTCTAAACTGTCATATTTTTTTTTTGACAATGCCATGTTATTTCAATGTGAGTGTTTTAGCGTGATAATTTTTGAAAACTTATTCGTGGATTAGTTTTTTTTTTCATAAAACGCATAATCCGGATTATCCGGATTGCTCTTGGACCATATTAGTCTGGGTAACGAGGTTTTTATGTACGTATCATCTATGCCACATTTTCCCAAAGGTGGGATTTTCGCTTGGAAAAATACATCAACTGTTTCATAAATGTGCATGTCTTTTTTAAAAATCTTCTATCAATTTGGAAAATCAATGTTCATAGTAGTGTATATATATATACATAAATTAATTGTTATTAAAATGTTCAGAACCGTTAAATTTTGTTTTTATTGAGTCTTGGTTAAAAACACATCAGTGTAGCACATCTTAATATATCTTTTGCCATTCATATTACTAAAACTTGTAATTTGAGTTATAATATATCAGTAAAATATTTGCAGCTATTACATTGCGTCGATGGTTAGCGTAGTAATAATTTATAACCAAGAGACTAAAGGGGGGAACAGGGTTCGCAAACATGAGACTGTGGGGGAAACCAGGTTGCGGTTGGACGAGGTCAGGGTAACTCAGTGCTCCACTGCACCTGAACCTGACCTACTAAAACAAGCCCCGAAGTTTGTTGTTTGTTTCAGTCCAGATTATCCTGTTACTAAAACTTACATCTGGACATTAAAAAAAAAAATTATAAATTAGCTCAAAAAATACATATAAATAAAATACATTCTTAAATATGGAATTCTCTTTAAGATAAACAATGAACAAAAATTTCAGTCTATAATTTTATTCATAACCTAAACGTCTACGTTTCGAACCAAGCATGTGGATTATTTTCTGGGCTAAGCGTGTCTTCAAGTGTTTCTCAGATATTGCCTTTTCTTAACTCCATAAACCTTATAAGAAGAATATATCTCCTAATATGTCGGCATCTATTATTATGTTATAACTATATTACTAAAAACTCCTATAAACTTAATGTTATCCACAAACTCCAAACCAAATTAACAAATATAGAAACTAATTAAAAAAATAATCGTTCCAGCACAAAAGATTCACTCATTAAAAACTCCAATGTCTTCAACAAACATTTTTAAAACTTTTCAGTACACCTCATTGGTTCATTAATAAAAACTTTACCCTCCAGCTCATTAAACAAGAACATAATATCAAGCAGAACGGAAAAAGAACAAAAACTGACGTATGTTTTAGTAGTTGACTACAAAGAAGCTGGATGAGAAATCTCTCCTGAATTAAGGGGAGAGCACTATATTTCCTCAAGTTTTAAAAGCCCAATGTCCTAATGAGTTTTACTGTTTGCCACTGGTGTGCTTGACAGGTTTGAAATATTAAATTAAATTAAATTATAAATTAAATTAAAAAAGGGAAAAATTGTTTAACTTAACAAAGTTATTGATCGGTACTTGGAAAAAAAAAATTAAGCGTCGGAAAATATATACTCGTAGATATATAACTTTTTTTTTGATTATTTAGTAAGCCATTCCCTTCTTCATAAAGTCCAAAAAATATTTATATGAATTCTGCTTTTGAAAATGAATAAAAAAACATAATCCTTGATGGATTGAGTTTTATTTTATAATCTCGGATAAATATTTGAGATGGAAAAATCATTGATGCGGTAAACGTTGACTAATGAAGATAGTCAAGGAAGCTTTGGATAGTTGAAGTGGATAATTCCTTGATTTCCTAGAAATTCAGAACTCCCTTGGGGAGAAATCTATAACTGTATTATTTCCCTGAACCTCTTGCAGTCTCGAAGCTTATTCAATGACCCCTAGATCCTAGATTAATGATTTCATTTCAGACAAGTCCCATTTGTGGTTTACATGAATAATGACATTAAATTATGACGAATTCTGGGAATGTATTTTACCGTTACTTTTTTTCTCGCTGTTTTAAATTTATTTAAAAATAACAATTAAAAAGAATCACATTAAGAAATTTAATCCAGAATGAGCTATATTTAAAAACAATTTTTCTCTATGGGTTTCTTATAGTTTTCTCTGGATTGGTGTAGACGAGACAAAATTAATTTTCCAGTCTTATTTTGCCTCAGTTATGATTAATAATTTTTCCTTATCTTTATTTATATTTGCTTAAACTTATTTTTTCATTTTTTTCTTCATCCATATGAATGACTTTTATAAACATCTTATGAATCATCAAGTAATTTTTCTTGTAACTTTTTTTTTCACGGATTTTCTAAAACTAGTCTTTTCAGGCAAACTCCTTACATTTAAATATTCCTATTGAATATTATTTAAATTTTAACAAACTTTTCAATAAATTGGTCACAATTTCTTTCTTTTTTTACTTTCACTTACCTATATATGAAATATATAGTAAGTGGAAGTATTGCGATCGTGAAAATTTTCGACTTCCGGTTTTCAACGGAAATACACGTTGTGGGACCCCCTGAGTCGAAATAACCAAGTCCCGCGAAATGGTCTGTGTGTGTGTGTGTGTGTGTGTGTGTGTGTGTGTGTGTGTGTGTGTGTGTGTGTGTGTGTGTGTGTGTGTGTGTGTGTGTGTGTGTGTGTGTGTGAACAGACTAGCTCAAAAACTATAAACCGTGGGAACCTGAAATTAGGTATTTAGTGTAGGTATGTGCCCGCGATGTGACAGCAAAAATTTCATCAAAATTGCTCAAAGGGAGGGGGTACTTTATTTAATAACTTTTTATGATTTTTTCGATTTTCTCAAAAACGGCTCTAACGATTTTGATTAAACTGAGTATTTGATCGATTTATATGCCCGAAATATGACTGTAAAAATTTCATCAAAATTGATTAACCGGAGGGGGGACTTTACTTAATAAATTTTGTATCATTTTCACGTGTTTTTTTTATTTACTCAAAAACGGTTTTAACGATTTTGATCAAACTTGGTATTTGATGTATTTATATGCCCGAGATGTGACTGTAAAAATTTCATCAAAATTGATCTACGGGAGGGGGGACTTTACTTAATAAATTTTGTACCATTTTCACATGTTTTTTTTATTTACTCAAAAACGGTTTTAACGATTTTGATCAAACTTGGTATTTGATGTATTTATATGCCCGAGATATGACTGTAAAAATTTCATCAAAATCGATGTACGGGAGGGGGGACTTTACTTGATAAATTTTGTATCATTTTCATGGGTTTTTTTATTTACTCAAAAACGGTTTTAACGATTTTGATCAAACTTGGTATTTGATGTATTTATATGCCCGAGATATGACTGTAAAAATTTCATCAAAATTGATCTACGGGAGGGGGGACTTTACTTAATAAATTTTGTATCATTTTCACGGGTTTTTTTATTTACTCAAAAACGGCTTTAACGATTAACAAAAATAAGATATGAATGTAGAAAAATGTGTGACTTTGGGAAATGATAATTAGCAAAACACGTCAATTTCTAATCTAAGTAAGTTGGTAAGTGAAAGTTGTGTGTTGCGCGCACGCACCAGATTTTTTTCAAATATGTTTACGAAAAATCTTGTCGGTCATATTATTTCAATCATTTTATTTTATTATTATTATTATTATTATTTTTTTAAATTATCCATAAAATTATTGCAAACGATTCCAGTATGATTTGATTTTAGGATTTTTATTACTTTAATAATGTTCCTGAATTAGGTCACCTTTAAAAATAGCAAATTTATAACTAAATTATTCACACAAGGTATTGGTATTTTGCCCTTGAAAACGAAGAAAACTGTAACCATGTAAATAATTATCACTCATATTTTCTGATTCAGTTTATTGATCTATCCTCAAGGTAAGGTTTGTTTATTCATCACAACCAATTATTAGATCGAATGTGTTCACTGAATCACCTATACTGCAACACAATCAATCTAAATACTTGGTATTGCTCTATTGTGTTGGTATTATCAGATTTAATATTCTTTTATAATTATAGTGCATGTATTGTATTGAATAAATACACTATACATTTTTATAAAAATTTTGCCCCTTTTCAAAACGTTGATAATGAAAAATCACACAAGATTTACCATGCTGTATAATGTTTAAGCATTATTACTTTACATGTTTGTAATCTGTTTTCATTATTAAAATATTTTTCAGTGTGTACTTAGTATGTAATATCATGTTTTGTTTTTTTTTTGTTTTTTTTCAGTAAACCATAATTAGATTAAAAACATTAGAATAATAATAATAATAATAATAATAATAATAATACTTTATTGTTAGCTATTTACAAAATTTACAAAAGGATTAAAAAATAAAGTATACATGGCAATGGCAATAGCCGTCTGCCAGAGTTCACTGAAAGTATAAAGTGTACAAGCTCAGGTAAACAATAATAAAATACAATTATGCAATTACAATAAAGAAAATAAAACGTATAAATTAATTAACTTATGAGTTACTTTTAACATATTACATAACGTACAACAAAGATAGAAAGAAAATAATTAAAGAGGGATAATTATACTCTGAGGAACAATAAATTAAAAAAAATACAAAGAAAAAGATAAATAAAAGAAAAAATCTTAGATTCAATATACCATAGTAAAAATAAAGTAAAGAATAGGACTTATAAAGTTAAATATCAGACATCCAGGAGTACCTAGCCCTCCAAGCGTGACGAGCAAAACGGATCAAGGGACGAGGGTGAGAGAGACCAGTCAGAAAAGAAATTATCTCATCCCTTGTGAGAGAGCGCTTGTTAAAATAAAGTAAACGAAACTCAGCCAATAGAGGACACTCTCCCAAGAAGTGATACAAATCTTCACGAGAACTGCAATTGCAGAGTGAACATCTTGACTGATCGGGATCATTTTCAAACCAAGGACGATAATTCAAATAAAGAAGCTCTCCCCTCAATTTAAGCAGCCATTTCACCTCCAAAAAATTCAAATCTTTGGAGAGAGAAGCAGTAACGCGGTTTTTATAATCCGAGATTAAAACTTTGTATAAAAGAAAGTGGTCTGATACAATCGCGCGGTTAAAGCTCTTTTCGTAGTAATCCTCTTTTATTTTGGAAAATAAGGCCGAAAATTGTTGACTCCATAAACCCACGTCATCACTAGAGAATGGTAAGGAAAAAGAGCGGAATAGAGACAGCCAATTGTTAAACCAGAACAATTTCTTGTTTATTGTTTGTTGGGACACTATCTTTGGGAGCCTATGTTCCGAAAGAGAAAGAACTTTCATAATATACTTCACATGGAGGCGAAGGGTGTAAATCGTAAGAGGTTCCAAAGAGGTCTCCAGAGCCAAGATATAATTGGGAGTGGAAGAAGGCAAACTAAACAGTTTTCTTACAAAAAATCTCTGAAATTTCTCCAAGACTTCATAAGACTGAAACCCCCACACTTGGGCACCATAAGATACAACGGCACGTGACACACTGTTGAATACTTGAAATTTGGCCGTTAATGGGACGTTTTTGTTCATTATAAAGTTTGACCATAGAATAAGAAATCTGATTTTCATGTTAAATAAGGCGGGTATCTTCTTTTGTGTGTATTTAAATCCTATTACTAATTCGAAGTTATGACTAAAGGAAAAAAAAATAAAAATAAAATTATAATAAAATATTTTCAGTTCTCCAGCTGAAGTAGATTCAAAATTCTCCATTCCTGTCAAATACCCTCTTTACTATTTCTCGTGTTATCCCTGAATTCGTGATTAGTATTTTGTTCGTAATTAAAAAGCAAGATAGAGACTTCGTCGTAGGCCGAAAAGTAAATTCGTAGTAGACAACGCACATCTGTAATGTTGCAGTCTAAAATATGCTAAAGTGTAGAAGGCTGGTTTAAGGTCTGGCCACACATGTCCGCACCGGATCCGTACCGTAGCAATAATACAGGTTATGTTCAGATTATTTTTAATTTAACTTACATATTACCTTTAGTTATGCCTAAAGTTCAAGCCACACATGTCAGACACAGGCCACTTTAGGCATAACTAAAGGTAATACGTAAGTTAAATTAAAAATATTCTGAACATAACCTGTATTATTGCTACGGTGCGGATCCGGTGCGGACATGTGTGGCCAGACCCTTAGTCGGCTTTATATTTAAAAAAAAAAAAATATATATATATATATATATATATATATATATATATATATATATATATATATATATGTATATATATATTTTTTTTAGGTTTTAAGTAATAAAAATCAATTTTCTGCCGTAATATAGGTACTGTTATAAATTATTATCACTTTCCTTCACTAAGTGAATTCGCCTGTCATATTAACATACTATATATATATATATATATATAGTATGTTAATCTGACAGGCGAATTCACTTAGTGAAGGAAAGTGATAATAATTTATAACAGTACCTATATTACGGCAGAAAATTGATTTTTATTACTTAAAACCACTCTACTTGCGATACTCAAACGTGTTATCGTGCTCGGATGTTCTCGTACTGATTTAATTACTTCTTTTGAAGGCAATAAAAAACCAATTTCGCGTTCCGTTTAAGCGATTTCCATGATTATCCGTTTTTAAATCTTTTGAAGTTAGGGGGAGGGGGACTGAGAGCAGAAGGGTTGTACAGTGCTAGTAAATAATTTAATTCCGTGCAAGGAATGTAAAGGGTGTTGCTAATAGGGACCGTAGATCGTTAGGGATCTCCAATTTATGGGCCAATTACTTGGCCAGAGCTTCTCAGCTACTTTCTTTTTATATTCCGAAGGAAATCGATATTCGAATTATCTTTGCATTGAAATACTAAGATTACAAATCTAAACTGTTGTATTTGAAATTCTCTTCTAATTTTGTTTATATTAAATATTGTAACAGCTCTGTGGGTCAACAAATATTTATTCAACAGAAATATACAATAATCAATGCCAAACGAATTATCGCAACATTTCGAGCAGGTTACATAAATGATAACTTTATAACACACCAATCATATGACTTGAGCTTCATAGACAAGACACAGACTAAGAATAATTGGCCCAGTCACTCGCTCCTTACATATATTCGTAAAACGAACATTCTGGAAGGTTCGAGGTCTTCGTGGAAGGTGGTGGAACGACGTAGATGGACCTCGAACATTCTAGACCCGAACAGTTTGCTCCAACCGCTTAGTTTGATCCAACAAACGGTCTTGGATTTCAAATCATATTTTTTGTTTATTTAACGATTTAACGTTACAATATTATTATACCTTAACAGTGTATAAAATTGTTTTCAAATTTCTTTACTTTACTTACAAATTTCTTCCCTTACTTGCAGGGCACGACTCTTAGTGTTGGAACAGTATTAGTATTAAATCGGGTTTAATTATCAAGCGTTGAAATTTCCTCAAATAAACCACACTTGTGTCTACTAATTACGGGCATTAAACCGACAGAAAATACCTTATTGGTAATTACATATTATAGTTGCATAATTATTCGGAACGGATAATTATTTAGCGGAAATTATAATTAGGACATAATTTCAATTGGACGCCTGATTTTGTAGAAACCTTCTCTGTTTCCTTTTAGCCACATTTGACTTAACTACCTATTCACTAGTATGACAGATGTCAAATACCGCTAGAAGGTATTTAAAGGGTACTCCAGATTTACGACAAAACGGAAAAAAAAAAGTTGTTTTTCTCTTATATTTTTATATTTGGAAATTGTCCGCAAAGGGGACAATCAGGAAATATGGTGACTCTCGTGTACTAGCATAGCATTTTAGGCATGAGTAATGAAAATGTTTCCGGACTTGACTAAGCCCTTATTTCAGGAGAAATGGTATCTCATGCAGGTTCTTTTTAATCACCTTCTAATGGGCATGATAGCTAAGGTCATTTCATGGGATCAGTACGTTGTTATGCCCGTGTAATTTATTGTAAACCCGAGGATAAAGCGTTCTTATGTGATTTTGTAGATTGGTATAAGCCGAACAGAAGTGTGAAGTAGTTGATTATAAAAATAATTGTTTTTTTTTCTTAGCGTCTCTTCTCATATATGTTTGTTTGTTTTTGCTTTAAGGCGTAAAACATTGAAAGTCATCAACGCCTTTATTTTTATTTTATTTTGAAGTATCCTCATAGAGATAAAAAATATGAATAACAGTAACTAATAATTTAGTATAAAAAATAATAGATTACGTGTAAATTATTTTCGAACAAAAATACCTGTATGTGTTGACATCACTAGAAAAAGTACTACAAGGTATTCAAAAGGTTGTGTTTTTTCAAAAATTTAAATACTAATGTTATAGAAATTAAGTACAATGTTGTTTTAATTTTACGTAATTGTTTTGTATAATTTTGTTCCTTTTCACCCAACTCTTCAAGCTAAGTTAAATTTCTTGTAATCTTTTGTTTTATAACATTCAAATCAAATTTATTCAAATAATCAGTGACAGGAACTCATTTCACTTACCATGGGATAATTTTTTTTAGCATTTTACATAATTAAACATTTGTACATAATGTGGTAATTATTTATTTTTGTATTGGTAAAATTCTATTGTATCAATTTGAAATGATATTACCTAGTTATGTTTGTAGTATTGAAAAAATTTAGTTATTTAACTCACACCTCATTCAAAATTATCAAAATCACGCACCATGAAGAAATAAAACTTTTTTTATTCAAACATACCTCTACATTAGTGATGAAATATGCGTTCTTGGAATATGATTTACATAATTCATATCTCTGTCGAACTGAATAGGGCATCATTTTTCTTGGGAATATTAAAATGGATCTTGCAGGGATAAGAAAAAAGTGTTTAAGACGTTAAAAGAATACTTGTTAGGGTCTCAGTTTTAGTAAGTAGTTTGAAAGTTGGACTGCGGGAGGCAGATGTTACACATCGCCTTAAACTCTACTCTAATATCTCCAGTAGCTAGCTGACTGTAATGCATTCAGGGAAAAATTAATTTTTTCCACAGTCTCTCAATATATTTACAATGAAACATTCTCCTAGTGTTTTTTTCCAATGTGTAGTTTTTTTTTTTACATAATTGATGACCTCGAGTTTACGAGCTATTATGCAAAAAATTTAATTGAATTTTTCCCGAAACTTAATTGTTAATAGCTGATCATTAATCGAAATTGAATATTTAATCAAGTAAAATAATTTTCATGAGATCTGAATATCAGTCTTTTTAAATATGTTACTTTACTGTCAATATATGTTGTTGTTATTTGTTGCTTTCATTATTCTTAATGGTACCTGGGAGATAGAAAAATATATCGATTTGTTCCGATTTTTGTTTTCAACATATCGTTATTTCCTGATAACAATTTGACTATCAAAACTAAAAATTTGGACAAGGAAAGCTTACTTATGAAACCTCAAAAACGTGAGGTAGGGGAGAGTATCATATATAATAGTAACATTTTTTTTACTATTAAAGTAAAAAAAATGTTACTAAAAATTATAATATGTGTTATAAAAATTAAAGAAAACATAAGATTTTTATTGTATAAATTTTATAAAATTTTTTGTTTTTATAAATTTTATGTTTTATATGTAACATAAAAAAATGTTAACATAAGGAAACATTGTAAAATTCTCATCAAAGACCCTCAGGATGAGAATAAGTTGACTTAATTTTTCTCTTGTTTTAGGAGATGTTTCTAAAAATAAGAGTTGTTACTGTTTTACGTTCTGTTCTGTGTCCCCACAACCATTTTTTAATTTTATTACATGTTTCATTATATTAGTTGATTTTTTCTTTTATGTTTTATGGTTTTCTTTTATTGATATTATTTTTGTTCTACTTCATGTTACGGATGATTTTTTTTTGTCAAGAGTTTTGCTGATAACATTCAAAAATATTAATTTACTAGTACACATTGATCTCCAGTGTAATGGACACTAAAGGAATTTTAGTTTGTTATAATGTAGTCTAGTTCAGCTTACAACGGTTCCGTCTGTAATTTTTTTTTTTGTAATTTTTTAGTGACGGATATTAAGGACTATATTATTACGGTACTCGGTATTTCATCCCGAAAATCGTATTTTTACCACTTAATTTCTTCAAGCAGAAAGTTCCACCTGTCAACTAGTTTTGGACGTAATCAATATGCCTGTCAACAGTGGGACAATTATATCGATTGGTCGACCGCAGTGGGATATCGAATCAGCTATAGATGTTATGGCTGAATTTTGTTTATTACCATGCCTAAAAATAAGAATGTTATATGAAATCTAATTGGGTTTTTAATGTGTTATAAAACCCATTTTATGTTAATCGCTATTTGTAATTTTATTCTGATTTTTTTTTTTTTATAAAATCAAAATAAACAGTTTTTTTTAAATCAGTGACAGTTAATTATCATAAGGTGTATGATTTATTCATAAATTTTGTAATTAAATTCCTATAAACTTTTTTCTTTTAGAAATAGAAATGGTTGTTTGTTTAACGTCACTTTATGCCACTAAGGCTAATCGGACGATGCTACAGTGGGAGTCCTAAATTTTGCCTACCAGGTATAATTAGGATAGGGATCTTTAACGAGTACCTGACAGCGTACAGGCTCGGGACCTCCATTTTACTCCCATTAAAAAATCCTAGGGCCACCGCTGGGCGCGAACCTGCGACCTTAAGTATTGTAGGTTGCCATGCTAACAACTATACCACAGGTGAGACCCTAGAAATAGAAATGGTGTTTGATAATATCATCCGTTGCTCATGTAGTTTGAAGAATAAAACCGATTAGAAAAGTAGTTCGTTAGTTTTGGTTTACTTTAATTTCAAAGATGTACACATTTAGTAATTCGTTTTCTCCTCATTTGCTAATAATAAAAATTTAATAGGCATAATTAATTATCAATTGACTATTTTTCGTGCATTTCTCATTTTTATAGAAAAAAAAAAAAAAAAAAAAAAAAACCTGTACCACTACAACCCATAAAGGGTCTTGGGTGCAGTACTATGTAAGCAAGAGTACTGTTTCTTGGTCAGCGGTCGTGCAAGGAGGTGATTTGACCGTGATCACGCTCAACCGCCAGGTTCTTTCCCCTTAATTTTTCAATTAAGGGTACCCACTTTATAGAGGCCCACGAGACGAACTGTGGCGAATAATAAAGATATCATAAGCCATGTCAGATTCGAACTCGGGACCTTAAGCACAGCAGTCCACTGCCTTACCAGTGGGCTACCCCGCTCCCAATTTTTTTATAGAAAATTAATTAATTTTAAAAATAAAATTTAATATTATTTTACGTTATGTTTTTTGTTTTTTACAACAATTTTTTTAATTTTCTTAAATGTTTCATTATGATAGTTAATTTTTTCTTCTATTTTATGATTTTTTTATTGACATTATTTTTGTTCTACTTCATGTTACGGATGATTTTTTTTGTCAAGAGTTTTGCTGATAACATTCAAAAATATTAATTTACTAGTACACATTGATCTCCAGTGTAATGGACAATAAAGAAATTTTAGTTTGTTATAATGTAGTCTAGTTTAGCTTACAACGGTTCCGTCTGTAATTTTTATTGTTGTTGTCTGTTAATTTTAGCCATATTAGAATAATAGTAAAGAACGGACCGAGTTCAGACTGAATTTTCAGGGTCAAACATTATTATACTTTTTGTTATGTTAATGTTTAAAGAAATTTTATTGATATTTTAATCTTTCAGTTCCACGTCTAAAAAACATTATTTCCTACGATAAAATATCGAATGCCAAAATAGAAATTTGTCCGAGATTTGTCTAATCAAGTTTCGATTTTTGTAAAAACTCTCTTCTTAGTGTATATCCATATTTGCTTTCCTAATAAGCACTATATCATTCTATTATCATTTCACAGTGGTAAGTACTAAATTATCAACATTGTTTTATTTAATAATAAATTATAGCTCATCTTGACGCAGGAAAGCAGAAATATGAAATAAGACTCACAATCCACATTTTTGATTGAATGTTAGGAAAATGTGATGACAAGAGGAAAGGTATAGGATGTGAAGCATTGGGAGGGGCTTTAGCAGCTCTTTGTCGAAATTGATTTAGTTATTTCTAGTCACGGAAGGAGATCTCTCCTTCCGTACCTTTACAGTTTCCTTGTTGTAATGAGCATGTCAGAAGTATTTTCCTGATGTAATTGTAAAAACGGAGGTAAAAAGTGGGAACAGTGTTTTAATAGTTCGAAGAAACTCTGTGATCTAATGAAGTGGAGGTATGTTTCAGTCGATATGTGAAATTTTGAATTGAAAATAAATAATCTACTATTCCTAAAAGAGTCTTTTTATTCTTCCGTTAAGTTGTATGCAGGGAGAAATGCATAGATTGCAGACATTCTCTTTAGAGGATTTTTTAAAATTTAAACCAGAACTATATTACTAACATATTTTTAAATCAAAATATTACACATTATCGCTAACGGTCAACAGTTTTTTGTTGCTAGGGATAAGAAGGGGCAGTTATTTACTCGAAATAAGCAAAATTAAAGGTATTTAAAAGGAAGATGTTTTCCTTAGCGGTTTAAGCTCCTTAAGACGTTCTCTATGACCATAAGATCTACTTCATCTTAAAGAATGCTTCATTAGGATTAAGCATGATAAGTCTTATCATAATCGTTAGTGCCGTTTTTTAGAAATCGTAATGAAATAAATAGACGGGATAAAGTGCCCTCTACGTTTACTGTATTAAGACGAAGTTTTTGCTGTCAAACTAAGAAAAATATTAATTTTTCTAAAAATAAAAAGAAAACCTAACGATGATATGTTGATGAAGGTGTTAAGATCCTCGTTTCAATTTAAGAATAAACAATATGAAATAGTTCATGAAATAATATTTTTTTTAGAGATTTGTTGTACCTACCTCAAATACCTAATAAGTATCAGTTTCCAAATCGTTTCAGAGCTAATCTGTTTAGACACACACCACTTTGCGAGACTTGGTTATTTGGACTCGGGGGACCCCAAAACGTCTATTTTCGTTAAAAAACAGAAGACAAATTTTTTTTACGATTGCATTACTTTCTCTTACTATATATCTCATATAGAATGAAAGTAACAAAAAAAAAAAAAAAAACAGTTTTTTACAGTTGAGAAATAGAATAGACGATCTACTCTCTCAGGCATCCGAGGTAATTGGCTCAAGCCAGGAAGGAGGTGATGTTAGGTGCTTTCCCTCCTCATGCCTGACATGTCATTATTTCCTATTACCGCCATCTCATTCGCTGATTGTCAGCACTTTACTGACAGGTGCGAATAAATAATTAAAGTTAAAGAAAAAAAAAGATATAGAATGAGTTTAGATATGAAATAGAAATTTAATTATTCTTATCTGATTGATTCACTTTTTACGTACACACACACTTACATTTGTCAATAGTACATAGCTATTGGCTCGACTATGTGTAGGCTCGGATATTGACTGGCTTGCTGAATATCGAGGGGTATAGAATATTGATAACCATTGGGCGGCTGCCAAACCGCATCGCATCCGTTCCTAATGACTGATGACGTTTGAACTCATCAAAAATATAAATAGCTGCCAACATCGCAGCTATTCATCTCCCGAAATTTCCCAAATCTTCCAAACATCACTCTTTCATATGAAATTGCGAATTTTATGAATAAATAAAAAATATTCTCAACCATTTAGTTCATGAACATGCTGAAATCCAGTTGAAACGTTGACTTATCAGTTGTAAAGATTTATATTTGTTTGGCTTAGGCACTATAAAATATACATTTCGCATATTTTTTAAACTTCATCACAAAAATAAAAATAATTGATTTTTTGTATTATAATTTTTTCAAGGTTGATCTTTAAAAACTAGAGTGGCATAAATTAAATATAGTGTACTGGATGTAGGGTTCTCTAAATTTTTGGCTTTTTGATCTCACTGAATCCTAACTTAATAGAGTTAGAGCACGTTTATTTAATGCTAAGATGATTTTGTAAAGGATAAAGTAAAATATTTAAGAATTACTAACTATTTAGGTTGGTAGCTGATTAGCCAAATTGATCTTAAATTAATACCTATACCAGGAGAGGTTTATTTGTAGATTAAATTTAATTTTGCATCACAAAATGTCTAAGCTAGAACTAACCCGTACGAATTCCTAATTTTTTTATGTTTATATTTGTTTCTCTACGCAGGAAGGCATTTTTTTTAAGAAGCTTGTTTTATCCAAAATTTGATGCTTTATAACTGATATTCTTAATATTTTTCATTCTGATTAGGTGTTTCCGAATTACAGGCGTTTACATGAGCCCACCAGATTGGTAAAATATACCGATCTTGGATGTTCGATTGGAGGCTAAGCCTCTGAGCCGAACATCATAGAAATCTACAATACTACAATACATAGTAGCATAGAAACCTACAATACTACAATACATAGTAGCATAGAAACCTACAATACTAAAGGTAGCGAGTTCGCGTCCCGAGGTGGCCCTAGGATTTTTTAATGGGAGTAATAAATCCTTGTCTATTCCGTCCCTCGGATAGGACGTAGAATGGAGGTCCCGAGCCTGTACGATGTCAGGTACTCGTTAAAGATCCCTATCCTAATTATACCTGGATAGGCAATATTTAGGACTCCCACTGTAGCATCGTCCGATTAGCCTTAGTGGCATAAAGCGACGTTAAAACAAACAAACAAAAACTTCGAACAAGCTCATCCACAGTATTCTACAGCAGATGTTCATCAATATAAAACAATATTCACAATATATCTACAACAAATGTTACTTCGTGCAGGCCTCCCCTTAATGGGGTGATGGTCTAAGTCCCCTAGATACCAAACCTACTGGGATATGGAATTTAAATACTTTGTTATAAAATTATAATAACTAATTGATTAAATAGGATGTGTAATTAGATACTACGCCAAAGTGGCCCTAGTGGTCGAAGATGTAGAACCTTCATTTTCTTAATAAATAAATAAATTAATGAAAAGAAACTTGTTCAAGCATTTGTTCTCTCGATTCCTTCGCGTGTTCGTGTTCCATTGAGAAAACTTTAGTTGACGTGACTAAATTTATTTTAACTTATAGTAAACTCGGAAGACCTTCAAACTCTTGGGTTAGTTTTGTTATTTTGATCTATTTTCGTAGTTAGTACCAATCGCTATATATATGTCCCCTTATTTGATATATGATTACGATACCGATGATTACGAAATAATGATGAAACACAAAATGCTCATATCATCAAACTAAAGAAGATAACATTAAATTTATCAAAATAGCTCGCCGAGGCTAACGATCCCCTTGATGAAAACAGCAAATTACAATGTCCGCCTCATTTAATGATTAATAATCTTCTCCTCTAAGTCTTATCCACTCATGCTTCGATGAGTTTCTTTGGCAGAAACAGTGCAAGCAATCCTCTTTAGTGCTGCTGGCAGACATCTTATTAATAACAATTTGTTATTAAAAGTTAATTATTTAATTGTTAAATTATTACTGATAATGATAATATTATTTAATGCAACTATGATTAGTGTGGATATTATTTAAGAGATGCGCGTATGTTATGAAAATATGGTTATATATATTTTGATAGTCAATTTCATGAAATTCATTGACATATGAGTTTTTATAAGTTTAAATTATTTATCTGGCCCTAGGTCTCTGATAATCCCAAACTTTGTATTTTCTCTCTGTTTATCTTTGTTACGGCCTTTAAGTGTCATTAATAAGAAACATCCAACTATAACAACAATACACATACCTATGCCTTTTTTATATTTAGCTTCAAGTCTATTTTCTTTGATTTATTTCTAATATTAACATAAATAAAAATATTTATCTTCTATAATGCATCATATCCTTTATTCTATTTCAATTTAATATCGTTTTATTGTATGCATAAAGTCCGTTCTCCTTTGTTCTGGGAAATAAATTATAGCATTTCCAAGTCTATTTGAACCTTTTCCAAGTCAACTGTAACCCTTTCCAAGTCACAAGAAACCCTTTCCAAGTCAAGTGTAACCTTTTTCAAGTCAACTGTAACCCTTTCCAAGTCACAAGAAACCCTTTCCAAGTCAAGTGTAACCTTTTCCAAGTCAACTGTAACCCTTTCCAAGCCACAAGAAACCCTTTCCAAGTCAATTGTAACCTTTTCCAAGTCAACTGTAACCCTTTCCAAGTCACAAGAAACCCTTTCCAATTCAAATGTAACCCTTTCCAAATCAAATGCAACCCCTTCCAACTCAATCTATTTCAATTGTAACCGTTTCCATTTCAATTGTCACCCTTGAAAATTTCTAGTGAAGATGGTAACATTTTCATATTTCTTTCACACGGGGGTCCAATTTTATTTCATCGGGGACGATATTTATGAAAAAAAATCTGGTGCGTGCGCGCAACACACAACTTTCACTTACCAACTTACTTAGATAAGAAATTGACGTGTTTTGTTAAATATCATTTCCGTAAGTCACACATTTTTCTACATTCATATCTTATTTTTATTAATCGTTAAAGCAGTTTTTGAGTAAATAAAAAAACCCGTGAAAATAATACAAAATTTATTAAGTAAAGTCCCCCCTTCGGTTGATCAATTTTGATGAAATGTTGGCTATCACATATTTTGCATATACATACGTCAAATACCCAGTTTGATCACAATCGTGAAAGCCGTTTTTGAGTAAATAAAAAAAGCACGTAAAAATGATACAAAATATATTAAGTAAAGTGCCCCCTGCGGTTGATCAATTTTGATGAAATTTTTACAGACATATCTCGGGCATATAAATAGATCAAATACTAAGTTTAATCAAAATCGTTAAAGCCGTTTTTGAGAAAATCAAAAAAACACGTGAAAATGTTACAAAATTTATTAAGTAAAGTCCCCCCTCCGGTTAATCAATTTTGATGAAATTTTTACATTCATATCTCGGGCATATAAATCGATCAAATACTCAGTTTAATCAAAATCGTTAGAGCCGTTTTTGAGAAAATCGAAAAAAACGTAAAAAGTTATTCAATAAAGTACCCCCTCCCTTTGAGCAAATTTGATGAAATTTTTGCTGTCACATCGCGGGCTTATACATACTCTAAATACCCAATTTCAGGTTCGCACGGTTTATAGTTTTTGAGCTAGTCTGTTCACACACACACACACACACAGACACACACACACACACACACACAGACCATTTCGCGGGACTTGGTTATTTTGACTCAGGGGACCCCAAAACGTGTATTTCCGTTGAAAACCGGAAGTCGAAATTTTTCACGATCGCAATACTTCCACTTACTATATATTTCATATATAGATAAGTGAAAGTAAAAATTTATTTTGTATTTCAGTGGCGGGGGGAGGCACTAGAAAAAAGTTAGAATTTCGGATTTCTTTCACACGGGGGTCCAATTTTTACTTTCACTTACCTATATATGAAATATATAGTAAGTGGAAGTATTGCGATCGTGAAAATTTTCGACTTCCGGTTTTCAACGGAAATACACGTTTTGGGACCCCCTGAGTCGAAATGACCAAGTCCCGCGAAATGGTCTGTGTGTGTGTGTGTGTGTGTGTGTGTGTGTATGTGAACAGACTAGCCCAAAAACTATAAACCGTGGGAACCTGAAATTGGGTATTTAGTGTAGGTATATGCCCGCGATGTGACAGCAAAAATTTCATCAAAATTGCTCAAAGGGAGGGGGTACTTTATTTAATAACTTTTTACGTTTTTTTCGATTTTCTCAAAAACGGCTCTAACGATTTTGATTAAACTGAGTATTTGATCGATTTATATGCCCGAAATATGACTGTAAAAATTTCATCAAAATTGATTAACCGGAGGGGGGACTTCACTTAATAAATTTTGTACCATTTTCACATGTTTTTTTTATTTATTCAAAAACGGTTTTAACGATTTTGATCAAACTTGGTATTTGATGTATTTATATGCCCGAGATATGACTGTAAAAATTTCATCAAAATTGATCTACGGGAGGGGGGACTTTACTTAATAAATTTTGTATCATTTTCACGGTTTTTTTTATTTACTCAAAAACGGCTTTAACGATTAACAAAAATAAGATATGAATGTAGAAAAATGTGTGACTTTGGGAAATGATAATTAGCAAAACACGTCAATTTCTAATCTAAGTAAGTTGGTAAGTGAAAGTTGTGTGTTGCGCGCATCGCACCAGATTTTTACTTTCACTTACCTATATATGAAATATATAGTAAGTGGAAGTATTGCGATCGTGAAAAAAATCGACTTCCGGTTTTCAACGGAAATACACGTTTTGGGGTCCCCTGAGTCGAAATGACCAAGTCCCGCGAAATGGTCTGTGTGTGTGTGTGTGTGTGTGTCTGTGTGTCTGTGTGTGTGTGTGTGTGTGAACAGACTAGCTCAAAAACTATAAACCGTGCGATCCTGAAATTGGGTATTTAGTGTAGGTATATGCCCGCGATGTGACAGCATAAATTTCATCAAAATTACTTAAAGGGAGGGGGTACTTTACTTAATAACTTTTTAGGTTTTTTTCGATTTTCTCAAAAACGGCTCTAACGATTTTGATTAAACTGAGTATTTCATCTATTTATATGCCCGAGATATGACTGTAAAAATTTCATCAAAATTGATCAACCGGAGGGGGGACTTTACTTAATAAATTTTGCATCATTTTCACGTGTTTTTTTTATTTACTCAAAAACGGCTTTAACGATTTTGATCAAACTTGGTATATAATGTATGTATATGCCCGAGATAAGACTGTAAAAATTTCATCAAAATTGATCAACCGGAGGCGGGACTTTACTTCATAACTATTGTACCAATTTCACGTGTACATATTTTTTATTTACTCAAAAACGGCTTTAAAGATTTTGAAGAAGCTGGGTATTTGATGTATGTATATTCCAAATATGTAAAAGCCAACATTTCATCAAAATTGGTCCAACTGAGGGGGCACTTTATTTCATGAATTTTTTTCCAATTTTTAACTTTTTTTCCATTATCTCAAAAAGGGCTTTAACGATTTTTATCAAATTCGTCATGTTTAATGAAAATTAGGTTTTCTTTAATATCAGGTAAGCTTTATCATTATTAAAATGTTCTGAGGAGGCTTTTTTGGGGGGGGGGGGGGAGGGGCTTTTTTGTTTGTTTCTTTCTGATAAATTACCTTTGTTTTTGTTTACATGGAGAAATTAACTGTCTCTCGTTACGCTTAAAAATAAGAAATGGCTAAATATGAGATATGATAAAAATAAAGAAAACATAAAGAGGAGAAAAAAAGAAAAATATTCAGTCAACTCATAAAACTCGTTGAGCCCACGCATACGGAGATGCCTTTAATGACAGACCAATGCGTTATAATTAAAGCTGTTCTGTTCATTTGAGAAGTGGCAATTAACAAAACGCATTAATTTCTAATCTAAGTAAGTTGGTAAGTGAAAGTTGTGTGTTGCGCGCACGCACCAGATTTTTTTTTATTGGGGACAATATTTATGAAAAAATATTCATTTTGTATTTCAGTGGCCGGGGGGGGGGGGGGGGGGGGGGAGGCACTATAAGAAAGTTAGAATTTCAGATTTCTTTCACACGGGGGTCCAATTTTATTTTATCGGGGGGAAGGGAGTTTTCTAGAAAGACTTAAAAACAATATCGTTCCTAGAATATGAATTTTAGTTATAGTTACCGGAAACATCTCATCATACAATACCAGCTTGCCCTGTGTCATTTATTATTTATTTCATAATTTCTAAGAACAATAGATGTGTAATCGTTAAAATATACCGGTATATATTTTTTTAAATAAATGTTATACACACTAAATAAATGGCATACAAATTAAAAACAGCTTATTAAAAAAAAAAAAAAATTGGCTCCTCGGAGCCTCGGTTAATTGGGACCCAAGTTAATAGAGCCCCGGATAATGGGAGTCATACTTATACCTACTATATTATATATATATTATTTATTTAATTATGTACATACTATATTATATTAATATACTAATAAATAAATATAATATATTATATTATATATATAATATATAAATATAATATATTTTATTATATTTATATAGTATTGTAATACCAATGCGGGCTAGAATACCTAATACTATTAACGTAAAATTGCAATACAAAAATGTCACATAGAAAATTAGAAAGTTATTAGAAAATAGACATTTCACTTGATACGGAGCAGTTAAATGTAACATAACACTTGCGGAACAGTGACTAAGAATTAAATTTATTCACTGTTGACATTAAGACTAATCCACTAGTCGATGGCTCACTTGTAGAAATTTATGGTCAGCTATGGAACCACAATCCAACCATATGATCACCTTCATTACCAATGTCTGCATCTTTTCCAGAATATTCCATGATTTTGTACAACGTAATAGAAATAAACCAGAAATATTTGCTTTGGTTTCTACGTGACAATTTTAATAGTATTGTATTGTAATTATTCTTAAGGTTAATACAAATTTTGAATTATTCTAGGTTTAATATTATTACCAGGCTAAAGAGTCTTTTTCATTCTTTCTATTTATTAGCGATTGAATTTCTAAACCAGGGGCAATATATATAAATAGAATATATATTCTTTAAAATCAAAGAATAATAAAAAATATTTTATTCCGTATTGGCCTTTTTAATTATCTTTATTTATTGTATTTAATTTTATTAATTATTTTCATCAACCATTACTGACTTTCGGTTAGTTATATTTATTATTCATTGTTGACGAAATGAAAATTGTAGTGCATAAAACCCCACATAAGACGGAAATTACTCTTTACAGTTCAAATAAGTTTATGTAATTCCAAATGGTGCAGTATGGTATAGGGTATTAAATTGTATTTCCACTAAACTTTATTTCTTTAGTACTAAAAACAAAAATAATAAGAAAAGAAGGGAAAGAAAGTAGTTACCAAGGGAATTATACCATAAAAAATATCTTGGCTTTGTTTAATGATTTTCTAAATAATAGGAGGTAGTTAAATTCTTTAAGGAGATTTAATAGCTGGCAAGAAAAATAGAAAAAAAAAAAACCTAAGGTCGCTTTAAAACTTCGTTGAGAAAAAAACCGTTATTGTTTTAGATTACCTTGGAAAAAAGAAAGAAAAGATAAACTGGATTTGCGCCATAAATATTTAGAAGACAATACGCCTTCTCTCTTTAAACTAATTTAAATTTATTTACTGTATTTATAATTATATATCAGTCATTTTATTTATTATTTTATAATTAATACATTACATTTGATTTTTCTCTCATATTCGGAACTGAACTGATAACATTTCACATAAATACTCGCAATAGGTAAGCAAATATTATGTAATCCGTCATGTCATCATATAAAGAAGTAACGCATATTTACAATTATGAAGTACGTACATACCATAATTGATAATCCCTCCATCACTTATTATGATTCAAAAATTTGTAAAAAAAACTCTTTATATATTATCATCATATCATTCCATATTAACGGAACAGGGAAAAAAATGTCCGGGGAGTGGGCTGTCAAAAGATATTAAAATGTTAGGAACCTTTTTTATTTACAAAGTACATTTCGACCCAACCATGCTGGAAATCTTCAGGGCATAATAAACAAGTCACATACATAACATCTTCTTTAAATTCTTTAAATAAAAAGAACATCATTTTTTAAACTTTTTAATGGATATTTTCGTTTAAAATGTAATTTTAATTTTTTTAAGTGGTAAATGATATTGAACCGTGAAAAAAAAAAATGATGAAACTAACGATATAAAAAATATCTGGCCTGAAACAAAAGACCAGGTCACCATTAAAATCTGAACCATTATAGCCGTTTTTTTTTTTTTGTTCTTTTTTTAATTTGTCAGGGAAAAAATATAAATGCTAAGGGCCACATAATGCCGACAGAAAATAATAAAAGAGGGTAATTACTTTCTCAATTTATCCGCAAACGTGCTGTTTTATTTTTTTTCTTTATTATTTTTCTTATAATATTTGAGTAACATGACAATATTTTTCTTTAATTCTATTTATCATATTAAATTATAATCTTGTTTTTACACTTATAATAATTCATTTATTTTTTTTTATAAAGAGTTATACTTAGTTTTGTTATAGAGTTTAGTTTTTTACAAAAATTACTTCACTAACAGCAAGGGAATTTTCAGAATTAAATCGAGTGTGATTTACAGAATAATATAAAGCAAGAATAATGATAAACATATCTATCGATCACAAGAATATTACGAAAGTTATAGCATCAATAAAAAACAAACAAGTAATTTATACAAAACTATAATACAGAATAAATAATACAGAATAAAATAGAATAGAGTAAAAGTAAGTAATTGAATATATAAATGGTATAAACATTTAAAAACATCCAATACTGTAATCATACTCAAAGCATCTACATTTCAGGACTATCAATTCGCAGAGTACTCAACGAAATATTTAAAATGCTACATATGAAAAAAAAATTATTAATTCTACTTGTATTTATTAAATTTATTTAAATATTTCTACTTGAATCAACGAAATTTTAAAAAAAAAACACAATTTGTTTTATGTAAATTAACAAAAAACATAATTTTATATTCACTATAGTCAATTAATAGCAAGTAGGTTTTACTAATAATATAAGTTTAATTTTGGGGATAAACAATAAGGGTCTGGCCACACATGTCCGCACCGGATCCGCACCGTAGCATTAATATAGGTTATGTTCAGAATATTTTTAATTTAACTTACATATTACCTTTAGTTATGCCTAAAGTGGCCTGTGTCTGACATGTGTGGCCTGACCTTTAGGCATAACTAAAGGTGATATGTAAGTTAAATTAAAAATATTCTGAACATAACCTATATTAATGCTACGGTGCAGATCCGGTGCGGACATGTGTGGCCAGACCCTAACACTGTCTCAAACAAATTTCGTAAAAACCTATATTTATAAGAAAATAATAAATGCTTGTTTAAATCCATCTTAACTAAGAATTTCTTCAAAAAATAGCAAATGACGTTGGTTAGAATTCTGAATGGTTCCTGCATTTATCTGAAATATATTTGTAGGAAAATATTCTTGCTAAGATATTGCATTACCTGACCTACATATATATGCCGCAATTACTCCAGCCCCAAGGTATCGTAAACTGCATTAGATGATAAAACGGAAAAGGAAAGTTTCATCTTTCAAACATTGAAGAAAAAATATGACCTCACCAAGATATGAAGGTAGTAAGTATATTTTTGTAGAAGCTTTTGGAACTGATGTTGGTAAAAAGTTATAATACAATTTTGATATACAGTTATGAGTGGTAAATAATTAGTCTAAGTGGCATTTTGGTGCAAATCAATGTCACAGTTTGAAAAAGTTTGTAACTTGGATTTGAAAGGTATCATTCTTTTATTATAAATTTCCATCAAGTCTTTAACTTTCAATATCAGTTCTAGGATTTTAGTATTTTTATTTTTAGGCAAGATGGTTTTTTATAATATTTGTTTTTTATTTGTTATGCCTCCAATAGCAGAATAAGAATAAAACATCTGACAAAATAGGGGTTGTGGAGGGGGCAGTTATTAACAGTTTACCATTTTATCCAATTTCGACTAATAATAATAATAATGTTTTATTGAATAATACTACTACTACTAATTGGCGTTACGACCCACTTGTTGAGTCAAAGCCTGCTCTAGCAGAGATCGCCAGTTATCTCTATTCTGTGCTGCTGCCCTCCAATTTCTGACACCAAGCAGAGCTCTAGCATCTGCAGCCACGCAGTCTTCCCAGCGAAGCCTCGGTCGTCCAACCCGTCTCGTGCCATATACTCGTTCCGATAGAATCTTGGAAGGTATTTCATTCGGGTCCATTCTCGCAACATGGCCAGCCCATCGAAGTCTTGATGTCCTTACAAAAGTCACTATATCCACTTCTTTGTACTCCTCTCTCAGCTCAGCATTAGTCCTTCTTCTCCAACTTCCTTGCTCATATTTACCACCGTATATTCGACGAAGTACTTTTCTTTCGAATTTGAGGAGGGCTAGTTCTTGTGCCTTTGTCGTAGTCCAACATTCTGAGCCGTAAGTAAGAACAGGTCGGATGATTGTTTTATATATTCTTACTTTTGAGGCCTTGGATAATGCACGGCTTCTTAAATGTTTTTGTAAAGAGAAATATGTACGATTCGCTGATAGAATTCGTCTATGGATTTCTTCTTCTACACTATTCTCTTGATTTACCTGTGATCCTAAATATATGAAGGACTTCACTTTTTGGAATTTATAACGTCCTATTGAGACATGACTTTCATCATCTCCACCGCTATTGTGCACATGTACTTAGTTTTATCAGCATTTATTTTAAGGCCCAAGCTTGCCGCAGATTCCTCCAATGACTGAAAACCTTTATTGAATAATAATAATTACAAATTATACACAAAAGAGACAAACATTGTACGGCATGGAAATCCGTTTGCCGGAAAATTTATACAAAAATTTAAACAAAAATTACTGGTACAGTGAATAAATAATAATAAATTAAAAAACAAACAAAAAAAAACAGATATAAAGTAAAAAAAAATAAATAAATAAACAATAAAAACTAGATTCTTGCGATTAAAGTACAAATATAAAACAAGAAAAATACTATTCATCAATTACTACAAATTCTGATTATGGGTTAAAAAAGAAAATACAAGTTAAGTAAGAGTTGCAAAAACAAAAGATATAAAAGCATTAAGAAATGAAAATAAAATAAATATTACTATATCATAAAATAAAAAATTATATAAAAATAAAGAGTGAAAAGAAACGAAAGATGAACTCTGTCTATGTTGGATGGATTAAGTGGTAGCGATAGGACCATGCACGTCGAGTATAATTTACAATTTTACGGCATTCGTTTACAGTGGGGGCATTAAGGAGAGAAATTAAAAAAGTATTATGGACAGTACTAGAATCAAGAAACTGTATTCGAATGTTACTGAGAGCTGAACACTCTGCCAGGAAATGAAAAACCCGCCCATCTAAGTTTAAACATCCAACATAAGTCGTTCCTAGTAAGATCCCAAGAACAGCCATCTTAGAACCTAAAAAGTGTGATGTCATGATTTAATTCTTTATAAAAAAGAAATCTATTCGAATTCATCGCGGCCAGTTCACACTGTTCCCTATGATGGCACTTTATAGCGGCCAATAATACAGTCAACTGGTCTTTCCATAAGGAAACACTATCCAGAGTGCTTTCAAACCTACATGAGTATCTTTCCGCCAAATCACACCATGTTTTAAACCAAAAGATATTGCGCTTAATCACTTCTAACGCTATAATTTTAGAAAGACGATCTTCAGCTGCGTTCACCACTTTAAGACAATACTTAAAATGTAACTTTAAGGTAAACACCTCAAGCAAGTCGGTAGCTGTTTCTAAATAAACCATGTTGTTTGGCGTAGCAAGCGGCAAAGAGAACAATTTTTTAATAAAAAAGCGCTGAAATTTTTCCAACTCCTCATACCTCTGATAACCCCAAACCAATTTCTGTTTAGCCCCATTTTAGCAGCCGATATGCGCTCTTTCAAATGGTACCTGAGACAAAGGCGGGAGCTTAATGTAACACCCAAATATCTGTATGTATTGACCACCTCTATTGGCAAACCCTTATATTTCCATTTTTCTGTGGCGGCCAGTCTACCACCATTTCTAAATACCATAACTTTGGATTTAGAGAGATTAACTGTCAGATTCCAGTTATCACAATAGGATGCCAAAAGGTGTATATTTCTCTGCAATGTAATTTCGACTAAATCGAACACCAATTTAGTTTTCGGTTGTTATAGTAGTATATAAACGTTCCGCATAAATGTTATCATTAATGGGTAGGAGGAGAAGAGGGAACATGATTAATTTTTACTTTCACTTACCTATATATGAAATATATAGTAAGTGGAAGTATTGCGATCGTGAAAAATTTCGACTTCCGGTTTTCAACGGAAATACACGTTTTGGGACCCCCTGAGTCGAAATAACCAAGTCCCGCGAAATGGTCTGTGTGTGTGTGTGTGTGTGTCTGTGTGTGTGTGCGTGAACAGACTAGCTCAAAAACTATAAACCGTGGGAGCCTGAAATTGGGTATTTAGTGTAGGTATATGCCCGCGATGTGACAGCAAAAATTTCATCAAAATTGCTCAAAGGGAGGGGGTACTTTATTTAATAACTTTTTAAGTTTTTTTCGATTTTCTCAAAAACGGCTCTAACGATTTTGATTAAACTTAGTATTTGATCTATTTATATGCCCCAGATATGACTGTAAAAATTTCATCAAAATTTATCAACCGGAGGGGGGACTTTACTTATTGAATTTTGTATCATTTTCACGTGTTTTTTTTATTTACTCAAAAACGGCTCTAACGATTTTGATTAAACTGAGTATTTGATCTATTTATATGCCCGAGATATGACTGTAAAAATTTCATCAAAATTGATTAACCGGAGGGGGGACTTTACTTAATAAATTTTGTATTATTTTCACGTTTTTTTTTTATTTACTCAAAAACGTCTTTCACGATTTTGATCAAACTGGGTATTTGATGTATGTATATGCCAAAGAGGTGATTGCCAACATTTCATCAAAATTGATCAACCGGAGGGTGGACTTTACTTAATAAATTTTGTATCATTTTCAAGTGTTTTTTTTATTTACTCAAAAACAGCTTTTACGATTTTGATCAAACCATTTGATGTATGTATATACCAAAGATGTGATAGCCAACATTTCATCAAAATTGAACAACCGGAGGGGGGACTTTATTTCATAACTTTTTTCCAATTTTTTCGATTATCTCAAAAACGCCTTTAACGATTTTCATCACATTCGTCATGTTTAATGAAAATTAGGTGTTATTTAATATCAGGTAAGCGCTATCATTATTCAAATGTTCTGAGCTAATGAAAACAAAAATAAGAAAAATGAGTAACTTTGAGGAGTGGCATTAACAAAACGCATTAATTTCTTATCTAAGTGAGTTGGTAAGTGAAAGTTGTGTGTTGCGCGCACGCACCAGATTTTTTACTTATTTATCCGATAAAACAACTTTTTTTTTTACTTTGATTATTAATTCGCAACTGTCAGCAAAGTGCTGACAATCGGTGAATGGTGGTCGAAATGGGAAACAATGACATGTCAGGTGACATGAGGAGGGAAAGCACCCAGCAGCACCCCTTTCCTGGCTTGAGTCAGTTACCTTGGCTGTCTAAGAGAGCAGTTCTCTCATCCAGCGCCTTTTTAGTCTTCTCATATCCATGCGAATGTCAACCATATTCCAAATTAAACTGTTTGGATGCCCGTTTAAATTAATAAAAACCGTTGGCAAAGTGTCATTTTGTGTTGGTCGAATGTTGGTCGAATGTTGGTAGATGGATGTCTGTAAGTAAAGTTTTGTTAATCACGTTGTTTCAGTTTTAGTTTTGACGATTTAGAAAATAGTGGATAGAGAAGCTTAAGTATTTTTTTTTTCGATTCTTTGTTTTATTTTAACATGTGAGTCCCAGATACTTTACTGTGTACGGCTGTGGAATCCGGTTGTTGTCAATATAAACAGGGGTGGGCAGGTAAATTGGTACACACTCGTTTTTAGCAACATGATTTATTTAAACGTATCACTTTAATTAAATCCTTTTCGGTTCCTATAAATATCAAAAGTCTGGAATTTTCACTATCATATTCTGTACCTAAAGTTTTTTTTTTACTTCCATATTCCGCACCTAAAATTTCTTTACTGGTTATGCATATGATTTTCTTTTTATATCCACTTTCATCCTATCATATTATTCAGCTAAAACATCTGTCAATTCTAATTGTAAAATAGTAGCAAATATTGGCTTTTGGTTACCTAGGAGGTCTATCACCTCAGGTAAACAGTGAGAAAGAAAGTGAGTGTGTGTGTGTGTGTGTGTGTGTGTGTGTGTGTGTGTGTGTGTGTGTGTGTGTGTGTGTGTGTGATGGGGGGGGGGGGGGTGAAGAGGTATTTGTTCTGCGGAGGGCAATCGTCACCGCCTTCGGTTCAAATATTTGCAGTAGAACAACTGACGGGCTACATCAACTGCTTGTTTACCCTTCAAGTTAGGGCCGGTTTGGCTGCCCTGATCCTAGGCTATACCCAACCGTCGAATCCAATGCATCACTACTGATAGCTATCTGTGTAACCCCGGAATATCGGAAGTCTCGAATATCATAGAAATACATAAATATCTAATCAAGTAAAGTAAATTTGTAAGTGAAAGTTGTGTGTTGCGCATCGCACCAGATTTTTTTTTAATTATATATAGTACGGTATTTATATAGTTTGGTTATTTATACGAATGATATTATATTCTACTGTATGTTACTCTCTAATAAAAGTTTGCGTATATTTATCCCTTTGCTTTCGAGGTCTCCGGAGCGGAGCCATTTAAAATTTGTCTCCAAACTCCGCTACGGAGACAATGCAAATAATTTTAGTTTTTAACATATAATTACATAAACAAATCCTAAATCCTATTTATGGGATACTTCGCTTTTGGTGATATATGACGGTCGCGGCTCGCGGTGTTTTTCATTACTTCATTTGTACGTTAATCTTTTAACATCGGCAATATTTTGTAGTTTTGATTCATCTTTTAATTTAGTTATGGGCACCAAATAATCCCTTTACTTTGATTTTGAGTGCTTCTACTTTAACCGGAAAGTTATTAAGTAGATTTTCACATTTTAGGAGCTTTTCTGATTGGATATCTGAAAAAACTTCAACTATAAGGGTCCCATCTCGTAATTATTTTACTGTTTTTACTTCTCTAACAACATTTATTTATTTATTTAGTTACATTTTAGGTGCCATATAGTTTTTACTTCTCCAATTAGATTTTTATAATGATGATAATAAAACTATAAAAAAAATATAAAACTAAAAAAAAAATATTTTTTTTTTGTAACTACCATATGTGTTCTTGAAGCTTTACAAATACATATAACCTCAATTTCATTACAATTTTTTCCATGGTTATAAAATTTTACTGTATAATGTTACGTTTTCAGGGTGTACGTTTTCGCGAATAAGTTGCGTCGAGTTGCCGGTAGGTAACGTCCGAAACGGTGCCGAGTGCAAAGGTTTAAATATATGCTTTGAAGCCTTCAATGTATTTAAATGAAACCTTCAAGGTTTTGATCACATCCTGCGTCCACGTCACCTAGTACATTTTGGGCTATTAGACCAAAACAAAAATATTTCTGTAAATAATGAAAGTGGATATTAATGGTTGTTTGTAATCTTGCCATTGAACTTCACAGCGTAAAAATTTCACTCAATTCACCAATTTTATCTTAGATTAATTACATTTGTTACCTAATCCGTTCAGAATATTTGCCTTACCGTTGAAAAATTAATTAAGGTTAATTTGCATATTCGTCTAAAATATATTTTTTTAAGAGAAAATTAATCTTCACTATCTAACACGGTTAATTTAAATCATACCATATTATCCTTTAACTGCTAAATTTTTAAATTAATATAAATATAGACGTTATGATTCATTATTGCATAAAATGGTGAGGGGACTTTACTAAGTTAAATTTGTATTCAAACAAGTAAACAAATAAAATACAGCATCTTATTTATGTAAGATTGTTATTGGTACTCACCTTACGTGCTTTGAAAACGTAATGTTAAAATGAAGTAAAATAGATGCAACAAAACAATCGGTGGAAACTATCCCAGGCTGTTACTAAACGCTTCCAGTCACGCGATTGTTGTAAATGCGCAGATAATCATTCGTTTGAATTTCAAATTGAATATAGATTCGATTATAAATTAAAATAGAAAAATATCATGAAGGAAATGTATTTTTGAACTTTCAATTATATTTTAATCGCATTATTGAATTTTGAATAATCGATTATTTTAATTTGACTGATTTGAAAATTATTGGACATAATTCATACTTGCCTTCCAAATTTTTTTAGAAGGTTTTCTTGATTTTTTTGTTTTTACCAATTTTATCATTTTATGTCTTTCTCTCTGTTTACAATATATTTTTTTATGTCTAACTTTTTTGCTTTCTTTTTTCTTTTCTTTTCTTTTTTTTCCAATTTAGTATTAGTTAAGACGTGAGTTATTATTATAATTTACAAATTGATCCTCAATTATAGCCTCAGTTATTTTATTTGTCTGACGTTTCGGCATTCAAGCCATTTTCAAGGTTAGATTTCCGTAAACTGATTTCATTGTACAATATAATTTAAAAAAAAAATTGTATTTCTAACAGTGCTCATTCACTGTGACCATAAAACTTTTGATTATACATTTGTAAATAAATAAATACAATCTATATCCTCAACTTTATTATAACACATACAAATCATCTCTGGACCTTTCCTTAGTTAAATAACACATGTCTGCGATGAAAAATTGTTTCAAAACATTTTAGTGATTTTAATGGTATTTTTCGCGCTGATGATATAAAAAAAATTCATCACTCTCTGTTTAATCACAAAGCACACATTAAATTATTACTTTTCAGGTTTCTATATAACAAGACAAAAATTGTGTTCTTTGTGAAATAAATTTATATATTTTTGAATTATAATATTTTTTAGCTACATGCGTTATTTTACTAATGTAATAAAAGTAAATTTAGGTTGGAAGTACTGCGATCAAGAATCGACTGTTTCTGGAGATTTAAAAGTGATCTCTACGTTACTAGGCCAACAGAGTGGTTGACCAGTAATTGGTTCCTGGAATTAAAAATGTTGAAGAAAAGAGTTTAGTAGATTCTATAAAGATTCTACTTCACATCATGTTGGGACTAATGAAGCAGTTCGTCAAAGCATTGCCTAAAGTGTTTCAGATAGCTCTGTGAATAGTTTCCCGGTTTTTCTGAGGCAAAACTTGAGGAAGGGGTATTTGTTGGTCCGGATACAAGGAAACTTATAAAGGATTAACACTTTGATTTGAAAATGGAAGACCAGGAAAAGAAATCATGGAAGTCTTTCAAACAAGTAGTAACTGGCTTCCTAGGAAATAAAAAAGGCCTAAACTACAACAACATTGTAGCTAATCTGCTAAATAACTTTAAACTTTTTGGCTGTAACATGAGTGTTAAAGTTCATTTCCTACATTCTCATCCTGACCATTTCCCGGAAAATCTTGGAGAACGATTCCACCAGGATATAAAAGAAATGGAACGCTGATATCAAGGACGCTGGAACGTTAACATGATATCTGACTACTGCTGGATGTTAAAGAGGGAAAATCTTCAATCCCATTTTGAAGGAAAAAGGAAACGTTACTATAAAGACTTGTAAATGTATTGTAGAGCCTTATATTTTCTCACCGTATTATTAAAATTTAGTTATGTTAAAAGCAATTTTAATATCATTCTACATAAATAATACCGATTTTTATTTATTTATGTTTCCCATGTAGATTTGCACCTGCGCTGTGGCGCATCGAGCAAATTTGGTCACTGCTGCTTTTGAGTCTGATTTTCTTGAGACTTTCTTGCATTATAATTTACTAGAGTAAGAGGTCTCTTGGTCACCTTCGTTTCAGTCGACGTCGTGGCTGACCAGGTAAGAGGGAGGAGGAAAGAGAATGGATGAGTGGGTTAGGGTGATGTAGTGTTGAAGAGTGGAATGTTTGATATTTGTCGTGTATGAAAGATTTTATTGTCGGCATGTTCATGTCATTGTGCAGTGTTATTGGAAATAAACCAAGGTGCATTTGTGATGCACCTGAGAATTTTGGATTGTGATGTTTGTATTTTGTTGATGTGGATGTCTTTCGCGGAACCCCAAAGTTCTGCTCCGTATGTCCAAATAGGTCTTAAAATAGTCGTGTAAATTATTCGCTTGTTTCTTAAGGTGAGTGTTGATCTGTAGTCCAGGAGATGTGAAAGCTGCTTGTACCGTCTGTTGAGTTCCTGTTTTTTAAATTTGGTATGTATGTTCCACGTGAGTCGTTTGTCTAGGTACAGTCCAAGGCTATCCGATTTAAAATATGTCAATTTTATGATTTTCGCTAAATGTTTCACCTCATTTTGTAGACAAACCTTACGTGAGAGAAAAGAACAATATTATTTCTGAAATCAGCTCGAAAAACTAGACAATAATCAGTCATCAAAACTAAAACAATTTTAAAAAATATTTTTTTGCAGGCCTGTGTAATTTGTATTTCGGTGAGCAGAGATACACGTCCCGGCTATAAATAATGTAACCGGTGATTCGTAATTAGCATTTGATGTGAAGAAGCCTTTGCCTCGGTGAGATAAAGATCCTAAATTCGCCCTGGTCTCAAGAGAAGACTTAATTGCTGGAAGCTGATTCGACTCACGTGCGACCCGGGCATTTGATGGAAGGGGGTCGAATCTTACGCCTCCTTTCTTCCGCGCCTTAGAGAATATAATCCCATTTTGAGAAATAGTGGATTTTAATGATCGGAACTGTCGGATCATGAATTCGTCTTAGGATAATACGACTTTTTATAACGCGGTGTCTCTACGCGCTCACGCTTCGCAGTTTTTTTTTATTACAATCACATTTTCTTGATTTATTATTGTAAATGACTGAATTAGCGTATCGTTGACATTTTGGTTTTAATTACTTAGTCACTGTACATTCAATCCACAACTAAGAAGTTGTTTGCCAGCTTAAAATTTTATTTAATAATGTAAAGTTATAAAGTTACTAATAACAGTTCACACTATAAGCTTTGTAATGATCGATTAATAAAAGAAATATAGCAAATAGAATTTTTTCTTCTCCGATTCCATTCTATTTGCTATATTCTATCAAACAATTTTATTTAGGGAAGTACCTAGTTTATTTTTTGTTACCGTACTGTGTACACATTAGTATCGGGTCTTTCAAGCCCACAGAATGTAAGTAGCGCAAGTTCGATTCTTGCTGTAAGAAGAATCGCCCCCCTCCCCCGACTACCGCGACCAACCTTGTCAATGCGATCTCTTGTTAGTTCTCGCGAACTAAAATTTTAAAAACCGTAATTAATACGGCCTTTTTTTCGTGACTAATTACCTCCCGCATAGGTAATTAGTCCAAAAATCTTTATTAGGTAAGACTATAGATTAGGGTGGGGGGAAGGGTTTTCCCCGACCCCACCAGGAACCACCACCGTCGCCGACTCGTCGCCCTCGTGTCGCGCATGTTTTTAATGTATTTCCGGAGTGGCAGGATGGCCGAGTGGGCAAACGCGTTAAACAATGCGCGTTGTCCATGGCGACGTATGATTGAACCGAAAGATAGCAAGTTCAAAACCCGGAGCCCGGGGAAAATTTAATAATTCTCGGCATCAATCCCCCACCCTCTCTCCTGGCCCGGGAAACCCCGTATAGCCTACAAGGCGAGGAAGGGGAGGACCAATAAAAAAAAAAAAAAGTTCGATTCTTGCTGTCATTTTTGTTAAGTGGGTACAGGTTTCTCAAAACACCCAGACGGCTTCATGCTTTGACATTTTCCAATAAGGTATATCCTTATGTCTTTTTTTTTTTTTTACTTTTGTATTTGAAGAAAAAAAAAAAAAGATTTGTTTTCTTCCATCCTCCTGTTTCAGGCAGTACGGAAAATGTAAAAGGGACCTCATCCGCTTGTCCTCTTCTTATCACTTCTTGCACTCCGTCATTTATAGTAAACTTAAATGTTTTGAACCTTTGTTTCCATCCGTGTAAAAAAGAAACGAAGTTCGTGTAATATAAATATTTACAACCTGACGGATATCGTCCTCCGTAATGGCACTGAGTCCGGTTTTCCTCAGTAGCTTGGCCCTTATTTCCTCGAAAGCGGTAGGGATATACCGAGTTAATGACCATCCATAAGGAATTTACTTTAAGTTGGAATCCTCCATGCCTTGTACGGAATGACGGAGTCCAATGTCGAGGGAGCCTCCCAATCGTGAATAACGTTGTGGAAGTATTATCTCAACTTAAAACGTTTGTGGGTTACTCACTGTATATATTCTACTTCTTGATTGTGTCCTCCCTTATAATTTTCCTCTATGTAATTGGATCTTCCTCAATCTTTCCTTGGAGATATGCTACACAACACCTGATCCTCCTGGTGAGCAGCATTTCATAGGGTAAACCGTACAGTTATTGGCACCCTTAAGACTACATTTCTGTGGTTAAATTAAAAACAATACTTTTTAGAAAGGGATCAAATACAAACTTCCTATAGCTCCTCATTATCTATCCTCATAAAGACTCAAGAGGTTTTTTTGTGTCAACAGTTCAATAGTTTTACAATATGGCAATATTTATTGTTAAATGTGCCAAATCTAGTTATTGGCACCCTGTGGATTTAATTGTGAAATCATCTCTATGGTTAGTTTTTTAAAGTCGTACTTCATAGAAGACTTAGAGGACCCTTCAAACATTAGACTCATGTATATCTTGTAATGAATTAGGACTTGTTTACCTATTTCTTTAAGTTGAGGTGCCAGTAACTGTACTGAGTGCCAATAATTGTATAGTTTACCCTAGCAGTTAGTAGTCCAACTCACAGCATAGCCATTATCTGAATGGTCGCAAACTAAACAACAATAAAGATATGAAACGCAAAATATTCACTGATTTAAAATACTTCAAATATAAAAAATTATTTATAGCTCCAAGAGTCATTATTATTACCGTCATTAGTCTGCCTCGGTTGGATTTACACCAATTCCCGAAAGCCAAATGAGTGGAGTGAGCATAATGAGAGGAGCAGGATGGTGCCTAAGGGGGGGGGGGGGTTCTTCGGCCGTTCCTGACCTTTTCGAAAGGTTAAGGTTCACTTTTTCTATTACGATTAATTATTGGTAAAAGCTATGCCCTTGGCCTAGTTTTCATAGTGCCTCGTTAAGATATTCGATTAGGAAGTATTTTCATTATCCGTCATTGATTTCAAGTTAGGCATTTTAGAAATGGAAACACAAACGTTTATTATGTTGTAAGTTTTTTAATGAATTACTGAGCCACTGGAATAGAACAATATGTATAAATTATTTGTATTATTAGATTTTCAGCAGTACTCCCTTTTTATCACTTCTCCTTGCAAGATGGGCGTTGCCTAAATAAGTCCGCATTTCGTAGGAAATTCTCTAAAGTATATATTATTTACTCCATTACTTACTTGTATTTTTGTGGCATCATCAATTGGATTAAAAATTTGTTAATAAAAAAAATTAAAAATTGGATTGTGTTACTTTTCTCTTTGAATTTAATCAGTAGATAGGCTAGATAGAAATTTAGGGTTTAGGTAGTCTAAGTCCAAAGGGTTGTTTCTCTACCCGCTTCCGCTTCTCAGTTTTTTTATATTGACATCACATTTACTCGATGTATTGATTTAAATGTAGTTGTGAATTTAAATAATTAATTTTGTAAACATGTATTTTTAAAAAGCACAAATAAATCTATTGGAAATGGTTGGCGATACAACCATAAGTTACATTTATCAGCCGACTTTCAGGTCTTCGTCAGGGCTTATCTCCATAGATGTTTTAATCCTAAAATACTTTGGAACGAGGCTTTAGTAAAAATGCACTCACCCTGCAAAACAAACAAGGGTGGATGGCATTTCAGAAATTCAATGTGTCGATAAACATTATACAGAGATCTATTTTTTTTTTTTTCTTTTTTTCAGTTTTTTAAATTGGCAATTATCCAATTTTGAAAGTAGAAGCCTCATTTTTAAATAACGAAATAAAAGTTTTGTTTTTTTCAATTTCCCCAGGAAATGAAAATATGACTAATAATCAGCTAGGAGCTACAGTAATTATTTTACTTCTCTGGTTATTAAGTTAATTGATAAGTTAAAAAAAAACAATTATTGATACTTTATGTTTATACTGACCTGTTAGACTCATATGAACAGGAAAACTTCAGAATAAACCTGACAGAGTAGCTCAGTGTGTAGATTCAGGCACCTTGACACAAATTATTAATAAATGTGTAGACATAGGAAAATATGTTGAAATATATATATATACATCCTCTTTATAAATATGAACAAAAATGACGTTTTTACTAGTGCTTAATAACGAATTATTTATTTAAGATAATATTATAATGTATAAATATAATTTTATATTAATTTAACCATTATTGTGGAGTAACCACCTATTTTTAAATTATTTTAAATAATTTATTTTTGAAGAGAAAAGCTTTGGCTCCGCCGGGAATCGAACCCGGGTCTTCCGCGTGACAGGCGCGGTATGCTATCCATTACACCTCGGAGTCGCTTCCAAGCGGTGCCAAATCCTTCCTCTTCACTGACACCACTCCCACGATCTCGCAAGTTTTGCGAGTATTTACGGGAGATGGACAATGTTTATCCAATTTCGGGCATCTCTTGACGTTCGTCAATTTTTAAATAATTTTATGTTAATTTAACCATTATTGTGGAGTAACCATCTATTTTTTAAATTATTTTAAATAATTTATTTTTGAAGAGAAAAGATTTGGCTCCGCCGGGAATCGAACCCGAGTCTTCCGCGTGACATGCGCGGTATGCTATCCATTTCACCACGGAGTCGCTTCCAAACGGTGCCAAATCCTTCCTCTTCACTGACACCACTCCCACGATCTCGCAAGTTTTGCGAGTATTTACGGGAAATGGACAATTTTTGTCCAATTTCTCTTCAATTCTTTCTTTTCTCTTCAAAAATAAATTATTTAAAATATTTTAAAAAATAGGTGGTTACTCCACAATAATGGTTAAATTAATATAAAATTACTTAAAAATTGACGAATGTCAAAAATGCCCAAAATTGGACAAAAATTATCCATCTCCCGTAAATACTCGCAAAACTTGCGAGATCGTGGGAGTGGTTTCAGTGAAGAGGAAGGATTTGGCACCGTTTGGAAGCGACTCCGTGGTGTAATGGATAGCATACCGCGCATGTCACGCGGAAGACCCGGGTTCGATTCACGGCGGAGCCAAATCTTTTCTCTTCAAAAATAAATTATTTAATATAAATATAATTAATTCCTTTCTTTTTTTTTCAGGTATGTATCTGTTCTGTTTCTTGTGAATCACTGAAGGTAATGCATGATTTTTTTTTATGTTCACTTTATCGTTGCAACTGAATTTTCTTTCTTTTGATGCAGTCTATATATATTTTTTTCAGTATTTGTTTTGATTACTGAAAATATAGCACAATATAATATAAAGATATAGAAATATAATACATAAATTAAGGAATAATATACTGTTGAAACTTGTTTGAAAGTCATTTTTCATATTATTTCAATGTAGTAGCAACGTTATGCTCAACTCATTAATATACAAATCAAGTAAATTTTTATTTACATTAAACAAATTACAACTACATTTGTTGCTTCGTATATTTCCATAACTGTTTTTTTTATTAACGATAAATTATGTCAATGTATTAGTTTCTACATAGACAAGGCTGCTTTAGCTTCTAGATTTAGCCTATATTCGAGTCCAGCTGTGGTAAGCAATTATTTATTCCCCTTACAGCAGCTGTTACAACATAGGTTCTAGAAACACTCCTAGGCCAACCCAGTTTCTATGCAGTGCTCCTAATTAATTAATCTACCAAAGGGAATGACCTTATTCCTAAGCGCGATATCATTCAAATAACCTTCTTTGAAAAGTGCTATAAAAAAAAACTATATGTAAACTATTTCATATGCATTTGTTTTAATTAAGCATTGCCAAAAATAAAAACGAAGTTAAAACTTATTCGCTTCTCTTTTAATATTCTTTTCTCTAATCGGTAAAAAATCTTAATAACATCCGATCGCAACCATTAAACTTTAATATCTTGAATAAATAAAAGGCTTCTGAAACACTTAATAAAATATTTACAGTTCCTAGTGAGTATTAATGCGAAACTTCCCACCATTCGGGGGAATTTAAACACTTTAAATAAATTCACGACTAAATAAATAAATAAATTTCGAAGAGTTCGAGAAGTTTTTTGGGTCTGTTCAATAATAGATTAAGGGACTTTTGTGGAGTGCGCCTGATGCTCGTTATTCAAGTTTTCTATTGAATTTAAAATAAAAAATAAATCATTAATTAATGACTGGTAAATATTTTTCTGTCGATTTCAGAAAAGCTGTTATACGTATTGAAGATATCCCAGTAAAATATTCGCTTTATTATAATTTTCTCTGTCTTTCTTGCTGTAAGCAGAAAATACATTTCTTTTAAAAAGTTGGCATTTTAATAGATTTACCAAAGGGCGAAAAAAAAAACTATTTGCTTTTTAAAGTGGGCTGACCTTTGATCCCTTTCCCACTTTAATCTAAGTTTCATTAGATCAGAGAAAAACCGATCCTACTGCGGGAAAACATGTGCTATGATAAAAACTTAATGTTCCAGTAGCATGTTACACAGACATATTCCTTGCCCGCTTTCCTTTTTTACTTATTTTTTTGGTATAATGGAGATTAGAATACACCATATATATATTTTTTTCTTTACATTCTGGATAAAATATCAAATTTTAAATCTTTCTTTTTTAGTACTTTATATGGTTAGCAACTACCTAAATGTTTAAATTTATTCATCAAGATGTCGCCGACGAATTCTTATAAATCTTCAAAGTCATGTGCGAACAAATACGTGCGTGCGCACCCACACATATTCATATCGACTTTTTTTCCTTTAATCATAAAAATATTAAAGACCAGATAACCAATTTTAATTTTTTAAATTAAAAATAATGGAATCCATGATTCAAGGTATTGTTTATAAAACCGTGGTTATTGTTATTACCCTACTCTCCAGCCACCCAAGCCTGCACAGCGAGTTCAGAAACGCCATACGGACAATCAACAGGGATCATCTTCACAGCAGAGCGGACAGCGAACCGAGCCATCTCGAAATCAAACATGTTCGGGTGTGAGTCGGGAATTCACCCAGCAGCCACCTTCAGCTGATAATTACCCACCAGCCCCTCCTCAATAGGTTCAATTACTTACTGGTCTGAACTCCCTCTTGCAACCCCTTTTTACTCTTCTCCAACAGCTCGCACAGGTGACCCAAGCCATATCCTCACTAGAAGACTAAAAGGCGCTGGATGAGGGATCTGCTCTCTTAGACAGCCAAGGTAATTGACTCAAGCCAAGAAGGGGGTGCTGTTGGGTGCTTTCCTTCCTCATGCCTGACATGTCATTATTTCATTTTACCGCCATCTCATTCGCTGATTGTCCGCACTTAGCAGAAAGGTGCGAATTAAGAATTGAAGTTAAAAAAAAAAGAATGTTATTAATTTTTTTCAGCGAATACGTTATATTTATTCACCAATAACTATTCCCAACATTTTTTTTTCGTTAAAAAATTTTATGTTTGATTTAAATTGAATGATGGACGAGCCGCAATCCTTTACGAACCCTGGCTACTATAATCCGAGTTAACACGGTTTCCCATCTAGTAGCTAATGGGCCTTTCTCTTCTGAAGGCAAGAAGGCTGATTGGAACGGACGCTGATTGAACTAACGGATGGCATGGGAGGGGATATTGATGATGAATGATGAAAATCTGATGAAGAGGTATCGACTTATTCCCCGGCCATCACTTAGTCCGCAGTCGATATCTCCCCGGGTCTTCGGCCCATCTACAAATATTTCCACGTAACCTTCTGTTCTCACAAAGAATTATCATCTTTTAAAATTGATTATATGCTTGGAATTACAATAAATTCCTCTGGGATTCGAAAAATTATTAATTCCATTGGGATTATGTTTTGGTAGATTCTTGTACTCAAATTTTAGCCATTTCAGGCATCATTAATATCTCACAACTTAACGTGACAATGAAAGTGCCTCATGAAAAAATATTTATAGCTCTAAATGTCTTGAAACCAAGGTGGCAGGCAACCCCTGGCTCTATATTCCTAGAATTAGTTATGTGGATTATCACGTAAAGGATGGGTCATGTGTGCATTTTAGTGTTTTATATATACATATGTTTCTATTAGTACTAGTCTGGATGTGATTAAATTTATTAGACCAGTAATCTGTGGTACAAATTTTTCTGATAATATTAATAATTAAATTGGCCAGAAAGCCAGGCCAACATTGTTTTTAAATTTTTTTTTTCAAGATTATATTGTAACACTTATGTGGGTTAAGAAATATTTATTAAACAAAAATATACAATTATCAATGCCAACGAATTAATACAACTTAAATATTCGGGAAGGTTATAAAAATGATAACGTTATAACATACGATCATATGACTTGAGCTACACTGTCAAGCCACAGATTTCGACTAACTCGTTCGGTCACTCGCTCCTTATATATAATCGTAAATGGTCAGGTCTGGAATGTTCCAGAACAAGGTGGACAGTTCTATGTTATCGTGGACAGGGCTCGAAAGATCTGGACCCAGACATTTCGTTCCAACCGCTTATTTTGTTCCAACAAACGGTCTGGGAGTTCACACCATATGTTTCTTTTATTTAATGATTTAACGCTACAATATTTTCTTTTAACCTTGTATATTTTTCCTTTTTTTACTATTTTTCTAGTTCTATTTTTTTTTTTTTTTATTAACTCCCTTCCATGCCTCACAGGCAATACGGGTATAGCAGTAGTGAAACGCATGACTGCGCAACAACCCACTGGTGAACCATTTATTTTGATTTTCGACTTCTTCAGCTGTCCCTAGGAGCCGGAAGGTCTCTTCTATTTCTAAGGCTGTCTTCTTGGTCCAGGTCCTCTTCTCCGGGCTCCTATATAGAATTTTTCTGGTTCTAGTTATTATTCATATAATGTTCAGAACTTATCAAAGATTAAATCCAAGCCAATAGCGAAAAGTTGATATCCTCATACAGAGCATTTGAGAAGAAGACACACATTCATCTCTAGAAGTGTTAACAAATAATTAAATCAAGATTGAGCGGAGACTAGGCATTATTTTCCCCTTGATTCTTTTCTTTTATTTATTCATTGATTTTATTTTTTTGCTTTCCCTCTTTGTAAACTAGAAACTGTAAAGATATATAGAGGCTATGATGATAATGATAATTTTATGCAATAGCTTATTAAACGTTCCATAGTTAGATTTTTCATTTATAATTACCTATGAAAAACAAGAGATATTGATATAACTTGAAATTGGGCCAGATTAATTTAAGAAGTAATTACCTATAAGATGATTCTTTGTTACTTGACTGTAAAGACTTGAATTATTTTTTCAAAAATTTTAGAGATCACTAAAAAATAAAGAACGTAAATATTTACTATTCGTTAATTAATGGTTTAATTTATGGCAAAAATATATCCGAAGGAAGTTCACGATATTTTCCCCTCCTTGGCCCCCTTATCTTTAAATTGTGTTTCTGCAATTCAAAACAGTTGTGCTGTAAGATGCAGAAATAATGAAAAGAAATATTTTTGACCCAAATGATTTTCCCATTGAATTATTCATATATTAACCGACTAAAATGCAAGACTTTAAAAAATGGTTTTTGCACAAAGTATTTGCATTCATTTACAAATATGAATAAACAAATATGTTTAAAGAGTTTATCCATTTTTTTCCCGCATTATATACATATGCGGAACAATTTTTCTCATCGTAACAATCAACTTTTATATAGTTTAATACAGATTTTGCATAAATAATTGCTTTGAAGTGACATAATTGAATATTTAACAATTTCATTTATCTGGTGATTTTTAATTTAATATACCCACTGTTGGGAGAAATTGAAAGATTTTAAGTAAATTTACGAATGTATAAATATTTCGAACAGTTGGAGTACTTTTTCAGATCTGTTCAATAATAGATTAAGAAACTTTGATTGAGTGCACTTTGTCACTTTGAGGGAGTGGGATTTAAATAAAAAAAGTTAATTAGTAAATTACTGGTTTTCTTTTTTGGATAAGACGATCTTAGACACCACCTAAGTACATAAAAATTACTATTATTTTTTAAATATTCTTTTAAATTATAAATAAAAAAAAATCTTTTTTAAGAAGAGAAAAGATTGACCTTGGGCGGGATTTGAACTCGGGTTTCCTTATCATTAATTAGTAAGGCGCTCCTGCCACTTGAGCTATTAGGAAAATATCCATATCAAGCCAATTCTTTGCCTTCACTGGCCTTTCCCACTGATCTCAAAATTTTCGCGAATTGTATGGGAGAGTGGACAATTTTTGTTCAAAATTTAATGAGGTCTCTTGACTAGTGCCAATTTAAAAATGACTATAATTCTGCACCTTACTGATTAAGTCCATTTTTATCGATTTTTACCTAAGGGTCGATCTTAACTGAATCGAACAGTATTCTGTAAAGGGTCACGAGATTTGGACTGTCTTATGTATAGTGTTTGCTGTACCTGAGAGCCAAACTGTCCTGAGTAAAGGCTGAATGAGGGCGACACAGTTGTGAGTCTATTGTGACCAATTAGATGCTCTATAAGTCAAATTAAAAAGTTACTAGCCATAAATTTCTCTTGCGAGGTTATACTTAAATAGAAGTTGATGGGGCTCGTGGTATAATAGGATCAAACAATATCGAATTTTCATTCCACAGCATTGGCTCTTTTTTTTTTTTTTTTTTAGCTCATACTTTACATAAGCTTGTACTTTAGATGCTTAGTTGTGCTACCGCATATTTGAAAATAACATATTTTACGATAGGTTAAATGATAATTAGGATTTTCAGTTTGAAAAAAAATTTATTTTCGAAAGCCAACGTATCGATCCAACTTGTGGATCTTCATTAGGGCTAAAAGAAAAGAAATATATGAGGATCTATGTTAGAGTATGACAATAAATGATTACTTTTCAGAACTGATAATACTATAAAAGGTGGTAAGCATTATATATGAATATTTAAATAAGTGGCTGGTTAGCAAGATAAAATAGAATCTGATATTTACCTTCTGAGTCCAGGTAGATACAAAGACTGAAGGTAAAATAAGGTAAGAGGTAGTGGTAGGTCGTAGGTTAGGTTTATGACGTGGAAGCCCAACGCTTTTGAAGTGAAATGCTACATGACAACTAAGTGAAAATAAAATATTAAAAACTAACAAAATAGATAGTTCTGTATACAAATTGTTATGTCTGGACTCAATAATAACACAAAATTGAGATAATACATAAGGTGACAATGCATGAAAAATTGAAAAATATACAGAAGGAAGTTATACAATACTAAAGACGTTGCCTTTCGAAAATAAAATTTTTTTGAAACTGATAATCATGATTATCATTTAACCTATCGTAAAGAATAACAGTTGACTATCTCTCACCTCTATAATATATTTTATCATATCTATATTTAAATGAGATTAGTTCATACTCTTAGGAAATAAAATAGATTAACATGCAGAACTATACGAGCAACTATATGTAATTCTTCATTTCTTTAAAAATTAATTTATTTATTTATTTTTCAGAACACCAGTAAAATACAAGGTGTATTATTTTCTATGTTTTGTTGCTTGGATACAGAGAGAGTATTTCTTTAAAAGTGGGCATTTAAATTGATTTTCCATTAATTTCCGGAGGGCGGAAAAACCGATTGCTTTTCTTTTTGTATCATTTCAAAGTGGATTGACATTTGATTTCTCGCCAACGTTAATCTAACTTTCATGGAATCTGAGAAAAACTGATCCATCCCTCGGAAAACATGTAGTATCATTAAAAAATTTAGGTTCTTGATCCACTGTCATGTTACTTGTTCGTTTTTTATTTTATTTTTTTAATATTGGAGCTTCGAATAAAACATAGACGAGCGCGCGCACAAACACGCATACACACATAGACATAGATACACTCAATATAGATATGTTTTCCACCTCTCTTTCTAAGCCGTTCTCGTTTTCAAATTCTTGAAAGAAAACAGACGAAAAGTATCCGCACATTGACACTTGACGAGAGGTTCTTTTGAGAAGAGATTGACTTTTGAATGATAAAAATTATTATTTCTCCCGAACCAGTAACTTTCTAGAAACGAGAATCCATTATCAACGAAGCACAATGGCAGTGAAGATTGGAAGAAGTAGTGAAAATTGAATTTCTACTACTCAAGTTCTCGTTAGTGATCAATCTTTCTTGCGGACTTCATACTTACTTTTTGAACCAACTTTTAAAACAATTCCTTTCGGTATGATTTCCATGACAACAATTCCATGACAAGGCCATCTTTTGTGTAATGGTTAGCATAGTAATCTATAATAGTAAAGGTCGCGGGTTTGCGTCACATGATTTGTTAAAGGGAGCTAAAAATCCTTGGCTATGCCATCCCTTGGAGAAGAGGTAAAAGATCCCTATCCTGATTATACCTTGATAGGCAAAATTTAGGCAACAATTCCATTTCCTGCATATTATTCATTAAAAAGAAAATTTACAATTTCAAAATAACTCCTTATCCCATTGACACATTTTTAAACAGTGAATAAACTTTCTTTTGCTCAAAAATCATATTTTTTAACATTTTTTTTTTTTATTCTAAATGAAAACTTACTTTCTTTTTTTCAGTTGTCGTCAGACTGGTAGTTCTTGTGAAGGTTGTCTCTTCAACTCTTATTCGCTATTAGTTGCTGCATCAATTATATTTATTACTGTAGATGAAGTTTTAAGTCAATAAGTTTTTGGCTGTGAACCAGGCTATATGTCTTAGATTTACAGGCCTTTTTTAATCAGTATTATTATTATTCTCCTAACTTCAAGTTTTGTTAACAATTGATATAGTAAAATTATGAGTAATTGATTGTTAAAGGATTCCATTTAGCAACCGTCAACCTCATTTACCATACATTTGTCCAAGGCAAAGTATACAGCGACCCGAAGTCATAAGCATATACGGGAAATAAAGTTTATGTGAGTCGCCCTTCTCGGGGTGTAGACTCTGAATTATTGATGTTACCCCATCCCTAATATTGCCTCTCCAAGTCAATGAGTCTTCCACAGTTGGTACAATTCGATAGACTGACGAAAACAGCATGGAGAAATAATGGAGTTGGATTCGACTGAATAAATATGCTGAAATATACTCATATATTCAAATTGTTATTTAAACCATTCACAGTAAAAATTATTATTTTATTGCTTTTAATTTAATAACTAAATTTTCGTATTGTCACGATTGTTTTGTCTGTTCTTGAATGATTGTTCTTTTTTCTGCCCTGTTATGTTTCAATCTTTAACCCTTTAGCGTCTGTGCAGGGCCCGGTGGCCTCAATACTTTTTGCCACATTAACTCTTCTTTATCTCCATATTCATTTTTACTTCTGAATTCGCCCTATTGGACTATGGTATAAGGTGCAGATAAAATTAATTTGGAAAAACCCAAAACAAACCCCATGTCAATTAGTTTACAACCCTCAGAAATTTTTGAGGAAATCATAAACCTCGCCACTGGGAAGTACCGGACGGGCTGGAAACAGGGTTGGAGAAACGCGAATGCCAATTATGTAAAAATAATTTTCATATGCCCTGCACTCGTCCTAAATATGAATAAGAAAATGATGACTATTTTTTCTGCTCGCCATGCTCCTCTAATATGCATGAAATTAATAATTAATAATTAGTAGGAATGTACCTAAGTAGACATATGTACTTAATATAATTTTTAGAACTGTTATATTAAATGTTTTATATATCTGTTTATTATATAACATTTTAAAATTGTATTGTAATATATTTTTGTACGAGTTGTTACCTACGATGTATGATTGTTGCATTCCTAATAATGATACGATAAATCCGAAAGCAAAAAATAAAAATTCAATTATTGTTTAAAAAGAAGCCCCAAAAACATCTCTTAAGGTGCTGACTACTGGGGGTTTTATCCTAGTGCAATACTAAAACGGAAAGAGTTAAGAAATCAATGTTAAAATTGAAATAAGGTCCGCAGATTTAGTCTGATGAACGCTGATGAAACGGGCGGAACTGATTTATCAGTCTACTGGCCCCAGCGACTGCAGCGCTCGAACTGATATATCAGTGTACAGACGTTAAAGGGTTAATCCTTAACTAGCTGTATTCATTTGAAAGAGGACCTGTAAAACACAAATTATTTACTCATTAGTATTCTTTACTCATTTATTAGTTATCATATCTCTTTCAGATCAAAAATATTTATTTGTGCTGCTCTTGTGACATGGGTTAAGAATAAGACGAAATTCGTGTAATTGCGGTATTGTTGGAAATTTCGTGATATGGAGGGTGTTTTTAGCAAAAGTACTTCAGAACTTTGGCTTTCGCGTTTTTATAATTGCGACACCTACCCCTGGGGGTACATCTGGGCGTCCCTCTACATGTTGTAGTTATATTAATATTATGTTTATAAAATTGTTTTTATTATTGGAATAGAATCTGCGGAGAGAGATAAGAACGGACCTTAGACGGTTCTCTACCGATTAGCTGGAACTTAAACCGCTTTGCTGAAAACTATTACTGGATTGGCACTTGGTGAAGCTTGAAGTTTCCATTACATCGACCAGCTGCTGCCTAAAAGGGATCCATTAATCGAACTGTAATTTGAATTGCTTTAATGGACTTTGTGGGACCCCTCTCCTGGCAATTTCATTATATTCAGTGATATTGCTTATCCGGGATTGGTTTATAAATTGCTATTATAATTAAATATTTTTAATTCAATTTTGTATATTTTTTTATGAAAGAGAAATAGAGACACTGTGTTTGTATTAATATTAAATTAGGGTACCAGTTAGTATTACATTTTTTATTAATGTATAATTAAATAGTTGGTATGAAAATTATTTATAAAACGGTTTCTATTGCAGCATTTGGTTAACAAACGTTATTGCGGGGTTAATATGAAAGCTATTTTGTTGACTCAATCTCGTCATAGCTTCCTGAAGATTATGTAGTTCAAACGGAGATTGCTGAATACCATAAATACCTTACGTTCTAGTCGCGATTTCATTTAGCCATTTTGATTACTGCTTGGTTATTATTATAGGCCTTTATTTAATTTTCTGATCCTCTTCGCCCATCACTATCAGAGAAATTATTCTACCTCTAATCCAACATACCAGACAGACTAGAAAATCTTTTTTTTTTATAGAAAAGGGAGAATGTACATTAAGCGAGAACCGGTCGATAGGTGGGATCTAAAAGACCTTTCTGTACGATTGCTTTGCTCTGCCTGTACCGTCAGGTTTTGTCGTTGCCACAACGTGATTGATTTTTATTATGTACATTACCATCTTGATGTTTGTCTTGTTATTATTTTTATATTTACATACATACAAGCTGACATTTACAACTAATTGATTAAAAATACAAACAGTTAACTTGAACAAAAACTTGAGTAATGGCATGAAGGGGCATATAGGGAAACTTCTAAAATAATAGCTCTTGAATTAAGAAGTCCTGTGGCCATCTTTTCGGACACCTGAGAGGATTATCTTAATAGAGAATGCAATGTGGGTTTACTTATATAGTTTTTTTTTTTAAGGAAGATGAATAAATTCTTCCTTGAAATGTCTACGAAAACGTAACTTTTTTTTTTATTGATTTGTAATTCTTAAAGATAAGAAAAATGAATTTATTTTTCATTTTATGATTCTGTTTTATTCTTTGATTGGATTTTAATGATGCTTGATTGTCAATTTAATATTTAATAGTTTTTCCGTATTTAGAACTATATTCATTTCAAATTATCAATTCATGGGACGGATTTATTGATATAATTTTTATATTAGAGTTAATGATATGCTCCTTACACTATTTTACTAGTGTAAGAAGCATGGCGATCAGTCTATTAATTTTTTTATCGAAATCTATATTCACTAAAATTCTTCTCCTTCTTCTTCTAGTGGCACAACAGACGCGAAATATATAACAGACACTCCAGCAAGACTCTAGATTAAACTTTTATTGTCAATATAAAATGTTACATCATTATATCAAAGATATTCTCTACTAAGTCTCTAGGACTAACTATAAGATACATCACTGTGTGTGCTACTATCTGTCTATACTCTCTAACTCTTACTCTGTGTCTGTTACTCTCTGTCTGTCGTTATGTGTGTTTTTTGGGGGGATAAATATATTCAGAGCTTGGAGTGGGGATTTGCTAGTTCTGCACTAGAGCGGGGGGGGAAAAGTCGTGCCTTCTGATTGGTAAGCTGGTTGGGGGGCGGCCTTTTGTCTTAGTCCGCTACTTCTTATTGGTCAAACCAGCTTGGGGCGGCCTTTGTCTTAGACCGTGTCATATGATTGGCTGAGCTGTAGCTGGAAGGGGTGGCCCTTTTGGACATCAAGATAAATGAGGACCATGTTGAAGGGACTCTCAAAGAGCAGGATGCAAGTGTTATAGCAAAAAGAGGAAAGGCCAACAGGCTAATAGGGAGAGGCCTCAGAATATGGAAGTAATAAAGTTGTTAATATATTGCCGCAGTGACACAGCGGTCAGTCAGCATTTAGGGTTGGCCTGAAGGGCCTTTTGTGTTGTCAAGCATGTGTGGACCATAACTTAATGCCAGCGGACGTGGGAACTGGACGGTTAGGGCGGATAGGGCGGGCACTAATGTTAATGTTATTGTTTGTAACAAAGACTAATAAAAATAATTATTAGACTTCAGAATTATTTGTTAACTTCTCCCACCTTTTGAAGCGAGGGCTCCGAGCTAAAATAATTTTTTTTTTTTTTTTATAATAATGTTTTATAGGGTCTTATTAGCTCTGAATTAATATGTGCATTGTTAATTTTGGGTAGCTAAATGTTGATACATTTGGTTTTGTGAGTACCTATGTTTAAATTGCCTAATTACAACAATAATACCTAAGTGCAATGATAGTTCTTTCCTATATTAATTCAAGATTCCATGAACACTACAATATACAATAAGTCAACTAATACCTAATAAGTTTTTTCTTTTTTTTACAATAATTCCCATATGTTTTTTTTAAATTAAAATTGTACATCATTATTAATACTAGTATTACAGTACATAAATTAATAATTACATAGGTAATAGTGATCCTTCATTTATAATTACTTACATTCTAATACCTATCATTTATCTATTACAAATAAATATATATATACATATTTTTTTTTCTATGATTATAATTGAATATAAAACATATTTCATTTCTAGTAATTATGTTTCACTTACTCACTCAATAGTGTATAATAATTTCATTGGACTATCCAATTGAGTTCAATTAAACTCTTACAGTAAATAATACATTTTTATATATGCTTTTATTTAATAATATGTAATTTCAAGGTAGATAAAAATAAAAGAATTAATAAATCTGACTAATCATTATTAGGTTGATCTAATTGTTGAGTAAGTATTAAAATGTTAAATAATACTGTACTACCTTGTAATGAACAAATGCTTTCTATGAGTGAAGCATTGTAAGTGAATATACTTTTATATATAGTTATAATTATTAATATTACTGTATAATTTATTAATGTAATTACTAAAAACATATTCTAAGCAACTTTTTTCTTCTAATATTTTCACCATATTTTTACAATTTTCTTCTTTGACATACAAATTTTCGTTTTCATTTCACAATAAAGTAAACTATCTGGTTACTACAAAATATTTTTTCTTTAATATTTACTATAAAAGCTACACCTTTTTTAGAAATATAAATATTTTTCTTACATAATATAGCCACATTCTAGCTATGTATTATCGATTTTGAGATAAATATTATTCATGAATTTATACAATGATTGTAAAAAGTTCATATTCAAACATGTTCATTGCTCCAGCAGAATTTTCATTTTAAATTATAATCAAATAATATAAATGAATATGATATCATTTTGTTCATTAATAATTAATGCCTTTTCGAAAAAAAAAAAAAAAGAAGAAAAAAAAATCAATTTCTATAATGAATTTATATTTATATTTTATATATATATATATATTTTCATCGGTTTTTATATTAGATATAAAGATAAATACAATAGTAAAACTACAAAATCCTAAAAGATTACGAATGTCTTATGACATACCATATGTTAATCAAAACTTTTTTATGGCTATTATAAAATTAATATTTATATATAAATTTAATTTTCACTGAGAGAAAAACGCTAAGTAGATACTATATTAATTATCAATGTAATTTTATATATTATTATTGTTATTATTGTTGGAAAAAAGTCTTAGAAATAACATATTTTTAAACTGATTAATAATGTCTTATTATTATAAAATAATTATATAATTATAATAGAACTATTATATCAAAAATGTACTGATTTGTATTCCAAAATTAGTATCACATCTTAATATTAGGATACATATGGCTAAGGTTTACATATCCAAAAGCTAAGGGTATGTATCACAGTGGGACGAATCGCCAATCTAGGGGGAAATAATTCTGGACGCGACTTATTTTATGTTAATGTTTGTAGAAAATTGCATTTAAGCATGAATTAATAAATAAAAGTCAAAATAGTGGTTTTTGGCATTGGTCATTAAAAAAAAAAAAATAAAAAAAAAAAAAAAATAAAATAAAATAAAATAAAATAAAATAAAGTTATTTAGGTAAATTGTAAATAATGGAGTAATTCTATTTATATTTTATTTAATTTTCAATTATTCAAAAAGAAAAAAATACTTATTAACTATAAAATAACGTCAAATACATTTTTAAAAAATTATATATTAAATTATAATATCGAAATGTAAAAAAAATTGTTTTTCATTCCGAATCATCTGAATCTGATGGATCTGAATCCATCCATCTGAATGCATACATCCGGCGACTTCAATACAAATATTCTATCCAATTCTCCCAAAAAACAGTTCATTTTAGACCTGGTATGTTCCCTGAACCTATTTATTGTTCGTTTCGAGTCTAGTAATCATGCCCAATCTTTCTTTACTGATATCGATCATATTTTCGAGGATTTTTGTCAACAACTAGTATCATACTCATAAAATCTGTGAGCGACGACTTAGCCACGACTTAATACGTATTTCCAATGATCTTTCGAATCCTACTTTATTTCTAAAATATACACCTTGGAAAAACCTAGATTACCTGACAGCAGATGAAATAAATCTATCCCTTGATCTACTATCCCGTTGTATAGGACCCATCTATTCATATGAATCAATTGACGACATGGTAGAATGCCTTACATCCAATCTCGTTGCCATCCTAAAATAAATTGAACCCCTTAAAACTTGTACCTTCAGATGCTCCCTAGTCCTTGGAATTAACCCAGATATTCGGGAAATATTGAAGAAAAGGATGAATCCAGACGTACTGGAATAATCTTCCGGTATCTTACGGTATTCATTCTAGACCGGGTATGTTCCCTGAATCTATTTATTGTTCGTTTCGAGTCGAGTAATCGTACCCAATCTTTCCTTACTGATGTCGATCCCCCACCACTACACCACAAAATAAAGACTTTTTTAATATTTACCTATGCGAGTGGTAATTAGATAGGCAAAAAAAAAAAAAAAAAACCTGAAATATACAATTCATCTATACGACCGTGCTGTTCGCACATATTAAAAATATCGGATCTTAATAATGACACGTTAACACCTGGAATAAAAAACACCGTACCATACATTAGCAGGAATAAGAAATGCGTAATGAAAAATTTGTCACTATATAATGTTGATTGTATTCTGTGAAAATATCTGTCTATTTATCTAAGTCGTTATAGATTTTTAGTTATCGCATTTTTACTAACAATAATTAAATAAGTAGTAGTTTAAAGTAAGTAGCTTACTAAGCTGACTACTGGAAACAAAGAAGGGTACATCACACTTAAAAAGCCAAATAAATATAAACTTACTTGCCGAATCGTCTTCCATACCGTGGTATAATTTTTTTTCCAAAACAATATGAAATTCGCTGATCTATGTTGCCGCTTCATCAATAAGATGTTCAAATTATCTGACTTATTGTTACGAGTGTGGCGTGTTTATTCTTTTGTTATTCCCTTGGTATTTGTTTTAAGGAATTAATGGTTTGTAGATACCTAAGGTATACTGTTGTTTTCATGCTTTATTTCTTTCTTATTCCTAGAAAGGAAAAAATCTTGCTATTTGCTTTTAATTGTTGTACTTATGGTCATCGAATCTCGTTTTTACATAGCTTCGGAGATTTCAGTAATGTATTCCAATGAAACTGGTTTACTATATATCAATAAATTTCATTAGCACCTCCGTATAGCCTCGAAATATTAAAAATATAGGCTCTCAACAATGAGAGATTTATACCTTTAAAAAAAGCGCACACCTTTATTAGCAGGTATTAGCAGTTCATAATGAATACTTTATTTCTATATAGTGTGGAATATATTCTGTATAAACATCTCGGTGTAGATCGGTGTAGATTTTTAGTAACCCCTTTGTTTATAAGAAAAAAATATAGCTTATCGACTAGTGAAAAGAAAGGAGGATACTCTGTATTATATCCACATTTGAAGAACCAAAAACTTATATAAACTTAATTTCTGAATCGTCTTCTATTGCCTAGCATAATTTTTTTTAAAAAAAACACGATCCATTCTATGATTCTATTGATTTTACAATAAAATTTGGAAATACGCTGACTAAGCATTATGAGGGAACTACCGTATTCAAACCCCCAGTATTCTCTTAATACTTGCTTAAAGTGATTAATAATTTGTAATTGCCTTAGCTAGACTATTGTTTTCAAGAGACCGACAAGATTTTTTCATTTCGTTGATGTTAACTATTTCCGCCTAGATTGGCGATTCGTCCCACTGTGTGTATGTCTGAAAAATGTTCTATTGAATTTCTAAATTAATTTATTTTACTTTCCCTTATTGTAGAAGGTTTAACACACAAGGCATTAAGCACATAAGTTTTTCTTTTGAATTAATTATTATTTTATTATCAGTTATTATTTATTAACATATTTAATGTATAATTAATTTCTTAATATATAATATGTAAATATATTACTATAAATCATAATGAATCTCATTAATTTATTAATCAGTATTTTAAATTTTCATAAATCTATAAATTACTTTTATTTACCTTACTATCAATAACCGCTTTTATCAAAATGTTACTAATTATTTTTATTATTATATTTGCTAAAGAATAGAATATTTAAATTACAATTTTTTGTTTCATAATAAATTATTGTTTACAATTTCTTTTAATCACTATTTATTCCAGGAATTATAATTATTACTTCACTATTGGTTTCTAAATTCAATCCTTATTTAATATTATGATTTTTAAGGTATGATTGTAATTATTTTGTATTAATTTTATTATCGAGGTCAGGTTAATTATTTTTATGTTCTTTCTTATTGGTTTTATAGTTTATGATTTTATTTTATATAAATTATGTTATTCAATCTTAAAACTAATTATTATTATATGTGTTTTTATTTTACTTTATGTTTCCGTTTTTTTCCATTTTACTCCGTCACAATCCACTTGTAATTTCGTATTCTATCCGGTTGCAACATCCATAAATATATTAAATTCTTTCTTTTTCGCCATTTATGGATTTTTAGAATTTTTAATTTAATTTTAGATTTCAATTTTTTTATTATGTCTCCTGTAGAGACAATTTTTTCTGTTAATTGTGTATTTATATTAGATCTTGTCGGTTTTTTCGTCTGCAATTTGTTGTAATAATTTGCATGTCGATTTATATCTAATTTTGGTTCTTCTAATTTAACAGAGATATTGTCAAATAAAGGTGAAATATTTTTAACTACCGAAATTGCATCAGTATTATTGTTATTAATAATATTAATGGGACGTTCGGGCATTATTTCGCTTTTGAGTATTTCTTCTACAATTGAAGCGTTCTCAACTTCTTCAACTTTATTTGAAACTTTATCTAGATCGGGAGTTATTTCTACAGCAAGGCTAGAAATTATAGAACTGTTTTCGTTTTTTAGCATATCTTTGTCACCAATAAGATTACCGACGGTTTCGGCTTTTAGCGTATCCTTGTCACAAATTAGATTACCAACGATTTCGGTTTTTGGCTTATCCTTGTCGCAAATGATATTACCAACGATTTCGGTTTTTGGCTTATCCTTGTCGCAAATGATATTACCAACGATTTCGGTTTTTGGCTTATCCTTGTCGCAAATGATATTACCAACGATTTCGGTTTTTGGCTTATCCTTGTCACAAATGATATTACCAACGATTTCGGTTTTTGGCTTATCCTTGTCGCAAATGATATTACCAACGATTTCGGTTTTTGGCTTATCCTTGTCGCAAATTATATTACCAACGATTTCGGTTTTTGGCTTATCCTTGTCGCAAATGATATTATCAACGATTTCGGTTTTTAGCGTATCATTGCTTACATTATGTGTTTCCGAAGGATTTTGCGCGATATTTAGAAAACGCTCAGCTTCGTATAGTTGCTGAATCCGTTCTTCTAATTCCCGAATTTTTTGGTCTTTAGAGTCTTCTTCACTAAAATTTAAGTCTAGGTGTTTGTATGGAGGATGATGCTGGTAATTTTTCATTGATCCTTCATTTAAAAATCTGTTATGTTTTACATTATAATTATGAAATTTATTTTTATAAAAATGGGTTTGATCTGGTAACAACATTTTATAATTTTGTCTTGAGCTATTCATTTTATTATGTTTGGAATGTTTATCTAAATTTCTCGTAATGTAATTATCATTATATTCTTTTTCTGCCTTTGATTTCGGTTTAAATGATTCATTATTATCATTATCAGAAAGAAGATGATTCTTGCTATTTAATAATAAACGTAAATCATCTAGATTCCTTAAATGATCAGATTTTTTTTTTTTTTTTTTTTTTTTTTTTTTTTTGGGACTTCAAGGCTTCCAATGAAGCCCTATACTGCCCATACTAACACCCATGGCACTAGGTGACACTTCTCCTACGAAAGAAAAGCACCACCCAGGGCGGGACTCGAACCCGCAGCGCCGGCATGGGAGTACGGCGCTTTACCGCAAAGCCACACCGGGCCCCAATGATCAGATTTATTCATCAACTTTATCCGAACATCTAATGGCATATTTGAATAAAAATGATATAATATTCGCGATTCTAATTGATTCATCATTGCGTCTTTATTCATTATTTTAACATTTTTATATTTAAGAATTAAAATATTTCTTTTAATAATCAACCTTTCGAGAAAATCGGAAGGCTGTTCATTATTATTAATTTTCATTTCGAACAAATCGAAGGTTAATGATTCTAAATTATTAGAATTGCCAATAGCATAAGGCATTTTACTACAATGGAATGATTCCATATTCATAAATATTAACAAATTACACTCACTAAATTTCAATTACTATTAAGTAAATTGTCAAATTAAAGCTTTCTTACTAACTTTAATAATACAAAATTATTTCATAAAAAATATAAATAAATAAAAAATTAATCTTTATCTTACTGAAGAAAATCCGCCGTCTTCTTCCGGTACCTGGTAATCAGTGGGCCAAGTAGAAGACTGCCAGTGCAGAATACCTCGAAAGAGTGATTTTCTGTGACTGGATGTCCTGGAGTTCTGAAGAAGATTAGTACCTCGGGTAGAGTGGGCCAATCCATCAACCAGTAGATACCTCGCAAGAGTGGGTCTAAAAGTTGAAGTTCTTCAGGGGGTCTGGTTCTGACGGTGATTGTCACACGGGAATACCTAGCAATAGTGAGTTCCCAATGGATACCGTCTGATGTTCGAGCGCCAAATATATAACAGATACTCCAGCAAGACTCTAGATTAAACTTTTATTGTCAATATAAAATGTTACATCATTATATCAAAGATATTCTCTACTAAGTCTCTAGGTCTAACTATAAGATACATCACTGTGTGTGCTACTATCTGTCTATACTCTCTAACTCTTACTCTGTGTCTGTTACTCTCTGTCTGTCGTTATGTGTGTTTTTTGGGGGGATAAATATATTCAGAGCTTGGAGTGGGGATTTGCTAGTTCTGCACTAGAGCGGGGGGGAAAAGTCGTGCCTTCTGATTGGTAAGCTGGTTGGGGGGTGGCCTTTTGTCTTAGTCCGCTACTTCTTATTGGTCAAACCAGCTTGGGGCGGCCTTTGTCTTAGACCGTGTCATATGATTGGCTGAGCTGTAGCTGGAAGGGGTGGCCCTTTTGGACATCAAGATAAATGAGGACCATGTTGAAGGGACTCTCAAAGAGCAGGATGCAAGTGTTATAGCAAAAAGAGGAAAGGCCAACAGGCTAATAGGGAGAGGCCTCAGAATATGGAAGTAATAAAGTTGTTAATATTTTGCCGCAGTGACACAGCGGTCAGTCAGCATTTAGGGTTGACCTGAAGGGCCTTTTGTGTTGTCAAGCATGTGTGGACCATAACTTAATGCCAGCGGACGTGGGAACTGGACGGTTAGGGCGGATAGGGCGGGCACTAATGTTAATGTTATTGTTTGTAACAAAGACTAATAAAAATAATTATTAGACTTCAGAATTATTTGTTAACTCGCGTATAGCTGTCCTTAGCCTGCACAACAAGCCTTTTTCATTGCGTTCTTCCATCCTCTACCATGTTGATACTGACTCCCAGCTTTCGGAGGTCACTACCATCTGGCCACCTTGTTCTGGGTCTACCTCTCAATAGCTTTCCATCGAGGTCATAAATGTATAATCTGATGGCTGCTGTAGCGCGATCCATCCTATGCATGTGCCCCAGGCATTTTAACCGCTGAACCCTTACAAACATGGATGCTGACAGTTCCTGATATAGGTGTTATATCTCTTTAGAACTCTATAACATAAGAATAATTGATAGTCAAGATTTTCAGTCAAATTTTCTTTATTTGGAGAGCCTTCGTTTCAATCCAAACATTTGCATCTTTCTCAAAGCTTGTTGAGTCGAGAGTAATCCAAAGACGCAAAATGCTCTAACAAATGCCGCCATGTTGGCTGTTCGCTATGTAGTGCTAATAAACTTTTAGATATATAATTTTTAAGTCCTGAAAACATAAGCTGTAATGCGTGATCACTTAATGCATCTTAATATTTTTACTCTATTGTCGCTGTTGGAATTGATATGGAAAAAAGAACTTTTAAACTATGGAATATTATTTTGCATCTATAAGCCTACTTTGCCTCAGCTTCATTTTTTAAGAAAGCTAAAGTGGCCGTTGGTAGGATGCCTTTACAATGTAAGGTAGGAGGCGGAAGAAACTAAGTGCCATGAATTATTCAGGTATACGTCAACTGCCAAGTGTTTCTCTTAAGTTAGTTCTTCGCCTGGAAATATTGATGTGTTTTCCACCTCTAACAGAATACGGAAACCGGTCTTTCAAAACGCCGATCTTATCCTTTTCTATGTTCAATATACAATATTTAATCGGGGGGGGGGGGGCGATCATACCCTTGTAAAATGTTTATTTACATAAATACAGTATTTTTCTATTCTATTCTACAATGATACAATACAATATTACAATGATCAATACAATGTTTATTTACATTTATTTATTTATTGCCATCCCTACCGTGCCTGAAAGGAAATACGGGCTTTGGCAGTAGTTGGATGCTATCCATTTCTGGATAGCAACCAACTGCTGCCAATAAAACAATAACAAAATTTTTCATAAGCTGTGCACACAGCCTGCTCTTCTAGTTTATGAATCACCTTCTTCAGCCTCTGCCCTCTCTGGTGGTCTTCCGGGTACAGGACCTTCTCTCCTCCCCAATGAGAAGTGCGTTGGACCCGTAGTACCCTTTTTTTTTTTTATTATTAAGATTCAAGTAGTCCTTTTTATTCTTTCGATCTAATTGGCAACTTTTATACTGCCTAACACTCCGTTCTCGTTCAATTTGTATGCTTTCGAGGTATGATAACTCAAGCCAGAAAATAGGGTTAAGGGGGTGTGTAAGAGCGGTTACACCCATTTTTAATATTATTCCCGCACCTACCCTCATATTTTTGGCCTCACCCAATTTCCATCACCGATATTTAGCTTCTACCCTTGGAGGCGAGGACGACGCTCGATTTTTTTTTTTTTTTTCGATCTAATTAGTCCTTTTTACTCTTTCGATTTAATTTGCAATTTTTAGACTGCCTAACACTGCGCTCTCGTTCAATTTGTATGCTTTCGAGGTATGATATCTGTAGCCCGAAAATAGGGTTAAGGGGGTGGGTAAGAGCGGTTACAACGATTTTTAATATTATTCCCGCACCTACCCCCCTATTTTTGGCCTCACCCAATTTCCATCACCGATATTTAGCCTCTACCCTTGGAGGCGAGGACGACGCTCGATTTTTTTAAAATTATATATATGAAATATATACTAAGTGGAAGTATTGCGATCGTGAAAACTTTTCGACTTCCGGTTTCCAACGAAAATACACGTTTTGGGGTCATTAAAAAAAAAAAAAAAGTTGAGATGACGTTCAAATGATCATATACGACTAATAAACAATGTTTATTTACAAAATCAGTAAAGCCAGTACAGAGAACAAAGCACTTCTTTTTTTTTTTTTGTCACAAAAAACTGTGGAAGTGACCTCGCCCTCCCACCTGAAAAAAACAAAACAAAAAAAACCAGTTGACATAGCAACTTGTTGATTGATGTGTTTTCCACCTCTAACAGAATACGGAAACCGGTCTTTCAAAACGCCGATCTTATCTTTTCTATGATCAATATACAATATTTAATCGGGGAGGGGGGTATCATACCCCTGTAAAATGTTTATTTACATAAATACAGTATTTTTCTATTCTATTCTACAATGTTTGATCGACAAATAATTGGTGAGGTAAAATCCTATATGTTATAAATGATTGTAATTATATGTGACATGATTTACAAAATAGACAATAGTGATGATCAAAATAGCTAATGGGTACAGTAAAACAGTAGTTATACTCTCTATTCACGACAGGAAGAGATGCCGCTTGGCATAACTCTTTCCCCTTCAGATTATCTTATGTTTTCTAGCCTTCATATTTCTGATATTCTTTCACTTTATACAAGTGTGAATAGGGGAAAATAGTTAAATAAACAATGACATTATTTGTTGATTGAGCAATATTACTTTACTAACAAGAACTATCTTTCATTGTCAAGGTTTAGACCACATTGTAGCAAAATAGCTGCTTCCGTACTGAGTTCAACCATCAAATAAATAATTTTAATAGTTTCCCCCACCATTGCTTTCCGTCAATCGTGTTTCCTAACTATGTACTATATTATATCATAATATATTATATAATAATATTATAATATTTCCTTCTTGTGTAGTAATGCATACATACATACTACCGAGTAATATAAGTACGAGTATATTACCGATAAATATACTCTGAATTCTCTGGATGATTGATAAACTGGAATTAGCAAAAAAGACTTTTTTTTTTAACAACCTACGTTTTGACCCAACCATGTAGGCATTCATGAGGGCTAGGTGAGTCATGGAACGTTACACAGAGAAGAGTCCATCTAGTCAATCCATCAGGAAATATCCACAGAACAGTGTATTGAAAAGAATTATCGTGGTGATTCAAATGATGGATTTATAAAATCAAAAAATATGTTGATGAGCTTGATTTAACAAACTAGAAAGAAGTACCGCTACCATCTTAATTTAGGTGGAGAAGGCCAATGACGGACAGATAGCCGATTACCTACAAAATCTGTCGAGCCAGTACAGAGAACAAAGCACTTTTTTTTTTTTTTTTGTCACACAAAACTGTGGAAGTGACCCCGCCCTCCCACCTTAAAAAAACAAAAAAACAGTTGACAGCAACTGACAAAGCAACCAAACTTCGCATTATTGATTATTTAAAAAAAAAAAAAAACTTTTGAAATAGTTTAAATTGTAACGAAAAATAAACAAAAAAAAATTTTTTTTATTTAAAAAAATCTCATTAAGTAATAATCGAAGAGGGCTTAATATATTTTTGTATATAATTAAAATATGTGTTGTTTTAAAAGCTTTGTATTAGTTTTTTATTGATATAATATTTTTTTATTTAGCTATAAAAATAATTATGTTTTATTTTAAAAGAAGAGACGGGACCGAAGTAATTAATTGAAAAACAGCTGTTATTAAGGCATTTGTTTTTTTAAGAAACAACGAAGGAAAATACAGCAGATGTTCGCTAGCGTTCCACGAGTGATGATAAAATGAGACTGTTTTCGTGATTAACGTAGTTGTGGTCTATATCGCTAAATATCAGAGAATTGAAGAATAGTGGCGTTCACGGAAGAGATTCCGGTGACGAGGATCGCCAAGCCGAGTGGCTACTGGCAACAAAGCTACGAGAAGACAGGCGAGTTAAGAGAACAGACTGGAGATATTTTTCTTTTAATTTCTTTGTTAAGCCTTGCTTTTTTTTTATTGTATAGTTGTTATAAGTTTAAATTGTTTCTAGTTGTGTGAATAGAGTTAGATTTTGATAAGGCCTGACTACAGAAATTGTGAGTAAATTTTATTTTTAATATCGTAGCGTAAATATAGTGTTAATTAAAAGTTTTTTTATTTGAGTTTAATTTGTTTTGTTCAATTTCTTTTTAACTTACCATTAAGTAGTTCATAAGTGGAAATTGCAAATTGTATTTTATGTACAGCCCTCTCCGAGATTTTAAGGTAATCTTCACTTATTAAATTTAAATTATTTTTTTTTATTCAGATTGCTTTAGGTTTTCGCTATTTCCTTAAAATAAATAGCGTGGCGCCCCTTAATTTATTTCAATTTTTTTAATCACTAGTCATTTAAGAACCCGCCCGTCTCCACTGAGCTACCACCTTTCTTGTTACGATTGTTTTATTTATTTATAACCAATTAATATTTTTTTTAACGTAACAAAATGGCGCCCAAACAGGGACTATAAGTGATTAGATAGATGCTTAATTTAATATTGATTTAGTGATTTTTAAATAAAAATTTTTTTTTTGTCCTCATAATGAATTTTTTTATTTTATCTGCTAAGAAAAAGTAGTATAATTTTTATTTGGTTCTTTTGAAATCATAAAGATGAAGGTCGATAGGTTGTTAAAGGACGAGCTTGAATACGAATTAAGGATTCGGGGGATAGTTGGAATATCTACTGTAGAAGATATGAGGAAAAGACTTCGGACCGTCTTTAAACTAGAGAGTGCAGGAAAATATGTAGCTCCGGTAGTTGACCTTTCTCCTACGGAAGAATTAAGCGTGTGTGAAGAGAAAATTGCCACTGTTAAGAACAAGATTTCTGTTCTCCCACCCTCTAGTTCTACCGGGGATATAGATAAAATCGATACAGGTCTTCAACATTTGATTAATAGACTAAACCGGATAACAACGAAAGACACCATCGAAATGGAGAGGAAGTCAGAAGCAATTTCAAAATGCCTTCTATTATTTGAGGAACTAGAAGAAAAATTGAGTGGGCAACCTCCTGTTTCAGAATCCCACTTTGGAAACCAGAATCCCGGAAAGTCTCAGGAGGGTAATGTACAATCAGTGATTACCGAATCAACTGAAGATACAAAGAAGCCTGTAACGACCGTTGAGTCGGAGTCAGACGTTGCTGGAACTAAGTACGTGATCAGAAGAACTGAAACTCCCATAAGAGATTTCGGAATTCACTTCACAGGCGATGGGGATGGTCTCAGTGTCCATGCGTTTTTAGAGACTGTAGAGGAGTTAAGTTTGGCAAGGAATACTACTCATGAAGAACTTTTTAGGGCTGCGTACGACTTATTTAAAGGACCAGCACTGATTTGGTTTCGAGCTGTACGGAAAGAAGTAACAACGTGGGCTGAACTTATCTCAGAATTGAAAGCCGAATATACACCTTTAGACTATGAGGATCGCCTTTGGGAAGAAATAAAGAGAAGAACTCAAGGACATGCAGAGTCGATGGGTACATTCGTGGCAGTTATGAAGAATTATTTTAACCGTTTACCAACTACGCCTACGGAAGACCAAATGTTGAATATCATTAAGAAGAATTTGAACCCCCTCTACTTGGAAAGAATGGCTTTGCACCAAGTAACAACATTGAAGGAGTTAGTAATAATCGGTCGGCAGATTGAAGAAGTAAGGTGGAGAATGAACGAATATCGACCGCCACCAGATAGTAAAGGATTACTCGAACCCGACTTGGCCTATCGCCCGCCAACGAGGAAACAACTTAATCAAGACGACACAGTAGCAGAATCGAAGATGGTTGTAGAAGCCTTGGCTAAACCCAATTACACATTTCGCTGTTGGAACTGTGGAGGGACCAATCATTCGTTCAAAAAGTGTCGCTCAGTAAAAACCAAATTCTGTATAGGTTGTGGCCTAAGGGATGCGGATAGAAAGACATGTAAACGTTGTAATACCACCAACCAGGGAAACGATCAAGGGGGTCAGGCCTAAGTGGAAGGGAGCCTAGACGAAGCCCGAATTCCACGACGAAAGCTGAGTGGGTAGAGTGGTTGTCGATTGTGGAAGAAGTTTTCGCTGGAAAGAAATGGAAAATTCTTAGACATCCAGCAAATGAACAGGATCGAAGGCCGTATTTAACAGTCAACATTTTGGGAAGACAAGAAACGGGATTGCTGGATTCTGGGGCTTCAAGGTCATTGATAAGTGAGGAATGCTGGAAACGTTTTTCACGGCTGGGTGTAAAGCTACACAAAAAACCCAAAATTCAAATAAATGCTGCTGGAGGCACCGCGCTCAACGTTTTTGGAAGCGTAAACGTGCCAGTGGAGTTGGAAGGTAAAATGAGAATTATCCAATTTTTGGTAGTTTCCAACTTGGTGGATGAACTTATATTGGGCATCGACTTCTGGAATAGATTTAGATTGGTTCCAGACATATCGAAAAATATGTGGCACTTTGCTCCAACAGAAAAATGTTTAGCTGTGTCACAGAATGGCCCTGCTGTCCTAACTAGACCGAATCTGACGCAGGAACAGGAAGAAACCTTAAATCGGCTTATCGGACATTGGCGAAATATCCGACCATCAAAGTTAGGATGTACAAGCAGGGTAGAGCACGAAATAAATACCGGTGATAGTAAGCCAGTCAAACAGCGTTACTACCCTGTTTCACCAAAGATCCAAGATATCTTAAATAAGGAGCTCGATGAAATGCTCGAAGAAGGTATTGTAGAGCCGTCACAGAGTGCTTGGTCGTCACCTGTTGTTTTAGTGAAGAAACCCGATGGATCCTACCGTTTTTGCGTGGATTATCGTCAGTTAAATGCCGTGACTAAAAGAGACGCCTACCCGCTGCCCTACATTTCGAATATATTGGATAGGTTACGTGATGCCAAGATACTTTCTTCCATCGACATAAAGAGCGCATACTGGCAGATACCAATGGCTGCTGAAAGCAAGGAAAAGACAGCTTTTACTGTTCCCAACCGCGGCCTCTTCCATTTTTGTAGAATGCCTTTTGGACTGCATAATGCACCAGCGACATGGCAAAGACTGATTGACGATGTTTTGAGAGCAGATTTAGAACCAAATATCTTTGTTTACTTGGATGACATCATTGTGGTCTCATCAAACTTCGATTCCCACATAGAAACATTGGAGGAAGGTCTTAGAAAGATTGAGCTCAGCCAACTTAACGATGAATTGGGAGAAAAGTCAGTTTTGCAGAGAGGAACTAAAGTTTCTGGGATATGTGGTAAATGAGAACGGCCTACAAGTTGATCCGGGAAAGATTGAGGCGATATTAAACTACCCAGCACCTAAGAACGTAAAGCAAGTGAGACAGTTTATAGGGCTTTCTTCCTGGTATCGCCGCTTTGTCCCTAATTTCTCGACTCTAACTTCACCGCTATCGGATCTACTGAAGAAAAACAAGAGATGGAAATGGGGACAAGAACAAGAAGAAGCGTTCAGATTACTGAAGGAGAAGCTTGTCACAGCACCTGTGTTAGCATGTCCTGACTTCAGTAAGCGATTCTTCCTACAAACCGATGCCTCTAAAACAGGATTAGGGGCTATTCTTTACCAAGAATACCCAGAAGGAGATCGGGTCATAGCTTATGCGAGCCGAAGTTTGACCACAGCCGAGAGGAAATACAGTGTAACTGAGCAAGAGTGCCTAGCAGTTCTCTGGGCAATAGAGAAGTTTCGGCCTTATTTGGAAGGGATGGATTTTACAGTTATTACTGACCACATTGCCTTAAAATGGTTGAATAGTCTTCGCGACCCCCAAGGTCGACTGGCTAGGTGGGCACTAAAACTGCAGCAACTCCAATTCACTATCGTACACCGTCCCGGCAAACAAAACGCTGCAGCCGATGCGTTGTCACGGACTTACGAATTCCCGATAGCCAGAATTGATATTGGAGAACCAATAGAGGACGCGTGGTATCAGCGGATGATTAAACAAGTAGAAGAGAATCCATCGAAATATGCGGATTGGAGGATTGTTAATCAAACTCTATGGAAGCTTGTTAATAATAACCGGAAAATGGTAGGAGATAGCAACCAGTGGAAATTAGTAGTTCCTAAACAAAAACGTAGGGAAGCGATCTGGGAATGTCATGATAAAGAAATTGCAGGACATTTGGGATGTTTCAAAACCTTGCAGCGGGTAAAGGAGTACTACTATTGGCCTGGCATGGCAACCGATGTAACCAGGTACGTACGGAAATGTGAAGTGTGCTTGGCGAATAAGCCATTACAGACTAAGCCTGCGGGCCTAATGGGGAAACAGCGAGTAGTTACCCAACCTTGGCAAATGGTTTCGGCAGATATAATGGGGCCGTTTCCTATGTCTTCAAACCGGAAAAGGTTCATATTAGCGTTTACCGACTGCTTCACTAAATACAGCATCATAGTACCAATTTCAAAATCGACAGCCGAAGTGGTGGCCAAAACTTTAGAAAGAGAGGTCTTTCTTAAGTTCGGGGTTCCCCAAATTATTATATGTGATAACGGCCCTCAATTCAGGAGCAATATTTTAAAAAAGAAAGCCCGAGAATATGCTGTTAAATTGTGGTTCACCCCAGTCTATCATCCACAGGCTAATCCGATGGAGCGTCCAAATCGAGTGATAAAGACACTCCTAGCTTCCTATGTGAAAGACAATCATAAGCACTGGGATAAGGATCTACACAAGTTGGCTTTTGCTATGCAGACTACGGTACATGAGGTTACCGGTTATTCGCCAGCTTATTTGAATTTTGGACGAGAGTTACCACGTTCAGGCGACGAGTACGAGCATTCCATTGCTTCAGATAATGTTCCGGAAATGGGAGATCGAAAGGCTTACGCACAGAAGTTCAACATGATGCCAGTAATATATGAAGAGGTGGTTGAGCGTCTACGGGAATCATAGGAGAAACGCAGGCACCATTATAATCTTCGGAGAAGGAACGTGGATCTACAAGCTGGAGATTTAGTGTGGAAGAAGACCCAAACCCTTTCGGATGCTTCAAAGAACTTTTCTAATAAATTGGCACCTCTATATGAGAAATGTAGAATCAGAGCAAAACAAGGAAATTTATTATACGTGCTAGAAGATCTACAGGGTCATCCCTTAGGAACTTGGCATGTCAAAGATCTAAAACCTCATCCGACCTAAGACTTAAGATTCAAGCATTAGAAAAAAAAAAAATTTTTTTGGTAGGGAGGGGGAGAGTTTGTAACGAAAAATAAACAAAAAAAAAAATTTTTATTTAAAAAAATCTCATTAAGTAATAATCGAAGAGGGCTTAATATATTTTTGTATATAATTAAAATATGTGTTGTTTTAAAAGCTTTGTATTAGTTTTTTATTGATATAATATTTTTTTATTTAGCTATAAAAATAATTATGTTTTATTTTAAAAGAAGAGACGGGACCGAAGTAATTAATTGAAAAACAGCTGTTATTAAGGCATTTGTTTTTTTAAGAAACAACGAAGGAAAATACAGCAGATGTTCGCTAGCGTTCCACGAGTGATGATAAAATGAGACTGTTTTCGTGATTAACGTAGTTGTGGTCTATATCGCTAAATATCAGAGAATTGAAGAATAGTGGCGTTCACGGAAGAGATTCCGGTGACGAGGATCGCCAAGCCGAGTGGCTACTGGCAACAAAGCTACGAGAAGACAGGCGAGTTAAGAGAACAGACTGGAGATATTTTTCTTTTAATTTCTTTGTTAAGCCTTGCTTTTTTTTTATTGTATAGTTGTTATAAGTTTAAATTGTTTCTAGTTGTGTGAATAGAGTTAGATTTTGATCAGGCCTGACTACAGAAATTGTGAGTAAATTTTATTTTTAATATCGTAGCGTAAATATAGTGTTAATTAAAAGTTTTTTTATTTGAGTTTAATTTGTTTTGTTCAATTTCTTTTTAACTTACCATTAAGTAGTTCATAAGTGGAAATTGCAAATTGTATTTTATGTACAGCCCTCTCCGAGATTTTAAGGTAATCTTCACTTATTAAATTTAAATTATTTTTTTTTATTCAGATTGCTTTAGGTTTTCGCTATTTCCTTAAAATAAATAGCGTGGCGCCCCTTAATTTATTTCAATTTTTTTAATCACTAGTCATTTAAGAACCCGCCCGTCTCCACTGAGCTACCACCTTTCTTGTTACGATTGTTTTATTTATTTATAACCAATTAATATTTTTTTTAACGTAACAAAATGTTTTACGCCTCAAAGCAAAAACAAACTTTGAAATAGGATAAGTGATATTAAACCAATAGTCATATTTCCCAGGGTTAAATCTATAACCTGAATTGAGTTATTCCATTATCCATGAACAATACTTGAATTTCTTCTGCAGTGATTTTTTTTCAGAATACGCAATACCCCAATAAAATTTAGAAAATAGGTTAATAGGAAGCAGTAGAACATTTTTTGGATTGTGGCCAGTATATGGTGGACTTGGCAGTGAAAACAAGTACCCTAGCTCTAGACCTATTGGGACATGTTTCTATTCTGTCTATAAAGTAGAAAGAATAAAGAAATTGAATAGCCAAGCATTTTCTTATTCACTTGAATACTATCTATATATTTTGCTTCTTTGTATTACTATTTCATGTTTTAAATTAGTTTTTTAAATTATTATTTTCATCGCGGATTCGAACCGCTTCTCCATTGGGTTTTGTCATAATGGGTATATTTTTTAATGAGCCCTAAAAAATAGTATGAATGAAAATCGTACATTTTAGACCGAATCAACTAATAACGCTTCGTTTACTGTTTCATTAATAAAATAAGAGAAAAGTTTCCCACACTTTGAATGATAACTGTTAGAATTATCTTTTTTAGACTTAAAGATTTTTTTATTTATGGCTGCTCTTCTATAATTCACTGTGGGCAATACAGACATAATATAGTGCGGTCGTGTAGACGATGTAAAGACATTTATATCATTAATAATATATGGTGTGATTATAAGACTGAAAAAATAATTAAGTAAATTACAATAGATTGGGGTTTCCCATTAAATTTTGAAAAACATTTAGATTCACTCAAGAAAATTGCAACTTCAAATAGCTTAAAACAATTTTCTTTATTAAGGCAGCGATTAATGCTATTGAATAGGGTTATCCTTCCCACAAGGGGGAGGAGTATTAGTGGTAGATTCCTCCCGTAATTTGAAAAAATAAAAAGATTAGTGGAATCAATTTTCTCATTTCTACAAATTTTCTAGAATAGAAGTATCTATTTATATCAATTTTATATAGTTCCTATTATTTAAGTAAAGTAATAAGCATGCTTTATATGTTAATTTATTCTTTTGATATTTACCCCCCCACCATTTTCCCCGAATGTTTTTCTGAGACCACAGCGTCCTCCATTGTGAATAGCACATCGCCACCCCCCTCCCAAAAGATTACAGTATTCTTTTCTTATAAAAAAAAATATAAGGAAAGAAGAATTATGGTTCTAACTCAACCATTATTGGTCTGTTTTATTCCCCCCCCCCCCACCTGGTGCAAGAACTGCTCTAAATTATAACTAAAAAAAATTATCCCCTATAAAAAAAAAAATCATAACCAGGTTAAAATGTGTCTCTCTCAAAATTTTTAAGTTTAGCGCTCTTTTAAGTTAATCTTCCCATAGAATTCCTTTACGATTTCTAAAGTTTACTGTATATTCATCATGATGCCGAAATAGACTTGTTTAAAAAATCAGCGTTAGGTGTTTTCTTAATATCATATAAGTGTGCCTTAGTATCTATAGTCCTCTGCAATAATACCTAATAATTAGACGTTATTAATAAAAAATTTAGTTAAGAGAAGCTAATTATAATTACTATTAAATGAAGCGTTGAATTAGGCAAGCAACCTTCTTGAGCAATTTGTTTGTGAACAATCCTAAACGATGCTCTAAAAGTATTATTTTATATTTTTAAAGTTTTTTAAGGATCCTACGTTGTAAACATTCACAAATATTGTCCATAAACAATTGTATTTGTAGGTATATGATCGTAAAGTTTAATATTTTAGTTTATTCCTCAGACATAAACTGTACGCTACCTTGGACTTCGGTTCGACAGAAGGATGACTTGGGATCTAAATATAAAAAAGAAAAAAAAAGGCACTGAAAATACTCTTTAAAATACTTTACTCTCTTTTTTCCATATTTTGAATCTAAATTGAAAATTAGACAGAATCTGAATACATACACCTACTTACTTAAACCAATTTGGACATATGCCTTACAGGTTTTCAGCTAAAAAAAACACTTGAGAAAATTATAAACTTTTCAATCTAAAACGTTTAATAACGGACGCTCCCAGGTACGCAAGTAACATAACTCTACATTCAGACTTACAAACCCAACAATCGATCAACACATATGAACTCTTTATTCACGCTTTTTTGTTAAATTAAACGGAAATAACAACAGTCTAATTAACGACTTGGCCAGGACTAAAATGCCCTTTAGAAGGCGGCTAAAAAGAAGCTGGATGAGAGAACTCCTCTCCTGATTAGGTGTCAAGTCCCGAATGGGGTGCTGTTGGTCACTTTCCTTTCTCATGCCTACAATGCCTATATACTTATTTATTTTATATGATCACATTCGCTCATTGTCATTAATGGTTGACAGGTGCGAATAAAAGTATAAAGATAAAAAAAAAAAAAAGTTTATTTTTAACTTAATATTTCATTATATATTTTATTTATTTTATATATTTTTATAGCATATTGTAACGCTTATATGGGTCAACAAATATTTATTCAACAGAAATATACAATTACACCGGTCAACACAATTTTTGTTTCCTTAATTTTTACTTTCACTTACCTATATATGAAATATATAGTAAGTGGAAGTATTGCGATCGTGAAAATTTTCGACTTCCGGTTTTCGACGGAAATACACGTTTTGGGGTCCCCTGAGTCCAATTAACCAAGTCCCGCGAAATGGTCTGTGTGTGTGTGTGTGTGTGTGCGTGTGTGTGTGTGTGTGTGCGTGTGTGTGTGTGTTTGTGTGTGTGTGTGTGTGTGTGTGTGTGTGTGTGTGTGTGTGTGTGTGTGTGTGTGTGTTTGTGTGTGTGTGTGTGTGTGTGTGTGTGTGTGTGTGGGTGTGCGTGCGTGCGTGCGTGCGTGCGTGCGTGCGTGCGTGCGTGCGTGCGTGCGTGCGTGCGTGCGTGCGTGCGTGCGTGCGTGCGTGCGTGCGTGTGTGTGTGTGTGTGAACAGACTAGCTCAAAAACTATAAACCGTACGAACCGGAAATTGGGTATTTAGTGTATGTATATGCCCGCGATGTGACAGCAAAAATTTCATCCAAATTGCTCAAAGGGAGGGGGTACTTTATTTAATAACTTTTTACGTTTTTATCGATTTTCTCAAAAACGGCTCTAACGATTTTGATTAAACTGAGTATTTGATGCATTAATATGCCCGAGATGTGACTGCGAAAATTTCATCAAAATTGATCAACCTGAGGCGGTACTTTACTTAATAAATTGTGTCCCACTTTCACGTGTTTTTTTTATTTACCCAAAAACGGCTTTAACGATTTTGATCAAACTTGGTATTTAGTATATGTATGTGCAGTAAAAATTTCATCAAAATTGATCAATTGGAGTGGGCACTTTACTAAATAAATATTCTCTCATTTTCACGTGTGTTTTTTATTTACTCGAAAACGGGTTTAACGATTTTGATCAAACTTGGTATTTGGTGTATGTATGTGCCCGCAATGTGACAGTACAAATTTCATCAACATTGATCAAATAGAGAGGGTACTTTACTTAATAAATTTTGTCCTATTTTCACGAGTTTTTTTTTTATTTACTCAAAAACGGGTGTAACGATGTTGTTTAATTAATTATATTTTAGTTTAGAAACTTTAGTTCCATAATAAATTTTTGAAAACAATATAAAGCGATTTTAGAGGAACAGTAATCGTTCTTTATTTCCAGAAAAGCATAAGAGACGTAAATACACATATCCATTCACCTTCACGATGTATTTGCAAAAAGCAACTCGTACAGTAAAAAAAACTCGATTGTTGATGAAATTAGACCCTTCATAAATAAATTAGCAATAATGAATCGAAAAGTGCTGAGAACTACCAAATTTTGCTATACAGATACTCTATAACTTATGGAGATATACAAATCTAAGTATATACTTAAATGTGGAAAAATGGCGTTTACATATTATCGAAACACGTCGATTTCTAATCTAAGTAAGTTCGTAAGTGAAAGTTGTGTGTTGCGCGCATCTCACCAGCTTTTTTTTTACTGTTATTGGGTATTTCAAAGGCCCTGAGCATGAAAAAAAAATGATGGGAGATTGCTAATAGCTTTATTTTGTGAAATATGAATTTTCACTGTTTTGACTGAAACATGCAAGGAAATTAATAAAAAATGTTAAAAAAATATTATTGAACACAATCAAATGATCTTTTATAGGATTTTCTTGAATAAACGGCTTTAGGTAGATCTCTTTGCAAACTCCATAGTCGGTCAACAAGTGTGAGTCCCAACTTTCCTCATAATGCTCTTCCATAATCCGAATGTCCTGATGAAATCTTTCACCCTGCTCATCACTAAAATCGCCCAGATTTTTTGGGAAGCAGTCTAAATGCTCAGGTTGCACCCTAGGTTTTGCATGTTCAGTAGCATAGTCTCAACAAGCTGGGCATAGTAATCAGATTTATTATTTCATAGAAAATTATTTATTACTAAAACAAATGAGTTCCAGGCTTTGGATTCAACCTCAGACATTGATTTGACAAAATCAGGATCCTTCCCTAGTTGCCTAATCTTTGGCCCATCAAAAATACCGGATTTCAATTTGTCAGTGCTCAATCCTGGAAACTTATACATCCGCCACTTTTGTCAAGCGCCTTCACAAATTGTTTCATTATGCCGAGTTTAATATGAAGTGGTGGAAGTATAATGCGGTCTCGGTTAACTAAAGGCATATTTATAAGATTTTTTATACCAACTTTCAGCTCTTCCCGTTCTGGCCATACCTTTTGTGACCAATGGTGTTGTTTGTCACGATTGTTCCCGAGGCACAGAAAACAAGGGAACTTTGTATACCCCCCTGTTGACCTAGAAGGATGTTAATCATTTTTAGATCTACACAAATGGCCCAGTTGTGGTCTTGATACCTAATTTTTTCCATAACCTTTGAAATATTTGTGTATTCTTCTTCCAGAGTCATCGAATGTGCAACATGATAACGTTATAGCACACAAATCATATGACTTGAGCTTCACAGTCAAGACACGGACCCAGACTAATTGACCCAGTCACTCGCTCCTTATATATAGTCGTGAAATGAACCTGGAAAGTTCCAGGTCTTTGCGGAAGCTGTTGGAAAGCCGTAGATGGATCTCCAACTATCTAGAAGTAAACAGTTCGTTCCAACCGCTTACTTTGTTCCAACAATCGGTCTGGGATATTAAACCATATGTTTTTATATTTGACGATTTAACTTTACACTACATACACACATTTGTTAATATTTTTTTTTTTTTAAATCCGTGATATAGCTGCTAATAAATAAATTTATTATTATATTATATTTGCTTAATTCCACTCCATTTTTCTTCTCTTTAAGCAAATTATGCTTTAAATAAATAAACACTCAATTTCACACGGAGGTATATAAAATAAATACATAGCGGTAAAATACAAGGCCATTGCAAGAACCTCAAGGAGCAGTGAGGAACTGGCCAAGATAAGAGCCACAAGTTGGGCACCAGAACTACCACGATTAAGAAATTATGTCCGGTTAGGAACTGAATCGGTTCCAACTAGCCGCTCCTTATCTAGCTTCTCGGACAACGGATTAGAGTGCCTAAGTAATGGCTTTGGGCATAGTTTGTCCCAACATTAGGGCATTAGTCGTAATCGCCAACTTTAATGGTTAGAGTAATTAAACATTTTTTTTAAGGTAATTGTATTCATTTGTATTTATATTTTTAATGCAACTTTCAGATTCCTAACACATTTCCTAAATTAAATTCTATACTCTGATACAGTGAAACGATTAAAAACAATTTAATTATTACTTTTTTTTTTATTCAGCTTATCAGATTTATATCTGGATTAAATTGAGAGCTTTATGTTTTCTCTTGCTCTCATTAATATGATCGTTTTTTATTTTTTTTTTGTTCCTTATCATTTAATCCATGTAAAGACCTTGATGCTATCAAATGACATTTTGTTCTTGATTTATTGCCTACTACTATTTCTAGCACGAATCTCATGAAGATCGCGCATGAGATATACAATGTAATAGTCATATCTTTCTTTCATATGAACTTTCGTATAGGTCGTATAGAAGAAAGGTCGTGTCTTAAAGTTCCGGCTACACCATTTAGATTTTATTTTTGATCTAATATCCCCGTACATGAGTATGTCCATATCTTTCCATTTCAGATTCTACTACCTTTACTTTGCTTTTTTTTTTTTTTTTAAATAGTAGTAATGTGTTCTGAAAAAATATATTACGTAATTGACTAATCATTTTGAGATTAGTCGGCTAGGATGCAATGTTTTACTTTATACTTAATGTTAAACATTCATTTTGTTATTTATATTTGTTAATTGTATGCCTATCTCTGTTTGTAAGGGGAGCGTAATGTTTAATGAACGTTTAGTGAGGGCATTGATATTAACACTCATATACATTTAATCTCAAACTAATAATTTTACTGCATATCGATCTTTCTGCCGTATATTTTATAAAATACACCACCTCACAGTAAGTATGTGGCTATATTACATTTCAATATCACAAAGAAAAAAAATACTAATAAAGAAATTTGTAATCATTACGATTCTCACAGAAACAAATAAAAATATATAATGATACTTATTAAAACGTGTTTTCAAAAATGATGAAAAAAATGTATTATAATCAAATCTTGTTACGGAAAAATGAATGAATAAAACGAGAGAAAGTGAGAAAATGAACAAAAAAAAAAAAATAAAAAAATAATGTCTATGTTGGATTGAAGATTGACGAGTCTACAATCATAATATTTTTTTATTTTTCATTTTTTTTTTAAGAGGTAAAGGATTACTTAACGAAAAACAAATACCGGGATAAAACCAAATATGTATTCTAACTTGGAAAGGAAAAATGGGCAGTCCTGGGCAGTGGTTATTAACCACACAGGCAGTGGGTCCTCCGGAAAATCATAATTAACTCTTACAGGGTGGTTTCGAACCAGTGCCCTGTTTCGATAGCTGATGTTTCAACTCGCTCAGCCTTCAAAACTTTCTTAATTCTTATTTTAACAAGAGACTTGAGTGTGTCACATCAAGCTATATTTTTTTCTCCAATCAGTGACCATACCCTTAATAGATTGCAATACCTAAAATAGAAGATATCTCCGCTTAAATATTTTTTGTTTTTCTAATCTCATTCAATTTTAGCCTTCCTGGCTAACTCGCCTTCAAACGTGTACTCGGGATTTATCTTGGCCCACCAAAATTTCCATCGGCTAGAAATAGGTTTGAATATAAATAATTGGGCAATAATTTTAGTTTATATGATCATATAACCTTAGTAGATTTCTATTGACTGACTGCAAACAATTGTTAGATATCAATCTTCCGTACTACTTAACAATTCTACTTAATGGCGCAGTATGCATATTTCTGAAATAAAAAAAACATAAAGCTTATCAAAATATATGAGTACCCTTCTATCCATCTAAATACGAGTAGTACCCTAATATACATCTTTCTTGTATAAAACATTTATTTATTAGTGTTTTATGTTATTACTATTTTTGCTTTGTATTTATTATTGTGTTTCCTCTGATTTATTCTATTAATTTCAATTATAAATATAAATAAATTTATTCGTCCATGATTTCAAACCTTGTATGCTATAAACCTGTTATTTGTAATAACGAAAAATTAACATTTTATGACGGCAACCTAGTTGTGGATTGCCTGTTACCATTAAAATGAATAATTATGTTTATTTTCTTATAAATAATCATGAAAATGTTATATAAATAAGTATATAATTACGTAGCTTTGTGACTTTCTTTGCTTAAGCATTTTAATTATTTTTATGACGATATATATTATGAAAACATGCTTCTGGATAAAATAATGTTATACAAACATGATAGTTTTGCTATTCAATATTAAAAAGGTTAATTGCTGCAGATTCTCGTATTCATTTTAATATGAATATAATTGATGGATTCATGGATAATATGGGGCGACATGAATCGTCTTTTTGCATACCGAACCACCTGGTATTGCAAGGTCCATTGATACGGCACCGGTCGACACCCTCAACCGGAATAAATCAGGAAACCCCTGCAATGCATTCTCCAGGGCTCTCCAGAAGATCAATATGTGCCCATCTTCTCCGATATCTCCAGCATGAAATATTTATTTCCTCTGAGTCATTGTATTAAGTGTCGATTGGTATGCATTGGGGTCCACTCCAATAAAGAGGCTTTCCTTGCTCTCGATACTGGATCCTAACAAACGGTGTTATGATTCCTCTTCGTAACCCCTGCGTTGTATTGTGAACAGGTTTGGCGTAAACTACTAGCCCAACAAGCAGCTTTGCAATATTGGCAGGCCTTACAATATTGCTAAGTTTGTGCGATCAAAGCTTCCAATTAATTACCGGACCTACAAAGTTGTGCTTTAGGTCCCTACTTCTCTATGAATTTCACCTTATCAGGTTTTGAAAGCATACAACTTTCGTTAACCAATTTACTTTGATTAGGAATTGATGTTTTTCGTTAAATGCCATTTCTCAAAGTCACACAATTTTCCACATTCATCAACTTATTTTTGTTAGTATTTGCTCTTTAATGTACACCATGAACAATATATAAGAATAAGAAACACTATGAACTGAAACAAATAATTTCCATTAAATGAACAGAACATCTTTAATTGTAAACAATGGTCTGTCATTAAAGGAGTATGCGCATGTGTGGGCACAACGCGTTCTATGAGTTGACGGAATATTTCAATTTTTTTTTTCCTGTATATGTCTACTTGATTTTTTCATATTTTTTTTATTTTTAGGCGATACAGACAATTTCTCCATATAAACAAAAACCATATAAACAAACAAGGCCTTTGTGTACGGGTGGATTGCTGCTGTTGGCCATGATTATTTCAATTTATCCCGAAGGCTAGGAAGAGGAAGGCAACCCTAAAGAAGGAAGACAAGAAAAATAATATGAAAGTTAATTTTGACATTTAAGTTTACTTGCAGGAGTGACGTACTCATTAGAGTATGTCACCACTGCCAAACCCGTTTGGCCTTCAAGGCAAGGAAGGGTGGGATAAATAAATAAATATAAACAAAAACAATGGTACTTTATAGGAAAACAAAAAAGGCCCCTTTCCCATGATAAAGCTTACCGGATATTAAAGAATACTTAAATATCATAAAACGTGACGAATTTAATCAAAATCGTTAAAGCTATTTTTGAGAAAATCGGAAAAAACGTAAAAATGTGAAATAAAGTGCCCTCATATGCTTTCATATCGCGGGCATGTACATACATCAAAATAGTTAAAGCTGTTTTTGAGAAAATCGAAAAACAAACGTAAAAAATTATTAAACAAGGTACACTCTCCGTTAGATCAGTTTTGATGAAAATTTAGCTGTCACATCGCGGGCATATACGTATACCAAATATCCAATTTCAGGTTCGTATGGATTATAGTTTTTGAGCTAGTCTGTTTACACACAGAACATTTCGTGGGACTTGATTATTTGGACTCAGGGGACCCTAAAACGAAATTTTTCAAGATCGCAATATTTTCCTAAACTACACCGTAACACCGTATGTATCACACAGTGGGAGATCTTTATTTTTTATAAAATCAAACACCAGAGATCGATTGAAATTGCATTCATTAATCAAGCACGATTTTTAAATTTAAAATCAAATATAGTAATTATGATTTGATTTTTAGGAAAAACTAATTATCGTTTACAATCCCTGATTCTTATTATACATAACACGAAATTAATTCTCCTAAAAATTTCTGCGTAAGGAGTACCTGTTTACCTATAAGTAATTTTCGCTTCTTCAAACAATAGAAGATATTATTTTGAAAGTTTCTCCTACTCAAATTGTTAAGTACTCGATATTCATCTAGAAAATAACAATCATGTCTTCTATTTATTCTTATAGCATTAGGTATGACAAAATTGTCATATAAACTCTATTGTTCATCTACTATCCCAATTTTTTTTTAAAATGTTCCTAATTTTTCACAAATTAAACTATCCATAAAGATACTTACACTGTTCCAGAGTTCCACGTGTAGCTTAGTCAGCCCAATCAAGATAATTATCATTTCATACTAAACTCCACCCACTTCCTACCCCTTTTATACCTGATGGCCTTCCTAGTTTCTGAAAAGATGATGAACTTGAGATCTCCTTAATTTGCACTTTTTTATATTTTGTTCTACCGATATGAAGTTTCTCTACAAGCCAATATGTCTGTTTTTCCGCAATAATTTTATTATTTCAATGATATTCTCTTTACCAGAGTATTATTTTGTGTTTGTGCCTCGCATAGAAAAAATATTATATTACGTCGAGCTCATCTGTCTTCATTCATTTCCCAGGAAGACACAATCCTAAACTTTGACGTTGATTTGTTTGATTTTTTCTACAATGTGATTCCGTTGTACATCCCAACAAGTACTAATTTTAATAAACTATAAATCATAAAACATCTTTGTGGTAATTGTTTTTTTTTTTTTTTTGTTTTTTTTTTTTGCTTTTATTACTTATTCGCATCTGTCTGCATAATGCTGACAATCAGCGAATGTGGTGGCCGGATGAAAAAACAATGACGAGTCAGGCAAAGGAAAGAAAAGTACTCAGCAGCACCCCCTTCCTGGCTTGATTCAATTACTAGAGCTGTTTAAGCAAGGAGATCTCTCATCCAACGCCTTTTTAATCTCCTCTTCGTATTTTTTGGAATATCAGCTGTTGCCATGTCCATTATTATTTTACGCGATTTTTGTGTCCAAGTTGGTTAGTGTGAAAACGTTTGTTGAGCTATTTTTATATTATATAATATTTTTACTTTTTATTTATTACTAGCTGTATATACCGGTCTACCCGGGGTGTTTGTTGAGCTATTTTTATATTATATCACATTGTTATGGGGATATATCTCACATTGTCCATTGGGAATTACTCATTACTCAAGATCATCATCAAAAATTATTAATAACATAAATAACAATTAATAATTAATTAATAACGAGCTGTATATACCGGTTTCACCCGGAGAATTTCATTTTTTAAATCTATAAAGTGAAACTTTCGATTCAAACGGTCGGTTTCGTAAAAACAAATGTAAAGCGAGATCAAAACGATTTTTATTACAATAACCAATATACCCAGAGATTGGCTGAAGTTATGCAATTTTAATATGAACAGGTGTTCGCACCTGGTATGAAAGAACCTCTGAGCGAAATTTGGAAAATTTAGGACAAACGGTATGGATTTCTATAAAGAACAAATAAACAAATAGGACAAAATGAGAATAAACAAAAGGAGAAGTATGGAGAGCTTAGCTTCGAGCTTAGAGAAAGATTATCAAAAATCGATAATCACCTTGAGGAGCAGGCTAAGCACCTAGAGGAATTGAGCTCCGAAAATAAAGCCCTAAGATCCCGAGTCGGCGACCTCGAGGTGAGATTAAACAAGGCCGAACAGGGTCTGCTTCGTAGATCAGTGGAGATCCGAGGCATCCCCATCCGGGCCGGTGAGACTCCCGCGGCACTGGTAGCCAGTGTGGGAGCGGGACTCGGCATAAAGATTAATGTCGAAGACCTCGACACGGTAGAACTGCGGAGGCCCAAAAAAGACGACCCCAGACCACCTCCTGTCATTGCACGTTTCGTTAGGCAGTCAGTGCGAGACGAACTAATTCAGAGAAGAAAGGTGAAGAGGGACTTTTCCACCCGGGATATTGGATGGCAAGAGAACGACTCCCACCGTATATACCTCGGGGAAGAAATGACCCCCACGAACAGGCGTCTCTACTGGCTCGCTCGTCAGAAGAAAGCGTCGGGCAAATTAAAATATGTCTGGTTCGCGGCAGGCAGGGTGCGTTGCCGGAAGGACGACGGTCACCCAGTTATCTTCATCGACCAGCCCAAAGACTTGGATATTTTCTCCTGACCTGCTGGCTCTCGTCTACTGTCCGGTCGCAACCCGAAACCCATAACGGACTTGGTCTTACTAACTCTTTTTTTTCTTCAGACGAATATATTTTTCTTTAACAGTATATCAACTTCTTTTTTATTTTATATTAATCTGTATATATCATTATCTTCTCTGTTTTGTAGGGATCAATCAGTTTTGTTTTATATCGCCACCAATATCCATTACTGTTCCTCTCCACTTCAACCCCTACACTCCTTCACCCTCCTCCGATCATTCCCATTAATCAGTCCAAATGAGTAACATCCTTTTATCCTGCCACGTTAATTCCCAATCCCTACCAGCACATTATGATGAGTTCCTGGACCACTTCCTCCATAATTTCTATCATATCATTGCCGTCTCGGAAACCTGGCTAAAACCAAATATCCCATCCTCCTCATTATCTATCCCTAACTACTCTCTTATCCGTCGTGATCGCGAGGACCGAACTGGAGGAGGGGTTGGTCTTTACGTTCACGATAGTCTGAGGGTAAAAATCCTCCTAGAATCTCCTTCCTTAGAAGTTCCTCATCCGGAGTATCTCCTCGCTGAAATTTCCTCTGATGCTTTCTCCCTCCTCTACGTAATAATTTACCGCCCCCCGCATACCAAATTTGATCCCTCCTTTGAATCTTCCCTCTTTACCTACGTCCCGTTATACAACAACGTAATCATTGCTGGCGATTTCAATATAAACATGCTCTCTGATTCTCCTAACAGATCCTACCTAACAGACCTCATCCATTCTCTTGACCTTTTCATAGTTCCCTACCAACCAACCCACCACACTCAGTTTACCAGCACCTGGTTAGACCTCTTCATAATAGATTCCTCCCATAACCTACTATCTTCCTCACAGCATCCAGTACCATTTCTTTCAAGTCATGACCTCATCAAAATTTCATATAATATCCCAACACCAAAACTATGCCCTTTCAAAATCTCCTGGCGGAACCTCGATTCATTAACTCCTGAAAAACTAAATCCTTTTTTCGACTCCCTTTCCCAATCCCTAGATCCCATTTATTCGTCATCCTCCATTGATGAAATGGTCGAATGCCTCTCATCCAATCTTTCCTCGTTCCTAAACCAACACGCCCCCCTCAAAACCCTAACTTTTAGACGTCCAGCCGCTCCCTGGATAAGTTCCGAAATCAGAGAGCTGATGAGGAAAAGGGATGCCGCCAGAAGACGTTTCCGACGCACCCGTTCCGCTGAAGATTACTCCTTTTTCAAGTCCCTACGCAATCTAACTCAATCTTCCTTACGGCGTGCTAAGGCACAGTTTTTCCATCACTCCATATCACAAGCCCACGATCCCAAGTCCAAATGGAAAATCCTTAAAAAATTATCAATCGTCAAATCCAAATCCTGTACTCATTATCCTATTGACCCAGATGATTTAAATTCCCATTTCGCCAACTCACCTTCTATTCCTCACCCCTCCCCATACTTTTCCACACGAACCTTCAGCCCTGATAACTTCTATTTCCTAAACATCTCGCCTGAAGACCTACTTTCCTCTGTCCTTAAATCCAAAACCAACGACTATGGGCCCGATCAAATCCCTGTAAAGATTATTAAATTATGTCTCCCTGTCATCTTTCCTGCTCTGTTACTTATCTATAACTTTTCCTTACAAAACTCCGTCTTCCCAAAAGCCTGGAAAAAAGTGATAGTCCGTCCGTTGAACAAAGTACCAGTTCCCACTTTAGCCTCCGACTATAGACCTATCTCCATTCTTTCTAACCTATCCAAACCGCTTGAAAGAATTGTCCACTCCCAGCTCAATGACTTCCTAGAAAGAAATTCTCTCCTCAACCCTCTCCAATCCGGTTTCCGTTCTCATTACTCCACACAATCTGCTCTGTTGAAGATCACTCAGGATCTTCAATCCTCTATAGATGAACATAAAATCACCATCCTAATTCTCTTTGATTTCACAAAGGCGTTCGATACCGTCAATCATGAGATCCTTCTTTCTAAACTCCAAAACCTCTCCATGTCAAACAGCGTCTTGAAGTGGTTCCTCTCCTTCCTATCCCAACGTTCACAAACAGTTCACATTCCCGATAAACCCCCTTCCTCATCTCTTTTACTAACACGAGGTGTACCACAGGGTTCCTCACTTTCTCCAACTCTCTTCTCTGTTTATATTAACGATCTCCCCGAGTCCATAAACCATTCACAATACCACTTATACGCTGACGACCTCCAAATCTACCTATCCTTCCATCCCTCCAAAATGCTAGAGGCAATCCGAAAAGTTCAAGAAGATATTAACAGCATCAACGCCTGGGCAGAAAAAAATGAGTTAAGATTGAACGTACAAAAAACTAAAGCAATCCTAATTGGCTCCAGGCATCTTCTTAATTCCCTCCCTTACTACCCCTTACTCCGTCTTAATAATCGAACCATTCAGCTCCAATCCTATGTCAGAAACCTCGGTGTGGTCTTTGACCAGCACTTGTCGTGGAGTAATCATATTTCCGAAATCACCAGAAAATCCATAGCCATCCTTAAACAGTTCCTTAGATCACGTGATTGCTTGTCCCCAAAAACCCGGCAACTCCTAGTTTCCTCTCTTATATTTCCCCATTTTGACTACGGCTGCCTTGTATACGGGGGACTGTCTGGCATGCATGAAATGAGGTTGAAGAGACTAATGAATTGTTTCATTAGATTCATCTTCGGTGTCCCCAGGCGCTCCCACGTCTCCAGCCGGTACGCAGAATTGAAGTGGCTCTACCCAGTTTTCCGACGGCAATACTTCCTAGGTGTATATCTTTTCCAAACCTTCAGAACCAAGAAACCTCCTTATATCCTCAGTTTGTTCAAACCCTGCTCCTCTATACATTCTCTAAATACCAGATCCCAAACCTCTAACCTGTATATCCCTTTTTACCGATCTGCATCCTTTACAAAATCCTTCATCATCCGTGCTGCCACCTTCTGGAATTCATTACCTGTCTCTATCCGAAAAACTTCATCCCTCACATCCTTCAAAACCCTACTATTTCATCACCTCCTAATGCTCCAATCCCCGATGGCTATGTAAATATGTAAATAGTGAAAACAGTAACAGTATTAAGGATAAATTTATTTGATTTTTATTATATATATTATTTCTATTTATATATATCCCTCAAGCTCAAAAGCTGACCAAAGTTCTGTACTGTACACTCGCATGTTGATCTTACATTTTCTCTTTCTACATTCTGTCTTTGTTATCTCTATTGTATTACTTTTCTTTTCTGCGTCTACCTTATATTGTAATTATTTATTTCTTTTTATTGTTTTTATTATATTTTTCCCAAATAACCAGACAAATGGCTATTAATTTTGTTCATTACTGTTATTCTTAGGGGACTAAATGTCCCAGAATAAAAATTACTTTTCTTCTTCTTCTTCTTCTTCTTCTTCTTCTTCTTCTTCAAATATACCAACAAACATAATAGCGAGATCAAAACGATTTTTATTACAATAACCAATATACCCAGAGATTGGCTGAAGTTATGCAATTTTAATATGAACAGGTGTTCGCACCTGGTATGAAAGAACCTCTGAGCGAAATTTGGAAAATTTAGGACAAACGGTATGGATTTCTATAAAGAACAAATAAACAAATATACCAACAAACAAACAGAATTTCATTATTATTTATTTTTTTTATATAGATTATTAATATGAATATACGTAAAATATAATTAATAATAATTAAATTAATGACTATTAATTATTTTAAAATAGGTTTAGTTTACATTGAGCAAATTAACCTATAGGGTAAGTTAACATTCATCAAGGTCGTCTAGGTCATTCCTACAATGTTAATGTCAGCACTTCACAATTGTCTTGGCTCTTGAACAAACAACATTCAGCAAATCCTAGCTAATTAACAGATGTCAAATTAGCTCTGGGATCTGCCTTACTCCGGTATCAGTTACGTCAAAGTTATACACGCTCCTATTACATACAAATCAAACATGATGCCAAAGTTCTTTAATTAGTAAACTAATTCAGATTATCTTTTAATCAAACATATTTATTTGTTAATTGCATTTTAATCACAACATTATTTATTACGTTTTAAAATTTTCTTCAAATCATACCCATTCCATATCAAAACAACCTTAAAACAAGATTGAACCTTTAGACTTTGATTTTGATAATTTTTGGATTATTTGTTGCATGCATCTATGTAAAGATAAATGCGATTCTAGATATTTTGGACCTACGGTTTTTGAGGTATAAAAGGTAAAAAAAAAATATTAAAAAACAAAAACAGAGCGTTTTTTAAATAGTTTTCGGACTAAATCTAAACAACTGTTTAAACTAGATAGCTGGAACAGGTGTCATCCTTTTCCAGGTATCTGAGCTCTTTTATTTTGTTTTACTACATGACCATATTCTAAAAATATAATATCTTAAAAAAAAAAAAAATACTAAAATTGGAGGAATGATGGATTCATGAGAACAAAATTTAGACGTATAATACCACATTTCTTTTATGTTATTATAATATTTTTCATCTTTTGAACTCAATGCACCTTCCCTTTGAAATTTAGCACGACATACCTAGCTACCCTATGCTATGAAAAAAAAAATCAAAATTCAAAAAGAAGATTTTTTTAGATATTATATTTTATATCTCAAAGACCGAAAGTCCGACAAATCTAAAATTCCCAAAATCAAAAGATATCAAAATCCAAGAGCTACCCATTATCGAAATGGAAATTTAATATCAATTCATAAAATGGTGTCTTTCATATAATGGACAAAATATACTTGCTGTCATGTTTCACACCAAACCTATGCGCATTATACCAAAACGTTAATTTTTTTTTTTTACATTTTCAACAATATTGCTTTTTCGGATAAAAAAATTATTATTGAAAAGAAATGCACTTTATTAGTATTCTTCTTGAAAATATTCGGTTATTGCTTTCAAATTGTTTTAAGATAGCCCATTCCTCTTGTCGTCGACCCCTCTAGACCACTTCCATACCTGAAATGGGTTCATTGCCCCGCCTTGCACTTCACCCCATTATTCAGCCCAATGGTCCAATTACAATTCAGACCACGTCCTACCTCCTCTTTTTTTCTGATTTAAGTCCTAGCATTGTAATACCTTATAAAAGACTGTTTTGTGTCGCAATGGCGTTAGTTGCGGAATCTTAAATGTATCGATTCGATTATAAATAATATCCTTTACGATAACATTTTATTTATCTAGTTAGTTACATTTTGGTGCCATGTAAAACATTAGATGCTAGATGCTCTTGATTCTAGACAATTTATGCATAGATTTATTTATTATACTTATGGATATTGTTTTGTTTCAGAAATTCGAATAGTTTTTCTGATCATTCTGGCTTTAAAGCTTGAACATATCCCTTAAGGTGATGCGATAAGATCTTCGATGATTTAAGTCCTTCACAATTTTCTAAGATGTGTTCCATCGTTAAATTGGACATTTTGGAGGAAGTTCCGCATCTGAAAATTGCCCGTGAGTGAGGCTGTTGTATCCAATTCTCAGGCGAGTTCTTATAGTCTGCTCTCGGCGGTTTCCATGTATCTGGAGCAGGAATCGTGGTCCGAAAATGGCGCTAGACTTCTTTGCATTGATTAAGGAAGTCGTACGTTGACTTTGGGAACTGGAAATAAGTTGCTGGCTTCCTTCGTAGCTGGGCCCTTCCAACATGACTGGGGAGCGAAAGAAACTCCATTTTTTAAAGTTGGTTCCTAGAATTTTATGGATTATAGAGATTCCAATGGAGTTATCCTGGAACTGAAACTTTTATATGTACTTTAGAGCTAAATGGGTATCGCTCACAACTAGAAAATTATTGCTCTTAAATTCATTATTTATGATTAAGGTTACAAATAAGAATATGACAAAGTGCTCGGTGTAGAATACGGAATGGATGGAAGACTGTATCGAAGCTGCAACGAAGATCCAGAGGATGTGGGTTCAATTCCCGACCGCTGACAATCTTTTCTCTTCTAATAAAATTATTTAAAAATTATCTAATAATTATTTTAAAATGACAAATTACTGATTTTCAACAAATAAATCCTATTACTTGATGTAACGAGTTATGAAGTTCTAACCTATGAAATATTTAATCTTTCCTTTGAAATTTTGGAAAGGCATGCTATTTTTATGTAAATGAAGAAAAACATGATTAAAAAAGAAATAGCGTGATTTTTTTCTGTCTTTGTTCCCATAAAATAATAAAGTAAAGCGAGGGAATAACTAGGTTATAAGTTTAAAAAGTAAAAATATGCCACATGTATTAATAGATTTTTATTGGGATTATTTCCGAAACCGTCAAATTACTATGAAGTAGTCGCGATACCTCAGCTCTGAATATTTACGGGTTCTACACGATTATAAAAAATTACTATTTCATTAAAAGCTCAGTAGCAAACGATCATTAATGCCTTGAAACACCAATTCTTTGATGAATCGATTTGTGTTGTGAATTAATGACATTTTTATTGTTCCTTGTTAAGCAGCTATTAAACGCAGCTTAGACTGTTTATTAATAAAGAAACTAATAAAATTTTAGTACTGCGTGTATCGAATATGGAGGGTTATTGAGAATTGGTCTGTTTACAGCTGTTATTTCGTCTTGTCGTTTCTGTTTATTGCCCGGTCTTTTCCTCGACCTCGATTCGGAAACATTTGTCACGGGCAACTGGGGAAAAAGATTTTCCTTTATACCCCAATTTATGTGTTGCCCTAATTCCATTTAGCTATACATTGTATCGATGGTTTTCTTCTTAGATGTCGTTTAAAACAGAGGATTGAAAACTTTTGCAAAATGTAAATTCTACAATTTGATTCTGCAAAAAATAATTAAAAAATTAACCATGGACAAGAGACCTCAAAATAATGGACAATTTCGCCCACTTCCCCGTATAATTCGAAAATAAATGCTAGACAGGTGGGAAAGAAGTCATTAAAGAGAAGGGATTGACATGACCAGGATATGTTCAAATACCGGCGAAGACCAATCTTTTATCTTCTTATAAAAGAATATTTAAAAATTATATAATGAATTTTCATAATATTATGACAAGAAAAATGATTAAATAAATAAAACTAATTTATTTTTATTTTTATATTTTATTAAGAAATTCACATATTAATGAAAATTTATTAGTCCATATGAGTTGGATCCAGCCATTGCAATGATCTAACCATTTCCTAAAAGTGGACCAGAGAGTAAAACTATCATTCTAGCGAGTTGAAATAAGTTTTTCAATAATCTAATGGAATTGAGGCGTCTTACACCCTTCTGGGAGGCTCGTAATAAAGTTCGCCTTCTAGAAATGTTATTGGCTATGAAACCTCTTGACCTAAAAAAAGGAAGTATCATTACTATAGTTTATGAGAAGGTAGTTTATTGTTGTGCATTATTCCTATGTGTAATAGTTGAGGTTCAGGTGTTGCATATACATTTATATACATACATATATAACGTAGCGACGTTCTATATCTCGGCATTTAATTTATTTATAAATAGTTGATATTTAAAATAAGAATAAAAAGTCAATTATTCCTATCATACAATTCTCTTTCTCCCTGTCCAACAGATCCATTACTTGACCTAAAACCAATTAGCTCCATATTATCAGAATTAAAAATCACTTGATAATAATAATAAAATGATATTTAATATATATATATATTATAACAGCTACTTCCCCGCTTTATTACTTAACCTTTTCTGAATAACAAATGACTCATTAATATGTACATAAAAGACCTGTACCTGTGTTGGTAAGCTTTGTTCCTCTTCGAAACTAAAGTAAGGCGCACATCGAACTGTGCCACGCAGGCGACGCAGAGCAGAGCAGAGCAGGCGGCACGAAAAAAAAACTGCGTCGCACAGGTACCCGCGCACATTGAAGAGCAGTTTCTGTGCCGCAGTTTCGGGAAGGCAGGGGCTTTTTTAGTTAAAGTATGTTAGATTTCTTGGATTTAAGATCAGAATCTGATTCGTATATGGAGTTGAATACAAGAAAAATTACATTATCAAAAATCAAGGAAAAAAGATTGTGATAAAATGAGGAAATGGAGAAAAGACCAGCTCACGAAAGAATTTGCAAATAGATTATTCTTACTAATCTATTGAAATATTTCCGTCTGAGTCTGGTGAATTAAATAATTACATTGAAGTTACAATTTAGTCTAAGGGATCGATAGTTTAAAACCATTAATTATCCGTGATGGTAATGAGAAGTCAAAATCAGGTAATGAGAGGTCTGGTTTAGCTCTAAGTTTGTAGAATTATACTAAACACAAATCTCTTGGATACGATTTTAACAGCATTATATCTTTATGGAATAATTTTTTTTTTTCATTGATTTCTTATTTTGTTCCTTGGAAATTTATTTTAATTTATTACCGTTATTATTTATTTGATTAATGAATATATTATTCACTACTTTATATACTTTTATTATTTATAACTATTTATTATGGGTTTTTAATATAAATATTATCTTTAACTATCCTCCATTACTTTAATTATTTGACCAGTTGTAGTTCTATTTTTTGTTCCCGTCTGTTATTCTTGAGGAACCTTGTCCCAGAACAAAATTTATTTTCTCTTTTTTTCTATTCTGTATGAGGATATAATTAAATTAAGTAGATAATATAATAGAGAAGAGTTATATTTACATCCAATTCTTATTAAAAAATGTCTTATCAACACATGGTCGATTCTCCACTTTTTTCGATTAATTGCGGTTTTCGATAGTACCTTTTTTTACAGAATGGGCTTAAAAGGGGTGTCTTCTTTCGCCACTTCTGTTCTCACTGTTTATCGATGATATTAAAGAGTATATTGAGGGCGGGACACGTATAGGCGGAATCAATATTCGATGCTTGATGTACGCAGATGACGTTGTTTTTATGGCAGAACATCCCTTAATACTCCAAGAAATGATAAGTAAATAGGTTTAGTGAATACTGTAAAAGTTGGAATCTGACTATCAACCTAAAGAAATCCCAAATTGTTGTTTTTAGAAACGGGGGTGGGTTGGCAAGAAACGAGCGATGGCGACTGGATGGAGAGAGCATATCAGTAGTGAATGAATATAAGTATCTGGGCATAACACTAACCTCTAAATTATCACTTAATAAGCATTTTGACGAAAAGTTGAGGGCCTCCAGTTTCAGCATTTATTCTACTTATAAATTTTTTTAAAAAAATAATAGATTGCCTCTAACATCAAAACTTATTGTTTACAACGCGGTCAGCCGAGCTATTCTCTGTTATGCTGCCCAGGTCTGGGGTTTTAGGCGGTTTGATAAAGTTGAAAAATTATTTGTTTTCTTTATTAGAAGGTTATTATCACTTCCGCAGAACACACCTCATTATGTAATATACTTAGAGACCGATAGTTATCCCTTGTTTCTATATACTCTACAGTTACATATATATTGACTATATTCAAAAAGTATTGAGATTGCCTAGCCATAGACTAACCGAGATCTTAGCAGAGGAAACAATTAAAAGAAATATATTTTGGCATGGTGAGTTCCGGTCTCTGTCAGAGATATGATTGGGCTGATAGTGATTCTTTAACTAACCTGGATGGACATAAGCAATGCTTTAATGGATTAATAGAGAAAATAAAAACGGATTTTAAAAATAATTTATTGCTCAAAGTAAATAATTCTACCTATCACAAGCTCTATACGGAATTAACTTATGATTTAGGTGAGAAAAGATATATCTCTGATAGATGGGGCCTGAGTCTCATTAAATCAATAATTAAAATAAGGGGGCAACTTCTGTACCTTAATTGTAATGTAAGCCGGGCGATAGAATCCCATTATTGTACATTATGTAATAACATAGATATAGAGGATATGTACCATTATGTTGGTGTATGTCCAGTGTTGATTGAACGGGGGGTAAGATGGTTAGGCAAGGCAGTATTGTCTACAGAGGAATTCATTGAATATTTGAATGGTCAAGATTGGCAAGCATTGTACAACTATCATATTAGTATAATCATATATTGCAGAATTTAATACTCAATAAAAGATATAAATACTATTTTTATTTATGTAAAATAACTATAAATGATTGTTTTATTGAAAAAAAATTGTTTGTTTTTTTGTTATTGATAAGTAAGCGATAAATATTAAGTTTTTGAAGCACTCACTACTCTGCTGATGGACTTAAGTCCATGCACAATATGGTTAAAATGTATGTTGTAAAATTATGTATTTTTATTTGGTTATGTAAATAAACACTTTATTATTATTATTATTAGTAGTAGTAGTAGTAGCTTTTTTATTTTTTATTCAAATATATTTTAAAAAAAGAAATATACATTATTTGTTTTTTCAATCAACGTTTCCATAAAGCCTATGTTTTTTTCGGTGAAATAATTTCAGTCAAATTTTACTGAGATCATAACTTGTTGAATCGTTTAATTAACTTCTAGTATCTATTAGAGGAAAACTTGTTTTTCTATTTTTTAAACATGTCACAGTAAGACGAATAAAAACTAACGAAAACCGAAATAAGGAACCACAAATAAAATAACAATATTAAAAATATTTAAGCAAAAGTATCTACTTTTAGGTACTACAGAAAGGCCCTCAACTAAATTTTAATGCGAAGGACCTGGGTTCGATTCCCGGCCGTGGTCGAATCTTTTATCTTCTAATAAAATAATTTAATAAATTTTAATATATTTATATATTTTTTTAAAACTAATTTTACAACTACATTTTCATCCTGAAATTGTTTAGTTCTAAAAATTCAAAACACTCGTATTATGTACTTTTGAAATAGCGAGAAATTTCAAAATTATATTATGATTTTGGAATTTAAAATAACAGAACATATATATATATTTTAAATTATTGTATTATCTAGAACACCCTATATATACAGAAGACCTACTTAGTTTTATTAACCTGCTTAAGAGAAAAGTAGAACTTGAAAAACACTAATATTAAATTATAATAATAGGAATTAAAATAATGAAATATCGAAAACTGCGTCGCATCGGCACAGTTTTCTGTGGCAGATCCACGAGTGCCTCATCGGCCTGCTCTGCTCTGCTCTGCTCTGCGTCCCAATGTGCGCGGTTCCTATCTTTTTCACTTACCACAAAAACTGCTCTGCTCTGCTCTGCGTCGCGAGTGTCTCAATGTGCGCTCGGCCTAACTCTAGCTCTGTCATCTACATCTAATGCAAACATGGACTCGTAAGCTGCTAATTTTGAAGTATAGCAATTCAAAAAAAAAAAAAAAAATAAAAAAAAAATACATCAAGTACCAGCGGTGGCCCGCACTCGACTGCCTCATCGGACACTTTAGTCAATCACAAAACTTCCCACGACTATTGGATATTTGGTAGGATTGTACTGTTTATTTTATTATAGTTGGATTTTTAATACTGCATAATTCTCTTGAATGACTCCCTATTTGAATAACGATAGAGTGAAAAGCATTAATCTCAGCCGCCAATGTGCCAGGAGAATGAATTACTGCGCCGTGCTAATGCGAAAACGAAAAATTAAAGAAAAAATGTTTATATCGTCTCGATAGTACGTTTTTGATTTATTGGTGTATTCCTTTTACAACCTAAAAACAAGTAAGTAATAGAAGGGAATTAAAGTAATAGAGATATAAATCTCTGGACATCACAAATAATGATTTTCATATAGTTTTGCTTCTGATTTTCTGGAACACGTTGCAACTATGTCGGAAAACCTCTAGAAATCTGTTTGTTTTTCTTTTCAGATGAAATGCTAACTTTTCAATTTAAATTTCAGATTAAATAAAAAATTAAAATGCTATCAAAATCTACTACTCGGGACGCTGCTATTACAAGCGAACTGGAGGAATTTATGGAATACAGAGATATAAGGACGTATCTTCCTAGCAGCTTCCGGGAAGTAGATCAATTTGTAAGAAGTGGGCGGTGCTGAGTTAGCTAGAAGGCTTGGCCATATATATGCCAGCTTCTGCTTCATACATCCTGATCTACGGTATAAGTGAGCGATAAGTATTCCAAAGTGGATCGGAAGCCATCTTTTTGGCAAATATTATTTATATGTATATACCAATTATACAATGCATAAAGTTTTATATATCCATAAATTTTTCATTAAGCAGTACATTGAAAACTTAAAATTTGTATAGGAATCACCAAGTGGTAGGTTTTTAAATATGAATTCTGAAGTAGAAGCTCACAAGTCCATATTTGCCTTAGATTCATAGATCAACACAGGACCAAATAGGTCTTTTATGCTCATATAAATGAGTCGTTTGTGATTGAGAGTTGGAGAAGTTGCATAAGCGTAGAAATTGCCGCTATTTCGAGCAGTTTAATGTTGTTTACCGCTTTATTATCGCTTAAAAGCGATAATTAAAAAAAAAAAGATAAAAATCGATTAAAATTTTAAATTGCATTTGATGATTTTTATTAAGAGTGATTTTTACTTTTATCATATGATCATAAGAAACAAATAGGTTCTAAGTCAAGGTGGAGTAATAAGTTTAATTGATTTTTTATTAATTGAATAACTAATTTATATTAATTAGTTAGATTACTTTTTTTTTTTTTTTTTTTTTTTTGGGAGTCCCAGACTTCCAAGTCACAAAATACTACGAGTGTTTAGTAGTTATAAAAGTGTTTATTAAAAGAACTAGTTTTATTAGTATGTTTAAGAAAAAAGATCACCTAATATACGATATTCCCCAGTCTCATTTATCTTTAAAGTAATGATGTATATCTTCAGTAATATCAACATTTAATTAAAGTATTCAAAATAAAAGCAAGTACGAAAAATGGTTTAAACTAAAAAACTGAAAGCTAGAACATTTTGGAAACATATATTCGACGAATCAAATTATTGTTCTGTTCATTCCAGTTTGGAATGAAGCCAGACTTCCTCCTTGAGGAATTACTTCGCGGTCTAAGGTCAGTTTGACTATTCTTAGAGAATTATTACTAGTGTAAAGCATTAGTATTAATTAGAGTAAATGAATATTCTGTCTCAACAAGCTTAAGTTCGGTTACCTGACTGTAGTATCGTTATGCCTAAACAGTAAACCAAATCTTTTATTGTGGTAGTTGAGAATTCTCGTGTTCAATTGGTCTTATCGTGTATTGATAGATTTTCTGAAATGTCAAAAGAAAAAAAGACAGCGTCGCTATGTTCTGTAATTTAAAATTATATAATGATAAAATGATGACAAAAATTGCTGTCTGACGTTTTAACGGATTCCTTTAATTTTTACTCCACTTTAGATGAACATCTGACTGACTAGTTAAGCTGAAAACTTAAAACCCTTCTAATCTCATTACATCTTCTACGTGGCATTTCAAAATTATTAGTATTTTACAATACCCTTTACTGTGTTAAAATAAAGGTTGGCGGCAGCTATGTTTTAATATAGAAATCTTATATCAGGTAACAGAGTTTAATAATGCTTCACATATGTTTCGTTATGAAACCATTTTTTATCGATCTATTTTACATGAAAAAAATTAAAAATATTTGGTACCTACTTTAACATTTTACTGATTGATAATTCAATGAAAGGAAAATGGACGCCTGTGATTTCCAAGGGAAGGTTTTTTTTTTTAAGTCGTTTCCTTCTATTTTCCTGCATTGAGATTGGAATGTATTACTGTCACTTTTTGAAGGGACATTAATCTTTGAAACATACTTGTTAATAAATGATCTTTCTTATTTCCTTTCTCTGGATACTTCATACCGTGGCCACCCTCTGTTATTTTCCGGTCACGACTCGGAGCGCCCTCGGAACCGAAAGCGGAACGTTGAAAATGTTGGCAGGGGAGGGGGGTAATGCACCCCTTGATGTATGGTCGGAAGGACCAGGACTGTCGAGGTCTGACCATTAGTCATCGGAGTTTGGAATTCCTGCTAATTGCCTGACTGAAGTGGCGCCCTGACCTTACTCAGTTTACTCGACAGTCCCTCGTCAAGGCGTCCTTGGCAGCCGCAACTGACAGTTAGCTACTTCTTCACTTAGCCAATTTCTGTTACTATTTTATCTTTAAATTTCAATTAGACACATAGTTCGAAAAATAACTTTGTACCTAACGTTATCTGTTAGTGCACAGTTAGTTACATTTCAGTTTTTCACTTCCAAAATTTTCTTGTCCTCTTGTAACAGTTGACACTCTCAATACCTTAAAAAATATGGTGCGATGCGCGCAATACACCTTTCGCCTTTTACCTAGATACCTTTTACTTAGATTAGATGTTTTGTTTGTTTGTTTGTTTAACGCCAATTTATGCCACTAAGGCTAATCGGACGATGCTACCGTGGGAGTCCTAAATTTTGCCTATCCAGGTATAATTAGAATAGGGATCTTTAACGAGCACCTGACATCGTACAGGCTCGGGACCTCCAGTTTACGTCCTATCCGAGGGACTGCATAGCCAAGGATTTTTTACTCCCATTAAAAAATCAGAGGACCACCTCGAAACGCGAACCCGTGACCTTTAGTATAGTACGTTGCCATGCTAACCATTATACCACAGGTGACCGCACTTAGATTAGAAATTTATGTTGTTATATTTGTATATCTCCATAAGTTATAGAATATTTGTATTGCAAAGTTTGCTAGTTCTCAGTACTTTTCGATTCATTATTGCTTATTTCTTTTTTTAATTAATTCCATCAACAGACGATTTTTTTTTTTTTTTTACTGCTTGCTTGTTTTTTACTGCTAGTTGCTTTTGGTGTAAATATATCTTGAAGGTGAATTGATTCAAGGTGTATTTACGTCTTGTAGTAAGGCTTGTCTCTTATGCCTTTATGGAAGCTGAGAACGATTACTGTTCCTCTAAAATCGCTTTATATTGCATTCAGAAATCCATTATAGAACTAAAATTTCTAAACTAAAATATAATTAATTAAAGATTATCTTATACCATGTTTTGTTTATATCTTTAATGATTTAAATAATTTGAGCATCTCGTATTTACTCTAATTTAAAATACATTTTTTTACTGTTGAATAAAAGTTTTTATTTTCATCAGTGATAATACAGGATATGAAATTGTAGCTGTCACATTGCGGGTCTATACATACATCGAATACCCAGTTTGATCAAAATAGTTACAGCCGTTTTTGAGAAAAAACACACACACAAAAAAAACACGTGAAAACGGGACCACGTTTATTAAATAAAATGTCACATCCGTTTGACCAATTTTGATGAAATGTGGGCTGTCACCTCAACGGCATATGCATCAAATACCCAATTTCTGGTCCGTACGGTTTATAGTTTTTGATCGTTCACACACCGGCCATTTCGCGGGACTTGGTTAAAAACGTGCATTTCCGTCGAAAACCTGAAGTCGTAATTTTTCACGATCGCAATACTTTCCCTTACTATGTATTCCTTTTATAGGGAAGTGAAAGTAAAAAAATTGGTACTATACCTTGTACTATGCTTAGATCAATAGTTGCATACCTAATTTAACTTAAATGATTTTAGTTGTGAATAGTCAAAATGCGTTCATATTTTTTATATACCTTTTTGTGTGTTTGTTTGTTTGGGACGATTCTTATACAATTATTGCATTTCAGGGGAATCTTACAATTCATCAGGATTAGTTGGAGTTCGATGAATGGGGAATCGGGCACATGCAATCATGCAATCGGTATTGACATGTTATCCTAACCCTATTCTATGTATATTTTAACGCTTAAACAATCCATTTGCAAAGTGGATTATTTATTTATATATCATCCTATTTTCGACCTTACTGAGTTGAAATCTTTCTTTTGTAGTTGCTACACAAGTTTACAGTTTCTGATTTAATTCGCATTATTGTTTTTAGGATCTATCCTAACATTAGCCATCAATTTCTGGGTGATTGTACTCGATCTCTTCTCTTTTATTTCCTTCTTTCCTAAACTTTTCTAAAAAAAGGATCAAGCATGGAGTCGAGAATCTTCTCATCGGCTTCCGGTCAAATAGCTTCCAAGCATGCTCGGTTAAGTTGAAGTTCCCCCTTTGAAGTGGCCATTCCATAATATTCAACGCTCCCCCACTCTATTTACGTTCTAGCTTGTGCTGACGTTCAACATTTTGTTTTATTAGACGGATTTATCAATAAAAGTTTATACTTTCAAAGTTTGGTGTTATTTCTGCCTCATACGCTTCTATTTTTACTTCTCATAAATTTAGTAGTGTTGATGTTCGATAACGTTATCTGTTTTTTCTTTTTTATGGCTTGTATTTATGTCGCAGTGTCAAAAATATTCCATCAAAACATTTGATCTTTTTAAAGTTTTATATATTTGGCAGTATGACATAAATTATTCAAACGTGAATTTCGGTAGCTTAAATAGTGTTAAGGATGTAATAGTATTCAATGGGTCAAATAGTGTTCCCATCCTAACTTTGTTGAAATTGATTGAAATTCAGTTCAGAAACAATTGTTTTCAAAGATGCCAGTAGGTTATTGCCAAAAATCCACGGGTGATGACTGCAAGTCTGCCAGCGCATGAGGAACTAAATATTTATTGTAGATTTGGACCGTATAGAAACTGAAACCGATATTTCTTTTAGTATGCTGCGTTGAGCCATCCTCTGGTCGATTGATGTGATCTGTCTCCAGTTGACTGACTGACCTTATTCAAAAATAAGAAATATTGTTTTGGTAACTCAGTTCAGTGTGACTATTAGTTTGACACCTAGTTATACATTGTCTATACTACTTATTTTCCATGTAATAAACTTTTAGCATGGTTTCAACTTAACTTAATTAACTTAATTTGGTGGTGCAATAAAACACATCACGGTAGTTATCTGGAAGACGCCGGTTCGAGTGCAGTCGTAGGCCAATCTTATTTCCTCTATAAAAATTTATATAAATCATATAAGGTATATTATGTAGTATAAATAATATGCCACCCATTGTGCTTCGCACAAACATTTCTTGCCAATTAACAGATAAAATTTTCATTATCAACAAATATTAAAAACATATTAATTTAAAATTTCCTTTAGTTGTTGGCTTGCACGTACAATCAACTAATTAGAGGGTTAAAGAGAAATGAATGGTCAGGTGTGAGGAAGAAACGTACCTAAGCCCTGGATTGACGGTGGAGAGATCTCTCATCCAGCGCCTTTTTGGCACCTCTCTAGCATTCTGGGATACGTCAGACATTTTTTTTTAAAACTTTCGATATGTTAATTCAAATTAGAAATGCTCTTTTTTTAATGGATCATCATGTTTTATAAATAAAGTATTTTTCAAATATAAAAAAAATTAAAATATTATAAAGTAAATCTTTGCAGAAATCAACTTATTTTTTAGCCAATTGAAAGAACAAAGATAACAATCTAAATCAAATAACTTGAAAAATTAATTACTGTTATTTACAAATTAATTACATAATAATCGCTTTAATTATTAAATTTTCGCTAGCAACAATTCCATTTAAATAGACCAATGGAACAATAGTAGCCTCGAGCATCCCATTTACTATCTCCGCTTGCCCGATACTGTCCGCAACAGAACAGAGATACTGGATGGCCGGCCTAATCCTTGAAGGGGCTTTGTTAAGTCCTGCATGCTTTCAAAGGGTATAATTGTGTGTAGTTAGCTGGAGAGAAGCTTAAGTTTTAAGCTGGTATAGTTAAATAAGCTGGTATACTGTTAAATAAGACTTTTTAAGATGAGAAAAGAGAAAAATAAAGCTACCCTGCCGTAAAGGACCCGAAAACTAAGCTTGGCTAAGAACAAGCACATTACTTGTTCGTTTTCGTTAAAGTTTTTAAACATATCAATGAAATGAACTAATTTTTTTTCTTTTTAAATTAGAGTAACTTAAATTACAACTGTACCGATTGAAATACTGCAAGTAAACATGAAAATGGAATGAAATAATGACAAGAATAGGCTTATAGAGAAGTTAACCACTTCTAAAGCTCTAATACTATTGCTAATTTAAAAGTTCCCGAAGATAATCTTCTCAGACATTAAGTGGGGATTATGTGGAACAGAAGCCGAGACAAGGTTGGAAATAAACGGGTTCGGATGGATCCCGATATATGAAAGGATTCGATGCTTGTGGATTGTGCCAAACCAGCTTAACATGGAACATTAAAGTCTTTATGAAGATTTTATGAGTGGAGGATTAAGGAGCAATGAAATTTTGGTGAAGGATTTGGGCTGTGGGATTGGGATGCTGGAGCCCAAAATTGATAATTTGGTGGAGCCACAAATAAGCGGGGCAAGTCATGGGTAAGGCACTAATCTATTATGTTCTTTTGCTTCTATTATATTCCGCATCGGATCGACTTGGGGCCCAAGGGACCGTCTTTGGGCACATATAGCCTCTACAAAGTTAGTATTCCTAATTGAAACAATTTGGGGGAAACTGGCTGTTGAGCATGAATTCAAATGAAATCACTTTCTCTTACCACCGATTCACAGTGCTCGGTTTTTTTCTTACAATCTACCTCTTTGGTTTGTAGTGGTACAGGTTTTTTCTTTGTGAATCTCAAATCTCAACCATATTTCCAGATGGCTTTTATTACTGTCTATTAACTGAGTATTCTGTAACACATTGGTTTTGAGTGCTTAAGGTGCTGGAGTAGTTGGTAGCGCTTCTTTTATTTAGTCTCGTGTGAGGAATGAAGTAAGTTAGACATGTATAGGTGTAGATTTATATATAGATATTCTTATTTTCTTTTAGAGGACCTTTTCTTATTTTTAATATTTTTTCCATTCATCTACACTTACGACATACCAATTATTACGGAGACATTGACTGCAACTTATGCTGATGATACAGCAATTATCACTAAACATCAGGACGAAACACAGGCATCATTAACTTTACTACATCACTTATACATACTACACGACTGGTTCCAACTATGGAAAATTAAACTAAATCAAGGCAAATCAAAACACATCACATTTACCCTTAGAAAACATACTTATCAACCCGTTTATATTGACAATAACCAAATTCCTCAGACGGACACAGTACACTATCTGGGACTCACTTTCGACAGAAGGATGACATGGGGCCCGCAGGTCAGAATGAAAAAAAGAACGCTTACCAAAAGGCTTAAACTTCTGTATCCATTACTTTCTAAATCTTCAAAATTAAAACTGAAACAAAAAATACTTACACTTACTTACTCAAACCCATATGGACATATTCCTCACAGATATTCGGCATAGCTAAAAAGACTCACTTACAAAAACTTCAAACATTTCAATCAAAATTGTTACGACTCATTACAAAAGCACCTTGGTACGTGACTAACTACACTTTACATACTGACCTCCATCTGCTGACAGTCGACCAACACATAACGACACTTTACAAACGATTTTTTAGTAATTTGTACGGACATCCAAACAGTTTAATAAGCAATATGGCTGACATTCGCATGGATACGAGAAGACTAAAAAGGCGCTGGATGAGGGATCTGCTCTCTTAGACAGCCAAGGTAATTGACTCAAGCCAAGAAGGGGGTGCTGTTGGGTGCTTTCCTTCCTCATGCCTGACATGTAATTATTTCATCTTACCGCCATCTCATTCGCTGATTGTCTGCACTTTGGGGACAGGTGCGAATTAATAATTAGTCAAAAAAAAAAAATATTTTTTCCTTTTCAGAACATCAACCTGTTCAAGGACATTTAACTTACACATTTCATAATGATTACTTGCCCGACCTTCAGAAATACGCCCCGTAACGTGGAACACGAAAAAGAAATAAGTTATAGGCAATCACGTAATGCAGACAAATCCGAATAAGAAAACACTAAGGGAAGTGGTGCCCCTAATCGATGCTCTCATATGAAATTCTGTGCAATCGTTGGGAAACTGGGTCGCTCATGAGCCAAGACCTGCGGTCCTTTCTGTATTCAACTGTTCTCGATTCGGGTAGCTTCTTTCATGAATGCCAATTTAGCGGCCGGCCGTGAAAAATTTAAAACCAGCCAAAGTAATTGATAACAAATTTAAGGAAAATATATAGGTATTGTTTTTTTCACTTGTATATGTGAGAAAAAGTTTATGTATTCAATTTTAATTTAAAAATAAATAATCTCTTCCATATTTTCATTAATTTCTTTATTTAACCAACGATTCGGGCTTCCGATTGTAATACTGCAGTAAATTTAAAAGACTTTTTAAACATCTGTTTTTCAAAAAACAATTTGAATGTAAGATACACATGTCCTTCCTTAAATTATAATTAACATTTAACGATATTTTCTGTGGTTGTGGATCTTTCTATAAGAAAAGTTTGACTATGGAAATAGATCCACAAGCACTGAATAATATTGTTAAATGTTTATTGTTATTTAAACAAGGACATGGGTGTCTTACATAACTACTTCTTGACAAACAGGTAGTTCTTGTGGAGTCTTAAAGATATAATACAGTCTGTATTATAAATACAGATATCCCTGGAAGATGGGCCAGAAGCGCGAAGTGTTGGATAAATAAAAAAAATATGGAAGAGATTCATTATTTAAAATATAAATATATAGTAATTTTCGGCACTAATGCAGTACATGAGGTGCATTAGTAATAAACCAACAAAAGAGGTTCTAGATGGCAGAATATAAAATTGGGGGATTAAAAAAAAAAAAAACTTATTTAACACTTTCAGTGCATTAAAAATATACTTCTATTTTGTGAAAACGAAGAAGTACACAATATTTTTTAAAGATATTATTTATCAAATACTAAAATGTACGTCATAGTAAATGATGTTTATAATGCTTATATATTTTTGGTTTAAAGTTTATTATTCTAATTGTAAATTTAGTTTAGTTAAGTAAAATTACCAAATAGTTAACCATATGCTAATTTAAATTATATACTTTTGGCTTATAATTTTGTTATGTTATATTGTATTGCTAACTCTATTTGTATAGGGTTCATCCCTAAAGAAAAATAAAAGCATTACTTACTTTCATAATAAGGAGTTCATATAAATGCATATTAAAAGAATACTGATAATACCAATGACCCTTTGAGTAGAGGCTAAAATAATGAATATATGCATATTCATATACTTTTTTTTTTCTTTTTCTTTTTTCCCCTAATACAGGAACCCTGTATAAGAGCTGTATATTAATTAATGTGAACATGCTACATGCACAAGGCATAATACATGTATCAATACATTAGATTTTACAATTATAAAGGTACAGAATTGATTGGGTATTTAAGGAAAAACAAAATCAAGAAAATACAAAATATGGTGGTCACCTGTGGTTCGCGCCTTTCGCGTTAATGGGAGTAAAAATCCTTAGCCATGCCGTTCCTCGGATAGGACGTAAAATGGAGGTCCCGAGCCTGTACGATGTCAGGTACTCGTGAAAGATCCCTATCCTAATTATACATAGATAGGCAAAATTTAGGTCTCTCACTGTAGCATCGTCCGATTAGCCTTAGTGGCATAAAGTGACGTTAAACAAACCAACAAAATATGGAGGACAAAAAATGATACTTCTAACGTCAGATATCACACAAAACTATATAATTAACATATAACACAATTGTATTATAAAACAAAACTTTAAATAAAGTAAATGTCTAAACAAATTCATGTACTTATACAAACAGTTTCTAAATATCTATAGTTAATATTTAATTGATTTGGTTACCTCCGTTATACTATTTTTCATCTGGACTATTCATTATGATTATTCAAAGCTGTGGTTATTTATATTTCCTTTGTTTTGATATGAAAAGCCAGACAAATAATTGAGTCTGCAAGTTATCTAACTTTCAGACACCACTATAACTTTCAGACAAATGATTAAGTCTGAGTGTTAGAAAATATCCTTTATCATATCTGAAATATTTAAAGAAATAATTAAGGTTGACGAGATGACTAAACGCTTTCCGGAGAAGGATTGTCCACAGCCGCGAGGCCCCTCTTCAGTCTAGAAAGTTAAATTATACAAGTTAAATAACGTCGACTGTATCTTAAGGAAACTGTCAGGTTTTCCAGTCAGTAAGCAGCAAAGTTCCAGGAATATTTCATAAGTTGTACCGCTGCTAATAAACGAAAATGACATGACAGAATGACAAAGGACCACGTAACTGCTTCCTCCTGACACATGGCTCCTCATATCCGAAGCGACGCCTCCTACGTGTCATATAAAATTATTATTTTTTTAACCATTTTTCAGGAAATATCAATTTCTCAATCAATCATTATCTTACTTTTTTTTTTTTATTCCATCTTAAAATAACATTTTCTTGAGTTTTGAACAATTTTATCGTCAGTAACAGACTTTTTACATTTTCGAATGCCTCCAAATGAGATATTTCATTTTCATTTTCTTCTATGTTTGGTAGGAAGATTTTTATATTATAAGTAATAATTAACCAACAATGTATCTTCCTTTTTCTACAACTATTTATTTTCTACTTTACAACACAGTTAACGTTTCAGGGCTGTGTCCCCATTCTCAAAACATATATAATTTCTCAATCGTATGACATCGTAGTCTTTTAATAAATTTTATAATACTATATTAATATGCTAAAAAACATAAAAAACATCAATATGCTAAAAAACACTGTTACACATTTTCTATATGTCAGCTCATACTTGTCCATTTCCAATTCTTTGAGATATTTCAGAGTGGTTACTTTTAATTGGGAGTTTGACTTTGGAAAATTTGAAGGAGTGGAAGATTTATGCTCAAACGGTAAAATAACAAAAGATACAGAAAAAAAGTATTCTAATAAATCAGTTTACTTATTTAAAATTTGATATAAGTTTCAGCTTTAGGCGAGGATAGACCTTGCAAGGGAGTGACCTTTTCGTATTTCTTATATTATACCCTATTTCGGCTTTAGCTATAAGTCCTCTAGCCAGGTAAATATTTAATGAAGACAAATTTTATGTCAGGGAGTGATGCCTATTTGTAATCTAATCCATTCATAATACCTATATCATCTCGTCTAATCCATTTTTGTCAAATTTAATTTTTCGCACTTTCATTCAAATATTCAGTTTTCAATTTCAGTTAATTCAGTTTAATTTATTGTTTAGTATTGTTAGTAGCCAGAAACATACTGAAACTAACCTTTTTTTGGAAGACACAAGTAGCAGTTTTGGAAAACAAAACCTAGGTTCATATCATTGCTATATTAGCAAGTTTATATGCAATAGAAGCATTGGAAATATGGTGTTAATGTTGGTACATTATTATTGCATTCATTCTTATGTATATTGAAAACTTAGACCAATAAGGTGGATTCGGCAGCGCCAGAACTTAAATGACGAACTAGGTGTGGGATTTGATTATTGAATATCATAGAATTTATTTTTCATTTTTTAAACCATTTTTCATTTTTTTTAATGATTATTTTTAAATAATATCGTTTCCTTTGAATAGTAAAGGTTCTTCTAAACCCTACTGGTACTTCCTATTTCGGATCAACCTATCCTGACTACATCTCTCAATGTGAGTGGGTCAAGACCTGGAAACATGGTAACGGTTCGGGAGCTCGGCAGTTAGAGGAGCAAAGGTTAGGGTTCAATCGATGCTTAGACCGCTAAGTCCTGTAAGCTCGGCGGGGACGTAAGCCCGCAAATGCTTAATCACCGGATTAGTACATGTTCAGCTTGCATGCTAACATCCCTCGCTCGATATTCGGTTCATCTGCCTTCTCCGATTTCAATTCTTTTGATGAAGCCATATTGAAGTGGCTAAAGATTTAATTGAGTCGTTGAATCGTATAAGAGGGATAAGGAATGAGACTGCACTGCGGCATGGAAAGCATTCGAAATCCGATAGGCAAATTAGTTTTTTCTGCGATCCATTATTGAATGCAGATTCAATTCTGTCTTGCCGCAGATCATAGAGTAGAGTTAGTCACAAGTTGGCTGTTTTTATTCCAACGAATTGTGTGTATATTTAATTGTTATTACCATTGCAAGTTGTTGGTTTTTATTTTTATTTTATTTTTTTGGTTGCATGCGCAATTCGGAGATTCCAGAATTGTTTTTACGTTCTTGGTCAGATCGATAGATATGCATAAGGGAAGGTACTGGAGGATAAGCATTGCCCGTTGTGGGAACATATATCTGCTTAACCGGGAAAACAAACATTCCGTCTTCCAAAACACTTAATCCGATGAAGGTAGGGACACAATCTCCGTGGTCGATATATCTCTTTATCCAGGAACCAATCCCGTATAAACTCCAAACCGTTCCACTTGGTTATAGCTCCTAAATTGTGGCATAAAAATAACTTAAAGAGCGGGGGAACTTTAGTTGTGTATTAACTATGATTTTTTTCGGCAATGATTAGCATAGATTGCATTTTTTTTTTATTATTCACGGATCCCCCAGAAATGGAAATGGCCAACATGCCCCAGAGTAGTCTGGTGCGCTAGCAAGAACTGCACCCATATACACAATGCTTACTTTTAATATACGCAAAACCCCTTTATTATTATGTTTAAAATCTTATGCTTGGTTAATTTCCTTTGGTGGAAAACCAGTGCTGCCGTTGATGTTTCACATTTACTATAGGCTTATTTCGACTATAGAAGTACACAATTCTTTATATAATATAAAGTAAATTCAAAATTTAACTAGTAAAGAGAAAAAAAAATTATTGAAATAGTGGCAAATTTTATACCGATGACACTTGCGTGCTTTTAGCTCATTATGACTCATTCATTGCACCCCAAACAAAAAGCATAAAAATAAAAGGTCGGTTTCAAGTAACTATTTGACGTTTTCATATGTTTTAGCACTAACTGGACGAAGCTTCCAATTATTTACAAAAGGCTTAATTAAATGACAGCCATATGCAATGCTAATCCGGGTTTGAAATATTATTTATTGATGTAAAATTAAAATAATTTCTAGAAAACAATGCGAAATAAAATAATAGCTCTTAAAACGGAACAGTTGAATTTAACAGGACAGGAAGTAACTGTATCACTTCGCTATTTAGGTTAGACTGGTTTACTCATTGCTTGCTCACTATCTTACGCAAATTTCAAAAATTATTCCTCAAATAGTTGCGGACTTTCCATGACATAAGGTCATGTGGTAATAATTGTAATCGTTAAAGATCACTCTAGATGTTTTCTCAGCAGTAATATAATCATTTTTTTTTCAAGCAAATAATTGTAATAACTTAGTTGATAAAGCAATGCTATAATTATACATAATTTTGGTTTCATTCACCATTTCCGCCGTAAGATGTTACAACCTGAACGACCATAGCTTGCCCCCCCCCTTGTTTTGATCCTGGGTACGCCCTTTCCTTACATTCCAATCTTTACAGTATATATAAATTTATCCTTATGAAGATTAATGCACCCCCTGACATATGTCACCAATCTAGTCCAATCCATAACTTCAGGCAATTTGAGATCCGATTTTTCAAACTTGCTCCCCCTTTAATTCTGATAATCCTTCAAGGTGTCTGAAAAAAAAAAAAATCGCCTCGAGATGTTTTAACTTAAAACTATCATGTTGAATCCAAGTATTAAATATAAAACTATTATGCGTTACTTTAATCTGAACCCCAAAGTTTATAATGTGTTATTAATTTATACTGATATAAGAAATATAATATAACTTCTTACAAGTTCAATTAAAATAATAATAATAAAGTAGCAAAAGTATCTTCCTTTTTCACCATAAATATTAATTTACAGCATAACATGTTGAGGTTTCGGGGCTATTTCTCCATTTCAAAACCTGTACATTAATTTTTATACCTATTAACATTTAATGATCCAATCACTAGTTTAATAATTTAGATAAAATAAATTAAATATAACTTAGTCAATTATAAAACAGTTACGAAAAACTTTGGAACCCATTACATGGACATATTAAATAAAATAAAAAGATTTTAATCAACAATTGTGAAGTAATAATTACATAAAAACATAATTATCACAATCAGCTGGGGACAAGGGATTCAGTATTAACAGGGAGAAAATATAGAGGACAGAGTCCAGCAGCCTTTATATTAGAATGGGGAAACAGCCCCGAAAAGCCAACATGTCATGCTGTAAATAAATATTTATGGTGAAAAAAAAAGATACTTTTGCTAATTTATTGTCAGTTATAATATAAATATCTTCCAACCAAATTAAAAAGAAAATAAGAATAAAAGAAAAAAAATCTTTTTTTTTTCCTGATTATTTAAAAAACCTAGCATAACGTAATATTTAAATAAAATTTTCGTATTGTTTTGATATTTTTTAAAATAAATAAAATGCATACAATACGCGATAATTAGCCTGCAACTAACCTGGTGTTTACTTGAACTTAATGGGTACTTGAAATCATTTTAAAAGCGCTGTTGTATTTCCTGAGACCTTATGATCCGCCCTGGAGCTCGTTAGGTGGCTTTGAGCAGCCAAGAACGTAAACCCCTTGAGCAGTACGAAAAGCCCCGTGAATGGCTGAGTGACCTTTGGTCGTGTGACGGTCGCAATTTCCTCCCCCCCCCCTTAGTTAGTGGTAGTGTCCGTGTCCCCCTCATGACCCAAATCTAGGTATACAGCCAGAGCTAGAGCAGGAACCGCAGCCCTCGCAACACAAATTACTGGCACTGCGAAGATTGGCCCTTTTCGTGACCCTTCTCCATCACTCTCCTGGGACTGCCGTTGATGGGCAGCCAGTCCATTGCCTTTCCTATCAATCATTTTCTGATCAAATATGTTTTCGTTATCTTTTTTTTTTTTTGTGTGTGTGTTTGTACTAAATGAATTTAATTTAATTTATTTTTAAAAATGTATTTATCAAACTATAGCTCCAATTTATTCTTCTTACCTTCTAAGATCTATATTCTAGATTCTAAATTTCTTTCTTTCTACATCAGAAAATCTATATACACCAAAAATGTGATCTCGTAAAAAATAAAAAATAAAATAAATATCATTTATTTTTCTTCTTTTACACTCCTATTACGCACATAAATAAGATTAGTCAAGCCATTGTCAAATTCGTCTAAATTAATGAATTATAATAAATTAAAAAACTACTAATATATTCTTTACTTTTAGCTATTTCTTCCCTAAGCATTGGTTTTTTGTTGCTTATACTAAGTACTACTCAGCTTTAAAATGACATCAATTTCAACTCTGCCTTAGCTATATTTTAAAAACCGTTTGAGATATTGTGCTAAAATTTGGTATTTTTTTAGTCTACAGGAAGGTATCCTATGTACCAAATTTCATTAAAATCTGAAATAGTGAGGGACTCCTACCCAATTTTATGTCTTTTAATTATAAATAATAAAAAAAATATATGGACACGATTCTTCCACTAATTTCGAGTGTATATTTAAGGAGAAATGCAAAATTTGTTCCAGAGATTGTGTTTGAGGTCAATGTAATTGTAAAAAAAAAAAAAAAAAAAAAAAAAAAAAAAAAAAAAAAAAAAAAAAAAAAAAAAAATTATCGGACCTTTAAGAAAAATACCCTTATAGATCATTTAACACGAAAAATGGCATCATCGTTGAATTCATCACCTTCAAAAACATTAAACTGTACTCAATAAAAACATAAAATACATTTATTTCAATGTTTAGGGGATGCTAAATTCGAAACTGACGCCTGGGGGTAGTAATATTGGTAACATTCTGTATATAAAAAACATATATGTTGATTAAGTATATGCAGTTAGTTCATGGTCAAATATATTGGTATTGTTTTTAATTATTTTTGTTCTAATAAATGCGGTGTTCAATATGTGTGTAATTACAATTGCTATAATACATAAAAGGTAGTTGGTTAGTTTACTTAAAGATCCAATAACTTTTTTTACAGTTTCACTGACCTAAAACATGACCAATGGAACTGCTATCTCTGTTCTTAAATCTAGACACAAAAGAAAAAATACACAAACACACACATAAGTATCAGGTTGATATCATTTTTACTTTTACTTACCTATATATGAAATATATAGTAAGACAAAATATTGCGATCGTGAAAAATTAACTAATATCGTGAGTCCAAATAACTAAGTCCCGCGAAATGGTCTGTGTGTGTGTGTGTGTGTGTGTGTGTGTGTGTGTGTGTGTGTGTGTGTGTGTGGGTGTGGGTGTGTGTGGGTGTGTGTGTGGGCGTGTGTGTCGGTGTGTGTCTGTGTGTGTGTAAACGGACTAGCTCAAAAACTATAAACCGTACAAACCTCAAATTGGGTATTTGGTGTATGAATGTGCCCGAGATGTGACAGCAAAAATTTCATCAAAATTAGTCAAACAGAGGGGGTACTTTATTTAAAGAATTTTTTCTACGTTTTACGTTTTTTTTTTCATTTTCTCAAAACCGGCTCTAACAATTTCGATTAAACTTGATATTTGATGTGTATTTGTTCCCGCGATATGACGCAATATGACAGTCAAAATTTCATCAAAATTGATAAATTGGAGAGGGCACTTTACTTAATAAATTTTGTCTCACTTTCGCGAGTTTATTTTTATTTACTAAAAAACGGCTGTAATGATTTTGATCAGACTAGATATTTTATGTATGTATATGTTCACGATGTGATAGCCAAAATTTCTTCAAAATTCGTGAAACGCAGGGATCTCTTTATTTCATAACTTTTTTTTCCAATTTTTACCTTTTTTTCGAATATCACAAAAACGGCTTTAATGATTTCGATTAAATTCACCATGTTTAATCAAAATCAAGTCTTCTTTAATATCAGGTGAGCTTCATCATTATTAAAATGTTCTGAGGGTATACAGTTTGTTTTCCTATAAAGTACCTTTGCATTTGTTTGTATGGAGGAATTATCTGTCTCTCGTTTTGCCTAAAGATAAGAAAGAACTAAATATGAAATATGAAAAAAATCAAGTAAACATATACAGGATAAAAAAAGAAAAATATTCCGTCAACTCATGAAAAATGTTGTGCCCATGCATGCGGAGTACGCCTTTAATGACAGACTATTGTTTATAATTAAAGCAGTTCTGTTCATTTAATGGAAATTGTTTGTTTCATGGTAACTAAATAAAATTTTCAACAATTACATTGAGAATTGTAAAATCAGACGACTTGGAGTATTATGCTTGCATTGCCGAATTATCACAAGTAAGAAAAAAGTAAGAAAAAAAATATTGTAGTTTATAGAGGAAATAAGAAACGAATGTGAAAAAATACGTGACTCTGAGAAATGGCAACTAAAAAAACACGTAAATTTCTAATCTAAGTAAGTTGGTAAATGAAAGTTGTGTGTTGCGCGCATCGCACCAGATTTTTAAAAATTCTAAATAGAAAATAAAGTAGTTACTTAAATTTTATTTTTTCAGCTTCTAAGGTCATCGGCGCAAACTGTATAATCCGTGTCTTATTTGACCAGGGTCCTCTTCATCAAGGTCCATGAGTGTCCGACCGTTTCCTCCTCTTCTTAGCCTAGTCCTAATGGACACTATGTTAACAAATTACTACCCTACAAGTAAAGTACCCTAGAAAAAAAACAATGAGAAGATCCTAGACTACTCGGAGGTCGTTGTAAAGTAGTTAGTAGAATGGGAAGCAATGAACCGTGGTGGTAGGGAAAACCTGGAAGGAAAAACATACTCAAATAAAGGGGCGGATGTATATTGGCGCTAGGAGCTGGCATTGGTACAAGAGCGCCCTTGGCCGGCTCCCAACACCTTCCTTTTTATGGAAGGTCGCAGGAGTCGCGTCTCCCGTCCTCGCCCGTTTGTTATCCTTGTCGCGGCTTCTGAATTATTGGAACCTCTGCGTATGAAACGGTTTCGCAGGTTTCCGATGTTTGTGCCATATCGTATTGGTAAATATCCATTTTTGTTTGTTCCGAAGTATCTCTTTTTTTGTTCCAAATCCTGCCTTCTACGCACAAACTGCTTGTAAATCTGCTAATGTTGGACGACGAATATTTCTTGCTGTAAAGTCGCATAGATCGCGGGTTCCCAAAAAGTTTTGTCGGGTTCCGGTGCCCTTTAGATATCACATTTTTTTCTTGGCGACTCATGTCAGATCTCAGGGAAAACTTTATGTTGCTAATATTTTTTTTTTGATTAATAAACCACTGAAACTCCTGACTTTAATTTTTCGTCTGATAGCGAAAAATCCAAAGAGAATACTATCTTTTTTTTTTTCTATAAATAAGATACATTTAGGATGTTCCAGTGATGTATATAAACCGTTCAAACGTTAATATCATCCCTCTAATCACCTATCCATGATAACGTCAACTTATGCTCTTACTTGATCGAGGAATGGCATTGTTTTTAATTTCGTTGGAATAGTATTTTAACGTTAAACAAAAAACAAAAAAAAAAAAACATTTTATATAAAAAATTAAGCCGACTTCGAAAACTAGGAACCAGTAAAAGTAAATGCATGAAAAGTATGAAATAATTACCTTCTGATTTTTATGAATACGCAGAAAATCGTATAAAAAGCAGAAAAATGCATTAAAACGGATAATTTTATTTTGATTAGTACGAATACATACGAACTGTTAATAAAAATTATTAAATTAAAATTATTAAATACCGTGTTCAATACTTAACAATCTTTTCGGAGGCGGCGCAAAATAGAAAATCTATAGACAATTTTAAGATTTTCCTAATTTTTAGTGTGAACAATTTTAAATTTTGCGCCGCCTCCGAAAAGATTGTTAAGTATTGAACATGGTATTTAATATTTTAATTTACAATAATAATTTTTATTAGCAGTTAGTATGGATTCGTACTAATCAATATAAAATTATCCGTTTTAATTCATTTTTCCGCTTTCCATACGATTTTCAATAATTTTATGAATATGCACAGAAAATTGAAAATCGTTTGCGGTAGGTGCAGTATAGACCTTTCAACGCCCTGTCTACTGATTTTTTATAAAGACCAATGTTCCATCGGGAAGACACATAAAACTTTTTTTTTCACAATGACAATCTTTTTCCTTTGCGGAATATTGTCTTCGGTCGCAAAGGCTTGCTCGGCTGTAACATGAATCCGGCAACTTCAAGATGTCGTAGGTATGCCACTGAACAGTTGGGATTTAGGCCATTTTTCGACCAGTTTTATTGGTAAATATAATAAACAACATATACGTTTGTTATTTCGGTATCTGAGAATATGACTGCCTCGAAATGGAAACAACTCTGCACAAATGACTCTTTAAGATTTTCGTCTCTAGACTCTCTTATCGAGTGCCACCCTAGGGACGTTAAAAAAGTAGACAATTCACCATCATAGATGGAATTGAAGATGGAAGAAAATAATATTAAATTTTTTTAGCGGGACGTATTTATTTCATGACTGGAATAATAATAAGTCCATATTATGGTCATATAAAATATCCAATATTTTTCTTAATTTTCAAACCAAATAAAAGCTTAGTTAATAGTTATTTGTTATCTCAAAATCAATAATTTGGCACTTACAGCAATTTTCATCTAAACTCCTCAATAGTTGCAGAAACATAATTAAAAACCGATAATAGTAATCTGGATAACATAACATAAGTATCACTCCAGAGTGAAGAATCCGCACAAGATTTTATGATTACATTGTATAATAATATCCGACAGTGATCAAGTGTATCCGGAAGCTGACAGAGGTGCCTGAATCCTTTGTTAAAGCCTGTAAATCAACTGAAAAAGAGCTTTTCCAGGAAGTATTGAATTCCTTTTTAATGTGCATAGCGAGTGGAAGACGATTTTACGAATCTCTTTTAAAAAGGGTAATTAATGATCGGCCTTTTTTTAAATTCTATGAATTTTGTGGTTTTATGATTATGCTGTCCATCCGTCGTTTAGACATTCATTTAGGATTTTTAACTGTTATCGGTGTTTAATGTGCTTTAATCTTCTTAAATCTATAAAAAAAAACGTTTAAGCAACCCAAAAAAATGTTCTTGAGTTTTATTTCTTGGCAAAATTTTCCAGGAACAGGGTCGAAACAACAATAACTTTGCCGCAACCATTAAGAAGTGTTTCATTTTTCAGAAAACGACAGCGATATTCCACTGATATATATCTTTATTAAAATCTATTGTTGAAAATTTATTTTAGGTTATGTATAAGGTTTGTTCCAACAAGCACTTAAACCACGTCAATAACTAACACACTTCACATGTTCTCCCCACTCTTTTAATTCTGAATTTGATTGGTTTGTTTTCCCAACCGATTCATTGACCATTAAAACATTATTGAGCATTGCTTGAAATCAACCAATCAAATTGAGAATAAAAAACCGGGGATAGTACATGATCAGTTTTTTATTTATCAACGTGTTTTAATGGTTTGTTGGAGCATACCTTATGATATATATGCCATATGTTTGTCAAATAAGTAAATATTTTGAGCGATAATTAAATGATTATTTTCATGTTTCTTCCCAATAACTTCTTTAATAAATTAAGAACCCAAAAAAGGTTTTAATGGGACCACATTGGAAAAATACTCTACAAGATGCAAAAGGGTTCGTTCCAATTGGTCCACCCATCTCGGAGTAATCGGTGGACATACATAGAAAAAAAAAGGAAAAAAAAAAGGCACATACGTATCGAATTGAGTAACCTCCTCTTTCGAAGTCGGTTAAAAAAAAAACATTGGTTTAAAAGTCCCAGACCTTTTGTTGGAATCAACTAACAGTCGGAACAAACCGCAAAAGAACGTGTTTGGGACTAGATTCTTCCACGCGGTTCTACGACGTTCTGAACCCTCCTTACGACTACATGTAAGGAGCGATTGACTGGACAGCCTTAGTCTTTGTCTTGATTGTGAAGCTCAAGCCATATGATTATTTGTGTTATAAAGTGATAATTTTTGTAACCTGCTCTTAATATTTGAGTTGTGATAATTCGTGTGGCATTGACAATTGTATATTTTCGTTTAGTAAGTAATGTTTTTTCCTCAGAACAGTATTAAACGTTAATGAATTAAAAGCAATTCACATAGAGGAGTTAAATGTAAATATCAGTTTTTCTTTTTCAACACATTTCTTTCCTCAAATGGACAACGCATGTTTCGGAAAGGAAAAATTTATTTCCCATGATTCTGACAGTTTGACGAACATAATAAACCATGTTAAAAAACCCTGAGAAGGCAATGAAGATATGCACGTTCAAAACTGAGGAATAGATGGGAAACAAATTTCCTTCTGACGCGTGCCTTTGAATATTTCACTTTAAAAAACTTATTAAAATTTGTTACATACAGCTAGTTTCTAGTCTCTTTTTATAAGTAAACCCATGAATTTAATTTTTCAGCACTTGAAAATCAGTCAATTTTTCATTTTCTACATATTTAGAGGCAAGAACTAAAACTGATTCTGTTTTAGATTAATCGATATTCCTCCGCCTAAACTGTATGGCTTAATTTATTAACATCGATATTGTACAACTTATTTATTTTTAGGATACGACTTCGGTATACAAGGCGAGTTATAACTAAGCCGTTTGATTTATGAATAAATTGGAGCCGAGCCCAAGATACTTTTTATATCCCAAACACCTGATCCATGAAAAGAGGTAGAAAGCACTTTTCTTGTTATCATGAAAAGTGCCCCCGGCAATCATCATGTTTCTTATTGAAATAATGATGACATTTATTCAAATAGGTTAGGATATGTTTCGGGTCGTTCAGTCTCATATTACCATTTTCTCTAGATGGTGTTAGGTTTCGCTTATTTATTCTGACATTTCGTTTTTCTACTTTTCGATACGAGACCTTCTATAATATTTTAACATAATAATTTTATTTTCCTTAAATAAAAATAAATTGGTCCAAGTACTTTGTCTTCTAAATTTTCTTTTGTAACTCTCGTTTAAGAACAATGTTCAAAATTGATATGGGGTAATACTTTTTTTTCTTATTAGTTTGGAGCCTTTCATACTCAATTAACACCTTCAAAGTTTTTTATTTATATAATATCTTTAGATATGTGAAGCTAAAGGGTTTCAACATTACTTTTAGGAACTAAGGATCTGATTTGATTTTTATTTTAGGAAGACCAATTTGTCGTATAAAATGGTATACGTATATCGTGTTAGTAACTTCATAAACTGGTCAGTTACCATAAAATCAATCAGGATAAAGTTTTGGTATAAGCTAAGTATAAGGAATGCTTCATAAGCATCAAACAGTTAGGCATGTTAGAGATGGCTTGAGAGGAGGCCCGTTTCCCCTTCTGCTGAATCGAAGAATTTTAGTTCTGGAATGGATATGGTGTTATCTCCATATCCGTTCCTCCGTTTGCTGTGAAGACCTCCATACACTTATATATAGAGACAGAACGGATAATAGCGTTTAAATAGTGTTATTATTTTATTACTCTTCGCAGATATACAGAACAGCCAAAAAGACCCACTTACAAAGATTTCAATCAAAAATTTTAAGACTCATAGTAAAATCACCATGGTACGTCACCTACAATACCCTACATACTGAGTTAAAAATACAAACAGTAGACCAACATATAAAGACACTTTAAAAACGTTTCCATGCTTACTTACACGGTCATTTTAATCGACGTATAATGGATGAAGGATCTTCTTCATTAAAAAATTAGATTAACTGAAACAAGGCAGAGAAGAGGTACTTCCCCATACCTAACATGCCCTTATTTAATTAACACTTGTTCTCGAAGTTTTTCGACATGCGCAAATTAAGATATGAAGCCAAAAAAAAAAATTATTTATCTGAACGTTGTTTAATATATTAGTTTAGTAAGTTTACCATCAGTTTGAAATATTTAATATATTCTTGGGGGTAAAAACATGCTATAATTATTAAAGAATTCCGTAAGGTCCTTTTATAACTATTCTTGTAAATCGATTTTCCGGATACAATCATTTAAATTGGTTTGGTCGGCTACTTAAAAGTGAAGAAATACATTTAATTACAACGATTTACCATATAAAAGTATCTACATCTTAGGCCAAAACTATTTACGTTTATAGTACCTACGTACATACAAATTCTACGTTTCTATTATATTCTTTAAATCAGAGGTCGAAAATATAAGTTAACTTTTAATGATGTATTTATTTATGGTCTTTTGGTTAAATATTTAATTTATAATTTTTAAATTATTTTATTAGAAGATAAAAGATTCGACCACGGCCGGGAATCGAATCTTTTATAGAACTTAAACTTTTAGTTTAATAAAGTTTAAGTCAAACTTATATATATATATATATATATATTTTTTTTACCCTACTTTAAGTTTTTATTGAACATAAACTTTTTCATTACGATAACTTTTTGATAAAGTTATCTTAAAACTTTTATCCAAATAACTTTTTGCATAAAAGTTCATTTAAAAAAGTTATTCATAAAAAGATTTTAGTCGAAGAAAATAATTTCGGAAATGTAAAAATTTATTTTAATAGATTACAATTTTTATTATTTTGTAAATATGTGTATTATTTTTAAACTACAAAATTATGTTTAACAATACCACGGAATCAGTACAGTTAATTATCATAGATATATAATTTATAATATCGTTACTCAATATAAAAGTATTTAGATTATTATTATTATTATTACACAGCTATCTAATAACCTTTCTTTGCTTATTTTTACTGATATGGGTTTTAATTTGTTCTTGCTACCTTCAAGTCACTATTACAATCATATAATTCGTCAAAAACACTTGTGGAACCTGAATAAATGGTTTTTCAAATTCGTTAAAAAATTATCTTTAATTATTCTTTCACAACAGTTGTTGAGACGTATCTGAAGAAAGCCCGAATCACTCGGTTTTTTTTGCGCACCTTCATAATTTGTGAACGACTTACTCACAAATAATAACTAAAACTAAAATGAAACAGTCCGGTGAGATGAGATAATGAATGAACACTAACTAGACTTGTTTTGATTCGAGAAGAATGAAATAATAGGATAGGAATAAATATACCTTTAACTAATCCTATGATAGGATTATAAATCAAATATAAGGTATATGTATAAGGAAACAATCTCTTTTCCTATGATAAATACTTTTATGATTACAACCCAGGGCGAAAAAGTTATTGTTAAACTCACGCTTTAATTTTAATTGCTCAAAAAAAGGTTTAGGTGAACCTTCAACTTTTTTAAGAAATAAGTAAAAAAATAAAAAATAAAAAAAAAAACTTTTATTGAGCAAACTTTTTCGTAATAATTTTTTCAAATACTTTTAAAATGAAACTTATTTAAAAAGGTTAATGACCTTTTTGACCCCTGCTTTAAATTGTTTTGAACGAATGAAAAATAGGAACATTATTAAAAAACTTAACACCTTTATTTTTCTAGCTCCCCGAGTCATTCCGTTTCCAATACATCTTTTCCTTCTTGACGAATTTTCTTTGAGCTCCCTTCTTTTCATTTAGTGCGTCGTGGCTGTAATCTGTGACCGCATAGAAATAACATCGAACAAACGTCACCAGTTTCCGATTTAAGAATAAGTGAACATAATAAACCTGATTGAAAACCATAAAAAATATGTGTTGGTGCTATGACATCGACAATCTGGAAATCCGCCATTAAAATCAGCTTAAACGATGCAGCGGGGATGCGTAGGACGTGAGTACGGTACTCGACCGTGATTCGGTCTTTTCTCTTCTATTAAAAGCGTTTAAAAATTATAAATCAATTAATTAAAAATGAACTAAATTTCAGCATTAATATTTTAGTCTACAAATATACGTTAGGTCCCTATGCATTATTTCAAATTTATCTGTTTCACATGGTTCTAAATATTTGATCTTTTCCATTCTTTTTGGAGAAGATAGAGTCCCATTGGACTATTTTTATTTTTACTTTTTTTTATTTCTATATTCTATTTATTTTAATGTAAAGGGTTAGAAAAACTACCGGGAAAGTTTTACTAAGATATTTTATTCGTTTTTGGAAAAAGTTATCAAATCTTTTGTACTTATTTTCAGTTAATAACGAGGTAAAAACGAAGGAATGATTTTTATCGTTGTCTCAGTATAAGGTTTTATCAAAGGTATAAGGTGTGTGTAAATTATGCTATAATTTCTTAAGCATTCTTCTTCAGTAAGTTATAAATTTCTAAATTACTTTAAGTGATAAGTTTTTAGTTGGCTCGAAAGAAGACTTACAACACAAATCTTCAGGATTCTAAATTGGTCAGAGGCTAGGTGTAGAATAAAATTTTAATGAAGGTCCTTCAGTTTATTGTGAGAAGAAAGAGCTGTAGGTAGAATGTTTTCTACCTACTCTTATTATACATAGAAAGAGAAATACTTTATTGTAATAAAAAAAAATTTGTTGTAACTATAGCAAAAATAATTACCCAGTTTCATTCTTTACATCTGTATATATAATTTTTTTTTTTTTTTTTTGAACCTTTTTATGTTCAGTGCTGCTTCAGTATAAATTACCCCACTTGAGTGAGGAAATAAGGTCACACGGTCTTTTATATTTATGATCTAGTTTATCATCTAAAGCTGGTGGTGGTATATCAAGGTCTACCTAAACTTTTTGACTCTCCATTGAGCCTAGAATTGAGTTTAATAAAAATATAAACTTTTATATGATAATATTATTTTATTATCACACCGTTTCATCAAACTGCTAAAATATGGGAAGGCTGTAAAGCTGAGATTTCATTTTCTCAATGCTCTCACTTTCTTTAGTAAAGGGTCTTCATGAGTATAAAAGAAAATAACAGAATAAATTACTATAACGCTTATTATTTTGTTAATATTTATATTTTCTGCGATTCAGTTTGTCTATACTGCGTGTCCCAGACCTAGTGTAAAAAAAAAAAAAATGGTTATACTGCATGTTAAACAGGGTAGAATGGCACAAAAACGAGTTTCCTATCTCAATCTGTTGAGGAGATAGAATTTTTTTTGTTTTTATTTTTTAAATCTTACTTTTTTCTGAACAATGAAAGTTTTCTGTACTTTGGTTTAGCGTAAAAACTAAAACGATGATATTTTCTTAATCAGCATTAAATTTTCTAAAATATGAGATGGGTCTGGTTGTTTTAAATCGCCTTTCAGCGGGACTTTTAATGCGCTAAATACAAAACATTTATTAAAACTTAAATTTTTAATAGTTTTTGAAAATGTCGCACTCCCCACCGGAGCACCCAGTAGTGCATTACTTTAGATGCAGGCACTAGCGCGCTTCCTCATTGCCCCAGCAGTGACATTCTCTTGCGTGTTTTTCATCAGAAAAACTCCTTTTAGACTCAAAAGGTGAAGGGAAATTTTATCATGGGTTACACCAGTAAAAAGCTAACTAAATTCCGCAGTTTTTAGGAAATTTGACAGCTTTTGGGGTGCTCTAGTGGGGAGTGAGAAATTTTTAAAAACTATTAAATATTTAAGTTTTAATAAATGTTTTGTATTTAGCGCGTTAAAAGTCCCACTGAAAGTAGATTTAAAACAACTAGACCCATCTCATATTTTAGAAAATTTAATGCTGATTAAGAAAATATCATCGTTTTAGTTTCTACGCTAAACCAAAGTAAGATTAATAAGATTTTTAAAATAAAAACAAAAAAAAATTCTATCTCCTCAACAGATTGAGATAGGAAACTCGTTTTTGCGCCATTCTACCCCGTTTAACATGCAGTATTACCCATTTTTTTTTTACACTAGTGTCCCAGACACCCAGTATATTTTATTTTTATTATTTTCAAGTTGAAAGATAATAAAAAAATTTATCCTTTATTCTTTGGCATATAGTGCATGTTTTTTAACCCTTAGGAACAACAACCTTTTGGCTAGAAGTCAAATCTATATCCTCATAGGGCACCATTTGTATAATACTATTCCTACGCTCTAAATGTCAACAACTAAATGGCAAAACATATTCCATTTTCTGCTTTAACATAAGGGTCGTGCTTTGACATTTCTATGACAATGTAACCTAAAAGGTTTGGGAAGGGCACATAATTTAATTCATTCTTGGGTTAGGAAATATTTAAAATGTTTAGTTATTGGATTAGTATTGAAAATTTCATTTTTCTAATAATTTAGTTTTTAGATTTCTGAGGACATGAGCACTCTTATAGTACCCACCAGTATGATTACTCGCCAGTATTCATAATAAGTTTTTGTTACGTCTTATATATCTGATCGATTACCTACTATAGTCACTCTAGCTGATGGATTTACAATCCAAGTGAGATTGTGAATTATTTTCTTTTATCGTATTATAATTTTATCTAGAACAAATAAATTTACTTTATTGTTATTATTATTATTATTATTAATCTGATCGAAAGAAACGAAAACTAATACCAATAGAAAAAAGGATAGCACGACCCGAGCCTGTACGATGTCAGGTACTCGTTAAAGATCCCTATCCTAATTATACCTGGATAGGCAAAATTTAGGCAAAATTTATAATCGTCCGATTAGGCTTAGTAGCATAAAGGGACGTTAAACAAACAAACAAATAGTAAAAAAACTTTACTGTAAAATATGCTAGCTTCTTAAGTAATATAATAACGAAAAGTGAGGCATTGAGTAGGTTGGCCCTAAACAGTGGCTTCAGTCAGTTACTCTGTTTGTTAAAGAGCTCTCATCCTACTTCTTTTTAAACCTCCTCTTCATATTTATGGGCATGTCAACTGCTGCATGGTGTAAATGGGCATGCCTCTTATTATTAGTCAGTCAGCATTTATGTGCAAGGTAATATAAAAACGTTTGTTTTACCATAAGAAGATATCAGTCTATAATTACATACTTAAAAATACACATTTTAGATATTAATTGAAAAATGGTTTTATAAATTTAAGGGTCTGGTATGAAAGAGATCTAGTTACTGTTCAGTATAAATTTTATTGGTTTATTACTTTTTTAATTTCTCAATTGATTACTTTTAATTGAGACTTTTGGTTTCAAAACAGGTCACATCCATTTATCCATACATTTTTGTTTTCATTTTTTCAAGTTTTTATTGTTAAAAAAATGTGTTAGATGCTTTTGTTTCAAAAACGTCCAGATCCTTCGATAAGAAATTGGATGTAGCTGGATTTGAAACCAAATGCCTCAATTATTATATTACCTAATACCATAGAATCCTTTTAATGTTTTTTGTGTAATCAATAAATTATAATTTCAGTGTGCCTAGTGCACCCCAGAATATGTTTGGGGACCATTGTCATTTCACCATATTGTAAGCATGGCAATAGACTACCAACAATAATTTTAACTAATTAAATTTTAATTATTTTATTTTTATTTTTTTCAGGTGAGTTTCTAATAATCTTGATCACATTACCATCTAACTTACAAGGTAGGTTATTCTAAATTATTATTTGAAACTTACCCTTTTGCTACAAATATTTCTCCTAATTGGCTATATAAAATTAAAAAAAAAAAAGACTGTATTTTATTTTCAAGAAATACATTTAGTCAGTTTAAGTTTTAGTCAAGTTTTGCCGGTTTTAAATTTTGAATTCCATGAGAGTTTTTCATTTTAACTAACTGATGTACCAAGATCCGTATCCTAACCACCTCTCTTTGATCATCCCAAGAACAGGATGACATCGGCTCATTGCAGCAGAGTAATCAGGAGCTAGGCTATGCAGAGAATCTAATTAAGCTAATTAATTTTGTCAAACCTGTAGAAAGAAATGTTGACATTCGTTGTTTTTACCGAAAAGAATAAGTACATATAAATATTCCCAAGACAAAGCAGTTTACTTTCTACACATTCTGTACGAACTCAGAGCATTTTTTTTAATGCAAAATTAAACTATTCATTGATATAACTTGAACTTAACTTTATAATATCGGTAAAGGAACATATTTCATCATATTATATCGGTAAAGAATATTTGAGGCCAATTTAATAACGGCAAACATAATTAAGCTATTTCTGATGTCTTCAAATATGTCTGCTCTAAGAAAACTTTTCTTCTTAACAATAATTTTTCTCCCCTCTTGAAATCATGACAATAAATAATATTTAAAAAGGTTTTTGATATATGAAATATTATGGCGATAAATTTTGAGTCGGTTGAGTTTAGAGATGGCTGTTGAGGAATGGCACAAAGACCCCGGACTATTCCAATAGCGGCCACGGAAACCTTTTCATCAGCCTAAATATTTCGGATACTTGCCGTCCTCGATGTATGATGAAATGCCCAGGCTTACTAGAAAGTTTTCCATCTCTTTCCTTAAAAAAATTGCCTATTGGTAAATTTCAAAAGTTCGTGAAATATTCTTGTTTAAAATTTATAATTTTATAAATAATAATAACACTATATTATTAATTAAAATACGATGGATATGAAATTAAAAATCAAATCTTTTGTTAATGATCTCAGTATCGATCTCTAACCGAAATGTTGATTCTAAAGCTACCAAAGTTTATTCGTTGGGTTGTAATTTTATGAGTACTAATTAACTGGAATACTGGATGCTAAACCAAAACTTCTAAAGTTGCATAATTAAAGTGCTTAACTCCACTCATTATTCTGGTACTTATGACAAGTACCGTTCATTTGTTTTTACATCTTGTGTTATTGAGATCCTTTCCATTTTTTTTTTTTTTAATATTAATATCAAAATATTTTGGTATCATATTTCATGAGATATATTTTTCCAATAATGTAATAACTTAATTTTAATTAATTCAAAAACATGTATACCTTTTTGTTTTATGATTATTGTTAATAATTATTAATTTAATAATTTCGTAATTTACAGTTCTAAAAATAAGAGTATACGTTCTGAAATGTAATAAAATATATTGTAATTACTCATGAGACTTTAAAAGACTTTAAGACTGATTACTTTAAAAAGTCAATTGCGGAGATTTGATTGCTGAAAATAACGGCACAGAAAACTAGGATATAATTAAATCCAATATTTTTATTAATTTTAAATTAGCATCTATATATATATATATATATATATATATATATATATATATATATATATATATATATATATATATATAATTTTTTTTTTTTTTTTTTAACTTCATTCGTATTTCCGCGCCTATCAACAATATATAGACAATCAGCAGATGTGATGACCGTATACAATTGCAAATGATGACATGTCAGGCATGAGGAAGGCACCCAACCGTACCTCTTGTCTGGCTTGATTCAGTTATTCAGGTCGGTTAAAGAAGGAGGTCTCTCATCCAACGCCTTTTTAATCTCCTCCTCACATTCATGGGCATTTCATGTTTTATATGTTTATATGTCCGTGTAGGTTAGTGTGGAAACGTTTTTGAGAGTCTTGATGTGTTGGTCGACTGTTGGCATGTGGAAGTCAGTATGTAAGATTTGATTAGTAACGTACCAAGGTGCTTTTAAATGAGTCGTAATAATTTTGACTGAAAGATCTGGAGTTTTCGTAAATGTATTTTTTTAGCAATGCCGTAAATCTGTGAACAGTATACACATATAGGTTTAAGTGTACGTATTACGTACACGTATTACGTGTTATTTTGCCTCAATCTTAATTTTAAGGATTTAGAAAAAAAAAAAAACCATCTATATTAAAACTTAAAACATATGAAAATATAGCCTAAGTTGCTATGAATGACATAAAAAATATTCTCAAAGAAAGTGCTCATTTTACACACTACATATAATTTATCTCTCGTCGAATTTTGTACATATTATGAATTTCTGACAACTCCTTTTTCGATGCTTCAAAATATTATTAGAAATCGAATTTGAAGTCAGTTTTTGGGTTTGGATAGGTTATTAAAATTAGAGTGTGGTGCTTGAACAATATCCCTAAAATATTAAACATATTAATTCATAAAGTGAAATTTATTTTATTGGTAAATAAATCAATTATAATTTTAAAGAGCTGTTAAGATATTATTGAAATAAGATCAACATATTATTTTAAATTTAAATAATAATAAAAATACATTAATTTAGGGACTAAATAAATAATTGGTTTTAATTAGATGATCACTTCATTATTATCGAATAACCTATAAATAAATAGTGAAAATAATTGTTTTTTATTTACGCTTTCTCATAAGTTGTTTTTTCTCTCAGGATTGATTAAATTATTATTATTTGCTTAGTGCTTTACATTAATCTTACAAATATCTAACTAATATGTAGTTCGATTATTGAGGTTCCAGTAAACAATGTTGCTACTAAGGTATCTCAAATATTTAGATTAAATTATTAGATTAATAGTAGAGGTGGGAGATGGTCAACTGTTCTTCAATTACGATGGGTTAAATGATGGTCAGGATTTTCAGTTTACAATGATTTTATTATGGTAAGCCAACGTTTCGATCCAACTTGTGGATCTTCATCAGGGCTACTGAGTCCAGGTGGATACTCTGAAAATACTGAATATACTGAAAATCCTGACCATCATTTAACCCATATTAGATTAATATATTAACTATTTCCAGGAAATGTCGACTAGAATTTGCCCATTACACACCCTTATTCTAAAAATCATTCGTGATCTTAAACATGTAATCATTATGCTAAATGTGAAGATTTGTTTTTACTTTTTTTCGATAAAAGAAAGGCTTCGTCAGCTTTGTAATCATGCTAAGCAAGTATTCTATACTTTTTGCATTATGGGGTACGCTACCGCATGGAAAATTATAGTTTGCGAACCTTCTAATCTAGAAAAATCATTGGATCAGTACCGATCAATATTTTCTACCAAGTTATTTTCTATAGGAGATATATTTCATGTTCAATTCTCAGCGATTGAAATATTGTAATATTTTATTTATGCATACGATAAAATATTTATTTTATAAAAAAGGTATTAATCTTTTTTATTTCAAAGTTTTTTTTTTTTTACTTTGATTATTGATTCGGGCCTGTCAGAAAGGTGCTGACAATCAGCGAATGATATGACAGTAATAGGAAATAATGACATGTCAGGCATGAGGAGGGAAAGCACCCAGGAGCACCCCCTCCCTGGTTGAGTCAATTACCTTGGCTGCCTAAACGAGCCGATCTCTCATCCAGCGCCTTATTTCAAAGTTATAATATTTTTTAATATTAAGCATATGTAATAAATGTATATTAATTAAAGTTATTTTTTTTAAAAAAGATTTACGAAACCGCCAACGAGAGCTTACTGAGGAGTTTATACTATATCCGTAATTCGCTCTTAGAAAATTTCACTGGAACTTTCAGTTCTCCAGTCGATAGCTTATACACAGAATCGGGGGGGGGGGGGGCATCCTTTAAGAACTGATGGCTAAACATTTAAATATAAATACAGGCCTTTTTAACTAACATGATAAATGTTCACATATATAGAGTATTATAAATAGATACCTATCACATTCATAGGGTGTTATAATCACGTTTATAGTGTATTATAAATTTTCACATTTATAGGGTAGACTAGTCCGAAAAAATATTGTTTCGACAGATATAGATTTATAGATTAGAGGTCTATGTTCGGCAATCACCAGAAACAAAAAAAAATTGGGAAAATCTCTAAAAATGTTGATTACGCCATTTCAACAAAAACCGATTCAATTTTGGCATATCTTCTTCTAGTTTAAAGTACCTGAAATTTTGTATCCCTCGAAATGAAGTCAGTTTACAAAATTTCTATGTGAATTGAGTCTGTTAGAAAAGTTCCTTTATGGGATCTCAACTTTTTTTGTCCCGCTCCCCGACATTTTTCGTGCCGTTTTTCCTAATTCATTTACTCTATAGCCTTCCTAATTGAGTTGGAGGGAGAACGCTTGTGAGAATTCCCACTTTCTTTATTTCGCTCCCTACAATTCGATAAAGCGAATATGAGTTGTTATAAATTCAGGTTAACAGGACATGAAAAAAGAATTGGGAAGTTCAAATTATATTAAATATTTCACTTTTCGGAAATTTTGTGTTTATTTATGTTTGAAATAAAACGAAATTATATATTTTGAGCATATTGATTATCAACACGTATTTATTGTGATATCTTCATCTTGAAATCATTACTAAGATTTTTTTTTTTTAATACCTCCCTTTTTTTCCTCCTTAGACGTAGTTTTGATACCATCATTCTCCTCCACTTCGCCCAAATTTGATATATGTTCCCGAATCAAAATGTTTTCAGCTTGTTTTTAGGTTCTTATTTTTTTAAGTTCTATATCCCCACCGCTGTTCTGGGTAAGATATAGGTACATGGTCCGAACTCCGAAGAAGGTAGGACAGCTTCCCATGATAGATACGCGGGGAAGCTCGGAGATTTCGATGACTGGAGCGGCATAAATATTAGTTCGGACCCGTCCATTACACTTGATCTATTGCGGCTTTATTCAGCAGTCAACTGATTATTCTCTTGACTGAGAACATAGTGTATACTTCCCACAACAAAATTTAAATTCATGTATTCTTATATTTCCATGTAATATTGGGAAGATCAAATATAACGTCCTAAATTTATGATTTAGTATCTGCCTGGGTATACTTAATTATCCCATAATATATATTTTCAAATCCATTTTCTTAAATTGATTGAAATTATAATAACAATAATTTAGAAATAAAAAAGCAAGAATCGAAATATTCCTCGGAATAAAAAATCTCAACTCGCTTTTTTCAGTCCCGTGCTCTTTTGTCAGAGGCTTATCACCTATGTACTACCAATCCTCACCTTTAATTAATTAAATTATATCCTCTAATTTTGCTTATATCGTTTGTGATCTTAATTGGACACAATAAACAGATATTATTAAATAAATTTAAAGATAATAACAGAGCAACAATCAATGTGTGAACGTTGTTAAATATGGAACAGGATGCTTCAAGGCTGATATTGAATAAAATCTAGTTTATATATTAAAAAAAAAAAATACGAATCGTCTGAAAAAATACGATTTATTTAGTAATGATAGGGTTTATAATACTCCTCAAGAGGCTAAATTATTCCATTTTTGTATAAAATACGTGGTAGAAAGTGTAGAAATAAAATTAAATGGATGAATAATTTTAAAACGCAAAGGGTATACATTAAACATTGACAAGGTCCAAAAGATTGTTGTCAGAAAGGTCTTCGTAAGGCTTCAGTCTGGGTAATAATCTTGTCACCGAATCTCTACAAATGTTTGTCACTCAAGATTATTGAGATGTAGGTACATATAAATATATATATTTAAACATTTTTATAATTAAATAGTATTCAGACAGACCTCCGCTCATGTTGTAGCTCCTATTGAAAATTTCTTCCTAAGACTTAATTAAACAAATATCGTTTTTTATCCAATATAATTAAGTAAAGTTGACCTAAATTTATTTTATTTTAAACTCTGAAAATCACAAACTAAATATTTGTTAATTCATAAACATAAATAATAATGGTTACAAATTGAGAAAAGAAATGTCGAAGTAAATAGTCAATCAGATAAAAAATTAAGAAAAAACCACCGCGTACTATTTATAATAAATAAATAAACGACATTTCTAATGCTAATTGGAAAATAATTTAAATAATTAATTACTGGTAATTTGGACTGTAGTTGTAAATGGTATGGTATCGAGCGTAGTAAATCACCAGTATGCCAAACCGCAACCGAGTCCTACTCTGAAAAATGTTGAAATATTTTCCCCAGTACATTAGGGCGTCGATATCGGAATACTTTTTTAATGTAATTTTAATTACATTGGTCATCTCATGAACTTTCTCTCATTTATTATTAATAAAATTATTTTTTTTTATTACTATTGCATAAAAGAAATGTTTGGCTAATACTTAATATTATTTTGCATTTCATACAAAAAAAGAACAAATCAAAATGCTTCGATACAGGTTTAAATTTTATTTTTAAATATTTATTTCTCTATTTTATATTAAAAAATGTTCTCAAGCGTGGTGCTGTGGAGAATCTCGGTACCAAACTCTATCTCCTTTACCTTCTTTGCTCTGTTATATGCATTACAGTTGGAAAATCTTAAAGAAGAAAGTAGTTGAAAACGTACATCCTGGAGAGAGAAGGAAATCTGTCATTTGACAATAGCCCATTGTGTACTAACATAACCATTAATTTTATTTCCTGTTTTAAATGGATCAGAAAAAAAGGTGTTGTTTAATGGTAGTTCGTCCACAATCAATTTTTAATAAAGTTGTTAAAAAAATAAAATACTTTTTTCCATAGGTCTAAATTATTGCTCACTATTTTTTTTTTCTTAAATCTATCTGGTTTACTAGTGCTTATATCGCTGTGAATTTGTGTTTCAATAAAAATAGATATTTAATACTGCTTTATTATACAATATTTTAGTGAATTTTGATTTTCCGAACCAAAACTGACATAGTAAGTTAAGATAATCGGCGCTTTACTATTTATTTGTGTTTCATTTGTTTCGATTTTTTTTTTATTACTTGCTTTTATACATTAGGTTATAATTTACGTTACTATCATCACTTAAATTTACATGATTCTTAATACATAAATTATTCCATGTATTTTCAACAGCTTTACGATGCCCAATTTTATGTATTTTAAAGAAGAAGTAAAGTTCCAGTTTATTCTATTATCCGACTCCCATCACCAAGGTCGTAAAGGCTGTAATTGTATTGACCCCTCGAATCCTCCTAGGGTCTGTTGTTAAGTGCTGTCAATCAGGACTAATTGTCCCACTAACGAGTTGAATTAATTACTAGCCCTGTTCTCTGATCGGGACCAGGACTTAATGAAGCACTAACGAGAGGGACAGTCCTCTCGAGATGAAGAGGCCGGTTTACACTTTTTAACAATCCGGCATAGTCTCCCCCGATCCGAACCACTTCTGCGACCTCAGAAGTCAGGGCCGGCCAATCCATACTAGCCCCCAGCACTTTAGGTCCAGCCCTCCTGTTTCTACTAAAAAAAAAAAAAATGCAAGTAATGAAAAAAAGGTATTCAAAAAAAAAAAAATTATGCGCATTACTCTGATTTGTGTCAGTTATTAACTTGATTTCCAATAATCACAAGGCCATGAATAGAATTCCACAATGATAAATTTTTTGCATATCAAATTTTTTGAGACTTAATTCACTTGGCGAATTATAGATGTTTTCCTTAAATCTTTGCAGGGAATATAAGGAGTCCTCGTTGTTTAGAAGGATCCATCCAATCCATTCACCCAACTCTTCGACAATCGAAAATGATTAATAATCTAAATAATTCTGCTCATTTTCTCACAGTTTAAAGAATCGATATTATGTCCTTTTGCCAAGAAATTTTTATGAAGTCTAACCATATATTTTTCTACTTTCTAGAGAAATATACAGTTCAATATAAAATATACTTCACTTAGGGATTGATTGGATGTAACAATATGTGATTGAATAAAATTGTAAACTTATACAATAAAATATTAGAGGTAAAGAACTTATATTGTTTGTTTGTTTATTTAACGTCATATAATGCTGCTATGGCTAATCAGACGATGCTACATTCGTAGATCTTAATTTTGGCTATCCAGGTATGATTATTCAGGGATCATTATCGAGTAACTGGCATGTGTTTCATGAATGTCTTTTAACTCAATTATACTCATTATTTACAACACAACTCATGTTGCTTGGTTGGATCTACTAAAATAAAACTAAATAACTCAAATCCATTGATTATTAATTGTATATATATATATATATATAGAAACTAACTTTGAAGGTAATAGATCAAGTGAGCTAGGAGCAGGGATCTAATGAAGGTCGTGGTAGCAGATTGAGTGTCGGTAGGGGAAGCTGTATATCAGGAGTTTATCTGGCGCTAATGGCGGGTTCACTCTGCACTACACTTCCATCCTCTGCCAGATAGCTTCATTCCTGTTTCCTCTTATATTTATGATTGTTTGTTTTGTTTTTTATTTTCTAAAAGATTGTATGTAAAGATATATCTGTCCTATTTTTTTTTAACGCATTAATTATCTTTTTCTAATTTATTTTTACCTCACTTATCATGGGTTTCATAACCATAGTTACAACATTGGGAAGTGTAAATTGTTATTTTTGCATATCTGTACTACGGTTTAATCAAAACTTTATAGACATAAAATTTAACACTTCGGATTTATACACTATGATAAATAAATTGCTAAATTTGTTTAACATTACTGATAAAGGAAAATACAATGAATGTTTCTCGGTTTGTTATTTTTTTTTAAGCAATTTAAATCCGTACTAGAAAATTTATTTACATAAAAATATGGAAGTGGATATGTTTACTTTCCTTTCAATGAATTAAACTCCATACGTGTGATTGCCCAGACACAATGGGGTTCCCGGTTTGCATTATTATCTGGGCCCCTATTAGTTTGACGATATCAGTTGGAGACATCCTGGAAGAGCGGTAACTGAGACCTATCCAAAAGGCAATGTGGTCGAAAAACGGGTTCAGATAAAAATAATTTTGTGACTGGTATGGAACAGAAAAATTAACCGATTGGAATGAACGCCTAAATATTACTTTAAAACAAATGTATTTTGGGACTTCAGTCTCAGACTGAAGAAAATTTTATTTGTTTTATTTTTAGTTACATTAAAATTATTTTAAATCCAATTACTTTAAAATGTATCTTATGCTCTGTCTATATTATTTTAAAAAATATTGAAATGTGTACATTGATAATGTATTCATACATATTAATAAATTAATTTGCTTTTAAAAGGTGATTTTTATTTTCTGATCAATATTTTTTTGACCGCAATTTAATCATTATTTTTATTTAATATATGAGTGATCATTATTTTCAATCCAATTAATAAATATCAAAGATCGATTCATACTTTTCTTTCATAAATCAAGATTGATTTTTCAATTAAAAAAAATCAGAAAGAATAATTATGATATGATATTTTGGAAAAAATAATTATCGATTTCGAACCCTGGTTAAAAGACGTCAATAAATTAGAGGCAAGTTAAAATCGCGGGCAAGGTGACATTGAAAACTTTTCCAGCAACACGTAATTTTTTGAACATCCGTTCCCTTTTTTTTCTTTTTTTTTTTTTTGGTTCTGCGTAGTTTACACAAGATCATTAAGCGTTTGGTTATTATATATCATTGGGTTGTGTTTATTTAATAATTTGGTCTACTAGTGCTTTTCATTATAAAACTTAGAGCTTGCAAGGCATGAATTTTCAGTGTTTCCTCATCCAGCAATCTCATTCGCAGATTGTTAGCATCTTGCAGAGTGGTTCAAATCGATAATAATAATAAATAAATAAAGAAGAAAATTTTCCTAGAATAGAAATAGTTTTAAATTTCTGTTTCTCTATCGAGCGTATTTCCACCCAAAAGTATAATTTCCTTTAAGGCTTAAAGTAAAGTGAAGTTCAATTCCAGTGCTCGTTAAAGCTGAATTTTGTTACCTTATCTTAATGGAAATCTTCGCTCAATAAAACTAAATGGGAAACGATAAGTGACAAGTGAGCATTAAACAGTAGTTGAGGGCTACCATTGGACGGCAATCGGGTGGAGGACTGTTAAGGTTCCAGGTGTGTCCGTCCCATCACGAGGGGGGCTTCGCGTGTTCGCCCGTAATGAAGGCACTGGCCAAGGTCATCTCAATGACAGCGACCTTTCTTCCGAATGCTCTCATTAAATCAACCTTATCATATTGTTTACGGGAGAATTATATTTTATTAAAGGCTTTGGATGAAATAGATTTTCCACTAAAAGATCAAGTTAAAAAAAAGCAATGTCTGCAGTTTCTTTTTAAATCCTGTATTTAAAGAAAAAAGACGCGGCTAAAAGCTTAATTCGAACATAGTTAAACAGATTTTATATCTAAACCCATATTATTAAGGTAAATAATGTAATAATTAATGAATATTCTGCATATGACATTCAATGAACGGAGGCAACAATTTTGCAAATTTATATCATGAAGTATCTGCTTATTAATTTTGACTATTAGTTTCTCTTTTCATATTACTATTCGCACATTTTATAATTTGTAAATTTTACTAAAATTAAATATCGATTGTCAAAAGAATGTCAGGCTTAATTTGAAGAAATCTAGTGACCAGCTCCATCTCTTTCCTGTAATAACGAAACAAATCCTTTAAATCACGATAAGAGGTCTCTTATCCAACTTCTTTTCAGTATCCTTCCATAAGGCATTTATACATATACAGTAGAAGAAGTTTGCTGTTTAGAGGAGTTAGTATTTATCTTTCCAGTTAAGTGTGAATCACTAATACTAAATGCCCTAGAGTGTGGCGGATTGTATAATTTATTTTCAATAAAATAATTTAAGTTAAGTGTGAAGAAAGTTTTGAGCCTAACCAGCTGTTGTGGTGGTTTTTCAATTATATATGACGAAATAAAATTTCTATTTTTTTTTTCTAAAAATTGCAATACGGTCATACTTGTATCACAGATACCATGTAAAAGCCGAGGCTGACCTATGCTCGTGATAAGTACCAAAATAATGAGCGGAGTTTAGCCCTTTAATTACCCAACTTGTCAAACAAAAACGTTTTGGATTAGCATGTTTAATAAATTAGCACTAGTAAAATATCAACTCATTTTACGAGTATGCCTTCAAAACTTCGGTTAATCGATACAGGGTGAGTTCAGCAATAAGAGTTCTCGGTATTTTTTTTTTTTTTTCCACAAATTGTGATACATTGATATGTAAAAGTATATTATGAAAGGACTGGGTCCAATCGAGTTTAAGTAAATGGAAAATTTGTTTTATATTACTGAGACAAGGATTACCATTTTTTTTTTTACATCACAATTGTATGTGTTACAAGTGCTTCTGTTTCTAAAGAGTAAGTACAGTTGAGCTTAATCAAGTTTATAAGTCTATGTATGTAACTATATCTTACTGACAATGCTCAGTCGTGTGTTTTGAGTCTTTCTTTTTATCAGCTAAGATTTTCTAATTAATAAAACTTAAGAAAAAACCTAAATAATAATGGAAAAACCTCCCTCAAAAATTATTTTTAAGACATCAAGGATCAAAAGTGGGTCGTTTCTGTCTAATAATATGAAATAAAAAACAAGAAAGTTATAATTCGTCCTAATTATCAATCCAAAGAAACTACTTTTGACATTGAAAATTATTTTGAATTGACAGTTAATATTTTCAAGTTTTTTTATTTGAAAATCCTTTTCTGCCCGTCCTCAATCTATATACCTTCTACTATTTTCCTAGAACGGAAATTGTTTGGTCAGCATATAGAAAAAAAACTACAGGTCGAACTCGCAAATTGAAGGCACCCACCCGCTTCAAAACCAATCAACCTGAATGAAAATAGGGAAATTATAATTTAGATCTCAAAGCTAAAACTATCGATCAATGTATTGGATTTTTTTTTCAATGTAAATTGGATTTTTTCAACTTTTCTATAAAATGATGAGTGAAATTTTAGTGTGGCTATTTTTCTTATTATGTTATTGTTTATCACTAACATATAAATTAACCTTTCTATTATTGAGTTTTAGAAACCATTATTACCTAATTTAGAATAGTTTATTACCGAATTTCTAATTAATTCGAACCTGTAATAATTTCTGATCCTGTAATAACTTGGAATTAATCGCATGATATAAAAACCAATTATTGTATAATTGACAACAGTCAATTACATTGTATTTAATATGTGTATATATTTATTGCAGCTTGTTTACACGGGAACATTTTTCAAACGAAGTTTGGAACTAAACGTTACTTCGCTATTTGACCGCCAGGGGCGAATAGTTTTATTTGTTTTTTTATTTAGGATTTCTTCATGTTTGAAGTTTCCCTCAAACAAACTCTTCTTTAAGTCTCTTCTTCCACACCTTACTGTCCTTCGTCTCCTCTTCCGTGACCGGTCATACTTTCCTTTATTTATCCACTGTATACATGGTCTTCCAATTTTTCTTCTTCCATCTGCCTCCCATTCATGGTACGCGACTCGAACACATTCTTTTAATGTGGTCATACCATTTTAGTTTTCTTTTTTCTATTACTTCCAGTGTATTTCCTTTAACATTTATTTTTTCTCTGATCATTTTTTTATATAGTTTATCCTTGAAATCCCGGCCGACCTCCTCCAAAAATCCATTTCCACCGTCAAAAGTCTTTTTTCCTGTGCTCTGTTAAGAGTCCATGTCTCGGAGCCATACAGCATTATACTCTCAACCAGGGCACTATACATTTTTTTTTTTTTTTTTTTTTGCCAAGAATATTGCTGCTCTAGTGAAGAGAATTTAGCAAACCATGAATTTTCGGCCACTGATTATTCTTTTATTCACTTTCAAGTCTGTAGACTTTGTATTACTTTCTAATATGGATCCAAGGTACCTTATATTTTCTACTCTTTCTAGATTGGATATGACAGAATCGTTCGCTTCACCTACGCCTGTATTTTGTTTTATTCCCATTCACATTCAATCCCCATTCTTTCTATTGGTCCATTACTTTCCTTAATAAGTAGGTTGCATCATCTTCATCTTGTGCAATGATCACCTGGTCAACAGCGAATAATGGTTTAAGTACGTGCCATTGATTGGGATACCCATCGGTCTACATTTATCTGTCCAATTTTTCGTGCATGCTTCAATATGAAATTTGAAAAATATCGGAGACATACAGCATCCTTGAAGAAGGGCTTTGCTACTCTCAAAATTTTCGGATACGGAGCTTACTACTTTTATTTGACCACCAGGGGCCATTATAGTGGTCATTATATTAATAATTAATAATTAATTATAGTAATGATTACTCGGGTTAGTTTTTTTATTAATCATGGAATGATTATAAACTATAATAATAATAATAATAAACCGGGGGTGATTATTATTATTATTAATAACCGGCTAATAATTAGAGCCAAGGTTTATCTAAACTAGACCGTGTTAACAGCTTTACATCGTCCATTGCAATCTACCATGGCGGTCAAATAGTCAAGCAACTTTTGTTTCCAAACTTCGTTACAGACATGTTACCGTGTAATAATAATAATAATAATGATAATAATAATAGCATAAAGTAATACTATACATTAAAGCTAGTTAGCTTACAAACAGGCCTTTAATGTATACATTTATTATTATATACAAGATCTATAAATATATACCAATATAGATAGATCTGTTTACGATTTTTGTCATTAATAATACATCGCAATTAGTAGGCAATATGTTTACCATCTTTTCTTCAACTATAACCTTGCTCAATGCTATCACATTAGGTAAGAAATTTTTCAATATACATTTTTCGATATTGATTTCGGCTTAAATATTATTTTAATACTCCTTGCAGAGAATATTTTAAACGCTTTATCTCGAGAAAAGAAAATGTAGGTTTTTGTGCTGAAGTCAGTCCTGCTAAGAGGATGGTATATGCTTAAGCCGATTTGGGTCCATTCATTCCAAGGTTTTCGCTATGGAAGTACAAGGGTTTCCGAATTCACGGGAAATTGGATTTCCCTCTGTCTGCCTTTCAGTCCGGCCTGAATTTACCTCTCACCGGCATGAATCTAATTTAGCCCTACGTTTAAAAAAAAAAAAAAAAGAAAAAAAAGAAAAGCGAGAGAAAGAAAGAAAACCCTCGACATGATAAACGCTGGGGTTTTCCAATTACCGGAACTGAAGAATTGCAGGTGAGCAGTAAGCGGTGGAAAATTACTGAAACGTCTTTCCAGTTAGAGCATTATTTACCGGTAAGGGATTGAAGATTCAGTAACAGAATCATTATTGTGATTCATAAATAATTATGTGATATTGATTAACTCCCCTAAAATTTATATTTGTAGTTAGTTACACAAGGGGGGTGGCGGGATGGCCGAGTGGGCAAACGCCTCAGAAAATACGCGTTGCCCATAGCAACGTATGATTGAAAACCGAAAGATAGCAAGTTTAAAACCCGGAGCCAGGGGAAATTTAATAATATTGGGCATCAATCCCCCACCCACTCCCCTGGCCCGGGAAACCCGGTATAGCCTAACAGGCGAGGAAGGGGAGGACCAATAAAAAAAAAAAAAAAGTTAGTTACACAAGCATCACCAAACCCTCTATTATTTGTTGGCATATAGGTACCGCCATTTCACCTCTATGTATAAAAACAGTAATGAATCAGTTAACTCATTTCATACCTGTAAGGTAAATAACAAAAGTTATGACCACCCCACCCTGGCTAAAAGATTGGATTCCTCCCCGTCTCAAAAATTGATATGACCTAGAAGCGAGTTTCCTGGTTCAACCTAGGGATCCTTTTCAAATTTTAGGTCATTTAAAAATTTACCATGAATACGAAATCTTGTAAAAAAAACAAAATCTAAAAATTTCATATTAATGATTTGGTTACATAATTTAATATCCAATAAGTGATTCAGATAAAAATTATTCACCGTTTTTTAATGATGTGTAAGCTTATGTATCTAACGAAACTGTTTGTTTATCAGAAGCTTGAAGAAAAAAATTGTGAAATTTTCACTTATGATATTTAAAAAATGTTTATTTAACTTTTTTTTTTCGATTCTACCTCTTATGCTCTAAGGCTTTTTGTTGTTTATTCATATTCAATTGTAATAGGATATTTATTTTAGGAATCAGAGTAAGACTAACTACTTATTCTTTTTTCTCATTAAGAATTTCTAATTTATATTTCTTTCTCTTAAATAATATTCTAATCTATTACGTCAAACAATTTATATCCAATATTTACAACTCATAACCATCGAGTTCCCGAATTCCGAAAGCCTACATATTGACTTCCACCAACCTCTAGTTGGCTAACCAATAACTACTCTTCACAGATGCCTTCACACTACCTTTAACGGATATACTAACCGTCTAATAAGGGACATGACTGACATCCCTCTTAATATGAAAAGCAGATTAAAAGGGAGCAGGATGAGAGGTATCCTTACTTAAATACCAAATTTCTTTTTAACGGATCCTAAGTAAGTAATGTAGAATAATAATGGAACCTTTTAATTGTCAAGATCAGCCTCTTCTTTCATCTCTCTTTTTTTTTTTTTTTTGTAATAAACCTTCACCAATATATTTTAGTAATGAAATATTCTATTTAGTAATAAAATGTTTTAGTACTATGTTTTATTTAGTAATAAAATGTTTTATTAATATATTTTATTTAGTAATAAAATATCTTATTATCACCAATAATATTTTTTTTATCACCAATATTTTATTTAGTAATAGTATCATCCAGTAGGAGTTCAACCGATTTGATTATTGCTAATTTGCAGATTGCAAATCACACAAAACGACACCTTTTTGGATTGTAAATAAATCTTTTTTAGTAATGTGTTATTCTTCAGGGACTTCGAACGTATTTCTCTTTTGCTGTTCCCATTTTTCTATTCTATTTCTCAAAAAAATATTTTCTATTTTATAAACATGAAAGAAAAAGCTTAGGTTCCTAAATAGGGCGAGAATTAAACCTACCATCTTGACTTGAGTGTGTTGCGGGTTTCAGTATGTCTTCTGTATGGAGCTGTATTGTGTCTGAATCTTATTCAGGATATTAGGGGACTTTAATATTGGAAAAAATTCCTAATATTTTTTTAAAAAAATTACTATCGTTTGATGTACCAAATATACGCCTTGTATTCTCTTATTAGACAAGTATTAACACATTGGCAGTTACGTGAGTAATATAGACATAAAAAAATGGTTGAAGTAAAAATAAAAATAAAATATTTTTAGGAGTAAACAATTAAGAAAAATAAAAATAAAATAAAAAAAGTTAGCGACTTTGTTTTATGTTTTAGTAACTATGTTTTAGTTAACATAAAGAAAAAAAAATATTTTCTTCTATACAATATCGTGTGTAAATTTAATATCCTGGCTATAAGGTCATCGATGAATAAGAAATGTGAATTATTCGCACGGGCCAACTAGTTGTATTGTATTTTTTGTAACCATTAAATTTTTTTTTTTTTTTTGGATAGATGTGATTACATGCTGATTCGTAACATACCAGAAGCCATAATAATATGCTTTGATAAGGCATAATAATAAGTTGGATATAATTACAACTTTTTCTACCGATTGCTATAGATATTCGAACTGTAGGCTAATTTTTTTTTTTTTTTTTCTGTACCCCTATGTTTTATTTTACCTACCCCTATTCACATTCACTGTCGTTTCGACTAGTAGAGATTGAATGACTAAGTAGAGACCTCTAACTACAATAAATTACAAAATGCATCAAGAAAGTCAATGTCAAAAGAAACTGTGAACACATTTGCTTGATGCGCCACTGCGCAGGTGTAAATCTACAAGCGGAATAATAAATAAATAAATAAAAAATATTTGTAAAAATAGTTCGTTTTTATTGCCTAGACAATGATTCAGCTTTTCGCGATGAATAAATGATAGTCTGGACTTCTTCACTTGTCCACTACCAATTTTTTCTTTTAACTGATTGTCCTAGTCCTCCCTCCAAGAGATATATTTTAGAGGAATCGCTTGCTGGATACGAGATAAATAGATAGAAGCCGATTTTCTAGTTTCCTTTTTCGTTTTAGAAGTAGCGTGATGTACTGAGATATATCGATGCAAGTCTACAAGGGAAAGTGTCTTGTGAGAAATAAAGCGATCCTAACTGGACCACCATCGATTTCCTAGGCAGCCTTCCACCTCGCCTGCAACCTGGTGGGGGGGGGGAGCCCAGGGCCTAGACATCTCCTAAGGAATATACAACTTATCTCAATTAGAGGGGTATTGATAAACATTTTGTTAACCAACGGTGTTAATGTTTGAATTATAATAAAAAGATCTATTATACTATCTAAATTGTTCAGTTTCAAGAGTTCATTAAAAAATCCTTGATACAAACCTGTCCAGAAGTGGAACAGTAGCAGTTTTCTGTTATTCAAAGAAAAACATATTTGTATTCCAAATAGTTAAAATTAAATTAACTATTTTACTATATAAGTCCTATTAGAAAAAATAAAAATAGAGTGGTAGGTGCATAATGTTTAGGAATAAGGGTAGCCAGAGCTCTAGAACCCAGTTGAGACACTTCAGTTGTAATAACTTGAAAGCTACCTTATTCACCGATAAGAGATTAGCATGCAGTTTACAAATTTCTAATTTTGCATGGATTATAGTACCTCGGAATGGACTGATTTTTTTGTATTTGGACTATTTTTTACTTTTTTTTGCTCTCTCAGTTCCAATATAAGGAAAATTTATTATTTTATTAATTTTGTTATCAGCTCTAAGAAGTTTTCATTTCATTTTTTTAATCAGAGGGAATTTTATTTTGTTTAGTTACAAATATATCTTTGTTTCACAACCTTCAGCCCTGGATAATTCAAATTTTATAATTTTCAAATCAAACAACCGGGTATGTGAGACCCGTCAAGCTACTGGAGGCGACTCACACCGACCGAGCATAGGAGTGATAAACCTTCTCTGTGTATCTTATGACAAATCGTGGTGTGGTTTTCCAAGATGTCAGTAACCACCCGGAGGTTTGGTACAAGGACGGTCGGTATCTTCAAGGAAAGAAATATATGTTCTCGGGTCCTGCTGACACTAGGCTGCCATAATCCTTGGAACTAAACCAGTTTGTGACTGTCCTTGAAACCGAGAAAGCTGACGCCATCGGTGGGAAGGACACTGACAATTTGGCCCCACTGGTTATGGGATTGGTTATGGAGCTAAGGGCAGTCTGCCGCTGCACCATGGTGACGATGGCTTGCAGCAACGTGAGGTTTGGGCTACCCCACCCCTGAGGATGTCTGTGCTCCCGCAAGCAACACAAATGTAAGAAGACTAACTTCGCGGTCAGAGGTCTCATAAGGCCTAATGTGCCAACCAAAAAAAAAAAATAGGGTAACCTAAAACACAAATCCTCGAAAAGAGTTATAGACTTTTTGTTGGAATAGTTACAAACTGTTCTAGTACCTGTTCGTGAATCTTCTACGATCGTCGGGATCCTTCTAGACTATTCTAATTCAGTCTCAATCTAAGGACCGTTGCTCGAGTAGTCTTCCTTTGAAGACCGGTTCCTTTTATGTTTCCTCTGTCGTTACAAGATGATACTTTTTGTAACGTTGTTAATTATTTGAGTTTTTATTGTTTGTCTGAAATTGTAAATTATTATTTTCGTCTAATAAAAATTATTTAAATTCATAAGTGTTAAAATAAAATTAATCAATATTAATAAAAAGCAAAAATAGGATTATAGTCTCATGATATGACATATATATAATAATGTTTTTACTTTCACTTACCTATATATGAAATATATAGTAAGTGGAAGTATTGCAATCGTGAAAAATTTCGACTTCCGGTTCTCAACGGAAATACACGTTTTGGGGTCCCCTGAGTCCAAAAGACATAGTCCCGCGAAATGGTCTGTGTGAACAGACTAGCTCAAAAACTATAAGCCGTGCGAATCTGAAATTGGATATTTAGTGTATGTATATGCCCGCGATGTGACAGCAAAAATTTCATCAAAATTTTTTAAAGGGAGGGGGTACTTTATTTAATAACTTTTTAAGTTTTTTTCGATTTTCCCAAAAACGGCTTCAACGATTTTGATTAAACTGAGTATTTGATCTATTTATATGCCCGGGATATGACTGTATAAATTTCATCAAAATTGATCAACCGGATGGGGGACTTAACTTGATAAATTTTGTACAATTTTCACGTGTTTTTTTTTAGTTACTCAAAAACGGTTTTAACGATTTTGATCAAACTGGGTATTTGATGTATGTGTATGCCAAAGATGCGATAGCCAACATTTCATCAAAATTGGTTTAACGGAGGGGGCACTTCATTTCATAACTTTTTAACCAATTTTTACCTTTTTTTTCGATTATCTCAAAAACCGCTGTAACGATTTTCATCAAATTCGTGGTGTTTAATGAAAATTAGGTGTTCTTTAATATTAGGTAAGCTTTATCATTATTAAAGTGTTCTGAGGCTTAAATGGGGAACTTTTTTTTTTTTTCCTATAAAGTGCCTTTGTATTTGTTTATATGGAGAAATTATCTGTCTCTCGTTTTGCCTGAAAATAAGAAATGGCTAAATATGAGATATGATAAAAATCAAGGAAACATCAAGGAGGAGAAAAAAAGAAAAATATTCAGTCAACTCATAAAACTCTTTGTGCGCAAGCGGAGTACGCCTTTAATGACAGACCAATGTTCATAATTAAAGCCGTTCTGTTCATTTGAGAAGTGGCAATTAACAAAACGCATTAATTTCTAATCTAAGTAAGTTTGTAAGTGAAAGTTGTGTGTTGCGCGCACGCACCAGATTTTTTTGTGATAGATTTATAATAGTTAGTAGAGTATTAAAAAAAAAAAAAAAAAAAACATTTTTAGCCTTTCGTCCAAAAATATTACGACTCATTTCAAAAGCACCATGTTACGCATCCTGCACATATCAACAGTCGACCAATACATAAAGACTCTTTACAAACGTTTTCACCCTAACTTACGTGGACATGTTAACCCCCTTATACGTGATATCGATAAAGGTGATATCATGCCCATTAATATAAGAAGGAAATTAAAAAGGCGTTGGATGAGATATCTTCTTTAACAGACCAGAATAATTATTACAAGCCACTAAAGAGGAACTGCTACGTGCCATCCTTCCCCAAGGATTCCCACATCTTTCGACACATTATGTCGAATCTGCTAATTTTCAACATATACCTAGCCAACATATACTACATAACATAGTCTACCCAACATATACCTACCTACATATATCTCCTTCAAAGAACCCAATTAAATAATATTTAGTTTATAAATTCGAAAGGCTTAACTAAACTTCAACCAAACCATGTTGAGCAACTATAAAACAATAGAATACTAAACGAAAGATATACAATATACAGATATACTAGATAAAGATACAGAATTAACAAGAAAACAACAATACACTTATAAAATTTTTACAGGAAAGTAACCACTTTTTTCTTTTTTTTACATTTACTCACGTATTGACATAATGAAATAATAAAAAGTAACATTATCTCCTGCTACACTGAGTGGGAGATGCCCTCCTGCCTTCTCCATCAAGCTGTAATTTATCAACGTCTCTTTTTTTTGTTTCCCTTTTTTTATTGAATTAGTTGTGTCTAGACCTCGGTTACTAGGTTGCCTAAGTCACAGTCCCTTTTTTCTTGTGATTTCTCTGTCACATAAATTTCAGAAACATTATGTTGCCAATGTTTCATTTTTTATTGTTAATATGATTGTAAACAAAATTCAAACAGCACAGTCAAAAATTCATCGAAAAATTGTAAACGCTCCATGGTACATTTCTAACAACATAATACACAAAGACATGGACATTCCAACAGTAAAATCATACATTCACGACAAATACACTACATTTCACTGTTCAACTCATAACCACCCAAACCCACTTGTTTCTTTTCTTTCTTTCTCCCAGTTACCCGTCCAACGAAGATTGAAACGAGAATGGCCGAGGGATATGCTCTAGCACAGCAATTAAATCAAGACAGTCCAAGACAACTGCATCCAACAAATTCGCTAGATGCGCTCCAGCGCAGGCGCAAATGACGCAAAATATAAATAAATAAAATAAAATAAATAATATGAAGCCACACTTTTTTAAGAAAAACAATTGAGATATTACTATACATTTTTTCGATTATTACTATTCGTTCAATTACTTTATATTATATTAGAGTGATTCCCATTTTACTAAACCACATTAGTTGGCAAAAATGAAAAACTCCTTGTGATTTTTAAGGGTTCACGTTGCTTTGAAATTACCTAAAAATGGTTAGACTGCTACAAAAAGCTTCTTGCAAGAGCGTTAAGTTGCGCTGAATTTCTCACTGTGGGATAATTTTCATTATTAAACTTGAATAATCGTGATTCTTGATAATCGTGAATCAAAGTTTCTTTGTTTCTTTTATGAATGTAATCAATACCTTAAAAACAGTTTAACATTGAATTAATGTCGAATTAGGTTCTATCGGAAATAAGAATAAGATAAAGCTCAGTACATTATAGTTAATGTGTTTTATTTTTATTATTTTTTTTTTTTTTTTTGTGGTTTCATCATTTATGCATGGACTTATTCCACTTTCTTATACATTTTGTAGGCGCTTATATCCTAATCACAATAGTCCGTCTATATAATAGTAGACATTGTTTGACAATTAAGGCTAGTGAGAGACATTAGTAGAATAGTGAGTCTGGGGTATTAACTGGAAACGAAGATAAGTATTAAATAGTTGCGTAAATTGTCGAGAGACAGTTTAGTAATTAGTATTAATTTATACCATTTGTTTAAATTTATTAGTGGATAAATGATGGTAGACCGTATAATTATTTAATAAAAGAACAGTTCAGGGTGGAGGTCAAATATAGCCGTATAAAATCTTGTTAGTATACATTACATGTTTAGGTACCTCTATATGTAATCTAGATAGTTCATATTCTTTGCTCTATGAATTTACATTTCGCTTTTGTCTTGTTCATTAAGCCCTGAAGAAGATCTGGTAAAAGGTTTCAGTGAATTCTTGCGTTTGTTTAAACTTTTTTTTTTGCGTTCATAACTTCATTTGCGCCTGTCAACAAACTTTGACTATCATCAAATGTGCGCTGTGATAATTAAATAAGGGCATGTTAGGCTTAGGCAAGGATTGCACCCAGCAGTACCTCTTCCAAACCTGGACTTTTAACGAAGGAGAGCTCTCATCAAGCGCCTTATTAATTACGTAATTATTGACATATCAATCTCTTATCAGACTATTAATATGATTGTTTAAACTGATTTTGAATCTTTTCGTTTATTTCTCATTTCAATCAGTACGAAGGGTCTTGGACATCTTAAGATATAATTTGCGTCTGAGCTTTATTCTGAGAACATCGATTCGATGAAGACACTTCTACAAGAAATTCCCAAGTTTTTGCTTTTTTTTTTCTTCTGAATCCAGTTTAATCTCCTTATTCAGGAACGGCTTGAGTTCAGGAAAGAAAGGAACGATAATGATCAGGACTACTAAGAGGGGCTGAAATAGAAAAAGCCTTGCGGTAGAAAAGAATAGAAGTGTCTTGAAGTTGCGAGCCTTATATCAGGCCCATCTATTGCTTTTGTTTTTTCCAATTACCTCCCGTTCCCTATCTCCTCTCCACTACATCCCCTATTTCGCTTTTAGAAAGGACCTACTTCTGAGGAAAGTGGGTTATTGGACCAGCTTCGTACTCTAATTGTCAGACTCGTTAAAGAGGTCGAGGTCCTCTTGTCTTTTTCCTGATGTCTTTGTCGTATTTTTTATTATCGCACCACCCAAATCATAAGAAATTGTGAAAAGTTGAAGTTGAATCAGCCGTTTGAGAAACCTGACATTTCAAAAAAAAAAATCGATTTTCGTTTTATTCCACAGCTGACAAACACAGCTGATCTATCGACATTTATAGACCATTCAAATAATCGTTGTCTGGAGAAACTCGACAAATCCAGGGCATTGAAAAAAATTTTCCTATAACAATATGTACGTTTTGGATTAAAAATTTTCTTGCCCTATCACTTTCTAAGAATCTATAGAAGATTTGAATCAAGAACCATAAATTTGAATCTTGCCCATTTCATTGCCCATTAGGCAGGATTTTTCATCTTATTAATTGTTCAAGAAGTGGCAATTAATAACTGGCTTTGGACATGCTAGCTAAGTTTAATGGTCATTTTTGAATTGAATTTTTTTTTTTTTTAATTTCTAGCTGCAATAATGATAAGATGGATAAATTAGAAATACTATTATATCTACATATTGATTAAATGTATTGAGTTCTAGAAAAAAAAAAAAAAAATCTTCTGTATGTCTTCTTTATCAGATTTTTAAGGAAATATCATGTTTTATTCCTCTGGAAGCTATAAAGAACTTGTTCTATCCATGTCCATGTGGATAACATGATCTGTTACGGATGGAGAAGGTTTATGGAGCCACTTCCAAGGAAGGAATGGTCTGTCACTTTTTAGCCTACTTTGTTATCTTCCTATTTAGGTTTCAGGAGATTCATTACAGGCAATCGTCCAGGTCTAAGAGACTAATCACAAATATTTAATTTTATCCGTCTTTATTCATTATTAATGAATATAGTTTTAAATTTTAATAAAATAAAAAAATTATCGATCATGGTCAATAAGCAATTAAAACAAAATCGTATACCTAAGAATATGTAATGTAACTATACAAAATTTAAATATATAAATAACTATAAATATACAGTATAACTACAACTTTCTAAATGTATAATATAACTAAAAATGTCTAAATCTATATAAATAAAGATGTATAGAAATCCACACCGTTTGTCCTAAATTCTCCAAATTTCGCTCAGTGGTTCTTTGATTCCATGTGCGAACACCTGTCCATATTAAAATTGCATAACTTCAGCCAATCCCCGGGTATATTTTTTATTTTTATAAAAATCGTTTTGATCTCGTTTTACATTGGTTTTTACGAAATCGACCATTTGAGTCGATAAAAGTCTCTCTTTATAGATTTCATAGATTTAAAAAATGAAATTCTCCGGTTGAAACCCGTATATACTGCTAGTTAGACAATATATGTGTTTTGTACAGTAAATTTCAAAATATATGGTGTGTAACAACCGTTTGTCTTCCATACTCAGGATACAAACCTTACATATCCAAAAAAAAATTTTTCACATCTATCGAATGAACATAGATTTATCAAATCATGAAAAATGTATTATAAGTAGGAATATATTTCTGATAAAATAATTTAAGTTAAGGTAATCTCATAATGCAAAAGTAGAAACGTTTTCCTTTACTTTTCCAATAATTTGAATTTGTGGACATTTCGGGTTCTTAAACAACCAATTTAATTATTCGGAAGGCTGCTAATATTTCCTTTCAAATAGGTTTTATGGTCCTAAGAAATTATTTTGAATCCATTGAACAATATCACAATGGGCATGGATAAATTATCGCATTGTTCCTAACATATAACTCAGATGGGAATAAAATATGTACACATAGTTTAATAATATGCGTTGTACTATAGAGATGAACGGGATAACTAAAGATGTCCACTTAAAAATATTTCAAACTTTTTTTTACAAAAGCACGCTGAACTATCTCAACCTTAAAACCATATCTGTATATCAGTTATTTTGAATTATTCGATTTAATCATTTTTATTATTAAGATTTATTATCAATTCACCATGGTAACCGCATTGATGCCAATAACCCCAATTCTTATTGATTACTAATTCCTAAAATGCAATATTACTTTAGCGTAGTAAACTCAATACCATCAGTGGGATGGAATCTGCTAATATAGATATAAAATTAACTTATATAATAGCACCTTTAGACATAATATATGCTGACTCTCAGTCAGGGAATAAAAAACCGAAGAGGAAATAAAAAACGACTGAACCTACCATGTACATTTTTTTCAATATCCTTCAAACTAAAACTTAGACAAAAAAAAAATGCATATACATACATAATTAAACATATACTCATACAATTCACAAAAGTACGATCCCGGCAAAAAAAAAACTATATAGACTTTAAACTTTTTATTCAAAATATAACAACTCATAACTAATGCAACCTGATCAATGACCAACATACTGATATTCACCAGATTAATCAGCAACACTCTATTAATCTATTCAAATTATTTTTTTTTTTTTTTTTTTTTTTTTTTTTTTTTTTTTTTTTTATAGACATTGACACAGTTTAATGAGAGAAATGGTTCTAACACTCCTGGCGAACAGAATAGGAGAAGGGAGTTGAAGAGGAGTATGAGACACCTCCCCACTTATACAACCCTAGTAATTGGATCAAGGAAGGAAAGGGGGTCTGCTAGGTACTAGCTTTCTCCATGTCTGACATCTCATTATTTTCAGTGTTGTCTAGTTTTCTTCATGACAGGAGAATATATATTTAATTAAGAGACATTTTAATTGTTGTCATGATCGAAATTGTGTTTTTTTTTTTATGTATTATTTTTCAGGGATATCTTCCCTAATAATTATTTTGTTCCCATTTTTCTATCATATTTCTTAAAATTATTGTCTGTTCTATAAGAACAAGAGAAAAAGCTTAGGTTCCTAAATACGGCGAACAATTAAACCTACCATCCTTACTAGAGTGTGTTGCTGGTTTCAGTATACCTTACATAAGGGGCTATGTGTTTGAATCTGCATAGATGTAGGGAAAAAATCGTGATATTTAAAAAAAATATAGTTCGATCATTTAATATACTAGAGGTTATGATCAAGACTAATTATTGTAAATTATATATTCTTTTATTGTATTATATCGCCTGGCAAATAAATACTGAAGCGTAGTGGTGAAATTTAAAAATATTCTTAGTAAAAATCGTTAAGGAAGAGTTAGAATAATTTCTTCCTGATAAATAAAGAACTATTATTATAGTTATGAAATAATTAAATAAAACCTGATTTTAACTCTAGGATTACGTTTATAGTAATTCTAATATCCGTACACATTATCAAGGTATGACTAAAAACTTGTTATTACAATTATATATATGCAGTTCGTTTTCAAATAAAAATAGACCCTTCCAATGTTTTTTATTACTCTTGCATACTGAATAAAATGTCATATGGAATTAAAATATATGTATATACTCTACACTGAAAGGTTATACAGTATACTATTATTTTCTATATTATATATTATTTTCAAACGTTTTAATGTTTATGAACACGAGCACAGTAAGAAATGTAATTTAGTGCCAAAGTCGAAGGATGCAAAGTCATCGGTTGAGTCAAATACAATACAATGGTTAATGTTTTACCGTTCTGGATATTGACTAATCCAAGTTATTTTTACCTTAATTTTTTTTTTCTCCAAAAACTGTAACTTAGACGTCGTTTTCGCATTCTGATGTATATAAAAAATAAATACGAGTAAATAAAGTTAAACAACCTTTTTTTTCTGAATCCCAAAGATATTTATTTATTTTATATATCTGCAACGTTCTCAAAGAGTTTTGTTTGTCGCTAACGCCCACGTGGAAACCTTACCTTTCAGCCCCCACTGGCTGTGACTCCGCCTACATCGGGAGCACCAGCTTTTTAGCTAATTAAAATGGCTTCCAAATACTCCAACATGGAGAAAAAAAACTCATTTTCTAATGTTCCAACGCTTTCAATCAACTGGCATAATGCTTATTGAAACATTAAGAGCTACTTAAATGTTAATATATAACAGCTATAACGCTTTTTTTTTTAAGTCCCACTCCTCCATTAGTAAAGGGGAAAAAAGGAAGATACTTTATGTTCTAATTATATTGAAATGAGCAACATTTATGAAATAAAATATCTGTGTGTTCTGTTTTCTTCAGAAGGCGTGGGCTATTAGTTAGCCAAGTTCTATTAAATAATAAATCCGATTTTTTTTTTTTTACTTTGTCGCACTGTCATCAAAGTGCGGACAATCAGCGAATGAGATGGCGGTAATAAGAAATAATGACATATCAGACATTAGGAGGGAAAGCACCCAACAGCACCCCCTTCCTGGCTTGATCCAATTACCTCGGTTGTCTAAGAGAGCAGATCTCTCATCCATTCTCTTATCCATGCGTATGTCAGCCATATTACTGATTAAGCTGTTTGGATTTCCGCAAAAAAATACTAAAAAATCGTTTGTAAAGTGTCTTTATGTGTTGGAAACTGTTGGTAGATAGAGGTCTGTATGTAAGGTTTTGTTCACGTACTAAGATGCTTTTGCAATGAGTCCTAACAATTTTGATTGAAACGTTTGAAGTTTTTTTGAGTCTTTTTAGCTGTGCCGAATATTTGTGAGGAATATGTCCATATAGGCTTGATTAAGTAAAATTTAATGGATAAAACAAGAAAAATAATAAAACCCTACTACATGCATGTATTTTTGGGTCATGAGTTCTGGAATTTATAAAGAAGTACATCCAAAATTAAAATTGCCCAGTTTATTGAGACTACATGTGTCCCAGGAGAGTTTGATCATCCTCGGAAAGCTCATCTGTTAGAGTAACAGTATTAATAATTGCCCGCCTCATCCGAACTCGAACTCCTACAAAACCATCCATAACAACTGTCTTATTATGGATGGTTTTACTATTCAGGCACAATGGCATATGTATAATAAAAGTTGCTTGCCAGCTTTTACCTCATTGGGCAAATGAGTCTCTGTTTTTCGTAAACGATATTCAAACACAGTAGCTATTAGCTCCAAAATTAATAAGCTTGATTAACATATAGTGCTGTTTTTTTTTAAAGCGTTGTTCAGGGAACCCGTTTATTGTTTGAAATCCTGGTATGGTTTGGTTTAATTTTTAGTTCTTTATCATTTACAGTACGGTCAAGTTAGCGATATTAGCGATAACAATTATTATCCTTAATTTTTATTCTTCTAAAAATTATTATTCTTAGTTTTTTACAGAACAGACCACCCTGAACTGAAGAAGCCAGGGATAATGACACTTCCAATAATTGTTTTGCACTTTTTTATATATTTTTCATTTTTCAACGTTTCGGGGCACCCGCTCTATCTTCAGGAAACAACTTAAAATTATTGCATGTTATATGTGTACATATGTACATATGTGTACATATGTACATATGTGTACATATGTACACACACACGCGCGCGCACACACACATATCACAATATATATATATATATACAACACACGTATAGGTCATTCTCCCATTTCACTCAAATTTCATTGTTCTATTTTCAATGCGAAAAAAATACATTTTCCAATCATTTTTTTCCACAAATTGTTAGAAGGTAGGCTCCTAATGGTGTTTACAAATAATGCCTTTATAGAAACATATATATATTATTTTTCAAGGCCTTTTTTTTTGTCGGTACGCTGGGTGCCATCCTTCCCGAGCCCATTATATGTATATTTAAAACAGTCATCATAGACCCTATTTTCAACATGTTGTTAGGCGTGAATTCACCAATGCAGTTAAAAAAAATAATCGAAAATTACTTAATCCTCGTTAATTATGAATCTTTCCGTGAGGTTAAATAATAAAAAGAGTTAAAGTTAAATGAATTTAATGAAGTTAAATGAAAATTCTTAGATAATTGTCGTTAATTATTAAATTAAGTAATAATTTCCTTCTGGGGGCTATTTATTTATTTTCCACCTTCCTTGCTTTTTAGGCAATGCGGAAAACGTAAAAAAAAAGTGCTTGTGATCTCTGCTGTTACATTTCTACTTTTCATTCTGGGCCCATGTACCTTAGAAATCTAAAGCACAGCGAACATGAACTAACTTTGTATAATAAATTAAATTATATTTCATGTTATATCTGCCTCTCATTTCTATCCTCTTCCAAACAGGAAGAAGTTCTTTAAAAAATGTAAAGCAGGCTCCTTTCATTGGTTGGAATGCGGAGATAAGATACCATTCAGAGGATTTTTCGTCTTGAAAACCTTCCGGCCCATCCTTAGTTGGATTTTTTCAATAGCTGTTCAAAAAAAGTGGACGTGGGAGGGGGAGTCGACAGTTCTGTGGAAAATCCAGGGCATACTGGTTAGATGCCAACTTTTTAGCAAATTAAGCCAGAAATCCTTAATCACTTTTTCCCTTTAATGACTTTATTGCCTAATAATGTGAGGTTAAGTTTTTCATTGGCATTTATATGAGTAGGTTATTCCATTTAAGAAGTTTTTTCGCGTCGCTTAATAAATTTGATTAGAATCCTCAATATGCCCTTTCGTTTTACGCTTTAGTATTTACTATTTATTTAACACGTAAAGCATTTTTGTCAAATTATCCCTTTTCCCTCTTTCGAAAGGAACGCAAAGAATAATCAATTCAATTATATGTTTTATCTGTATTTACTATGTTGGCGGGAGTACCTCCATGTTTTATTAATACTGGCTTTTCTTCTCTACATTACGTACACTCACGACATACCTGTAAGCAATGAAACTATGGCTTATCCTCCTACACATGCATTACTAACTTTACATCACCTACAAAAATAAAACAACTGATGGAAACTATGGTAAATTTGGCTATATTGTGATGAATCAAGAAACATACCGATTACTCTTCAAAATACAAATACTTGACCTCCTATTTATATAGTTAATGTTCAAATTTCGATAAATAACACCGTACACTATCTCGGGCTTACCTTTGAAGATTACTTACCCACATGTTAATATTAAACGAAAAATCCATAAGAAAAATTTAACCTACTTTACTCACTTTTTTTTCTCGAACTTCAAAACTAGGTCAGAGATGAAAATTAAATACATATTTATGCTTGATAAAAACATTATGGAAATACATTTCACAGATATACGGTGAGGACTTCCGATGAAGTCCAATGATTTAGATCCCTACTCTAATATATTAAAAATCTTTGCAATGGTATATGTGACTGAAAAAAACCTACATGATGACATATGTATGCAAAAAATGGTGTAACATATAAAAACTTTTAATAAACGTTTCCACGCTGTCTTGTACGGACATTTTAACCGACTGATAAGTGTCATGAGAACAGCTGATATGCCTATAAATAAGAGATAAAAAAGACACTGGATGAGAAATCTCCTTTGTTAACAAACCAGATTAACTGAAACAAGCCAGGGAAGAGGTTCTAGTGAGTGGCATACTTTCCCATGCCTCATACGTCATTTTTTATAACATAGAAGCCAAAACGTTTGCCGATGTTTAAAGTTTGTTAAAATCCGTCAATTAAAATATGCAGCCAAAAAAAAAAGTGTTACATTTTGTGATATTAGCAGAAGTTCTCACCAAAAACAGTGAAAAATGTTTTAAGAAGATTGACGCTTTTTTAAAAGAAAATTATTATCTGTATTCCATTTGCACCTTTCACCAAATAGTACAACAAGGCATTTTAGGAATGAGTAAAGAATGTGTCCCACAGCGCCTTCTGTCGGGCTTGAACATAGTCCTTAATTTTGGAGAGACGGACCCTCATTCAGGTTTTTTGTAGTCTTCTTCTACTAGCCAAACTAACCGCTCTCCGTGTAATTTATCAGTATGTTTTCGTATCCGTGTGCGATTCGTTTTTAAAAAGGGAATAGAGGGTAAGTATGTGTTGTTCAATTGATAGTTCATGAAGAATTTTTAATGAAATGTATACCTAATATCTCATACTTCTATCTTTATTCTTCAGCAGATCTATCTGAGATGGTTCAGAAATGATAAATTAAATGGCAAAAATAAATGCATCAAAAAAATAAAAATGAACACAACCCCAAAATAAATGTATGGAAGAAGGAGAAACCTCAAATCTTTTACAAGGGGAGGGCACAGCTATGGGGTCGTCGATCGGGCCCATTTTTTTTCTGGTGATTCTACATCGAAAAATAGTCGACACGTGTCCGAGCGTTCCATCCAATAGGCCTTAGGTGCTGAGAAATAAAATAAAATACCTTGAAAATCCTTTATTTTTTATCTTGAGTTTGGAAAATGATATCGCCATGATTCTTTCACTAATTCATTTATTTTAGAGAGTAGATTAAAGGAAAAATACAATCGTTAAAGAATTATTCATATTTCTTCAATTTAATTTAAAAAAAGCTTCAAGTTCAAGGGTCTAGCCGTAAAATGAATTAACTAGTGATAAAAACATGGTGAAAAGGATGGAAATAATTACTTTTTAGAGTTATGTTGATGGAATATTCTGGCAAAATACTGACATTAAAAAATCATTTTGTGCAAAACTGTTTTTGTTTCATAACAGTTTTCAGATTCGTTTTGAGGACAATCAAAAAAACCTATAGGTAAATTTTGGGAAGATTAAAAAAAAAAAAAGAATTAAAATTGCATTAAAAGTTTCGCTAAGGCTAGACCCTTACAATTTCGTTAAACATCCAAAAATCCGACCATATTTCGGAGAAAATTCTACCGATTCTCATCAAATTTATAGGGTAAATAAAGGCTCTAGAGTTGCACATTTTTACATAATCGAGATATTTTTACGTGTTCAGGAATCAACATAATATAAAGAAAAGTTTGAATTTAATTTTTATTTTGAGGACCATTTTTTACAAGAGCTTCCCGAGATAATACAATAGTTATTTATATGGTTAGAAAAAGGAAGCTTTCTTCTATGCAACGAGCTCAAGAACGTAAAAATCGGATCAGCTCAACACGAGATGCAGAATTTGAAACTACACATACAATTTTGCTGAAACATTTTTAAGCTGCCCCTGACAGGAAATTTTTTTTATTTTTTGTTTTGGATGATATTTAAGACATCAGGGTTTCTTGTGTATAAATTTTTTATATGAAAAAATTTATGAAGCTAGTTTACTTGAAAACTTGAAGCTTTTTTTAAATTAAATTGAAGAAATATGTATAATTCTTTAACGATTGTATTTTTCCTTTAATCTACTCTCTAAAATAAATGAATTAGTGAAAGAATCATGGCGATATCATTTTCCAAACTCAAGATAAAAAATAAAGGATTTTCAAGGTATTTTATTTTATTTCTCAGCACCTAAGGCCCATTGGACGGAACGCTCGGACACGTGTCGACTATTTTTCGATGTAGAATCACCAGAAAAAAAAATGGGCCCGATCGACGACCCCACAGCTGTGCCCTCCCCTTGTTAGATAACTTTGAATACCCGAGATGAAAAAAAAAGGAAAGCCTCATCGCATAAATCAACAAAAGAAAACAAAAAAAAGATTCACAAACCTCGATAAATCTGGAGTACGCTGTTTTCCACTTGACGTGATTTTATTACATATTAGTCGTGTAAAAATCGGGGCAAAAATAAAAATTAACTTTTGCAACTGTGTTTAAGAGACAAGTTAGGGTGACGGAAAGCTTAATTTAGATAGTCTCTGATAATGTTTTTTTCCGCAATTCATTTTTGTGTTTTAAAATCTTGTTTTATTTTTAATAGCTAGGCTTTAGTAAATTAAAAATGATTCTCATATTTAAAGCAAAATCAATTCTAATACAAAATGATGACTATAGTACTCCATCTCTGAAATAAAAGAAATGCTTTTAAAAGGACGATAATCTTGAAGGAAGATGAAAAATTTCCTAGCATAACTTAAAAGAGGAAGAGCGCTTACTCAGAGCCTTTATGAGATAAGACAAGGTATAAAGAGACCCTTCACAGACGGTCGCATCAAATTCTTTTCCTCTAGAGAACTTATGAAGACGACAATCCATTTGTGGAAAACTTATTGCGGCTCGGATTCCACTTGAGCTGAAGTTTGAACCAGGCCGTCCTGTGTAGAAGGAAAGTTTATACCGCTATTCAGAACTTTCCTCTGATGCGGGGTTACTCGGTTCTAATAGAAATATGACGGACAACTGAACTAGTAACACATGGGTGGTGTAATATGGTCGGTTTCAATTCGAATCCTCTTATCTATTCGTTAAAGCCAACTTTACATGAAAAGACAAGAACGTTCTTCGAATTTAATTGTCAACATATTAAAATACTTTTCCCCATCTTTAGATATATGATATAGAACGAAATATCACAACAAATCTTATAAATAAAAATGAAAGGGCTTTATGTTTCTTACCTCAACATTCGAAAACTAGGATAAATCTAACACTTTTACAGAACGACAATGTTCAGCCAAATAGCGGACATATATTTTTCTACCTAATAATGGATTAAGCTGAACAAAGAGTGTCGGGTTTAGGCATTAATTGATGAAAATAAAATAATGTTACATAAAAATGTTATTAATACTTGAGGTACTTTATGCTGAGACTAGGCAATTCTTCGTCTTGAAACACGCCTCAAAGTTCTTCGTTTTTCCGAAGCCTCCATCAAGCTTCACAGACAGATCCATATATTTTTCTGAGTACTTTTCGTTCCCAAACATTAAATAATCTTTCAATTTCATTGGTCAGCACACAGGTTTCCCAGCCATATGTTACTACTGGTCTTATATATTATGACCTTAGCTCTTTAGCTTAAGCTTCTAAACTTAAGTGGGTTCTGTAGTGCAAAGAAACATCTATAGCCCACAACCAATCGCGCTTTTATTTCTTCCATTACCTCATTTTTCTCCGTTACAAGCGCTCCCAAATATTTACATTGGCTCACCTACTTATAGACGTATAACCAAAAAAACAAAATACAAATTGTGATAAGTTAATTAGCATTATAAAAATAATTTTTACATTATTTTTTTGTAGAAGGTGGACAAATTTTGATGACATGAAATAAAATCTTCTAATATGAATTAACACAACTCCGCCTTACATTGACACTATATGTCAAAGAAAAAACTGAAAATGAAGAAAATAGTTTTCATTTTATTGATTTTATTATTCTATTTATTGCTATATTTGGCCCCTCAATCCAATTCCAACATAAGAAAATCTTGAATTGAATCTTTGAATCTAGGAAAAACAGACTGTTTCTAGGAATTCGCCTCTCTTGCCAAGCCCTGTCAGATGTAGGAAAAGAAAGGCTAAAAGCTAGGGAATCGCTGCCTCGTTTCCAAGGATCTTCCTCGGAAAACACTTTTTCTAATGAATAAGAAAAGCAGCCGTTGATACTATGAAAAGGAAACGTTGTTTCGAGGGAAAGGGGACAACTATTTTATTTTTTGCTTGATGTAACAACATGTTATTGAACTTCTTTTATTTTTTCTCTTATCATGAATTCTCCATCTTTTGTCATTAGAATTTTGATAACTAGGGGATTGTATGGCTTTTTTCAAAAATCAAATAATGAAACCTCAGGCATAGGGGAGGTTGACACTCAGCAGTACCTCTTCCCTGCCTCGTTTCAGTCACTCTGCATTGTTAAAGAATGAGATCTCTCATCCAACTCCTTTTGGATCAACTCATCATATTTAAGAGCATGTCAACATTAGCCATATCTCTTAAAAAAGGAATTTTATGCTTTGGTGAAACAAAAAAACTATACACAGTAAGTAAGTCCTGTCATTATTGTTGTCATATAAATGACTCCTTTTTAATTTATTAAAAGATTTGGGCTTTAGTCTAAGTGAGTATTGTACTAGATGGTGATTGATTTTTTCTTGGTGTGAAGAACAAAAAAAAATCAATAAATTAAGGCTCAAGCAATTAGAAGAAGGTTAATTACTTGTTACCATTTCACTAGTTGGAATTTGGAAGTGCATTTGAAGTATATTTCTTCAATGATGTGTATTGTTCAGATTGAAATTTTAACAATATCAAATTATAAATTCATGATATTAATAAGTTAATGATAAATTGATGACAATAATAAACGACCAAAACTACTTTTTTTCTAAATCTTCAAAACTAAAACTTAATAATAATACATAATACATGATGAGGGCCAAAAAAGCCATCCAAATACATAATCATACTTACTTAAACCTATATGGACATACTCTTCTCAGATATACGACATTGCCAAACAAATTGCTTCTATCGTGACTTTCACGCACCATCATTCGACCATCACCTAAGGACTCAAAGGTTACAAAGGTTTTCACACTATCTTAAACACGTATATGTAAACCTCCTTTTACGAAATATGGCTACAGATAAAATTCCCATGATTATGAAGAGGAGATAAAAAAGGCGCTGGATAAGAGATCTCCTTATACAGATCAGAATAACTGAAACAAGCCAGACAGGAGTTACTGGTGGGTGCCATCCTTCCCTTTGTCTGATGTTGATACATGCTGGTTCAAGAATGGAATAAATAAAAAAAAGTTGAGGAAATGCACTTGTTATTACTTATTAATTAAGATTAATCATTATTATTTACTTCCCTCTTTATTATTTACTTATCCCTTTATAACTTCAATCGCTCTATTATGTACAGAATCTGTTAGCATGCTGCTGCCTGGTAGACAAGCATGGTACTAGCTGAGGTACGATTTTCTCGACGAGGTACAGATGGTACACCTACAGCTTCCAAAAATGCTAAAATTAACATTAGATTAGTATAATATCAATTACTATAAGATTCGTGAAGCCTTCCAAAAATCTGAATGAAGGTGGCAGTTATTGGATCCAGTTTTAGTGACGGGAGTGCCTAACACATATCGATGATTGATAATCTCGATGCGCTTGAAGAGCATCAATCTTGAGAATCGATTATCCGACCTCCAAGTTCCCTATTAGCGATGGAGGAGATACCCTGACATTTTTCTCTATCGGGATGAGGGCCTATCCAAGTTCGTCATCAGTCGTGACACCGTGTTCTGTAGGCAATGTCACAGACCACTTCTGTTACTGGTTTCAGTCTTTACCCCTCATAACCTTACTTAGGTTTTGTACGAATTTGTCCATTCAGATTGAAGGCGATTATGCTTCTTTTAATACTTAATTTTGTAAATCGTCGTTGTGTGCTTGACGCCTGTTCGTAGATTGAGGTCTGTAGGTAAAGTTTTGTTAATCAGTTACCAGGATGCTGTTGTAAATACTCACTCATTGGAATGATCCGCAAACCATTTAAGGACATTCGAAATCCTACAGATTTAAAGATTATGATAATCGTTAAGACAATATTCTCTTGCTTAAGGACTTCATTGTTTAGATCTTATTGAATAACATTATGTTTATTTAAATTAAATTTATTTAAAACATTTTCCTCCTAGTCTACTAGTTTGCAGTTGGATTAAACTACCACTAACCACTATCGACAGGAGCGATACCGAGTTTTCTTCCGAAGTCGTATAACTCCGAGACCAGTAATGAGTTCACTGACCGAAGTAGGTAACGAACTTCCAACTTGACTGCGGACCGGTGAAGTTTCCTAACTCAGAGCTTGCTCATTTGTATTGGATTCGAAACTAAACTTATTTAGCTTAGTCATCATTGAAATGAAATGTAAAAAAAAAAAAAATCAATTCCAGGCGGTTTTTTAACAATAATTTTCAAGACCTAAGCATTTATTATGAACGTTTACCCCAAAAAATATTTATTATTATTATTTTAAAAAAATATTAAATATTATTCAACAAAAAAAGATTCATAATTACATAGGAAAAATCTCTGCCAACATTCAGGAATGATAATTAGGCATTTATAGTATTAATATACGGATCGATGTCAAAGATTTATTAACTAGAAAAGAAATTTGATTAACTTTTGAATCTGATACTGACCATAATTGTATTTTGAATTAAAATTCGCTCATGACTAATTCCTCTAGATCCAAAGAATGCAGAAAATTCTGTTAACAATCTCGGTTCCTGATAGAATATTCAGTTTGGAACCCATTGCGCATGGTCTTTAATGGACTACGTGACTTTAATATATAGATGGATGGACACTGGAATACAAAACTGGATTTACGTATTTAGGAAATCGGACGGATGAAATAGACACTAAATGAGAAACAGCCAGTTCGTCAGAATCACAAATTTAATACTTTTGAGTGGGTAATTAGTATTGATGTAAACCATCGATAATTTTAAACTATCGAAACTATCGATAAAAGAAAATCGAGGAATGCTTTCTGAATGTTGTCATGTCAAATCAACTACTGCGACAACTGGGAGTCTTGATTTCATGGTAGTTCATTCTTCATAGTTGAAGAAGTTTCGTATAGCTTTCCTCTAAATAAAGTTTTTATTCTTTGCGGTTATGACTAAGCTTGAAACTGATAAAAAATATTTTAAAATATTTTAAATATACTCCTCCTAAGGTGATCCGTATCCTCTATTCACAGAAATGCTCATCGTATCCCTTATAAAATAGAAAAGAAAGAAGTGCAAATGTAAAGGTGCATTATAGCTCCTCTCGTTTCAAATGAAAAATTCTATCCACTATTCAAGGAGAAAATGAAAGTCAATAAATATGAAAATGCAGCTGAGACAAAAGGATTATAAAAACAGGATTATACTAAAATGTTATGCATTTACATACAGCTATTGTATTGGAGCTTTACGTAGATTAGTTTAATTTTATAATAAAATCATTTACAATTTTTTTTTTACAGATTAAGTATTTCTTTCACTTATCTATTATTTTTTATTGCAGATTTCCAACCGCGTTGTGAAATAAAATGAAAATTATATCTCCTTTAGTTCTTTTAGCTTCGAGTCGCTTGTTAATTTTTAAAAGATGTTTATGTCTGTAGGTGTACAAGGTTGTCAAATGAAATACCAAATGCTATTGCAAACTATGTTGAATATAGAAATAAGTGGGTATACAGTGCAAAAATTTATGTATAATAAGGTCCCTCATTAGTTTTTCATTGAAGCTAGAACTATTTACTTCAGTGATGCTAATATTATATTTATATATCAGTGTGTAACTTTGCATTAGCCTTTTAACATCAATCACTTATCAAACCTATTGAAGTTTCTCATTTGACCTGAATTCCATTAGGTCAGATTCCTTTACAGTTTATTCCCTTAAATAGGGCTGATCACTCCCTCTAGGCCCCAATCCCCGGCACAAGAAGCAATTCCTGCGGAGTGGCGTATTCAAACGAAAGAGCTCACAAAGGTTTCAGTTGTGTGCCGTGCATTGGTTAGTGGGATAGGATCGGAGGCCTTTGTGAGCCTAACTAACTGGGTTCAGGGGCAGGTCTTCAAAATGGAATTTATTAACTTGGAGATCAAAAATAAAATTCAGGTGGTGATTTTATAATTAAAATAATTTCCAACTTCAAATGAAGGTAACGATAGTGATAAAATTGTAACCATCTCAAATCAGTACCTTGCATTCTGAGGATATACTTGAAAAATCTTCTCGCATCACACGCTTTTACCCAGCACATCACACTGTAGAAAGAAATCAACATTAATATTGAAAAATGTCCCTATTAGTCTAGGTACGTCATTTTTTTACTTTCACTTACCTTTATATGAATTATATAGTAAGAGAAAGTATTACGATCGTGAAAAATTTCGACTTCCGGTTTTCAACGGAAACAAAAGTATGTATATGCCCGCGATATGACAGCAAATTTGATCAAAGTTGATCAAACATTGGGGACACTTTATTTCATAACTTGTTTTCCCATTTTTCCGTTTTTTCGATTTTCTCAAAAATAACTTGAATGATTTTGATTAAACTCGTCATGTTTAATGAGAATCAAGTAGTCTGTGTTATTAGGTAAGTTTTATCATTATTAAAATGTTTTGAGAGGGCTTTATAGGGAAGTTTTTTTTTTCCTATAAAGTACGTTTGTTTTTGTTTATATGGAGAAATTATCTGTCTCTCGTTTCGGCTAAAAATAATAAATGGCTACATATGAAATATGAAAAAAATTCAGTAAACCTCTACAGGAGAAATAGAGAAAAAATTTCCGTCAACTCATAAAACACGTTAAGTCCACGCACGCGCAGTACGCCTTTAATAACAGAAGATTGTTTATCATTAAAGATATTCTGTTCATTTAGTGGAAATTATTTGTTTCATGGTAACTTTATGAAGTTTACAATTAAAAATCAGAAGACTTGGAGTATTATGCTTGCATTGCCGAATTATCACAAGTTTTAAAACTTTTATTTGATAATAACAAAAAAATAGTGTACTTTAAAGAGCAAATACAAACAAACATGAGTAAATGAACGTGGAAAATTGTGTGACTTAGAGAAATGGCATTTAACAAAACACGTCAATTTCTAATCAAAGTAAGTTGGTAAGTGAAAGTTGTGTGTTCCGCGTTTCGCACCAGATTCTACTCAAGTTGGACCATTTAATATTCCATTATAATATTACATCAAAAGTTCTCAGCCTAAACTGCATTTTTGCTGATTGGCTATTACCATATGTTTTTCCGAACCGTCATCACTGAAATATGTTTTGAAAATCGCTTTTCGTCATCTCCTATTAAATTACACTAAAACATATAGCGATACGTAATTTAGGGCACTTTACATTTTCGATTTGTGATTTCATGAGTTTCTACTTAGTATAATTGGAAGTTACATTGTTTTCTCATTATATACCATGATTTTTTCCTCAATTTCCATTACAACAGTATGTGCCTTACATAATAGATATCATTATTTCTCGTCCAGAATATTTTCCTTTTTTTCTGATTTTTTGTTTAATATCCACAGATTAAGCTCAAACACCATTTAAAAATAAGTTGTTGTTACTTAAGTTTTATAAATTTATACACTTCTTTAAATAAGAATCCAAAAATTTATCTAGTTACTTTGTATTACTAATATATATATATATTACTAATAAAAACATAAATATTGTTTCAATAGTTTGATTCATACAATATCAATTGCCTATGAGAGTTAATGCGCTGTGATACGACTTACCAATGTCAGAGTTTGATTGTGTGTGAACTGCTGACCCGAGTGTTTCTGCAAACGAATTGGGAAATAGCAGTAAACAGAAGCGAAGCAAAACTGTCCATCAGATGGCGAACATGTAGCCAACCAATTATCTCAGCTATTCCGCCCTGTTAATGAAATTTTCCTGTTGGTTTGAGCCATGATCGATTAATGCTGTTTTCAATTTTCAATAATGAAATGAATTTAAAACTCTTAAAGAACAAAGTGAATATTAAAATGTTATTGTGAACTCAGCGATTTCGCGCTCACTAAAGCTTGTTTGTTTTTTTGTTTTGTGTTGCTAAAGGGCGTAAAACATCTGTGGTTATCAAGGCGCATTGGTTTCTCTGATTATCTATGATCGATAAACCTAGTTATAAATAAAACTTTTAGTGTAGTGGTTAGCGTAACGGCCTTCTCTGCCCACCATGTCTGGTTTGCAGCACGGCAGATGGCTTTTAGAGGAATTCAAAGCCGTCCTTCGGATTAGACGTATACTGGTGGTCCTCCGCTTGTGCGATCTTAGTTAATCGGCAGTCATCCATATCCTCATTATTCCTGGATAGGCAAAATTCAGCATTCTCACCATAGCATCTTTCGTTAGCATTAGCTGTTCCGCCGTACAGTTACGTTAAGTAAATAAAATATTATAAATAAAATATAAAATTCAAAATCTGGTTCAACATTCTCAATTTTTGAATCACTATTGCCTTACATATCCCAGTATTTATATAATTATCTGTTAATTATATTTTATGGTTATTTATTGTAACATTGTATGTTTGGGATAACTATGAGGAGAAGATGTTGCCAAAACCTGGTGAGTTCTCTTTATCGCTTTAATACTGTTGTAAGTGTAATTCGTATTTACCTACCTATTTTATCCAACTCTGTTTGTTTGGGGTATTCCCCGGAAAAAATTAAAATATATTCAATCATTTGTACATACCCCAGTATATAAAATAACACTTATATCTTACGTTTCCCTGCTTTATTTTGCACATATCATTTCAATCAAGTTACGCCATGATTTGAAATAAAAAAAAATATTAATTATTTAGAATGTGAACTTTGTTATATATTTTCATTTTCTTCTTCTCACATCCTTCATTTATTTTATTGTTGTTAATATTAATCTATTGCGAGGGCCACTCTGTTATTGATTAAAACATATTTGATGTAGTGAAAAAAGAAAAATGAAAGAAAGTCGTAAGAAAATATTTCAAATTGATCATCTTTTTTTTTTTAATTTAAAGCAGCGAAAATCAACATTAAATAAGATATGATTAATTTAATTTTTCTATTTCAAACTCACAACCGAGAAATCATCGATTCCCGTCACCTGTTTATAGCAGTGCTTTTATGCTCAATATTTTTTTATGTTATATTCCCAAATCTGTTTTTTTATTGATAGTCGTAAAATCAGCCAATGGCCCGATTTTATTAGCCTTAATAAACCTTACAAGGCTTTGGTATGGAATCATTTATCTTATACTTCAGCCTCAGAACGAATTTTGTTTTCCCACTTCTTTCCTGGACTGTTCCTAAGTTCGTGTCTCTTGTCTCCTGGTGTCACGCTATTGTCATCTAATGAAATTAAAGGACTAGAAGCCAAGGCACTAGTAGTGATTGCCTCGTTTCGGGCTTCACATCATCTTCAAATCCTATTCACTCTCACTGAGAAACAAAGAAGAAAAATTTATTATTTATTTGTAGAGGTGAGAGTTAGTCAACTGTTATTCTTTACGACAGGTTAATTGATTGTCAGGATTTTCAGTTAACACTTTTTTATTTTGAAAAGCAAACGTTTCGATCCCACTTGTGGATCTTCATCAGGGCTAAAATAAAACAAATATGAATGTTTTATGAATATTAAACATTTAATTTATTTATTAAATGAATTGTATTTAATAAATAAAGTTCATAGCATATTATAATACAGAATGAGGGCGCTACAGCCAGTTTTATTTTAAATTATTTTATAAAAAAAAATTTCATCCTCAATACAAAGAGAGCTAATAAAAATGACAGGATTTGTTTGTTATATATTTGTTTAACGTCACTATACGCCACTAAGGCTAATCGGACGATGCTACAGTGGGAGTCCTGTATTTTACCTATCCAGATATAATTAGGATAGGTATCTTTAACGAGTACCTGACATCGTACAGGCTCGGGACCTCCATTTTACGTCCTATCCGAGGGACAGCATGGCTAAGGATTTTTTACTCCCATTAAAAAATCCTAGGGCCACCGCTGGGAGCGAACCTGCGACCTTTAGTATTGTAGGTTGCCATGCTAACCACCCTACCACAGGTGACCCCATAAAAATGACAGGATTAATAAAGAATCGAGTTATTAAATAAAATTAAACGAGGGGAGGGGGTGTAACTTTCCTTTATATAGGTAATAAAATTGCCCTGGCTCATATATTTTATATTAGCTGTTATGACTATTTTTCATTCCAAAAAGCTCACATAAAAACGTAAGTAAATAAGAAGGTATATGTAGTTATAAAACTTATCAAATTATAATAAAACTGTATATTGAACAATTATAAAATCACCCACAATTGAGAACAATAGTAATTATATGTATTTGTAAAAAATATAAATTAATATGCAATCAAAAGAATCATCATTATTACGCAAATAAATGATTTTAAAAATGAAAAAAAATAAAATAAACCTGAACTTCCTTAAATTAATACAAATATCATAAATACAGACTTTTCCTAGCCTTTTAGGCGATACGGGGTTTCCCGAACAAAGGGACAGGGTGGGAGATTAATGCCGACTATTATTACATATCCGGGTTTTAAACTTACTATCTTCGAGTTTCTAATCTACATCAGAGGCAGCACGTATTTCCTACCTACCTATAAAAGGTAACCCTCATTGGGCGGATTCGATGCGCCGTCGTTAGGGTAGGTCGTGCTCTAACACTCTAGGCTATTCACGTCATTGAGAGTATAGAATTTAACATAGATTACCGCCGATGTTTCAAAAATGTGGTAGAAGTTTGTTTGTACTTTTATGCTACTAAGGCTAACCAGATGATGCTACAGTGTGAGTCCTAAATGTTGCCTATCCAGGTATAATTAGGATAGGGATCTTTAACGAGTACCTGACATCGTACAGGCTCGGTACCTCCATTTTACGTCCTATCCGAAGGACGACATGGCTAAGGATTTTTTAATCCCATAAAAAAGTCCCAGGGCCACAGCAAGTCGCGAACCCACGACCTTGTTAAAAGAAGTGATTTCGATTTTAATTTTTTTTTTTAATTGAGTTGTATTTCATTGAAATATCACTGAAAATATGTCTTTCTGTATCGACCTTTTAATTTTTATAATTTTTTTTTCCTCACAACTGCTTGAATAAATTTATAAAATATCCAACCATAATTAATTGGATATTGAAATGCGATGTGCAAAGTTCATTGAAAAAGTTTCATTTTTATGTATCAAAAAGGAAAGAAAATTACCTCTAAATTGAACCAAGCGTGCACCGAAATTTCCCTTTAAATGATTCTCCCTCGGAATGAACTTCTGAAGGTTGATTTGCAAATTGAAAACCTTACAGGATGTTGAACCTTACTTTAATATTCTTTTAAATTGAAAATCTCAAAGTCGAATTCTTTTGAATAATTGTTTTTAATAAACATTATGATCCACTAAGCTATGGTAATTCAAGGATTCGGTGCCTCTTGTTAACAGAAATATTTTCCCGTTTCTATTAAAACTTCTCAGGACTCAATTTAGAAATAATAATAAAGCTGAAAAACTTTTTTTGTTTTATATTAAAAATTAATAGCTGTAAATTATTTCATAGTATATATTTATCTCAAAATACACACCTCCTTGCTTTATAGAAGTATTAGATTCAATCGTTAAGAATACTTAACGGATTGTTGTATGTGAGTTGGTGCAGAGTCTGCAGTATACTGTATTATTTTTTATTTTCCTATAGAAAGTGGTTTTATGTATTTAATTATATTATTGTTTTTTCAAATAAATTTATAATTAAAAGCCAGTGTTATGTTTATTTTCCTTTCTTTGAGGCATCCTGTGGTACAATAAAGAAATAGTATATTTGTTTCTCTGTTTTTACTATTACTTTTACTATTTATTTTTTTCGGGGGAGGTGGAATTCAATTGTATCAGCCCATATAATTATACTCTGTTTGATTTAGAAATGAGCATTGGAAATTCACCCTCTGGATATACAGTTGATTATTTTTTAAGTTTGGGCTTCCAAGCCATCGCTCCTCTTTTTTGAACCTGCTCGATATTCAACAAGACCAGTTTAGTAGTGGTTTCTCAAGAAAATCCTGGAATTTCATCAAATGGATAGCTGCCGAAGATAAGTAAGAAGTGCTTAAGGTCAGTTCGGCTGGCCCTGGGGATTACCCAAAGTTTTTCCCTTATTTCTTCCCCACTCAGCGTAAGCTCTTCTGATATAGGGCGGGGGAAGAACACTGCAGTCCCTTAAGGATATATGTGAACTGCTTTAGTCTTAGTTGTTGACCTGAAAAACTTTCCTTATACCCTCCTCGATTTCCATAATCTATAAGCATTTGAACGATCTAATCCTCTGCATCTATGGTGCAACTAAACCCATTTCGGAGAACGCTCGTACACTGCAGTATGATGCTAAAAAACAATCATAACGATAAATTCTCCTTTTCTCTCATACCCGACAGTGAACAAAAAGATTAAAATAAAATATACTAGCTGACCCGTGGGAAGCATTCGCACTTTTAAATCCCACTTAATTGAAATATACACCTTATATTTAGCATCGTATAGGGCGCATTCAGTGCGTCATAGACATTGGTGACGGTTGAAGTAAAGAATAGATGTGTTTAAATTGTAGATTATTTATTTTTTTTTAAATAAATTTAAGGTATTTACGTAGCATTTATGTGCTTAAAGGACCTCTTTTAACACTATGTTTGAAGTTACGCTATGATCATCTGTGATTATTTGTTTTACACAGACATAGATGTCACTGAAAGAGCGCACCCTAGAAAGTTTTAATGTCAAACTCTTGGAAGTCATCGCCTCTATTAATAGCAGCATTCAAGATTTTTTTTTATTAATGTTATATTTTGAATTTATCAGTGAAAAAAAAGTAGACATCTGATTCATTAGTTCTCGCTGGGTAATCAACAATTACATTTCAACTAGAATATAAACAATTGTGTTAGTTCAGGAAATTCACCATTACTACAAGACTATTTTGAGCGATCAGGCATAACGCAGTTTTTGGCCTAGTTTTTAGTTATTTTCTAGATGGAGGATATTCCATTTCTTTTTTTTTATTGTTTTTTTACAGTATTAAAGTTAAAACCCAACTAAAAATATCGGTAGGTTCGGAGATTGGTTTGGGAACAGAGGAAAACCAATATAAGCCCGCTCTCTCCGTTGACAAATATGAGCCAACTTCTCCCGGTTTCCAAGGAACTCCTTTCATTAGTGGTTCCTCCGAATTTAATTTAGTGTCCCATTCCTCAGTACCATGTTTTCCCATTGTGAATTTTCATTGAATTCTTGCCGATATTTGTTATAAGCCATTTATCATATTCAGATTATCTCCCCTAAATAACCAAGAAAGCGGCATAAAAACAAACAAAAAACGTATCAATTACTTACAAACAACGTAATGGTTTTCATCTGTTAGATTACTTTCGGATTGAAGGATTTTCTATTAATCTAAGGAATTACTAAAAAGTAGTAATTATTTTTCATTCTAATTTTTTTCTAATTAATTTAAATACAATAACCGATTAGAGGTGTCAGTCAATTTATTTTGGCTACTTGCCCTCTTTTTAATTTAATGTAATAGATGCAAAAAATAAAATATGTGCTTAATAAGTTCAGCTTGGCAACATTTCTTAGCAAAAATCATGAAATATAGAAGGTAGGTAAAGATGATGTTCTAGGATATTTATATGACCATAAAATAGATCAGAAAATGATTTTAGGGGTATAAATTGTTGCATCCTGCCATTTAAATAATAAGAAAAATAAAACAAAGAAGATGTTGACTAATTTACATGGACATAACATACATTTTGATCACAACAAATATTCCATAAGGTGAATGAATAAGTTAGTAATAAAGTAGTAATGTGTACTAATAAAATATTTTATTATATTATATAAAATAATGTTTGTGTTTTTTTGGAATGTTTGCATTCGTTTAAGAGGTTTAGTTTAGTTTACTTAAGGTAATTTTTTTTTTTATAACACTTAAGTAAATAAATATGAAAAATAAACATCTTAGACGAATGCAGACATTGAAAAAAATCTTAAAGTATGAGCAAAATTATATGAATGTTAGTAATTACACAGGGATTAAGTATCGTAATGAGTCCATATTTCATACTTACAGTTAAGTGTAATCAGCTGTAGAAGAGTTTAAAAATATAGATGTCTCCATTTTAGAGCCTTTTTATTTATTATTTATACATCTCGTACTCCTTTATCGGCGAGAAAACAATTTCTGCTTAAGAGGAATCAGGAAACTATCAATATTTTATTACCATGTATAATTTGTTAAGTTAATTTGGTATGTGCCTAAAATGTACTAACTATATTGATATTAAAATTTTTTCCTCGTGTATATTAAAAAAGGCTCTAAACCTGAGACATCTGTATGTTAATACTCTTTTGTAGATTATTAGACTTAACTATTAGCATGAGATGTAGAGTTGTGGCCTATTACGATGTTTAATTTGAATTGTTGTTGAGGTAAATCTGTACATTCTTTTAATGCTGTTCGTTTATTATCGTTTGCTTCGTTTAAGATTTTTATTTTTGTTTAATGGATATCTTATTTTTTTTTTCAACGTCGTCCCTGTGAATGACTCAATGTAATAATATGAAAACAAATTGAGTAAAAAAAAAAAAAAGAAGTCGATTTTTCTTTTTCTTTTAATCATAAATTCATTCGTGTAACTTTTGTATACCAAATAAGGTGGTCTGATATACATCATTACTATTACTATTAGTTTTTTATTTTTTTTTATTTACGAAATGGTATGTGCTTCTTTCTTCCTGTCGCAAAATAAAAACAAAGAGAAGCCTCATTCCTAAGTTCAAAAGCCATACTTCCCTTAAAATGCAAATAGCCTCGCGTGGCTAGGGTTACATCATGATGCTATGATTAATTCATTAGAGTTGCGGTGGGGGTTGAGTGGACTCCTTCAAGTTACAGTCTGCCTTGTGTCTTGTTCTATTGGGGCTTGTAAAAATCGAGTTATAATTTCGTTTTTGCTTGTATTATATGTCGCCCATATTAGTTTCATTAATAAAGAATTTTATTATTTATTTTGTGACAATTTTATTTTTCTTTAGTTCCGAAATCACTAATAAATTATGTTACGCTTCATATAAACGCTACAGGCTTTTTCCATCTTTCGGTACGTAATCATGATAGGAAGTGAACTTATTGTTTGATAAGCAAACCTTCTGTAGGATTAGCTAAAGATTTTAGTGTTTACATTGCGGTATATTTCTCCTGCCCCTGTTTATTCCGAATGCATCTATTTATAACCGTGACGCCTGTGAATAAACAGATGCTCCTCGGCCTTAACATCTAGGCTTCGGCACTTCAGAATGGAGATGGAGTCCGCCATGGTACCGGAACCGACCGGGGGACACCCCATATGGAGACTTTTCAAGAAGAAGAAGTATCCGATGAATGTTCAGAGGTAAACTTTTATTTGTGTTAGGAATGGTTAGGGTCTGTGTGAGACATGTAGCATCCCTTAAGATCACTTTTTATTTAAAAGGGTTGTCAAAGAAAATCGGGAAAACTTTTTTCTGGAAATGACACGTATTTCCGCTTTTTCGGGTTACCGGTAATATAGCTTGGAATATATCGTACTTGAGATAAAATTGTATTCTATATATTCTGTATATTGTGGCTAAAATAGAGAATTTATTTTTAAAATAACACATTCACGAATTATTTATTTTATTTCAATTTTTCCCCGTTTAACACTGATATATATAATATATAATAACGATTTCAGTTTTCATAAACACCGAAAATAAATTTAATTACGAGAAATACTAGTAAATAAAATAAAAAAAACTATTTACTGATTTAGCTATATTAAATAAGTAATAACGGAGAAAAAAATATATTAATGATTTATTAAAAAGAAAGTGATGGAATTAATATTCACACTGGATTAGCAGGCTTAGGTTACAATTTTTTAATAATTTAAATGATAGAGCTGGTTTTAATTATATGTAAAGAGTTATTCTCTATCATCAACGCTTGTTATATATATCAGATCATTGAAGTTTTAATTATTAATATTTTTAAATTTAATTATGAGAAATAATAGTAAATAAAATAAAAAACTATTTATTGATTACGATATATTAAATAAGTAATAGCGGAGTAAAAAAAAATAATATTAGTAATCTATTATAAAGAAGTGATGGAGTTAATATTCATACTGGCTTAGGAAGTTTAGGCTACAATTTGTAAATAATTAAATTATAAAAGTGGTTTTAATTATATGTAAACAGTTATACTTCATTATCAACGGTTTATAAATTATCAGATCATTGAAGTATTAATTATTAACAATTTGAATTCAAAAATAAATTTAATTATGTGAAATACCAGTAAATAAAATAAAAAACTATTTATTGATTTCGATTAGTTAAATAAGTAAGAGCGGAGTAAAAATAAAAATATTAGTGATCTATTATAAAGAAAGTGATGGAGTTAATATTCAAACTGGATTAGGAAGTTTAGGCTATATTTTGTTAATAATTTCAATTATAAAAGTGGTTTCAATGCTATGTAAACAGTTATTCTCCATTATCAATGCTTTTTAAAATTATCAGATCATTGAAGTATTAATTATTAACATTTTTAATCCAAAAATAAATTTAATCATGAGAAATACCAGTAAAGAAAATTAAAAAAAATTATTTACTGATTTCGATATATTAATTAAGTAATAACGGAGAAAAAAATATATATATATTAGTGATCTATTATAATGGGAGTGATGGAATTATATATTCAATTATATTCAACCAGGATTAGGAAGTTTAGGCTACATTTTGTAAATAATTTAAATTATGAAAGTGGTTTAATTATTTATTTATTTTGTTTGTATTTTTTTTTTCTTTTCTTTTTTTTGGGACTTCAAGGCTTCCACTGTTTCAATTATATGTAAACAGTTATTTTCTATGATGAATGCTTACTAAAATTATCAGATCATTGAACTATTAAGTAAATTCTTTTGAAGGCAAATATTTGAATTAATTCTTTTTTTTTATATCTTACTTCTCTGTTAGTATTAATGTGTTTGTTGCCAATATAACCTTCTACTTTTGTTAAGGGAATTATAATTCCTAATTTTGCATCATCCAAATATTTTCTATTTGCAGAAATAAAAGGTGGGATTAACATAAACGGTAGCTATTTATTTCGCTACAATTTGTATATAAATTATTTCGCTACATTTTGTAAATAATTTAAATTATGAAAGTGGTTTAATTATTTATTTATTTTGTTTGTATTTTTTTTTTCTTTTCTTTTTTTTTGGACTTCAAGGCTTCCACTGTTTCAATTATATGTAAACAGTTATTTTCTATGATGAATGCTTACTAAAATTATCAGATCATTGAACTATTAAGTAAATTCTTTTGAAGGCAAATATTTGAATTAATTCTTTTTTTTTATATCTTACTTCTCTGTTAGTATTAATGTGTTTGTTGCCAATATAACCTTCTACTTTTGTTAAGGGAATTATAATTCCTAATTTTGCATCATCCAAATATTTTCTATTTGCAGAAATAAAAGGTGGGATTAACATAAACGGTAGAGTTAGAGTTTATTCATTGTTTTCAGTGCCATTTTCATTATTTGATCTGTCTTAATGATCTATATCGATGTTAAACTCTGGAAGTATAATTCAGCTATTTCCTTGTTACAAACTAAAATCAAAGGGTCTCTTATTTGAGCTGCCTTATTTTATTTTTAACTTTTTTTTTTTTTTTTAACGCAATTTATTCAGTGAATTATTGTCAGCCTAGCGTTGTTATCACTTAAGGCGTTTGGTTTAAAAACCGGTTATATAATTTTTTTACAAACATTTTTTTTTCATTTTTTCAAGTTTTCACTGTTAAAAGAAAATGTGTTAGAGGCGTTTCTTTCAAAAACGCATAGTTCCTTCGAAAGTCAATACTAAAAGATTCCATTTCTTATCTAATACAATAGTTGGGAAAGTTAAAAATATATTTTTAAAATAATTATAGTACAAAACTCAATTATATTTTCTGGAGAATATAATTTATGTTTTGTTATTTCAATTGAAGGGCTATTTTGAGTTAAATTATATAGCTCTATAATAAGAGTTCTAGACTTTTTGTCGGAATCCTTACAAACTGTCCTAATACATGTTCGTGACTATTCGAAAATCTTCTACGCTTGTCGAGAACCTTCCAGAATGTTCTAATTCAGACTAAATATAAGGAGCGATGAGCCGGAGAGTTTTTTCTTGCTCTGGAGATGGATGAATCATATGCTTACTTCGGTTTACTGCGTCGTTAAAAGTTGATATTTTTTGTAACCTTGGTTATTTAAGTTTTATTGTTTGTCTATTATTATTATTATTTTCGACTAATCAAAATTATTTAAAACCACAATAGTGTTACGATTTTGTTCTCATATGATTTTTCTGTATAAGATAATAAAACTTTAGACGATAGTTCTGATTACGCGTTTATCCACTTAAGTGCTTTTGTATAAGGATGAACTTGCATTCCATTCCATAGTAGAACGATGAGACCTTTCCATTAGAACTAATTATACGAGAGTCGTGTAAGTGCAAAAGTTTCGGAAATTAGGTTTCCTTTACTTCAGCGTTTGCTTTTATCCAACCTACATTCTGGAAAACTTAAATAAATTTTCGATAGGTTAAATAATGGTCAGGATTTTCAGTTTACAATGATATTTATTATGGTAAGCCAACGTTTCGATCCAGCTTGTGGATCTTCATCAGGGCTAAAAGAAAACAAAATATATGAGTATCTATGCTAGAGGGTGACAATAAATGGATACATTACAGAACTGATAATAATATAAAAGATGGTATACATAAATATTAAAATAAGAGGCTGGCTAACAAGATAAAATAGAATATGATATTTACCTACTGAGTCCAGGTGGATACTAAGACTAAAGGTAAAAATAAGGTAGGGGTAGTGGTAGGGGGTAGGTTTGCCGACTTCAAAGGTTTATGGCGGGGAAATCCAACGCTTTTGAAGTGAAGGCACATGACAACTGAGTGAACAAAATATTTAAAAACTAACAAAATATATGGTACTGTATACAAATAGTTGTGTCTGGACTGAATAATAACATAAAAATGAGAAAATACATAATGTAACAATGCATACAAATTTGGAAAATATATAGAAAGAAGCATACAATACAAATAATAATAAAAGTATAAGAGGTACAGAGATAATTGCAGGTACCTATGAAATCAAAACTAGGATTTGAGGATGCGGAAGATGTTAGAATAAGTGGATGAAATTATCTCTTTATCAGTTTTGTGATTTACCGGGTTATTAGTTTCTAGATGGATGAAAATGGATTCTGAGAGGAGACGTTTGTCGTGGTTAGATACAGTTGCTAATATGGAGGGGTTCTCAAAGTCGAAGGAATGGTTGTGGGCAATGGCATGTTCTGCTAATTTAGATGTAGACGAATTACGCGTGGAAATACTGTATTTATGTTGATAAATACGTTTTTTTAAATAATTTTTGGTTTCACCTATATAGCAACTGTTGCAATTAAGCGTGGAGCACTGGATACGATAAACAACATTACACTTGTCTAGGAGAGGTACAGGGTCTTTGAGTTTTGTATAAAGATTTTTTAATTTATTGTTATTTTTTAATACTAGGCGCATGTGTGGGAAACTCGATGAGAAGGATTTTTTAATTTTGTTTGAGAGAATGGGGATATATGGGATAGATCTGTATTGGAAAGTAGAAATCGGAGGTTGTGAAGAGTTGTTAGAGAGATTTTGAGTTTTAGCATCGTTATTAATAAGTGTTTTTATTAAATGCTCAGGAAAATCGTTAGATTGTAAGATATTTTTCAGGCGGATTTTGTTATGACAATGAAATTGTGGATCGGACAAGTTCAGGCTACGGTGGATGAGGTTTTTTGCGACGTTGATCTTTTGGTGATGTGGATGTTGGGAAAAATAGTTAAGGAGTCGGCCAGAATAAGTGGGTTTGGTGTACCAATTAGTGGATATAGAATGGTCCGGGTTTCTGGTAATGGAAATATCTAGGAATGGAAGGGTACAATTGGTTTCCAATTCTATAGTGAAACGGAGACGTGGATGGTAGGAGTTAAAGGCGGCGAGAATATCAGTGATAGAGTTAGGATTGAGAATCAATAGGAGGTCGTCTACATATTTTTTAATGAAAAAAATATCGTTGGGGAATTTAGGTATAACAGAATCAAGGAGGTCGTTGAGGACAATACCGGAGAGGTCGGGAGCTAGACAGCTACCCATTGCGAGGCCAGAAGTTTGGAGAAAATATTTATTGTGAAAACAAAAATATCCAGAATTACAGCATAAAGCAAGGGAGTCAATGTAGGCAGATTTATTGAGTTTACTATGGGATTCTAACAAGTTCCATTTTTCTTCAACGATTTGGAGGGCACGATGCGTCGGGATGTTAGTGAAAAGACTCTCGGCGTCGAAAGAGGCTAAGATAAAATTATCGGGAATATTGATGGTTTTTAATTGTTCCAAGAGATGGAAGGAATTTTTTACGTCGTATGGATTGTTATGGCTAAGGGATTGTAAGGGAGGGAGAAGGAATTTGCTGAGCTTAGTGGAGGGAGAATTGATATTTGAAATGATGGGACGGATGGGATTACCGGGTTTATGGATTTTTGGTAGACCGTAACAACGGGGAGCAGTAGAATTATAAGAGATAAGGTATCTGTAAGTAGGGGTATTTATTTGTTTTGTATCAAGGAGATGTTTGAGATGTTGGTTGAATTTGGTAGTGAGAGAAGGTGTTGGGTCACGTTTACTGGGGCGATAAGTGTTCGTGTCAGAGAGAAGAGTGTTAATTTTATCATTGTAATCTGCGCGGTCCATAATGACAGTTTTGTTACCTTTATCCGCACGGGTTACAATGATTTGGTTATGAGTATTTAGGAATGAACGGGTTAAGGATAGGTCTTTATAGAATTGGGTTGAGAAAGGAGATGAACGGGTGGGTTTCTGTGAAAGGTAATTAGTAATGATGTTGCAAATCCTAGTACGCGACATCTCTCTGATGTCGTCGTCACGGGTTAAGATGTTGTCTCGGTGTATGTGTTCGATGTCTGTGATGAGTGAGGGGATAAGGTGTTTGGAATTAGATGTAGGGGTGGTGAAATTGGGTCCTAGACTAAGAATTTTGGAGACGTTGGAAGGAATATGTGTGGAGGATATATTATGGACCCACTCTTTATTGCCGGTAGGATAAATTTTAAAGGTGTTAGAATAACTGAGAAGTTGGTTGAACTTTTTTCTGAGGGAGGTTTTTTTGGTTGATTTGGCATGGGTATATATTTTATGGGTTGCAGATTTTAATAGCGCGATGTCTTCAACGGAGAAATGTGTAGAAAGCGAATTATTTAATTGATTAATTTTTTGTTTTATGTCACCGGTTAAAAAAAGGTTATCTTTAATAAATATATTAAGCATAGATTTTTTGAATTTAGACTCTATAGTTTTGACTTTTTTGTCTAGTTTGTAATTTAATTTAAGATTTTTCGACAGGTTACAAATAAATTTAGGTATAATAATTCTTAGTCTAGGACCCAATTTCACCACCCCTACATCTAATTCCAAACACCTTATCCCCTCACTCATCACAGACATCGAACACATACACCGAGACAACATCTTAACCCGTGACGACGACATCAGAGAGATGTCGCGTACTAGGATTTGCAACATCATTACTAATTACCTTTCACAGAAACCCACCCGTTCATCTCCTTTCTCAACCCAATTCTATAAAGATACCTATCCTTAACCCGTTCATTCCTAAATACTCATAACCAAATCATTGTAACCCGTGCGGATAAAGGTAACAAAACTGTCATTATGGACCGCGCAGATTACAATGATAAAATTAACACTCTTCTCTCTGACACGAACACTTATCGCCCCAGTAAACGTGACCCAACACCTTCTCTCACTACCAAATTCAACCAACATCTCAAACATCTCCTTGATACAAAACAAATAAATACCCCTACTTACAGATACCTTATCTCTTATAATTCTACTGCTCCCCGTTGTTACGGTCTACCAAAAATCCATAAACCCGGTAATCCCATCCGTCCCATCATTTCAAATATCAATTCTCCCTCCACTAAGCTCAGCAAATTCCTTCTCCCTCCCTTACAATCCCTTAGCCATAACAATCCATACGACGTAAAAAATTCCTTCCATCTCTTGGAACAATTAAAAACCATCAATATTCCCGATAATTTTATCTTAGCCTCTTTCGACGCCGAGAGTCTTTTCACTAACATCCCGACGGATCGTGCCCTCCAAATCGTTGAAGAAAAATGGAATTTGTTAGAATCCCATAGTAAACTCAATAAATCTGCCTACATTGACTCCCTTGCTTTATGCTGTAATTCTGGATATTTTTGTTTTCAAAATAAATATTTTCTCCAAACTTCTGGCCTTGCAATGGGTAGCTGTCTAGCTCCCGACCTCTCCGGTATTGTCCTCAACGACCTCCTTGATTCTGTTATACCTAAATTCCCCAACGATATTTTTTTTCATTAAAAAATATGTAGACGACCTCCTATTGATTCTCAATCCTAACTCTATCACTGATATTCTCGCCGCCTTTAACTCCTACCATCCACGTCTCCGTTTCACTATAGAATTGGAAACCAATTGTACCCTTCCATTCCTAGATATTTCCATTACCAGAAACCCGGACCATTCTATATCCACTAATTGGTACACCAAACCCACTTATTCTGACCGACTCCTTAACTATTTTTCCCAACATCCACATCACCAAAAGATCAACGTCGCAAAAAACCTCATCCACCGTAGCAGGAACTTGTCCGATCCACAATTTCATTGTCATAACAAAATCCGCCTGAAAAATATCTTACAATCTAACGATTTTCCTGAGCATTTAATAAAAACACTTATTAATAACGATTCTAAAACTCAAAATCTCTCTAACAACTCTTCACAACCTCCGATTTCTACTTCCCAATACAGATCTATCCCATATATCCCCATTCTCTCAAACAAAATTAAAAAATCCTTCTCATCGAGTTTCCCACACATGCGCCTAGTATTAAAAAATAACAATAAATTAAAAAATCTTTATACAAAACTCAAAGACCCTGTACCTCTCCTAGACAAGTGTAATGTTGTTTATCGTATCCAGTGCTCCACGCTTAATTGCAACAGTTGCTATATAGGTGAAACCAAAAATTATTTAAAAAAACGTATTTATCAACATAAATACAGTATTTCCACGCGTAATTCGTCTACATCTAAATTAGCAGAACATGCCATTGCCCACAACCATTCCTTCGACTTTGAGAACCCCTCCATATTAGCAACTGTATCTAACCACGACAAACGTCTCCTCTCAGAATCCATTTTCATCCATCTAGAAACTAATAACCCGGTAAATCACAAAACTGATAAAGAGATAATTTCATCCACTTATTCTAACATCTTCCGCATCCTCAAATCCTAGTTTTGATTTCATAGGTACCTGCAATTATCTCTGTACCTCTTATACTTTTATTATTATTTGTATTGTATGCTTCTTTCTATATATTTTCCAAATTTGTATGCATTGTTACATTATGTATTTTCTCATTTTTATGTTATTATTCAGTCCAGACACAACTATTTGTATACAGTACCATATATTTTGTTAGTTTTTAAATATTTTGTTCACTCAGTTGTCATGTGCCTTCACTTCAAAAGCGTTGGATTTCCCCGCCATAAACCTTTGAAGTCGGCAAACCTACCCCCTACCACTACCCCTACCTTATTTTTACCTTTAGTCTTAGTATCCACCTGGACTCAGTAGGTAAATATCATATTCTATTTTATCTTGTTAGCCAGCCTCTTATTTTAATATTTATGTATACCATCTTTTATATTATTATCAGTTCTGTAATGTATCCATTTATTGTCACCCTCTAGCATAGATACTCATATATTTTGTTTTCTTTTAGCCCTGATGAAGATCCACAAGCTGGATCGAAACGTTGGCTTACCATAATAAATATCATTGTAAACTGAAAATCCTGACCATTATTTAACCTATCGTAATTGAAGAACAGTTGACCATCTCTCATCTCTAAATAAATTTTCAATATAGCGCCCCCTCACAAGTTTATCGCTGTTTTACTTTCACGTGAAATTTATCTTTAAACTCTTGTTTCGAACTTCATAAACGATACAGGGAAGTAGATTCTCACGAGGTGAAAGCAATATATCCGTCTTCATTATAACATGTTATTTATGTGAGTAGAACATAAAGATACCATGATTATTTTCATGTAATTATGTATCTCGATTCTGTGTGTCTGTACTTGTTCAAAGATAATATATACCCACACAGTGTTTTCTTCAATGAGTATATTTGAGAAATGGTGTAATCGTACTGGCTAGTATTTCCAATAATCCAAAATATGTTTATTGGTGTAGTCCATAACGGGTCAGTGAGTAATCTAGAGTTAGAAATATGCCAAAGGAATTGTCTTTGATGTGGATATGCTGCTTCAAAAATTCTTTTAAATGAGCAGTTGATATTAATCTAGACATTAATCGATCAATATCTAATTGCGATAGGCTTTACATATCACTAAGTCTATATTTAGGCTCCTTTACAATTATTACCTACTAGGTGCTGCTCTAAAATGTATAATAAACTTTTAATGATTTTTATTCCTAAAAATAGCGGTTTAAATAGTAGAAAGGTTGTAAATTAAATTCACTAGCCTTTTTGTGATTCAACTTGGTCCATCCTTAACAAGTTATGCTCAGAATTAAATTCAAGAGTGATTTTTATTGTTGATCATGAGTGCTGTTAAACACTCTCATCCCATTGTATATTGGTTATTTACTGTTACTGATATTGTCTTAGTTAGGTTTTTTCTTTGGAAGACACTTGATATTTTTAAAAACATATGTAGACAGTCTTATTTTATTTATTTTTTTCTCTATCTGCCAACATAACGTTATCTGAATGCTACGAATGAACTTATGATCAATTATTTTTTAATTAATTTATTTATTTATTTCGTTTTTCTTATTGCCTCTACCCTGTATTGTTCATTGGCAACTCTGTATCTTAGCCTTTGTGATCATACTTCATTAGCTTTAGATTTGTATTGTTTTTTTACTGTTATCTCATCGTCTTCAAGGCTTTTCTCTAAAGCTGATCCCAAAAATAATTTTCTTCTTAGATTTTCAAAGAATTTGGAATTTTTTAGACAGTGCTGTACAGTTATTCATACGTTTAACATCTTCATAATGCTCGCTTCTCCCGGTGGCCCTGGGATTTTCTATTGGGAGTAAAAAATCCTTGGCTATGCCGCCCTTCGGATAGGACGTCAAATTGAGTATCCGAAGCCGTACGATGACACTTGGTACTTTGAAGTTACCTTTAATTATCTTAGTATACCTGGATAGGCAAAATTTAGGACTCCCACTGTACTATCGCCCAATTAGCCTTAGTAGCATAAAGCGACGTTAAAGGGAAAAAATATGGTATTAATGTGGTGAAAACATTGACGTACACCCCAATTAATCATGGTCTCTAATATCTCTCACATGAAGGCCTCATTGTGTACTATATTTAGCAGATTATAATGATGAAACGCCTGAGCTGATAGTTAATTCACTGTTTGCGTCATTGCTCCTATGGCCACCTCTAGAATTCGCCACCTCCAGGTTGGCTGGGAAGCATTGTCCTAAAGCAGAGCAGGAGGTCTTCCCCCGAGGTGGGAGGTCTTCCCCCGAGGTGATGAATAGCCGAGCCACCGTCAGGCTAATGAAAGGGTTTTGCATATTATCAACTCAATTAGCCGGGAAGGGCCCTCCCACTACTCAAAGCCCCCTAAGAGGGTTTAGGACCCCACCGCCGTGTAAAAACAACCATTAGGTCGCCCCCTTCCCATTAGCGCCGTATTCTAACCGCTTTGGATTGATGGTCCCCGTCGGGTATCTTCGGTAATGGCAACCCTTTGCAACCCCCTACAGAGTGTCTGCGGCTTACGAGACTTTTTAAAGAAAAAGTGTTTTAACTTGTAACTCTTCAAAGATTTCGATTATTCTATTATTCTGCCTCAATTATTATGGGAGGAGGGGCATCTGTTGATTCCCTGCAATATTTTTTAATAAATTATAAATTTTTTATTAATTGTATTATATCTTATTTTATACTAGCTAGGGTGCCCGGCTTCGCTTCGGTAGTTGTGTGGTAGTTTTAAGAACAGCAAAACTTTAAAATTAAAGGAAATATAGAACAAAATTAGCACCTTCTTGAAACTTCGGTTTTAACTTGGTATCAATATTAAGGTTCGAGATCTGCAGAGTCCGCCCAAATAAGGAACCCTATATACTTTATTGTTGGTTGAAAATGGTAAACGAACAATTAATTTTAATGCAACTTTGTCGAGTTATGCATCGTTTTTGATGGTTTCTGTGATTCTTAATCGTATAAGCCTATTCCAAACAGTCAGCAGATAATAAGTTATTAGATTATAGTTGAAAAATCTATTAGTTAAAAAAAATTATGTTTCGATTACAACTTAAGCGCCGACTATTGTGATGGTCCTATTAGATCCAGAAGGATAGAAACTACCAAAGATTCATAGAAACTTTTTTTCAAGACCTTTCTTACATTTCAACCTCCCTTAAGATTTCCCCCCCCGTAATTTAAGTGGACTCTGCAGATCTCTAATCTTACTACTGTTACAAATTGAAAACCAAATTCTTTCTCATAATTACATACAATACATTTCAAACTTTTTATTTTCGATTTATATTCCGTCAATTTATCTCTTTTGTATATCTTTAATGTCTGTTTTTATTCGCTCACTGTACTATTAAGAAAAGTTCACTCAGATTGCATTAAATTTACTTAAGTATATATTATATATTGATTAAATGTAATGTGTTGATCAATTAGCCTTCTTATGAGAAAATTAATTTTTTAAGGAATCCAGTCGGTATTTTAATATATTGCAGAGATGTAGAATAATTATTTTATTTTGAAAGAATAGTATAAACTAATTATTATCGCTTAATATATTAGTAATTTAAAAAGAACAGCTGAAAAAATACATAACCTTTACAAACTGAACTGGATGAATGAACAATAAACATGGAGTGAAACGCATCCTAGCGCTGCCCGGTAGTCTGGAGATCGAACTAAATTTTTCATTCATAAACTCGTACGTATATCAATCTCAAATAGGCTAATTATATGGTGCGAAAGGCTTAAAATTCCAGTCCTTTTCTCTTCAATTTTACTCTCTTCAGAGAAAAACGGAAACCTTCTTCTCCGTTAGGAGTTGTATGGCCTCACGACGACATAACTTACTTAATCGTACGTGGAGTCGTTTTTGAGCCTTATCGGCACGCACATTTTGCTTATACACTTTGCTTTATAATATATATTTATTATTTTATAACGTGAAATTAGAAAAAGAGAACAACATATGGATTGAAAAGTGTTCTAGACTTTTTGTTGCAACAGTAACAAACCGTTCTAGTACTTGTTCGTGACTGTTCAAGAATCTCCGCTCGTCGGGAACCTTCTAGACTGTTCCAATTTAGGCTAAATATAAGGAGCGATGGACTGGAGAGTTAGCCCATATATAGTTACCACCATTTTACACGCAGTAGCTACTGTGTAATTTAAAATGTATCAATTTGCACCTCTGATTAGTCCTGATTTTATAATTACAATTTTATTGAAGAAAAAAGACACACGACATGATTAATATATTTATTAGATGTGTTCCGTTATAACTTCATTATTAAATAGGACTTTATTAGGATGATTGGTAAAAATTACATTAAAAACGTTGGATTATGTAACACAACTCAGGTAGAAAATTTCCAAAAATTTTAAATACTGTAAAAGGTTTTAATAAGAAAACGAAATTTTAAACTTATATCCGAAAGCATTTTTAATAGAAACAAATAACACGTATTCCAGTTGTTATAAAAATCAAGTAGAACCATCCTAGCTTCAATAATGTGGGTACCAGCTGCCAGTTGATTTGGCCCCGGGGTGGATCTTGCTGTTGATGCAATGTTCCATCACACTGCATAAGCTAAACTCAAAACCAAGTTTCTAGTTTCGAGGGGACATAAAACCAGGAATCTAAAAATTGTAGGTTATAGCATTTGGTTTAAAATTACAGGATTAAGACGAAATTTCTCATAGCAACAGATATTAAAATATGATTTTGAAAATGGATAAAATACCTCCTCTCCATGTGTATTGCACCCCTTCAAGACAATGATACCATAAAACTCTTATCTTCTTCTAACGTGGCTTACATAGGCTATTAACTCGGGCCCTTAGGATAACATATTGCTTGCACTATCGCCGTTGAGCCTGTTAAATTACACTATTAGCCATTTTAAGATCGTTCAGCAAGTTGCCTATGATGCTACTCCACCGTCCATACTTATCGGAAATTGTGAATTCTTGTTATTATAAACAATAGGATATGCTAGAGGATATTTTTTACAGTTGGATTAATCTTAGAATAGATGAAATCAGTGAAGGAATACTTAAGTAGTAGGAAGATGCTTGCGTGCCGATGTTTTAGCCTGTAGTTCTGTTGTGGAGTAATTCAAAAAGATTACGAGAATAATGAATAACTTATAATTAACTATTGTAATAAGACCTCTTGCATAGTATGAAAGATACAGTTACGTTCTATAAAAATATAGAAGTTGTATTGATCCGATATGTTGCAATAAAAATTAAAAACTACAACAAAAGTTTCAGATGGTATTCAATACTCTATACACATAATATTTCAGTGTGTTAGTGGAATATTAATATTAAATCGACTAATGAGGATAGAATTAGGATTTAATTAATGAAAATTAAAATGCAGACATTACTTCGAAAGTGGTTTTCTCTTTTTTTGTATTTTTTTCATAATCCCTTCAGTATTCATATACAAATTCGTTTTAGAAATTGTTTATTTTTTTGACCTTATGATTTCCTTGTGTGGAGCTTACAAGATAAATTTTTCCTGTGTATATTAGATAATCCTTATTATTATTAATTTTTATACAATTTTTAGATTGTAATGTTTTTCTCAACTATCTCAACTTCCCGGCTGTACGGGGGATTTTCCCGAGCCAGAAGAGATGGCTGGTGTCATCAATGCCGAGTTATTAAATGACCCGAGTCCAGGACTCAAACTGAAAACATTTAGTTTATCAGGTTGAACATTCAGACATCAGGTTGACAGGAGAAACGTGCGTTGCAAAGGCGTTGGCGCGCTAGGCCACCCAGCGCACAGTGGGACGAATCGCCAATCTAGGGGGAAATAGTTTACATCAACGAAATGAAAAAATCTTGTCGGTCTCTTGAAAACAATAGTCTAGCTAAGGCATTTACAAATTATTAATCACTTTAAGCAAGTATTAACAGAATAATGGGGGTTTGAATACGGTAGTTCCCTCATAATGCTTAGTCAGCTTATTTCCAAATTATATTGTAAAATCGATAGAATCATAGAATGGATCGTGTTTTTTTGAAAAAAAATTATGCTAGGCAATAGAAGACGATTCAGAAATTAAGTTTATATAAGTTCTTGGTTCTTTAAATGTGGATATAGTACAGAGTACCCTCCTTTCTTTTCAAAAGTCGATAAGCTATATTTTTTTCTTATAAACAAAGGGGTTACTAAAAATCTACACCGATCTACACCGAGATATTTATACAGAATATAGTCCACACTATATAGAAATAAAGTATTCATTATGGACTGCTAATACCTGCTAATAAAGGTGTGCGCTTTTTTTAAAGGTATAAATCTCTCATTGTTGAGAGCCTGTATTTTTAATATTTTGAGGCAATAAGGAGGTGCTAATGAAATTTATAGATATATAGTAAACCAGTTTCATTGAAATACACTACGGCAATCTCCGAAGCTATGAAAAAACGAGATTCGATGACCATAAGTTTAATTTAAACTACTATTTATTTAATTATTGTTAGTAAAAATGCGATAACTAAAAATCTATAACGACTTAGATAAATAGAAATATATTTTCACAGAATACAATCAACATTATATAATAACAAATTTTTCATTACGCATTTCTTATTCCTGCTAATGTGTGGTACGGTGTTTTTTTTTTCCAGGTGTAAACGTGTCATTATTGAGATCCGATATTTTTAATATGTGGGAACAGCACGGTGGTATAGATGAAATGTATATTTCAGGTTTTTTACTTTCTCTCCTAGCTAATTACCTCTCGCATAGGTAAATATTCAAAAAGTCTTTATTTTGTGGTGTAGTGGTGGGGGAACGATATCAGTAAGGAAAGGTTGGGTACAATTACTCGACTCGAAACGAACAATAAAAAGGTTCAGGGAACATACCAGTTTTAAAACCGTATATGAATATGAATACCGTAAGATACCGTATATGAATAACGTAAGATACCGTATATGAATACCGTAAGATACCGGAAGATTATTCCGGTACGTCTGGAAGCATCCTTTTCTTCACTATAGATGCTTTATATTCACTATTTCCCGAATATCTGGGTTAATTCCAAGGACTAGGGAGCATCTGAAGGTACAAGTTTTAAGGGGTTCAATTTGATTTAGGATGGCAACGAGATTAGATGTAAGGCATTCTACCATGTCGTCAATTGATTCATAGGAATAGATGGGTCCTATACAACGGGATAGTAGATTAAGGGATAGATTTATTTCATCTGCTGTCAGGTAATCTAGGTTTTTCCAAGATATATATATTTTAGAAATAAAGTAGGATTCGAAAGATCATTGGAAATACGTATTAAGTCGTCCTCACAGACTTTATGAGTATGATACTAGTTGTTGACAAAAGTCCTCGAAAATTTGATCGATATCAGTAAGGAGAATTGGATAGAATATTTGTATTGAAGTCGCCGGATGTATGCATTCAGATGGATGGATTCTGATCCATCAGATTCAGATGATTCGGAATGAAAAACATTTTTTTTTTTACATTTCGATATTAGAATTTAATATATAATTTTTTTAAAATGTATTTGACGTTATTTTATATCTAATATGTTTTTTTTCTTTTTTAATAATTGAAAATTGAATAAAGAAATATAAATAGAATTACTCCATTATTTCCAATTTATCTAAATAATTTAATATTGGTTTTTAATTTTTTTTTTTTTTTTTTTTTTTTAATGACCATTGCTAAAAACCACTATTTTGACTTTTATTTATTAATTCATGCTTAAATGCAATTTTCTACAAACATTAACATAAAATAAGTCGCTTGCAGAATTATTTCCCCCTAGATTGGCGATTCGTCCCACTGTGCAGCGTCCAGGATGAAAATGCCAAGTGAAAGAATAATGAAAAGACAAATGAATTAGTTATATCAAAGATAAAAATGGCTTTGCTCACCAACAAGCTTGAGTACTTCTTCTTTCGATTTTTCGATGTAGTTACCTTATATTAACCATGAAAGTATTTGATCGAAAGTGGAGAGGAGCTCCAACGAGGCACGGTGTATTATATGGCCAATGAGAATTACTAGACAAGTTAAAAAATAGTCCACATGAATACTGTATGTAAGGATCATTTCAGAGCGTTCAGCACACTATAACGAAGTGGATAACTTCAGCTCTAAATGGTTAGGTTGTCTTCATGATTACTGCAGATTAAGGAACTCCTCAGTGTGGAGAAGGCTACTGTAATGCTCCCGATATACATAACTAGCATTTACATAATCTTTTTCAACTTACCTAGTTATTCTCATTGACTATAGATAATCCACTTTTCAGTTCAACATATTCATACCCACAAGTAATTTAATATATATGTTTCAAACATATTGTTCTCCCCTCGCATCTGCTAAAGATGAAAAAAAAATCAATTCACCTTTATTTACAGATGAAATGATTATCATCCCTAAGGTACAATTAGATATCTTGAATCAATTAAGAGACAGTGCAGCAATCAGTCTGGATAATCAATTCTAACTTTAAATGAAGATGATATTTATCAATTCTGTCTATATGCAAATGATGAAGATGAATAAATTATTCCGTCGAAGCGGTCAAATGGAAGGTAGCGGAAACATTAGGAACTCGTTAGGCACAATAGAGTCCATTAGGTAAATCTTCCTTTGGTCAAATAAATAAAAAAGTCTATCTTAGCCACCAAATCAAATCAGGAAGAGCTAATTCGAAAACAATTTTTTCAATTCATATTGACGATTTTCGCAAGGAAAATTATGTTGGTCTTTGTTTTATAAATTTGGAGTAGTATTAATAGTAATTAATAGTATTAATTATGACTGCAAGCTTTGAGAGACAGTTTGAGTTATGCGATTTAGACTATAGACTTTGGCGTCGATGTTCAAGAATATTCTATTTGAATCTGCAACGAAGTATTTATGTCTTACCCAATAGTAGGTTAAACTTTGCGTGATTCATTAGTCTATATCTGTTCCTGGTAATCCACACGCCACCCAACAATTGTTATAATCTCCTCCCTGCTGTGGAACGGGCAATCTGTTCTTGGGATTCCAATTGTCAATTTGCAGTCTTGGGCATGATATGATCATAGCTCCTCTGGTCTTACATTCCTATTGATATAATCACAGTATGATCATAGCTCTTGTATTCATGATGTAAGATGTGCAGCAATTATTACAACGGTTTAATTGTATTCGCTCCGCTTTTGGTTAATTATTTGGACTCTTCATTGTGGAAGTAGTTTAATGGAATGTAATGCTGATCTAGCGGCCAGTGTGAAGGATAATACATTGCTAGTTTTTTCCATTCACCATGGACAAATTTTGAAGGAAACGGTGTATTTTTAGCTTATTTCTCAGTCAAAAGCACCTAAGAGTATCAGAAAGGGTGCAAGGAGACTATGTTAAAAAGTTATTTTAATTTGTTACCTATTTGTATAGCACTTTTTAAAACTGAAGTGCGGATAATTATTGATTTACTCTCTTACGTTAAATTAAAAAATGTATAGTGAGGTGTATTAAATACTAATGAATTACGAATTACTAATTAATATTTTACTAATTACCTCTCGCATAGGTAATTAGTCCAAAAATCTTTATTAGGTAAGACTATAGATTAGGGTGGGGGGTAGACTATAGACTATAGATTTACCCCCCCCCCCCTGATTACCGCGACCAACTTTGTCAATGCGATCTCTTGTTAGTTCTCGCAAACTAAAATTTTAAAAACCGTAATTAATACGGCCTTTTTTCCGTAATGTATAGTAAGGTGTATTAAATACTAATGAATACTAATTAATATACGATATTAAATACTATACTAATGATAAATTTTATCATAAAACTTAATTTTTCTTGAAACTACAGTAAATTTGATGAATATTTAAGATTTTCGAAACAAAAATTATAAAATTGAAAAATAAATATTATAAAATTATATAATATGTTTATATTAGAAAAACAACTATAAAGCTTGAAAATTGAGAACATGCGATCGGATTTTAATCCTACAGAACTACTTCTACTTACATAAATCAACTAAAGAAACAAAGCTCCTGGTGGGACACGGAAAATCCATTTCCCATACCACACCCGACACCGTTTGGCTTTTCAAACATCCTTGTTGACATTGCTCATTATGTTTGAGATGATTCCATGAATGATTATATCAGAACATTCAATTTATCAGAAAATCTAATTTTTAGTTTTCGGACGAGCAGTTTATAGTTTCTGTTGAGTTTTCACCTGTGTGTTTCATTGTGATTATGGCGGCGTTTGATTATGATTTAAAAATTAGCTGTTATGTAAAAGAAAGTTACATTGAAAACCAACTTAATGAATATATTTGTGAGGATCACAAATATTCTCAAGATTTTTTTTTCAAACAGAATTTAAAAAACAATGCACTCAGACAATAGGAAGTGGCATTAACAGACTGGTATTAAAAATTTCTAAATTCCTAAATCCATCATTTAACAACATGAACACAAGCAAAATGTATGATGTTAATAATTCTTATTATCTAAAAAATTATTGGATAATATAACATATATCACCTATAATAACGTGGATAACATATATCTATTCTATATCTATAGGACAAATATTGTATAAGTGTAGTACAACAGGCTCAAAATGGAAGATAGCCTGTTTCAGCGTTGTTTCTGGCACCAATAGGACGTGTCTCAAAAACATTCAAAACGATTGAGCCTATTAAATTGAATGTTTGTAAATGTATTTTAATTTTTTTTTTCTTAGTTGTCTGTAATTTTCATTATCTGGAATACTTTGTTTATCAGCCCCGCCAAACCTCACTATTATGATAAATTAGATTATGCTTTATATGTTTCTAGAAATTAAATCCTGATCAACCCAACACGCACTCGTTACCTGTTTTTCGCAGCCAAGTGATATGCATGCAACGCTGACCTGATTTGGTTGATAATGGCCATGTTAGAGTTAATGAGTATAGCATTTACGATCCTTTATAAGATCCTCATCAGCCCTGCCCTATTTTAGATGATTATAAATTTTTTGTTATGATTAATTATGAACTATTAAAGGAATTAATTCGTTAATTTTCTGTTATGTCATTGATATTTGACTTTTTTTTTTTAAACTTAACATTTTTTATGATTTTTTCTATATGTAGGTACCTTGATATACATCTTAAAATTGAAAGGAAAAATAATTTGGTATTTGTAAACGAAAAAATGGAGAAACTTACTTAGCTTATTTTTTAATGCTTTAATTTTAGAAAATAATGATTTTCACCCATTGAGAATATCTGACATGCTTGGTATATATTTATATCTTAATTCTACGCCGAATTATATTAAGCAATCACACCGACCGGACGGCCACAGAGGTGGCAAACATATGTCGACAGCCTCAGATTAGACTAACTTAGAAACTGCTTACTGAACCCAACCAACTTAACAAAACTGGTGAGCCCCATCACCAGAGACAGGTTTGTGACTGACTGACACTTAACACATTAAGCTGACACAGCACACACACCCTGTGCAGTAAAAGAGTTTTTCTATAAGGATATAGAAGTCCCTCTAAATGTTCCTGCTATTCTACAAAAACGAAGAAGGGGTATAGAAGAGGAAAAAAAACAAACGCTGAATTGCTGAATTAAGGAAGGAAAGGTTGGATGTTAAGACCGAACTCCGAGGAAAAGATGACTAATTGATTCCATCAAAGGAAAATATTAGTGACCGACCGAAGTTTCGGTTTCGGCCGAAAAACCTGGTTTCGGCCGCAGTTTCGGTTTCGGCCTAAAATCGGCCGAATCTTCGGCCAAGCCGAAACTAGCTTTTGGGTCTCATATTTCCGAGAAGGAAGAAGGACTACACGATTTCAGCTTGTTAGCTCGATCTCTTTCATGGCCTTTAAAACCTTTGGATTTAAGATTGTATAATATTGTATAATCATTTATGTATAGGTAAGTGAAGTATCTGTTATTTTAGTTAATTACACTTGTATTGTGTTACGATAAAACATAGATTTTTCTCATACTTTTGGTATCTTTAATTGATCAAACACTTTAGAGACAAAGATGTGATAGTGACAAACATAAATTACATAAGTCTCAAATTATATGAAGTTAATTACATCAAGTCTTTAAATGTAATGAAACCATTCTTTTCATAAAGAATTCTTTAAGTTGAGTGTAAAGAATAATATTTATTCTTTACCTTGTGCGTTAAGTTTTGTGCTTTTAATTATTTTAATAACGAAATTTGTTTTCTAAAAAAATAAGATTAACACTAAATAAGAATACATTTTCTAAATACTTTAACTTAAATTAGTTGTTGGAGCAATCCGACATGTCCACAGTTTCAAATCAAAAGAGAAAAAAATATTTTAGTCAGTAACCTTGTTATAAAAAGGGGGACTCAAGTTGCATCTAATGGTGGTAGATGCAAAATTGATGGTTGTGGAATGTTTTGTTCTAGGTTCGTGTATGAAATAAGACTAGATGCAAAAACCAATTTTTCGATCTTGGCAGCTCCCCCCCCCCCTACCGGATCACCAAAAACACCCCAAAAACTTTTTTCCGTTTTCACCTTGAAATGAAGTGGAATGTTTTCGACAAAAACTATTCTATACACTTTTGAACTAGATTACATCCGCTAACATTTGAAACCAAAACTTACTCATTAGACTAAATAGTTTCTGAGATACAGCTTTACCAAATATCCAAATTCAGGCCCGTACGGTTCACAGTTTTTGACCTTGTCTGTTCACATACACACACTTTCGCGGGACTTGGTTATTTGGACCCCAAAACGTGTATTTCCGTTGAAACACGAAGTCGAAAATTTTCACGATCGCAATACTTTCCCTTACTATGTATTTCATGTATCGTTAAGTGAAACTAAACTATTCTATACATTTTTAAACTTGATTGTATCCGCTTACAATTGAGGCCAAAACTGACTCATTAGACTAAATAGCTTCTGAAATACAGCTTTACCTATTCAATAGGCCGCCATTTTGTATTCCAACCGCTTTATAACGGCAAAGATATAATACATTAATTATTATTTAGATATGGTAATATGAATTTGTATTATTATCAGCCTGTTATTTCAACTTTTACGGCTCTACTGGTTATGGAGGTATGGTCTAACATACCGCGGGGACCAGCCGTACTAGGAAGTAGGGGCCGGGATGCGATACAGTTGTCTTATCACTCTTCTACACTATAGCCATGTATTGTAAGATAACTGAGTTAAATTACTGTAATTTTATGAGCTTTCGTCGAATGCTAAACTAGACATATGACACACTTACATGTATTATATACATACACGTGAATAAGTTTCGGTTTCGGCCCGAAACCAGGTCTTTTGCCGAAATTCGGTTTCGGTTTCGGCTAAAATTTTGGTTTCGGTCGGACACTAGAAAATATACTTAGCATCAGTGAAATATATTTCCAGTAGCTTCTCGATCAAGTGAAAACTCAGTTAGTATTATATAAGAAAAGTTCGTTAGGACAGAAATGAGATTTTTTTTTCTCCTTCAACGGTTGATTTCGTAAAAATCTAATGTAAAGCGAAATGATAACGATTTTTACAACAATAAAGAATATACCCAGAGATTGGCTGAAGTTATGGAATTTTAATATGGACAGGTGTTCGAACCTGGTATGAAAGAACCACTAAGCGAAATTTGGAGACTTTAGGACAAACGGTATGGATTTCTATAAAGAAAAATAAATAAATAATTTCATCTTTATTTATAAAGATTGTATTCGAAACAATCATATAATTTTTATATGATATATATTAATGAATAAGTTAAAATGGTTTTTTAAACTTGAAGATGAATTAAATATAAGTGAGTCTAAACTTTTGACTGGTACTGTACATGTTTAAAAAATGCAGAAATATTTTTATATTTTCGTCCGCCATAGTAACTGATAAAAAATAAATATATATAAGAAAGAAAAAAGTAAAGAACAAAAAGTAAGGAATAAAAAAATTAAATAAAAATAATTAAGGATTAAAAAGATACAATCATTACAGGTTGCGCGTATCTGACACATACAAGTCCGTTTAATTTTAATGTTCGTTTGAATCAATCCTAAATTCAATCTGTGCGTTAGTTTATATCGGGTTGCATTTTGGAATTTCAGGGGCAGTCATCCAGCATCAATTCAGCATCCCTTCTATACACCCTCCATGAAATTTTCAATCGAAATTCGTACGACTCATTACAGAAACTCCCTGTTACATCCCTAAGAAAACTCTGCATACTGACACTCACCTAATATTAATTTGAAAAAAAACACGTAGTGACAATATATCTGTACGATTATTTTTTTTTTTTTTTTTTTTAATTTGTACGTAAAATCTTCTAGACTCAAAGTGGAAGTTGGGGGACTGCTCGGGTGAGATCGAACGAAGAGGGCTTTATGGATGATATAAAAGTTAAAAATCATTTCCGCTGTGTATCTGATACATATGGCGTCTATCGGATTCTGTCTGAATGATGTTAACAATATTCGTTAATAACTTGAAGCAGATAAAGAATTCTAACTATATTTCCGTTCCTTCTTAAGTGGATTATCATTTTTCAAGCATTGTTTTCTTTATAATATCTTGAATAGCGATCGAAAATTACCTAAAATTAAAGGCCATGCATCAAATGTCAATAAGAAGTGGCGAAGGACATCCCCCTCGGTGTTGACACACAGCGGTCCCAGTTGCCAAGTAGTGTAGACTATGAAGATGGATTGCTGCGGACTGTCTATACCGTCTGAGGCCCCTGATTAATGAATCCAGTCTTGTCCCCGCTTGGGATGTCGTTTATTATTCTCTAATAATAGCTTCGGGGAGATTATTTGCCCGATTTCCGTCACTTGTTCAAAGGCATCGTGTGCCAATGAAGGCAATTTGTGTTATATATCATTTCTTTTGATTCACCTATATAAGTGATTTGCTAATAATTGAATGAGTCGTTTGAGAAACAAAATGTCTACAATCACAAATTTATGATAACTAGGAAAAACTTATCATTTATGTATACTTGAAATCCTTGCCACTTTAGTATCTGATAACGAATAACGAACGTTATTGGCCGTTGATTATTAGTACCAAGCGCATAGCTTATCATAATTTTTTAAACATGCTTACATTGTAAGTTCAATTTAACAAAAAAAAAGTTAATTGCCTTACCATATAGATTTATTTTTAAATATTAAATGAACCAATTTAAAAAGATAATTACAGTTTTTAAATTTGAATATATTTATTTTGTTTGGTAAATAAATATATCATTCTTTGTTTGTAATTTTAATTTTTACCGAACAGCCATTAATTGGTTAAAAAAAAATTGCTGTATCTACAGAGTTTAATACTGTAGGGAATTTTCAAATTTAAGAACTTTGATTCAGTATCTTTTGTCACACTAACAACTTTTTAAAGATATTATAATAAAATATTTTTATAGAAAATAATTCATGTTATTTTCCTTCATGTCCTACTGTATAACCCCACAGATACCGAATGCAGTGACTATATTAGAGTGCTGTTGAATTTTTTTATTTGCATATTTATTTATTAACTTTGATATTTAATATAACCATATATAAAAATAATATCATATTGCAAAATGAGGTAGATTTTCGTATAATCCCCCCTTGCTCGGATGGTTGCAGGCATGGCGGCCGCTACGAATACACCGCCCTGGAGGCGGAGGGCGGGGGGCAGGAGCGGCTGGAGCTGGAGAGGAAGGCCAAGGAGGAGGCGAGCAGTGCCTGCAGCCACTACCTCAAGGGCAGCACCCGCTACACCCTCATCCACCACCTCAAGGACATAGGTCAGTATAATATGTGTACAATGTAATAATCATAAACATACTGTAACACTTATGTGGGATAAACAGGTTTTATTCAAAGAAAAAATAACAATTCTCAATGCCACACTAATTACGAATTACAAAAAGTTATAAAAATTATCACCTTCTAACTCAAAAATACTAGAAGAAGTAGAGGCTTACCCATACCTTGGCAGTGTAGTGGTGAAAGATGGAGGAGCTGACAAAGATGTGGAAAGCCGTATAAAAAAAGCTAAAGGTGCTTTCGCCCAGCTCTGCACTCTATGGCGTGCCAAGGAAATATATTTGCACGCAAAGCTCACCATTTTCAATTCAAATGTGAAGTACTCCTCTAAGACTCAGACACGATCTATCCCAGCCCGTTTGCAAAGTTTCTGCAATAGGTGCTTAAGGAATATCTTGGAAATTTGGTGACCAGGAATCATCTCCAATATGGAACTACTAAGAAAACAAAGTAGAAGCTGAAATTAGAACCAGGAAATGGAGATGGATTGGACACACATTAAAGAGGAGAGACAGCATCGCTCGGGAGGCCCTTGAATGGAACCCTCAGGAACAGCGTCGTGTCGGAAGGACGAGGAAGATGTGGAGGAGTTCTGTCCTGGAAGAGGCTAGAAGCCAAAATCATACGTGGGCCACCCTCAAGAAGATGGCTCCAGATCGGGATAGGTGGCGAAACTTGTAGACATGTGCTTCTCAAACGACTCATTCAACTAAGGCCATATGTCCCACTGAGGGATAACAGGAAAAAAAAAAAAGAATTCTGAAATAACCATATGTCTTGAGCTTCAGAACAAAGATTAATTCTCCAGTCCGACGCTCCTTGTATACAGTCGTAAGGAGAACAATCCAGAACTTTCTGGGGCGGCGTCGATGGTACTCGAACATCGTATCCACAAACGTGTGCTATGACAGTTTGTTTCAACTTTTAGTTTGTTCCACTAATTACTAACAGTAACACTAATTACCGCACATACACAAAATAAAATTTTTATTGTCTTTGTTTAACGTTACACTAAATATATGATATATAATAATAAAAATAATCTAATGTACCACGGGAGAAGACCATGGCTACATTGTTTCCTAGTGTTGGAACATCTCTCCTACTCTGAGTGATTTAACCTTGCTAAAACATTAAATTCGATGTTTTCCCCGTAAGAGAAAAGGCGACATAAGATTGCCCATGGGAAAGACTTGGATTTTCCTATTCCAATCCATATAATTTATTATTATTTCCTGTTATATCTCAGTGGGACATAGGGCCTTGATGAAGTTTCGCCACCTATCTCGATCTGGCGCCATCTCCTTGAGGGTGGCCGACGAAATATTTTGGCTCCTAGCCTCTTCCAGGACAGAACTCCTCCACGTCTTTCTCGGCCTTCCGACACGACGCTGGTCCTGAGGGTTCCATTCAAGGGCCTCCCGGGCGATGCTGGCTCTCTTCCTTAATGTGTCTTAGCCATAAAAAATAGATTAGGCAACTGGATGCTTACCCACCCTAAATATCGAAAGAAAATGAAGTGTGTCAATAAATCAACTTACATCGCCATCTGTTGGAAATTTTGTTTTTTGGTTATTGGAAAAAAAATCTTACAAATAACCAAACTCAATTGTAGTATGATAAGCATTTAATTTGAATCAAAGTAATATTGAGGCTTATAAACGAGATAAAAACTATCCTATCTTTCAAGTTGGACAAAACTACATACAATGAGCCAAATTTTATAAAGATCGTTTGAGTAGTTTCTGATTTTACCCCCGCCAAAAATCATGACACGAGAATATTTATATATATAAAAATTCTGTATATAGTATAAATATTTTAGAGTTTTTATTCATGAACAATTACTTATAATTACTTAATTAATAATATAATTTAAATATTTTTGTTCTAAGGAAAGGTTTGCAAAGTGAACATTTTTATTGCACTTAGAAGTATTATTTATAGAGTGTATGTTCTGGTCTATACTTAATTGTTTATGGGCAGAAGATATCTTCCTACAGATTGCTATCGTCCCGATAAATCTCCTGTAGCGTGATCCCCTTCCTCATTCCACCCTATCGTGAGATACCGACTGACCAGTTCCTTAATCAGGGAAGTATCCTGGGAGCCGTTGAAAGCCTCCCGTCATAGGTCAAGTTCCTTCCAGGAATATACAACAAAAACATTTTTGCCGTTTTTGCTAAAACTATAACTAACTATTACGGTTAACTATCAGGTCTTTTCAGTACGTATGTATTTATTATTGACTTCCATACTTGATTTCTCTTTAAATAAACTAGGACAAATTAATCCTCGGTTTGCAAAAAAAAAAAAAAAAAAAATGAATGAGATACACCAACTGAGACACATTCACAGACTTTGTTCTGTGACATTTAGTCTGAGGCTTGAAAGAAATTTTAAGCATTTCGTAATGAAGGTAAAACTCCACTTCACAATGATAACAAGCTGTTCTGTTTGGTTCAACTCAGTCACGAATTTAACCATAAAATTAAGACTAACAAGCAAGCTAGAAACAGACTGAAAAACCTACGGTACCTATGGTACCTAAGGTTTTTCAGTCTGTTTCTAGCTTGCTTGTGAAACTGTAGTAGCCCTGAAGATGCCTGAATAGGCGAAAATTTGGCATGTAATCTGCATGATTAAGTGCATCATTGAAATAATACGAGACTTTGAGGCCTTGCATTCTATATCTATAATTAAATAGTCTCTTCCTAAAACTTGTTTATTAAGACTAACATTCAAAACTCTTAAAAAAAAAATTGAGGGATTGGTAGACTTATATTTATTTATTTTTTTTTTTTTTATATCTTTTCGATATAAAAAGTCTAATGATCGTTTAATAACATAAATGATTTTATCCTACATAATGGAATAAAAGTGCTGGTACATAAATTTAAAAAAAAAATGTTTTAATATTCACTTGTTTTTTATAATTATGTTACCCTTTAGAACATACAATATAATTATAAAAAACAAGTGAATAGATAAAAAAAACAATTTAATATTATCTATTCACTTGTTTTTTATAATTATATTGTATGTTCTAAAGGGGAACACACTTTTAAACAAAAATAAAATAATAATTACCTTAGCGAAAAAATGTTGTTTCGTAAAGCTTGAGGAACACTTTAATTTTTGTTATCATTCAATCGCCAACTCCCTCAAATGTATTCAGCATTTTACATGCATAAAAATATGAGAAATAAAACAAAAACGAATCATAAAATTACACAAATGATACCTTAATAAAAAGCAGCTACATTCATATTTACATGTACATATATGTATGTACGGGGCTAAAATTCATTACTTAATGCTTATTAGGGCCATAACTGGAGATTCTGCCATTCATCTTTATTCCGTCCAGCAGCCATTCAATCTGTTCTTTTTCCTAGAATGTTTCTTCTGGCATCTGCACTGATGCTATCAACCATTTTCTTTTAGGTCTTCCCACTCTTTTAGCGGCATAGAAATGTTTTCGATGGCTTTTTTGAGAGAATTTCATTCTCCTATCTTTATTGAAGTTTTTAATTTATCGACTCATTCCTTTTTAAATCTTAATGTAAAATTAGCAAATTCTAACATGAATATGGAGATTCAATTATTTAATTTTATTCTGCTTCTGTGTATGAACAGATATGAAGATTAAGATATTCAAAATATTATGAGTGTTCGTTGTAATATTGGAACTGAGCGGTTTCTGTTAGGAAACATATTCGTTGAAAGATCCAACAATACTAGTTTATTCTGAATCACGCTGTTATATAGAATCGATTGGCCTAGCTAATGTATTTTCTATTCCGGTAGCGTGGTAGTTGGTTAACGCAGCCATTTCGGCGGGCCATTGAGGAGCCTCGCAGGTTGCGTTGGTTAGTAAGTAACCTACCCGGCCTAATTGCCCGAAAATTGCCTCTTCCAATCAGGGACTATCTGGGTCAAAACCTTATGCGTTAAACTTCTTTTCCAAGGGAGTTTGTCGATTCGGGAATCTGTAGCACTGATTTCACTGTTGTCATAGTTAGTGGTAATATTAATCATAGGATTACCAAGGGAGTGGGGCTCTTGGACATTAATATTTGTCCACCCCGTTTTGTACCTAAATTATAAAATTAAAAATATTTTTTAAAATTGCTGTTGTCAGAAAAACATTCAAGATAAATTTAAACTTGAACTGAAATTTTTCTGACATTTTATATCCAGAAGAAATAGTTGAAATTTAAATTATTGAACTATAATTTTATAAAGGCATTGATAGTAAATGTCAAACAATGGTGTAAATTAGTGAAATATCTTATATATCATAAATGATGTATTTTAGAAAACATGGAAGTAACATTTCTAATTATTTAGAAAAATGACTTTAAATCCCTCTATTTATATATATATATTTTTTTTTACATCCAAAGTTTTACAAATATTTAAATATTGTTATCTCACGAAATAATTTTTAAAAATTATTTAGAGTTAATCAACAATAAAAGAAAGCTGTATGGGTTTGTAGAGCACCATGGTAAAACCAAGAAGACAGATACATCTTGGTAATTCTGGTGTTAACTGAGAAACACCTGATGCGATGCGTCCAACATACCCCTTTCACTTACCTGCCTACTCAGAGTTTAAATCGGTGTCTTTTTCAAAGAAAGCACTTTATTTCACAGCCACAACTTTTTTTTTTTCTTTTATCATGGGATCCCAAAAATAAACCAATTTTTTCCACAACTGACTGGATTTCTTACTTGACCAATATTTAAGTTTCATATAGACAAATATTCGTTAGTAGATAAAAGAAGTTTCTACGTCCATTAAAAAGTTGAAACCTAATTATCTAATTTTTGTCAACTACCCCTTTTCAGAAAATGAAAGCAATTACTTTTTAAGTTATACTGGTTATTATTTCATTGTTACGGTCTAATTTGAGACTAAAGTATGATTATTTGATATTAACTTTCACTATATATTTTTATTTAATGCACATTAAAACAGCAAGTGTAATCAAAATCGTAGTATCGTTTTTGTGAAAATACCTGTTTTTTAATCTAATATACTTTATCAATACAATTAAAGAAACGGCATGCTTGTTATATTTAAATTTAAAATAAAATTATTTGCTGCGCTGTGGTAGGATCTAGCAAAAATATATATAATTGAGGAAATAACATATGCAAAAATATTATTTGAATAGGTATTCTTCCTTTCAAGGATCATGGAAGATTCAGAAAACAGGTTTTAGACCTGATACAAATAAAATAAATAATGTTACTGTAATAAATGAGGTTATGCATTGAAAATTAGCATTTTATTTTTTATTTTTTATTTATTATTATTTATACTTTGTAATATTTGTGATAGGTTAAATGATTATCAGGATTTTCAGTTAAAACTTTTTTTATTTTGGAAAGTCAACGTTTCGATTTAACTTGTGGATCTTCATCAGGGCTAAAAGAAAACAAATATATCAGTATCTATGCCAGAGGATGACAATAAATGAATACTTTACAAAACTGATAAGAATATAAAATATGGTAATTAAAAAAAAGTGGCTGGTTAGCAAGATAAAATAAAATCTGATATTTACCATCTGAGTCCAGAGTGATACAAGGACTGAAGGTAAAATAAGGTGAAAGGCAGTAGTAGGGGGTTAGTTTGCCAACTTCTAAGGTTTATTGCGGGGAAACCCAACGCTTTTGAAGTAAAGGCTGTCATGTAGTGACTAAGTGAAAATGAAATATTAAAAACTAACAAAATAGATGGTTATGTATACAAATTGTTATGTCTGCTCTCAATAATAACATAAATTGAGATAATACATAAGGGAACAAAAAAAACTTTTTTATATTCATGAATATGCTTACCATCTTTTATATTATTATCAGTTTTGTAAAGTATTCATTTATTGTCATCCTCTAGCAGAGATACTCATATATTTGTTTTCTTCTAGCCCTGATGAAGATCCAAGTTGGATCGAAACGTTGGCTTTCCAAAATAAAAAAAAAGTTTTAACTGGAAATCATGATAATCATTTAACCTATCGTAAAGAATAATAGACTATCTCACCTCTACAATTGTAATGTTTATCTTGATAAAATTTGAAATAAGCATAAAAACTTTTTTATTTCATTGTTGAATTTTCTCTTGATAGAGTAGACGAAATATTTGTTGTTATTTTTTTAAATAAATATGTGCATTATCATGAACGCTAAAATATAAACGATTATAATAAAGTTTTTTCATCAATCAGTATGATTAGTGTAATAGTCAACAAAGTTTTTGTTTTTGCTGATTAAGTTTTCTATTTAATTAGATAAAATGAAGTTATCTTATTATTTCTTTAATTAATAATCTTTCTTATTATTTTTTAAAAAATTAAAAGGAATATTTAACTTTTTTTTCTTCATTTTTTCCTTATCCAAACAAGGAATTAATACAAAAAAACTTGATAGTCCTAAGCCAATTTTAAGAGATAGATTAAAATTCAAAATTACTCGCTCGAGTTAGGGGGTAAATGAACCCATCATTCATTCCAGGAGGAACAGAACTGTTTCGCACAATAACTTTATTGTGGCTCCTAAAATCCATTTTTTTCTTCACGTCAAGGTACAAATATAAATCATAACGAATTGCCTTCGAAATTCCTCGAGTCTATTCACCTAACATTTAACCACAGGAAAACAACGTAAAATTAATTGTAAAGGATTTAATTGCGGTTACTTGAAATTATAAGATATAAGAAAGAATTGATGAGTCAAAAGGTCAGGCCTTACCATATACCTACTTATATGTAGTAAAACGCAAATATTTATTAGGATAATAGGTACTTAAGTTTTGTTATCGTAGTAATACTAGTAAGTATTTTTTAAGAACTACATAACACCCTTTGTTTAATGTACATCCCTGAAAACAAAGTAATTCTCTTTTATATAAATGGGATATTAAACAACAATAGGATATTATTCACAATTAACACCTCCCTCCTCGAGTTCTTATGAACCGCCTATTCCTGCGGTAGAATCTCCCATCCACTTCGAGGAAATATCTTCTGTTCGGTTCCTGGTGGATTTGGTACAACTCTGCCCTGTTTCTGAGCCTATACTGGGTACCATCTTTTATTGGGCCAAACAACCGTCTAAAGAATTATAATTACATGGTTTCTCTCGAAAACATGTAAGCTGATGGCATCTACACTTATGTATTCAGGTTTCTGAGGCGTATGTCAGAACAGATCTAATTAATATTTGTATAAAGCGATCTTGGTATTTCTTGCCTGCAAATGGCTTTATAATATCTTATCACAAAATAACCTTTTCGCTTTCATTATTTGTCTCTGCACCTCGTGGCTGGGAATATTTTCTGTACAAATTATGGACCATTGATATACAAATCTACATAAGCTTTCAAACGTGTAGCGTCAAAACGAAACAGTATGTTGTGCTGGTCTTAAAATGTTGGCAACCGTATGTTTGGTATTTACGTAATTCGTAAAAGCGTGGTCTGTGAAGGACCGTTTTAAGTCCCTCAGTGATCTTGCTCTTATATCTACCTTTCTAGGCCATCAGTCACAGGCCACTCGTGGTCTAGAATGTCTCCCACAGGTCTCCCTATATTCTTAATTGACACATCGATCCCAAAATTACCAGCTCTATTAGTTTGGTCAGTTCAAGTGGGATATTCATTGTTTCCATGGCCTGGTATAGCTCTCCCTTATGATGCTATCCCTTCCGTTCCTCCACTCCCTCGCTTTTTCGGCTATATGGGGATTTCCCGGCGACACTTAATAATTGGGGTAATATTAAGTGTCCCCATATCATATGTTGCCATGGGCAAAGCGTATTTCCTAACACGTTTGCCCTGCTAAAGTATCACTGCTAAAGTAGATGAACAGGTCGTGTGTGGTTATGATATATTCTTTTAGTGTGGAGTCCGCACGTCAGTGATGGATCTCCCTCTCATACAATTTAATCTCGTACTTGCATTAACATTTATTTCCCTACAATTTGAAAAGATCATCGTGCCCTAAAATAAGTCGATTTAAGTAAACTTCTATTGACATTTATTTAATTTTTTGAATTTTTTAAAGCTATCTATAAATTTTTGGGAAAATTCTATAAATCTTCAAAATGTCATTTTTGGGTATTTAAATAAAAGGTTTATGGAGAATTCGCTATAAGAGACGATATTTTTTATGTTAAATTTAAACTATTCCACTGGTACCTCTTAGGCACACCTTGCCTTTCAATTAAACAGGGGAATTCCAATAGGTTGAAAGTTTGAAGAATCGATGTGCGTGTCCGGAACTTATTAAACTTTCAGGAGGCTAATGGGTTGTTAATAATGGACTTTAGGAACTAATCCTATCGACTTTGCTCTCAGATTTTAAAAGGGGGAAGAAATATCGATTGTGGACGATTTACTCTTAACCAATGAATTCATTAAAATACTTGATGAAATCATTTGAAAGGAAATTTTCTAAATATTTTTTTCAAACCTTTCTAAGACATTTTGAATTTTTCAAAATAACTACTAATTGAAGAAATCTCTTCAAGGCGGAAAGAAAGGGAGATAAGCAATACCTATACAGAAACGTTGTGATATGTAGTATGGAATATATGGAAGACCTTGATGTTGGTAGAAATACACCTTTTTGACGTTTACACGCTCCTAAAACTGTTTGTTGTACCATTATATTGGTATTATTATAATACGATGCTCATGGTATGTTGGTGCGATGACCTAGAGGTGTCACCCTTGGCGACTGAAGTGGTATTGCTGATTTTCCACTGTTGTCGGCTGTAATGGAGATATTATACGAAGGTAATAAATACCGGGCATTGTCACCTAGCTCCGCTACTTCTCTGGCTCAACCCCTCCTCATAAATTTGCGAGGATTATTGTCGTATGTGTTTTCACTCTGCTCGGCAGGATTTGCAGGATATATGTTCCGCATATCGGCGAGGTCGTGCTGGCGTTCCTGGGAATTAGGAATGGAATTTGTGAAAAATGTATTGCAGTTAAATTTGGAACTGGATACAATATGTTGAAGCTATTCGACCGAAAACTCTGCCATCAGTATTCGTGTTCTGCATAGAACGAAACAATGCTTATTAATGACCTCCAAAAACCATATTTTGCTAAACGATATTTTATTATGCTGAGTTGTTCAAATAATTTATTGCCAATAGATGTTAAATGGGAAATTCAAATTCAAAAAATTACAAAAAAATTCAAAAAAATAACTGGAAGTTTCAGGTGAGTTATTTATATATGTACTTTTGAATGGTTTTTCTCCCCTTCCGGGCCAGGGGTGAGGGCAAGGGTTTCCGATTCCGAATTGTGAAACGACCTGGCAATCGAGATTTGAGCACACAAACTTCCGGTTAAAGTTGGTGGTAAGTGTTAACCCGCTCGGGGACCCCAACAACCCAAAATTTTGTTGATTAATAGAATAACATTAAAATAAAAAAATTATATCAACGAATTTTATTGCACCATTTAATCAATATTCATCAATCATGCCCCATTTTTCGTCACTCCCCTGGATGCCACAGATGGAGGACACCTGGCTCAGATTGGTCACCAAATTGATGAATGCGTATTATAATAAATATTCATTCGTACAGTATGTATATAGTCATATAGTATGTAAATATTCATTCATACAGTATGTATATAGTCTTGGATTTTAACTTACTTAAGTTTTCAGAAGGATTAAATGTATTTCTGGTTTTCTTTAGATCTTTGATAAAAGCATGCTATCCTTAAGCATATTGTCCACCAGTATTATTGATTTTCATACTTTTACTTCCATATATATGAGATATATAATAAGTGAAAGTATTGCGATCGTAAAAAAAATCAACTTCCGGTTTTCATCGGAACTACACTCTACTACAACCTCAAAAACTTATAAACCGTACGAACCTTAAATTGTGCATTTTATGTACTATATGCCTGTGATGTGACAGCAACAATTTCATCTATATTAGTCTAACGGAAGGGGCATTTTATTTAATTAATATTGTCTCATTTTTACGAGTTTTTTTTTAGTTTTTCTCAAAAAAGGCCCTGATAATCTTTATTAAACTCGCCACATTTTATGAGAATCAGTATTCTTAGAAATGTTCATTTATTTGTAATTGAAAATAAAAAAATACATTACCCGTTTGTACACAAAGTTACTCATAGAAAGTACACAAAGTTACTCGTACCTATACAAGGTACTCAAAGAAAAAAAAAATCAAATCATCCAATTCACTAAATGCGATCTAACGCAGGTATAAATTTAAAATATATATATAAATAATAACGAAAACACTTAATATTAGCTATCATATTAATAAATATCATTGGCAAACTATCAATTAAAGTTCTATTATAAAATTGTTATATATTTCTCATATACAAGAGATTCCAATATAAAAATAGGCAACTTTCTGGTGTGACAGGGATTAAGAACCATGCCAATACTGAAGGTAAGGATCTGCCCTAATTATTAAAAAACGAAGTTTTGAATTCAAACTAATAGTTTCTGATAAGATTGGCAAATAATTCATCAGTTTCATTACATGTTAGTATGGAAATAGATTGAGGAAGGTCTTGGAATAGTGTGAGATCGATTACCTTATTTTTCTATTATAAGAAAGGCTGGGGTAACCATTTTTCATGGGTAAATCCGAGCTCGAAAGATTGGCACATTGGAGAGTCCCAGTTCCTGAAAGATAATTAAGCTAATATGAGATTTACCTAATCGTTCTTATGAATCAACTAATTTTCTTGCCCAGGTTCGAGAGTGGACAAACACTGGTTCGTGGTGAGGGACACCTCAGTGAAGACGGAGCGACTCCTGACGCTGACGCCTCGAAGCCAGGCTTGCCCCATCCGGACGGACTCCTCGAACAGGGGTATCGTCCTCGACCTTCTGACCAACCTCCAGCACCCCTACATCTACCCAGTCCTCGATCTGGAGTTCAGGGAAACCGCGGGTGAAGTCTACATTCTCTTGGTTATACCGTACAATTCCAAGGGCAGCCTCAAAGACCTCATTTACAAGGTATGTATTTCTACCATTCTTTATATTATTATAGCATTTCAGTTTATTTATTATACAACTAGCTTAACCCGGTCAAGCTTTGATAGGACTTACTCCAATATTAAATTTATGGAAGTTATTAAATGTATTCTGGCGATATTTACCCTTAGAATATCAATTCACATAATGGTCTACTATTAATATCGTTCACTGAATTTTTTTAATTTGTATACATAAAAATAAATTCATTCCTCTAATGAACGGGAAGGAAATTAACAACTTGGAAAATCACCATAAAAATTAGATATGACCTCTATTTACTATAGAACTTTTATTTATTATAACAGCACTTTGTGTAAAAGTTTCAAGTACTCCAACGGCTAATTTTCTAGTTTCGAGTTCATAAACATACGACCCTTGCATTTTTATATTTAAGATTTGAATTATTAAATCGAATGCCTGAGTTTGATGGACTTATGCCATATCTGACTACTCTTGAGGGTATTCATAGCAACCAGAACTCTTTTAAATTACTTTTTAAACCTATTTTCGACTAAAATTAGCCGATTATACCTCAGATTCACAATTATCACCGTAACTTGACCCATTAAAATCTATTACAATGCTATATTTATTAAAACAAGCATTTTTTGGAATGATATTAATTTTTGTAAATAGTGATATAGTTATATTTAATAAATTCTATGAACATCTTAAGCAAATCTTGTTAATAGTATATTAGCAAAGATATATAACAGTTTCTAAACGTTCCTTTATTGATTCTGATTGCTCTTGACGTAAAACAAAACGTTTTCATACTATTCTCTATTTCTTCCATCTCTTGTCAAACTTTCTTTTCTTATTTCCTTGTTCTTATTAGAGCTGTTTAATTCCATACTAATTACTTAAAAGGTTTATTGCCTATAACTTCCTTTGCTTAAGAGTAGTCAATCAAAAAAACATTTTTTGAAAAAATAAATAGGGTATAAATATATGGGGCGTAGAACTCCAAAACTAGCCAAGTCCAATTTCAATTCAATTATTTTCTACTAGATTATCACTATGAGGAAGGACTTCTTCTAAAAATTGTAAAAAGGTCCTATAAAAATAAGGTCTTTGCTTTGATAATACTAATAAATTTTCTTTAGCTGTGAAAAAATACACAAATGACCTGGCTGGTTTTGGAATTCTACCTGTCACATCGCTCGCTCCTTTCAATAACGTCTTATCTCAAAAATCGGCTATCTTTAGCAATGGTTGTTTTCTGGAAGCGCTGAAAGAGTATACATCCTTGAAATGAAAGATCATCAAATCTTTAACATGATACTTTGATGATCTATAAAACTTTTTACAAGTACGTCAAATCTAAAATATTTATTCTTGTTCAAATAGAGAAAGAAAAAAAAAAACTGTATTATTTCAAGCGATCTGCTGTATATAATAAGTTCAATTGTTCGGAATACATTCTCTTTTACTTTTTAAACATCAGATTCGCTCTTTTTTCTTCTTTTTTTTCGTGATAAGTTGTTAAAAAGTGTGAGCGATACCTGATTTATATTCACATTTTATTTTTATCAGTTCAAGAACTCCCTATCTAAGGTGATTTACAGTTTTACGAACATGTGAATGGTTTTAGTAAAGAGGTGAAATAAACTTTAAAGGCTTTACCTTGATACCAGTCGCTTCTCTTTACCTTTAACCTTTTTTTCTTTTCCAGTCACTGTGGTCGGAGGACTGGGGAGACAAGTACGGGCAGCGGTCAGAGGGGCTGCCGGGTACCCAGGTCCAGAGGCTGGGGCGGCAGATCCTGGAGGCCCTATTCTTCCTCAAGGAGCGGGGCTTCCCTTCGTCCTCACACCTCCACTCGGGCAACATCATCATACAGAATGGTGTAGCGAGGTAATCAGCAAACTCTACTATAGTTTTAAAGTGGTTCACTACGCACGTATTTCTTTTGTAGTTTACTTTATTACTTAATTTATTCTTTATGTACCGAGTATTTAGTGTGCAGGAAATGCGTGAATTACGGGAATTTCCTTCGCGGGAAATCTGCGGGAGTTATGAATTTTTAATTGATAACTTTTTATTTATTTGAGGCCAAAAAAGATCTTACAAGGGGAGGCTACGGACGTGGGGTCACCGATTACAATGAAACTTTTTTTCGAGTTTCTATATCCAAAAATATTAGATACGTGTCCGAGGGTTCTTGCCAATGGGCCTTCTGAGCCGAGAAAAAAAATTTCTTATGTACGAAAATAGCCAAAAATTGCATCAACAAAGTTGCCGCTGCTCAAAGCTCCTTCAACCAATTTCAATGAAATTTTCAGGGATGTCAGAGTATTAAAAAATATTAGACACGTGTATAGGGGATTGGCGAAATCAGCCTCTGGAAGCCCAGAATAAATCATTCAATTTTGTGTTATATTCGCGCTCTCGGTAACGTTAAAAATCAATTCCATTACTTTGTAAATTGAATAAACTACGTTTTTTCAGCTTCTTACTTCAAAAACTAAATATTTATATTTAAAAACAAATTATTTTGAGACGAAGTTTTTTTTTCTTTTTTTTTATCTTCTAAATTTATATTTAAATATTATAAATATTTAACAAGAAATATTTTTCATAACAAAATTTCCTTGCTTGGATTGAAGAGATAGTCACCAAAAAATTTATACTCGTAAAATAGTAGTACCTATTTATTTAATAGGTTATTTATTTATTTAATGTAATATTTAAATGTAATGTGATAAATTTTTGAAAAATTGAAATTAAAATCTTTTTTGTCCAAAAACATATTTTTGTCAGGAAAATGTTTCAGACTTTTATTCCAGACTATGTTTGGACTACATAAACATTATAAAATACCAAATTATCCTAAAATACTAACTAGGAAATTAAAAATATGCGTTTACACCCCACACTCGTTTGGGTGATATTTATCAATAAAACAGCTAAAACATAAGTTTTTTCGGCAGAGCATTTAATAAAAGGTACACCTTTGCAGTTGCAGTTTCCTTCCTTTTTCATTCCATCAGGAAAACATATTTGATTAACATTTCCAAATATTGCTCTCATTGGAATTAACTTGGATGCAAACCAAGCATATTTTACCATGTCAACAAATAATAGAGATGATAATTGGTGGTGAATTAAGGAATGAATTTTCAGAGCATCTTCCCTTGAACTAATTTCCTGACGACCATCACTCAATATTTCAGGGCAATTTCGTATTTTTTTAATGAAGTTTTTTACTTGTCGAAAAAATAAACATCACATGGTTGCCAATATGCTGTTTTTGTATTTAGAAGTTCGTACTGTGTTTATAACTGCAATCCCTTAATTCAATAAAAACAGTTGTCGTCTTCCAAAGATTTATTATACTTAATTTTTAACAAACGTTTTCAATCATAAAATAATTCCTTAATTCTTTTGGCAAGGGAAAACAACAATGGAAATACTTTCAGATTCAAAATTCAAACTTTCGAATTCAATTTTTCGCAAAATTATTTAAACATTTTTTTTAAGTAACTATGAAATTGTACTTTTTACATAAAAACTGGAACATATTTCAAATAGTAATTTTTTTTTTTTGGTTGAAAATTTTTCTTCAGTCTAAGCAAAAAATGCTTTTTCATGAAAAATATTTACTGTTAAATATTTAAATACAAATATTTAGTTTTTGACGTAAAAAGCTGAAAAACTTAATTTATTCAATTTACAAAGTAATGGAATTGATTTTTAACGTTACCGAGAGCGCGAATATAACACAAAATTGAATGATTTATTCTGGGCTTCCAGAGGCTAATTTCGCCAATCCCCTATACACGTGTCTAATATTTTTCAATACTCTGACATCCCTGAAAATTTCATTGAAATTGGTTGAAGGAGCTTTGAGCAGCGGCAACTTTGTTGATGCAATTTTTGGCTATTTTCGTACCTAAGAAATTTTTTTTCTCGGCTCAGAAGGCCCATTGGCAAGAACCCTCGGACACGTATCTAATATTTTTGGATATAGAAACTCGAAAAAAAGTTTCATTGTAATCGGTGACCCCACGTCCGTAGCCTCCCCTTGTTAGTTAATTTCTTATTTGATCCTTTATTGAACCTAACTTATATTAAAAGGTTGTTTCACATGAAATGTCCGTTTTTAAGGTAAAGGAATTTTAGTAAAAATACAGTATGCAAATACTAGTAATATAATTTTATTCGAAGAATTTACCTTATTTTTCTAGAAAATTTTCCCAACGTGATAAAAACGCGCTTTGCGTTTCAGCATCATTTTCAAAAAAAAATTCCTGTGACGAAGTTGTCTTTGTTGACGAAGTGAACAGGTGATAATCTCTTGGAGATAAATCGCGAGAATATGGTGGGTGCGTACCCCAGTATTCGCTCGATACTTTTTTCGTACCCCAGTCAGTTCTTTCAATTTATGCATGGTAAGTTTTAAAACGTGGGGTCTAGCGTTGTCTTGTGGGATTATCGGACCCTTCCGATTTACCAATCCAGGTTGTTTTTTCAATAATTTTGCGTGCATTTGGGCAATTTCATTGCATTAGGTTGTAGAGGTAATTAATTATCTCACCTCTAGACAAACGGGAATAATGTATGATTCCAGCCATGGACCACCACACTGTAACCATCAATTTTTTTGGATGTAAATTTGGTTTTGGCATTTTTCCTGGGCTTTCGTCGATGGCTAACCACTGCCCTCACCGACGCTGATTGTTATATGGAATCCATTTTACATCGCAAGTTATTATCCTTTCTAGGAAAGGCTCTGTTTTTTTGCGTAGCAAGCAACGAAACTCAGGGCTGAAGACGATTCAATGCTACCTCTCAGTGATATCGTGAAGTACCCATTTATCGAGCATTTTTACATTCCCTATGCACTTTAAGTGTCTGGAAACTAGAGTATGTTTGAGGACATCGTTTTCAATCACAGATGGCGGTCTTCATCGGGGCTGGTTTTCCAAGTCGGTATCCCCAGCCGAAAACTTAGTGAACCAACGGCGAATGGTTCGTTCATTCACACTCCCTTCCCCAAACACCTTACAGATGTTTCTAGCAGCCTCAACTGCCGAATGGCCGAGTTTAAACTCATTAAAATATTACACGAAAATCGCGTGTTTCCATGTTCATATTTTAAGGTATACTAAAAAGTGTGTATTGATTGGGAAGCTAATGTTTATAAAAGAAAAATAGACGATTAGTTACTGCTTAATTGTAATATGCAAACATTTGGAAGTAAACAACAGAGACCCGCAAAATCCTCTATGTATTTCAAAAATTATAAAATCGGACATTTCATGTGAAACAACCCAATAGATGATTGCTCCGACTTACGGCAAATTAAGCCATTATGAAGGTAACAATTCCTAAAATTCCAATATCCTTCAAATTAAAAAGAATATAACAACAATAAAAATGTTAAAATACACTTTAACATTTTAATTAAAATATATACTTACCCACCTCTGACCATAAAATTATTTGTAATAAAATACCTTACATAATAGTGATAAAATATGTTATCCGCCCTTGCCAAATAGAAAATTTTTTAAAAAATATTCTAAAATATTTTAGAATTTCAAAAAAAATATCTAAAATTATATAAGAATTTTAGAAGCCAAAATTGCTTGACCCCCTATATGTATCCTTAATTTTAGTTAAAATGTCTTACCCTTTGTCATGTTGGATCATCCTGAGGAATAAATAGACACGGTTATTTACTTAAATATTTCATTTAGATTTAAACAAAAAACATGAATTTAACAAAACCTATGTTACCTTAAGTTTCCTGCCTATATTCTGCGCTCCCTGTGGCACTTAAAGGTGCCAGCCAATTTTCTGATTAACGTTACCTTTCTATAACTATCTCTTGACCCAAAAAATCATATTTAATACTAATGGAAGAGTTTTAGATAATAAAATCATTATAAATATTTATGTATTTGCTTATGGATATCCAAAAATTCGGATAACAAATATTTTATCATTTATCAGGTGAGATTTCTAAATTGGTAATTGTTTCTTTTTTTCCTAATTAAATGAATTGAATTGTTATAGATCCATATGGCACTTGAGACGCCGAAAGTTATTGTTTGTCATGTATAAATAAGAAAATAAGATAGACTGCCTTAAAGTATAGAAACCTTAACATAAAATCAAAGTTATATAAATTGGGTTGAGGAAAAAAAATTACTATGACAAAATAATTAAAAATAATCCTAATCTCATTATTTGGAGCTTAGCAGGAGTGATTTATACTTGCTAAGTTAGAACCGCAAGAGTATAAATTGGTGAAGTTGTGTGGGAGCATTCCTCCGAGTGAAAGGAATTACTAATAAAGTCATTTAGCCGGGAACTATCTAATTACTTGGAGGACACTTTCTGCTCTTAACTTTCCATGATCGATACACTCAAGTTTAACAGCTATCGGAGCTTATTTAAGTCCCCGGGGCTTAAGTGAGCTTAGGGAAGAAATTAGAAAATTTGCGTAAAAGAGGACGTCAAATAGAGCATTAATATTTTTTTTTTATTGATAATGAGTCATTTCATGTCACATCAACACACTTTTTTCCCTTACCATCTCACGTTTTAATTAAATTTGGTACATAGGATACTTCCGTATAGACTAAAATAAAATACCAAATTTCTGCTCAATACCTCAAACGGTTTTCAAAATATAGCTATTTAAACTCATAAAAACTATGTAACAAAAATTTATAACTACAAATAATTTTTTTACTTTTATAGCTATTATTTTCCTAAGCATTGGATTTTTGTTTCTTATACTAAGTAGACATGGAAAGATACAAAATACTAAAATGTGACTTGAAAAAAGACAAGCAATCTGAAAAAGATAAAAAATGAAAAAGACTTAAGAAATGTGACAAAATGGATGTGTCAAATCACAATATCCAGAACTAGACAATGTTTCAAAGATTTGTGACAATTGTAGGAAAGAAATTAGTTTGATAAAATAGGTCACATTTTGAGAACCTTAATAGCTAATGGTTTTTTTTTTTTTTTTTTTTTTTTTTTTCATCCAAAGGAAAACACATTTTTCAATAATTATTTTAAGCATGAACCCATTGCTTGAAAAAAGTGTGTTGGTGTGACATGGAATAACTCTAATATGATTCGTTTGAACAAGGCGCTGTCCAAATAAATGCATCATTTAGAATTAAATTATTTCAGCGAGGCTTCGGTTAAGGTGCATTGGTTTACGTGTGTTTATGTGTGGGAGAGGTGGATATGTATAGATACCTAATTACATTAATCACACCAGGCCGTTTTGAGTACGACTAAGTTGTTTTTTTTAATATACGCTGATTTTATTAAACATTGACGCTTCTTATTCTCTCATTGCTTAACTTAAATAATGGGATACGGACTGTTCATTCAAAAGTATTTTCTAATTCCTGGAGACTAATAGCAGACCTATTAAGCAGGATTTTAAATTAACTCTTATTTTCTCGGGGAGATAATAAAAGTCAAATTCGGACTTTTATAGTTCTTATCACCAGAAAATAAAACTCCTGATATGATCTTTATCGCAATGATATCTAACATAAGAGTCTAAGCTTGATTTGAATTGAGCTTGATTAGTGGGATGACCGTTTTATGGACGCCTTAAGGTCTGGTCGCAAATAACCGCTCCGCAGCACGGGCGTGTATCGAATCTGATTCATTTACGAAGGATACATAGTAACCGGCCACACATACCCGACACCGGGTTAACGGACCCATTACTATCTATCCTTCGTATTTGAATCAGATCCGATACACGCCCGTGCTGCGGTGCCGGTTATGTGTGACCAGACCTTAATAGGGTATAATAAATTATCATATATCGATGTTAAGATGCCTATTAAATAAATGTACATTAGCCCCTTTATACGGGGTAATGATGGGTAGGGGGCTCAACGGATAATCGAATTACAACATTTTATTGAAAAAAGATTAAACAAAAAAAAATGCAGAAAACCACTTTTATCAAAAAACGAACAAAAGTTACATCTGAACTCCTTCAGCGCGTTTTTGCATGAACTGATAGACAGCTCCATCTACGTCTTCAGGTAGAGTTCTTCATTGTTTTCCGAGGACACGATGTTTGGGCAGACGAAAGTATGAAGTCGGAAATGTCTTTTTTCTTCTACAAAATGTCAAGAACAGTTTGCTCGCCGATTCCTAATTTAGCGGACAATGTTTTGACATTTTCACCTTTTTCTACTCGGTTTATAATAGTTAATTTATGTTCAAGCGTTAAAACAACAGGTTGTCTTTTTTGCGACATTTTATTAGTTCGTAGAATATATTGTTTGAGAAAATATTGTTTTGTAGTCAAACAGGCCAGAGAAGAGAGTTTCCTAGAAAGACTTGAAAACAACATCGTTCTTATAATATGAATTGAAGTAATAGTTACCAGAAACATCTCATCATGCTATAGCTTGCCGTGTTTTTCCATTTATTATTTTATTTAATAATTATTAAGAACAATAGATAATTAACCATTGTGTAATCGTTAAAACATTTACGTATTCATTTTATTTAAATAAATATTATACTTACAAAATAAACGCCATAAAAATTAAAAACAGCTTATTAAAAATTTAAAAAAACGGCTCTTCCGAACCCCAGTTAGTTGGAACCACAATTAATAGAGGCTCAGATATTGGGGCCCTACTGTATGTTAAAAAATCTGGTGCGTGCGCGCAACACACAACTTTCACTTACCAACTTACTTAGAATAGAAATTAATGCGTTTTGTTAATTGCCACTTCTCAAATGAACAGAACAGTTTAATTATAACGCATTGGTTTGTCATTAAAGGCGTACGACGCATGCGTGAGCTCAAGGTGTTTTATGAGTTGACGGAATATTTTTCTTTTTTTCTCCTGTTGATTTTCTTCATATATCATATTTAGCCATTTCTTATTTTTAAGCGTGATGAGAGACAGTTGATTTCTCAATATAAACTAAAACAAAGGTACTTTATAGAAAAACAAAAAAAGCCCCTTCCCCATTTAAGCCCCCTCAGAACATTTTAATAATGATAAAGGTTACCTGATATTAAATAACAACTAAGTTTCATTAAACATAACGAATTTGATAAAAAATCGTTAAAGCCGTTTTTGAGATAATCGATCAAAAAGGTAAAAATTGGACAAAATTTATTAAGTAAAGTCCCCCCTCCTGTTGATCAATTTTGATGAAATTTTTACAGTCATATCTCGGGCATATAAATCCATCAAATACCAAGTTTGATCAAAATCGTTAAAACCGTTATTGAGTAAATAAAAAAAACACGTGAAAATGATACAAAATTTATTAAGTAAAGTCCCCCCTCCGGTTGATCAATTTTGATGAAATTTTTACAATCATATCTCGGGCATATCAATAGATCAAATACTCAGTTTAATCAAAATCGTTAGAGCCGTTTTTGAGAAAATCGAAAAAAACTTAAAAAGTTTTTAAATAAAGTACCCCCTCCCTTTGAGCAAATTTGATGAAATTTTTGCTGTCACATCGCGGGCAAATAAATAAATACCCAATTTCAGGTTCGCACGGTTTATAGTTTTTGAGCTAGTCTGTTCACACACACACACACACACACACACACACACAGACACACACACACAGACCATTTCGCGGGACTTGGTTATTTTGGCTCAGGGGACCCCAAAACGTGTATTTCCGTTGAAAACCGGAAGTCGAAAATTTTCACGATCGCAATACTCCCACTTACTATATATTTCATATATAGGTAAGTGAAAGTAAAAATAATCATGTTTAAAAAAATTTATAAAAATGATTTTCAAGTTGTCAACACAAGAAAAATAATTGAATGTATATAAATATATACAAGAAATGTATTTACAAAAAATACTGATAATTCTTCACCAAATTTCTTTCCAAAATTATCCTAAAGGTAGCTCTCTCCCTCTTGTTTCACTTAATAGCCATTTTTTTATTAATACAGTTTTGATTTTTATTCAGAATGTCTTAAAAAGTTAGAATAAAAATAGACAGAAAATTTCCGTTTTTAATATTCAAAATATCATAAAATTTTCAAAACTTAACAAATTTTTGAAAACTGATATTCAAGAAGACATAAATCACTCCTTCTTTTGTGTTTTATTAATTTTTCCTGATTTGAAATCTGGGTATGATTACAATACTGGATAAGGAAGAGTAAATTTTCATCTGGCTAGTTTATTTATCACACATTCTGTTTTCAACGTCTAAAATGTGTTTTATAATGCTTGAACCCCAGTTTTTGTTTTAACAAGACTTTTACTATCAATTATTTCTTGACCACATTTATAAGATACAATTAATTAATAAATACTATTACTTTTTGTTTCAGGTTGAGTGGCCTTGAAAATGTACTGTTCGGTTATACTTCTCGCATATATCCAATCATCGCTAAAGCTTTTCGTTCTGAATCTTCTGTTGTAGATGTGATTCTCTTCGGTAATTTATTTATTATTTCTTAATTAGAATATTAGTTTTTATTATTTTTTATAAATTCTTAACTAGATTTTTTTTTTTTTTTTTTTTTTTTTTTTTTTTTTTTTTTTTTTTTTTTTATGCGAATGCGATGAATATGAATGAAAAGTTATTTATGCTTGGTTTTAAGCAGAGACTATCAAAGTAGGATCAAGAGATTTGATAGTGATAAATTCTTACACATAGTAACTAAAGCAATCTGTTACAATGGCTAAATTTAATTTAGGGAAAGAAACATTGAAATCGCTTAAGGAATTCCATCATCCTCATGATAGAAGAAGCATGGTGATGAAGATGAACTGTGGCCCTATTTCTACAAACAGTCACAATAGAAGTGAAAGATTAGTTTGCAAAAAATCGTAATACAAGTGTTCGCTCACATTCATGTTATATATGCAAGATTAGGTAGAAGCCAACATTAAACCGGATTTATATGAACAATGAAAAAATTAACTTAAAGTTATGAATTTTAAAACAATAGCTATAGTCATAAAATTGGTTATGGAATAAATTATTCTTAAATAGTGATACTTTAATGTTTTATCAAAATTGTCTTTTTATTTCCTTTTTCAAAAGATAAAATTACATTTAAACTTCTGAGTAATTTTTCCTTTTCATTTTTTTTTCAGGTCACGTGCTTTTTGAAATGTGCGCTGGTTATGAACTTACCGTAGCTATACCCACTCCGGCCAATTTACTTGATATTGTAAATTATCCTCAGGTACTTGAAATTTAATATTCCCCACTAAGTATTTTATTTTATTATACACTAGCTAGGGTGCCCGGCTTCGCTCTGGTAGTTGTGTGGTAGTTTTAATACCAAAAAAACTTTAAAATTAAAGGAAATATAGAACAAAATTAGCACCTTCTTGAAAATTCGGTTTTAACTTGGTATCAATATTCTGCAGACTTGAGAGTCCGCCCTAATAAGGAACCCTGTATAATTTACAGGGGGTTGAAAATGGTAAATGAACAATTAATTTTCCTGCAACTTTGTCGAGTTATGCTTCGCTTTGATGATTTCTGTGATTCTTAATCCTATAAGCCCATTCCAAGTAGTCAGAAGATGATAAGTTATTAGATTATTGTTGAAAAATCTGGTATCTCAGTTAAAAAAATTATATCTCGAGTAAAACTTAAGCACTGACTACTATGATGGTCCTATTTGATCCAGAAGTATAGAAACTACCGAAGATTCATAGAAACTTTTTTTTAAGACCTTTCTTCCATTTTAACCTCCCTTAAGATATCCCCCCGTAATTTGAACGATTTCTGCATATCTCGAATCTTACTACTATTACAAAGTGAAAACCAAAATTTCTTGAAGGCACAATTTTTTCATCATATTTCTTTTTATCTTGAACTATCAGGGATAATAAAATCCTGAATGCTGTTATTGGAGTTAGTCGTTTTGTCAACTGGAATGCTCATCATACGTAGTAACCAAACCAACTTCTTTTTCATAAATACAATAAGAACACTTCAAACTTTTTATTTTCGATTTATATTTAGTCAATTCATCTATTTTTTATGTCTAATTTTATTCGCTCACTGTACTACTTAAAAATGTTCACTCATATTGCATTAAATTTACTTAAGTATATATTATAAATAGATTAAATGTAATGTGCTGAGCATATATTAGCCTGCTTATGAGAAAACTATTTTTTTAAGGAATCCAGTTGGTTTTCTAATTGATTGCTGAGATGTAAAGTACTTATTCTATTTTGAAACGCAAACTAATTATTTTCTCTTAATTTTTTAGTAATTTAAAAAGAACTACTGAAAAAATATAGAACGATTACATACTGAATGAATGGACAATAAACATTGGGTGAAACGCACTCTAGCGCTTCCTGGTAGCCTGGAGCTCGAACTAAATTTTTCATTCATAAACTCGTATCTCAATCTCAGAGAGGCTAATTAAATGGTGCGAGAGGCTTAAAATTCCTGTCTATTTCTCTTCAATTTTACACTCTTAAGAGAAAAACGGAAACCTTCTTCTCCGTAAGGGGTCATATGGCTAAACGAAGACATAACTTCCTTAATCCTACGTGGAGTCGTTTTGAGCCTTTTCGGCACGCACATTGTACACTTTGCTTTATAATATATATTGATTATTAACCCTTAACTACTCACCTGAATCAATGTAACTTATCTACTCACCTCGGGTCAATATGACCCAGAACAAAAAAAAAATTAAACAACCTTAGGGTGTAAGATATTAGTTTTAAACAACAGGAGAAGGCTTAAAAATATATATTTATTTATGTATACAATAAATGAAAGTTTTAAGACATGAATAACATGTTGAATTATAGGTCTGAAGTGAAGTACTAAAATAAAGGAGCTCCTTAACATTACTATTATTAACATAATTTCTTTTGATTTAAATTCAAAAAATTTTCTAAGAACAACCTTTGCAGTTAAAACAGATAAGAAATGAGTGGTTTTATACAAATTTAGTCCCCGCATCAGACACAAAAAATGGCTTACACAACTACTCACCTCGGGTCAAAATATCGATTTAGATAAAATAAACATCTCCCTTATTTTTCAGACACTGCCAAGATGTAACTGGAGCCAAAACAAAGGATATGTCAAAGTTTGGTGATCATTCAATGCCAAAAAGGTGTAAATAGAATGAAATGAAACTTGGTACGGGTCAATATGACCAGACGTGAGTAGTTAAGGGTTAAAATATTAGGTATTATAAAAGAGGAAAATGATAGACTTTGTATGTAAAGAATTATTTTTCCCTTTTTCCTTGAAATAATATGAGATTTTCTGCTGTAATTTATAATCAAAGATATATCTAACTTGTGGCTGTTGCTTTCTTGGATACAAAGGATATTAATGTTATAGGTACAGCAACAAAAATGTCTTCATTTCACCCTTCTAGATAAGCCCTTGTATAGTTCAATAAATCAATATAAATTAATGGAGCTCTGAAATTTATAAAAAATAAAATATGCGAAAGTTGAAAGGAGCTGGATAGAAAAAATGGTTTATTATTCCCTTCTATTTCGTATAGTTTTAGTATTTGATTATTTCGATACCGAGACTTTTTTTTTTTTTTACAAATTAATATTTGTTTGTCAATTTCCCCCTCTTATTCTCTCAATGAGGTTTTATGATCTTTTCAATTAAGTTATTATGTATGGTTATTATTTTAATATTCATTTCTAAAGTAAGAAAGTCATTTAAATTATAAATTAGTTTTGTTATATTATTCATTTTTTGGAGTAGAACAGTAGGGGACTCCAAAATCTATTTTGGATTCATTTTATCAGTTATCACCCAGTCATCAAGCTGTATAATTTTATTATACATATTAGAAGTTCATGATAAAAATTGCATAAATGCTTGATTATTTCAAGTTTATTATTTATATTTTATTTATAACAGGTAGTTGAAGTTTTGGAATTTATATTCAACAACCCCAAACAAAGGGTTCCGTCCATAGAAGAGCTTCTCCTATGTGAATTCTTCCGGAATATTGATTTAAGGGAAATGAGAGCTACTTCTTTGCCAGTGAGTATAAATTAAATAAAAAATGTTTTAATTTTCAATTTTCGAAATTCATTTAAGTATGGACTTTTGATCTTAAAATTTAGATGAACCTTCTTGAAATTACTACAATTTTTTTTCTTTATATAATAATTATTAAATTAGATAATTTTCATATATTATGGAACAGTAACATTTTTGTTATTGAATACATTTGGATGATATGGTGGAGGGTGGACATATAAACCAATTTGAAATATAGATAAAGAGAATCAATAAATAATAATCTAGGCAATACTATTGCATAGGTTTATATTTATATTATATCTATTTATATTCTTATCTTTACGTAATACACATTATTATTTTTTGTATAATGGTTTATGGCCTGTTTAATACAACTTTTATTATGAAGTTTTACCTCCTTAATATGTTTTATTTCATAATTGTAAATATTTGATAATTTATTAAAAATATCTATGTCCAGCAGGTGTATCATGCCCACTTGACAGCTTCAACTCTTGCTTTACTTACCGAAGTCAAGAGACAACAGAAAACTAGAAGGTACTTATTATAAATAAATTACTCATTATCTTCTCATACTATTTACTATTAGTACACTCATCGATTTTAATTATTGTTTATAATGGTTTTTTATAAGGTAGAGATGCTTTTTTTTTTTACCATAGAGGCCACACATTTATTTTTCATTTTTATTGTTTTTCTTTATCATAGCATGATATTAATTTTCAAATTGTCATCAAATCTATTTAACTGAATATTAAAAGCTAAATTTAACGTTCATCATATTTTATCAATTAGTGTCTAACTCTGTTGTGTCTCAATAACCAGTCCCTTATGGGCTAGTTCAACAAAGATATTCCCTCAAATATATGTCCAAATCATTTGGTTCAATGACAGTTTATTTATTATTTAAATTAAAGATTATTTAAACTTTTCGCACCCTCCTTACAGGAGTCTTACAGCCCATTTACCACCGAGGTTTCCTCTCAATACCACATTACTTTACACTTCACATTGCTTCTTGCTATTGAAAAAAAAAAAAAAATTATGTGTAAATTATGGCTCAGTTAAAAGTGGGGAGTGCTTCTTGGGCCATTCCATGTCAAATCAACACAAAAAAATATCATTTTGTACCTGACCATCTCAGATTTTCTTAAAATTTGGTACAGGTATACTACTTGTATCGACTAGAACAATTGTGATATATTACTGAGATATGTTTACCAGTTTTTGAATTATTGGTCTCTAAAGCCCTCAAAAATAGGTCCAGAAACAGAAAAAATCATGATTAAATATAGCTGTTGATTTTTTCCAACTTTAACTAGGACTATGAAATTAATGTCATTTAACAGCGTATTCCATGCCATTTCGTATGATATACCATATAATGAGGCTTAGTAGTAAAAAAATTCCTATAAGGTTAATAAGCAATTTGCTGACTGGGAAATGACTAGTGTGTAGTGTGTTGTGTATAAAGATTGGAGGATAGCGTTGATCTTGCAAAGTTGGGTTAAAATAATGGCCGGTGGAAAGAAGTTTCTGAGTAGCGATCAGTGATAGGTTGACATCATACCTTTATATTTGCTAAGCCTTTATTTATTTTATTTAAAATGCACTAGCAAAGACAGTCACCATCCAGGTAATTTTTCTTTTCTTTACCCCTTTCTTGGCCATTTTATGACAGGGTGCTGGTGATCCTACCTATTCTAAAGCGGGTGGGAAAAATAAGTTTAACACAAACCAGGCCCTGAATTAATCAAAGCTGTTTTGATTGAGAGAATGATAAAGAAGGCAACAATTAATCGATTATTATTAATAATTAACAAATTCAGTTCAGAGTGACCCACTAGTGTTTCACATAAAGCTTGTTCCTGGGGTGGAACAAACAACTGTTGGATGACCAGACTTGTCACAAAAGTGTTTCTAGTTTCATAAAAACCTATGGAAATGAATATTTTGTAGGGACCCTAATGGATCAGATACTAGACCATGACATCTTTTCTGCCATCCATTTATTTAAATGGATGGCAGAAATTACTGAAATCCTTAGTAACTTAGAATTCCTTGTCTGTGGCTCACCTCTACCATGTTTACAATTCATCTCTGTACAGTAAATATTGTAAAAAAAAAAATGGAATGAAAGATGCGACTATTAGCAAATAGTTACGGCAGTAGATGAAGGCAAGGGAAAAGACATCTCCAATGCTAGGTCATAGAGATGTTGTGCCCTTCAGGCATCCTACATCCTGGACACAGTTTCCCGCCCTCCAATATGTTCAAACACTTGCGCACTTGTTCAATCTCGGAAAAACCAAGTGCAACCCCTTGGTGAGTCATGCTTTTTTTATCCTGTGGCAGAGCACACACCAGTGAGTCACTCATGATTTTTGCTAAAAAATGCTTTATTAGATCAATTTTTGTATCAATATCACATGAGACGAATATACTTGTTTTTATTCAAAAGAATTAAAAAAGTCGATCAAGCCACAGCAATCAATTTTATGAAACATAGCCGTCCGAGAAGAGAAACAGAGCTTTCAATCCATACTGAACGTAGTAATAATAAAGTTAGAAAATAACTGTAAATAAATAAATGTTTTAAAAAAATATCTATACATTGCATGGCTTAATACACATATTATATTCCTTCCATTATTGTTAATTGAGTTATAAAACAACTTTTAGGGGAAGGAGATCACATTCTACTTCAACTGACAATACCTCACCTGCTCCATCTCACAGGGAACACAGGTAAGATTAAAGTTATAGTTTTTCTATTTATTTATCGATTTTTCTTTTCTTTGGTTTTTGTTATCTTAGCTACTAATTCGTGTCCTATTTCTGCTTAACTGAAATGCACTCACAGCACTAATTTTTAACACTGCTTTCGAACTTGCAAATGTTAGGAAACAAACACACACATGGAGTATCACACCGCGTTGAGCACTCTCTCAGAGAAAAAAAAAAGAAATATTTATTTTCTCTACTATTGAATAGACTAAAATAGGTTTTCGTTTTATCTGCTTCCAGATATAATGAAGCAGGCTGTTTGGATGATAGACTAAATGAGGGATTTGATTCTAGAGGAGCTTCTAAATTTGAGTGGGAAACAAGAGTTTGAGCAACTTTATTACACACAAATTTATTATTTAATTATGATACTCGATTCTTTCTCCAAATTGCTTTAATCTTATACGAACAGCAGTTAAAAATTGTACTCTGCAACATTTTAAATACATTACATTTATTAATTTTTTTAAATAAATAAATACAAAAAAAAATATACAAATAAAATGTACTCTACACTAGCTAAGTATAGGGTATAGAAGACATAACTGTGTACAATAAAATGATAAAGAGAATTAAAACTAAGAATAAATATTTTAGTCTTTTGGTTGGAATATTTTTCCAACCCTTCATGTGTTCAAATTTCAAGTGACCTAAAATAAAGAGAATTTGATGCTACAATGCTCAGCAAAATTAGCGCTTAAGTTAAAACTTAGTGGATATTCAATCAAAGTAATCTGAGATGGAATTAAATATCAAAATTTTATTCATTTATAATATTATGAGCCACTTTTTACGTTTTTTTTTATTTATTTTTTTTTATTGTGTTAAGAAGCTGAATTTGTTTGAGAGAAAACAAAATCTAAAAACGTTTGCATCATTTTGAAATAAATTTTTTATTATGATTTTGGTAATTCTTGTCTTGATATATTATTCATACAATTAGGGGTGGTTGGTATGTGTCTTTTACGGATCTATTCATCGACGATCTTTTAATTTTGGTCTACTTATTTCATTTCATACACTTCTAATTAGAAAGTGTAATAAATTTCAAGTTTGAAATGTTCGAGCTGTAACCAGGTGATAAGAATATTGATTGTAGTATTTAATATTTAGTCATGGGCTAATAACACAAACCAGTAAATGTATGCAGAAGAAAAAAATTAAACTTACTTATGTATAAGTAATGATAAGTCTGTGATTTCGAATCTGCTATCAAGTGATCATAATGAGGTTATGGTGTTGATTAAGTAATCATTGGGAACTCATCCAGTTTGCTATCACGATATGCAGATTGGCCTTCCTGTTCTTAGTGATTGTCCAATGTTTAGCCAAACCTCCTACAGGTTTTATTACTAATTGAATTTCATATAATCAGTTCGTTGCTGTAATATTGCATTATTATTATTTTTATATCTGAATATTAAATGTATTTGAATAATCTGGGTGTTAAATGTCGAACATCTATGGTTTGATTATTTTCATCCTTTATATTACTCCCATTCATGATCTTCATGAAGTATTGAGATTTTGAACTTCAAAGTCATATTAAAGTATTTGATCTACTATTTCTAATTTTTATTAGGAATTTAAAAAATAAACCACTCTTGTTGCTGATTTTGTAGTCTTAACAATAAATTTTCACTACTTTATGTTTATTTCATTCTTTTCAAATACAAGAAGCATAAAAAAGAATGAATGAGGTAACAACTGTTTTTAAATTGTTGAAAAAATTAAATGAATTGATAATTAGTACTTGTAAGTGTTAGGTATACAGTGACGGTACTTGCTATCCCAGATTTTTAAAACTAGTTATATTAGGGAAAAAAAAATTCCATAGGTATAAAAACTCAATTAAACAAAAATAATATAACTCCCCGAAAAAAATAAATAAATATTTTTTCTTAAAAGTCCATTGGAGTCAATAAATGCCTGTGGACAATAATTTCTTACAGTTTTTAAGCAAATCTAGATTGATTTTTTCCCCCATTCTAAAACAAAAGTTGTAAATGATGATACATTTTTTTTTTTTTGTTCGGTACCCCTACTTGGCCATGTGTGGCTAAGACTAAGAGACTAACCCCCCAGTCCACAGGTGTAACCAACCTATCCTAACCCGGGTGGGTTTCGAAATTTGTTCCGTGGGGCCTCCATGAAATAAAAATCAACCATCCCAGGGCGGATTCGAACCGCCGCCGTTCGGCTCGAGCGTGTTAAAGCGGGCCACGCTCCAACACGCTCAGCTATCCCCGGCCCCAATGATGTTACCTTATGGTGATATTGTGTTTTCAGTTCGTAAAATAAATTTTTATTATGTTTATGCCTGGTGAATGATGAGGTTAAGCAGCTTCACCCCCCTTCCTGACCACGTCCGACATAAAGTCAACGCATAAACAGTTTTGATAGTCAAAACTCTTACCATTGAAATACATTTACTCATTGAAAGTCAAGCATTCTTTTGTATTTGTGGCTGTGCACTTCAGATCATTGTCCAGCTGATCCCTGATTATTATATTATCAGCTACTGCAATTCAAATTTTTGTTCGTTCAATAGTTAATTCTAGAAATTCTGATTTTTCAGTTTTACAGCTTTCCAATCATCAGACTCGTACAAATCAAAATTGTGGCATTTATTTTAATATTCCCTTACAAAAACAAAATTATGCTTTTTTCATTATGTTTCTCTATGGAACGTTTTTTCAAGGTGTTCTACAATGACTTTTTTCAGAATTTACGTCATATTTTCTACCCTTTTACTCATTTGAACAACAGCTATAAGGATCATGTCAGCTAGGTATCACAAACTTATAATTAGGTTTTTACTGTTACAGTTTTTTCCTGGAGTTTAGGATTTTAGATAGTCCTTTCTACTTGCTGCTATTACTTCTTCCTTTCGTCATTCCTTTTTATAACTGATACTTTATAAACTATAAATAAAACACTTATTTCTCAGGACCCACCTCCAGTGGTGTTTTCTTTGGTGAAAAAAATACATTAATTGGTTAAAAACTATATAAAATATTTGATAGATAAGATAATAAAAATGGAAACTACAAGGAGTATAAAATATTCATGTGAAAGGAGTATTTAAAAACTTTATTGTTGTGTACTTTTGTGAAGCGGGTGATCCGGAGGGGGGGGGGGGGAGGATATTTTTGGAATATTTTTTTGTATGTGGGTTATTTATTTATTTTTTTTTTTTACAGGTATGTCAGGTTTTTTTTTTAATACCCACTAAATAACAAAGACTGGTTATGCTATAATTTTGCTGAATGGTGTAGTACAATAGACTTACATAACATAATATAGAGCATTACCGTATTTTTAAACTGTAATAATACAAAATAAATAGCTCATGTATTCATTATAGTAATGATACATATCTTGTATAGATTATATTTTTATGATATTTAATATATAAATGTTGCTATTAAAAAAATTTTATGAATATTGCGCAAATATATACAAGTAATTATTATTTGTTAAATGTAAAATATATATATATATTAAATATTTATATCATAATAGCTTTTATTTGTATACCTGTATTGTAAAATTTACTGTTTTATAAATTTGTATATTTTAGCATTTAATGTGAAATGTATTTATAAATCTACAATTAAAGAATAGTTAAATATTTTAATTATTTTTTTCATTTTATTGATTTGATATGAAATTACCCCTAAAAAGTAATTCAGATGTAGAAGCGCTAAAGTATAGTGATTTACTTTTAATTTTTTTAGTTTGTAAATTACTAAAAATAAATAGGCGAAATAGGGTAGGCAGTAATAATCAAAATAGCAAACATTATCTAAAAGCTGATAAATTATTTAAAAAAAGAAAATACATTCAGCAAAGTCTTGTAGCATTAGGGTTAGTATGAACCTAGCAGATGAGAGATTAGCTAAAAGATACACACACAGTTAACTGTTAGAAAGCTTCTTTTTCCTAGTGCTTCTTGGTTAATATAGTTGATAGTTTTAGCTGAAATAAATAGTGCTACTGTTAGTGAAGGAACTGAATTGCTAATCACTGTAGAGTTTAATGTTTTATCTTTGTTTGTTTCATTCTTGCGTTTTTTTAATGATGATGAACCTGCATGTTAAAATCATCTAACTATGCTTGCATTTGTAATGGATTTATTTTAAATATAAACAAAAGAGATAATGTTAACCAAATAATAGAAGAGTAATTTTTTCGCATGGAAAATAAATGATTTTAGCATGGTATTAAATAAGAAAAAATAGTATAAAAGAGAATCCTATAAAAGTGTTCCATTAACGTTACATTTTTAAAAATAAAAAAAGGAGAAGAAAAATAAACAAAACCCTTTAGCTATGCATGTTTAATGCTCTTTTTCTGCACCAGCCGCAGTACTGATGATGATTGGGAGATATGGTGTGCATGAAGGTAAAATACCTATGTATATTCATTTTATGATGTATTAAGCAAAACATTGTTCTTATTTCACATTGTTTTTTTCATTAATATCATTTTCTTCCTTCTCTATAGTATACAATATATTATCTCATCCAAAAAGTTTTTAAGTCTATGAAAAAAGTGAGCGAAATGCGTACGAATAATTGTTTTCTATATATATTTGTTTATTGTATATTTATTGGAAAAACTATTTTTGTTTTTTTAATTGTTTAGAAAAGTCCATGTAAACACCCAAATAGCAAAATTAAATTAGTTAACTTAGAAATGCTAAACTTTATCAGGAAGGCTTATGATTCACTTTAAATTCCATTTTATAACGTTTTTTCCACACAACCATACATTTTATTTTGATTTTGTGTTAAAAAATAACCAAAAATTAAATGCCTTTAACATCAAATTTATATTATTAAGACCTTGAGGATTTGTAAATATAAAATTTCATGTAATTTTACGTTTAATTAATTATAATATAAAACTAAGTTTCTGCAATCAAAGATTATCCAAAAAATGAAATAATTATACGTTAGAGAGAATTAAGTCTTTCACCTTCTACAGAAAAATAGTTTTAACAATTCGTATTAACATTTCATATTGAATTATTTGTTTTTGGGCTTTTCTAACTTATTTACTTATTGGATAGTTCTAGGTGACATTGAAGCCAACTAAGGTAGCTAATTATCACATAAAACGTTAACAACATTATTATTCACCAGCGAAAGAATATTTACTAAATTAATTATTTTAAATTCAATAATTATTTCCATAAATCAAGAGAGCAACTTGGTCATTGCCACTCTAATATAATGTTAATTTTATTTGTATCCAAATCGTCATAACCAATCTGTGCATTAATTTCCATAGAAAATATTTATTAGAATATATTCAGTATTATATAATATTTAGATATGACATATATTTCTAACTGTTCAAGATAGCAGTGATAAATATTCATATTTTTTAATAATTATTTTATTCATTCAATCTTAAATTATACTATTGATAGTTATAATTTTGTCACAATTTCTTGCCTACTTAAGGATAATAATTTATAAAAAATCAGTTGTATGGTTTTTACTCAGCTTTAATTAAAGCTGTCATATCGTGCATTCTCTCCTTTTTTGTTTCTAAAATGTATTTGATTTTTTGAAAATAGGTAAAATAGGGTAAATTTGAATATTTCCATACTTCCACACAATTCCTAAAGATAAAAATTAAAGTTTCTAACAAATGTGGTGAAAAAATTATTTTTCACCAAGAATACTTATATTTTTATGATCAACACTGACATTTATGAACAACTTATAACTCTTCCTATACCGATGCATCTTTTAAATAATGGAAAAATAATTAGAAAGAATATTCATATAAACCAAACAATGAAATTGAAACACAACTAATGTAAGATTAAGTGGTATATAATAGGAGATATATGTTTTTGAGATTTTCCTCATGATTTTTTCTTGTAATTTCATAAAATAATTAGTAATATTAAAATATCTTTATTCCAGAAAAATATTCTTGTATAAAATGAATTATTATTGAGATTAAAAAGCATTGCCAGAACAAGTTTGTAGTGAGATAGATAAAAGATATTTTCTGTTTAGAATAGAATGATCAATGTTGTTGCTTATGTGGGCTTGCATTAAACGTCATTGTTGCTTTTTTAATCACATAAATAATTAGTAATAAATATTATCGACTTATATTTAATAACAAATGATTTATTTATTTTTAACTATTCAGTAGACTTCCTGTAATTTTTAATTATTTTATTGTATATTGGACCAAGTTTTATGTATCACTAACTATCCTAAAATAGATGATACTGAATTAGTGTTTTTTAAATTACTTAAAATTTTCATTTAACTCTTAGAGGGTAAAATCTGTCTGACGCACGCTCGGTATAACATCCATCCCTGAAACGGATTTATTTTTTCGAGCTTATTACTTTTATAATAATTGGATTTTAGCTTTATATTTTTAGGTTATTATAGATAGTTATGAAATAAAGACACATTTTTATAGATTTATAAAGGCTTACATCACTGATAATGAATAAATTGGAATGTAAGAAATGTAAAAGAAAGTAAAATTTCGGGTATAATGTAAAAAATAGAATAAGAGAAAAAATTAACTAAAGGAAAACTCATTATATGTGGTTTAAAGTTAACATTAAAACAATTTCTATGTAAATTTGTTTTGATTAGTCCTAGAAATAAATTTTTCGCACTTCAGAGAACAAAATACCTAGATATATGTATAAGAAAAAATACTGTTAGAGTAACTTCTGTCTGGCAAGCGGGTTGAAATAAAAATGTCCTAAGCGGGTATGGGCAACCTTTGACATGTTGTGGGCCAAACTTTAGTGTGCAAATGCGTTCAGGAGCTGCTTTCAAAAGTTGTGCCTTTTAAAGTAGTGTTTGCGTTATTTTAGGATGAACGTACATATATTATTGTTGTTCAAATGAAGCTGTACCGATACACAACGAAGTTATCATACCCTCATTACTCTTAATCTTCCTTATTTGGAGTATGTGTAAGTAGTATAATATTTTAAATTACAATACTTACTTTATAATTGGGTTTTCTAAAATGGCTCGCGGGCTGGTTGTTGCCGACATATGATTAAAGGTAATAACTGTTTCTCAGGCAAAGAGTTTCAAATGGTTAATTTTGGTGAAAATTACAATGAGTCTTGCTATAAAAGAAACACAACAGAGAAAACTAACTGAATGAAGCATAACTATAAGATGGAGGTCCTAAGCCAACAATTTGGCACCATAGCATGAAAAGTCTTGACCTTATCTGTCCTTTAGACAGTTTTTACCCTGAAAGGATTATGCTCTGTAAAATAAACATAGTGAAACATAGCCTTCTAGGGCCTTTTTTTTTCTTTGGCCGAGCATTGTGGTTTCTGTTTGCCTGGCACCAGATTTTTATATTGCTTGCATGAGCACACACAGCATACCTGAGGGGGGTTTGTTACCCCTTTCGGAGCGAGCAATGTGAGCAGATGATGAAAGCTACGATCTGATAAAGATAATCGAGGTCATATTTAACTGAAAAGAATGCGAGGGGAAACCTGTGCAAAATCAATAAACAAAAATACATATTTTGATTTATTGTTAAAAATTTTCTTATTTATTTTGATTTCCATCAGTACCAACACCTGGCTAGTGCCATGTCAGTGTGTTTGTTTGGTTATACACCAGAGGAAATAGCGGTCAGTGGTGATTCTATTCTACATTTGTACCTTCCAAGAAAACTGAAAATAATGTAAAATTAGGTATTGGGTGAGTGAAGCGTCTTGTTTTTAATTCCTTGATTGACAATAGTTATAATTCTTAGTGCATTTCTATTGTTTTCAATTTGAGAATAGTTCTAGGTGTTGGGGGTGATGGGATGGCAGAGTAGGCAAACGCATTAGAAAATACGCATTGTCCATGGCAACGTATGATTGGAAACCCGAAGATAGCAAGTTCAAAGCCCGGAGCCAGGAAAATTTAATAATACTCGGCGTTAATCCCCCATCCTCTCCCCTGGCCCGGGAAACTCCGTGTAGCCTAAAAATGTGAGAAAGGGGAGGAACAAAAAAAATTTCTAGGTGTTGTAATTTTCCTTTTTATTCCAGTTAGTTTAATAATTAAACAATTGTAAGAATTTTGTATGACTTGAGTATTTTATCAATGCTTACTTCAGATCCTCACTCATCAATTTAAAAAATAGAATAAATAAATTATTGGGAGTCTGCTGTAATTCCTTTTAAAACACAATGAACTAACAAAGTTTCGTACACTTTATTTAATTATAATGCAAGTAATTTTTTTTTTTTTTCAATTTTTTGTGTTCTCTTCATTTTTCTGATTAAAGATAACTCAAATTTATTATTAAATTGAAAATGCTTAATTTAATTTAAAATTGCTTAATAATAGATTCATTTTTATAGATTTAATTTAAAAATAATGTAGTATAGAATAATTTTTCACATAACGTATTGACCTTAATAATAACATTTTCATAGTTTCGGTTGTTCAATTATAGGTTAATTATTTATTGTATACAAATGTATTAATGAATTATTTTCAAATTAAAATTGCAGAAAATAATCATCAAGCCTGATTTTTCTACAATCTATTTGTTACCAGCTTTTATGTACAACAAAAACGGAGATAATCACCAAGATTGACACCTGTTTTATTGTAGGTAGTGTTTTAACATAAGTAATTTAACATACAGTCCATAATCGATTAAATTTTATATTAGAAGTAATCATTAAAATAATTTTTTCTCATTAGATTTTTTTTTGCAAATAAAATAATTTCATTTACTATTAATTCTCATCTTCATTTAATATTAATTTACATCTTCATTTAATATTAATTTTTATTTAACATATATATGTTATATGTGAACAAATAGTAAACAAATATCAAAACTTACCTATATGTGAATAAATGATACACTGGCTTGATATTTAATAATATTAAATCAATATATACATACAGAGAGCCTTAACATGTTAATTAACATCGTAACATGTTAATTATTTTTGCAGTTATTCATTCTTAAAATTAGATAATTTCTAATCATTCATCACTTCAATTACATTGGATGTTTCCGTTTGATGCCATGCTTCTTAGGATCACAAACAAGTATTGTTCAAAATCCAGTACATTGTTTTCTTACTATAATTGACTGATTTTGTTTTTCATTTATGAGAAGAAAATTCTAGGTATAGAAATGCTTCAATATGAAGAACCTTAAATTGTAGCATTGGTAACAAACAATTGTTTCGGTACCCCAGATATTTACTCTGTCGTAAGAAATGAACCAGATACTAAAATTCTATACATCATACATTAGATTGTGATTATTTAAATTTATTTATCAGCAGAGAAAAAATATTTTGTCCATGAATCTAGTGTTGATCATAAAATATAACCATATAAAATATTCAAAATTATGGCTATTGCTGAATTTTAAAGTTGTTTAAGCACAAATCACCTTCCGTGACTGTAATTATAACAAAAAGTTTGATAAACATGACTAACTAATTTGTAGTTTCCAAAATTATGCATTTTGATTTTATTAATATTTCCAGCTTGATTTTTTAAATAATTACTTTCAGTGAGATTGACTTATTTTTTCTGAAAAAAGTTTTAAAAACAAATACAGCTCATGAATGGATAAATTAAAAATAAAATCATAAAGCTAAAACGTTAAAGTTTTATAAGATTTCATTTGTTTTTGGAACTACATATTTACATCTTTATTACATAATAATCCATTTTTTTTACCAAAATGGGCTAATAAATGATCATTAAACTAATATTAACAAAAAACTTCATGTTTTCATAATAATGTAGCTAATTCTGAATTGTTATAGTGATTCTGAAGAAGCTAAAGAAAGTGGTGAAGAATCAGAAGAAGATGTTACAGGAGGATCACACGAAGACTCAGATACAGATACTGGACAAGAATTTGTTGTGAGTAAGATCATGTTTATCTTACACTATAAATATATTTTCATCATTGACAATTAATATTCACTAATTAAATTATGAAAGTTATATAGAGGGAAGCAGATGTTGACCATTTATTAATAATTCATAACTCTTTTAGGAGCTTTTAAAAACATTTTTTTAGTTGTTCCTCTAAGTCTTCTCTGGTTTCCCTAAATAATTATAATTGTTTATTAATTGGTTAAAAAACAATGAAAATTACTGTAAAATCACCTGTGGGTCAAATAGTGATTTTTTGTACATAGAAAATGCTAGGAAAAAATATTGCAAAAACAACCTTTCCATCTGTTATGCCTTTTATAAAAACCCTTTCTCCTTTAGATTTTAAGCTTCAATATAAGTTTTCTCTTTTGAGGAAAACTCTGAACTTTCTACATTTTAAATTAAATTAAAAAAATCTGGTGCGTGCGCGCAACACACAACTTTCACTTACCAACTTACTTAGATTAGAAATTAATGCGTTGTTGTGGTCCCCTTCATTAGACCAATTTTGATGAAATGTTGGCTATCACATCTTAGGCATAAAAATACATCAAATACCCAGTTTAATCAAAATAGTTAAAGCCGTTTTTGAATAAAAAAAAACACGTGAAAATGATACTAAATTTATTAAGTAAAGTCCCCCCTCCGGTTGGTCAATTTTGGTGAAATGTTGGCTATCACATCTTTGGCTTATGCATACATCAAATACCCAGTTTGATTAAAATCGTGAAAGCCTTCTTTGAGTAAATAAAAAAAACACTTGAAAATGTTACAAAATTTATTAAGTAAAGTCCCCCCTCCGGTTAATCAAATTTGGTGAAATGTTGGCTATCACATCTTTGGCTTATGCATACATCAAATACCCAGTTTGATCAAAATCGTTATAGCCTTTTTTGAGTAAATAAAAAAAACACGTGAAAATGTTACAAAATTTATCAAGTAAAGTCCCCCCTCCGGTTAATCAATTTTGATGAAATTTTTACAGTCATATCTCGGGCTTATAAATAGATCAAATACTCAGTTTAATCAAAATCGTTAGAGCCGTTTTTGAGAAAATTGAAAAAAACCTAAAAAGTTATTAAGTAAAGTACCCCCTCCCTTTAAGTAATTTTGATGAAATTTATGCTGTCACATCGCGGGCATATACTTACACTAAATACCCAATTTCAGGATCGCACGGTTTATAGTTTTTGAGCTAGTCTGTTCACACACACACACACACACACACACACACACACACACACACACACACACACAGACACACACACAGACCATTTCGCCCAGGGGACCCCATAACGTGTATTTCCGTTGAAAACCGGAAGTCGAAATTTTTCACGATCGCAATACTTCCACTTACTATATATTTCATATATAGGTAAGTGAAAGTAAAAATGAATGGTACTTTTTATTATGAAAAGCCTCATAAACTGGCTATTTTGATTTTTAAGGGAGATAGTAGAAAAATGGAATGTCAATATTCTTTAATAAAAAGATGTAATGTTCTTTTTTTTTTTTTTTCGAATCTTTTGTTGGATTTTAATTTGTTATATTCCTAACTCTATTATTTTATCAAAAAATGCAAAAGGGTAATTCCACGTCAATTCAACACAGGCTTGAGCCTCACCATTTCAGATTTTCTTGAAATTTGGTATGTGTGTACTACTTGTATCTACTAGAAAAATTGTGAAATATTATTGAGATATGTCTACCCGCTTTTGAATTATTGGTCTCTAAAGCCCTCAAAAATAGGTCCAGAAACAGATAAAATCATGATTAAAAATATCTGTAGATGTTTTCCAAATTTGACTAGGACTATGAGATTGGTGTCATTTAACAGCGCATTCCATGCCATTTCATATGATATAGAACAATATATAGGTATAGGCAGTATGACCAATTTTTTAAAAAAAATATATAAAAATTTTAAAAGAATTCCCTTTTACAGAAAATTGACATTACATTTTTAAACTTGGTTTTAAGTAAGTTTCTTTGATGCCCACCTTTTCATTGCTGTATATCATATGAAATGGCATGGAATGCGCTCTTATAAAACACCTATCTCATAGTACTAGTCCAATTTGGAAAACACCTGCAACTATTTTTAACCATAAAATGCTAGATTTATGAAATTTTATTACTAGTTTTCAATTTTTTTAGTGATGAAGAAATTTTCATCCTACTTTTATATTTTGCTGTATGAATAGAAATAATAATACCTATTTTTCAAAAAAATATAAATTTTTAAAAAATGCCCTTTTTGAGAAAATTTAAATTAAAATTTTGCATTTAGTTTTAAGAAAATGTCTTTAGTACCAACCTATACATTTTTGTATATAATGTGAAACGGCATGGGATGCACTGTTAAATGACACCAATCTCATAGTCCTAGTCAAATTTGGAAAAAATCTAAAGCTATTTTTAATCATGATTTTTTCTGTTTCTGGACCTATTTTTGAGGGCTTTAGAGACCAATAATTCAAAAGCGGGTAGACATATCTCAATAATATTTCACAATTGTTCTAGTAGGTATAAATAGTACAAATATACCAAATTTCAAGAAAATCTGAAATGGTGAGGTTCAAAATGATATATTTTTGTGTCGATTTGACGTGGAATTGCCCAGAAGTAAAATTTGTACAAAAACACCTGAGTATTCTAATTCGTAAATATATGTGCTCTGCTGTTTATAAATAGCATGCAAACCTGCATAAAAATGTGGGCTTTGGAAGTGAGTTCATAGGCATATCGCTCAAAACTAATTCTGTATGTTTTGTAAGATGTTATGATAAAACATGTATAAAAAGATGTTTTTTTGAAACTGGGGTATTATTGGTCTGATTTTTGATCTTAGGAACACCGCCACCTGAGCCTCCACCTCTACCAGAACCTGAGCCCAGTGAAACTAGAAGACGAAGACATGCTCAGATAGCAAGTGCAGAACAACGGGGGGTCGCTCCTTCCGACTTTATTAACAAAAAACATCATACAACAGATAAAAAACCTGCTTGCTAAATGTATTAAAAAACTAATCACTTTTCTCATGAACTTGTCATCATGATATATGCCTAGTGTGGACAAAATTCCTTTAAAACCCGATGTCTAAATTAAATTATTTTAATCTTGACTGTATAGCTGATTAGTTGACAATTTAACTTGAGGAGTTTTTATCTCTTATTATTAATAGAACTCAAAATAAATTTATATTATACTAAGTCTTTCTAATTTTTTTTCTTACAATAAACAATAAATTTGTATATATATATTATTAAATAAATAATGTACATAATGACACCTGGCTAAAGTTTAGCTAGTAAGAATGATATATATATATTTTTTTTTTATATCTTTTTATAGACATGTAAAGCTCGTTCAGTATAATTAAACAATAATTTATAAATATCGGTATTATTTCTGTAAAATAAGATAGATTATAATAAATTAAAGTAGCTAAATTGATATTTTAATGCCTATGGTATTGTTTCATTATTGTTCATATGAATATGTCAATATTTTAGTAACTATAAAATTGTTTTTATATATTCTTGTATAAGTAAGCAAAGATAAAAAATATCAATTGCCTCTTCCACATTCTTTTTTAAATGATTCAAATGGATTTAATGGTATAAGCATAAAAGATATATTCCAATCCAGTTGTTTTAGAGGTTTAGCTTTGTAGTTAAGATAAATTTGAAACGTTGAAACAGAAGCAAGTTAAAAAGCAGAAGCAATGTTGAAGGAAAATAAAAATTACTGAAATACAAGATTGTAATGTAAAAATTATTCACTGTGTTGGATATTTCATACATACTAATTTTTGAATAGAAAAACAGTGTTGAATATTTACAAAATGATTAAAATTTGATTATATCAAGGGCCATTATGATTAATTTGAATCATTCTATAGGACAATTAATAAAATTAGTATAAAATTAAACAATCATGTTTGAGAAACATTTTACAATACATAAGTGATATCAGGTGTCATTGTAGAGCTTATAAGAACTAGAATGTTCCCTGATTAGGTTCCAGAAAATTGATGTAATCCTCAAAATATTATTGAATATTACACGATTTAAAATCAATAATGACGCTATAATTTAAGTATGATGAATATGTAACAGCTATGATAAATATTATTTATTGTTATTCGAAGGAATTGTTCATGGTTTATTAAGCATTAGCTAAGAAACATTACTGAATATTGAGCGTTTGGTCTATTTAATGACATAAGATAAGCAATGATTGGGGGATAAATTAGAGTGCTGTATTTCATCGGCAACATACCAAGAGACTGTGGCCTGAAAATTCTTGCCACTGGATTACACGGACACAATCTCAGCCAGTTCATTGACTCTGAAATGCATTAATCTTAATCCATTCGGATGTTGATTAATTTTGTTTCGTCTTGTAATACTAAGCGTTTAGATAATCGACTACTAATGCAACTAATTTTCTTATAAGGTTACAGAAAGAATTTTTTGGAACCTAACACCTTGTAACTTTAAGGTTTTTCTCATCAAAATAATTATTTTTAAACAATAATATACTCAAAGTAATGCCTTTTCATGCATCGATTCATTGCCATAAAAATAAAGATTATTTTATTTAAATAAAAAGGAGCATTTTATTCTTAATTGAAAAATTAATTCTCATTTGTTCATTTATAATACAAATATGCAATTAATGAATTACTATTATATTTTTTTAATTGAGAATGATGAGAAAAATGTTTAGGAGTTTTTGTGACCTTAATTTGATAAATGTCAATTTATTGAACTTAATTATTTTAATCCAAAAATCCATTAGTAAAGCTTTTATATTCTAGATAGATTTTACCACAGCCTGAAGAAATGAAATGTGAGCAGTACTAACTTAAAAAAAAATAATTTTACTTAATGTTTAGAATAATCCTTTTCCAATTCCTGTGCAAACACTTATTCTGCCTTCTGAAGCTTTAATAAAAGTTAATAATATGTAATATAATTATTATAATATATATATTATTAATGTTTAAGCAATAATAAGTTGTAAAATTGGAATGCTCATAATATTGGTGTAGTTATTTAATTGGCAATAGAGGGAGAGCAGAAAATGTAATATTAGGTTAGACTGGGTGATTATCTAGCAACGATAATATCTTTCTCATCTGCTTTTTCTCAAACTTTAATAGTTTATAACTACTTATTATTACATTATCAATAAATCTCACACAAAATAATTCATCATAATTCAAAAAGTATCATAGCTTTAAAATTGTGTTGGACTTCCATATTGTGCTTTGTTGACCAACATAAAAACTAATTTGGGATTGAATGAACTCTGTTTCTCTGGGAAAAAAAACTTATATTTTTTCAAAGGATAATTAGAATTCTAACAAGTTTTTCTGAATTATATTATATAAGTTTTTAGTGGAAGATGGATAAGATTCTCAAATGATTCCAATTGGTTTTGTTTGTTTGTTATGGCTTAGAGGCGTAAAACCCTCAGGTCATCAACACCTATACCAATTGGTTTTTTTGGGGGGTTTTGAAATAAAAAATATAAATTGTTTCCCAAACCAGCACAAATCCTGACTTCAAACGTACCATTTTTTTTCCTGATAGAAATTAGATGAGATATGTGAATGTACCAACAGATTTTGTTTGTTTCCCGAGTCCCAAAATAACCAAATAAGATGGCACTAATCTAACTTTCAGTCAATACTGGTAAGGATGGGAACTTATGTCTGAAAAGTGGGTCATTTTGGACATTTTTTGGGTTGATGCAATGTAATTGTTCTCAGTTCACAGAGCTGTCACACCATTTAGCTCTAAACTGGCCACCATTTTTTAATATCAGAGATGCTATACTGCAGACTCGAGCACTTATTTTGAAATGATGTACAATGTCCCAATGTCCTGATTCACCACTTCTGTTCCTTGTTCACTTACCTTGGCATGAGGTTTAGAAGAGTAATTAATATAAACCCTATTTGAGATTACTTAGGGAATAGAGTAGTCACAACCTCGCATAACCCCACCTCACGGATGCATTTTGTAGCTTCATATATCTAGCAACAATATCTATACACATTGGAGTGAAACTGGTTATTCTGAGGTATATCACAATCTCTTATAAAGGCAGAGGTAAAGTTTGCAACAATTTAGTTAAGTCTTAGTGTTGCACCAAACTATGTAAAGGCGATGCAGATCTTAACAGGAAAGGTATCTCTCAATCTTAACAATTAATAATTATGTTTAAGCCGGAAGTTTTTTATTCCGAAAAATTTATTACAAAGAGCGAAAAAAAATTTATTGGCCAAGCGAAAAAAAGGGAAGGAACTACTTTCTAATATTAGTATAATTTCCTTTATGGAAATACTTTCCTATTTCCATACTTGAAGCAAAATGGGTTTTTCAAAACAATGTCTCTCAGTTCTTTACATGGCTTGCAACTTTTACGTTATGTCAATTTCTATAATTTCTTTATAGATAATCACTCAGTCTTTACCTTTAAGTAGTAAGTGCTATTAATAATTTAAGTGTGAGAAGCAAGAGATGACTAATAATGTCAGATCCAATAGAGGGCACGCACTTCAGCACAATGGAACTGGAAAGATTTGAAAAATATTGCAGGCTAATCAAATTTTTATTTATATGTAACTGACCTAGTCATGTTAAGTGTTGCACTAAATATAGATGGTTATTAATTATTACCCTCTGTAAGGCTATAATAGATTTTACATGGCTATTAGATAATAATTCTTTTTTTTTGTTTTTAGCTATTACCTAAGCTTTCCGTCCATATTTATTTTTTGTAAATTTATTTTCATGTAATCGTCCAATTGATGACACATATGAATCAAGAGAAAGAGAGGCACATATTAATATGTAATTTTCAATTATTGTACTAAATTTTAAAAGCTTTTGCCATTTCATTGATATTTAGCTATTATATAACCATTGTCTACTATGAAATTGAAGTAAATTTTATTTCAGGGATAAGGCACTAAAAATTTATCATTTTAAAGCTTCCTTTATTTATTGATCCTGCAATAATTACTTCTATAATGTTTACAAATTCTTTTATGTAAATGTAGAATTACTACATTAGACTGCTATTTTAAAATAAAAGTTTAGGTGCTAAAATATTTGTGAATTGTCATCTTTGAAATTTCATGAGCTATTACATGATTATGGTTTTTTACGCTACAATATAAAGTTAAATGCCTTAATAAAGTATTAATTACAGAGGTCAGTTTATACAGCTTTATATATTAATTATCCTTTAAAAATGTTTATGTTTTCAGATCTGGAGGTGATTCCTCATCGGAATCGAATTCCGCATTCACGTCTTTTACCCAATTTCCATCCTTGTCCTTGATCCAACCAGACCTATAAGAAGAAATAAAAATTAAAAAGTTTGTAATATAAATTAAAAAAAAAAAAATATATTTTAACACATATCGCTCGTCTAATGCAAGATAGGTTTGAAAAAAAAAAAATCAGGAGAACCAATTAAAGTTTTTTTTTCTCACTTCCTTTGATATCCGTTGCCTCCTTCATATGGTTAATATAATACAAGAGGTCTTGCACAGATATGAGAGGAAAATTGAAAGATATTTCGTGAACATATTAAAAAAAGGTGATTATGAGTTAAACCAGTCTTGCATCAGATGAGCAATATCATCTCAGGTAGCAATACATAATGTTACTTGCCATAACACGGTTTTAAAAAACAATTTAAATTTAAATTAATATAATAAGTTCAAGCTTCATTTCGAATATGTTATTATAAAATGTGAAATAAAATGTATTTTTATATAATCATTTATAAAGGTTAAATCAATATCATACAAAGAAATAAGAGGAACGCTGTTCATGAATAACAAAAGAAGGTACTTAAACATCAATTTTTTTATTGTTAACCCTGGGTAGGGCGCGGCTGATCTGACAGGCACAGGCTTTGGTTTTCCCGGTGTTGCTCTCTTCAACGGGTCGAGGAGAGCATGCCACGGCCAGTAGTCATCTTTTTGGAGTGAATCTAATACTCTCAGTCAGTTTGTCACAAGTCATCAGTAAGTTGTGAATTACGTTATCAACCAAGCTAAGTGTTTTCGTCTTCTAAATTACAAAAACTATTTCATTTAAGTTTACTTAACCCTTTTATAGGATATCTTCCGCAAAGTTAGCATTACAGGAGCATACGCGTATTAGGCTCACCGCGCCTTTGTTGCAGATTCCTTCCAGCTGATGATCGTCAAAATCACCTCCACCCCGCTCTCACAAGAGGTCCAGATGTTGTGACTGCACGGTGGAAACAGCGATACGTCGGCTCTCGAACTATTCCTGTGTAATATGTAACAGAATATGTCCAACCCATGCAAAACCTCTTTGTACAGCTTGCTCTTCAGCGTGCTCATGTGCACCTCCCTCAGCAGTTATGGATGTTGAATCTGACTGATTTGTGACCACATACCTTAAGTAGATCTTAAACCATGTTAGTTATTTTTTCTATTTCAATGTGACCTTTTTGTATTATAATCTGTTTCCATGTTTTGAGTTTTTTGTATTTCCTTTGGTTAGTTTTTGTTTATAGAAATAAATACTCATACTATTTTTATATTTTATTCTTTCCCTTTTTTTCGGCATTATAAAGATTATCGGTAAATTTTGGTTTAATTTAATACGGTGTCTTATGGATATTATGTATTTTTTGTAAAATGTGCCTGTCCAGGCTTAGCGCGACCCGATCTTGAGGATCCTTCACCGCGCCGTACCAAGGGTTAAAATTAATGCAAAAAAAACATTAGAAGGGACATGGTGCAGGATATACAGTATCTGCAATACTAAAAGGCCGTGTAGGCTAATAAGATCCCCACTAAATTATGTACGTATGTATGCTTAATATAAGGTAGATAAAAATTATATTATTAATTTACAAGTCTAAAAAAATGAGATAAAATGTATGTTGGTCATAACTTACAAATTTAATGATAGCTCAGTATTTGAAGGCAAAGACTTTGAACGCTTATTAACATTTTCTTTTAATGGTTCTACAGTAATTTCTTTTATTTCACCAACAGATGTGTTCTCTTCAGTTCTTGATAACTGTCCATAATTATCTCTTTTCTTTTCCACGACACATTCAAGGGATCTTTTCCTGTGTAACGTCTTCAGATACCTACGTACTTGTGAAGCACTTGATTGAACAGGAGAAGATTCTGAAAAAAAAATAATAATAAAATAGTGACTAATGTGAAGATTGTTTTTTGCACCTAATTCAAGTTTCTTACTTTCCATGGTTTTGAATATATATGCAAAATACAATTAAATTTTTAAAAAAGATAAAAAATAGTGCTTAAATTAAAAAAAAAAATCTGGTGCGATGCGCGTAACACACAACTTTCACTTACCAACATACTTACGATTAGAAATTGACTTGTTTTGTTAATTGCCATTTTTCAAAGTCACGCATTTTTCCACATTCATTTCTTAATTTTGTTATTATTTGCTTTCCAAAGTACAATAATTTTTTTTATTATTAAATAAAAGTTTTTACTTGCGATAATTCGGCAATGCAAGCATAATACTCCAAGTGGTCTGATTTTATAATTCCCTATGTAGTTGTTGAAAACTTCATTTGGATACTATGAAACAAAAATTTCTATTAAATGAATAGAACGGCTTTAATTATGAACAATGGTCTGTCATTAAAGGCGTACTGGGCACCTATGGGCTCAGCATGTTTTATGAGTTGACGGAATATTTTTCTTTTTTTCTCCTGTATATATTTACTTGATTTTTTCATATTTCACATTCATATTTAACGAGAGACAATTTATTTCTCCTTATAAATAAATACAAAAGTACTTTATAAGCACCATTTAAGCCCCCTCAGAACATTGTAGTAATGCTAAAGCTTACCTGATATTAGAGGAGACTTGATTTTCATTAAACATGACGAATTTGATCAAAATCATTTAAGCCGTTTTAAGATAATCGAAAAAAAAGTTAAAAATGGGAACAAAAGTTATGAAATAAAGTGCCCCCTCCGTTTGATCAATTTTGATGAAATTTTGGCATATGCATACATCAAATTCCCATTTTGATCCAAATCGTAAAAGCCGTTTTTGAGTAAATAAAAAAAAACACCTGAAAATCAGACAAAATTTATTAAGTAAAGTGTCCCCTCCAATTGATCAAATTTGATGAAATTTTGACTGTCAAATCGAGGGAGTATAAATACATCAAATATCGAGTTTAATCAAAATCGTTAGAGCCGTTTTTGAGAAAATCGGAAAAAAAGTTAAAAATGGGAACAAAAGTTATGAAATAAAGTGCCCCCTCCGTTTGATCAATTTTGATGAAATTTTGGCATATGCATACATCAAATTCCCATTTTGATCCAAATCGTAAAAGCCGTTTTTGAGTAAATAAAAAAAAACACCTGAAAATCAGACAAAATTTATTAAGTAAAGTGTCCCCTCCAATTGATCAAATTTGATGAAATTTTGACTGTCAAATCGAGGGAGTATAAATACATCAAATATCGAGTTTAATCAAAATCGTTAGAGCCGTTTTTGAGAAAATCGCATAAAACGTAAAAATTAGACAAAGTTCTATAAATAAAGTACCCCCTCCATTTGACCAATTTTGATGAAATTTTTGCTGTCACATCGCGGGCATATAAATACACCAAATACCCAATTTCAGGTTCGTACAGTTTGTATTTTTTGAGCTAATCTGTTCACACACAGACCATTTTGCAGGACTTGGTTATTTGGACTCAGGGGACCCCAAAATGTGTATTTCCGTTGAAAACCGGAAGACGAAATTTTTCATGATCGCAATACTTTCACTTACTATATATTTCATATATAGGTAAGCGAAAGTAAGAATATGGTTTGAAAAGCAGAGAAGCAATGCCAGTTTTAATGATATCTTCATGACTTGTGGCCACTTACCAATTTTATGTGATAAAAGCTTAAATTTAAGCAAGCCACAAGAGAAAAAAGCCCAAATGAAGATTTTGAAATAAAATCTGTACCAGTTTCATAAAATTCAAAGACCATATTTTTTTAGTTTATTAAACCTGTAGGGTTTAATGTCTTTAAACAGTTCCATTGCTAACCAAGAAAATTTACTAGTGAACCTCAAACGTTAGTTACTGCTCTTAGGACTTCCTTGTTAGGTAAATAAAAGATCAAATTGATAATTTAAACCATTGAATTTTGGATTGAAAATTATAGAATCAAGAGGAAAAAGAAACTTTTCTAAAAATAAAAGAGACCAAAAATTTACCTGAGGCAGTTAACAGGAGTCCTGGCTTTTGATGTTTGAATATGGGAAGGTCCAAAGTTTTACGACGACCATATTCAGTATGATGATCCCTTCCAAGTGTTCGGGAGCAAATTATTGACTGAATAGACATTTCTGCACCAAGAGCTTTTACAGCATCTAGCTGCTGTTTTTTTAATGCTTCATACTCTAATTCTTGTTTATGTTTTATATACCTACTAAGTTCTGAAAACATAAAATAATAACTTAAATTAACCTTAAAACAATTATGACAATGAAAAAACTATAAAATTGGGAAAAATAAACAAACCTAAAAGGTGTTTTTTTCCCTTTCTATGTTTTCCTAACATAGCCACAGTATCAAATATAGGTCGATGAAGACAAATTAAACATGTGAGTCTGAGGAACAGTAGCATATATTAATAAATCGAAATGGATGATGAATCTATTTTAAATGTAAGTATTAAATAATTTCACCTTCCATTGCTTAAGAGTTTTGCCTCATCTTCTGGTATGTGGTTGCCCAACAGTTCAGATACACGTTGGTGCTAGAAAAAAAAAAGCTTTTAATAAAAAAATTAGAATATTATTCAGGTTACCTTACAGAAACACCAAATTATCTTTGACAACATTGAAATTTACAAAATACCTCTAAAACTGTTATGGACATACAGAATCTATTCTGTATTGGTGGGCACTTCTAAAAATACACTTATCCAGAAAACTCAATCTTATCAATATGAAGTATAAAGATGCATAGTGGCCTTGTGTTGATTGCTAAATGAGGACTTGGTAATTATAACAATTTAGATACATCCACAGACTGACAACATGAATCTTAAGCACAAAAATTCAATTCAACCTGAACATATAAGCCCATGACAATCGAGGCAATGCCATAAAGACTAACTTGTAAAACCACTATACATTGATTAACTTGCAGATAAAAAATTAATATTAAGAAAAATTAAAATAAAATAGTGACTCTTAATAGCAATAGAAACCCTGAAAATATTCAGAAATTTCAATATTCACTCAACCAAAAGCAGAAAAATGTGAAAATAATGAATCAACCAGATTAATTATTTCATCTTTAATATTTGTAGGTAAGTTTCAAACAGTTCAATGAAACAATAAACCGCATTTATGCACCAAATAAAGTAGCACCCAGTTAAAAACTCAAGACGGATCAGTTAATAAAGAATTATGAGGCAGAGCCTAGTGCCCCTAACTAAATAGTCGTAAAAGTTTAATAAGAGGTAAAAACAGGATAGATAATACAGAAAAAATGTAAAAAACCCAGAGTTAAAAATCCACTTCAAGAAACATCTGAATTCAATTATGAAGCTAAAATTGTTGGCATATAGTCAATTTAATTTTTTATTGTTTTATAAAGCCTAAAACTATTTAATATATATTGATGATTTTAAAAATTAAAATTAATCCAAAAGAAGTACCATAGTTGACAGATGAAATGGCCTTTAAAATCTGGGTCAATAGCCATTTGTAAAACCTTGATCAGTAGTCTAAGGAGAAAAATTGAGAAGTTAAAATTTCAAAAAGAAGGTACATCTGAATAAATAATTCCATTAAAGTAGGCTAATCTCATAATTAGAATGTTAGATAATGGCATGTCATAACATATTGGCATGATGTTAAGTTTTAAAATTACATAATGGTGAATAATCAATGAAAGGATATAATTATTTAGCATTACATTTGTACCTTTAGTTTGTTTAGGAGACTAAGATCGTCTCCTTCGCGTTTGAAAGACATGATAATGCTTCTATTAAAAATTCACATACAGTATAAACAAAACCGCGTTTAAAAACTTACTGAGGAAGGTTACAAATGTGTTTCCACAGATTGTCCAACATAGCTGAGAAGTGAAAAAAAATATAGAAATTATTACGAAGTCGTTGAAGTTAAATTTTAATGACGGTTTTAGAATTTGTAATTGTATTTATTTATTTTTTTTTGTAATTTAAACATAAAGTAGTGAAAGTGAATCAAACATCTTGAGAAATAACTTGTTGGCAGAATTGTAGTCCCTCACCTCTGGCGCGTTTATGAATCCAGTTGAAGCTGAGCCGGTGCTTTAACTCGAGGTGTTCTCTGTTCAGAAAGAGTATTGTCATCAGAAATCGTTGTAACATTCGCCCTGAAGAAAAGTACATTTGTTCCAAGTTTCTTCTAGCCATCTTAAGGTTCGTTTTATTTTAGTTTATTCAGTGACAAGTCTAATAACTGTACACTCATTTATATGATTCAGCTTTATATATATTAAACCATTTTTAGTCTTTTTTTTTCTTTAAATAATAATTTTTATGTTCCATGGAAATAGCTACAACATTCAATTTATATTTAAACCTGATTGTTTATTTTTTTAATTCAATATATCAATTAATTATGCATATCCGCAGGGAATACGTGTTTTGAGCTCAGATTGAGAAAACAAGTACATAAATATTTCATTAGCGAATCTGAAACAGAAACAGTCCTGCTCAGAAAAGCAACAAAAATTTCAATTTAGCTTTTCTCCAGACAATGATTTTTAGCTCCTCTTCCTGTGAACATACTAATTGTTTTAAAATCAAATGTCACACAATAATTTCCAAAACTCAATTGATGGGATAGTTAGTAACTATATAGATGATTTTGAGAAATATTGTTCATAGAATACTTGTTTTATTTTTATTTATAAATAATGCACTCATTATTTAAAATTTACTTCCGCTGAATCAAGCTTCCAGACGCGTAAGTCGTTCGTCCAGTGAATTACTAGTCCAACTAAAAAACAAAATGTTTTTTCAAAAGAGTCTGTTAAAGTTGTTTTTTTCACTTCCTTTAATATTGTGCATTGGACGAGCGATATGTGTACGTGTTTTTTAAGATTTATTTTTTTCAAATATATTCTCAAAGGTTTTTCAAATCTAAATGTTAAAATAAGAAAAAAAAATCATATCCATTCATATATGTTATATATGATTTTTTTTTTTTGGAGAACCTTTTTGAGAGAATGAAAAATATAATTTAATTCTGGGACTTAAGGAATAAACACGGAAAAAAGATAAATAATGCATAAATTTAAACCTTGCAATTAAGACAAAATAATAATTGTATTGTCATTACTCAAACAAGAAACATATAAAAATTTCCAATTATTTTACATATAATGATTCACTCAAAACTAATTAAAATGACATTTTTACTGTCACTTATTTTTTATTTTATTTTTTAATAAAATGTCTTTTTTTAGTAAAAGTTATCGTTACACTATGTACAATACGGAAGTGCAGATCCCATTTCCGGTAAATTTTTCGTGAATGAGGTGTCAAATGAAACAGCATTTCAGGAGACATGAAAAATCGCAATTTTCATGTTCTAAATACATTCTAGGACTGAAATAAAATAATTGAAAAAAGGGATACCTAGTTTACAAGATAACTTCTAAGAAGCACTAAAGAAAAACATTTATTTTTTTTATTTTTTTTTTTTTTGGTAGTTCCGTAGTAATTATGTTAACTAATTTATTTTATAACTAAATTAAAAGTAGTTAACAGTTGATATAACACAATTCGAAAAGTGTGTTAGGTATTCATGGACAAAAAACATGCTTATTTATTTAGGTCTTGAAAATACTTTGCTATTACTTACTTAGTGTTACATTAGACAATCGAGCAGTTTACCAAAAAAATGTATATTAAGTATGCTGTTAACATACATTTAACATATTCCTCATTAAGATTCTTGATTAACCGATCGATAATGATGATAGATTTCCTGTTTATATAATATGATTGATATAAATACATATTTTTTAGATCTTAAGTCTATTTGCTATTTCGATGAAATAAAATTTTTCTTTTTTAGTAATTATTTTATAAAAATAGAAAAAATGAAATTTGTTTAACGTTTATTTGATTCAAATTACTCATAACGGGTATAGCTAAATAGTAAATTATTTTATCAGTTAAGATAAAAATGTTTCAGAAATCAGATATTTACCTTCTTTTTTTTTTGTCAAATTATAAATTATAATAAAACGGATTATTGTCCACCACGCCCCACCCCCCAAAAAAAAATATATATACAAAAAATTTCGATATACTGGAATTTTACAAATTTAAGGAAGCGAGAAAATCCATCCATATTAAAATATTCATTGGATTAAATTTTAAATGTTTTTTTTTCTATCTTGAAAAAATTGAAATCACCTTCCAGTATCTATTTTTTATATTTTTTTTTTTATTTAATATTTTCTGAAATCACTAAATAAGAGAAATATTATTTCCTCAAAATTGTAAATTTAAGCACCCCAAATTCTATTTTTGTATATATTTCTTCTATTCGTTCAGTTTTTAACATAGCCCTTATAAAGCAGGCATGCTTTATAAAAAATTGAAGGGCTCCATCATCTGAACCACTTGGAATTTTTTTGAAAGAATATTTATGGGCATATAACGCTCTAGGTAAAGTTGAATTTAATGTATCCAAAAAAGGCCTCACCTTGGAATTTAAGATTTGAGATGTAAGTACGTAGTTTGGAAACCCTGAAGGTTCAACAGGTGATGAGCAGGTGGTCCAAATGAGAGATGCTCGATCAAGGGCATTGGACTGATGTGCATTACTCTTCATTTCTGTCCGTATCAAGATGTTTTATAAACATATATTTACAGAAATATATGAACATTTCGAAAATTCATCCATTTGTAAATGGTTACACATAAAAATTAAGTGTTTTATGAACGCATCAACGTCTTCCCTTGATTATTATTTTAATAATAATAATAATAATAATAATAATAATAATAATACTTTATTGTTAGCTATTTACAAAAGGATTAAAAAATAAAGTATACATGGCAATGGCAATAGCCGTCTGCCAGAGTTCACTGAAAGTATAAAGCTCAGGTAAACAATAATAAAATACAATTATGCAATTACAGTAAAGAAAATAAAACGTAGAAATTAATTAACTTATGATTTACTTTTAACATATTAAATAACGTACAACAAAGATAGAAAGAAAATAATAAAAGAGGGATAATTATACTCTGAGGAACAATAAATTAAAAAAAAAATACAAAGAAAAAGATAAATAAAAGAAAAAATCTTAGATTCAATATACCATAGTAAAAATAAAGTAAAGAATAGAACTTTTAAAGTTAAATATCAGACATCCAGGAGTACCTAGCCCTCCAAGCGTGACGAGCAAAACGGATCAAGGGACGAGGATGAGAGAGACCAGTCAGAAAAGAAATTATCTCATCCCTTGTGAGAGAGCGCTTGTTAAAATAAAGTAAACGAAACTCAGCCAATAGAGGACACTCTCCCAAGAAGTGATACAAATCTTCACGAGAACTGCAATTGCAGAGAGAACATCTTGACTGATCGGGATCATTTTCAAACCAAGGACGATAATTCAAATAAAGAAGCCCTCCCCTCAATTTAAGCAGCCATTTCACCTCCAAAAAATTCAAATCTTTGGAGAGAGAAGCAGTAACGCGGTTTTTATAATCCGAGATTAAAACTTTGTATAAAAGAAAGTGGTCTGATACAATCGCGCGGTTAAAGCTCTTTTCGTAGTAATCCTCTTTTATTTTGGAAAATAAGGCCGAAAATTGTTGACTCCATAAACCCACGTCATCACTAGAGAATGGTAATGAAAAAGAGCGGAATAGAGACAGCCAATTGTTAAACCAGAATAATTTCTTGTTTATTGTTTGTTGGGACACTATCTTTGGGAGCCTATGTTCCGAAAGAGAAAGAACTTTCATAATATACTTCACATGGAGGCGAAGGGTGTAAATCATAAGAGGTTCCAAAGAGGTCTCCAGAGCCAAGATATAATTGGGAGTGGAAGAAGGCAAACTAAACTTGATTATTATTTTTATATAAATAATTTTTTTTTATATTCCAACGCTATCTCAAAATTTGTTGGGAATTATTCTCACAGGATATTTAGTTATTGACTTTATTGTAGTATGTAATACTTTTCAGGAACCATGAAGTTGAAGCATTATTCTTCATTTTATTCCTACAAATAACTTATCTCTATTGTATCTGTTCTTAACTTTTTTCATATTTCTTGAACATTGATGAGTATTTTATTATTTCACAGATATTTCGTTTAATTTATTTTTTAGTAAAATACTACGGTTTGTGACTTCGATAAAAAGAAAAAATTACATCTTTTTGCCCTGAGAATCGATTTATCATTTTAGTATCTTTAAAAAGATATCAACTTAGGCTTACGAAACACAATATAATCTAGAAATCGTATTATTTTTACTTATATTCTTAAAGCTTAACACGTTAGCTATGATAAAATATAAATAAGCACAACCTAATAGAAATGAATAAATAATTTTTTTTCTCTGTTCTAATACTTAATCTTTCAATCAATTTTACCCTATACCTCACATAATTGATATTATGTTATATTATTTTCAAGTATGTTTGAATTACGAGTACGTTTTCTTTTCATAACTGTTTCCTCTGCTTTTACGGAGGGATCTGACTATCTTTGAATTTGATGAACACAAAGGGATATATGGCGCACCGACAAAAGAAACACCTTTCAGAAATAATATTTAATTATAAATCACTAGATTAACAAGATAATAATTCAATAACAGGTATAAATTTTGGTAGGGTATAAGAAAATAATAGCAGTACCTAAATAAATATCAAAATTAAAAAAAAAAAGAAGAAGGATATTAGAACATTGACGTATGTAATGAAAGGTACTTAACTATTTGTACTGCAATCAATTTATTATGGTTATAAATATCTGCTAAGTATTTATTGCTACTATAAACAGGTTTTCTATATAATACTATAAACGTGGTCGAAAACAAATGAATTTAATTAAACTATGGCCATATAACGATATAAGGGGTACAATATACATTATTTTATTCCGCAACATTAATCCTCGTAACATAATTCAAGTTAAAGCCACTAATACTTATTATAAATTAAAAAATAATATTGATTTAATTTTATGATTTTAAACTATTATTTTATTTATTGAATCAGTAAAGAGTGTTATAAATGTATATGCTAGTTATACAGAACAATGAGAGATATAAACTATGTTAAGAATAATCCAATAAGGATTTATTTGCTTGTTCATATGCACTGTTTTGTTTTCAAATATATGTCAGTTTTTTTTTTGTTATTTTATTTTCAATGGAAACAGAATATGTTACTTGGAAAAAAAAAAAAATCAAAATTTTATTCCTAACGGTGTTTTCTCAAACTTTTTTCGTATTAAAGACGTTTCAATAAGTTCAGATTAGCTATCTTCGAACAATTAGTGGGAAGCAGGGGAATGTTTTTAGAAAAATAGGAAGTCGATCATAATGGTTACCAGAAAAATGCATTTTTCACTGCTTCAAAGATTTAAAATCGATACCTGGACAATCGATCGTTTTATCAACTTGGCACTGACAACACTGCGAAACATTGAAGGAATTAATTACACCTTTCAGTATTGGAAGTGGTCCCAGTAAAATATAGGCAATATCCCTCTGCTTGGGCGGTAGAAAAATAGGGAAAAAATTAAAAATAAATAAAAACGAGTAACTTTTTATAAAAATTCTTATTATTATTGTCTCTCCTCTTCCTCGTTATACCCGGATTCTTGGGCCAGGGGAGAGAGTGGGGATTAATGCCGAGTATTACTAACTTAACGTACACTGACTCCGGGTTCTGAACAGGCCTTCTTCGGGTTATCAGTCATATGTTGTCAGGGGTATTTTATAATATAGATTAATATAGAGTATATATAGAGTAATATATAGTAAGTAGAGTAATATATTAGTAGAGTAATATATATAGTAATATATAGAGTAAAACGTGCAGACCCTGTCACGCATTGCTGTGGCTCAGTTGCTATAATGCGTTGAATTAATTATATCCTATTCTTTTTAATACAGTTGAATCAAAATTCACTGATAAAGATAAAACCGTTTCAGCTAATCTAAAAACCAACAGGATTTAAAATAGAACTTTAAGCCAAATTTAAAATTGTTTGGTAAAGAATTTAGAAGGGTTAAAGGTTTTATTTTGTATATCTCATATTTGACTATAATAAGTGTTAATGATCCATTCATTTAGCACTTACTGGATTATTTCAGCAGAGGCGAGATTAAATATAAATAACACACATGTAAAAGGAACTAATAAAGAATATAATAATTGGAATAGGGTTTAGTACAATCACAATAGACAGCCAAAATGTACCAAATTAATCTTTTGCCTTAATACATTGTAATTAAATTCAAAATATAACACATGATGATATGAGATATCTAATCAGGAGTTATGAAATAAAAAGAGTTATGAAAAGCGAGCAACCTCAAACTATGTGCTACTTATCAAAACATAAAAATTTAGTTTTATGATTGAGACAGATGGCGTTCATTAACAAATTTTTATAAGAATAATTTGCATTTTTTTTTAGTATTTGAATTCAGTGCTGATAGGTGCACAATGACTAAGGTTAACCTGTCTTTTGCTAAAACAAAGAGATTCCATCTTTTCCCCACACGTGTAAGGCGACACATAATTGCCAATGGGAAAAACATGAATTTTCCTAGTCCAAGCCAAAAAAAAAAAATAGATTTTGTTACTGGATACTTACTCAACCTAAATAACGAAAGAAAATGAAGTGTTGTGTCAAGAAATCGACTTACACCGCCATCTGTTGGAATACTATAGAACTTACAAATAATCACACTCAATTGTAGTAGAATAAGCATTTAATTTGCAATTAAGAAATATTGAGGCCAATAATCGAGATAAAAACTATCCAAACTTTTAAGTTGGACAAAACAAACCCAATGAGTCAAATTTTATGAAGATCGGTTGCGTAGTTTCTGAGTTTACCTCCGACAAACATCGGGACACAAGATTTTTATATAGATAAAGATAATTATTCTTTCTAACCAATTTTCTCCTTCAACTTCTTCCCAAAGATCCAAATTAGTAAATATCGTAACTTTTAACAATTGATAGAACATTACTGGTGCTTGAAAGAAGAACGATTAATTGAGACAAATATTCCATTGTAGATCCACATCTGGCTATTTACGATGATGGAAGAAGTATGCTACTTTATCTTACTGAGGGTAATCAAAGAGGCAATGCCTTCTAAATTATATTTCACAACTGACACCAATTCTATTATAAACATAACCAAAATTTAAATATCCAATTTGTAAAACCAATGTGGGTTTAAATAATTTTATTGGCGTAAAATAATAATAGAAAAATATCAAGAGAGAGAGAAACACTTTATTTATGATAAAAGAGGTGCTGCCCAACTACATTGGGTTGCTAAGACACAGCATACTGTAGGTCCATATGAGGTTTTTTGTAATATCTTATTGTAACAATATATAATAATAATAATAACATCCATATTTATATATGTATACCAACAGGATTATATTTTTTTTAATATTTTTTTTTCATTTTCATTTTTTTTCTCTCTTTTACACAATCCCTTGAGAGCTAAATTTTGAATAAAATACATCTATCATGCAACAACAATAACAAAAAGAACAAAATCCTAATCAGTACTCAATCCTGGCATATAAAGTTAGAAATAAAGATATATTAGAATTTAACAAACAATTAAGTAACTAATTCATAAATAAAATAAATATATATAAATAGATAAATAAATATATAAATAAATGGATAGATAAATAGATAAATAAATAAATAAATAAATAAATAAATAGATAAATATATAACTTATATACATAAATGTCCTCTCACCAGTCTCTAATTCAGCTACTCCCATATATGTAGTGATGTATTATACCCAGGGAGTCCAGCACTATACTCTCCGCCAAGCTTGCTACGTCCTTTATCTCCATACCAAGATCCTCCATGAAGCTCCTGGTTGACCTGGGTATGGCTCCGCGGGCTCCGAACCAAAGGCCTCTCACGTGGAACCTCTCTTTGAGAAAAGGAATACACTTTTCATATATTCCCCTCTTTTCCTCGTCAACTTTGCTCGCCTGATCGAGGTCATTAGTCTCATACCTCACGGTAGGATCCAGAATGATAGCCGACTTTCCGGTCTTCGTGAATGCCACTATATCGGCATATCTCGTGGATTCATCCGTATCCACACAATAAACTTCTTCGTCTCTCTCCTTCAGGAGCCCCATCAATGCATGTTTGACCCTGTGGTGACGGCGAGTTATTAGGAGCGAGTTGTTGGGGCATTTTCCCAGCACGTGTGCTGGTGTTTCAGGCTCTCTGTCACATTTGCGACAGAAGGACCCAACTTCTCCTACCTGTTCGCTGACACCTGGGACTCCGCGCAGGGGTGCATAATTGATATTCAGTTTTAGGGCATTGGACCATTCAGACCCCGAAAGTATCTGCTTCTCATACATGTATCTGTTAGCTTTCGGGGTGTCTTTGAAATGTCGTACTCCAATGCCCTGCCACCTGCAGTTGGCCCATTCTTCAAACGAGTTTTCTCTTAGCGACTGCCGTAGAGCTCTCATATTTCGGTGCCCTTGTTCAACTCCCAATCTCTCGGCACACTCTGCAATCTCCGCCGAGTAATCAAATGTAGATAGGGACAGGGCATCCGGTACATTGGACAGTCGCTGAGCAATGGACCAGTGTTGAAGAGGAGCTTCCCATTGGCAGCGGATCAAACCCAATCCTCGGTACCTCCTGGGAGCGTACAACATCGCCGTGGAGATGTTCGCAGGAAGACCAATTATGACCTTTACGCTTCTACGAATCATGGTGTCGATTCCCTCCAATACTTCCGGACGTAGCTTTGTTAACGATTGTTAAACAATTAAAACTCAAATTAGTAACAACGACTTTACGAAAGAGTAACTTAAAGTGACAGAAACTGCATGCTTCGCGGTTAACGAGATAGAGTTTGACACTAGTCTATCGCTTTTTATATTTGTTCCGATACGGTCCCTCCCAGAAAGGCATAGAACATTCCAAACATGTGATCACGTACTAATCACGTACGTGTAATGAATAAGCATCTGTTTTCACAATATTAACTGTAATTATTTTATGTAGAGTTGCGAAGCGATGTTAGCAATAAGAAACATAGAATTTTTTTTCACTTTTTATATTTCAGTTGGTTGGATTGGCATATAGCCTAAAAGAATAAAAAAAATAAATCCTCCATTCTAATCTCCTTATTTATAAAAACTATTGCAAACCAGTCAAATCTTGCATCATGGAACAAGGATATATTTGAAGGACCTTTCCTAAATAAAAAATCTGTTATGGGCGTAGTACTAGTACTTTTTTGATAAGATACCATTGAAGATTAACATTTCTTCCACTTTCTCTGAAAACAATGTTATAAAGATGATTTTCATCAATTATGGCCCATTTTGAATAGTTAAATTTATATATTTTAATTAGCTGATGTTTTCCTTGGTTTTGTTCTTCAGGTATGTCATTTTTTTATAAATTTATCATTAACTATACTTTAAATTTTTTTGACGCTATTATTATTCATTAATATAAAGAAAAAAAAAACGCTTTAAAAGCCCTAAGTTATTAAGAAGACGAAAGAAAATTCGAATTGTCTGTACTTTGAACGAGATTGAATGTTCAAAATTCTGAAGTCTTTTCTGTAAAACCAATGACGATTCTGATCCCTTAAAAAATTGCCTTCCTACCAATCAATATATACCACATCGGATTTTACACCTTGAGCTAATTTTTTTTTTTTCAGCAAAAATGTAGCGATTGAATAGGAATGTAGCGTGGATTAAATGAATTAAATCGAAATCTTTCACTGAAACCCATCTAAACGAAAAAAAAAAAAAATCAAAATCTTGACAACCTCTTGAAACATCTGACAGAAGTAGATATCGTCGCCCTAAACATTACACCTCTTAAGTCTAGGTAAATTGTTTTTTTTAGTGAATACTATTAAGAAAACAATTCTTTTTCGATCCAGTGGGACCGTGTGAACAAAAAAAATATAAAATATTTAACCTTAAAATCACTTTATGAAGTGGTATACATGGTCCCAATAGATCAATAGAGAATTTTTTTCGATAAAAAAAAGTAATAAAATAAAAAATTGTCTCTTATGATATGTGACATTTAGTCCGACCATGTTCATTCTCTTCATAAATATAAAAAAATATAATATATATAATATAAAATCGTAGACCATATAGTAAGATAGACCCCCCCCCAAAAAAAAAAATCGATAAAGGTTTGTGCAATGATAAAGTTCAAAATGTACAATCCCAAAATACGCCAATGTCAAATCTTTATCTCTACGAAAATAAAAAGACTTAGTCATGTATAAAAGAACGATGTTTTTTATTATTATTATCATTATTATTTTTATAAGGTTTTTCTTTAAATTAAGGAATCTCTTCCAATGGGTTATCCTGTATTTTATTATGCCAACGTTTCGGGCTTTTCTTCTGGGGTTATCTATTGTATATTTTCAAATTCCATCGCCATTTGTGTATACATAAATTGTTACATATAAAAGTATATATGCCATTTCTTCATTGTACATGATCCACTTTTATTAAGAATTATTCACGGCTCTGGACTATTTTATTGTCACTGATCTGATTTTTTTTTTTTTTTTTCATGCTTGCTAGATATTTATAAGGACTATTGATTGGGAATCTTCACGCTTGTATTGAGTTTTCCAGTAGTAGCCCGATTCAAATACTTCGGCTATACAATAGCTTCAATAGATGACCAACATCCTTCATTGAAACAGGAGTATTCCATAATTTTCGCATGAGCCAATTTTTATTTTTATTTTTTTTTATATTTTTTTTTATTTTTTTTTTTTTTATTACTTCTCTTAAAATATAAATTTCTTCCAATATTCAGCGTTGACGAAAAAAATCCAGACAACTTTTTTATACCCAAAACAATTTTTATAATATTAACGAAACTCGTATTTAATTTAGAACTATATCCTCCTCAAGAAAAAAAAAAAAAAAAAAAAAAAAAAAAAAAAAAAAAAAAAAAAAAAAATTGCCTTTAAAGCCCACATAGAAATTTTTTAATTCTTCCTAAGTTACAAAATGCCATACTTTGACTCTAACCATTAACCCTTTACTACTCACCCGAATCAATGTTACCTACTCACCTTGGGTCAATATGACCCAGAACACAAAAAAATACTTAAATAACCTTAGGGTGTAAGATTTTGGTTTTAAACAACAGGAGAAGGCTTGAAAATATATATTTATTTATGTATACAATAAAGGAAAGTTTTAAAATATGAATAACATGTTGAATTATAGGTCTGAAATGAACTACTAAATTAACATTAATATTATTAACATAATTTCTTTTGGTTTAAAACTCAAAAATTTGTCTACAAACAACCTTTGAAGTTAAGACAAATACGAAATGAGGGTTTTTTACAAATGCAATCCCCGCATTGGACTCAAAAAAATGGCTTGCACAACTACTCACCTCGGGTCAAAATATCGATTTCGATAAACTAAACACCTCCTTCAATTTCCAGACACTGGCAAGAAGTAACTGGAGCCAAAACAAAGGATATGTCAAAGTTTGGTTATAATTCAAAACCAAAGAGGTATAAATAGAATGAATTGAAACTTGGTATGGGTAAATATGACCCGACGTGAATAGTTAAGGGTTAACTTAGAAAGAAAAAATGAACCTTTCGATAAAGAAAAATCACTTGATAGTTGAAGTGATCTGTGTTCAGATTAATGACGCCTTGGGGTAGAGGGCCGATGAAAGACCTTCTTAGGTTAGGATGAGATTCAGATTGCTCCTAAAGCCATCGTCATGAAGTGGTTGAACTCCAATAAATACCAAAATATTTGGAATGTGATCTAACTGGGGGCCGAAAAGAAGATGGGTATTAGTATAAAAAAAAGATGTAGTAGGGCAGCATTTACAAACTGGGGAGTTTCAGCCGGAGATATACAGAAGGTGGCTAAGGATATACAAAAAATATAAAAAATAAAATGTAATTTATGGTTATTAATGAAATTGCTGAAATGAATGTATACCCAATTTTTTTCTATCTCCCATAGTAAAAGAATCTAAAGAAAGGATTTTAAGAATTAAATACAGTTCATTTATATTGAAAGAAAACTGGTATATGGAAATTTCATTTAATGCTACCTTGCCATCGACTGATACATGATTTATTACGCATTACGCTAATATCAGTTGAATTTCACGCTCTGGTGAATGAAATTTTTCCTTTAAACATTCTATTCTAAGTATGTTTCTTTTTCATCAGTGCTGAGGAAGTCCCTCTAATGTCTAATTATAATTCTTCCATAGGGCTTCATCACGAACTCTAATCTACATCATGCATAAGTTTCGTTCATTTATTAAGCTTGCAGATGATTCAAGACTACTCCTCCAGTACCATAATATATTTTCACCAATATCAATTAAAATAAGTACTTATTTATGTTTAAGCTGTATCAATAGATTTTTCTTTATTTATACTTCATTTATTAGTAATTTAAGAAACTTTAATTCTGTCTTATTTTGTCCTCCCTTATTTGCTTCTTCTGTTATCTGACCTTCATCTGTTCACCTCATAAGGATAGAAACGAAATTTCACCAAAATGGGCGGAGTCCTTCGAAATGTTTTCGAACTCATTTTGCTATCCACTGCTGGTCCATTGTACACGATTCTAAAGCATTGACATCCGGAACATAACAGAGATTTTTCGAATGTCAAATATCTTTCTTATTCATGAAAATGATAATGATTTGAGGATTTTAAAGATAGCAAACAAGAACCGAGTATTCTGTAAGAAAAAAAAGAAGAGATTTGTTGAAAAAAGTAAGAAAGAAATGTCCCACAAACAATGTTGGATTGAAGATATCATGATAGCAGGAAGATTTTGCTATTGGGAACACTGATGTAATATCACGTGTTATTAGTCGCATAGTCAACAAACCCTTTAGCAATCATTTCGCTCGTCTTATGTAATGAATTCGATTTACTAATCGAAATAAATGAAAAGATTTTATCATCGACTAAAAAGAAAAGTCTCGTAACCGATTAATATTTGCATCCTTGCAACCGAAGGTTGGAAATCTTTGTAAATTTTGTTAACAGATTAAAAAAGTTTCAATCGCGTTTAAAACTTTTTTACCTACACTTCAGAGTAGTGCTTTTTGGTACTTGAATATCATTATTTTGCTTAAACATCCTCAAACAGAATATTCCTCAATAAACCCAGCTTTTAAAATTTACTCTTTCGAGAAACCAAGAAGTTACCGATGATCCAGAATCAGTTTTAGCACATTTAGTAACACATGCTCTGATACACTTTCATTGAACAAACTGGAGGTGGGTTGGCGTTATGTGAATCAGGATCACTTGATCTTCTTTTCAGTTAATTATTACAAAATTTGGTACTGCTTCTGAAGAGCGGCTCCTGGGCCGTTCAGTAAGGCGTCCTTCACAGCAAGGCCCGATCATAACTGGAAAGGGCTCTTTTGGGTGTTTTATTATCTCTGAAGAGTAAACGGGAATTTAAAGCTAAGATAAATAAAGCTAACCAACCCTTTTTAACTGAAAATTTCGTGATTGATAAAGTTACGATCACAAACCTCCCAAAATAGGCCATTCCCAGGAGCCGCTGTCCAGAAGATGTACCCAATTTTTATCTCGAAAAAGTAATAGCTCTTTTGAGTAAAAGAATAATTCATAATTGGCAAATATAAAGCCGATGAAACGGCAAAAGCTGCAGTATTAATTCAACCATCTATCTGCCTTGAGAAACCTCACAGTGACATATACCCAGCAATAGCACAAAAATAACAGACAAATGGCGAGTGAATTGGACTAGGACTACGTAAAATAACGAGAGATCAACTACGAGAAATCAAACACTCAATATGGCCATGGAAATCGTCAATTCGGAAAAACAGACGAGAAAAAATAATATTAACAATGTTACGAATCTACTCACTTAACAAGATTTCCTGACTGTACACAGTGTAATGTACCTTTGACAGTTAAACACTGACTGACTCTCTGCAGACAGTTTTTCGATACCAATCTTCCATACTGTTTAACAACTCTAATGACAATAGAACGCATATTTCTGAGGCATTCAGTTACTTAAAACAAATAAACGTTTATGAACAGATCTAAACACACTCCACTTTGTACAACGTTTATTTAATTATTATCAGCGTATTAATTTACTTTTTTATTTTATCTTCTATTTATTTTTATTCTTTTTTTCTACCATTTTTCAAAAATTTCAAATGCACCCTTGCAAACTATACTGAACCGTTATTAGTAATACATTACAAATTGACATTACGCGCCGGTAATCATCGCCCTGGTAGTGTAGAGCCTGTATCCATTAAAGTAAATAAATTGTAGCTCTTCTGTGGGTTAAAAAATAGTTATTAAACAAAAATATACAATTAACAATGCCAACGAATTAATACAACGTAAATATTCGAGCAGGTTGCAAAAATTATAACGTTTTAGCACACTAATCATATGACTTGAGCTTCACAGTCAAGACACAAAATAAGATAAAGACTGTTCAGTTAATCGCTCCTTATATCATTCATGTTTGGACAAAAGGGCTTAAGTCACAAAAACATTTTTTTGTCTCGTCTTCTTAAAATTCATAATTGACTATAATTTATTCGTTATTCATAAGTTATTACAGTCTCTGTTGAATGAATATAATTTCATTCATTATTCTGGGATAAAGAAATACAATCATAAATAATTTATAATGATTTTCAATAGCTTTGTAAATCGTTGTTTAAGCTTCATATTTCATGACTTAACCCCTTTTGACCAAACACCAGTGATATATAGTTGTAAGGAGGGTCTAGAACGTTGTCGAATCTGGAACGCCGTAGATGGGTCTCGAAAAATCTAGACCCAAACAGTTCGCTCCAACCGCTTAGTTTGTTCCAACAAACGGTCTGGGATTTCAAATCATATGTTTTTTTATTTTTTTATTTAACGTTACATCATTAAACCCTAATAAGTCTTGCCTTATTATTATTATAAAGTAAGCATATTTCTTCCTTGTTTAGCTTAAAAGGCTTACAGAAAGAGCTTATAAAACAGCCGTATAGTTGTACAGTATTCCAGTTGCAGGGTTATTAAATTAGTTGCTTTTTACAAGATCCAGATATGTTAGGAAATTCGCCTGAAACCTAATTGCTGTAAGGGTTCAGAGACCTTTGGCAGAGTTCCACTTGAGGGCGAGGCCGCGGGCGATTGCGAGTTCTCTTGGTATTCCTAGTTGCTAAATATAACGTCAACGGTCAGGGTCAATCCGTTATGATTAAGAGTACAATTGGATATCTGCGGAGGAATCGTTATTTCAATTAGCGTATTTATAGTTGAAACAGGTAAACCAATTGTAATGTTACCTTATCACAAGCTACGATGATTCAAGGGATCTGACGAGGCAAGGTAGTATTGTTTCTTTTCCAAAAGTATTAATCGTTATTCTAGTCATTCAAATAAATTATAACATGCAAGTACCCGTGGAAGGGTTCTCGAACACGGATCTATGGATAAAATAACATAATAGTAGGACTTCAATAATAACCGGACATCCCGATGACCCGGACTAGCTTGGAGAAAAAAAATGTCGTTTATAGAACAATGCTTCTTTTTTTTTTTTTTTTTTTTTTTTTTTTTTTTTTTTTTTTTGGTACATGGAAATAAAGTCATGGTCCGGTGTGCGTGACTAGCCAGAAAACAATATTGAAGAAGAAGAATAAGCTTTTGTATTGATGGGTGTTCCAATGTTGATGAGGAAGATATTGACAACAGGTTGCTAATTGTCAATCGTATACGCAGAAGCAGTAGCAAACTTAATTTAAGAGAAATAAACCGAAACTTCGCCAAACGAGCTGCGCTGAGATTTGCTCGTAAGCAATAGACAGATTACTTTAATTTAAAATTAAAACGAAAAGTTAAATTGAAATGATCGATTACTTCTTTTGGACATCGTATTTTGTAATATCTCACTTCAAGAATCGACATTGTGCAAGTACATGGTAATGAAGTCAATAAAAATTTCGTTAAATCCAGCGCAATTCGTTTCAAAGGTGTTAAAATCAACAATAATTCGATAATCGTATTGGTTATGTAATTGTTGGGTGACGCCATGAAATGTTAGACACATCTAAAAGTCTCGATTTATATTGACATGATTTACACAAAATCAAAGGACCCAATTTGCAATGAATCATGTTACAAAATTTCTGCAGAACAAGGCCGTGGCCGTGTCCACGGGAAAGAAAACAGGTCCACACCCCTTCCCTTTCTAACGAGGAAAAAAACAGAATTAAATAACAACCTGTAAAATTGATCATTCGGTTGTTATTTCAACATTTTTAAACAAACTAAAAAAAAAGCAAGAATGTTCCCAAAACATTCAATAAAGAGAAGTCCCCCCGAATTCCGGTATTTAGCTGACTCTTTCACTTGCTACAGGACCTGGGAATTTTTTTCAGCCTATTAGCCCGTCAAATATGATACAATCCACCTATATCACCTCATTGGATATGTTGCTTACGTTAAATACAATGTTTTCCTCAAACGTTATCGAAGACTAATATTGTCAGACGGTACAGCTTATAGGCATCTAGTCTGTGACCTCGTTCTCATTTCCCTTAGGCCAGTTATCAAGGGTGTTAGAGGAAAATACGGGAGCTGATAAAGATCATTGGTTTAAGCCCTCGACGTTCCAACCTAGGTATATCAATTTTATTTTTCTTATATATTTTAGTAAAGAATTGTTAGCTGAAACAAAAAGCGACAATTATTTCTGTTGAAAAAGTTCTAGATTTGCCTGGAATCGTCACAGTTCACAACGAATTAGTATGTGATCACATGTTTTGGAATGATCTAGGATTTTCTGGGTTGGCCCATTTCGGATGAAATGTAAGTAGCGATCGACTAATATCTTATTTTGCTTGAACATCATAACTGATGTGATTAGTAGTAACCGTTGAATCATTCTTCTATGACTGGCAGTTACTGTTTTGTAACGTTGTTACTAATTTGAGCATTTAATTTTTGACATTTTTTTTCATAATTTTACTCCAAAAAATCACATTAGTGGGACACTAATATTAATTCGTAATATAGTTAGAATCGGAAAATATTTCCGGAATCCATAAAGGCTATTGAATACTCTTGGTATTTAGGATTGGTATTTTATATATAATGTAGGATTTTTTATTCCATATCTCATTATACTCTTCCATATTGTCTTTAATTATTTTATTTACCAAACGTTTCGGGCTTATGCTCCATCTTCCAGGGACATTTAATAATATCCTTCTGTGATTGTTGAACTATTTTCATGGTCACACTTTTCTGTCGTTTCTATTTGAGTTTTAAAAACCAAAGTCGTTTTTTTTTGTTTCGTATAGGACGATAATTAACCGATAAATTCAAACACGAAGTACTCGTTAAGAGAAATATAAAAACGGAATTTTTCAATATTGAAAAAAAAAATTAAATTATACGTATATAAAAACCTTGTGGTTTTATGCGTTACATTTTCAATTGATTTGCCTAGGTTTTGCAAATCTTATCATGTTCAACCAAATCTTTGCAGATACAACTGGCATCTCTAATATGTTGAAAGTTAAAAATTAGGTTTAATAGTAAAATTCTCCTTTACTATGATCATTTTTAACCTAAATTTTAAGAAACGCAAATAAGAAATTCGGTATACTAACACTTTTTTCTTCTTAAATAGAATTGTTTCTTCATTAATTTACTTAAATTATTCTAACAGTTAATGATTTATAAAATCAATTCATCTATATTGATAATATGCAGAAATAAATTTCAAACGTTCTACTAAAAATGTTTTGTTTATCATCTGTAGAATTAAATAATTTTGGCCAGAACCAGCTCCCAAAAATTTGGTAATTATGCCTTCGATTTCAATCAACAGCGGATGTTGATCACATGACTCTCATTTGTAGTCGTTTGTCAAGATATAGAATATAAGAAGTAGGTACTTCTCTTACAAAGTCCAACACTTTTCTTTTGTTGTGCTGCAGGTTTATTGAATTTAAGTTCTTCAAGGTTTTTAATATAAGAATTGATGAACGTTAAGTACCGATTTAATAAAAAATATATGAAATTGTCTTGTTTAAAAGCTTAATTTTAAGCAATTACATGACTAGGGGCCCGTACGTAAAACCGACACTTAACAAACAACTTTACTAAACTTTTTATACAGCATTTATATGACTTTATTTTTAGACATAATTTATACAACATATACACACTCAGTCAAAACTAGGACTGAAACAAAAACTAATATCGTGCTTAATATAACCCTTGTCGTCATACATCCAAAAAGACCCGATTACAAAGACTTTAAACCTTCCAATCAAAATGTTGTAACTCATACCACCATTGTTCGTCGCTCCAGTTAAACGTGCCAATAGTTGAAAAACACATAAAGACTCTAAACAAACGTTTTATACCACCTTACAAGGACATTTTAACCGCCTATAAAGAGACATGGCAACAGGTGATATGCCCATAAATCGTTGAATGAGAGATCACCTTCGTTTGCAAACCAGAGGAACAGCTAAGGATTAGGTACTCTTGAGTGCCTCCTTCCTCATGTCTATATTTGGATCACTTTTTTGCTGATTATCTAATATTTCTTGACAAGGCAAGAATTATAATTTAAGAAAAAAAAATCTTAAATTTAGTAATAAAATTTCGGAACTTTACTGCACAACTATCCAATGATGCTAAAATAGTGTCGTATCATGTCGTACAACTACCTTTCGAGCGGAAATGACGTATTCGGTCGGTATCAGGTTCCTATCTGTCTAGCCAAATATATTCGTATTTATTTTGCGGAGTCGCTGAATTATTTTTAGGATCTCACGTTGCCGAATTTCCCATCCCAGTATGCAAATATTTATTAAAATTTTATCAGTTGATCTCGCTTGTTCAATTAAACCATAAAGTGTTGATCATAAGTAAACCGCTTAAAAGAAGAGCTTACTTATTTATTTCAAGGTAAATTGAACTAAAGAGTATCGTTCACAATGCATTTTAACGCAGGGGGGAAGGGCAACTGCCCCCTTAGAAGTTTGAGAAACAAAAACTACAAATAAAATAAATTACTATTCATTTACTGCATTTATTAAGCATTATATGAACGCATAGTTTAACTTTTAAGGATATTTAAACAAAATCCTTACAAGGCTCGTCTAACTCGACCCCTTCTCCTAGAGATATAGCCAGCCTGCCCTCCTTGCGAAATCTTGCGGACGCCCTTGTCGTTCACCCTTATCCTTCCGATGGTCTAATGACGAAATTGGTACATTTATGAACTTTAGTTTTTATTAGATTAAGGAAGATATAATCGTTAATGTTTATAAATATTTTATCAACCGACCTTTTGGCGACTTGACAAGATTATAGTGCCTACATTAATGTCAGCTATTATGAATTCCTTTCGTTTCTAGTTACTGTTTTAAGTAGATGTTAATAGAAATAATAAAATGAATTGAAAGATTGTGGTACCGTGTCTCTTAAGCCGGGCATATCTACACATTCAGGTAGGCCTGTCACGACTGAACAAAGCACGGCGCGCGACCTGGCAAACCTGCATACCCTACATTACATTATAATATGCGTGACCAATATTTCCTCTTCTAATAAATTTTTTATAAAATTGTCTAATAAAATATAATATAAATAGTTATTTTCATCACTAGTACCAAAAGTGGTTTGTTTTCGGTTATCCCGAGCGCGGATATTAGACCAAGCAGAGAAAATACACTTCTGTTATGTGTTATGACAATACTTTTCATCATACTGCTCATACTTGAGTACATTAAAATACTTTTATATTTCATTAATAACTTACAGATACAACAAAAGAAATTAAATTGACACTTTTTTTTTCTTTAAACATCTGTTTAATAAACTATAATAGAAGAACCGAGTATTGAAAACACACGTTTTTGATGTAGTATGATGAAAAAGTATAGGCTACATACATAAGTTTAACAGATGGGCGTATCTTTGGTCAGTCCTATCACAGGCCAGGTTTGCTTAGTGAAGGTTAAATGTGACTAAATATTCTAATTTGTTAAAATATATATATACTAGCTGTATATCCCGGTTTCACCCGGAGAATTTCATTTATTAAATCTATAAACTGAGACTTTTATCGACACGAACGGTCGATTTTGTAAAAACCAATTTCATCTTTATATACATAGATTATAGCTGCATATACCGGTTTAACACGGAGAATTTCATTTTTATAAAGAAACGGTCGATTTCGTAAAAAAAAAAAAAAAACTTTGTAAAGTGAGATCATTATGATTTTTATAACAATAAAAAATATCTGCTGAAGATCGGCTGAAGTTATGCAATTTTAATATGGACAGGTGTTCGCACCTGTTCTGAAAGAACCACTGAGCGAAATTTGGAGAATTTAGGACAAACGGTATGGATTTCTATAAAGAACAAACAGAATTTCATCTTTATATACATAGATTATAGCTGCATATACCGGTTTAACACGGGGAATTTCATTTTTATAAAGAAACGGTCGATTTCGTAAAAAAAAAAACTTTGTAAAGTGAGATCATTATGATTTTTATAACAATAAAAAATATCAGCTGAAGATCGGCTGAAGTTATGCAATTTCAATATGAACAGGTGTTCGCACATGGTCTGAAAGGACCACTGAGCGAAATTTGGAGAATAAAGAATATCAGCTGAAGATCGGCTGAAGATATGCAATTTTAATATGGACAGGTGTTCGCACCTGGTCTGAAAGAACCTCTGAGTGAAATTTGGAGAGTAAAAAATATCAGCTGGAGATCGGCTAAAGTTATGCAATTTTAATATGAACAGGTGTTCGCACCTGGTATCAAAGAACCACTGAGCGAAATTTGGAGAATTTAGGACAAACGGTATGGATTTCTATAAAGAACAAATAAACAAACAAACAAACAAACAGAATTTCATCTTTATATATATATATATATATATATATATATATATATATATAAAATAGAAATAAAATTGTTTTATTAGAAGTTCAATGGGGTTAGCTTCGTGACTCAGAGATGCCCCCACCCATAATAGAGTACTCCTATTATAACAGAGTATAATACACCTATACCCCAAAGAATCTCAATGGTAGAGGCTTAGACCGATTAAAAAAATATCTAAAAATTATATGTACATATATATGTTTTTTACTGATTCTTATGAAAACAACTGAATCTACCTGTTTGTTGGACAGAAGAGAGCGGTGGGAAAATTTGTGCCACCAATGATTATTTTCCACTGGAAAAATATTTTTTCCTTTTATTAACATTTTAAAAAAATTATGTTTATTTTTATTTTTTAAAATTATGTATGTGATACACCGCAAAAAAACTGATTCTTTACCATACAATATTTTCATTGTGCAGATATTACCAGTACAACTGGAAATTTTCTGAAAAGGTGTATAATATTAAAAACATTTTTATCTTGTTAAATCGTTGACCTATGTTGTTAATATTAGAATTATAAATTTACCATGTGATATGTTTTCTGTAAACCTTTAGATTTATTGAACCGTTTACAGTAAAAATATAAAATGGGTGTCTATGATAGGCCTTATATTTTTATTTTATTTGTTTATTTATTATTTTTTTTTTTTTACAGGCAATAACATTTACAATAACGTTCAGCCGTTAGCAGATTTACTATTACTATTAACGTTGCTGAATATTATCTATATAATTTCTATTATACTTAACGTGTCGTAAAATACAAATTTTTCGTAACATAAATTGTTATGTATCATGGAATAATATAAAGTGAAAAAAAATTATTTCACTAAGTGAACTAAAATAATTGTAATGATTTTCCCTGGATTGAATAGGTATCAACACAAGGCAGACATCCATTGACAGGACAAATAAAGCAAGGATCAAATGTAGTCTGTCAAACTTGGCGATGTGCCATCGTTAACCAATCCCTGGAGTCTCCAAGTTATTTGATTAAAAAAAAAAAAAAGTTTTTCAGACCATGAAATGAATATATTGTTTACATCCAAATTCAAAAGTATTTCCATATAATTTATGTTGTTCCACAACTTATTTTGTATAGTTTAATTTTTAAATTAAATTTCAGAGTATGCCATCGAAAGTGGTATATTTGTATCGTCCTGAAAAGTTAAGTCATTGTTGCTAAGTACTCCTTCCTCAAGTAAGATATCCTCAAAATTATTTAAATAAATACAAAATAAAGGTAGCCTATTGCCAAAACAAGCATTAAATGGGGGAATTTCAACGCTAATAACTGCTTAGGAATTACTTTTTACATTTTTTGTTGATTTTTCTTGATAAAAAAATTAATTTTAGAAAATTAAAAATAATTTCAATTTGTTTTATCTGTTTGTTACAGGTATGACCTTCCTCTGAATTATGTTTATTGACGAGCGTAGTATTGACAAATCAGGTATTCAATAATATTTACTAATATTTGACCACAATGGTCTCACTGAAATCGTAAATCTGAAGCATTAAATAACCGTATACCGCAACATGTTTTACATATATGTACACATATATGTATTATACCAACTATTATTAATAAATTTGTTACATACTTACTCACTCAAATTTTTTTGATGCTTAAAACACATAAAATGATATATAATTTATAAAATTATTAATATCATCCTTTTAACACCCTTCAATTTTAATCCTTATAGAAGTTGTAAACTATTACTTCTAAATCGTTTGCAAAAATCACTAAAAAAGTGTATAGCTTAATATTTCTATTAATTTTCATCGTTACTTAACTTTGAGCCAAACTGAACGGGTCATTTTTACATTGTGACATGGTTTATTGGTTTTGGTCCAGAGGTTCTTACAGTAAAACACCAAAATATCCAGATACCAATGTAATATAAATATTTCAGACTCCAATGTAATTTAATAGTTGAGATGTTACTTAATATCATAGTTCAGACACCAATGTAATAACATATTTCATACACCAACTTAAAATCATAGTCGAGACTTATATCAGACACCAACTAAAAATCATTTTGAAATAATTAGTTTTAAATTAAAATTAAAATAATACAATAGTAATTTAACTCAGGAGGCTTACCGCTGAGATCCTCAAAATAAAAAATAATAAAATAATGGGCACTTCTTCGCCAAACATAAAAATTAACTGAAAAAAGAAGGAACGGTACGGCACGGTACATCCACTCGGTACCACAGTTCTTACGGGAATGGCCAATATGGTGGGTACCATAGGTAGCGACACCATTACTATTTTAAATTCAAACTACCCGCGCAAACAGCCGCCTTGCGCAAAAAGGGCTCAAATGATCTCTTCGCGACTCCAGACGGACGTAATCGAAGCGAAAAAAAAAACTCGTTACACACCCCCCTCCAGCGCGTAAGTCCGTCAGGATGGTCGAAATAATTTAAGTTTTGAGGGATGCCATAAACCTACTAACTTCCCACTATGATCCCTTAACTTACACGATCCGCCGGCAGTAACCGAAACAACTGTATAAGGGCCTTCATATTTGGGGTTAAGTTTAGCTGCAAGTTTATCAGCCGCCGAAGATAGCTGAAAAGTCATCTTCAACACTTGATCTCCCGGACTGAAACGATCTTTCCTACGTCTCAAATTATAACGCCTACTCTGAGTTAGACTCGCTTTAAGAGAATTTTCCTCTGCAACGTGATGTACTTCAGGTAATTTGCTTAATTTAGCAGCCCAAGAAGCCTGTTCTTCTTCGCGAGCTACCAGGATATCCCCTTGTGGAGCTTGGTGTAAAGGCCTTAGCTCTCTACCAAAATTCAAGAAGGCAGGGCTGAACTTTGTTGAGTCTTGAACGGAAGAATTTATTGCAAATTGTATCTCCCCTAATTTCTCGTCCCAGCGTTGGTGTCTTTTCCCGAGATACGTGACGATTAGCTGCTTTATATTACGATTAGCTCGCTCTGTGGGATTTGCCTGTGAGTGATATAAAGGTGTAGTTTCTCTCTTAATACCGAACTCCTTAGCTACTTCATTTACAAGATTACTAACAAAGTTCTTTGCATTATCGGTAATTAACTTCTGAGGTGCCCCATATCTATATAATATTCGGGATTTCAATTTCGAAACAATAACTGAAGAGGTAGCTTTTCTAATCGGACACAATTCCACCCATCGGCTAAATAAATCAACGAAAACTAAAAGATAAACATTGCCTTTTGAACTTCGAGGGTAGGGACCCATAATGTCGACTGACACAATTTCCCAAGGCTGCTTGTTATAGCGAGGGTACATTAATCCGCGAGGTGGTGTATTACTGGGTTTGACTTTCTGGCATAATTCGCATTGTCTGACATATTGGCTTATATCGCGATATAGTCCAGGCCAGTAATATAATCTGCTAACCCTAGCAACAGTTTTATCTATACCCAGGTGGCCCGACTGCGGAAGATCATGATTATCATAAATTATAGATCTACGCAAATGTCTAGGAACAACAACTTTCCATTCCTCACTGGGGTCCTCAAGCTCTCCCTTCAAAGGGTTCTTGCGATGATATAATAATTGTCCGTCCTTTATCAACCATCCAGGATGAAATTCTGGAGACTTTTTGACTCGGTAAAATTTCTGATTATACCATTCGTCGGACGTTATGGAGGATTCCGAAGACGAAATCTCACCGGAAGAAGAACCATGATCGGGACTAGAAGACAAAAGGGTTATTGCGGCAATTCTGGATAAAGCATCGGCAACTGTATTCAGTTTGCCCTTACGGTATTCCACTTTGTAATTGTATGGTTGTAAACGAAGAGCCCATCTAGCCAAACGGCCCGAAGGGTTTTTCAAATTCAGTAACCACTTAAGACTTGCATGGTCAGTTATAACGGTAAACGGATATCCCTCCAAGTAATGCCGATTCTTTTCGATACCAAACAGAACTGCGAGACATTCCTTCTCGGTCACGGTATAATTTCTTTCAGCTGGACTGAGAGTGCGGGAGCAAAAAGCGATGACCCTTTCTTCACCATCTTGTATTTGAGTTAAGACCGCTCCCAGACCTGTATCACTGGCATCGGTCTGTAATTGAAAAGGCTGCTCAAAATCTGGTCTGGCTAATATTGGTGCTTTAGTCAGAGCTGACTTGAGAGCATTGAAAGAGGCTTCCTGCTCTTCTGTCCATACCCATTTAGCTTTACGTTTAAGCAAGGATGTAAGTGGAGAGACAACTGAAGAGAAATCTTTTATAAAACGACGATACCATCCTGCCATTCCAAGGAACCTTCTAAGTTGCCCAACATTAGTAGGAGGAGGAATCGAAGTTACGGAACTAACCTTGTCTGGATCAACACTCATGCCATCACTATTAATTAGATATCCCAAGTACCTAACTTCCTTACATCCAAATTCACATTTTTCGGGGTTGATGCGCAAACCTGAAGCTTTAAGTCGACGGAATACTTCCTTAAGCATATCTAAATGCAATTCAAAAGTTGGCGTACAAATCAAAATATCGTCAAGGAATACTACTACGTATGGGTAGAGTTCGGGCCCAAATATTGAATCTGCTAACCTCTGAAGGGTTGCAGGTGAATTAGTTAGTCCAAACGGCATAACTTTAAATCTAAATAACCCTCTTCCGGGAACTGTAAATGCAGTAATGTCTTTACTGGATTCGTCCGCTAGTGGAACTTGCAAAAATGCCTGCTTGAGGTCAAATTTGGACAGATATCTGGCTTGTCGAAGTCCGTCCAAAAGAGAAGTCATATTTGGCATGGGATAGGAATCTTTTCGAGTAACTTCATTTACTTTACGAAAATCTATACAAAAACGGTAGCCCGATCCCTTGCGAACCATGACTACAGGAGATGACCATGGGGATTGGCAAGGCTCCACTAAGCCTTCTTCCAACATCCGATCTAGCTCTCGGTACATTGCCTCAAGCACTTTGGGCGAGTAGTGATAGGAGCGTTGTTTGATAGGTTGAGCGCCATTAACGTCTATCTTATGGCTTATCCGCGTTGTTAATCCCGGAGAATCTTGAAGAGTTATCAAACCTTCACTAACTACCCTATCCAGATCCAACCTTTCTGTGGAATTAAGTGAATTAATACCGCAAAGTTTGGATGTTTCATTTCCCGAAAATTGAAACTCTTGAAGAAACGAGAATTTATGGTTAGGATCATCTTGAAACCACCATGTTGCTTCACGAAGGTTCGTGCACATATTAGAGTTAACTATAAAATCTAACCCAAACAAGAACATAAATGGAAGCGTTGTTAAAACATATAGTATTGTGTCATACGACCTATCTCCAACGGTAATTGGAATGGAGAACCTTTTATCCACAATACTAGTACTTCCATTAGCGACACAAATATTAAACTTAGGAATTTCCTCTTCGACATACCCAAGCTGAATGAGAATTTTAATCCCTTCTGGTCCAACGAATGAGGTCGTGGAACCAGGGTCAAATAGTGCCGAGTAAGGCAAGCTTCTTTGGCATTGTTTTCCTATTTGGAAAACCATGTAAAGCTGTTTAGGTAACGATAAGGGACAAAGAGGTGCGGTAGAATTTTCTAAAGAATTCGAGACGACACAAGGAGAAACGAGATCATACTTAGAGGTACACATAGGTGTTCGATAAGGAACGGTAATAGTTGAATTGATGTTTGGTGGGTCATCTAAAACCATGGGAATAGGAATGACCCTTACTTCCGATTCCCTTGCCCATTTCCCGGAGTACATTTGGGACAGGCATGAATGGAAACTCCTGGGTTACCGCAACGATAACAGAACAACTTACGAGGCTGCGAACACCTAGAATATACATGAGGTCCACCGCAATTCCAGCAATTTAATTTTGGAGCTGGCTGTAGGTCTTTTGGAGCGTCTTTATTGACAATAGGTCCAGGACTTTTTCTGGATTGTACCTTATTCGATGGGAATAACCGTTCCATACAACCAACTGATTCCGTTTTCATTTGTTCTAATTCACGATTGGCATTTGATTTGTCGGCAGCAGTGTCTGTTTCTTTTGACATTGAGGAACCCGAAGGTGAAACACTAAAGATTCCCGATATTTGTTCTTTCTCATAATTCGAGTTATTGCCGTGTCTAGTTGTATTGGGATTTGTAAATCGGGTTTTCCCTTTTGCATTAGACTTTTCGGATCGGCCTTCTTGAGCCATCATCTCGAAGACTCTAGAACGTTCCGTAACAAAATTTATCAAGTCCTTATAAGAAGGAATTTCAGTTGACTTTATTCGTTCTTCAAACGCTTTTCTAGTACCGGGGTCTAAATTTGTGAGGGCTAAATGAAGTTTGATGAAATCCCCCATGTCTTCAATACCTAAAGCCGATAACGCAGAAAAATTATTTTCATGCTCAGATAAAAATCTTTGCAAGTTACTAGCTGAAGAGTTGTTTAAGGGAGTAAAATCCATCACCCTCTTTATATAAAATCGAGCGAGTCGCCTTTTATTTTGATATCTAGAGACTAATGCATCATAAGCTAGGGAATAATTAGCTTCGTCTAGTGCGAACCCTGAGATAAGGGACAGAGCATCCCCGCGTAAGCTACTTCGTAAATAATGAAATTTCCTAATGGTCGATAAAGAATTTTCTCTATGAACCATAGAGTCAAAAAGAGAATAAAATCCACTCCATTCTTCCAATTTCCCCGAGAATAACGGTAAATCAATTTTCGGTAGCTCCTGAGGTACAGGATAAATAGGGGTAGGCAAAATCTCAGGTTTCTTTTCAGGAGGATTGCACGCTTTTATCAATTTATAATAATTGGCTTTAGTGGTATCAACTAAATCATTGAATGAGTTTAGCAATGCGGAGGTTTCAATCTTGCCCTTTTTATCCGTCACAGTTGCGTTATATTCCCGTATTTTGGACTGAATATTCTCAAAACGCGACTCATAATTGACTAGCCTATCGTAAACTGGTTTAAAATCTACTACGGTATTGACAGTCAAAGAGTTCGACTTGGTGAAAATGTTCTGGACTGCGGCAAATATGTCCTCCCGCTCTGATATTAAAACGTCGGAAACACCCATGATAGCAAAAGAAACAAAATGTCAAGAAAAAAATTAAAATAAATATATAAACTAGCACTCTGAAAAACGATAACAAGAGAAATTTTAAACTGTTTAAATTAAACAGGCAATTAAAATAATATTTTTTTTTTTATTATTATTATTTTTTTTTTTTTAAATGAAAAATATTAAATAGAAAAGATAATGAAAATTAAATTGAACTCGGGTAAGCTTCCTTTACAAACCCAAAAGGCATCAAACTAGTGCCTTAACAGAAATTTTTTTTTCTTACCAAAACAAAAGTTTTAAATTAAAAACAAAAGATATAAATTAATGAAACAAACATTAACTATTCCTAAATTCTAATTAAGATAAATCTTAATTCATAAGTTAGAGTCTTTAAAAAAGAAAACTAAAACTATTTCATACATAAAAGAAAATAGTATCTCTGTTATCAAAAGTTATTTTTAAAATTATAAAACAAAAATTAAATTCCTTATTATAATAACAATTCTTATTAAAAGATAATAGAATCCAAATTATCAAATTAAAGTAAATTAATAAAGGTAAATGAAATCTTAATTTGAAAGTTTTGAAATTATCTTTTGAAATTCAATTCAAATAAAATAATCTACATTTAAATTCCAATACTGATTGTGAAAACATTATTTTTCCTTAGAACAATATATTTTGAGCATTCAATCAATGAAGAAAAAAAAAATATATTTTGTTAAAAAGATATAAGTAATTGGAAAAAAAAAAATAAAACCATGTAAAAATATTTGTTAAAAGGCTTACGTAATATACAATAAAATCTTTAAAGAAAATTTAAGTAATTGTCTTTCTTCGAAAATGTTATTTCGTTGAAAATAATATTCTTACGATATTGAAAGGGAAATCAGTAAACAACAAAAGCATCGTAAGTTAAACATAGCTTTAACTTCGTTCTTGTTATTGTTATTGATTTAGCTCAAACGTAAGTATAAACTAATACTCTCAATTTAAACAAAGTGCTCAAACAATATAACTTGTACTCTCTCGTACTATGTATTAGATAAATTTGCTTAATATTAATTTTATATTAATAAAGCTATTGATTAATAAATCTTCAAGACGACACTTATCTTGGAGTTTCCCTTAGTCCCAGTTCGAGGCGCCATTAATTTGTGTGTGTGACATGGTTTATTGGTTTTGGTCCAGAGGTTCTTACAGTAAAACACCAAAATATCCAGATACCAATGTAATATAAATATTTCAGACTCCAATGTAATTTAATAGTTGAGATGTTACTTAATATCATAGTTCAGACACCAATGTAATAACATATTTCATACACCAACTTAAAATCATAGTCGAGACTTATATCAGACACCAACTAAAAATCATTTTGAAATAATTAGTTTTAAATTAAAATTAAAATAATACAATAGTAATTTAACTCAGGAGGCTTACCGCTGAGATCCTCAAAATAAAAAATAATAAAATAATGGGCACTTCTTCGCCAAACATAAAAATTAACTGAAAAAAGAAGGAACGGTACGGCACGGTACATCCACTCGGTACCACAGTTCTTACGGGAATGGCCAATATGGTGGGTACCATAGGTAGCGACACCATTACTATTTTAAATTCAAACTACCCGCGCAAACAGCCGCCTTGCGCAAAAAGGGCTCAAATGATCTCTTCGCGACTCCAGACGGACGTAATCGAAGCGAAAAAAAAAACTCGTTACAACATATATATTAAAGTTTTGTGTGAGCAAAACGGTAATATTTCAATATTTCACATGAATAGGACTGAAGACTATCTCTGAATCAAATTTGTTTTTAATTTTAATACGCTATACTTAGTAGAAATGTTCAATTCCAAAGACGGAAAAGTTAAACACGGATAGAAACAAAAAGATTCCTTTTTTTCGTCGTGTTAATGAAAAGTAATTTTGATAAATAAAATGAAATTGGAGACCCCACGCAAAGAACGTGTTCAGTCCATTTTTTGTGAATATTGTTTTATAGCGCATTATAGTAAACCATTTCGAGTACTACAAATCTGTGTAGTTTACACGAAAACAGCGGGTTCAGTCCTTGAGGTATTAACAATTCTTTTTTGGGGGCACACGCATTTACAATTCTTTTTTGGTCATTATTATTTTTGGACTAACAAATAATGTATTGTATTTTTATTTACATTACCATTATTTAATATTGAGCATATACTATTTTTTCCCATTGACTTAGAGTTACTAGGTTGTGTTCTATACGAGACTTAAACACTCTTTTTGATCTCCTGTAAAATTTGAAGAATGTGACTAAACACGTTCTTAGAATGGGGTCTTCAATAAAAAAAAAGTTAATCGTGAGACAGTTTATTAATGCCACGTTATCACTTCACAGACGATAGCACGCTTTAGTTAACTTTTAATATTCAAATCGTTGACATTGAATGAGAATCTGACGTTCACAGTAATGACGTCATTGCTCGAATTTATAAAAATAACTCTAAACGATTACGAGGAATACATGAATAAATTCAACTTCACGTGAACGTTTGAACTGTAAAAACGTATTTTTGTATTGTCCTTGATAGTAAGATTAAGAGGAATATCGATTTCTACATCAAAAATATCTTTTTTCATTGCTCAATGTGATATGCAATGAGTGAGATATCTTATGAATGTTTAATCTTCTTTGTTAATTTATTTTTATCTATTCAATGAAACATAAAAATTTGAAAAAAAAGTAACTTGATGTTTAATGACATCAAGTTTTAATCATGATCTTATATTATTTATTAAATCGAGTATTTTAATTTTTATTAGAATGTTTATTTATTTATACAGTGCCATTTGCACTTTAGTGCTTCTAGCAAATCTGCTGGAATTTTTTTATTATATAAGATTTGCTTGAATGAAATCATGCTTGGAACAGATCTTTCGGCCAATGCCGTTTGAATCTTAGCCTAACCGGTAACTGGTAGGAAGAAAGAGAAGAAACGTGTTTTTGTGTGGATGGTGTTTTTATAAATGTATCGTGGAGTGTTTACGATTTCTCGAATTTTTTATTTTATTTATTTGTAATTTTTTTTTGCAGAACCCCAAAACTCCACTCCTTATGTCCTAATAGGTTTTAGTATTCTATTATATATTATAATTTTGTTTTGTATGTTAAGTGCTAATCTGTACTCTGAAGGTGTGACAGTTGATTGTATCGTCTTGTCAGTTCTTGTCTTTTTAGTTTTGTTAGGATGTCTTTAGGTAACGTACATAGTTTATGGAAGGAACTGTTTTGTTATTAATTGTTATTAGTGTACGCGCTGACTTCCTCAGAGAGAAACTCTTATGGTTCGATTTCGATGCATTTATTTTAATTTATTACTTATGGAAACCATTTATCGAGGTCGAATAATAGAATCACATATGACGATCGATGCTAATGTTGTTGGAAGAGAGGATAGTTGTGTCGCACAGTGGGACGAATCGCCAATCTAGGGGGAAATAATTCTGGAAGCGACTTATTTTATGTTAATGTTTGTAGAAAATTGCATTTAAGCATGAATTAATAAATAAAAGTCAAAATAGTGGTTTTTGGCAATGGTCATAAAAAAAAAAAAAAAAAAAAAAAAAAAAAAAAAAAAAAAAAAAAAAAATTAAAAACCAATATAAAATTATTTAGATAAATTGTAAATAATGGAGTAATTCTATTTATATTTCTTTATTCAATTTTCAATTATTCAAAAAGAAAAAAAACATATTAACTATAAAATAACGTCAAATACATTTTTAAAAAATTATATATTAAATTCTAATATCGAAATGTAAAAAAAATTGTTTTTCATTCCGAATCATCTGAATATGATGGATCTGAATCCATCCATCTGAATGCATACAAATGGCGAATTCAATACAAATATTCTATCCAATTATCCCAAAAAACAGTTCATTTTAGACCTGGTATGTTCCCTGAACCTATTTGTTGTTCGTTTCGAGTCGAGTAATCATGCCCAATCTTTCCTTACTGATATCGATCATATTTTCGTGGACTTTTGTCAACAACTAGTATCATACTCATAAAATCTGTGAGCGACGACTTAGCCACGACTTAATACGTATTTTCAATGATCTTTCGAATCCTACTTTATTTCTAAAATATATATCTTGGAAAAACCTAGATTACCTGACAGCAGATGAAATAAATCTATCCCTTGATCTACTATCCCGTTGTATAGGACCCATCTATTCCTATGAATCAATTGACGACATGGTAGAATGCCTTACATTCAATCTCGTTGCCATCCTAAAATAAATTGAACCCCTTAAAACTTGTACCCTCAGATGCTCCCTAGTCCTTGGAATTAACCCAGATATTCGGGAAATATTGAAGAAAAGGATGATTCCAGGCATACGGGAATTATCGTCCGGTATCTTACGGTATTCATTCTAGACCTGGTATGTTCCCTGAACCTATTTATTGTTCGTTTCGAGTCGAGTAATCGTACCCAATCTTTCCTTACTGATGTCGATCCCCCACCACTACACCACAAAATAAAGACTTTTTTAATATTTACCTATGCGAGAGGTTAGAAGGAGGTTAGAGAGGAATTAGATAGGAAAGAATATTAAAAATATCGGATCTTAATAATGACACGTTAACACCTGGAAAAAAAAAAAAACATCGTACCATACATTAGCAGGAATAAGAAATGCGTAATGAAAAATTTGTCATTATATAATGTTGATTGTATTCTGTGAAAATATCTGTCTATTTATCTAAGTCGTTATAGATTTTTAGTTATCGCATTTTTACTAACAATAATTAAATAAGTAGTAGTTTAAATTAAGTAGCTTACTAAGTTGACCACTGGAAATAAAGAAGGGTACATCACACTTAAAAAGCCAAATACAGATAAACTTACTTGCCGAATCGTCTTCCATACCGTGTTATAATTTTTTTTCCAAAACAATATGAAATTCGCTGATCTATGTTGCCGCTTTATCAATAAGATGTCCAAATTATATGACTTACTGTGACGAATGTGGCGTGTTTATTCTTTTGTTATTCAGTTGGTATTTGTTTTAAGGAATTAATGGTTTGTAGATACCTAAGGTATACTGTTGTTTTCATGCTTTATTTATTTCTTATTCCTAGAAAGGAAAAAATCTTGCTATTTGCTTTTAATTGTTGTACTTATGGTCATCGAATCTCGTTTTTTCATAGCTTCGGAGATTGCCGTAGTGTATTCCAATGAAACTGGTTTACTATATATCTATAAATTTCATTAGCACCTCCGTATTGCCTCAAAATATTAAAAATATAGGCTCTCAACAATGAGAGATTTATACCTATAAAAAAAGCGCACACCTTTATTAGCAGGTATTAGCAGTTCATAATGAATACTTTATTTCTATAGAGTGTGGACTATATTCTGTATAAATATCTCGGTGTAGATCGGTGTAGATTTTTAGTAACCCCTTTTTTTATAATAAAAAAATATAGCTTATCGACTATTGAAAAGAAAGGAGGATACTCTGTATTATATCCATATTTAAAGAACCAAGAACTTATATAAACATAATTTCTGAATCGTCTTCTATTGCCTAGCATAAATTTTTTTCAAAAAAAACACGATCCATTCTATGATTCTATTGATTTTACAATATAATTTGGAAATACGCTGACTAAGCATTATGAGGGAACTACCGTATTCAAACCCCCATTATTCTGTTAATACTTGCTTAAAATGATTAATAATTTGTAAATGCCTTAGCTAGACTATTGTTTTCAAGAGACCGACAAGATTTTTTCATTTCGTTGATGTTAACTATTTCCGCCTAGATTGGTGATTCGTCCCACTGTGTGTCGTCAGCGAAGGTAATGATGGTAGGAGCAATGGTGTTCCACAAGGGAGAGAACTTAAGAGTTTTTTTTTTTTAAATTTGGGAATATATATAGAACATATTTGAAAAAAAAAAATAGAAACAAATTTTTGTAAATGAATTTCATTGTTTGACAGTAAAAAAAAACAAAAAAAAAAAACACATTTTAGCTTGTCGAATGCAATTGCAGGGTAAAGAGTATAATATATTTTTTTCAAGATCATTTTCGAATTATTTTTAAAGGTCATTTTGCATCGGGTCATTCGTCGGTGACGAAAACCCCTAATAACTTAGTCAAATCCTATAGTTCAATGTTCGGATTTCAAAGAGAAACGGTCGTGGCGATATTCAAGTAGGTTAATTTTATTTCTTGTAGTATTTTGGAATTTTGTGAGTTCCTCTAGGAAGTGATGGATCAGTTGAAAAATTAGGGATGCTTCTTATCTTTTGATGCAAGGCTCTCAACAATATTCGATAGAAGAAAATTGGGTTGTGCAAAAGTAAAGGATAATGAGGAATATTTTGGAATTTAAATTTTGAATTAATTACGTTTTACTTAAATAATCAAGATTTACCCCAGTATTAAATTGGAGTGGTGGTACATGATTGGAGAATGAGGACTGCTGTAAATCTATTACTATCGACTGTTAGAGTATATTGTAGAAAGTGTTTGAAAATTCTATTTTTTCACATATAGATTTTTTTTCCATTGATATTTTTACATAAAAGGTTTCCATGCATATTTTTTTTCCAACATAGATGCTCTATTGCTTTTGTATTTCCCTATTTTATTTTTACTAGTTGGTTCTGTGCGAATGGATACTTAGATCACTAATACTAAATGCCCTTGAGCGTGGCAGAGGAACACATCAATCCTGAGGAAAAACATACATAAAATTAGAATTGTGATTCTAGGGTTTAATGGAAATTTTCTGAAAATTGTTTAAATATAACAAAAATGATAAAAATACGTTTCTTGGCATCCTTTAGCAGTTTTATTGTTAATACACACCTACAGCGTGAATTGTCAATAATGATATCTCCAAAGTCTCTTGAATCAAATTTAAAAAAATATATGTTTTGTGTACAATATAAAATTGAAATTATAAAGCCCGAAATCGAACTATTCAAATCCTTCTTATTGGTAATGAGTCGAAAGCTTTGTTCAGCTTGGCTATTGTTTAAATAAAGCTAGTTATGAATTTTTTGTTCCGGTCGAAAAACTTATGACGCTCACTTTCGGTACCTTTCGATTTGAATTCATCCAAGATATTCTATTGGCAATGTTAGGGGTGAAAGTAGGCTGTTCGTGACTCTAGCTAGGATGCAGTTTACTCTGTGTGTGGCCTACAGAAGATTTAACTCACGATTAAATATTCGATTGGTTGTCCTGAGTGCGTGGCGCTGCGTATGCGTTATCTATTCACATATATTACACTCCATGTAAATCAGTTTGGAGAAACGGGTGCAACTGATTCTGTTTAACTCTGAATTTTAGCTGCGAAATATACGGAAATACTGCAGTTTTAACAATACATGAGACCCACATGTCAAATTATAAAAAAAAGAAGGCACATTTGGAAATACTTACTCTTTTTATTACTCCGAATTTTCTAAATGGAAATAAGACAGAAATTGAGTAAATACGCCTACTTGCATGGGCGGATCCAGGGGGGGGGGGGCACGGGGCCATAACCCCCTCAAATATTTTGACTTCTCGATTTTTTTATATTTTTAAACAAATAATAGATTATATAGTTATTACGACCTAACATTAAACCTAACATTAAACTTTTGGTCGTTTACATTGCAGTCATTCTTAATACACGGTACTAATAATCTCCTACAAAAATGGTGTTGTCAGCCACGTAATTATGAGACTGGGGGGTCATGACCTCCCCCCCCCCCCAAATTTCGTGCTAAATCTGTCCAGGCCTACTTGCTTTAACCCATTTGGGCAAAAGCTTCACAGATATTCGGCTGTTACAAAAATTAAAGCCTTTTAAAAAGGTACTAACAAGAACCATCTTTCGAACAACAAATGCGAACTCTTTATTCACGCTTTTATGTTAAACTGGACGGACATTAAATTAACGAAATGGCCACGGCTGGCATGCCCGTTAGAAGGCGGTTAAAAAGAAGCTGGATGAGAGACCTCCTCTCCTGAAATAGTTTCAAGTCCAGAAAGAGGTGCTGTGGGTCACTTTATTTCCTCATGTCTAAAATGTTTTTAAAATTAATTTCTTTACAACATCACATTCGCTGATTGTCCCTGACGGCCGACGGGTGTGAATTGAAGTGTGAAGAGAAAAAATAAAATAAAAAATACCCTGTGGGAATAATTGTTTAACAACGCCTTTGGCTTCAATCAATTTATCAACTTTGTTTTTTGTTTTTTTAACGAGTCTCTAACATAAAATAAAATAAATTAAAAAATTAAAAAAGACCATAAATTTTAAACACGCAAAAAAACCTTTATTTAATTTTAGCTTACCAATTTAGAACTCACATGTAATTACTTATCAATGGGTTTCAGCATTTTATTTTATTGACATTCATGATCTCATTCCTCTCTTGTAATAAGTTTAAGAAATGCTCAAAAAATCAAACAAAAAAAGTTTCAAAGCTCGATTGATTCTATCTGTTCACATGGCATGTTACGTGACGATCTGCTTATGGCTTTGTGAGGTGTACGCGCGTGGTAAACGAAGAACATACGAATTTTATTGCCAATGTAATGCTAATATCACTCGGTCATTGCTCTCAGGCATTATTATATTTTTATTGATAGTAATTGATAAATTGGTTAATTATTCCTCGACAACTTCCATTGAAAAAATTAAAAATATAATCGTTGTGACTAAATAAGTAAGACTACAACAAATAAAACCGAATTATTCGAGGCGTGAAGATGGAAAACCATTTTTATAATTTGTTAGTATCTGTACATGTGGAAATTTAATCATTTTTTATTTTCAAATAATTAATTTATAATTTTTAAACAATTTTATTAGAAGAGAAAAGATTCGACCACGGCCGGAAATCGAACCCAAGCTGTGTTCGAACCTTTCTCTTCTGCGATTCCTCTCACCAGGTATACACCACATTGCAGCGTAGTAACCGGGGGGCTGAACATTTATCCAGACAATGAAGATGTAGAGGACCGCAATTGGACTCCCGGCCGTAGTCGAATCTTTTCTATTCTAATAAAATTGTTAGTATTTTTATTTTTTCTATAATTTTTTTTCTTCCTCTTAAGACGGTATATGCCTTACCCCTCAAAACAAACTATATTCAACCTATGCTAAGTTCAAAGTTTACATCGAGTCAATGGCTGATCCATGGGGAGGGCGTGGGCAGCAATTGTTAATGAAGAGGATAGTTGAACAGTTACAGAATCGGGGCTCTCGCTGTGAAAACATCACATCCTCGGTTATATGTTCTATCTTAGGCTTAGTCCAGACTGTAAACAAATGTTTCGAAACATTGTTGAACATGTTCCCAAACAGTTTATAAACAGTTCCGGAACAGTTCCGATACAATGTTCCGCGTCCACACTTGAGCCAATGTTTCTCCAGTTTTGAACATGTCGAGTGAAGCTGTTGCAGTAATTTGTGCTGCCAGTTTATTTATTTTACTTAACAGGCAAAGGAATCGAATAAAGATAAGAAAGTGGCTCATTTTGTTTCACAACATTTCTGAACAGTTCCGGAACAAGTCATAAACAAATTTGAGCTGTTCAGGAACATCGGGAACTTTGGTCCTGAACATGGTTCCGAAACATTTGTTTACAGTCTAAACTAGGCCTTAGAGCGACCAAAAAAACAAAAAAAAAACATGTGAAAGTTAAATTGGGCTTGGTATTTGGTAGGCACAAATTTAACCAAGTCATCCATAAAAAATGTAGTAATATTTATTAATTATGATTAAAAAAGATATATATATATATATATATATATATATATATATATATATATATATATATATATATATATATATAATATCGTAGTGATGCCGCTTCTACCATAAAAGGCCATTGGCGTAAAATGGTATTTTACATACATAGTAATCAGTGGATCTACGGAATTCGAATAATTTCAAGTGAGATACTTTACCTGACTGCCGATTTCCTAACGAATGTTGAAACCAAATTTTCATCTTGAATCTTCAGAAAAAATACCTTCAGTTCCTAGCTTAGAGGTATAATAAGGAACAGATTGTGCAAACAATCGATTATTCGGAATATTCAAGAAAGGGTCAGGTTTTGCAAAAAAAAAAATCTCGTTCCCTTCCTGCTCTTCCTAATGCTGCGCAAATACAGCCATATGGAAAAACAATTTTATTAATATAGCCCCCCCCCCCAAAAATAAAAATAAAATAATCAAATAAATAAAGAAGAAAATCAAGGCGTCTGTAAACATAAATAGATAATACATTAGTCTGATTCAAAGTGAACATATGTGGATGGCCGAGTGGCCTGAGTCGTTAGGTAATACGCGATGCCCCCTATAACACATGATTGATAACCCGAAGATAGAAAGTTCAAAACCTAGAGCCAGGGGACATTTGATAACACTCGGTCTTAATCCCCCATCCTCCCCGTTGGCCCGGAAAAACTCCGTATAGCGTAAAAGATGATAAAGGGGAGAACATAAGTTACTGTTGTATGAATATCGTTATCACAACTGTCGATTTCTGTTAAGGTATTCCAGCAATAAACCAATTAACATAGTAAGCATAAAATTAATTGAAAATTAGTCTGACTTAATCAAATAAATGCGTACCCTCTATATATTTTTTTTTGGTTGTTAAAAATGCCGGATCTAACCAAAACAGACTTACAAAATTTGTTCCATTGAAATCTTTCGACTTTACCATATCTAAATTGTTATATTGTCACGTGGAAGATCTCCATTGAACCTAGGAGACCCTGAGAGAGAGGGGGAACTCCTAGAAGAGGCTGGCCCAGGAGAGAGTGGGGCAGTCTGGGAGAGTCTGAGTCAGTCAGTCTGAGAGGGGCAGAGCCAGAGACAGTCAGCAGTCTGGAGCGGAGGCTGGGTCTGTGAGGGGCAGTCTAAGTCTGGGACAGGCAGAGTGAGCCTGGGGCATAGTGGGACCCGAAGTAGTCAAGTACCCCCCACTATGCCCCAGGCTCACTCTGCCTGTCTCAGACTTAGACTGCCCATCTCAGACCCAGCCTCCTCTCCAGACTGCTGACTGTCTCTGGCTCTGCCCCTCTCAGACTGACTGACTCAGACTCTCCCAGACTGCCCCACTCTCTCCTGGGCCAGCCTCTTCTAGGAGTTCCCCCTCTCTCTCAGGGTCTCCTAGGTTCAATGGAGATCTTCCACGTGACAATATAAATCTATTTTATTTTATACCTCTTTATAGAAAATTAGATGCTCTGGGGGTGTGGGGGCAGGAAAAGAGTTTTATAGAACAATAGGATATATACTAATATAGGGATTTAAAAACAACCGTACTTATATTGTGTAACGATTTGTAGATTATGTAGATCGTACATGTGTTTGCTGGCCCTGGAATGCAATCAAGGTTAGTCGATAAATTTCAGACGTCAGTGCCTAATTTATTGTCTCGGCATTGAAATGTTTCCCTTCTTTCCTTGCTCGTTTTATTTTATTGTTTTATTAGATAAAACTAAGCGGTTGGAATTGGAATGATGAATAGGAGTAGATTTAATGTGATCCTCTGTTTCTTTTCTGATTTCTGGTAGGTAAATAAAATTCTAAGCATTCAATATGCAAGATATATAGACTTTTTTTAACCGTTTAATCCATTAAAATTTACAACTGAACATTATAATACACCAAGTAAATGTCTTGGCTATGAAATAAAATAGTATAATGTCAGGATTGTAAGAGAAACTAACCATTGCTAGTACTGAACCACTATCTTTAACTTAGAAGGTCAAGAGGCCATCTTCTTTTTAAAAGCCTAGGAGGATTATCAGGAATAGAGGAGGAAGCAAGATTGGAAACCTGTGTGTTCGTATGGTTAGTGAGCTTATCATAAAAGTTACTAGATGTATATATATATATATATGGTATCTGGATATATATGGTGTATATGTATATACATGGTACATGGATCGGGTAAATGGGAGACATATGGAACGTTAAAAGCAATAAAATAATTAAAATAGTAATATTATACTAGTTGGCCTGTGCAAATAAATCGCATCTCATATTGATCATTGCCCTAATTTCAGATCACGTAAACCAAAACGCCATAGCATGCAGAAGATAACAATTTTGTTTCGCTATGTAAACTAAATCATAAACAGAATTCAAAAGGCTGTAAAACATCAAAAGTGATAGTCCGATTTTCATATTTTTTATTATGCAAGGAATGCGGGACCTTTCGTGTTTGCATTTACCCAATCGACAAAAATTAGATAGTTTTGAATTATGTGGAAACAAAGTTTTCTTTTCTTTAAAGATTTTTTTCGGACATGATCGAGTATCATTATGTTATTAAAAAGAATGTGCACGTAGAGAACAATTCCTACCTGAAAATACTTTTTCTAAATGGTACATAGGGTAAACCAGACGGTTATTGCCACCCCAATTTTAACTTAAAGAAATAAGTAAACAAGTCCTAATTTTATTTCAAGATATACATGAATCCAATGTTTGAAGGGTCCTCTAGGTCATCTATGAAGTTTAGCAAACTAACCATAGGGAAGATTTCACAATTAAATCCACTGGGTTTCAATAACTATTTTTTGCACTTTTTACAATAAATGTTGCCTTATGGTAAAACTATTGAACTTTTGACACAAAAAAAACTCTTGCGTCTTTATAAGCATAGATAAAGAGGATCTATAGGAAGTTTCAATTTGATCCCTTCATAAAAAGTTTTTTTTTTTAATTTCACCTCAGAAATGTAGTCTTAAGGGTGTCAATAACTGTCCGGTTTACCCTAAAAGATTTGTTTTATCATAATTTGCTTGTTTCATTTTAAAGTTATAATACCTTCTTTCATTGATTTCAGATGCTAATTTTTATTTTACTTTTTTAATTTTAATTTGCTTTAAAAATTATGGAATTTAAACATCTTGGTTACTCTTGAAATTCATCTTGGTACCGACTTAGCTACAACCAACCTACGAGAAGAAAGTAAACGAACAAATTTGCATAAGGCCATTGTCTACAAGAGATCGCTGATTTATTTCCCAACTTTCACGTTTCTCTTTCGATAGTACTTTTCTTCTTTCATCGATTGTTGAAATGGCATGAATGGTAATGCAATAATCTTCACTGATTCTATCTTGGCGATCAGTCTAACGATACGGATGCGTTTGCGATGAAAGTAAGAAATTATCTTAAGATCAAACTATCTTCAGATAATTCCTATCCTTTTATATTATTCCTAGTAATTTATTTTTTTGTGTAACTTTGTAAAAAAATTAATATAAAAAGTGTTAAAATCAGGAATCAGAAATTGTTCTATACTTGCACTGTTTCTTACATCATAATGCTTGAATAATTAAAATATTCTGAGAATTGAAAAAATAAATGACAAAAAGTTATTAAAGACTTAGAGAACAAAATATCTTATGAAGAAAAAAAAAAAAAAAGAATTGGATGAAGTATAATATTTTCTAACTCATTATTTGAATAACGCATCAAAATCTTTTTCACAATTATTTAATTTATTTTGAGGGAGATGTTGGATATTACCATCTCTTTCCGAGACATTCTGAAAAACAGAGTAAATCTCTAAGTATTATAATGGAAAGAAAATCAAATAAGGCAGAGCTTAACACTAATATCGAGGGATATTATTGTTCACATGTACTCAATGAAGAACATAATAACGCTATTTTTATAATATTCTGAGCATACATTGCCTGCTGGCTTTACAACAAAACTGAGGTTAGATTTTACTTATGTAAATATTTTTGCAATACCCACACAATAATAACTACGTATAAAACATTGCATAGGGAATACAGTATATTTTTTAATTTTTATTTTTATTTTTATTAAATCAAAATGAAGGCAATAGGAAGAGGTTTATCGTCATGCGCGTCCCAAAAATCGGCGAATTATTATGTTCATGCAGGCTTAGATATTAAAAATAATTCGAATTTTAAAATTCGACAGAGTAGGGACGAGTTAATACAATTTTGACTTCTAGAATTTGAGTGGAGCGTCGGTATTTGTAATTGCTGATACAATTTGCCTATCTCTGGATGAAACGTTCTAGCGTGCCTTCAAAAAAGTTTAAGTTGCTTAATTTCTTTATTGGTTTTTCCCAGAAATTCTAGGACGGATAAATCAATAAAGAAATTGAATTAACAAAAATTTTTTGTTATAAAGCACCTTTCGTGTCCTAATGAAAGCAAAATATAACATGTTTTTTTTTTTCGCAGTAAAAGTTTTACTAATGAAGGATATGATATGAAATTCTTTCTACTACTCCCACCATTATCCCATAATTCATCTCATAAGTTTTGAAATAATTTATAAAACCATTAAGTGGGTTTTTTTATGATTTAAAAAAAGTTGTGGTATTCCTTTGAAATTATATGGCAACCCTGAAAAAAATTGGTTGAAACCTAAATAATAGCTCAAATTATCCAGAGGTATATTGTTTATTTTGAAGAAAGTTATTTCAAAATGAATTATTTATTATTAGATCTTTAGAGATTCTTTCGCTACAAAATATAGCAAAATTAGTCTAATCTGAAGTCCTTATTTTAGTTTTTAAATTAGCTGTTATCAATAAAATTGTCCTTTAGGACAAATAAACCTTGAATTTTTTGATATTTTTTTTAATTTTATTGTACAATGTTGCCTTCGATATTCAAGATCAGAAGTCGCTTTCATTCATCTCTAACAGCAATGGCAAAATATCTGAACTATCCGAGTATCTAAAGTATCTGGCGCTGCCCTTGATCGTTATTGTTATATAGAGTTTGTTATCAACTATTGGTTAATCCACATTTTTTTCTTCTTTTATTTGATAACAGCCTGATGTACACGTGGAAAACACGTTCATTGATCGACACCAGGAACTGCGGCTATGAACATTGAAGCACCTTCCAGCATTATTACTTCCTGGAAGCTGGAAGGCAGGCCATTGTTATGGGCATCATTGTAACAATATAGTGACTCTACAGGCCAAGGCTTGTCGTCCTTCAACGTTTTAATTTAATATCACAGAAAATAAAAAAAAAATTGGAAATAATTGTCAAAGAAGCATGAAGGGTTATCGATGTGAAACTGTTACTAAAGCAAAGTTTAAAGATGTAACAGGTTATATATGGTTTCTTTATTTTCCATGAGAAATTTATTAAGTTTTATTTCCTTTTTTTAATAATTTCCTCCAATCTCGTGAAATCTATACCGAAGCCATGAAAATTTATTTTAAAGCCCCGGGTTTGTTTATTTTCCTATCGCATTTGCTGTATTCTTGGGCAAAGGAAGATGAATAACATATCAAATATTTTCAATGATAAATGTTTCATATTTAAATGTATCAATTTGATTTATTTTTTCAATTTTTTTTTTATTGATCAATTTTTATTTTTTTACTTTCACTTACCTATGTATGAAATATAATATATTACAGTAAGGGAAGGTATTGCGATCCTGAAAAATTTCGACTTCCGGTTTTCAACGGAAATACACGTTTTGGGGTCCCCTGAGTCCAAATAACCAAGTGGTCTGTGTGTGGGTTAACAGACTAGCTCAAAAACTATAAACCGTGCGAACCTGAAATTGGGTATTTAGTGTATGTATATGCCCGGGATGTGACAGCAAAAATGTCATCGAAATTGGTCAAACGGAGGGGTTCTTTAATAACTTTTTACGTTTTTATCGATTTTCTCAAAAACGGCTGAGAAACTATATGCTGAGAAACACTAACTGAGTGTTTGATGTATGTATATACCCGCGATGTGATAGCCAAAATTTCATCAAAATGAATCAATTGGAGGAGGCATATTATTTAATAACTTGTGTCCCATTTTCACTTGTTCTTTTTATTTTATTTTTTCTCTGGTTTCGCCTAAAAATAAGAAATGGCTAAATATGAAATATGAAAAAAATCAAGTCAACATATACAGGAGAAAAAAAAGAAAAATATTCTGCCAACTCTTGAAACACGTTGAGCTCACCCATGCGCATTACGCCTTTAATGACTATTTTATTAAAGATGTTATAATGGAAATTATTTGTTTCATGGGAACTATATGAAGTTTTCAATAACTACGTAGAGAATTATAAAATCAGACGACTTGGAGTATTATGCTTGCATTGCTGAATTATCACAATTAAAAACTTTTATTTAATAATAAAAAAAAATTGTTTACTTTAAAGTGTAACTAGAAACAAAAATAAGTAAATGAATGTAGAAAATTGTGTGACTTTGAAAAATGGCATTTAACAAAACACGTCAATTTCTAATCAAAGTATGTTGGTAAGTGAAAGTTGTGTGTTTGCGCGCATCTCACACCAGATTTTTCAGAATAATTTTTCTACCAATCCCTTTTTTTTATTTTATTTTCACGAACTTTTTTTTCTTCATTATTCACTTCATCTCTTTATTGGTCGACTTTTCGGTATCTTTCACCATTCCAGGGACCATCTTTCTAAATCCATGCTTAATGAGCATAATTAATCAGAAAAAGCCCACGGCCAAAATGTTCATTTAGCACGAATATAGAAAGATTAGGATGGCGAATGAAACCGAAACATCGACAAAAAAAAAAATAGATAAAGTAAATAATGAAAAAGTTCATTAAAATACAAAAAAAAAAAAGGATTGCTGGAATAAGTATTAAAAAAAAAATAGTTGTAAGTATGTCAAATTGATACATATAACATGAGGCATTTGAAAATATTTATGTTTATAAATAACACAAGAAGACATTTATTCATGTTCTTTGCTATGACGTGGGAGATGGTAAGTAGGTACATAATGAAAACCAAAAGTTCATGAAAGTAAAAAAAAAAAAAATGATCAATTTTCTTCTTGTGGATATGGATCAGAAATAAGAATTTTTATTAAAAAATCTGGTGCGTGCACGCAACACACAACTTTCACTTACCAACTTACTTAGATTAGACATTAATGCGTTTTGTTAATTGCCACTTCTCAAATGAAAAGAACGGCTTTAATTATGAACTATGGTCTGTCATTAAAGGCGTACTCCGCATGCATGGGCTCAACGATTTTTATGAGTTGACTGAATATTTTTCTTTTTTTCTCCTCTTTGTGTTTTCTTTATTTTTATCATATCTCATATTTAGCCATTTCTTATTTTTAGGCGTAATGAGAGACAGTTAATTTTTCCATATAAACAAAAACAAGTGTACTTTACAGGAAAATAAAAAAGACCCCTTCCCCATTTAAGCCCCCTCAGAACATTTTAATAACGATAAAGCTTACCTGATGTTAAAGAACACCTTATTTTCATTAAATATGGCGAATTTGATCAAAATCATTAAAGCCGTTTTTGAGATAGACGAAAGAAAGGTATAAATTGGAAAACAAGTTATGAAATAAAGTGCCCCCTCCGGTTGATCAATTTTCATGAAATGTTGGCTACCACATCTTTGGCATATACATACATCAAATACCCAGTTTGATCAAAATCGTCATAACCGTTTTTGAGTAAATAAAAAAAACACGTGAAAATGATACAAAATTTATTAAGTAAAGTCCCCCCTTCGGTTGATCAATTTTGATGAAATGTTGGCTATCACATATTTGTCATATACATACATCAAATACCCAGTATGGTCACAATCGTGAAAGCCGTTTTTGAGTAAATAAAAAAAGCACGTAAAAATGATACAAAATTTATTAAGTAAAATCCCCCCTCCGGTTAATCAATTTTGATGAAATTTTTACAGTCATATCTCGGGCATATAAATAGATCAAATACTCAGTTTAATCAAAATCGTTAGAGCCGTATTTGAGAAAATCGAAAAAAAACATAAAAAGTTATTAAATAAAGTACCCCCTCCCTTTGAGAAATTTTGATAAAATTTTTGCTGTCACATCGCGGGCATATACCTACACTAAATACCCAATTTCAGGTTCCCACCGTTTATAGTTTTTGAGCTAGTCTGTTCACACAGACACACACACACAGACCATTTCGCGGGACTTGGTTATTTCGACTCAGGGGGTCCCAAAACGTGTATTTCCGTTGAAAACCGGAAGTCGAAATTTTTCACGATCGCAATACTTCCACTTACTATATATTTCATATATAGATAAGTGAAAGTAAAAATTTTAATTTTTATTTTCTTAATTTTGAATGTATGAATATGAAGTTCTTTATGAATGAATTTATATGGATTAAAAAGCTGGAATATAACAAAATACATAAAATTTTGTGCAATATATAAATAATAATTTCAACTCGATGAATCATAAACATCATATATGAAAAAGTGTAGAAAAAAATCTGGTGCGTGCGCGCAACACACAACTTTCACTTACCAATTACTTAGATAAGAAATTGACGTGTCTTGTTAAATATCATTTCCCAAAGTCACACATTTTTCTACATTCATATCTTATTTTTATTAATCGTTAAAGCCGTCTTTGAGTAAATAAAAAACCCCGTGAAAATGATACAAAATTTATTAAGTAAAGTCCCCCCTCCGGTTAATCAATTTTGATGAAATTTTTACAGTCATATCTCGGGCATATAAATACATCAAATACCCAGTTTGATCAAAATCGTTAAAGACGATTTAGAGTAAATAAAAAAAACACGTGAAGATGTTACAAAATTTATTAAGTAAAGTCCCCCCTCCGGTTAATCAATTTTGATGAAATTTTTACAATCATATCTCGGGCATATAAATAGATGAAATACTCAGTTTAATCAAAATCGTTAGAGCCGTTTTTGAGAAAATCGAAAAAAACCTAAAAAGTTATTAAGTAAAGTACCCCCTCCCTTTGAGCAATTTTGATGAAATTTTTGCTGTCACATCACGGGCATATACATACACTAAATACCCAATTTCAGGTTCGCACGGTTTATAGTTTTTGAGCTAGTCTGTTCACACACACACACACACAGACACACACACACACACACACACACACAGACCATTTCGCCGGACTTGGTCATTTCGACTCAGGGGACCCCAAAACGTGTATTTCCGTTGAAAACCGGAAGTCGAATTTTTTCACGATCGCAATACTTCCACTTACTATATATTTCATATATAGGTAAGTGAAAGTAAAAAAATCGCCCACACGTGAGCATTCATCGATGGTTTATTTTTATCTGGCTTACGAAACTGCAATATAATAAAAATTATTTATGAAAATATTAATCATAAAAACTTTTGAGAACAACATATTATTAAATATAGACTGATTTATTGTTGACAGTAATATAAATCAGCGAGGCTGTAATTAAAGGATGTTGTAAATACTTAAATAATATTAATTATATTTTCTATCTATAGGATGATGTTATGTTAGGTAATATAGAAAATTATATAACATTTTTTTCAGACGTTTAGTTCACTAATAAATCGTAATTATGATTTATAAAACTTTAATGATTATTGATTGATGTATCGATTTAACAAGGCAATGTTAATTACAAGCAATAGTTAGACATATTTCTTATATTAAGCATTCCTTATGTAACATTTTCTAATTAGTGAGAAACTCTTCTATAACTCTTAACAAGCAGCGGGACGATTCTGTTCACTTGTAATGAGCCAGGTGGCCTTCAAATATATTTACTTGCGGATGACATCTTTTTTCTCGATTTTTTTTTCCTACAACACAATTAGAGTTCATTAAAATTACTTACCGCGTTTAGAATACCAGGAAACACCCCCGCATCATGAGGGTTGGTTATATTTAGCAAATTTCTTGTTCATTCATCATTGAGCATTACAGATCATGGCCGGTCTATGGTATGCAACGTGTGGATGAAAAAAATTCAAATATTTGTATTCTGCATTGATGATATAAGTTTACTTACCATTTACATCTTCCTGTTTATATAAAGAAATTAATATCTGATCTTACATCTTCATCAGTGCAATGCAGTTGGTGTCCAAAATCTCGACAAAAAAAATTGAAAATTTGGCAAGAATCTCGAAAATACCTAAAAATATTTTCTGACTTGTCGGCTCATTCCTTCTGTCGGAAAATAAGCTTTAGTGGTAATGTCAGGTTAATGACTATGGGTGATTTGCGGTTATTTATCTGGTTGATCTGTGTTCAATAATTGTTCGATTTCTTAGATCGATATTATTTTCAACTTGATTGTTCCATCAAGAGCATGACGCTACTTATCAAAGTATATAGTTCACACTTTGCTATAAATTATATTAACCTCAATCGTAGTAGTTTTAGTGTATATACATTTAAACTCACTTCGTATTTTGCATATAACAGAAAAGTTTTAATTTTTTATTTTTTAATTAAATATTGAAAATGTTTGTCCACTGTTTATTTACGTATTAAAAAAATGAAAAATAACTTAACAGTTTAAATCAATTAAATTTCTTATTTTAAATTTCTAATAATACGATAGTACTTTTAATATTTTTTTATTATTCCTCTAATAACTATAGGCGTCTAAATTAATGAATTTTAGAAAATTGACTAGTATAGTAGAGCTCAAATTTGGTTTTAAAATTAATGAAAAATATTAGAGATATACTCAATATATTTTTATGGTAAACAATGTTAATATATGGGTCATTTTCCCAGAAAGGGCAAATCGCTGTCCCCGATGGATTCTGAAGCCCCCTCACCATTTTTGTTCATTAAAACAACCTCTAATTAGGATCTGTGACTTGCCCTGTCGACTACGTAGGGTTTTACTCATATAAAATTAAAAATTAAAGGTTGAATTTTGATATAACCAGTGAAAATCTCCTTCCCTCGTCATGTCATAACTCTTGTTTCCAAACTTTACGTTCGTCTACGAATTGACCATTGACGCTTTTTGAATTTTTTACAACTGTGGTGCTGTTCAAAACATCTCAAAATTGTCAGAAAAAAATTAGAAAAAAATAAAAAACTCAAGAAAAAATATATTTAAACGAACCCGCAGCACATTTTTTTCCCGACTTCCGATTTTTTTTTTTTTTTTTATATATAATAAATGCACCCTGCTCTTGTATAATCTTGCATTGGAGTTCAACCAGTGCTATGTAAAGAGCATCCCTAAATATTTTCCAGATGTTAATTCGACATTTTCAATTTCAAGAATTCCAAGTTCAGATTCGCCCTTTCTGGGAAAATGACCCATATTAGTTCCTTCTCTTTAAAATTCCATGTCTAAGCTAAATTATCACACTTTTTTTATAACGGTTTCGGAAAAACCTATACTTTATGTCTAATTAGTAAGTAGCCTGTAACTTTATCATCATATTTTTTTTTTTACCAAAAATAATTTAAAAAAAAAACAACTACACAACCTTGGATGGATCATCCGTCTGATGGAGCGACTTAAAAGAAGTGAGTAGCAAACTATGCATTAACTGCTTTAATAAGATGTATACAATGACAAAAAATACAGCGGGAAAAAAGAATTTTGAACATGAAATAAAAATATAGTTAGCGGTGTAAAATTTTTCTTTTCTTTTATGTATAAAGGAGAAAAAAAATTTTACACCGCGTATTCGTTTCTAAAATATAATACATTTGGTTGATGGGATTGGACATTGGAAGTTAATTGAACATTTGGTTGATGTCGATTTCAGAAAACGAAATCCGCCAAAATAGTATTCTCTATTACCGTTAAACCAGAAAAAAAAAACTCATATAGGATGGGACATTCAGTTACAAGGTGCCATATATCTTCCGGTTCCTCAAAAGAAGTATGAATATTTAAGTGTTATCTATAGTACCGTCCTTAGCTGGTGGCACTTGCGGCGTTTTTTTAGAGTAAAACCTTAAAATAACGGTGCTTTTTTCTATCTGTTTGCGTCTGTAGATACCAAAATCTTCAACATAGGCACTTACTAAGGTATCCTTAAAATAAACGAGCAAGTTTGCATGAGACAATTGTCTGCAAGAGATTTTATTTTTTTGGTAATTCGTTAAAAATAATAATATAAATAGTTCAAAAATCATCGGTTAGAAATTATTCTCGTGCACTTCCTCCTAATATTTTTTGTGCGTGCATAATTTCGTTATCTTATTTGAGAAACCCGTGAATGAACCAGCCATTTGATTTTTCCCTCAATTCCTTATGATTACACCATGAAATTCATTTGTTGCTATTTGTTTACCTGATAAATGTATGTAATATGATGTGAAACAAATACAAATAATTTAAACTAATCATTTCTGTTGCGTTGAAAAAAGTTGTAGAATTTTTTTAAAACCGTTTCATTCATGTATTAGTAAGTTATCAAAAGTTTCGGAATGATCCAGACTTCTCTGTGATGTTCCATTTTGGACTAAATTTAAGAAGCGATAGACTAGGGGCTTAGTCCTGCACATCGAAGCATGTGGATAATTTTGAGCCACTGTTCTGGTAACTTGTAGTTGCTGTTTGGACGAGTTCTAAATACTTTTTTTGACATTTTCGTGTAATAATTTTACGTAAATAAAATTATTTAAACATGCATTGGTATTATAATAATTATAGAAAAATGTAATAGCAACGTCCTTAGCTGCTAACACTTACAGCCTATTAAAGTAAAATCTTATCTTCACACCTACTACTGTGTTCTTTTTATTGGTTATGGGATTTACATTATTTTACAGTTACTTCTCGTTTTTGACTCTTGCAGCGTTTTCCATTTACATGCCTCGATTCATCTTATAATAATTTTCTAATATTCTATTTTTGGAATTTCGATCCAATATATAAAATAGTTTGTCCACTCTTTAAGTACCGTACCAAATAATTTACATCTGGTGGAATAAAATCTGGTGCGATACGCGCATCACACAGCTTTCACTAACCAACTTACTTTGATTAGAAATTGACGCACGTGTTTTGTTAAATTCCATTTCTCAAATTTAAAGATTTTCCCACATTCATTTACTTATGTTTGTTTGTATTTTTTCTTTTAAGTGCACTAAATTTTTTTGTTATTGAATAAAAGTTTTTACTTGTGATAATTCGGCAATGCAAGCATAACACTCTAAGTAGTCTGATTTTATAATTCTCCAAGTAGCTGTTGAAAACTTCATATAGTTACCATGAAACAAATTTCCATTAAATGAACAGAATATCAAAAATTAAATGTGCGCTCAAAGTGTTTAATCAGTTGACGAAATACTTTTCTTTTTTCTCCTGTACATGTTTATTTGATTTTTTTCATATTTCATATTTAGCCATTTCTTATTTTTAGGCGAAACAAGAGACAGATATTTTATCCATATAAATAAAAACAAAGGTCCTTTAATAAGAAAACGAAATGCCGCTTCCCCATTTGAGCCCCCTCAGAACATTTTAATAATGATAAAGCTTACCTGATATTAAACAATACTTGATAATCATTAAGCATTACTAGTTTAATCAAAATCGTTAAAACTGCTTTCGAGAAAATCGAAAAAGACGTAAAAATGGGGAAAAAACGTTACGAAATAAAGTGCCCCCTCCGTTTGATCAATTTTGATGAAAGTTTTGCTGTCGTATCGCAGGCACATAAACACATAAAATATGAAGTTTAATCAAAATCGTTAGAGCCGTTTTTGAGAAAATCGAAAAAAAAACGTAAAAATTAGACAAAATTTATTAAATACATTTTGTCCTTTCCGCTTGAAAGATTGTGATGAAATTTTTGCTGTCACAGATACCATTACAGATACCAAATACCCAATTTCAGGCTCGTACGGTTTATAGCCTTTGTGCTAATCTGTTCACACACTCACTCACCATTTCGCGGGACTTGGTTATTTGGACTCAGAGGAGCCCTAAACGTGTATTTCCGTTGAAAACCGTAAGTCTAAATTTTTCACGATTGTAATACTTTCCCTTAATATATGAGGCGTTTGTTTTCAAAACCGGTTACATCCATTTTTTCCAAACAATTCTTTTTTTTTTTAATTTTTTCAACTTTTTCAATGTTAAAAAAAATGTTTGTTTCAAAAACGTCTAGATCCTTCGAAAATCAATACTAAAAGATTCCATTTCTTATCAAAAGCGGTTCCAAAAGATCCTTTTATTGATCAGTCCTGAAAAATTGTTGAAAATGGATGTAGCCGGTTTTGAAACAAAACGCCTCATATATTTAATATATAGGTAAGTGAGAGTAAAAAATACCTTAAGAGGTTCTTATTGTTCTCAAAAACATTTTTTTTTTTGGAATGAATCAAATTAATGTTAAATTCTTCCAGTATCCTGCAATAATTTAAACATTAGCCTTTGCACCTAGCAATTGACCCAAACATCTTGCTTCGCTGACCCCTACAATGGGCTGGATACCGATTGGCAGTACGTTGTGGTGTCTTGTGTATAACAGTTCTTGGTATTTTTTTTTTTCGATCATGGTTCCAGGTTAGTGTTGTTTATATATATATATATATATATACCGTGTTTTTTCCCTGTAATTTTTTACTGTTAAACCTTGTGAAATTTGGGATAAATTAATTTATTTATTTAATTTTTTAACACTGGCAGTCCTTGAAACATGGAACGTATACGTTGTTGGATGTAGGAAAAATAAAAAACATTTACTCTTTGGTGATTATTAAACGCAATATATTTTGAGGTGGAGTTACTTTGATTTCCTGTTAAATCTACCAACTTATTGTAGAAAAAAAGTAATATAGTTGAAAACAAAAGAATAAATTAATAACTATCTACAATTAAACAGCAACGGATTACACTAATTTCCAAAAAGTAAATCACAAAAATTTTTGGAGGAAACCACTTGCAATAAGAAGTTAATATAAGAAACATTTGTTTAACAAGAAAAGCTGAAGTTTCTCTAAGTTTTTATTTTATTTATTTTTTTTTTTTTTTTTTTTTTTTTTTTTTTTTTTTTTTTTTTTTTTTTTTTTTTTTTTTAAGAAATCTGTTTAATCTAAAAATATTCGGTACTTATCCTTGCTTTTTCGGAAAAAAATAAATAAATATTTAATTCATCGGTTTGAATTCCAAGAATCTTTAAAATTATAAATACCTACTTATAAATAAAAAAAATCTTACTTTGTGATCTTATCTTTTCTAAAAATTAAAACTTAGAATAAAAACATTAATTAATCATAATGCATTATAGAAATGGCAATTCACATCGATATGTCGTAACTAAAGTTATATTTTTACCAAGAATATTTACATACATTGCATACAAATATTGAAAGCCACTTACTCTATTATTAAATCTATCGAGGAAGGAACCATTTAACATTACTTTCAAGGTCTCTCTTAATTGACTTCGGAGCATTTTGTTTAAGAGTATAACACACCGTCCGAATTTGAGGCAGGATCAAGAAATAAAGTTTAAATGGTCGATTCAGAATTTCTGAGATATCACCATTTGAAAGGTAACACAGCTTGAGTGAACGTAAACAATTTTATCAAATGAAAACTCAGTTAAATTCTTTATTATTCGCAAATAGTGTATGCATACTGTAACTGTATTACACAAATATTTAAGGTAGTTTCATAGACAAATCCATATCAGCAATGAACATTAAATGATATGGAAATATAGGAAGTACATTATTTTTATTTCCGTTTTTTTTTTTAGTTTTTTTTTTTTTACTGTGTAAATATTTTTCCAACTTCTATGAGCCTTTTCATAAATTAATTTTAAATTTGATTTATTACTAAATAGGACTAGTGTAAAAATGCTAAAATATAAATTTTTGATGATAAGAAGTTTTTATACAATGTAAATCCAGCAAAATAATTTTTTTAAAATAAAGTAACGAAATGAGGTAGAATGCTATATTGATAATTTTAAACAAATCAACCCAAGAAATTTCAAAAAATTTATTTTTATAAGTTTCGAGCCGATTTGCTTACTTTTTAGTTCACTTATCTATAAAGAAAATCATATGCATAAATGCATCGTTTTGAAATTTATGATTCATTTTCTTCTTTCCTTATAACAATAATAATGTTTTTATTCGTCTTTAGGGATTAACCCTATACAAATAGAGATTGCAATACATTTTATAACAATATAAATAGCTTTAAACAAATGTAACAATAATAGTAATAATAAGTAAATAATTTAAATTAGCATGGGATTGACTATTTCGTAATTTTAATAAATAAACTAAACTTACAATTAGAATTATAGACCTTAAACAAACAATATAGACGCATTATAAACAACATTAACTATAACCTACATATGAATATATAAATACATGCACGTACATAAACACAAAACACAATTCCCTAATAAATAATTAAATTAATTAAATCACAAAAGACCTCAAAAGAAGGCAACTAGAAAAATAATAATATATTTTACCTAGTGAGTCCTTGGCTTTTACATTTAGAAATTCGGTAAATTGTGAGATATTCGTGTTTTCTGCGGTCTTGATATATATATCAAAACTGAATTACCATTGTAAAATTATTACTTCCATGCACTATCGTAAATTGCAAAAATACTATATGAATAAAAGTATATGGATGACTCGATTCCTCAGTTGAGGAAACGTGTTTCTAATTTCAACAAAAATGTTCAAAATCGCAGCAATTCAAAAGCACTAATCTTAATTTTAAGGGGAAAAAAGTTTAAAAAATTAATTTTCTAAAATCTTTTTCCCTATTAGCTTTCATTTCTTTTTACAGTAATAATTTAACTATTAGTCAAAAAATGTAAAGAAATTAAAAAAAAATACATTACCTTTGATTTTATATAAAATAAATTGCCTTTTTTTTATTTGACCTTAAACCGTACACAGGTCCTAATAATCAGTGTTGTGATTATTATTCATTAGCCACGCAGGACCATTGAATTTTATTCATTGTATTCAAGACCATTGTCGTGTTGTAAATGGAAGGATCTGGGTTAAGGATCAAAATAAATCGATCTTGCTGGTACGTCCCGATTCGATCAAGCCATTTCTGGAACCGACCGACCCTCACAAGCAACAGACAGCTGATGTGTGTTAATTAATTAACATGTGTCAATATTTGAGGCTGCCCTGTTAATTAAGGTTGTCATTCGATGCTCGTGATGTCATGGCCTATTTCGTCATCGTTTTTGTCGTATTAACGGGATTCCACGCATGCAAGTTAGATCAATTCCAAAGGGAGAATAATCCATTCTGATTGGATTTAAAAAGAAGGGCAATGTTTCATGTACAATTTCAAATATATTTTAAATTGTATAACATTCAAACATTCTTCGTATGATTTAGTTTAGTATTTATGTGCACTATTAACGTTCTTATTGGGTAATATTATGGAATGTTTCAAAAAGTATTTGAAAATAATGTTCATTATATAGCGGTCTGCCACATTTTGTCCTAATTTCGAGAAAAGTGCTTCTATAAAGAAAGTTTATCTATTGAGGAAGTAATTGAAATATCAAACGCTAAAAACTTCCATGTATTGATAAAGTACTGCAAATTAGTCAGGTATTACATAAGTAGATTGGTTAATGTAGAGTACGATCACTGATATATTAATTATATTTTATAGATATCTATAATTAATTGATTCGTAAATAATTAATTAATAATTAAAATCAAATAATGGATGATAAGCTGTATCGTGTGCTTATTTTAATTGTAGGTTTTATGTAGTTCATAAATTGTTTAGGGATAATTTTTATTATTAGAAATATCATTATTCAATCTAGGATTGAAAATGATATTTCCAACAAGTATGGTTAGAATATTTATTAACATGTATGGTATAGCGTATAAAGAAAGATATTTAATTGTTTAATAAATACTTAAAATAGGTATTTAATTTAATATATGAATGTAAATATTTAATCCAAGTATAGATGAATGAAAAGGGATGCGGTATCGACAGCAAAACATCGATTTTTTAAAAATCGATTCTTTGAATTCATCTACGGCTAAAATAGATCATAGATAACGTAAAATATGGATAACATGAAACATAGATGTTGATAAAAGATGGACCGAAAAAACATCGATGTCTTAAACTAATCGATGTTTTTTTGTATCTTCATTTTTAAACATTAACATGTTAGTGCCTATACATATGAAAATATAGATATCGAACCCGTAGTAGGGATATAGGAGCTTGTATGTGATGAATAATTAATTTATAAATTTTAAACAATTTGATTAGAAGATAAAAGATTTGACTGCTGCCGGGATTCGAACCCATGTCCTCTGCATCTCTGTTCCAATGCTATATTAACTGAGCTTTCTTCACTAGCTTCTCAGCACTCTTACCACTTGAAATTTAAATTTCAACATAAATTTTGAGTTTTAAACATAAGTTTTTTTTTTTTTTTTTTTTTGCTGCTACTGCAATAACTAATGACAAATTATAAACCAGCTTTTCAATAAAAGCCTTCAATAATGTTCGAGATATTTACTGTCTTACAAATAGGAGGCTGGGGTACGGGGGTGAGCCTTTTTTATGTTTGTGAATCCATTATGAAGTATAATGAATTATAATAATGAATTATATAATGAATTATAAGTATAATGAATTATATGAAACATATAAGTAAAATTTAAAAATGCGATATTTCGACGAAAACAAATAATATTAAAAATATATTTATGGTCGCTGATGTTACTTTAACATCAGCGACCATAAATAGATTGATGTTTTGTTGTGTTTGATGTTTTAAGTTGTCTTGTCTTTTCTCTGTGAAAAAGAAATATGAAAAACATTGGAAAAAAGTTTTCAATCGGTACTTTTTGGAGGAATCTTGAACATAATTTTGTACCTTACATTGTATGTCTATAACGTAAAAAAGACGACTACCCTCGTAACTTACGTTTATACCCATCACTGTTGACTTAATAAAGAAAATCCAAAAAAGATTCTGACACGCCGAGATCATTCCAACACTCTGATTGGTTGTTGGTTGTCGCACTTAATCTCGTTCTTCCTTCTGTTGTCATCTCTTTCAAGCACACAATTACTTTGTATAAAAACTATGCTAGGAGGCTTTTTGTTATTTTATTTTTTACTACAGAGCTTTCACCTTGAAAAAAAAAAAAAAATCAGGTCAACCAAAAACATCGAAGTTAACAAAAAATCGTAATCACCAATGCCCAGAATTTTTTCCGTCATTAAATTGTATAACAACTATATTGCAATATAAAACGATGTTATTATTATAAGCGATGACTATGCTTGAATATAAGACAACCGCTTTTCTAGGTATTGACTATAAAATTTATTTTCAGGAGGTTTTTTTTGGAAATTTCCTCACATCTTCACATCCTCCTTGTAACTTTCTCTATTGCCCGCCTTGGAAGTATTTCGTCGTTTGGTAAATGTTGTATGTGGTACAGGATCTTCCTTTCTACAGTTTAGTCATTGTATTTTCATTGTGTTTTCCGCGAACAAAGCAACCCACAGACATAATGGTGCGAGATCTTCGGTTACTAGACTGAATATACTGTTGGACTATAACTAAACAGTGCTACAAAAATGATCGCAAGATGTTTAAATGTTAGTTTAGCTGCTCCGGGAAGTCGTTAACGTTGCTCGGAAAAACAATAACAAATAAAATATGCTATTTATTGCAGCTTTTAAAGGTGAGGCAATTATGTCATTCTCTCAGAAGGCAACATTGTTTTCTTGGCTACCGGCTACATTAATTAATCGCTTCAGTAGGTTTTTTTTTTCTCTCTGTTTTCTATAAGTTTATATACATATATAGTAAACAGGGAGAAGGAAAAACTGTTTAAGTGACTATTCTATATTTGTTTGCTTAACGTCACTTTATGCCACTAAGACTAATCGGACGATGCTACAGTGGGAGTCCTAAATTTTGCCTATCCAGGTATAATTAGGATAGGGATCTTTAACGAGTACCTGACATCTTACAGGCTCGAGACCTCTATTTTACGTCCTATCCACAGGACGGCATAGCCAAGGCCACCGCGAGACGCAAACCTGCGACCTTTAGTATTGTAGGTTGCCATGCTAACCACTACACCACAGGTGACCCCCTATTCTATATTTATTTATTTAATCTGATTAAACTAATTTAAAATTTTTCTTTTTCTATACGTTATCTAAATTGATAAGCTTTTGAATCTTTAATACTAGCAATTTCTATGAAACGATATGCATAATGTTATCTTATTTTTTCGGAATCTATCAAAATTTTATACATTCAGACATGATTTCCTCTTTTCAAATCAATAATGTATCAAATCACTTCGCTGATTATTTGCATCTGTTTATTCCAATCACAATGCAAATCAGCTGGCGTTTAACGTGACGCTTCAATTAATATTGTTCTCTTCTAATATTGACGATATCAGCAATATAATCGTGAGCCTCAATATCAAAAGCTCTACATGATTTGAGCTGTTGATGTATTTATTAAAATAAAACTTCGGATTAAGCACAGATCAATCATATACTTAATCAATACATTTTTTGAGTAATCCAATATTCTTACAAAATTGTAAATAGTTAGTTTTTTGTTTTTCCCTGTCCTTCTGTAGCACGGTGTTAAAAAAGTAGTGGTAATAATGACTAAAAATGAAATAAGTAATGATAAATACAAAAAGTAAGTAGTCATTCGCGCTCCGTCGCTGTATCATATGAAAATGTCATTTTGATTGGCATTCCAAAAATTTTTCTTAATTTTTAAAATATTAAGTATCCTCAAATTTATATGGCAGCTCTGGCTTTTCTTTCCATTTAATGGAGAAATATTATCCTAAAATGTTCACAATTTTTTAAAAATAATTTTTCTATGTAAAGAAGAGGAAAATTTCTTTGTTATTAATAACGAGCAAAGCTGCCCAAATGAATCGGTTGCTATAATAAACAGCTTTCTTGTCAATAAAGAATTAAAAAATCAAATTTTGTCTGGCTTCAAGGAATGTTTATAATAACATGAATGTAGAGTGTTAAAGGTTTCGAAATCGTATTACTAAAGACACGCCAGGAGGCCAAATTGAGAGTGGAACTTGCTTGAGCTTGTTTAATGTTAAATGAAAGATAAAATCTCAGCATTTAACCCATTCTCACATTTATAAAAAATAAATTTGTTGCTTTTGAATTAAAGTTAGTTAAAAATCCAGGACATCTTAGTTAAAAAAAAATTTTGAGTTTCACTCAGACAGGAGCTTATCACAAGTAGCCTAATGAAGTGGGGAACCCTAATCCTCCTTATCAGCTGCTATCAGCTAGCAATTCTCTGGAGTGTGTTAAAACACCATCCGCTCCCTTATTTTTGCTGGGATCTATTTTTAGTGCAAGTTTCATTTAGATATGTACTATATTAAGGGTCACTTCTCGTTTATTTGACTGAAAAACATGTTGACTGGTACAGTTCCAAATCCGCCAATGCCATTTCCATTTTCTTGTTCGAACTCTAATTATACGTTTACATGAATCTAATAACGGGCATAGATATCTACTGCAATACAGAACTGAAAGAACCTGGGATTTCTTAAACTCCTTTTTCCACTCCTCTTTATCCCTTTTGTCTTTTGCCTTCTCGTTTTTACAACCATTGTCCGTAGATTTCGCTCCATGCTATCTATCTATCTCAGGTGTAACACATTAATAGTACAGTCGATTCCGTTTAATTGGGACCACCGCTTAATTGAGCCATTTTTAATAAAACGGAATCAAATATAGGTTAAATGTCACAGCTTTATTGGGACAAACCAGCGGCTAATTGGGCCGAAGATTTCTGGAACTTAATGTAAAAAACTATGAGACCCAGTATCAATGGAATAACCTAAGTATCTGAGACCATGCCTGTTTCTCAACCAGAAGCAAGAAACCGCATTAAAAAGGTTAGCCGTTTTTTTTTTCACAAAAAGGAATTGGAAGGAAAAAAGATTGTCCTTAGGCGTCCTGAAGAAGTGCACTAATTATGTTGGTCATAGTTTACAATGACAATGCACACTTGATTCTTACCTGTTAAAACAAATGTCACAAAATCATGTTCTGATTCATTCTTATTTCGTCCTTATCAGTACATTTTATATTGTACATAAATAGTTATTTTAATTTATTTCATCTTGTATATTTCTTATATTAAAACACCTATTTAATAAAAATACGTTTTAAGAGCTATATTAATCGTATTATTTTGACCCTATCATTAAATTAATAGACGGGAACAGGTATACCTAAATGCACCTATTAACGGGCTGTCCCCCAAATATGTCTAATGTATGACATCAATTATCATACATGTACCGTAGCCCAGTAATTAGGCTTATTTAGGCATTTTTTATTTGCATTTACACGTGGATTCATGGTCTCCGCTTTATTGGGTCCTCCGCCTAATTGGGACACAACAAATTTTCCCTTTATGTCCCAATAAAACGGAGTCGACTGTATTACCAAAAATCAAAAATTGCCATGAACAGAGCAACCTGGAACTAATGATTGTGAATTAAATTAAAATTCTCCGACCATCAACACACCGTTCTCCGGTAGTAAAACTTTAAACATAGCAGCTGTTTTTTTTTTTTTTTTTTTTTCAAGCTATATTTATCTTAATATATTTAGGTTACGATTCTCATTACCTGCCTTTTTATCTAATAGCTGAATTTCCTCCAACGGCCGGGCATTGTGCAGTGGGTCAAGGCTTGCGCGCGCGGGCTCGTCCCAGGGGTCATCGACTTATGGAGGTTTTCAAAGTCTCAAGAGTTCCAAGAAAGGAGCCGAGTACGTAAAGTTTTAAGGCGCTTTGAATTAGAGGAGGGTACCATATTTTGTTGGTTTAAATTTTCCGATACCATTCTTACCATGAAACAAGGAGGTGCCAATGGACAAACCAAATCATGTGGAATCTTTTTTTTTCTACTCCATAGCTATGCAATGTAGGGAAGCGATCCTATAAAGATCCTTCAATAATAGAGGAGAACTAAGAAATCAAATTTCTTGGGAGTGGCGATTCCCTGCTCCATAGGTCTTTAGTTGTGGATGGGCACAGTTTTTCTGAAATCACAATATTAATATTTTTTTATGTTTCGGAAATTTATTCTTGAAATTTTTTCATCTTCGCAATCGGTAGGGAATATTTTAAAGCATGCGTCATTTAAACTATTCATGCGTTATTTTAAAACAATTACGTAAGTGTTGGGAAAGCGGGGTAGGTCAATGGTAAGGCAATGTGCTGCTGTGCTCAAGGTCACGAGTTCGAATCTGGCTTGGCGCATTATATTTAAAATACTCTGCCACATTATAGATAGATTATAGATTAACTAGGTGGACGAGAGACCCTCCTGGGGCAAACCCAGCCTCTATAAAGTGGGTAACCTTGATTGAAAAATGAAGGGGGAAAACCTTGCGGTTGAGAGTGATCATGGTCAAATCACTTCCTTGCGCAGCCGCTGACCAAGAAACAGTACTTCCTTACAAATTGCTGAAGCCAAGACCCTTCATGGGTACAGGTTTATGTAAGTGGTAATGATTTCAATGTTGATGTCATTTCTGCACAGTATCAACCATTCAATAGTTAGGTATATAATATAAATAACAATCATATTGATTTTAATTTATATTATTTATTTTATAGACAAACTATTACGCTCTAAATAATTATATTAAATTTTCTTTTTTTGCAAATCTGGTTCATGGTTAAATCATCAGCTATTTTAATCCGTAATCTTATCCATAATATTAACGTAAAAATTTTGCACGTTTCATTTTGAGATTTTTTCCCATACATAATATATAAATAAATTTTTAATAAACCTTAATTATATATTTTATTTTATTGATATTAAAAATCCGTTTCTGCAGGAATATATTTTTATTTAAGTTTTGTAGAACCCTCGATTCTCTTCACAGTCATAACCTCCTTTAGGTTATTTTTGGACTTTTTTTGCCCAAATTAATAAAAATGGCCGATTTGTCCCTCCCTGACCTATGAGGGAAAATCGAAATTAGTATCTAATGGGAGGGACAGTGATGATCGAGGAGAGACAATACATGTAGACAATACCCTTATAATAATTGATGTTCTTTTAAGGAACTGTTTCAAAAGTCAGGAAATTACACCATTGATTAACAGCAGAAAATCTGTTTCGCACAAACGATGTGTGAACAAAGTATTATACTTATATAAAAATGATACCATGTATGAATTACTTATGACTTTAAGAGACTATTTTTGAATTTTTAAATACATAAATGATATCATACGAGTATGTTCCATTTTGTCACTCCCTGGGACATTACTTTCTTTGAAAATTATTATTTCGAAAACTATGAATATAAATATACGCACACTTCACATCATTGCTAGGCAGCATGTGATAATGCCATTTACTACCAGAAACATAAGAAAAGGTGGCTTTGAAATTCCATAAAAGCTTAGAGCCGAATACCACCAAAATTTTGTAATCACCCACATCCATATTTATTTGTATCGTTTCTGTTGCTTATTTGACCAATATGTTTCCTATAAGGGGCTTAGTGTTTTAATGAACAAATATTTTGAATTCAATACGAAGATGAACTACAATACAAGATGAACGTTTGATTCTGCAGCTGATCTTTGAATTAGCTTAATGGTCGGAAATGATGACGTCTCAGCAACAGCTAATTATCTCTAATGAAGAAGTAAATGAGAGTGATGACTCGAAGATCATTTGTAGAATCAATCATCGACGCCATGAACGTGGCCTCTTCGTCTTAGTGGTAGATTCGCTGGTAACTTGAACGGATGATTATTTGTATAACCCCCTAGCAAACTACTAGTACTGTTTATATTTTGATGGATCAAGAACAGCAAGAGGGCCCTCTAACCCCAGAATAACAATTGGATATCAATTGCTCCAACTTCATAAATTCATCTAAACGAAAATAGTTAAATCATAGAGGAATCTTAATCTGGTTGATTCTATTTCGGAGTTTAATAATTTATATCTTGTTGATTGTTGTTTTCGTCAGCCTGCCCCTCTCCCCAATCTTGAAATGTATTTTTGTACCATGTAAATACGCCAATAATAATTAGAGCTATTATCATTTTAGCCTTAGAAGCCACTTGTTTAATTAATTACTAACTCTTTCATTCTCTGCGCAATCCCTTTTAAGTCCAACCCAGGAACTATTTTCTCTTTGTGATATTTTAAGATGCTCAGTAAATTTTCTTTTCTCAAAAAGGTAAATACAACTCCGAGTCTCGCTTAGGATCAGGCAGTAATATATTTTTACTTTCACTTACCTATATATGAAATATATAGTAAGTGGAAGTATTGCGATCGTGAAAAATTTCGACTTCCGGTTTTCAACGGAAATACACGTTTTGGGGTCCCCTGAGTCCAATTAACCAAGTCCCGAGAAATGGTCTGTGTGTGTGTGTGTGTGTCTGTGTGTGTGTGTGTGTGTGAACAGACTAGCTCAAAAACTATAAACCGTGCGAACCTGAAATTGGGTATTTAGTGTATGTATATGCCCGCGATGTGACAGCGAAAATTTCATCGAAATTGGTCAAAGGGGAGGGGTACTTTATTTAAAAACTTTTTACGTTCTTTCGATTTTCTCAAAAACGGCTCTAACGATTTTGATTAAACTGTGTATTTGATCTATTTATATGCCCGAGATATGACTGTAAAAATTTCATGAAAATTGATCAATTGGAGGGGGCACTTTACTTAATAAATTTTTCATCATTATCACGTGTTTTTTTTTATTTACTCAAAAACAGCTTTCACGATTTTGATCAAACTGGGTATTTGATGCATGTATATGCCAAAGAAATGATAGCCAACATTTTATCAAAATTCATCAACCTGAGGGGGGACATTACTTTAAAATTTTGTATCATTTTCACGTGTTTTTTTTATTTACTCAAAAACGGCTTTCACGATTTTGATCAAACTGGGTATTTGATGTACGTATATGCCAAAGAAATGATAGCCAACATTTCATGAAAAATGATCAACCTGAGGGGGGACTTTACTTAATAAATTTTGTATCATTCACGTGTTTCTTTTATTTACCCAAAAACGGCTTTCACTACTTTGATCAAACTGGGTATTCGATGTATGTATATGCCAAATATGTGATAGCCAACATTTCATCAAAATTGATCAACCGGAGAGGGCACTTTATTTCATAACTTTTTTTTTCCTATTTTTCGATTGTCTCAAAAGCGCCTTTAACGGTTTTCATCTTATTCGTCATGTTTAATGAAATTAGGTGATGTTTAATATCAGGTAAGCGCTATCATTATTCAAATGTTCTGAACAAATGAAAACAAAAATAAGAAATGAATGTGGAAAAATGAGTAACTTTGAGGATTGGCATTAATTTCTTATAATAAGTAAGTTGGTAAGTGAAAGTTGTGTGTTGCGCGCACGCACCAGATTTTTTATTTTTTTCATGTGATCATTGTTCGAAGGTTCATCAGTCCAAAACACACTGATAGCAAAACGTTCCCACTTTTCTTTATCTGAAAGGAGTTCTTGATCATTAAAGAACAATTCATGCGAGTAAAAAGGTCATCTTGCCAGACAGGCTTAACACTGTTAACTAATCACTGTTAATGTTAAGTAAGATTTTAATATCACCAACTGCTACCTAAATGCACATCTTTAAAAACTCTAGTTTAAAAATGGGGATAAATCCTTATTCTAAAATTTTGCAAATAAAAATTGAAAATTCTGTAAAAAAATTTTCATTTATATATTAAATATGTGAAATATCATTTAGCCTTCGCAGTAGTTTTGTGTTTTGCAGAGTGCAATAATTTCTTACTAAATATTTATTTTAGCCAAATTACAAGGTTTTAAAAAATAAACTCCCATCTTGAGAGTAGACGCTTGACATGATGTATGAAAAGGTGTATCCTGATATAGATTAAAGAATTCACCTAGAAAAAAATACTATTTAAATGGTTGGAAATATCCTAATAAGTACTTGCTGGATGAATACTGTACATTAAACTTACCTTATAACGTTGAAAAATCTAACACTGTTACTAGGCCTTAAGTATGTACCATAAGTTTAGAGTACAGTATTCACCAAGAAAGTTCTAATTAGGATTATATTTCCGATCAATTTAAATAGTAAATTATGCTAATTTTGCTAGTTACATTCTTTTATCTATATCAGGATACTCCGTTTCATACGTCATATCAAGCCTCTAATCTCCAAATGGAATAAGTTCAATTTTTTATAAAGCTTTTAATTTAGCTAAAATAATTATTTAGTGAAAGATCACCACACTCTTCAAAACACAGAATCACTAAGAAGGCTAAATGATATTTCAAAAATTTAATGTATCAATGAAAAATATTTTACAGAATTTCGAATTTTTATTTTACAAAATTTTAGAACAAGGATTTATCCCGTTTTGAAACTAGAATCTTCATATGTACATTTAGATAGCAGTTGTTGATTTTAAAACCTTACTTTTCTGTAATTTCACAGACGATTAAACTAAACTAGTAGAAATCATTGAATACAAGTAAAACTAATAAATGAGCTGAGATGTCATAATATTTTAAATTCATAATACATTTTTACTTTCACTTACCTATATATGAAATATATAGTAAGTGGAAGTATTGCGATCGTGAAAATTTTCGACTTCCGGTTTTCAACGGAAATACACGTTTTGGGGTCCCCTGAGTCAAAATAACCAAGTCCCGCGAAATGGTCTGTGTGTGTGTGTGTCTGTCTGTGTGTGTGAGTGTGTGTGTGTGTGTGTGTGTGTGTGTGTGTGTGTGTGTGTGTGTGAACAGACTATCTCAAAAACTATAAACCGTGCGAACCTGAAATTGGGTATTTAGAATATGTATAAGCCCGCGATGTGACAGCAAAAATTTCATCAAATTTGCTCAAAGGGAGGGGGTACTTTATTTAATAACTTTTTAAGTTTTTTTCGATTTTCTCAAAAACGGCTCTAACGATTTGGATTAAACTGAGTATTTGATCTATTTATATGCCTGAAATATGACTGTAAAAATTTCATCAAAATTGATCAACCGGAGGGGGGACTTTACTTAATAAATTTTGTATCATTTTCACATGTTTTTTTTATTTACTCAAAAACGGTTTTAACAATTTTTATCAAACTTGGTATTTGATGTATTTATATGCCAAAGATGTGATAACCAACATTTTATCACAATTGATCAACCGGAGGGGGGACTTTACTTAATAAATTTTGTACCATTTTCACATGTTTCTTTTATTTACTCAAAAACGGTTTTAACGATTTTGATCAAACTTGGTATTTGATGTATATATATGCCCGAGATATGTCTGTAAAAATTTCATCAAAATTGATCTACGGGAGGGGGGACTTTACTTAATAAATTTTGTATCATTTTCACGGGTTTTTTTTTATTTACTCAAAAACGACTTTAGCGATTAACAAAAATAAGATATGAATGTAGAAAAATGTGTGACTTTGGGAAATGATATTTAGCAAAACACGTCAAATTCTAATCTAAGTAAGTTGGTAAGTGAAAGTTGTGTGTTGCGCGCACGCACCAGATTTTTTAGTATGCGGTTCCTTTTCGCAAAGTGGATCGCCTTAAATATAGCGATTTGAAATGATCCTAGCTCAAAATACGTGCCATTTTCTTGAAAAACTATCAAGGCCAAAGGCGATTCCTGAACCCTTCCACAGATCTGGTATCAGGAACTGGTTATACGATGACAAATACCAAAATAGCTCTCTTTCCTCGCCATATGTTGAGGACTCGCCCTGATACAGCTTATACGCTTTGTGCATAAATCATTCTATATTCTACTTTTGCACTATGTGTTCTATCTAATATTGTTGACAGATTGCTTAAAGTGAATTAATTCAGCCTGGTCACACGGTCAGTTATACTTGCCAAAAGCTTTAGATCAGAAGGTGTGAGAGTGCAGTCTGGCTCGGTTACGAAATCCTGGCAGTTTCTTGCTGCTTAAAAACAACATTTGCTTCTGAAAGGTTCCCACTAATAGTTTTATCATTGTGTTATAGTCATCGGAAAGATGAAGTCTTCGATCTATCCAATTATAAGCGTGCCAGGGCTAAAGTTTTACTAAGTCTCTTCTTCATTAAGCACTGGGGGAGAAAGACAAAAGAAGAGATTATAAGGGACGCCCAACAATCGATAGTGATGATGAAAACTAAGATGTTCAAATTGGACCCATCAGGGTCGCTCAACATAAAGATGAATACAGAATTGGTCGGTATGCGACCAAGAGGGAAACATAGGGAAGCCACCGAACATCGAAGAACTTTGAAAGCCTTCGCCCAAGGTAGACAGCTGTAGAAAGAGCTAGTTGAGGCCGCTAAACATCTCCAAGGACAGTGAGCCATTGAAACAAAATAATTATGAGCTAAAGTGATAAATACATTTTCTCTGTCCTGTAATTTGTAATCAGAATTCTTTCGCTTTTTGCTATCCACAGTAGCTACGACTTCAAATAACTTAGCTAAGTCCTGGTAATCTAAAAGCCGTCACAGAATTCCTCAGAAAACCTTGTAAGAACTAAAAGGGACATGGATCACGGAAATGATATATTTTTTAGTTATTAATATATTCATTCTCCGCTACTCTTTGCTTTCCCTTGGTATGTTTCTTTTTATAATTCTCAGGACGAATAACTTTTTCAGTCATACTCATGCAACAGAATACTTCTTCTAGATAGCTATGCTCTTACCGGGAGACCTGCTTTGACCTCTACTATTTATACGTACTGTATGGTTATATTTAGTAACAGCATATAAAAACGCTTAGGCCTTTGAGGAATGAGGGAAAGTATTGGTTAGCGTGGGTAAGTTACAAGCTCATTAAGGCGGGAGCTAAGAGAGCGAGGTCTATAATTATCCGGCCGCTGTTGGATAAGATTACTACGCTGCGCTGATTCACCAGGACAAGCCCCCAGTGACGTAGTAGCCTACACGTAGCTGTTTACCGAAGGAACCCGCTCGCCTTGGGGTTCCATCTCTCCTCCCGTTCTGCTTCTTGTCAACACTGATATTCGCTTCCAATAATATCTTACAATATAAAAAAAAAAAAACATATATATTAATAGTAAATTTTTAAAATAAATGTTTCGAGAAAAAAAATCTATTTAGCATTGAAGCAGTATCTATTTAAAGAACCTTCAGTGCACGTAACGAACCCACCATTAGGATTTAATTACCGTTTATGCCAGGCATGCTATTTTCCTTGGCACAGTTTAACGCCCTTAAATAACATGTTAATTTAAATTAATGAATCATGCTCTTTCTCGCAGATTACTTTATTTTGCTTTATTATATTATTGAAACGTTTTAGGTTTCTTAGCAAATTTTACAAATGCGTAAAAAATGATATGGTCTACATATATGTTTGTAGCATTAATACATTTTTATTGGCGGCTGATTGATTGCTATTCTTATTCTTATGTAAGCGTTTTGCGAAATATATATATATATTGTTATGTAGTAATTAGTTATCGTTAGATAATTAATTTATAATTTTTAAATTATTTTATTAGAAGATAAAAGATTCGACCACGGCCGGGAATTGAACCCAGGTATTTCCTGGGTTCAATTCCCGGCCGTGGTCGAATCTTTTATCTTCTAATAAAATAATTTAAAAATTATACCTGGGTTCAATTCCCGGCCGTGGTCGAATCTTTTATCTTCTAATAAAATAATTTAAAAATTATATATATATATATTTTATCTTTTTATTTTATTAATCTGATTCATTTATTTTATTAAATTTATTTGACCATGTTTTCTTTCCCTTCAATGAAACGTGAAGGTACATAGTTTTTTTTTTTTTTTTTTTTTTTTTTTTTTTTTGGGGACTTTAAGGCTTCTACTTGAAGCCCTATACTGCCCATACTAACACCCATGGCACTGGGTGATACTTCTCCTACGAAAGAAAAGCACCACCCAGGGCGGGACTCGAACCCGCAGCTCCGGCATGGGAGTACGGCGCTTTACCGCACAGCCACACCGGGCCCCTAAGGTACATAGTTCTACTTCATTAGTAAGCGAAGTATTTACGATTAGGCGAGAAAACCTCAAACCTTTTTTAACATATGTACAGTCCCAATCATCTCTTTTATGATGAATACTGTGAAATGAATCGTTTTACGATAGAGTCGCGTGAAAAAAGTTACACTCAAAAGAATTCTAGGTTTTTTTTTTTTTGGAACAGTTAAATAGTACGTGATCACATGCTCTGGAGAATTTTCTACGCCTTTCAGGAATGTTCGATTTCGGACTAAATATAAGGAGGGGCGGATTGGATGGCTTGGTCATGGTCTGAACATAAAAGTATATGGTTACTTTTCTGTCACGAATAGTTACTTTCTGTAACGTTGTCATTTTTTTGAGCTTTTATTGTTTGTTTGATGTTGTTGAATTATAATTTTTCGTAAATGTAAAATATTTTAAACTCACATTAGCGTTACAATGTTTTTTTTAAAAAGTATTATAGCTGTGTATGTATTCATATACGCATCGACTTACATATATATGTGTATTTGCGTATTTTTTGAACAGTTCTTCTTCTAAACTAGCTACGTATGTTTAATTTATTAAAGATAACTATTATAACTATTTTCGCCTTATACTTCACAGTAGTTTATTCTATTGTTTTTCATAGAATCGCATAATTAATTTGTTTATGTTTCTTATGAATTTCCTTCAACAAATTTCCAAGAATACCAGTTCAAATAAAATTTCAATAAACATGGGCCAAGATTGTTGTTTGTTTGTTCAACGTCACTTTATGCCAATAAGGGTAATCGGACGATGTTATGTGGTAGTCCTACATTTTGCCTATCTAGGTATGTTTAGGATATGGATCTTCAACGAGTACATGACATAGTACAGGCTCGGGAACTTCATTTTAAGTCCTATCCGAGGGACGTCATAGCCAAGGATTTTTTACTCTCTTTAACTCTTTAAGCGAACCCGCGACCTTCATTATTGTAGGCTGCTATGCAAACCGCTACACCACAGATGACTCCCACGATGATTCTTACCTCTATATGATTGATCCTCATTAGACTTTCTTATTTGGGCAAGATCCGTTGGACGTCTTAATATTTTTCCCTGGGATATCCGACAATATGTAATATGTTTGCTTATATAACTTATTTGTTTATGGGAAAAGTTAAAATGTTGTTTGCATATGATCTGATTGATAGCTGTTCCCTAATGACGTAAATGATTGATATATATATAGATATTGCGGAGTATGACGATAACATAAATATTAACCCTGTCAAAAACAGATGGCGATTGTTGTGATACACGGTCATCCAGGGCAGCACTGATAAGATACAACACCCACAAGGGGTGAAAAAGTGTTTAGATATGTTAAGTTTACATTCCTAAAATATATCATATCTCAATTTGTAGATAATTTCAACGATATTTTGAATCAGGTATTAGCATGTTTTTATTGAGAAAATGAATGGACTTATTGAAATAACTTTTATAGAAATTTAAAAGAATAACATATATTGAAAATCTTCTAAGTTTTTGGAACGAACTTTGGAACCAAAAGTTGCTTGGCTTTTTTTGTCAACAAATAGACCTTCTAAAGGTCTGGCCACACATGCCCGCACCGGATCCGCACCGTAGCAATAATACAGGTTATGTTCAGAATATTTTTAATTTAATTTACATATTACCTTTAGTTATGCCTAAAGTTCAAGCCACACATGTCAGACTCAGGCCACTTTAGGCATAACTGAAGGTAATATGTAAGTTAAATTAAAAATATTCTGAACATAACCTGTATTATTGCTACGGTGCGGATCCGGTGCGGGCATGTGTGGCCAGACCCTAACGCGGTCAAGTTTTTTGACCAAGGGATGTAAATGTTTTAGTTCATTTGTTAACCGGTTAATTATCCTCGATGCTCATACCCCGTTAATTTATAAAAATATAAATTATGATAATAAATATTTATTCCTGTTTGAATGAAATGAACATTTTTTGTATATAGATTTATAATTTCTTATGTTTCGAAAATATTCATTTACTTTATCATGATTATTATATTGCGGAACGGTTTTGAGATTGAATTATTTGAAGCTAATTACTTTTAAGCTCTTGTTGAATTACTATTTTTATCGGCAGGTTATGTTTATCTATACAATGTTTGCAGATTGTAGATACTGCAGAATTATCCATTTCTTAGCTATAGTAGTTAGTAGCACATTATTTTATTTCAAAATCATGTTATTGGTCAACTTTAAATAATATCTGATTAGTATATAAATATTTTTCAATGTTCGTCAGTAAGGCCTTTGAAATTAGGATGTCAAAAACTGGGCGATTATTAACCTAAAAACGTTAATTTAAAAGAACGGTTTAACCAGTTAGCTTATGTATTCAGTTCTGACCCGTAGGGTTTTTTTTTTCAATAACTTACATGTAATGTTTTATCTGCTCTAGAAATGGTCTGTACTCCAGACGGTCTACTTCATTTTTCCGTTTGGGCTACTTTGCATTGGCTGTACTTAAATTTTTAAAATCTATTGATTTTACTTGATGTTGCTAATTTTGAACACAAAATAAGTACAGCGGCTACTAAATATGTTAAATGAATGATTTTTCTTTTTTTCTTTTCGTTTACGGATGTCTAGTCTTAGAATAAATTGTTTATATAATAAACCGTTTTTAAGGTAACTTATTTAAATGAGAACAATTAGAACATTACTTTTCCTTTGATGTATGCTCATCTTTCGATAAACACCATCTTATGTTTTTTTTATCTTCGATATATTGTGACTGAAAAATGTAAGATGATAGATGGTATTTGGCAGGAATTTTCAAAAAATAATAATACTGTTTGTAAATTCATTGAGAAATTCCTATAACTTAATTATAATCTGTACAATTCAATGGAAAGGTCGAATAGGGATTCTCTCACTTTTAAAATACACGGTTGAAAAAACTATGCTTATTTTATTTACGACTTTTTAATGAAAGTGTATTTACGTTCTAAAAAATTTAATTCTAGTTTTCCAAAAAAAATAAATTATTCTTTTTAAAATTTACGGATATAACAGGGATTTGTTAAAATTTTATATATATCCACCTACGTACATAGAGAAATGAGAAGGTGAAAGCATTGATCCTTGTGGAACCCCTAGAGAAATAGGGAAAGGTTTCAAAAGTAGACGATTGGTATGAGTAAGAAAAAGGACGACTCGTAACATATAAATATATATTACTATTGAATATGGATAAGAATTAGTTGCTAATATAGCGTCCAACTGTTGAATATGGAAAGAAATTGGTGCTTTAAGAGGTCGATGCTGTCATAGAGGATATGGAAATATCACTTAAGGGAGCTAATTTTTTTATTTCGTCAATAAAAATTAATCTTCTATGAAATAAAGTATGCGGTTTTATGTTTTATAAGTGTGCGCACTGTCTGAAAATTTCCTTTCTCTTGCGACCCCTAGTTCCTGGAAGGCTATTCTTATTGCTCAGCTCTCTTTTATATTTATAGGAAGAAAGGAGGTTTCCTCAACGACTTTCGAAAAAATTTCTTTGGTTCATCCATTTACATTCTTTCGTGTTTTATTCCCTCTTCTGTTTATTCTCTTCTTACTGGATGAACAGGTTCAGTACAATGCTGACCATATAGCGGTGACGCAGCCCTCCTGCCCGACTTATCATTTGTACATGAGTAGACAATTAGGCTAATTAGAGGGAGAGTAACACCTGGAATGCTTCAACTGCTTAACTACCTCGAATGTTCGATAGCTCATTTTATGAAAATATTTCTTAGAAGTCCAGAAAATGACTATATTACCTAAAATAAAATAAAGGAATTCGATTTACTTAATCGATGAAAATAAATAATGTGACGTTATATAATTCGCGTTTGCTCAAAAGGGCTAAAGTCATAAAAAGTTTTTGTCTAGTCTTTTTAAAATACATGTGTTACTATAAAGACCAGTCAATCTCTTTTGATATAATACTAGCATTCCCCGTCGCGGCTTTGCCCGCGAGCCTTTAAAATCAATTCTGTGATCATTATCTTGGTATTGATTTAATATAATATGTAATATATTGACAACATATGTTATATATTAAAAACAAAACAGGGATCGGAGGTGAGGAGGATCGGTTGGATACATAACGGAAGGGTAGGTGGAATGTTGGAGGGGGAAGCTGCCGGCTCGGTAGAAGAGAGGGAGACGCGCAATAGAGAGAGTTCACTAAAACCGCCGAAACAAAAAATTGCTTACTCGTCGTGAACGCCTCATTTTTCGGCTTTAAAACATGGTTTTCGATGTCCCATAGGGGCTTTCGAGTTAAACTCGTCGTATCAAGATCTTTAAAATGAGTCCAAATTACATTTTTATTCTCGAAATGCAAACATAGGTGTCCGTTAGAGTTAAACAACAATTTCGCCATTTAAACCCCTTAGGGGTTACATATTTGAAATTCCCTTCTTAGTGGTTACCTACATCGCGTTTAAAATCTAAATTCCGAACTTCAAGTTTCGATCATTGGTAGTTTTTGCTCTGCGTTGATTCTGTCAGTCAGGACAAAGCCTCTTATATATATAGAGATAGTTTCATGAATAAAACAATAAAATCAGACAGGACTCATAATGATTTTTTCAAGCTTGGCATATCGTTGTTTAATCTTCAATTCGATGACTTACCTTTAAGAGGTCGATGCTGTCATAGAGGATATGGAAATATCACTTAAGGGAGCTAATTTTTTTATTTCGTCAATAAAAATTAATCTTCTATGAAATAAAGTATGCGGTTTTATGTTTTATAAGTGTGCGCACTGTCTGAAAATTTCCTTTCTCTTGCGACCCCTAGTTCCTGGAAGGCTATTCTTATTGCTTTAAAACATGGTTTTCGATGTCCCATAGGGGCTTTCGAGTTAAACTCGTCGTATCAAGATCTTTAAAATGAGTCCAAATTACATTTTTATTCTCGAAATGCAAACATAGGTGTCCGTTAGAGTTAAACAACAATTTCGCCATTTAAACCCCTTAGGGGTTACATATTTGAAATTCCCTTCTTAGTGGTTACCTACATCGCGTTTAAAATCTAAATTCCGAACTTCAAGTTTCGATCATTGGTAGTTTTTGCTCTGCGTTGATTCTGTCAGTCAGGACAAAGCCTCTTATATATATAGAGATAGTTTCATGAATAAAACAATAAAATCAGACAGGACTCATAATGATTTTTTCAAGCTTGGCATATCGTTGTTTAATCTTCAATTCGATGACTTACCTATGTCCTTTTGTCCATTGACCACTGATGCAATGTACCTATTAGATATTTATTGTACATATCATTGCTACATAGCTGTCTATTTCAGTTCAGATAGAGCTGCAAACTTCAATTTAAGTTTATAAAAACAGAATAATGCTTTATTTTTTAAAAATATTTTCATTTAATTATTTTGTGTTAATAGCTTTATGATAACTTTATATATGATCGTGTACAACTTCATGAAGTCCGCCTCTGACTCATGTAAGCTAAACTGTTATTTTAACACGCTCTCGTAGAATAGCTTCAACAACTTAAAATTGCAGAATTTATATCTAAACTACTCTGAAGAGATGTTAAGGGTTCATGCTCTCCAAAAGCTGCTCTAGTCAAAATATACTCGTAGGTACTGCGAGATATATGTACTCGAATATATTATGGCTGGACAGAAAATTGTTCCTGCTTTGATCGCTTGTTTATATTTTGATTAAAATCGATTTATGACGAATGAATATCCTTTGCATTAGAATTCGTAGAATCAAGGTCAAAAAAAAAAAAAAAAAAATTACTCAAACTCAAAATTTGTTGTAATTTAATCTAATTTTTAATACGATAGATTGTTTGATTGTTAGGATTTTCAGTAAAAACTTTTTTATTTTGAAATAGTCCCCACATCTTCAGACTCAGTCTTTGTATTACTCTGGACTCAGAAGCCCTGATGAATATCCCTATGTGAGATCGAAACGACTATCGCTCACTTCTGAACTAATTTTTAAAAATGTATTTTATTTAATGACAATCACGCATGTGTACATATAAAAAAGGAAAAGCCAAAACATCGAACCTTGTGGAACTCCTTTTTCAATTCTTTCAAGAAAAACGGTAACCCGTTTCAAAGTTAAATGATTGGGATGACTACGAATGAAACTGTTAGATAATTATTACTGAAAAGACTTAATTATAATTTCAAATATGGCTCTTGTCCATATTTTTAATAATTTATTTTATTTAATGACAATCACGCATGTGTACATAGAAAAAAAGCCAAAACATTGAGCCTTGTGGAACTCCTTTTTCAATTCTTTCAAGAAAAAGGGTTATTCGTTTCAAAGTTAAATGATTGGGATGACGGCGAAAGAAACTATTAGATAATTATTACTAGAAAGGCTTAATTATAATTTCAAATATGGACAAGAGTTTTTGCTTAAAGCATGAAGGCAATACCAAATTCACAGATTGGAGAGGAAAAGATGTAAGAATTGGCGGCTTGTAATCAATAAAAGTGATTATAGTCCTCTGACAAAAAACAACATCATGTTTTTGTTTTTTTTCTCGACCTACTTCTTTCATTAATCATCCGTATTCTCATTTGTGGATTAAACAAATACTCCTCTCATTTAGAGGCTGTCTGTGATGAAAAGCGTGTAAAATCTCAAGTACACCAATATCTTAAACAAACAAAACGAATGCATCTAATGAAAGCAGGATTATTACAGAACGTTTCTAGGCTAATAATCTTCTCATGCATATCCCAATTATCTCAGTTAATCTCAAACTTTAATCCAGGAAAGCCTGATTTTATTTGTTGGATTTTGTGTTACATTGTATGATACATATGGAGAATTTTACAAAATGTAAAATCGATCATAAATATTCCGTTATGAATGCAAAAATTAATACAGTTGCCACTCTCAAGGGCAATGGTATTATTACCCTAAATACCCCTTCACGCTACATCAAGGGCGTCCGTTGGATTAGTCTAGGCGTGGGGCAGGCTAGTAACATTGTTATGAACGGGCTTATTCTGATTATGTGAGGCTCAATTAGTTGTTCAAATATAATTGTTTATATTTTAAAATTAAAATATCCTTATATATATAAAAATCTCGTGTCCCGATGTTTGTCTCTCTATTTCTCAGAAACTACTCATCCGATTTTAATGAAATTTGGCTCAATGTATATAGTTTTGGCCAACTTACCGGACCGGATAGTTTTTAACTTGATTAGTGATCAAAATAATTCTTATATAGCGAATTATTGCAAATACAGTAGGTCGTGTTTCGATTTATTAACATGGCGTCATATGTCGATTTCATAATGTTTTTCTTTATAAGCATGCTATTGTAATACAGGTTATCATTATTATGATTTTGTATTGCGTTATGTGAGTGCAGTTATTTTTCCTATATTATTATTTTCCACAGACAAATAGTAATACAAATTTGTATTTATTGTTAATTTTCATTAAAGAATAAATAAATCAAGAAAAGGTTACAATAAATACTCAAATGTGTAGGTACTTTTTCTTCCTTTTCCTTTTTTATTTGTATTTAAATTAAATTACTAGCTAAGCGCTGAAACGCTTTGCTGGGCCCACCCTGATATCAACTTTTAGTATAGTAAATGCATTTTCATAATTTAAATTAGGCTATTATTTGAAATAATACTCTATAACTGTTGTAACAGCACCTCCTGTCATAGGTGTAACCTGATAGAAGCCTGACTTGGGGAGTCAGTGTTGCCAAAAATTAGTGAAAATTAGTCAATTGGCTACACTGCGGGTAACCAGTCGTATAAACTCCCTCACAAAAAGAGTGTGTTTTGATTAGGTGTTGTGGGATACTTTGTGATTTGCTAAAGAACTGCATAATTAAGACTTTAATATTATATTTTCAGTTAATTTATTTAACAGAAGTTTCTTTATTTTCATTATTCGTTTTTTTATTATTATTTAAATACAGTGTTTTTTTATTTTACCAAACCTTTTTATCATTTTTATCCCGAGATCTAAAATGTAAAATTTAAAAAATGTCAGAGAAGATTTGTAATTCCTCCTTTATCAACAATAATTTAAAGTTGAGAAAATTTAATCCCAATCGAATAGAGGCTGTTACTTCCTAAGTTGTAATAATCTTTAAATGTAAAATTTAAGAAATGTTAGCGAAGATTTTAATCCTTTCTTTAATTTAAAGTAGGCTATTATTGGAAATGATATTTACTTATCTTTAAATGATTGTTGATTAAGAAAGGATTACAAATCGCGGCATTTTTTAAATTTTACATTTAATGATTATTACACCTCTACTGAACAGGAATAATTGTTATTTGGGTAACCTCAAGTTTCAGATTTATCCGCCATAAATATGAGAGTACTACTGCAAAATAATCCATCGGCAGATATATTTTTAAACAATTGCTCTATATTGGAAACGGTGAAATAGAGCTAGCTGTATCGAAATTCAAAATTTATCAAATTACCAGAAAATTTCTGAACTGTTGTAGAGACGAAAAATGAACTGTCTACGAAATATAAAGTGTCTTTCCTGATATTTTGAACAATTATTTGGACTATAAGTGGCTGGGTAGTCGTGCTATTTTGGCAGCAAAAAATGTTGATTTCGATGAAATAAACTTCCAAAATCAATTGACAATGTTCTAGATGTAAACGAAGCCGTAAATTTCCCATCTGAATTTTTTAATTCCCTGGATATACACCCAAACAATCTCCAGTTGAATATTGTCTCACCGATCATTCTTCTTCGTAACTTAAATCCACCTCAATTGTGCAACGGTACACGTTTGGTCATTAAAAGGATCACAGGAAATGTTATTGAAGGAAAAATGTTACCTGGAAGGTTTACAGGAGATATCGCCCTGTTGCCACCTATTCCCTTGGAACCGACAGAATTTTCAATAAAATTTATAAGGCTTCAATATCCTATTCGTTTGGCTTTTGCCATGACCATAAACAAATCCCAAGGGCAAACAATGTCCACTTGGACTTTGAAAATCCGTGTTTTTCCCTTGGGCAATGGCATAACTCATGTGGGAAATGGGTATCGCCTGGTCACGTGTGTGGAAACCATCAAATCTTTGGTTTGTGTTAAAAAAAAAAAAACAGGTTAACCCAAAACATTTTAAACAAATTAGTACTTGAATAAATAAAAATTCTTAATTGTATTATGTAAAAACCTCTTTAAGAAGAGATTTATTATCACTCAAATATATTGCTAAATTAAAAGCTTCAACACACCACCCTCCTACCGAACACTTATTAGCCAAAGGGTTGGGAAATCGAGGTCTCAAAGAAATTGAGAAAAACGCCTATCAAAAGGACATATATGACGCGTTAACCAAGATTGGCATGACTCTGAGCAAAATTAAACCCGTTGTTAAACTAACAATACCAAGTTGAAGAAGTGTTAGGCCAATAATCAATAGATCAATGGCTGAGGTTATCAAGACTTACTTCAGTCATCCTTTTTTGAAAATTAGTAGAAAAATATAGCCATTTCGAGTTAGTTTATACCGATCCATAAAAAAGGGCGATAGTGTTGGCAGCTCTGTGAGTCGTAAACACAACCAGCTCCTTTTTAATCAAACTACATTGAAGTATGAGATTTAAAAAATAAAAACTTTAACTTTCCTATACTCTTTACCAAATACTTTTAAATGGTGTAATGCTCTATTCTCAATCACGTTGGATTTTGATTAGCTGAAAGGTTTTCATCTTTATCAATGAATATTGGTATTACTGTATTTGTTTAAAAATATTAGGATATAACTACTGAGCCACAGCAACGCGTGGCCGGGTCTGCTAGTGTTTTTATATAGAACTTAATAAACATAGTAAATGAATTTGGATTCATTTAATGTGTAGCTTTGGTTTCTCATATTTTCGCTGCCATCCTCTACATCCCTATGGTACGAAATTATGATTTAAATAATGCTCTACAATATGGATCCATAAAGGCATCATATAAGCATGGAAGGCATCATATAAAATTTATATAATTATTCCAAACAAAATTTATCTTCTGAATATTGATGAAAACGGTGGTGAAGGCAGTGGATGTATTGTTGCTATGTTGTGAATACTAACATATAATATGATGATGTTAAGCATAAAATTGGTTTTGTTCTATTGATAAGAGGAAAAGATTATCCATTATTTGCGATTAATTTGAGCTACTAACAGACCGACGTTTTATTTGTTTGTGTTTATTACCGCAGCGATTTGCTTTATTTGTTAGGGTAATCAGTAAATTCTTTTAGATTTTATTTATTGCGTTTTCAATGCAACTACAAATAAAGATGTGAACATAGAAAAACAAATTTTATAAGACTTCGTTGCTTTTTTAGTTTTTTATCGGTAATTACGAACATTATAACAAAAAATCTGGTGCGTGCGCGCAACACACAACTTTCACTTACCAACTTACTTAGATTAGAAATTGACGTGCTTTGCTAAATATCATTTCCCAAAGTCGCACATTTTTGTACATTCATATCTTATTTTTGTTAATCGTTAAAGCCGTTTTTGAGTAAATAAAAAAAACCCGTGAAAATGATACAAAATTTATTAAGTAAAGTCCCCCCTCACGTAGATCAATTTTGATGAAATTTTTACAGTCATATCTCGGGCATATAAATACATCAAGTACCAAGTTTGATCAAAATCGTTAAAACCGTTTTTGAGTAAATAAAAAAAACACGTGAAAATGATACAAAATTTATTAAGTAAAGTCCCCCCTCTGGTTGATCAATTATGATGAAATGTTGGTTATCACATCATTGGCATATAAATAAATCAAATACCAAGTTTTATCAAAATAGTTAAAACCGTTTTTGAATAAATAAAAAAAAAAATGTGAAAATGATACAAAATTTATTAAGTAAAGTCCCCCCTCCGGTTGATCAATTTTGATGAAATTTTTACAGTCATATTTCAGGCACATAAATAGATCAAATACTCAGTTTAATCAAAATCGTTAGAGCCGTTTTTGAGAAAATCGAAAAAAACCTAAAAAGTTATTAGGTAAAGTACCCCCTCACTTTAAGTAATTTTGATCAAATTTATGCTGTCACATCGCGGGCATATACCTACACTAAATACCCAATTTCATGATCGCACGGTTTATAGTTTTTGAGCTAGTCTGTTCACATACACACACACACACACACACACACACACACACAGACACACACACACACAGACCATTTTGCGGGACTTGGTCATTTCGACTCAGGGGACCCCAAAACGTGTATTTCCGTTGAAAACCGGAAGTCGAAATTTTTCACGATCGCAATTCTTCCACTTACTATATATTTCATATATAGGTAAGTGAAAGTAAAAAAATTCTTATATAAAGTTAACTGTTTCTTCATCATAGTCCTTATCATGTGCCTATTCATAGTGTTCAGTTTACCAATGGTCTATTAATAATAGACTGTTTATATTATATTCATTACATGAATAAAAATGTTTCCCCAATATTCTTTGAGGGTATTAGGGAGAGAAAGCCAATAAACTTCGTGTATGGCTTCATTGGACCTAGTCTGACAACATTTTCATCTATGAATTTTTTTGTTTATTTGGGAGTTTTCGTATAATTTTTCGAAACATGACGTTTTGACGACTTGCAATCCGTTCATTGAAAAGTGCAAAAGCATCTTTTCGCATTGTCTGAAATAAATAATTTTCAGATTTCCACATCTGTCAGATGCTTCAAGGTTGTCGGTTTCATGAAAAAATAAAATTTATTAATATCAGAAAATAAAAGAATAGAAAAAGATAAGTATATGATTTAATGTTTAAGTGCCTGATAGACACGGTCTGGCGTATTTTGAAGGAAAAAGCATAGTTTTTCAATAGTCGTAAGGTCTATTTCAAATTAATTGAGCCAAGCAGAACACTTTACCTCTTCAAGTTTATTTGTCTACACAAATATATATATATATATATATATATATATATATATATATGTGTGTGTGTGTGTGTGTGTGTGTGTGTATATGTATATTCATAAGTTATAACAGTGATTAAGAAGTAGGAATAAGTAAACATATATTTCTTATTTTAATTTTTTATGCCTAATGATAATATTATTATTGTTAAGTTAAAAGTTTGAGAGCTGAAGTTGAATTAATTTAGGAATGATTATAAATAAAAATAAATATGTTTTTACCTATCCCTACCTCTTAGTTACGATTATAACTTGAATATATATTTTCGAAAAGGTAAACCGAAAAGGTACTAAATTTCTCACTTAGTATGGAATGGCCTTTAAGACTGCTGAAAAATGATGTTTTCTCGTTCCACACTTATGCAGAAAAATAAATATTTATTTTCTGCCTATAATTTTTGAACTGGTGACAAACAGGATAAATTGATGCAGGCAATCTTGACATTCGAGTTATTTTTATTATGGGCGATTCCCCTTAACTATTTATTGGCTAGTAAAATTCGTCGGCTTTCTACTCATTTAGATTAAATTTCTAATAAAATCCCTACTTGAACAATTTTCGACTTAAATGGTTGCAGTATAAACAACTATTTATTTTATTTAAAAAAACTAGCTGGGTTTTTTTATTTTTTTACAGTCAACCGACAATGACAGTGGTTTAAGATACGCTATAAATATTTATCTATGTCCATAAAAATAATATATAATCAGTTATATTGAAAACAAAATCGCCATAAATTTTAATGATTTATATTTACCATTACGTATATTACAGTTGAATAGCTGCTAATTGTAAATACCTAGTTATGCCCTACTTGCAATAATCCTACTGTTCTTAATATCCTGCAAACATGTATCCTTCCGCTGAAGGATTAAGGTTTTATGAAAGATTTGTTTCTTGTTAAGCCTAAACGAACGCTATTAGGCAAGTTGAGATTTGATATCTGATAAGGTTGGTCTAGTAATTCGTCTAGGATGTGATTTTTCATCAATTCCTCATGTGTTATCTTCAGAACGGTTTACTATGAACATGGGTGGACAAATCGTTTTTTTAAGGTTTTAATCGCTGGAGAGAAATGTTCAACTTTAATTGTTTTAGTCTGCATTTGGTCTTTTATTCCTATAGTTGTTCTATATATATATATATTTATATATATATATATATATATTTTTTTTTTATATTGGCACCTTTATGGAATATTGATTATATTTATGGAAGGAATATTTAATAATAATATAATCAATAAGTCTTTTGCTATTAAAAAAAATATCTGATCGTCTAACAGCTTTATTTAGTTCCTTTACATATTTTAGTTATTTTGCAATTGGTACTATTTTTTTTTTCATTCTCGCCCTCATTTTTTTTTTTTTTTTTTTTTTTTTTTTTTTTTTTTTTTTTTTTTTTTTTTTTTCGGTTGGCGCAGTAGGCCTAATGAGACCTTTGGCCGCGCAGTGTGGTCTTCTTACAGACATTTGTTTTGCTTGTGGGAGTACAGACAGCCTGGAGGGGGTAGCCCAAACCTCACGTTGCTGAAAGCCATGGTCATCATGGTACAGCGACAGACTGCCCATAGCTCCATAACCAATCCTATTGGGGCCAATTTGGCCAGTGTCCTTCCCACCGATGGCGTCAGCTCTCTCGGGTTCAAGGACAGTGACAAACTGGTCTAGGTCCAAGGATTATGGTAGCCCAAAGTCAGCAGGCCCCGAGGACCTATATTTCTTTCCCTGAAGCATACCGTCCCTGAACCAAACCTCCGGGCGGTTACTGACATCCTGGAAAATCACACCACGATTCTCGATGAGATACACGGGGAAGGTTCATCACTCCTACGCCCGGTCGGTGTGAGTCGCCTCCAGTAGGCTGACGGGCCTCACATACCCGGGGGTGGGGGTAGACTTGGACTGCGTGGCTTTTATTGGTGAGCGGTCACCCATCCAAGTACTGACCACGATGGACGTTGCTTAACTTTGATTATCTATTGCAAGCGCCCTTGTCCACACGGCCATCCCGGCCCCCCTCATTATGTGTGTTTTAAATGTGAAGTGATCAATCAATTAATTATATCACGCTGGGAAGATTACCGATTTAAATCCAAAAAAATACGTTGTAGAATTATTTATAATACTGAGTAAAGCTCAGTTGTATAAATAATTACTAAATAATTGGGGCATAGGTTAGAAATATTCATAAAACTAAAATTCAAAGGAGGCTAATGAAAAGAAGTTAGTGAGACCGCGATAAGTGGTTAAGACTCAAACTATCTTTACACTCGATTATCCAAAGGTATTTTAAAAGATTATTAAAAAATTTGAACGGAAATACAAATACACTTCCTAGGGTACGAAGAAGACTAAAAAAGGTGATGGATGTGAGATCTTGGGCTAATCATGACATTATATCCCCTATTATCTCATTTGCTGATTGTCAGAATTTTCTTGAAGGGTGCAAATATATTTAAAAAAGTAAAAAAAAAAAAAGGTATCGTCAAGTAGCATTTTTAATAATACTATCGCGTTACTATATATATTATAACTCTTATATGGTTTTAAATAATTTTTATTAAACGAAAATGATAATTAACCATGCCTGAAAAACAATAAAAAAACTCAAATAATCAACTAGGTTACATTAAGTTTTACCTTGTAACGATACAGTAACACAAAAATAACCAAATGATTCGAGATTTGGAACAAGACTAGCTCTCCAGTCCATCGCTCCTTATATTTAGTCTGAATTAGAACAGTCTAGAAGGTTCCAGACAAGCGTAGAAAATCCCAGAACAGTCACTGACATGTACTCGAACAGTTTGTTCCAACAACAAGTCTAAAACTCTTTTCAATCATTTGTTTTATTGCACTTTACAATATAATACTCGTATATATTTTACATATGATACATAAGTGACCTAAATCCTTTTTCTCTGACACTGTTTGAACTCAAATGATTAGGATTATTTGATTCTTTACCAAGCTTACAAGATTCGTAGATTTTTTTAAGTTTTTCTTTAATTTATTTTATTTAATTAATCAGACATTAACTGCTGTTAATGTTGGATAGTGTATAATTATCATAATATTACAAATTTGATTATTTGCGGTCTTTCAAATCCTGAAAACCGTCAATCACAAGACTCGTGTTTGGCATTGCAAGATCTGTTTTTGTTTTGTATCTCATTAGATTAACTTGTTTTGTTTTTTTCAAGAAAGTTACGTAACACCGAAGTCATTTATTTTTCAGTCAGTTATTCAACCTTCATAACAGGCTTTTGCGTAATTTTGTATTCAAAATGAACGAGTTGAATTGTAGTGTTTGCCAGGCAAAAAAATAAAATAAAATAAAAATTACTTAATACTTGCATATGTCTGGCTTGTAACCTCTACATCTAGATTACGATTATACCCTAGATATTAGAATTATATTCCTGGTCAAGTTGTTTTGTTTCTTATTTGTTAGTTAAGGGCGTAGAACAGCCTGGTCATGTCCGTTGTTTTTATATTTATATGTTTTTGATAGATCACTTTACAAGAACAAAAAAAAAAAAAAAGTCATTGAATAGTATAATAATAAATTGAAGAAAAGAGTAAACATGTTATGATTAATTAGCAATATATCTTCCTTTTTTTAAAAAGGAATATATATTGCTAATTATGCATTACTTATAATAAAATCTTCCTACCAATTATTACCAATTTTTAAAGAAAAAGTAAAGATGTTAGTAATAATTAAAAAATGAAACGAAATAAATAGAACTAAAGCATAAGCTATGAAATGAAAACCAATTAAACATCAAAAAAGCAGGCAACGGTCAAATTGTTTAACAAAAAGAAAAATTCACACACCGATATTCTTTGCAGCCTTCGATTCGATGAATTCGTTCCATGACAAAGATTTTCTAAATTTATTTATCAATTAAATAACAAGAACATATTTATTATGTCGCATTTGACATAAGTACATTACACATTTCTCATTACACTTACTTATACTTCGCATTACACTTAAAGATCACAGTTTCCTCTCCGAGTTAAATATTTTTAGGAATAGAGTTTATCTAAATTTTCCAATCTCTATGTCAATTGTATTGTATAATTGTATGAAATCAGTAAATAAATTACAAATGGTTATATTGACAAAGGAACGCTGGTATGAATCAGGTGCAATGAACAGAGCAAATATGTTACACTATTGAATCAGTCGGTTGAGAAATCCGACATGTCAAAAAAAAAAAAAAAAAATCGATTTTCGTTTTATTTTATTTTTGAACTCCTTGCATGCCGATACATTCAATTCAAGAGAAATCCGAAAAGCCCACCTGATCTATTGGCTTATATTGACCATTCAAATGATCGTTTCTGGAAAAACTCGACAAATCTAGGACATTGAAAAATATCTTCCTGTAACCGTAGCAGTAAATAAGTTTTATTTAGCATACAATTTTTGCTTGGCCTCTCACTGTCAAAGAACCTATAGAGGATTTGAATGAAGAACCATCAAGAAACTTGCCCACTTCAACCTTATATATTTATACTTACAGCTTTTATTTTCATTTTTAGACAATATATTAAGCTTGCAAGTGTGTTTAGTCATTCCCAAAATATATGGTTTGTAACAATCGGTTGTCTCCCATTATCAGGAGAAACTTTCCATGTCCAAAAAAAAAAACATATATTTTTCAGATCTATCGAATGATCATGGATTCATCAAATCATAAAAATCTGGTGCGATGCGCAGCACACAACTATCACTTACGAACTTATTTAGATTAAAAAATTGACGTGTTTCGATAATTTGTAAACGCTATTCATCAACTTCATATATTTCATATTTAGGTAAGTGAAAGTAAAAATGAGATACAATTTATTAAGTAATGTGTCAAAATGAAATTTTGACTGCCACATCGCGGGCATATACATGCAACCAATACCAACTTTGATCAAAATCGTTAAAGCCGTTTTTGATTAAATAATAAAACACGTGATATTGAGACAACATTTATTAAGTAAAGTGCTCCCTCCAATTGATCAATTTTGATGAAATTCTGACTGTCACATCACGGGCATATACATACACCAAATGCCGAGTTTGGCCAAAATCGTTAAAGCCGTTTTTGAGTAAATAAAAAAAAACACGCGATAATGAGACAAGATTTATTAAGTAAAGTGCCCCCTCTGTTTAAACAATTTTGATGAAATTTCGGCTGTCGCATCGCGGTCATATACTTACATCAAATACCAAGTTTGGTGAAAATCGTTAAAGCCGTTTTTGAGTAAATAAAAAAAAAACACAAGTGAAAATGGGACAACATTTATTAAGTAAAGTGCTCCCTCCAATTGATCAATTTTGATGAAATTCTGACTGTCACATCACGGGCATATACATAAACCAAATGCCGAGTTTGGCCAAAATCGTTAAAGCCGTTTTTGAGTAAATAAAAAAAACACGCGATAATGAGACAAGATTTATTAAGTAAAGTGCCCCCTCTGTTTAAACAATTTTGATGAAATTTCGGCTGTCGCATCGCGGTCATATACTTACATCAAATACCAAGTTTGTTGAAAATCGTTAAAGCCGTTTTTGAGTAAATAAAAAAAAAAAAAAACAAGTTAAAATGGGACAACATTTATTAAGTAAAGTGCCCCCTCCAATTAATGAATTTTGACTGTCGCATTGCGGGCATATACATACACCAAATACCGAGTTTAATCAAAATCGTTAGAGCTGTTTTTGAGAAAAACGTAAAAAATAGACAAAATTCTTTAAATAAAGTACCCCCGTTTGATCAATTTTGATGAAATTTTTGCTGTCACATCGCGGGAATATACATAAACCAAATACCCAATTTCAGGTTTGTATGCTTTACAGTTTTTGAGCTAGTCTGTTCACTCACACACATACCATTTCGCAGGACTTGGTTATTTTGACTCAGGGGACCACAAAACGTGTATTTCCGTTGAAAACTGGAAGTCGAAATTTTTCACGATCGCAATACTTTCCCTTACTATATATTTCATATATAGGTAAGTGAAAGTAAAAAATGTATTCTAAGTAGGAATATGTATCGCAGAGCTGAAGCAGACCCTTTTTTCACTTTTTCAATACTTTTAATTTGTGTACATGTCGGATTCCTCAAACTACTGACTCAATTACATAATGAATTGTAAGTTATTTGTTATTACAAGTGTCATTGTCCTGCCACTCTCATTTTTTTTTCTCTCGAATTTTCGTTTGTGTTTTTTTCTTTTTAGAACATGAATGTGAAACATTCAAGTTCAACATACTAACGAATGTTTCTGCACTTTTAGTTTTATAGATAAAATGTCTCCTATTAAACAACATAAAATAATGTTTTACCTATGTTTTATTGTTCATTATATTTGTAATATTTGCCGCTTTAGATTTTTTTTTTTTTTTTTTTATTTATTGTGCCCCAAAATGTAAAGCGACCTCTTCGGGATCCTTCATGCATTGATCCTTCGGCTGAAATTCATACTCGCAATGAATGAAATTCATACTCGCTCCTATCCTTCCCACAGAACTGATGTTTTCGTCAAATTTTTTGTTGACTTGAATATTACAGCTTGAACTTGAATATATAAAGTTGCTCTTTTCAGTTTTTCGTGAAGAATCGGAAATAATTGGAGACATTTTATTTAGAAAACTGAAATGTAGACACATTCCTTGAGTTTGTATACTATTTTACATTCAAGTTCTAAAAAAAAATCACACAAATAAAGTGAGATAAAAAGCGATGGAACTGTGATAAAACCGGTTGACGCCCACTTTTGGACTCCAACGAACTAGAGCATGGAAGAGGTTAACACTGACCTGACCCTTAGCAAGAAAGGAGAGGCCATGATCTGATACGGGTTTTATATTGTTGGCAGATAGCTTGGACCTTGTCACATTGAGGTCACTCCAGTGTGACATGGAAAACTAATAATAAAAAAAAAAATGTTTTATTTTCATGTAAATATTAATGCTTCAAAAGTATTTTACATGGCATATCGGTGTCATTGTCAGTATTTAAAATATGTCCATTCGGTTCCTTACATAGAATGTACCTCCAAAGCCAAGAAAATATATTTACGTTACTGCGAATACATGATATTTTTGAGAAAACTGATAAATTTATTTACCAAACTATTAGTTTTTATGGTTCAACTTCTGATGCCAATATTGGGCGTGAGCCAATTATTGTGGCCCCTACCGAAAAGGATGCTTTGTGGGTTTTCACTCCTCTTCTCTGATTCGAAATCTGCTATCTAATGAAGCTAATCAAGGTTATTTTTGACTGAAATGGACGCGAAGGGAGTTCGCTAATTTTTTTTTCCCCTTCCTAGCCGGGACCGGCATACGGGGTGCGATAGTGGTGGGTTAATACGTTGGGTAAACGTACGCCCACCGCTTCCAATAAAACACACTTTATTTTTTTAAAATTATTTTATTGTACAACTTTGTGGGAACTTTTAATTTGGGCACAATTTTGGGTTACTGCTACTATGGTGCAGCCCAGTGCACGGGTATGCACCTTAAGATGGGGGGTGGGGTGCACCTTGTCTCCTTCCAGCCCTCCTTCCTATTCCTTTCTATCCGTCCTTTCTATCAGCGCTCCTGGTCAGCATCCGGCCGGATGGTCCCTCCTCCGTCGTCCGGCGGGTCCAGACTTCCTGGTCTCCGCTTTCTTAATCTTCAGGTGTCTCGCCGAGATCGGGTGGTGGAATCCTTCCGATGTTGAAGTGCGTGGGGCCCACCTCCTGCTTCCACACGTGGACAAATTCCCTGAAGGCGGAGGATATGTCGGGAGTTCGCTAATATCACGAACACTGATCTGTTAAACACCCCCGTGAGAACACGCTCTGAAGTGACAGCATTAGCTTTACCACTTTAATGATGCTCCACAAGAGATCTGGCAGGCATTCTCTCGCATTTACCTCCAAAGTTCCAAAACCAATATTGGGAAAACCATTATACTTTGATAGCAAAAAATAAAAGAACAATCATGAAAGTGTATCTTCCTTTTCTAAATAATGATAACTATACAGAGGACATCGAGTAGACTTCACATAAGCACAACTTTCCTAGATGATGAGCTTATGAAATCTTGGTACTTGGTCAAAGTTATCTCATATAGCAGCCATATCAGGAATGGAAGAGTAGAGATTACTAAGCGGTAAATATTTCCCTCTCCTCACTAATACAATAAAAATAAAGATGACATCCACAAAATGTAACGTTGGTTTTTACGTCTTAAATTACTTTATTGTAGTGGGAGGGTCCAGGAATATCAGGTATCTTGTGGCCAGTTCAAATAACTTTGAAGTATTTGGCTGTTCATGCCTTGTGTGGCAGCTTAGTCCCATACTGTTTAATCCGACTCCGTCTCGGTACCTTATCAGGTATGGACGAGAAATTTTAACAATCTGAATATTTCCGACTATTGAGCGCAGTTTTATCTTACACCAACAAAATGAGATTTCCCCCTCATTAGCTGTCAGGGCCAATTAATAATTTGTTGAAGTACACTAAGGAGGACATAAATAAGGAGACTTTCATATTACTTATTTGTATATTGGGTAACTGTACCAATAGTTGATAGGTTAAGAAAAAAATATTAGATTATTGACACTGTTTACTAAAATATTGATGTTAGGTTAATCTTTGTTATGAATTTAGTTAGGCCAATCCCTCTAGTAAACTGTAAATACAATACCTATGGTCTACATTTACTGTTTTTATAAAAAATGATTTCTTTGAACCTTCTAAAATGTGCCAATAGTTGACACATCAAAATGGAAAGGTTTGGAATGGTGACCTTTATTGTGTCAATACTTGACACTTACATTATTTTTTAATTTCCCAAGGAGAATATTAGGTAATAAGGACTGCAATAAAAGTTAGTCATTTTTTATTTATAAACTATTCAAAATTGAAACAAAACATATAAAATTTCCCCAATTTAATTACTTTATACACAAAAACTTAATAGAAAAAATATTAAACTGAAAAATGAGATCATCCAATTAAGAATAATACAGATACCATACAACAACGATCATTTTAAATTAATCTACCTCAAGTGGGAAACTAAAATTGTACCTTTGCTGTCCATTGAAGGTAAAAACTTTGGGCATATGTATCGTGGATAAAATATCACATGATGGGACAGTGCAATATGTATCGGTGTTAATAAAACTTGTTTTCATCCGATTGCATGGTTGTAAAAGTAAAACCAGAACCTCTAATTTACTGACAACTTTAGTTACTTGAGCCAGACCTTTTTTTACGCTTAAATCACTTATTTGAGAACCCAACTATTATAAATTTTCCTTCATCAACACTTAAACAACCTTGTTTCTCCTCTTGAAGAAATCCTTGATCAACATTAATTCTCTGCTCCTGTTCTTGGGGATCTAAGCTTTTCTGATTTTCTTTCTCGTCCTTATAACTATTGGTAGTAACTCCTTAAAGATTGAATTTTTACTCACTGTTAATCGAATAAAAAGCTGTTAAAACATTGAATTATATGAAACTTGATTATAGTACATTATTTCTGTTATAAAAAAATAAAAAAACTATAGCCGAAAGTTAATCAATGACATGGATTCACTCTTCTTCTTATAATTTACGACTTTGCCTCTCATAAATTACTACTTTATTATGAAAATGTACTGTGCCTCTCTATTCTACAGCAGTTTTCTCATAATTTTATGTTTTTAATGTAGTTTAATTCATATATACATCATATTATAATGGTGATTACAAGAGACTTTCAATCAATTAAATTAAACAAAAATAAATAGGTAAGCATGTTTTTAAATAACAAAAAAAATATTTTTTTCTACTCTAAATATATTCAGACTCTTCTTCTTAAAAATTGTTGACTTATAAAATATGTGCAATTCGATTATGAATTTGAACATTGAAAATATAAGTATAGTACTAATAAATTGATAAACTCCTTCAAATTCATAAAACCATTTTTCTAGAACAAATTTTAATATGAAATGTAAAATGAATATCAAGTAAATAGGCAACTGCAAGCAGCATATTTTTAATGATTATTAAAAGTATATTATATAGAGTGAGGAGCCCAGAAACATACATGTCTTAGTCTATCTTTATCACAAACGAGTTGGACACATCTCTCATAAGAAGCTCGGAAAAGCATGTTAAAATTTCAATTAATCACGGAAATAGGCCAAATCCAGGAGTGTTTGGCTTGTAATGAACCACTATCTCCAATGTGTTACATCGTGAAAATTTTATATATTGCTTAAAGCAGTTACTGACCACAATAATTGAAGAAGAGTAGGCCTAACCTTTTTAGTAACTGCGTTATATATATGAATTTCTGGTGATTAGGGGTTTTTAAATTTTCCTCCATTGACATCTGTAATGAGATTAATAATCGAAAAATATTTATATTATCTCATATGCTTTCAAATAATAAAATGAATGGTTAAATATGTTAATTCCTTGTTTTTCATTCTGGTATAAATATCAGTATAGTATCAGTATATTTCTAACGTGGCTCGGTAGTTCTTTCTTAATTTTGTAAAATATCATTAATTTTTTATAATTTAAGAAAGAAATGATTGGCCTTTTTACTTTCCACTTGTACTACCAATAAATAGGTATTTTGAATGTTTTCATATCATTTAAGCAGTTTATTAGTAAATTATTGTCTGAAATATTTATCTGAAATCTATCTTTTTCTTCAAATGGAAACAGTAGTATTATAATGGAATCTTTAAAAGAGATTTTATTTTAGTTAGAAGTGAAAAAAAATTCTGAAACATTGTACATAGCTTTTTTTATTAATGTTCAATCATTTAAACTGGTAATGTTTTGTTATATAGATTATTTATTTAATTTAAGGTATATGAAACTATATTCTTTGTGAATACTATCTTTTTTATTAATCATGTTCATGATTAATGTATGATTAATCATTATACCTCTGTATTTATTCCCCATTGATGACTTATAGCTGCGATGAACTTATAAAAGAAAAAAAATTGTTTCTCGCTGAAAACCTCCTATCATTCAAAAATACAATTTTACAGGAGAACCTATAACAGTCTAAAATATTTATTAAGATTTTCTTTTATAAATAAACTATTCACTTTTAGTTTTCTTCTTCCAACAATTTACAACAAAAAAAACTGTGGGCTCAGCAGCCCCCCCCCCCTTTGCTTAATTTTTTGTCATTTAAAAATATAATGGATTGATCCTTCCCATCTTTCCGTTTTTTTAAAAAAAAAAAAGATTTGTTAATGTTTTATCATCAGGTATCAGTAGAAAACATCTATGGTGTCCCCAGGGACTCCCACGTCTCTAGTTGGTATGCTGAGTTGAAGTGGCCCTACCCAGTTTTTCGACGGCAACTAGAAGCCTCCTTATATCCTCAACACCCTGCTACTCAATACAATCCCAAAACACCAGATTCCAAAACTCTGACCGTTACATCCCTTTCCATCGAACTGCCTCCTTTAAAAAATCCTTAATCATCCGTGCTGCCACCTTCTGGAATTCCACCCGGATACCCGTCTCTATCCGTAAAACTTCATCCCTCACTTCCTTTAAAACCCAATTATTTCTCCACCTCCTTAATCATCAATCTTCCGTAATCATGTAAAATAGTGAAACTAACGCTGAGTGTATATATTTTTATTATAATTTTCCAATCTCTAAGTTTAGAAGATAAAAATGTCTGTTTTCAACATCCGAAGTTCTTTTTCATACTGTCTTTTATTTTGCTTCTGTAGTTTATTTATATTTTCAATTTATTCTTCTATTCTTAAATCTTTTATCCATTTTTCTATTCAACCAGCCAGACAAATGGCTCTGTAACTGATCATGTTTAGTTATTCTTAGGGGACTAGATGTCCCAGAATAAAGTTAATTTCTTTCTTTCTTTCTTTAAAAAAACTAAAAATTTCAACATCTGATAGTTAAATTATTAAAAATGAACTCATGCTTAGAACAAAGCCTCGAGTAATATGAGTTTGATTATTTTAAGAAAATGTGTACTCATTAAATTCTTTATATGTTAGAAGTGAGCTAATACGTCCTTCCACCAAAGGCTTCACTTTTATTGATTCACTTTAAATAGAATCTTCTCTTTATTTCAACTTATTATTTATTAATATTCAAATCAATTAATATTTTTTTTTTCATTGTTACAGCATATCTGAAATCACCAATGGCTGGCAGAGAAAAGGGGCTGTTTGAAAAATTAAATGGTAATATTAAATAAAAATATGCAGTATTTCAAGTCATAGTTTTTGTATGAATTCATATATTTTGTTAATTCTTTCATCTAGGATTAAAGCATTTGCATACATCTTTGAAACTGTTAAATATAGATAATATTATTAGATTGAGCTTATTATTATCATTATTTTTTTTTTTTTTGCTTACTTTTTGTGCCATTTTGTTTAGAGGGGCCTTGATCCAACGTAGACATTCTTCCAGTTCTTGACACATCCTTTTCATTTGAGCCAGGGTTTTTCCTCTTTTAGTTCCTATCCTTTAAATATACTTCTTATATCGGAGAGGGACAACTCAGAGCCTATGGGCAGGCTTCCATTACCTTTCTTGGTAGCCATTCTTGTGACAAAGATGGCCGGACCACTTGAGCTGCCGTCTTTCCATGCTGGTTTTTAGTTCAGACACATGCAGTTGATCCCTTCTAATAGTATTCCACAGACAATCTCGCCTTGTTTTACTGACCATTCTGCAGAGATTATCCAGCTGATAAGTCTGTCCAGCATGACCCAACTGTCCCTACCATAGGTGAGCATTGGTAAGTAGACAGCTTTATATATGTGCATCTTTGTTGCTTTCCCTTCATCCGGTGACCAACTATGCTGTTACAGATCTGATAATATACTTTTTTTGCTTTGTTGATTCTATTACCAATTTCTTTATCTACTTTATCAGACCTGCTGAGGATAGTTCCCAGGTAGGGAATGTGGTCTACTACTTCCAGAGCCTTATCACCTCAAAACAAATGTACTTCTTCATGCTCATACTTGGACACAACAACCACTTTCCTTTTGGCAATATTGATTGTCATCCCTGTACATTGGAGCTCCTCATTCCATTCTAAAAGGGCCTTTCTTTTTTTCTTTTTTTTTTGGGTACCCCTAAAGTTATAGGGTAAATCTAAAGGTGTTACCTACCTAATCTAACCAAGTTGGAAAGTTGAATTTTATCCCATGGATCACAGCGAAATATAATTCAACACACCCAAAAAGGATTCAAAGCGACATTGTTAGGCTTGAGTCTATCATGTAGCGTTAGAGTATGACCTATCATGCTTGGCTGTCCCAGTCCCCTTATTTAGAATTTTAATTATATAAATTTTATTTTATATAAAATAGCATACTTTTTTGTCATGCATGCATGACCTGATTCTTCAATTCTATACAAGTGGTACACTGCAGTTATCGCAAATTAAAGAAGATTAAAATGATTTTCTCTGTCCTTGCTCTAGTTTTTGTCATAATTGATAGTTCTAATCTAGTGAAAACCCTATATATTATGTTTGATCTGTAAAATCTTTATTATTAAGAAAAAATTATTTCATTGCATAAATCTAAAGATCAGTCTTTTTTTAATGATGTAGACATTTATTGCCCTGCATCATAAAATAAAATATCCTTTCATGTTCTTCAATCCTATTTTACCTCCATTGCTGACTTTCGTAGACATATTTCTATTAGATCTAGTTCTAATGTGTCAGTTGGGCGTTTGCAATACCCAAAAATAAGTTTTAAAAAGAAGTCCATGTAAGAGAAAATTCCACGTTCCAACAATGTGTGCAATCCACTAAAAAATATTTCTTGGACCCCAGAATCTGATGCAGTAATTTTAAAATAAATTCATTTAAGTAAAAGATAAAAAATAATTATTGAAAGTTACTATAATTTTTATATTTAAAGATAGTTCAATCACAAGATGAGTTATGATGATAACTATCCATCTTCAGTGTAAGGAATTAGAGAATATTAAATTACCAGATTTGGCAATTTATTTTTCCTTTAACTAACTCAAGAAAGCTATATGCTGTTATTCATAAATCTTAATTAGTGCTGCCAAAATTATTGATGAGGGCAGACAGTAATAAAATTTGGTCATAAGTTGGTGCATAAATTCTAAGTCAATAATATTTTGGCAAGTGCCCTTGATCTTTTCAATTTCGATTAAAAAACTAGTTTCTCAGAAAGATTATTGAAATTTAATTTAATTGAAAATTCTCTAATTTTGAAATCACTTAAGAATTAAAAAAAATTTCTTTCTTCAAAATAAATGTATGCATGTATTTTCTTTTAAATTTAAATTAAAGAGATTTTCTTGTTACTATTATTATCTTATGTAGGTCAAATTTTACTTTAAACAGCATGAGCCTGAGAATTATAGTTTTCTTTCAGTTCAATGGTTAAGGTGCCTTTACACCTTACGAACTTTACCTTCGAACACCACCCTCGAACAACCTTCGTGAAGCCTTCACGTCGACTGTTCGGGTGTTCTAGGTACTTCATCTGTTCGCCTGGGTTCGGGGGTAGCGCTAGTGTCCCTTTTGATTTGGCTTTTCTTAAGTGACAGGAGTTGTTTGTGATACTAGTGTAATTTGTGAAACGTTGTGAATCGTCTCCTATTTTTTTATTTTTCAGATAATATAAAATATATTGATAATGGAGATTTTTTCTTTATCATAAGCTAGCTTTTGGTGCGTCAGCCATATTGGTTCGCTTAACGTCACATGAAGTATATGATGATATGAATCATCATCGAGTCCTATTTATTTACTTTGGTTAAATTAATTGAATCAAGTTGCTGTTCAATCATAATTTCTTTCATACATTGCTGAAAGGTGCTGCTGCAGTGTTGGAACTGAGAAGCTGTTAGTGGACTTTTGTTTTGTAATAAGAAACATGTATTTCTTAGCTTGAAACACCTAATGGACTTAACTAAGTTTCATTCCACAATATTAGTTATATTATGAATCATCATCGAGTCCTATTTATTTACTTGGGTTAAATTAATTGAATCAAGTTGCTGTTCATTCATTAATTTCTTTCATACATTGCTGAAAAGTGCTGCTGCAGTGTTGGAACTAAGAAGCTGTTAGTGGACTGTATTCTTGGTCTGGGTTGTTATTCTTAATTATTTTTAACTATAAAAACAATTTCTAACTATAGTTTTTCTTTTCTTCATGATACAATTATTGCAAATATATACCAAAAATTTCTTTTTAAAGAATTAGTTATATTTTATGACAGTATAAATTATTCTTGTTTTATTTGTCATCCAACATGCTTTACTTATTGTATCCTTAAATTACTTATGACTTTCTGATTAAATATAATGGTTTTAATAATGTTACCAAAAATTATCTGTTTTTTTTTTTTATTCATGTAATAATCTTTGATGAAATGTAATGTCTTTTGATGAATATTATTGTCATGGTAATTGAATGAGTGAAGGTTTAGCAATAATGTACCAGTATTTAGTATAATTAAACACTAAAATAAATTTTATCTTGAAATTATTTGTATTTTTACTACCATTTTATAAGCACAGAGATAAGCACTAGGCAACTATTAAGTTTCTTTGTTGGAGCGTTCTCACACTTTATTTTTTGGTGCTATAAAAAAATTAGTTTATTGCTTTATAAATATTTATATTTAAATAATTCATGTGCAATAAATAAATAAAAATTGAGCTTTGATTCATATCATTACTAGTCTTTTTATACTTGTTTTGTTGACAAATAAATATAACTTAGGGAATCTCCAACTAATATTTGCCTTTTTCTACTTTTTATATTAAAAAAAAATTAGAAGCTGTATTCAACGTGGACAATTAACATGCTGATTAAATATAATATTTATAATAATGTTATTAAAAATTATGTTTTGGGCTTTTTATTCATGTAGTACTCTTTTAATGAATATTATGTCATGGTAATTGAATCTGCAAAGGTTTAGCAATAATGTGCCAGTATTGAGTTAAATTAAACACTAAATAATATTTCAGCTTGAAAATATTTGTATTTTTACGACAATTTTATTTATAAGCTCAGAGATTCACAAGGCAACTAAGTATTAAGTTTCTTAAACTATTTTTTCCCCTCTGTTGTATATCCTATTTAATGAGGGGTTAGGCTTTCCTTTATGTGAAGTAAGTATTAGGTAGCCTTTCTTTTCCCAGACTCTTAGTTCATACTTAATTTGTCCTCCTAATGACGTTCTGGGATTCCCCAAATTTGGTTCAAAAAGGTAGTGAAAGTTTCTTTACTGAAAATATTTGAATTAAAGTGGAATGTAAGAATCTCTCACAGAAGAGATAGAAATGTACCCCACATATTTTCTGTAAAACAGCGATCACAATGATGAAGCTATAATGACCATATTTGGTAGATATATTTTTATCATTATTGTATGACAATGCTTTGTATTTAAGTCCTATCTCTTTTGTTTTTAATTTTAAAAGAGTCCATTTAATTGCCAGTTTCTTTAATACAGAAGATAGAGGAACTATGTTTTCAAGCAGTAGGTTAAAAAAAGGTTATTATCTCCACATGGGCGTTCCCAGGGCAGCTGCCCCCCTAGAAATTTTGATAAACAAAAACTACTAATTAAATAAAGTCGTATTAATTTACTATATTTATTAAGCATTCTATGAACACGTATTTTAACTGTTCAACATAAATATTTTATTTTAACAATTAATTGAGCCTTACAAGGTAAGAATACTTCAACCCTTTCAAGAATTTTACCAGCCTACCTCCTTCTAGACGAAAATTTTACTACCCTCCCCCCCTACACGAAATCCTGCCAAAAGCCCTTGTGTCTCAAAATTAAAGAAAATCACTCTTTATGTTTTAGACATCAAGGAAAATTGTTTATTATGTTTCTGTCCATCATTGTCTGTAGTGAAATCAATGTGATGGGAATATAAGAATCTAATAATAATCCGATTTTGACTTTTTTTTTACGATTAGTGTTGAGATAGCCCCACGTCAATTCTATCATATATTTTCCATTATATACCATAATCAACTGTAATGTATTTTGTAAATGCGTGTAGTGCAATTACGACTGTATTTATTAACTATATTACAAAAACGACCCAATGCTGGAAGAAGGTTGCAGACTTGTGAAAAAAAATGGAGCTCATTCAATTTGATTGAACTCCCTGCTTTCCCAATATTCGTTGAAATATGCATTTTCGTTGCTACGCTTATATTAAAAGAAAAACTTTCTTCGATATTTAGAATTAATTGAGATATTCTATTCAAGTTGAACACGCTTACGCCGGGGTGTACCACCGGTGGCTCACACTAGACTGCCGCATCGGACACTTAATTCAATCACAAAACTTTTGCCAATGGGCGAAGAGCATGAATTACAGCTCTGGCGTGAACGTGTTAAAATAAAATATAATCTTAGTGAATATTTAGTTTTTGGAGTTTTCAATACATGGATACGAATAAGGATACCCCCGATAATTGTACTCTCGAGTATTTTATTCGTGGCTGCTTGTGTTTTACTCTCGGGGGATGGAGGGGGGTGGCGAAGGGGGCGAAATTTTGAAAAAAGAATTAGAAGAATAAAATTACGCATCTAATTTTTATAACTTTTCTGTGTTAATAGTATTTATGTAAATTAATTTACTTTTCATTAATTTTAAAATAAATAAATGTGCTATTTTTCCCCGCTTTACACGTTTCTCTCCTTTCTGAAATATGTTTCTGGTAACTTAGTGAAAATTATTAGATTTTCCTCAATTTCCTTTACTTTTTACGACTGAATATAATTACTAATTTTTTTTTCTCCAAAATATTAGCTTAGGTAGGTATAAAAAAATACTTAAATATATACTTAAAATACATATTACTGCTCTTGCTTCCAACCTATCGGTTTTCAAAGTAAGAAAACATTTCTCCTTCTTTATTCATCAATGAATAAAATTCTATGACTGCATAAAAATTATAAATGTTTAATAAATCCTCTTAAGGGGTCTGATTTAGATTATCAAGCTTAACTGAAGGCAACGCTGGTTATCTTGGCCAAGTTTATCGATCGACCTTTAGTCGATTGTCACTGATCGATAATTATTCATTGACTGACTTTATAAGGTTATTGGTTCATATATTTATTTATACATAACACAGGGTCAGCATTCACTTCCATCCTGAAATATCGAGTGAATTTCCTAAACACTTCCTTCCTGTAATAAAAATCAGTAGTACTATAAAATTATTTTAAGCAATATAATGAAATATAAATTTTTTTTTCGGATAACGTTGATTTGATCATGGATAGGAATACTGTTACTTAATCAAAAAATAAAATTTGGTATCCTATTCTGCCTCCTCCTTCATAGTTCCAGTTACATAAACGAAATATTTTTGTTTTGTTCGACGTTAGATCCAGATTCGACTTCTGGCTAATAGGAGAGGTTAAAGCCAAAAATCAATGAATTTTTTTAGATTTTCGAGTGTTAGATTTGTTGATCGAAAGGTTAATTAATTGTTTCGTTGTTTAGACTGCTATTGGTGAAAATTATATTGACGATATGCGGTGTAAATTTATTGTTTAATTGATGTGACTTGACTAATTATTTATCTGCGATCTGACTTACACTTATAATTTGTAAAATTTGAAGAAATTCGTGTTTTTTTATTAATTAATTATATGTTTATTCATCCGAAAAAATATTTTCATATTTTTTTTTTTTTTTTTTACTTAAAACAATCTGAAACATCACCAACAAAATATTCCACAGTAATAATATAAATTCCCATTTTATTAATATAAATTACATTATCAATAATTAGGGAGAATAAAGAATTATTGATTCTATTCATTAATTATTGTAACTTACAATTATTGTAAGTTGATAAAGTTGGATTAGCTAAGATTTAGCTATCAATAAAAATTGATAAACTAAAAGCGTATTTATGTTTAAAAAAACCTGTCACATAAACGATGACTTGCATTAAAAAAATCTATGCAGATAAGTTCGAGTGTGTGAATTGTAATAAAGTAAAAAAAAATAATACCGAACGATAACTGAGGTTTCATTAACCAGAGAGCATTTCCAGATTTAAATTAATAAGCTCGTTCATTGTAGATTGGCTTTTTTTTTTTTAGAGTTAAATGCTTTCGGATTAACTTTTGAATATTAAGGTGATAAATCATTAACCATTATCATTGTTAGAAGTGACAGAAAATGAATAAATTTAAGCCAAAAAAGAATTTCATGAATTAATAAACGGGAAAAGAAGAGATATTCCCGGGTATAATATTGTTTGTTTTTAGGAATGATTGTCATTTTGTGTTATTGAATTATATTTCAAACCAATCTCCATATTTAATTTATGGACATTTGAGAAATATATCATAGTTTTGAAATTCAGTCGCAACCTGAACACAGATAGTAGTGACAACGTTGGGGTTCCTTTGATTTTTCGTATAAGGTTACAAAGTGTGTCTCTACACGTATCAGATAGAATGAGAGAGGAATACAGGAGGTGACTATTTCTTTCAGATAAATAGTTTGTATATTTTTTTTTTTTTTTTTTTTAACTTTTCTTGTTTTTTACTTGTTTTAAATAATTTTATCTGAATAGAAAAGATTGCCATGTCGTGATTTGAACTCGGGGCTATGTCATCGTTGCCGTGCTCTGACTACTAACGCACAAAGTTAAATTATTTTAAAATCTTTATTTCCATTCATTTATCCGTTGTAGTTTTTAGCTATTAATAAATTTTGTATTTGAATCCAGTCTTATTGATAATTAGCATCAGTAAAATAAATTTCAAGCTATAATTTATAAGTTAGTTTATCTAAAAAATATTATCCATATATGTGAAGCTTTTCGTGGACAAGAGATGGAATTATGTTATTTTTATTTTGTATTTTTTTTTCTCTCTTATCATTGATATGCCTGTTCGTTTCTTGATTGATTAGTATTGAATTATATTTTATTATATACGAGCAGACCCTACCATGCATTGCTGTGGCTCAGTAGTTAAATTGCGTTGAATTAGTAATATCCTATTCTTTTGAATACAGTAAAATCAAAATTCACTGGTAAAGGATGATAAAGTTTCAGCTAATCTAAAAACCAACGGGATTTAAATTAGCGCTTTACGCCTAAATTTTTTTGGTAAAGAATTCAGATGGGTTGAAGTTTTTATTGTTTACATCTTATATTTGACCGTAATGTGTTAATGAATGACACATGTAAAAGGAACTAATAAAGAATATAATTGAAACAGGGTTTAGTACAATAAAAATAAACGGTTAGCAAAAATGTACCAAATTAATCTTTTGCCATAATACATATTAATTCAATTCAGAATATAACACCTGATGATATGAGATATTGTATCAGGAGGTGCCTATTAGTGCACAATGATTTTGGTTAACCTGTCTTTTGCTAAAACAAATAGATTCGATGTTTTCCCCACACGTGAAAAGGCGACACATTATTTGCCATGGGAGAAAATCTGATTTTCCTAGTCCACGCCGGAAAAAATAGATTTATGCTTACCCTCCGTAAATATCTAAAGAAAATGAAGTGTTGTGTCAATAAATCAACTAACACCGTTGTCTGGTGAAAATTTATAGAACTTACAAATAATCACACTCAATTGAAGAATAATAAGCATTTAATTTGCAAAAAAAAAAAAAAAAAGAAATATTGAGGCCAATAATCGAGATATAAATTACTCTATCTTTTAAGTTGAACAAAACTACATAAAATGAGCCAAATTACATCAAAATCGGTTGAGTTGTTTCTGATTTTACCCCCGACAAACATCGCACACGAGATTTTTATATATATAAAGATTTCTCAAGAGCTGTAATTAAAAATTACTTAAACTGTTAGGTGCGGCGGCGTATTTTAGAGGTATCCTGAATTGGACGGTATCGGTCCCCGGGGTCCGACTGCTAGGATGAGCCACAGACGATATCGGACATCGAGGTCCGATGGGAATACTTTGAAGAAAGCGTTATCTTTTGATTAAAAGGGAATTAAATGAGCGTCTCTAGGGCATTATCTCTTGGTAAGGATTGGAACTAGACATATTAGGCGCAGGACAGACCGATACAGGATTTACGTCATTCTTTATCGAAAATCGGACCTCGGAGTCCAGTTCTAAAAAAACAACAGAATTTCAGCTGTTGGCAACATTTTCTGCACTAAAATGCTATAATCTAGTTAAAAATTGACTAAATTGAGTATTTGAAGTGTTCGGACTTTCGGACATTTTCATGTGAAAATCGGCTTTTAAGAAGGGTGTGTAAGGCATCGGACTCCGGGGACCGGCAATTTTAACAAAATTTAAATATATAAAAAAAAATTGTAAATTTATGAAGCATATTATTTCATTACTAATCGTTTATATTTGTGATTAAAAAAATTAGCTAAGGTAATGATTTTTTTAAATGTTTTCCCAGTGACTCAATTAAGTTAGTATGTAATGAAAAAAATATCAGTATGAAAATGAAGGAGTCATAAAATAATGTAATATAATCGTAGTTTTATTTTTTTAGTCTTCATAGTTTATTATGAAGTATTAAATATGTTATCAAAACTGAGGAACAGTCTAGCCTCAAACGTTTGATATTGTTATCTGTAGTTTGCTATGAGGAAGTGACCTAAGCAATGCTATATGGTAGGGATCATCAGATAAAATTATATTTCAACCATCTAATAATAATAATCATAATGATAATAACATTTAAGAATACGGAACTCTGCGAAACGACCTTACAAAGAGGGACTTCAGGAGCGTCTATCCCCGCCAGTTGGTGCAGTCCGGTATTGGAGCGAGAGTTTACCGGCTTTCACTCAGTCGACGCTCGTCATGACAGAGGGTTCGTTGCAAGAGGCCGGGTCTGCCTCGGAGCAGGGTTCGAAGGAGGAGGTACGTCTGCCTCAGGAGGGACATGATGTAGAAAGTCATCTAGGGAAACCTACCGTCCAAGAGGAAATACACCCGGTTGAAGAGGCAACGGTGGAGGAAAATCGGAAAACAGAGGAAGTTCAGATTCAAGATAAACCCGAAACCGAAGAGGTAGTGACTCACGAGGTAAAAACACCGACCGAGGAACCAGTAGAAAAAATCGTCGACGAAAATCCGGAAAAAGGGACAGTGGAAGTGTCGAAATCAAATGGGAATGTGACAAAGGTAGATGCGCATTTGACTGAATCGGATGTGACGAAGAAGGAAGAAGTTGCAACTAGCGATGGTGAATTACACGAAGTTCCACTGCACACCCAGGCCGACACACAGATCACCATTAGTCAAGAAAATGCGGATCCTGCACATCCATCAGCGAACGGAAAAGTTGATCCACCCACTCCTGCACCTGCCTCATCTGAGCCTAAAGGTAAGAGAGTAAATAAAACCTATTTTCTCAAATTTAAAAAAATATTTTATTATCATCACCAAAAGTAGACGCATTAGCATAAAATATGATGCAGAAGTCTGTCGGGAATATTTATAGTTCACGAACAATTTTCTTAAGATATCATTACTCCATGAAAAATATCTTTATATCAGGTACGCTATAAATATTATTACGTTTACTATATGGCAGACGATGTTAGTGTTCATGTAGGGTCATCTGAAATGTTTATTAGTAGCACTTTAATCGCAAGTTATTATCCATGTCATCCTAGTTTATGAACTCATAATCCTAACCAGTTATCAAATGCTATGCCAGTACTGAATAGTGAATTTTATACATAAACTTAGAACCATCAATTCAACACATCTAGATATTTTTAGTTTAAACTTTTATTTTTAAATCTTTTTCTTAAACCTTCTCTTCAAAGCAACTGAAATAAAAATACATCCCCTAATAGTATTAGTAAACATTATTATTACGGATGTACCGCAATTTAAATTGATGGATTTTATACACGTCAACAAAATTTCCGTTGCTCTGTTAAATTATTAGGTATGACAAATGATTAATTCGTTCTAGGCTCAATTGTTGAATGAAAAGAGTTTACAATAATAATTGTAACATTAGTGTAATTGTAAACCAGTTTTTACTTGTACATAAAAAAACACTTATTATTTTTCAAAACGAACATCTTTTGTAATTTTAACGAATTAGTTTTTTAATTAAAAATAAAGAGATATATGAACACAAAATATGAAATAGTTTATTTAATATTTGAATTCGATTGTGTTTGATCCTAAAGTTATGTAAAACAGGTTTATGTATGGAATTATAGGTTCAATTTGTATGTCTCACTCATATACTGAAATTTTTTATCTATTGCCGAGAAATCTTTAGAGGTTTTATGTCCAGATACAAAAAATATGGTATCTACATGGAACTAGGCTCTTCTTAAAAAATTGCGTTTATGTATAAATAATAAAAAACTAATCGGATTGAAATATAGGAGATTATTGTGTTAAAAATTAGTTTAATTGGTTATTTCACTGGAATTAAACGATAATATTTCGCAGTTTCGCGCCCAGCGGTGGCCCTAGGATTTTTTAATGGGAGTAAAAAATCCATAGCCATGCCGTCCCTCGGATAGGACGTAAAATGGAGGTCCCAAGCCTGTACAATGTCAGGTACTCGTTAAAGATCCCTATCCTAATTATACCTGGATAGGCAAAATTTAGGACTCCCACTGTAGTATCGTCCGATTAGCCTTAGTGGCATAAGTGACATTAAACAAACAATCGATAATATTTATTTTGAGTAATGGTGATGAGAAATTAGAAATGATAATTAATTACTTCGAATAAAAGTAAACTTGATTTCAATCAATAGTTGAAACATTTTATTCCCTTTTTCGACTACTAATACAGTCCATAAATTACATGGCAAATTATATGCAGAAAGGACGACACGAATTGTCTTTCGGATCACCAAACTGTTAAATTAGCAGATTCGAATACCTTCCTAAGGAATATTTAGTTTTGTTTTCCCATTTTATGTGCTACACAATTGGTACTACACTAGGGTTTGGTTAGGTTAACTTATATTTCCACGACCCTTGAGGTCATTTTTAAAATAATAACTTCCGATTTTTTTCTTAAAATTTAGGTAATAATTGTGCAACTGGCAGGCAATGTTCATGTGAAATATCTAACAGTTTAATGAATGGTTTTATATGAACGGTTGTGGAAATTTTTTCATCTTTTAGACTTACGAAAGGAGTAATAATTAGATGATTTTACTTAGTATCACAGTTTGATGCATATTGTTCGTTTACACGGTCTAGTAACATCTGTTATTAATATTTCGAGGTCAACTGTTTTTATTCCTTCAAAACGAAATGTTTTCAACCTATCCAATTATTGAAGATAATTTAGAAAATATTATTAACATTTTGTTTAATATTTATTTCTTCTTCATAGCGCATTATTATTGAATTACTTGAGCATGAATCAAAATGTGATTAAAACTCCTGTTTCTTCGCTTGCCAATCTATTTAATTTTGTTCAGTTAAGATTTATTTATTAAAAAATATGTATTACAAAATATATCTAAATAAAGTTTTAATGTAAGTATTAGTTTATTTTTTCAATTTTTATTAACCGGGGTGAAGATGAAATTATTTTAGTAATTAATTTATCTTTTTAAATACTAGTAAATTCAAACGATGAACATTCTGAGAGCAGAGATTAATTTTGCATGCTTTAATATATTACTATTTCCGATTAGAATAAAAATAATAATATTTCTTATTTAATTATTATTATATTTATTATCAAACCAATGACGTTGGTCCATGTTATTATTTTTTTTTTTTTTAATTTCATATTTGAGAAGTATTTCCTTCCTACATGACTTAAGAAAATGTAGGAAAATCACCTCAAAATTTTAATCGTGATTCATTCACTGAAATTATTAGCATCAGAATAAATAGAAATTGCAAATTCTAAAAAAAATGTAAATTATTAATATAAAAAGTTAAAAAACGTAATAAATCTTATTCATAAAATTAAATACACTCACTGAAATTATTAAGCTGAAAATTTCAAGACATTCATTAGACATAAATAATCTAACAACGTTTTAAACTTTCTAATTTCATTTGTATCTCTCGGAATAAATTCATACTAAAACAAAAATAACCACATCTTTTAAAAAAGTTCCTATTTGATGATTACAATATCCTTCCACGATTCGAAATAATGAATCCTTTAATTTAAAATGTTTGTTACGTTTTTTTATTTGCCTTTGCAGATTCCTTCTTGGAATCCTTTAGTAATATTCATGGCAGGGATAATTGATTGTTCAACAAGTAGCGATTAATAACTGGCCAGCTACTTTTAATGGTCATTTTTTAATTGAATTTTTTTTTATCTCTAGCTGCAATAATGATAAGATGGATAAATAAGCAAATACTATGGCATCTACATATTGATTAAATCTATTGAGTTCTAGAAAAAACAAATCTTCCTTATATCCTCTATCTCAGATTTTTAAGGAAATATCTTCTTTTCTTCATCTAGAAGCAATTAGAGAACTTGTTCTATCCATGTCCATGTGGATAACATGATCTGTAACGGATGGAGAAGGTTTATGGTGCCACTTGGTCGGTCAGTTTTTAGCCTACTTTGTTATCTTCCTATTTAGGCTTCAGGAGATTCATTACAGGCAATCGTCCAGGTCTAAGAGACTAATCACAAATATTTAATTTTATCCGTCTTTATTCATTATTAATGAATACAGTTTTAATAAATATATAAATAAATAAAAATAAATAAAGTAGAAAAATATCGGTCATGGTAAATAAGCAATTAAAACAAAATCGTATACCTAAGAATATGTAATGTAACTATACAAAATTTAAATATATAAATAACCATAAATATACAGTTTAACTACAACTTTCTAAATGTATAATATAACTGAAAATTTCTTAATTTATATAAATAAAGATGTGTAGAAATCCATACCGTTTGTCCCGAATTCTCTAAATTTCGCATAGTGGTTCTTTGGTTCCAGGTGCGAAAACCTGTCCATATTAAAATTGCATAACTTCAGCCGATCTTCAGGTGATATTCTTTATTCTCCAAATTTCGCTCAGTGGTTCTTTCAGACCAGGTGAGAACACCTGTCCATATTAAAATTGCATAACTTCAGCCGATCTTCAGCTGATATTCTTTATTCTCCAAATTTCGCTCAGTGGTTCTTTCAGACCAGGTGAGAACACCTGTCCATATTAAAATTGCATAACTTCAGCCGATCTTCAGCTGATATTCTTTATTCTCCAAATTTCACTCAGTGGTTCTTTCAGACCAGGTGCGAACACCTGTCCATATTAAAATTGCATAACTTTAGCCGATCTCTGGGTATAGTTATAATAATCGTTTTGATTTCGCTTTACATTGGGTTTTACAAAATCAACCGTTTGAGTCGATAAAATTCTCAGTTTATAGATTTAAAAAATGAAATTCTCCGGGTGAAACCGGTATATACTGCTAGTATGTAATATAACCACAAATTTCTAAATATTTATTATATTACTACGAATTTCTAAAATTTTATATATATAAAAATCTCGTGTCCCGATGTTTGTCGGGGGTAAAATCAGACACTTCTCAACTGATCTTTATAGAATTTGGATCATTAGATCATTGCGTGTAGTTTTGTCCAAATTAAAAGATAGTATAATTTTTATCTTGATTATTGGCCTCAATATTTCTTTTATTGCAAATTAAATGATTAATATACTACAATTGAGTTTGATTATTTGTAAGTTCAACAAATTCCAAAGTGGTTTAAGTTGATTTATTCACACAATACCTTATTTTCGTTCGATATTTATGGTGAATAAGCATCCACCAGCCAAATCTATTTTTTCCGGCTTGGACTAGGAAAATCCGTGTTTTTTCCCATGGGCATTCATGTGTAGCCTTTTCACGTTTGGGGAAAACACCGAATCTTTTTGTTTTAGCCAAAGAAAGGTTAACCATAATCATTGTGAACCTATTTAGCACCACAATAAATAGAAATTGCGAATTATAATAAAATAAAAAAAGGTAAATTATTATTGTAAAAAGTTAAAATTAACGTAATTAATCTAATTCATAAAATTAAATTTTTATGTTTTGTTAAGTAGTGCTGTAAGAATATGTCGTGGTTAGCAGTTACTCCCGCCCTCTTTTCGCTTTTTATAACCTTTTTCAAGTAGAACCTACTGATAGGATGTCTCATGTGTTATATTATGAATTTTATTAATATCTATAATGGCAAAAGATTATTTTGGTACATTTTTGCTGTCTATTGTGATTGTACAAAACCCTATTCCAATTATATTCTTTATCAGTTCCTCTTACGTGTATGTTATTTATATTTAATCTCACCTCAGCTGAAATAATCCAGTAAGTGCTAAATGAATGGATCATTAATACTTACTATAGTCAAGTATGAGATGTAAAAAAATAAAACATTTAACCCTTCTAAATTATTTACCAAAATTTTTAAATTTGGCCTAAAGCTCTATTTTAAATCCCGTTAGTTTTTAGATTAGCTGAAACTTTATCATTCTTTATCAGTAAATTTTGATTTTACTGTATTAAAAAGAATAGGATATAATTAATTCAACGCATTATAGCTACTGAGCTACAGCTACGCGTGACCGTGTCTGCTCGTATATTATATTACTAAAAATTCCTGCATGTTTTACAGAAAGGAATTCGCCTTTGCCATAAAAGGCACTTAGTTATTCATTATGTATAAAAAATAAAATATTAATTTTTTAGCATTCCCTGAATATCTTTAACAAACTTGATAAAATTAATCCTTATAAATACCATGCTACATTTTTATTTTAAAGCATATCAGGCTATTATCATATACTGTTATAATTACTGTTATAATTCTTGGATTGGGATTCTTGGACTGCAGCTAGTTAACGAATTTCGCAAAATAAGAATAGTGGCACCATATATGGTTGTTTACTCTGTAGAGGACCGTAACATACCCATTGTAGTAGGTTAAATCCATTGGTGATTGGAACATAGAATTTGATAAATTGATGATCGAAAAAAAATATTTCCACCGTGCAATATCTTATATCGATTCGTTTGACGAATCAGTATGCAAAGCTATGAAATATGAATATGGCAGTTTAAAAAAAATGGCAGTTACTTAATTCCTTGTTATCTCTAAAAATCATTAAAGAATGAAATTAATTATTAATTAATTATTAAACATTAATTAATTAATGTTTTTATCGAAACAGCTGAGTTGAGGCTTTGATTTTAAGAAACATCCTGCTTATAGAAAAAATAGTTTATATTCGTAAATTGTTTACAATAGATGAATCTATTGTTTATTTTTCTTCTTACTTCTATTCCGATAACTGTTCATGTATAAACTGTATCTTTTTTTATTAGACATTTTTTTAACTAGACAAAAATTAAATTTATATTCGCTTGGGAGCTGAAAAAGTTTTAGAGTTGGCTTGTATTTGGATATTGATTGCCTTCAGTTTTGAATTTTGTGTTCCTTAAACAGAAAAAAAAACTTAGAGTGAATTAAGCGCCATACTCCATAATTCGAGGAAAATGGATTTAAAGTATGAGTATTGTAAAATATGTTTACCTCTAACTCTCTTGAACCACAGTATTCTTTACGTTGACTTCTATATAATTCAAATACAGAGTAGTGCGATTAAAATAAGTAACAAAAAGGTGATTTTTTTTTATTTATTAAAATTATTTAGCATTAGTTCACTTCGGCGCATCCGACCATATTATGATAACATTATATGGCCGGTGTAACGCCAAAGTGAACTAAGCACCAAACACCCATATTTTGAGAAATCTGAAATTGAATTTGAATTTTGTGAAATAGAGTTTTGTTTACTTCTATCGCCTTTGAAGTACAATATATTTCATATTGTTCATATATAAACTAGCACGATTTAAGAAATTAACAATTGGTAATTTAAAAAAAAAATAATATTTATTGAATTGATTTGACTCTTAGCTCACTATGGTTTTATACCGACGTCACAATAATAATATTATAAATTGACATTTTCAAGAAAAATCTGGAGATTGTGAATCATTAAACTTTAATTTTAAAGGAATGATGTACTTGCTTGTAGCATACATGTACCTGTAAATACTTCACTAAAGTGTAGTTACGGATTCCCTGCCATTAAAGCATGCTCATCCTTTTAGCTTCCTCGTGCAAAGTGACCACGATTCCAGAGTATAATGGTTGTGAAATAATTTTAATTGTTGGCCCTGAATCTAGCAGCATCATAGTTGTTTTTAAAATTGTTATTGATGTAATTTATAAATTCTTCCAGAAAATTAAATTCTATTTGTGAGAACACCGAATTAATTGGAATTACTCCACTGTTTTGTTATTTTGTTTCTCATATTTTTCCTTAGATAAAAAATTGGTGTGGACTAAATAATTCATCATTTTCTTTGATTTCTATGCATCATAATCAATTAGGTATTTTGAAAATATCTTTTTAATTATTCCAAAATGAAAAATCAATGTACAATCGTGTCTATAAGTACTATCTAAAACTAATATAACGAAATAACTTTGCATTTTAACGTTAGACGTTTCTCATTTTGTCTAAATATTCCGAATTTTACAGTTGGTTAGATTAGGTCTAATCCCTATTGCCCAGACCAGCACAAGATCGTATTCACCAAACTTTTCCCTCCGCCTCAAATAATTAATATACGGGGTGTTAGGGATAAGTACAGACAGAGAAATACCAGAAATGATTCATCCACTTTCCTACAAAAAATTTCTTATAAGAGCATGGTCCATTTACCACTCTTTCAATTAATCGCCTTTTTTGTGATTCAACTAATAGTTGTTTGTTTATTGGATTTATCTTATAGAATCAAAATAAAAACAGATAGAATTTATTTCGTTTTTACTATTAAAATGGAGCATTAAATTTTCATCAAGTCTTGATATCAAGTGCCTGATAATATTGTTATTTTATTTTTGAATAGTTTATATTCGCTTTTTGATAATTTAAAAAAAAAAAAAATGCGCAGCAAAATTTTCATGGGATCATTACTTGTTTACTCATTCAAATATTCAAAAGAGCACTTTTAGCATTTACGAGTATATTGAATGTCTAATACCAATGGGCATTATTCACTATTTTTTGGCGAAAATGCAGTGAAATTGTAATGGGATTATAATTGGTTAACACGTTTATTCATCATATAATTTATTAATGTAAAAACTGGAGCCATAAATAAGTTTTAAAATGACATAAGGTGGTGCTCTAATTTTTGACGGTGTTAAAGCCCTAGTGTATTATTATTTTTTTCTCTTATGTCATTTTTCCACCGTTTGAACCAGGCCCTTTTATTTGTTATTGGTTGTATTTTTTCTTCTTTAATTTGTATTATCTTTATCTTCTTTATGTATAGTTTTTTGTAGGTTAAGACGTTTTTTACTTATGTGTAATGTAAATTAAATTGTAAATATCATATTTTTATTTTTTAAGTATGGTTACAAGAATCATATGACATTTATATCAGCTGTAAATAAAAAACCAGGGAACGACGAACACGGCGATAGGCCGGGGTCATTAGTGTTTTGGTAGCCGCTCGGGGAACGACTCACCACTGTTACCAACGGTTCCCTCACCCACCTCATCTCAACTATAACACCATAGCCTGGAAAATACAATTATTTCGATGCATCTCATGATATACAAAGAAGACGGATTTTCAGCTACACACTGATATAAGGTACCTTATATGTATAAATACTTTCACCATCTGAGCCCACAAGGACAGAAGAACCTCATCTTTTTTTCTTTCACTGAGGAACAATTATTTTATTTATTTTTCTGTATATACCTAACGTAAGATTTTTTTTGAAGTTTGTTTATCCCTTTTTAATTTTAATTCCTAGAAATTTAAGTTTATTTAATTTACTTTTTTTTTACTTTCATAATTAAGTTATATTATAATTTTATGGGTTTAATGTTATTTTTAAGTTTTATTCTTCCTCAATATATATATATATATTTGTTAACATTTGGAAGGGCCTTTTACTTTCCTTTTACCTTTATTGAATTTATTCCTATAGGTATATAGACACCCACCTTACCCACCACATATTTCATACAGTCCACTTACTCGTCTTTTCCCGCTAAGAGGGGAAGACTTAAAATCTCACCGGGGAAGGTTGGCGTTTCAATTGCGAAACGCCCCTGGTCCCAACAACAGACGGAATAAAGAATAATAATAAAAAAAAAAAAAAAAAAAAAAAAAAAAACGAGATATAGGAAACGTTTTAAAAATAGAATTTTTATATATTTTCGGCAATTTCAAATATTAAATAAGAGACTATGATTTTTAATGTTCACGATATTCCTATACAAGTATTGAATTTCTATACTAAAAGAAGGATGAAAATTGTTTTTGGTTAAATAAAAAAAAAATACATAACATTCTCCTTTTTTTTTAATAGTTTTTAATCCATCCCTCCATGAAATGGTCCTTATGCTTAATGATGGCTCCAGTTTTTACAGTAAAAAAAGAAATATGTTGATTAAACAAGTTAACAAGTTATAATCCGATGAAAAACAACCATTATATTGAGGCGCTTAATATTAGTAAATGCTAAAATTGCTCTTTTAGAAAGTAAAATCTAAAAATTCATGGTACATCCGGAGTTGATAAGAAAAAAAAATCTGGTGCGTGCGCGCAACACACAACTTTCACTTAACAACTTACTTAGATTTGAAATTAATGCGTTTTGTTAATTGCTGCTTCTCAAATGAACAGAACGGCTTTAATTATGAACAATGGTCTGTCATTAAAGGCGTACTCCGCATGCTTGGGCTCAACGAGTTTTATGAGTTGACTGAATATTTTTCTTTTTTCTCCTCTTTATGTTTTCTTTATTTTTATCATATCTCATATTTAGCCATTTCTTATTTTTAGGCGTAACGAGAGACAGTTAATTTCTCCATATAAACAAAAACAAAGGTACTTTATAGGAAACAAACAAACAAGAAAGGCCCCAAACCCATTTGGAGCCCCCTCAGAACATTTTAAGAATGATAAAGCTTACCTGATATTAAAGAACATCAAATTTTCATTAAACATGACGAATTTGATGGAAATCATTAAAGTCGTTTGTGAGATAATCGAAAAAAGGTAAACATTGCAAAAAAAGTTATGAAATAAAGTGCCCCCTCCGTTTGACCAATTTTGATGAAATTTTGGCTATTACATCTTTGGCATATACATACATCAAATACCCAGTTTGATGAAATTCTTTAAAGCCGTTTTTGAGTAAATAAAAAAAACACGTGAAGATGATACAAAATTTATTAAGTAAAGTCCCCCCTCCGGTTGATCAATTTTGATGAAATTTTTACAGTCATATGTCGGGCATATGAATAGAACAAATACTCAGTTTAATCAAAATCGTTAAAGCCGTTTTTGAGAAAATCGAAAAAAACTTGAAAAGTTATTAAATAAAGTACCCCCTCCCTTAGAACAATTTTGATGAAATTTTTGCTGTCACATCGCGGGCATATACATACACTAAATACCTAATTTCAGGTTCGCACGGTTTATAGTTTTTGAGCTAGTCTGTTCACACACACACACACACACACACACACACACACACACACACACACACACACACACACACACACACACACACACACACACACACACACACACACACACACACACACACGCGCGCACACACACACACACAGACACACACACACACACACACACACAGACCATTTCGCGGGACTTGGTTAATTGGACTCTAAGGGGACCCCAAAACGTGTATTTCCGTTGAAAACCGGATGTCGAAATTTTTCACGATCGCAATACTTCCACTTACTATATATTTCATATATAGGTAAGTGAAAGTAAAAATTAACTCAGTGCATACCGTCCCCCAAACTTCCGACAGCTATAGACTTCATTAGACGGATCTTTAATTTTCTTAAACTACGTACGTAACCTATTATTTCAGACACTAATACCAACCTGACGTCCGCGCTAGTGACAAACAATCTAGACAAACAAGCTTATACTCGAGTAAGGACATCTAACTTATAAACTGGACATTGCTAAATTTGTTTTAATATTGAGAATTTTTTCAAGTTATTGAAAAGTAAAATAAAATCTGATGCTTTGCTCCTAGTCCCATATTAAAGTCCTGTTGAAACAGATTGTGTTACATTGTGTTAACCCAAGAACCGTACAACATTGAGAGACCCTCCTTAGGCATATTTATCAATTTAACATATTGGTTAAATAAAATAAATATTTTTTTTGGCATTGCATTGTGGTTAACCCAAATTCTTCTAGGGATTTAACCTTTTTTACTTTCACTTACCTATACATGAAATATATAGTAAGTGGAAGTATTGCGATCGTGAAAAATTTCGACTTCCGGTTTTAAACGGAAATACACGTTTTGGGGTCCCCTGAGTCCAATTAACCAAGTCCTGTGAAATGGTCTGTGTGTGTGTCTGTGTGTCTCTGTGTGTGTGTGTGTGTGTGTGTGTGTGTGTGTGTGTGTGTGTGTGTGTGTGTGTGTGTGTGTGTGTGTGTGTGTGTGTGTGTGTGTGTGTGTGTGTGTGTGTGTGTGTGTGTGTGATGTGACTAGCTCAAAAACTATAAACCGTGTGAACCTGAAATTGGGTATTTGGTGTATGTATAGGCCCGCGATGTGACAGCAAAAATTTCATCAAAATTGCTCAAATGGAGGGGGTACTTTATTTAATAACTTTTTAAGTTTTTATTGATTTTCTAAGAAACGGCTCTAACGATTTTGATTAAACTGAGTTTTTGATGCATTAATATGCCCGAGATTCGACTGAAAAAATCTCATTAAAATTGATCAACCGAAGGGGGTACTTTATTTAATAAATTGTGTCCCACTTTTACGTGTTTTTTTTTTCATTTACCCAAAAATGGCTTTAACGATTTTGATTTAACTGAGTATTTGATGTATTAATATGCCTGTGATGATGTGACAGTAAAAATTTCATCAAAATTGATCAATTGGAGGGGGCACTTTACTGAATAAATGTTGTCTCATTTTCACTTGTGTTTTTTATTTACTCAAAAACGGGTTCAACGATGTTGATCAAACTTGGTATTTGGTGTATGTATGTGCCCGCGATGTGACAGTAAAAATTTCATTCAACATTGATCAAATGGAGGGCGTACTTTACTTAATAAATTTTGTATCATTTTCACGTGTTTTTTATTTACTCATCAACGGCAAAAATAAGAAATGAATCTAGAAAAAATTGTGACTTTGTGAAGTGTCAATTAACAAAACACGTCAATTTCTAATATAAATAAGATGGTAAGTGAAAGTTGTGTGTTGCGCGCAGGCACCAGATTTTTTTTTTTTTGTTTCTTTGGTCTATTACCAAGGCATCGTACGGAAGCCGAGGTATAGGAGTGGCTTTAATAAGATAAATCGTAATGTTCCTTATAATCCTTATAAACCTTATTCATGAACAAAAAAAAAAAAAATGTCAGCAGACGTAATAACAATGCCGACTTAAGACGCTGCTGCTGTATATTGTTCGTAAATGCAATAATATTGACCTTACATAGTAAAGTGTTTAGGACGCCCCTGATGATATTGCAGGGATGAAGATTCCCAAACAGTTTTAGGATTCGAAGTCCTAAATTCGGATTTCCCACCGTACGAAAATTTACGAACCGACTCAGTATTTATAAGCTTTAAATGTTACTGATACTTTTCTAACACAATATAAAGTGTTGGTTAAGAATAAGAAAAATAAACTCCATTATAACGGAACCAGCTGGTTAAGAGAGATTTAAACCATGACCTGCGTATTCTGTTGAGGAAGTGGTGTCAGACCACAATTGTTTTGTTTTTCATATTAGGTTTAAAGACTCAAATTATATTGGTTTTACCTACAATCGTATTCCGTGGTTACACTTAAATCAGTGTATAATCATACCGTATTCATTGTATATTTATTTCTTCGTAAATATTTTTATTTTGATAGCATACCTATACTTCAAGTACATGGCTTTCCCTAAATACAACAAAAAAATTTATGTTTCCAGTCTTAGGTATTATATTTGACATATATTTATATAAAATTTATATGTAAGCTCTAATTCAAAATTTCTCCTTGGAAATAAGTGAAATGAAACGGAATAATTGATATGATCAGATTGATTTTAGGTATATGGGATCGAATTTCACCTCATATATAGGTACTTATCTCATCTTTTACTAATGTTTACAATAGTAAATATTGTAAGCAATCCGCTGTTCCAGAAATAACCTACAGCTTCAATGGACACAATCACATCCGACGTTATTATTGTTTCTTGTATTGTTTTGTGTTTTATGTAGCTTAAAATATTGCTATTGGCCTTGTCTTAGAGGTGTAAGATGCTGACTGATCAATTTCGTGTTATTTATTTATTACCTTCTTTACTGTTCCATCCTTCTTATCTGTGATAAAGCATCTACGATATACAGACCAATAATTTTAGTAATAATTAATAACTTTGATTTTAGTTTACGATCGCCAATCGTAAGGTATAACCCATTTCAATGGCACTACACACTATTCCGGATATGAGACCCAATAAGAATAAATAAAAACAAATACATGAATAACTCAGAACTAATTTCCCAAAAGTTGTGTAAGATTTCAATTTTCTACTTAGAGTTCGGTTTTTGAATTTTATTTTTCTATGCCAAAATTTGATATGGCTAAAGTAAACTAATAAGTCCCTTTTACTAAATCTAATATCAAATTTTGGCTTTGAAACATAAGACTGAAAACAAATTTTGAGATCGGAAAATTAGAAAGTAGTGGAATCTGAAAAATCATCTTTTGGCACATAACCACTGAATTATATATACAAAAATCTCATATCCCTATGTTTGTCGGAGGTAAACTCAGAAACTACACAACCGATTTTGATGAAATTAGGCTCATTGGGAATAGTTTTGTCCAACTTAAAAGATAGGATAGTTTTTATCTCGATTATTGGCCTCGATATTTCTTTTTTTGCAACTTGAATGCTTATTTTACTACAAACAGTGTGATTATTTGCAAATCCTATAAATTTCCAACAGATGGCGGTTTAAGTTGATTTATTGACACAACACTTCATTTTCTTTCAATATTTAGGGAGGGTAGGCATAAATCTATTTTTCCGGATTGGACTAGGAAAATCCGATTTTTTCCCTTGGGCCATTATGTGTCGCCTTTTCAAGTGTGTGGAAAACATCGAATCTATTTGTTTTAGCAAAAGACAGGTTAACCAAAACCATTGTGCACCTATTAGCACCACAATGTGTAGAAATTGTGAATTTTAATAATAAAGAAAAATGTAAATTATAATTATAAAAGTTATAAATTATCTTTCATAAAATTAATATTTTTTTTTTTTTTTTTGATAAGTAGTACTGAAATAGTGAACATTTGGTTTTTTCACATGATTTGAGAACTTTTCATAACCTGTTGCAAGTAGAACCATGTAGTATATTCTAAATTTAATTAATATGCATTATGGCAAAAGATTACATTTACAAGAGTAAATTTTCGCTGTCTATTTTGATTTTAATAAGCCATATTCCTGATTAGTTTCTTTTCCAGTTTACAATAAAAACATTAACCTTTCTAAATTCTTTATCAACAATTTTAAATCTGGCCTAAAGTTCTATTTTAAATCCCGTTGGTTTTTAGAATAGCTGAAACGTTTTTATCTTTATTTAATTTTGATTTAGCTGTATTACAATGAATAGGATATAATTAATTTAACGCATTATGGATGGCTACTGAGCCCCTGCTACGCATGGTCGGGTCTGCTGGAATATTAGAAATACATATGTTTTATGCGATACATTCCGTTTTTTATACTCCTTATTTCTATTAAACTCAAGTTTAATCGTAAAATACTTTATTAACCTATAATAGTTTCATATAATACTATTACATGATGTTGATCGTAAAAGAAAATTTACAACTTAGATTGGAATTAGTCATTAGATATTCTTCAAGGTCAAAGTATTTAATTTTTGCTAAGCCTTACCTAAGTGTCATTAAAGATTTTTTTTCCAACAAAGTCGATAACTGCGTGGAAGTTCGGACTATGGACATTCTTCTTCATGGAAGAAATATAGGTCATTGTGCACCTATTGGCTCAGAGCAGACATAATTCGTGGATCTAGATCACTTTGCCACTATCCTTGAACAGGGCCGGAACTAGGAGATTTGTCAGGGGGGGCAAAGATCAAGCTGCCGCCCTCCCCCCCCCTCCTCCCCGCCCACCACCAACTTAAAATACTATACCTCCGCAAGCTATTTTTTAAATGCGGTAGTTGAAATTACACAAGATAATTATGTATGTTATGAAAAACACTTACATATTGATCACATTAATTTATTACTTATTTCTTATACATGACTAATTATATCACAATTAGATTCAATCAAGATAAATATCACATTTGGGCAATTAAAATCAGTCAGAATAAACGATCGATATAAATTTACATTGGGAACATAAAGGAATATTAAAAAAAAATACCACAATTATATAATAGATATAAAATATTTATATAATGTATATAAAATATCACAATGAGATTGAATAAAAAAAACTATCGCAATTTGACAATTAATGTCAGTTATAACAAACTATGAATATAAATATACATTGGGAATATAAAGGAATAATTAAAAAATATATGCATATAATATCACAATGAAATTAAAAAGATAATTATCACAACTAGATTGATAGTCATTGAGAATAAACTACAGATATCCATATTTACATTAGAAATAAACTAAATAGTAAAAAAATTGAATGAACTAACACAAACAAATCAAAACAAACAAAAAATGATTCAGACTAGATTTAGATTTAGAATGAAATTAAATGATAGAATAATTAAATGGAAAATGTTATGATATATTGTCCTTAAACTTAAATTCTTGGAGCCTTTTTAGCTGCAAACGTACTAATTATGTCATCAAAGTTGATAAGGGAAGCCTGTTGATGTTCAATTGAGATGATGCTTAGATTAGAGAGTCTCTCCTGTCCCAGTGAACTTCTCATATAGGTTTTAATGAGTTTAAGTTTGCTGAAACTTCGTTCTCCTGATGACACTGTAACTGGCAGCGTTAGAAATATTCTCAGTGCGGTAGTAATGTTCGGGTATCCTTCCTCCAGTTCATTTTTATAAATAAGATTCAACATTTCTCTTGGTGTGGCTTCTTTGGAATCATCATCAACTGATAAAGCGCGATGCTTGAAACTTTCAATTTCAAATTTGAATTCCTCATTGTTAAGGTCCGCAGTGTAGATACCTGCCAATTCTTCTGCCTTCATTATTAAATCTTCAACTTTCATTCCTTTGATTCTAGCTCCACTCGAAAATCCAAACTTGCCGTTTATGTTATCCAACGCCTTAAATCTTTCACTGAGCTCCGTAATCATCCGGTCAATAACCTCTCTAACATGGCTACTTGACACACATTCTCAGCAATTGTCGGAGCTTCATCACCACACATCTCATCAGGCATTTCTTTCTTTTTCCTCTGTCTTTTTTCAGAGAACTCAGATGGTAGATCACTCATACTTGCCAAGAATTTACCTTCAGGGATGGCCTCAGATGGAGCAACCTCTCTGCAAGACTTCAAGAAAGTTAAGAGACCTTGAAGGTTCCGGGCAGCCAAATCTATCGTAAGATCTCTTCTTTGCAAAAGAACTGACGAAATTGATTTTTTTCAACAAACCATGCCAAAAACACGCAAAAACGATGAACTCAAGTTTTCCAACATTTTTCAAAAGGGATCTGGCCTCACTCTTAGTTTGAGGTGTTGACAGATCATGGTTTTTAAGATCCTCTAGAGTCTGCAAAACTTTAGCGTAATGTTTATACAAAACTTCGATGGCTTCTATTCTTGCAGACCACCTTGTCTTGCTTTCAGGTTTCAATGTTAGGGGCACATATTTTCGGAGAATTTTCCAGCGTGAAGTTGAAGGGACAAAGAAAGAATACATGCTATTCAAAATTCCAAAATAATTCTGAGCCTCAATAGTAGCACTGGCCGCATTAGCACCAACTAAATTGAGGGAGTGAGCAGTACATGGAACAAAATATGCTAACTCGTTCTCCTGTAGTAGTCTGGACTAAACACCTTTATATTCCCCTGCCATGTTAGCCCCGTTGTCGTAGGATTGACCTCTACAGTTTGCTAAGTCAAGTCCTTCTTTCTCTAATTTTTTTAGGATATCTTGGCTGAGACCTTTACCTGTTTTACACTAATTGGGAAAAAATCAATAAAACTTTCTTATACCTCCGATGTATTTGTTGTTAACTTTTATTTGAATAACAATCGAAGTCAATCTGATACAATGTATGGCAGCCATGACAGAAAACTGGAGTTGTTCCTGAGATGGACCAATGTCATTTGAAGACCCCTTCCCCCAGGGGGAGGCATCGTTTGAAGGCCACGCTGTTTTCGCGTCCCCTAACTCGCTGCCGAACGCTCAGTGTACTAATTCATATCAGTATTAGTCATATCACTCAATCAAAATTTTGCGAAAAATTCAAATAATTGATTATGATATTATTATTTTGATAACGTTTCCGTCTTATTTATTTATTTTATTTTTATGAACTTTTCAAATTCTGCCCTCCGAAATCTGCCGCCTCTAAAATCTGCCGCCCGGGGCACGTGCCCCGCTTGCCCCCCCCCCCCAGTTCCGGGCCTGTACTTGAACCAGAGAAAGTCGTTGGGAAGGTCATTGCCAAATTGGAACCGATGGGATCGATTAAGGTGCTTTTCTTTTTCTTCCCATTCCCCGCCTTTTATTCCATAGGAGATTTTTTTTATTTTTCGGCCATGTGGTGATGGCGGGATATTATTACCGAGGTACTGGTACCGGGGCATGTAGTACCTAATCTTTAGATTATCATTGATCATTCCACTCCGACGGTTATTGAGCTGTACTTCCTCGCAACATGAGATTATATAGTAGTAGTATATTACTAAATAATATAGAATAATGATATAAATAACATAGTGTGCAAAATGTTATATAGCGAAAAGACCACAGTGCGCGGACAAAGATTTACATGATCTGCCAACCCCCAACAAAAAATAAATGTACACCTAAACATATGAATATTATCAAAAATAATTACAAAAAATATTAACAAAAGATAATAGTAATAAAAGATGCTAAGAATTCTTAATATTTTTTTTAAATAATTGAAATCTATCTACTCATATTCCAAGAATTCTTCATAAACATTGGAATTAGAAAAACAAAATCCTTTTTTTGTAAGAGAATAGAAAGTTTGAAGCATAGGGCGATTTCTCAACAGATTGACAATAGAAACAAGAATATTTGTTCGGATAATGAGTTTTGTTTAACAACCTCGGTAATAAATACAGTTAATTTTATATCGTTTGTTTTCTGTGGCCTTCTAAATTCGATTTCTTGCCAGAAAAAACTCTCAATAATCACTTGAACAGTGCTTACTGAATCTATTAGTTCCACTATCTAGGGGAGGTCGCCAACAAAGAAAATTTATCCACTAGAAAATAAAACGGTTCTTTTTTTCTTTACCTCCATCAATTACTTAATTAATTAATTCCTAAGGATAGGATTCTTATAATAGGAATTTATAAGAAACTGTTAAAAAGAATTTAAGGAACCATTATCATATCTGATTTATGGAAAGTAAATTGAAGGATTATTTAAACACCAGGCATGAGATATGAACAGTTCAATGTAAACAGTTGTAAAATTTTATGAACTCAACATCTGGACCGCATCTTCAATGGATTGAATAAATTGTACGAAATTCCAAAATTTCTAAGTCATATTTATAAAAGATACTGGTACAGGTCGTTTGAAATTTGCAGTTTGCAGACGGTTATTCTGGTCATTTGCAGGGACAGACTCTTCCTAGAATAAAAATATTTTTAGCTGGTTGGAAGAGCAGATTCCTGTCCCAGTTCGCAGAAGTCCGCCCAGCGAGTTTTATAAGGAACACTTTCACTAAGTTCGACGAACTCATCGCAACCATTCTTCGTATCATTAGGATAATTATAGGCGACTTTAACCATGAATGCCTTTGGTTTTCATGGATAAGATTTCGGACAATATCTAGTTTGGAATTTATGTAATTGCCATTTGAAAGGTTTCAATTTCAAGTATTTATATCACCATAAATTTGAGTGAATATGGCTGTTCAGAGCAAGATGTATGTGTATGTGGTGATTCAAAATCATATCCAATTTATATAAGACAGAAAATAAAAAGATGATTCTTAACAAGATATTTAGTTCAAGACATTTGATGAGTAAAAAATGTATCTACCGATATGAAAAATGATGATAAATTTAATTTACTCTTCTTCTTTTAATTTACTCTTCCAATAAAAATAAAAAAGGCTTTTTGAAATTTTCAGGCCGATCAAATCAACTATCATTAACACAATTACGTAATTGACATGAAAAGGCGTGTGGAGAAACTACCCAGCGGTAGCACTCGAATATTGTTTTAGTTTAGAAGATCTCTAGGCCATCTTCTTTTCAGACGCCTCGGGGGAGTGTCTGGGATAGAGGAGGAAGAAGGTTGGAGACAAGAGGGTTAGGATGTGAAGGGAGTTTACTGTGAAAGGTCTGGATCCGGCCAAATCGATGACATAGGGAACATTAAGGTCTTCATGGATAATTTTATTTTGGACGAAATAAGGAGCATTCAGGATTTTACAAAGGATTTTGGATTGTAGGGATTAGATGCGAGAGGAATTCGATGGTTTGGCGGAACCCTAAAGTTAGTCCAGATAGTTCTTATTGTTTTCATGTAGATTAATCTTTTGTAGTGAATTGGAAGTTTGGAGCGTTTGTCTAGTAAATGTTTTAGTAGTCGGAATCTGCGGGCAGTTTCTTGTCTTTTCAGTCTTGCGTGAGAATTCCACGTGAGACGTTTATCTATATGGAGTCCAAGCTATCGAATCTATTTGACAGCTATAAGTTGGATATTATTGAAGGATACTGTAGGTCTGGATGTTAAAAATGATTATGGATATTAAAAATGTAATAATACAAAAATATAAAACAATACAATAGAATAAATATTCCTTCGTGCATTGAAAAATATTAATGTAAATTTGGAAATATTCTTGAAAATAATAAACATGTGTACCTACAATTTTGCGAAGTGAATGAATGGAAAATATAAACTTTATTCGGCGACTTTTAGTTCCCTAAGAATAAAATCAAACATACAGATGGAAGTGAATTTGCTTGGCTACATTAATGAAATAGTAAATTAAACGAAAAAACATGTTATTTATATATTTCTTAAAATAAAATTTCAATATAAATTTTGAGTAAGATAAGAAAATAGGAATAATTCAGAAATTGGAATAATATATGAAATGAATTATATAAATCGAAATTCACATATGAATTAATTATATTAACTAACTAGCTGTATATCCCGGTTTCACCCGGAGAATTTCATTTCTTAAATCTATAAACTGAGACTTTTATCGACTCAAATGGTCGATTTTGTAAAAACCATTGTAAAGTGAGATCATTATGATTTTTATAACAATAAAGAACATCAGCTGAAGATCAGCTGAAGTTATGCAATTTTAATATGATCAAGTGTTCGCACCTGGTCTGAAGAACCACTGAGCGAAATTTGGAGAATAAAGAATATCAGCTGAAGATCGGCTGAAGTTGTGCAATTTTAATATGGACTGGTGTTCGCTCCTGGCCTGAAAGAACCACTGAGCAAAATTTGGATAGTAAAGAATATCAGCTGAAGATCGGCTGAAGTTGTGCAATTTTAGTATGGACAGGTGTTCGCACCTGGTCTGAAAGAACCACCTAGCGAAATTTGGAGAATTTAGGACAAATGGTATGGCTTTCTATAAAGAAGAAATAAACAAACAAACAGACAGAATTTCAACTTTATTTATATAGATTATGGATATCAAATTAATACTGCGCTCTTTAATAAATTATTATCTATTATATAATTATTTATGCATTTTTATTTTTAAACATCAGACACTCAGTCCTCAGAGCTTGGCTATGTATAAGACCAGTACCTAAGTAACAATATGGGTTCAAACTCAACTAATGTACTTTTTACATTCCGATATAGATATGAGAAACAGTATATAGATAAGCTTGAAATATACTTTAATTATTACAATATATTATAATAATTGAGTAACTAACATGACCTCTCTTATTAGGTGATCACAATGAGAAACCTGTTTTTGCTCAACTGAAAGATTAGGATTTTTAGTGTTCGTTGATAAAAATGAACTGCATAGATTAATCCTAATAGACATATTTCCATTTCATGTCTGACCTTGGACATGAAAGATCTCTAATACCCTTGATATGCTTTTTTTTATGATCTTTTCAGTTGGTTATTGTATTAACGTAATTTTCGTAAGCTCCTTTCTTCATTCGATTCTCTTTGAGCATATCCTTGTTGGCTTAAAAACCTGTTTGTTATGTCCATTTTAGTGTTGTTCCTTTTTCCTGCTTTGTTCGATATTTATATTTTGGTAACTTTACTTTTATACATTTGAATACTCTGATGTATTCGCGGGAATTTCAATTTAAAACTGATCTCCGATATTATCCCAGTAATGATGTACATTATTTCATCTCAGGACCAGACATTTTCTGTGTTGATTCCTCAGTAACTATGGATGATTGTTTGCGAGGTAATGACTTCGACTCACACCCTCGCGCAATCTTATGATAATTGTTGAATTAATGTATGCGGTTTCTCTATCTAATTAGAAGAGCGGCATCATTACCTTTTGTGTTATACTTTTATCGAGATCGCCATTCACCCGGGAAATCATCATTTTTAGATAAAGAGTTCCGAATGAGTGTATGTTCATCAAGCAACAATGGTGTGTTACCTTTTTAAAATGCTTTATTTAATTAATTTAATATTGCTACTATTACAATTGAATATTACCTGTGATAACATTTAGTTAAAAACATGTTATTTGGATATTGCATAATATGATATATTACATTACATATAAGGGTCAAAACAAGGGGGGACAAGCCATAGCACCATGCCCCCCCCCCCGCAATCCATGGTCATTTCGGTTGTAACATTTTCTCACAGACAAGACAATCAAACCAAAATTGTGAGAAAAGTATAGCATAGCTTTGTTAGTTACTTTAATTATTTGCTTGAAAAAGAAATCATTCTAGTTACATTCATTTGTTTTGTTTAAAGGTCGGTCGTAAAACCCTAAGTTCATCAACGTTTGGATCTATTTGTTTTTGCTTCTATGGGGGAGGGGGGCTGCCCATGATGATAATATCTCCTAGAGTTTATCTTGGCATGTCCCAGACATATTACAGGCGTGCGTTATCTATATTGCTTTGCCTTCGTTGAAAACAATATTTTGATAATTACAGAAATAATTTACCACTTTTTTTTAATCGAAATTAAAATTTTTATTGATTATTACTTGATCCATGAGATCAAATTGTGCCTTTTCCCTTACACAAAAAAAAGGATAAAATTTAATGTTACTTCTATGCATCTATGCTTTGTGTCCAATAATATAAAGTCCCCATACTTTATGAAAAGTATGGTATAGTAACGTCCATACCTAGTGAAACAGTATTTTCTAGAGTTACCATGAGGCAGCGTTTCAGTTGGCATATTGATTGCATTACATTGGCGATGGAATTTGATTAATTTTTCAATTACTTTCTCTTTTTTTTTCTCTTTTTTTCCATTTTTGGTACTTGCAGCATTTTCCTTTTAGATTCCTCCGCTCTAGAAATAACTTAAAAATTTCTTTTTAAGATAATTCAATTCAAATTATTGTTACTTAATTGAAACGAGCTAAAAATTCCAAAGAAAACTAATAATTAAAGAAAATCACTACGTAATCAATAATATTCAACTTTCGATGGAAATCATTTTGCCGCTCTCGCAATAATAACTTAATTTGAGACGATGTGCTCGATTCGAAAGGGAATTATTTCTCCTACCTCTTAGAAAGTTCAGATCTCTCTGGACTTGATGCCAAGTTTGGCTACTTCTATGTAAGGTTACGATCTAGAAACCAATATATCAAAAATTATTTAGTTTTTTGATGCGCTACTTTGATATCCTGTTTTAATTAATTACGAATACGTCCGCGACTTACCGGAAATCGGTATGACAGACACGGTAACTTATTGACACGAGTGTATGATTGTGGTGAAAGGGTGTCAACCAATGACAAAGAAGTTAGAAAGTATTTCCATCACTGCACTCCTATAGTCCTGGAGGAACGGTCTGGCGATTTGTCTCCCCCTGCACAGCGGAACCGATGTGATGTGAAACAAATGATGCAGGACTGCTGTAACCTGTGGAAATCTCTTTCTCATCAGTTCCCTCATTTGTTGACATTAAGAAAAATAAAATATAAATAAAAGGACAAGCAGGAAGTACGCCTCAAGTATAATTATGAAACGTAGACAACAACTTCCTTTACTGAAATGATACCAGAAAACGTGGTTTCTATCCCTTTGTCGATTAACGAGTAATCCTTAGCGTAGCTGCATCGGAAGGTTACTTTTCTTTGTAATTATAAATTCAGGCTAGATCTAATTACATAATTGGTAGCAACCGCCGAGTGAAGACACTCTTCAACCATCTCGTTAGTTTTTCAGTAGTGACTCATTTTAATTTTATTCAATTGTGGGTTATCTATAATTTCATTCTGTTTATATTTATTTATTGACATTTTCTATTTGATCGGATAATTTATCAATCGATAATTCCTCCTGGGTAAGAGTAATCCAAATGGCAGAAGCTCATCCTAGCACATCTCGGAACATAGAAACAACATTTAGAAACATTTATTTAGCTCCAAAGAGGAAATGTGGTGAGTCAAATAATTATATTATACCATTTGAAATTAGGACGGCCGCACAGTGCTTCGATTATATGGAGTTTTTGGACAAAAATCTTTTGACCATGGAATATTATAGGAAATGCTGAGCTTATTACGAATATACCTCATATGCGGGGTCGGAAATAATATTTGACCTAGTTAGAGCAAAAAAAAAAAGGCAAATCATGGTTTTGGCAAAGTAACTTAAATTTAAGGGAAATTAGAGAATCATTATCAATTAGTAGATCAAAATTTATCTTTAATAAGATAATTAACCAAACACAACCTATCAAATACAAAAGATACTTTCTTCATCTACCTACAAAAATAATATTTTACATAATAAAATATTTCTTTTAAATATGAACATAAGAGAAATCTAAGTAAACGTAAAATTTCCATGTTAAATTTATTTATATAAGTTTAGTTAATTTTGAACTATGCTATAAATAATTCGAAATTAATTCAAATTAAATTGAACATTAATTTAATTTTAATAAGATAACTATAAGTAAAAGAATTATTCTGATTCGCTTGAATATTCGCTCCTTAAATTATCTTCTAAGTTTATATCGGTGAACAACTCTAAACCTGTTTCTGTCAGCTTGATAATAGTTCGTTCACATATTAAATATTGTTCAATTGAAACATCATTGTATTTTGATTTTCTCTATAATTTATTTCTTTTATTGAATATTTTATATCACAATCTTTAATATCAGACTCCAATTCTTATTTTTTTTTCTGATCAATGAGGCAAAACGGCATCTTTTTTACAGCTGGGAGGCGCAGAAATACACTTTTTAAAGAGTTCTCGATTTTTAAGACCTAAAAATATACTAATGACTATTGGGCCAATTTCATAAAAATTCAGTTCCAAAATTAAATGAGAGTTTATTTGAAAATTCAAATATTACTTTTATAGAGTAATGCAGTAAACACAATTTCTAAACACAAATTAAATATATGTAAATAAAAAAAGGAGGTACATTGATTTTTTTTAAATTAGTGCATAATTTCAGACTGCTTAAAATTATTGATATTGGTCAATATACTGTAGTAAAAATTATTAATTTCTATGGATTTAAGTGTAAAAATATATCTAATTAGACCGGCTAATCTAATTGTTGTAAATGCGAATTGGTTTTCAAGCAAGCGCTGAGCGCCTGCTTTCATTTGAAAAATAATTGTCAAAGTCGCAGGTTATCGAAGATGATTTTTATAGATTTTTATTCTAAATTAGTTAGACTGAAAATATTCAAAAAAATGAAAGGGGTGTTTTGCGGACATTTTGTAATATTAGACTTTAAAGTTAGTAATACATCGAGTGAGTCAAAAATTATTCATATCCTTGGCCATATTTTCCAAAATAATTTCGACTTTCACTTAAAACAAAGTTTACCTATACCTTTTCTAAAGAGAAAGAAGACTAAATGAAAAGATTACGACAAAGCCAATGTTTACATCTAGTATTTACCTTCGATCTAAAATCCATTCTAAATTAATACGAGTAAGTGTGTTCACAAATGCTGTTTTTTTTTCAAAACATTTCCTAATTTATATAGCAATTGAGTTAACAAATAGATGTAAATATTATAATTAATGATCATTTGCATCTTTAGGAACATTTTTAATGTAAATGCAAGAAAAAAAATAAAAACTTGATTTTTTGATTTTTGTCCATTGATCGAAGCACTGTGAGCCATAAGGACTTATTTGTTATAGAAAATTTTGAATTTCCAATTAATTAAGCAAAAACCGTGCAACACATCTAAATGGAGTTCATTTTAAGATCTCGATTTAAAGCAGATATAGATGATCGATAAAATAAAAGTAGGATTGCGCGAATTCGAGCAATGTTACCTACAAACTTCTCCAATTTATGGCATTATTTGCAAATGCTTGTGGGGAAATCAAGCTAACAGGTGCATTTAGGCGTATCTTCTAGGCATTTACTCGTTGATGCATGATTTCCGCATTATTGGGTCCTCTCCCTAATTGGGACATAATTTACGTTAACTATACATGTTTCAGGTATGTATGTATTTTTCTATATGATGTACTTTTTCTCGTCATGGAGTTCATTGATACTTAAAAATATAAATACTTAACGTCCAATAGTTTTGGATTCCTTAATATTTCAGTATAAATCTCGACAATTCTATCAGCTATATCGAAAAGAAATAGCAAATTACAAATGTGAGATGTCCGAACCGTACGAGGTAACGACGTAGAAATTAAATTATTTCTAAACCAAAACGAATCTCACCTAATCGCTGTTAATGAAAACCGACTTTCTCCTAATGACAGATCCTCGATTTCTTGGTATGTTATTTACAGTCAAGACCGATATTAGAGCGGAATCGAATCATTACTAAAACCTTTTATTTGAATAATCAAGTAATAATCTCGATCGGGGATCTAAATGAAAAGCATACTCAACGGAACTGCCATAGCGCAAATTTTCGCATGGAAACCTCATCAACAACCCGTCTAAAGAAATCAAATTCATCCTCAAAAAGCTAGATTGGTCAATTTCCGGAAAGAGTGGGATTCTGTTATATGTGAAAATCGAACATCAATATGTATTGAAGAATCACTTGATGTCAACAATACTTGAAGATATACGTATAATAATCACATCGTAAAATCCATGGCATTATACATTCCTTTACGCTCCTACCATTGCAAATCAATGCTTATCGGGATCAATTCGGCAGGATTCACTACCGCTAAAGTTTGAGCTTCTTTTTTATGATAGAATCGAATGAAATAAATTATCAAACAAAACAGACATACTTAAAATCATATTGTCAAAAATTGGAGTAAATATTATTAAATAAACGTTTCGAGCAACGGAAATATTGTTATGCTTAGGAACAAATAAGGAAAGAGAAACGTATTTATAGGTATGTTGTATAAAGTATTTCGTATAAAAAAAAAATGAAAAAAAAATGAAATAAATTCTGACTGTTATAAACGGGGTGACGACATATTTTGGAATGTTGACATCTCCAATTTAATCTGCAGGAAATGGCCTTGTGCAAAGATATTTGGATTCCTTAACCAACCGGACTTTGTTTATTCCGTTGACATATGGAATTTTTATTTTTTATTCATTTATTTTAAATCGTTAGTGTACAAAAGTGTTATGAGTAACATTATTTAAGGAATTCATCCATCGTCTTTGAACCATTTCATTTTCTTACTACTAATTAATTATTGCTTTTTCATTTATAAATGATCACATAAATATTAAACAGATATAAATGAATCATATTTGTTTCCTTTTGTTTATTTTTTTCATAAACCTCATAAAAAGTCATCTCCAAGCTATTACTTTCAATGGATTGTTTCCTTTCAATTCAAATGGCTTTTGGTCATGCATTAACTATTAATCATTCTTTTCTCTAACATAGTAAGCAATAAATCAATAATTGTTATTTAGTTTAAATTCGTATGAAATGAGATAGCATGGTGCTACTTTATTTATTATAATACCTATTATAACTATATTTATTATAATACCCAAATAACTATTATATGGCTAATAATACTTAGCCATAAAAAACATTTGAAATCGATATCTTAATTCCTCAATCCATAACTAAAAGAAATTTTTGCCTTGACGAATTCACATTTGTATGGTTTTAATCTTTACTATTTCAACATAAACTGCTGAACTACGGGGAAAATTGGCATGGAAAGGAGGGAAGTTAAGAGGAATAAATCGCGGTAAAAATTTTGACGCTTACTGAAACTGGTTTTTCCCAGAGACTAGTTCTGACCAGTTTTACTTTGTTTTTTCTTTTCTTTTTTTTATTTCATTTCTAGATTCCTTGTGCTTCGAAACAGTCTTAGAAGACTTAGGCAATATAACCTTAACATTTTGATGGCTAAGATTGACTGGCCCAAAAGACTGTTTTAAAGCGATATTATTTGAATATAGGCAGATATAAAACATAAAAAATAAAATAAAATAATAATAATTAAAAAAAAAAGACAATTAAAAAAAAAAAAGGAAGCTTAATCATATCGCTCACTCCTTTAAACAACGTCATATATAAAAATCTGGTGCGTGCGCGCAACACACAACTTTCACTTACCAACTTACTTAGATAAGAAATTGACGTGTTTTGTTAGATATCATTTCCCAAAATCACACATTTTTCTACATTCATATCTTATTTTTATTAATCGTTAAAGCCGTTTTTGAGTAAATAAAAAACCCCGTGAAAATGATACAAAATTTATTAAGTAAAGTCCCCCCTTCGGTTGATCAATTTTGATGAAATGTTGGCTATCACATATTTGGCATTTACATACATCAAATACCCAGTTTGGTCACAATCGTGAAAGCCGTTTTTGAGTAAATAAAAAAAGCACGTAAAAATAATACAAAATTTATTAAGTAAAGTGCCCCCTGCGGTTGATCAATTTTGATGAAATTTTTACAGACATATCTCGGGCATATAAATGCATCAAATGCCCAGTTTGGTCACAATCGTGAAAGCCGTTTTTGAGTAAATAAAAAAAGCACGTAAAAATGATACAACATTTATTAAGTAAAGTCCCCCCTCCGGTTAATCAATTTTGATGAAATTTTTACAGTCATATCTCGGGCATATAAATAGATGAAATACTCAGTTTAATCAAAATCGTTAGAGCCGTTTTTGAGAAAATCGAAAAAAACCTATAAAGTTATTAAATAAAGTACCCCCTCCCTTTGAGCAATTTTGATGAAATTTTTGCTGTCACATCGCGGGCATATACGTACACTAAATACCCAATTTCAGGTTCGCACGGTTTATAGTTCTTGAGCTAGTCTGTTCACATACACACACACACACACACACACACACAGACACACACACACACAGACCATTTCGCAGGACTTGGTCATTTCGACTCAGGGGACCCCAAAACGTGTATTTCCGTTGAAAACCGGAAGTCGAAATTTTTCACGATCGCAATACTTCCACTTACTATATATTACATATATAGGTAAGTGAAAGTAAAAATCTGGTGCGTGCGCGCAACACACAACTTTCACTTACCAACTTATTTAGATAAGAAATTGACGTGTTTTGTCAAATATAATTTCCCAGTCACACATTTTTCTACATCCATATCTTATTTTTGTTAATCGTTAAAGCCGTTTTTGAGTAAATAAAAAAAGCACGTAAAAATAATACAAAATTTATTAAGTAAAGTGCCCCCTGCGGTTGATCAATTTTGATGAAATTTTTACAGACATATCTCGGGCATATAAATGCATCAAATGCCCAGTTTGGTCACAATCGTGAAAGCCGTTTTTGAGTAAATAAAAAAAGCACGTAAAAATGATACAACATTTATTAAGTAAAGTCCCCCCTCCGGTTAATCAATTTTGATGAAATTTTTACAGTCATATCTCGGGCATATAAATAGATGAAATACTCAGTTTAATCAAAATCGTTAGAGCCGTTTTTGAGAAAATCGAAAAAAACCTATAAAGTTATTAAATAAAGTACCCCCTCCCTTTGAGCAATTTTGATGAAATTTTTGCTGTCACATCGCGGGCATATACGTACACTAAATACCCAATTTCAGGTTCGCACGGTTTATAGTTCTTGAGCTAGTCTGTTCACATACACACACACACACACACAGACACACACACACACAGACCATTTCGCGGGACTTGGTCATTTCGACTCAGGGGACCCCAAAACGTGTATTTCCGTTGAAAACCGGAAGTCGAAATTTTTCACGATCGCAATACTTCCACTTACTATATATTACATATATAGGTAAGTGAAAGTAAAAAAACGCCACATTTTAGTTATGACTGTTTTCTGGATGCGCCGAAAGAGAACTATATTCTTGTAAAATCGACAAATTTTTAATTCAATCCAAACAACATCTATGACTTTTTTTTTTTACAAAAATATCATAAATCGCAATGTTTACAGGTGCATTTCTTTAGATTTTCTTAAACATAAGTCAGTTATCATCCAAAGTGATTTGCGCCATAACAAACAGTTAATGCCGTGGCTTAAAACCTATTCTAAATAAATTTTATTTAACTTTCCTGAAAAAGTAATTTATTTTGAGGTATGGTGTTGAAATGAATGAGCAGTATGTTGGTAGCGTCTTTGGCAGGATTAATTATACAGCTCGATAATGTCAATTTTCTTTACCAGGAAATAATTGGATGGTTACAATTTGAATATATCACTAATGTTTCGCATGATGTGTTTTTCGTCTAATATTGTTTGGACCAGATTTTGTGCAAAAGTACACGAAATGAAAACTTGACTATTAATTCAAATTTAGAAAGGTTTCTATTGACAAGTTCACAAAACAACTATTTATTTATTGTATAAATTTTATTTTTTCCTTTTATTCGAGCCGGAAGGGGATATTTTTTTGACATGCACAGTATTGAACGAATCATTGCTTCCTCTTCAGTTTATTTCATTTCAAACCAACCTTTCTTTATATGGGAAAATGAATGCTAACTAATTCTTTATAAAAGGACAATGAATAGGATTTGTACTGTTATCCCGTAACTAAGTTGAGCTATTTTTTCGGGAAGTGAAGTCGTTAAAAGACCTTCCCTACCACTATCCGTTGCTAAGTCTTGTTTGTAACGCAATGTTAATGACACCTGTGTCGTAACGATGTTATGTGCTACATGATTCTATATGGTTCAATATTTTATTTAGTATGTCATTACAGTGATTAGCTGGTGAATATACCTGCAAAATTCGACGGGCTTTGGCTTTTCACAAGTAAATAGATGACTTCCTGATTTCTTCCCATCACCAACATTAAATATTAATTTTCAGGTCTTAACGAAATCCATCACTATGTTAACTATGACCATTATCACTATTAATTTACATATTCACTATCACTATTAAAATATTATGGTTAACCAAAACACACTTATTCTTTCTTTTTTTACTTTCATTTACCTATATATGAAATATGTAGTAAGGGTTACTTTCACTTACCTATATGGTATATGAAATACATAGTAAGGGAAAGTATTGAAATTGTGAAAAATTTCGACATCCGGTTTTCAACGGAAATACACGTTTTGGGGTCCCCTGAGTCCAAATAACTAATTCCCGCAAAATGGTCTGTGTGTGTTTGAACATACTAGCTCAAAAACTATAAACCTGAAATTGTGTATTTGGTGTACGTATGTTTCAGCGATGCGACAGCAAAAATTTCATCAAAATTGGTCAAACGGAGGGGGTACTTCAGTTAAAGAATTTTGTCTAATTTTTGTGTTTTTTTCCGTTTTTCTCAAAAACGGCTGTAAAGGTTTTGATTAAACTCGGTATTTGATGTATGCATATGCCCGCGATGTGGCAGTCAATATTTCATCAAAATTTATCAATTGGAGGGGGCTCCTTACTTAATAAATGTTGTCTCATTTGCACGTGTTTTTTTTATTTACTCGAAAACGGCTTTAACGATTTTGATCAAACTGGGTATTTGATGTAAGTATACGCCCGCGATGCGACAGCCGAAATTTCATCAAAAAAAAGGTCAAAAGGTCGGGGCACTTTATTTATCTGTATTAATTTATATGTGACTGTTAATTTAGACTTTATTCATTTATTAATTACAATATTATATCATGTTAACTGTTTTATGTGTATTTATTCAAATTGCCTCTACTTCTGAGGGTTACTGGCGCATTCCGTGACAATATTGAAATTCTGCTATAATGGTTACATCGTTTGAGGTTGACGAAGAGTACTTTAATTTTATTTTCATTTAAGCGTATTTATTTCTAATTTTACCTCTATTTTAGAAATGGGTAAATTCTTCTCTATCAGTTGATCTTATTTAATTTAGATACTAGTATGTTACTTCTAGGCGTGCCAATATGGCGCCGTTTAGTTAGGCCCCGATCTCAACGGAAAAAAGAACCTTTTGGGGATTTATTTATCTATAAAGAGCGAGCGAGTCGAAATCTGGGAACTATAGCTATAATATATAACTATAATATAGCCGATCAAACTCCTTTTTAATAAAAAAATCGCGATGGCAGTTTGCTTATCTTACGGTCACATAACCTTCCGGAAAAGGCCAAGCCCAGAAGTAAAATGGCGATATCTGTACCCTAATTTACTATCATATTCCAAAAAAAGCTATAGTTCATTATATAATTGTCATCAGATAGTCTTATATTGCATAATATTTAAGCTAATTGACAACTTCTACTTTGTTTCAGAAAAGATATCATGCGTGCAAGTCCTCAACGCCATGGTCTTCTTGGCATTTATGGTGAACTACATGTTGCGGGTCAACCTCACCATAGCCATCGTTGACATGATACAGGACAATGAAACAATGGACAACTCTACGATTGTTGATGTGAGTTGACTTGATTTGATGTGATTCAAAATTTGTGCAAGATTGTTCATTCCGAAGAAATATTCGATATAATTGTCTTCAGCTGATGCATATTTTTTTCGAAGAATAGAACTAATTTCAGTTGAATGAAAAGCATATTGTTACAGGAAGTACACACAAAAATAATTAATCATAGAAATTGAAGGACATTTTTACCCATGACGTTCTGACGATAAATGCAGTTGTTTAATCAGCCAATGATGGCATTCTATTTCAGTAAGCTAATTTGAACAGGCTATTTCGGTCAAGTTCATTTCTCTTACCTGAGTGGTTTCGTGTTCGGGTTTTCTGGATCCTTTTCATATCTAGTGTTTTTGTCACCCCTGAATACTTTATAAGATATTTTCTACATTACGCTCACACCATATTTACTTATAATATATGAAGGGGTCGGGGCAAAATAGTACCAAGCAATTTTTTAACAAAAATAATCTGTAGCTGCAATCTGCTGTATTACGTAGGACTATATGTCTATGATGGAAATGCCACCTAAATGTGATCATAGAGGCTCTATAAAGTCATATTTAGGTGGCATTTCCATCATAGACATATAGTCCTACGTAATACAGCAGACTGCAGCTGCAGTTTATTTTAAAAATGTTGCTTGGCTCTATTTTGCCCCGACCCCTTCATATATTTTACATTGTCAACTTTCTCTCTTTTCAGAATATGGATCGTCTTTATTTACCCTAGATTTTGGTAATGAAGGGGAAAATAGTAGTTGTTTATATGATCACTGCGTGTTTGGGGGGGAGCCGCGTTAGGGTCAAACTTTTGGGATGCCAAATGCTAAGAATTGATTTTGATGGTTGAAAAAAAAAAAATGAGTTGAGTTATTATTAGAATAGTTCTTTTTGGGTGCCTCGATTTTTTCTTCTTCTTTGCAACTTTATTCTCAAGTGACCAGCTTCGAGCCGAATATCTTTTTAAAATGCAATCATAGTATTCCAGTCAATATTTTTGACCTGCTTCGCTCAGACGTCTTTCATGATTCGACTGTTAGTTTAATCATAAACTTGGGGAAGTACCGGGATTCTGTGAAGTTCTATATAGAGAGAACTGTTATAGTGTCCCGTGACCATTACGAAGCCGTTAAGCACCGAACTAATTGATTTCGAGAGAAACTTTATCGACAACGGGACTGTTAGAAATCCCGTGGTTTATTTAAAAGAAGGCATCAGCTGAACTTTCACAAACATTTCCCTACCTATAGTTGTTTGGTTTTTTTTATTTTTTTTCCGTTAGAAAGGATAATTCCTTTCCCCAATGTAATGAGTCTGAGGGAGAAGTTTCTCAGGTGCACTTGGCCTCTTTGTAGCGAGCTACCTTAGGCTGGTTCAAAGCTGATTGGATCGCTGTTCGAATATTGTTAAAATGCCATTAGGTCTCTCAGATATATATTTTATTTTATTATTTGTTCAGCCTTTAAAACAATATTATTAAAACATAATATCACTAAATAAAAATTTGTGCATTAAGAAAATCGTGTGAGCTAACGTGAAACTAAAACGAAATTTCTTGTTTTTAAATTTATGATGATCATAAATTCAAGGTGCCTAGCGTTCGAGAAATGCGTTAATTGGGGAACTTATATGGGAATATTCAATTTTAACCGAAAATACGGGAACACTATTCAATCATTTTCATGATTTCATTAAAATGATATTAATAAAAACTATGGATAGATTTTTCATCAATTATGGATGTATGAAATTCAAAATTATGATGGTTCGAGGGGGGGAGGGTAGCATATCTAGAATTTTAAAATCTAGTAACGCTAAATTTTATGATATCTAACCATTCTAATCATTAAAATATTTTAGTCATTTATATATTTTATGAAGTATTGTAAAAAAGAAAAAAAAATTAAAAATAACAGATAATTCCTCTGAATTATATGGAGAAATCATAAAAATTATTATTTTCCTTTTAGAAGTCGGCTATTGACTCAGAGTAATAAATATTTCTATAATTCCCAATCCCACATTTCCGTTGTAAAGTGAGTCTCTCCATATTTAATATGTGAATATTTTTAATTATATAATAATGAAATTAATTTATAATTTCAAACACCACAACTATTTCTGAAGGGAAAAAAATCTGGTGCGTGCGCGCAACACACAACTTTCACTTACCAACTTAGATTAGAAATTAATGTGTTTTGTTAATTGTCACTTCTCAAAGTTATACATTTATCCACATTCATTTCTTATTTTTGTTTTCATTTGCTAAAAAAAAAAAAAAAAAACACTGATTTCTTTTATTATTAAATAAAAGTCTTTACTTGTGATAATTCGGCAATGCAAGCATAATACTCCAAGTCGTCTGATTTTATAATTCTCTATGTACTTGTTAAATATTTCATTTAGTTCCCATGAAACAAATAATTCTCATTAAATGAACAGAACATCTTTTATTATAACGCATTGGTTTGTCATTAAAGGCGTACGGTGCATGCGTGAGCTCAAGGTGTTTTACGAGTATGAGTTGACGAAATATTTTTCTTTTTTTCTCCTGTATTTGTTTACTTGATTTTTTTCATATATCATATTTAGCCATTTCCTATTTTTAGGCGTGATGAGAGACAGATAATTTCTTAATATAAACTAAAACAAAGGTACTTTATAGGAAAACAAAAAAGGCCCCTTCCCCATTTAAGCCCCCTCCGAAAATTCGAATACTGATAAAACTTACCTGATATTATTGAAAACCTAATTTTCATTAAACATGACAAATTTGATCAAAATCATTAAAGCCGTTTTTGAGATAATCGAAAAAAAGGTAAAAATTGGAAAAAAAGTTATGAAATAAAGTGCCCCCTCCGTTTGTCCAATTTTGATGAAATGTTTGCTGTCACATCGCGAGCATATACATATGTCAAATACCCAGTTTGATCAAAATCTTTTAAGCCGTTTTTGAGTAAATAAAAAAAACGCGTGAAAATGATACAAAATTTATTATGTAAAGTCCCCCCTCCGGTTAATCAATTTTGATGAAATTTTTACAGTCATATCTCGGGCACATTAAAACATCAAATACTCTGTTTAATCAAAATCGTTAGAGCCGTTTTTGAGAAAATCGAAAAAAACGTAAAACGTTATTAAATAAAGTAGCCCCTCCCTTTAAGAAATTTTGATGAAATTTTTGCTGTCACATCGCGGGCATATACCTACTTTAAATACCCAATTTCAGGTTCCCACGGTTTATAGTTTTTGAGCTAGTCTGTTCACACACACACACACACACACAGACACACACACACGCAGACCATTTCGCGGGACTTGGTCATTTCGACTCAGGGGACCCCAAAACGTGTATTTCCGTTGAAAACCGGAAGTCGAAATTTTTCACGATCGCAATACTTCCACTTACTATATATTTCATATATAGGTAAGTGAAACTAAAAATGTATAACATATTTGGTTATGAGGAGGTCTAATTTATTTATTTATGATCTAGGACGTCAAATTTAATTTATTTTAACAGGGGGGAAGGAAATAATTATTGAAATCTCCATCAACAAGCTTCTTCTTTTTTTCTTTTTTTTACAACAAAATCAATTTAGATTGTTTATATTTTCAATCTTCAAAGTCTATTTGCCTATATTGGTAGTCAAAACTACAAACAATATCAAATATGGTCCCCTCCAAACATTCATGACCCTATATCTATGTGCTCCCAAGAAAATTTGTATCTCCATCAAAATGTGACTCTCTCTTAACATTTTGATAACCTGACTTGTTTCTTGCATTCTTAGTACCCCTGAATGAAGGAAGGTTTTCCTTATGTCTATCCTGACAAACTGTAGGAAAGTATTAATCCATGAAACTCAATAAATTTAATAGATATAATAAAGCATTAGCAAACAGGCTTAGCTTATTTAAAAATAAGAAATTGAATATTTTTATTTTAACCCTCCCCCTTCCTTATCTTCGAGGCTATACGGAGATTTCCCCTGGCTAGGGAGTAGGACAGTGGATTAATGCTGAGATCTAAAAAGCCCCTTGCACTGAGGACTCCAACTCACCAATTCCAGGTTTTCATGTGGTTGTTAATGGCAACTCATAACCCCCCTCTGCCCTCAACTGGAAATAAATTGTAAATAAAAGATTGTTCCTCTAATCTTTTGTAAATAAAAATAAAATATTATTCATTCAAAATAAATTTTATAGGAAAGCTTTCCTTAGTCTTGAAGATTAAGGGGAAGGGAGTCAATTTCATAAAAAAAAAAAAAAAATAATAATATATAATAAAAGGGAGTCAAAGAGAAAGAAAGTCAAATTTTAATTTTTTTTTCATATTGGTTATTAAATACATATGACATGAACTTTCTCACATATCATTTTATCATATACATAATTCTTTTTGTTCTCTCTATCTTAAGAATTTCTTTTTTTTTTACTCATTACCACTATTGCTGGAATGAATAACACCTCAATCAGTATGATAACTTTTGACTTCCCAGGTTTAATGGTTTGATTTCATCGTGTTAAATTTATAACGGTAAGTCATTTTATCTCCTTTTATATTATGTAATAGGAATTGCTAGGATATTTTGAGATATTTCATAAAAATTATCAGTTTCCACCTGGAAAGTTAGCTTTAAATTCAACTGCGCCATAATGTTACACCAAGAAGGAAAAATAGTGAGGATGAGTGAAGGGATTCTTTATTACACATATCAATTATTTTTAGTCCTACTTGTTTCAAATGATCTATCTTAAGAATATCTTTTTTTGTGACATAAAAAAATTGTAATTGTAAAAAATTATAAATTTAAGTTTGTTATTCATTTGTTATGAAACTATCTGTATATCCCGGTCTCACCCGGGGAATTTCATTTTCCTATCTTCAAAATCAGTAAAATGAGACTTTATTTCTACTCAAACGGTTAATTTCGTAAAAAACCATTGTAAAGCGAGATCATAATGATTTTTGTAACAACAAAGAATATACCCAGAGATTGGCTGAACTTATGCAATTTTTATATGGACAGGTGTTCGCACCTGGTATGAAAGAACCATTGAGTGAAATTTGGAGAATTTAGGGCAAACGTTATGGATTTCTATTAAGAACAAACAAACAGAATTTTATCTTTATTTATATAGATTATATTTTTATAAATATCTATAAAATACTTACGGTAGTTTCTTTTATAAATAATTATTGTGAACATAATTATAAATCCGTATCAATTTCCTTCAACAGTCAAAATAGTCAGTGCTTTTTTATTATGATAATTTTAAATTAATTGATCAAAAACTTGTATAATAATCTGTAATGAGATGTTATAAAAGAAAAAGAAAAAAAAATGTATAAGTAGGTTATTGATTATTGCATGTCACTAAAATTTGTTGTTTTTGTTATTGTTATTCCAAAGAAAAAAGCAACAATTTGCAAATTCCTAATAAATTTAAATCATTCGCATATTGCTGCTATGGAAGTATAATGACAAAACTACGAAAATTGAATTTTATGAAATAAATTTTATTGTGTTGCAGAGCTCAAAAAAACAGCATAAGTGTACTTAAGAAATTTGCAACTGAATTTATGTGCCATTCTATTCAAATCTATTGAATTCCTTTACTTTTACTTTTATTATCAAATTTAAATATTTTCAGTTAGACCTCCGGAGTAGATATAATCAAAATTTGATTTTTTGCTTATCCTTGGATTATGCTTTGGGCCCCAAGGGTAAATAGTACACTATTTTAATAGTATAACTTATTTTATTTTTAGGAACCAAGATTTCCATGGAATACATACCAGAAGAATCTGATCCTTGGTTGTTTTTTCTGGGGCTACGTTTTAACAGAATTGCCTGGAGGCAGAATGTCTGAGGTGTTCGGACCAAGGAGGGTGTATGGGTACAGCATGCTCATCGCGTCCCTTGTAACTTTTTTTACTCCGTACGCAGCATTAAATTTTGACTACATAGGTGTAGTAGTGCTCAGGATCATTGTTGGATTTATGTTGGTAAGTTAAAAAAAAATCAATAATTTATGTACTTATAGTTTAATGTTACTTGTAAGTTTTTATTATCACAATTAATTGTTAATAAATTACCAGTTATAATGATTAGTTATAATTTAAACAGTTGAAGTATCATAATTATAATATATTATGTTGTTTTTTATTAAAGGGTGTAACATTCCCTGCTATGCAGCCAATAGCATCCAAATGGATCCCTCCAAAAGATAGAACAAAGTTTGTGTCCAATATGATGGGTAAGATAGTTTGTTTAGTTCTTCTTTTTTTTTCCTAAGTTTAAATTTTTCATGTTTTTTGTGGATCAAGTAATATCCAACCAAATTTTGATAACATTAAATTTATTTAAGGTATTTTTTTTTTTAAAGAAGGGAACCTCTTACATTTTTAACTCTCAGTTTTGTCAAAACTTGTTATGTAATGAATACATGAAATTGATTAATTTAATTAGTGTTTCATAACATTTATTTGTGGTTGTGGAACTACTTCAGTGTCATACTCTTTACTTTTAACCTGATTAAATCAACTCTTCCTCAAATCAAGTGAACATACAACTAGTGCAAAATTTATTTAATTGTTTCATTGAAAAATAAATTGCTAATAATAAATAGTTACTATTATTAGATACTTTTTTTTTTTTTTATAAAAGTAACTAAAAATATGAAAAAGCTTAAGCTATTTAAAAAAATAATTGTATTTATTTTTTTTTTAATGCTTTATCCTGCCAATATTTTTAGGGCACCAAAGAAAATATAGTATTTAAGTACTATCAGCAACTAAAGTATTTTAAACTTTATATTTAAACTAACAGGTTTTTAAACCATTGTCTAATAATCTTTTTATGTTTTTGTAATTGAATTAAAAACTCTTTCATTTTCTATACTTGTTAATAAAAAAATAAATAATAATAATGATATCTGTACCACTACCACCCATGTCAAATTATGGATTAAATACTGACTAAGTCTGTTGGTCACTGGTTTTGCTTAGAAGTGATTTAACTAAAATCATGCGCAACTTTAAGTCTTTTCTTCCTTTAACTAGTTATTGAATAAAGAGTAACCCCTTTATTATTGAGGCTGTGTGAGCCCCAGTAGGATCTTTCAACCCCAGAGTTGATCCGTGGCAGAACAGTAAAGTATCCTACCAACGTCTTGTTCAGGTGTATTACCTTAAGCAATTATAGTGAATTTAAATTTAAATATGTTACTGCCACTTCACACACAAAAAAAAATCATCATTTACTTAATCTTAGTCATTATTTTAACTACATATCAAACACATTACTTTCATTATCAAATCCATTATTTAATTCTGATTTCTGGAGTTAAAGTGTCTTAAGAAATTTTTTCTTATTTATTTATTTATTTCTCAACAGCTTCATCGCTTGGCGCTGCTGTCACATTACCTGTATGCGGGTATTTAATCAGTTCTTATGGCTGGCAATCAGTGTTCTATGTCACCGGCGTCCTTGGTACAATCTTAGCAGTTTCATGGTTCCTTTTTGTTTATGACACTCCTTCTCAACACCCCCGAATAACCAGGGAGGAAAGAGAATATCTGGAAAGAGAAATTGGAGCTTCAAGTAAAGTTCGCAAAGTATGAATCCTCATTTTATTAATGATAATGGTATATATAAAGTCATTAATCTATGAATTGAAGCGTGAAAATGCATAAGGGTATAAGTGCCTTAGGAATTTTTTACGGAAATGATGTGACTTATACCCTCTAGGGTGAACTATGTTCAGTGCTTACACCCACACAATCTTTCATACTCATCGATGAACTCTTGTATAAAAAGAAAATGGTGCCAAACCCATTTCTGAAGAATGGCTTTGGCACATGTAACAATTTGGTAAAAAAACAACTTTGTTTTGTTTTTTTGGCACTTAGACCCTTATGCATTTCCAAGCTTCAATTTAGTTTCACATTTTTAACTAAATTACTCAATTTTTAGTAAGTGCATCAATCTAAAAATTAAGCAATTTTATAATTTTTAAAGGGACCGAATTTGTTTAATAATCGTTCTGAAATCAAATAATCTTGTAAGCTCATGAACTACTCAAATAAGTATTAATATAAAATTAAAATCATATAATTAGCTAATACTGATTACAAACAATAAGCAGATAATGATTTAGAAAATAATAAATAAAATAACAAGTAAATTTAAGGTTTCTATAAAATTGGGTGAGTAGAAGTGCCAACCAGTTGTATGCTAAACCTCAATATTTTATATGTTAGTATTCATACATTAGTAGAGGTGAAAAAGAGAAAAACTGTTTTGCCAAGATTGCAATTTCAATTTTTGATAATGAATGCATTGTATAATGTATCGTTGGATAACTGAGAATTTCAGAAAGAATAATATTTTGTATATGAAGTGGTAGAAGTTGTGGTAAGTGATTTGGAGGAATAAATAATAATTTCCACATTCATATCATTCAACAGAAACTATTGGTTTCCATGATAGTAATTCCAATGGTCATAAAATTAAAGTGAAACTTATAGAATTACAAATAATAAAAAAAAAAAAAAAATTAACATATATTACCTTTGTGAGAAGATGAGAAGATTTGTGATGCTCACATCACACTAGGTTTTTATTTATTTAATTTTTACCACATTTCATTCTGCTTGATTATAATAATAACATTCTTATTAATTTAATATTGCAGGCACCAAAAGTACCCTGGGGAGCATTATTAACCTCAATGCCAGTATGGGCCATTGTCGTTACTCATGCATGCAGTGTCTTCTGCTACTTCACGTTTTTAAATCAAATGCCAACTTACATGAAGCATGTTCTAGGAACAGACATCAAGAAGGTAAATTATAGAATTTATAAATATTTTAATCAAAAGTTTGTTTATTCTTCTTTTCCATATTTTATATTAAGATTTATATGTTTTTCTCAAATCATATTTCAAAAAATTGTATAAAATAAAATGAATAAACAATAGCCTTTATATAAATAGCCTTTCAGAGTCTTAAGTTGATAATTAGTGCACTGCAATAAATAACAATAATTGTAGTACTTGCATTATAAACATTAATAAAAAATATTCAGTTTGGTATACCTTATGTGTAACCCCAAAACATTTTGTTTATTATTTCATTTTAAAAGTATTGAAAAAAGATAAATAAAAAGTGGATAAATTTACAAGTATATATTAATCCTTTGAACATATTAAGAAACTTATCCAACTTCCAGTTATAAATTTATATAATGTATATAAATTGCTCTATAATGAAATAAAATTCTCAGGTTTCTAAAAAATGAATTGTAAATGGTAAAAAAATAAAAACAAAAAAGTGTTGAAAAAAGATAAATACAAAGTGGATAAATTTACAAGTATATATTAATCCTTTAAATATATTAAGAAACTTATCCAACTTCCAGTTATAAATTTATATAATGTATATAAATTGCTCTATAATGAAATAAAATTCTCAGGTTTCTAAAAAATGAATTGTAAATGGTAAAAAAATAAAAACAAAAAAGTGTTGAAAAAAGATAAATACAAAGTGGATAAATTTACAAGTATATATTAATCCTTTAAATATATTAAGAAACTTATCCAACTTCCAGTTATAAATTTATATAATGTATATAAATTGCTCTATAATGAAATAAAATTCTCAGGTTTCTAAAAAATGAATTGTAAATGGTAAAAAAATAAAAACAAATAAATAATATCTTCTCTAACATCTTTCCTGGTCAACTCAGCCAACAAAATTAATATATGATACGTTTATCCTTGTAAAATTCTTATTTAACAACCATATTATTTTATTATTATATTATTTCTTGTCTGTTTTTTTAACAAAAATTCTTATTTTTGTTAAAAAACAAACAAGAATAAAAGACTAAAAAATTTTAACAATGTAATTTCTCTTATATTACATTGAAATAATTATCATAGTTTACTTCTTTGAATGTATTTTTAATGGAATATCTGTATTAGTTTCATTCCATTTTGTTTCTGTGTTTAGAATGGTATCCTCTCAAGTTTTCCATATGTTGGGAAATACGCCATGGCTCTCATAACAAGCTACATAGCTGATTATGTCAGGGCACAGGGAAAATTATCTACAACTCTCGTCAGGAAATGTTTTACTACTTTTGGTGAGTATGCTTTGATCGTGCACTTTATTGGTCTATATAAATAGATCAATGATAATTATTTATTTATTAGTAACACAAAAGTAAGATTATACTAAACTATAAGGGCGTTATAAAAAAAAATTATAATATTTTAGTGTGATGAAAAAGTATTTTTTTTTTTTTATCTTCTTTATTAGCCTAAGATATTGAGTGGTTTTGGTCCTGTGATCACATGGTGAGGTTAAAAATAAATAGTAAAAAAAAAGTAATTTAAACATTTAAAAGCTTTGGGTTTTAGAATAATAGGTATTATCTTAATAATATCTTAAATTTCTCTGTAACTTGCCTATATTTTGAATTTTTTAATATTACTCTTAAATTTTTAGGTATAGTTATAAGTATATTAAATTGATTATAATGCTTAATTTACTTTCAGCTGTTGGTCTTCCTGGTTTGCTAATGATTGCTCAGGTTTACCTCGGATACAGCACATTCTGGACTGTCTCAATATTCACATTTGCTCTAACCCTTAATGGAGCAGTAACGGCTGGTTATCTAGGAAATGGTCTAGACATTGCCCCTAACTATTCTGGTATTTTTCAATTTTTTTACTTTAATTTTATAATTTGTTAATTTTATGATAAATATGATTTGCTTGCTTATGGGTGCCCAAGATAAAGCATATTCATCAATCCAAATAACACAAATACATTTTTCCGTAATAGAAGTTGCAAAGCTAAAATTGTAGCAGGTAGACTACATAGTGCATTCTAGTCTTTCTAGCCAACATACCTACACCGGATAGGATTTAGGACTAAAATAAAAAATTAAATTAACCATATAAATTAGACCATTTTTTTATTTGCCATTTTTAAAGTAATGAATAGTGTTTTGATAATAATATTTTTATTCTTTGTTTCAGGCACCATATTTGGAATCGCAAACACCCTTTCATCAATGGGAGGTTTCCTATCAACCTATGTCGTAGCAGATATAACCTTTCAAAATGTAATTATTTTTAATATGTTTATCAGTATACTCTCTATATCATTTCGATCAAATACTTTCCAAGAAGGATCATACCCATATTTTAAATTATAATATTATTGATAAATAACAATATAATATTTATTTGCATTTTGGAGCTAAACCCAAGCGAATAGAGAGAAAGAGAGAAATGCTTTATTTCAACAACAAGAAATGCTGCCCAAATACATTGGGTTGCTAAATAACACCAATCAATACTCTAATACATGCATACCTACAACATTGTTACATTTTATTTTACAATTATAATATCATAATAAATTGTTATAAAATTATATAAGGAGGACATATAAGATTATAAATATCACAAAAAGCAAAATGTTATAAATAAGTTACAACACTATGGACAGGCAAAGGATAAAAATTATAAATTAAATAAGTATGTATATATATACATTATATATACAGTAGGCTTCCGATTAACTGAGGTCCGGTCAACCGAGGTCCCGATTATCCGAGGTGCCAAGTCTGAGGGTGGGGGTATGTGTATGTATATGAGTTCATTTAATCAAACTACAATAAAAGATTTCTTTTTAACAAAATTGGTTTCATTATTTCTGTTATTATGCATTATTATTATTACTAGCTAAGGTGCCCGGCTTCACTCCGGTAGTTGTGTGGTAGTTTTAATAACAGAAAAACTTTAAAATTAATGGAAATATTGAACAAAATTAGCAATTTCTCGAAACTTCGGTTTTAACTTGGTATCAATATTAAAATTCAAGATCTGCAGAGTCCGCCCAAATAAGGAACCCTATATAAGAGTATATACTTTAAAGGGAGATTGAAAATAGTGAATGAACAATCAATTTTGCTGCAACTTAGTCGAGTTATGCATCGTTTTTATGGTTTCTGTGATTCTGAATCCTATAAGCCCATTCCAAGCAGTCAGCAGATAATAAGTTATTAGATAATAGTTGAAAAATTATATTTCCAGTACAACCTATGCGCCGACTACAGTGATGGTCCTGTTATATTCAGAAGTATAGAAACTATCGAAGATTCATAGAAACTTTTTTTTTAAATACCTTTCTTCCATTTCAACCTCCTTTAAGTTATCCCCCCGTAATTTGGGCGGACTCTGCAGATCTCGAATCTTACTGCTATCACAAAGTGAAAACCAAAATTTCATGAAATCACAATTTTTTCACCATATTTCTTTTTATCCTGAACTATGAGGGGTGATAAAATCTTATTGAAAAAAATGGTGTAATTGGAGTCAGTCATTTTGTCAACTGGAATTGACGTGGAACCTTCTCATGAGAAAATTAATTTTTTAAGGTATCCAGGCGGTTTTCTAATTGATTGCAGAGATGTAAAATCATTATTTTATTTTGAACGCAAAGGTGAAATTAATTATTTTCACTTGATGTTTTAGTAATTTAAAAAGAACAGCTGTAAAATGTATAACCTTTACAATCTGAACGGAATGAATGAACAATAAAGATTAAGTGAAACGCACCCTAGCGCTTCCTGGTAGTCTGCAGCTCGAACTAAATTTTTCATTTATAAATTCGTACGTCATTCTAAGGTAGGCTAATTACATGGTGCGAGAGGCTTAAAATTCCAGTCCTTTTCTCTTCAATTTTACACCCTTAAGAGAAAAACGGAAACCTTCTTCTCCGTTAGGGTCTGGCCACACATGTCCGCACCGGATCCGCACCGTAGCAATAATATAGGTTATGTTCAGAATATTTTTAATTTAACTTACATATTTCCTTTAGTTATGCCTTTAGTTCAGGCCACAGATGTCAGACACAGGCCACTTTAGGCATAACTAAAGGTAATATGTAAGTTAAATTAAAAATATTCTGAACATTACCTATATTATTGCTACGGTGCGGATCCGGTGCGGACATGTGTGGCCAGACCTTTAGGGGTTGTATAGCAACACGCTGACATAACTTTATTAAACATACGTTGAGTGGTTTTTGAGCCTTATCGGCACGCACATTGTACACTTTGCTTTATAATATATATTGATTAAATATTTATTAGGTTTTTATTTACTATACAGCTATACAGCTACTATACAGCTGTGCGATATACTGTTAACGCGTATAGAAAAATCTTTCTTTGAAAATTCTGTGTTTAAATAAGAAAACTTCAGGAAAATATTAGGTCTTGCTTGTTGTTTGACCCAGTTAGGACCTGGACAGTGTGGCGAAATGCATTAGGTATTAGTAATCGGTGATACTGCAAATAGTATCATGGTTGTCAGCAAGAATACTATTAAATCTACGCTCTCATCTAAGCCATTGAGATCCAGAACTGGTGCTCAAGGTAAGAGGATTGTAACTATTAATAAAGTTAAACTGCCTATGCAGTCTACTGCTCAATTAACCAAAAACACTGCCTCAGATAAAAAGGTTATAAATATTAACAAAAGTAAATTACCTACCCAGCCTGTTATAGTGGCTAGCTCAAGCAAAGATAACGAATGGACCGAGGTAACCAGAAGAAATTCATTGTCTTCTAGGCTTGAGCCAACTGTGCTTAGTAGACAACATAGCTTCGAATCTGTGAACCCGTTTAGCGTCTTGAATGTCGAAGAAGAAACCCAATGCCAAACTACGAAGCAGGAAGATTCAATCACTTCCAAGCCACCACCACCGATCTATGTCAAAGCCGTTATTAATTTCGCTCAGTTTTGTGACGATCTCATTAAAGAAGTAGGGGTCAAAAAATTTACACTAAAATCTAATCTAAACAATACCGTTGTTATGCCAATTGATTCAGATGCTTATAGGAAAACTGTAAAATACTTAAAAGCAAAAAACGCCCAATTCCACACATATCAGCTGCAAGAAGATCGGCCTTTTCGAGTAGTCATAAAAAATTTACACCCCACATTAAGCTGTGAGATTATCAAACAGGAACTCGAAGAGGAAGGTTATGCAGTTATCAAAGTTCATAACATTCTTCATCCTAGAACGAAAATTCCATTGCCTATGTTTTATGTTGACCTTAAAAAAACTGAAAGTTGTGATAAAATATTTACACTTCAATATCTGTACCATACTAGAATTACAGTAGAGGAACCTTTTCACAGAAATGAAATTGTACAGTGTAAAAGGTGCCAATCATATGGGCATACGAAATCGTATTGTAACCTTAAGCCACGTTGCGTCAAATGTGGAGATCAACATCTTTCAATTAGCTGCAAGAAGCCACGGGATGTTCCCCCCAGATGTGCCCTCTGTGGAGAGGATCACCCGGCCAACTACAGAGGCTGCATCGTTCACAAAGAACTGAAACAGCTCCGACGGCATCCACCACCCAGAAGTCCAAGGTTCTATGCAGAATCTGAGGGATTGCGGAAGGAAGAAGGGACGCCCAACAGAGCTGTTATGCAGGTAAAATCTCTTGTGTCACCGCCTCAACAAACACAACCTGACGTTACAAATTTAACACCTCCACACATTGTACCAACACAAACAACTCCGGCAGATTCTAGACCCAATGCTGTTTCCCATAGCACAATCCAACCTGACATAACTACACAACTAACTGACTTCATTAGTGAATTTAAAAATCTTGTTACTCCTTTAATTTCACTACTCACCACCTTAATGCAACACCTCTTGCCTAAGCTAACATCATGAGTGGGATAAAAATTGTTTTATGGAACTCAAATGGAGTACTTTCACACAGAAATGAGCTAGAAGTATTTTTAAAAGATAACGACATAGATGTAGCATTAATAACTGAGACGCACCTGACAAGCAACATTAACTTCCTTATTCCAACTTTCAACACCTTTAGAACTGACCACCCTTCAAACTGTGCCAAAGGTGGCTCTCTGATTCTTGTTAAAAAATCCATTAGTCACTACTTTAACTCATCTGAGGCAAGTGAATGTTTACAGTGCACCTCCATTGTCTTACAAGTATTTTCCTTTGAGTTTTCTGTTGCTGCTGCTTATTGTCCGCCTGGTATGAGCTTGTCGTTCCCAATCTTTCAATCTCTATTCAAAACCTTGGGTAGTAAGTTCATCTGTGGTGGGGATTTTAATGCCAAAAATCAAGTATGGGGTAGTAGAATGACTAATTCCCGAGGAAGGGCTCTCCATAATGCTATGCTCTCGAACAATTGTACAGCCATTCCTCCTACTTCACCAACTTACTGGCCCACTGATCTAAACAGAATCCCAGACATTTTGGATTTTTTTATTTGTAAGGGGCTTAAACAGCTGCACTTTGATGTCAAAAACTTAACTGATCTTTCCTCTGATCATTCCCCGCTAATATTATCAATTGATGTTAATCCATTATTCAAAACTCCACAACCAACTCTTACCCCTGGTTATGTTAATTGGAAAAGGTTCAAGACCATATTGAATGGATCAATATCTTTAAACACTACATTGAGGACACCAGAAGATGTTGACGATGCTGTCCAATCCTTAACTCGCGCCATACAACAGGCAGCCTGGAACTCTTCCTCCGGTCCCCCAAAACAGAGTATTGGAATTAATAGCAAAAATCAGGCGGTTCCAGAGTCAATAAGATATCTCTTACAACAGAAACGAAGAGCACGGAAGAAATGGCAGCGGACGCGTTATCCTTCTGATAAGTTGCTATTAAATAGACTAACACAGGAATTGCGGAATGAATTAAAAATAGCAAAAAATGAAAATTTTAACAGTCTTCTAAGTAGTTGTGATAACAACAGTCAATCAATATGGAGGATAACAAGACGCTTGATGGACCATCAAGAAACATCTCATCCTATTCGGTATCCTGATGGCTCGTGGGCCAAGTCAGATGCACAAAAAGCTGAATTGTTTGCAAGTCACTTGGAAAACATATTTACTCCACACAGTGAATTTCAAGATTCACTGAGTGAAAGATTAGTTGAGCATCAGCTACGAATTCCCTTGCAGATGTCTCCACCACCGAAACCTTTCCATCCTGACGAAATTAGTAATCTTATCAATAGCTTACCTAACAGAAAGTCACCCGGATATGATCTCATTACCAATCGTATTTTAAAAAACTTACCTAAAAAAGCAATAATATTTTTGACAAACATATACAACTCAATCTTAAAAACCACGCACTTCCCAATCTTATGGAAATACTCGGTTATTATAATGATTCACAAACCCAACAAGCCCGTAGATTGTGTAGATTCTTACCGTCCAATCAGTCTTCTACCTTCTTTATCCAAATTATTCGAAAAAAATCTTTTGCGGCGTCTAAATTCTCTTAATCTATTCGACGTTATTCCAAATGTTCAACACGGGTTTAAACAAAATCATTCTACAATTCAACAATGTTATCGTTTAGTCGATTATATTTCTTTCTCCTTGGAATCTAAATTTTATTGCCCGGGTGTCTTCTTAGACATGAGCCAAGCTTTCGACAGAATTTGGCATGACGGATTACTTAGTAAATTGAAATCATTTATACCATCAACCTACTTTCTAATACTGCAATCGTATCTAAAAGATAGATTTTTCCGTGTAAAAATTGATAATTAATTTTCTAAAATAAAAATAATACGAGCTGGAGTGCCTCAGGGTAGTGTCTTGGGCCCGACATTATTTAATATATACTGCTCAGACATTCCCCAACATCCGGAAACCCTATTGGCTACATTCGCTGATGACTCAGCTATCTTGACATCAAACAAAGATGCCACTAAAGCCTCACAAGTGCTCCAAGAACACCTAGACGAGGTAGCATGTTGGGCTCGAAGATGGAGGCTAAAAATGAATGAAGCCAAGAGCCAATATGTCTCGTTTTCACTTAAGCACGACTCTTGCCCTCAGGTATTTTTTAACAACATTCCGATACCCACCTCTGCTTCAGTACGCTATCTCGGCCTATACATGGACAAACGTGGACTGGCTATACATGGACTGACTTGGAAAGACCATGTTAAACGAAAAAGAAAAGAACTGAACCAGCGGTACGGACTTCTTTCAAGGCTACTTGACAGACGATCAAAATTATCTATGACAAATAAATTAACCGTTTACAAAGTACTTCTTAAACCACTTTGGACTTACGGTATTGAGCTATGGGGAACAGCCAAAAAATCTAATATACGACTCATACAGTCATTCCAATCTAAAATACTAAGAAAGATCGTAGATGCCCCCTTTTATGTCACTAATGAGACCTTACACACTGACCTTGACATTCCTTACGTCAAAGAAACAGCCATAGAGCGCTACCGTAACTTTCATGACAGACTTACTCTAAATTCCAACCCACTAACACAAGCTCTACACACTCCCACAAACCCTTATAATCCGCCAAGAAGATTGTTGAGGCGTTGGCCAAGAGATTTCCTGCATTAAACAGATATCTTACAGTTTTCTCTTACACTTGTCAACTTATTCGATTTTGATTTATTCTTGTATTTCATTTGTTTGTTAATTCCTTTCTTTTGTGTGTGTTTGTTTTGTGTTTTGTGTTTGTTTTGTGTTTTGTGTTTGTTTTTTTGTGTTTAGTGTTTTTCATTCTTTCATACTATTACTCATGTCAGCATATTTGCTTATTACGCAAGTAGATGGCAAATTTAATAAAAATGTCTCAAGCTAACATATGTAAATAAATAAAAAAAAAAAAATTATTTAAAAATAACCCACATTTTCAGTTGGTATTGATATGGTTAATTAACCGATTATTTCGATTAACCAAGGTAACCTTGGCTCCCATCGACTCGGTTAATCGGAACCCTACTGTATATATATATATATATATATATATATATATTGTTTGTTTGTTTGCTTTAACGTCACTTTATGCCACTAAGGCAAATCGGACGATGCTACAGTTGGAGACCTAAATTTTGCCTATCCAGGTATAATTAGGATAGGGATCTTTAACTAGTACTTGACATCATACAGGCTCGGGACATTTTGCATGTATCTGAGGGATGGCATAGACAAGGATTTTTTTACTCCCATTAAAAAATCCTAGAGCTACCTCGGGACGGGAACCCGCGACCTTCAGTATAGTAAGTTTAAAGTTATATATATACATATATATATATATATATATATATATATATATGTATGTATGTACAGGGTGTCCCAGACCTAGTGTAAAAAAAAAATTGGGCAATACTGCATGTTAAACGGGGTAGAATGGCGCAGAAACGAGTTTCCTATCTCAATCTGTTGGGGAAAAAAAAAACTCCTTTCAATTAGTTTAAATTTAAAAAATACTTTCTTTAAAATAAATTAAACTTTTTTCATCTCCAAAGTACCAAAGTAGAGAAAACTGCCATTTTAAAAAAAAAAAAAAAAGTAAGATTTAAAAAATAAAAACAAAATAAATTCTATCTCCTCAACAGATTGAGATAGGAAACTTGTTTCTGCACCATTCTACCCTGTATATATATATATATATATATATAAACTTTATCACGTTAAGCTTCTTTCAGTTTACTATTAGATTGCTTCAATGGTAGATTTATCAGTGGTGTTGATGTATTGGAAAAACTGGGGCTTTGAGATTTTATTGATGTTAGGTGAGCAATGTTTTCTGTACAGAGAGTAGACTGGATATTTTTCATTCATTCATTTTTACAGGTCTGGGGAATTACTATTGGTGAAATATGATGAAAGTTGTTACGATTTGTTAATCAAACCTTCTCCAAGAAGGGTCATTCCCATATTTTAAATTATTGAATTCCCACTCAAAAAAAAAAAAAAATTAGGATCTGGAATTTGCTTTGTATTAGTAGTTATCCTTTATAAAAATTAGTTGAAATGATTTTAACAAATTTTTTTATAATAGAAAATTTTTTTCAAGATATTTAATCTGCTTATTGTGATTGTTTTATAGGAAACATATGAAAGGTTCCAGATAGTGTTTTGGATATTGGCAGCCACTTACTTTGCTGGATGCGTAATGTACTTAGTATTTGGAACAGGTGAACTATTGGCGTGGAACAGTGTGGAAGAAAACAAAACACGAGATGTAGAAATGATTGAAAAACAGCCTCTGAAAAATGACACAATTATTGAAAAACTGTGATCGTTCACTTGTTGCGATATGAACTGTGGCTATTATCGTTGCACATTTGATTTTAAATGTTCATATTTTCATTGATATAAACTGTTATTCATTCCAAACGCTAGAAGATTAGAAGAAGCAGATACAATGAATTTATTAATTTTAACTCTTTACATCGTTTGCTCTGTTATATATTTGTGCGGAATTGCATGGAAGTTTGTTTTTAAAAAGACACAATACAAACAAGCAATTAGAACTCCTAAAATTTTGAGAAAATCGAAATCACAGGAGAAAAAAAAATTAGAAATTATTCAGAGCTTTTCCTAAGTGCCTAATGAAGGCACAAATGTAAAGTTCAACTTTTAGTTTTTAAACTAAAGATGTCGGCCTATAAGCATATTACCTGCTTTTCTGCTTTACATTTTAGATATTTTTATACTTGTAAATTTTTTAGAATAATTTTAATTATATATTTATATTTAGGAATTTTGCAATTGGATCAAATTCAGCTCCTGATGTCATATACTATGAATTTTGTTTGTTGTAAATCCTTTCCAAATACAACAAATAATATGGTTCATCGTGCATTAAATTAGTAAATATATATATTTATTTTTTTTATAAATATATGTTTTAAGAAAAAAAATGGATGTATAGACATTATTTTGTAACATCATCAAATTCTTGTTCTCCAAATCAATTATTTTATTATTTTTTTTCATTTATAGCATGATATTGATTGCAATAACCTCAGCTTTGATTTAAACAAATTTATTCAAGTTGAAGAAATGAAAATCTTTGAACTTGAATATTCTATGTACTTGGTTTTACTATTGAACCAATGATGTTTTGTTGTAAGGAACATGAGTTATTTAAATTTTTATATACTTAAAAAAGACTGTTAAATATTTTTAATATGTTAGATATTAAATGAAAACATCCTGTTGTAATTTCAAATATATTGGTATAATATTATTTAATAAAACTGTAAATAAGTAAATTTCACGCTTTATTTATCCTATTTAATTAGTTAAAGTGCTCCCTAAAACGAGTATTTGTTATTAGTCATTAAGAGAAAATAGTGGCAAGTGTTTTGGTTCATTACTTTGGACCTCATCTTACAAGTTATATTTTTCATATGGACCATTGATTTTCTGAAGGATTTTTCTTTCCCTTAAGTTAAGCAACTTTTCATCATGAAGGGTGAGTGTCCAGAACTCACTTTCCTACATTCATTACATTGCTTGTGGAACAATCTTGTACACTCTTATTTTGACAAGAATGGGTATATCTAGACTTTGAAATTTTTTTGTTTAGGCCCGATTATTCTGGCCTTTGTTTCCCCTGTATTGTTACTTCTTCATCTGTGATCATAGTGACAATATACTTGCACTACAATAATATTTTGAAGTGATATCCAGTCCCTTTAGTTATATCATTACATCTGGCTTCTTTATATGCCTATTTGGCCTGTCTCCTACCATGAATTAGTTTTTTCAAAAAAAATTTATTTAAAGAGAAAAGTTGCCAAAGCCAGAACTAGTTTCTGCATCACCGTTGCAGTAATCTTGACCATGGGCATCATCAGCACCAAATTATTATGGGTGGGGGACGAATCAATATTTTCATAGATAAGTAAAAATTTGGGAGGCTAAAAATTGAAATAAAAAAACTTAGAAACAACTCTTGGGACATTTAATACCTCCTCCAACGATGTAGTTTAAAGGTATTTATAAAACGTGCCAATTTATGTCACACATTTAGAGAGAAGGTAGTTGCCCCCTTCTCAAATATTGGATGGGACGAATCCCCCCTTAGGTGTAACGCCCATGATGTTAACTATTTACATAACTATGGGCCCTATCCTGGCCAAGTCACCTCTCTCCCAAGTTGCAGCAAAATAACTAACTGGGCCTGTTCAAATGTTCAGATGATCGGATCTAATTGACATACCATCATGGTTAGTAATTTGTTAATAATTATTAATTAATTTTTATCTGAAAAGAAAAAAATGGTCATAGCCAGGATCGAAACCCGATTAAGAGTGCTGCAGTGATGATTAAGATAAGATGATGAAGAGACGTGAATTAGATTCCCGGACAATTTGGCCGTGACCAATATTTTCTCTTCAGATAAAAATTATATAATAATTATTTTAAAAAACTGACCATCCTTAATGCATAACAATTAGTATTTTTTCATTACTCAAGAAAACTCTTGCTGCTTTATACTCCTTGAAGGACCTGAGGAATACTATTGCATTTTTTTCAGAACATTACACATTAGCATCAACATTAGAACATTAGAACATTAGAATCAATCTGTTATTTATACTTCTTCCTGTCCTTGTGTGGATGGATCTCATGATCACCTGTAATACTAGATTGACCAAAACTGGGGAGAGATTTTTCTTGCTTAACTCCCTAACCTAGAATTTTCACCACTCCTATTTGGGCTCTTTTAATAAGGCAGAGAACATTCCAAGAATTTTTAATTTGATACAGTACATTTCTTTCTATATTGGATAAATGATGGTTGACCAGACTTTTAATTTTGATGAGAACAGTCCGGGGTGGCGGTCAATAACTCCCTCACCTAGAATTTTCACCGCTCCTATTTGGGCTCTTTTAATAAGGCAGAGAACATTCCAAGAATTTTTAATTTGATACAGTACATTTCTTTCTATATTGGATAAATGATGGTTGACTGAACTTTGAATATTGATGAGAATAGTCCGGTTTGGCGGTCAATAAACTACAAAATAGTATAAAACTATTTTATTGTAGCCAACGTTTCAACCCAACAATTCGGTCTTCGTCAGGACTAAATGAACAAGACACAGACGGTCTGTGTCAACACAACAGTGTCGACAGCAAGACACAGTGTCAGCGACTAGACACAGACTGTCAGTGTCTTGTTCATTTTGCCCTAACGAAGACCTGCATTGTTGTATACTATTTTGTAGTTTATTGACCGCCACCTGGGACTATTCTCATCAGTATTTCATTTTATACTTCATAGCCTTGCTTATTATCTTATCTTATTTATATATTATTAATATACAAAAGAAGATGGTGGTGATGAATGTTCCATTCATGGCATTTTTCTGTTGGAGAAGCATCTTAATGTAATCCTATCAGAAAAAATCTATGTGGCCATCCATGTGGCATCTTTTCTACTCTCTCTATTAGTCGCTTCATTAGCAAAGTAGGCAAATCTTTATGTACCATGCTGATTAGGGCCATGACCCAAAGATTTTGACAACACAGCGTCAGCTCTTTCGAGTTCAAGGTGAGTTCAAGTGGTACAGGCCCATGAGGACCTATATTTCTTTCCCTGAAACAGACAGTTCATGGACCGAACATGTGGGCAGTTACTGATCGATCCTTGATAGGATACAAGGGATACGGCTATTATTCTTTCACTTTCAAAGTTGCCTTTACCATGGGCGGATCCGGCCGATCGTAAAGGGGGGGCTGCAGCCCCACGGCCCTTCATTTGGATCTGCTAATCAGCTTTTTTACCTTTATGTTCCTTTCCCACAACTAAAATTCTACATGTACTGCAAATTATTTATTCTTTAACTTGTTTCCTTACATTAAGGAAAGTCAAATTCTATCTTTAAATGACGAAAAATTTTCCAAAGGGAGGGGCTGCAGCCCCCACTGCCCCCCCCCCCCTGGATCCGCCAATGGCCTTTACGTACTCTCCAACGGTTAATCCCCAGAAATTTACACTGAAACGTGAAGTCGAGCGAACAATGATGTCTGATCGCACCTATGCAACTTAAAACGACAATTTTCATTACAAAGACGACCGTCGTGGAACTAGCGGCTGTTCTGGTTTTTGCTCTAGCTTACTATAGATACTGAAAAATGCTAAAATAGGGCCTAGAACCAAGGGCGTCAGCAAGATTATAGCGGGGGGGGGGGTGGCAGGCTGATAACATCGGGGAGGGGTTCAAGGCCTGACTATGTAAGGCTAAATTATGGCATCAGATAAAGCTTACTGATATTTAAAAATTAAAATAATTATTTATATAATCCTTATATATATAAAAATCTCGTGTCCCGATTTTGTCATTCTATTACTCAGAAACTACTCAACCGATTTTAATGAAATTTGGCTCAATGTTTATAGTTTTGGCCAACTTAATAGACATGATAGTTTTTAACTTGATTAGTTACCAAAATAATTCTTATATAGCGAATTATTGCAAATACAGTAGGTCGTGTTTCGATTTATTAACATGGCGTCATATGTCGATTTCATAACGTTTTTGTTTATAACCATGCTATTGTAATACAGGTTATCATTATTATAATTTTGTAGTGTGTTATGTGAGTGAAGTTATTGGTTCCTATATTATTATTTTCCACAGACAAATAGTAATACAAATCTTTGTATTTATTGTTAATTTTCATTAAAGAATAAATAAATCAAGAAAATGTTACAATAAATTATCAAAAGTGTAGGTACTTTTTCCTTTTCCTTTTTTATTTGTGTTTCAATTAAATTACTAGCTATGCACTGAAACGCTTTGCTGTGGCCCACCCTGATATCAACTTTTAGTAAAGTAAATACATTTTAATAATTTAAATTAGGCTATTATTTGAAATAATACTCTATAAATGTTGTAACAGCACCTACTGTCACAGGTGTAACCTAATAGAAACCTGACTTGGGGAATCAGTGTTGCCAGAAAGTTGTGATAATTAGTGGCTAAACTGCCGGTAACCAGGCAACCTCCCTGAGTGTGTTTTGATTAGGTGTTGTGGGATACTTTGCGATTTGCTAAAGAATTGCATAATTAATACTTTAATATTATATTTTCAGTTGATTTATTTAACAGAAGCTTCTTTACTTTCATTATTCGTTTTGTTATTATTATTTGAATACAGTGTTTTTTTATTTTACCAAACCTTTTTAATATTTTTATCCCGCGCTCTAAAATCTAAAATTTAAAAAATGTCAGTGGAGATCTGTAATTCCTACTTTATCAACCATAATTTAAAGTTGAGAAAATTTAATCCTAATCGAATAGAGGCTGTTCCTTCCTGTTCAGCAGAGTTGTAGTTATCTTTATATGTAAAATTTAAGAAATGTCAGTGAAGATTTTAATCCTTTCTTTAATTTAAAGTAGGCTATTATTGGGAATGATATTTCGGTGTTAATTTCACCAGAACAAATTTTTTAATTTATCTTTAAATTATTGTTGATTAAGAAAGGATTACAAATCTCCGCGGCATTTTTAAATTTTACGTATAATGATTATTACACCTCTACTAAACAGGAATAACTGTTATTTGGATAAACAGCAAGTTTCAGATTTATCCACCATAAATATTAGAGTACTACTGCAAAATGATCCATCGGCAGATATATTTCCTAAACAATTGTTCTATATTGGAAACGGTAAAATAGAGCTGCATCGAAATTCAAAATTTATCAAATTACCAGAAAATTTCTCTAATGCTGTAGAGACGAAAAATGAACTAATATAAAGTGTCTTTCCTGATATTTTGAACAATTATTTGGACTATTATTGGCTGGGTAGTCGTGCTATTGTGGCAGCAAAAAATGTTTATTTCGATGAAATAAACTTCCAAAATCAATTGACAATGTTATAGATGTAAACGAAGCTGTAAATTTCCCATCTGAATTTTTGAATTCCCTGGATATACCTGGGATATACACCCAAACAATCTCCAGTTGAAGATTGGCTGACCAATTATTCTTCTTCGTAACTTAAATCCACCTCAATTGTGCAACGGTACACGTTTGGTCATTAAAAGGATCACAGGAAATGTTATTGAAGCAAAAATGTTGCCTGGAAGGTTTATAGGAGATATATATTCCCCTGGAACCGTCAGAATTTTCAATAAAATTTAAAAGGCTTCAATATCCTATTCGTTTGGCTTTTGCCATGACCATAAACAAATCCCAAGGGCAAACAATGTCCACTTGGACTTTGAGAATCCGTGTTTTTCCCATGGGCAATGGCATTCCCCCTCACGTGGGAAATGGGCATTGCCTGCTCACGTGTGTGGAAACCATCAAATCTTTGGTTTGTGTTAAAAAAAAAAAAAAACAGGTTATCCCAAAACATTTTGAACAAATTAGTACTTGAATAAATAAAAATTCTTAATTGTATTATGTAAAAACCTCTTTAAGAAGAGATTTCTTATCACTCAAATATATTGCTAAATTAAAAGCTTCAACACACCACCCTCCTACCGAACACTTATTTCCCGAAGGGTCGGGAAATCGAGGTCTCAAAGAAATTGAGAAAAACGCCAATCAAAAGGACATGTATGACGCGTTAACCAAGATTGGCATGACCCTGAGAAATATTAAACCCATCGCTAAACTAAAAATACCAAGTTGAGGTAGTGTTAGGCCAATAATCAATAGATCAATGGCTGAGGTTACCAAAACTTACCCGGTAAAAGTTCAGTCATCCTTTTTAAAATTAGAGGAAAAATATAGCAATTTCGAGTTAGTTTATACCGATGCATCAAAAAAGGGCGATAGTGTAGGCAGCGCTGTGAGTCGTAAATACAATCAGCTCTTTTTTAATCAAACTAAATTGAAATATGAGATGCAAAAAATAAAAACTTTAACTTTCATATATTCCTTACCAAATACTTTTAAATGGTGTAATGCTCTATTCTCAATCACGTTAGATTTTGATTAGCTGAAAGGTTTTCATCTTTATCAATGAATATTGGTACGACTGTATTTGTTTATAAGTATTAGGATATAACTACTGTGCCACAGCAACGCGTGGCCGGGTCTGCTAGTACTTAATACATATATTAAATTATTCCGAATTTATGTAATTCGTAGTTTTTGTTTTTCTTATTTTCAAGGGAGGAGAAGTAGCTGTCCTCCTCTGCGGACCACCATGTCTAGAACCTTATCATAACTAACTCAAAAGCGACACTAGTGCTATCCCCGAACAAGCGGCCATACAAAGCACCAGAGAAAGCACCTCTTCAAGTTCGTGTCTTATTTAGACTAGACGAACAGTGCCCGGATCAGGCTGTTCGAAGGTGAGTTTCCCACGGTGTAAAGACACCTTAAGGGGGCACAATTTCAGCAGGAATGTTCCTCCCATCCCTCGTTTATCGCCTTTAATAAGGGTACCCCGAAGGCTGAAGAAGATCAACGTCCCGGAGGAGGACTCCCAATCATTATTCGGTAAGGTGGGGGGGTCCCCGTTGCTTTGTAATACGCCCCCCACTTAGCGAATGGTGTTTAGCACACTGAACTGTAATATAGATGCCTTCCTGTCCAGAGCTAACTTTACATTAAGTCGCATGATTCGTGTTCAACGATGTTAAATTAATAAGAAAGTACCTCTTTCATTCAAATGGCAAAAAAAAAAAGTAAAATTTTGCTGACTAGTGTTATTTAATCTTCAGTCTGTGATTTTACCTAATTGTTGTTCTGTTATCAGATTATAAATGGTGTAATTAGAGTTACATTGCAGTTTTGAGACGAGACATTATTTATCCTGGGTAAATATTGTTTTTATCATGAGCGTAACAACTATAACTTATTTCCATGACATCATCATTAAAAATCTACGTTTCATGTTTTCTTTTACTTCTGTTAGCCTTGATGAAATTATTTTCATTTATATTTTTCATTAGTTCACTTTCACAAAAGTATTACAATACTTGGATGAAATATGAAAATAAACGCTGCCAAAATTAAAATTATGAGGATAGTGAGAAGATGAACCCGGGTTGGGTGATGCATAAGACCAGAAAGTGAGAAGATCGATATTACTTTGATTAGAATTCACTGTTAATCTATATATCTTTTCTGGGAGCAGCGGATGATCAGAGTGAACAGGGAAGAAGTTTTTTAAACAAGGAAAGGTTTTTTTTTTAAAGTTTTTAGAAGAAAAAATCACCCTTAGGTTAATGATAATCGTGGTTTTGACTAAAGCGTCTCCCCGGAACTGAGTTGAGGGGGGTGTGGTTCATTTATTAATAATTTATTTTTATCATAATTACATAAGGCATCTTTTACCATAGTTTGCTAATACCGCTTATTTGTGCTTTTAGATTTTCATTGTATGTATGCTGTGCTTGTTGTTTCGAATCAAAAAAATTAAACGATATTTTAATTTCTCTTATTTAATTCATAATATATCCATGACCTGAAACTCATAACATTGTAACGTTAAATCGTTTAATAAGAAAAAAAAATATGTTTTAAAATCCCAAATCTTTTGTTGGAACAACTAGTGATTGGAGCGGACCGTCAGATCACGCGTTTGAGACTCGATTGTTGGATTTCTAGGCCTGGATGGATAAAAACCTATTATGCAATGTCTATAATGAATTGAATTACAATTTAAGGGTCTGTACAAAACCAGGCCAGAATTATTTTTCGAATGTATAAAAACACCTGATTTGCTTGTCTATTTGTGAAGAACAAAACTTCTCCATAAATTTTTGAGCATTCAATACTCGTGGCCGTTTTTGGCGTTTTTTATGGTTTGGTTCATATGTGCGATTTTGTGCGATAAAACCCAAATTCTTGCGCTTAAGCTCAAAAAGTCCTAAATGTGCAGATTCGTGCAAAATAAAATTTATGGAAATCAATCCATAGGTCCACGAATTTGATAGATACTTGGTTTAATAGGAACTAAACCCAAGCAAGAAAAATGTGCAATTACACAGAATTACGGTCTCTAGTGATAAGATAAAATTTATAAAAATCTATATCAACTTAGCCTTGAATTGTAGTTAATGAGCAATTCGAACAAAAAAAAAAAAATTTTACTTTGCAAAACTTTAAATAAATAAATCAAATATGACACAACAATATTTATATAACTACAGAAATAATTGATTATTTCGTCATATTATTGAATATCTTATCCTATTAAATTATGGTTTAAATATTTATTTTTGACCTTATTAATGACCGATCTTTGATCTTAATTTCCTCCTTGCTTTTGACTAAATCATATAATATTTTATTTATGATAAATTATTTTTACACAGTATATTTTGACAGGAATTCACAAATTTTGATATCTGAACTGTTTCGACCGATAAAAATATTTTATAATTTTTTTTTTTTGTTATACTTAATTAATCATTTTGTAAGCTATAGTACCATTTATCAGCAAAATGTGATTTTTCGCTTATCACTTGTCTGAAATAACTTAAAACTACTAATTAACTTAAAACTAAAATATTGATTGCTTCTTCATCGGAATGGGTCAGTCATTGATTTAAGCCCCCCCCCCCCCCTTATGAGTATTCATGAAGTGAAAGCTTATGAGCGTTTATTCAATATTATAATAAAGTATTTTCATTACATTAAAAAAAAGTTTCATACTAATATTATTAAACCTTAATCTTCCTCATTTGGAGTGAGTATGAGTAAGTTGTGTAGTATATATTTTTTTTTTACTTTCACTTACCTATAGATGAAATATATAGTAAGGGAAAGTATTGCGATCGTGAAAAATTTGGACTTCCGATTTTCGGAAATACACGTTTTGGAGTCCCCTGAGTCCAAATAACCAAGTCCCGCGAAATGGTCTGTGTGTGTGTGTGTGAACAGACTAGCTCAAAAACTATAAGGCGTACGAACTTCAAATTAGGTATTTGGTGTATGTACGTGCCTACGATGTGACAGCAAAAATTTCATCAAAATTGGTCAAACGGAGGGGGTAGGTACTTCCGTTAAAGAATTTTGTCTAATTTTTACGTTTTTTTTTTCGATTTTCACAAAAACGGCTCTAATGATTTTGATTAAACTTGATATTTAATGTGTATGTGCCCGCGATATGACAGTCAAAATTTCATTAAAATTGATCAATTGGAGGGGACACTTTACTTAATAAATTTTTTCTCACTTTCACGTGTTTTTTTTTATTTACTCAAAAAAAGCTTTAATAATTTTGATCAAACTGGGTATTTGATGTATGTATATGCCCACGATGCGACAGCCGAAATTTAATCAAAATTGGTGAAACTGGGGGGTACTTTATTTATAAACTTTTTCATATGTTCACGTGTTTTTTTTTTATTTACTCAACAACGGCTGTAATGATTTTGATCAGGCTGGATATTTAGTGTATGTATATGCTCACGATGTGATAGCCGAAATTTCATCAAAATTGGTCAAACGCAGGGGGCTCTTTATTTTGGAATATCTCAAAAACGACTTTAATGATTTTGATTAAATTCATCATTTTTAATCGAAATAAAGTCGTCTTTAATATCAGGTGAGCTTTATCATTATTGAAATGTTCTGAGGGGACTAAAATGGGGAAGGGGTCTTTTTTGTTTTCCTATAAAGTACTTCTGTATTTGTTTATATGGAAAAATTATCTGTCTCTCGTTTCGCCTAAAAATAAGAAAGAGCTAAATATGAAATATTAAAAAAATCAAGTAAACATATACAGGAGAAAAAAAGAAAAATATTCCGTCAACTCATAAAACACGTTGAGCCCACGCATGTGGAGAACTCCTTAAATGACAGACCATTGTTTATAATTAAAGCCGTTCTGTTTATTTAATGGAAATTATTTGTTTCATGGTAACTAAATGAAATGTTGAAATGAACAACTACATAGAGAATTATAAAATCAGACGACTTGGAGTATTATGCTTGCATTGCCGAATTATCATAAGTAAGAACTTTTATTTAATAATAAAAAAATCTGGAGCGATGCGCGCAACACACAACTTTCACTTACGAACTTACTTAGATTAGAAATCGACGTGTTTCGATAATATGTAAACGCCATTCCTCAACTTCACGCATTTTTCCACATTTAAGTATATACTTATATTTGTATATCTCCATAAGTTATAGAGTATCTGTATAGCAAAATTTGGTAGTTCTCAGTACTTTTCGATTCATTATTGCTAATTTATTTATGAAGGGGCTTATTTCATCAACAGTCGAGTTTTTTTTTTACTGCTTGCTTATTTTTTACTACGAGTTGCTTTTTGCAAATACATCGTGAAGGTGAATCGATAGGTGTATTAACGTCTGTTATGCCTTTCTGGAAATGAAGAACGATTACTGTTCCTCTAAAATCGCTTTATATTGTTTTCAAAAATTTATTATGGGACAAAAGTTTCTACACTAAAATATACCTATATTAATTATTGACTATTATCTTATACCATATTTATACACACCTGCGATGCTTCAAAAATTTGAGCATCACGTATTTACTCTCTTAAGTAAAGTTAATCTCTTTTATTAATAAATAAAAGTTTTTATTTTCATAATAAGGTTAATAAAATTAGGGCTGTCACATATACATACACCAAATACCGAGTTTGGTCAAAATCGTTAAAGCCGTTTTTGAGTAAACAAAAAAAAAAACACGTGATAATTAGACAACAGTTATTAAGTAAAGTGCCCCCTCCATTTAACCAATTTCGATGAAATTTCGGCTGTCGCATCACGGTCATATACATACATCAAATACCAAGTTTGATCAAAATCGTTAAATCCGTTTTTGAGTAAATATAAAAAAAATCACGTGAAAATGGGACAAGATTTATTAAGTAAAGTGCCCCCTCCAATTAATCAATTTTGATGAAATTTTTACTGTCGCATCGCGGACATATAGATACACCAAATACCGAGTTTAATCAAAATCGTTAGAGCCGTTTTTGACAAAATTCTTTAAATAAAGCACTCCCTCCGTTTGACCAATTTTGATGAAATTTTTGCTGTCACATCGCTGGCATATACATACACTGAATACCCAATTTCACGTTCGTACGGCTTATAGTTTTTGAGCTAGTCTGTTCACACACACACACACACAGACCATTTCTCGGAACTTGGTTATTTGGACTCAGGGGACTCCAAAACGTGTATTTCCGTTGAAAACCGGAAGTCGAAATTTCCTTACTATATATTTAATATATAGGTAAGTGAAAGTAAAAAAATAGTGTACTTTAGAGAGCAAATAAAAACAAAAATAAGAAACGAATGTGGAAAAATATGTCTCTGAAAAATGGCAATTAAAAAAAAACGTAAATTTCTAATCTAAGTAAGTTGGTAAGTGAAAGTTGTGTGTTGCGCGCATCGCACCAGATTTTTTAATTGGGTTTTTCAAAATATCTCGCGGGCCGGATCAAATCTTACAGCGGGCCGGTTGTTGACCACACATGGACTACAGTGTACTACTGGGAGGGACGGTAATCAAAGATTGGAACATTATGATATTTTTAAGTTTGCTAAGGAGGAGGACTTTACCTAATCAAAGGATAAGGTAAAATCGGGGAGAATAAAAATGGTTTTTTGTGGGTCTACAGCTGAGTGTAGATTATATATATAGATTATATCCAACTATCAAGGTATAAGAGTTGGAAAATTGAATGCCAATCCAGGGGTGCCGGATTGGAATTTTTTTCAACGGCATTTTTCCAATCAAAAGCAATTTTACAGGTACTGGAGAAAGTGGTACTTCCTTAAAAAAAATTGTATAAGTGGCAAAGAATATGGAGAATGAAAGAAAGTGAGGCTCTAATAATTGTAACTTTATTAGTTACAATAGTCTGAACTTATTAGTTTGGGATTTACAAATAGATTTATAGTAATATGGGAAGAAAAAAATTAGTTAGGATTAAATGTGGTGCCAGAGTTGATGCTTTGAAAGGATGGAAGATGCTGTAGATAAATTAGGTGCTGGATACCCCTGATCTATGATTCAATATTACTTGTCTTTTTTATTTATTTTTAATAATAAGTGTGGACCTTTCATGGGCGGATCCAGCCGATTGTAAAGGGGGGGGGGGGCTGCAGCCCCACAGCTCTTCATTTGGGTCTGCTAATCAGCTTTTTTACCTTTATGTTCCTTTCCCACAACTAAAATTCTACTTGTTCTGCACATTATTTATTATTTAACTTGCTTCCTTACAATAAGGAAAGTCAAATACTATCTTTAAATGACGAAAAAATTTCCAAAGGGAGGAGCTGCAGCGGCCACCGCCCCCCCCCCCCCCCCCCCTCAATCCGCCATTGGGTCCTTTAGGTCCTCAGTTTTGAACTTTAGTTAATACTACATTTGGATTATAAAAATCATTTTCCCTTCTTTTATACTCTGTGTTAAGCCTTAATTTTAGTGACTGACATTTATAAAGGCAATAGAAACACCCCCGTAAAATTAGGACGTAAAATGGAAGTCCCTGGCCTGTGCGGTGTCAGGTACTCGGTAAAGATCCCTATTCTAATTAAACCTGGATAAGGAAGATTGAGGACGCCCACTGTAGCATCGTCCGATTAGCTTTAGTGGCATAAAGTGACGTTAACAAATATAATTTAAAAGTACAGATAATTTATCTGTCTCAGTTTACTATCTTATCATAGTTTTTAAGGTTATTTAATTCTATTCTGATATGATTTTGTTACCTTTTTCGATGTAATTTAAAGTAATATATTGTTTTTATGTGTAATTTCTTTCGATACAAAATTATTTTTATCTGTTAACCTGGGCAAATGATGATAGACAGAATGGAATATAATCAGATCAATATTTTTATAAGTTTGTAGTTTGTGCCTTTCATTCGCCTTACCGATGCCATAATTCAAAAATCGTTATCAAACTTATTCGTTTGCGACGTGTCAACTCTCAAGGTATTGCGCGATAACAGTGGGCACGTATGCCCGGGCACTCTTAATCGCTTTTCGTGTAGTCTAAAAAAAAAAAAAAAAAAAGAAGAAATTAATTAAATGTAAGACATAGAAGATACCTACTAAATGCGGTTAAATGGACTTCTAGGTGTAGTTTTCACTTTCTTTACTGATTTTTATAATGAACTTCATTGTATAGCTTCCTAAATATAGGAAGTAGGTACTGTACCTTTCCTTCGCATATGATTCGTAACCCACATCGTTCTGTATTTTTTTAGTACATCAATTCAAGCTCGATGTATTTCAGTACAAAATATTGTTTTAACTGATTTTATTACGTTACAAACCTTGATCAATTATGTACTTTGCACGACGCATTGCCACTGAAGACATGGAAGTAACAAGTATAGAAGCCATCATCTTTCACGCCAGTAGCACTTTCCTGTCGAGGCTAGTTGAGCTACTGTCTTACGAGTACTCCGTCTGTCAGACATAGCCAGTAGGTAGGTTTAGGGAAAAAAAATTATTAGTATTTTTGTTTCTGACTAGGGAAATAATTAGATGTTTTTCGTTGACTGATTTTTAGAATACCTTAAAAGTTTTTCTTGGAGCTGAAGATGCCCGGGAAAACGAGAGAGGCAATTGCCTATCTACACTCATGTGAGGCAGAAAAAAAAGATTAAGTTGCAAAAAATTCAAAACTTAAGTTGGGAAGGGAGTCTTGTATGAACTAAGCTACAAGGATGTAGAAGTTATGTGAAGAGGCACTTAATTGACCTTCAGGTCCGCAGATGATCTGCTTAGAACACTTTTCATTCATGATTTTACTGCTCTAATTATATGTTTTCTTTACTTCAGTGAATACAGTGGCTATGTTAAATGACAATGGTAACCAGCATACTTACTTTAGCTAGAAGATCTACTGTATACTTTAGATTGATGTGCATGATATAATTATCTGGGAAGGTCATTTCAACGCTGGCATTAATATTGCCGTTTATGGGGGGCAGTTGAATCTTCAGCACCAACGAGACAACTCCTTACTCACTGAGGTAAAAAAAAAATCATGAATTTTAATATTGTATTATTTTAATAGATTTATTATACAAATGTATGGATGAGTAGGTAGGATAGTTAGATACTGATGATAATTTTGTTGATTGAACAGCCTTATAGATTTATCATATATTTGGCCAGATATTTCATTCAGGTCCACGAAAATTACATCTTCTAGACGTAGGCAGGGGGGTGGGGGTAGGCTGGAACAATTTTCTTCTAGGTGAGGCAGTAAAATTCTGACCTTGTAAAGCTCCATTATTTTTAAAATAAAACTGATATTTAAAAGTTTTAAATTTGTTAATAGATTGCTTAATAAGTAGGTATAATGAGTGAATACGAATTGATTTAACTTGCAGTTTTTGTTTCTCAAAATTTTTAGGGGGGTAAGCTGCCCTCCCCTATGGACGTAGGTTTGTAAAGTGTTAAAAAATTGTTTTATTTAATGGCCACCAATTTGTTTTTAAATTCTTTCAATTTAATATATTCTACATTACTTAGTATCCTCCCTTAGTGAAAGTAACTTTTCTAAATGACAAAATTAATAATGAATTCATGAATGCACATAATACATACCTAAATACTGTTTGTTGGTTAAGCGTCCCTTAATGCTACTAAGGCTAATCTATGATGCTTCAGGGCGTGTCCTAAATTTTGCCTATCCAGGTATAATTAGGATAGGGATCTTTCACGACTACCTGACATCGTACAGACTCGGCACCTCCATTTTACGTCCTATCCGAGGGACGGCATGGCCCAGGATTTTTTACTCCCCTTCAAAAATCCTAGGGCCACCTCGGGACGCGAATGCATAAGTACTGTAATAAGTTTAATACTATTTTAGTTAAATATCTTGATTTATATTACTTGAATCATTCTAACACCAAACTCCGTAAGCGATGTGATTATTTACGTATTTGGTGGTTATATAAAAAACAAAGTTTTATGTTTAAAAGATATTATAATGTGTATTAATATGGTATTTCTATTTTTTTTTAGTAAGTACCTATGATGAATTTACATTTGAATTGAATTTAAATAACTACTTTGATTTTACATCGATAGTTTGGCTTAAGTGAATTTTATCATTAAAAATATGGATGTAACTTTAACCATCCCTAACCATTTCAATAAATAAATTTTATGGTTATTATTTTTTAATAATAATTGATAAAGGACAATAAATTAAGGGGATTTAGTAGATGGATTTAGCAGCTAATTTGAAAGAGGGTCGCAACCCTTTGATTCGGATTTTAATATAAATAAAAGATTTTAATCCTTGACTAAATTTTCCTGGAGAATTTTTCCTCACTTCGGAAAATATAACTCCTAAGAACTTTCTTCAAATTCAATTAACTTATCAAAAATAAAAATCACTCAATAAAAATCATCAAATGATTTTTAAAAATTCCAGATAAAAATTTTGATTGAATTTGATTTTTATTTTAATAATTATCGATTCGGAACCCTAACTTCAGTCGTTTTATAATTTGCAAAAAACGAATATTAACTTTATTCTTTTCTAAAAAATAAATATTAAAACCATTTCAATCCAATGTCATTGATTGAATTTGACTTCAAGCTTTAATTTTTATGATAAAAGCATTCAGCCCATTTAATTGACAATATTTTGTGGTCACAGATGTTGGTCTTGATAATGGTGTAAGTGTTGAAACGTTGAAAAAAATTATCACAAAAATACTTGATCAAATATTAATTTTAGGCAAAATAAAACAGCATTCAATATTAGCCAAATCAAAAATTTTCACTAAAAGTTATGAACCTTTATTTAAGACTTTCATTAGATTTGGGTATTTTTAACATGAATATAATTTTACTAATTATGCATTTTAATGTTATCAGTGGATTGGCTTTGAATGATTGGATTTTAGCAGTGGTATAATGTAGTAAATAAATGATTGAATTATTTTACTTTAAGTATATTAAATAACTTCTTTTTTTAAACTATTATTTTACGTGAATAGGATGATTAATAGTCAGGATTTTCAGTTTTATCTTTTTTTATATAAAAAAAAATACAAAAAAAAAAAAAGATAAATCTGAAAATCCTGATTATTAATGTACCTATGGTAAAAAAAAAAAATCTGGTGCGTGCGCGCAACACACAACTTTCACTTACCAACTTACTTAGATTAGAAATTGACGTGTTTTGATAAATATCATTTCCCAAAGTCACACATTTTTCTACATTCATATCTTATTTTTGTTAATCGTTAAAGCCGTTTTTGAGTAAATAAAAAAACCCCGTGAAAATGATACAAAATAAATTCCCCCCTCCCGTAGATCAATTTTGATGAAATTGTTACAGTCATATCTCGGGCATATAAATACATCAAATACCAAGTTTGATCAAAATCGTTAAAACCGTTTTTGAGTAAATAAAAAAAACACGTGAAAATGGTACAAAATTTATTAAGTAAAGTCCCCCCTCCGGTTGATCAATTGTGATGAAATGTTGGTTATCACATTTTTGGCATATAAATACATCAAATACCAAGTTTGATCAAAATCGTTAAAACCGTTTTTGAGTAAATAAAAAAAAACATGTGAAAATGATACAAATTTATTAAGTAAAGTCCCCCCTCCGGTTGATCAATTTTGATGAAATTTTTACAGTCATATTTCAGGCATATAAATAGATCAAATACTCAGTTTAATCAAAATCGTTAGAGCCGTTTTTGAGAAAATCGAAAAAAACTTAAAAAGTTATTAAATAAAGTACCCCCTCCCTTTGAGCAAATTTGATGAAATTTTTGCTGTCACATCGCGGGCTTATACATACTCTAAATACCCAATTTCAGGTTCGCACGGTTTATAGTTTTTGAGCTAGTCTGTTCACACACACACACACAGACACACAGACACACAGACCATTTCGCGGGACTTGGTTATTTTGACTCAGGGGACCCCAAAACGTGTATTTCCGTTGAAAACCGGAAGTCGAAAATTTTCACGATCGCAATAGTTCCACTTACTATATATTTCATATATAGGTAAGTGAAAGTAAAAATGTTGACTATTATACACCTCTAAATTTTACTTGAATAATGTATTGAGGTATAAATTACTAGTCGTGCAAAAACATTTATATAAATATGAAATCTCATTTTATTCCTATTATAGTAATGATTATTATTATTTTATTTTTCCCTTATTGCCTCACGGGCAATGAGGGTATAAATGGGATGTTATGCAGAGTTGTACAGCAATATACATCTGCTTGTAAAAACTTTATTTTTTTTAAACTAAATAATTATTGAAGATTAACGCGTACTTCATGTGTTTTTCATGTTAAACCTAAAAATTTATTTTTATGAGGGGAGGCTTCCTCCCTGGATAAAGTCCTTGTTCTTGCCTTATTCTAATGGTTTTTTTTCTTCTTGGTTTTTTCGACTTTATTCATTACCACAGCACGCAAACACATAAAAGTTTTTTTTATAAATGTGTAATTGATAAATGATTAGCACTTTCTTGTTTCATATTGTATCTTTGATAAGACTAACTAGTTTAAATTGAACAATTGCTGATTTTTTATTTTTTTTGAGAGAGAGACATGCAACCAATTGGGTTTCAGTAAATTAGTGGAATTGTTAATTGTCGCAATTATGTTGATCCAAACTGAAAATGGGTTATTCAGCCATAGTTTTAGTATATTCTTGGATTCAACACTATTAACAAATTACAGTATCAAAAATATTACAGGGAGTTTAATAAGGCTATTCAATGTATCAAAGTAATTAATTATAATATTTTAAAGGAATTATAACTTGGTTTCTTTATTAGAAAGAGCTGTCTAATTAATTAGATTCGATTTAATCAAAAATTTTAAATAAAAAATTTATTAGGAATTTAATTAAGTCCACTTATTTTATCGATTTGTATTTTAGCAAGCAGATTTTAGTTACTTAGTGTTTTGTTTGGCTTTTAGATGTCGACTAATTTAGGTGGAAACTTGGAACCCGCTATTATGGAGGCTCTGTTACAAATGAAGAACCATGAATCAACTGTACAAAGAGTGTTGAAATGTGAAGCCCGCCCAGCTTTACCAAAGGGAGAGAACTACCTTTCTATGATCAGTAGGGTAACTCTGAAAGTGGTCCTTGGCAATGGCAGAATAGCACACAAGACATTGATCTTAAAGGAAATGCCGTCTGAGGAAAACAATCGCAAATTCGTTAAAGATCTTGGTGTCTTCAAGATAGAAACTGATGTATGTTCATAATTTGTTTTTATCTATATTTCAATAACAAAGAGTAGTATGTTTTTATATATGAAGATAAAAAGCACTAATATATTAACAGTGGTAACCAAAAATTTATTATTAATAAATGTAAAATTATTTGAGCACAGTTATTAAAATGACCTGGCTTGAGAAGGATTATCATAGATGGTTAACTACTTATTATCACTTAACTAGCTAAAGTTTGGCAACAGAAGGCTATTGAAAAAAACTATGCCGATTTCGTAGCAAATTAACAATAATAATGAATTTTTATCAGATGTACTTACGAATTCTCAAGAATATGGAGGAATTAATGGATGAACATAATGATACTGAAGAGTTGCTCTGGGGGAGGCTCATATTTTACCAACCTTATACTTCACTCCTCTTAGAGGATCTAAAGGTATTTATATAATTGTATAATAATATTTATCAATATTCCAACAGGAAGATACTCAGATTGAATTACTAGTAGCAAATATGTTGCTCCAAGAAATATTTTGTAAAGTAAACTCTACAAACATTAAAAATTAAATTTATTCTATGTGTTATATTGATTAATTACAATATTTTTAATAAACTATGAATCCATATCAGTTTTAATAAGAAATAATTTTAAGTTGATTAAATTTTTTTTTTTAAGGCCGTAGGTTTCGTAATGAGCCCTCGTCAGTCATGCTTGGACCTTGAGCATGGGCATCTTGTATTACACAGCTTGGGCAGGTTCCATGCCATGTCCAAGATTCTTGAGGAACGAGGTATTATTAATAGTAAAGACTTCAAGCCCTACGCAATTACAAATAACAAGAACCTTGTTGAAGCATTTGTTTACAATGGCCTTCGCAACCTTAATGAAGCAATGTATGAATCTTGGGGACCAGAGTGGTAAGGAGATATATAATATTAATTTAGCTACAAGTTTTGAAAATCTATTCTAGACTGATGATTAAATGACAGAAAACAACACTAGAACCTTAAAAAAAAAAGTACTTTTTATGTGAAAAATGGCTGTTAGACACAACTTAGATAAAACTACATGTTCTACATATAAACTACAATTGTGGGATAAACAAAAATTAAAACTTGGGGATACAGCTTTATTTTAAATTGCCTTTTAAGAAACTTTCTTTCATTCCTTATGTGACATATAAATATATCTTATTTCCATTATCTTTAAAGATATCTATATTTATATCTATATTAAGTCCACTGCTTTTACAGTTCATTATTATCTCTATTCTAATAATCACTACTAATAAATAAAAAATGAAGCTAGAGCTAAAAGCTGGGCCTGACTTGAGATAGGGAGAAAATTATTAATAATAAATAAAATACAATTATTTAATTATTTTTGTTTATGGGCATAAAATTCTTAGATCATTAACATCTTTTGCTAGTTCAAATTCTTCTGTCTCCTTAGCTCTATAGCTATTATCGGGTTTTAGCCTCTTCAACGATCTCACTAGTTTTCCAGCTTGATGTCTCAACATGCCGATTCCCACCTTCTGCACTTAATCTTGTCATTGATCAATTGCAGCCTTTTCTTCTTTGCCTCTCGATTTAATATAACAGTTTTTAACTCTGAACACGTTAAGTAGGCTTGAGAGGCCGAAGGTGAAGTTTTAATTATTTTGTTGCCACCATTGGAACAATGGATTCTCTCCACAGCATACTTTGTTATTCATTACTTATTTTTCAGTCTCTTTATATTTTTCATGATTCCTATATTAACAAACATACTGGCATTATTATATTATACACTACTACCTATTTTACCTTTAAAAAAAATATTTTTCCCCTTCATGTTGTTTGCCAACAAAGGGAATATATATATATATAGTTAATATATATATTAAAAATTTTTATTTACTTTAAAGTCAATTTTTGATGTCAAAGAACATTGTGCAAAAGTTTTTAACTATAATGTGATTAAATGTTGTTCATTATGATTTTGATATGTAAGGAGATGAAAGTTAGATAAGAAGAATTTATTACCATATATATTGGAAAATAAAATAATATTTTTGATTTCTGTTTAATGTGTAGAATTACACAATAAACAGTGTAGAATTACATATTATTTAATAATAACAAATAAAGTGGTAGAAAATAAAAAATACACATGGTGATAGTATTTTAATAAGCTGTGAGTGAGTCAGGATGATTCTGTTATGACAGGATGTAGACCACCTTTTGATGACTTTCTAGATATTTTTTAATTCTGCTATGCTGATATCTCATTTTTTGATGTCTATTGACGTCTGATGGAGTGTGAATACAAAAAATATTATTTACATTTTTATTGTAGTAAATAGAAAAAAATATATTAATGTAATCATTTATATAAAAAGTTAATTGTTTTGATTTTGTAGGCATAGATTAGCAGACAAACTTATTATGCCTTTGGAGGTTTTACAAAATAAGATGATAGAGATAGGGAAATTAGATGAATCTCGATTCAATGTTGTCAACCATGGGGATTGTTGGTCTAACAACATTTTATTCAAGTATGATTGGAGTGATCACCCCATCGCAGTCAGGTTGTTCTTTTGTATTTACAGCTTATTTTGTAGTTAAAATTGGACCTTAGAGACAAACATCATATACGGTTAACCACTAAATTACTAATTAAACGATTTTATACTTAGGGGCAAGGGCGTACCCAGGATCAAAACTAGGGGGAGGCAAGCTATGGTCGATCAGGTTGTAACATTTTACCGCGGATAAGGTGAATGAAACCAAAATTATGTATAATTATAGCAGTGCTTTATCAACTAGGTTATTACAATTATTTGCTTGAAAATAATTATTCTATTACTGCTTCCCACCTTAAATTAATCTGCCCCCCTCTGGGTACGCCCATGCTTAGGGGAAAAATACATCACAAATTACAAATTTTCTACTGCAGTTATATTTATGTATATGAATATAATAATGCTCCTATTCTCTTTGTAAATCAATAAGCTTGTTTTTAAAATTTTTGATATCTTCTACCAACATCTATGAACATTGAATTATCAATAGTATACTGTTAACTAAGATTAACATAAAAATCTTGGAATTGCTTGAGAATTAATAGAATAATCTTTAAAAAAAATAAGTTTAATTGTTGCTTAATGCTTCAATTTTTTGTTAAAGGTTCCTCGACTTCCAGGTCAGCCATTACAACTCACCGAGTTGGGATGTAACATATTTCATGTTTGCCTCTATTGAGCCTAAAGTCCGTCGTGAACACTATGATAGCCTCCTGAAGACATATACTAACAGCCTGTTATCAACGCTCGAAAAGTATCATTATTCTGGAAGGTACCCGACACCTGAAGAAATATCAGCTGAAATGGAGAGAATCGCTTTTTTTAGGCTGACCCTTGTTGGAGTTTTTCATGCTGTAATGACTGCTGAGGGGACAGATGCAATGGACATGGAAAAAGTCTTAGGTAGTGCTGGTACTAATGGCTTTAGTAAACACATTCACAATTCTGAGATCTTTAAACAAAGAGTGGGCCCAGAATTGCTGAAACTAGAAGAAAAAGGCCTTATTTAGGCAAATTTGCTAAAATTAATATACTTAAAATAGTATTTTAATTTAATTTTATCATTTACATTTTTTTATTACCACTCCTCTATATAGTGCCAATAATTTAATTACCTTGTCATATTACAGGAAATGTCATTTTTTTAAAATATATGATAAATAAGATATGAATGGGTATAATTCAGATTCATAAATTTAACTCACACGATTCTTTGCTTTTGTGTTATTCATCCAATAAATACATTTTGTTAGTTTAAAAATTTTAAATTTTCAGATCAGAAAATACTTTCTTCCAAGCATCAAACATATATCACAGCTTGAAAACTGTAGAATATATTGAAAGGTTTTGAATATTATTATGAGATGATATATAATATTGGCCGTATATTACTTGAATGCTCAAGTATTGCCTGCTTTAGCTTTCTTGGTTACCTTTAGAACCAGCAGTGGTGGTTCGAATCCACCATTGGGAGATTGAAATTCAATATAGTGGCAGACCCCTGGAATAAATCATGATCTTCCAACCCTGGTTACAAAATTTTGGTTACACTTCTAAAATAAACCCTCACATACCATGGTGTCAGACATGGTTAGGTAAGTTTAGAGGAAAAAAAAGTTGTATATGTATGTCTAGAGGTTTTATATGATCGTTTGGAAATATTTGATCCAGTATTCAAAATCAATGTTTTGCTGTTTAAAATAATTCCTAACATACTACATTATAAATTAGTATTATACGATCTTATTTTTTATTGAAGTTACCGACAAAATGTGGCATTTCTGAAAAAACAACTAGGAATAAGTTATAAAGAAAATTCTAAGTGAAAAACATCAAACATATTGATTATATATAGCATTTCCAAGTCAAATTCAACCTTTTCCAAGTCAAATTCAACCTTTTCCATTTCAAATTCAACCTTTTCCAAGTCAAATTCAACCTTTTACATTTCAAATTCAACCTTTTCCAAGTCTAATTCAACCACTTCTTCATGTTTGCCCGGTTTACCCCGTCACCTAAGCATATTATATCATGACCAGGTATCCATTAACATTAATATTTATTTTAAGGAGCGAGTGACAAGGGGGGGGGGGCTTACAATAAAAAAATTAGATTTTCGGAATTCTTTCACACGTGGGTGTAATCTTATGTTATTTGGGGCGGGGTTTTTGGAAAAAATTTCAATTTTGGAATTTATTGGGGGGGGGGGGAGCTCACAATGAAAAAATTAGATTTTCGGATTTCTTCCACATGGGGTTGCAATTTTATGTTATCGGAGGGGGTGTTTTTAAAAAAATAATAATTTTGTAATTAAGTGGTTGGGGGGGGGCTGGCGCATTAAAAAAAAATAGATTTTCGGATTTCTTTCACACGGAAGTGCAATTTTATGTTTTCGGGGGCGGTGTTTAAGAAAAAAATACTCATTTTTATTTTAGTGCGGGGGGGGGGGGGGCGCATTAAAAAAAAAATAGATTTTCGGATTTCTTTCACACGTGGGTGCAATCTTATGTTATCGGGGGGCGGGGTTTTTGAAAAAATTTTAATTTTGGAATTTATTGGGGGAGGGGCGCACAATGAAAAAATTAGATTTTCGGATTTCTTTCACACGGTGGTGCAATTTCATGTTTTCGGGGGCGGTGTTTCCTAAAAAAATATTCATTTTTACTTTAGATGCGGCGTGTGGGGGGGGGGAGGGGGTTGGCGCATTATAAAAAAAGCAGATTTTCGGATTTCTTTCACACGGGGTTGCAATTTTATGTTATCGTAGGCGGTGTTTTTGAAAAAAATATTAATTTTGTATTTTAGAAAGGGGGGGGGGGGCTGGCGCATTTTAAAAAATAGATTTTCGGATTTCTTTCATACGGGGGTGCAATTTTATGTTTTCGGGGGCGGTGTTTACGAAAAAAATATTCAGTTTTATTTTAGTGGGGGGGTGGCGCATTAAAAAAAAATAGATTTTCGAATTTCTTTCACACGTGGGTGCAATCTTATGTTATCTGGGGCGGGGTTTTCGAAAAAAAATATTTATTTTTATTTTAGAGGCAGTGTGGTTGGAGTACAATGAAAAAATTAGATTTTAGGATTTCTTTCACACGGGGGAGCAATTATATGTTTTCGGTGGCGGTTTTTACGAAATCACTTCTCCCGTACGATGGATTTTTAGTACTGGACAACACGCTTATCCATCGAGCGGGAGAAGTGATACGAAAAATAGAAGAGCTGGGAATTTCTGTAAAATATCTGCCAACATATTCGCCATTGATGAACCCTGTAGAATTCTCATTCTCTAAAATTAAAACGATAGTGAGAAACATTTTAAGTGATAATAGAGAGAGAGAGATATCAGTGAAGTAATATCCAGTGGTGTTGCTTCAATCATGAGTAACGATTGTAGTAGCTACTTTATGAGCATGATGCTCAAACTACCGACAGCAGCAGCAGGACAACCTCTGATTTAAACTCTGCATTGAGTGTGTATTCTTACTTATTACTTTTGCTTAAATATAGTATTGATTAGATTATAGATGAAGTTTTTTTTATATTTAAATAGTTTATGTACATTTTTATATGTGTATTAATATATTTTTTATACTGTATTCATTAGTTAAAACTTCTGAAAATAATTGTAAATTTATAATTTAATTAATTTTACATTAGCTAGGTCTTAATCCCTATTGAATTTTTTTATTCCTTTTTACTAAATTATTTTTTATAACCATTTATTTTTTAATTTACTTTCATTCATAATTTTAGTTCCAAATGTTATTTTAATGAAAAGTTCAGTTTTACATTTTATTTACCGATAGTAAGATTCACTTTACTACAGAGTTAGATTGCACCCACGTGTGAAAGAAATCCGAAAATCTATTTTTTTTTTTTAATGCGCCAGCCACCCCCCACTAAAATATAAATGAATATTTTTTTCGTAAACACCACCACCCAAAACATAAAATTGCTCCCCCATGTGAAAGAAATCCGAAAATCTTTTTTTTTTAAATGCACCAGCCCCCTCCCCCACTAAAATACAAAATTAATATTTTATACTCGCTTCTTAAAATAAATATTAATATTAATGGATTCCTGGTCATGAAATAATATGCTTCGGTGATGGGGTAGACCGGGCGAACATGAAGAAGTGGTTGAATTTGAAATGTAAAAGGTTGAATTTGAAATGGAAAAGGTTGAATTTGAAATGGAAAAGGTTGAATGTGAAATGGAAAAGGTTGAATTTGACTTGGAAAAGGTTGAATTTGACTTGGAAATGCTATATAAATTATAAATTAATGATGTATTTCAGGATTATGCAATGCCCACATTTCATTATAATTGATAGTCTTAATGATAATCGTAAATATTGTATGATCTTTACAGGAATATTTAAGCAGAGTAATAGTAATTAATATTAATTAGTTTGTATAAAGCTTACTTAATGTTAATGAATATCATTTTGAATATTTTAAGTGTTATAATTTAATTTAATAATTTTATTAAAAGCATAATGTGAAAAATTAATAAATACAGTATTAAAAAAAGAAATATTTATCTCCAAACCCTTCTGTTTTCAATCCTCTTCAATCTTTATTTAATTGGATATTAGGTAAATAACTTTTAATTCATTCCAATCTTCATAAAATATTTAATCAATAATTTATCCTTTAGCGCATATATTGAATATAAACATAAAATACATTTACATTTTTAATGAATGAAATGAAAAAGGGCATTTAACAAAATAAGACACATTTCAGTAATGAATTATTTATTAATTAATTTATATATATATTTCATTTATTGGGATGAAATAAATACAACTGGAATTATTCACGATATAAATATTTTATTACTTATTGTTTTTTAATGTTCTTACTGTACATAAAAACTTTTTTTTTTTAATTTTCTTGAAATAAGGTACAGTTCGCTAATCGTGAATATTACTTCGATGCTAGCGGACACTAGCTATGGAATTATTAACAATATTCTTAAATTACATATTTCAAAATAAATACATAATTATGTTTGGGTTTGTTTTGCGTAGCTATCATTAATAATATTTAAAAGTCATCCTGGTGTAAGTCGAATCGTGGTGGAAAAGCTGAGCCATCCAGCTGGGGCCTCATCGGGTTGCGATTCTGAAAATTATATTTCAATGTTAGTTTAAAAAAAAAAATTTTAATATTTACATATCAATTAATTCAATTCTTCAGGTTAAAGAGCCTAAAGCATTTGAGATGTTTTTTTAAATCAAAGTGTGGGGGATGGCTTGAGTTCATTAATATCACTTATATCCAATTACTAATAACATTTAAAATTCCTAATAGGACTAAATGTTCATGATAATATATTATAATTTCAATAACAGTTTGTTATTGTTGAGTTCACAAGTGAAGGGAGCTAAAATTTTTTGGTATATTATTTGAATTTTCTGAATGAAAGAGAATAGCTATGGATATAAAAACTCAAGGAAAGTTGTAAAGTACCAATCTACAATGCAAATTAACATCAGATATAAATATACTTTAAACATTTTATATTCTTACTGAGCCGAAAAAATAAATATTTTCTTCCACAAAAACAATGCTTTAACTGAGAAAGGGACTATCCTTGCCCATAAAAAAAATAAGTATGCTTCTAAGTTATGATGATTTTGTCTACTTCAAAGTTTCAAAACAATTTATTAGTTGAGATTTAATTGTAACGAAATTTCTTGCTGAAATATATTTTAAAAAAATCTTACCACTTTTATGTGATATTCTATTTTAATTTGGTAAAACTCTATGTATCACTCAAAACTTTTATTACTAGTTTGGTCCTAACAATATTCATATTCAAGTATTAAGTTAATTACAAGACATACATTAATTTCATTCAATGGATGATATACTAGATGTATTGATGGTGGTTAAATCACATATCACATCCTTTGTGTTTTAGACATTGACATCTCGTTTAATCCAACTCAGAGGGTACAGATCTGTAATGAATGGCTGAGAGAATGTATGCATTTTGTTAATTAGATAAGCATGATGATAAATGAATGAGAAAGGATGATCTAAACTATGATAAAAAAAACGTTTGCTCTCCAGTTAAGTGTGGATCAAGCATCCAGTAAACTAAATACTAGCAGGCCTTAAATTCGATGGCCACTTACGAAATTTGTAAGTTACTCCATATCAATTGGTGCTCTCCTTTGTTTCTGGCCCTGTTAAAAAGTTACCATATTCTTTTAGTATGGTAAAGTCAAATAAACATCCTGTGGTTTTTCCTGGTTTGTGAACATGTCAAATACTTTTTTACTGTTTTGTTTTCTTGGTCATAAACAAAATCAACTCACAACATTGATGTGTTAGGGTTTATAAATAGTTAAGTGTCCAGCATGAAGATTGGAAATAGTCAGAATTTAGTAAAGAAAATATAAAATTGATTAATGCTACAGAAAATGTAAGCAAAACATGAATAAAAAGAAAAATAATTAATTTTGATTAGTATTGAAGATTGTAATTATAATGAATAATGCCTAATATATGGCCCCTATAATAGTTATTAAAGTAATTTTTGTTCATTGTTCTTTTCAATGTTTTGGTTAAATATTATTGTAAGAGTTAATACTGACCACTGGGCTCATGGCTCTTGCAGTTGATCCAGCTCTGCCGCCAGTTTTCGTTCTCAGCTTTGTAACAGCCTGTTCGGCAAGGTCTGCTCTCTCCTCAGCCTCTTCAAGTTCTTGTTGGGCTTTGCGGAATTTGGCGAGGTTCAAGGCAGCAATTTCTTCCTATAGTTTCAATACAAGTATATTAGTTCCCTTAATTACATATAATTGAAATATAAATGAAAAAAAATATATGAATGAAACATCCATAATTAACTCGAAACTAAATTATGAAAAAATAAACATATTTGCGAATCACTTACGGCTTCTTCAATCTGCCTCTTGTAAGTCTTGATCTTCTGTTGAAGTTTGTCTACAAGGTCCTGCATACGTTCATGGTTCTTCCTATCTTCGTCAGATTGGAAGCTGAGCTCCTTAATCCTGCGCTCAGATTTGCGAAGGTTCTTCTGGGCGTCAGCGTGTCTCCTCTGTTCTCCGTCAAGCTCGTTTTCGAGTTCCCTGACTCTCTGTTCCAACTTGGCAATGGCCTTCTTGCCTCCTTTGAGGGCGTTGTTTTCGGCTTCGTCCAGTCTGACCTGGAGTTCTTTGATTTGTGTCTCGAGGGCCTTTCGGAGTTTCTCCTGGGTCTGGGCGTGGTCTTGTTCGGCTCTGAGTTCGTCTGCTAACCTCGCAGCATCAACCATAGCCTTCTTGGCCTTTTCTTCTGAGTTCTTGGCTTCGTTGAGAAGTTCGTCGAGGTCGGCCTGTAATTAAAAGTTAGTTTTTTAAAAATTGTATATTTCATATTTTATTTTATCTTTTAACAAAAGAAATTCTTTACTTACATGGAGTGTCTGCAACTCTCCTTCGAGCTTGCGCTTGGCAGCAGAAGCGCTTGTGGCTTGAGCTGCGAGTTCGTTGATTTGTTCGTGAGCATCGGTAAGTTCCTGTTCTGCCTGGCGACGGCCGCGGTCTGCCTGTTCCAGGAGAGTTCTAGATTCTTCGAGTTCGTTTCCAAGAGCGTTGGCTCGCCTTTCGGCAATACCCAGTTGTTCTCGGGCATCATCCCTAGCTCTCTGTTCTTCCTCGAGTGCGGTCTGGACATCCTTAAGTTGTTGCTGATATTTCTTGATGGATTTCTGAGCTTCAGCATTAGCCTTGTTGGCATGGTCGAGGGCGATTTCAAGTTCGTTGATGTCAGCTTCCAGTTTCTTCTTCATGCGGAGTGCCTCAGCCTTACCCTTGGCTTCTGCTTCCAAACTGGCTTGCATGGAGTCGAGGGCACGTTGATGGTTTTTCCTATGAGAAATATAAATAAGTATTTGTAACTTCATTGTAAATAATTTAGAACAAAATTTGGATTTTTAAATTGTTATACCTTGTGTTTTCAAATTCTTCTTCCTTCTCCTGGATGCGACGGTCGATTTCTTGCCTAACCTGGCTAAGTTCAAGTTGAGCCCTGAGAACCTTGTTTTCTTCTTGTTCAAGGGCGGCTTCAGCTTCTTCGAGAGCAGCTTGGAGTTCGTCTTTTTCAACTTCAAGCCTCTTCCTCTGTTTCTCGATTTCGTGGATGTTACGTCCACCCTCACCAATTTGATCAAGGAGATCCTTAACTTCATCTGAAATAAGAAAATTAACGATAACCTTAAAACTCTTTTTTTTTTTAATAATTATTAATTTATCTTTTAAAAAATCGTTATCATTAAAAATATAAAATCATTTTTCATAAATGAGTAAATAATAAATAATAAATTTATAAAAGTAAAAAATTTTTTTTTATAAAAATATAAACTCATTTAAAAAAGTGTGAACTCATTTTATTTTTGTAAATTGTTAAAAATGAATGAAAACTCACCAGCCAGGTTCTTGTTCTCCCTGCGGACAGCTTCAAGTTGTTCTTGTCCTTCCTCATATGCTCCCTTCAACCTGAAGAGCTCAGTCGAGTAGTTCCTGCACTCCTTTTGGCTGGCGTCGAGTTCAGCTGCAAGATCATCAACCTTGAGTTTCCATTCGCCGATGATTTTGTCAATAGCCTTGGCCTTCTTTTCGGCAGCATTGGCAATAGCATTGGCACGGTCAACCTCCAGTTGGAGATCTTCGACTTCGGTTGCGAGCCTCTGCTTGGTCTTCTCAAGAGCAATGACTTTCTGGTTAAGAGATTCGATGGTTTCCTCAGCCTCTGCGAGCCTGGCCTGGAGTTTCCTCTTGGCTTCTTCAAGTTCTTCAGCCCTGGCAACACCTTCGCTCTCGTACTTGTGCCTCCAGAGTTGAGCCTCAGCATTAGCCTTGCTCAATTGCCTCTGGATGTCTGCCTTAGCTTCAGATTCTTCCTCAACCTGTTCTCTGAGGTTGTCCAGGTCGTGTTCCAAGTTGCGGAACTTGCCCAGAAGGGTAGCTCTTTCCTGAAATTTTATTAATTAAATTTTCAACTGTGCTATTAGCAATTGTACATTCAACTGTGAAGTAACAAAATATACTAACCCTAGCCTCTTCGTCGGCAAGCCTCTTGGTGTCTTCCAGTTGAGTGGTGAGGGAGATCTTGATCTTGCTCAATTGAGATACTTGGCTCTCAGCTTCCTCAAGTTGTCTGAGGAGATCTGAGTTCTCAATTGACAACTTCTTCTTGGCAGCATCAAAGTCGTTCAGTGACCTGTTGGCTTCATCCAGTTTTCCTTGGACTTCGTTGAGTTGGTGTTGAAGTTGCTTGGCAATCTTTTCAGTGGCAGCCTAATTATTAAAATAGTTTCTGTTAAATTTACGATCATAACTATTTAACTAGTAAGTTAGTGAATCAACACGGGTTATAATTGCATTGGTTTAAGATTATGATTGGTTTTATGACATTTGGAAGATTAGGTATCACCATTCAGGATTAAAGAGAAAAGGTCTCGGCTTATTAAGATATCAAAAATAACAATCACAAAAACAAACAATATTAATGAAAAATAAATATTGACTGAATGATATTCGGAAGGTGTTTTCGAACACTTTTTTCCGAAGATATTTTCTTTGTATGTATCTTAACTAAAATAATATTTAAGCATTAATCTATATTAGCATTGAAAATCACCAAACTAGCGAAAGCGTTAGTTTGATTTATGTATTATTTCTAATTTTTTATTTGTTTTCCTTTGCAAAGCTGTTTTTCATTTGTGTTCGACAAACCTTCTCGTTGGTCAAGTGATCGATGGAGGCACGGAGGTCGTTCAACTCACACAGGTATTGGCATTTTTCCTTCTCAACCCTGGGAAACACATCAAACAAGGCTTACAATTGTTATATACATAAATCATTCAATGTGCGGGATTTTCACATCAGAAATCAGACAAAGTTGCAAAACGTTGGAAAGGGATAAAGAACGTGCTTTTGGGGTACGAATTGTACCTTTTCTCGGCACATTTGATCCAGTGCGCTTCTTGTGTTGTTTAAATCGTTATTTGTGTGATTACGTTCATGTTCAGCCCTATACGTTAAAAATTTAATTTTTAGATTGAAAAATAGTTTTACTGTAGAGAATAAAATATAAAATTCTAATGTGGATTATAAATATAATAATTTATATGTATTTTTTTTATATTTATTTTAGTACTCACTTAGTCTTAAGTTTGTTGAGCTGGTCAATTTGGTCACCCATTTCGCTGACGGCATCGTTGTGCTTCTTGCGGAGATTGGCGAGGGTGCTTTCGTGTTGGATGTTGGCTTCCTCCAAGTCCCTCCTAAGTTTGCTCATCTCAGCTTCTCGCTTCTTGTTGAGTTCGATTTGAGCGGAAGTAGCTCCACCAGCTTCTTCCAACCTCTCACCGAGCTCTTCAAGTTCGCGGGCGAGGTCAGCACGTTGTTTCTCGGCCTATATTATATTTCCAATTACTTTTTAGTTTAATATTAAAAATTAAATTAATTCATGATAAAGTTAGCTATAATAAACGATTCCTTGTATTTTATCTCTAAAACAATCAAATTATTATTTTCTACTTTTACTAACCTTTCCACGGGCTTGTCTCTCGGCTTCAACTTCTTCCTCGAGTTCTTCAATGCGGGCCTGGAGTTCCTTGATCTGTTTGCTAGTCTTGTTGACAATACTTTGTTCGTCTTCAAGCTTAGCAGTGAGAGAAGCCATTTCCTTGTCTTTCCTTTGGATGGTCTGTTCGAGTTCCTTCTTGTTCCTTTCGAGATCGGCAACAGCTTCCTGGGTGAGTTTGAGGTCTCCTTCAGTCTTCCTCTTGGCCTTTTCAACATCTCCACTGTAATATAAAATATGTTGTTAGAACTCTAATCGATGGCAAAGTATAGTATGAAAGTAAGGGAGTATTTTAAATAATACCAACCGAAGTTTCTTCTCTCTTTCGAGGGAGTCTTCGAGTTCATCCAAAGTCTGTTCGAGTTTCGATTTGACTTTGGTGAGGTGGTTGATCTTGTCTTCAGCGGCTTGGAGTTCCTCGGCAGTCTTCTGGTTGTGCTCACTCTGGATTTTCTTTTCTTTGTTGAGCTTGTTGATGAGTTCGTCTTGGTGAGCAATCTCATCATTGAGGTTTCTGATTTGGTGTTCTTTGCTGGCCTTGTCTTGGTCGCTCTGTGTAACGATAGTAAAAATAATATTTTAAAATATGTTTATGATATTAGCTTTAAGCATAATATTAAATTATTATCATGTTATCAGATTCTTTAATTATGTCCTATTATGTTACCTTGGTGACGGAAAGCTCAAGGTCCTCAATGTCCTTCTTGAGACTGGCGTTTTCTTGTTCAAGTTTCTTCTTTTGCTGGAAGAGTTGGTTCCTTGCGTCCTCTTCTTGTTGAAGTCTTTCTTGTGTGTCCTAAACAACACCACGTATGTACTACCCATTACCCAATTATTCAGAAAGCTTTTAAATTAAAAAAAAGAAAGAAGGATAATTGCGGGTAATAATATTGAAGTTTTATTTAAAGACTGAACTTTCCAAAAATATTGTTTTGTTTTTTAATTTCATAGTGATAAATTACATCTCCAAATGATTTTAAATATGTAGTTTTTTAAATTGTAGGCAAGAACCTATATACTTTATGCAAGCTGTATATCGTATTATGTGTTTATTGTAATTCAAATTAAGTAGATTCTTAATATTACTTTAATCTTTTATGTTGATTTATTTTCCAAAAATGTTTAAACTATGAAGATAGTCCAATAGGTAATGATGGATGAGCTATGTATTGTAGCTATTTAAGTCCTAGTATGCAGGACATTTGGTGAAGCGAGGGGTCTAGAAACATTATATTTCCAGGGGGACTATTCCAGGGAGTTGCAGCAAGGGGTCATATTTGGTCCCCACGGTGGAGCATTATTAGTCAGAGGTCTATTTGGGTCGGCTGGCCTAAGTCCAGGCAATCCCCGGCTCTCCACTTTCCGTGACCATATAGGATCCATCTCAATGTCATCATCGTAGTAAGGGGCTCTTGCCAAACCTCACGGCCGATTGAGCAGACGTTCCGATGAACCAAAATGTTTGGCGAGCAAGTTCAAGGCTGGTTGGATAAACAATGGCCTTTGTTTTGTTTTCGTCTATTGTGTTATGAACGCCGTTGGAATTAGTCATTGAGAGCCGAGCGAGATATCAGCGAATCAAAGGAAAAGTCTACTTTCGAGAATCCGCGATTTTGGGAAACCAGGTCCCGAGCACCTGTCGCACAATATTTATATTTGAGGGCCTCTTACGTGTAATTTTATATCTGCACTCTTGGAATAAATTTAGATAGAAGGATGTATACCGCTTTCCGCTCTAGATGCCTCACTTGATGAAATTAAACTAGACACATGAGACAGATTTCCTGCACGTGCCGGAAATTAAAAGTGAGTTCGTACATCCGAGATCTTCTCATTGGATTCGTAATTTAAATTTGATCTTAAAATACATTTTTAAAAATGTATATCTGAGAAAAAAAATATATATATCAATCAACTTCTAGATCGTAAAATTCTACACTTCGTGTCATAAAGAATGATTATATAAAAATATTATATTTTTGACAATACAAAACTCGTAATATAAATTATTCTTCAGAAATTTTATAATTCATAAAAATTATGCTATGCTTATTAAAAAAAATTATCTTAAATCATATTCTGCATTTACTACATACATTTTTTTTTCATATTTAAACGTCCATTAGGTAAATACAAGATAGTTTGAATAAATAATAAAAATTTATACGTTCCTAAAAATCCGCTCCGCAGTTAATTTTTTTTGGTATAAAAACATTTACTACATACATTTTTTTCATATTTAAACGTCCATTAGGTAAATACAAGATAGTTTGAATAAATAATAAAAATTTATACGTTCCTAAAAACATTTTTTTTTTTCTAAATACCTCTAGAGATAAATTAAATTTTAGGATGGTCTTGGGGTGTTTATTTTGGAAGATTGGGATTTCTTTTAACTCCAATATTTCAGAAATTGTTATTCCAGGAGATATAAATAGAATTTTTAGGGTCTTATTTTTTCCTCCGATTCGGTTTCCTGTTTATTCTTACAAATTTGTGGGTGAGTCATCATCTAAAATATGAAAAACCTTTTCTGTTCCTAAAATGAAATTTCGGTTTATATATACCTAAATATTTTGATTATTTTGGGGGTTTGGAATTTCTAGGTATCCTGGAAAAAGCTTAATTTTTTACATATCCCCCAGTGAGTAAAAAGATTAAATCCCAGGATATTTAGGACCAAAAATTAATTTGGGCAAATGACACTAATTATTTAGATTTATGAATCAAAATGTTCGAGGGTTTCAAATCTCAAGCATTTTATTTTTAAAGCTAATTTACAAGGTTGACATAAACTATATTGAAATAGTTATTGTTTCGATCAAGAAATTTTATATTATAATTAACTTCTTAACTTTGATAGATCATCATATTATTTTCATTATATTTCCTTATCATTTAATTGAATTATTAATTTAAAAAATGATTTTTCTAAATGATATGTTGGATACACAGCTATTTTTTAGTTTTAAGGTGATTATTCCATATAGAACGTAGAGCCAAATTATAATCAGTATAATGCGTTTATTGGATGTAGCTATTGCTAAAGAAATATCATTTCAACAATTGATTTAAATAAAATTCCAACTAATTTCAATCAAAGACCAAAAGGATTAATCATGGAATTTTGATGGATAAATTTACTATGGAATTATTTAGATATTTGTAAATGGAGCACTATAGATCTTTATATCACAATATCAAGGTATATTGTTTAATGAAAGCATTGGCTTAAAATATGAAATTCTAACTCACCATAAGCTGGGACTCCAAGTCAGCCTTCTGGGCCTGGAGCTTGGCTGACCTTTCCTGGAGGCTTCCAAGTGTGCCCTTCTCTCCTTCGAGGTTCCTCAAGAGCTCGGTCTTCTCCTGGAGCAGCTTGGCATTGAGGGCCTCAACCTCTTTCCTTGCCTTCTCTTCCTTCTCGAGGGCGGCTTGGGTTTGGGCGACCAACTCCTCCAGTTTCTGCAATTGCTCGCGTTTAGCAGGCGGTAACAAGTCTAAGTTAATCTTATCCATTACTTTATCCATCATTGTGGCTTGGAGTCCGGACCGCGACTGAGACCCTAAGTCTTCCAGGGGCCACCACGACAGCCCCTTCGCCCCACCCCGAAGTGGGAGGGGGCCACCACCCCAAGGAGGATATTTTGGGCGCACCGCAATCCACACCCACTGGATTAAAAGCCATTTTTAGGATTTTTTTTTTATTTCACAGATTAATATTTCCCCCCACTTTTTGAAATTCTGAGGATTATTTCAGATAAAAGTCAGTAACTGAATATGATGATGAGTGGAACCCCGAAAGTCTTACAATCTACTGAAACCTTCCGATCAATTTCGTTTTATGAACCGAACATGAATTCGATTAGGAATGATTCGATACTGATATCATTAGCAATAAAAATAAAAATTCCACAATCTATGATCTATAACAGACCAAAATTATAATTTATGGATATCCTTCCAAATTAAATTTTGTATTAATGTTCTCGATTCGGACGCCCACAATGAATGGATAAACTTAAATATTTCAACTTATTGATCTCAATTTCATTTTTAAAATGGTAATGTACCCTCATCTCTTCCTCGACGTTGGCTACGTTGAGCAGAGGCTTGACTTTGGACCACATCTTCCACCAGTTCCATGTTCTCAAAGCGAGGTACCTTCTCAAGTTCCTCTGGACGATCTGGAGGGCGAGTCTGCAAGCGCATTGGTCAAGTCAGTAATTTATGTTCGTAAAGATTGAGGCGTCTTAAAATGAAGTCAGTAATATAAATTGTATCAATATTGTTATATTCCAAAAAGAAGCCCAAGTTGATTGTTCTTTTACACAATTAATGTCATTGTTTGTTAATATTAATAATTATATTGTAGCAAAAGAAAGTATTTATATGAATTCCTAATATTATATTACGATTTAATTTTCATGAAATATTTATTCGTACCCCGATCCAAAAATCTAAGTATATAGGAAAATAAATGAGGAATAAGGCAACATGAGCTATGCCAAATAGGAACTATTTTTACCACTAAGAAGTACATTTAAATAAGGACACCGGGGAGGGATAGAAGGAGAAAAAAAAAGCAAAGAGAAACAGAAATTGTTTCAATCGAATCCCTAACTTGTTCCAAAATTAACACCTCCCCGAACACCAGGAATTCCTAGCAACAAAAATAACCGCCCCTGTGACTCACACTCCGAGACCGCCGACCAGAAAAGACGAGGATCATGTTTTCAGACCCTGAAGAAGGGAACGGGTCGAGAACAGAAACGTTTCTCACTTGATGTATTACCTAGTATATCCAGTTTCTCTTAAAAAAAAAAAAAAAAAAAAGGTGGCGGTATGCGAATGTTCAGATCGTTCTCTTTGACTAATACCTTCGTCCAAACCATATTTCGAATTCAATTAGAAAAATATTGGCTTATGTCGTATATTGTTCATGCAGTAAACATTCATTTGCAGTTCGGATTTTAGTGTTGCCTGCCGTAAAATGTCTGCGAGGAAGTTTGGAGTCTGCATGCAGAAACAGTGGCTGATTCATCTCCACTCAGTTTATAAAAAGCGCAAACAATTTTCTCTTTGACTGAATCATGTTCTAAAAAAGAATGTTGGGAAGATGAAAAGATACTTGAGTCAAGTTGGCTACTAATCAGTTTTATTACTTAGTATACGTCCACAACTACAAACAAGTAGCTTTCGAGAAAGCGAAGGTTTATTTCGAACTTAATGTTGATAATCATTGAACTAAATCCGTTTGAAGTTATCCCTGTTTTGCTTCGTTGAGGAAAAAAAAAATATAAAAGTGACTCAAACGCATGAAATGGGAATATAATATTAATATTACATGTACTAGAACAATGTCTCAAAATAATTGCATAAATATTCCTAGAGAATTTATAAAACTAAACAAGGATATTTGACATTTAATATCACAAAATATCTTAGATTTTATTTCTACGTCTGTGAATTTGACTTAACTAAATATCATAATAAGAGTGCAACGAATATAAAATTGAATTTGAGCATAGTTTTGATTAAGTGAATAATTTAATCCACAGTTGCATCTCTATGTTACAAACTTTTATTACGGATTACATAGTTTAGAGTTTGAAAATTCAAAGTCATGACATACCTCTGTTCCTGGAGTTTCTTGAATTCCTTTCTGCAGAGGTAACCACGGATGTATGACTGCATCCAGGAGATGATCCTGCTGAGCCTTTCATCACGAAGTTCTTCCATCTGACCCAGGACACCAGCTCTGAAGAATACCTATATCCATCCCAAAAGGGCAAAGTCATTTAGTCCCAAGGAGCAAGTAAGGGTCATAATTTTATTCAAGTCGTAATGTCTCGCTCATAAGCAGTTAGTCGGTTGTATAAAAGTGTATACAGTCTTGAAGGAAATTCTGGAGCAGTATTTAAAAAAATCATTTTTATTCATTTGAGGGCTGTTTCCAGATATCATATGGATCTGAAAGATAAGACCCCGAAATAAAATTGGCTTCAGTGCGAGCCTAAATTTTTTGGCGTTTCGTTGAGTTCGGATTTCCAAGCTGAGCGTGCACTGTAGGAGCCTATTAAGGAACGCCACACCTGATCCAAACATAAACCAGATCCTAATCGAGTGCTGCGTTTATTTAAAACTGCAGATGCGGGGAACAATGTTCTCACTTGTTTCCTTTTAATATCTGTTCACACGTACTAGGGACGAACTATTTTCAATGGTTTAAGGACCATTTTGATAAAATATATCAGCAGAACAGGGTTATTTCGGAAATAGAAAGAATTTTTCGACTCAAAAATCTTAATAAGAATTTCTAGGATTTTCTTTTCTCTTCGGACGTTTTATTCAAATCGATCAAAATAATAATATTAAATATTATGAGATTTACTTATGAATGATCATTTCACATTTTTCATACAATTAACCCCCTCCCCCCCCTTTTTTTTATACAAATAATAGCATTTTTTAATTTTTATTTTTTTTTAGCGAAAAATCCAGACTTTTTTTTAAATGTCTCGATTTACGAAAAAAGAAATTATTTAGCATCGAAAATATTTTAAAATAAAAAAGACAGTGTGTTGGCGAAGTTAGCATTATGAAATTATGCTCCTATTGTTATTACTTTTTAATTTGTAATTTTTTATCTGCGAAAAGAATGATCATTATCCTTAGCAAATTTCTCAAAGTTTATTCTTTGTCAGTTTGCATTTTTATCTCATAATATCTTCTTAAGAATCTTTAATTACGGTATATGTAATTTTTTTTTTTAAATCTAGTAATGCCGTTATAGTTAACACAATAATGACATAGCTGAAAATTTAAAGATTAAGGAGCGGAATCCCTTCATTATTTTAAATCACTACTTTTAGTTTTGCAAATTCATATTATTAGAGAGTCAGCAGCCATGTTTTTTTTACTTTTTTATAGATTAAAAAAAAATAAAGAATTGTTTCTTCTTTTAGTATAAATATATGGAGTTAAAATGGAAAATCTCAGATTAAAAGACAATTTAATATTTTTTCCAAAATATCCAATTTTTAAGTGTCTCTCAACTTCTGTAAAACGAGCAGAAATATGAATCATAATTATAATTTAGCCTTCTAATACATAAAAGATAACTTTTCCCCTCGAAATATACTTAGTTTTAAAATACAATATTACGGCTCAGGGGTGCATAGCCCCTCCATGATTCATCAAAATAGCTGTATGTAATTTGTGTTTATTTTACTGCGAATAAAAGGAGGAATTAAAAAAAAAAAAAATCTTTTTCACTAAAGCATTGAAGGTCTTGGGTGACTCAAATATTACACTAGCATTCCCCGTAGCGGCTTTGCCCTAGTCCCCTAGCATTTAAAATCAAATAGGTGTCCGTTAGAGTTAAACGACAATTTCGCCATTTAAACCCCTTAGGGGTTACATTTTTGAAATTCCTTTCTTAGTGATTACTTACGTAGCGTTTAAAATCTAAAATCCGAACTTCAAGTTTCTATCATTAGTAGTTTTTGCTCTGCATTGATTCTGTCAGTCAGGACAAAGCCTCTTATATATAGAGAGATAAGCATATTTTTGACAGATATAATTCTCAACTATTAAGGCTTTTTCCTCCGTGATTAATAACGTTAAACATTATTTCAGTACATCGATGAGCAATTTAATTTTAAAAATTATCTTTGTCTTTTTTTAGACACTTCTATAATTTACCTAGGGGATTGGCTGATTTGCCAGTTTTTAAAATTAGACTTCTTTTTTTTTCATTCACATATTAATCATTGAAGAAAATGACGCGAACGTCGAGTGAATTTGTCGGAATTTATGTCGAAGTGCTAAAAATATCCTCCACGAAATTTATTTCAAATCGCTCAGATTTAACACGGTTTCTGTTTAGACGTTTCCTTAGCCGTTATTAATCGCCGCTTTTGGTCTGCGGAGCTTTAAATAAACTTGTCAGTACCCGGCTTTCTGAACCCTTCGCCTTTAGCATGCTGTAAATATGTCAGTCACCAGGCTGCAGAATAAATGCTATTGCAATTTTCTATTTTAGATTCGGGCTTTCCCGTTTGCCAGAAACGCTAGAGTTGCTCTGGCCTGGAGCCTGACACCTGCCATCGATTTTTCCATCTCCAATTAAAATTAAATGCCCTCAACGGTCCTCATTCATTAGCCGTATCTAAAACCGGTTCCTCTAAGCGCCCGGTTCTTTTTCCTAAACGCCGGACTGTGTTTTTCTGGGCTTTAGCCAGGTTGTATTACTGATGCCAATTTCAATTTCATCACGTAATGGAAGTTAATCGAGCGATCTGGTGTTTAATGGCTTGAAGACAAATCTGTTCGTAAATCATTGATTATTAGTAAACATACACACTACTTATACCTTTATTCGAAACTAAATTGCTCATCAACCTCAATTTTATATATAAATCATTTAAGTGGTATATGACTTTTATTTTATCAGTTGTGAAATGTTTCCAAGTTCAAACAAACAATAAAATTTCTATGTTTCTAAGATGTTACCAATATAAACCTTTGACGGAGAATTAAAGTGTGAATTAAGAGTTATTTTCTAATATAAAAAAAAATTGAAAGAAAAAGAAAAACGAAAAGAAATAAAAATTTATATTACTTTAGCAGTATTACTATTTTATATCATCCTTCAAATTAAATCTCTGTACTTGATTCAGCTTGGTAACCCACGTTTTTATAATTTAAATTACTTTTATTATTATTTTTTAATTATTCGATTAATTTATTGATTTAACCAATTCGTTTGGCATAGAAGTTATTCCTAAAAAATATATCGCCCAGTTATAATAATTTTAGAAAATTTAGAGTTTAGATAATTTGGTCGTTATTTATTTATATTTTATCTTATCTACTTTGCAATTAAATAAATATTTAATAAATATATTTCTTAAATTTCTTATCGGAATAGAAATAATCAGGCATATGTTTTTCTTTTCTAAAAAGAAATAATTCATGAAGTTATGCGGAATAGTATATCTGATGCGCCTCTCGGGATAGTCCGTAGTTATAGCGAAATATGAAAAAAATTGTTGGAAAATTAAATTATTTATCTAATATTAGTTGCACAGTAGTTTTCTAAAATTTTAGTTACTATCATCTATTCTAGGAACAGTTTGTCAAAACTTGTTACCAAATCAGTCCAGTTTAAGTACAAAAACGTACACCAGTTTAAAGTACAATGAATCTTTTCAATTAGACACAATGCAATGTCCTAACCACTAGTCTTTTCAATTAGATATTTTTTATTGTATAAAAAAATACGATAAATGTGTTAGTCAAGAATTTCAAAAAGTATTCCATGTTAATATAATAACTATCACCTATATTATAATATAATAGAGCTATATAAAAAATACATAAAAAAACATGCATCCATGCTGATATTTTTTGCTTACTTTCATGCAGGATTTTCATTATAAAAAAACGACATGCATTTGCAGTCCTACGCATCTACAAAACTTGAAAAGCGTATAGAACAAAGTTGACATTCATTTTTAAGCAAAGACGATTGACACCAGAACATAGACGACAGTAGTTAATCATTTTGAGCTGATCAGGTGAATCGAAGAATGAAGTGGGTGAGAATTCATTTTGGATTCAGTAATAGAATGATTTCATTTTCTTTATAGTCTTGGCTTCAATTTTTTTAAATTTGGAGAAAAGGAAAAAAATATAATGATATAAAAAAAATAATTAAAATAACATTTGCTGTAACATATCTCATAAAAATTTTATCCAAAATATGTAAAGCATTGCAAACTTGCTTTTATACTATATTAAAACACTTTTTTTCCCTTATTCTTATTTATTTTGTTAAAAATTGTTTATTTAATCTTTGTTCAAAAATATGTATATTTTACAGTTACTAATTGCAATTTTAAATTTTCCTTAAATGAATCCATTCTATTTTTCATGTTTTGTGTTTACACCAGGTTACAAACATTGAGAGGACTATATACAGTGATTAATGTTTGATTTTTTTTTTTATTATTTTTTTTTTTTTAGATTTTACTGAGGTAGCTGTGTTGACTACCTTTGTGTGCCCCATCCTGTATTGTTCTGGGTCGACGTTAATACTCTCCAAGATCACCTTGGCGGCTTCCTCGTAGCTCATCCAATCCTTGACTCCTTTGGCGTTGAGGATTTTGTATCTACGTCATACAATCAAAATCATGCAAAAACAAATAGGATACGAAAACCCTCTGATTTGTGAGGTTTATGAGGAAAATTTTTAAGACCGGCATTTGATCTACTATCTACTCTACCAGCTCTCTAAAAGCAAAATTCTTTAACTACAAAACTACTCTACAGCTACATCTAGTGGCCGACTCTACATAAAGGGAGGCGTGCTTCCGAGAGGTGTACATGCCTTGGTGTGACCGAGCCTGAACAAGTCTGGGTTCAGATTAGCAGCGTCTAGAATGGCCTTGGCAGCTTCTTCCAAACTCGCGGAATGCTCCACTGCCTTGGCGTTGAGGACTTTGTATCTAATTCAAACATGCAAAACACTCTAGTCACAAGTCTATTGGTGACTATATTTGGAAATAAAGCATCTTTACAAAATCCGGTAACTGATTCGTTGTACCGGTTGATCCTTCTAAAACTGCAAGCAGAAAAATAAAAGAAACAGTCACATTAAGAACATCCTTCAATAACTCTAAGATGACTGCCACCCGCCTGGTGGCAGTGACTTGTCCAAAAGGTTTTGTCGAGTTAGTTATGTAGACAATAGGGTACATGCCTTGGTGTGGCCAAGCCTGTACATGTCGGGGTCGAGGCCGGTGGATTCCAAGATGACTCCAGCCATGGCTTTCTCGTCGGTTAATTTCTCAACGGCAGCTGGGTTAAGGATCTTGTATCTAAAGGAGAAATTGGATCACTCAATGAAAAAGTTGCATTCATCAAATATACACTACAGTGCGTTTGTACTCTTGTGTTGTGATTGTGTTTTGGTTGGGTGAACTACAAGGGTCTATCATACTACGTGATACCACATAACAGTTCATACATGACATAACTAGCTATTAAAAACATTGTTCGTGCATTAAAGGGTCTACTATTCATGATGCAGGTTTCCATATTGTATAACTAGTTGCAAATTTCCTCTTCTAATCTTGACACGAACCTAAAAAGAAAGGGAAGATTGGGGAGAAGGGAGAAATGAAACTTAATTAAAGGTTAAATAAATTATTAAAAGAATAAATAAAGGGAAGAACATCACTAGGGTCAAGATGCGAATTAAAGTTGCGGGGTACTAATTTCTAAAAGTGATAATTATTCTTTTTCTAAAATGTTCTGGAAAATATTCCTGTGCACTAGCTAATCTAAGGGGAACTCAATGCTTTTTTCTGGGTACTGTCGTTCAAACCTTAGTGTGTCCTATCCTGTAACTCTCGGGGTCGAGTTCTACTTCTTTGAGACATTTGGCTGCTGCTACTTTCGGGTCAGCTTCCTTGGCCATGGTAGCAGGAGCAAGAATCATGTATCTTCACCAATACAGAATAGATTAGAGTCATATATATCCAAATGGCTTTTTTTTTTTCACTTTCCATCTTTGGATTTATTATAAAGGTCGTGGTAGGTGTATATGGTAAAATTGTAGGTAGTAAAAATAACTGATGAATTGCAGGGAATCAAATTATTAATATAAAATATATGACTATTGAAAAAAAAAAAATCAATGAAGTTGAATTAATTTTTCTATTTTAGAATTTTACCACTGATAAATAAGTGATTTATTGATGTGTTTTTTTCAAATACATTGAATTCTGTCACAAATAATCGTATAAACAATTTTTAATTCAAAGTTCGAATATATTTTTAACCACTTATTTACCGGAAGTATAAAAAATAAAATAATGTGGAGTAATAGATTTGATAGTATTTCATATTTTTGATTTTAACTATTATAAAATGTATATAATTTTTGATATCATTTGGGAAGTCTTACCGGAGCTTGAAGTCGGGATAGGCCATCCTGTTGGGGAAACCTTTACGACAGATACGGATACCTTCAAGTACACCGTTACAGGTGAGTTGGTGCATGACCAGGTGAGAGTCGATAACACCTGCAAAGAGGACAAAAAATTGAGTCTCCCTTAGAAAATCCGGTGATGTATTACTTAGGGTGAGAGTTTAAAAACTTAAAGTAAGCGCCACGGCATTGAGTAGTCTAATTTTTCCTAAGCCTTCTTAAAAAATAAGAAGAAAAAGAAACTTTTGATCATAAAAGAAATTTTTAATTTCGAAGCAATGAGTTTTTTTATTTTATTTTTCCTCTTTGTTAAGACAAATAATTCATAACATTTTTTTAATGATTGAGTATAAACATTTTTGTTGCTGAATTAATCTCCTCGGGGTTGAAAAATTGTCACGGTACCCTCGTGAAGAAAAAAAAATGTATACGTCCATAGTTACAGAGAATAACCAGGTAAGTTGGAAAATATCGCAAATAAGTTACGTATATTTGGATAACTTCAAAAGCCTTCTGAACACTGTAAAGAAGTCGATAATTCACAACTCTAAATGTTTAGTCGTTCTTATTGATTTCTGCGGAATTATAAATTTCATTATAGTGTGCAGAGGGCTTCTTAAAAGATTCTAATATGCATAACTCCTTTAGACTACGCATCAACTGTCCTAGTCATTCTGTTGGGCCAAATATATTATTAACTATAATAATTTTAATTATTTTAATCTCATTGATCATTGATAATCAATTGATTCAAATACTTTGTTAATAATCAATATGAACATATTCTCGAATGGAATATATTCTCACGAAATCGACTCATTTTGACCTTCTTTATAATTATACATATGAATGTCACCTGATTTAAGAATCTCTAATATCGAAAACGATTTGTTTTAAGAATATTATGAATTATCTCATGAAAAAAATAATTTCTTCAGGTTACTTAGGTTTTTAAAAATTAAATGCCAAATTAATCAAAATTTTTTTTGTCCCTCTCAGTTGAAGGATAACTCATCTGTGAATCATTGGAAGCGATAATACCTGTGATTATAATTCTTATTTAAATTTAATGTAATAATAATTGGCTTTTCTATTATTTAATCGATCGTTTTGCGGAAAACATAATTTTTTCTTATTAATTATTATATAATTAAGTTTTCATATTATTATTATTTTATTGTATTATTTACCTGGCTGTTTCAACTCATTGGGAATGATACAACGGACGAAGTGAGGCTGAGTGCTCCTCAGGGTGGTCATCAAGTTGTTCAATTGTTCCTGTGAAATGACATAAAAATCGATAAATAAAAAATAAAAATATATTTTTATCCTCACTAGTGCGATACCCGGTAAGAAGGTATGTAATTTAAAACGTCTTGAACTTTAAAATAAATAAAAAATTATTCATCGAAAATTAAAAGTATATAAAATTGTTTCAAACAAATTTTCAATGTTTAGGATTAATATAAATTTATAATTAAAATTTAATTTTTTTTTTAAATTTGATTTTCGTATTTGAAAACACTTTCGTATTTCTACAATTGTTTAAAATAATTTACCAACAAATAGGAATTTCTCATATTTAAACTTAGCTGAGACCAATTACTTATGGAAAAAATCAATTTATAGAATTCCCATTTGTTAGTTCAGATATTATCAACAAATTATAAAAAAAGGAAAAAAAAAAAAAAAGAAATAGGAAATCATAAAAACAAAGACTCTCAATAAACAATCACACATGGGTCACAATTGTTCATATGTCACTGTGTATTCGCCGATTGTATTCGGCTGTATTTATTCTTCAGTTCTACCGAAGATAAAGTGAACTACGCAGCTCTGGTTATACATAAGTTGTGTTACGTGTATATTAGGTATAACCAATAGCTTTGTAGATCACATCCTTAACCTAGTATTGTGTCTATTCCCATTTTTGCATCAGGGTAGACCACAGAAAGTATAGAAAGAAGTACTTGCTGTCACTCATGCAAGTTTTTAAAAATGTTATTTAGTAATGATATTATTATCAAGTATAAGGTACTGGAGAATTAATCTGTTATGTCAAAATAAAAATCGATGTTTCGCTTCGATTTCTGTTGAGTATATCTGGTTGATAAAAAAGTGTGTAAGATTTCGATATCTACAGGAAGAATTCACATGCTGATTTTTTTTTAATTTTTTTTTTTTAAACAAGGTAAAACTGTGCATACTATTTATGTAGTGAGTGAATACAACAACTTTTGAAGTGCAGTTTTTGGGTCTTTTTCGTTTAAAGAACGCCAACCTAATTTTCAGGTACAAATATGAACATATGGTAACTACTACGTTACTATTTGCGATATCGTTACTTGGTTAAGTAAGACTCGGTTCTTTACAATTACAACATATGACTAAAATATTTAGTTACGATTGTAAACATGTCTTTGTTTAGGTTACACGACCAATTCAAAGATTTAGATAAAACTGTAGATTTTCTACAGGAAAAAGGTCTTCTTCATACAGATGGGATATGCCGCAATGGACATAACATGAAATTAAGCAAGAGAAAGAATAAATTCAGATGAAGATGTAATAATAGATCCTGTCATATGGAAATTGGCCTATGAGAAGGTAAGTGGTTTATTGGTTCTAAATTTCCATTAAATACTGCATTGATTTTCATTTATTCGTGGACAAAAAAGTTCACTAGCACCTTATTTTGTCAAGAAGAATTAATTATGTCTGCGGAAACTGCTATAAACAACTATTATATCCGATTTATGGAGGTCATATACCAAAATAAAAAATATTCCAGGCTATGACTTTAAACATTACACGGCTAATCATTCAAAAAATTTCATTGATCCAGAAACAGGAGCTCATACACAAACGATAGAATCTCTATGGGCTGCGGCTAAAAGGCGAAATAAAGTAGAAGCTGGTACTAGGAGAACTTTAGTAGATTCGTGTTTTGCAGTATTTCTGTGGAGACATAGGAATCAAAACAAAGATTTATTCGAGGTTATGTTGGAAGACATCTGTAATTTTTGGAAGTTAGAATAAAGTGACAAATAAAATAATAGTTATTAAATATCGTTACTTTTAAAAACATGTGTTGTGTTATTTGTAACTGTAGATTCGGTTGGCGTGCTTTAAACGAAAAAGACCCCAGTTTTTACATTGGTGTAATACTTCTTAAAGTTGTTTCTAACAGTACTGAGGGTTTCTACGGGGGTTTTGTTATAACTACAATAGAAAAGAATTTGCAGTTAGTAAAGAAGAATGTGTATAGAGATGAGAGAAATATAGAAAACTGTTGCAGGGATTGCGTGCAGAGGAGCTTCCAATTTTTCGGAATACTCCCGGGTCTTTAATATGTCAAATACCTTGTAGGAGGAAGATACGGTGGCGAAGCCACCACCCTTCTTTCCACGGCCACCTATATTAATGAAAAACAGAAGAAAACTCATAATTTAGTCAGCTGTTTTGACAAGGTTCGTTCATCACTTCCTCTCACACACTTGTAACCTTAATAAAAAAAAAAAAAAGACCGTTCCTCTCTCTTGCTGGCTCAAAGCAGATCTCGTCTCGTCAATTTCAACACAAAATGATTCGAAAAATAGAAAAAAATAAACAATAAAAATCAGCAAAGAGGTAGAAGGGAGAAAAACGGTCTTATGATATGATACTAAAATATGATGGGAAGGTGGGGGAGGACATGTGCTAAAGGGAAGGATTTTCCTTCAGTTTTTGCGTGAAGGGATCGTATTCACCTTATAAAGGGCTGAAACAGTCATGAATGCTGACCCTTTGGTTCTCTTGCCTCCTGGAAAAGAGATTTCTTGTGTCATTCTTGTATTTCTGCTTTTTGACATTTGTTATTCGTTAATGCTCGACTCCAATGAACGCTGACACGTGTTAATGACATTTTTTTTTTTTAAGCCGGTTAGAAGTGAACGAATGTAAGCAAAAGAAAAAAAAAAACAAAAAAAAAACGTGGAATTGTTATAGAAAAAGAAAAAATATAGTTATTTACGGCGCAAGTGAAAACTTGATTTCAAAGCAACGGTAAAGGTTTAAAAGTTATGGTATTTTCTTAAAGCTAATTAAAAAAAATTAGACTGAAATTATGAGAAAAAAATTATCATAATAATAGATATAATATATAGTAAAACAGAGAACGCAGTAAGCATTTTCTAATCATTTCGGGGGAAAAATAAGTTTTGATTAGAAAGATAAAGCATATCTTAAATATAAACTGTTTAATTAATTTATCTCTAATTAAATTGAAACAAAGAAGTAATTATTAATTTAGAAGAGTGATCAATGAAAAAAAGTAAATTAATAAAATCAAAATTTCTTGTCAAATCAAAAATCAAAATGAGATGTACATGGCATCTAAAAAAATAAATAAGTATAAACAAAAATATTAATTTTTTTATTCATTTTGATTTAAGAAGAGGGATAAAAACTTGTTTAAAGTATATATAAAACAAGAGTTGAATAAAAAGATTAATTTAAAATATACTTAATTTACAGGTCATATAACGTGAAAGAACAATTAATTAAATTAATTAATTTTAATGGAGTTAATAAATAGAATCTAAGGCCTATAAAAGCAGAAAAGGTCAAAGCTAAGAGGGTTGCTGATTAATATAAGCTTGTTGTAGGAGTTTGAGGATATTTCATATGGAAAAGAAGCATATCGCTTAAACAACAGCCACACACACACACACACATGTATACCGTATCTGTAAAATATATAATTTTAAACAATTAATATTATTTTATTTAATTTATTACATAAGTGAAGCATGTTTATTATAAATAATTGCTGATAGTTGCGATAAATATTGTTTCTAAATTTGTCACAATCTATAAAGCTTCATGGTTTTAATAAAATAAAAATAAAATGCATGCAAAATCTGCAAAAATACTATTTGTAAATGACTAGGTATTTATCTTTTTTAAATTATAATGAACTCAAATATGAACTATATTCATGCTTCACCTATCATATTGATCTAAACTAAAACTAAAAGTCTAACAGTTTTTATTTATTTTTTCCTAATTTAAGATTTGCTCTTAATTGCCATATGAACAAACTATTCGTCATTGCTCACTTATTTCAACAAGTCATATCCCAAAAAAAACAAAAAAAAAAAACATTTTTTCAGGACAGAGACTCTAAAATTCATAAGTGGAATAAAATGAATTGAGATTATATATCAAGTCACCGATTCCACTTTTTATTATGAAGCAGATTGATTTTTTGTTCTATTTAAAAAAAAAATTAAATAGTTTTTTTTTTTATTTTTATTTGAAACTAGTTCGTTTGATATATCACTTGCTTGTTAGAATTCGATAATCAGATGATGCTTAAATTTATTTAAACATTTTCGATACTGCCTTTTCAGTGCATTCAGATAAAATTGAGATATGACATTATTCAAAGGAGTGAGCGATATGTTAAGTTACTAAAATAAATTAAAGTTAAAAAAAAAAAATTGTATAATCAATCAATAAAAAGTTGGAAACAAAACTTTAATTTTTAATGCAAATAATTAAGTTGGTGAGATATCAAATCCTCCTTATTTTCTATATGTTTATTAAAAAACAATTTTTAAATATGTATTTTCCCCTTAAAACTGGTGATAGTATAAGTTCTGTTATAATTAAAAATGACCTGTTATATTTAATAATGTAAATAGGAAACTAAATGAAAAAAAAAATAAAAAATAAAGACCCTGAAAGCATTTTCGACACGTAAATTGAGAAATATTTAAGATTTGACTTGTTTTTTTATAAACATATAAAAAATAAAGAAGATTTGATATATCACCACTTAGGTATTTATTTGAATATGATTGTGCAGATCTTCCGAAAAAAAAACTTAAAATACAGATATAAGATATAATTTTTAAGTCTGTTTGATGTATTGTTTTTTAATATATGAACTTAATTGACTTTAGATTTTCATCAAAATAAATTCTAGTTTCCTCTCCCCGTTGTATAAGTATTTTTTTGTCTGTTTTTCTTTTCCCTCCCTTTGCTTTAAACTCGACACATACCCTTGCCACCAGCATCAGCTCCAGCAGCACCTGACTGTCCTGGGTGATCGGCGAAGATCTCGCACAACAGTTTGTTGGTACCCTTCTTGTACTGGTCAACGACAGTGTCGTTCAGGGGGTCCTTGTTCTTTTCCAGCCATCCGGTGATGTTGTAGGATACCTGAGAAAGGAAGGATATCGTTAAGTCTCGCAAGGATCATTGAATTCCTAAGATATGTTGGTAAAGAAGATAAACTTACAACACCAGCGTAGTGACCGATGGCGAAGTGAGCAGGCTGGCAACCTGGTTTTGGTGGTTTGGGCTTCTGGAAGTTGGGGGACTTGCCGAGATGGTTGGAGTTGAGCTTGTCCTCAAAGGTCTTGTCGGTGGCCTTGGGGAACATAGACTCTTCCTCAAGAATTGAGAGGATACCCATAGGCTGAAATTTCGTAAACAATAAATGAGTCATGGAATAGGAGAGATTTGAATTATATTTGTCAGATCTAATTTCAGAATGTGAATTTTGTAAAAAATTTCCAATATTAAGTAAAATTTAAGTGACAAAAAAAAACACACACCTAACATTGAATCATAAAAAAACAATTAAAAACGTAAAAAAAGTTAAAACGTCAAATTAATTCAAAAGTTAAAGATATACTGATAAATTAATTTTTTTTAAATTAATTTACATAAAAAAAGATATGTTCTACTCTAAACACATAGGATTAAAACACATAAATGACAAATAATTGAATACTAAACATTTATAGAAAAACATAGAATTCTCACTACTTAAAATTTTGAAGATAAAAAAAACAGGCAAACAATAAATAAAAAAAACTTTAAAGAAAGTAGAACAATTAAGGAAGGTAAACAGATAGATTTGGATTGGTATGTCTAAGACTACTCTTTAAGGAAATCTAAACACATATAAATATTGAATAAATTAACAAACATTACATCTAATATAATATAAAACAAAGCTACAGTACCTTGAGTCTGGTGTTGAAGCAAAGCTGATGAAATTAGTAGCTGATTGGCAGCCATAAAATAAATAAATTGTTTATTAGTAAAGTTATTCACGAGATGCACATGTTTCACCTCTCTTTACTTTCATATTAATAATATTATTTGTAATAAGAAGTATTCTCTCTAAAATCTTAATCAATGTTCTATCACATGTAATGGTTAAATTGAAACGTTTGTTAAAAAATATATTTTTTCCATTTTGTAAAGAGAGGTTGATTTTTAGTTACGATTTTAGAACGTGTATTAATTGGAGGGGTCTAGGGTCACCTTCTCGATAAGCTCAATACAGGCAGCAAGATCCATTCCAAAATCGATGAAGGCCCATTCTATACCCTCCCTAGCGTATTCCTCCTGTTCCAGGACGAACATGTGGTGGTTGAAGAACTGCTGCAGCTTCTCGTTGGTGAAGTTAATGCAGAGTTGCTCGAAGCCGTTATACTATATTGGAGCAATCCAAAGCGATGTTTGTAGCAAAAAAAGCAAAATATTGAAAAAAGCGGATGGCAACTCCGCACCCGGTCCCACGGGGGCACCTAAGGGCGGAGTCCCCACCTCGGGCAAAAGTACCTTCTCAATGAGCTCAATGCAGGCAGCCAAGTCCATTCCGAAATCGATGAAAGCCCACTCTATTCCTTCCCTCGTGTATTCCTCTTGTTCCAACACAAACATGTGGTGGTTGAAAAACTGTTGCAGTTTCTCGTTGGTAAAGTTGATGCAAAGTTGCTCGAAACCGTTGAACTATAAACGGCGTTAAAGACACAAAAGGGAAAACATATAGATGAGAGAGCTCTCTTAAATTCTGACTCAAAGTCAGTTTATTTAAGAAAGAGAAGAGGAAGAAGGTAAACAATTGTCTTTTGCATGTTTTGTGTTCCTTGTCAGGAATTCTATTCCTTGACAAGAAAATGAAAAAAAGGTTAGTGAAGGAAAATTAATCACGTGCCAGACATGTTAGGTTGTGTTAATTACTCAGCCAACCATCTGTTTTTGTAAATCAAGATGGCAGCACAAATCCAAATATCGATCTTTGACCAGGATTTTTATTAAGGGTGGAAGAGAAGAAATAAAAGAGAGAAATTAGAGCTCAGTTTCAATTGAACTCTGATAGTTGGACAATTTCAAATGCCCTTCATTATCATATGGGTACAATACCATTTCTGCCTGTCGACTGGAAGATCTTTATATACAATAAATTGGCTAGAAATGAACTTGAGATCCAAAATGACCGGTGGAAATCGACGAAAGAAAAAGAGAAGCGGTCTGTCTTATTGACCATATTAACCTTGATGGAAGATCTTAAGAAGACCAGTGTGCCCGACTAATATCTGACATCAGATTTTTGGGATTTGGTACCTTTTCGATCAGTTCTATACAGGCGAGCAAGTCCATTCCGAAATCAATGAAGGCCCAGTCGATACCTTCCTTCTTGTATTCCTCCTGTTCCAGGACGAACATGTGGTGGTTGAAGAACTGTTGCAACTTCTCATTTGTGAAGTTGATGCAGAGCTGCTCAAACCCGTTGTACTATAGGGAACATAGAAAACATGTTAAGAAGGTAGTTATGGAGGCAAGGAGATAGGTTGGGGGTTGTTACCTTCGTTCGTGTTGTCCCTCTAGTTTTCGTTTCATAGTTCCACATAAACTACATGGCTAGGGATTATACAATGGATCGAACATTAAGGTTGGATGCTTGGAAGTTGCATTCTCCGATGGACAAGGGGGGCAAGAGGACTACAAAATGCGACAGCATTCTGGGTTTTAAAGGGGCTAAGATACCTTTTCGATAAGCTCAATGCAAGCGAGCAAGTCCATACCGAAATCAATGAAAGCCCAATTGATACCCTCTTTTTTGTATTCTTCTTGTTCCAGGACGAACATGTGGTGGTTGAAGAACTGTTGTAGTTTCTCATTTGTAAAGTTAATACACAATTGTTCGAAGCCATTGTACTAGATGAAAAAACAAATATTTTAAAAAATAATATTTAAAATTCATCTTTTTTTTTTTTAAGGAAATAAGCATGGGTTAAAAGACGAACCGGTAAGCATTAGGGGTGTAGCAACATGAACAATTTCTTACTCTGACAATTGTCTTTTCTCCGATTATCCCTTATAAAATTTGTGATGGAAAATACTGACACTTTTTTTTTTTTTTTGTCCATATTTTCCATCAATTGAAATACCATTGATAACCTGCTAAATTAAAATGACATTTCTAAGCTCATTGAATCAGGTACAAATAATAGCATGTATAGAATGATAAATATGAGATGTATATAGAACTCCAGATTAACATTCAATATTAAATCTATCAACATGACTAAAATTGAAACACTAAACAAAAAAATAAATAATTATGAGTTCTATAAACTTCTACAAATTAAAATTAAATTTAATTATTTAGGAAAATAATAAAATAAAGTTGATAAATGAATTTAATATGAATTCAGAAAATAATTGATAGATATTAATTGATAGATATTAATTGATAATTTTTTGAAATTATATCATCATTTAAAACATTTTTCTAAAGTTAATGTAACTCTATATATTTCAAAGTAATTTTGGCAGTAGGCCTTAAATAAAAGTATTATGTTTTGATATTATTAAATGAATTTTTATTTTCCTCTAAGTTATTTTCCCTGTTTTAAAACTTACGTCGAAAATTTCAAAACCGGCAATATCCAGTACACCGATGAAGTGCTGCCTCTTCTGTTTTGTGTCCAGGGTCTCGTTACATTTCTTGACCAAGAATTTGAAGAGACGATCAAACATACCCTTGGACATAGCACCGACTGAGTATGTGACCTGAAAAATTGTGAATCGAAGCGATAAAATAATTTATCTTCTCTAGATGGATACATGATTTCATAAGTTCAATATATTTTTTTTTCCTTACCTGAGATACATTCCTACCCTGGGTGACGAATTCGTTACCGACCTTGATCCTGGGCTTCAGCAAGTTCTTGTAAAGTTCTTCACCGTCGATACCCAGGAGTTTACCGACCTTGATACCTTCCTATAAATCGTGAGGAGAGATGACAGTGACACAACTCAATGAGGTAAATTTCAAGTGATAACTTCAATATGTCCCTTGAAGACTTACTTCCACTCCATCGGCTTCAGCCTGTTCTTCACGACCCCTCTGCTTGAACTTCATGCAACCCATGTGCATAACGGCAGCGGTGATCTTGTAGATGTCGTCCTTCTCTTGTTGGGTGAAACCCAAGACGTTGAAGGCTTCCTATATTGCCCAGGAAAAAATAAGTCTACTTCCATATGAAAAATTTTATAATACATACATCTATATTCATCTAAAGAAAGAAAAAAATTACATTCATCTCAATTTTCACACGAAATATACTTGACTGAAATTCAAAATAAATTTTTTTTTTTTATTAACAGAAAATAAATATTGTCCCAGAATATTTTTTTTTTTAAATAGAAGTGTAGTAGAACATTTTTGCTCTTGAAAAATACAATACATTCATACTAAAGAAACTTTAAAATTATAGAAATTTACTGGTACAGATGCAGAAAAACAATAAAAATCTATTCTAATCTATTCTACTAACACATATTAAACAGTTAAATTGAAAATGAGGGTATTATGACATGAAAGGAGGAATCTATTGAGAATAAAAACACAAAAAACATGACACAAAAAAGGAAAAGAAGTTTGGATTATAAAAAAACAAAAAAAAAAACATCTATATATCTAAACACGTATCTAAACTACAAAACACAAAAAGGAAAACACAAAATAGAAATATATACTTACCAAAAATTGTAAAAAAAAAATTACAAAAAAAGTCAAACTCCAGGGGTCCATAAATACCTTCATTGTTCAGTGATATAATTACTGATGATGATATGTAGAAAGCGATTTGTGGAATAAGCATTTTTTTATTTATTTATTAGGGAAGCAAGTTGTCTTTTGGAGTGTTTAAAAAAAAAAAAATGTTAATTTGTTCCTTTGGTTGAATTGTCGGTTAAGTTAGTATTAAGCTGTTAAAATTACTTAATACTGTTATTATAATTAATTTACTATAGTTAATAAATATTTTTATAAATTATTAAAGCTTTATTTGTCAAAAATGTGCTTGTAATGCATAGAACTTTAGGGAACAACCTATTTCTCACAAGCTGATATATAGGATTTTTTTTTATTAATATAGAAACATTCAATAAATCATCTCTGAAGGATGAAAAAACTGTTATACTCTTCGATATTTTACAATTTTAACTATTGAGAATGATTTCAAGCAAAATTGTTTGAATGAAATTAAATTTCTCAAAATCATTTGGACTAAAATTTTTTTCGAGGTAACCTGTGAAAATATTTTATGGAAAACATCACATTGGGTACCAACAAACAATAAAAAAAAATGTTTTAAAATATTCCCAAATGCAGTACGAAAAATGGATTCATGCATTGGGAGAAAGAATTTGTGATGTGAGGATCAACAAAGGGTGGGGGTACATTCAATCCCTTACGTCTGTCATTAGAAATTCCTCAGCATCGTCTACACCTGCAATAGTGATTTTACCCTGGGAGACGTAGTTGTAATCGTAAATGTCGTCAGAAAGCAAGCACTTGGCTATAAAAAATAATAAAATAAATAAATAAAAATTTGGTCAAAGGTTATTAAGTGTGACTGTGAGAGTAAAAAAAAAAAAAAAAAAAATTATGCGGCAGTTTGCGGTTGAAGGCTGCGATGATTTGTTCAAGGTTTTAGTGATTTCTTAGTTAGTCAAACTTACATCTGTAAGAAGAAACTCCTCAGAGTCGTTCACGCCCGGTATTCTCGTTTTCCCTTGGTTAATATAGTTATAGTCTTCAATCCTGTTACTCAACAGAGTCATCTCTGTAGAAAATTAAATTGCTTGGATTATAACAACGACAACATTGTATACTTGGTGTTATTTCTGTTTAGATAGTGGTTTCCGATACTTTTGGGCATCAAAACTGAGTAAATGCCAACGGTTTTAGACAATTCGCAAACGTATGAATATAGTTTTCAATAACTATATTTTTTTTTTCTAATATACTAAGTATTCACTAAATCTAAGTGTTTAAAAACTTAGATCTGATAACTTTGAGGCCTCTATCATCCGAGCACTTACTCAGTTTCAAGATTGAGTGAACTACTTAAAGACAATGAACTGTAAGCGACAACTGGTTGCCTGTTGCTTTCTGTTGTGACTTACGTCGGTGATGAGGAACTCCTCACGGTCATCGACACCAGGGATGGTGGTCTTGCCTTGAGAGACGAAGTGATAGTCCAAGATGTTATTCGACAGCAGGCACATTTCTATATTTCACACACACACATTGAGGTTAATAGCCAATACCAAGTTCCAAATGGTTTTTGGCTTGTCCTGCTCCTCAATAAGAAAGCAGAACTTTTTTTTTTTTTAATGATTATTTACTTTTCACTTAAAATAGATTTATTTCACATTCTATTCTAAAGACCAAAGCTTGTCTATTCTAATTTAAAGCGTCTCCTTTCAGCTCATATATAACATACATATATGTAATAACATGATAGAAAAACATGAAAACACGAAAAAAACAAAAACAATTCTTTCGAATCGTAGTAAACAAAATAACCCAGTCATTGAGGGGTATTGGATTGATGCAAGTTTCGGGCCTGTCCTTACATCGGTCAACTGCATTTCCTCTCCGTCATCGACACCTGCGATGGTCGTCTTTCCTTGGGCGATGAAGTAATAGTCTTGGATGTTATTCGACAGCAAACACATTTCTGTATTACAGACAGAGAGGCGTTATTAGGCAAATCCCAGTTCTTAAGGAGTTTGGCCTTTTGGGAACTTTATTGAAGGATCGAGTAACCTGTCTGTTGTCCTTGTTCGGAAAGAGGGATAAAATTCTAAATACCACTTCTATCAAAAATCAATATCATCTAAGTATATGTGTCAACTACTGATGCTAAACTATCTAATAGAAAATCAATTCAAAAGACTGATATGTCTCTTTGGCCAAGGGTGAGGAGAGAAGTTTGAAGAAGAAGAAAGTAATAAGTTTCATATATACAGAAGAAATGGAGAGGAAAAGAGAAGATGAAGAAGAAAATAAAAAGAGAAAATAATAGAATTGGAAAGAAATAGAAAATACCCTGTCTTTACTGGGTCATAAATATTTGTGTAAACTACTTTGGAAGTAGGTCACAAAATGTCTAGGTCATATCTACTGAAAAACCTCGTTCTTTTTTGGGGGATTTTTTTTTTTTTTTTTAAGTCTTACATCTGTCAACTGCATTTCCTCTCCGTCATCAACACCTGCAATTGTAATTTTTCCCTGGCTGACGTAGTTGTATTCATAAATGTCGTCGGACAGCAGACACATATCTGAATATTAAATAACATTCTTAATGGTCTAAGTAATCAATATATAATACTAATTTTTTCAACATCAGCAGTTAATAATTTATAATAACATCAATTAATCAATCAATAATATCAATTAAAGATCATTCAAGATTTGATTCTGATATTAAAAATTTAAAATGTTACTTCAATACTCACTAATTATTACTTAAAATGAACCATATCTGTTGTCTAAAACATACTTAAGAATAATTAGCAAGTAATGATTAATTATAAAATAATTAACTATCTAGCATATAAATATTTATAATTTATTATTATTCTTTTTTTTTTTTTTTTTTTTTTTTTGAAATAGGAGAAGAACCTCACCCTTTACTCCCTTGACGGCACCAGACATAATCTGGTAGAAAATGTGGTAGGATCTTTCCAGGGTCTGTTGGGAGATGACACGAGCCTTCTCAAGCAGATCTGGAATAAAACCGATTAATTATAGTAATTGAAAGAGGAATTATAAATATCAAAATTGAAAAGAATAAGACTGCCACAATCCAAACAACTGGAAATTTACAGGGGGAGCAAGTCAACTCTATGAAAGACTTCCTTGACTCGCTCCTCAGCGTTAAATATTGGATTTTTAAATCTTGAAAAATTATTTTTTTCAAAAAAAGATTATTTTGCTTAAAGTTTTTTAAGTAAAAAAGACAATTTTCGTATTTTGGCAATATATATATACTTATATGGCAATTCTTCGAAAAAATAAATCACATCAAAAGCATACATATTAACTTTTTTTTTTAATTGATTCATATAAACTTTTCATGTATTTAAAGAAAGCTTTTATGCTGTTTTAATGAAAGTAATTTTAGGTTTAATTTTTTTTTAATGTTCAGTGAAATATTTTATTGAAAATTTAGTCACCTCAATGTTTCAAATCGAAAAAAAAAAAAAAATTAAACATTTTAAGCGTAATTGAATGGAATGAGGCTCAAAATTTATTCGACTTATCTTGCATTTATATGACTAAAAAATCATCAAATGGCCAGTAATTATAATGTTTTTGTCAGAAATGATATTTTTGTATGACTTAGATTTTATGAATTTTTTTTATTTTTTATTTTGCTTAAAGGCGCGAAACCCTCAGGTCATTAGTGCCTACAAACTATTCAAATTCTTCACTTATTTAATAAATTAATTCTTATTTGTTTAATAAATAAATAAATTGAATGAAATAAAATTTATTTCAATTATCATCAAAAATCTTCAAATATTATCATCTCTTAAAAATAAAATAAACATTTAAAAACGATATATGGTATCATTATTAAAATTGATTATTTTTCAATTGAGTGAGAAAAATGTTGAAATACGAATAAATATAAATCTGTAGTATATTTTACAATAAGTACCCTATTTACAAACGATTTTTTAACTTAAGACAGTTGAGAACTACCAAGGGGTAGTTTTTCTTCATGATTGTTCCTGACATTGACTTTCTGACTGTGATCTCATCTATTGGATGTATTTGTTGTAAATAAAGTTGTAAATTTCAATAAATAAAAAAACTTAAGACAAAGTACCAATGTGAACAATTTTTAAATTTCAGAACAGCACACAATGAATTTGAGCCGAAAACCCATTAATTGTTAAAGGGGCTACCTAATGCCATCCAATTAGTAGTTGGTCTGAATAAAAGATAATTGGGAGATACTTTTCCCATAGCCAATTAATCTACCTTCATTTCTTTGCGAGAAGCTTATTCAAATTTCAATATATTTGTAACTGGACGTTTTCATTCTATTTTAAATTATTTATTTGAATAAATTATATTTTAATACTTATCATAAAATGATTTGATTATATCGATATTATAATTCAAAGTTTGAAATCTGACTTACAAGTCTCAATATCAGCTCCGGCCAGTTTTCCTGATGGTCCGAAGTGGATACGGATGAATTTACCCTATGGAAGAAGAAAATGTTAGTAAGAAGTTGAACTAACATTAAGTGTAAAATACTTCAAGTAGAGTTCAATCAGTTTAAGTATATACTTACGAAACGAGAGGAGTTATCGTTACGGACTGTCTTGGCATTACCGAAGGCTTCTAGTACAGGGTTAGTCTGGACGACTTGATCTTCTAGGGTACCCTGTGAGAGGAGAAAATAATGTTAGGAGGAGGAAACGCTAGTAAGTTCAGATTTAGTTTGGGAACAGATATAAGTTGTTCCAACAAACTTGTTCTCTCTTAGTTTTAGATTTTCTTTTTTTACCTTCTTTTCTGAGGCTTCTTCCTTCTTTGTGCTGGCACCGACGGTGGCGAAGTACGCAATTACCTTCTTCGTGTTTTCAGTCTTTCCGGCACCAGACTCACCACTGTGGGCCAAAAGAGAATTTCTTTAAACCTATGTTAACTCTGAGTCGTTCGGAAAAAAAATGAAATTTGATCAAATAAATAAATATAAAGTTTAACTCTATACTTTTCGGTGTCAATAAGATGGTTTTTCTATTTCACTGATTTTTTTTTTTTCACTACGTACTTTGTTAATTTTAAACCAATAGTAAAATAGAACTCCTTCACAATAGACTTTCATCCAATAGTAAATATGACCTTATAAAACTATACTAACTGCTAAACAACATACTAAAATACCGCTCCGCACTCCTACACCAATAGACAACTAACTGATTACAAACACCATGTATCTTCTCCCCGCATCACAAAATATTCACCCAATGTGCTATATTTTATTTTTAGTTTAGTGTGCCGCTGTAATTATTTATTAATGTGTTAATATATTTATTTATGTTAATTTATGCTGATATATTTATTGTAATTTTGTTTGTCATAAGTTATATTATGGATCACTAGACTATAGATTCCTACTAACCACTACTAAAAAATATTGTGCATGGCCATTGCTCCTGCTATAAGGAGAATTCCTTTATAAGCAATAAATAAATAAAAATAAAAAAAATTGTTAATTTTAATAATAATCTTTATATTATTACAAAAAAAAAAAAAAATAATGAAAATTTCAAATAGGAGATGGGTCCAAATTCATCCATATCCATGTTTTTGATTTTTTTGGATTAAATATAAACAGAAAAAATTGTATGGACGAAATATTTGATTTTATGTTTAAAAAACAATTAAGTTAGGTTTTTATTCAGACATAGGTTAGTTTAATAATTTTTGGTAGCTTATGGATCTTGTATAAAAGGTATGATGATCCCGATCCTTTTTTGATTTCAAGAAAACACAATTAATCATTAATCGTATCATTAAACAAACCCAAGCTTTAAAAATAATGTAGCCTTAGAGGCCTTAGAGACCCTTAGCCTTTTTAGCTACATAAAAAAAAAAATTATACAAATAGAACAAAAGATGAAAAATGATTGACTTTATAAAACTGATATTTAATACGAAATATATGATCCTAGTTTCGGAATAGCTTATTATACTAATATGTTGGTTTTTTAATATTTTTTTCAGTTATTTTACATTAAAATTTTAACGAAAACTTTTTTTTTTAATTAATGAAATCCTGAGGATAGAAAAAAATGTTTACGAATAATGATTCTCTAGTATTTTTAATCAATTAGTTTAGTACATAAATAGTTTATTGCTAAGGGTAGCCTTGTATATGGTTTGAATTTGAATATATTTAATTTTTATAACTATCTATTAAAATACGTTTAAGTGTTTTAAAAATCGGTTTCCTAAAAAGATTCAAATTAAAATATTTAAATTAAACATATTTGTGAACTTAAAAAATTATACTTACGTAATCAACATAGACTGGTTTTCCTTGTCTGGAAAAGAAATAAAATGGGCAATTAAAACAGTGATAATAAATATATTTATTTACTTTTAAATATTATAGAAAAATTAAATTAAATCATTCACTGGTGTTTAGACAAATATAAACAAAACTGATAATCTTTAAGTTATTTTTTTTTTTTTTTTTTGCGGAATGTTTTGCTATTTTCATTTGAACAAACGGCTTATACATAATATCTAGAATCGTGCTTGACTTGAGACGCCCGCGAAAGTAAAAAAAGCGACATTTTATGGTAAAGAAGGCATGGGAATGATTTAAGCCTTTTAACCAAACTAGGTGTCAATTAAGTTTTAATATATTTATAGTTTTCCGAAATATAATACTTATCTGTGTTTACAGCGTAATGTCCAATTAAAATAAATATATATATTGTTTGATTTCTTTATTCATAACATTGCAGTCTTTTAAAGCTATATGAACCAAATTTTGTGAATAAATTAAAACAAATTTTAAAAACTGATTTAAGAAAAGCCCAACGTTTTCAATCGTATTTTTTGTCAAATCTAATATTTTGGACTTTATACACTTTATTAATTGTATGTAAAATAAAGTTTTACTTTACGCCGCAAGCACAAATGAAGACCCCACGCTATGAACGTGTTCAGTCCATTTTTCGTGACTATTGTTTTATAGCGCATTATAGTCAGCCATTTCGAGTACAATGAATCTGTGTAGTTTACACTAAAACAGCGGGTCCAGTCCTTGAGATATTTACAATTCTTTTTTGGGGGCACACGCGATTACATTTCTTTTTCGGTCATTGATTCTTTTTGGACTAACAAATAATGTAACAAATAACATTACCATTATTTGAAAATATATTGGGCATAGACTATTTCTCCCCATTGACTTAGAGTTACTAGGTTGTGTTCTATACAAGATTTAACCTCTCTTTTTGCTCTCCTGTAAAATTTGCAAAATGTGACTGAACACGTTCTTAGCGTGTGGTCTTCAAATATAATAGTCTTTTCTCTTGTATTATGTTAATATTTAATTTAATTGGGGGAAAAAATTAAATCTCTAATCTTACTTTCAGTTTTAAGTTAATGTAAATTATATAAAACAATAAATAAAATTATTTTATGAAAACTTACTTGTCAACATGTTTACGTAGGCACCGTCAGAGATGGCGAAGATGTGAGGTGGGACTTCATTCCTCCTCTTACCTCTGTACAACTTGGCGCACCTCATGGTATATACGGGGAATCTCTTGTAAGGGTTGATAGCAACGCAAAACAGACCGGAGTATGTCTGTGGGAAGTCAACAATGCATTTATTATCGAAAGATCTTGTGAGCATATATCTCAATTTCAATCTTCGTCTCAACAAGAATAAAAAATTTTATGAAGTAACTAAAAAATATTATCAAGATTAATATAGTCTTTAAAGGATATTTTTTCGTTGAGATGAAGATAATACACAGAAAACAAATAAAGGAATACATAGATAACAAATACTATGGAGTCGCATTCATAGCATTGACAACATATAAAGGTACATTTCATTCCAAGAGATGTAGTGATTGGTGTTCATGCACTTTTTTCACTACACGTATCATATCCAAATAACTACGTATTAATAACATATAAGGAGGTTAGGCTTTCTTGTTGATCAGAAAGTTATGGACAATCGAACTTGGGTTGCATTAAAACTGGCTAGTCTCTGGTGTCTCAATTTCACTTTCAAACTATTTTGATATCTGATGATTTATTTTAAAGAGGCTCAACCAGTTTTGATGCCTGTCCATTTTTTTTATATATATTTTTTAAGGAGTAGAGAAGAAATGAAAAAAATGAAGAGAAAAAGGATTTGAGAAGTGGTAAGACGGTTTGTGGCAGTGATCGTCTTCATTCAGTGGATTCACCTTGCAGGTCAAGTTGCAGGCTATCCAAGCATGCTACTACATCCGGGGAGGTTTGGAGCATTCCTTCCAACGGGGGGTTACTCTAACTTACGTAAATTAGCTTATGATAGTATCTCTGCTTAAGGTTATACAGGACAGAAGCGTCGTTGAGGTAGGTCAAGTTGGACATGTCCTCGCATTTCTCGAATTTGGGTGGGTTCACTTGGCCGACCAGATCTTTCTTGAAGTCTTTTGTCTGTCAATTTAAAAAAGAAAAATTAGTTATAACATGTAATAATAATAAAATAATTTCACTTACATAAATAAGTTTGGCATAGTATCTCTGCTTCAGGTTATACAGGACAGATGCGTCGTTTAAGTAGGTGAGATCTGCCATGTCTTCGACTTTCTCGAATTTCGGGGGATTTACTTGGAAAACTTGTTCCTTCTTGAAGTTCTTTTCCTGCTCAACGGAAGTAACAACATTTAATAAAAAGTATCAAAGTAATCAGAGATCATAACCAGATACAAGTCCGCCCATCTTGAAAATAGATTCTGCTAACGTACACAAGATACAGACCAGGTGATCTTCATCACAACTAGAGTAATGAATTCATATCGTAATGCTTAAAATATTTGAAAACTAAAAGGAGATCAAAACCTATAGAAAACCATAATTTTAACAAATATTATCTCGAGACGGGCCTGACTTGTAAATCTGCCAACGTTTCAAATACCCCCCTGAAACAAACAAATTAAACATGGAGGTATCCCGAATTTCTAATTACGCCTTCAAAAAATGAATTCTTCTTGATGAATCAAACTTGATTTGGTTGTTGTGATCCTATTGTTCCCAGAATGACAATATCCTAAACTACATTCTGCGGTCACTGGAAATAGGTTTGTAAAATAGTCCTAATCAATTCAATGCATGAAGAAGGATCGAGAATCAAAATACTCATAACACATGAGAAGCATTTATAGATTTCCAGATTTTATACCCAGCGACCTCCGAACAAGATCTAATCAAATTGGAGATGGATGGAACTGATAAATGTGAAATACTACCAAATCGATTTTTAAAATAATGAACTTCCATCAAACATTAAGTAGAAAAGAGTTTTCACAAGACTATAATCTGCCAAGAGAATAAATCAATCAAGCCATACAATACTTACTAGACCATGGGATAATATAATGTATGGATCCAGCAATGAATAAAGCAGTGTTCTAATAAGATGGACCAATCCAAAAACATTTGACATGTAAATATTAACCACACTAAGCAAACATAAATCAATAATTTTAATAGATATGTTCCAGACCCAACATACTCTACTTAAAATGTAATGAATGTGTTGAGTATGTTTAGAGTCAGTACTGTGTGCATAGTACTGAAACATTTGAAATATTTTTGCAATATTCTTGATTAATTAATTAATTTGAATAACTAGAATATTTTTAAATTTTATTTAAAAATTTATTAAATAAATTTATATTTTATTTTTTATAATTTATATTTATAAATCAAGAATGAACGTATTTATTATTTTATTTTTAAATAGTATCCCGATTAAAATAAGTTTAAATACTAGAGAAAACTCACGCCCTACTCAATTGAAAGTTAAAATTTTTTCTTATTCCTTTTCCTTTTACTTAAAAAAAAAAAAAAATCATTCTACATATCTTTACTATAAGATTACTTTATTTATTATTTAAAGGATAAATAATTTTGAATAGTTGAGGAAAATTAAAAATTTTAGTTCCAAGAGGATGGAGCGTGAGTTCTTCTCAAGGCTGTCAATTGATTGTGGATAATAGATACTAGATTAAATCTATGATCTATCGACAAAAACAATCAGGTTTAAAATTGGTATTTTTTTTTCAAGAATAAATATAAAAAATTTATATTATTATGAATTTATTTATTGTTCTTATCTATGTAAAAAAAATATTGTATTTATTTCTAAAACCATTACTAATCATTTAGAAGTTTTTTCTGTATAAAATGTTTCAATAAATTTTCACTATCATTAAATAAGCCTGCTGTGTTTTCACGATTGTTTCAGTATACTTAAGACTCTTTTTATATTATTTAAAACCATATGGTTGCTCCGGTGCTATATTGATATAACTGCTTTAAATTTCTTTATTTTGATTGTGAAATGTTATGAAACAGATTTTATCCCAGATTTTTGTAAATCGGCGTAAGTGTACTTGTTTAATTCACCACAGAATGTTATGTCCAATGTATATTCTTGTTTTCCTAGACCTGTCATATTTCAATATTTGGAGGTGTTTAGCTATACTTCCAGAGCAGTGATATATCATTATTGTAGTAATCGTTAAGAAAACAAAAAAATATCAGGTGAAAGAATGTACCTAAGTAAGAAACAGCAAATACATTAGAACCTCTGTATTTTTTTTTCTAGGCAAATTTTTGATAGGTAGCCTTAGTGTTTTTGTTTAGGATAAGTTTGTTTTAACTATCTTGAGTCTTTTAGAATTTACTTATTTAATAAAAAATTAAATGTTTAGTTTCAATTTTAAGTTTTTTTTGTTTTTGTTTTTTTTAATGTTATTCTATACCACTAATGGAGTATACTTACTTCGCCGTTGGGGAGCTTGACTGAAACAATGTCTCCTTTGGTTCCTTGGATTTCACCCTGGAGGAAACCCTCGGCTTCATCTGGGACCCAACAAGCCTTCTTGGCGTCGTATGGTTTCGTTTGATCGATTCTCTTCTGTTCCAGGGATACGAAGAGATATGGGGTTGGATCGGGGTCATCAGCCCCTACTTGCATACCTGCAGGTCCTTTCGACGCCATTCTGTCCTTGTCCTGTCTGCAGCGGGCTTAAAAGATATAGGACAGCCCTTCTGAAACAAATGGTAACGATCTTAAACTTTATGAAGATGTTACAAGTAACAAAGAATTTTATTAGTAAGAAGAGATCTCTTAATGAATGTTGTGCTAGAGAAAATTAGTGCTATCTTGAGGAGTTTAATTGATTAAACACGGTGGAATTGATAATAATAGTGATTGATTATGGTAGCAGGAAGATGGTATATAGTCGAAGATGTCGATGTTACTTAAATATCTTTGGAGTTTATAATTCAACATAGGTAATAAACTTGTTATCGGAAAAGTTGGGGTCACCTGTGGTGTAGTGGTTAGCATGGCAACCTAAAGTACTAAAGGTCGCGGGTTCGCGCCCAGCGGTGGCCCTAGGATTTTTTAATGGGGAGAAAAATCCTTAGCCATGCCGTCCCTCCAATAGGACGTAAAATGGAGGTCCCGAGCCTGTACGATGTCAGATACTCGTTAAAGACCCCTATCCTATCCCCTGGATAGGCAAAATTTAGGACTCCCACTGTAGCATCGTCCGATCAGCCTTAGTAGCATAAAGTGACGTTAAACAAACAAACAAACAATCGGAAAAGTTATCTGTGGGTGGCGAGATGGCCGAGTGGGAACCCGAAAATAGTAAGTTCAAAACCCGGAGCCAGGGAAATTTTAATAATACTCGGCATTAATCCCCCACCCCATCAATACCCCCTGGCCCGGAAAAACCCCGTATAGCCAAAAAGGCGATTCTGAATGGGAGAAACCAAAAAAAAGTTATGTGTTCAATCAGGCGTATCGTGTATAGAATACCGCATAACAAACAACCCGTAACATTGACCAGGTATAAAAAAGGCTTTTTACATTAAGGTTCGAGAATAATCAGCACTTTTAAAAGATATCTTTTAATTCTATACATTAGATATTGTAGTGCTATACATGACATATTTTCTTAATATGTTAACCATTTTAAGAAATTCTGGAAATTATTATTATTGGAATACAAAAGCTGTTATAACACTTAATAACACTACTGTATTAATGAAAAAAATGAATTACCGGTGAAATTGAAAAAACAATTAGTTTAAGTGTTTAGATAATGAAATATTTTATCATTTATTATAATATTTAATAATTATAAACAATCTGCAAGATTGACCTGTAATCATAAAAAACGCATCAATTATAGGATATTAATTCAACGTTCCGAATGAAAAAAAGTTTCGAGAATAATCATCACATTTAAAAGATATCCAAACTTATTCCTAGAAGTACTATACATAAAATATAGCCATAAAATGTTTTAACCATTTTCGAAATTCTGAATATTATTAGAATACAAAAGCTATTATCACGCTAATAATACTACTCGGGTTATTTGTTTTAATGAAAAAAAAAAAAATTAACTGCAAAATTGAAATGTTTTTTTAGTTTCAGTGATAAGTTAATGAAATATTTTATCTTTTTTTTTTTTAATAATATTTTCTCATCTTCTAAATACGGGTAAATGCGTGATAACATTGATATAGATTAATTTATCACGTAAGGATTAAAGCCAACGAAGATATGAGTGATTCTTAATTCAGTTGCAGATTCAGGGGCCTCGAACCTTAATTATTTTAAACATTTATATTTTTTTTGCATTTTTAAAGAAATAAATCATAAAGCTTATAGCTACTAAGCCTTAAATGTAATAAAACGTTATTTTTTTCGATCGCAGTCTTTCTCCTATGAAAGTAATAATTTCATAAATAAATCCGGCATTCCTGAATGAACCCGGGACCCCCACACGATATCGGCTGCTGGCGGGATTGAAAAGAAAATTAAAATCAATAATAAAAATGATGAGTAATTGAATAAGTGAATTAGTATGAATTAACAAATGAAAATCATATGTATTAATATTTTCAAATATTATAAAATATTTCTTTAATGCCAATATTCATTAACTGAAGGAGAACCACATCGATAACAATTTTGTGACATTCCAAAAAGATTCCGACTAAAAATTACAATTTCATATTTTTAAAGGTTTTATTGGAGCGTTTTTTGTAATTTTCAAAATATTTGGAATGTTTTGGCCAAACGCGGCCAAAACATAAACCATAACATAACATAACCATGTCGTTCGGTTTGTAAACGTTATTAACTATGATATTAAAATATTCAATTGATAGACAATAGATTCCGTACTATTTTATCTCTTAATTCTTAAATACCTAGATTAATATGATGATCATTAATTTAAAATTAAAAGTTATGTAAACGTTATTAACTATGATATTAAAATATTCAATTGATAGACAATAGATTCCGTACTATTTTATCTCTTAATTCTTAAATACTTAGATTAATATGATGATCATTAATTTAAAATTAGAAGTTATGTATCATACAATATTGAGGACCAATCACTAAGCAACAATGATTTAAGCTAGTTAAAATGAAATTGCTATAAATTTGATTTTATGATAAATGAACGTAAATTTATTTATAGTAAATAATAATTTTGATGTTTGTTATTGCATTACATTTTCGTTCTTTTTAAAATCTTGGTCTTTAACGTCTCGTTTTATTTTCTTTAGCTGTTGCATATGTGAATATATTTTCAATAAATATTTTTAATAGCCGTTTAAGATTTTATTGTTCTAATTTCTGAAATATAATTGTGATTATATACATTTTTTATAGTTTTATTGGTGTATATTTCAAACAGTTTTTTGGGGTGTCTACTTTCAGAATTTGATAAATCTTAAAATTATTCAAAAAATAAATAAATAAATTGTATTATTTATTTATTTAATGTCATTTAGTACTGATAAGTCTAATTAGACGATGCTACAGTGGTTCTGTTAAACCTAAAATTCGCCTATCCAGCTGTAATTAGTACAGGGTTCTTTAACGACTTCCTGGAATCGCACAGGCTCGGGACCTCCATTTTACGTCCTAACCGCAAGGATTTTTTACTCCCTATAAAAAATGGTACAGCCACCTGGCGGGATACGATAATTTTGTCTGCCTGTTATGATTTATAATACACCACAGAAAAGAATTTAAAGAGAGAAGACATTTCACTAAATGTAAAATTTATTATTTATTTAATAATTTACATTAGCCTTATTATAAGCTTTTTAAAAAATAAAGTATAAAGTTATTCTATTATTCCTTATTTTCAAATTTTATAAGTATTGTAGTCTTTAATTTAGCATTACGAATTCTCCCACTATTTCCGTGTTAGAAATTTTTTTTTTATTGTTAACATAATATATTAGCCATAATATATGTATATTTAACATAACTATGATAACTAATATACTATAAATATAGAGATATTATAGGCTCAAAGAGCTAATTATTCTTATCCGACGACCCTAAAGTGGTTGGCACAGAGGCGCTGGCAGCTCCACGAGGTTTCGGCTGTCTGGGCCTTTTTAGGACTCCGGGGCCGCCTCTAGTCTGTTTTTATTTCTTCTTATTTTTTTCGTTGTTTCTTTTTTAGTTCGTTTTTGTTCTATCATCCTTGACATTCTTTTACCGTGTCATTATTTTTAAACGGTCCGTTTCAAGAATAGCACGATGATATTTTAATTATTTCTAGTTGAAAACTCGGAAGTTATTTTGCTGGTTAGGTAAATACGCGTTGAAATATTTTATTAACCTATTTTAGATCGGTTTAACAATATTATATAATATTACAATAGTGAAATGTTATATAATATCGATTACAAGAGAATTAGTAATAATCAAATTATTCATATTAATAAAATTAATTATTATGCTCATTTAATTTTAACGTGTACGACCATATAAGATTGTCATACATAGTTGTTCAGCACATAATTCGAAATTATCAAATTCTGGACAAAAGTAATTGCAAGCTAAAAAATTTTACTCATATTTTATAAATTACTCAGCTATGTTATTCAAACTAAAGCCACATCAAGATATGATATGGTTTCCGTGCCTATCTTTGTTTTATCAAATCAGCAGAAGGTTTTATAACCCATAATATATTAATACTAATAAAATTAATGTTAATAATTAAAATATTACATCGAGTTCAAGAAATTATATGAATTCAAATTTCTTTTCATTTTAAATGAAAATTAAAATTTTAAAGTGTTTTGATTTTTTTTTTTTTTGGGAGGGGACGAAATTCCAGCTGATGAGCAATATCTCATTAATACCTATCTAAAATTTGAAATTTGTGACTCCATATTCAATTATTATTTAATATTAAGGTAATAGAAAAATACATTTTTTCAATGAATCTCCGAGTTATTTGTTAAATATTACTTATTTTAAAAATTAAGGCAAGCTTACTTTTTCTAATACAAAACCATAATACATATATCTATGATTTTTTAACATGGATTACCTCCATACTATTTCTATAAAGCTACATTGCATTATTTTTTATAGGACCGTGCAATTGCTTTTAATGATTGAACCACATTATATTTTCTGATGCATTCTGTTTTTTTTTTGTTTTTTTTTTTTTAAAGAATAGTCTGTTTATTTAATTATGTTTCTTAATTTGTTCGATTTAGTGAATTATTTAATAATGGTATAATGAATATAGAAAAGATTTTTCAAATTTGTATAGAAAACAAAATAAAAGTCCATTCCTAAATAAATTAGCCCCATCCTCAGTCGATGCCATAGTATTTAAGCTTGGAAGGTAATGTAATAAATTGAATAATAACTATGATATAAAAAATATTTATTCTATAATAAAGGGATTAATTATCATTCGCTATCATTCCATTCACTTTTGTTAATGAAAATCATAACATTCCACTGTTACAGTACTTTACTATGTGTTCCATTCACAAAAATCCACATAGCTCCAGATCTGCAGTTCATAATTTCAAAAAAATTTGAAAATAGTTTTTTTTATGGATTTCTTTTTTATGATTTTGGAAATTGAGTAATTACTGAACAATTAAAGAAGAGAAATTGATGAATTAAATTCAAACTTTATTTTCTGAGTCTGTTATTCGCGTTCTCTGCAGAGCACTGACGCAGGAGGTCCCGAAATAGCTGGCCAGTGGCATTCCAAACTGTAGTCGCTAGATTTGTAGTGAAAATCGATACTACCAATCGACCTTATTAGCATAATCGATTTAGCATCAATATTTTATAGTCATTTTTTACTTCTAAGTTATCGATTCCTTGACAAGGGGTTATTATTTAATTTATTTTAATTTTATGAAATAATATATCGTTTCTTATCTTGCATATCAAAATTTCGATAGCATAAAATTTTTTTTCAACAGTTACTTAAATAAGATATGACACCAAGTTCAATAATGAGACACAGAAAACTTTTCTGCTGTTCCCAGTGTAGTTCTACATATTAAACTAGAGAATCTTAATTTTTTTACTCGTTTGACTTGATGAATATTATCTTCGGTTCCTGTTATCACATCATTTTCATTTCATTTATTTATTTATTTAAAATATTTCATTTATCTAAGTAGAAAAATGTAGTAATTACTTATTATGATTCTATGAAATATTTTCCAGTTAAATATCACTTATGAAGGTTTTAAAGTCAAGTGTTGAAAGTATGGGGAAGCTTGAAGACAAGATGGCGGCTCGTCAGTTGGCAAGAACTGGGCCTTCTAAATCTGTAGCCAGAGCCTTGTTTATCGTATTATAATATTCGAGCTGCCATCTCTGCTAACCGAAGTTGGATGTGTAATGTCTATATTTAGAAATCACTATTGTCCATCAGCTTATACGGTATAGGGCTGACAAGTTTGAATTTCCATGGGCTCGTCCATTCGAGATAAATCAAAAATATTATACTATTTGAAAAATTAAGATAATTTTCAAATTCCCGAAATGATTTTGAATTGCGAAAAGAAATAATTAGGAATCAATATAATTTTATTTTTCAATCAAAGCTGTTAAATCCCAATATGGAGCATTCTACTAAATTTGTAAACGTAATCATCCATTCAAAAGGAAATATAAGCACTGTATTGTTAGCTATTAGAATTAAGCACACTTCCATGTTAATATATATACATTACTATCACACAGAGATAAGTTTGCCTGGGTATATAGCAAAAAATATTTGACAAACAAATTTGTGCAACCCCATCCGAAAAAAAAAATGGACTGGGATAGCAATGTAATATGCGTAAAATAAAAAAAATAAAAAAATAGAAACCTGATGATTTTTTTTTAAATATAGCTTAGGACTAGACGCTAATGAACTCTTAAAGATCCCTCATATATTAAATTTTGATGACTCAATGTTTAAATTTGGATTTTTTTTTTTTTTTTTATCCAAGAAGGTTACCTCACTAACTAGAATTTCAACGGTTAGATAATGAGGACTATTTGAAATCCAAATGGACTGTTCTGTCTACAAAAAGATCTATATGAACTAAAAATAATTTTTATAGGTTGATCGTATTCCCAAAAAGAATTCCTAAATCCAAAAATCTTTTAAAGTTCCTTTTTTTTTTTTTTTTTTTTTTTTTTTTATCCAAGAAGGTTACCTCAAAAACTAACTAGAATTTCAACGGTTATTAAACGTTTCCCGGTTGTAATCAGATAAGGGATAATGAGGCCTATTTGGAATCCAAATGGACTGTTCTGTCTACATAAAAATTTATATGAAGTAAAAATAATCACAATAGGTTGATCATATCCCCAAAATTTCATAAATCCAAAAATCTTATGAAATTCTTTTTTTTTTTTTATAAAAAAAAATGGTTTATATAGTTAGTTTGAAATGAAAAGACAATGCCTACCTGTAAGACAGACAGCCTATTGAAGACTGATCCAACCTCAGATTGAACCCTATGAATAGTCCATCCCCTCCACCAGTTACCCCCACCCCTCTCTCTGTATAATTGATATGGGTCACCCTTTTGAATTTCAATCTCTTCTTGTCCCACTTCCGCCCTTAATCATATCTACATCTCGGTCGGCACAATGGTTAGCAACCTTCCTGGCAGGTTAGTTTACTCAGCCATCACAAAACAACCCCTCAAAACTCAATTTCTATTTAATTCTTATCAGTCCTCAACCCAATAAAAAAACAAAAAAAAAAAACCTTATTTAATAAAAATGAAATCACTTCATATTTAAATTCACAATCAATGAAAATTTTTATAATTTTTATATTACACAACCCCCATTGAAATTTAAAGCATACTAGAAGGCACTACTTTAATTTATATGAGAGTTGCACAAACTTGTTGCCTCTTCACAGTTTTGGATCCTTTTTTTTTTTTAAACTGAATCACTTTGAAGACATTTCTTATTCCTTTTCTTTTTTTTTTTTTTTTAAATTTGAGAAATAGCTCCAAGAACTGTGACAGAAGCATTGTCAAAAATCACTTACCGGTCTGATAAGGTCCAGTACAAAACTAAAATACCCAGGCAATCAGTTGTGTTAATCCCAACTGGAGAGTGCGTGCTGTTATCACTGTGACAGTCGTGGCTTCTCACACAAATACAAAAAGCGGTATACAGTCGTTTCTCAATACCGGTTCAGAAATATTATTTAATTTTTTATTTAAATAAAAAATTAAATATTAAAAAAAAAGATTAAATTTTGAATGCAATAATAATCCTAACAATCACAGAACAGATCGTAACGCACTTACTTGCAGTGGTCTAGTGTCGCGGAGGGGTGGGATCGCCCGGGTTATAAGTGTAGGACACACGATACGGGGATCTAACGCCGACGCTCATTGGCTGGTCCCCTCCACCAATCAGAAAGCGCCTCTCACAGTAGACATTTTTAGCCAGGCGGTGGCTCTTGAAGTGCTCATTCGACCCACGTCTTCTGCAAACGTTACATATCCCTCATTATCATGGTACAATAAACAGAAATTGTGTGAAAATGAAAAAAAAAAAAAAAAAAAAAAAAAGTTAAACAATAAACTATTTTAATTGAAGCTTTTGTGTTGTCAATTTTTTACTTTTACCCTTACTCTAATCTTTATTGAATTGTTTAACCATACATGGTTGCTATCATAATGTAACTATTTATGGTTTGGCATGCGAAGTTATTTAATAAACGATCATGTGGAATTTCATCTATGCTGCCAACAATAAATTATGAAGGCATTGAACCGTACCCTTAGTCCTGGGAAACGAAATCGCACTCGTCTTCATAGTACTCTGCATTCTAAAAATGCAAAAAAATTTCAAATATACCAATGCGTTCTATAAATGTCAAAAAAACAATAAATTCCTATTATGACATCATTTATAATGAATTTAGTGGGTCTACATTCTAATTTCCATATTCCTCAAAATTCAATTTTATATTTTCCGAATTGTTTGCTGTTTTTTTTTTTTTTTAACAAAGGGACATGCAACTTTAATTATATTAATCATATACAAAATATATATAACTAAAATTTTGTAACGGTAGTAAATTTTTTATATATTTTTTTTTGTTGGCATCTGGTCTGGACAATAATTTTGTTTTGTTCTTGGCCCAGAAAACCGAGATAGAAACGACGACCTGGCCTCGAATTGAAACAGAGCGTAAGTAATGCATACTTGGAGAACCCTACTATTCATGACACAGTTATGTATATGTATGCTAACATTTACATTGTATACATACCTATTTTAAAAAAATTTATGACAAAAAATATGAATGGATTTACCTCACAGCACTAAAATATGTTATCTAAGTTGGTAGATCACGAGACCATCTTCTTTTCGGACGCTGCAGATTATTGCCAGGAATACACGTGGAAACATGTGGGTTGAGATGAGTCTTTTTTTGAGGGGGGGATGGTATAAAATCCTTTCATCGTTGCATGAAAGGATTGGTATGTAGTGCTATATAGCAAAAATTATCCACAGATGGAACATTAAGGTTTTGATGGATTAAATTCTCATGTAAATATGAAGATTTAAATCTGTTTGATGGAGTCGATAACTAATCGATTTTTCCAAGAGAAAACAGAAAAATTGACGGAGTTCCTAGGAAGAAAAGAGTAGACTTCAAGAAGATAATTGCACAGGAATTTCACATGATTTCCCAACCTTCATACTCCCGTCGAATGACATACGATTCCGGCATTCCATTAAAATAAATGTAAATATTTGAACAATTAATTATTTATTCAACTCAATTTATACATTTTATTTATGCATGTATGTTTTAATTTACTTTAAGTAAATTAAATCCTTTTTCCTGGTACAATTCTTTCGATTCACTTGTCTCGAAGAACTTTTTCAAAACAATGTAGTGTTTATATTCTTGTCATTGGGAATTAAGTATAACATCAATATGGCTAGGATTATTAAAACTTTTAAATCTATAAAGAAATATGTAAAATATAGTGCGAATTTTTAAACATTTGGTGTTTACGTAGAGTGTAGACATTGTAAGGCTATAATGATGATATACATTGTACATTTTTCATGAAGTGTACATAAATGCTATAATATTTAATTACTACATATAAAATTATAATAACAATAATCAAATCTCTTATTAAAATTTTAAAATATAGAAAGATTAAAATTTTATTATAAAAATAAAACCTCCACCAAAAGGTCAATTTGTGATTTTTACAAGTCTAGTCAATAACTAACACCCTTGTTACTTGTAAGTGGAATTCTTATTATATAATAACTTTAGTGAAAAGATGATATTAATAAATTGATTCGTAGCTCAATTTTATTATTTTAATCATATTATATTTTACTTGATGATTAAATCAACCTTTTAAAAATCGTTGAATTTTAAAAAATGTAGCGAAAAACTTTAGATATTTTTAATAATTCAAGAAGAAAATGGGGCGATTTCTGGATAAAGAAGAATGTATCACCTTACATAAGTTATTACTAATCTCTCGTTTGTGTCTTGGAAACTTGACAACGTCTTAATGGCGATAAAATAAGACGACTGATTAGTTTTTTGACCTTATTGTTCTCAACTATTTAGCTATAAATCTATGTTTATCTTTCCTGGTAATCATTTTAAAATAGTAATAGCAACTGCTATAATTGCATGCTATATGATCCATGTCAAAACTAAATCACAAAACAGGATCGAAAAATACTCTTATACAATTCTTTCGTGTCTGTGTTCATAAATCTTCCTTAAGGATTGCTCTTTAAAAAAAATATTATATTTTGAACCATAAAATCGCAATAGCTGTTTATGGACATACCCATATCCAACAAATGAAATAGTTTTATTGATAAAAATGAAGAACATCCATACCAAACACCAAAGTGGTTTGGTAAAGTGTTTGAAACTGTCAAAGAATTTGATGTTCCTCCATGTAGTGTAGCCATTAACTGTAGGCAGGTCAAGAGTGGAATGCCGTTAGTCGGTTTTTGTTTTTTGGAATGTGTACAATTATTGGGTAACTTGGTACATTTATAGAGTGAAGTTTTGAGGATAGAATGTACATGAATCTGTAGTGGTTTTGGAATAAACCACAATACTATTTATGGAAAAAGTATTTGTGTATGCTTAACCGAAGATACTGAATATACCTGGAAGGGTTTGTTGAACGACTAGCAACGATTTAGAAAACTGTTCCCTTACAGTTTATCTCTGGGTATTGAGGAATGCAAGGGAATGAACTTGCAAATAAGATTACGAATGGAGGTTGCAAATCATTAAAAATGACCTTCCAACCTAGACTGGAGAAAATTAAAACTATAACGAAAGAATTGTTCAGCTAAGTTTGAGAAAGTAGCAACTTGACTTCAGACCCCGAGATCCATATTACTTCTTCCCTAGAAAAAAATGGTTTTAATTTTACAACTCAGAATTGGGCATATTTGGCTTGTTCTCTCCACCTATACGAAAAATGCAATATTGGTCCTACTACATTGTGTGCATTGTGAAAGGTTTTAACTCATTTTATAAATATGAAACATAACAGAGTAACAGCAGAAGCAGGGATGGCCTGAAACCCATAAGAAAGAACTTATTTAATGTCACCAAAAGCTGGACACTGTGCGAATACCAAAAAATACAAAACCAAAAAAACTATGTAATGTGATCTATTTGCAGCAGTATGTTATGCATCATACTATAATACCTAACTCGCCACTGATGCAAAAACCCCGTTCCATCAAAGGTACGGTAGGGTTGAAAATAAAAAAAATAAAATCATTGGTGAGTTCACCTCAGGACCAAGATAAAAAAATCTGGTGCATGCGCGCAACACACAACTTTCACTTACCCACTTACTTAGATTAGAAATTAATGCGTTGTGTTAATGCCACTTCTCAAAGTTACACATTTTTCCTCATTCCTTTCTTACCTGATATTAAAGAACACCTAATTTTCATTAAACATGACGAATTTGATGAAAATCGTTATAGCCGTTTTGGAAATAATCGAAAAAGAGGTGAAAATCGGAAAAAAAGTTATGAAATAAAGTGCCCCCCTTCGTTTGACCAATTTTGATGAAATGTTGGCTATCACATCTATGGCATATACGTACATCAAATACCCAGTTTGATCAAAATCGTGAACGCCGTTTTTGAGTAAATAAAAAAAAAAAACACGTGAAAATGATGGAAAATTTATTAAGTAAAGTCCCCTCCCCGGTTAATCAATTTTGATGATATGTTGGCTATCACATCTTTGGCATATAAATACATCAAATATCCAGTTTGATTAAAATCGTATAAACCGTTTTTGAGTAAATAAATAAAAAAACACGTGAAAATGATACAAAATTTATTAAGTAAAGTCCCCTCTCCGGTTGATCAATTTTGATGATATGTTGGCTATCACATCTTTGGCATATGAATAGATCAAATACACAGTTTAATTAAAATCGTTAGAGCCGTTTTTGAGAAAATCGAAAAAAACTTAAAAAGTTATTAAATAAAGTACCCCCTCCCTTTGAGCAATTTTGATGAAATTTTTGCTGTCACATCGCGGGCATATACATACACTAAATACCCAATTCCAGGTTCGCACGGTTTATAGTTTTTGAGCTAGCCTTTTCACACACACACACACACACACACACACACACACACACACACACACACACACACACACACACACACACACACACACACACACAGACCATTTCGCGGGACTTGGTTATTTCGACTCAGGGGGTCCCAAAACGTGTATTTCCGTTGAAAACCGGAAGTCAAAATTTTTCACGATCGCAATACTTCCACTTACTATATATTTCATATTTAGGTAAGTGAAAGTAAAATGTTTTCTACCCTGTAAAACTTATAGGGGCCAACGTCTAGAAATGCGCCATGATCTGCACCACTGCCTGCTCGCATATATTTTCCAGATCTATCATGAGATTAAATTCCTTCGTACCTGTTTCAAAATAAGCAAACTCAGGGCATTCTCAGACCTCGCAACGATGTCAAAAACATCGGCGTATCCCAGCAGCTGAAAAGTTTTAGGTCTCTAGTTTGAAGTTTTGATTTTCGAAGTAATCGTCTCCAATGTGATATTGAATAATAGGCATTAATTTAAATTGAGGATCAGGGCGACCATTAAGTCTCAACACTTGTTTTTCTTAAAACTTTATTTCAGCATACGTTTCGGCCGTTCGGCCATCATCCGTGCTGAAATGTGATTGATAGTCAAAACATTTTTTCTCTAAAAATCCACAATCTGTAGTTTGTCCTAAAATAGTTAAAAAAATATAGGTATCTACTACCCTATCTACAGGACTAAGTTTTAAGAAAAAAAGTGTTGAGACTTAATGGCCTGATCCTCAATTTAAATCAATTGGAGAGTCTCAAGAAGAGGAGAGTAAAATTAATGAATGATCAGTAGGCATTAAGTTTGTCTTCTTGTCTAACTCCGCAGCTGCTTTCGAATTGGTCAATTTTATTACTTATTGAAAATATTAACTCTCTCATTTCATTTTCGAAACAGTCTTATAGTATTGACCATAAACAATAGGGTGCAGGAAATTAAAACAAAGTATACGTTGGAAGTATGTTATAAAAAAGAATGAATGAATGAAAATGATCATCAGTCGTAAGAATTTTCATAAATTAATTTAACGCTTAAGTATTCACGTCGGGTCATAATGATCCATACCAAGTTTCATTTCATTCTATTGATACCTCTTTGGCATTCAACGATCACCAAACTTTGACATATCCTTTGTTTTGGCTCCAGTTACTTCTTTCCGGTGTCTGGGAAATAAGGGAGGTGTTTATTTTATCGAAATCGATATTTTGTCCCGAGATGAGTAGTTGTGCAAGTCATTTTTTTGTGCCCAATGCGGGAATTGTAAAAAGAATTTGTAAAAAACACTCATTTCTTATTTGTTTTAACTTCAAAGGTTGTTTTTAGACAAATTTTTGAAGTTTAAATCAAAAGATATTATATTAATAATAGTAATGTTAATGCCCTTTATTTTAGTACTTCATTTCAGACTTATAATTCAACATTCTATTCATATTTTAAAACTTTCATTTATTATATAAATAAATTTATTTTATTTTATATTTATATTTTGCATCATTTGCGCCTGCGCTGGAGCAAATTTGTTGAGTGCAATTGTCTTAGATTTTCTTGATTTAGATGATGTGCTCGAGGATATCCCTCGGCCATTGTCGTATCAATCTTACCGTATCAACGGGTAACTAGGAGGAAGAAAGAAAAGATAAAAGTGGGTTTGGGTGGTTATGAGTTGAATAGTGAAATGTAGTGTATTTGTCATGAATGTATGATTTTACTGATGGAATGTCCATGTCTTTGTGTATTATGCTGTTAGAAATGTACCATGGAGCTTTTACAATTTTTTGAAGAATTTTTGACTGTGTTGTTTGAATTTGGTTATGTGTACCTGTTTAGCGGAACTCCAAAGTTCTGCTCCGTAGGTCCAAATGGGTTTTAGTATCGTGTTGTATAATAGTCTTTTGTTTCGTAAGTTAAGTGATGATCTGTAGTCTAGGAGGTGTGACAGCTGTTTATATCGTCTGGTCAGTTCTTGTCTTTTTTGTTTTGTATGTATACATAAATAAATATATATATTTTCAAGCCTTTTCCTGTTGTTTTTTTTGGTTAGCCTCTATCTCGATACAAATAGTTCTTACTTTAGGCTGGACACAATGTAAGTTACAAGTGTAAAGCTTGACACCGAGGTCGGGAGGCGGCTAGGGAGATGTGACAGAACTGAGTACTAGATTAAATAGATAAATTAATAAAGTAACCGGTAAATACCGCGGCAGGTTCCAGCGGTTGGCAACCGGTCAAGTGCGTCTCAGTCGATTAGTGTGTCAGTGCCGGCATGATGGAAGGTTAGTTAGACCAGCATTATTTATGAACTAAAATATGGTCAGTAATAATAACGGCAATTTTATATTTTGAATTATTTTTTTCTTCCTACAAAAAATTAGTATTATAAGGATTCTTACAAACATTTATTATGTTATTGTAAGCTTAAGTGAGAGAGTTTTAGTTTCGAGAAAACAGTTAAAGCCCATTTCCAAGTAAATTTCAACCTTTTCCAAATCAAATTCAACCACTTCTTCTAGTTTACCCGGTCTACCCCCTTACCAAGCATCTTATATCATGACCAGGTTAAATAAAAAAAAAAAATAGATTTTTCGATTTCTTCCGCTCGGGGATCCTATTTTACGTTATCGGGGACGGTGGGGGACGTACTAGAAAATAGTTAGATTTTCGAATTTCTTTCACGCGGGGGTGCACTTTTTACACTTAGTATACGAAAATAAAATAATCGATTACAACCTATGTTGCTATTATTAATAAAATTGTTATTTTTTTTAAAACATTTTTAGTACAAATAATAAAAGTTTTTATTCATAACCTTTATTTAATTACTAATATCACCAAATTAACCTATTAACACTTTAAAGAAATGGAATGTTCAAAACATACAGACATTATAGTTATGCTTAGTATCCCAGATCGAGGTCTCTTTAAATTTAAGTATGGAAAATGAAAAATTATTCCCAAACAAACCCTGGAAATATTTTTTTCATATTATTTTAACAAACAGATATGATCCCATAATTAAAGACAAACACTGGCCCCACCCACACAGTGCGCCCCCCGCCTCTTAAACACAAAATGACTATATTTTCAAAAACACTTTCCCCGAGTGCACTCCCACTCCTGCCATGAAAATACAAAATTAATATTTATTTCAAAAACACCGCCCCAAATAACATAAAATTGCATACCCGTGTGAAAAAAAACAACGAAAATCTAATTTTTTATAGTGCGCCCCCACCCCTGCCACGAAAATACAAAATGGAATTTTGTACAAAAACACCACCCCCGATAATAAAAAATTGCACCCCGTGTGAAAGAAATCCGAAAATCTTACCATTTTCAATATTATAACACCCCCCCCCCCACTCGAACTTTAAAATAAATATTGATTTTAACGGATTCCTGGTCATGATATAATATGCTTAGGAAAAGGGGTAGACCGTGCTAACATGAAGAAGTGGTTGACTTTGACTTGGATAAGGTTGAAATTGACTTGGAAATACTATATATCCAGGGTACTTGTTTATCTTAGCACAGGCCTAAAAACTACGCTGTTAACACGTCGATTTCTGCTCTAAGAAAGTTAAGGTTAAGTAAAAGTAGTGTGTTGGGCTCCTCGAACCATTTTTTTTTTTTACTTCTATTCAAAAATTAAAAAAAATATAATCTATTTTATTAAAAAAAGTTGGATGTTTCTAGACATTAAGGTTAATAAAATTGGGATTCAAATATATATATATATATATATATATATATATATATATATATATATATATATATAGTATAAAAAATCAAAAAATGATCAGTTTTTTGTATGCTAATTAAAAACCTAGTGCTAAGGAAAACAAACTACATTCGCCTTGACACCACTCTGGTACCAAAAAAATCTTGAAATAAATTTGTAAATAAAAATTAATATGTTTTACTAGACATATATTTACAAGCGGAGTCTAGCTGATCGCTTATTAGGTAGGTGATTATTACAATACTATAGTTGAAGTGAATCTTTTGGAGGCTACTCGCTATAAAATAATTATTTGACAAGTACTTTGCCCTTCGCGTGAATGGGTCCTAGAAGCACAGATAAAATAACATTTAACTACTTTATTTTAAATGACTAGTTTGAAAAATAACTTCGACATTATTTTTCAGTTTAGATCTAAGGAAATATAAAACCGTTCCATAGATTCTGGTTTAGGTTACTGAAATTGTGAAAAATGTTTAGATCTTCAAGCAAACTACCACTATAAACAAAAACGATATTAGATTCTAATTATTCACCCTTGAAAACATTGAAAAGCTTCTAGTCAATAAAAACACTATAATATATGCAATAAGCTTTCACTTTACTACTTAAAAGTATCCTTGTTCTATGTTTGTTTGTCTGTTAACGTCACTTTTTGCCACTAAGTCTAATCTGACAGTGAGAGCTGCAGTGAGAGACAGTCTACAGTAGGAGTCCTAAATTTGGTCTATCTAGCACGTTAGCTGCGACGAGGGGTCATTTGACCCCTTGCGGTAGCTTCCTTTACTGCGAGCCATTGAACGTGTATTTGTCGTTAACTGCGATGCTTGTCACGCATCCTGTTTTAATATTTTTGAGATTTTTTATTTTTTTTTTATAATTCACTACTTAATACTGTTTATATATCCAAAAAAAATGTAAGGGGTCACTTGACCCCTTGTCGCATTATCTTTTAAATGTTTTCCTTAATGCGGCAAGGGGTCAAATGACCCCTTGGTCTTTTAATGCTCATTACACTTCATCTTACTATTGTTTTAGCATATTATATCAAATATTAATGAATTCGTAAATAAAAAATATTTTTTCTATTTCCGTAAATGTTTGAAAGCGGTTTAAGCGACAGTAATTTACCGTGAATCACATTTATCTAAGGGTGAATCACAGATTCACCTTCCTTTCTTGTTCTTCGACTGATTCTACTTAGTATTTTTGACACCTGAGCTCTCGTTTATTTGTCTCGATTTAGTAAATAATTTCGATATGTATTCACGTGGTAAGAAACTTGCCGATTCAGCCCTTTCACAGCGGAATTCAACTTCAAGCGAAGATGAAGGAACTAGTTCAAGTTTTGAAGATAGTTTGATTCATATAAGGAAGAAATTTTCGGGCTGTTATGAAAAGCTAAGAACAGCTATGAGCAGTGCAAATGCCCAAAAAAAGGTGAAGAAGGTCCGAACATACTATGACGACTGTGCCGACAACCGTCTCTTTGCTTGCAGTGCTTCAATGATAAACATTATAAAATATAGTTTTCACGTGTTTTTTTTTTTTTTAATAATTTAATTTGTAATATTTAGGCTTATTTTTTTAAATACACAAAAGTTACACCTATGTTCATTTATTTATAATAAAAACATACGTTTGGTTTTATTTTTGATATCTGAATTCTTCCTTTCATGAATTATATATGCTGACAATTAAGTAAATTAAAACCATATAGCAAACATGTTATGATTGAACGTAAAAGGAAAGAAAAAAATTACTGTTAGTATAACACAGATGTTGTGGAAAAAATAAGTAATAAAAAAATATATTCAGAAGCAACAGAATTCAACCCTGCTTCTGTTACGAATTCTTGTACGTCAGGTATTTGTAAAAAAAATGGATTTCACTTTAAAACATTCATCAATGTTTACAGAGAGTTAATTTTAATGTCTAAGGGACAAGGGGTCAATCAGCCCCTTGACGCAGTTTAGCGGTGTGGTATCATGGGGTCATTCGACCCCTCGTCGCAGTTAACGAAAATTCCAGTTTATTTGCTTCGCAGCTAACGTGCTAGGTATAATTAGGAAAGGGATCCAATCGAGTACCTGACATCTTTCAGGCTCGGGACCTCCATTTTATGTCCTAGCCGAGGTTCGGCATAGCCAAGAATTTATTCCCTTTAATATCCCCGCGAACATTAGTAGTAGGATGCTATGCTAACCACTACACCACAGGTGACCCCCCCCTAGTTCTATGCAATTAACCTGTTTCAACAATGAGAGAAAAAAATAACATGTAATTAATATTATAGATTAAGGGATATACACAACATTATATTAATAATAATAGTACGAATGACATTGATAATGGCGTTACTTAATAAAATTTGTCGGGAACAGCAAAAGCTCATCCATGTAAATTTTAAGTTCGTGTTTAGTTTATTTTAAAATTACCTAAACCATATCAATTAGTAGTTTAACTGCGTGTCATGGCTGCTTTCAACAAACATTAATCAGTAAAACCGGTGGCTGTCCAGTTTAATATAGATGTCACCGAGACAATTGAAATTTATTTTTTATTATTGCAAAAAAAATTGTATTAGATTAATTATTTTGTATTAGTCGAAAAAAATGAAGTCAGGAGTTCTAATTTTTATTAAAAAAAATTAAAAACATAAGTTATATCAATATTATAAGCATAAGATATATCAACATAGATGTACCTATCTATGCGTATTTGAATTCGATATGAAGAAAAACTATTAGTAAGTTTTGCCTAAGATTTGTAATTGGGTGCTGCGGAAAGATTCTGATATGAGGGGCGGAATCGGAATCCGGAAAAGTTTGGGAACCCCTGGGTTAAGTAATTTGCATTCTTGTTTGGAAGATGATTGCCACAATCCAAAGAAACATTTTTTTTGCTATTTCTCAACTCTATAGAAGACGGTCTTGAACAATCTCCAGCGTTAAATATTGGATTTAATAATCTCACATATTTTGCTCAGAGAGCGATCTAATTTTTTCAAGCAAAAAACTCAAAAATATTTTTTTTTATTTTGTGGGCTTCTTTCAAACGAGCGATATGTAAAAAATAAATAAACAAAGCCTAATGACTAGGTACTGTAGGTGATGTGGTAAATTGTAAAGTAACTATTTTTTATCAAAGAATATTCTATTTAATATTTTGAGTATGTATGTATTTCGATGAGTAGATAGATAACATTTGAAGATTAAATATATCAATCATCCTGACCATTTTGTTTTTATTTAATTAGTTTTTGGGAAAAAATGTACAGGTACATAAATTAATACTTCAGAAGCGTAACACCCGTGACATCAAATTAAACACACGTCAGTATTTATGAAGTGCCCTTCTGACGCCCGATGTGATGTGATAAGAGCCCAATTTGTGTATTTTTAGTTGGGCATGTTTGATCCGCAGCCCCACACCTGCCACTGAGATTATATCAGCCAATTATAACTGACAAATCGTATTTACCTTAATTTATCTGCACAAGCGTGCTTGCAACATCCATATAAAAAAAATATTTCTTGCTATATTAATACTAGAGAGCTCCCATTAAATTGGTTGGGATGGGAGCAGTTAGTTTTGTAAATGATTCCATCAGTTTCAATTAGTTTCTCTTAAAGAGAGATATTCAATTACAAAAGAACACCATAAGCAAACGAAAAACGAAAAGTTTCAGTCAAAAAGCTAAAGTACATAACTGTTATTTATCTATATATTATACTAGCATTCTCCGTCGCGGCTTTGCCCACGAGACTTTAAAATCAATTCTGTGATCATTATTTTGGTATTGATTTAATATAATATGTTAACTGATGTTTAGGAGATTTAGTAGAATCGGAGCTTCCCGTAGGTGGAATGTTGGAGGGGGAAGCTGCCGGCTCGGTAAAAGAGAGGGAGACGCGCAATGGAGAGAGTTCACTAAAACCGCCAAAACAAAATATTGCTTGCTCGTCGTGAACGCTTCATTTTTCGGCTTTAAACAATGGTTTTCGACGCCCCGTAGGACCTTTCGAGTTAAACTCGTCGTATCAAGATCTTTAAAATGAGTCCAAATTAGATATTTTTTCTCGAACTGCAAAAATAGGTGTCCGTTAGAGTTAAACGACAATTTCGCAATTTAAACCCGTCCGGGGTTACATTTTTGAAATTCCTTTCTTGAAATTTCCTTTCCTTTCTTGAAAATCCTTTCTATTTAATACATCAAATAAAAAAAATATGGTTTAAAATCTCAAAAATAGGTGTCCGTTAGAGTTAAACGACAATTTCGCCATTTAAACCCCTTAGGGGTTACATTTTTGAAATTCCTTTCTTAGCGGTTAGCTAAAATCTAAATTCCGAACTTTAAGTTTCTATCATCAGTGGTTTTTGCACTGCATTGATTCTATCAGTCAGGACAAAGCCTCGTATATATATATGGAGAAAAGATCGAAATAAACACGCACCATCCCCAATCATGGGAATCACAGTGTGCATAATTTGATTGCCAGTAATATTTAAATAATCAGTAGCCATATTTGATGTGAATGTCTATTTTAATAATATTGTAACGTTAAATCGATATTCAAATGAAAAACATATTGTTTAAAATCTCAAAAATAGATTTCCGTTAGAGTTAAACGACAATTTCGCCATTTAAGCCTCTTAGGGGTTACAATTTTGAAATTCCATTCTTAGTGGTTACCTACATCGCGTTTAAAATCTAAATTCAGAATTTCAAGTATCTATCATTAGTAGTTTTTGCTCTGCGTTGATTCTGTCAGTCAGGACAAAGCCTCTTATATATATAGCGATATGTACTCATAATTATAAAAATATATGTAAGCAGCATAATTAATTATTATGGAACTGAAATTATTTCAATAATACCATATTTAGATTAAATATTGAGCTGCTCTGATTGCTTCACTGAATGAGCTTGATATCCTTCGATTGGGGGCTGAATGGTGAATGGAGTTTTCAAAGGTGCAAATATTGTTTCGAATAAGAGACAGGCCGTTAGTTCAGCGGGATTCAAGCCAACCCGTACATCTAGAGGTTCGTGATAGCGCCCCATCTTGTACAACTTAACTTCATAGCTACTTAGGGAGTTTTATGGGTTTGTTTGTTTGTTTAACGTCCTTTTATGCTACTAAGGCTAATCAGACGATTCTAAAATAGGGGTCCTAAATTTTGCTTACCCAGGTATAATTAGGAACGGAATCTTTAACGAGTACCTGACATCGTGCAGGCTAGGGACCTCCATTTTAGGTCCTATCCGAGGGACGGCATAGCCAAGGATTTTTTGCTCCCATTATAAAATCCTAGGGTCACCGCGGGACGCGAACCCGCGACCTTTATTATTGTAGGCTGCCAAGCTAACCTCTACACCACAGGTGACCCCTATTTTTTATGGGTTATAAGTAGTGACCGACCGAAGTTTCGGTTTCGGTTTCGGTTTCGGCCAGTTTCGGCAGAAAAACTGCCAGTTTCGGCCGCAGTTTCGGTTTCGGCCAAAAATTGGCCGAATCTTCGGCAAGGCCGAAACTAGATCCTGTGTCTGATATCTCCAAGAAGGAAGTAGGACTACACGATTTCAGCTTGTAAGCTCGATTTCTTTCATGGCATTTAACACCCATGAATTTAATAGTGGGAAGTATCTGTTATTTTAGTTAATTACACTTGATATTGAAAAATCTATGTTCTACCGAAATACAATAATTTCGATAGAACATAGATTTTTCTCATTCTTTTGGTATCTTTACTTGATCGAAAATTTTAAGTTGGGTGTGGTTACAAAAATTTGAGAGTGACTAACAGAAATGTCCTCGTATGTGATTTACGAGGAGGAGATATTTTATTAATATTTTATTTCAACTTTTAGGGCTGTACAAGTTAAGGGGGTACGGTCTAACATTCCACGGGGAACAGCCGTACTAGGAAGGAATGGCCGGGATTCGATCCTATAACTTAACTAATACACCTGTTTCACCACTCTTGTATACCAGATCACTTATTAAATGAATAATTGAGTTAAATTACTGTTATTTTATAAGCTTTCATTGATATTATTGCTAAACTAGACATATTACACACTTATATGTATTACATATACACACGTAAATAAGTTTCGGTTTCGGTTTCGGCCCGAAACTATGTCAATGGCCGAAATTCGGTTTCGGTTTCGGTTTCGGCTAAAATTTTGGTTACGATCGGACACTAGTTATATGGTATCTAGATTGTGACTACTCAGAATAAACAGAATATGTGCCAATAAATAAACAAAATATATACAGACACTAATATTTCTAGAAAACGAAAAGAAACAAAACATCTACCATCTATCAAATATTTCTTGCATAAACGAATCAGAGAAAAGATAGAAAACAAATAAATTGTCTCGGGTTGTGACTTCGGTTTGCTATCGATGCGATGTAAAATAACCTTTAATATAAATATTAGGTCACAACTGATGCCTGTTATTTCTGAAGTATGCCATGTTCTTTCTTTCAATGTTCTTTTCATATGCTAAATGATCATACTGTAAAAATATCTTTAATTGTATAATTTCGGAAATATATGACCAGTATGCATTGGATACTGCTCGCCTAAGTGTCAGTTTACACCATTGTCACCCAATAGTCCCAGAAATGCAAAAAATCCTTATTCATGATGAAGCCAGGATACAAAATGCATCGTTGTCTCATCAGCAGCTTTCCGAAGAATCAGTGGAAGCTTGAAAAAAACATTTTCAAGCACACCGTCAAAACCTCGCGCGCAAATTCACTAGAAAAAACTACAACAGAAATATTTTTAACCGATAATAATCATTGAGCTTTAAGGATTTAAAATTTGGCAGGAATCAGGTCAAAATGTCCGTTACTGTAACTGTAATGCGCGAGGCTATTAAAACAGGTGTGAAATCAGGTGAAGAAGGTTTGAAACTATTTCAGGGACCTTTTCCTAATTAATTCTGTCCACAGGAGCTTAGGTCGCGGGATTGTGTGGAGTATTTATTAATAAAATTGGCGGGAGAAGGTGTATAAACTAAGCTGGTCTGATTCACCACTGATTCACTCATATATTTCTTATTTTGTCCCCTGGTTTTATTTGTGTACGTCAAGCTGTTTACGTTCTTGGTATCGTGATGGACGAACGTGCTAGACCGTTGCCCGCGGTAGTAATCTCTATCGAGCCTCAGCGGTATGAATCCGCACTGAGCAGGTTGTAATTAAGAAAGTTGCTACTCATACATAACAATTATAATATAAGTTTATTATTATTAATACAAAATGTCAGTTTGTGAGTTTTGAAATCTGCAAATTGACAATAAGCTAAGTCTTGAAATTTCTATGGAATAAATGGCTAACTAACTAAGTTAGCAGATCTCTAAGTTAGCATATATTCAATGATAATCCGATCCCTGAATCCCAAGAAAAGATATTTGGGGCTTCACCTGCACATGGAGAACCCTGTCGGATGAAAAGGACTGAAAAGGAAACAACTTAACAAACGATTTGAAAAATATTACCTAGGTTACTCGACAGACGTTCATTGATAATTTTTTTTTTTAATTAGGTTACTCGACAGACCATTATGTTGGTTATTGATAATTTTTATACGGGATAGAGCTATGGGGGTCTGCAAAGCCCCCAAACATCCAAAGAATTCAGTCATTCCAGTCCAAAGTACTGAGGAAAATAGTAGACGCGTGTATGTACGTATGTAACAAATGACTTCACAACGGACCTGAATATCTCAACAGTCATCGATGCAGCCACACAATACTACTAAAACTTCCACCAAAGACTAACGAACCCCTCGGAACAGACACTAACATCTAACATAAGCCCCTACATTCCCCCTGGCGACTTTTGAGGTGGTAACAAAAAAAAATTTATGATCAGGCGCAAAATAGCAGAGATGCCAGACAGAGAAATCTCCAATTCTAAACAGCATTTTTCAAAATCCTTACATAGAAATATACCATAGAAAAATATTTTGAATATATGCATCTTAGAAATACTTTTTAAATCAGACACAATAAGTTTCACTGGTCAAAGGTTGAATAACTTAAGAATTAAGTTTACTCTACATGGCAGACTTAGATAAAGCACAGTTAAGTAAAAAACAAAAGGAAGCATCAAGTCCCAAGAACAGTTAGGGCCGCGACTAAGGGACAATGTAGAATAGACAATAGATCTGTAACAGTCAGGTCTATTATGCCGACCGAAGCACAGCCATTCTAATCTTAAATGTTTGGGCTATCCTGTTTAAGGACTTAGGCTTCAATAAAAAAATAACAGGATGGACAGCACTGATACTGAACCAAACATCGAGTGCAACGACAGGCACATACAGAAAATTTTTTTTATCAACAGTGCTTCCTCTTCGAAAAAGAGAAATTTCGCGAAACTATTCCGAAAAAAACAGAGAGCTACCTATAGGACCGAAACACCGAAGCATTTACAGTAATGCTAGTTATAGTAATGCTAGTGGAGTGCTTATTGGATTGTTTGGATGTTAATCGAGTGCTTAATGGGACATAATAGAGAAGGAATAAGAAAAATAGGTGAAAAAGATGATGGTGAAAAAGAAAATATAATAACATAGTTAATTTTATGTCTTTATAGATTTATTTAGTATGCTGTGTACTTATAAACCCTGTCTAGTAGCATCGCATTAATATCCAACCACAAGAATTTATATCTATTTTACTACCAATAACGAAACCGTTTGACTTAAAAAATACATTTTTTTTTTCTTTTTGGGAAAGCATAAATGATCGGTGCCAAAAATTTTAAACCTTAACTTAAAATTATAATCTTCACTTTATCGAATAAATCCTTAAAAAGTAATACAACTATTTCAGCTCCTCCATACTTACAATACAAACAAGAAATATACGAGGCAATAGAAAATGTGTTCATGTTGAAAAATCGAGGTACAACATAGCGTGGATGATGTACATAGGTCATAAAAGAGGTGAGAAATATTATATGAATTTGCCAATTATGTTTCATTCATCTTCCACACAATACGCTGCTTGCATACAGTAAAATGTTTTCCTTTTTCTTACATCAGTAATTGATTTTTGTATTATGGTTATAAAATAAATAAAGAAAACAACTAAGTTTGATTCTAATAAAAAAAATCTGGTGCGTGCGCGCAACACACAACTTTCACTTACCAACTTACTTAGATTAGAAATTAATGCGTTTTGTTAATTGTCACTTCTCAAATGAACAGAACGGCTTTAATTATGAACAATGGTCTGTCATTAAAGGCGTACTCCGCATGCGTGGGCTCAAAGAGTTTTATGAGTTGACTGAATATTTTTCTTTTTTTTTTCCCTCTTTATGTTTTCTTTATTTTTATCATATCTCATATTTAGCCATTTCTTATTTTTAGGAGTAACGAGAGACAGTTAATTTCTCCATATAAACAAAAACAAAGGTACTTTATGGGAAACAAACAAACAAAAAAGGCACCAACCCCTCAAAAAAAAAGCCCCCTCAGAACATTTTAATAATGTTAAAGCTTACCTGATATTAAAGAACACCTAATATTCATTAAACATGACGAATTTGACAAAAATCGTTAAAGCCGTTTTTGAGTAAATAAAAAAAACACGTGAAAACGATACAAAATTTATTAAGTAAAGTCCCCCCTCCGGCTGATCAATTTTGATGAAATTTTTACAGTCATATCTCGGGCATAAAAATACATCAAATACCAAGTTTGATCAAAATCGTTAAAAACGTTTTTGAGTAAATAAAAAAAACACGTGGAAATGATACAAAATTTATTAAGTAAAGTCCCCCCTCCGGTTGATCAATTTTGATGAAATGTTGGCTATCACATCTGTGGCATATACATATATCAAATACCCAGTTTGATCAAAATCGTGAAAACCGCTTTTTGAGTAAATAAAAATAACGCGTGAAAATGATACAAAATTTATTAAGTAAAGTCCCCCCTCCGGTTAATCAATTTTGACGAAATTTTTACAGTCATATCTAGGGCATAAAAATAAATCAAATACTGAGTTTAATCAAAATCGTTAGAGCCGTTTTTGAGAAAATCGAAAAAAAGTTATTAAATAAAGTACCCCCTCCCTTTGAGCAATTTTGATGAAATTTTTGCTGTCACATCGCGGGCATATACCTACACTAAATACCCAATTTCAGGTTCGCACGGTTTATAGTTTTTGAGCTAGTCTGTTCACACACACACACACACACACACACACACAGACACACACACACACACACAGACCATTTCGCGGGACTTGGTTATTTGGACTCAGGGGCCCCAAAACGTGTATTTCCGTTGAAAACCGGAAGTCGAAATTTTTCACGATCGCAATACTTCCACTTACTATATATTTCATATATAGGTAAGTGAAAGTAAAAATGAGAATTTTATTTTATAAGCTACAACGTAACAATCCACCATCTTACATCCAAGTGAAGCTTCTCCCGCTCCCCGGAAAACCTTCCCGTTTGGTTAGCCTTACACTATATCCCCCTTTCTTTAAAAACAGTAAAACAAAATAAATTATACAAACATAAAAGTACCTTTTAATTATATCTGTCTGAGCATCGTAACAAAACTATACAAACATAAAATCAAACTACTCAATTCTAACCTGAGTTTCATAACAAATATAAATAAAACAAAACTATACCAACAGAAAATAACCCACTTAATTAACATAAAATTATACAAACATAAGAGTAACCCTATTTAATTAAAACAAAACTATGCATGAAAGGAACATAAGTACAATATACAAAAAACATAAAAGTAACCTTAATTATACTCTGAGTATACATTATGATAATACAAAATTATACAAACATAAAGTAACCCATATATGATATGATATAAATTTGTATGTATAAAATTATACAAACATAAAAGTAAGTAAGTATTTAATTACAACAAAACTAACATACATAAATACAATATATATATATATATAAACAAACATAAAAGTAACTTTAATTATACTCTGAGTATACATTATAATGTATATATATTATATTTATACACTTAATTATAATTTGAGTCTGAGTATCTCTGAGGAGCTCGAATTGCCCTCTTTCTCCTTCTTGAACAAGACACTTCTTCAAACAAAGTTCCGTCTTCTCCTCTGGATCTTCCTCCCTCTTCTGCTTCTCTTTGTTCTTCTCTCTCCTTTCCCTCCATCTCTCCTGAAGAGTTACTCTTTTCCTCTTCTTTTTCTCTTTCTCCTTCTTGATCAGCCAGCATATCTTGATTTTCTTCCTCCGTGCCATAACTAAAATTATGGTTGAAAACTGTTCGATCTGCATTTCTTCCCTCTTCATTAGCAACTACGAGGTCTTTCCTATTTCTTCTCAATTTTCCTTCTTCTGTGTTTACATAATAGGATCTTGGTTCCCGGCAATTTTTATCTATAACTCCATATCTCTTCATATTTCCAATCCAAACCCTATCATTAACTCGTAGAGGAATCAACTCTTTAGCTCCTTTTCTACAGTCAAAGTTCCTTTTATTTCGGTATTTGATGGCCATATCCTTCTCTTTGAAACTATCGAGCTTACCTGTCTCCACTTGCTGATAGTTATTTACTGATGGAAGAGTTGCTCTTAATTTACGTCCATACAGTAATTCTGCAGGTGAAAGCCCTTGTTCCAGAGGTTTGTTTCTATATTCTAAAAGAGCTAAATTTGTGTCCTTATTTTTTGTTAACAATCTCTGAGCAATATCAACTGCTTTTTCGGCTGAACCGTTCGATTGGGGAAAAGTTGGACTTGAAAAGTGGTGTGTGATACCATACTCAACGGTGAATTTCCTGAATTCATCAGGTTCAGGTAACGTTAAAAAGGTCGATCAACCCAGGATCAGGTTCCGCCATCTGATCTCAAAGACACAGGTATTCCATGGCGTTCAAAAATGTTTTTAAGTCGACTTATAACAGTATCAGATGTCAAAGAAGTCAATTGCACGATCTCAATAAATCTAGAATAGTAGTCTTGTACGACCATAGACCATTAATGCTTCATTAAGTCCAAGGATTTGCAGGAGTTTCTGTGATGATTAGTGGTTCTGCTCTATTTTTCGTGTGTTCTCGGCACACTGGACAACTAGTAATCATAGCCTGTATAACCGTTGAACAATTAGGCCACCAGACTGCTTCCTTGGCTCTCCTCCGGCACTTAACTCTACCCATGTGCCCCTTATGCAGCCTGTCTAGAATATACCGCCGCATCTTCTTCGGGACAAAAATTCTACTCCCCTTCAATAAAATTCCTCTTTGAACGTTGAACTCCGACGCATATTTGCTTAATGGAAACTGCTTCGGCCAATCATTTTTTCCTAAATGTTCCTTTATAATGTTACATTCTGGGTCTAACTCTTGACAGGTTTTTATTTCCTCCAATTTCACATCTGAACACGGTAGTGCTTGTACTATACTATCAATAAAACCTTCCTCTTCTAGGACATCTGCATCTTCTTGCCCCTCCTCTAGTGGCTCTCTAGACAACAAATCTGGGGTAAAAAACTGTTTACCTGGAACGTACACGATTCTATAATTAAACCTAATTAGATTCATCCTAAACCTTTGTAGTCTAGCTGATAGATCCGATATCGGTTTGTGCTTCATCAGCTCCACTAAAGGTTTGTGATCCGTCAGCAGATCAAATACTGGCATCCCAAGCAGAAATCCTTCAAATTTCTCACATGCCCATTTTAAGGCTAATGCTTCTTTTTCCACTTGAGCATATCCACCTTCTGTTGGTGACAGTGATTTAGAGGCGTATAATACGGGTTTCCAGATATTATCATATTTCTGTTACAACACTGCTCCTAACCCTTTTGTAGATGCGTCAGCTGCTACTCTCGTTGTCCTGTTTCTCTCATACTGTGCAAGAACTTGTGCTTTAGTGATGACTTGTTTTACCTTTTCCTAGTTGCTTTGATGTTCTGCAGTCCATATCCATTCCACTCCTTTTCTCAACAATTCTGTAAGTGTAGAGGTCAAATCTGCCAGCTTAGGGATAAATTTAGCAATATAGTTGACCATTCCTAAAAATTCTCTTAGTTCCTTTACCCCTTGAGGTGGTTTCAACATGTTAATAGCTTTAACTTTCTCTGGATCTGGTTCTATGTTACCATTCTTAACTAGATGTCCCAAAAAGGTGACTTCTCTTACTGCGATTTTACATTTATCCATATTTAAAGTTATTCCATAATCTTTATATTTCTGAAGAAGTTGGAGACCTTCGGTCATGCTCTTCTTGTGTTCTTCCACACACTAAAAAGTCATCTGCTTTATTCTTTACTCCTTCCAAGCCGTCTATTATTTGATAGACTTTCTTCTCATAGACTTCAGGTCCTAATGAAATCCCAAAGGGTATTCTTTTGTACATGAATCTTCCGAAGGGAGTAATAAATGTAGTTAATTCTCAACTATCCGGATGCAGAGGCACCTGCCAGAACCCGCTTGAAGCATCTAATAGTGAAAATATCTGTCCCCCTTCTAATTGGGCAAGAGATTCTTCAACTAACGGTAATTGCCACCTTTCCCTCTTAACATACCTATTAATATTAGTATAATCGGTGCATAACCTTACCTGACCGTCTCGTTTTGGCACCACTACAATAGGAGCACACCAATCTGTTGGTTTTGTAACCGGCTCAATGATTCCTTCCCTTAGCATACGGTCCAGTTCTTCCTTCACTCGGTCCCTTAAAGGTAAAGCAACTTTTCTAGGTGTAGCTACCGCATAAGGTGTAGCCCCCTCCATGAGCATGATTTTATATCCATCAACTTTCATTAACCCTATTTTTGAAAACACCCCTGGAAACGTCGTTACTAATACTAAATCTTCCAACCCTTTGGATCCATTGGATCCAACTAATTCTTCAACATTAAACTTTATTAAATTCAATTCCATTAGTGCTCTCCTACTTAACAGCGGCACTGGTTGTTCCTCAAGTATGTATAAATTTTCTCTTATAGATCTGCCTTTATACTCAATGTCAGCACTAGTAACTCATTCAACCTTTAATGACGTTTTCCTGGTCCAAAAAGTTGTTTTTCAGTTGGCCTAAGAACTAGTCCTAGATCATTACATGTTCTTTTCCCAATCACAGACACATCTGCACCTGTATCTACTTTGAAAAATACCTCCTTTCTCGAAATTTTAAGAGGAAGTTTCCAGGGATATTTGGCAGAACTTTCACTCATTATTAGTTCTCCTAGATAGTTCTCTGATTCAGTAACATACAATTTATTTTCCCTAACCTCATTTATTTTTTTTCAAAGAGCATACTCGAGCAAAATGTCCAATACGATTGCATTTGTGACACCTGCAACTTTTGGCTGGACAGTCCTGAGCTGAGTGGTACCTATGGGATCCACATTTAAAACTTGTTCGCCCTTTATCCTGTGATTTTCTATTCGGATCACTTCTATGCACCGCTTCAACTTGTAAATTGTCTCTCACAACTAATTGTTGGTTATGCAAATTCTCTGCTTGGCGGGCTCTAATAATTGCTCTTTTCAGATTTAAGTTTTCTTCAATCTGCAGGGATTCAGAAAGCTTCTGATCTAAAACACCTATTACAATAATATCCCTTACCAGTTCTTCTTTTAAATTTCCAAATTTACACCTCTCTGCTAACTTGTGGAGGTCATTGATGAAAATATCAACAGATTCCCCTTCTAATTGCCTCCTTTTAAAAAATTTTGCCCGATCATAAACAATATTAGTCTTTTGTCCTAAATAAACATTAAATTGCTCCTTCACACTATTATATCTCGCTGCTTGATCGGGAGATAGGTTAAAAGTCTCCAAAATTTCTTCCCCTTCATCTCCTAAACAATACAGAAACATATTTACCTGTCTAGAGTCATCCTTTTCACTGAGCCCCGAAGCTATTCTAAATCTTTCAAAACATTTAATCCAACGAGGCCAATCTGATGGTTCTTTAAAATTAAAATTTTCGGGTGGCGATAATTGACAAAACTTATTATCTCCCATAGCCACGTTTTTCACTGATAGTTCTACTGCACTATCTACCATAATTAACCTTCTTACACTTGTTAGTCTTTTTCCACACCTGACACCATGTATTGTGGTTATAAAATAAATAAAGGAAACAACTAAGTTTGATTCTAGTACAAAAAAATGAGAACTTTATTTTATAAGCTACAATGTAACAATCCACCATCTTACATCCAAGTGAAGCTTCTCCCGCTCCCCGGAAAACCTTCCCGTTGGGTTAGCCTTACACTACAATTTTGTTATTATTTCAAAGTTTCTAAACAGTTCAAATCAGCAATGAATATTGTAAAACTTTTAACTTTTAACTTGAAGCTCATATAAATAGGTGAGTACCTACATCTTCCTCTGGCTGTAAAGTATACATGCCGCCCACTACTTTCTCCGGTATAAAGTTGGACTGAAAGAATAAATATTGGAGGAACAAGCTACAACGATAAACAGCCCAAGCTGACTAAAGCTATTGGCAGTCGTTCAACAGATTCCAGTAAAGGATTTTAGTCCACCTCATCCACTTTTCACGGCAGACTCTTTGCCAAACCTAGCCATGAGCATTCTTCAATACCACTCAGTCCCTCTTAGATTTATCTGATCTTTCACCCTCTGTAGCACATTCCAACTTTCCTTGGAATACTGCTAGACTTTTATGTACTAATCGGACATATTATTTTTTTATTGTGCCCTTCATTCTATCAAGTCTATCAAAACTAAACACTAAATATCCGATATACAAAATACCACTAATTGGAGATTCTATTTGGATTGGAGGTCTCTCTGAAAAAAAAAAAACAGGTCAGTATCAAGCTCTTGCATCTAAAACGAAGACTAAAAGTTAAAACACATAAAAAGTGAAATCTGTTGAGATGGATTTCTCCCATGAATTCCACAGATGTAGAAAGATTTGATCACAAAAAAATAATAATGCAAAGAGTATGGTCCATAACCAGTTGTGAAAGAGGTAAAACGACTTCAAATTTGATAAGATGGAGGAATAGTTAAGCCTAATGATATACAGAAGGATGAATTGTTGAACCCCCAAACTCCTTCAACTTTAAGAAATAAAGCTGGACAACATTCGTCGACGAGCCTGTTTTCCACAGGTGGAAAAATACTTTAATAAAAGCAGATACTTTTCTAACTCATGAGATAAAAACCGATGAAGAAACATTCTTTAAGAAGACATTATTCTATAAAAAAACACAAAAGTAGGGGGGATACACCTTCTTGTTCACAGAAGCGTCGAAAGTCAACGCTGAAGTTGGTTTCGCAATATAACTTATAAACGTGCAGCATAAGTTCAACTTTCCTCCAATGAACCGGTTTTTCGCAGAACAACACTTCGCTATATACCCAGCCTTATTGTTAAGAAAATAAAAAATATATTCAGACTGTCTTTGTCTTATTTCTAGCTACTCTAGCTACTTTAGCTAGCTTGAAATAAGACAAACGGTACCGCAATAATTAATATAACCACCGTTACCGACTGGAAATGATAATCAATAGTATTGGACTCAGAATAAACAAATTAAAGGAAATAAAAACAGGACATTCTACCATGGAAATTCTGTTTTAGAAAATCAATTCAAAAAGAATAAATAATTACAATAATATTACAATTAATATTATACAATAAATAGAAAAAATATTTACAAGATTGGGGATAGGACACACTGATACCTAATGCGAGGCCTGGAAACCCCATTTTGTGAAACATGCAAAACAACACTAACACTTATTGTAACAACATGTAGTCACATACTCTGACACATAGGACAAAATACAACATATCCATCTACAATGGCTGAAACACTGCCAGATGAAGAAGATAAAATTAATAACGTATTCAAAGGCTTCAAAGATATGAAAATTGTTCATTTACTTTAGGGCATGTAAATAAGTTATTTAAATGTTACATAAAACCTGCTGACTTTATACATTCCTTTGTTATTTTCCTATGTGTGGATTTATAAATGGAGTAAAAAACATTTAAAATATCATATTTTTATTTAATAGTAAGAGAATAAAATGAAAAAATAAATAAAGCATACATTGGACTTTTTTTCTGTTTGTTTGTTTTTTTAACGTCACTTTATGCCACTAAGGCTATTCGGACGATGCTACAGTGGGAGTCCTAAATTTTGCCTACTCAGGTATGATTAGAATAGGGATATTTTAACGAGTACCTGAAATCGTACAGGATCGGGACCTCCATTTTACGTCCTTTCCGAGGGACGGAAGACAGTGGTGCGGATAGAGACAAAACCTTATAAAGGTTTATAAATTATATATAAAGGTATAAAGGTCTATAAAATGAAGGTGCTCCAACCAGAACTTTAGAGATATTTTTTGAAACCTAAATACCTCAAGAATAAGGATCCACACCAATTTTTCAGATTAAAATTCATTAAACCTGTGAAAATAAGGCAGTTTTGGGCATCTTGTAGGAATGACACGAAAACACTTTTGTTAACGTCCTATTTCGAAGTGATGTTAGGGAAACCCAAATTTTTCCGAGGCCGTAATTTTCGAAAATATCTTATTTAGACATCCTGCAAAAAAGTTATTTAATCCTAGATTTCAAAAAAAAAAATTTAGGGTGGATGGAAAAGAGAATTGGGTGATATCTTGAGACATGTCATAAGTGATATGGTTATTGGTCTTTTTCAATGTCAGTTCCGTCGATCTCCGTCTTCTGGTTGATATTAAATCAATCCAAAGGTATCACTGAAGATATTCCAAAAGATTTCAGATCCGAAAACGTCCGAATCGTTGAATGAGATCATTTTATAGTCAGGAATGTGTAAACGGGAGAGCCGTTTGTTTAAGTGTCCCCTCTTCCAGGTGCAATGTTTTCAATCGCTAAACCGCTTCTATTCAAACTGCATACGTTCAAACGAATACGCTTCTGTATCAAAATGGATTTGACAATATGTCACAATTGTTTATTTGCCTCAGTTTTCAGTTTTCTTTCAGCGAAGAGAGTGAAATATTTATCATCATCATAATAATCGTTTATTTAAAATTTACTATGGATAAATAGGTCTTTTCCTACTGCGATGTATGTGATATGCTGATGAATAAGAATTCGTCGCTAGTGCAGGCGTTATCAGCATTAATTCCAGGGGTGGAAGGTGAGCCCTTATTTACAGTGATTTCGGAAATAAAAAAAAGATTTGTTATACATTTTAATAAATGCTTTAAGGAAGCGTCATACAATGAGGACGTTTTTTTAAAGAAAAACAGTAAATGGTTGGAAAACAACTTTATCGTGCCCTGTATGCCGATGGGTTGCGATACCTACCATGAACGTGGTTCTAGAAAGTTGTGGGGGGGGAGACCAACCAAAGATTTTTCTGAATGTAGTAGGAAATCTTGAAGAGCAACGAACGAAGAAGTATTCAATTTTATGGTGGTGTCATCTGACCCATACATCAGCAACTTGAGGCCTAATTTGGTAAAAATGAAAACATCTCTGGATGTCGATGCGACAGATTTAATTTTAGAAGAGTAATATCACATCATTAATATGTATACAAATAAAAGATTTATATAAATATTAATCTTATATTGTACTGAAGATGGTGTAACAAGTGAAACCCATCTACAATTGTATTGTTCATATTAGAAAAAGAGTATTAATTTTATTTTCGTAGTTATTTCTGTAAATGTATCTATTATATTAGTTTGATGTTTATACATATATATATATACTCAATTTTAGTACAAATTTTGTTGGTTCCTATAATATTTATTACGATCCAAGTAAAATCAAAATTTTATTTTTAAAAATGCGTATTTTTTTTACCCTGTAACCCTTAAAATGAAATATTACAGCTTTGAAAGTTGCATAAATCGATTGGAACCATGGAATGTATATATTTAAACGCCATTTGTGATCGGTTAAGGGTTTTTTTTCCCTAAATTGGGCATTTTGAACCACTGTGCGGCATGGCCAAGGATTTTTTACTCCCATTAACCCTGGAATGGTAGTGTCAATCTTCATACATTGTTGGTAGTGATACGCCTCCAAGACTTACACGGTAATAATTACGTACTATGCTGACCCTTCAGGCTGCAATTCAGTCTTTTGATAATTACTATTAAAACAGTGAGCATTGCGCATTTACTCACTGCACCCAATCTCTTTCACACGCAAACACAGAAACGTCCACACATCAAAATTAGATAAAACATCTTTTATAAAGATAAAAAATTTTTACCAGGACTCTAGTTATATATTAAGGATAGAAAAAATACAGTACTAAAGAAATATATTAATGGAAAATAAAAAAAAATATAAAAATAAATGTTTTTATATCTTAAAAGAAATTGACTTATAAAATTATAGGAACAATGCATTGTGGGTAAACACTAAGATCTTCAGTAATATTAGTTATAGTATTATCATATCAAGTTATTTATTACACGAAAAACAAACTTAAAGATAATGGTCTCCACAAACAGGTTTTTCACACCGAGAGCAACGAATTTTTGACATTCCCTTCTTTTTATACTAGCAAAAGGCACAATATTTTCTTTGAATACTCTTTTCTTCTGAATGATCTTGTGAATTATTTATATCCTCACCTTGTAAATCAGTTCCTAGAGCATTATGTATCACAGTTTTTAAAGCTTTGGTTATATTTTGCTGTAATCGTGCAATCATCCACTTGTGCATTAGATTGTCTGCTAAAGTAAGCATGTATTTGAATCTCGACATTGGTTAGGATTATTCTTGTAAAAATTATAGGCATATATGACATATGAATTATATACCGCAATGTTCTACATGTTATAAAAGAAGCAGTTTTGTTTTTCGGCCAATATTTGTTCCTCGACAACACTGATCTAAAGTTTATTTAAATTAAATAAACTTTATTTCACAATTTAAAGAAACAAAAAAAAATTGTATATAAATTTTGAATATCTAAAAAAAGATTATACAAATTCAATGTCGTTTCTCTCTGATATCCACCTCTGATATTTAGGATAAAGTACCCGTTGAATGGTAGTAATACGTCTCTAAAGCGTAGCATCAAATACCTAGTGATTAGTAGCAATACGCCTTAGAAGCGTGGGACTATTTCCTTTCATTGGTAGTGATACGCCTCAGAGGCGCAGTACTATTTAGGAAAAACTTCAATACTCACCAGTTATTTACTTGACCAAGGTCAGACCGTAACAGATCCGTTTCTAACCCCTTCCCGCAAGATGTCACGGAAAGTGATGTTGGGGTGGGGCTTAGATTTGACGGAAAGAGCATTTTATTAAGGAAATACGCCTCCAAAGCGCATGACTACCATTCCAGGGTTAAAAAATCCTTGAGCCACCGCTTGGGGCGAAGTTGCGACCTTTAGTATTGTAGGTTGCCATGCTAACCACTTTATTCTCAAATTAAATTAAAATGAAAAATATTTTTAAAATTTTGACTTATGGTTAAAAATTCTTGATACTCCTTTTCTTGATAACATTAAAACATTAAATGAATGGAAGGAAGTGTCATGCCACATCGAAGACTTGAAAGAAAATGGAGAGGAGTAGGGCATGATTACCCTTCTTTCTCCTACCCTTCCTTGCCAACCCCCCTCTGGGCCTTGCCAACATTAGCTATGTTTCAACAACGTTGCTAACTAGTATTCAAATAATAATGGTGCCCCTAAAACGCGTTGAACCACGTTCCCGAACAGCCTAAGGTGTCCGAGACTGTACGAGTATACGTCGTTCCATGCGGCCTAAATCCACCATTATTAGTTCACTAGTTAAAAACGTTAGTTGGGACATAACTTCTTTCATGTCAACGCTTTTCTTACAACACAGTTTATAAGTTCAATTTAATTTCGTCAAGGTTAAAATCATAAACCACATCATTTCCCCGGTTCATCCGCTTTCCCCGGTCCCATCCCCCCCCCCGTCTTCTCCGCTGATATAAGCCTCAAAAATTATATCCACCAATAGAACCCGATTACTCTGGCCACGAAACAGTTGTCCTCATGTATATTGTAAAACTATGTAACCTTAATAAGATTGGAGATTATAATTAATAATTTTAGTTCAGGGAAAGTTCGTTCTAGCTCTGTTATTGATTAATCAAACTTATATGTTGATAGTATGTCATTATATCATCATGTGGAACGACGTTAGACGTTCGCGAAGGAGAAGTGAGTGACTGATAGGCTATTGATTAATCAAAGTGATATATTTTTATAGCCTGGTCCTGATGTTAGCACTTAAAATAGCTGTAGAGCACCCTACATAGCCGATCCCATCGCTAATTAATCGCCAAGAAAAACAACCTCCTTTGCCCTCACCTGACTAAATTTACTCTTTAACAGTTCGCGTGAGAAAGTTATATGCGCTCTCGTCACCATTATAAAAAAATCATTACATATTTACCATGTTATTTTCATTAGGAAACAAATTATCGTAAATAAGTGCGTTGGAAAATAAGTTTTATTTTTCACTCTAACGTGCCTTAATACGGGTGTTAGCAACAGTGGTGTGATACATACCACATACTACAAGTACCATTACATTGTTAACTGTTTTTGCACACAACGTCCAACTCCTTATTGATCAGCCATCTTCTCTGTTCGGTGGCCTCATTGGGGCTACACAAAACCCCCAAAATCATATCCTTGAATGGGTTTATTTGATTCACTTGACTCGGTTGTTTCCCTTCGAAGTCGTGGGACAGTATGGGACCTATTTCTATATTTTTAGAAGGGACTGTAAAGGATTTCTGTATAACACTATCATAAATAGGACTAAAACACAATTTGTGTTGTAGATGGACCGGAAACTACATACATCCCTTATTTTTCTTGGCTCAGGGAGGGGAAATATAGTGGCGGAACGCCAAGATTTTGTGATCAGTTTAGTATTTTGGTGAATTTTTTTATAAAATCGAAAAATAGATTTTCATAAAGCGATTTTAACTCCTCATTATGCCAATGAGTTGTAAGATTTTCAAGTTGTAACTAAGCTCTCAAAGGAGTATTTTTCAGCTATACCAATTGTTTCGGATTTTTTGCGGTGGGCTTATTTTTAAGAACTAAACGGAAGTTTAATATTCATGCATTACACGTTGTATTTCGGCTAATAAAAGAATTGTGAGGAAAAGGTTTTTGAATTATAATACATTATTACATTTGCTTTGAAATACAGACGAAACACTAAATGGATGTAGTTTAAACATACCCAAATTAAAAATTTTACATTACATAAATTTTACATCAAAGCCGTATCCCATTCCCCTGATTATAGAAACGCTCCTAATTAATTAACATTGACAAGCGCTGATAAACTGAAGACTACGCCTACAAGTCCTGGTTCCGGGGGCATTATTCTCTCCCCGCCTTATAGCATTGCCCGGGGAAGACACCGTGTTTTAAAAAAGGGTATTCATGACTCTGAAGTGCTCCTTGAAAAATGCCAGGTAGAGAAAAAAAGAAAAGCTATTAAGAAATTTAATAAAGGGTTTGACGTTGCTATGGACACTTAGATATGTCTTGTTGAATTTTCTACGAGATTGATACTTCCACATTTTTTATTAAATTAAGCCAATATTTCTGGACCTTGCTCAAGCATTTGACAGAGTTGGACACCAGGATATTTTCTTTAAATTCGTGGCTATACTTACATTTACTTACCAGCTATGTTATTCTACAATCTTTTATTTCCGACAGGTGTTTTTCCGTCTGACTCTGTAGGAGTACCCCAAGGTTCAGTGGACGCACCTCTACTAAACATTATACACATGGAATTCATTGCAGTTCAGGTATTTCAACCACAACATCATAGACTCTTCAACATTATTTAAAAGCTTACAAAAAAAAAAACTGACTGCTTTAACCTTTGGAACATTATACAAAATTACGACAAATTACATGACATATGGCAAATAATAGGACACCTGAACGCATTAATGCGCTCAGAAACGACATGGCCACAACAAGCATGCCAGGAAACATTCTTAGAAGGCTAAAGAGGAGCTGTATGAAGGATCTCCAAGACCAACAAAGGATTGAATTAATAGATTCCGAGATTATATTATACGAATCACATAAATAAAAAGGTTTTCCTGATATTGCTTATACATCGAATGGAACCAAGAAGAAATAGCTCAAATACTTAAAGGCTATCCTGGCAAAAAAACTTAAAAGAGAACTAGCTTAAATTGGATATAAGGATATCTAGGTGAATTATAAAGTTCCTACTCATCAGTAAATTGCTAAACTTGACTGAATCCATTAGTGATTATCAAATAAATATAACATATACCTCAATCAATAAAAGAATCTCACATCAACATTCTAGAAAAAAATTGCTTAAATAGAAACAGCTCATAATACCGAGACATTTAAACACGTGCTTTTACAACCTTTCATTGTTGATCCAAGTAATAGGTGAAAATTCAACTAAAATCTCTTATTTAATATTGAGTTATTCATTGATATTTCGAAATATTGAATTATTTTTTGTGAGTTCTAATAATATGCTGACAATGATTTATATGCTCTTATATTTGTTTTTGATTACATGTTTTTTTTTTCTCTTATACTGCTTTTCTGAGAAAGGATATCTTTTAAATAATCTTGAGCAGGGCCAATCTCTCATTTCTCCGACTCCAAGATTCGCCTCACTTCCCAAACGCCTCACAAGCACAGTCATCCCACAAGGTCGGTGGTCTTGAAATTAGTGTCATTTCCTCCAAAGGTCTTTGGTCTTCAAAGCGCGTCCCTCCTGATCTATCCCAGGTTCCCCTCCCGGCTCCCAAGCATCCTTGGGATGTCTCTCGGCAAGGTTGACTCCGAGTTTTGAGTTAGCCTTCTTCTTCTATTTTACGTCCACATTTCTTGTGTTCTGAAGCGACTCCTAACGTCGGAAAAGTACAAACGGATTGGGAGAAACGTCTATTTGTAAGTGCTTCTTTAGAGTTATAATTTTACTCAATGAGTCTATCCCTCAGAATCCAATCGTAAACTAGACCTATTACCACATTTATTGAGCCATACTCTTCAAGAAAACGCTTTTCATTGAAATTGGGTTTGAAATATTTGATGATATTCACATGCTTGCTTGCTGTTTGTCAATCTCTATGCTCATACATCTTATCTTCACTCTTTTTTGCTTTTATTTCATTTTTTAAATTACATTTTTATGCCTGATAGATAGACAGAATAATGAAACACCTGATCATCTATGTTTGGCGCCCAAACCACTCGATTAGCATCAAATTTTCGTAATGAGATATAAATTTTGTTACCGGATAAAGAGATATTGGGAATGATATTCCAGTAAATATTAATGATTAAATTTGTAGATTTTTTTGGAAATAGTTTCAATTATAAAGCCTAACAATTTATTCGTTGAGATTAGTGATGACAGAGAAACTTGTAATAGGTTGGCTTGTTTCTTTCCAAAACTTATCCCAAAGTAATGGGTTTTTGCTTAAAAAATTGTTCCTGTGCTATTTTTCAGATGATTTAGGCATATTATTGAAGGAGAAGGGACATTTGCTATAAGATCCCGATAAAGAAGGAGTGTAAATGGAGCAAGGCGGTTTCTGTATCTAACAATAGTCGCTATCTGGGTCAGCCTCCTGGCATCGGGCGGCTACAAGTCCCCTCAACGGACCGCCTCCCGAAAACTAAGCATGATCCCACCCGGTGTCTAGTTCAGGGTAACCCAGTCTTCGGGGAGAAGTGAAGTTACCGTGTTGAATTATAAGTAATTGTAAACAAGTAAGAAAAATTACTAAGTGTTCATGTAAATAAAAAACATTAATTCAAATTTGTCTCCATATAATTTCTTTGGTGATACAATTCCAGAGCAATGATTAAGCTTTCAGTTTTTATTGTCAGATTAAAAGATAGTTACATTAATATTAAAATTATTAAGTAAAAAGTAAATTTTTTTTATTAATTTGACTCCTCAGCAAATTAGATAATTAGAAAATAATGAATCATAAATTAGATAATATCGTGTAAAAATATTACATTATAGGCATGAGGTAATAAGGTGCCCAGCAGCACCTCTTTCCTGGCTTTAACATTAACTAAATTCAGGAGAGAAGGTCTCTCATGCAGGTGTTTCGCTCTTTTTATTCTCCTTCTAATATGGATGTTATCTGTGGTAATTTTATTTAAGGTACGTTATGTTCGGTTATTTTTTATAAAAACGAGAATAAAGGGTACTGTTGCAGCCTGAATTACAATCTGAAAAAAATAAGAAAATTTAGACCTAAAAACTATTATATAATGGCTATTTAAACCGCCCGCTTAGTGCTTTACTTTATTAATTCCATAGTAATTTACAAAAATTATAAAGTATGAAGTAATTACGTGTTGTTCTGTAGTTGGTTTGGTGTAAGTCGATACGTATAATTTTGTTATTTATGTACCAGGTAGTTTTCGTAGGTTCGTTATTTTTGCGTTGCAGATTTAGTTCATTACAGATTCATTTCTCAAAAGAGGGAGTAGATATTTTAATTCGTTTCATGATTCTATCTTTTAATTTTGACATGTGACCCTCAAGTCATCGTCCTGTTGAATATTAGTCCCAGTTAGCGAAGTTGGTCCTTCATGATTTAGTTTCGTTTTCCAAAGTGAGTACTAAAAAAAAATAGCTCAATTAATAAATTTTCTAAATTAATAAAAAAAAAAAATAATAATAAACTGACTTCGAAAACTAGGAACTAGTCAAAATAAATGCACTTAAAAGTATGACATAATTACCTTCGGATTTTTATGAATGAAAGGCATGTCAATTTTTATGAAAGCATGGCAGGTGTTTTGGCCTTCGATTTATCTGAATAATTTTATATAACTGTTGACTTTTATTGGAGTAGAGAATGGGCGAAAGAAGGGGTGGCCACAATAATATGTGCCCACCTAACATTTTTGTTTTCCATTTTCTTTTTCGTCTTTCGAATTTAATCCGCGTAAATAGGTAAATAGCCTCTTTATAAGCCTTAAAAGATTAGGAACTTTTTTTCTAAGAATACGTTGGACGGAATTTATTCTGCCGTGCGTAGAGACATTAATGGGTAATTTCAAAATTTCGGTCACATTCAGGTATTAAATTAAACAAAAAAAAAAAAAGAATAATATGTGTGTTTGTTTGCTCCTTATCAATCTTTAAGGTTGTCTGAGCAAGTCACTGATGTGAGCATACATAATTACCAGTCATACCATACATACGCCATATTGAAAAAAATATAATTCCAGGGAGTGAGGTGGGTGTCTAGGAAGTGAGAAAAGTTTTTTATTTTAACATTTTTATTTTAAGAAAATAAGAAGCAGTTAGAAAATATCAAAATATAAAATATTACACAAACTTTTAAGCGCTAGGACCCAGAAAGGTTTTAATTTTGTGAATGTGGTATAGCTTATATTGTAATCTACCTGCTTACTGAAGAGAGCATGAAGTTTTTTTAGGGACCCTGATAAAATCCTTTTTTGTTTCTTAATTTCTTGTGATACATTCCTTTGGTCCTGGACACAATTTTGAATGTTCGTCATCCTCAAGAAAATTTATAACATCTTGACGGACCTGAGCATTTACCTTTTTCATTCTGTGCAATAGCTCCTCGCTGCGCTTCTTTTTTGAGCAAGGAAAGTAATAATGCACAGTGATAGACTTTTTGTATTATAAATTTATTGTAAAAACTTGAAAACACTCAATCACTAGATGTTAACCTCACTCCCTAGATCCCTAGATTTTAAGATTTTCTAGGGAGTGAGAGACTAGGGAGTGAGGTTTCCACCATTAAATGGCACAGGCGGTTAGTAGAGTAAGTAAGTAAGCTATTCAAAAATATTTTCCACAAATTACCATCAAACTACAATCAATGTGAAAAGGATGATTAAAATCCACTTACCTTTATTGGAAAACTTATTCACTAGGAAGTGAGGATGAATAAAAATACCCTATGAGTTTCAAAACTTGAACACAAATTAACTTCCTAGTCTTGGGATTGTTCTTAGCGGGAAAAATCATGCGTACTCCATGTTGAAGGAGTGTTATCGTATAGGTTGGAAAAACAAAATTTCCCTGTTCCTCCAGTTTAGCGGAACTTATAAAAAATTTCTAGGGAGTGAGGATCAACACCAGTGACACTCATGAAATGAACTAATTAGGTGAATTGAATTAATTAATTTTTATTCATCAGTTGAATATTGGACTTAGACATAATAACCTTTCTAAAAAACCCTAGATTTATGGACTTACACCCAGAAGTTTCACAATATTCAGCTAACTTGTGGAGTACCTCTGGGTTGTGACATCACTAGGTAGTGAGAAATCAATATTTTGCATTTTTTTTTCCTGGGCCGTAAATTACAAATCACAATTAATGTTTAATGATAAGTAAGCTTTCAAACAGATAGATTTCAGGAAAAAATTATCAAAATGGATTCAACTGTGATTTGGCCCAATTATTGTTCTGTGACATAAATGTGACCCAAATTTTGAAATGACCCTAATAGAAACCTTAAAATAAAAATGTAGCAGTCAGGACTAGAAAATTAAATTTACCTGCAAGTCAACGACCATGGATAGCGGCGCCTATCGTCTCTAAGTACCTTAACATTTGTTAAATATGCCCCCAAATTTTTCACCATTGACATTTAAGCCATATGTGAAAAACCTAAGGTTTATATGTTGTCACCCAATATCAATAAAATAATCTATGATAATTTACAGTCGATTACTATAGATTAAACATTTTTAAATGCTACGAAGTTGTGCTTTTTCGACGATTTTACCTGTTCAATGAAATCATCGAAAAAATACTGTTCGTTTCAGAATTAAAGGACCAATTCATCTTTCCCCAAGTCAAAGGGCGTACTACATTTTTTTTCGGCAGCAGGCACTCTGGCTAGACATTTTATCCAACGCGTCGTATATGATATATGAGCGGCACAATTGTAGCCTAAGCTGCTGGGCTAAATTTGATAAGAATCTTTAGTGAAATTTCATTATATAAGTCATCAATATAATGAATGCTATTAGATTATATATATATATATATATATATATATATATATATTTAATAAGCAACTACATTAATACCTAATTATATTTAAAATAAAAGCAAGGAACATTGTAAGCGGTGGACTGGTACTATAATATCCCTACGAGTGTATTGAAATACCACAAGGACAAAAGGCACAAGTTTATTAATAGATCACTTCTCTCCTTAGTTATTTTTTCACTCTTCGCCTTATCACATTTTTTAGAACTGGTTTAAAATATTAATTTTATTTTTCATTTATTTTTATTCCTCCTTTTTTCCACAGGCATAAGATGGGACCAATGCCGATTTATTAAATGCTCGGGGATTCAAACTCCTGATTTTGATGTTACCATTTGGTTGTCAGTGGAATTCCAACCATAAAGTTTTCATGCAGAGGTTTCATGAATTTGATAAAAACTAGGTAATAAAGTTCGCCACTCTCGAACAAGGAAAAAGTTTAAGTTTAGTGCCAGTTATAGCTTTAGCTGATAGCTTTCATGTTGTTTTTATTTCGACATCGCTTTCAAATAATGTGAATGTGGGAGCAGGGGCAGATGAACCTATCTGTGAACCCCAGGATCAGAAATAGCGATCCTCATCGAACAGTTCGAGCAAGCTGGAGAAGCCGCTTATTGGATCTATTTCGGGCTGCGGTCTCAGCATGATGTGTGGACTGCTCGGATATTTGTGTGGAAGGGTTTAGAGTTTTCAGTCACAGTATCTGTATGAATTATTTGAAGAAAATGAATAATACAAAATTCCTCTTACATACTAGAAAAAAAAAAGGAAATTCCAATACGAAGGAAAATTTTAAAATTAACCCATACATTCTGCGAACTTAATATTGCATTTACTCTTTGAAATATAGAAAGCTAAGCGGGTAAAAAGTATGAAAATTAACGGATAATATATCTTTTTTTTATCGGTACCTCTACCTGGCCATGTGTGGCATACGGGGGGGTTACTCTACAGGTGTAACCGACCTATTGTAACCATGGTGGGTAGGTCGAGATTTATTCCGTGGGTCCTCCACGCAATAAAAGTCAACCATCCCAGGGCGGATTCGAAACGCCACCGTGTGGCTCGAGCGTGTTTGAACGCGACCCACTCGGCTATCCCGGCCTATTTCCCCTGTATCTTTAAACTATGTTAAAATAGCAGGAGTTTAGTACGGAACCCTCCATCTCTTGTAAGAAACTGCGACATTCAGGGAGGACCCATTTGGCTCCTAATCGTAAAAAACGGCGGGCAGTAGTCACGCACCGTCTATTCCTCTTCTCGGTGGTGTCTTCCCATGTTATTTTCTCCCATTTAGTTGGATCTCCGTAATCTGCCTCTCAGATATTCCGGAAGACTTACTGAGCTATTTTTCCTTAAAACATGTTGTCTTCTTGCAGGAAATGGTCGAAAAGTAGCCCAGCAGTTCTCAGTTCAAATGTCTCGTGAGAGTTTTATCATTTAACAGATAAATGACTGTTTTATCAAACAGTTTTATAACATTTAGTAACTCGCAGCAGAGCCTGCTTATTCTGATAATGGTTTTTCATACCATACAGAGAGCATATCCAAAACTACTCCTTTGTTGATCTTCATTATAGATTGCCGTTGAAACCACCACCAATACGACCATTGAGTTCTAGGGTCACCCTATTTCTCAAATAATCCATGCGAGGAGTAATATTTTCCCAAACCTTATCCTTATTTCAAAACTTTTATGGTCAAGGCTATCGGATGAGCCTTAGCAGTCGTATCTTTCAGAAGGGTGGCCCGTGTTTTAGCAGCAATTAGCAATCTTTTAGCAAATAGCTGCAATTTTGTTAACTTTTCCTTCTCGTTACAATCATCGACGTCTTTAGTGCACCTTTCAACTTTTTGTTTCAAGCCGGATCTGCTGCAAGCTGATCTTGAATAAGAGTTTAGTCAGATGCTATTTTGTAACAGCTCATTACTCAAAATTCTTTTTCTGCGTTATTGCTGATAAACCTGCGAATTTCAAACATCGGAGCCGCAATGATATTATAAACCATAGAAAAGCTATTCCAAAAGGCTGATAAGCTAATATTCGGCAAGAAAATTTGTTTTGGAATCTTTTTTAATAACCTTAAAGAAATTTATAATCAATTTTTTTCCTTTCAACTGGGTCGCTCAGTGGTAAGGTGATGAATTACTGCTATAAATCATCAATATTCGGCATCAATCCCCCTGGCCCGGGATACCCCTTATAGCCTATAGAAAGGGGTATAGAAAGGGGCCATATAGAAAGGGGAGGAACCAAAAATAAAAATAAAAAGAAATGCTATGAATCATCATAGGTCTTATAGGCACACGGATTCTAGCAGAGTACTTTACTAATCTGCAAAAACCGATCTTTTCTGGGGATTGATAAAACATTTTGGGCCACATTCAACCTCTATTTTGATACCCGCAGACCAAATCACATTTTTGGAAGACTGTTGTCCTCTTATTACTAAGTCTTGAACTTTTCGTGAATCGTCATAGCAATAAAATTTAATTATTATATCAAATCGTTGAGGTGTTTCATGGTTTCTAACCTTCCATGGTTCTGATTCTCTCCAAAAGAAGACGACGAACCAAGATTCTCTTGACTGTCAAAAAACATCTTAAATCACTTAAATTTATTTCTATTTCGTTCAAACACTCGTAGGTTCATCGGTCACAAACATTGTTTGGATTCTTCGATACTTGTTCTTGCAAGTATTCGCTTTTAACCCCGAACGAACGATTTGGTCAAAGAGCAATTATCTTCGAAAGCCAACAACTACTAGTCCTGGCCCAAATACAAAATCTTCGACAAATTTAAACCCAGCTTGTTGTCCACAGGCGCCGTTACATAAGCCACAACTAGCCGAATAGACTTTAGAGCCAAATATCGAATGTGCATATCTTTGCCTGACTCTCTTATCATCGACTCTTCAGCCCAAGCATTCCCGAGCTGTACCGAATAAGTAAAATTCTACGCTCGTGTATAATAACCTGACCCGAAGAAAGGCATGTTACAAGAACAATTAAATCATGAATTCCTTGTTCGATATATCGTTGTCACCATGCTAATAGCGAATATGCATAGGGTTTTAGTTGCATATTCGTTACTTTAGCATGGTGACGACGATATGACAGTATTGATTATTTATATAGTTATAATTTTAGACTTGATGAAGAACTGCATTGTTGGGTCGAAGTGTAAGTTAAAAAAAAACAGTTTTATTGGTATAGTTTGATTCTCTGACCATCACCCCAGACTATTACTAATTCTTTCTTTGTAGAAGAATTTTTTCATACTAATTCTTTCTTAGTTGAAGAATTCTTTCATAGTAATTCTTTCTTAGTTGAAGAATTCTTTCATATTAATTCTTTCTTATTAATCTAATCTCAATCTGTGGATATTTTTTTGTTTAGTTTAGTGGATATTTGTAGAATAGTTTATTTTTTTGAAGAGAAAAAATTTGGCTCCGCCTGCCTGTAGGTATCAGTGAAGAGGAAGGATTGGCTCTACTTGGAGCCGAGCTCTGTGGTGTAGTGGTTAGCATCCGCGCATGTCACGCGGGAGACCCGGGTTCGACTCCCGGCGGAGCCAAATCTTTTCTCTTCAAAAAAATAAATTATTTAAAAATAATTCTTCCTTAGTTGAAGAATTCTTTCTTAGTTGAAGAATTCTTTCTTAGTTGAATATGCGATCAACTATCAATTATCCAATAAAATAATTTTAACTTATAATCAAAGGGGTCAGACGCAGATGGTTCCAACCATCAAAAGTACATCGTAGTATGTAAGTATGACGTTTTCTCCAAGCCTATAGACATATAAATTATAAAACACCATATTTAACATGTATTCCATTTTCAGATCATCATCTAAGCATTGATTACCTTTAAAAAAGATATGGACTGACATCCTATTAAATTTGGTATAATAGTACTGCATATATGTAGTTTCAATATACTTTTGTGCTATTGTTATACATGATTGAGAAGCATACGTTTTAGTGTAAATACATCGATACGGCCTTTATTTTAAGCACCCTTACATTACCTTACATTTTTGTTTAGTTCAGTTTTGTTTTGCTTGTTGAGTCAGTAATAGATAGTTGTGACAAGAATCATTTAAGTAAATGTATGTGGCAGAAAAAATTGTTAAATTGTGACATGTGAAAAATATGTTTTAATTAAATTGACCAATTACAATGTAATGGAATAAGGCAGTAATATAGAAATAGATGAGGGACCAAGCCACCATAATTTGTAAAGAAAATAATATCTTACGGAAGAGATTTGCCCTGAGGATGGACGGATAGTCCGAAACGTTGGCAATTTATGTAATTTTTGTAATGTTTAAATAAAAGTTTTGGGAAGAAGATATTCACCATTCTATATTTTACATAAATCACCATATTTAACATGTATTCCATTTTCAGATCATCATCTAAGCATTGATTACCTTTAAAAACGATATGAAAATGACATCCTATTGAATATGGTGTAATAGTACTGCATATATGTAGTTTCAATATACTTTTGTGCTAAGGTTATAAATGATTGAGAAGCATACGTCTTAGTGTAAATACATCGGTACGACCTTTATTTTAGGCACCCTTACATTACCTTACATTTTTTTCATTTTTGTTTACTTTCCTAAGAGAATTTATCTTGTCAGAGATGAATTTTACATCTAATGCAGAAATGCGTCGGTTCCGGCTTTAAACGGGTTTTGACCTTGGCTTTAAACGGCTTTAAAGTTGACCTTAGCGTATTATCAAATGTCCCGCAAATCCATTATTGTAATTAAAATTACAATAATTATAAATGCCCTTAAAATTTTATTTCTTAAATAATTTTTCTTCATTACAGTTTTATCAATATTCTGATTTGTTTAATTGATAATATTTACGGCAAGTCTTTTCATTTCTAAAATAATTATACTCGTTCCTAAGTCGATGCTTTTTATCCTTCGAAGTAAACTATGTAATCCTGTTAGTTAGAACTGAATAATCGGGATCAGTGCAGCTGAAGGTATTAAACTGATTATTTCTATCAACAGTTGCTTAACAAGTTATTTCCATTCGATTTATCTTAATTGAATTTTCTAAATGATTCATATTTATTTCCGAGAAGTTCAGAAATTCTAATGTTCTTTGGCAAATATAATTATTTTTTATCTCACAATTATTATCATTACTATTAATTTTTTTATTCCACACTCCAACTTGATTATCAATATTTTGTGTTGATATTATAATTAATTAAATTAATCCGCCCAGCCATTTTCTTTTTTAAATTTTCGAATTCATCTTCCATAATTTCAACACTTTTAGCTAAATATTCCATAATCATTGTCCTAGTTTTCTATTATAGTCTGCCATTTTAATTTTCATAGAATTGTTAATATAATTATTTAAAATGCCTCAATAATTATTATAAATATTTTTCCTCATAAATTATTATAGATAAACTTTTAGGTTGGTTTTTTTATTTATTAATTAATTTTTATTTTACCGATACGTATATTTTATAAAATCACAATTCAACCTGCCTCTAACATTGCAATCCATTATCTAACATTGCTTATTGGTCAAAACTACAGCAAGCCGGTGTTTTCTTTATTTAATTATTTATTCAATCCACTGTGAAGAAGCTGGGTTTCCCCAAGGAGTGCTTCCGATCCCATGGTCCATTCGCGACTAGTGAAACAGAATACAAATTTAACAGCTACAGCCGGTTTTGAACCCGCGACCCAGTGCAAAGGGTGCTTGCAAAATAAACTGAGATGAATTTAAACAAGTTCCAGCGTAGGAGTAACTCAGTTGTGTAAATAAGGCGATTTTTCATTATACAGTTTGTAATGTTTAAAATAATATTTATAACCAAAGTGGCATCAGGAATGATGCCAAGAATTCAGTAATCCGTGCTGGTCACCAGACTCAGTATGTCAGTGGAGTCCCTTTTGGTGACTAAGCAGTTTTTTTATTTTAATTCTTTGGATATTTTTATTTGAGGCAACCATATATATATTTTCACACTCGGAGTTATTTGTAAAATAAAAGTAAGAATGGTGAACTGTGATGTTGAACTATTTTTTAGCAGAAGAACAATGGCGTATTAGATTTAATAGAAACTTTTTTAATTAGCACTAATCAATCAGTTGAGGTTGAATAAACACATTCTCAACTAAAAGAAGGGTTACATTCAAGGTTCGAACTTAAAGGTACAACGAAAAAAATGCAAGTTTTGAGTAAGCAACACTATTAACATGAGGAAGTTGCCTATTTTGTACTCTTGTAAGCTCTCACCACCTAAGCCATGGCTTGGTTGGAGGGTATTCAAAACTGCAGAACAAGAGTAGAAAAGCTCTTTCCCAACAAATCCAGTTGTACCTTAATTTAAGCTGTTGAGTTATACCTTTAGTTATTCAGCTTCGTTATGACTAACACTAAAAACAATAAGCGGAAAGCAATAGATCTTTTCTTCTGCTGTGGAACTCAGAACTACTGATATGTACTCTTTCGGAAAAAATAATCAAGTTCCTATAAACGTTTACTGCAAAAATAACCGGCTTGCGCACAGATGTCAGGATTCTCGCACTAAAATAGTCGGCCACTATCTCTTGCCTCGTGTTAAATAGTTTATTTCAGTAGTTTACTTTAAGATAGTTTACGGCTCAAAATGCATGAGTCTAACTAGGGGCTATCATCATCGTTAGATGATAGAAGTCCATTCAATAGTCGTTAGACATTAGAATTAATCTGAATTTTGTGCTTGTAGTCACTTCTAATCCACCGAACTTTCCCAGCTATCTAAGCTTGCGGACTTGGTGCGAGCTTACTTTATAAAGTATGAAAACCTGTTAAAAAAAAATGTATAACTGCAGAATTGAATTACTACCTCATTGAAATGAATAATACCCCTACCTTCAATTACGTATAAGGGTCTGGCCACACATGTCCGCACCGGATCTGCACCGTAGCAATAATACAGGTTATGTTCAGAATATTTTTAATTTAACTTACATATTACCTTTAGTTATGCCTAAAGTTCAAGTCACACATGTCAGACACAGGCCACTTTAGGCATAACTAAAGGTAATATGTAAGTTAAATTAAAAATATTCTGAACATAACCTGTATTATTGCTACGGTGCGGATCCGGTGCGGACATGTGTGGCCAGACCTTTACTAAGAGAACATTAGAAAAACTATCTTGCCTTCGTAAATTAATCATTAAGACGTTCTGAGTATTAGGGCTCAACATCCCAAAATCGAAATATTAACAAAAAACATCCTAGCCAGATGAATTGGAGGGGCAATTTCTTTATAAAAGAAATTTAGGTAAAATTAGAATTCTGATGAGCATTAGAAACAAAATTTAGAACTAAGTGAAGATTGTTAAATTTAAAGTCGATTTTAAGATTGAAGAAGAGTTTTTAAACCGAAGCAAGTTTTGTCTCGATGAAATTTATACAAGAAATATACACGAAGTCAATCAGTGAGTTTAATGAGGATAATACTTCAACTGTTTTATGTCTTGTTTGGTTCTGGCACAAAAGCCGCTCGTTTATCGTAAGGTCTTAATCAAACATATCTTTCTGGAATATTGATAAAATGGGAATTCACGCATTTTGTCAATAGTCCAGAAAAATTAAGCCGTTTTTCAAATGGTTTCAAAATGCATTTCGAAATATTGATATAATTTATTTATACATTCAACATCAAGATTTGACAAGATAATAGATTACCTTAGAACTAAATATGAGACAAGTGCAGATGTTATCCAACAAAAAACACCTTGGAGCGGAAATGCCGTCAAAACGCAACACCACTGACGCATGTTTACCTGGGCATTTTGACAAAATTTCATTCAAGCCATATTTATCACGTGGTACATTAAGTGAACTACCGCCTCTGCGCATTTAGTATTCCGGGATTTTATTTATTAAATAGGTGTTTCATTTAAAAATAATAATAAATATGAATCTATGTAAATGCAGCAGAAAGGATTTATGACTAAAGTGATATTTTTTAAACCTCACGAGATCCTGTTTAAATATGTATATATTTCAAGCGTGGTGAGTAAATTAAGACCCATTAGCTACGTAAAAAAGAAAAAAGAAGCCAAAGCAAACCTTCAACGCCCAATCCAATAACATTTCAACCTTTCTTCTTCTTTTCCACTATCCAGATATTTCCGAAGGCCATCTATTTCTTTTCAGGGGGAGCATCAATTGGTGCTGGGTCCAATGGATATTTATCACCCGGAGCATTCGGCCTGGATATTTGGTGATTTACTTCTGTTAGGGAAACAAATGTGCTCAAGTAAACCTTCTTCCTCCTTTTGTTTAGTTCATTTAATAATTTGTTAGTTCTCTTTTCTGGAAGTAGTGAGATTTATCGTAAACAGAAATAATGGGCTATATATTTTAACTGACAATTAATAATGCATGATGTCGTAATTAGATGATTAATTTATTATCTACTTAATGCCTCATTTTTTTTTTCTATTCCGAATCTTACTTTATAGAGTTTTTTGTTTTGTTTTTTATGTTTTCCCCATTCCAGTAACCCTGGGCATGGGAGAGGTTATTCTTACATAAAGTCCTGCACGTTCCATCGGGTGATACTGCGTGCAGGAAAATAATTTAAATTCTATTTTTCAGAATACTTTTACAAATGGAAACAATAAAATACAAAATAAAAAACACAAAATACAAAATACTGTAACACTTATTTGGGTAACAAATATTTATTCAACAAAAATATACAGTTATCAATGCCAAAGAATTAATAAAACTTAAATACTTGAAAAGATTACAAAAATGATAACGTTATAACACACAATCATATGACTTGAGCTACACAGACTTATACTAACTCGTTCAGCCACTCGCTCCTTATATATAATCGTAAATGGTCAGGTGTGGAATGTTCCAAAACAATGTGGACAGTTCTACTTCTTCGTGGACCAGGCTCGAATGATCTGGACTCGAACAGTTCGTTCCAACCGCTTATTTTGTTCCAATAACAGTCTGGGATTTGAAATCAATTTTTTTATTTTTTTTATTTAACGATTTAAGGTTACAATACAAACACAAAATATAAAATTACAGGATGCTTTAAATATTAGTGAATATATTCATTACAATAAAATAATAAATAGAATATACAATTAAAATAATACCAAAATAGATAATTTTCCTTATAAAATGATATGAAAATTAAAAAAAAAATCTGGCGCGAAGCTCGCAACACACAACTTTCACATACCAACTTACTTAGATTAGAAATTGACAGTTTTTTTAATTGCCATTTGGTTTATTTAAGTGCCATTTGGTTTATTTAAGTGCCATTTTAATTGCAAGTCACATGTTTTTCCACATTATTTTTTTTTTCATTTTTATTTGCTTTCTAAAATACTCTAATTTGTTTTTATTATTAAATAAAAGTTCTTACTTGCGATAATTCGGCAATGCAAGCATAATACTCCAAGTTGTCTGATTTTATAATTCTCTCTGTAATTGTTAAAAATTTCATTTACTTACCATGAAACAAATCATTTCCATTAAATGAACAGAACGCCTTTAATCATAAACAATGTTCTGTCTTTAAATGCGTATTCCGCATGCGTGGACTCAGCGTGTTTCATGAGTTGACGAAATATTTTTCTTTTTTTCTCCTGTATATGTTTACTTGATTTTTTTCATATTTCATATTTAGCGGTTCCTTATTTTAAGGCGAAACGAGAGACAGATAATTTCTCGATTATGTTAGGTAATTCTAAAACGTGTATTTCCGTTGAAAACCGGAATTCGAAATTTTTCACGATCGCAATACTTTCCCTTACTATATATTTCATATATAGGTAAGTGAAACTAAAAGTATCTATGTAATAATAAATAAGAGAAAATAAAAATATGGTTAATCACGATGTTTGATGTGGTTTCACCTGTCCAATCTATTTCTCATAATTTATTGTGGTCTATTCCACCTACAAACTCCTGAAATTGCCGGCCAAAACTAAAAAGTACTTCTTCTTTAGTGATTGGTCAATTGTGCCCACGGACCATAATTGTTCTTAATAATTTACATCTCTTTGCGTCAAGTAAGTTGCAGTCAAATATAAGATGGTCACGAGTTTGTTTTGCCTATCCGTCGCACAAGCATTTGTTGTCTCCTATTATATTAAATCGATGTGAGTAACTTCTTGTTGGTCCGTGACCAGTCAGTACCTGTTTAAGTCTACTGTTGATTGTAAGTAGCTTTTGTCTGTCTGTCTGTTCTAATTTATTAATGTATTTGTATAAATGTCTACCCTTCGTTGTTGAATGCCATCTGTTATTCCTTAGCCTGTACGTCATTTTCCTTAATATACTTTCGACTTTAGTCTTAGGGCGGATTCACACTATCGCTCCGCTCCCGCTCCACTCCCGGTCCGCTCAAATATTCTAAAGAGAAATAGACAGAGAATTCCACTATCGGTACCGCTCCGGTCTCGCTCCACTCCCGGTCCGCTCTCGATCTACCCCATTCACACTAGCGCTCCGCTCCAGGTCCGGTCTCACTGGCAAAATATTCTAAAGAGGAATAGAGAGAGGTTAATCACAATATTGGCCCAGGTCCGGCCTCGCTCCGCTCCCGCTCCACTCTCGCTCCACTCCCGCTCCACTCTCTTAAAGTCTTTTCATATTCACATTATATAATTTTACACCGTTCACGATTGAAGCCATTAATAATCGAAACCGTCTGTATTTGGATTTTAATTAATAATTAACTTTCAGTTATTAAAGTTTTTATTTATTCATCAATTTTACGGCCAAAAAAGTTCAACTTAAAAAAAAAAAAAAATATATATATATATATATATATATGTATATAATTATAAATTAATTTAATTAATGGTGAAGAAATAATTTAAATTTTTTTTCCGAATGTATTCGAATACGCTTCAAATGATAAAAAAAAAAAAATCACCAACAATACGCGCGGTTTTTCGACGTAAAAAATTCATGTTATGTTTGAGATATATTTTGCTATGAATTAATGTACTCGTAAAAAATGGTCACCGATTTATTTATTGACTACATACTCATTGCTATTAAAAAATAACGTTTAATTTGAAACGAATAAAAATGCAGTATATTATGAAAAATGTCAGATCATTAACAAAAAAATATATTAAAGCAAAAAATAATTGAAATATTAATCAGGTAAAGAAGAGAACACAATCGGTAAATTTGTAGCATTTACCGATTTCAACTTGAAATTTTAAAGCGTATTTGAATACATTCCGAAAAAAATTTAAATTATTTCTTCAACATTAATTAAATTAATTTATAATTATTATTAATAATTATCATTGTGTTGCAATATATTCTACTTATTATATTTTTTGATAATATGGTATTATCTACTTCATCAAGAAAAGTACACTTACCAGCTAATTATACAAACGAAAAATTGTTTTTTTTTTTGGCCGTAAAATTGAATAATAAATGAATACTTAAATAACTGAAAGTTAATCATTAATTAAAATCCGAATACAGACAACTTCGATTATTAATGGCTTGAATAGCTTAAACCTTTCAAAATTGAACGGTGTAAAATTATATAGTGTGAATATGGTAGGACATTAGGAGAGCGGACCGGGAGTGGAGCTGGAGCGGAGCGCTAGTGTGAATGGGGTAGAGCGAGAGCGGACCGGGAGCGGAGCGAGAGTGGAGCGGGCGCGAAACCGATAGTGTGAATAGGCCCTTATGGGCTTTGCAGAATGAAATAGGGAGTGTCCCGTTCAGTGCTGCAGTTTTGGCCTTCGCGTCTGCCTCTTCGTTACCTATCCGCCCTATATGTCCTTTTATCCATTGTAACTCAATGTCTTTTTGTTTTTCTTTACATTTAAGAAGGCATTCCCTAATGTCGTCAGTAAGTTGGTTAAGTATCGTTGTTTTAATGACTTTCTGTAAGGCTACTTAGCTGTCAGTATGTATACGAGTAACATAAGTACGTCTTTCCGTTTCTTCGTATTCTGTTATGTGTTCCAGTGCCCTGAGAATAGCCAGTTGTTCTGCCTGATTATTCGAACCGTATTTCTCTCATCCAGTGGCGGATCCAGGGAGGTGGCGAGGGGGGCGCCCCCCCCCCCCCCTGGGAGGTGAGAACGCCGATCAATTATTACTATTTCTGTATAAAAAGGGCTATCTTTAAGCTCCTTAAATGAAAAATAAGTTTTATTTAAACATTTAATAGAATTTTAATACTTAAATGTGCACTAATATTTTAAATTAGGTCTTTTATGACGCAAAAATATAAAAAATAAAAAAGTGCGCCCCCCCTCAGAAAATTTCTGGATCTGCTACTGCTCTAATCTATACTGTGCCCTGAGCACATATCGGTCACCATTATACATTAAGAATGCACACCCTACTTTATCATCTTGCTTACTTCCGTCTGTATAGATGTGTTATGTTTGTCTATATTCAGTTTGTTCTGTACAGTCTTCTGTGTTTATACAGGGTATATCTGTAGGTTGTAGCCGCTTTGAGTAGTGCACGTCAGGTCCAATATCTTTTATTTCAAGGTCCGTTGTGTCTTTAATTTTAACTACCTGGTAGATTTTAGTCAGTTCAGCCGCCAGTAATGATATATAACTTTAGTTATATTTTTTTTTCTTTGCTTATAAAAGTAGTTATGAACATATGTTTTCACGAAGAACTAGAAGATGATTAAAGATCAGTTCAAATTTACATAGTTATCATATCTTAAACAAAACTTTATAAATTCTTTCGACAGAAGAATACAGGGACGGCCAAAAAAATTAAGGAAAAAATTATCCAATTACACTAAGTAATATATTTCCACTGAAATTTATGACTTACGTACTGTAGTGAAAGTAGGATTAAAGATTTAAGTGCGTTTGAAATTTTTTATGTTGTTACTTGAATTTTCTTTAAGTATACATATTTTTCTGAACCACAAAGTCAGCTTATATATGTTTAAATAGGTTTCATAAAAGAGTTATAGAGTTTATATAATTAAAATCTATTCTTTATTAAAGATATTAATAGTTATAGATACGATTCTTATGTTATGTTTGCTAACTCGTAGTCTGTTCAAACTTTAAAAGGCGTGCCCTGAAAAGTAAGAAAATTTGACTTAATTATTAATTATTCACTGAATAGGCGTATATAGTATTTTAGGTACCATATATACATTTTTGATGGCACTATGATATTATTCATCACAACAGGTTGGCATGCTATACCATTTGTCATAATATAATTATTGTAACGTGATTCATATGATTCGATAGAGTGCTAGACTTTTTCAAACAATGGAACTGTTCTAGTACATTTTTGTGACTGTTCTAGTACAGGTCTAGTACAGGTTCTAGTAGGTTTTTTTTTCATTTTCTTACGGATTGGTCCGAAATTGAGATCGGAACACCATAAAACTGTATTAATTTATGACAACTTTCTTTCAAAGTCAAACTTTCTCTTCCCTGAATGATTTCGTCGCTATCCTAAAGCAGACGAACGAGAAACCGACTGGAAACCGGAAAAACAATTTTGTTAATTATGATGTTGTTTTTTTCAGCTGTTTCAATGAAACCCAGGTATGGGGCACAATGAAACAAAATTATTTTTTTGGAATATAGCTGCTCGCGGACAGACATGAAACATGAAATAATGTTAAACGCATTTCTTACATAGATTAAATCCTAAGGTAACATGAAAAAAATAAATAATTGAAAATAAAGTCTCAGGTGGGCTGCTATGGGTAAAGAAAACTTTGGTGTTTGATTTTGCCCCACTTCCCCCTATATATATATATATATATATATATACAGTCGATTCCGCTTTATTGGGACACCGCTTAATTGGGACAGCCGCTTATTTGAGACAAATCTCAAAGAACGGAAACCAAACCATGAAACCCATAGTAAATTTGTATGTTTAATTGGGACAACATTCCGCTTAATTGGGACAGAAAATTTAAGATTTTAGTACAGTAGAGTCCTGATTAACCGAGTATGTTTTAACTGAGTTCCGGTTTAACCGAGCCGATGCAGCGGCAAAACAAACACCACCCCCTCCTAAATCCCGGGAAAGCCAGAAAGGCGGCTTCTTTCTGAACCCTATACCCGTGTTTTAAAAATCCGCGGCTGCCTCATGTTCACATTTGCAATCTTTTCCATCCTAGCCAGTGCAGCGGCAAAACAAACACCCCCCCCCCCTTCCAAATTCCGGGAAAACCGGAGAGGCGGCTTCTTTCTGATCCTGACACCCGTGTTTTAAAAAGCCGCGGCAGCCTCACATCGACATTTGCTTCAGTCTTTTCCTATTCAGTTACCGATACACTTCGCTGTGACAACTGTCTCAATTCTTGCTCGTTCATTCACTCACCATACATACACCTTGCTCCTGAAGTTATTGTCATTATTGTGTGTTTATTCGCTCACCGATACACCTCGCGCGTGAACAGCGCGTGAAATTATTTTTTGTCAATTGTATTTTTCAAAAATTTTACCCTTGCCAAAATGCCAAGAAACGATTTGGCACTTACCAGTAAAATTGCTTTGCTTGATAAAATAAAAAGCCAGCCATTAATACAAGTTATCGTCTGCTCGCTGAGATAACGGGTGTACCAAAATCTACCATATCGCGTGTCTTACTACAAGAAGGTCAACTGCGTGAGGAATTCGCATTACAAAAAGGACCGGCTGGGACATCCAAAAGAAAACGTGATGGGAAGGATCCAGACGTTGAAGAAGCACTAGATCAATGGTTTTCTATTGTTAGTGGCAGAGGCGTAAATATCAACGGTCCAATATTGAAGGCAACGTCAGAGGAGTTCGCTAAAAAACTGGGCCGCAACGATTTCAAAGCAACTGATGGTTGGTTATCGCGATGGAAAGCAATGCACAATATTAAATTTAAAAAAGCGCATGGTGAAAAGGCCAGTGCCAACTGGTTAATGACATTGTTCCTAAAAAGAATCAAATGAATTTCCAAAAAAAAAGTGAAATTCGTTTAATTGGGACAGCCGCTTAATTGGGACAAAACGCCTCGGTCCCGATGTGTCCCAATTAAGCGGAATCGACTGTATATATATATATATATATATATATATATATATATATTTTTTTTTTTTTTTTTTTTTTGTCAGTGAATTAACTTCATAAAAAATAAAATATCATATGGATAGAAGATAATAAATAGACTTTACATTGAATCGTTTTGTTGTTTAAGTACCTTATTATGCCTTTTATTCTATGAAAGTTATTTTATTTATGTTGATACAGTTATACACACAAGATACTGTTATTTATCTGTAACATAATTATAAAGTAACACTATTACAGTTTAGAATAAGATAAAATGATAAGTATGAGAGAACTATAGAGGATGCAGGCGGAAGGGAAGGTATAGATTGCGAATAGGAGAAGCGGAGGGCATTGTGCCATCCGCCTTATTTAGCAACGGGATCGGCGGTAGCACCTGCCCTTGGGCCCCCTCCACCCCGCTCTGTCTGTCCTAGTGGGTACCCGGGTACCATACCATGGTTTGGTAGGGTACAATAAGGTACACTAGGGTACTCTAAGGGAGTTGGTACTATGTCTTCGAAGCATTCTCTATTTCTAACTATGGTAAAAAAGAGTACTTAAGCAGACTCAATATAGTTGAATAGTACTCATTTTGATTCTTGAACAAAAAAAAAAAAATTATTATTTTCGAGAACGTATTGTGAATCAAAAACTCACCTTTAAATCAATGGTGATTTATTTATATTATAAAGGTGATGTTAAAGATAATTAAATTCCATTATCATGGTAATAAGTTTCTGAGGACAAAATATAATTTTTCAGGTAATAAATTTTATTAGCTCATCATTAATTTACAAAATGAGTAAATTTGCATAACAATTCATGGATGGATTACGTTATTTTCTTGAAAATGAGTTATTCACTAATTAGCATCAGAAACAGATTTCTAATACCCAATTCAAGTTGATGAAAATAAACTTACAAAGGAATTGAAAAGGCTATAAGTACAAAAAAAAGAGAAAAAATGATAAGTTATTGGAGTATTAAGTAAAGTCCACTGCCAATGTAGCGGAAACTATATTAAGTTTCTTTCTTGGAGATTTAAAATCTAAAAACGCAAAAACACTGTGTATCTCATGATTTTTCTATAGAATTCCAGCTTAAGTCCGAAGTGCCACCAGCTAAGGAAGTTACTATACCACTTAAGCATAGATCCTACTTTCAATATTCGATATTATTGGAGTATTGAATTTAATTTTGATGATATAAAAATAAAATAATAAAGTAAAAATATAGCAGTTAATTATAAAATAGATAGGGGAAAGTGCCCTATTATGGGATACTTTTTTTAATATTTAATTGCTTGGCTCTAAATTGCTTAGACGATTCAAAAAATGTTGTTATACATTTAGCAGTAGTAGTAGACAACATCAAAAATGAAGAACAACCCATATCTCTTTTTTGAAATTTGTAATCATGATTAATGTGAGAAAAGTAAAATTTATACTTTTTGAAAATGGGCTCTTTATATGGGATAGGGGGGTGTCCTAATATGGGATACATATCCCGTATTAGGGACCACGATATAAAATGAAATATATAAGGGAAAATTTGTTTATTATACAGGAGATAACCCAGAAATATATATTGTAAATGACCATGGCATGTAAATGAAGGTAGTAAGTTCAAAACTCGGACCCAGGGAATATTTAATAGTGTTACTCGGCATTAATTACCCACCCTATCCCCTGGCCAGGGAAACCCCGTATATCCTAAGGTGCGAGGAAGGGGAGGAACCAAAAGTATATATATAGATATATGTTGCAAATAAATCCATGTTTACTGAGTTACAAAAAAAAAAACACAATTTTTTTTTATTTTATAATTTTCAAATAATATTTCATTAATCAAAATTTGATAAAACTTTTATTTGCAGTTTTTTTTTTTTTTTTTTCACAAATTACAATGAAAATTTGTGGATTATGAGTTGAACACAGCTCTCATGGCAAGACGCTCCACAGTAGGAACATTGAACTTTATTTTCTTCATTTTCTAAATTTTTATCACAAAACATAGACGTTTCTAAATACTCAGAGTCTAAACTAATATTTCTTTAATATCATTTTAATCTATGAATAACTATTTTTATTTCAGTGATAAAAAGGTGCCTCAATATGGGATATCCCATAACAGGAAGTAATGGGTATCCCATATTAGGGGATGTGGCTTCTTTTTTTTTTAGAGGTTATTGGGCTTCATTATGTAATAAAAAAATAGAAAGCAGTTAGCAAATATTGTAATGAATAGTTCAACATTTAAGATAAAATAATGATTAAGGGAATACGACTTACCTTGAGGCCAGAAATATCAGGTCAAAATAGTCACGAATAATGTTTTTGAACCCTAAAACATCAATTTACTGAAAAGAATCCAACAGGATGAGAATGTATAACAATGTGACAAGGTTATGTGCCAATGCGACATTAATTTCAATTTTATAGAATAAAAGCGAGTTTGCGGTACAAACTATATCCAGAAACCACATATCCCATATTAGGCAACCATCCCACAATGGGGCACTTTCCCCTACACAAAACCGTAACAGCTATTACGCAGATATGATAAGAAAACTAGAAATAAAAAGTATATTGCTAATCAAAAATAATAAGACAAAGTACAAAAGAAAGTATGTGACGAAGATATAGAATTTTAGTATGTGTTTTCCCCTTAGAACAGACGGTAACACAAGTATTTTTTTAATAATTAAAAATGACCTCAATTATATATAATAATGGACAATAAAAAAAAAAAAACTGACTACAAAAAAGATAGGAATTAGAGATGGGTTACGGAAATTAGATATAAAATGTACGTGGATATATTTATATAATTTTTGTTTAATTTTAATATTTAATAATTTATTACTTTTGGAATATCGATTACTTACATAGTGCAAGTTTTATTAAGGTTTAAAGAAAAACCCTCAAGAGCGAAGCAATTTCCGAAAAGTTGGTTGAAAATGTAATTTTATGACTTGTTTTTTAATATATACATAAAAAGAAAAAATGTATAGGATCTTATATCTCACCAATCAATTATTGGAATAGATATAGTAGGAGATATAGTATCGTTACTTGGAGATACCGATACTTGAAAAAAAAATTTAGATAATTTAGCCGGTAAAGATGGAACTGGAGATGGATTATATAGAAATTATTTAGCAAAAACTTGTTTAACTAATGATTAGGCATATGCCTAAATTTTTAGAACCAAATTTGAGCTCAGGTGCTATTTTTTTTTTCTCAAAACCAGTAATTAGGCACTAATAGGCATTTTGAGGTTATATATACATAATTAATATTTTTCTGAATTCAATTTTCCATTGTAGCTCTGTTACTAATAAAAAAAGTTTGATGTGCTTAGTATTTAATAAAAGTGTGTATAAAAGCGTTTATAGAAGGAAACAGCCTCTAACTCACTGGAAAAGTCCCGGCAATCAGGCCTACATCAAGGATTATTATACGCCACAAGTGACCAGTACATTAAACTATCTTCAATCGCATTGGAACCCACTTCTAGGAGTTTAGTGAACTTATATGAGTATTTATCCCCTTACATGGCAATATCCTGGGGATCAAATATATGTTTGGGTATATCAAATAATATTATTTTGTTTTTGAGATTTTAAATTTCTCTAGATTTGGGTATAGATTCCTAGATTTATGTTGATATGGTATTATTTTTCAATGATACTTCTAGGAGGGTTCTTATTTGTTCGGCGATAGTTGTAAGTCGGTATGTAGTGTTTTGTAACTAGCGTAAAAAGGAGCATTCGTTATTAATCGTAAAACTTTGGATTGAAAGGTTAGTAGTTTTAATAAGAGTCTCTTTTGAGCTGAACCATAAATTTGTGAGTCTTATGTCCGCATAAGATTCAGTAAACAGGGGTATTTATTAGGTTTCTGTCTGATTTTAAATTTTGGTGGTTTTGAAAATAGTGAGTATAGTATTTTCAGTCCCTTGTTTAATTTCTGTCTTCTCATTTTGACATGAGGGCCCCTAGTCATCCTTTTGTCAAATATTAACCTAAGGTATCGTTGTTTATGTGTTTGAACTGTTTGTATAAAAGAAGAAATTAATTTCAAAAAGGAAATTTTTCATATTCATTATATAAAAAAAAAATTAAAACAAAAGCATCTTTTATGATTTCACACAAAACAGTACACACTCTGTTCCATATAGAATTGAATATAACATATATATATATATATATATATATATATATATATATATATATATATATATATATATATATATACATATATATAGATATGTTCTCTCGAAAACTCATACAATTCTACGATGTTGAAATGTATTAGGTGGCAATATAATTGACCAGCCTAGTTCAAAGATTGGCTGAATGTTTTAAAAACTATTTTTAAATGTTGCAATGATAATCTGGTGCAGTTATCAATGTAGTTAACCCATATTCTGCTGTCGATAATTTTTTTTAATTGTAATTTTGAATTACTAATTACTAAGAATTAAGAACTTGGGAGTTAAATTTGAACTAAACCAATTAAAATTGACAAATAAGAATTAGAAATAAAGATAAATTAATAGAAAAATGTTTAGTGTTAAAAAAAAAAAAAGATAAGAATTAAATGTTTCAATCTATAAATTATTTAAGTTAATATAAATAGTAGAAAAACAAAACCAAAACCAAAGAAAATAAATAAATAAAAGCTCCTAATAATATTTAGTCAGTATCTAGGAAATATCTATTTTTCAAATTTTGTGGGAACTGGAGGGAAAGCAAGTAATCGAAGATATTGTGATTAAATTATTGTTTTTTCTTCTTGTTTTTTTACTCCAGGTATTTGCATTTTACATATTCGATATTGGATAATCACAATTTATTTCAAGTTTTATGCATCAATTTTATCAACCATAGTAAGAAATTTTTTACTTTCCGACTATTAGAAATGATACCGTTTATCCCACTTCAATAGAGAATCTTTTCTACTGTTTCTGGAGTCGAAGTGTTGTCTAAGTGCTGTTTCTAGAGTGTGTGAGTATCTTAATGTTTCTAGAGTCTTGAATTCTCGTTCTTTCGTTTCTTATTGGAAAACGTGACTACGGATTCTGATCCTCATTGTTTTTGTTGTCTTCAACAATGCTATTAGTGGGATCATTCCATCTTATTAATATGTGTAGAATGAAATAATGCAAAAAATACACTGATTAATAATAAAACATCAAGACTTAACGAAAGTTTGCCCCTTACAATTCATATCAGCATAACTTTTCAATCACCCATAACCACCATGTTATGCGGGATGGAATAACTGTTACGCCTGACGGCCGCATGTAATTTGTGAAACAAAAATTTACCTCAAAAGTTGCATCGATTATTTCAGAAAGGCAAAAGCATCGATTATCTCCTATTATTTTCACTAAATCACTTTTTGATAGATTTACGTTCTCTGTCGATTCATCGATTCCATTCGAAAACGAGACACATTTAGTGTCACAAGGCACTTATAAGTCGAGAACCAGGAGTTTTGATTGCGAAACCTCCAAGGACCATAATTGTAGATCGGTTTTACCTCGGTCAAAACAAAGCAGTGAATCGATCGAAAACAGGTCAACAGAAATTGTTTTATATAAAGATCCTCCATTAAAAAAAAAAAAAAAAAAAAAAAAAAAAAAAAAAAAAAAAAAAAAAAAATTGACGCTTTTGCATCAGGATTAATTCCTTATATACAAAAACAAAAATTATATTAACCAAACAAATAACGGATGCACGTTAAAAAGTTTTTTGCCCTACAGCAAATTTTAAAAATAGAGATGAATCTTTTAGATAATTAAAAAAAAAATGTAAAGTTTGAACAAATAAAATATGATTTTTATATGAAATATAAAATGACATATTACGAATGATAAAATGATACATTAGCAATGAACGGTGTTACACGATTACGAAGGAATAGGAAGGCGTTTCACTAAATGGTAGTCAGAACCTGAAATCGTACCAATCATACATACATGGATACATTTGTTGCATCGGTATTGCAAGGCTTTTACAACAATCAAGTTTATTGTTAAGCTATATTTAATATTTTAATGTTTGATTTATTTACGTCTTCTATTACAAATTTAAATCGTATTTTAAATTATATTCAATAATTCAAGTAACTTAAATGAATACTTCACCATTCCATTATTTTTTTATGTAAAAAGGACTTAATTATATGTAGCAGCTGAATTAAATTTAGGAATTGTGTTTTTGATTTGCAAGTTAATTATGCTCATCATAATTCAAATCCTGCCAATTAGAGAAGAAACTTTATTTTAAAGAACTTTTACTTATAATTTACTGTTTTCTTCTCTTAGTCTTTGAGATTTTCATAACTAACGGTTTTCTCTTAACTGCAGTTTTAAAAATATTGATAAACCATGTTTACTTATTTTTCCTTATTTGCGATAAAAATATATTTTTATTTTTTACCCAAAATTCCTCTTCAGATGTCATATTATATATTGAATATGCTCATCCAAAGTAGATCTTGGATTTCATAAAATTTTCATTTTATTTTTTTTTTACCCCAACAAATATAATTGATGAGCTTCAAAAATTATGATTTTTTTAATTAAGAAAACGGGAGCGGGGTAGCCCACTGGTAAGGCAGTGGACTGCTGTGCTTAAGGTTCCGAGTTCGAATCTGACATGGCTTATGATACATATCTTTATTATTCGCCACAGTTCGCCTCGTGGGCCGAGAGACCCTCCTGGGGCAAACCCAGCCTCTATAAAGTGGGTACCCTTTGGGCGGATTCACACTATCGCTCCGCTCCCGCTCCACTCCCGGTCCGCTCAAATATTCTAAAGAGAAATAGACAGAGAATTCCACTATCGGTACCGCTCCGGTCTCGCTCCACTCCCGGTCCGCTCTCGCTCTACCCCATTCACACTAGCGCTCCGCTCCCGCTCCACTCCCGGTCCGCTCAAATATTCTAAAGAGAAATAGAGAGAGGTTAATCACAATATTGGCCCAGGTCCGGCCTCGCTCCGCTCCCGCTCCACTCTCGCTCCACTCCCGCACCACTCTCGCTCCACTCCCGCTCCACTCTCGCTCCGCTCCCGCTCCACTCTCCTATAGTCTTTTCATATTCACATTATATAATTTTACACCGTTTACGATTGAAGCCATTAATAATCGAAACCGTCTGTATTTGAATTTTAATTAATAATTAACTTTCAGTTATTAAAGTATTTATTTATTCATCAATTTTACGGCCAAAAAAGTTCAACCTTAAAATATATATATATAAAATTATAAATTAATTTAATTAATGGTGAAGAAATAATTTAAATTTTTTTCCCGAATGTATTCGAATACGCTTGAAATGATAAAAAAAAAAAAAAAAAAAAAATCACCAACAATACGCGCGGTTTTTCGACGTGAAAAATTCATGTTATGTTTGAGATATATTTTGCTATGAATTAATGTACTCGTATAAAATGGTCACTGATTTATTTATTGACTACATACTCATTGCTATTATAAAATAACGTTTAATTTGAAACGAATAAAAATGCAGTATGTTATGAAAAATGTCAGATCATTAACAAAAAAATAATTAAAATATTAATCAGGAAAAGAAGAGAACACAATCGGTAAATTTGTAGCATTTGCCGATTTCAACTTGAAATTTTCAAGCATATTCGAATACATTCGGGAAAAAATTTAAATTATTTCTTCACCATTAATTAAATTAATTTATAATTATTATTAATAATTATCATTGTGTTGCAATATATTCTTCTTATTATATTTTTTGATAATATTATCTTCTTCATCAAGAAAAGTACACTTACTAGCTATTTCTACTAACGAAAAATTGATTTTTTTTTTGGCCGTAAAATTGAAGAATAAATGAATACTTAAATAACTGAAAGTTAATCATTAATTAAAATCCGAATACAGACAACTTCGATTCTTAATGGCTTTAATAGCTTAAACCTTTCAAAAGTGAACGTTGTAAAATTATATAGTGTGAATATGGTAAGACATTAGGAGAGCGGACCGGGAGTGGAGCGGGAGCGGAGCGCTAGTGTGAATGGGGTAGAGCGAGAGCGGACCGGGAGCGGAGCGAGAGTGGAGCGGATAGTGTGAATAGGCCCTTAATTGAAAAATTAAGGGGGAAAAACCTGGCGGTTGAGCGTGATCACGGTCAAATCACCTCCTTGCACGACCGCTGACCAAGAAACATTACTCTTCCTTACATAGTACTGAACCCAAGACCCTTTATGGGTTGTAGTGGTACAGGTTTTTTTTTTTTTTTAATTAAGAAAACAAGAAAAACAACCGATTGCTCAACAAATATATTCAATTGTTAAAAATAAATATTCAAACATTTGAAAATTAAAACTTATTTTTTCAATTTTGACTTATTATTTTTCATTTCATGGCATAGTCCATTTTCTGTTTAAGAATTAAATTATACTCCGATATTTATCTTTAAATAATTATGACTGTATTGTAACTATAACTGAGCTTATAAACCTTCTTTATCCTGCTGTTAAAATAACTTTAACTTTAAAATTACAAGTATTTAAAAGTGAAGGATGTCTATTTGGTCCTTTGTAATCGCCATTGGCGGTCGAAAAAACTAAGCAACTTAGTTCCAAATACTTAACCGTGTAATCGAGCCTTAATTAGATAGCTCTAATACAGATTATAATTATATTGTAAATTTCTGTTTTTTTCATTTGGTATGGAGCCAATGGAACTAAAAGATTCCTAACTACAGCTTAAGCAACTCAATACAAGCCAGCAATTAAATTGCACTAGTAGTTAGCAATTGCCACTACAATTAGTAACTTTGACAAAATGAATCTTTTGATATTCATATTCTTGTTTAAAAGTACTTAATCTTGAACTAGATAATGAATCTAGTCTGTGCAAATTAAGTTCGTTAATTTAATGAAAAACACGAATGATTTTTGTCTAATTATTATTGTATTGTATAACGAGAATATGTTTCTCATGATTCAGGGTAAACACTACATTTCGTGGTCGCACTAATTTTCTTATCATTTGTTAGTTTCTTATCCATGGGTTCTGATAAAACCAGGGAGGATCATCCTGCTCAATCACTTAAATTTGTGTTATTAATAGTTTAAATCGAGTCCTACCGCTGGGGAGTTTCTCCACACACCTTTTCATGCCAATTATGTACTTATATCAAATTTACTTATTGTATTGTAAATACAGTTGTAAATTTCAATAAATAAAAAAAAATAGTTTAGAGCATTTCATACATTTTTCCACGCGTTAGCATGTTTGTAATTTTTTTCACTTGAAATAAATTTATTTTTACTTTTACTTTAAAATATATAGTATATCCCGTTTTAATGAAAAATATGCACTATACGCATTAAAGGTACGCATGCGTGGGCTCAGCGTGTTTCATGAGACGTAATATTTTACCTCCTATTAATTATTTACTCGATTTATTTTTCATGTTTCGCCATTTCTATTTTTTGAGGCATAATAGGTGTCTCAATATAATCTCATATGAAAACAAAAAGTTTCCTTCGCCCATTGCTCCCCCTCAGAACAATTTTAAGATAATAAAATTTTCCAGAATTAAAGCGCATATGTATATATATATAAACACGGTGGCCCCAAACCACCGAACTTCAGGGATCGATAGAGGATCGAAAAGCTAAGAAAAAAGTCCTCAGGCATATGCCTCGTTTTCGCTCACAAAAAAACTAAAAATAGTTGTGCAAAAACTAATTAAGGCCATGGAAGAGCGGATTTCATTCCTTGAATGAATTTTAACAATCATTGTTATTCCAATACAATTATAATAACGTTTCATAGGACCTCGCAATACTTTCTCATTTATACCTGTCTATCTTTATATATATATACAGGGTGTCCTCAAACCAAACGGCCAAACTTCAGGGATCGATAGAGGATCGAACACTAGGGAAAAAATGCCTCGTTTTCTAGAATATCACAAAAAACTAAAAATAGTTGTGCAAGAAGTGTATTTTAATTTTTTTTTTTCAATAAAGTAGTTAAATTACAAAAATATACTGGCTTTTTGAGTAAGCTTAATTTCTTAATTTACGAGAAGTAAATTTAGAAAAGATGAATATTCTCACGCTTTCGTTATCAATAAAACATCTGGGTTGAGTGTTTAAACTTAAAAAGAAAGGATTAAAATGTTAGCCATTATACTATCCGGACTATCTTTTTTAAAAGAAGAAATGTGAAAATAAATAGAGTAAATAATCAACTTAACTGGAGAAAAAATGAAAAATATTACGTCTCATGAAACACTTAGAGCCCACGCATACTCACCTTTAATGCATATTGCACATATTTTTCATTAAAATGGAAATTATTTGTTTCCAATTAAATGATGTCCTCAACAGCTTTTATTCATTCTCATTTGTACTCTAAGGAGTTTTAAGGCCCCGTATAGCTTAATTAAAACAGGGAGTTAAACATTATTTTTTAATTTGTTTACACATGGCATTGAAGAGGAAGAGAAAAGAGAAAAAAAACAAAGAAAAAAAAGAGAAAAGAAAAAGAAAAAAAGAGAAAAAAGAAAAGAAAAAAAGATAAAAGAAAAAGAAAAAGAAAAAAGAGAAAAGCAAAAGAAAAAAGAGAAAAGCAAAAGAAAAAAGAGAAAAAAATAAGAGAGAAAAAGAAAAAAAAAAGAGAAAAAGAAAAGAGAAACAGAAAAAAGGAAGAAAAAAAGACAGAAAAAAAGAGAAAATAAAAAAAAAGAGAAAAACAAGAAGAAAGAGAGAAAAAAAAGGGAAACGAAAACAGAAAAAAAAGAGAAAAGATGGAAAAGAAAACAGAGAAAAAGAAAGAAAAATAGAAAAAGAAAAAAATGATGAAAATGATAAAAGATCCGAAATCTAAACAAAAATATCGGAACGAAGAAGTAAGTTGGCGGAGGAGCTGGGAAAAGCTCCTATCCACTTCCACGACACAAAGAATCAAGTCCACGAATCAAAGAATACGACTATTCCAACAAAACAATAATGAATCGAAAAATACTGAGACATTTCAAGCTTTGTAATACAAATTATAACAGAAATATAGGTGGAAATTGTTTGAAGTTGCTGAATGCTGTTTCGATATTTCAAAACACGTTTCAAAAACGATTAATTTCTAATCTAAGTAGGTTGGTAAGAGAAAGCTGTCTGTTGCGCGCATCGCACCAGATTTTTAAACATATAATTTCTTAATGTTTAACGATTACATGGTTAATGTTTAACACATAATTATGAATGGTTATAAATAGATTAAAGAATTTTCTAAAAAACAGTACCTTGTTAAAAATAAATAACGTTAGCAACAAAAAAAAAATCATTAAAAACGTTTGTACTCTTATGTACAAATGTAACCAAAGAAGCTAAACAAAAACTTTAGTTTAAGGGATATCCAAATCTGGCATTCTTGCTTATTTATGTTAGAAGAATTTATATGTTGCCTCGAGTTAACAGATCTTTAAGAGGCCAAAATAACTTAAAAATCAAACCATTACAAGAAAATTATCCAATTAAAAACTATAAATTCTACGCATTATGTCGTATGATGGTACGCGAAGAAATAAAGTTGCTAGTTACAGGGTCACAGTATTGAGAAAACAAGAAACTATAAATTACTTTAAACCGCAAGCTTGGATATTAAAAATCCCCTAAATCTTCCTTTTCTCAAGATAACCTCTGTCAACACAAAGCCGGAATGCCTGGCGTTGAACCAGTATCTTACTCATATCCAACACCATCTTTTCTTTTTTTTTTCGTACCTAATCCTTTAGCTTCATGTATGCAAAATAAAATCGTAATTACATGTGAATTTTAGATTTTAGACATGCTCTATTTTAAATAGAATAGACATAACACCAAGTTTGTTAAAAAAAAAATAAAAAAATAAAAAAAAAATAAAAAAAGTTTAGGTTTTAGTTATAGTTGCATAGTTCATAGTTTAGGTATAGTTCATTTTTATGTTTTAGAGTGATGTGTTCTTTTTCTTTCTTTTTTTTTTTTTAGTGTATGGTACATCATTTAATTGATATCTTCTATTCATCAATCAACCAGATATCTTTGGATCCACTACTAAAAAGAAAAAATTCAAACCACCAAGGGCCTTAAACTTGAAAATGGCAACGCTCATAAGCCATCGGTAATGACGACCTCAACTGTAACCACATGAGCTAAACAGCCAAAAACTAAATTAAGATTAAATTAAAGTTTAAAGGATTCAATCTTAAATAATATTGAAACAGAAATGTTTCCCTAAAACTTTCACAGCTCAATATCACAGATCGATATAAATATACAATCTGCAAACAGCTGTAGTATTATATAACATTAATCCAAGAGCCAAGCCTCCAACCCCAAAAATGAGATTTTAATGCACTTTGTTTAGACTTTACTAAATTAAGAGGGGATATATTTGGATGATCAAACACAGAACATGTGTGCGATTCAATAAACAAATTCCGAACACAAGTTTATTCCGACCCACACATCGCTAATATATGTAGACTATTCATGATGCGGTGTGTGGTTAGTGCCTTCTAAGAACTGCAACTGTAACTTGATAGATTTGGGATCGAATAACTTTAGCTCCTTATTATTTGTTACAAATGCACATTGTTCAGACGCTGATTTATGCATAATAACTTCTAATGTTATATTTTCCTTCCTATATTTAAGCAAAAAATTATTCTTCATTGCATTAAAATAGGTCATAAGATTAAAGATGTTTGATTGTATCACGTTTAGGGGTATTGCTTAGAGGAGAGTTTAAGTTTGGGTCAAATTTATGTATTGAGCCATTTAAAATTAATCTTGGTGCTTTCTCTCCAGCCAATGTTGTTAAGAGCAATTAATCTTGTTTTATTTATGTAACATTTTAATAGTAAGTACTTTTCGTCATTTTCCTGTCAATTTTACTATAGGAGGAATCTAACTTCACTCATTTCTGATATTATCTGCCACCAATTCACCATCTTTCTAAATACTCTATATTTTAAGCTAAAGAATCCAGATTCTAGTATTACAAAGGAGCAAGGTGTATGTGTGAATTTTTTGGAAGTTCTAGACGTTTTAAAAATTTTAACTGGACCTTTTAATTTTGTCAGCATAGCTCAAACCCCACACTTAGGTGCTGTATAATACTGTCCCCAAAAATACTGAGTTTTATAGCTGCTTTTTGGTTCTCCGTGAATCTGGTTTGCTTTTGATTAATATTTCAATAACTTTACCTACGCTATATTTCCGTTTACAATGGTGAAAGATTTATAAGCTCGATGCAAACTAGCTGGACGGGAATGGACTACAAAGAAGTAAAAAAATTGCTGATACCGCATGTGTTATCGTTGCTGAGGACGAACCTTATTAAACGAGATTGAAATAGGAAAGAAAGCAAAAAAGCAAGTAAATTTGAGCGTATTCTATGTTTTTCTGCTTTAGGGGGATCAGAAAAAAAAACTCGAAGGGAAGATGCTGACTAATTATTGATAAAAATAGAAAAAACAAAAATAGAGGGCGAGGTGTCAATTTAAAATATTTAATCGATATAATAACGGCCAAAATTGAATAATCCACAAAAAAGAGGGAGAGGTGCGGTAAATCCATACACCTTGTGATCATAAGAAGAGGAAAAAAAAATATTTTTCTTGCACGGACTAGATCCTCAAATCCATTGTTCTTTAATTTGATTGAACGGAATTCTTAATTCACTGTCAATATACCCGCTAGACTCCTTTTTCATTTCCTATCTTTGCGAGTCAGTTTTAACTTATTGCTGATTAACAAAATTAACAACTTTCGCGGAGCCATGATAATGTCCGCCAAGACTTAATAACTAGTGTGACAGGAGTAAGTAAAGGAAAAAATTTATATTTTCAGGGACCAGGAAATCAAATTGACATTGAGATAATCTGTAGGCAATATGAGTTCGGGCTATAGTGATGATGGTTTTCGAGAGTTCGAATTATTGAGGTAGAATTCCTGAAACTCCCCTCGATTTTCAGTTCTACTTGCTTATATAATTTTCCACATTTTTATAGCCTGAACAGATACGGCTTGACGTATTTGAGAATTATTGAAAATTATCGATAATCATATCTTGAGTTGACTGTAATTTTTATAAACTCTAGAGAAGAGATCATTACCGATATTTATAGTTATACAAGAGATATTATTCCCGATGACGGCACATGCTATCATATTATACTACAGCTAATGGGATATTGAAGGATCCTAATACAATTGGGCCAGAGTGGTAGTTTTAAAAATGCTCGGACCTCCTCCCCAGAGCTCGTTACTGCCAAAGGGCGGCTGCCAAGAATCCGATTCCACCTCGGCGAGGATCCCAGAACGCTCCAAACGGTCACACTTTTCATTACCACCATCTGAAGCCGAAGGAGCGAGCGGAGCGAGTTAGCGGTGAGGTGCCGCTGCCGGCTAGAGGCTATCTCGAGGCCTGCTCGTCAGCTAGGCTGGGCGGCCTTGGACCAAACTGTTCTTGGCTCCTCATTGGTTCTAGCTCAAGATTAATACTCCTTTATACGTCTTGGCATACCACTTCTCCCGACACCATTAATTAACATTATACAGCGCCTGGGGTGGATTATTGTAGCAACCGATATTTCTTTTCGGGATTATCTTTTTGGCTCATGGCATTGCTGAAATTAATACATTTTTAGTTCCAATACTTTCATTTTCTCATAAAGGTATTCAAATATAAACAATGTTATTTTACGCAGTAGGTAGACTGTACTATACTCGTATTTTAGTTTAAAGTAAGATTATTTACACTTTAAGATAGTCTATTTCATTTCAAAATATTTTTGATCTTCATTAACTATTAGAGGAGTCAGCTGTGGTTTAGTGGTTAGAAAAGCAACCTACAAAACTAAAGGTCGCGGGTTCGCATCCAGCGGTGGTCCTAGGTGTGTATTATTCCATATTAACCCGGCGTTGGTCGCGTTGTGAGCATTTTGCTCACACTTGCCGAAAATCTTGTGTATTTCGCTTATTTATTTTTCTTTAATTCTGATATTTTTTATATGTGTCATTTATACATTAACCCACTTTAGGAAGTTGTTTTTGAAAAAAAAAAATTGCCGCGCTAAGCCCCAATAAAACGTTTTGTTCGAAAAAACGGGAGCGTGAGCAAAATGCTCATAGCGCGACCATCCGTGACACAGAACTGAGCCACCGTGCGGGTCGCTCCGAGACCTGCACGGACTTGCCCATCTCCGCTGTAATCAGCCCAAATCTCGTCAGTACACGTTTGTATTTCTTTGATAAAATATTTTAGCTGTTCCGTTTAGTAGTTTAGTTCGGAAAATGAGTGGAACAAGACGTGCTGCGAAGATATTACGGCTTTTGGAGGATCGTCCGGAAGAAAAAAATGACTCTAAGTATTTTCGTCTCTTCTCTTCGATTTTTTAGTAAAAGCTTAGATTAGTTTTCTATTTTTGAATAAAATGGGGTATTTCGTTTTTAGATTGTTATTCGTTACTGTTTTCATTATATTCTTCCTATTCCAATGGTACCAACTCTATGCGATTTTTTATAAATTTTTTTTCTACTATAAATTTCCTATTTTTCTTTTTCTAATTTTGGTTAATTTATGCTACTGCACTTTTCTTACAATAACTACTTCTTTTTTTTAACTAAAAATCGTGTTAATAATGCATTAATTCTTGTTTACTCTCTTCTATTCATTCCCCTCCTATAAAACAAGCATAATGAATGCATTAAACTGATGAAAACACCTTAAATGGATTAATAATTTATTGATAAACATATTCTAAATTAAAAGAAACAAAAATATGACGAAGAATGCTGCTTAAAAATAATAGAATAGCCAAAAACTGAGGTGTGAGCAATTTGCTCACGCGCGACCAACGGTGTCTCACGGAGGGGCGCGACCAGCGCCAGGTTTTGCACACTATAATAACATTTAAACATAAAACTTTGTTGTTTATATAACCACCTAATACGTAAATTATCACATCGCTTACTGAGTTTGGTGTTAGAATGATTATTTTCAAGTAATATAAATCAAGATATTTAACTAAAATAATACTAAACTTATTACAGTACTTATGCGTTCGCGTCCCGATGTGGCCCTAGGATTATTTAAGGGGAGTAAAAAATGCTTGGCTATACATTCCCTCGGACAGGACGTAAAATGAAGGTCCTGAGCCTGTACGATGTCACATAATCCTTAAAAATTCCTATTTTAATTATACCTAGATAGGCAAGATCTATGATTCCCATTGTAACATCGTCGCAGTGGCATAAAGTGATGTTAAATAGCAACCAATAGAAGCTTACGGCTCAAGTACCATATTTTTCATTTTAATTTTAGGAGATCCATAAGCCAATGCTTGAAAAATTTCCAAAAATTGAAATGAAATGGACTCTCTTAAAGTGAAATGAAGGTATTTTTTTGAAAATGTGACGAAATACGATTTCTGAAATGAATACCAACACTTTTTTTAATACTTAATCATTTTGATCTATAGGCAAGACTCGGTCGAAAGATTACGAAACCCAAGTCTTCCTTGTCCTCTTAATAATTATTTTAAAAGCAAGAAATAACTATTAACTGCCGACCTAAGCTGTCGAGTGTCCCTATCTGTCAACAGTAATAGAGATAAGCGTTAGACCTGTTCGACACCAGGAAGGCAAAATCACATAAGTGCAACCCGCCTCTTTGGCTGGTGGTGTCAAATTGCTTTTAATATTAGAAATATTTCTTTTATGTAAATGCAAAACACTTTTGGGGAATCTAGATATGTTTTAACAAGTTCCCAAAGGAGATTTCGGAACATTTGTTCTGATACTGTAGGCTCAATAGTAAGACCAAATACCTCTGAAAAAACGGATTTTTTATGGTAACAAATACTCAATATACAAGCATTGATAAAGATATTTATCGATTAATCTCAAAAGTGATGTAGTTGCATATATTTTACCATTGTTTTTTTATTTTTGTTTTTTACTAATACACAATTTAAATCGATAATTGTAAAAAGATTCGTGAACCCTGATATTTGCAATAATGGTTCGGGAAAATATATGGTGTGGGTGTTTTTTTTTTCTTCTGGAATCGGATTTAAGTACTAATGATTGCTGATGTTTAAGTATAGGGGAGAGTGGGGAACAGTGAGACGCAGTTAACTGTGAGACAGTTATTTCATAAACCAATTGCAAGGACCCAGTTAGTGTAGGATTTGTTTTAATGTATAATATTAGTCAAATAAGCTTTTCCAAGTTGTTTTCGAGGCAAGTAAACTTTTTTTTGTGACTTGCTTTGTGACACTCCGCCTTTGCCTACCCATTCCCCGACTGATACCCCGCGCGCTCAACCTAGCTATCGTGAACTTAAATTTTCAAACCGTAATTAATACGGCTTTTTTTTGTGACTAATTACCTCTCGCATAGGTAATTAGTCCAAAAATCTTTATTAGGTAAGATTAGGGGGGGGGAGGGTTTTCCTCAACCCCACCAGGAACCACCACTTTGGACCGACTTTCGAACCGACTTCGAAACCTAGGAACCAGTAAAACTAAATTCACTGAAAAGTATGAAATAATTACCTTCTGATTTTTATGAATACACAACAAGATTGAAAATGGTATAAAAAGTGGAAAAATGCAATAAGACGAATAACTTTATTTTGATATGTACAAATACACACGCCCTAATTAAGGGTAAGAAATTGTGGCATGGGTATTTGAAAGTATCTACATATGTTTGCAATTTCCACTTTCTAATGATTATTTATTCAACTAGAGCTTTCAAAATTTATTTAGCAATAATCCCTCCCGTAATCAGATGATACCGAAAATTCGAGAGATAATTTTTTTCTTCTTAAAAGTGAGAAAGTTTTCAAAGTTGTAAAACCGGCATCGAAAAATAACTCAGGGAAAAATATCACGCCAATCAATCAATCAACCGTACCAACCATACATAATCAAAAAGAGGATGTACATATTTCTCTATCTAATAAGGAAACTTTCATTAATGAAAGACGGCAAGGCCCTATGGGGATGAGAGAGACGGGAACAGTGAGACAGCCTCTAAGAAGACACTTATACTGTTATATAGGAAATTAAAATTATATTGTCTAATCCCAAGAAGGAAGGAATTACCTTTAAAGTAACAGTCCATCAACAGTAGTTATTTTCATTAAAATATAGGTATATTTTTTATTACATCACCTAATTTTATCAAACTTCTACTTTATTTATTGTCAATACGTTATTTAATAATGTTAATCTCAAATTATCGTTGTAATTATTGGTCCCTAAATTAAAAAACAAAAAAAAATATACCTAGTGATACTAATCTTGTCAACGACACTTCATAATGACTACTTCAAAGAAGTCATATATTTTTTACATTAATTATCATTATAATATTTTGTAATAAAACGTTATTATCTTTTATTAGTAATAATTTTATTAAAATATTTAGTTTTAAAACGGTGTCTCACTGTTCTCCGAGCAATGTCTCAGTGTTCCCTGCAAAAGGGTGCACTGAGATATAAACCTTCTTGAGGTTTTTTTGAAAATAAATAGTTTTGTGTGTAACGTTTTCAGATTTCACATCTACTGACAAAGGTCCATTGTAGTGAGATGTACTAAATAAATTTCAGAACCCCAGCTATAGTTTTTCTATTGTTTTAGCGAATTTTAAAAAAACCATCTCATTGTTTCTCATTCTACCCCTATACATTATTTTATTTATTTGTTGGATTTATCTTTGTAAGTTATATTTACATGGTAAACAGACTCGAGTTCACTGAACTAACAGCTTTCCCCCTCCACAATAATCTTATCCCTTCCACTGAGCTGGGATACCATGAGCCTTCGCCGAATGGGAAAAATAGAAACTATTACTATCGCCATAGTAAAAAAAAAAAAATTAAAAAAAAATAACATCAAAAATAAATCTCTAAAAAAATCAGGTGCCAATGCTAGAAACCACCAGAAAAACGCTTACTAAAATTCCACGAAGCAAAGGATTTAATAAATTATAAGTATTATTTTATAAATAAGATATATAGCCACATGTTTAAATAATGATTCATCGGAGATATAATATATAAAATTATATTGGCTCTTCCATAAATACCAAGTGAAATTTCAATAGGTTGGTTTCTAAATGATATCAAGTCTTTAAATATTTAAATAACTATTGTAGTTCAATTGGCAAAGGTATAGGAGTGAAGTTGCTGAAATATTTTTTCTATCTACTCCCTATAATAGTACTATACTACTCCCTATGATAGTACTATCTACTCCCTTTTAAGAAATAGATGAAGAGCCTAGTAAATATTTTAAAGCTGAAGATTCTTTTGTAAAATTGCATAGGGATTTAGATAAAAAAATGGTCTAATTGATTTAAAATGGACTTTTCATTACTGTTACTGTTTTGTTTTTTTACAGATTTAAACGAAAAATCGTACAAGGTTAATAACAACACATCTCCGCCAGCTATGGTATGTAAAGAAAAGTGTTTTACGAAAGTATTATCCGTTCCACATTCCACATTATGATCCCCCATGGTATAGAGTATCTAAATAAAATTTCGACTGCAACAGTTCAAAATATCAGTTTTGTGAAAATTTTACAGAAAAAAAGAAGCTTTTAAATTCAATTTGATTCGTATTAATCGAGGTCTATAAGTTCAAAAAAAAGGGGAATTTTCAAAATTATCGACAGAGAAGAATTCATAAAAAAAATATTAATTATTTAGTTGCACGGATAGCAACTTCTTTTTTTTTTTTTTTTTTTTTTTGACTTCATGACTTCAAATCATATTATCTATATTATAGTCTTCCATAGTGTTGAGTGAAAGCAATATTGATCATAACATATGCTTCTCCCGTATCATTTTAGTTTTATGGATTGAGGCAATCTTCATCCAAAAGAACAATATATGAACATTATTTAATTATTCTTGTTGTGTTATAAAAATATATAACTCAATTTTGCAACCTATTTAACATAATCAATTAGATTTTTTACTTGTATATTCACATATATGCAGAATAGTTTATGTATTCAGGATTTTTAAAAGCTGAATACATAGTTTTTAAAAAACCGAAATGTATGAAGTTAATTATTATATAAAAAGGACATGTGCATCTTACACAATAAATTTCTCGACAACAGATGGTTGTAGAATCATAAAAATCTTCTACAGTTTGTTTGTTTAACGTCCCTTTAAAAAATTTACTACAATGTATAATATCGATGCGCCTGGAAGATGGTTCAGAAGCCCGAAACTTTGGGCTTATTGAAAATATGGAACAGATTCTTTCATTTAATCTGTTAATTAATTATTAACCCCATAATCATATCATAAGATTTTAAATGATGCTTTTGAGTCCGAAACTATGATAATTGACTAATTAACTAAAAAGATGATTTTTTTTTCTTCTGAAATTCGAAAAGTAATAAAATTTTAAATAAATAATAAAAATATACTTTTATAATTTTATAATACTCAAGAGTATTATAATTTTATAATACTCTGGGGAGCGGGGTAGCCCACTGGTAAGGCAGTGGACTGCTGTGCTTAAGGTCCCGAGTTCGGATCTGACATGGCTTATGATATCTTTATCATTCGCCACAGTTCGTCTCGTGGGCCGAGAGACCCTCCTGGGGCAAACCCAGCCTCTATAAAGTGAGTACCCTTCATTGAAAAATTGAGGGGAAAGAACCTGGCGGTTGAGCGTGATCCCGGTCAAATCACCTCCTTGCACGACCGCTGACCAAGAAACAGTACTCTTCCTTACATAGTACTGAACCCAAGACCCTTTATGGGTTGTAGAGGTACAGGTTTTTTTTTTTTTTTTTTTTTTTTTTTTTTTTTTTTTTTTTTTTTTTTTTTTTTTAATACTCAAGATAATTTTTAAAAAGATGTATTTGGTTTGTCCCTTAAATAAAAAAGGCATTTTTTAGAGAAGTGTGTTAAAAAGGTACATGTACCTACAGATCACTCCTATACCACAAAGTATATAATTCCTAAGGTCGATTTCTACGGAAAGGAAGTAAATATTTAAAAAAAATAATAATAATATAATAGGAAATATTAAAAAATATTTCTTAGTCTCTACTACTCTTATTTTTTTTATTCAGACGTTTCTTCCAGTGGCGTCTTCAGTGGATCTTAAAAATAGTTCCTACATATTGTCGTTATTGTAATAAATAAAATATATCACAATACTAGAGTAAAATAAGTTCCTTTATCACGCTTAACTCCGAAAGTCTCTAACCATCTTTTAATCTGTAATTGATTTATTTATTAATAAATAAATCTTCTAATATTAATATTTTAATATTAATATTGCATTTTAATATTAATATTAATATAAAATATTATTAATAAATAATAAATATAAATTTTGGTTTGAACTGAGTGTACTTTGTCGAAAGTATACTTTGTGTGGTTTTCTCTTTCTGGACAATATTTCACATCACATATTCTGTTTTAAGTAACATTGAAACTATCAGAAAAAAAATAAGTTAATAATACAGTTTTACATCGGTAGTGAATATAAAAAATAAAATAGACAAAAGAGAAACATTCCAAAGTAAAATACATTAGTTTAAAACCAATAAATTTCCTCGTATAACATAAACATATTAAATGATTCTTGGAGAGAATAAAAAATATACAAAAGGAAAAATGTTTAACTATCAAAGCTAGTTTTAAAAATATTAACAGTTTCCTGTTGCTTTTTAAAGAGGTAATAAAAGATTTCTTAATTCATTCTCATATTACAAAGGAAGTTACTTTTAAAAATCATTTAGTCAGAAGGCGCCGAAGGCTCAAACAATACATCAACGGATAAGAACACGACGAATTTAGAGTTCATTAAAATAAAACGGTTTTAAACACTTTTTTTGGGCGAAAATAAAATTAAAACTACTTAGAAATTTAATACAACAAGGGTACTGAATAATACCTTTAAAAAATGTCAGCGAATTTTTTTTTAAGATTACATCTCTGTAAATTGGAAAATAATGTAAAAGATAGAATGGCGAATATCTTCTTCCCAAAACTGCTATTTAAAAATTACATAAATCAATTACATTTGTATCGTTTCTATTAATTTTATGTTTTTTGTATTTTTTTTTTCTATTGCTATAATTTTTACATCCTCAAAATTAAATTTATGTTTGCTTAAAATACTATGTTGGGCTATGGCTGTGACATTTATGTTTTTAATATTATTACAATTTGCTATGTATATTTTTTTCATTTTTAATACATGTATTTAATTAATAGAAACGATACACATAACAAAAAACATTGAAAATGCAGTTAATTATAAAAGAGATTCCATAAAAATAAATAGCCATTATGCAGATATTATAAAAAATTTAAATAATAAAAAGCGAATAAGATATAAAATAAAAAAATAAACTACAATAACATTTGGTTGGATAAGGAACATTGATGTGAATAGGAAAAAGTTCAGTCAGTAATAGATAGTTGTGACAAGAATAATTCAAGTAATTGTATGTGGCAGAAAAAATTGTCAAACTGTGATATGTGAAAAATATTTTTCAATATTCCCTGAAGATGAATGAATAGTCCGAAACGTTGGCAATTTATGTAATTTTTAAATAAAAGTTTTGGAAAGAAGATATTCACCATTCTATCTTTTACATAATTTTAGATCTTCCTGTATATATAGTATACTTGTGATTATATACGAAAATTATGTGTTTATTGTTGGAAATACTTCAGTTTGAGTTATTATAAAGTATGGCCGGGGGCAGATCGGGGGCGGAATATATCTAGAAGATGAGGATGCCCTGGGAGTTGCAGATATCCATAAGTTGCCGATAGGAAGAGCGGTTGAGATATATCTATATATACTGGACGGGGGCCTCCTAACCTGGCAGCCGGCCACCGGCCCAAACCATTATAGATCTCCAACACAGGAATAAGCAGCCCTCTTTCACAACCCTACAAGTCCTGTCGGCAAATGTCACCCCGTTAGCTTAGGGTCTGTCTGTATGTCGGTCTCGTCCTCATAGCCGGGATGTGGGGGCTAGGCTTCAAAGCTCAGAGCTCTCTGTATCCGTTGAACATGGGAATCCATCGAAAATCTTATTCTCTTCTTATTCAGATAAGAATGTTTTAGAGCTCTGCAGTACAACTAATTATTATTATTTTTACTAAAGACAAATCCAAACTTCGCAGATTTCTGTGATTTCCGCTTAGGAAATTCACATAAAGCAAATGTATGGTTTCCCAGAATCGTCCAGGAATGTTAACAAATCTCTCTCCCGCCGCCTGAAAAGTAGCCAGGGAGGGATGTACGGGTTTGTTAGATCTAACCTTAGTACTAGTGCTTAAGAAATACATGCTGAAAGTTTGGTAGAAGATTTGTGATTTGTGTGGTTGAATCGATGACTGTTGGGATGTTCAGGTTACTTCTGTCGTAAGTTATTTGTTCTCTTCTATTTTCCTCAATTTCATTGACTGAATTCTTCGGCTGCTTGAAGGTCATAATTCTATCCACGGTGTCAATGACGGTCCAATTAGTACTTTGTAGATAGTAAGGTTGTTAGTCTTGCTAATTCGGTGCATCTGTCAAGTTGTTCTATTTTCTCTTCTCAATGGGATCTTATGTCCAAGTGAAATCCCAAATATCGTACTTCTCGGGATTCAGGATCGGAATGTCATTGTAATATACTTAAGGATAATTGTCCTGATTGAGAGTGAAGTTGATACACTTTCCATTCCATTCATTTTTACCTTCAATTAAGTAGCCCAACTAAATATAATCCAATATGTCTGTAAGATATTAATAGAAGTAGGATAATATTTAGTTTATTGTCTATTGATGTACTGTTTGTATTTTTGCTTATTTTTTCTATCGACCGAACCCCTCGACATTTTTTCGTGCGATCGCTCCTGGTGAGTTTTATAATTGTATATAATAAAATAAAGGTATTTTTCGGTCCTTTTATAACTGAATAACCCTAGTCTCTTATCAGTCATCGTATCTGGACTATGCACAGTCTCTAGAAAGAGGATTCTGTACTTTAATTAATTCATTAAAGAGCTGACAGTTAAGCGCGATCTCAGTCAAATTATATCTTCTTATACGACCGCTGATTAACAAACGGTACTCACGAAGAAAAGTATTGAAGCTAAGACATTCTATTGAAGTAACTTTAGTCAAATGTAATTGATTCATGAGGGGATTTCTTTACCTTAATATTCTGATTTCGTCAAAAATATTTTCCTGTCCTCACAAAGTCTAACATTACTAAAAGCGTTCAAGAGAAGAACTGATAAATACTACTGGAGCTTTGTCTAAAATAACTCGACGAGGATTGTACCTCATTCATTGGTTAGTTGTTTATAATATTGAGAGGCCTAAGATCTTTTTTTTTAATATTTCATTTTAATCTGTGTTTTAAAAAAAATTAAAAACTACTTTATTAATAATATGCTAGTTTATTTCCAAACTTTTGCACAATTTAATGTTTTGATGTGATCTTTATTAAAACTTTTACTATTAAACTTATTTTTCAGCAAGTAGAAAAAAATTTATTGTAGCAAACGAGGTATAACAAACTTAATATTTTACAATAGATCAGAGTAAATATGAATTGATTATATTTTTTCATTGTGCGTTTACATTTGATAACATTACATATGCATCGAAGTTTGAATACATTCCATGAGAAATATTTTATACTCCTATTCTTTTAATAGCCACATTTAATGTCATCATTTTTTTTTTTTTTTTTAGAAAAATAATGCGCCTCATTCTATAATTATTACTACATATTTGTTACATGGCAGAAACCATTTGTTTCATTATCGTCTTTAATTTAATATATACACTAAGGAGAATTTTTTTATAATTATAAAGAGCAATTAAAAGTAACCACATCCGCTGGCAACCCATCAACTTCTTTTAATATAGGCCTACAATAATTTTTCATTTTCAGACACACATTAATCATATAAATTATTTTCGTGAATTATTAGGCTTGGATGTGGAACGATAACCAAGATTTATATCAGTAATAATTAAAAAGGTAACAGGTAAAACTATCTCGTCGATAAATGAAATGTGACCACACAGGAACTGAATTTCCCACCAATTATATCTTCATTTTTTTATTACATTAGTTAATAAATATATTTATTTATTTATATAATTAGTCATATATAAAAAATAGGTTTTATTTAGAGAAATACAGAAAAAAAAACCTACCTTGATTTTACATTTAATTTCCAAACAATAAGTTTATAGAGGCATGGTCTATTTTCTTATCTTTTCGATACGCAGTTTTTGTGATTTTCCCACTGGCAGTTGTTTTTTCATTGAAACCTCTTATTGAGTTCAAATTAAAAGAAAGCTTTAGATACAACCATCCGAAAAAACACTAAATCTCCATTAGGTCTGGTTATCTAATTTGTAAGAAAAAAGTTTTATTAAGTGCCTAATATTTTTGGGAGGAGCGCACTATTTTTTGGGCCGAGATAAGGCATTGAAACATTCATGGAGTAATAACTTTTTAACTCGTCGAATCAACATATAGTTTTTATCATTAGTAAAATGGAGACATTCGTAAGCTGTGAAATGATATTGTGCTCAACTAATTTATTAACGTTTTCCGGAAAACGAGGGTAAAGTACAGTTTTAAAAATTAGTTTCTTTTTTTTTTTTAATTCAACAATGATTTTTTTTGTAATCCCTTAGAAGTTAGTGACTGTTTCTCAACATTCTACTTTCCTTGAGAGACGGTATGGACAGCGATTTTTCTAACCATTCTAGGTTAACCGTTTACCGATGTCAACTAAACTTTTTCAGGATTGGTAGAATAAGGAGTAGAATCATGTTATCCAAAAATCTTGGCAACGCGCACCTACAGAAATGTTACAGTCTCTCCTGCCTATGCAATAAATAATAAACAGAAAAAACGTATACATAAAATAAAATATGTGGAATTAATATAATTTTCAATAATATTCTGTATGACTTTTTCTGTTTATATCCTCTGCCATAGGTTTCAAGAAATCCAGCATATCTTAATTGGATGCAGTTGACACGCGATATCCTTGCCTAAATCCAAGTGCAATTACTGAACACTGTCACACTTAACTTACGTTAATTGATGTAATTTACGTCCCTTATCTTCTTGGCTTGATGAGGCAGCGCATGTTGCCAGAGTTCCATGTCATTGGTCAGATAAATTTTCTAGAACTAATTTGGTGTGGTTTCCATTGAGACTTTTCTATTAAAGAAGGTTCTTTGTCATATTTCATCAAACCAAAAACAAAAATATCTATTTGACTTTATAGAAATTTGAATAAATATAAAACAATGTATCGTATAAATACAGTGGCTTCAGACAAGGCACCCATGACTCATGGCTACTTAGTTAGATAGATGGACTTAGTGGACACACATGGAACTGCATTCTTCTGTGTGAAAGAACTCTACAATATCCACCTCAGAATGGAATCAAGTGTCACTATAAACTCAGTCAATTTTTTTGTTTCTTTTTCTTTGGGAAAAATGTGATATGACCACTTACACTTCGTCTTCTTTAAGCCCATGTCAAACAAGTAAACTGTCTGTAATTGAATAGAATAGGTTGTTTTTTGGGAATGATGGTCAGCACCTAATTTTGCTTTAGATTATTTTAGTTATTATTTTATTTTATTTTATAAATATATTTTAAGTCAGTATGGTGCTTAAAAGGGTGATTCTCAATCCACGGGCAAGTTTTACATTTTATTTTCAAAAAACTTCAGTGTGATTAAAAAAAAAAAAAAAATGTTATTTATACTTTTACGTAATAACAGTTCGTGATCATAGCTTGAAATTCAGTAATTCAATCTACAAGTTCATGGCCTATAATTTCAGAATATTAGAATAATTTCAGTTACGTACGTAAATGACTAATTGTAGAACTGTCTTTATTGCATGTATTCTTTAATATATTTCACATTTAATGCAGAATCAGATGCTACCATAGGAATTGCCGTAATTATTTTTCACTATGAGTAAAAAATTCTTAAACATAAAATGATATTTTGTCCAAAAATAAAAAAGGCATCGAAAAATAACTTAAAAGCAACAATCTGTCCCCGATTAACTCAATCAATATATTTGCTGGAAGGAGGATGAAATTCTCTATCTAATGGTGAAACAATATTAGTGAAGTTTTGAATTTCAAGTGTTTTATTATGACTTGAAAATAATATAGTAAAATTAAATTTAATAGTTACCCATAATATAAATTAATATCGCTAAAATCTCTTTCAAAATATCCCCACACCTTTTAAATAATATAGTAATATACATATTACAATGAATATTTTATTTAAATTTCATCCTCAAGCACCCACAGCAAATCTAGCATAATAGCAGTACATGATCATAGGTTGATATTCAGTAATTCAATCTAAAAGTTCATGACCTCGGCAATATTATCAGTTACGTACGTTGTTTATTTCTTTTTTTGTTTGTTTAACGTCCATTTTTATGCTACTAAGGCTAATCGGACGATGCTACAGTGGGAGTCCTAAATTTTGCCTATCCAGGTATAATTAGGATAGGGATCTTTAACGAGTACCTGACATCGTACAGGCTCGGGACCTCCATTTTACGTCCTATCCGAGGGACGGCATAGCTAAAGATTTTTTACTCCCATTAAAAAATCCTAGGGCCACCGCTGGAATTGAACCCGCGATCTTTAGTAATGTAGGTTGCCATGCTAACAACACCACAGGTGACCCCAGTTACGTACCTAAATGACTAATTGTAAAATGTCTTTGGGACAGGACAGGATGGGAGTTTTAGGGCGATAAATAGCTAGATTATTACGCCATAAAACTGTCTTTACTGCATGTATTGTTTAGTATATTTCACATTTAATGCAGAATCAGATGATACCATAAGAATCGCCATAATAATTTCTCTTCATGGAAAAAAAAAATTCTTTGCCCAGAAATACACAAGGCATCGAAAAGTAACTTAAGCAAAAATCTGTCTCCGATTAATCCAATCAATATATTTGCTGGAAGGAGAATGAAATTGAAATGAAATATACATAGTATCATGTATATTATTATATTATTTAAAAGGTAAGGACATTCTAATTTCATCAGTAAGATATGATTATATGGGGATATTTTGAAAGAGATTTTAGCGATATAAATTTATATTATGCGCAACTTTTAAATTTAATTTTACTGTATTATATTGAAGTCAAAATGAAACACTTATTATTTAAAACTTCACTAATATTGTTTCACCATTAGATAGAGAATTTCATCCTCCTTCCAGCAAATATATTGATTGGGTTAATCGGGGACAGATTTTTGCTTAAGTTATTTTTCGATGCCTTCGGAGAAAATATGATTTTATGTTTAAGAATTTTTTTCCCATAGTGAAAAATTATTATTATTTTGAATTATGAAAATAAAGTTATTTTAATACAAACAAAAATATAAACCATTAGACTGTAAAATTTAGATAGATAACTTTGGCTAATTATGTGGCCGAGGAAGGAACCAGAGATCTAAAGTTTGATATTGAATGATATGGGTTTCTTTTGAGAGTGTAAATAAACGTGAGTTGTTAATTCTCTCAAGAGCACTTTTATCCTTATCTTTACCGGACAAAGCCTTGAACCGGTTACGGTACCAACAGTGGCCTTTTTCGAACGAATATAACGTGCTTTTTATAGCTTACAGTCGTTTTTTTTTGTTAGAATGTTAAATAGTCAGGTCTTTCAATATATTCAAAAACATATTATCTAATTAACTAGCCTTAGAAATGTACTGATTCTCAGTCTGCAATCCAATAACTTTTCTATACACTCCTTGACTACAAAGTTAAAGAAACACATGAAAATATTAAAATACTGATGTTTTAGGGTAATTTTTTATAGGCACATAGGCACGATGATATCATAGGAAACCAAAAGGCAGATTCGCAGGCCATAATGATATTTATCAGAAAAGGTTAAAACTATTCAACATCGCAAATCAATGAACAAGAATGGCTTGTGTGGCAAAATGCGCGGCTCAGGAACAAAATACAATAAACTGCAAAACCTGCTTATGGTGCTCTTAGTCTGACTGAAAAAGAAGATGCAGTTTTTACCCGCTTAACTCACTCTTGGTCTTAAAGTTTGTATTTAAGTCGTATAGAAAACTCCATTCCTGATAGCACTAAGAGCGTTATAGATAGTAAAACCATATTACGTGCAACATTTGGCAATATGTTGATATCTCTAGGTACAAAAATCTTCAAGATAGTCACTTATTAATGGTTCCATTACATGGCGATGGAATTAACATAATTTTCCAATTGCTATTACCTTTTTTTTCGACTTGTAAAGCCTTTTCCATATACATAACTCAATTCTCGAAACAAAAAAATACAATTTATTCAGGTATGTTCATAGATATGATATGGTCACATAATTAAAGAAACAATAAGACTTGGAGCGCTCTGCGAAATTTTTTATCAACTATGAAAAAAAAGTTTTGTGTTCAATGTTCGAAGAAGGATGAAACTATGTGAAACTCACTAAAAATATCTGAGATTTGAAAAATTATAGAAAAAAATAGGATTAGGGCATATAATAATGCTGAACATGATTTATATATATATATATATATATATATATATATATATATATATATATATATATAAATATGGTATTTTTTATTTACTGAATTTGTTTTCAATGGAATCCCCTCCATAAAAGAGTTGACCTTAGCCATAATTAGCATTATTGCTGCATAATTAATGCATTACAATACTATATTACAATTACAGTTTACATATAAATATAAAAACCAAAATAGATTAAGCAAAGTTGTTTTAAATCAATAAAAATACCTGACACATAATATTGACATTGGAAGGTTGTATTATTCTACTCCATTCCATCAATATACAGTTTATGGAGTTTCTACGAGGTTATGTATTCATATTTTACACTTTTTATCTGAATCAACATGTTTTTTCTTTTTTTTTCGAATACTTGGTTTGTTGGTCTGTTAAGCAAAATGCGAAAAACCGATTAATTAACACAATATTCATAAACAATAGGCTGACAAACACTTGTATTTCACTTGTAACACGATAACTATGATAGACATGGATAATTTTGTATAGAAGCAGTACTAAGTCCTCTTTTTGTCAAAAAAGCCTGATATACTAACTACTACTACTAAATATACGGTTGGCATTTAAACTTTGTTTTATTCTATTTTTCTATTCTTTTTTCTATTATTTCATTACCATAAAAAAAAAAAAAAATCTGTGATTAAGTTAAATATAGGAAATATAAATTATAGATTAGGAAAAGCTAACACCCTTTACTTTATCTTAATAATTTATATCAAAAGATTAATTAAATACACCATTTAATGTAGCTAAGTTATCTGCCATGAGCAGAATTTTATTCTTTCTTCTGTTATTATGTCTGCTTTTGGATAAATGCCTTTTATACATTTTTTTAAATGATGGATATTTAATTGTTTATATATTGGGCAGTTTACAAGGGATTTTAATAAATTCCCCTTTCATAAATTTTACACAAAGTACATGTTTATTCCGAATTGATTTTATAATTGTTTCCGTTTAGCGAGAGTCTAATTATTTTTAAACATGATAATTACCGAGTTCATATACATTTAATTGGCAATGAAAACACAATTATTTAATGACTAGGGAGATAAACGACCAAAACGAATACCAAACAATGTGTAGAATATACGACAGATATAACCCAGGCTACTTTTAACACGTTGAGCGCCAGAGAAAAGATGATGTACTTTTGCCTGGGGCCAAAGCAATTTTTCCTAATTTATAACTTTAATATGATTAGAATGATACAAAAATTGCAAAAGAAATAAATAAAAAGTTTAATTTTGGCAATTAAACAATAATTTTGTGAGCGGTACGTATGTACCGCCCGGCCCCAGGGTAAAGCCCGCTACCTATAGTAGTACGGGGGCTGCCCGGTTATGACCGCGACGTCAACCCTTGTCCCCTTAAAATATGTTATTTTAATAAATAAGATATTTTGTTTTGTAAAAAAATAAATAAAATTAATTTATTTTCTTTATTTATTTATTTATACCCCCCAAATTAAAAAAAAAAAAAAAAAAAAAAAAACATTTGGGCCAATTGCATTGGCGAATTGTTCGGGGCCGGAGCGGTCCAATATGCCTTGAAATCACGCTCGGCAGGCGGTCCCCTGGCCCAGAACAATCTTTTAGCTGGCGGGAGCGGGCGGTACCTGGGGACCGCCTCGGCCCCAGCCAATAGTCCAACAGCGGTACGATCGTACCGCTTGGCGCTCAACGTGTTAAGGAGCACGATTTCTCATATAGAGGCTTCCACTTCAAAGGTTGGATGAGTTACTATCATCTTTAATCATAAATAACGCGAGAATTTCCGAGTCCCTCTATGCATGCTTCGGCGTGTCTAATTCCAGTTCCTTTGATGTTTAATATGAAATACTACTTTCCAAAGTAAAAGTGTAAATGTTATAAAAATTTTTACTAACTTTATTCATATGAAAGTCCACATTTTCAGTAAGTTAATTGAATGTTTTTTGTTTTTTTTTGGTTCCTCCCCTTCCTCGCCTTGTAGGCTATACGGGGTTTCCCGGGCCAGGGGAGAGGGTGGGGGACTGATGCCGAGTATTATTAAATTTCCCCTGGCTCTGGGTTTTGAACTTGTTACTTTCATTTTTTAATATTTATAGTTATTACTGTAAAATAGGGTGACGTTGTGACTAATGGAGTGACTTTGTGACAAGCCTATTTTTCTACAGTTTTTCAATTTCCCTCCTTAAAAAGAATCAGGTTAGGCAATTCAGTGTACTTGTCAGTTGGTCAGTAATGTGCTGCAAACTACTGGCGACATATAGGCCTCTATAACTTTTTTCATTCCATTTACCACGGTGCTTTATTTCAAGGTTTCAAATAAATGAAACGATGATGCCTAGTGGTTAACGCCTTAAAAAAAATATAAATGAAAACATTCAAACATAACCTTCAATAAATCACCATGGTAAATGGAATGAAAGAAGTTATAGAGACCATATGTGGCCAGTAGGTTGCAGCACATTACTGACCAACTGACTGAATTAATGGCTGATTAAACTAAACACTGAATTGCCTAACCTGATTCTTTTTAAGGAGGGGAATTCAAAAACTGTAGAAAAAAGGCTTATCACAATGTCACCCCATTTTACGGTAATTAATTAAATAACTGTACAAAAATACTAATACGGCGCACAGTGGTCCAGAAAAGCTGAAAATGGGAAAAAACCTAATATCTATTATATTAACTTTGTGGAACCACCGTGTATTGATTTTTTGAGGAGCCGAATCTAATGAAACCAAAACCAGTGCAATGGGACCACCAGATCAAGTCCAAATTTGAGGTCAAAAAGTCAAAAATATAAAAAATTCGTGTTTGGTATAGTCTTATATGTTTTTTGAGGTACCGAGTCTAATGAAATCAATATCAACGAAACCAGAGCATCAGATCAAGTTAAAATTTGATGTGGAAAATAAAAATGAAAAAAATTGTGTAGATAATTTTTTTATTTAAAATTTTTATGTACAATAATACAAATAGGATATAATTATTTAATCTTGTTTAAGCAAACTGTATGCTTCCTCGGTTAGCTCTTTTTTCTTTTTATACTTGTATGCTGGTCTTAAATCCGTTATGTATAGGTTGCTTGTTACAAATAATTGGTGGAAAACATCTTCATTTGTTGCGACTTGGGATATCTTCCTGGAATGATGTTTCCTGTACTGCTTATAATTTTTGTTCCTACTCTCCATGAGTCTCTTCTGACAGCGAACTGAAAAAAGAGCTGCGTACTCAATCATGTCTGCTCCATGGAAAAGAATTTTGTGGACGGTCGATGGGAGATAGTATCAGGGGTACCGAGTCACTGCCATCTCGGCCGTCTCCGCTGCATACTTGCAAAATGCTGCAGAATCAATCGGGTACAGAGAGTAAAGCCACATCTAGTACTGTTTTTAATCTCACAATTAATTCTTTATTTATCACTGGCATATACGCGGTTAGTGAAGGATTTTTAAAAAACTTGCAACAATTACAGCATCAAAGTGAAATAAATGTACAACCTCAATTTTCAGGGGTGAGAGCAGTAGTGCAAAGGACCACCATACACTATAAAGAAACTTTGCAACTTCAAACAACCTATTTGTAGTTGTAGTTTATTTGATTATTTAAAATACAAAATAAAATACTTTTTTTTATTTTAGTATTTTAGAATTAAAATTAAAATAATTTTATTTTATTTTAGTATTTTATAAATAAAATGAAAATAGCGTGTGATTTATTTTATTTTAATTATAAGTCAGTCCCCCTCACTTAGAGACCTACAGAGGATTTTTCTTAAATAATAGTTCCTCCCCAAGGTCATCCGCCTTTGCCACTCGCTCCGTAACGAAAGGTTTAAATCCTTATAAATCCCAAAGTTGGCCGAAGTTGGCGCTGAAAATTTTACCACAGTTCCTCTACTACCTACAGTTACATATTAAACCATTGCGACCGTAACGCAACGTAACGCAAGCGTTTAATAAACCAACAAAGTAAAAAATCATACTTATTTCAGCAACGATTTCGAAAATTAATTTCTTATCTTACTATTGATATTATTTAAAAATGTTTATTCCATAACAGTGCTCATACAGATGAAACACTCCTGATGTATTGGGGAATATTTTATAGTAAATCTTATACAGAGTAGACATTTTTTTTTATGTTGGTAGAAAAGTACGATTTTTTCAATCATTAAAAAGTCCAAATTTACTGGTACACACACATTTTAATTTTGAACTAGTTAAAAAAATATATTCCTTCCATTGTTCTACAACTATTCAAGTATTCGAAAACCAAGAAAAAATTAGGTTTGGGCTACTTTCATTTATGAGGTTTTTTCCCAGGTTGGACCACTGTGCGGCGTATCAATCGGCTTAGGCCAGGGCATATTGTTCGTATGGATGATATCAGGATACCGAATTGTTATGAAATACCAGCTAGTAGGCAGGAGGAACGTTGGGCGACCGAAGGCAAGATGTTGGGATCAGGTTGGCAATATCGCATCCAGTTGAGGAGCAGGAAGTAACTACGTAAGTGATTGATAACTTGTTTATTTTCATTAACAAATATTTCTAATCAATCATAATAAAATAAATCGATTTGGTAGTTTAGGGTGATAAGAGTACCCTGCCAGCCCAGGGCTCATTGATGGGAAGGCCGGACCAGAACTTGTAGTTGCCCAGGTTCTTGGACGCCGTCAGCTCCGCGCTGTTCGGCGAGTCTATCCTCAGGAAGCGAATGTTAGGCATCTCACCCCTCACGGGAGGCCACCGCACTCCCTTCAGGAACACTGCTTTCCTATAATTTTAAATTTTTTAATACATTTCCTTTATTTCTGGCTTATTTGCCTTTCTTTTTTTTCATATATATATATATATATATATATATATATATATATATATATATATATATATATATATATATATTACATATACCTAAATCAAATTTCGATTCAAGTAATAAAATTTAATACTGGTGCCACCTTCACCATAGTATAAGGATTCATATCTAGATATTACAAAATGTAAGACCTATGAGTCTTCAACAATTGTTAATCAGCATTGATTCCCCATTAGACTAGATTTTATTATCAAATAAATAAATATTACATAAAATAGGCTTATCAATCGTCATGATTTTCATTCCAAAGTTTTTTATTTGGAGAGCCTACGTTTCGATCCAAACCTGTGGATCTTCATCAGGGCTTGTTTAGAAGAGTTTTATACTTTTTGTTGGAATAGTTACACACTGTTCTAGTACCTGTTCGTGACAGTTCGAGGGTATTCTACGCTTATCGGGAAACTTCTAGACTATTCTAATTCAGCATGGTTACATTTGGATTAATGTGTCATTACAAATTGATACTTTTGGTAACATTGTAATTATTTGTGTTTTTATTGTTTGTCTAACATTTTCAATTATCATTTTTGTTTAACAAAAATTATTAAATAGTGTTAAACAATTGTATATAATATTGTTACAATATTATATACTTAACATAAAAATGTATTGCGTGAAACACAATAGTGAAGAATCCAAATCCCAGTTTTCTACGAAAATAAATGTTTAAAGGTGCCCTGAGTCCAAATGAGCCAGTGTCGCAAAACAGTATGTTAGCGTTTTTGAACAGCCAATCGAAAAAACGAAATTGAAATTATATATTTAAGAGAGAAATGAGCATGTATTCCAACCATGTTACAGCCACTTTCTTGTAAAAATTGCAAAACGAAAGTAGGTAGCTCTTAAGAATTTGATTAAACACGATGTGTCGATGTAAACGTTAACGCTCTTTAAAATCAGATAGGTTTTAGAATTCAACTTGTGTTATATTTTGTTTAGACTGAAGATTGTTTTGGATCAATAGAGAAAGAAGAGAGCATCAAACCATATTTTTTTTTTTCTAATAATATCTACATAAAATGTTTCTATAAAAGTCTATACTATTCCCTTTTTTTTTTTTTTTTCTTCACCAAACCATCTTGATTCCATCGATGCATTTTGTTTAACAATCAGATATAAAATGCCTTGGATATAGCTAAGATAAGATACAGACTGGAAATATATCAGCCCTAACAGAGACCAACCTTGGCTAATTATTCTCTGTGGCTGGAAATAGCTCATCCCGAAATGGAGTTCATTTCTTGACCATTAGTTATCCTGCTTAGTCAGAGCATCTAGCAAAAGTATTTCAACTTGTCCATTATTTAAAAAAAAAGTTATAATAATAATTTATATTAGTTACTTTAGATCGAACATTACGATTAAAAATGAATAGCATATTATAGTCAGTATAATATTGAAAGATTCCGGAAACGATAAAGCAGATAATGCGAATAACTATAAATTCAATTTTTTGACAATTCAAGCAATTATACTTAAGTGCAAGTATTGTAATATACAAAATATGTAAGTGTCATGTGTAAAAAAAAGGAGCAGTATACATTTAAAGAAAAATTCGGGCATACAAAATGTAAAAAGCAAAAAAATACCAAAAATAATAAAAGCAAAAAAGAGTTGTTTAATTTTTTCCACTGGCATTCTTCAAAAGTGATATATTTTTAACTATTTTTTCTCTTCATGTAACTATTTTCAAAATGCCTTGTGAAAGAAAATAATGCCAAAGAAAGGCTTGTATATAAGCAGAAAATGATATTAGTTCATTTCAACCCTTGTGCATGGCTCAGAGCCAAATTAAATATTTTATTTAAGATAAAGAAAGGATTCAGGTAAAAATTAATTGTTAATGCCCATGGAGATCTCTTTTTTTTTTTTTTTTTTTTATTAATAAAGAAAACCGCGTTCACATAAATGAAGAAAAGAATTATTCGCTTATCTCCATTGAATCAAGAATCATAGAATTAAAATCTTCCTTGAAATTAAAGAGCGTGTGAAGAGGGGTAGATGGAGTGGGGGTAGAGGGAGTGGGGGTAGCTAATGCCGCCTTCTCCCTAGGGATGCCGCTCCTACTCCTTGTTGTATGTTAACTTTTGTAAGACAAAAATTATACTTTAAAAGTTAATTTTATCTTTTTTCGAGGGTAACGAACTATTTTTAAATTTATAATATTTTTAAATATTTTATTTTTGAAGAGAAAAGAATGGGCTCTGCCGGGAGTCGAACCCGGGTCTCCCGCGTGACATGCGCGGTACGCTATTCACTGCACCACAGAGCTCGCTTCCAAGCAGAGCCAATCCTTCCTCTTCACTGATACCTCTCCCCCAATCTCGCAAGTTTTGCGGGTAGTTACGGGAGGTGGACAATTTTTGTCCAATTTGTGGTATCACTTGACAATCGTCAATTTTTAAATTATTTTAATCTTTTTTCGCGGGTAACCACCTATTTTTAAATTTATACTATTTTAAAATATTTTATTTTTGAAGAGAATAGATTGGGTTCCACCGGGAGGCGAACCCGGGTCTCCCGGCGGAGCCCAATCTTTCCTATTCAAAAATAAAATATTTAAAAATAATATACTTTAAAAGATTTTTATTTTCCTCCGGAATCCCCAAAATTATTTTATATTGTAGTGAAATTTAAAAACATTTGATCATTTGTTATCAGGCACTTTTAAAACATTATTATTTTTTTTTTTTTTTTGGTCCTCCCCTTACTCGCTGTTCAGGGTGGGGGATTAATGCTAAGTAATATTAAATGTCGTCTGGCTCCGAGTTTTGAACTAGCTATCTTCGAGTTTCTAAATCATCTGTCGGATGTCAGGGGCAAAGCGTATTTTCTAACGCGTTTGCCCATTCGGCCATCCCGCCACTCAAATTCTTAAAAAAAAAAATTCTTATTGGCAAAAGTTTTATTCCATTTATTTGCAAACAAGCAAGTTTTAAATTAAATAGGGAATTATTTTAAAGGATTTATTAAGGAGTTACTAATCAAATAAAAATACAGAAAAGTTAAAATCCAGAGCCCTTAGCTAAACCAAAAGCTCATGCCTTGCTAAAACCTAATATTAGGAATCTTTCCAAAACTTTCAGCTTGATATCAATCAGCCGCATTTTTGCAGGCCGACTCATCGACAAATATAGAGGGATATTCAGAATTCTAATTTTATTTAAAATAATTATTACCCAGTCTTCGCAAAATTGTAGAACATTTCCGTCATGGCATCGATCATTTCAAGCCCTGTTTTATCATTCTCTATCGGTCCTCCAATAGACTGGTTCAGGAGGTAGTAAGTATCATCTATGTGAGACACACCTGCAACATTAGTTAATACATTTTGTTTTCTTATTCACGTGAGACCATGGTATTAATTTACAATACAATACAATACAATAAGGCTTAACGGACCCGAAGGCCCGACGCCGACACCACCAATCGGTCCCTACATACGTCCATCCACCTACCACCGTCCAATCCCAAATTCACAAGATCTGCTTTCACCGAATCTTCTCACCTTCGCCTAGGCCTACCCCTCGGTCGTTTTCCAGTCGGCAAAGCGTTTATCAATCTTTTAGGAATTCGTTCACTGGTATTAATTTATTATTCTTATTTTTTTTTTCTTGTTTAAAGGTATTCCCTTTTTTACATAGAATCAAGAGAAATAGTAGAGGTGAAAGACATCACTGTGAGAAAAAAAATAGTTTAGATGACTGTCAAAATTTGAAAAAAAAAAAAAAAATAAAGAAGATTTTAGTTCGATTACAACATTGCCGCGGCATGCCGGTTCGAATTAGGTCTCCACCGTTTCATTTAAATGATATGATTATTACACTGGATTAGTAGCATTCCTTCAAAGAGAAGGCAGTAACAAGTCAAAATTTACTATCAGATAGTTTAGCTTATACCAACAAAATAACGTAACAAAACAAAATTAGCATGGGCATAAATAGCTCATGAATGTACATAGATATATCTGAATCTGAATATACAGTAACTGAATATTCACCACCATATTTGTTAGAGGGTAAAAGTATTAAAATTTTACCAGATCAATTAAATAAACAACATTCATATCAGCTTTTCACTGATATAAAAATTGCATAACAAAATATCATAAAATCACGCAACTATAACAAAAAGCTGTAAGATGAGAGCACGAAATATAATGAATTCAAGGTTGGAGACATGGTATTCGTGGAAAATGGAAATAGACGAAATAGGAAAAAGTTACTTTAATTGAGGATCGGACTATTCAAAATTTTGGGGAAAAAATCCAAATATGAGTAGAAAATATATACTGGACAAAAAGAAATGAGAGTCATCTTTTTTACATAACAAGCAAGAAGGATTGCTAAATTAAAAAAAAAAAATACAAAAATGGGCAATTCGATTTTTTTTCCCTAAGAGGGGTTGATGTGAGGAAAATCTATTGCTTGAATTTAAATTTGCCGCGCATGTGCATTTTTTGCCAGATGCTTGAGAGGGATTGAAATTGTTTTAATAATAAACTTTAATGTCTTTTATTTCATTTCAGGTATCATGAAAGTTATGTAAAATGTAAAGAAAAAACTATTATTGCAAATTCCATTTGTATAAAGAACAATAAATGTTATTTGTTATTTTAGAGAAATTCAGTGTCGTTTCTTTTATGGTGTTGATCTCTGGCTCATTGTTTATATACATTTATGTTCTCCTTATAACTCTTTGCCAATCCCCATAAGTATGGCAGATTGTATCATTTCTATCAATAAAAAATATATACATGGTTGTTTTCTTAATGTCTCTAAAAACAAAATAAATTGTTCAAAGGATGGAATGTTCCTTTAGTTGAGAATTCAATCTGTATTAAAAAAAAAAAAAAGAAGAAGAAAGTAAGATGAAGAAATGGAATGCATCTTCATATAGAGTGCAAAGTTGAACTTTAACAAAGCGATATCAATATTAAGCTAATTTTTTTAATGTATTTTAAATCTTAAACTGTATTCTTTTCATCATTGTAGTTGATTTGTCTAAATAGTAAAAAAATACTATCAAGGATAGGGAAAAATGGTTTCAGTCCGATAAGCACGTGGCCGAACTAAATGGGAAAAGTTAAACCCATGACGGAGAATTAATTTTTACAAGCAAAAAGGTACCTACCTAAATATTATTTTGCCAGAAAATGGTGAATCAAAAAGTAAGTGGAAACAAAGATATAAATATGATCATAATTTTATTATTAAGAGCGTTATAGTTGAATTGTTTCCAATCACAAAAAATTCAGACGAATGAGAAAAAGTAAATTAATTCCAAATAACATCGTGATTAATATTATCAAATAAATAACCAACCGTAATTGTTTTCGGTGCCAGATAGTGAGTCAGAACTGCTTTTGGCACCGCGATAGTTAAACATGTAGAAATATATCCTGGGGTTCACCGTGGCATGAACTGATAAGGACCTTCCGATGTCGCCCTGGTACAGCCTATCTGTCGCAACCTGGAATCGAATGTCTCTTAATATATATGGAGTAACGCTTAAACGCTTTAACAAACTAGATATTACCTTGATTATCGCCGACCTGTTTTGTATTAAGGATTTCCCTCTAAAATAAAAGGAACGGATCCGATCCAACGTCCGAGTTTGAAGTTCGGGAGGAACTGTATCTACCGTGTCAAGGAAATACATACCCAATTCTTCCCAGTTGTTGTCCAGTTGATGTATAATGTCATTCCGCTCAATAAACTCTAGAAACAAAGTAACAGAAAGGAAATTCGACTCTAACTTGCTACAGAAATCAAGTACATGCGAAGCAACTAGCTGCCTAAGCGATAGATTACATAGTTTATTATAAATCTAAATGTTATTATACTGAACAATGGAATACTTAAATTTAATAAATAAATCGAATATAGGTTAGTTATATAATATACCTGCCACCGGAAAGAGACCTGAATACATCGCCTCGCTCACTATCAAGGGAACATTGTAATGCCTGTTGGCGAGAATAGACTGGATTGGGTACTCCAATAAGAACGGATTTCTTGACCATCTCCCGTCAACTACCGGACCCCAAGGGCACAGCGGAGTGTTAAGGAACTTCTGTAACATTAATGGAAATACATTTTTATCCTGAGATCACTACAGTGTATGAACAACGACCTTTTTAAATTCGGTTTATGTTTCAAGAAAGTAACTTCGAGAAAATTCTTCTTCTACTTACAAGAAAGAGCGAGGTTGCTGACGCTAATATTTCAGCGGGTACCTTCTTCAGACACTTCACCATCTTAGGAACAGAAGAAGTTGGACACCCGATGGACTCCGCGTAGGTCATGGCTTTCTGAAGGCTGTTTTTCTGGACAGCCCAGTTGTTGAAGGCGGTGCCACCCACCAGATATCCTCTATGGAACATACCTTTCGACAAAAACCTTTCAATATTTCTCTGATAATTTTGAAAAACACAAAAAAATGTTTTACAGTGTTTTTCTTATGGGGAGGAAGCGTGTTTCTTCTCTCACGGTCTTGATGGAAATCATTTTGATAGATCCTGGTCGAAAAAATAAGACGCGCTTTTTTTCGATAACGCCAATGGGCCCTAGAAGCCGAGACAAAAAATTATATCACCAAACTACTTCATTTAAGATCTATAGTTTAAAAAATGATATCGACATGATTTTTGAAGCAAAATTTTATTTTTGGGCGTAGATTTAAGAAAAATAAAGCCGTTCGCTAAATTCTGTTTTAGGCCATGACATTGTAAAAAAATCTGGTGCGTGCTCGCAACACACAACTTTCACTTACCAACTTACTTAGATTAGAAATTAATGCGTTTTGTTAATTGCCACTTCTCAAATAAACAGAACGGCTTTAATTATGAACAATGGCCTGTCATTAAAGGCGTCCTCCGCATGCGTGGGCTCAACGAGTTTTATGAGTTGACTGAATATTTTTCTTTTTTTCTCCTCTTTATGTTTTCTTTATTTTTATCATATCTCATATTTAGCCATTTCTTATTTTTAGGCGTAACGAGAGACAGTTTATTTCTCTATGTAAACAAAAACACAGGTACTTTATAAGAAAGAAACAAACAAACAAAAAAGGCCCCCCCCCAAAAAAAAGCCCCCTCAGAACATTTTAATAATGATAAAGCTTACCTGATATTAAAGAAACTCTAATTTTAATTAAACATGACGAATTTGATAAAAATCGTTAAAGCCGTTTTTGAGATAATCTAAAAAAAGTTAAAAATTGGAAACAAAGTCATAAAATAAAGTGCCCCCTCAGTTGGACCAATTTTGATGAAATGTTGGCTTTCACATCTTTGGCATATTCATTCATCAAATACATAGTTTGATCAAAGTCGTTAAAGCCGTTTTTGAGTAAATAAATAAAACACGTGAAAATGATACAAAATTTATTAAGTAAAGTCCCCCCTCCGGTTGATCAATTTTGATGAAATTTTTACAGTCGTATCTCGGGCATATACATACATCATATACCCAGTTTCATCAAAATCGTTAAAGCCGTTTTTGAGTAAATAAAAAAAATACGTGAAAATGATACAAAATTTATTAAGTAAAGTCCCCCCTCCGGTTAATCAATTTTGATGAAATTTTTACAGTCATATCTCGGGCATATAAATAGATCAAATACTTAGTTTAATCAAAATCGTTAGAGCCGTTTTTGAGAAAATCGAAAAAAACGTAAAAAGTTATTAAATAAAGTACCCCCTCCCTTTGAGCGATTTCGATAAAATTTTTGCTGTCACATCGCGGGCATATACCTACACTAAATACCCAATTTCAGATTCCCACGGTTTATAGTTTTTGAGCTAGTCTGTTCACACACACACACACAGACACACACACACACACACAGACCATTTCGCGGGACTTGGTTATTTCGACTCAGGGGGTCCCAAAACGTGTATTTCCGTTGAAAACCGGAAGTCGAAATTTTTCACGATCGCAATACTTCCACTTACTATATATTTCATATATAGGTAAGTGAAAGTAAAAATGTTTAGATCTTCAAGTAAAGTACTCTCAAAAACTTTACACACAAAATTGAAGTCAGATTTTAAACGTTCTTTGAACGATATTTTTGTTTCTATTGGATAAATGCATTCCAAAGTTTCTGAGGGTACTGAATTCGAATTCGAAGTCATTTTTCATGTTAAGAAAACTATAATGGTAGTTTGCTTCAGATGAAGTTTTCTTTGTCTATCATGTTTATTGAGCTTATATGGAAAAGAAAAAATAAATAAATAATTGTAACTTTTCAGACCAGGTAAGATTCGGTAGGAGAAACTTTTTTACTTTCACTTACCTATATATGAAATATATAGTAAGTGGAAGTATTGCGATCGTGAAAAATTTCGACTTCCGGTTTGAATGACCAAGTCCCGCGAAATGGTCTGTGTGTGTGTGTGTGTGTGTGTGTGTGTGTGTAAAACTATAAACCGTGCGATCCTGAAATTGGGTATTTAGTGTAGGCGCGCGATGTGACGGCATAAATTTCATCAAAATTACTTAAAGGGAGGGGGTACTTTACTTAATAACTTTTTAGGTTTTTTTCGATTTTCTCAAAAACGGCTCTAACGATTTTGATTAAACTGAGTATTTGATGTATTAATATGCCCGAGATATGACTGTAAAAATTTCATCAAAATTGATCAACCGGAGGGGGGACTTTACTTAATAATTTTGTAACATTTTTACATGTTTTATTTTATTTACTCTAAATCGGCTTTAACGATTTTGATCAAACTGGGTATTTGATGTATTAATATGCGCGAGATATGACTGTTAAAATTTCATCAAAATTGATTAACCGGAGGGGGGACTTTAATTAATAAATTTTCTATCATTTTCACGTGTTTTTTTTATTTACTCAAAAATGACATAAGATTTTGATTAAAGTGGGTATTTGAAGTTCATTTCCCGCTTGCAAGGACCCGTTACTGTGGATCCGATCTCCAATGAAAAAGGACTCGATAAGGATTTTTTATCCTTTTTGAGTGAGCGGAAGTCGAAATCTGAGACTTGGTAAAGGTAATCAAGGCCATTTTTAACTTAAAAAAGTTCTCACACGTAAAAGGCCACATGCTCACGGGTGGGCACACGGCATGTTTTACTTGGGGACCGCTAGACACCGGTGGGCATGATTTAAATACATATTACGTACAGTAGTCGATTCGCCTCGAAGAGATACTGTATATAACGGACTTAGTTAATTTGACATAGCCTCATTTTAAATAATTTTTTTTTTAAATTTAGGGGTTAAATAATGTCTACCTCAAATTACTGTACACTAAAAAAAATATTTAAAAAATAATATACGCAATTAACAATTAAAAAATAATGCCGGTCCATATGTAAGAAATACGATTTTACAATGCGGTCTTCCACGTGTTAATTTGAATCACTGCGTAAATTTTAGCCGTTTTACACTGCCAAAGACCCGTTAGCTTAGCCCTGATCTACACAGAAAAGGACCAGTTCGGGGATTCTTTATCCTTTTTGAGCGAGCGAAGAGAGCGGCATTCGGAAGCTTGGTAGCTTTCGTAGCACAAGTACTATTAGATATCACCTTGTACTATTAGATAAAGTCTTTAACTAAAATCCTGGATACATAGATCTGTCACTCCTATAATATAGTTCTTTTCCATAATATGAATGACATAATTACTTCGCTTAAATTATTTAGATATTTTTCAAACCCTGAAAATCCATCAGACCGTGATTAATAATGGACTAGAATGATTGCAGATATCGGCGATACCTCTGGAGAGGACAGAGAAATAGTGGTAGTGAATGGAGACGGCACCCGCCGAGAAGCCGAGCAGAGTCACCGAGCTGGGGTCACCTCCGAAGTAGCCGATGTTCCTCTGGACCCAACCGAAAGCCATCACCTGGTCCTTCAGCCCGTTGTTACCTGGAACCACTTCATCTTCCGTGCAGAGGAAGCCTAGGCACATTGTGAAAGCGATTCAGCTTCATAGGAGAAGATCACATCTGAAATACAGCTCTCATAGAGAGTAATATAAAATTGAGTAGTCTAGAAAACAAAAAGTAAGTGTAACTGTCTAATAAAAATTAATTACAAATAAAATCCACTTCCACTTCATTTTATTATTTCATCTAAACAAAAATTACTACCCTAGATGTTCCCTGCAAATAATGCGCGTACCATATCAATCGATGACCTTATATCCTTAATCTGGAACTAAGTAAACACTGCATAGTATATAGAAAATAAATTTGGTTTTTCTATATAAACTATAAAATAAACAGGATATAAAAGTGTGTAACTTCGTAACGAATGGTTCGATTTTCATGATTTGTTTTTTTATTTTTAAGGGACACCTTTAACTTTTGCAGTTACATCGACAAAAAATCGATAATTTCTGAGTTATGCGCAAAAAAAAAAGTACTATTTTATCCATAAATTTTATCTTGGCATTTCAAGGGTTTTGTGGAAAGCGAGTTCGCTGATTCTATTGACTGAAATCGCATGTTTTACTTGTAACTCGCAAATGACGGTGAATCGGAAAAGTGTATATAACCAAAAATCTTCGTCTCGAAAAACTGAAAAAATGACACTTTCGAAAAGGCCCTGTGACCATTTTGAAATTTTCGTTGAGCATTGCAGTTTTTCGCTTACAAATCGCATACGAAGGGGTTAATCGAAAAAATGCATACGATCGAAAATGTTCTCCTTGAAAACCTGAAAATATTGAAGACCACAAACTACGATCATTTTGATTTTCTCGCAAAAACCGCGGTTTTGCGCTTTTAACTTGCAATCGAAGGCAAAATGAGTGATTTGTATATGTTTGCGGTGTCGCGGTTAAGGAAAGCTTTAAAATGATACCTCAATCATTGAATACTATCAAGTATCAAAAAATTTACAGCGTACCGACAAAAATATACCTTTAAGAAATAATATACAGAAGATAACGTTCACAGGAAATCTGAAAATTAGTAATAAAAAAATATTCACTTCATATTCTCTCTTAATCCATTTCGAGGCTCGTTAGCTTGTTCTCTTATGTTATGATATTTTAACTTTTAAATCTGTCCCTATTGAGGCGTTATAGATACTGCCTTCGTTGGTCTTACGCCTCCACTCCCATTTTTTTTAACTGAACAATTTCTAGCACCATTTTCGGTTATTTGCAACTATACAATTTTTTATTTGTAACTATAACATTTTTTTCAATAAGAAGGTACTCCTTGCAGGAAATTAGTATCTATGTTGTATATAAATTAGTAAATTAGGGATCACGAATGAAATACCTTATCAGGCTAGGAGTTCCCTCTTCTTAAGCCTTCGCCGAGGTGCATCAGGAATTTCAGATCTTGCACTATCTTGCAGATATTTGTCAAAATTTCCAAGTAGTTAGTCGTGAAGCCCTTAGTAATTTTTATGTAAACAATTATTCACAGAAGGAACTCGTGGAGGGTCTCGGAAACATAGAGTAGTGAGTTATTAGCCTTAAAAACTTGGATTGAAACGTTTTTATTTTTTTAATACGAGTTGTTTTGTAGGTCCACTTGTTCAGTAACCATTAACTCATATAGGCTTTTGTATATAATAAGATAATTTAATTTAAATTTAAAAAAAAAATATTTTAAAACATACAAGGGAGCGACTCAATCCCCAAATCACACATCCCTTTGATTGAAAGATTTCAAGATATTTCAATCAGCTCTCAAAAGAATGAATATGTCAAAAAACGCTTACCAAATATTCCAATACGATAGTTAATAGTAACCAATATGAGATCCTTATCAAGGAGGTATCGAGGGCCAAACGTGGTGGAGGAATAGAAGTAAAATGCACCGCCATGAACAAATATAGTCACAGGAAGGGGGCTGCTGATATTCCTCAAATCCTGCAAAAGAACAAAAAACAGATGTAAGTTAGCTCATATTGAGAGCCTACAAATATTATTTCTTAAAAAAGGAACCAAATAAAATTTGGGTTTGATTAATACTTACAGTTGGTGAGAAGATATTAAGATAGAGGCAATCTTCACTGCCAGTAGGCTTGCCTTTTCTGAGCTGCATGCATTCTGGTGGAGGTGTGGAGGCATCCAAAGGTTCGTTCCAAGGTTTTGGTTCTTGCGCTTCCTCATTAAATTCAGTACGAGTTATTTTAATACTTAATGTGAGAGATAAAAGTTATTCTTGTTTTAAAATTACCTTCCAAACAAGATGTTTGGAGCAAGGTCGATTAATAAGCAAAAGGATCCTATTTTGAAACCCCTGGCTGCTATTTAATTCCCTAATGATACAACCCTAAGACATATATAAGCCTCTGTTAAGTATAAACAAAGGCAACCTAAGACTTTTACCAATTTTGTTTTCTTAAAGCAAGCTTGATGGCTTAAATAGCGCCGACGACGGAAGCAAAGCTACGAGGCCTAAAGCCCGTTGGGCAAAATGCATAAACTGTAATCGTATATCGGAAAACATTTTTAGGAAATGGAAATGAATAATGATGAAGTTTAGTTACTAAGCATTAATGGCAAACGCATGTTATATTTATTATGTAGAGGAGGGATTGTGAAAAATGTTGGTCAGCAAAAAAAGGGGTAAGTTAAAAATTAGCTATATTTTTAGGGCCTATTCACACTATCGGTTTCGCGCCCGCTCCACTCTCGCTCCGCTCCTGGTCCGCTCTCACTCTACCCCATTCACACTAGCGCTCCGCTCCCGGTCCGCTCTCCTAATGTCTTACCATGTTTAATGTTTAATGATTAACTTTCAGTTATTTAAGTATTCATTTATTCTTCAATTTTACGGCCAAAAAAAAAAAAAAATCAATTTTTTCTGTAATCGTTGAATAATGGTAACATTACTAAACTGAAATGAGTGAAGAAAGTGAAACTTTTTTTGCAATAGAGTGAAGAAAGTGATTACTTTCTTCACAAGTGGAGAAAGTGAATTGCCTTCTTAATTAGTAATAAGTATAAATTAAAAAATAATTTGAAGTTGGAAATTAAATGCTTTTAAATGTTTCTTAACATTGTAAGAATTTATTTTAACAAAATAAATTGAAATGTGAATGAATTATTGGTGGAAATAATCAATATATTTTAAAATTTAAATATAATAATAATTACCTTCCTTGTTTATAACTATGCTTATAACCTTTCACAACCATGCTTATAACCTACCAACAACATACCATAATCTTCACAACATCCTAATTTTGTTCATATTCTGGTTAGATCTGATCATGTATTACACGATTACAGAAAAAATTTAATATTACACTCGTGAAAAAAGTAGAATTTACAACTCACGTGAAATTACCACACTCGCTTCGCTCGTATTGTTGGTGATTTTTTTTTATCATTTCAAGCGTATTCGAATACATTCGGAAAAAAAAATTAAATTATTTCTTCACCATTAATTAAATTAATTTATAATTATATATATATATATATATATATATATATATATATATATATATATATATATATATATATATATATATATTTTAAAGTTGAACTTTTTTGGCCGTAAAATTGATGAATAAATAAATAATTTAATAACTGAAAGTTAATTATTAATTAAAATCCAAATACAGACGGCTTTGATTATTAATGGCTTCAATCGTGAACGGTGTAAAATTATATAATGTGAATATGAAAAGACTTTAGGAGAGTGGAGCGAGAGTGGAGCGGGAGCGGAGCGAGGCCGGACCTGTGCCAGTATTGTGATTAACCTCTCTCTATTCCTCTTTAGAATATTTTGCCAGTGAGACCGGACCGGGAGCGGAGCGCTAGTGTGAATGGGGTAGAGTGAGAGCGGACCGGGAGTGGAGCGAGACCGGAGCGGTACCGATAGTGGAATTCTCTGTCTATTTCTCTTTAGAATATTTGAGCGGACCGGGAGTGGAGCGGGAGCGGAGCGATAGTGTGAATCCGCCCTTAGAAGTATTCATAGAAAAAATGCTTGCATGGGTAGCAAGATAGTGTGCAAAGATCTTAATTATTACATGGCTCGACCTATTGGAATACGTACCAAGGCGCTTTAAAAGTCGCCACCTTATTTTTACGAGTGGAATTATCAACATTCATTTGTTGGGAAAAAACATGAAGTCAACAAGGAGGGCATGGAACCAGGAACCAAGCATTCTCAGTTTACATTACATTCTGATATTGTTCTAGTTTGGTGAGCGAACATTAGTTTCAATGAAAGTGGGGGGGAGGGATATTTACAAAACGAAACCATTCGCTTGACTAAGTTAACCTCTAGCCGAATCACCGATCTCTCATTCTATAGGGTGCGCTAGTAGTTTTGCAAAATGTCGGAAGGAACGGGGTTAGACATAGTTGGTGTGATAGAGATAATTGGTAATTTTAAAAGACCATTAATTGAAGGTCAGGCAACCCTTGATGCAAATAACATAATTAAATGTGGAATAATATCTAGAAGTACAAAAACAGTTATTTTACAAGCCTTGTGCCTTCAAACAAGCGATCTTAAAGGACTGCCCCATCAAATAAAAGTGGAAATCAAATTTATTAATAATATTAAGCAATTTTATTGTAATTGTACGTGTAAAGCTGGTAGTTCTGGTAAATGCAAACACATCATTGCAACTTTACTCTACGTTTTTCGGATAGTAATAACATTAATTACCTATTCATATAATCATTGTTATGACTGCTGTCATTTTCATGACAGCTTAGTTTCTTTGTCATATTATTTATTTGTCCAAATTTTCAGGCATCGCATTGAAATCTTGAAACAATTAAGCACAACGGATGTAAGACAAAAATGGGGAAAATTAAAAAAGAAAAACAAATCTATGATACTATGGTACCAATGTTATTTGCATAAAACTAGCATTTTGGAATAATAAAATAACAAATGCTAATATTTACCTGAATAAATATAGTCACTTTCTTTAATATGAAGACTACATATCATCGTCATGTTTCGAAACAGGCTTATCTATTCTTTATTTTACAATCCACTCTTTAAGAAGCTTTTTATTTTTTTGGAAATAAATTGAAATGACACGTCTTTTGATTTTCTAATTGAACACTGAGGGACCGAGCAATACCTATGAAACATTTATCAAATAATATTTTCCTCAATCGGGTTTTATTTATGGAAAAATAAATTAAAAACGCCAAAAAACCCTATGGATCCCAGGTAATGGCCCGGCTTCTATTTCCGTTCCTCTCGTTCAATTCAAGAAACAGCACCGCCGCTTGCGCCCGCGAAATCCCTGACTAACGCTCAAAAAAAAAAATGTGCCAACAGGGGAAAAGGAGATCACCTTTATATATATTTTTATTTATACTATATATTTATTTATACTTTATATATATTCATATATACTTCACATTTATACTTTTCTTAGGAACGTATATCTGCTAAATGCAAGATTAACATTCTATTGTTATATAAGAAAGAAAGCTTTACATTCACTCTACTTGAAATACGTACCTCGAACCTGATCGGCTTGTCAGCATAAGGAATGGAATAGAAGGCGTCGTATTGCCTACCTTTTAGCGTAATACCGTACGTACCAACTACTTCACCGTAATCAGTTTGAACCCGAGGTTTTTCAAAACCACCAACACTGACACCGAAATTGGTAAATAATAAGAACAACCATAGGAACATAGCTTCCAATTAGTGTGTACTTCGATACTACCTGTTCTCTGAGTTATTTCGACTAGGACCATATAGCTGATAGTGAAGAAGGTTGCCCCTTTTTTTTATAGGTCAATATCAATAGCAACATATTTTGTGATTTTTTAAATAATTTTGTAGGCCACCGGCTTTTACTTGACCGTGAAAGGAACATCATGAAGGTAATATAGCATTAAAACAATATTACTGCGGATCCAATTAGTTTTTTTCATTCCAATTGGACTGTTCACGGGTAGACCCACGGGGGGGCATTGGCTCTTCCCTAAAATATTTAACTTTTTTTTTTTTTTTTTTTTTTTTTGGGTCCACCCCTTCCTCGCCGTGTAGGCTATATGGGGTTTCCCGCGCCAGGGGAGAGGGTGGGGGATTAATGCCGAGTATTAATATTATATTATATTATATTATATTATATTATATTATATTATATTATATTATATTATATTATATTATATTATATTATATTATATTATATTATATTATATTATATTATATTATATTATATTATATTATATTATATTATATTATATTATATTATATTATATACATACATACAATATTATATTATATACATATATAAAATATTATATTATATTATATTATATTATATTATATTATATTATATTATATTATATTATATTATATTATATTATATTATATTATATTATATTATATTATATTATATTATATTATATTATATAATGAAATATTTAACAGGAATATAATTTTTTAAATACTTTGTTTCAACGTTCGCTCTATAGTTATATTGTGTTTCACATGATTTTTTATCTTCTGATCTCCACTTCCTCGCTTTTCAGGCTATAGGGGGTTTTCCCTAGCTAGGGTGGAGTGGGGGGGGGATTAATGCCGAGTATTATTAAATGCCTCCTGGCTCCGGTTTTGAACTTGCTATCTTCAGGTTATCAATCACATGTAATGGGCAACGCATATTTGCTAACACGTTAGCCCACTGGAACATCCTGCCCCATGAATTTATCTATTGCAATAAAAATGAATGGCAAGGGGGCCGGGATGGCCGAGTGGACAAAGGCGCTTGCAATAGGTAATCAAAGTTAAGCAAAGTCGAGCGTGTTTAGTACTTTGATGGGTGACCGCTCCATTCGGGTGACCACCCACCAATTAACGCCACCCAGTCCAAGCCTACCCCCACCCCCCGGGTAATTGAGGCCTGTCAGCCTACTGGAGGCGACTCACACCGACCGGGCGAAGGAGTGATGTACCTTCCCCGTGTATTCCATCGAGAATCGTGGTGTGGTTTTCCAGGATATCAGTAACCGCCCGGATGTTTGGTACAGGGACTGTATGCTTCAGGGAAAGAAATAAAGGTCCTTGGGGCCTGCTGACTCTGGGCTGCCATAATCCTTGGACCTAGACCAGTTTGTCACTGTCCTTGAACCCGAGAAAGCTGACGCCATCGGTTGGGAAGGGCACTGCCGAATTGGCCCCAATGGGATTGGTTATGGAGCTATGGACAGTCTGCCTCTGTACCATGGTGACCATGGCTTGCTGCAACGTGAGGTTTGGGCTACCCTCTCCAGGCTGTCTGTGCTCCCGCAAGCACACAAATGTCTGTAAGAAGACCACACTGCGCGACCAAAGGTCTCATTAGGCCTAATGCGCCTACGAAAAAAAATGAATTGCAATAAATAAATACTGAGTTTGAAGTAGATGAACTTAATATTGAGTTTGAAATAATTTATCGATCGGGTGGCGGGATGGCCGAGTGTAATATATGAGTACATACATTACAGATAGTACCCAGAAGATGGATTTTGGTGAAAATTCCAAATGTCAACCAAAGTTATTATTGAGGGCAATTTACAGGATTATGATTTTTTTAGGGGACGGAGCTCTCATGGTTAAACGCTATCTTCAACGTGTTAATCTGGGTGAATATTCCAACCAGAGAACAAGGGGAAACAGACAATGAGTGTATTTATATATTAAGTACAATGCTCTATCTCTACTTCTCTCTCTATTTGAATATGAATCTCTACTTCACCACCACAACTGTTTTCAAAAGGAAATTGATAAAAAATTTTGGGAGGGGGCAAGCGGTTCTTGTATGGGATGATCACCCTAGCATAACAAATACAACTTGTCTAGTATAGGAACTTCACTGTTAATTGTTCACTATGACAGTAGCTTTAAATATCCACTTGGTTACAGGTGGTTAGGTACTCTACATATGAACAGCAATGCCATGTCCTTCAGAGGTCTGATGATCATTAATCTTTGATGGTCCAGGCTGAACTATCTTTTCGAAAATGTTTCTTTTTTTTACAACACTAAGAGAAATTTCAAAACACAACAAGTATATTGCTCTAAAAGAACTTTGTCGATAACCAAGGCTAATAGCCAATTAAGAAGTTATAAATAAATACATTTTGAGAAGTGTTCAAGGGTGACATAGTGAAAAAACACTAAGCTCTGACCTCATAAACTCGGGTTTTGTACAACTGTAGCAGATAATTATTCATTCGTCTACTTAAGACATACACCAATCTAGCAGGAACCTTCCTAGGGAACACAGTCTGTAAAATTACCACCCTTGATCAACTGATCGTGATACTCACCAATTCAACTCCTTGCATCATTAAATTGATTACCTGGAGTATAATATTTTAAAGTTCAAACATATAAACGGATTTTCCTAATACCTCACATACCTTGAATTTACTCAAGAGTTATGAGTTCTTGTATATGAGTAATTATATAAGGTTCATTCATTCATAGCGCAACAGAAGCTTGAAGCGATCCTTGGCCAGCACAACTGCTCTTGCCCAGCCTTTCCTGTCGTTAGAAAGTTGATGGATTGATGGATAGAACCTTGCTCATGGCATCCTTCCATCTTCCCTTTGGTCTTCCACGAGGTCTTACTCCATCTGGTTTTCCATGGTACAGTCTTTTGACTGTTGTTATATTATGTTATGTACTGTATTTTTATTTCTGTTTGAGTTCTATTTTTTTCAGAAGATATACTAAAACAATCAAATAAAATAAAGTACCACTGGAAAAAAGGTGTTTATTTAGAATGTATCAAAAATTGTTGAAGATACTACCTAAACTTACGACCAGCATCAGAGATTAAAAAAGAAATTCACGATCGCAATACTTTCCCTATTTGCTTGTTATGATTTTCATATGAAAAAAGCAATAGAGTCTTTTAATGGTAATTTTGTCTTATAACTCATATCGTCTAAAAAGCCAAGGCTATGGTAATAAATTTTATTAAATCGGTTCACCTTTTAAATTTATAAAAATAAATAAATTATATAAAATAACGGTTTTTTTTTAATATTTAATACATACCCTGCTTGCTTCACAAAAGGGCCAATTTTGACCCACAACATGATTGAGGTTTTTATATAGCATATAATACCTAATTTACCAGTTGGTTTCCAAGAAAAATCTCCTTCATTATATATATTTACAAAAAAAAAAAAAAAAGCAGGATCGAAATAAATAAGCGGTATTTAAATAACTCTAGTATATTATTTACAAATATATACATATATAATTAAGCATACTTAGCAAAAATAACTTTGGTAATTTATATAAATTTTAAGTTGAACAATAGTCATAAAAATCTCTTCTCAATTACAAAATAAAATATTTTTCATAAACAATTACAAATAAAACAATGGATATTTCTTTTTAGTACAAAAGCTTAAGTGTCAGGAACTAGAGGTCTTTCCACCAAAAAATTAAGCCTCAAGAGCAATCTTTTTTTCTTTTCTTTTTTCCGAAACTCTTTTTTCTTTTTCTTCAACTTCTGAAATAACAATACACCATTTTAAAACTACAACCAATAAGATTTCAAAAAATCTTAAAATCTTAAGCAGTGATTATTGATGTGTTTAAATTCACAAGGTACTTCAATAAACTTCAAACAAAGATTGTTTTTTGGTAGGTTTATTTTTTATCATTGAAATTAATATTTGCCTCTACGAAGAAACTTGTTCAACAAATATCACAATATGCTTTGAGAGCACTGACTCCTTCGTATGTAATCATTTTTTTAATGCATTGAATATGCAAGTATGCAATCACTGAATAATTTATACCTCAAACTGTGAAATACAAATATTTAAATATAAAGGTTTAGTATATTGTATTCATTATAACTAAATTAAAAATAAGTAAGATTTTAAAGTCTGGCCAAAAGTAGTGCTATTGTCAAAAAAGGTATTCAATAAACGACATGTCTATATGTGCATTATGTGAGCAGGGAAAAAATACAGTTACTTTTGAATCACTGATCTGGCCCCATTGAGTTTAATTGTTCCTTCATGCTATAATATTTTGTTTTCTCATTGTTTGCTGGATATTTTACATAAATAAACAATTGTTCAAGCCCATATCGGTGCAAAATTACATAAATAAATTATTTTTTGATTCTTTTATATTCTTTTTAACCGCACCCCTGGCCATAACCATTACACATTGCTATCTACATTGAATAATCTTCCACCATAATGAAATCATTGGTTGTTATTTCACCTTCTTCCACTCTATTGAACCTTATCTTACAACTAAACCTTAAGTGTACCTTATCTCACAGATTTTAAAATGGAAACAAAAGTGTCTTAAACTCAAAAAAAAAAAAAAAAAACCGATAAAGATGATTATCAATGACTGTCCCAGTAAAAACCTACTTTTATTTCATTCAGAAATCAAACTAAAGCTTTAAACTAAAATATAAATTTTAAGGATTATGTAGTATAATATGTTTAAAAAAAAACAGCTTTAAATATTTTAGCATTACGTGCTTTTCAACTCACTAAAGAATTAATAAAGTAGTTTTCATTTTTATCTTTACAATGCAAAACATAATACAGCATGGCGTCTAATTTTTTTTCTCTAGTTAGTTGATATCAAAACTTGAATCAGTTACCATGGAAACAAATAGTTTCTTTAAAATAGGTTTTTCCAACAAGCTCTAAAAACAGGTAGACAACCCTTTCACTTGCACATTATGTCTTACTAGTTACCAATGAGCTATTAGTATATTTTTTATGTATGTAATGTATTTATGCCAATTTTTCGGGCATGTGTAGATTGTACGAATTTATAAACTAAATATTATTATTTCTGAGAATCTCAGCTTTCCAACGATTTAACATTTATATTACTGTGCTCATTAATGGAAATTGAAATTTTTATCTTGTGAAAACTCTTCTTTTTTTTATTTCTCCAGAATATGTTTATCAAATTCTTTCGTATTTAACCGTTTCCTATTACTGAGCATAATGAGGGAAAGGTAATTTCTCCATATAAACAGAATCAAAGGTACTTTATAAAAAGAAAATTCCTTTGCCATTTAAGCCCCTTCAGAAAATTTCGATGATGATGAAACCTAACTTGAACGCTATCAAGAATAATTTATTCTCATTAAACATGACAAGTTTAATCAAAATAATTAGAGCCATTTTTGAGAACGTGACAAAAAACGTAAAAATGTGATAAAATTTATGAAATAAAATCCTGCCTTTGTTTACGAAATTTTGATAAAATTTTTGCTGTCATATCACAGGCATTAACTACTTCAAATGTTAATTTCAGTTTTGTAGGTTTTATTGTTTTTGAGCTAGTCAGTTCACACACACAGACGATTTCGCAGGACTTGGTTATTAGGACCCAGGGGAACCCCAATAAGTATATTTCTGTTGGAAACAGGAAGTACAAATTTTTCACGATCGCATTTCTTTTCCTAACTATATATTTCATATTAAGGGAAATGAAAAGAAAAGAGAATTATTTGCTTGCCTGGGGTATCACCTTGTTGACAGAGTATCCGAATCACTGATCTCTCTATTACTGACAAAAGCTCATCAAAAGAAAATGCACTAAAATGATCCATTGAAACAATTCCTAATATATGAAAGACGAAAAATCTTAGCTTCTAAAAAAATTCCAGAAGGAGGAAGGAATAGCATCTTACGACATATTTTATACTTTTCTTTGATATATATTTAGAACCAAAGATCTGCTCAAACCAAGATGAACATTCCATAGTTATATAAGAAAAACACACACACAGACTATTTCGCAGGACTTGATTTTTAATAAAGAGAACACAATTTTCAGGGAACCCCGGGATTTCTGTTGAAAACCAGTCACAAAATGTACACCATCGCAAAGCTTTCCCCTACTATATATATCATATATAGGTAAGTGAAAGTAAAACTATAGGAAATGTTTTCAGCTACATAATGATTCCAAGTTATTCAGCAAAATGTTTTACAACATCAAAATATAAACCAATTTTTTTTTTTTTACAAATTAAATATTTCTGTTCTTATAAACCTAAATAATGATGTTAAATCTATAGTTGGAGAGCCTGTTTTCTCCTGATTAATGATTACTCATACTCTAGATTAACATCAAAATACAAACAAGTGTTATTTAGGGAAATATAGAAGCTAGTAAAAAAATTTTGGTTGCCATATTAATGGGTACTACAGAAGTTTTGCAATACACCTTTATTTGTTTGTTTTTCTCAAAGTAATTTCCACCACATTTAATACATTCTCCTTACGTCGAAAACAGTCATTAAACCAGCTCTGCTAAATTTCATCTGGGATTGAGGCACATTCATTGTCCCAAGCCCTCACTCAGAAGGTCCTCGTCGCTTGAAAAATGTTTTCCTTTCAGTTTCATTTTCACATGTGGGAACAGCGCATTTCACAGGGAGCAAGGTCTGGACTGTAAGGAGGGTGTTCAAGAAGTTTCAGCCCAGTAGTGGCCAATACTCTGTGCAGGCTCTGGGATGGTGAGCTGGTGCGTTGTCATAGAGGAGGTACCAGATGTCCATTCTTGACTTTGGTCTCAGGTTTTTCAATATTTATTTATTTATTTATACGATAGGTTAAATAATGGTCAGGATTTTCAGTTTACAATGATATTTATTATGGTAAGCCAACGTTTCGATCCAGCTTGTGGATCTTCATCAGGGCTAAAAGAAAACAAATATATGAGTATCTATGCTAGAGGGTGACAATAAATGGATACATTACAGAACTGATAATAATATAAAAGATGGTATACATAAATATTAAAATAAGAGGCTGGTTAACAAGATAAAATAGAATATGATATTTACCTACTGAGTCCAGGTGGATACTAAGACTAAAGGTAAAAATAAGGTGAGAGTGTATCTAACCACACAACGTCTCATCACTGTATCTAACCACGACAAACGTCTCCTCTCAGAATCCATTTTCATCCATCTAGAAACTAATAACCCGGTAAATCACAAAACAGATAAAGAGATAATTTCATCCACTTATTCTAACATCTTCCGCATCCTCAAATCCTAGTTTTGATTTCATAGGTACCTGCAATTATCTCTGTACCTCTTATACTTTTATTATTTTTTGTATTGTATGCTTCTTTCTATATATTTTCCAAATTTGTATGCTTTGTTACATTATGTATTATCTCATTTTTATGTTATTATTCAGTCCAGACACAACTATTTGTATACAGTACCATATATTTTGTTAGTTTTTAAATATTTTGTTCACTCAGTTGTCATGTGCCTTCACTTCAAAAGCTTTGGATTTCCCCGCCATAAACCTTTGAAGTCGGCAAACCTACCCCCTACCACTACCTCTCACCTTATTTTTACCTTTAGTCTTAGTATCCACCTGGACTCAGTAGGTAAATATCATATTCTATTTTATCTTGTTAACCAGCCTCTTATTTTAATATTTATGTATACCATCTTTTATATTATTATCAGTTCTGTAATGTATCCATTTATTGTCACCCTCTAGCATAGATACTCATATATTTGTTTTCTTTTAGCCCTGATGAAGATCCACAAGCTGGATCGAAACGTTGGCTTACCATAATAAATATCATTGTAAACTGAAAATCCTGACCATTATTTAACCTATCGTAATTGAAGAACAGTTGACCATCTCTCATCTCTATTTATTTATACATATAAGATTCCACCAAAAGACAAATTTTCCACTTGTTTTTCCATTCAAATTGTTTTTCATAGACTCTATGACTTTAAGCAGGCACTGCACAGTGTACCACTGAGCAGTGACTCTCTTCTGTGTCTCAAAAACAACACGCTCTACAATTCCGCTTAATCTGAAAAATACAGCGATCATTCCTTTTTTTTACAGATCGAGATTTTCTGACAGTTACGGGTGTATCCTCATCGTCAAATACCCAAACTTTGTTTTGTACCATTCTCGGCACATCATAATAGTATAGCCACGTTTCGTCACCAGTCACGATGCTGTTCACAGATGTTAAATCTGTCACTGCTAATGAACAACTGAGCCCAGAGATATGATACTGGCGGCTAGTATGCAGGCATGCATAGGTCTGAACATGCAGTAACTAGCAGCCTCCTGGGTCTTTCTGTTAAGCTACATTGCAGAACTTTTGTAGTACTGTTTTTCAGCTAAAACAACTTACTAAATAAACCACAATCACCTCCAAAGATTAATAAATATAACTAAGTTTAAGAAATCACATAAATAGAGTTTTTTTAATAAAACTAAATATTGTAGTGATTGAATAATTTTAACAATAAATATATCTTTTCCATTTTTATTAACAAACCTGGTTCAAGCTCTTCAGATGGCACTTCAGGTAAAATGATTTGTTTTTCATCATGCTCTCTCTCAAGTCTCATCAATTCTTCATATTCTCGATCAACTGCCTCTTCGTCTTCTTGAGAAAGTTTGCCATTAAGGAGTTCATTAATTTCCTAGGAAAAAAAAAAAGGCAGTAAATTTATCTACTTAAAGATGTAATTATTGAGTACCTAAGTACCAAGGTTCTTAAAGTTAAGACAGTTATTTACCCTTTGTTTTTCTATACCCTCAGCAGTTTCTTCCATTATCCTTTCGATTTCATCAATATTCATAGCCTCGTTCATTTTCTTCAGAGCCTCATTACCTACTTTAAGGCCTTCTAATATCTGGAATATAAACAAAAGTAATTTAAATAAACTGTTAAAAAGGAAACTTTAGCATTAAACTTTGCAAAGATACAAAAACTCTCTTACTCTCATTTCAACTTTAGAATACTCCAGGTCTTGTATCATTTTTTCCAAATTCTCTAGTTGACCATCAGTTTGTAGAAGTAATTGTTCTTGATACCTTTTCTTTTTTAGTAATAATTTTGCACGCCTGAAAATAATGGATGTAATGGTATAATAATGGTAAGTATAATAATGGTAAGCAACTTTTGGGTTCAACAAGAGGGATAACCACAGACAAGACATAAAGAAAACTTACTCTTTCTGGCCGTTACTCAATAATTTCTTTGCAAGAATCCTGTCAGATTCAAGTTTACTTTCTATTCTAATTTGGTACTGTTTAAGTTTATCTCTCTGCTGCTTTATTTGCTGCAATAAATCGGTTTCAGAAAAGATCTAAACAATAGGAGGTATAACAATTTGTTGAAAGAAAGATAAACATAAACTTACTAATACTGCTTTATCATGGTCTGTAACTCGACTCACTCTTTGTTTCTTACCAAATAAATTACCCATGGTGTAAAAATAAAGGTATAATTTGAAAGGAACGATGGAACTAATTCATACATTTAAAGGTGACAACACAGCTCTGGAACAAGCCCAGTTAGATAACTTATCATGACAACATAACCTTCCGATTCCAAAGACAACGAATGATAAAATGACAAAACCACTGAGTAAATTTGTGAATCATATATGAAATATCTGGTGCGATGCGAGAAACACACAGCTCCCGTTACTAGCCTTCTTAGAATGGTGCAATTACCATTTAGCAAGATCAGGAGATTCCCTTTTTTCCTGTTTTGTTTTTGTGTCCCTGTAATTTTACATTGTTATAATTATTACTAAACCTGGCAGTCATCAGCATTCCTCAATGTCTTTTTTTTTCTTTTTTCAAGAGGCTTCAAAGGGGCCATTTTTGCTCCAGCTATATATGTAGCTGGGTAAATCGCTTCTTAATTTTCCAATTTAATTTCCAGTTTTAGGCCACTTTTTGTCAACATATCTATTAGTGAACCAAGGATATCGCAAGGGGGGAGGAGCAGTCCACCCCGGTCGTCCTCGTTCCAACTTTGAAGGAAATGTACTCTCCCTTCCCAGTTATCACCTCTCATATGGGGATCTCTTTAGACCAGTCATCATCTATGAAGCTAGGAACGGCACCACACTAAACGGTGCCGTGAAGAAGTGTGTAGTCAACTTTAAAAGTCACGTGACCGGGATATTAGCGAAATCCCTTTGCACCCTTTTCAGTTAAAAAGACGACATTGGGCATGCTAAAAAGGGGAAACAAACCCCTAACGGGTACTCTTCATTAAAGATCGGGGCCAGACTAATTAGCCTCAAGCGCCCAGAAGGAACATGGCAGTATTTTTATTCAATTGATTTTTAAAATCTTTTTTTCACAGTGATTTGACTGAGTGAATTCATCATCAGATTCATGAAATCGTTAATTTTACTTGTCTTAATTTATTATAGGCGGGCGCAAGCGACGGTGCTGCTTCTTTTCAGGAACTAGAGAAACGGGGATAAAAGCCGGGCCATTACCTGGGATTCATAGGGTTTTTTGGCATTTTTAATTTATTTTTCCATGATTAAACGCCGATTGAGCAAAAAATCATTTGAAAAATGTCTAATAGGTATTGCTCTGTCCCTCAGTGTTCAATTAAAAACCCAAAAGACGTGTCATTCCATTTATTTCCAACAAATAAAAAGCTTCTTAAAGAGTGTATTGTAAAATTAAGAATAGATAAGCCTGTTTCGAAACATATGACGATATGTAGTCTTCATTTTAAAGAAAGTGACTATATTTACCCAGGTAAATATTAGTATTTGACATTTTATTATTCCAAAATGTTAGTTTTATGCAATTAACATTGGGACCATGGTGTCATATTTGTTTTTCTTTTTTAATTTTCCCCATTTTTGTCTTACATCCGTTGTGCTTAATTGTTACAAGTTTTCAATGCGAAGCCTGAAAGTTTTGACAAATAAATAAATAATATGACAAAGAATCTAAGCTGTTAAAACAATGATTGTATGAATAGGTAATTAATGTTATTACTAACCGAAAAACGTAGAGTAAAGTTACAATGGTGTGTTTGCATTTACCAGAACTACCAGCTTTACACGTATAATGACAAGAAAATTGCTTATTATTATCAATAAATTTGATTTCCACTTTTATTTGATGGGGTAGTACTTTAAGATTGCTAGTTTGAAGGCACAAGGCTTGTAAAATAACTGTTTTTTTACTTCTAGATATTATTCCACATGTAATTATGTGGTTTGCATCAAGGATAGCCTGCCCTTCAATTAATGGTCTTTTAAAATTACCAATTATTTCTATCACATCAACTATATCAATCCCCGTTCTTTCCGACATTTTGCAAAACTACTAGCGCACCCTATAGTCGATTGCGCCCGCCTATAATGCAGTGGCGAACCCCTAAACATGATCACGACCGTAGTGTGCTTTTTCTAAAATGAATTGATGATAATAATGTTGTAGTAGAAACATCATTTACTTGTAATATCGAATGTTATTAATTTTAAATATTTTTTTTTTGTAACCTCCGGGTTAATAAGTATGGTTATAGTTAACATGTGTGATATATTTTTGTTGCATTCTTACAATATTTGTTAGTACATAGTGTTCAATAAACCTTTAATATCAGTGGGTATTTTATTCAAATTACCTAAACAGGTTATGGGCCCAGCATGAAGTTTAAAGGAATATTCTAAAAGAAATAAATAAATGAAGACTTGTAAGACGTTAGTGTTCTGAGGTAAGTTTTTTCTTAATATGGAGTCCAAATCAATCATGATTCCTCAGATTGCTCTGTTAGAAGGGAAGAGCAACTGGGAAAATTGGAAGGTGAAAATAAGAATGGGATTGAAAATGATACCTAAGGCAATAGAAATAATAGATGGAACTTACAAATGTCCTTCAGAACCTTCCGATAAAGCGGATAAAGAAGCTGTGAAAGCTTACAATACTGATTTAGCTACATTTAATAGAATTGACAACCAAGCACTGCTGATTATGTCTAATAACATGACAGAGGAGATGTTTGAAAAGGTGAGACGCCATGAGTCTGGTAGAGATATGTGGTTGGGGCTTTGTCAACTTTTTGATACATTTTCAGAAGATAGAATTTTTGATTTGTATAATAAATTTTTTGAAAGTAAGTGGATGCCGGATGATGATGCTGTTACATTTATTACTAGAATTTCTAATGCATGGAAACAGCTACGAGAGGAAATTGATAAGCAGCCTGCTGATAACAAAGATATTTTACTAATATGTAAAATTTTGAAGTCCCTCCCTGATAAATTCAAATCGTTTACTGCTGGATGGAGACTCATAAATGAAGAGAACAGGAGTTTAAATAACCTTACACAGAAATTATGTACTTTTGAGAGCAACCTGGGTGATAGTTGTTCAGAAGAAGTTTTGGTTGCTAAGGGCAACACATCTCAAGTTCATAAGTATGTTAGAAATAAAAATACTAATTCTCATAAAACCTCAATAATTTGCCACTACTGCGATAAAAGGGGTCACACAGTACAGAAATGTCGGTTTTGGCTTGCCGATGGCAAACCACCTAAGCCTGCTAAAGCTAAATTTGCTCAAAATAATTCAAGCGAAGGTGCAACTCTGTTAACAGTTATCTCAGAAATTTTTGCACTGGATACTAACAGTGAGGCTTGGTATGTGGACAATGGGGCGACGAATCATATATGTAGCAGAAAGGAATGGTTCACAAGTTTTGAATCATTTACAAATGACCACGTAATTGTTACGGCTGATGGTTCTCAAGTCAAGGCGCTTGGAAAGGGATCCATTTTAATTGAAGCTGCATCTAACGGCCATTGGAAGAGATTTGAGTTCACTAATGTCTGGTTAGTTCCGGGTATCTCTAAGAATCTTTTTTCGCTTTTAGCGGCTCAAGATCATAGACCACGGAGTAAATTTGAATCCACTGCAGTTTGCTGTAAATTAGTTGAAGGTAAAGAAACTCTTGTGTCAGGAAATCGTCAAATTGGAGGTGGGCTATATAATTTGGCCATTAGAGTAGTACCCACAACGGTGAGAGGCCAGTCTGAAAATTACAATTTATCTGCTCCTATTAAAGACCATAATTTATTACAGATTTACCATGAAAGGATGGGTCATCAAAATAAACGGCATGTGAAGGAAGTAATTAAAAGAGAACTCAATTTGGACTTAACTCTTGATGGTGAACTCTGTGAGGGCTGCATTAAAGGAAAAGCTCATAGACTCAAGTTTGGGCGTCGTAAAAGAGCTGAGAAGACTGGTCAGGTTATAAGCACTGATGTGTGCGGTCCTTTTATCCCTTCAAGAAGTGGTTTTAAATACTTTCTGGTATTTAAGGATGATTTTTCAAAATTTAGAAAAGTATACTTTATTAAAACCAAGGACGAAGTCTTTCAAAAATTGAAGGAATTTTTAGCGGAAGTAACCCAATTAGGTCATAAAGTAATGTGCATTCAATGTGACAATGGCGGAGAGTTTAAAAATGAAAGAGTAGAAAACTTCCTCAAATCAAAAGGTATTGAAGTGAGATATACTATGCCATACACACCACAACAAAATGGCTGCGCTGAGAGAGAAAACCGCGCCATTGTAGAAACTGCAAGAGCCCTCATGCACTCAGGAGAAGAATCTCTTCCTAAAGAACTTTGGGCAGAAATGATTAATACTTCAGCCTATCTATTAAATAGAACGGGTCCATCATCAGAAAAAGGTAAATCTCCATTCGAACTTTGGATGGGTATAAAACCAGGAATCAAAAATCTTCGTGTAATAGGATCCAAATGTTGGGTCCACGTACCTAAAGAAAATAGGAAAAAATTTGATAAAAAGGCTACGCCAGGAGTACTTGTTGGATATGATGGGGACAACGGGTACCGAGTCTTCTCAAATAATAAACTTATTAGATCAAGAGATGTCATATTTCAGGAGTTACTCAAAGCACCAATATGTGAAAAATCTTCATTTCGTCCAATTGAAGGAAAAGGGATTGACATATATTATGAAGAGAATCCGCGAGAACACAAGGAAGATGAAGAAGAATCTCAAGAAGAAGAGAATTCAGAAGAATATGAGAAAGATCAAGGAGAATCCCAAGAAGAAGAAAATGAAGACCTTGAAATAGAAGATGTAGGGTGGAAAAGAGGCGTAAATCTGAGGTCTCAGGATAAACTTAATAAACCCAAATCTATGAATGATTACGTCAACACTGTCGAAGGAAGTGAAATTGTGCCGTTGGACTTGCACAATGCAATGAACAGCGAGGAAGCTGAGGAATGGCGAAAAGCCATGGAAGAAGAGATGACTTCTCTAAAAGATAACAAAGCCTGGACTCTCTGTGCTTTGCCTCATAATAAAAGGGCTATTCCTTCAAAATGGGTTTTCAGCAAGAAATATAAACCTAATGGAACTTTGGAAAGATATAAAGCTAGGCTTGTAGTAAAAGGATTTGCACAAAAGAAAAGGTTCAAGAGGGAGAAATTCATATTCGGAGAGTGGATACCCAAAACCAACTTGCTGATGGTTTAACGAAGCCTGTGCTAAGTCCAAGACTTAAGAAGCTAAATCAAGACTTAGGACTTTTTTAAAAATCCTCTTTACCTATTATATTCATTTCAGTTTGTTATTTTACAAGTAAATAATGAAGGAAGGTGTTGTAGTAGAAACATCATTTACTTGTAATATCGAATGTTATTAATTTTAAATATTTTTTTTTTGTAACCTCCGGGTTAATAAGTATGGTTATAGTTAACATGTGTGATATATTTTTGTTGCATTCTTACAATATTTGTTAGTACATAGTGTTCAATAAACCTTTAATATCAGTGGGTATTTTATTCAAATTACCTAAACAAATAAAAACACATTTTTTCGTTTAGTTACTCAAGTTGGGATACTGTAAGAAAGTAATTGATTTATTTGTTTTGTTTAGAGGCATAAAAGTCTCAGGTCATCTACTTATTCATTTTTGAAATTCAACTTCTTTATTTTCACTTGCTCTGTAGTTTTATTTTGAAGCCAAGGCATTTATTTTCTCATTTTGGGTGAGGCAACAATGAAAATGATAACAGGAAGGCAAAATTAATTAATATGACGCAATATAAATCATATGCAAATAATGAATTTAAATACGGATTGCTCTGATAATGATTTTTTTACCAGGAATTTCTAGTAATATGGTCTTTGCTGAAAATACCTGGAGATAATTAATCAATGGTCCATCGAAGTTTCCTTTCTAAAACGACCGATCTAACGTTTACTCCTTTGAACGAATGTTTGTGAAGGATTGAGTTTATCTCAACCCGTCAAATTTGTTACAGAAAAATGATATTTTTCTATATTTTTGTACTTTAAGAAGATTTAATTATTTATTATTTATTCATGTAGCAATATTTATATTGATATATTCGTATTAATTATTTCTTTATGAATCAGATGCTGTTTATATTCATTTATTTTTATTTTTAAGCAATGAATTTACTGGTACTTTAAGAAAGTAAATGTTTTAAATTACTTATTTAATGTCAATGAAAACACCTCCGTGAAAGGAAGATATAATGAACCCTTACAAGAAAGACTGGTTAAGAAGTGCAACTGAGATCCTCGAGCAGAATATAGTTGGTGTTAAATTAGGAATATATGGAATTGGGTTCTTGGGTTTAGGGATTGCAGTCAGAAGTGTTCGTCCTTTCAAGAAATTTGTATATCCTCAAGATATTCCCAAGTCCTTTGTTGATAGTCACCTAAAGCTTAATGGAAAAGTTTTAGGAATAGAATATTATCCAAAACCTCTTTTGGTGATTGATCATTATCCAATCTTCTGGAGCAGTTTCAGAAAACCTAAAGGATTACTAGTTGATGTAGAAGGTGTAAATATATCAGGTAATGGAATATCATGGCTTCAGACAATAGTCGTTGGTTCCGATGTTGATTTTGTTTTACTTAATAAACACCCTGATTACGTAAGTTGTATGGTTTATCAAAAGAAGAGAAATATTGGGAAATATCTAGTTTCTCTTGGATTCGCAAGTGTTGCACCTTATAATTTCTCATTAGAAGCTTATAAGGAATATACTCAATATTATAAAAGTCTGCTTTCAGAAGAAGACAGGGCAGAAAAAAAAGGAGCTGGTTTATGGTGGGACAAACAGAGGAAATCATCCCTGTATGACTTTGTAATGTCCAAGATACTTGTACTTAATCCAAGCAAACTCTTACTAAGACTAAGATGAATGATACTAAAATGTAGATATGTACTGAGGGATTCAAAAAGGTTATTTAAAAAATTATTTTGTAATAGTATATTTTTTTAGACAATATAAATATCTTTATAAAGTATGTGAATATTTTTACTTCCTGATCATATACTTTTTACATTCTTCTTATGATTGTTGGCGATTATAATTTTCATTTTCCAGCCTTTGTTTCCAGTACTGTATGGTTTTAGCTTAGAAATTTCCAATATGCTTGGAGATAAGTTCATTGATTTAAAAATGTTAATTGTTTATTTTAATATATTAATTTAACCATCATTGTGGGTAACCATCTATTTTTTAAATTATTTAAAATAGTTTATTTTTCACATCCTAGATATTAAGAAAAATAAAATGAAATAAGAGTTTCCTTATAAATGATACAAGGGAATTGAATTAATTAATTTTCTTAAGAAATTAGAATACAGCCCCGTTAAATTTGTATTTGAATCGTTTATTTTACAAACCCATCAACTGATATTTTCATATAAAATGAAGATTTTTTTTTTTTATGAAGAGTATAGTTTGAATATTAAATTCAAGCACTATTAGTTTTTTAGGAAATCTTAAGAAAGTGTAAAACTTTCATATTTTCTTTTATTTTTTTCTAAAAATATATTAATATAATTTTTGCCCACAAATTGTAGGTACTTGCCATGTATCTTAAATATGTGATTATTTTTCTTCTCTTGGTACGACAGACGCCTAAAGCGGTCCTTGGCCAGCTCAATCATTCTGCCCCAGTATTGTCTGTCTGTAGCTTGTCCCATGTTTATTCCAGCTTCTCTTACATCTGCAAATACTTTGTCCTTCCTTCTAGATCTAGGTCTTTCCCTAGGCCTGGTCTTGACGGGTATTTTTGTAGACCTTCGAGGGGCACCTACCATTTTCCATCCTAATAACTTGGCCAAGCCATTTAATTCTTTGTATTGTAGCAAAATTGGAGAGACTGAGGTCCTGGTATTCTTTATACAGTTCCTTATTCTAACGCAGTCGCCATGAACAATTTTCTTTGACAGGTCCCATTATCCGCCTCAGGATCTATCTTTCAAATCGGTCCACCTTCTGCGCAACGGACTTGAGAGTCCATGTCTCACAGGCGTAAGATGCTACTGCCCGTATGAGACATTTGTAGATCCTGATTAAATTTCTATTGAATTCTAATAAATTCTATTGAAAAAATATTAAAAAAAAAAAAGAGAAGAAAATATGTGATTCATGTTACTTAATATTGGGGCCAGGATAGCTCAGTGGTCGATTGCAATAGGTAATCAAAGTTAAGCTATGTCGAGTGTGGTTAGTACTTGGAAGGGTAACCGCTCTATTCAGGTGAAAGAGAAAGGAAAAAAAAAAGTTTTTAACTCCACCAGTGCTGGTCAACAGGCCGGATCGAAAAGTGAGGATGGAATTTTTTTTTTAGAATTAATTAAGCTCACAAAGTATGTAAGATGCAAAAGCTTGAATGCTGTAAAAGTCTCCGCACAGCGGGACCACTTGGTGTGCCTAATAACCCGCAACGGCGGACCACCTCATGCCCCGCAGTTAAAGGGTTAATGGTTCAGTCCAGTTTTCAATTGTACACCATTTTTTAATAAAAAAATGTCAACTACCTAGGCCCATACCTAGTAATAATGGTAGGCATGTCACTTTCGAAACCTTTTTTCTTGTGGCATCAGTTTGTATTAGCTACTAAGCTAATACAAATTTCTTGGTTCATCCGTTAATCTCCCACCAGTTTCAATGATCAAGTGCAAAATATCAGACTCATCCACCCAAATAATGGATAGAGGAATACCAAAAGAAGTCTCTTCGCTGTTACCACTCTAAAGATACTTTAAAATTATATATTTATAAAGCTTGCAAGCAGAGCAATCAAACTTCAATTAATTTTTTTCTTCAATTTTTAATAAGCATTAAAAGCCATTTCAAAATGTAAAATGTTTATTCATTATACAGAAATGAAATTATTATTCTCACAATCTCATTGTGGAAATGAGTTTTTTGAGGTATTTTTAGAACATCTTAAGGATCTAAGTGCTAACAGTTCATATGGCAGCTTATGAACACAATTAAATGATGATAAAGAGTCTCATGAAAATACAACTAAAGACTATTAACTACTTTTTCAGAAATGAAAAATTATAAAACAAAACAATAATAACCTACAATAAAAATCATAACAAAACAACCTTAACATAAAATGCCAATGTTATCTTCTAAACAACACTTTGGTAAAATAACTAAAGCACTACAAAATCTATAAACTATGGAGCATTCCTAACAGTATAGAAACAAAAATATCTAAAACATAAAAGAAGCACATCTTAACTAAAATTAAGGTATTCTTGGTCCCTCAACTTACATGAATAATATCATTAAAATCTACTTCTGAACAATAAAATACATTAATCATCTTAACTAAAAAATAGGCACGTTGCTTGATATGGGATATTGTCTTAAACATGGCAACAAATGACTTATTTCCTATAAAAATATTAATAGGTAGAAAAACAAGTAACGTTTACCATCTATAATGTTTCAAATGGTTAAAGAGTTTCGCCAAAGTACAGAGTTTTCATTATGGTTTCTAATGTTCATTTTTGCAAAATAAGGTTTTTGACTGTATTACATTTTTGTACCTCCCATTGCTGTTCTCAATGTAAAGTTATAAAAATGTTTTCCCTAAAGAATTATGAAGTATTATATACATTTTTTATATAACTGATAATAATATCAGGTATATAAAAAAAATCTAATCAGAACGTTGTTTGGCTAAACCCTATAATTAATTATCTCTCATATCAGATCAAAAACATAAAGTAATACAACACACAACAGCATTAATAATACTAAGTTGACTCACAATCTTGGAATGAAACATTTTTTTTTTCTTTAAGAAATGAAATATTTCATTTCATAAAGTTCTAATAATGGTCAACACTTTATTGCAGAATGTGAAGTTAATTTTTAAAGGAACTTAACTTAAGAGCCAATGTTACAAAAGAAAAAAAAATAGTTTAGTTTTAAATGAGAAACTTTAATACAATTCAGTTAATTTGAATTTAAAGGATAAAAAGATTAGTGGTAATCATATCAAACAAGTTTAATGTGATCTTATTTTCATAAAAAGTTCACACTATTCGGTAACCATAATAGAGATCTCAAAATTTCTTAGACTAAGCATGCATTTGTTAGCAATTAGAGGATCAATAGAATAAGATCAAAAACCTGCAATAGAAGTGTTGAGCAATATTAAATGATACTTAAAATAAAATTTAATTCTAAAATTAGAAAAATATTTTTAATTTTTAAAAAACTATGATATGTTTCAAAATTTTCATTTAAATGTAATTCTACAGCAAATAAACTACAATGAAAAAATATATGGCAATCTTAATTTTTTGTACTGCATATGCAAAAAAAAAAAAAAAAAAAAAAAAATTAGAGGTTGCCATCAGGAGATCCAGCTGGAGAGTTGGTATTACTTTCTTGAGTAATGGAGTAAGTGCTGTCTCTGAAATAAGGATGTTGTAGGGCTTCATAAGCACCAATGCGTTTTCGCGGATCAAACTCGAGCATTTGCTGAAAAAACAGTAAAATAGTATCATGGTAACATTAAAAGAATATTTTGTTTAATTGGAACTTTGACATTTAATAATGCTTTATATTTTTTCTTAAATGACACAGTTAAATAGCTAGAAAGTTAAGAATACTTTATTCAAACAACCAACTAAACTTTGGATAACCATCAATAAAGCTTTACATTAGAAATCGAAACTAATGTACTGGTCAATACTGATAAGAAAGGTATGAATTGTAAAAATGGAAAATAGGAGTGAAAATTTTATATGTGACTGCAGTTTATCAAAATATTTGCCCATCACATTTTGAAATGTTAATTTAAAACCATCAAAAGGTTCATAAATAACTTCCAGAAAATTCATTTAACAGTGGTGTGTTCATTGGATCAATTCATACAATTGGATTCCAAGATATACCTACTATAACTGAATAATTTTCTACATTACGAAATAGAAGCCCTATTAATCCAAAAACATTTTTCACAAGAATAAGCTGAGAATCTCAGTAAGTATTAGGATTCATATTTCAGCTAATATATGTACTTTTATACATTATTTAATGAAGTATGACAATTATTTGGCTATTGAGTTATAATCTCAAAATTTGGTAAATATTTACGAATTCAGTTTTTATATATTCACTTTCGTACAGTATAATATTAATTAATCAGACTAACTGCTACCTAAGACAATCTGTTGACAAAATGTTAATGAAAACTAGTGACTTGAAATTGCTTACCTAAAAAAAAAAAAACGAAAGAATAGCTATAGATATATGTATACCTAAAATAGAAGAAGAGAAGTTTCAAAGAATAAATAATATCATTTAACAAAAAAAAAAAAAAAACTTTCCACAATTTTTATTATTTATTTACTTTTATAACTGTCTACGTTTCATATTAAATAATTGGTCCATTGTCTTTTGTTGGTTGTCCGATAGGACGACGATCCCGCCCTAACAACTCAATAGAGAGTCAGTCCTCTTCAATACACTGTGTCCCTCTTTACTCAGTTCTTTTTACAGAAATTTATTATTATTTTGTTTCCTAATTTCATACTTTTTTTCGCATCTGTTGCAAATAAGCGACAATCAGCAAATGAGATATAAACTTCTGTTATGTAGGCCTTTCTAGGCATGATGGAAGATAGTACCCAGCAACACATCATCCCAGTCTGGTTTCAGGAGAGGAGGTCTCTAATCCAACTCCTTTTCTGATGCCTCATAAAAGAAATATCAGTCATGGCCATGTCATTAATAATTCTGTTGCTACGTCTGGGCAATTTAATATTAACATGTTGAGCGCCAGGGAAAAGATGATGTACTTTTGCCTGGGGCCAAAGCAATTTTTCCTAATTTATAACTTTAATATGATTAGAATGATACAAAAATTGCAAAAGAAATAAATAAAAAGTTTAATTTTAGCAATTAAACAATAATTTTGTGAGCGGTACGTATGTACCGCCCGGCCCCAGGGTAAAGCCCGCTACCTATAGTAGTACGGGGGCTGCCCGGTTATGACCGCGACGTCAACCCTTGTCCCCTTAAAATATGTTATTTTAATAAATAAGATAATTTGTTTTGTAAAAAAATAAATAAAATTAATTTATTTTATTTATTTATTTATTTATACCCCCCAAATTAAAAAAAAAAAAAAAAAAAAAAAAAAAAAAAAAAAAAAAAAAAAAAAAAAAAAAAAAAACATTTGGCCAATTGCATTGGCGAATTGTTCGGGCCGGAGCGGTCCAATATGCCTTGAAATCACGCTCGGCAGGCGGTCCCCTTGCCCAGAACAATCTTTTGGCTGGCGAGAGCGGGTGGTACCTGGGGACCGCCTCGGCCCCAGCAAATAGTCCAACAGCGGTACGATCGTACCGCTTGGCGCTCAACGTGTTAAAGCCAGAATATATTTGATCGTCGATAGGCGGTAATTGTAATTAAGTATGTAGTGCTTTGTTACTAACTTACAAAGGAGTGTTCTTTAACCCTAAACTGGACGCGCTGGTTGACTTTGAACACCAATTCTCATTAAAGGTCAGTCGTGAAGGTAGCAATTTGAATTACCCCTTCCTGCCCTTAGTACCTTTCCCTGTACTCCTCCTCCCTAAATAAGTCTCACACCGGCTTTTGTTCGAGTGACAAGTTATTGCGTGTTTATTATTGAAAACCACGGGTGGTGTCCAAAAGCAACCACGCGCCCGGAATTTCTTCCGTTAGAAAGTTATTAATTTCTTTTTTTTATTATTTTATTTTCGGATTTTTTTTTTTTGTGTTTGTTAAATAGCCGAAACTTATTCTCTTTAAGGGGATATTAAGGGAGTTGTATGAGGATGAGAAAGAAGGGATCTTCTAAGAATCGGAGTCGGATTTTTCTGATGAGGAAGATGAAGCCATAAATTATTCTGACCAAGAGAACTACAGTGACTCAGAATCCAGACTCCGGAGTCCGAACGATGAATATGAGTCGGATGATGTTGATAGGGAATTCGTTTTTGGAAAGAACGGTGAAACAATGTGGTCAACGAAAGATTTTTCGAAACCTAATTCCAGAACGAAATCGAAAAATATTGTAAAAACATTTCTCGGCCTTAAGGGGGACGCAAAAAATGTTTTTTCAGAAATTGAATGTTTTACTCAAATAATTGATTTAATTATTATAGATCAAATAGTTTTTAATAATTTCAAACAGTTGCTTTTAGATTTTTCAAGATATTTATTTTTAAATATTCAAATTGTTTTTTATTATTATTTTCTTGTTTTATTTGTAGAAAAATCATAATAATACAACATTTATAAATAATTTTAAATTATTAATACACCTATACTTAATTTTAAGTAAATATAAGTAATGGTGTCCAAAGTCAACCACGCGCCCGGTAGTGTAAAAACATTTGGCGCGCCCGGTCTAGGGTTAATAGTTGTAAAATTTTGGATTGAAAGATTTGTAGTTTTTGTGTCTTTTTTGCCGAAACATAAATTTGTGAGGCGTATGTCCATACAGGTTTCAGTAAGTATGTTTATGTATTGACTTTCTGTGTGATTTTTGGAAAATAGTGAATGCAGTAAAGGTTTAGCTTGATACTGCAACAATAACATTTTCACCAAATTAATTTAAATATTTTTACCTCCAATAAATCTTTGCCTTCAGGACAAATTTCAGGAATGATAGTTCTGATGTCTCGTGGCAAATGACGAGCAAAACTGTTGAGTGAAACTGAGACTTCTTCAGGCCATTCACACTCCAGTGGAGTCCCGATCGTCCTAAAAATATAGAGAAATTATATGGCATATTGAATGCAATATGTAGCTTAAGATAGTCAGATTCTACAATGATGGCTAGTGATCACTACATCTTATAAACTAGTAAACAATGACAGAAATAAAGAAACAACTCAGCCTTCAAAATAATTAACAAGACAATTGAAAAACCGATTAGGCATCCATGTAGTTGAGAAATTATACAACACTTAATTGGAAGTATCAAATAAATCCAACCTAAAAATTCGATCAAGCTGATCTCCTTCAGAAGAACCAGCGAAAAGAGGAGAATTTTTGTACATTTCTCCCATGATACAACCAAGAGACCAGATGTCTACAGGTGTAGCATAAGGGCATCCAAGGAGTACTTCAGGGCTTCTGTACCACAGTGTAACAACCTGGCAACAAAAAATTAATTAATTATTTATAAAAGCATTAAAACTTCTTTTAAGCTTCATTAGATTAGAAACTCACCACAGAAGTTAGTCTCATCTCAAAATCATAAGTCTTGGCTAAGCCGAAATCTGCAAGTTTAACAATACCATCATTTGTGATCAATAAATTCTGAGGTTTTAAATCACGATGAAGAATTCGATGACTATGAAGAAAATCTATTCCATGAAGTATTTGATGCATAAGATTCTAAAAAATAAAATACATACACATATTATAATTGTGAATTATATATAAGGACTAATAACATAAAGTGTGTTAGTAAAAAATGTGCCAGTACTACTTCTGAAGAGGGGCTCTCATGGGGATACTAGGTACTACTAATGTATTCCAGGCTTCATTAATATTAATAATAATGAAAGCAGAATGTAATCCCAGCTCTGAAAGGGCTAAGATATATTTATAATAAAAGCTAAGATATAAAAAGGGCTAAGATATATTTATAATAAACGAATTCCATTATCTCAAATTTTAAAATTAAAATTCATACAAATTCCAAATGTTAAGACATGAAATGGTCTAAACATAGATGGTAAAAGCACATTACTTTTTATATAACAACTGACCGATTTAATAAAATAAAATTTTATCGTAAGTTTAATCCTTTTATAAGTTCAAAATACCTTCACAGTTTCAGAAGGCAGTCCAGGAGGTGGACAATTTTGCATGTACTCAGATAAATCTTGGTCAACATGTTCAAAAACCAAAAACAATACTAGCTGCTGTTCTTTTTCCAATCTCCTTCCATGGCACACATCCAATAAGCTAAAATTAAAATTATATAATTAAAATCAAAAGTTTTGGAACCAAGGCAAAGATGAAATTTCTTTTAATGGTTTAACAGATGTACAGTGCTATATTTTGTAGAGAAGTACAGTGAAATTCTAAACAACAATTTAATTTCAAAAACTGGATGCTCTCAGTATCCACTCATGCCATGCAATCTCTGTACAATATTGATGAGGGCACACATACATAATCATAGAGGCTGATATGACACATAGATGCACACATATAGATTATATAAGTTAGAAAAACTTGAAAAAAAAAAACCATGACCTGTTCCTCACCAATTTAACACAACTTGAAAAGAAAATGGAAAATTGTATAATGTATAAGGACTATTAAGATTTTCTGTAAAATCAATTTAAATAAAACCCAAATATTAAAAATAAACTATTTAAGACTGCATTGCATAAGAAACAGAGAAAACATTCAATATAAGGTGATATTACTAAATATTTTATGGACAACTTTTTTCCTCTTTCCTCTATACCAGCCGGGGGAGGGTGGGAGATACAGTTATTAAATGCCGCCGACACGGGGACTTTAACACATAATCTTGATAACCGCTGGTAATGCGTATTGCCAAGGCAATTGTGCTCAGGTGCCCCAACCCTACCGGAACCCCACTCCAAAAGTAAACCGGACTTGATCCCGGGTGGGACCTTAAGCAGAGGAGTTCTGTGCCTTTCTCACAATAAGGCATTGTCAGAATTGGTTCACAAAATTTCGTGCTGAAGATTTTTTATTGAAAGATGAACAATGCTCCAGCCGACCAATTCAAATTGAACACAAACAAATCAAGGAAATTATCAACGAAGTTTGTTGTAGCTCCACTAGTGAGATTATAGAGAATTTCAACTATAGTTTATCCAGTTTTAAGTTTCATATTTAGCTTTGTTTTATCTTTAGTTCATTAAATACAATATTTTAATTGTTTTTTAAAGGGCATCGTGGAAAAATTATTTTATTATAATTTATATATGATAATTTATGACTTTAGTTTTTAATTTATTTGCATACAAAATTGAAACAAAAATAATGAAAAAAATCAAGAGAAGAGGGAAAACATTATCTTCGTTCATTACATCACTCTTCTTGATAAAGTCACTGCTGCTTCTGTTTTTTGATAAGAAGATAATCATTTCCTCAAATCTTTTGAAAATAATTCCCTACAACTCAACTTGCAGGGTATGTTTCACTACATTCAAACATCCGTTACTAGGGAAAAAATACATTTATACATTTTAATGATACCATTCAAAAGAAAGCTTGTTTTTGTTGGCAACCTATCAATTTATTTGCGATAGGGTTAAATGACAATGTTTGAGGGGCAAATTCATAGGGTATTCTGATGTCAGATACTTTAAATTTCAAGAAGTTCCTCTTTATATATATACACAGTAAATGGGGAGAACCCTGCACTAAACCTACAAAAAAAAATTATATATCGCGGCCAGCACAATATTTTATGCATGCCTTAGAATAAATTTATTCTTAAATATGAGTTTTCATGAACCAGAAGGATATGGGAAGTTCTCTGATTTTTTTTTTTCTATGCTTTTAACAAATTAATTAAGAACAGCCAAAGACATAATTAAAAAACCTATTTATACCACGTGGTATTAACTCTCATACATACACTCTGACCAAATTTTAAATAAAATAAACAAATTTAGTAAAATATATACCAAACAAGGTTAATTTTATTTTTTCGACTCTATTTATAAATGATCCATACCTTTCAAATCAATGTCTACAATCGGCATTATGATGGCTTACTAATTGTAAAAATGATGTCTGGCATAGAGAAGGATTATTTTAAGTTTTTCCCCATCCAACACCTTTTTTATCACCAAATCATGTTAATAGGGATGTCAAATGGGGCCATATCTCGAATAAAGAGATTTATATGTCCGTGTACATTAGCATGACAATATTTGTAAGAGTGTATGTGTTAGTCGACTGACTTAATTTGTTGGTATGTGAAAGAATATTAAAATAAGGAATAATTACTTTTAAATTTTGGCAAGATAGCACAAATGCCTTAGAAATGGGTATCAAAGCAAAAAGCTCAACAGAAAAGAATATTAGTTGATTTCATCCCCATGAACCACTACTTAATAAACTATATTATTTTTAAAAATTTAACGAGAGGATTTATACAAAAAAATAGTTTGAGAGGCCCAAAATAATCTATGTCTGAATTTTTCATATACATTGCACTTTATGTATATATTTTTAGAAATTCTAATAATGGTAAATCCATACTCAGAAGAGAAAAAAAATATCCGTTCATCACAATTTATTTTTCAGTTACAGAATGTTAGCCACTAAATCATAAATTTTTATCAGTCTAGTCAGGACAATGCTAGACACGTTCTCATCTCACAAAGCAAGTGGTGGGAGTCAAGGCAGTTGGATGGTACTACTGATCTGACCACCTAATCGTCGGGTCCAACTTCATTGTCAGGTCAAGAACACATGTGTAAGCCCCAATAGTATTAAAACTTATTGCTACAAAAATTCAATGATAGAACATTTAGAAATAAACTAAAAAATTCACAACAGTGGTTTTGTTCAATAAGAATATCTAAATATGTGCATAAATACAGAATTGCATACAAACCGAATTATATTAGGGTGTGCATATTGATCAAGTAGCTTTAAAGTAGATATTTCTCTCAACATGGACATTGGAATTCCTTCCTCGGTTAAAGGCACTTTAATCTTCTTAAGTGCGACAAATGTGTTTTCATTAGTTCTATGACAAGCTTTGTAAACCGTTCCATAAGCACCTGGAAAATATATAAAATAATTATCCAGATATTAGATTAAACAGTATATAAAATATGAATAGAAGTAGAAAAAATGAACGAAGTAGAATACCATTTCCAATAACATTAAGTTGTATGTAATGATCAGGCGAAGTGACTGACTCAAGACCGAACTCTCCACCCCGTAAGCCTGGTGTAATCCTCATGTTAGATGACCTAAAAAAAAATTAGGTTATAGTTATTAAAATAAAAACATACATATTCCACAGAGAATTTCATGCCTAAAAACTTTTTCTTTTTTAAAAGACATAAAAAACTTCAACAGAAACAATATATAATAACTCAAATGAAATCAGGGAAGTAGCAATACACTTCAGATATTTAAACTTAGCCATGGACCCAAGGCCATTGACTCCTATTTAACATTGAGAGGGTTATGACACCATTAACTCAGTGTTATTAGATTAATCTTACATTCAATTTTATTTCTAACATAATGGCTAAAGCTAAAATCTAAGGGCATAAAAATAAAAATATTATAAGAATATGTGAAATACAAAATAAATTAATAAATACTCTTAATTAGTTTTCTATTGCATAAAAATCAAAACAATTTATTATTATTACATGGCAGTATATAACTTAATAGACAAGGAGTCTCAGAAACTAACATTATAACCATGACTGTATGTCAGCAACAGGTGTTCATACACAGGAACAATGAATGTTCTTTGAAATCAATTAAATAGACTGAATATGTCTTAAATGCTTGAACCTGACTATTGCTAATATAAATTATAATAAAAACAGAATTAGTGATTAAGCAATGATATGAAAAAGTACAAGAGAAACTAATTAATCAGGTACCACTGGATGTTAAGCAACAGTTGACATTGAAAGTAAAACAAACTGTAAAGCTTATGAAGTCAACTTAATTTAGCATTGAAAGTCCGTAACTTACCGATAAGAAGCCTCTGTATTTTAATTTTTTTTTTTAAATTTCGTCTTTTATAATGTATCAGTGGTTTATTTTAGAAGATGCATTGGACTTGTCATGTAAATATCGGCACAAATGAATGAAAATAAAATAATGAAGCAAATTTTCACAACCAGAATTTTGTCAAGTAAAATATGAAGCTACTACCGGTTGTATACAACTGTTACCAGGAGCAGGACACTTGTTGATGCTTTGGCTCAATGAATGAACTTCAACGTCAGGTCATCCAATCTCCAATTGTTTATCATTGTTAAAAAATATTAATAAGAATCTATCTTGATTTCCTTTGAAATTTATTCAAATATAATATATAACATAAAAAAATATATAAACTACAATTTTGTACAAAGAGACATTAGTTCCCATGTAAATACCACCAAATGTCCATTCATAAACCAAAAAAACTAATAATGAATTGAATTTTAACGTAATAATTTTCTTTTCAAGTACAAAAGAATTTCAAATTAAAAGTTAAAATTGAAATAATGATGATCATTGCGTAAGTACATTTATTTTTATTAATAACAATAAACTTTAATATCATAATAAAGATCCCCCTACATTTACATGGGTATTCTTATCCTTTTGATATATATTTCATTAAAAGTAGGTTTTGTTCAGAGGCACATTTACAGGGTATTTACAGCTCATAGTAAAATGGAACCTAATTTTCGAACATTTGTCTCTGAAGGCTTTCTAGAAAGGATTACTGTTCTGAAATGGTAAAGTGGCCATTTATATATTTCAATGAAAAATTTTGTAAAATAAAATATAATTATTGAAGATTAACTTGTATCATATATTTTAATCACCCAAAACTGCTCTAAGCATTTTGAGCATCTTTTGTTATCATGGGCGGATTCAGAGGGAGGGCTGTATGGGCTGCAGCCCACAATCCCAGCAATCAGTTGAGGGCTGCCTAAAGGTCTGGTCCAGAGATGGGCAAATTGTATCTGCAGATACAGATATCGGATACTGAAACTGAGAAAAGTACTCATGAGAGCAGGTACACTTAGTATCCGTATCCGTACGGACGGATTCCAAAGGATCCGAGTACTTCTCGTATCCGTCAGCTTCGGATACAGTGACTACTCGTATCTGTCAGCACGGATACCCGATTATCTGTGATTACTTCGGTATTTAGTTATTTTTTTACGGATACTATTTCGGATATTTCTACTTCTGGGGCTGGGATTGTTTATAATTCTATTATTATTCTAATATTCTATTAAAATTATAAAAAAATTGTTAGTATTAAGCCGTCAACATTGTATCGTTTCGAAATAAGGTTGCAATATCCAAAGCGTTAATTTTGACAAAAAGTAATAATTTAAAAAAAACGATAGGAATATTCCATTGTGAAAATTATTTTCTCTTTTTATCTTTTCGGATTTTTAAAATTGTAAACTACTGTGATGATAATAGTGGCTTAGAATTGGAAAATACTACCGATTTTAAAATTCAATGCGGGGGGGGGGGACAATTTTAAAATTTGGTGCGGGGTTACTACGCAATTTTTTTAACTTCTGATTATTTCGTTGTGAGGGTCTATATTAGTCGCACATAAATTTTATTATAATCAAAATATAAAGAAACACACAATAACAGTAGATATGAATTAAAACATTCCTATCTAAAATGGAGACGCTATAAATCAAAAAGAATCAGGAACAGTTTATTTGAGATTATAAAATGCAATTCACAAACTATTTCAATTTTTTTAAAAATAAATTAAATTATATGGAAAAACATTTATACTATCTTACATTTTAATAATTTATTCAACTTTTTATCTTTTTAACTTAGGAAACTTTTTAACTTAAAAATGACTTAGGAATCTTTGCCATTGTCGCATAGGCTGGTAACAACAAGTAACAAAATAATGGAAACCAAATCAAACTGATGGTGTGTTAGCATGACATGGGTACTTTATAAAGATAATCATATAAAAGATAGTGAAATTAAAAATGAATATTTGAATGATAAAAAAACTCCTGTTTTCATTTCTGAGTAAACAGTATTGCAGAGACTAGGGCAAAATTATGAGGATAGAGGTAGGAGAGGTTAATTTGCCGACTTCAAAGGGTTTACTGCGGGGAAACCCAACCCTTTTGAAGTGAAAGGGTACACAACGACCAGGTGTAAAATTAAGATAAGAAATTGTAAAACTAGCAATATACAATAGATGGTACAGTATACAAATTGTTCATATCTGGACTCAATAATAAGATAAAAGTGAGAGTACACACAAGCAGACCTGGGCATTGTTTAAATGATTCCTGTTTTTCATATTTCATAATAAAATAGTTTGTTTTTGTTTTTTAATATTTTTAGAACAATATTTCTTTTTATGCCAGAATGAAAATTTTTACATTAAATCTACTCAAAGAAGTACTTATAATTAAACACTTTAAACATAAATTTTAGAAAAATCTGGCGAATCAATAAAAAATTAACTTTTAAAAGGTGACTTCAATACTACAAAGAATTTGCTTAAAACATTACATTTATATATTCACTAACTATTGACTAATCAATGATCATACAGGAAGTTATTTTGGGGCAAAAAAAATACATGGACTGGACTATAAGTCCTCGTCGTCCCAAGAAATAATGCTTGGTAGTATGCTTTTAAAGTCCGATATAAATAATTAGCATCGATAGTAATAAATATTTTTTTCAAAAACAACGACCCCGATAACATAATATTGGACCTCTGTATGAAAGAACTCCGAAATTCTAACTTCTTTATAGTGCGCCCCCCCCCCTCACCACCCCTATTAAAATATAAAATTAATATATATTGAGGTTTAAATTTTTTGAGAGGTAACCGCAATACATCCTTTAAAATTTTTAATAGAATTTTTTTTCAAAATCTACGACTGCATATAACATACGAATATCATAAAAAAAAAAATGAGAAGTTACAGATCTCTCAAAAGTAGCAAGTCCTGCTCCCCCATACATAAACAAAAAATAAGACGCCATTATCATAAAACGAGTCCCACATTTCAAAATAATCCGTGAATTTAAAGTTGTGGAATGAGGAATTCAAGAAAAACATTACTAGCGTTAAAAAGCACTTCTAGATAGTTTGTGCCCTTCATTTGTAAATTGATTGTATTCAGCATTTCATTGTGATTTATGTTACTCATATTTTAAATTACGTCCTGGTTCATCTCCCGGTCATACCATACGCCTTTACAGTAGTTTGAATTGTAGAAATAGATGCTCTACACTTAAATACTTCTATATAATCACCACTTATCTTATTAATGATCGTTCGATAGGGTTTTCAAACTTCCAAAGGATGTGATCCAGATCATTGGCGGATACAGAGGGAGGACTGTGGGGGCTGCAGTATCCCCTTTTCGATTTTTTTTTTTTTTTCGTTTAAAGATAGAATTTAAATTTAATAAAAGTAAGGAATTAAGGTAAAGAACATATAATATGCAGGACAGGTAGAATTTTAGTTGTGGGAAATGAACATAAAGGTAAAAAAGCTGATTGGCAGATCAAGGGAAGAATTGTGGCGGCTGCGGCCCTCCCCTTTGGGACTACAGCCCTTCCTTTACAACCAGCTGGATCTGCCCATGATTGAGTTGTGTATGCATGGTGAATTGAGTATAAGTATGGATGAACTGAGTAATGTAAAATATAAAGTGCTCCTCATCTTAGGTACTTTTTTGGACTCACTACTTACTGAGTTTTTCTTTTAGGTAAATTGATCGAATGTTATAGTTGCGATAATAATCGAGTTTTTTTTTAGATCCTGATTGAACAAAAATTAGAGTGAGGCCAAAATTTTTAAAATATGACAACATGATATGCCCTAAGCTATTGAAGGATCACTTTTGGAAAAGTCGTCCGTATAGAAAACGTATTTTATTCCATCATTGTTTCGGGTGTTAATTACGCCTTCGAGATTATTCGAGCATAAAAAGGACTTCTCGCCGATTCCGATTTTAGTTTATGTAGTGATTTATTTCCAGGGGCTAAACTCTTTTTTGTCATAACAAAGGTATACAAAAATGAACTTTTAACGTTTTAATTTGGAGGATGATTTACTCTACACCGAATAATAGGAGCTCTTAAATGAGGTTGCTCCCGTGTAGAGGCCCCCTTATAAAATAGAGATGAGATGATTTGGTCTCACCAGCACCAATTTATTGGGGGGGGGGGTGTACGGCTTAATATTCTCAGCGATAGGTGAAAATTTGAGAGGTTAAAAGTCGAAATAACAACGCCTAAAACAATTGTTGGGACATTTAATTCCTCTTCCAACGATGTATTTTAGAGGAATTTATAACTTGCCTATTAATGTCTCACTGAGAGTGTAGATAGTTGCCCCCTTCCGACATATTGCCCCAGTATGTACAGCTTCTTCAGGCTTCAATTGCTCCCTCTGATATGACAATTTTGTTCCCAGAAAAATTTTATTTGGACTGAAATATCGCTAAAATCAATTTGAACTGTGTAGATTAATTATTTTAAAAATAAATAAGGAAAACGAAACTGTTAGGTGTTGAACTAAACATTATGGATAAAGAGAATTTCAAATTCAAGCAGACACGCTAATGTTTTGTTTTACTTATTAATTTTATAAAAATAAAATTATGAAGAGGAGTGTTCACATGTTTTATGAAAAAATAATTTTGTAAATTTGAAAAATAAATAAGTGCTCCCTATTGGCGTGCTCCTCAACTAATCTACAAAATGTTAGTAAGTAATTACCTTCTGTGAAGGTTATGTCACTCATGGACCACAAAAGCCTTCTAATTTTTCTGTGATTTATTTATATCTTATCTGTTACCAAGTGTATGGAGGATGTACAGGTGCATATCCAGAAACAATCTTTTCAAAAGAAGTCCATACAATGAGTTCATCTGTTAGATATGTTATATTTTTGCTATGGCTTTCTTATCTTCTTGTTTGTGCTATATTATTGTTTACCAGAGGCTTTCTTCTTAATAGAAATGTACTTGATAAGAAAGCCTTTTGCAAGTTATCTCCGTCATGTACTAATATTAGTGATAATGAACTACTTGATGACTTGAATAATGCACAACTACAATACTGCAACAAGGAACAACACAAGCTCAAAGCGATTATAGTTATTATAGATGCCTTGAGGTATGATTTTGTAAAGTATGTACATAATATCAGTGAATTAGAGCCTTATCAAAATAAGTTGAGTATTATCAATGATAAGTTACCGAAAAATTCTCGCCTTTATAAATTTATAGCACACCCTCCCACTACAACTTATCAAAGAATACATGGATTTACTACTGGAAGTCTTCCAACATTCATCGATATTGGTAATAATTTTGGAACGACTACTATTGAAGAAGATAATATTATAGATCAATTTCAAGCTCAGGGAATGAAAGTTGTTTTTATGGGTGATGATACATGGACTAAAATATATCCTAATAAATTTTATCGTGCCTTTCCATATCCTTCATTTAATGTTTGGGATTTGGACACTGTAGATAATGGTGTGAAGAAACATTTGTTTCCTGAAATGAAGAATTCAGACTGGGATATAATAATAGCTCATTTTCTAGGAGTTGATCATTGTGGACATATGTATGGAGCTAAGCACCCTCAAATGGCTAGAAAGCTAAGTGAAATGAATGAGGTTATTGGTCAAGTAATTTCTGAAATGGATAATTCTACAGTTTTGTTTGTTTTTGGGGATCATGGTATGACTGATAATGGAGACCATGGTGGCGATAGTGTCAATGAAGTTACTTCTGCTCTTTTTTTATATTCTAAGAATGAAGATATTGTTTCTCATTTTGTGGATGAAGAAGAAATGTATCAAATAGACTTAGTGCCTACCCTTGCTAATTTCTTTGGTATACCAATTCCATACTCTAATCTTGGTCGAACTTTCTATCTGACGCTAAGTGAAAGTGTCAAATGTTCGTTATTAGATGTTTGGTCTAATATAAATCAAGTTACTGAATATATCAAAGATTATTCTTCTAAAAATCGGTCACCTTTCCCAAAAAGCGTTGAAACTTTACTTAACTCATATGATTTACTTAAATTGAAGTTTAATTCAAATACTTTGGATAGAGAAGCATTTTTGTTTGAAGCTAGAGAATATCTAAAATCAGTGAGAGAAATGTGTCAAAGTGTTTGGATTCAATTTGATACTTACTCCATGTCAAGAGGCTTAGTTTTAATGTTCCTTACTTTAGCTTTAGGATATATTATTGTAGATGGTCTGCAAGCTATGCTATTTAAAGATATATTGGAAGGAAGTTTTTTATGGATTGTTTTTATTGGATTTTGCTTTTCATTTATTTCAACTTTCATTCTTTATTACTTGAACCTGGTTTCGAATTTCGATTTAACCCTGTATTTTATAACATGTTCTATTTCTATTGGAATTCTTTCATGTATTATTGTATTTAATTGGTATTCTGTTGCAGAAAACTGGTACAAACTTAGTAAAAGCAAGGATGCCCTTAGTATTTTTAGTAGACTTGTTGCACTGCTAGCAGTAATTATTATGTTTTCGAATAGTTATGTTGTTGAAGAATCTTCAGTAGTTTCTTTTCTTTTATTAAGTCTATTATGGGTTACATTTTATGAAATGAAGCCTGCTGAAGTTATTTCTAAGAAATCAGGCAGGCAGGATGCAACTTTAAAAAGTTTTCTTTCATCTGTAAGAGGCAAAATTTTCTTATTAACACTCATTACTAGTATACTAGTTAGGTTGTCCTTTTTTTATTGGCAATGCCGTGAAGAACAATATCCAAAATGTGTCGCTGATAAAAACATATCAAAAACTGTAGTTTGTGTTGCAACAATATTTTGTTTAGCCTTATTTATTACAGTTGTAAGAATATCATTACGAAATCTTGGAAATTTATGTGGGTTTTCTCCGGCTGTTTTTATAGGGCGCTACTGCCCAACAGTTTGTGTTGTCTGTTGTGGTTGTTACTGGGTTCTGAACTCACTCCCTCCGGATATAAAACCAAGAATATTTCTTCCATGGCAATTACACCTATTTCCAGAAATAGTGTTTTTTACTAGTGTCCTATGTTTAGCATTCATTTACCGCCAACCTTTATTTGTTTATGTTAAAAGGGACTATTCGTCTGATAATGCTATTCCAACACTGTTTAATAAACTAAAATCTGTGATGACTCCTAGTTATGAAAATTATAATAAAGAAAATCCAATAGTTTATGGCCTAGCTACAGTTTATAGTGCTACATTTATTAATATTTCTGTATTTGTGACACTGATATTTGCTATTCTGCTGGGAGGAAATAGGGCTCTTGTTGTAATAATTATGGTTATCACAGTAGCTTTACAGGCAATGATATTAGCAGTTGTGAAGGTAGATAAACAGAATAATAGAGGCCTCCTAGCAGTGCCTTGGTTTTCTGTTTTGTGTTGGGCACTATCTAGTTCACTTTTTTTCTATGGAACAGGTCACCAAGCAACATTTCTTACCATTCAGTGGGACTCGGCAGGAATATTTGGAGATATAACTTCAACTTTTTTTCCTGGGATTCTAGTCATTCTTAACACGTTTGCTTCTCAATTATTTCATGCATTGCTTCTTCCAATGCTTTTTATAATGCCTTATACTTTAAATGTTATTTGGCCTGATTTAGTTGCCAATTGCTCTGATATCAGAAAAGGAGAAATTGTAGTTTATTTAAAAGAAGATATAAGGCTGCATAGTATTTTCTCGTTGATTGCTAGGTATATTTTATTTACAGGTTTTAGAGTGTTTATGTCTATGTTTTCTGCCTGTATTCATTCTAGACATTTAATGGTTTGGAAAATATTTGCTCCCAAGTTCATTTTTGAAGGAGTTGCCTTTTTAATATCGTTACCATTTCTTTTAATTGGGTTTTTATTTGTGGAAAGGATATCATACCAGGTGAATAAAATGTTAAAAGAGATAGATTCAGGCTTAATGAAACCTTAACTAATGTAGATTTAAAAGTGTTCATTAGCTCTAAGATTGTTGTATTTGAACTGTGATAGATTTTTTACATATTTATGATTAATGTACAAATCGCTATTTAAGAAAATCACGTCTTTTGGAGAGTTTTTAAAATAATTTAGGATGGAGTAACTCTAAATGTTTTTATATAACAATGCAGTTTCAGTGTCATAATTACCTCTTGTCAAAATGTGATACTAAAATTAATAATATATTAACCCACCCAGCTTGTTATTTAATTATATTATTTTCACTGCCAGTAGGTTGTAAACAACTGCTAAGATAACATAATTATATGCTATTAAAGTCAGTTGTAAGTAATATTAGTTTCTTAGTTGTAGTGTTGCAATAAGTTTGTAGGCCCATTTATTTCTGTTTTATTAAAAATGTTTCAAAGATGTTTCGTTTGTAAATTTATACAAGTATAATTAGCCCTTATATTTGTTATTAGTTGGCAATTGATCACATTTTCACCTCATAACCTAAGATAATTGGCCTATATAGATTTACACTGTATATAGTAGCAATGTTATTAGATAAAAATAGTTATGTTGCTGTATTTTAATGTATAAACTAATTTATTCTTGTTTTTAAAGGTAATTTATTACTAAAGTATAAGGATTATAGACTTTAATTTAAATTATTTTACATAGTACTTTTGTCCAATTATTCTTTTTGTAAATTCTTTATTTCAGTATTCAAAGGTAATGTTAATGATAATTTATTTAATCAATAATATGAATGTTTGGTTTGTTACAGCAGTTGAAATGTTATTTAAAAAATGAAATTCATTCTTACCTGAATTAGATGAAATTTATTGTTTGTTTCTTTAATTTAAATTATTGTTTGCATAAGTTTATGTTGATTTTAAAATTATATTGCTGTTTGAATTATAATGTTAAGTGACCTGATTATCATTTATTTTACTCCATCACATTAGTTACCTGTTTGATTTAGTGAAAACAAAATTAGTTTAACATAAGAGATCAATTTATTCAAGAGCAATGTTGAACTTAAACTACTTATTGCTAGGAAATATGTTCTCTTTTATAAAGAGTTTCATTCTTTTTAATAATTTTAATTTGTAGTTCCATTTAATTAAAAATCATTAAAAGTTAATGAAAAATCAATAGCCTTCTTCATTTTTCTAGTTCCTGAATCTATAAAATTTAAAAACCAGTTTTCTCTATTGTAAAGATGAGTCATCAAATAATTTTCTATTCTATTTCAAAACTATGATTTTATTTATTATAATTTTTTTTTTTAGTTATAATTCTGGAAAAAAGAAAAAAATTAATTTTTTGTGTCACAAGATTTGATCACATATTATTTAGATAAGAATGGAATCTGTAAAAGTATAGAAAAAATAGAAACAGACCTCAAAATTCAAAAAGTAGATACATTTGTTTAAAAATAATTTTTTTTTTAAATTAAGATTTAATGTTTACCACTTCCTCTTTTATTATGTAAACACCTTATTACACTTCAAGAATAAAATTGAGATTTAAGCAAAAAAAATGAAATTTAGATTGGTCAAAAAGACAAATTTATATATATAAAATTTAGGCCAAAATATGCCCCGTTTTAAATTTTAATTTATATAAACTCCCAGTCAAAATATCGCAACACCTGTGTATTCTTAATTTTATTGAAAAATTTGGCTTCTAGGGTTTCGGGCCAAACATTAAAACAAAGTAGATGAAGAAAACAAGTTTTATAAATTAATTGTGCCAATACAAAAGTATTTTTCACAAACAAACAAATACTAAATATGCACTAAAATCAAATTAGAACTATTGAAGTAAATAAACTTTGGATTGTATGCAGAATGTTCTTAATATGCCGTGTTTCCTCCTATAGCACTGATTACAGCTTCCATGCGCCTTGGGATGCTTGTAATGAGGCCTTGAATGGCTTCCTGTGGAATTTGCTCCCATTCCTCCAGAACTGCTGTTTCCAGCCCTACCAAAGTCGTGGGTGACGGATTTCGGGCTTTAACGATACTCTACTAGTGTGTACCACAAATGCTCTATACCATTTAAATCAGGGCTCATTGCAGGCCATTGAAGTATTTCAATTTCAGCGTAATGAAGGTAGTCTGTGCACTTCAGCTCGCAGTGTAGGGCCTAGCATTGTCGTGCATAAACAGTGCATCTGGGCCATTGAAATGTATGAAAGCCATGACATGTTCTTAAATGGGTTCCTCCACATACCTGGGGCCCGTCAGAACCCCACCATGCACCACGAGAAGCTCTGTACGATCTCCCCAGGAGATGCCTTCCCAGAATATTAAAGAGCCTCCTCCATGAGGCATGCAGGGACTGATGCAGCATTGGCTGATCCGTTCCTGAGGCCTTTTCCAGAGTTTGCCATCGCCTGGACTGCTTGAGAGAGACTCGTTTCGGCAGTGAAGAGTACGCGCTTCCAACCTCCGTGGTCCAATTCATATGTTCTCTTGCTAAAGCAAGCCTTGCTACACGATGTTGCTTGGTTAGCCGCAGGCCAGTTTCGGGCCTTCTCGAGGTAAGGCCAACTTCATTAAGCCTCCTCCAAACAGTCCGCCTTGATATGCTGAAGTTACGCACCTGAAGGAGTAGATTTTGGAGCTCTGGATTCTTCGATTCCCATCTCCGTAGTAATTGAACCTACAGAATGCGGTTGTCGATGGCGCTGATGGCCCTTGGTCTTCCTCCAGTTGGCCTCCTTGAATGCCTTCCTGTCTCCCTGTGCCATTTGATGCATCTGAGGACTGTAGAATAATGGAAATTTATACGAAACACGATCTGAACAACAGTAAGGTCCTCCTATGACAATACAAATGGATTCCGCTGGACTGAGATGCAAAGGCCTGTTGATTTTAATGTCTGGAGACTGTCAGTAAGCCAAAATTATTCACAATATGATTGTAGTGACTGTTAAACAATGAAATACATGTAAGCACTGAATTTCATTGTTTAATGTGTGAAAGTTTCATTGTGAAAATTTGTGAATTATCACTGAAAAAAGGCCTTCATAAGTCTTTAATCCTTTGATAAGATTCCTAGATAATCCTAATGCTTATCATACTTCACCCTGTAATGGAATTAGGACAGACACTGCCATTTTATTTTAAATACCAAGAATTCTTAGGTGTTGTGATACTTTTGACCAGGAGTGTATACATATATATATATATATATATATATTATTTTATTTTTCATATAAAATAATTTATTTTTGAAATTTTATTTCTCCAATAAATTTCTTTAAACCTAAAAATATATGCTTTTTGAAATTCGAGTTGTGTGTCAGAGGAGCATTTCGAATAGGAAGTAATTAAAGAGAGAGAGAGAAACACTTTATTGAACATAAAAGAGATGCTGCCCAACTACTATCTATCTGAGACTTTGTAAAATATTTTTTTAATAATATATAATAATAACATCAATGCGCATATATATATATATATATATATATATATATATATATATATATATATATATATATATATATATATATATATATATATATATATACATACCTGCATAGATATACTCGTAATTTTTTTATATAATTTCTTTTTTTTTCATTTTTATCCTTTCTCTCCTTTGCTCAATCCTTTGAGTGCTCTCGTAAATGTCTAAAAATAGACATAAAAAATTTAAAATTGCCAAAAATATTCAAAAAAAATTTTATTTCCTGATTTTTCGTAAATTTTTATCAGTCTCTCCGTGAAACGTTCCGAAAGCTTATTGAAAATCTGATGTAGAATTGCTAGTATTTTCTTGTCTGTACTTATTTGGACCACCGTATATATCCTATATTATCATATGCCTTAGGAATATTTGTCAAAAAACTGTAAAAAAATCAGGAATTATTTTGGAATTTCGATGACATAAATTATAAGGCCTGATCCCCCAGAAAATAATATCAGCTTCAAGTTAAAATGGAAAAATAACTAAGAGTATTTAGAAGCCATTCTCAGTTTTGATTATCCAAAGAGGAAGCTTTATTGTTAAAGTTATTAAATGGTAACTGAATTTCAATGCTTATATTTCTATTACTGGGGACCAAGAGTGTTGATTGGACTGAATACCATGTAGTCCAAGTTAACTTCTTACAACAAATGTAACACTGAGAAATTGAATGGTTTGCTCATAGACACCTTACAACTTGATGGAACAAAACAACTGATTGCCAGCCAGTCTCTTGACTTGAAAATCGCTTGGTTAATGGCATTTAGAAAAACATCATGGTTTTTGTGAAAAAACTCCCTTAATCAACTTACATATAATAAGGCACTCTTATATTCTTATTAATAAGAGACTAGCTCTTATAGGCTGGAAATAAAGCTGGCCTCATGTATTATAGAACCTAAAATAGATGTGTAATAAATCATTAGGGAATTATCTTAAAATATAAAAATATTATTTATTATACTTTTAAAGGTACCATATTCGCTCATTGTTATTATTATATACATAAAATATAATATTCAATTCATTTAAAAAGAAAAACGACTAAATAAACTAATGTTGTATATGATATATTTTAAAATTCCAAATGTAGGATCATTTCTCAATTGAGAGATGTAAATAAAGTTGTCTTTTAATGTACATCTAATACATTCGAGGACAGGAAATAGGTGATGTTTTTTATACGGACAGTATGGAAACTAATAAGTTGACCAAAAGAGAGAGATGGAAAAATTGAGTAAGTGAGAAAGTGCCACTCCGAAGTGATTCTTAATTCTTGGCAGTTTAATTGAGAGTCTCGGTGTGTATGGTTCTCCTCGCATTCGGTTCTTTATGTTTTGGTCCAGTTTTTTTAAGTGTTTGTGAAGCAAGTGGTGCGTGGTATTGTGGTATAAATATTTTATTTTGTAATGGTTTGCAGTTTGTGGAAATTACTGGTCTTCGATTCCCCTATGTGCGGAAGCACTGTAAGTTACTAACGTAAGTCCTGGAAGTGAATCCCAAAAAATTGTGGTCATGATTTTTCTGGCCGAGGATGTGACTTTAAACTTGACAGGTGGCTTTTCACAGTGCCATAGCAAGGGGACGAGTCCCCATACTTGTTTCTTAGACGTTCAAAAATTTCTGAACGCTTATGTCTTCTTTAAACAAAAATTTCATCACATGTACTCAATGTTACTCATTTTAATGGCAAGAGCAGTGTGGGAAGGAGTTGTATAAGCATTCCAAAAGAGGCCAGGGAAGCTCATTTATTAAATAGTAATAATATTTTTATTATTAATAATATTTGGCCGGGGGTAATATTTTAAACTATTTAATATTTTGATTGACTTGGGTCTAATTGTAAGTGGAGGTTAAGGTATGTGATATATTGATTATACCTTTACATATTTGAGTGACTGAAATATACATATTAACATTAATATTTGAGTGTAATGATTTTTCATGAGTGTAATTTTAGAGTTTTAAAAATTAGATTAAAATTTATAAGGTTGTCATTGCTTAAAATCCTGCTGATCTTTCTTGACATTTGTTATAAAAAGAAGAAGAGTACAAAGTTTGGACTTATTGTAAAGAACACATATGAATGTGTTAACGATAAGGAATCTGGCAAGAATATAGAGTAGAAAATCAGTAATCTGACTTCCACTAGTCTGACCATGCGGGTAGTTGGACAGCCACCCCCACTAACTTAGTGACGCTAAGTACTAAAATTTCCTGGAACACTGAAAACATCTTCTACTCTTATTTTCAATTGCAATTCTAATGTTTGAGGAATTAAATGACGAGGCTGTTTATCTGTCACTTTCAAAACACAGTAGAAAATGAAAATGAACCTTCAGAAACTCTGAAAATGAGTTAAGATGCCTTAAAGGAAAATTTTGAGATTGTGATAAAATGTTTTGAAGAGCACAAATAATCTACATCCAGTGATATAGGAATGTTAGAAAGATGGGGAGATAGATCAACAAAAGCTCAGGAATCAGGATTACTTTTTTTTTTTTTTTTTTTTTTTGGCATTGGATTACTCCATACAGCCAAACATGTGGTTCGGATTAATATTTATCTATAATTACTAAAATACGTTTATATATATACATATATACACACACACACATATATATATATACATATATATATATATATATATATATATATATATATATATATATGCTATTCTTAAGTCTACCCAGTCCAATGTGACACAGGGATCTTTGGGCAAGGGTTGTGTGGTAATTAATCAAACCAAGTACTATTTACATCATGTATTTTGTACAATAAATAATCTTACAAGTCCCAACTACAAAAAGGGGGGGTACCATAACTCATAAATCACTTGGGGGTACTTGACTACTTCGGGTCCCACTATGCCCCAGGCTCACTCTGCCTGTCCCAGACTTAGACTGCCCATCTCAGACCCAGCCTCCGCTCCAGACTGCTGACTGTCTCTGGCTGCCCCTCCCAGACTGACTGCCTCAGACTCTGCCTGACTGTCTCCCCCAGACTGACTAACTCAGACTCTCCTAGACTGTCCCACTCTCTCCTGGGCCAGCCTCTTCTAGGAGTTCCCCCTCTCTCTCAGGGTCTCCTAGGTTCAATGGACATCTTCCAAGTGAAAATACATATATACACACATATATACACATACACATACACTCATACATATATAAATATACCATACACATACATTACACAAATATATACATATTTACATTACACCCAAATATACATACATTATATACCTATATACATAAATTTATACACTATTATAAGATATTAAATCTATATTTTAATAGATAAATATTAAATTTGTTTATTTATTGAGCGGAGGTATTTGGATATATTAGTAATTTCTTCCCTTTTGTTTGTTGTTAGTAATTTTTTATATTGGATGTCAGAATTGTCCGGATTTAAAAAATTTAGATACTTTTTCCTTTGGATTTTGTATGCAGGGCATTCCAAAATTATATGCCGAAGGTTTTCTCTTTGCTTACATTTATCGCATTCAGAATTATTTTCAACTCCTATCCGTTGCAGGTAAACTTTGCATAAACCGTGATTTGTTCTTAATCGAGAGAAATGTTTTACTATGTCCCTTGATAAGTTCATTTTATAAAACCAGGGCTTATTTAAAATTTTTGGTACTTGAGTTTTATAAAATCTGCCAGTGGGATTACTTAAATGAATTTCTTTTTTTTTTGTTTTTTTTTATAAATTCAATTTGACTTTTTTCAAATTTTATGATTGCATATAAAATAGTTTTCAAGAATTATATCACTCGTCCAGTAGAAGAATTGCCTAACTCAAAAAAAGTGATTTTTCAGGAGAGTCAATTAAAGTTTCTTCTTTTTTCTTCCTTTAATATCTGTTCCTTGAAATTTATACAATTATTAAATTGACTCACGAATCATCATTATTGTACATTTTATCTAAAAATTTGTTTTATTTTTAAAAGTATTGTAGTGTTCCATAATTTTCTCTTAACCGGATAATCTTGGAGCATCATTAATGGACAGTTAATTAACATAATTTTTGTTTTTTAGATAAAAATATGATGCCGAAGTATTGGAGTTTTTTTTCTTAAAAATAGGTTGGGTAACTTTAATTGCATTTTTATTTGTTAGAGCTTGAAAATACAACAAATATTCTACATAATTTTTCACAAAACATGTCGGTTCTAACAATATCTGAAGCTTTTTAAAAAACAATTTATTTTACTTTAATTGACAAACCGTGGTTTTTCTTTTCTTTCATTTTTCTTTAGTTCTCAATGTACTTAAAAGACAGCACTGCTAACCAATCTCAGGTTCAGCTTACCCGATGTCATAGGTTTATCCTTTTCATTTCTATTTTATTTTATGAGATTTGAGAGACAAAATTCTTATTCTCTTAATGTATTTATTAAGTATTATATATTTTATTTATTTATTTATTGTTTTTAAGGCACATGCCTTGTAACAAGGAGTTTGCAGCAACATACAATACATAAAATTACTATTTAAATAAAAATAAAATAAGTTCACAGAACTCATAATAAAGATACAAAAAAGAACAATAGAGAAAAATATACTTTTAATAATAACCTAAACACGATGCTATATATCAGAAAATGAAACAAAAATATACTTTATAAGTACTTAAAACTATTAATTATCATTGGTAATTAATATTATTATTGAATTAATTAGTTCCAATTTGTATTGGTGATGTAAATTCATATTATTGCTAAAGCTATTCGTTTAAGATAAATGATCTTATTTTAAGTGCTTGTTTAACATAATAATATAAATTTATAGTTCTGTTGGGCGATGATAGTAAGTTAGCAACATCATTACATTGAGGCAAGTAGTATTGGCGGACCGGGTTATAGATTGAGCATCTCAGTAGGAAATGTTCTAAATTTTCTTCATTTTTTAAGTTACAAATAGAACAAATTTTTTGCGGATGCGATAAGTTATTCCGAATATTGTTAGTTAGATTAGGTATTAATTACTTGTTCTAAGCGATTAAATTTTAATAACATGCAAAGGTATTTTGTCATTTATGATTTCGTTACTATGAGAACTGTTTGTGAATATTTCTTTGTATATTTGACAGTAGCGGGACTTTATCAGGATGGCTTCGTCTATTAAGTATTATATAAATACATATTTTATATTTTAAAATTAATTTTATAATACCTATAAGTTTTATTTAAACAATTAATTGAGCTTTGCATAGTCAAAATACCCTCTTGGTCAAAAGAGGGTACCCCAGACGAAAATTTTACCTATCTGTCCCCTCCCTAGTCGAAATACTGCAGACACCCATGTCGTGGGCTATTAGAATATAAAAGAGAAGATAGATAGGTTCCTTGGCCCGCGTTATACTCAGTGCGGCCGCTTGTGGACAAAAGTAAAATATGTAAATTTTTTCCTAACTGTTATAGTAATCCTCTCTTAGTGACCTCGGTGATTTGGAATAGGATTTTTGAATCCAATATTATAAAAAAAAAATATACATGTTTTAACATTTGGCAGATTGCATATCTATCTTAACGCAAAAATTTCAATTTAGTAGGCCTTTCTTTTATGTTTCGGACTTCAAATGAATTTTCAGTATCGAAGAAGGTTAGTAATATTCATTTTTTTGTTAATACCTTAGATATCTTTCGATAAAAAGATTTGTGAATCTTCCTAAGTACGATTAAAAAAAAAAAAAAAAAATTAAAATTAACCTTTTCCGATTTCGATCCAAAACATTCAATATTTTTGCTGATTCAAAAGTCAGCGCTGAAATTACTGGCTAAAAGAAAGAACTGATAACTAAATTACAATTAATTTCGAACTTATTCCCAACTAAGTCATCCGAATAGAGTAAATCAACGTGTAGCTATTCAATATAATTTTCTCATGCAATTTAGTTAATTCATATACTGAAAAAAAAAACATTAATTAATAAGTATTTGTTAACTCTAAAAAAAGTAATTTTGATTAAAAGACCCGTACTATAGGCTTTTTTAAAATGACAATTCAATGTTTTCTTTAAAAACCCGCCAATAACGACTGTAGTTTAATTCGAACGTATGAGTGCCGCACTGTGCTCAGGACGCTGCAAGTTGCGGTACATGTTGGGGCCGATTTGCAGATGGTATTCCCCGCTTTTTCCGTTGACATTTATTTTTTAACCTCGTAAACTTTATTCAATCTCTTTTTGTATTCTAATACCAATGTAAATTGGTTTATTGACATTTCAAATTTCTTTTATTTTTAAACGAAAAACACGTTTTCGTCAATTTCTTTTATTTTCTTAACAGCTTTACGGACTGATCATTATTTTTTAAGGAGGCTTCTATCTTTCTATTGTCCCAAAATTTCATGTTTCATTTATTCATATTTACCCTTTTAAATAGCAATAGACTTTTTGTTTAGGCATTAACAATAAAATAATGAAAATGTATAATAACAGTGCTTGCAAATTTTTCGGTACCTACTTATTATTTAAAAAATAATTGATAATCGTGTAATAGTTGTAAACTCTAGTTTAGGTATGTTTGCTTTTCTCTTTTTCCACATTCCTTAAGCTTGACCATTGTAAATGTACCTGTGTACATCTGATTCAATCTAGTAAAGACCTTCGATTAACCGAGATGGTCGTTACTCTACCTATCTGACAATTTGACTTAAAAAAAAAATTAAATACTAAACGCATTTTACTCTAAAATATGCTTATTGCATATGTACATATTACTTTACAATAAACGCATTTTACTCTAAAATATGCTTATTGCATATGTACATATTACTTTACAAACATAATTATATAGCAAAATACATAAAAACTTATTCCCCAACTGAAGTTTTTAATTATTTATTTAGTATTATTTAATTTTATATTCACAAGCGTTTTTATTTATTTTTTATTTTATTTCAGATAACTAGGTGCTATTTTAGATATCGGCTAACCCAACATTATCATTCGAAAGTTTTACCTCGGTTACTCAGAAAAACAAACTCGGCTACTTAAGTATATTAGTCCGGGATCTGAGGGCCAAAAAGGTACCTAATTTGAAGAAATTTATTGATCATATAGGTTGAAAGTACTCATTTCATAGAACACAAATGTGAACGTCTGCCACCTCAGATCGGTTGCCAGCAAATTTTATAGGCGAAAAAAATCGAACTTTTTTCAATTTTTTGCTAATAACTCGAAAACGATTTATCGCAGAGGAAATTGTGTTCTTTCTAAAATTAAAGGGAATTAAATTTCGCCTGGACTGAGGTCCTTACAATTAAAATCGGTTAAGTCTTTTTGCCAAAACCGATTGTCAATTTAGCCACTTTAGCGGAAAAATGAATTACGCTCATCTTCCAAAGTCTGCAATTTGAACGGGGCTACTTCAAATAAAAAATATTACCTATAATAGTTTTAGAATATCAAATTCTGTGTAAAACATTCTCATTAATTTTAAAATTACTCCTGTGGTGACAAAATAATTAAAACGTGAACGTATTTAGCGCCTTGTGGTCTAAAATCCGTGAATTTTTTTTTCAGTTTCTCGCATATAATTCGGCAAATACTTATCACAAAGTATTGCTTTCTTCGTACTATAAGAGGCAAAACTATTGCAAACAGAATGATTATTTGAAGTTTAAATCGGTTTAGTGGTTTAGCCGGGTTCGGTAACATCAAAAATCTGTAATTTTTACGATTTTGGTGGAAACTGTGTTTCAACGCCTTTAACTCAAAAACAACTAGTTTAAATGAAAAACGTTTTATATAAAAGTTGCTGAGCACCAAATTTAGCAGGAAATAAGCTCCTTACTCACAACATTAGCTAAATCCTGCGTGGAAAAAACGTGAAAAAATTCGTATTGGTTACTTCCTGCTAAGACTTCGGTTTTTGAAGTATTAGGGGATTTGATACTTAGACAGGTAGGTTCTAAATTTATCCAAATATTTTTTATTTGGAGTAGCCCTCTTCAAAATGCAGGCTTTGGAACATGAGCGTAATTCATTTTTCCGCTAAAGTGGCTAAATTGACAATCGGTTTTGGCAAAAAGACTTTAACTGTAAGGACATCAGTCCAGGCGAAATTTAATCCCCATTTATTTTAGGAAGAACACAATTTCCTCAGCGATAAATCGTTTTCGAGTCATTAGCGAAAAATTGAAATAAGTTCGAAAATGTCGATTTGGTCTTCTATAAAATTTGATGGCAACCGATCAGAGGTGGCAGACGTTCACATTTGCTGTCTATGAAATGAGTTCTTTCAGCCTATAGGATCGAACATTTTCTTCAAATCAGGCACCTTTTTGGCGCTCGGCTCCCGGACTATATACCATATCGGCAAAAAATATAACTTCGTCAGTAAAGCATTTATGCAACTTGCATAATTTTTCACTCCACAAAATTCCCTTCCAATGGATTAAACTTATCCCACCCATATTGTCTGATAATGTTTACATTAATTTCACTTGAGAATAATGTTAAAATAATTTTTCATTATACAATTATAGGTTTCAACCCGGGTTTAGGTTTGGTTGGGACGCCACCTGTTGTAGAAGTGGGGGTACCAGCGGAGGGGTTGAAGCCAGCCTCAGGACATTCTCAGTGTGAGCCGTGCAGTGAGTGTGTCAGTTGTACCCCATCCTAGCCTATCTCATTCTGCGAGTCCGTGGGGTATGCCATTATTTACATATGATATTTGGCTATTATCTTATTAAAACAAATGGTTTAAAAGAAAAATAATCTTGAAGCGAAATTCAATTTAACCGACCTCATAAGTTGTGGCTAATACTCCATAACTTATGGGGAAAAAAACAACTTATGTATGAAAAAAAAAACTTCGCACTCTGTAGCCATAGCTAATTTATATAAAAATATTTAAAATGAATGTACACCTGAAAAATTTTGTATTTAAATGACTCGTTATTTATACTTAAAATATTTCAAAACATTACAAATAACAATTATAATATCACGAATTTTACAAAAACAATTTAACATTTTACAAAAACTTAAATTATATTTAAATTTCTACGTAATCATATGATTCGATTTGTCAATACAATGTTTTATATCAACAGCATATAAATGATAAAACTGTATATCTGATCTTTAAAATAAGTTCAAAATAAAATAATGAGAAACCTGAACTTGGTGTGATTAAATAGTTATTGAATAAATAGTAGATGAGGAATAAAAGGGGAACCATTCATGTTAAGATTTTGATTGATTTAAAGAAAGATTAAGTAGTAATAATCTGTTACTTGCATGTAAGATAAATTCATGATAATATTTTATTAAATTATATTTTTCTAAATTTTCCCGTGTGAGATTTTTTATTCGGAATGTTTAGGAATCCAACACTGTTTTACTGGGATAGCATACCTAGTTGTCCACTTGTCTGTGATTGCTCATGATCAATGAGTTCAATATTTGTTTTCATTAAAACGACTGTTGGTATTCCATCATCATATTTACAGTGTTACGATTGAAAATGTCTATTACTGAATTGGTTTTTACAACTACTTTGTACGAGATTTATTATTTAGATTTATACTGCTACTATATTAGAGTCAACAGAGATTAAAACAAAAAAAATTATAGACTTAATGTATTATTTCAATGTCCTTAATACATAAAATGAGTGGACCAAAATCCGAGGTAATATTTTAATCAAGGTTCGACCGGAGTCTATTGGGTTGTTACCAACAACTGACTTACCGATCTTTCGGGCTAAAATAATTTTGCGGTTCTCGTTTAGGAGCGAATTAATTATGTTTCAAGTTCAATATCTTGCTGATATTGTTTTGGACTTCGGGTAGAAGATGGAACTACTTAAGCATCGATTGGTGGTATCAGCATCAAGTTTGTTAAGCCCATGTTACATAATTATTATTTTGATTTTAAGTGGCCTCGAGAATTGAAAGGACATAAAAATGACCGCAAAAACGGCTTTTTATAAATAATTCAATTTATATAAATAATCTTATAAAAAAATGATTTTATTTTTAGTTTTTGTATTGTTTAACGCCACTTTATGCCTGTAAGGCTAAAAGGACAATCTTTAACGAGTACCTGACATCGTACAGGCTCGGGACCTCAATTTTAATAGACAATAGACAGCGTAGCTAAGGATTTTTTACTCCTATTAAAAAATCCTAGGGCCACCGTGGGACGCGAACCCGCTTTAGTTTTTGGATATTGGCTCATAATGTTTTTCAGGAAATTCATAAGAAAAAAATAAGAACCCATCATTTTTGTTTTTATTGACATCACTAAGATAATATTTCCAAGGACCACTCTGTATAGAAAACATTCGGTCTTTTTACCTTCTCCAAAACTTCTTTGTAGCATCCAAGGGAAAGCTTTATTGCCACGAACAAAGAGAAAAGTTATCTTCTTTATGAAGATCGCATCGAAAGGTCGAAGGACTTTAACCGAAAAAAATCGTGATAAAAATGATAAAAAATTAAAAATAAAAAAAATGAGATTTATATTAAAAAAATAAACAAATTACACATGACCAAATATTTTATTGATGACGCAAATGAAATAAGAATAATTTAACTTATTTATACTGTGAAATATCCGATGACGAAAATCATTTAACTACATTTTATATACTTACTTTCATGTAATGTTTGCATAAAATGGATGAATCGTGTTATTCAGGGATTTGCCCCTGGGACTAAATTAATAATTTTTTATATTTTAAGGTGAAGAATGTGAAGAATTCGAAATCACCACTGGAAGTACTAGTAAACAAGTAAACATTAAAAGCGATAAATATTAAAATATAAATAAATAAAATGTCTAACTATAACTCTTTCTTGCTCTTTTATAATTTGAAAAAAAAAATTCTCTGAGTTCAAAGTAAACAGTAGTATTTTTTACATTCTACGTAAGGATTTGGTATGGGAAGAATGAAATTTTACATGTAAAGAATTAATATTATTTACCTGGCCCATCTATGACCAAAACCATTTAACATAAACAAAACACACTTTATCATTGATTCGTTTATATATATTAGGCGGCGGAACATACTATGTAACGCGTTGTATGTTGTATGTTAGGGGTATCAACCTGATTGAGAACCTAAAAGTTACAAGTTTCATTTATTGGTGCTAGGAGATTTAGCGCAGCATTAATCTTTAGGCTGGGAAATCCCCGCTTAGCCGAAAATCGATAAAGCAGTAGGATTAATATTTTATTATACTTTATTCCAATCCACCAATAATCGCAAAATAAGGTCCTAATGATTGCACAATGATGAACCGATTTTTGTACTTCTTAGAGTTTTCGGTTTATAATGTCCATTGTATCTCAGCCTCGAGATTTTGTAAGAAGTGATAAATTTAATATATCATCGGTCTAATTCAAATTTAAGTCTTTTGAAGTTTTATTCTGATTTATTATATCTTGCCATTTCCTTTTTTCTTTTTTCTTTATTTTAGCACTACTTTTTACTACTTTTTTTGTATGTACTACTTTTTTTAGAAACGAATGCGCACTACTAATAAAGAAACAACAAAAAAAATTCTTTACGCTCATGGAAAATATATTCTTTACATATAAAGCATTGATTTAATTTACATGATTCATCCCTTGTTGGAGAGTATTTACAAAAAATTCATTTTCTGGATTCATTATAATTTATGTCATGTACATTTAAATGAATGGAAAATAATTTTATTGTCCTGGGACTGATGTCCCTTTAGAATAAACCGTTGATACATAAGAAGAAACATGAGAGTGTGACCGTATATTTAATAAAATATGTACATATAAAGTATGAAATTGGTAATATATGGTAGTGATATATGTGTATAAAATAAATAATAAAAACGGAGATAGTGTTCCATTCTTACATATAAAAATAATCTATAAATGCAATAAATCAGAGTAAGATAAGAGAACGAATATTTGAATACAAAAATATTAAGTAAATAACCTAAAAAAAAAAAAGATAAAAGAATATCTGATGAAGACAAAATTACTTGAAGAGCTCTCTTATGTTCCTCCGGTTATCAGTTGAATTGTGAGTCGAATGTGAACATAAAGAGCAGGGATTTGGAAGAGGCAGTCGATGGAGCATGTCGGATATTGGAAGGGATTGAGTTCCAGAGGGAGATGGCTTGCATCACAAAGAATTTTTCAACAGTATCAGTTCGATGGGGTGGAGGATAGAGAGCGGACAGACGGGATCTGGTTGGGCGGGATTGGAGGGAGGATTTGAATTGTAGGCTCTGTAGGATTTAAGAGGGTCGTTGAGTTCTGAAGGCCTAGATGTAAGCCTAGAGTAAGCCTAGTAGATACCGACGGCGGTAGAGCCACTTAAACTCGTCATAGTACTGGGTCATATGAGATCTCTTGATATCCTAAAGACAAAATGTACTGAAAACTTCATTAGGGGTTTTAGTTTGGCTTCGAGCCTCCCCGATAGTCCGGACATATACCATACAGCCGTAGTCAAAGTGGGGAAAGATAAGGGAGGAGACTAGGAATTGGCGGGTTTTGAATGGAAGAAGATATCGTAGACGGTTGAACTGTTTCATGGTAAAGATAGTACGACGGGAATTTGGTAAGATGAACGGTTTACAAGAGAGGTATTGATCGAAGGTAACGCCAAGGATTTTTACAGAATTAAGGAATGAGAAAGGAGAGTTGTTCAGGACTAGATTGGATATGAGGAGAGATGGAGATCCAACAACATCCTGTAGTTTTAGGATGGCATGGGGAGAAACCAACGGGATCAAAGAATAGATAAATCTGGGCGTCATCGACATACAGATTATATTGACAGTGCTGAAAGGAGGATTGATATAGATAGAAAAAAAGGGGGGGGGTAATACATTTGCTTTATTTTACTGAGCAAACGGAATAGAGAAATGTACTGTGAAGTAGATAATGATCAAGAAGAAAACTCATCCAATCCTACCATTAGTAGCAATTAAAAAGAAAAATTGAATAAAATGTTTCAAATATTAAAGTTTCCAGAGTTTAATATCGTGGAGTACTGAGTAACATAACGGCTAAGCTACAAAATCATGCCTGTAAGTAGGATACTTCAGACTTGCCTACAAGACCTTAATCATCGGGCTTTCCTTTGAAGTATCGCGCTGAGGTAGGCTTATTATACATTAAGCGCATTATTATTATTAATATATTAGCTGTTCGTTAATTAAAAAATTATTTAAATTTATTAAATAAAATATAATAGATAAAGACATTTTTAAATAATTGAGGTTGAATAAAAAGATTATGGAAAATTTAGAATTTGCGGAGGTGGGTTGCTGAGCGTCTTTTTTGTGGACCTCTTGAGTTAAAGGGCCTGTGGGGGTTCGCTATTATTTTGGAATAGAGCTACGTAATAAATCTCGACCTTTACATCTAGACTACAAAGGATTACCTGCCGAATAGCCCTTTTTATTTCCTTAAACGCTATTAAGAAATAAATTAAAAAAAACATTTTATAAAAAAATATTAAACCGACTTCGAAACCTAGGAACCAGTAAAAATAAATTCACTGAAAAGTATGAAATAATTACCTTCTGATTTTTATGAATACACAGCAAAATTGAAAATGGTATAAAAAGTGGAAAAGTGCAATAAGACGAATAATTTTACTTTGATTTGTACAAATACACACTAATTGTTAATAAAAATTATTAAATTTAAATATCAAATACTATGTTCAATACAACACAATCTTTTCGGAGCTATCGACTAGCGATTCAGTCTATAGTCTGTCACATAGACCAGCGAAGTTATATTGTTACTGTTACTTTCACTGTTATATTTAATTTTTTCGTTACCGTTGTTTGTTCTCAATGTTTACTTGATATTTATGTTACTTTACATGTATAACAAAATATTCAAGCCCGTTAGTGTTACATTATGTTCATGGTCTGTATGTTCCTCGTCTTATATTTTCGTTTTTTTATTTTGTTTTTTTAATTTATAATTATTATTTTAATTTTGTCTTTATTTTTATCATTCTCTTATTCAATTAAATTTGTTCTTCTCTTATTTTTTTATTTTTATCTTAAATTATTTTGTTATGTTACTCTTTAATTTAATCGATAATGATGTTATTTAATGCTTAAATCATGTTACTTACCTGTACATATTTGTTCATATAAGTGTTATGCGATTTAAGCGGTATAATGTGCATTGAAATAAATGCAAAAAAAAAATAAATAAATAAAAAATATAGATATAAAAGTGTCATACCATTTCCAATCGTGCAAAACCAGACGCGCTTTATGAGTTTAATTTTTTTTTTTCTTCTCTTAATCGTTCCCATCTTCCTACATGTTTCATTATTGTAATTATAAATAGCACTAGTTTCCTCTATGTGATGGAATTAAAGGCGATAAATGGTAAAAATAAATACTGATATTGACTTTAATTTTATAAATTTTTGTTAATTATTGCTTACATGAATTTTTCCTGATTTTTTGTAAAGTCGTCTAAATTGCCCCAATACGCGGCGAATTACTCAGATAATTATTAGTGCTATGATCACCCGAGTTCAAGACCTTAGGCAGCGACATACTACGTTTAAATTAATAATCCCCCTTGAGTTATTACAATTCCTAAGAGCTTATTTCATTGATTTTATTTCTGTTAAATTTGTTGTTTTACGTTAATGGTTTATAAAAAAAACCCAAGAGTAGAGAGTTTTTCAGTCACCAGCGCACGGACCTTACTTATGTATTACGGAAGGTTGTCCTTACTTTCCTGATAATGAAACCCCAAATGACAACATGGACCCTTACTTTCGGAATCCAAAAGGTAATTAACGTCAACGAAAATTTGATAATAACTAAGAAAATATAATACCTAAGCTTTTCAGAGGCTATTGAGCCTTAACGCCTCAACTTAATAAAGAAGTTAAGCCCCTTCCGTTGTTAATCTCGAGCTTAATTTCCACAAAACCATTTTAAACCCACAAGAAACAGTTTTTATGAGTGATATCAATGGCTCAATATGAACTCAGATTTAGATGTAACAAGGTCATTGAGAGAATAAAATAAAAATGTGGAGAATATTTCTCCACAACTCTGGAGTTGTGACAATAACTGAGTTTTTTTTTTTTTTTTTTTTTTTTTTTTTAATTACCTTCATCGTTTTCATTGAATCAACATTAGCCACCATAATAATGAATTTTATTCGAGGGGAGCTCGTATTTTTACTCACATTATTAAGGGATTTTAATCTTATAATTAATACCAAACAAGTGGAATTACTGCTCTTAACGAGAGAATGTGAAGGATCCACCGGTTGGAACGACTTAAGAGCCATCAAGGATTTTCATGTATTTATTTCATTTATTTGTACCCAATAATGTCGTTGTCTATGTAATGGGCGTCCGCGGGCAAATGTGGGATAGAGGAGGGCAGTAACTCCCTCCCCCCTAGAAATTTTAAGAAACAAAAATTACAAATTAAATAATTTCTTAATCATTTACAAAAACCCATATTTTAACTTTTAAATATCAATAAGTTTTATTTAAAAAATTAATTGAGCCTTATAAGGTCAGAATACTTCGACCCCTTCGAGAATTTTACCGACCTCCCCTAGACGAAATTTATTACTGATTTCTATGTGACATATCAGTCAAATAGTAATTAGCTGGTAGAATATTACTTGGTTCACGTAGATGTGTAAATATTATGCTAGGAAAGTCTTTTTTTTTTTTATAGACATTTAACAACTTTAGTAAAATAACGGTCTAATCCCTAGTGAAATTTACTTTAAAAGCTTAAGAGTATTCTTAATCCGTCTAATGGAGATCATAATAATCTAATTTTAAAACGAAGTCTTAAGATATTAAAACTGCAGGATGTAATAATAATTTCATTGTCGCCAGTATTACCTCGATCGCTTATGTTCTCGCTGTTAAGCGGAGCCACACATTATAAAACTGAGTATTTCAAATCCTATCCAAATCTAAAGATCGTTCACTACACTATGGTCCCATTTATGTCTCTGCCTACCCCATGGACGGTACAGTAAAAGTTCGATTAACCGTCACTCGTTTTTTCCGTTAGTTTCTGTTAATCGTCTAAGAAAAGTAGAAAAATTTAGGTGACGTACAGTTAAACGAATCTGTAACAATATTGAATATAGAAATATTGCCGTGCTCATGCTCAAAAGAGACAAAAAAAGATGAGAGATTACTTTCAAGCTAAATTATCGCTCTTTATAACTTAATTTGTAATTCATAACTTGCATATTAAATCCAGTATTTATTATAAAATTATTAATCATTTATTAGGAAGCTATGGACGGGAAATGAATTTTCTTTTGCTATTAATTTTAAACTGTAAAGCATTTTTAGCAATTTAATAATAATAAAAAAAATGTAATTACATTTTTAATTTATGTTAAAACAAACATTAGGACCATTTCAACGCTATGAGGTTTAAAGTATTTTTCAAATGATCTTTCTGTTATTCGTCTGATTGCTTAACCGTAACTTCCCTTCATCCAACAGTGACGGTTAATCGAAGTTTCAGTGGTTTTCCTATTCTCATATCCGAAATAAATTTTAATATTTAATTCAATTATTGCCGATTGAATAATTTATTTTGTTTTTTTATCATTTAACAACTATAACTGATCGATTAGCACACATAAAAATATTAAAATTCATTCGGTGCAAAGGCAGAATGAAACTAGGTCCAAAATTGTTAACATTTGCTTTTTCGGCTTCCATGGCGTCTAAGCCAGAATTCTAGGACACCAGTAATTTTCTCACATTTTTATACCTAGTATGACCAAAGTTTAAAAGTCCCTAATCAAACTATCTATACAAAGTGAAAAAAATCTTGTTCAGTAAGTGCACCTATTCTCAGAGTCTTAATATGTGAAAAATAAAACACTTAATTATTTACGATTGATGTGCAAATCAAGTTTTCTTTTCTTAATAACTTTTCTTCCGGGTTTTCTGATTATATGGGTTGTCCGGATCTGATTATTTTTCGGCACTTGAGGGGTAAGATAGCTTCAAGATCCAAGATGTAAACATTCAATATTTTATTTTTTAGCTGAACAATTTTTTTCTAACTTTTGTGATTTAATTATTATACATACATCCAAGTCATTCTTTCGCATGTGCATTAACATAGCGAACCCTTTTCTATATATCCCTAATATATCGAATAATCGAGAGGTGAGAGAAAGGGAATATGATTCCTTGACTTTCCTATAAAACGTCCCCTATAAAATGGCAAGTTTACATAAAAGCAGTATTTCACTTTAAAAATATCTGCTTGGACAGTGAAAATTCTTTTCAGTATTCCTAATGCCTTTGACTTTGAGTTCTATTGTTAGTAATATTTCATGTAACTTACCTTTCTCAGGGCTAGAAGATAGAATTTTTTATTGAATTGCTAAAACCTACTTCCCGATTCTTTTTGAAATTGGATTCAACTGTAGCTGTTAATTCCTGGATTTTTATCAAATCCTTTTTTTATTTTTACCCGTCATATTGCTAGATTTTATTCAATAAAATTGAAAATAGTTTTCGATTCAGAAGGAATAGTCTTTTTTCGTTGAATACAACGCTTCCTTTCGTGTTTGGAATTAATATAAGAAAAAAATATTGTCTCATGTCAAAACAGTACTTAAGATATGATTTTCCGATAAAATCTATTTAAGTTTTAGATCAGGGGAACAATGCTTGAGCTAAACAAGATGTGATGGTATAATAATTGTATAGTTACGGAATCCGTGGTATTCAAATATTATCTCATTTAAAATTCTTATCACTGGCTAAAATTGAATTTCGTATCATTATTTCCATATTTACTTCATGTATTAATTTGAACTGTAACAAACTTTCGAAAACCATCTAATACTCTGACTTTAAACTAATAAAATTATATAAAGGCAATATAAGAAAGGAAGGCACTAGCAGTATTACTTTTCAGTTGCTTGTAACAAGTGATGTGACCTCAAAAAAGGGTGCCACAGTCTGGAAGAAACATAGTGGTACTAGTCCCAAAATAATTACTTTTGATTTAACTATTAAGATTAGATTTAAGTGTTTTAACGTAATTGTTAACACCATGTTTTTGTAGATTGATGGTCTATACGAGTATATGGTAGATTACTTCGTCCATGATATGCCGTACCATCTCTCTTTTTTGTGCCATATCTTTTTCAACAAATTATTTTTCATCCACTATAAAGTTTATTATAGTATAATGTATAATAGAAATTATAATCTAAATAGAAATTCAGTCAACCATAAATTGTTATATTCTAATTAATTAATTAATTAATAAACCCTAAGCCTGACGTGAACTGAATATATTCGCACCAATTTCTGGTAGTAATTGGTTGGTAAATAGGACAAGTCGCCTTAACTTGGTATGCACAAGGAGGGAAGCGTAAACCAAATAAATCATAATGGTATATATTTCAATTCAGAATATGTAAGCTTATTTAAAATAATATGTTTCCCATTTCATTTATCTACAAATATTATTATAATTAGTACGTTATAATAATTATTAAAAAACCCAATTTATTATTTCATAGGGTAAACCATACAGTTATTGACACTCTGTACAGTTATTGACACCCCTACTTTAACTTAAAGAAATAAGTAAACAAGTCCTAATCTTATTTCAAGATATACATGAATCTATGTTTGAAGGGTCCTCCCCTTATAGATGACTTATGAGGTAAGTGTTTAGCAAACTAACCATAGGGAAGAATTTACAATTAAATCCACAAAATGTCAATAACTAGTTTTTGCACTTGCACTTTTAATAATAAATATTGCCATATGATAAAACTATTGAACTTTTGACCCAAAAAAGTATAAATACCTCTTAAGTATTTATAAGGATAGATAAAGAGGAGCTATAGGAAGTTTCAATTTGATCCCTTCATCAAAAGTATTTTTTTCAATTTCACCACAGAAATGTAGTCTTAAGGGTGTCAATAACTGTACGGTTTACCCTACCTATCAATTAAAATAAAATTGTAAATTATTTAGTATCATTCCGGACAAATTATTTTGTTATTTACACAGAATAAAAGTAAAATTATAATATTTTCTCAAAAGAAAAAAAAGCTTTGATTTTTCCCTATTTCAAATTATTAAAAGCACGTACCCTCTCTAAGCACATAAGGTACACCCACAGGTAGAGAAAAACCAATTCCTTACGGATAAATTGATTTTAGAAGAGGTATGAATATAATTGTCTACGAAATTGGCCAAAGCACGAAATAAAGTAAGATAAAATTTAACCGTTTATTGTTATCGTTAACAACTCATTTATCAATATTTTTTCGGTTCATGCTTTTTTTTCTCCCCTCCTTCCCTGCCTTTCCGGATATACGGGTTTTTCCTATGCCAAACGTGAGGAATAATGAGGATTAATGCCAAGATTTGAAACAAACAAAAAAACTGCGGGTTGTAAGGAGGCACCCCTCCCAATTTTCTTTTCTTATTTTAGTCAATTATAAAATAAGTGGATTATTAATCCAGAAATCATATGAAATTCGCTTCCTATAAAAGAAAAATGTTTCCTTTAAGCTAAGGTGTAAAATTTTTATATAATGGTTTTAATTTACTGCAATACATAGACCGGGTATATTAAATTTATAAACATACGAGGAGACCCTTTCACGTTTTGCTGTGGCTTAGTACCTATAATGCGTTGAATTAGCTATATCCTATTCTTTTTTATAGTTAAATCAAAATTCACTGATAAGGATAAAACGTTTCAGCTAATCTAAAAACCAACGGGATTTAAAATAGAACTTTACGCCAAAGTTAAAATATTTTGGTAAAGAATTTAGATGGGTTAAAGTTTTTATTTTTTACATGCTATATTTGACCATAGTGTGTTAATGAACGACACATGTAAAAGGAACTGGGTATACATGTAAAGAATATATTGGAACAGGGTTTAGGACAATATAAATAGACAGTTAGCAACAATGTACCGAATTAATCTTTTTCCAATAATACATATTCATTAAATTCAGAACATAATACTTGATGATATGAGATATCGTATCAGGAGGTTATACTAATAGGTGCAAAATGATTTTGCGTAACCCGTCTTTTGCTAAAGCATATAGATTCGATTCGATCCCCACACGTGAGAAAAGGCTGCACATAATTTGCAATGGGAAAAACACGGATTTTATTAGTCCAAAAAAATAGATAAAAATATATAGATAGAAAATAGGTAAATAGAAAAAATAGATTTATGCTTGCCCTCCCTAAATATCGAAAGAAGATGAAGTGTCAATAAATCAACTTACACCGCCATCTGTTGGAAAATTTTAGAATTGACGCACAATAATCGAATAATCACACTCAATTATAGTATAATAAGCATTTAATTTGCAAAAAAATAAATATTGAGGCCAATAATTGAGATTTGTCTTATCATTTTCATATAGACCGTCTTAGTTCAAATTTAATACAAATAAATATTTTATCATATAACTTATTTATTTATTTATTTTTCATGTTATTGCTATGCATTGTAGTCAGCCATCCAAAGGCTGATGATTGCGTATCTACAAAACTGAAATGCTTTAAAAAGAAAAAAAAATGTGAATTATGCACTCACCAGGGTTTGCGTCAAACCTCCTCAAGGTTTCTCTGAGCTTTCCATCACAAAAACATTTCCAATATAGTTTCGTTGCTGGATATACTTAAACTGCTTTATAATAGTAATCGATCAGTGAGTATGCTTTAACATTTTTTTATTTCTTCGAAAAATTAATATTGTATTTAATTTTGTTTTTGTATTTGAAAGAACTTTTCACTTTTGTGGTTTTTGCGGACCTAAATACATATTCTTCAAGACATTATTTCACTCATCTCTGTCCTTGGCTTGCTCTTCTCCGATGCCACGTCCATCCAGGCTTTTGAACATCATCTTTTCATTTCATTTTGGGTTGTCTTTTTCTGATGTAATTCTTCATAAAAGCCCGAACCAGCGTAATCTCTTTTTATCAATGTTTGAGAGTATTTTCATTTTCACTTTTATATTCTATATTTCCTCGCTGCCTTTCTCGAAAAGTCAATTTCTACTGCTAAAAGTCTTTTCCGGTATCCGACATTAATGACCCATGTTCATGAGGCGTATATTGTTATAGTTTTCTGTGTGGGCCTTTTGGTATTAGGTTGTACATTCGAGCCACAGAGGCCGTCACTAAGCGTACTAATAGTTAAAAATCCTTCTCCGATTCTTCATCTGATGTCACTCCCAGAGATTCCCAAACGATTGAATATAATTTGTTTGAACTTATCTACTGTTTTAATACCTTTTTCAATTGTTCAGTCTTTACAGTTATTCATTTGTTCAGCCTAATGTAGATGTTCGTTTTTTATGTAATTGAACTCATAGCTATATGGGACTAGTATTAATTGATCATAAGCGAAGAAATTTATTTCATGTAATAATACTTACATATATGGGTGATTCTCATTTTAGGGGCAAGTTTTAGTCCATTACGACTTTTACTTAAATTGTTAAGCCTAACCTGATTTTTTTTCCATTGCTAAACGGTGAAGGTATATTTCTTCATAATAAAATATTAGAAATGAAAATATTAATGAGTAACATGGTTTATAATTACTTAAGCTACTAAAATGTCATTACCACGCACTGTCCCACTCTCGATTTTGTAGTAAATATGTATTTTTTTTTTCTTATTAAACCTACGTTTAATGATAGTGAAATTTATTTCCACTCATAAAGAATAACTGGAGCATTCTGAATTATATTTTTTGTTAATTTAAGTTAACTGTAAGTATGCTTAAGTAGTTTCCAAACTTTGTCCCTTCATTTTGACGTCATTACCACTCACAAAACAAAACGGCAGAGATAAAGCCTTGAAAAAGGAGGAACAGTAGGGAAATTTCTTTTGAGTACAGTGATCACCATGGAGCTTAAGGAAAACCACCTGTGGATTAACCGATTTCAGTTGGGAGCCGGCCTCCGCGCATGTGCCTCCTAAAAAAAGTCTCGTACTTTTTTTGTTGTCATTACCACCGCTTGTACTAACACGCTTTCTTTTCAAGTTACTTCATTCTTTATATCATATTTGTTTGAATATCGTTTGTCTAAGTCAGTTGCCAAAAAAAAATAATCTCAATTTGTTATACAGCGGTTTTGGCGGAATAAAATACGTTGAAATGTCATTACCAAGTTGAAAACTCGTGCCATTCCTACGCCCGAATATTATCGCGGTAATGACATAAGTTGTGCCATAAATGTTTTTATGAAAATCGCCCATAATCTGAGAATCACCCATATATTTATTAGGTAAATCGGGGAACAGATTTTTGCTTAAATTATTTTTTGATGCCTTTTAAAATATATAAATATGATTTTATGTTTCAGAATTTTTTCCCGTAATGAAAAATTATTATGGCAATTCTTATGGTATCATCCGATTCTGCATTAAATGTGGAATAAACTAAACAATAAATGCAATTAAGGCAGTTTTACAATTAGTCATTGACGTACGTAACTGAAATCATTGCCGAGGCAATGAAATTATAGATTAAATTATCTTAATTTCAAGCAATGATCATGAACTGCTATTATGCTATTTTTGCTGTGGATGGGTCCAAATACACGTACAAATACATGTACCTATATATATATATATATATATATTTTTAACCACACTAAAAAAGTTTGAAAATAAAATGTAAAAATTGCCCGTAGTTTGAGAATCACCCATATAACACTTTGGAAGTAAAAAAAAAAAAAAAAAAAAAAAAAAGAGGGAAATTAAAGTCATTATTCTAGATAATTAGAAAAGTCAATTCCATGTTATATAAAATTCATTCATGATTTATAAGATATTTATCTAATTTACGCTTTCAATAATTTTATTTTAAGGTACATTAAAGGAAAAAAAAAACATTAATTGTTTGAAATTTATTATCATTGCCTTTATTAAATAATAATTTTAAGACATATCCGCGAGCCAACTTTTTTTTTTCTCTCAACTATATCTTCTGGATATATAATAATACAAAAAAATTAAATTAATTTTAAATGTTTTTGAGACAACAAATAATTTTTTAAAGATTTTTCATTAAATAATTTAGGTGCAAAACAGGGTGGAGAAATATTAATGGGCTCCAAGAGCCCCCCTCTCGTAATTCTAGGGTTAAGTATGTGATGTTTGTTTCTTCTTTAGATCCTTTTAGAAGATGCAAGCAGTGTACATCATTCCTTCTCCATTTCCCCCACATTTTCTTTTCCATTTACTGAGAACGATGGTGAGATAAATTTTAAAAAGGACTGGCAAGAGGCAGAAGTCTGGAATGTTTCAGAGATTCTTTGTCTTAAGTTAACACTTAATGCGGTATTATTGCAGTACATTACTTTCATGCTATTTATTCTGGGTTGTGTTATATTTGCTTCGCTTGGAACTTTTAACAGTTTCTTTCGTACGGCTTTTTCAGATCAATAAATAAACATATATCTTGATGTTTTTCGAATATTTTTCTCAATGTAAAATGTATTCAATGCAGAAGCTTCCTATGTCCACTTTGGTCTTCTGTAAATTACAAGGGTTTATAACACATTTGTATATATATATATATATATATATATATATATATATATATATGTATATATATATATATATATATATATGTATATATATATATATATATATATATGTATATATACAATGTAATGTATATAGACAGTTACATATTGTAACGCTTCTGTAGGTAAACCAATATTTATTAACATGTTGAAATTCATTTTTAACTTCTTAGTCTGAGTTTTCTGGAAAATCTTTGTTCTTCGTGGTAATTCAAATCTAGAATTCCTTCATCTAATTTTCTATTTCTTATTGTACAATCAAGGTGTTTAGTGTATTTATATTATATTTATTTTTTATGAATGAAGTAATTCATAATTTAAAATAATCGATTTATTTAAATAAAAATTATTGTTGGTAAAAGATTTTTTTCTGTTATTTATTTTGTTAACGCTATATTATTTCATATATTTTTTAGAATAATATACATACTATTATATGCATATTTATATTATACTATTATATTTATTAATTTGAACAGTTACTGGATTCAAGATAAGTAATTTTTGTACTCATGAGTACAAAAAAAAAAAAAAAAAATAATAAAATAAAGATTTTTTTTTTATTTTTTTTTTTATTATTTTTTTTTTTTTAAGAGACACGACAAATATAGAGTTTTTTTTATCTAATATATTTTAAATTTCCTTGGTGTTCGTTATATCATATTCAAAACAGCTATCATTAAACTAGTTGCATTTTGTTTAACGATCAGACAAAGAAACAGTTCGTGTGGATTTTTTTTTTAGACTCTGGCTAAAATTTGACAATTTAGTTTTCATACTCTGTTCAAAATTTTCTTTTAATCCCCTTTTAATCTTTTCGGCTTATTATCCCTTTCATTTTAAGCATTGTAAAAGTAGAACACTCAAATCATTTGAAAAAAGTGAAGGTTAAATTGACGGTAGGGCGGCGAGAAGAATGTAAATATTCAGGAGTTCTTTATCTTCCTTGGGAAAATCCATCAGGGTGCTTTTCCGAGCTGCTGGAATGGAAAGCTAACATTTCCAGGTTCAATAGGCTTAAGCGATCTCAGTTCTATGATAACTCTTTGGAGAATATTAAAGGATGACCCATTTTTTTTTAATGCTTTCCAAAAATTATGTGCAAAGAGCAACTTTTTCACTCATTAATTCAACGTTTAGTTAATTGATATTATGATGATAAATTATCAGGATTTTCAGTCAAAAGATTTTTTTGTTTTTTTGGAGAGTTTATGTTTCGATCCAAACATCCATCAGGGCTAAAATAAAGAGGTAGTAGACTGTTAAACCCCCACAAACAACTTATTGATGTAAAGAAATCGATAAGCTTAGAGATCGATCTTTGAAAAGGGAAGAGGTTATTTCTGTAATTTTAAAATAATTATCTGTGTAACCAGTGGGAAATGGATAATTCAATGTCACTGAATTTAAATAGATTGTTTAAATTAGTAGATAATGAAGAGAAAGCAATTGCATTTCCTCAGTCTTATGGGATTATTCCTACAGAAGTGTTTTGCGACTATGGACATATAATGAAATTGTCAATTGGGAAAGTTAGTATCAAATTGTCGGTGCGAAAAGGTATTAGATAATAGACGTGGTTGGAGGGATCTAGGCTCACGATCAAGACTATCCTGCATTTTATTTACTCCTGGTCCAAAGGAAAAACCTAACAAACTCGCTATAACCTAACCTTCCACTAGATATCGATTAATTGTGTTAGTTGTTTGTGGGGGGGGGGGGGGTAGACTAGTAACTATAAAGACAAATATATGAGCAACATTTAAAGTATCATTGCTAGAAGAAGAGATTAATTACAGATGGTAACAATCAGAAGAAACAGAATCCAGCTGATGGGTACTTATGAAATCTAATCAATATATATTATAAAGCAAAGTGTACAATGTGCGTGCCGATAAGGCTCAAAAACGGCTTCACGCGAGATCAAGTAATTTATGTCCTCGTTTAGCCCTATAACCCCTAACGGAGAAGAAGGTTTCCGTTTTCCTCTTAAGGGTGTAAAATTGAAGATAAAAGGACTGGAATTTTAAGCCTCTCGCACCATTTAATTAGCCTCTCTGAGATTGAGATACGAGTTTATGAATGAAAAATTTAGTTCGAACTTCAGGCTACCAGGAAGCGCTAGGGTGCGTTTCACTCAATGTTTATTGTTCATTCATCCAGTCCAGTTTGTAAATTGATCGAATAAAAAGAAACATAAAAAAAAGAGATAAATTGACTGAATATAAATCGAAAATAAAAAGTTTGAAGTGTTCTTATTGTAGTTATGAAAAAGAAGTTGTTTTGATTACTATGTATGATGGGCATTCCAGTTGAAAAATGACCAACTCCAAATACAGCATTTTTTCAATAAGATTTTATCATCCCTCTTGGTTCTTCAAAAAGAAATATGGTGAAAAAATTGTGCCTTCATGAAATTTTGCTTTTCACTTTGTAATAGTAATAAGATTCGAGTTCTGCAGAGTCAAATTACGGGAGGATGTCTTAAGGGAGATTGAAATGGAAGAAAGGTCTTAAAAAAAAGTTTCTAAGAATCTTCGGTAGTTTCTATTCTTCTGGATCTTATAGGATCATCACAGTATTCGGCGCTTAAGTTATACTCGAAATATAATATCTTTAACTGACAAGGGGACGTTCTGAGTTGTAACTCACAGATTTAATTGCCGATTTTTGTGTGGGTAGTAGGGACCTATAATAGAGCAAAACTAGAGTTATAGCCGCCCATGAGCATTGGGAGCCGAGAAAAAAAAAAAAATATAAAATAAAAAAAAATCTCGTTTTATTTTTTTTCTCAGCTCTCAGTCAAGATAAAGAAATAATTCTTTCATGTAAAGTTGTAGTTTTCTATGCTATTTGAAATAAAAATACTTTCGTTATTCTCAAGAGACGACCCAGCTTCAGGGTGCTCAAAAACTCCAAAAAAATGACGAAATCCACTGTAACTCAGTGGGAATTTTTTTTCGTTGAAAACTGACCTCAAATATCGATTCAGCGAACCAAAAAACCCTTCTGTGTGAAATTTTATCAAAATCAAAAAATAAAAAATTTTTCCCCCTTTCGAGGACGTTAAAATTTTAAAGTTGAGATTTTGTCAAAAACATCAAACAGTCATAACTTTTGCTGTAATCAACCGATTAAAATAGTAATGGCATCACTAAAATCAACGTGCATTCTGCTTTCTATCCATCTATATAACATAGCGTTTAGTCCAGATTTTAGTGGACAAAAACTGGCTTGAAAAAAAAATTCCGAGGTCAACTATAACTTGAGATATCTCAATAAGGGGACATCCTACGACCTCCGCATTTAGGCTAAACGATGCAGTTTTACAGCTTCTGGGGGCCCTTAAAATTTGGTCTCAATCGGTGGCAAAATCTGTGAGATAGCACGAATTATTTACGTTTTTTAAAAAATTGATAGCCTCTTGCCTCTAAAATTCTACCAAATCTTAGGGGTAAAATTTTTTAATTTCTGATTTCGACCAAATTTGGTTACTAATGGTTTTTTGAGATGATGAATCTGAAAATTATATCAGTTTTTAGTTTAAAAAATTTCCTCACCTATATTTTTGAAAATATCTTCCAAAATTTTCGGAGTAAAAAACGCCTAATTTTTTATTTCGGCCGAATTCGCTATTTACATCTTCAGGTCTAAATCTAAAAATAATAAAAGGTTTTGGTTGAAATAAAACTCTCCTTACCTATATTTTTTTTTTTAAATGGCCTTATTTAAAATTTAGTGTGTAAAAAGTAAAATAATAAGTAGAAATAGATAATTTTTCAACGTTTTATTTATATAATACAAATGTTATGTTTAATTACTTCTGCAGGTTTTTGGGTGGTAATCATCATAAAAACATGTAAAGCACAAAAATATGTTACAAATAGAACATTTAATTGTACAAGTTTTTGTACATTTGCATTTTTCTTTGACAACTTCTGCGGGAAAACACACTTGCTGCACGTTCTTAAAAGTTGGTTTTTCGGTAGATGGGACCAGTCTTGCTGCATACTATGCGTAACGCAGCATTGGTTCGAAGGCCGATGATGATAGTTGGTGGTGGATCATAGAATGAATTTTTATGGCATCCTCGCGACTGCTTAATTGACGTCCAGTTCCTAACAAAGAAGTGTCGTTTTGTATTTTTCTAATAAAAATTTTTACTTGTCGGTAAAAATACACATCACACGGTTGACACAAAGGAGTGCAACCTGGAGGAATGATTTTTAGGGTGCACGTAGAGTTTGAGTCCCCATCAAAAATATTTGGTCGTATATCGATTTGTTTGTTTGTCCCTTCCACGAATCAATTATAAGCAAAAATTCATTTTCCCTTGTGTAAGGCACGATGATGGTTTTTAGAAATGACATATATATATCAGTGGTTAATTTCCCGGATTTGGAGCTACTTACTACCACATTTTTATAAAGCATTTCAACTTCGTGCACTTTTTCTTGCACTCGTGGACCAAACGAACCTTTGGGTTCCTGCAAACATAAAAAAACTTGAGGTAAAAGCTTTCCAGACGCGGTCAACGAATATTGCGCTGTGTAACTGTGTGTAACTTTGTTCAAGTCTCCTATACAGACTTGGACTTTTTTTTCTGTAATTTCAAACATAATTAAGAAATTAAGTTGACTGGCAATGGCTGAATGGGAGTATTTTTAAAAGGAATATACTTCTGCCCACTATTTCTTCTGTAATATTTTTTTTTAATATTTAGAGTTTTCTTTATTTATTTTTTTAGATTACATTCCCTGGCCAAATTATTTGACGCACTGTATTTTTTTAATAATTTTATGTTTCATAAGAGTTTTTATGCAGTAATTGAATATTTAAACTACAATATTATTGATTTCTGATTGGATAAAGACGTGATCACCAACAAAATCCAGCTCCTAGAACAGATTATTTATGTGTGGAATCATCATCCTCAAATGCAGGAGACAGTCGAGTGTTGTATTGGTAGCATGCCGCTCAGAGTTAAAGCTTTGATAGCGGCTAAAGGTGGCTCCTATGACATGTGATTTTCTAAATTAATGCTATTTTATTTATGCTAAATTAATCGGTCATTGATTGGATAATATGAAAATAAAAAAAAATTCAATTTAAAACAATAAAACAGTAATATATCACTCGGTACTTTATAGGGGGTTGAAAATGGTAAATGAACAATTAATTTTAATGCAACTTTGTCAAATTATGCATCGTGTTTTATGGTTTCTGTAATTCTGAATCGTATAAGCCCAATCCAAGCAGTCAGCAGATAATAACTTATTAGATTATAGTTGAAAAATCTAATACATATCTCACAAGGGGACGTTCTGAGTTGTAACTCGCAGATTTAATTGCCGATTTTTGTGTGGGTAGTAGGGACCTATAATAGAGCAAAACTAGAGTTATAGCCGCCCATGAGCATTGGGAGCCGAGAAAAAAAATAAAATATAAAATAAAAAAAAATCTCGTTTTATTTTTTTTCTCACCTCTCAGTCAAGATAAAGAAATAATTCTTTCATGTAAAGTTGTAGTTTTCTATGCTATTTGAAATAAAAATACTTTCGTTATTTTCAAGAGACGACCCAGCTTCAGGGTGCTCAAAAACTCCAAAAAAATGACGAAATCCACTGTAACTCAGTGGGAATTTTTTTTCGTTGAAAACTGACCTCAAATATCGATTCAGCGAACCAAAAACCCTTCTGTGTGAAATTTTATCAAAATCAAAAAATAAAAAAATTTTCCCCCTTTCGAGGACGTTAAAATTTTAAAGTTGAGATTTTGTCAAAAACATCAAACAGTCATAACTTTTGCTGTAATCAACCGATTAAAATAGTAATGGCATCACTAAAATCAACGTGCATTCTGCTTTCTATCCATCTATATAACATAGCGTTTAGTCCAGATTTTAGTGGACAAAAACTGGCTTGAAAAAAAAATTCCGAGGTCAACTATAACTTGAGATATCTCAATAAGGGGACATCCTACGACCTCCGCATTTAGGCTAAACGATGCAGTTTTACAGCTTCTAGGGGCCCTTAAAATTTGGTCTCAATCGGTGGAAAAATCTGTGAGATAGCACGAATTATTTACGTTTTTTAAAAAAATTGATAGCCTCTTTGCCTCTAAAATTCTACCAAATCTTAGGGGTAAAATTTTTTAATTTTTGATTTCGACCAAATTTGGTTACTACGGGGTTTTCGAGATGAGGAATCTGAAAATTATATCAGTTTTTAGTTTAAAAAATTTCCTCACCTATATTTTTGAAAATGTCTTCCAAAATTTTCGGAGTAAAAAACGCCTAATTTTTTATTTCGGCCGAATTCGCTATTTACATCTTCAGGTCTAAATCTAAAAATAATAACAGGTTTTGGTTGAAAAAAAACCTCTCCTTACTTATATATGCAATGCTGTGTTGACTGACCGGACTTGGAACATCCTGGAAATGCCCGCCAAGCTTCTATTTGGTTCTCCTTACTTATATTTTGTTTCATACCATGCGTTCCGTATTTCGATTCAAATGCTGACGTTGATAATTGGTCTTGGATTAGGGAATGAAGCTTTATGGCATCTTGTATTTTTCTTAATCAAATTTGAACTTGACGATAAAAATAAAAATCCGTGTTGATGTCTTTAGTAAGGCAGATTTACTTCGAAAGGCTAACATTGTAAACAAACAAGGTTGTTTGGGTGAGAATGAGCGTTGACAACACAAAACAATAATCCACCGAACGCACCAAGGTTCAAAGGAGTATCAAAAGTAAACACGAAACACTGCATTAATTACCGGACAACCCAATATTTTCTCCTCTATCAGTTTTACTATAAACGTTAGATCCCTTAGTACAGCTTTGTTTACTTGAGTCTATTAGTATTTCTAGACATCTAAAGGTTTTTTTTTGCAATTATGGAGTCTATTGTGCTATTCGCTGATCCTCTATTAAAAAAAGACTTTGCAGATGCTATGTTCTTATTTCAAGGTAAGTTTCTTAATATTTGACAATTTCGATTGACCTTCCATAGTTTAATTATAAATCTATTTTTTCCGTCAATAATAATTCAAAAGTTGGCGAATGTTTGACTTGATATTAGTAATACCTTACAATCATTTTGTTTGTTTTAGAAAAATTGAAAAGCCAAGGATTGATTTCTGGTACTGAATGCTCTTGAATTTCCTCCCGGGCGGAATTCATCTGCCAAAATTTGATAGAGGAGCTTAAAGAAACTTTTCTTTTTAATTAAAAGACAAAAAAAAAAAAAAAAATGCTTGTTCCTATAATTGAGGTGGCGGGGTTGCTCATTGAGTTGATGCGCTTATCTTTATCATTAGTTTTTTAACTAATATTTATCAATAATCAACTATTATTGACAAATATATGTACAAAGCATGAGCTACTTGCATTATATTTTCAGAAATATTCTACTTCCTAAAAAAGAGAAAAGATTGTTCGATTATATTTCTTCATGGTTCACATTGTATCGAACATGTTTCTTCATAGTTCGAATATATTTATTCCTTCGATGCATATTGAAAGATTTCCTTTTCCATAAAATATACTTACGACCAAAAATTTCTGAAAGAATAACACTAATGTCGAGATGTTACATATTTTAAAAGTGATCTGACGTTTCAAGTTTTCTCGATCGATTCTTAATTCTATTCAATCGATCAATCGTTTTACGATGATCGGTTCTGAATGTTTAATTAAAGTATCACACGAAAATCGAATATATATATATATATATATATATATATATATATATATATATATATATTTTATATTTTCTGCGTTTATTTTTTTCTGAAGTTTACATAAATGTCATTCATTGGTTCATATGATCTTTTGGAGTCGTAAATCGATTCGTAATTCTATTCAATCGATCGGTGGATCTATGGAGATCGATTTTAAATGTTTAATTAACGTTTCTCACCAAATCGTGTTTGTATTTGCTGCTTATAAGCAATACCCACAAATTAACCTGCAGGACCTTTTGTGAGGCGTTTCTTTTTATTATTATTATTTTTTTTAAAATAATTCATGTCGTTCATTGGATCGTATAAGCATTAAAGCCTCAAAGTAATCTTTATGAGTGGTTTTTGATGTATTTTTTTTTTCCTGACGGCTATATGGTTGTCATTAATTAGATTACATGATCTTTTGTAGTCGTAAACCTGGTTTACAATTACATTCATATCATCCATTCGAAAATAGTTTACTACTATCAGGAATAATTAACTCTAAATGTCGGCAAGGAGTTGTTTGAAAAGAGTCGTGCCTTTGCCTTGACCTAGCGTCCCAATTCCAGATGGCTGGGCGTAAAAACTTAATTACTGATGGCACTCAGAGTGGTCTTTCGTCGGATTTAAGGCTATAACAGGTAGGTTCCAAAGCCTTATACAAGTTATCTTTTTGATACACCAAAAAAGTTGGTGTACATAAGTCTTGAACAAATTATGTGTATTCTAAAGTAATAATCAAACTATGTTGAAATTTTTATAGAATTATAAAATTATCAAGAGTTAAGGAATCATTTCGATGTTTTGATTATTCATGTTTAATAAATAAACATTTGTTGTACTCATGATAATTACATTTAAAATACATAATACAGAAATCTATTATTATCACGACCAAAACTACTCTACTGCAGTTTAACATGGAAGGTGACCGAAAATTGCGAGAACCTCGGGGTGGCCCGAGAAGATCAGCAAAAAAATTGAAAGCTAGTGATAAAATTCCATAAATCTAACAATTTATGATTAAAAATAGCTGTAGATGTTTTTCAAATTTGACTAGGACTATGAAATTGGTGTCGTTTAACAGTGCATTCCATGCTATTTCAAACGATATACGAAAATGTATAGGTTGGTTCTAAAGATTTTTTTTTAAAATCAAGTTTAAAACTTAATTTCAATTTTCTCAAGAAGGGCATTTTTTTTATTTTTAATAGGTCATACTGCCTATACCTACACATTTTGTATATTATATGAAATGGGATGGAATGCACTGTTAAACGACACCAATCTCGTAGTCCTAGTCAAATTTCGAAAACATCTAGAGCTATTTTTAATCATAAAATGCTAGATTTATGGAATTTTATCATTAGTTTTCAATTTTTTTAGTAATGAAGAAATTTTCATCCCACTTTTATATTTTGATCTAAGAATAGATATAATACTAACTATTTTTTAACAAAATATAAAAATTTTAAAAGATACCCTTTCCGAGAAAATTGAAATTAAAATTTTAAACTGTTTTAAGAAAATTTCATTAGTACCAACCTATATATTGCTGTATATCATATCGTCGCCACCGTGCTTAAGTAACGAATGTGCAACTAAAAACCTATGCATATTCGTTACTTTAGCATGGTGGCGACGATATGAAATGGCATGGAATTCGCTGTTAAAAACACCAATCTCATAGTCCTAGTCAAATTTGGAAAACATCTACATTTATTTTTAATCATAAAATGATAGATTTATGGTATTTTATCATTAGTTTTCAATTTTTTTAGTAATGAAGAAATTTTTATCCCACATTTAAATTTTGTTGTATGAATAGGTATTATACTAACTTTTTTTGAAAACAAATATATTTTTTTTAAAAATAACCTTTTTGAGAAAATTGAAATTAAAATTTTACATTTAGTTTTAAGAACATTTCTTTAGTACTAACTTATACATTGTTGGAGGTATATTATATGAAACGGAATGGAATGCGCTGTTAATCGACGCCATCTAATAGACCTAGTCAAATTTGGAAAACTTCAACAGCTATTTTTAATCACATTTTTTTCGGTTTCTGGACCTATTTTTGAGGGCTTTAGAGAGGAGACCAATTACTCAAAAACGGGTGGACATATCTAAGTAATATTTCACAATTGTTCTACCTACATTTGTTCTAGTAGATAAAAGTACACGTATACCAAATTTCAAGAAAATCTGAGATGGTGAGGTTCAAAATGATATATTTTTGTGTTGATTTGAGGTGGAATGGCCCACTTTGTAAATAAAATTAGTTAAATAATAATTTAAATAATTTTAAGTGCTTTGGGTGCTTTGAAGCTTCTTGCTTAAAGTTATTTTATTAAGCAGCCGGCGAAAAAAAGGGATATAGTCTGGTAGTCAATCTGGTATGCTTATTGTATTTCACATTTTAATAGAATTCAGAGGGGATCCAATGCAGTTTATATTTCAGATGATTAATGGTAGTAGATACCAATGACCTCTGCTATTGCTAATTGTATCGAAACACGATATTAATTGAAATATGATAATAATTTAAATTACTCAATTGGCTATAACTTTCCGGAGATATTATGTTACCATCGGTATCCCGGCTGTTTACTTACTTAGTGTTCTATGGCTTATTCCGCACCTAGATTCTCCTAAGCTTTTCTAAAATTTTCAATATGTACTTCATTCATTCTTCTCTATCTTATAGTTTAAACTCCAGTAGTTTCCCAAGAATGCTTGCTTCCAACCGCCTTCAAACATTAGTTCATTTTTTACTGCAATCAAATGGCCTATCATCCTTTCCCCTTTCTTCTTTAAAAGAAAACAAACTTTTTTTTCCATACTTCGTAATGATTGCGTCCAGATGCCTTACTTTTGGGTTAATTTTAAAGTTTGATTGTACTATAGATATCCAATATATCGTAGAAGAAGATGTACCATTCTATATCTACCCACAATTTCTGGTTGAGTTTTGCTGCCCTTTTGTGTTTTACACGTCCATTCAACTTAGCTTTAAGAATTACTAGGATTCCTAGATGAAATAATAAATACTTGGTCACTGAATGTGGAGGTATTTACAGCCAATTTTCATTTAATATTCCTTGCAATTGTTTTGAAATAACCTTTTATATATTTCGTTGATTTACTTGCTTGATTAAATCTACATGATTATCATTAATCAAATATATTCTGTTATCTCATAGATCACCATCGGCAGGTACCGAGGTTATAGTTGTTAAAAATTCCGTAGCCTCGGTATTTGAATAAATAACAATATAAAGTTTCATAGATTAATTTTAAACTCTCCCAAATTAATTAACAGGATGTCCGCAGGATTTCATCTAGGGGGGGGGGAGATTGGTAAAATTCTCGCTTTAATAAAAATTAGGAGTCGAGGTATTCTGACTATGTAAGTCTCCATCAATTTTTTTTTTTTGATATTACAAAATTAAAATATCTTTTAATTTAATCTTTTTAACACTTACGTGGGTTAAACAATTTTTGTTCACAAAAAAATAACAATTGTCAATGCCACGAAAATTATGAGATCACAAATATTAAAAGAGGTTACAAAAATTATCACCTTGTAACATTGAAATAATCGTATGACTTGAGCTTCAGAATAACAATAACTCTCCAGTCCATCGCTCCTTATATTTAGTTGTACTATGACAGTTTGTTCCAACAAAAAGTCTAGATCAATTCTAAACCTTATGTTTTGTCTTTTGTTTTCGTTTAACGTTACAATCAATATATATTATAAAGCAAAGTGTACAATATGCGTGCCGAAAAGGCTCAAAAACGACTCCACGTGGGATTAAGGAAGTTATGTCAGCGTGTTGCTATATAACCCCATAACGGAGAAGAAGGTTTCTGTTTTTCTCTTAAGGGTGTAAAATTTAAGAGAAAAGGACTGGAATTTTAAGCCTCTCGCACCATTTAATTAGCCTACGTAAGATTGAGATACGAGTTTATGAATGAAAAATTTAGTTCGAGCTCCAGGCTACCAGGAAGCGCTAGGGTGCATTTCACACGATGTTTATTGTTCATTCATTCTGTTCAATTTTTAAAGGTTATGTATTTGTTCAGCTGTTCTTTTTAAATTTCTAAAAATCAAGCGAAAATAATTAGTTTCACCTTTTCTTTCAAAATAAAATAATGATTTTACATATCAATTAGAAAACCGACTGGATACCTTACAAAATTAATTTTCTCATAAGAAGGTTAATTGATTAACACATTATATTTAATCAATATATAATATATACCTACTTAAGTAAATTTAATGCAATATGAGTGAACATTTTTGATTAGTACAGTGAGCGAATAAAAACAGACATAAAACAAAAAAGGAGAGCTGAATTGACTGATTATAAATCGAAAATAAAATGTTTGAAGTGTTCTTATTGTATGTAATTATGAAAAATGGTTTTATTACTATGTATGATGAGCATTCCAGTTGACAAAGTGACTAACTCAAATTACAGCATTTTTTCAATAAGATTTTATCACCCCTCATAGTTCAGGATAAAAAGAAATATGATGAAAAAATTGTGACCTCATGATATTTTGGTTTTCACTTTGTAATAGTAGGTGCAGTGTCCGGCCAAATTACGGGGGGGGGGGGTATCTTAAGGGAGATTGAACTGGAAGAAAGGTCTTAAAAAAAAAGTTTCTATGAATCTTCGATAGTTTCTATACTTCTGGATCTAATAGGACTATCACAGTAGTCGGCGCTTAAGTTGTAATCGAAATATAGTTTTTTAACTAATAGATTTTTCAACCATAATCTAATAACTTATTATCTGCTGACTGCTTGGAATGGGATTATAGAATTCAGAATCACAGAAATCATCAAAAACGATGCATGACTCGACAAGAATTCAGAATCACAGAAATCATCAAAAACGATGCATGACTCGACAAGAATTCAGAATCACAGAAATCATCAAAAACGATGCATGACTCGACAAAGTTGCAGCAAAATTAATTGTTCATTCACCATTTTCAACCCCCTTTAAAGTATATAGGGTTCCTTATTTGGGCGGGCTGTGCAGATATCGAATCATAATAGTGATACCATGTTAAAAGTTTCAAGAAAGTGCTAATTTTGTTCTATATTTCCTTTAATTTTAAAGTTTACTTACCGGAGCGAAGCCGGGCACCCTAGCTGGTACTTAATAAATATTGTAAATAAATAGGAATTTATTTAATAGGTTGCTTTCTTTTCTCATATTGTCTAAGGGGACATCATAATAATAATTTGCTCTTTACGTTAATATTGAAGGAATTTAAATGGTATTTGAGTCCTAATATAAAAAAAATATTGTTTAAGGACCCGCTGCCAAACAATTCAATTATAACTGTGTAAAATAAACGTAGATATTCCTCTGACTGGGAGAACTGTGGAAGCGTGAATAACAGAAACGGAATTTTTACCACACCATTGGCAACTGTCATGTTTTTTTATTATTACAAGGAAATAAAAGCTTTTTGATGTTTTTTCTTTTTTGTTCTATAGAATTTCACGTATTGTTTACGTATTGGTTGTTTTATTTTATAAAATAAAAACCAATGATTAATTAAATCCTCTATATCGTAATCCTGATGTGGGTTTAAAATAATTTTTATTTACGAAAACAAACAATAAAAACTCATAAAGCATTATTATAATTACTAGCTAGGGTGCCCGGCTTCGCTCCGGTAGTTGTGTGGTGGTTTTAATAACATAAATCTTTAAAATTAAAGGAAATATTGAACAAAATTAGCACTTTCTTGAAAATTTTAACATTATATCAATATTAAGATTCGAGATCTGCAGTGTCCGCCCAAATAAGGAACCCTATATACTTTATAGGGTGTTGAAAATGGTGGATGAACAATTCATTTTGCTGCAACTTTGTCGAGTCATGCATCATTTTTGATGGTTTTTGTGATTATGAATCCTATAAGCTCATTCCAAGCAGTCAGCAGATAATAAGTTATTAGATTATTAGTTAAAAAAACTATATTTGAAGTACAACTTAAGCGCCGACTACTGGTCCCATTAGATCCAGAAGTTTAGAAAATACCGAAGATTCATAGAAGCTTTTATTGTAAGACCTTTCTTCCAGTTCAACCTCCCTTAATATATAACCTCTGGTGCAGCTCGAACTAAATTTTTTATTCATAAACTCGTATCTCAATCTCAGGTAGGCTAATTACATGTTGCGAGAGGCTTAAAATTCCAGTCCTTTTCTCTTCAATTTCACACCCTTAAGAGAAAAACAGAAACCTTCTCCGTTAGGGGACATACAGTTACACCCTGACATAAATCTCTTAATCGTATGTGGAGTCGTTTCTGAGCCTTTTCGGTACGCACATTGTATACTTAGCTTTATAATATATATTGATTATTATTACTATTTATAAAAATCTCGTGTCCCGATGTTTGTCGGAGGTGAACCCAGAAACTTCTCAACCGATTTTGATGAAATTTGGCTCATTTTGTGTATTTTTGTCCAACTTAAAAGATAACATAGTTTTTATCTCCATTTATTCGCCTCAATATTTCTTTTATTATAAATTAAATGCTTATTATACTGAGATTGAGTGTGAATATTTGAAAGTGCTTTAAGTTTCCAACAGATGGCGGTGTAAGTTGATTTATTGACACAACAGTTCATTTTTTTCGATATTTAGGGTGGGTAAGCATCCAGTTGCCAAATCTATTTTTTCCAGCTTGGACTTGGGAAATCCGTTTTTTCTCATGGGCAATTATGTGTCGCCTTTTCACGTGTGAGGAAAACATCGAATCTATTTGTTTTAGCAAAAGACAGGTTAACCAAAATCATAGTGCACCTATTAGCACTACAATAAATACAAATAGTGAATTCTAACAATAATGAAAAATGTAAATAATTATTATAAAAGTTATAAATTATCTCATTCATAAAATTAATTTTTTTGTTATGATAAGTAGTACTGTAAGAACTTACGGTTTTTTCACATGGTTTGAGAACTTTTCATAACCTGTTTCAGGTAGAAACATGTTTTATATTCTGAATTTAATTAATACGTATTATGGCAAAAGATTAATTCAGTACATTTTCGCTGTCTATTGTGATTGTACTAAGCCTTATTCCAATTATATTCTTTATTAGTTCCTTTCCTTTTTTACAATAACAACTTTAACCCTTCTGAATTGTTTACCAAACAATTTTGAAATTGGCCTAAAGTTCTATTTTAAATCCCATTGCTTTTTAGATTAGCTGAAACGGTTTTATCTTTATCAGTGATTTTGATTTGACTGCATTAAAAAGAATAGGATATAACTACTTCTACGTATTATAGCTACTGTGCCACAGCAACGCGTTGTCGGGTCTGCCCGGAACACATATAAAATCCATACTCGTTTTCTTAAAATGAAATTAGAACATTATCAAAATTCAAGGTAGCGAACCGCAATTGTTACGGTATTCTGGAGCATGTCATATAACATATTTGATTGACATTTTCAAATATTGCTCTCACTGGAATTAACTTGGATGCAAACCAAGCATATTTTTCCATGTCAACAAATAATGGAGATGATAATTGGTAATGAATTAAGGAATGAATTTTCAGAGCATCTTCCCTTGAACTAATTTCCTGACGACCATCACTCAATATTTCAGGGCAATTTCGTATTTTTTAATGAAGTTTTTTACTTGTCGAAAAAAAACAAACATCACATGGTTGACAATATGCTGTTTTTTGTATTTAGAAGTTCATACTGTGTTTATAACTGCAATCCCTTAATTCAATAAAAACAGTTGTCTTCCAAAGATTTATTATTCTTAATTTTTAACAAACGTTTTCAATCATAAAATAATTCCTTAATTCTTTGGGCAAGGGAAAACAACAATGGAAATACTTTCAGATTCAAAATTCAAACTTTCGAATTCAATTTTTCGCAAATTATCTTAAATATTTTTTTAAGTAACTATGAAACTGTGCTTTTTACATAAAAACTGGAACATATTTCAAATAGTATTTTTTTTTTTTGGTTGAAAATTTTTCTTCAGTCTAAGCAAAAAATGCTTTTTCATGAAAAATATTTCCTGAAAAGCTGAAACACGTAATTTATTCAATTTACAAAGTAATGGAATTGATTTTTAACGTTACCCAGAGAGCACGAATATACCACAATATTAAATGATTTATTCTGGGCTTCCAGAGGCTAATTTCGCCAATTCCCCTATACATGTGTCTAATATTTTTCAATACTCTGACATGCCTGAAAATTTCATTGAAATTGGTTGAAGGAGCTTTGAGCAGCGGCAACTTTGTTGATGCAATTTTTGGCTATTTTCTTACCTAAGAAATTTTTTTTTCTCGGCTCAGAAGGCCCATTGGGAAGAACCCTCGGACACGTATCTAATATTTTTGGATATAGAAACTCGAAAAAAAGTTTCATTGTAATCGGTGACCCCACGTCCGTAGCCTCCCCTTGTTAGTAACGCGCTCTTCAATGACCTCTTTCTCACCGATCTCACAATTTTTGGGAATTATTCGGGGGAGTGTCTTGATTTTTGTCCAATTTAATGAGGTCTTTTTGCTAGTGTAAATTTTTAAAAATTATCAATTCAACTTTTTCTCTGACTTGATAACACAAAATTTATTATTATAATTTTTTAATATTTTTTGTAAGAAGAGGTCAGCGAAGAGTATGGATTGACTTGACCGGGACATGGTCCTGGTAGCTCAAGTGGCAAGAGCGCCGCACTAGTTATAAGGAAATCAGGGTTCAAATACAGGCTAAGGCCAATCTTTTCTCTTCTTATAAAAAAAAAAAAAAAAATGTATTGAAATTTATCTAACCTACTTCAATACCTTAATTAATAAATAAATAAATTAATAACTTTTGTGGGGGATACAAAAACTAATTTGATTAAAGTGTTTAATAAAATAATCTGATACGAAGAAATGTAAATATTTTGATTAATATAAGTATCTTTCTTCAATTGATTTTACTCTAATACAAATTGACTGCGAAATATAAAATTAATATAACTAACAAATCTTACATAACATAGCATAAATAATTATAAAAAAACAATACACAAAATATTGCCTTTTAATGTTCTTGGAAGAGATATTAAATTAAACAGTTCTAGTTTTTCTAGATTATGCAAGATCCCTTGTTTAACTCATTTTAAGTATTTATGTTATAATCTAATATTTATTTTTTATATATATAATAGCCAAGTTTCCTAACTATAGTTATATTAAGTTTAGTAGAAAATAGTATCCTTGTAGCTTTTTATTGATCTGTCAGGATGTGTAAATGTGCGCCTTGATATCTTTTTACTGACCTGTTATGAAAGTCTAATTTAAAAATAATCTTTACTAGTTTTTATAAAGAAAAACTAAACAAGAACATTTTTTAAACATGGTTTAGATAACCTTGACCCAGTTGTAAATCGTCTACGAACTCTGGTTGTTTTGGCATCACTGGCTGTCTATCTCTAGTTCCCGTCAGTTTCTATCACCTCGGCAGATAGCGGTTTTGGAAATATGTTAATTAGATGTGAAATGAAATTTTAATCTTGAATAAATTAATGAAATTAAAACCTTTTTGGTTCAATAATTTGAAGAATTATTGTTGTGATAATTTCTGGGACGTGCCTATCAAATTAAGAAAATAAACTTTAAACCCATTTCGTCCCGTGGATATTTTGTGGATATATATATGTATAAATTAATATATTTCAAAAATGTATTATTATTAAATTTAAAAATTATTTACCTCCAGGAACCCTATTTAAATTTATCCCCGCATGTGATAAAGTGATAAACAAATCAGCCCCAATGTTTTTTTGTTTTGTTTTTTTTTATCATGATTACATTATATTCCTCAAGATTAGATATGATGAAAATTTAAAAAGTCCTAACAATTTTTTTAAATAATATTCTCGAAACACTAATAATTTATTATGAATTTTTATATTTAAACATATCCAAAAAAATTGAATTATCTGCGAAATTTATAAGAATAATTTAGAACCTTATTCATTAATAAAAATCTAAAATCTCATCCGAATTTATTTTTTCTTGTGAATAGAATCTTGTTAACTTAATATTCAATGCAACACACGAAATGGAAAGTTTTATTCAAGCATATTTGGAGCATTATGATCCTTATAAGTTCAAACCAGTCCTTTATATCCATATTTGATCAAGACCTCAGAAATCGTTATGTCGCAATAATATCCAGGTGCTAATTTAATTATTTATTTTATTTTATTTCCGCATGGAATATTTTAATGATTTATTCACGTGAATTTATGAACTAATTGAATAAAAATAAATACATATCAACTATGTTAAAAGCTATTCGTAAGGTGGTTTTTCTTTTCATAAAACATTTGTAAGGTTGATTACTTTTTTTAGGTGGAATTTTCTGCCAAGAGTATGCATTTTTCTGATGATTACATACAGTATAGTTTTTAATTTTTTTTTTAGGTTCAATTTTATATATCGCACGAAGGTAGAGCGCTACTATTGAGTTACAGTTAGTACTAACTGTCCCAATGGAGGTAGGCTATTAGTGATCAAAGACTTTCCTTGATTTACCTTAGTTGCTGTAAATAGGTGCATGGTAAAATTGAGAATGTAGTTGAAACTTCATGTGATTATCCAAAAAAACAGTTTTTGAGTTCTAACCAATCTTCTTGCCGACGTGCGATATAAAAGTAAGGTCATGATTCAAAGAAATATTTTCTTTGTATTATTCTTTTTTTGTTTTTAGAATGTTTTAAAATTATCTTTTGCCGATTTTTTTAGCTCCATTGTTTGATAAAAAGGAATCTGTTTTCTTTTTATTTCATAAATTAGTTTCGAATAAAGCCGGAATTAGATACAGCTCGAAAATATTGGAGAATTTTCTTTCTGATCCATTCATTAATTTTTTCCTTTTTTTATATTTCAAATGCAAGTCTTATGAAAAATATTTTTTTTTTTTTTACATTTACGAAAGAAACAAAACTAGAAGCATTCAGCACCGGCCACACTTTTCCTCATCAGACCCGACACTATCTATCCTTCGTATTGGAATCAGATCCGATACACGTCCGTGCTGCGATGCGGTTATGTGTGACCAGACCTTTATTCAGTACGAAAAAACTTAATTCCCATTTCATGGTTAATTCGGCTTAACCACTTGCTCACTGTGATGACAGAAATAATAGTAAATTTTTCTGTTTACAATTTTTATTAAAAAAAACAAAAAAAAAACAAATGCCAACTACTATTTCGACTTGATTAATTTTTGAAAGGAAAAAGTTGATCTAATTGTGTCTAATCAATCAATATACATAATAAAGCAAAGTATACAATGTGCGTGCCGAAAAGGCTCCAAAACGACTGCAAATACTACCAAGAAGGCTATGTCGTCCTGTGGCAGTATAGCCCCTAACTTTGAAGAAGTTTTCCGTTTTTATCTTTCATCATCATCATCATATTCAAATCCTCTTGTACCGCTTCTAGCAGTGTTGAGGTTGTCCCCTGTAGAGTCTGGACCAGGTTGACCTCTCCTGCACCATCTCTCTTCTCCTGCTCCAGTCCAGTACCCGCTTCTGGAATGCCTCTCTGACCCCCTGTTCCCAAGTTATCCTGGGTCTTCCTCTGGCCCTTCTTCCCTCCACCCGAGTCTCGTAGGTCCTCCTAGCAATCCTATCTTCATCCATCCTAAGGAGGTGTCCAAACCATCTTAATTTGTGTTCCTCCAGGATTGCTTCGGCTGGTTTGACATCGAGGTTGGCTCGGATGGTAGAGTTTCTGATCTTGTCCCTCCTTGTTTTATTTTCCACTTTGCGCAGGTACCTCATTTCCATAGCCTGGATTTGGCTCCTGTGTTTTGATGTGAGGGTCCAGGATTCTGAAGAGTATGAAAGTATGGGGAGGAATGTTGATTTGTAGACTGATATCTTCGTCTTCTTGGAGACCTCTCTTCTGTTGAGGAAACCCTTCTGAACTGCCTGGAACATTCTCCCTGCTGCTCCCACTCGCTGCTCCAGATCTTCCTCGATATAGCCGCTTTCGTTGAGATGAGCCCCTAAGTATTTAAAACACGTAACTTGCTCCAATCTCTCGCCGCTGACCCTCAACACTCTCATAACCCTGTGTGGCTTCCTTCCAATCCTCATGCACTTTGTTTTATCAGGGTTGATAACCATGTTGATTGTGGTTAGCTCTTCCTTGAGAATGTTGAGGTTTATCTGCAGATCGATGTCGTTAGCGGCTATCAGCACCATGTCATCCGCAAATGCGAGCAGAGTGTACAGTGATGGTTGCATTCTTCTGTAGCCAAGGCAGAATTTTTTTAATCTTTCCTTTGCCTTCTTCAATGCCAGGTCCAGTACCAGTATGAACAAAAGAGGGCTCAAGCTACACCCCTGGCGTATTCCCAGCGAGGTATCGAATTCTCTGGAGGAGTGGTTCCTTGTTCTTACAAAACTTCTTGTTTTCTTATAGAGACTTCCCACTGCTAGTCTCAACCCTGGGTTGGATTTTTATCTTTAGGTTGTATAATTTATGAGAAAAGGACCGGAATTATAAGGGTCTGGCACCATGTAATTAGCCTACCTTAAAGGGTTAGTTAATGAAAAATTTAGTTCGAGCTGCAGGCTACCAGGAAGCGCTAGGGTGCGTTTCACTCAATGTTTATTATCCATTCATTCAGTTTGTAAGGGTTATATATTTTTTCACAGTTCTTTTAAAATTTCTAAAAAATTAAGCTTAAGGGCCTATTCACACTATCGGTTTCGCGCCCGCTCCACTCTCGCTCCGCTCCCGGTCCACCCTCGCTCTACCCCATTCACACCAGCGCTCCACTCCCGCTCCACTCCCGGTCCGCTCTCCTAATGTCTTACCATATTCACACTATATAATTTTACACCGGTCAATTTTGAAAGGTTTAAGCTATTAAAGCCATTAATAATCGAAGTTGTCTGTATTCGGATTTTAATTAATGATTAACTTTCAGTTATTTAAGTATTCATTTATTCTTCAATTTTACGGCCAAAAAAAAAAAATCAATTTTTCGTTTGTAGAAATAGCTGGTAAGTGTACTTTTCTTGATGAAGAAGATAATATTATCAAAAAATATAATAAGAAGAATATATTGCAACACAATGATAATTATTAAAATAATTATAAATTAATTTAATTAATGGCGAAGAAATAATTTAATTTTTTTTCGGAATGTATTCCGAACTTGAAAATTTCAAGTTGAAATCGGTAAATGCTACAAATTTACCGATTGTGTTCTCTTCTTTTCCTGATTAATATTTTAATTATTTTTTGCTTTAATATATTTTTTTGTTAATGATCTAACATTTTTCATAATATACTGCATTTTTATTCGTTTCAAATTAAACGTTATTTTATAATAGCAATGAGTATGTAGTCAATAAATAAATTGGTGACCATTTTTTATGAGTACATTAATTCATAGCAAAATATATCTCAAACATAACATGAATTTTTCACTTCGAAAACCGCGCGTATTGTTGGTGATTTTTTTTTTTTATCATTTCAAGCGTATTCGAATACATTCGGAAAAAAAATTTAAATTATTTCTTCACCATTAATTAAATTAATTTATAATTATATATATATACTTATATATAAATATATATATATATATATATATATATATATATATATATTTTAAAGTTGAACTTTTTTGGCCGTAAAATTGATGAATAAATAAATACTTTAATAACTGAAAGTTAATTATTAATTAAAATCCAAATACAGTCGGTTTCGATTATTAATGGCTTCAATCGTGAACGGTGTAAAATTATATAATGTGAATATGAAAAGACTTCAGGAGAGTGGAGCGGGAGTGGAGCGAGAGTGGAGCGGGAGCGGAGCGAGGCCGGACCTGGGCCAATATTGTGATTAACCTCCCTCTATTCCTCTTTAGAATATTGTGCCAGTGAGACCGGACCTGGAGCGGAGCGCTAGTGTGAATGGGGTAGAGTGAGAGCGGACCGGGAGTGGAGCGAGACCGGAGCGGTACCGATAGTGGAATTCTCTGTCTATTTCTCTTTAGAATATTTGAGCGGACCGGGAGTGGAGCGGGAGCGGCCCTAAGTATTTTACATCTCTGTATTGAATTAGATCACCAACTGGATTCCTTAACAAATTGATTTTCACATAACTCCTTGCTACAAGATGTAAAATCTTAAGAGCAATAAAAAAAAAAAATAATAATTTTCACATAAAAAGGCTAATTGATCAACACATTACATTCAATCAATATGTAATATATAAGTGAATTTAATGCAATATGATTGAACATTTCTTAGTAGTACAGTGAGCGAATAAAAACAGACATAAAAAAAGAAGAGATAAATTGACTGAATATAAATCAAAACAAAAAGTTTGAAGTGTTCTCATTGTAGTTATAAAAAGAAGTTGGTTTGATTACTATGTATGATGAGCCTTTCAGTTGACAAAATGGCTAACTCAAATTTCAGCATTATTTTAATAATATTTTTCAAAGGGAATATAGTTAAGAAAACGTAATTGTGCCTTGATTTGCGTAAAATTAATTTTTCTTTATCCAATTTTAATCCCACATAAAGTATATAAGGTCCCTTAGTTAAGCGGACTCTGCAGGTCTCGAATCTTAAGATTAATACCAAGTTAAAACCGAAGTTTCAAGAAGCTGCTATTTTTTTCTGTTATACTACCAGACAACTACCGGAGCGAAGCCGGGCACCCTAGCTAGTAATCTAATAAACCTGTTCATTGACTTGTAACTTATAAGGTGTTGTCGCGGTCAAGGAGCGGACTGGCCGGGCATTGATCACACCAGAGGTAAGCCGATCTAACTGTTTGCACAAGATTCCCTCTTTGGTTTTTATTATATTGGTCAGAATCTTAGTTTGGACGCCCTTGGAAAAATAACACATTTCACTCGTCCAATAAGCGAGTTGACGCACCATATGTTTAGAATCTCGTGGAGCAGCGTATGGAAGAATAAATTTAATGGATCCAAAATCTCCATTTCCTCTTTTGTTTAAGTGCCGCAATCTCCTCGGGATTCATTATTCAACTAACCCAGTTTATGCTTGCTTCAGCCAGCAGATGATATGCCCTCTATCACGTCTTCTTATTTAAACAATACCAGTACATTGATTCGAATGCTTTATACAGAAGTAATTCGTGGATTGAGCGATAAGTTTGTAAAATAGAATCTCACTTATGAGATATTATTTCGCCATTCTGGAATAAGTTTGCACGAAGTAAAAAAAAAAAAAAAAAATATATATATATATATATATTTCAGTCATTTTGTAGGTTCCATTTTAATATATTGATATTATAACTTTTTATGATAAGGCATTGGCCTATTGGTAAATGTCATGAATATGCACATACCTTGTAGTTGAATGCTAGCAGGTTTTTGGCTTTAGAGCTAGAGGATCAAGAAAGGCTGGAATATCCTAAATATTCATAGTTATATTTACATACAATATCAGAGCCAATGTCATTTCAACCACATCGGAGCAAACCTAGCTGGGGAGATCGGGTTAGGGTAGTAAGAAGATGGGAAATAATATTATATATATTTTTTTATGGAAATAATTTTATTTAAGAACGTTAGGTATAAAGAGTAGTTTTCCCTGTAGCTGTTCCTATTTTTATGTCTTTTATTAAACATACCTAATACATAAGTACAAATTTTACACACGCCTGCTAAAAAAAATATGTAATAAAATAAGTTAATTTTATTTTATATAATTTATTTTACTTTATTATAATATAAAAAAGTAAATAATTATATAATAAGACGTTTATCAAGTAAGTAATTAGGTTCATTTCCATTACTTAAAAGTTTTCAATATTTTTTTGATAAAAGCATAATAATAAGCTTTATTGATAACAATATTTGACAAAAGCCTCTCACTTTTGTAAGGGAAATAAGGAGGGAATTTAAAAGCCGTTGGCAACATACTCCAGGAAAATGAGAGAAATAATTTATAAACTTTTGAAAGTTTGGGAAAACCCTCAGAGGGATGTAGAAGACGTATGAAACAGGAATTTTACCAACCCCTCCCCTTTTTCAGCTCCGTTTATTCCCATTTTTTTTGTTTTATCACTTTTTAGACAGAAAGCTTTATGTTTTGAAGACATATTTTGAATATATATATATATATATATATATATATATATATATATATATATATCAAAAGTTTAGACTCACCCTTAGATTTTGTAAAATAAGTATAACAAAATCTTATTCCGTCATTTCCGATTAGCCTTAGTGGCATAAAGTGACGTTAAACAAACAAACAAACTAACAAAATTATTTATTGAACAATGTAACAACTATAATTTTATTTTTAATTTATTTATAACTAGCTGTATATCCCGTTTTTACCCAGGGAACTTGGAAAACAATGAGAAAAGCCGTTGGACAAGAAAAGTTCGTTAGGACAGAAATGATATTTTTTTCAACTCCAACAGTTGATTTCGTAAAAATCTAATATAAAGCGAGATCATAACGATTTTTATAACAATAAAGAATATTCCCAGAGATTGGCTGAAGTTATGGAATTTTAATATGGACAGGTGTTTGCACCTGGTATGAAAGAACCACTAAGCGAAATTTGGAGAATTTAGGACAAACGGTATGGATTTCTATAAAGAATAAACAAACAGAATTTCATCTTTATTTATATAGATTGTATTCGATACAATCATATAATTTTTGAAATGTTATCTCTTGAGTTACAATTATTTTTTTAAACTTGAAGATTGTGAATTAAATACAAGTGATGTATATATATATATATATACATATTGCCCATAGATTTTTGCTCAAAATTGATCCTATTCATGTTTTATGTGGGTTTGTTGTTTAACGTCACTTTATGCCACTATAACTAATCAGACGATGCTACCTACAGTGGGAGTCATATATTTTGCCTATCCAGGTATAATTAGAATAGTGATCTTTAACGAGTACCTGACATCGTACATGCTTGGGACCTCCAATATACGTCCTATAGGGACGGCATAGACAAGGATTTTTTACAACCATTAAAAAATACTTGGGCCACTTCGGTACGCGAACCCGCGACCTTTAGTATTGTAAGTTTCTATGCTAACCACTACACCACTACACCACTGGTAACCCTATGTTTATGTGGTGAAATTACCCGTTCTGGAGATAACCTAGTTAGAACAAAAATAGTCTAGAGAAATTAGTCAAAGAGCAGCAAATAGGAGAAAATATTTATAAAGTTCTGAAATTTTTTTGTGTATTAGTAAGAAACAGATAAGTTTTCACCTCTAGGGAGGGCACAACCCCCCTACCTAACAATAAGAAGTATATCTAAAAACCTTCTTCTCAAAACTGAGCATCCTATTCATTCCCCGTTCTCTAGATAATAAATTTGGAAGAAAAATTAAAATCTATTACCGTGTGAATTCGGTCTAATTTTTAGCAAGTTTTTTATTTTTACCCATATATTTTTCTTGAATTGAAGCAGATGTGGTGGGAAGTTCTGTGTTTCTTTTAATGAGCATTTCCCTCATTTGCAGTTTATTAACTTATTTCCGTGGGCTAACAGCAATTGGTTTAAATAATCACTCAATTAAAAATGATGAAAATATTGCAATACAAATAATATTTTTCTATACAAAATAGTAATTATTTGAAAAAGTTTTAGAAAAAAAGGACGCAGTAGAAAAGAAAAAAAAAAAAGAAAACATAGTCCTCTAAAAAATTTCGTTGATAACTTTTCCACCTGGTTCTATCCCATGCAACATTCCATTAAGTTATCGGATGTTTCATTTCGCCCCTCTGATTTTACCTGACTCTTTTTCCTGTAGTTCTACTTCAGTATTCACTGGACACATGTTTTGTTCTACCTCTCATCCTTGTGACTCGTTCAATTCCATTTTAACCGACCATTAAAGTAAATTTAACACTTAATCTTTCAATATTTACTTTGCGAAGAATATCTTAATTTTTTTCTTTTCTTAAAATTAAACTTCTGAAAAACTTCATCCGCATGAAATCCAAGCAGCGTTCAAGATTTTCTGTTAATGTCCAAGTTTAAGCCCCATAGAGAATCGTAGGATAAAGACATGTAGTCAAAACGTTGGCTTTAAAGTCTATTGCTAAATTAATTTTAAAAATAAGTAAAATATGGATTTTACCTAATTAAGTATATAGAAATTCTATTTTATTCAGACATTAATCGGAATATTTACAAGAATACATTCAGGCAATAGCTTTAGAAGTAAGAATTGATAGAGAAATGGACAGGAATTTTGTTCAAGTGGAACAAATGTGGGTTTCTCAAAAAAATGGTTACCAGTAATTTTTTATTTTTTTTTTTTTTATTTAGGAGTTCCTTCAATATGAAGTTTTTCCTCAACCAAACTCTTGTTGAAAAACTTGTATTAATAGGTTTCTCCATTTCTGCCGGTCCATCGTATCCTCCTCTGACAGTCCCCTACCAACCATACTCTCCATCACCCTATCCTTCCATCTGACTGTAGGTCTTCCTCTTCTTCTACTCTCTGCCTCCCAATCCATCATTATCTTTGGTATCCTCTCGTCACCCGTTCGTCTAACATGACCATACTATCTGAGTCTCCTCTCTTCCATCACCTCAAGGATATTATTTTCTACTGCTAACCTTTCCCTTATGGTGTCATTTCTTATCCTTTCAGCTCTCGATATCCTTGTGCTCTCCTCCAGAAATCCATTTCAACTGAAAGGAATTTTTTTCCTTTGGTTATACTGAGTGGCCATGTTTCGGAACCGTATAACATTAAGCTTTCTACTAGGGCTTAATATATATATCAGTTTTTACTAGAATAGGTTTGAGTATCCCCATTGCTTTTTTACCATTTTTAATCCTTTTTTGGGTTTCTGCTTCTACTCTACCGTTACTTCCAATTATGGATCCCAAATAACAAAATTTTTCAACTCTGCTCAATTTGCATAAAGTTGGATCGGACTCTCTTCTTTCTCTGTACACATATATTTTGTTTTTTCAAAATTGATTTTGAGGCTTCCTTGTTTTATTTTATCCGTTGTTGTCAAATTTTTGTTTAAAACAACGGCAGTTTTACTCGGTCAAAATTAGTATTCTGAACGGAAATATAATCTTTTATACCTTAAACGTCGCTGTTTGTCGTCCGGGGGGGGGGGATTCCGGAAGGAAAAAAAAATAATCCTGTATACGATAATGTATTCCTACCACGCCTTTTCACAGTACTTCGCCTCATTTGTTCCATCTTTTATGTGAGTCAGCGAGCTATGATAAAGTGACTGCTACGCTCCACGGAATGGCAACTTGAAATCTGGATTCCCTCTCTTTCTGTTCTCTTCAAAAGGTCAGACTTTTGTTTTCGGATTTGTATCTCAGGTTTCCACAAATATGATTTCTGTGTTAATTCTTGTTCATCCCTCTAAAATTTCACGATTTAAATAAGATTTGATTAAGTTATAACGAGATTCCTTCGGTTTGAGCTCTTCTAAAAAAATCTAATTTTAAAGTAACATTCCTATGAATCTTTGGCAAAGAATTTATGAAACCATCTATATAAAGAATATCTAAAATGAATTATTGAATTACGTTGATTATGATGTCGAAAATTTCAGTTTTCAGGACGGCATGAATCACCACACTACAAATTGCCTACTACAATTCTAAGCATGTAATTTTTCACTCTGATATCTCAGTATACTTTTCCCTATTAGCGGGACCACATAAAAACTTTTTGAAAGTTTAATCTTTTGTTAGTTTTTCATCATAATGGAAGGTAAAGTCCACTTTTTATACAATTCCCACGGGGTTTATAATTTAAATGGGGAATAATATCAGATCAGAACTTTGTTGGAGTAAGAAATGCAATTCTGAAACGTTTCCTTTATCCAGTCATACAAATGCAACAAAAAGCTAGTCTTCGTCTCATTTTTCGTACTGCTTTTTTCTTTTTCTTGTTATTTTTACTTAATACTCAAGAAGGCTTAAGATATCTGTAGAAACGTTGGCCAAAACAATTGAAAGTTTCTTATCTTGAGGTTTGACATCATTAGTAAAACATTGTTGAATTGAAACTGGATGAAAAATTCAGTACGATTTGTTCCAAGGATAAATACTAAAATACCTCTAACAATAAAAATACTAATACATTAAGAAACACAACCATCATTAAATAAAAATGATCGGCTTTAAGAATATAATTCTGTCACTACCGGTGGCCCGCACCAGACTATCGCATCGGACAATTTAGTCAATCAAAAAACTTTCCACGACTGTTGGGCATTAGGTAGGATTGTATTGTTTATTTTATTATTGTCGAATTGTCAATACTGCATAATGCACTGGAATATCTCCCGTCCAATAGAGCGAAGAACATAAAGCTCAGCCGCCAATGGGGGAGGAGCATGAATTAAAATGCTGGCTTGGACGTTTTAATCCAAATAATAATGAAGAAAGAGATGCCAACTTAATTAATGCCAACAAAAAAAATTAATAAAAAAAGCAAACTGGTAAAGATATGTCAACTTAAATAAATGAACAAAAAAGGCATAATGGTACAATTATTTCTGTATATTGTTATAAGAAAGGTCCAGTTAAAGTGACTGAATTATACCATAACCAAATTACTTAACATATTTCGTTATGGATGTGCTCACGAAGTATTTTTACTCAATTTCATTTTTGATTCTAAATCCTTCGACTCATTATTTAAAATCAGAATGATGGGATCATCAATCTAAGGGGAGAGATCAAGCAATATCCTCTGGAATCCCTTCCTTGGCCTTAATTTACTTACATACTAAAGTCCCGCTTCCCTAGTTTGCTTTCATTAGTCTGTGGATATTTTCAAGAACAGGGGAATACTATAGACTAATGGATATCCATTTTGTCTGTGTGTTCGTAAAAAAATATAAATATTGTAACATTTAAGCTGTTAGTGTATCTAGTTGCTTCTGTCAGCATTCATAAAGTGAACTGAACTGAAAAGTTCGTAATAGTTTCATGTCCGCCCTTTTGAACTAAAAAAGACGCGATGGAGTTCTCTTATATTACGGTAACATAACCTACCGAACATAATTCAACATTTTTGCGAACGGTAACAACTTTTTAGATAATAGCAATAAAAATAACTAAGAGAACAAGCTCAAGGGAGGCCGCCGGAAAGAGGAGGATAATGAACAAAATGTAGTGCAGTGGAAACTGTAAATTAATAGACTTGCAATAGTGGTCTGTTATGCAGGCATGTGTATCATAGCACTGTAGCAAAAACCCGTATTACTCTAGAGGTAAGGTAGAATAAATCTTTATTTATATAAAAATCTCGTGTCCTGATTTTTGTCGGAGGTAAAATCAGAAACTACTCAACCGATTTCGATGAAATTTGGCCCATTGTGTGTAATTTTGTCTAACTTAATAGATAGGATATATTTTTTTTAATTTCGATTATTGGCCTCAATATCTCTTTTTTTTGCATATTAAATGCTTATTATACTGCAACTGAATGTGATTATTTGTAAGTTCTATAAATTTCCAACAGATGGCGGTGTAAGTAGATTTATTGATGCAACACTTCATTTTCTTTCGATATTTAGGGTGGGTAAACATATATCTATTTTTACCGTGTTGGACTTGGAAAATCCGTGTTTTTCCCTTGGGCAATTATGGGTAAAAATTATTATCCTTTTCACGATCTATTTGTTTTAGTAAAAGACAGGTTAAGCAAAATCATGGTGCACCTATTAGTATAACCTCCGGATACGATATCTCATATCATCATGTATCGTATTCTGAATTTAATGAATATGTATTATGGCAAAAGATTAATTTGGTACATTTTCGCTAACTGTCTATTGTGATTATACTAAACCCTGTTCCAATAAATTCTTTATTAGTTCCTTTTACATGTGTCATTCATTATGGTCAAATATAGCATGTAAAAAAAGAAAAGTTTAACCCATCTAAATTAGTTTCTTTTAAATGTGTGTTACTTGTATGAACACAACAGCAAAAAAACCGGACACTCACATTATCCCTCATAATTCCAATAAATTCTATTTGATTTTTATTTTGTGTAACAATCTACCAAAAATTAAAAAAAAAAAAAAAGGATTAATAATTGTGTGCAATGTACGAAAATAATTGTTTTCACTTTTTCAGAAACTATTCATTTGTTAAACTTTTATTAAAGGTACGGCCTCCTAATATCTCGTATTGCCCCCTCTTGCACGGATAAGTGCTCTCATCCAGTTAGTCATAAAAGAAATCAAATTTTGGATTAGTCCCTCTGGCACAGCTTCCCATTCTTCTCAAAGAACAATTTTGAGATCATTTACATTACTAGGGGGTGGATGACGATTCCTAACACGCCTCCCTAAATTATACCAAAAATGTTCCATTAGATTCATATCGGGAGATCGTGCAGGCCAGTCCAAAACTGAAATTCCTACCCTCTCAGTATTGAGAAATCGTCATGGTGTGGAATACCCATATTAGCACAGAAACTGTACTGCGGAAACTGAGGGAGCTATTGCTTGCAGCGAGGGGCCCTGAGGTAGGGTGCCTACTCCTGGAAAGACATAGGAGAGAACGCCGATTATTCGCTGACCGGCATCTAAATTGGTCTTTCGAGCAATGACGGTTGTTTTGTTTACCGATAAGTCTCAATTTGGTCTGTACGCTCAGACGTTCGTGACAGAGTGTGGAGAGACCAAGGGAGCAATTTGCTCAATGCACGCTGCGCGAGTCACAGCCTTTCTAAAGGCAATCAGGTATAGTTTGGGGAGGAATAAATTTCCACGCCCGTACTGAACTGTTTTTTATTGAAAATGGGTCACTGACTGCACACAGGTACATTGAGGAAGTTCACATCGAGGCTGTTCTCCCATTCACCCCATTAATTGGCGAGCAATTCATTTTAATGCACGCCCGCATACTGCAGGTATAGTCACCACATACTATGAGCAGGTGGGAATTTCAGTTTTGGACTGGCCTGCACGATCTCCCGATATGATTCCAATAGAACACTTGTGGGATAATTTAGGGAGACGTGTTAGGAATCGTCATCCACCCCCTAGTAATGTAAATGAGCTCAAAATTGTTCTTCGAGAATGTTAATGGAATTGTAATTAATGTTAAAACATACATGTGTTTGTTCACTTTGATTATTGTGATTAAATGTTCTCCAATATATTATTCTTAAAAAAGCGTAATATTTATTATATTATCACCTCGTAATATTAACATGGTGTCAGGTGTGGGGTCTTCAATGAACACTATGTCATAATCGTCGACTATTATTCCTCGTTCTTTGAAATAAAGAAGGTGAAATCCCTAAAGACTGCCGCGCTAGTCTCATTCTGCAAGGAAATTTTCGGTCGATTCGGCATACCGGATGAGGTAGTGTGCGACAGTGGCACGCAATTGATGAGCAGGGAATTTCAAGAGTTCGCGAAAAGATGGAAATTCAAGATTAGCCAGTCTTCCCCACATAATCATCAATCAAATGGAAAGGCAGAATCAGCCGTAAAGATAGCGAAAACTCTAATAAAAAAGGTAAAGGAAGAAAAGGAAGAACTGGAGGTGGCACTTTTGGAATGGAGAAACGTTCCACTTCAACATTTAAATGCAAGCCCTTCGCAACTGCTGATGTCGAGGAGGACCAAGACGATGGTGCCAATGGTAGAAAGGAAGCTTCTTCCTGAGTTACCAGAAGATGTAAAAAAACGAATCGAAGAGAGAAAGCAGTCTTACAAAAGACACTACGATAAGTCTGCGATGGACCTTCCAGTACTATCCGAGATGCAGAACGTCTGGGTGCAGCTGAAACCTGATGAGAAAGGAAACCCGTGGGTGAAGGGTCGAGTCGTCCGTGTTGAGGGCGACAGAAGATATCTCGTCGAAGTGGATGGGAGATTATACCGCACAAATAGAAGGTTCATAAGAACTTGAGGAGGGAGATGTTAATGGAATTATATTCCATTGTTGTAATTAATGTTAAAACATACATGTGTTTGTTCACTTTGATTATTGTGATTAAATGTTCTCCAATATATTATTCTTAAAAAAGCGTAATATTTATTGTATTATCACCTCGTAATATTAACAGAGAAGAATGGGATGCTGTGCCAGAGGAACTAATCCAAAATTTGATTTCTTCTATGACTAACAGGATGAGAGCACTTACCCGTGCAAGAGGGGACAATACGAGATATTAGGAGGCCGTACCTTTAATAAAAGTTTAAAAAATGAATACTTATGTGTTTCTGAAAAAGTGAAAAAAAATGATTTTTGTAAATTGTACGCATTTATTAATAATTTTTTTTTTTAATTTTTGGTAGATTTTGTTGAAGTGACCTATAAAGAAAGTAACCCTAACCACAAATTAAAAATCAAATAGAATTTACTGGAATTATGAGGGATAATGTGAGTGTCCGGTTTTTTTTGCTGTTGAGTTTATGTTTAGCTGAAAGGTTTTAGCAGTGAACTTTGATTTGTCCGTATTAAAAAGAATAGGATATAACTAATTCAACGCATTATAGCTACTAAGCCACAGCAAAACGTGGCAGGGTCTGCTCGTAAATAAATAAATCAAAATAAAAATAACGAAACTTTGTTATAATCATAAACACAAGATGCATCTCATGGCTATTTCAAAATAAAAAAATATTATATAATTGAAAAAATGAGATTAAAAACAGTACAAGTCCAATATTGACCATTTTGGAAAATTATGACGTTATTATGGCATTTTTGTTTAATGATTACCTACGAAAATGTGGCCTTTTAAAGTTCAAAATTGTGTTACTTGAAGCCATGGTATTTTACTCTTTATGTTTCTTTTATTTTACTCTTTATGTTTTTTTTTTATTTTGAACATATTTATGACGGTGAGAATATTTAGTGAGGGATAAAATATTTTTCTTCCTCCAAAGGGAAAATGTCTTTTTCTCCTTTGAAGGTTAGGTATGATACCCAACCCTTCAAGCATGTAAATATTTATTCATGACCAGCAGACCTCATGTTTCTTGACAACAGAAAGTTTTAATCTGTAACATTTGTACCTTCGTGTATGAATATTTTTACACAGTTCAGAGTTTTTATTTTTTCATATTATCATGTTTAATTTCTATGTTTGTGCATCGATAATCTAGTAGCTGCCTATTATATTTGTTATATAATCATATTAAAAAAACTATTTTATATGTATATCGAAAGCCCCTTTTATATGAGTTTTTTTTTTCTCGACCTCAATGGTGCTCGTTATAGAACTTAATGAAGCATTACCATTACTGGAGGAAAATGGATCCTGGAAGTGAATTTTATAAAACTTGATTTATTTTATAAAGTTTATGAATGCTTTAAGTTTGCTGTTGTTAAATAAGTTTGATAAGTCCAACCATGATGACCAGTGCGGCAACTTCTACTATAGTTGTTCAAGCTCTGCTATTCAGTAAGGGAAGGTTGAAATTTATTACCAAGGCTCTCCATTGCATAAGGACAAAGCACAGGGTCCGGATTCGGACAGGCTCTCCTTAAGAAGGCGTTGAATAGATTTCGCACTAATTTACATATTAATAGCATCTTTGTAACACATTGGACTGCTTCTTTCGAAGTTATCTCTTTGATAAATCCTTGCGATATTACTGAGAACGATTTACGAATCTGACTTTTGCTAATTTCATTTTAAGTAATGAATTAAAAGTAATGAAAAAAAAAAACAAGTCATATATGTTGATCAAATCTATAAAATTAGAAAATCGACGGACGTCTAGAACAGAGTTGGGCAAATTGTAATCAGAATAATGATTAATGAATATGAATTATTGGTAATCATAAAACAAATGAAAAATGAATAACCATTATTCATAATCATTACGGAGTATTTTTAATGATTATTGAGTGTTTATGGTATTCATTTGAAATGGATAATGAATAACTGGTATTTAGTTATTTATTATTCATTTCAAAAGAATACCATATGGTAAACACTCAATAATCATAAAAAATACTCCGTACTGATTATGAATAATGGTTATTCATTTTTCATTTGTTTTATGATTACCAATTATTCATATTCATTAATCATTATTCTGATTACAATTTGCCCAACTCTGTTCTAGAAGTGGAAAATGAGGATTCGAGGTTCGAATTTTTTTGTATTTTTATAATATCGTGGTGATTGGAACAAGAAAAAAAACTCCTGCTTGCCCTGGGGAAATATTAGAACCACCTTTTCTTAAAAAATACGAAGCAAGTGTTTGTTATATTGCTCTAGTCAAAATAGACAAAATAATATAACACTGATATGGGTTTATATAATTTGATTAATTAATAACACTTGACAAAACGGAACAGTTAAATGTAACTTATCAGAACAGTTAATGCCAGTGTCTCAAAAGTAACGCTGATCGGGTTAGCACTACCTCGCTGCTTAAAATAGACTCCCTTCTTTCATCGCTTGCGTACTTATATATTGTGTCCTACGAGCACACTCGAACGTTCTAGACCTGTCTAAACATCTGTTTTGGTTTCTTCATTCTCTATGATAATTTTATTATTACTATTATAAATAGTAGTTTTCGCAAAAAAAAAAAATGCATTGAGAAATCTGTACGAATCTCAGCTTTACAATTACAAATAAAATATCAAAAATCACCCACGAAAATCCTATATGTTCAAATTTTATCGTAAATGGTAAATGTCATTATAAAAGAATTACAATGGTCTACACCAATTGTCCTTACCTTTTCCCCCCAAGGAACACTATTCCTGAAAAACCCAGCTAGCATTAAGCTGAAAAACCAATTTTTAGATTTAAGCTTTCTTCTTATAATAATGAAATTTCGATAAGATTAAACTGAATAATTAGGTCAGGCTGTAGGGCAAACAATCCAAGGGATGCGACGAGACTGGTGTAGGTCAGGACAGAATAATGAGAAAATTCCTGCTAAATCCCAATAAAGTTGAAGCCCGTCCCAAACAAATCTTTCTCTGGGTTTGCGGCACTGGGTCATGTTTTTTTAACTACTACGTTTCTAAATTTATTTTATAATGCATAAGAGGGATGTTGCTTGATTCTATATTTTTTATTCTATTATTATTTTTAAAAAAAATATTTATGGTGAGCTTAAGTGTAATCAATGTAAGTAGGAATATGCGTATAAGTAGAAACAATAATTTCCATATCACTTTATTTGTTTATGAGATAGTGGTAACATAGAAATTTTATATAATGTAGTGAAGATGGGATTAAAATTAAAAATTTCAAGAAGAAATCTATTATATTTCATCGAGTTACATAATAACTTCTGAAGCTTTATGAGGTTACCTTAAACAGAACACCTAATACCATACGATGTAGGGAGTTATATTAAATAATACATTATTTATGGTGTCCATAAGCGAAATTAAGGCTGAAAAAACTGAATTTACACTGCCATATGGCCATCATCAATATCCATAGGCTTCCATTTTGGTATTTTTAGTTCTTCTTAAGGAATCCTTCCTTAGAAAGTCGGAGCGTGGATTTAATTTAATATTTTCTACAAGGTCGGATACAGTGAACCCCTTTAAAGATTATTCTTCGCAAGGTTTAAAATAAAAATTCTCTTCGCTAAATTATTGCTTTATTTAAGTTTAGATTTACTACGTTATAATCATTCATTCAGATTGTCCTTAATGGGATACCTGAGAAGTGGTGCCAAAAAACAAAAAAACAATAATGCTTTAGTACTACTTTTCAGACGAATAAAATTTAAAGAATTATTAAAATAATAGAAAAACAAAATAAACGTATTTGTATTATTATTATTTTCGTCAGATATAAAAATAATATTATAATATAATATAAATATCTGACGAAATGCAGGAACGAATCTTTATGGATCTTAACGGTCAAGCATGGAATATAAATATTTTTAACTCTTGGTTTCCTTTGTATTTTTAAACTCCATCTACTGAGTAAGATCCACGAAAATTTTAAATGGGGGAATATTTTTACCATGTTTTGAAAGGGAAATTTCGGAGAAAAGCATATCTTTTGAGGGTTTAAGTTTGGAAGTATATTCCAACCACGGAACAATGTAAAACCAAAAAGTGTAATTAATTATGTATTAACTACTTTTTCGTACTTATTCTTTTCCTTTTTCTCTTCCTTTCTTCTTATACAAGAAGAGTAGAGGAATAAAACTGATTCGGTAAGTGTTGATGTCAATTAAACCTTTAAAGAGTAAAAGTAGAAATTATGGCTTATAATTTTATATTATAACACTTCTGTGGGTTAACAAATATTTATTAAACGAAAATATAACAATACCAATGCCAAACGAATTATAAAAACATAAATATTCGAGCAGGTTACAAAAATTATAACTTTATAGCACAAAAATAAAATGGCTTGAGCTTTTCAGTCAAAACAGACTCAGACTGTTCAGTCAATCGGTCCTTATATATAGTTTCAAGGAGGGTCTAGAACGTTGCAGAATCTCGTGGAAGCTGGTGGAACGGCTTGGATGTAGCTCGAACAATCTACATCCGAACAGTTCACTTCAACCGCTAGTTAGTTCCAACAAATGGTCTAGGATTTTAAATCATAGGTTTTTTTTTTTTTTTTTTTTTATTAAACTATTTAAGGTTACACTATGTTTATAAAACTAATATAAGCAAATATCTAATTTATTTACTTATGTTCTCTATTATGGTAACAATAGTAAAAATAATAAAGTCCTTCTTTTCATAAATTCAATATTAATTAATGTGATAGTGAAGCTTTTACTTTCTGTAACAGGAATTCCCAAAACCTAACCCCCAAAAAACCTGGTTTGGTTTTTTCATATGCCTAAATAATTAATTGTGTAAGAGGGTTGGAAGCATTCATTGCATTAAGGGGGGTTGGCGTATGAGGTTTTCATATCATCAGGGTGTGGGGGCCTGGTACAAAAAGGGTTTGGAACTCGATCTAACTTCTCGGAGTGACCAACCCTTTTGAGAAGCGATGTTCGTCATTGCTCGTGATACTTTGCCCTACATTGGGCATTTCTTATCTACTCCAGATTAGAAACACAAAAGTACTACCTAATTTTTAGTAGAGAATAATTTTGAACTCTAGGCTTGATCTTACTGACTGCGTTTAAGAAATAATTATTTTCAATGCAAAAACACCCTATAACATTAAAAATGCACATTATCTTTCACGCTTTCAGATAGGTTTTTCAACAAAAAGAAAAAAAAGCAAGCACTTCGGAAAAATATTTATGCCTTTTTTGAATTTTCACGACTAATTATGGTGCTCTTTACCTTGACGGAGGTGATAAATCACGATAGTGTAAATAAAAATAAAACGATTTAAAAAACTGCAGAGGACGAATAAAAAAGTGCAGACAAAGTTGCAAACTGCTGTTGACAGGAGATGAATTACAAAGACCGCTATGGTAAAACTATTATTCATATTCGCCTGCCAATTTTTTTTACCTACAAAAATACGTACGTATTAATTTCAATATAGCAAATTAGACGTATATTTAGGTTATACATTTATATTTTTTTTCTTTCAAAAATACCGTTTTTTTGTAAGGCACATTCCATACACATATATTTAACTTTAATTTAATTATCACAATAATATGTTCTTCATATAACAGTAAAAAGATTAATTTATCATTTAGTAAAAATAAACGGTTTCCTAAATTATATTATCTTCAATACTTAGTAGTCAGTCAATGCGTACAAAAAACCTTATGGCTTAGTGGCTTCATTCGTTTTTATTGTTGCAAATCATAAATTAAACTTGTTCTTAAACATAAAATATTTTAAACGTATGCTCTTGTTGCCGAAGATTATAAACAGAGTCATTTGTAATATATAATTTTTTGTTTTTGTTTGTTGAAAGAAACCAAAATAAACTGTTAACGTATATTGAGAATAATATGTATTACTATTTAATTATTATCCATAATTACAAATATAATACATAACAGAAATTAAATAAATATATACATTATTGAAAGATTCTAGACAAAATCAATTTTTCTCCAAAATTAGTAGTTATTTACTTGCAGATCTATAAATCTTATACGACAACCAATGTTCTTGATATTTCCAATTATCGACCTTTTACTTTTTGTGATAACTTTTATGTTTGTCTTCAAAACCTTTTTTTGACATTTTCCTTTCATTATTCGATGGGTGAAAGTTTACATCTTACAATGTATCACTCCATTAATAAAATAAATTTTATATTTAAGATCCATTGAGAATCATGAAGAAAGTCCAAATATTGCAAATAATCAAATACAAAATTTTTAGTTTAGTAAGGGTTATATTATTAATAATTGTCTATGTTTCATTGTATTATTTGCTCGACTTATTAAACACATATTATTCATTAATATTTAATCTAATTATGTTGTTTAATTAATTATTACTAGGTAGTGACTCAATTCAAAGTGATAATATAGACGAACACCACAATAATTTCCAATAAAATCTAAAATTCAACATTCAAGTAATATCAGTAATGAACATATAAAAAAAAAAAAAAAAATGTTAAATTTAGTTCAGTTATAGGTTTTAGGTGAAAACTATAATTTATAGTTATACCTTATAACCATAAGGTTTTGTAAAGAAGGGCTCAAATTTTGTATGTCAATCTAAACTGTTTTTGTTAAATCTCTCCATTTCTATATTGCCATAATATATTGACAAAAATTCACACATTAATTAAAATAAAGGTTAGAAATATTTATAAAAAAAGACTAGAACCTACAAATGACCGATGGACATGACGTCACACAGTAGTTGAAAGGCGGAAAAAACCCATTTTTTGAAGGTATTGGAATATTCTTTTTCTTTTCATTATTAATAAATGGAATAGTTACCTGACACATACCATCAATTTATTCGGATATATTCTGATTTTTAAACTTGTTAGGACCCTTTGAAAATCGATCATTGAAAAGGTTTATTTTTCAACGGAAAATTTATAGCCCTATAATAATTTTTACAACTCGCACTTTTGTTTCTTAGAGCGATTTTCCTTCTTAATCATGAAAAGCGATCTCACATATTACACTAGCATAAAAATGATGCTATTTGGTCTATGTTTTAACCGAGAAATAAAATCCCGAATAAATGCAATAAAATTAAGACAAAAAATGTTTTTGGTAATCCATATTTTTCAAGCGCAGCCGAGCGCAGTTTTAAAATCCATTTTTATAAGAAGAAGATACATTCAAGGAAATATTAAAACATATTCTAGCTGCGTCCACCTGCGTCTGTACTGTGGGATTTTTTTTTTACTTTCACTTACCTATATATGAAATATATAGTAAGTGGAAGTATTGCGATCGTGAAAAATTTCGACTTCCGGTTTTCAACGGAAATACACGTTTTGGGGCCCACTGAGTCGAAATGACCAAGTCCCGCGAAATGGTCTGTGTGTGTGTGTGTGTGTGTATGTGTGTCTGTGTGTGTGTGTGTGAACAGACTAGCTCAAAAACTATAAACCGTGGGAACCTGAAATTGGGTATTTAGTGTATGTATATGCCCGCGATGTGACAGCAAAAAATTCATCAAAATTGGTCAAAGGGAGGGGGTACTTTATTTAACAACTTTTTACGTTTTTTTAGATTTTCTCAAAAACGGCTCTAACGATTTTGATTAAACTGAGTATTTGACCTATTTATATGCCCGAGATATGACTGTAAAAATTTCATCAATATTGATTAACCGGAGGGGGGACTTTACTGAATAAATTTTGTATCATTTTTACGTGTTTTTTTTGTTTACTCAAAAACGGCTTTAACGATTTTGATCAAACTTGGTATTTGATGTATTTATATGCCAAAGATGTGATAACCAACATTTCATCACAATTGATCAACCGGAGGGGGGACTTTACTTAATAAATTTTGTATCATTTTCACGTGTTTTTTTTTATTTACTCAAAAACGGTCTTAACGATTTTGATCAAACTTGGTATGTAATGTATTTATATGCCCGAGATATGACTGTAAAAATTTCATCACAATTGATCAACCGGAGGGGGGACTTTACTTAATAAATTTTGTATCATTTTCACGTGTTTTTTTTATTTACTCAAAAACGGTTTTAACGATTTTGATCAAACTTGGTATGTAATGTATTTATATGCCCGAGATATGACTGTAAAAATTTCATCAAAATTGATCTACAGGAGGGGGGACTTTACTTAATAAATTTTGTATCATTTTCACGGGTTTTTTTTATTTACTCAAAAACGGCTTTAACGATTAACAAAAATAAGATATGAATGTAGAAAAATGTGTGACTTTGGGAAATGATATTTAGCAAAATACGTCAATTTCTAATCTAAGTAAGTTGGTAAGTGAAAGTTGTGTGTTGCGCGCACGCACCAGATTTTTTTTTATTGAAATACCAAAGCTATTTCGTGCAGTTTATTCGCTATGGAGCTTGTGCTTCGAATTAGGATATTACTAATCGTTTAGTAAAACATCATGCCTTACTTACCAGGTCTGTAGCATCATTTATAAAGTCATTCTGAATCGTTGTTAGGTCGATAATAAATCAACTTTTTCACCTACCGTGATTTTAGAATGAATTTGGAAATTATTAATAATAAGTTTATTAACATGACCTCCGATAACTTAAAGGCTTCGGCACTTTTCATTTTTAAGCATCCATTTGTTTTTAGAAGATTGGTATTAAAAAAAAAGGTTCAGCTATTATTTAGCGTGAATAAGGGAACTAATTTTTCACAGACAGAGTTGCAGTTATTAAACCTACATTGAACAGTCAATCCCACCATCTCCTATCAAAATTATATCAAAGCCGAATAACCCTAACCTAATATTTTAATATGATAATCCATTAAATAGTTAAAAATAAAAATATAACGAAAAAAATAGATTGCTACTATGTATACTTTTTTTTTTTTACCTAACTTGGGTGTTTTATGAAATAACATTATATTGCAAGTACTATCAATGATATTACTAGCATAAAACAGCAAAAGTGTTTAAACTAGCCGATTTCGAGTCGAAAATTGATGTATAATTTTTTTTCTATTTTCCTTACACTGCCGGTTAATCCGAATAGCCGGTTAAGCGGGGCTCGAACCTATACATTTTATAGGAAATTCAATCGTGGTTATGATAATATCAACTTTATTTTTTTGCGGCTCACAGATCGGGTTTGACAAGGTTTTTTCCGAAAATAGTCGATTTTCAACCACTGTGCGTCAGTAGAAAAAAAAAATACAATATGTTTTTCAAGGGTGCGACACAATGGCAAAGATAAAACCAGTGTTGGTGTGTATTTTTGTGATTAATGTAGCGTTTTGTTGTAAAAGCTTTTAACTTCCGAATATATATTTTTTTTTATTTGTCGCATATGAATGCGTTTAAGTTCATGCAAGTAGTCCTTAGTACTGACGAGTCAAGTTAGCTTATGTCAAGAGTAACTAACCTAAAGATTTTTAGATACATGCATATATTTAGACAGCCATTGTATCAATCATCAAAGAAACGATTCCATTGTTAGAAAATTTATTTATAGTTAAATAAATAGGACAAGATAAAAAAACGGCAAACAGTTTTATTCTATTCCTGTTTCTAAGGAAAGTTAGAGTTCCTTTGAAAGGAATCACACCTCCGGGATCTGAAAAGACAGTTCGAAATCTTCCAGAAAAAGTTCTTTGCCGTTGTATTGTGTGAGCGACCTTCGGTTTCCAGTTTTTCGGGAAAGTGTAACAAGCGAGGAATACAGGAAAAGAAACTGTACTGAGAAGGCAGAATATTTTATATAAGCCTGTTAGACAAAAAAAAAAAAAAAAAAAAAAAAAAAAAAAAAAAAAAAAAAAAAAAAGCTAGAATGAAGAACTGAATATATTAATAATTCTTAAATGAACTAAAAAAAAAAAAAATAGGAAATCTGGATTGATATGTAAAAATCACACATTCTTGACTAATTATTAGTAGTATATTTTTTTTTTCATTCCTCTCGATGGCTACATTTGTTGAAGTTTTGGCAATCTTTATTGTTTCTGTGTGGATTGGTAAGGACGTATAGAGGGTTGGTTTGGAGTTAATAAACAAATATGAAAGTTTAAAACACAAACTTTTATTTTAATTGATTACCATTATTTTGGTCTGTATTATGTTTTTAGTCATCTGCCGTGAGTGAAGTGTACCCTTCAGATTATGCAGTAAGATTGGCAACAGGCTTCTGAGCTTTGCTACGGGGCATGAACAGAAGGCCATCAAAATCAATTTGTCGAACTGTTTGAACTTCATATAATGACCCGAAGATATGAGACGACTATAGAGCAATAGGAAGGACCCTCCATAACTCATAGATCTTAATAAATTACGATTTTCTGGAATCCTACAACAGAATTCAGGGGCGTCACAATGGTATCATGAGGTTGTTTAACTACCGCGCATGAATTCTGAAGATATTTAAAGAACTTCTTTATACAATCTCACGATACTTACAATAAAATGAATGGTGCTCATAGGATTAAACTTTGGTACCTTACATGTCTAGTTATATTAATAGTTAATTGCGATAGATTATACCAAATCCACTGCTAACTACAAGTGTAAAGGTTCCCGACCTATCTTTGAAATGAACATAGTCCGCAAGATCCAATTACAAGCAGATATACTGGCGTAACCTTGTTTACATTGTGGGATTCGAACGGTACACGTACAACAAACATAGCTGCAGCAGGATCTATGAGTGGTTGCAGTAATGCTTTTTTAAATTGTTCTAATATTTTTAATCTTCTGAAAATGCAGAGAGGAAGTATCAATGACCATATTTTATATATTCTTGGAAAGTCCCAATTATAAGGAGTTGTCAATAATAAATAAACAGTTCAATATGCGAAAGAAGATGTTGGTTTCACTTAACAGTTCATGACCGAAGTTCATACAGACTTATATGTAAAAATATGTTTATATATTATTGCTTTAATTATATAAAATTTAGTTTTATGTATTCACGTAATATCATTGGACTAGTAATAAATAATGATTTTTAAATTATAAGTAAAAGATACCGGAAGACATAGGTTAAAAAGTTGCATCTGTATTTGTCTGTCGCTGTAGCTCCACTGCGTGAATGTTTGAAGAATTTCCAATTAGTATTTTAAGCCAATGTTGCTAAACGTTGACTTTTAGGAAGGTCTCGACTATTTTAGATGGAACCATGGGCGGATCCAGGCGGTTGTAAAGGGTGGCTACAGCCTCACATCCCTTCCCCTGGATCTGTCTAACAGTTTTTTTACCTTTATGCTCACAACTAAATGAATGAATCTTTATTGCTTTTAAGAAAATTCCTATAGCAAGAAGTAGGCCATATTTACATGTCGCATATTAGATATTTACAAAGTAATTATTTACAAATTTAACACCAGTAATGAAGTAAGTAGGTATATACAAATATTTTTTTTTTCCTTTTAATAATTTGTGACGAGATTGGTTCCATTAGTTTAATAGAATTTTCCTCATTCTTAGGATGTGTATTTTAAATAGAGATAATCTTTTGGTTTTTTCTTCCTTAATTCCGTCTGCTATTGTAAGAGAGTTCCCTAGGTTTTCAGAGATGGAGAGATTTTCTTTGATGATTGGGTTGAGATATATTTTCCTAAAGTCTTGTAGGATTGGGCATTGAAGAAGCATATGTGCAATAGTGTCTTCTTCTGTTTTGCAAAGTGAGCATTCCTTATCAATGTTAAATATCCTTACATATCTGTGGCTGTAAATTCTACTATTGTGGATGCCGGTCAGACGGAGTTGTGCTATTATTCTCAAGTTGTTGATTTCCCACAACTAAAATTCTGCTGGTTGTGCATATTATTTGTTATTTACCTTAGTTTGAGTAAAGTTAAAGTCTATCTTTAAATTCTTCATATTTTTTTTCCAATTTAGAATATTAACGTACAAGTTAAAAAAATAAAACACTAACGTCTTGTAAAAGTTTCAAGTTAATCCATCTGCTACTTTTCGATCTTATTATTTTTAAAATATTAGATTGCATTTTTATTTATGAGAATCGTAAGTTAAATCTTCGGGGTTAATGGTAACTAATCGTGAATACAGTTTTTAGTAATTAATGTATTTAGAATACTTTCTTGATTAAATTTTCGCTTTAGTGGTTTAGTACACTGATTAAAAGAATACATATATAAAATGTAGGGAGGAGTTTGTGCAGTCGTGTCATTAGCTGAACTTGAACTTGAGCCCGAAGAAGCGGAAAATAGATAAAATACAAGGACTACAGAATCAGTTTTTATCGTCTCGTTATTTTTCGTCAAGGACTTCCACATAAAAAAAAATCTCGTCTTCCTCCTGAGTTCTATTTTTATTATTTTTTTTTTAACAAAATTATTATTTCCTAGAGAGGGAGAGAAATTATTTATTTTTAGCAACGAGTTCTGCTGCCCAAAGACATACCTATTAATGAATAATTGCATATATATAATGATATGCATAGTTATCCCGACATCTATGAAAAAAAGGACTGTATGCTCTGGAATATATTAAACGATTATACCTATGTTTTGCTTCCACAAAAACGTGATTCATTGGGTTTAAAACAAATTTATATCAGTATATGTTGCTTTGGAATTCTCAATGAAGTGTTTAATTTTTAAATATAATGTTATGAAAGGCATGGATTTTGGAGGCAGTCATTATTGTATGATTTGTTGGAGTGCGAGTAAGAAAAGTCTTGAGTTCCTTCCTCGCCATACTTCGTTAATACATGTTGGACTGAATATTCTTCGGAGCGTTTTCTCTTTAAATATTTTACTTTTTCATTTTGATCAAACTTTCGCCATTTACTTTTATGCCATTCTTCATCTTGCACGCAGCCGTCCGCTCGCCTTTTTTTTGTTGTTGCAATTCTTCTTGTAATAGACATGATAGGATTCCCTGAATGAGTCCTGGAGAGCGGGACAAGATTCCAGGTGTTTTTTGGTCATTATGCATCAAAAAAAAACAGCTCCTAGAACTAAGGAGTGACAAATAATTTGATCTAATCCAATACCTGAGCCATAACTGGGCAATCAGTGTCTTTTAAATTGAAAATAATTAGGTATTTCTTTGGGGTAAAATAGCACTTATTAGCAGAAAAGTTACGTCTATTTCTTCATGAATATTTTTTTACCGTTGATTCGGAGCCTTAGAAATACCGATTCTTGTACTTTCTGAAATTTTAATGCATACATACTTCTACAGTGTTTAGTGCTTATATTATTTTGAACGGCTTGAGAGAATTTCATTTTCAACACTCTGGAATAGAGTCCAATAACTATTGCATGACAAATTGTAGGCACTTTATATTCCCTCTAGTCTGCCAAGTATTTAGTAACTCCAAGTTTTAGTAGGGATATTCATTGCCCAAGATTTATGGAGTCTTCGGCCTTCTGAAAATATGGTGCGTTGGGATATAGTATTCTACGGTGTTCTCTGATAGTATTCGAGGTGATCTTCCTCTTCGGAACTCAGCGTGGTACCTTGGTATCATCCGATTTTATTTTTAAATCTTCCGTCTAAGATGGAAGAGAGGTACTTGGGATATGTACTTGGGATATGTACTTGGGAGTAGAGATAGCATCATTCCAGTACTTATTGTTTTAGAAGCAAACAATAATTTTTTAAATTATGAATATTATAATTTTCAAATTAATAAAAAAAATGAAGTTGAATATTTATAAGTCATAAGTTCTTCACTATTAATAAGGAAGCGTTTTATTACAAACTGACACTTTATCATATAAGAAATCATATGTGCGTATAAGGTTTCTAGATAGGGAGGAAGGCTGGTGTGAAACCCTATTCGACCCAATATCAGGATCCCTGCTGTAAGTTACGGTTTCGGAGAGAGTGATTGCCTCAGAGATTCTTCGATACTGTCTTCGCTGGGTGTCCTCTGCTTCCAAGCATTTGTCTTAGTTCTTTTCGCGTTACTGCCCTAACTTACTGGCTACGACATATAAATAGACTTTGGTTTATCTTGAGGCTATTTTCCCACTTGCAATATTTAAAAATCGTAGATGCTGTTTAAATTTCAAATTTTATTTCTCACCATTTCCTAATGTATTCATTTTATATTATGACCTTTCTAATTCGCTCAACTACATAATCTTCTTCAATCATTGGAAAAAAATGGCTAAAAGATAAGAATTTCCAAGTTCAGCGATTTTACCGTAAACCTGTAAAATACTGACCTGATTACCGTAAAAGTAAAGAATTAATGATTTAATGGTAAAGGCACATCCCTGCAGGAAACTGCTCCATTATTGTGGAATATGTCGAATTAATTTTTGATTCGTTAATGAAGCTTGAATTAGTTTGTTGCGTTGAACGCCCGTAGGGATGAAGATAAAGATGACCGGATACAAAGCAATTTTTAATTCCAGTCTGATAACATATCGAAAAATTTAATCACATTGAGATATTAGTTTCGAACTTTGTGGTACAATTTGATGTAGCACATAAGTTTCCTGTGGTTAGTACTCGTGTGGAACGGTATCTTTGACCTTAGCTGGAAATAGTCTTTGAAAATCTCCTGATCGGATACTAAGGGAAAGTTTTCAGTTGGATTTCCCAAGCGAGAGCCAGGCGACTGAGATAGGACCGCCACTGTTTTCCCAATCAGTTGAGAACCACATCCCCCCCCCCCCTCCCGCTTCCACCCCTGGTTGGAATTAAACCTGGCCACTGATATCGCCTCTCCTTCATCTGGTGTATTTTCGTTACTAAGACTAGACCCAATCCCCCCTTCGTCTTCTCGCTTCATTCGTTCTTGAAATATCAAAGGAAAAGGAGTCGTCTTGCGACGTAGGTGCTATATTAAAGTGGCTTTAGCAGTGTTATTTTAAATCTTGTCTGAAATCTTAGATTTCTCTACATTATTTTCTAAAAATAATATCCGGTCAGATTAGTTAACGTGCATTGTAAAGGCAACAAAGGAGGTTCTCCTTATTTAAGCTTGTCTCCTTGGCATATATCATTTCTTCTTTTTCAAGAATTCTGTTCGTCCATTAATTTTGGTTCATTATTATGGTCCGAGCATTTTTACAATAAAGCATTTCTCTCCATAAATCATCTATCAGTTATAGATGAAGATAGAATATTTTCGGAATTATTATGCAAACAATGGAAACTGAAATAATCAACAAGGTTGCAAAAAGTTAAACTGAATTCACTTTGGGGAAGTTCTGAACATTCATATTTGAAAATGCCCTTTTTCCTCATGCGCCCCCCAATTACAATCCTCAATTACTCCATTGTTACACAGACAAAAACAATATTACAGAGGTGCTAATTGGAGAAACTTCCAATTACCTTGTGACTAGTATAGGGCTATGATGTCGACATGCTATTTGAGCAAATAAATGGAGAAGCTTGTGGACAATTTTTCTAATATGTGGGCCCGAATTAGTTTTTCTTTTGTATTTGTTTCCTTGCAAGGAACATCCGTTTTTTTGTAGTTTCAGTATTTAACAAACGATAAGTGGACGTTTCCTGGGTAACATTCCTCCATCATCAGGTTTTCTTCATAACATTTCGGATAACGAAGAATTGTTTGTCATCCGTCATTAGAATGGAAACTTATTCATTGTATATATCTACAATAGGGGATTGACTTGACGGGAATGTGTGCCAGATGGTGCACCTGGAGGGCCTAACTATTGATAAGAAAATCCGGGCTCGAATTCCGGCCCAGGCCAATTTCTTCTCTTCTTATAAAAAATATTTAAAAATTATATTAGGAATTTTAATGTCATCATGACAAAAAAAAATGTAATTAGAACTTAAACAAAATGACAATTGTGAATTGAACTCACATATTGGACATATTGTCCACTCCCCAGTTTAATCGCGAAAATTGCGAGATCGGTGGGAAAGAGGTCAGTTAAGAGAAGGGATTGACTTGACCGGGATATTGAAATCCCGGCCATGGCAAATCTTATATATATATATATATATATATATATATATATATATATACACACATATGTATGTATATTAGATAATAATAATTATATAGATGGTTGACCACAGAAGTTAATGTGATGGAAATCTATGATTGTTTGAAATTATTATGATGTAAATTTATGAAGAGGACCTGAATCTCGGGTCGAAACGTCGGCACAATATATGTTACTGCACATATTGTGTTCTTTGTTGCGTGTTTGCTTAGCGAACCCGCCCTTTAACCCCCGTGACACTTCAGTTCAAGAACCTCGAAGACTTCCTTATTGAACGTGAATGAAATAGGATGGAGTAAAAAACATTAATTTTTCTGCGTTATCAAACGTTTGAGGCTGCATGCGCATTGTCGATTAAAATTGGAAGACCTAAAAATAGAGGGTTGAGTGCGGTATAAACTTTCAGTTTCAAACAAACTGTTGCATAGAAGACTATGACATTTGTATGGGCATGGGTAAAGAGGAATTATTGTGAAGATAACTGTCGGGGGAAGGACGTTGGCTAAGCAATTTATTTTAAAGCAATAACAAGAGCCGTGAAGGCGGAGTGATGTAAATGAGTTAGGTTCAAAGTATTGACAGAATTGATATCCTCTCCAGTCTTCGGGGCACGTTCCCTAATGCCTTTTTGCCGTGGATGAGCATCAATGTTGCGGGGGAAACTCCCTCTATAATAACCTTAGACAAGAATTTTCTCCTTGATTTAACATAATAGTTATTACTTATTATACTTAGACTTTTTTACATTTTACATTATACCTTGTCGTAGATTACAGTCTTTGTCATATACCCATATGTCTTGATTCTCATGTCTGATAAGTATTTGTTTTACCCTCATTGAAATTCAATCTGAGAGTAGGCAAAATTTAAGCAAGCCAAGCCTTCGGTAAAGCCTTACCTTTTTAAAATTATATTAATGTTCATTCGATTCTAATAGAAATTCGGTATATGTTGAAAAAGTTAAAGATTGGATTAAATCAACTTTCCCGCATTCCCAAAAAATCCTAACTATCGGATTCCTTTAATCCTTGTGAAAAATAATATAATATTCGGATTGAAGATTTTTGTTTTAAGTTATTTTATATTCAACCAAATAGTGTTAAAAATAACCCAACTCAAATGCGTAAATTAATAAGTAAATAATTAATCATAATTTAATTGAAGTGTTTACCCGAGAACATAACATAAATTATAGCTATTATACGGACGTCAATTATAAGAACATAACATAATTATACACTGTAACACACTGGAGTTCCCGATTTTTACGGATACAGGAATGAAAACTTTATGGCTTTCACTACATAACTCCTCTTGCATCCAATCCTTGCAATCCAAAATCCATCCCAAAATCCTGAATGCTCCTTACTTTGTAACGTAAAATAATCCACAATGTTCCATATGTTACCGATTAAGCCCGATCTAGATATCCTCTCATAGTGAACTCCTAATCCATCCGAACACAAATATATTTACCCTCGCTTCCTCCTCGATTCCAGACAGTCCCCTTGAGCGACTGAAAAGAAGATGGCCTTGAGATCTTTTAAGTTAGATAATATTAGTTGAGTGCTATCAGGGGATAGTTTCTCTGCGTACTTATTCATAACATTTTTCTTTTATCACATTTACATGATGTATTTTTTGTAAATACAGTTGTAAATTTCAATAAATATATTATTTAAAAAAATGGATATACCTTCTCCAGTTTGCCTAAATTTGGAAATTACTTTTGAAAGGTAAATTTCTCACAGAAGTATTGGTTCTAAGACCATTTTACTGTGAATAAATTTTTAATCCGAGGCTTAGCCAAGCCGTATCTCGCAGGAAGACTCGGAAACCAAGTTTTCTTTGAGAAATCGTTAATTTTCTCCAAGATATTCAACTATGAACTCCTAAGATAGGTGCGCTGGAGAAGTTTACAGAGATAATATTATCAGGAAAAGATAGACTGTGATTTATAACAATGACCCCCCAAGTTCATGCCTTTGTTTCAAACAGTACAGAATCGAGGAGTGGTGATCTTTGTTCGATGGGGCACCATGTGTAGGTATATACATTCTCGAGTGTTGTTAATTGTTATTTTGCCACATAATACCGTTGTTTTTTTTAAGTATATATGTAAAGTTAGCTCCTACCCTTACTCTCGTAAGCAATAAATATTTTCCTGTAGCAAAGAATAAACAAATACCAAACCACGGCCTAAAATTTAGTATAGAACATTCCATTTTCCAAAACCTCAATAAACTATTCAGGACCAGAAAACAATGTTAGGGACCGTCCGAGTCGCCCCCTCGGAATTCTCAGCCCAAATCATTAATCAGGATCAGGATGGACGTGGAAAAAACATGACTCTTAAAACTGCATAAAAACAGGTTATCGATCATTCTTGAAGAATCGATTCTTTTTTTTTCTTTTTTTTACAATTTTTATACTATTATGATTTTGTCTTTACGATGTTTAGACAGTTAAAAATTTGTCTCCTGATCCATATCCACGTCCACATATCTTCTATTAATGCTTATTTCCAAACTGTATTCTATTAAAATATAGTCATAGCCACTGATAATTTATTTATTTATCAGGGATTAATTCTTTTACGATTTATTTATTTAAGTTGCAGGAGTATAGGTTTTGTTGGCTGTATAACGTGGAGGGGATGGCTCTTTTTACGTCATATCAGGCAGAGTAAGTAAACTTGACAGGCCCTGGCTACTTTAATGGATGTCTTTCACAGTGTCATTACCAATATCCGCAAACTGCTTTTTATTCTTTTAAACATAAAGTAAAAGGCAAATAAAGAAATAAATAATGTTATACCCTAATTTTAAAATTGATTTATTATTATTATTATTGTTAAAATTTCAAGTTTACAAGTGTGAACCCTAGAACACGAGAGATCTTAGTGACATTCTTCCAATTTTGTGTAAAATTGCTTAAGAGGTCTTAGTGACATTTTTCCAATATTGAGTAAATCAAAGTTAAAGGTCGAAAACATAATTTTAGGTGTATTTTAAACTTTAATTGTAAATTCTCAATCAGGTCTTTCATTCACAATTTCCGGTTTTAGGCATTTTTAATTAAATTTAGATATATAAATCAAAGCCGAGTTATTAAATCAAGGTCGGCTAGACCGATTTTTTATGATTTTTGGGTTATTGGGGATCATTATTATGTTTTTACCGGTTACAACATTATAATTATCCCCTTTATATTAGTTAAAAGAATTTTGACATACTGGTTTTTAACAAACTTATTTATTTAAACTTATCAATGTCATTAAATCCACTGCGATCAAATGGATTCGATTTACCGATCAAATGATTGGCATTTTCATTTCCATTTTAGGCATCTAACACGATTTTTCAAAAATGTCACCCCTACGCCTAGAGCCCTGCTTTCTAAAATCTGCATACCAATACAAAATATTTGTTTAATAAAAGTTTATACCTCATTACTACACAAAAAATATTAAAAAAATGATTGAGATAAGAATTCGGAATATTAACAAATTTTGTCCAAGAGATGGGTTTTTCCATCACTAATATTAATATATTTTCATTATATTATTATGAGATTTTAGTTTTAAGTTACGATTTTTTTTTTAACTATCTGAAAGATTGTTTCGATTTTTTGCGAACTTGAATACATCATATAGGCAAAATTCAGATATACGAAATTTCGAAAATTAACTATAGGGTCATTCCATATCAAGTGGTCCAAAGTGGTTGCTCGATTATTTAAGAAAAAAAATTATAATTTTACCACCAATTACGTATGGGATCAGTAGTTCAATCAATTTTTTAAAAAAATTTAGGATCAACCGTTTCAAAATGGCAGCCATTTTGAAACGGTTGAATTTAAAAAAATTGATTTGAACTACTGATCCCATACGTAATTGGTGGTAAAATTATAATTTTTTTCTAAAATGATCGAGCAACCACTTTGGACCACTTGATATGGAATGACCCTATTGTGTTTCTAGGTTATCACGAAAAATAATTTTTTTAGAACCGTTAAAATATTTATTAAAGAAATGTAATGTAATGTGATAACAAGAAAATTGGGTCCTTTAATATTCTAAGGATTCTCTTAGACTATCCTTATCAGTTACATACATGCCCAATGCATTATGAGATAAAGAAAATAAAAATTGTGTAGTTTCCCTGGCCATTTACCTAGAGGGTGACTCCTATGCCTCTTTCCTAATCCTAGTGAGATTACCTAGTCTGTTTTGGAGGTTGGTGATTAGCTCTCCAATTATATTCACCGCATCGATTGCCTCTATGATGCTAATCTGTGTGTTGAGGTGTATGATGGCTTTCCAAGCGTTACTCCTTGCCAATTAGATATTTTCTCTTTTACTTGAAAATAATATATATCATACAATTACATCCAATAACAGACCTTATACATATACATAAAAGCCTTGGAAAAATATTCATTACTATATTTTAGGAATATATTATTGAATTTCCAAAACTATCAGTTGGATATGTGTGGATGTGTCTCCTCAAGCACATTTTGTACATTATCATATAAACAACAGTACCAAGAGACAGGATCTCGATGCAGATATGATTATACATTACAAAACATTTTTATAAAATGTTAATTTATCAAACATGAATAAAATTAATATACAAATTACTTAAATGATTTATATAAAATTTGTAAATAAAATCGCGTAGAATAAAACATTTTATAATCACACCCACCGTTCCTTAGAGGCAAACGACTTGCCCTACAGTTCACTTTGAAAGACTTTAAATTATAGTCTGGTCCGCTTTTAATTGTAATTGCCTTTCGTGATTGGATAGTAATGAACAGATGACTTAATTACTTCTTTACCGGCTTTAAGTTTTTAAGTTAATCCTCGAGTTCTATTCCGCTGCAGTTCCGAACTATTTTGTGGGCATTGCCTCCAAAGGTGGCGATAAAAAAAGGACGAACGAAATTAGTGCTGGTGAAAGGTTCCATTACTGTTAGTTAAATTTAGCATGCAATCTTTTTTTTTTTTTTTTTTATCCCATTCATAAATCTTCGTAATATATTCGTCAATACCTGATTCTGATCTGTGGATTGCTGTGCTCAAGGTTCCGAATTCGAATCTGACATGGCTCATGATATATTTATTATTCTGCCACAGTTCGTCTCGTGGGCCGAGAGACCCTCCTGAGGCAAACCCAGCCTCTAAAATGTGGGTACCCTTAATTGAAAAATTAAGGGGAAAAAAACCTGGCGTTTGAGCGTGATCACGGTCAAATCACCTCCTTGCACGACCGCTGACCAAGAAATAGTGCTCTTCCTTACATAGTACTGAACCCAAGACCCTTCATGGGTTGTAGTGGTACAGGTTTTTTTTTTTTTTTATAATGGCATGTCAGGCTTTTTTTAATGTCTTTTACTTATTTAACATCTCATATAAAAATATCTTAGCTTATTGGTTTCATTTAAAATGGAGTACGCTGATTCCTTGTCATTTACATTTGCTCCAACATAAATATGCATACACAATTACTGTTTTCGATAATCAAATAGTTCCGCTGGCCTTATATGATTACAGGTTAAGATTGAACTTTATATTTGCATTAAGCTTTTGATGGCTCTCGGTTTTTGGGAATTATTTTCTTTTGAGTCTGTTGTTTTTGTATTTATTTTTAACATTGGTGGGATAAATGATAAATATAATTAATTTTACTGAGATATAATGTTCCAAGTCAACAAACGGATCAAAATAGGGGCTAAAATATCAAAGGATTATATATTAACTAATTGTATTTTAGAATGTGTGAACTCTAACGAGATGTGGCAACATTTCGCGTGCTCCTTCCTTTTAGTTATAAACAGGTTTCGTTATTAATTCGCTGGATTAAACTAACCCATTTGCTGATTAATTGGTGTTGACTTGTTGGGAATTTGCATGCGTTTCAAAACTTTCTGATAAATGAGCTTGTTCATAGCCTCAAGAATAATATGGTCCCCGATCCTTATTAAATATATTGTTCCTGCGCCCTTTTTTTTGGATCTAAGGAATATGTAATCGCAAGTTTGTCCACGCTCTCTCATCCGAAAGGAATTCGTGTCACAATTCTCTTTGCCCCTAAAGGTAATCCAACGGAGTTGCAACTTTTTTTGGTTCTCAGTTTAATTAATACTCGAACGTATATTATAAATTATAGTCGAAACATTCATACCTTACTTGATTAGGCATTGGGAAATCTTCTGCATGAAGAAACCCCATGCCCTTGCATTTTTATTATTATTATTTTTTAAAGTTCACAACGATAAAGAAATAAAAAAAGTTCTTGGTTGGTATGATGCTTATTTTATTACGATTAAAACTTTTAAATGATTTATAAATGTTAAAAATAGTTCAATATTAAAATCACGGTTGTATCATCTGCGTAGTTTGCAGCTAAAGTTTCAGGGTATGTAGGTAGGTCATGTGTGTGTATATATTGCATAGTAAGGAAGTAGGTTTTAATTTTAATTTTACAATTTAACAAAAAACCATGAATCCAAACTGTCTTCATTAAATTTACAAAACCACTCAGTGCATATAAAAATATTTCTCACTTTGGAAAATGAAATTAAGTCATGACAAATCACAACACATAACATTCACTGTGCGATGAAATACATCCCAACCAGTTTATATCGGCTACCACTAAATTCCTAAAACAGAGAAATTACGATATCTTGGATTATTATTTGACAGAATGACGAATTGGGACTCCCATGTCAAAATGGAATTGTGACAGCTACTGGGCTCTATCTTATCTCACGTTTAAATTTTCCAGTACAGCAGCAGTTTAATCTATCTCGTTTTAAAGCTAGTTATTGATTTATATATTTTTTGACGAATTATTGAGCGAAAAAAACTAATAACTTTATAAATGAACTATCATAACTATAAGCGGAGGAGGTAATAAGAAAGAAAAACTGAAATAAAATCGCATTATACGATTTTATAATTACATGATTACACTACCCTGTATACTTTTGTACTAAATATTTTTTCGACTGTTTCATTATTTTTTTCAGACCAGATTTCCTATCAGAAAATTTAATACCTTAGGTATATATTTTGAACACATAATTATATTTCAATGTTGTTTTGCCCTTTACTACTCAATGTGTATTCATCTTCTTTTTCAGGAAGGATTTGTACTTCGAATTGCCATTACTAATGGATTAGTTGGAGTTAAAACTCAATTTCAATAAACTCGAGGTAAGAATTTTTAATTTATGGACTAAGTCACCTTAAATTTGAACTATTCAGTAATAATTAGCTTCCATGGCAATGACTCTTCAGAAAAAACTTTACTGAAAATAAACCGATTGCTCGATTTTCTTTGAAAATTTTATTTTTGAATAAAAGAATAGCTATTTTAGTACAGGAAAAATAGGCAAAGTAAGAAAGAACATTCTGTGCCTTCTTGAAACTTTGGTCATGAATTCTTCTTAGTATTGAGAATCGAGATCTGAAGAGTCTGCCAAAATTAAAAAGAACCTAAACACGCTTTGGGACTGGCGGGCACTGAGGTGGAGGGGGGAGGTGTGGAAATTAGTTTTGTTTGAAGAAAGTCGAAGGATTTATTGATAAATCCAATAAGACCATTCCAATATCTGTGAAGTCAATATTTTAAAATATATTATGGATTATAGCTCAAAATGCACATTAAACGGCTTAATGCCACCACAAGTAATAAAATGGTTATGTAATTACATATCTAATCAGTTATTAACTATAAATAAACTTATTTATCAAATCAAAATTATTAAGCAAGTACATATATAAAATCGATAAGAAGATGTAGTCGGATTTTCAAGTTAAGAAAGGGTTTCCGAAGTTTGTTTCCGAAAACCAGTAGGAAAATATGAGAAATTTTTTTGAATTTTATTTTGTTGAATAATCTAATTCAAGAAAAAATTACAAATAAAAAAAAATATAACGTAAATAAACAAATAAAAATTAAAAATTACCGATCTCAATTCCAACTACAAATACAAAGTTTTATGAAGGTACAAATCCGTTTCTACACCTGGTTGTTGGCCAAGGGTAAGAAAATAAGCAAATCGGCAGCTTGTAAAAATATTCAGTCTACTCAGCTTGTGAAAATACCTCTCAGTCTTAGTATTTGACCTACATGTAAAGCAGTGAACGAATTAATTATGGGTGAATCGTTGACACTGAACTGAGTAAAAACTGTGCAACAAAATCATATATATTTCACAACGAGATGATCAATGAGCTTTAAATATCCGACGAAAAACCTAAGCCTTGACAGAACGACTTATTCATAGGTTAACTAGCGAGAAAGTATAGGCTACTAAGTTTGGCAAGTAAAGGAGTAGAAATAGACGCCAGACTAGTAATTATTGTATAACAAAAGGAAAACAAGATTCGATGCCTTACAAATGAGTTTTTTCGCTGTGATATGGAGTGACGAGGGAGAGCGAGAATAGAAAAAAAAAACAAACATTACAAAATATAAATAAGTAAAAATACGGAAACGCTCCTCACAAAACTCATTTTTGAGTAGAAAAAATATTAATACTGAACGAACTGACAAACTTTGTTCACCTTTGTTTTCTTGAACATCTTATTGATGATATTCAGATCAAATTTTATTCATAAATTGAATTTTTTTAAACCCAAAATTCAATTTTTAAAAAGTTAAATGGTCAAATTAAATGAGAATCACCCATACGTACTTGCTTAATAATTTTGATTTGATAAATTAGTTTATTTATAGTTGATTACTGATTACGTATGTAATTATATGTATAACCTGTAATTTTGTTAACTGTGGTATCATTAAGCCGGATATTCTTCATTTTGACCTATAATCCATAATATATTTTATTATAATATTTTTTTATATTATTATTGGTTACCATCCTGACATAAAAATGCTCTAGCAATGGGATGGCCATAGAGAAAATAATGACCTGTCAAGAAGGGAAGGGATGGTACCGAGCAGCACCCCTCCCTGGCTTTCTTCCATTGCAAGTGAGTTTTTTACAACCTCTTCTTCCTACTCGTTCAAACCTATAAAAGGTCCTTTGAAAAGATTCATTTTGGTAGGTCAAGATCAGTATGTAGACTTTAGCTTGTCATGAACCATAATGCTTTTTTAATGATCTGTAACAATATCGATTGAATGGTGCAAAGTGTTTGAAGGTGGGTTGTATTAGCAATACCGAATATCTGTGGGGAGTATGTCCATAAAAGTAAGTATGTGCCCACTTTATATAAGTCTTATGAACTTAATGAACCGCACTTACCCCCCTATTTTTGGTATCATCCAATTTCCATCACCGATTGTTAGCTTTTACCCTTAGAGTCGTGAATGCTCGATATATATATATTTTTTTATTTAGTAATTTTATTAATATTTCGATTTAATTAGATATTTTTAGACCTCCTAATAGTCCGTCCCCGCACCTACCCCCCTATTTTCGGTCCATCCAATCCAAGATATTTTTAGCCTGCCTCCTAGTCGGTCCAATTCGTAAGCTTTCTAGGTATGATACTTGAAGCCCGAAAACAGGGTTAAGGGGGCTGGTGAGGGCCGGTTGAAAGTATTTTTAAAATTATGCCCGCACCTACCCCCACATTTTTGGTCTCATCTAATTCACATCATCGATTGTTAGCTTCTACCCTTAGAGCCGTGACTCCGCTCGATTTCTTTTTAATTTTTAATATTTCGATTTAATTAGCTATTTTAAGACAACCAACCCATAACCTTGTAATTAAATAAAGTTTCTATAATAAGTGTCCAATTATATTTTTTTAATTTATAAATTACACATTTCAAAAGTATGTTAACTATTTCTTAAAGTAAGTACCTAACAGAATGTTGCTCAATGTTTTTTCTTAATTTTTCCAACTGTCTATCTCAAAATTTTTGTTTGCGTTTATACTAATAAATAAAAATTGTTGATTTTAAGGATGATATATCCGAAATCATGTATAAACTATTATGTATGTATGTTGTAAAATCTGATAATTAATAAAAACTTTCCTCTCTTTCTCTACCGTGTTTGCTACTTTGTTGTATTTAGTTTTAAAACATGTAAGCGTGCTGCTTATATGATTATAAGTTCTGTTTCAGTTTTAGTTGAGAAGGTTTGGGGAAAAGGGGATAAAGAAGTTTGAGTCTTTTGTTAAGCGTCCTTTGATTCATTCAAACATGCGGGCTTCCACGGCCTGTTCCCGCTTAAGTAACTTGCGTTGCATGCTCATGCGCAATCTTGGCGCTTTTCAATCACCTTTTCTTAATTTATCATGAAAATTGTCATATATAAGCATAAGTACAACATACAAAATATTTGTAAAGCTTGCCATTAGATTTGGACCTATATTCGCAAAATTATATTTTTTTTCTATAAATTTGATTATTTCTTTTATTTTTACTAATTAGGCAAATTAAAGAGGGTCTCTGAATGTTTGCCGAGAAAATGAGATTGGAAATTTAAATATTTTGTAGTAAGGTAAGAGGTATGAAAGAGGAGTTTTTTTTTCTTTAATTAAACAGTAGGGTGTTTACATTTTATTTTGAATTATTTCGTTTTTCAATTCTTTCACGATGAATTATTTTATCAATTTTGTTTTCCTGCAACGGAACTCGTTTATTTACAAGTAAGCCAGAGATAAACAAAATATATAGGTTGCTTAAAAGATATCTGATTCAAGATCAGAAATTCTTTAGATGTCGAATTCGCTGATTACTTTTACGGAATTTAAATGTCTTTATTTACCCTGAAAAATGATTTCACTTTGGGATATGAGAGACCAGTTTTTAGATCTTATTAAAAACGATCTTGTTTCTCAATGAGAGTTTCTTCCATTTCGTCAGTGCATCCGAATCGTTATGGTGTTTCATACTTAATTATTTTCACGAAATATTTTTGTATACATATATAATTCAGAATATTTAAATTGGTAAAAAAAAACTTATTTTTATATAAAATGTAACTTTATGCAGACTTTATTATATTTCATAATATAGTTCATCCAACCAAGTAAGTCTTCCAGGATTAGAATTTGCCAGTTTCAGCTGAAAACTATGAAATAATAATTATCTCAAATTTCAAGATAAAGGTGATATGGTAATGCATATGAACATGTATAATTTGAATGGTTATACTTTCTTAAAGACAAAAAGCAAAATTAAAAGCTGTCTTTGTCGTCGATTCTTGCTTAGATTAGTCTAAAATATAATTAAAGTCTAAAGTATAAAATTTAACATTTATTTGGTTTAATTAATATCATTGTATTTCTTTTTTTTTTAAATTGAAAACGATTAACACTTATGTGGGGTTTAAATAATTTTTATTAAACAAAAATAATAATTCACAATGTCTAACAAACTACTAACAAATAACTAACAAGGTTACAAAAAGTATCAACTTATAACAATAGTTGCTCAGCTTCTGAGCAAGACTGATTCTCCAGTCCATCGCTCCTTATATATATTCTGAATTCGATCGGAACAATCTAGAAGATTCATGACAGCGTAGAAGAGCTTCGGACAGTCTCGAACATGTACTAGAACAGTTTGTTCCAACTGTTCCAACAAAAAACCTATAACTCTATTCAACCATGTTTTTTTTTGTTTTTTTTTCAAGTTACCACTATTTACCTAATATTGAAATAAAAAATACATTTACCTTTTTTCCTTCACTTTCATAGTCTCAGTATGAGCGGGTCGGTTTTTTTTTTTTTTTTTTTTTTTTTTTTTTTTTTTTTTTTTTTTAATTTTAAAACCTCTATGCCATAAGGCGTACTATCTGTATAGTAATGCTGACAATTTGCTTTTACGTACTTGTGCTTCGAGTATATGGACTTCTAGGACAAAATTCTCTTGACTATAGACTTTTATAGGAAATTACGAATATACCTCATACGTGGGGGGGGGGGGGGTCGGAAATAATATTTTACAGAGTTAAAGTAAAAAAACTATGAAAATAACGGTTTTAGCAAAATATGTTAGAATTAATATGAAAGGTGTCACTTTTGATTAGACTTTTCCAAAACATTGAAATTTCAAGTTAATCTTTTAGGGTCTTATTTATTAAGCTCTTAGGCACTTTCCTATGTGATAGTTGCTAAATTTAGGTTTGGAATATTTATTACATTTGATTTCAAACAACAATAATAATAATTTAAGTAGGCAGTATAATTTTTTATTCTTATACAATGAAATATTTACTACTGAGACTGAAGTGTCGTTATTACCATTCTTCGCATTCTGTATAACAAAATCATGTCATTTTTTAGTAGTCTTTGATACTTTCATATACCTGTTAGTATCATATACTACAATCTTCAAGTGCCTAAATAATAAGCAATCTTCTTTCCTACAAATTTTAAACGTCATTTCGTCTGATACAAGGACGATAAAAAGGTTTCCTTTAACTCGTCAAATATTTAATTACAGTTGAGGGTTGCAGTTGGTTAATGGATGGGAGTTTACTTGAGAGAGAGAACCAACTTGGTCTTGAGAACAAAACCAATCTTTGATCTTGAACCGGTTTTCTAGCCACAAAACTATTTTTAATGGTCTAGAGCAGCTGACCAGGAAAATGCTTCAATAATCTGAGAAATTGTCTTGCTTCAGCTTAAGCTGGTAGATACTAAATCGATATAGGCAAACATCGAGTCTTAATGGACCCCTATTGTTCAGGCAACTATTGTCTAATTCGGTAGTGAGTCCATGGCGTTTGTTCCACTTAGGATTTCTATCAACCGCTACAGATATTTCTCGTTGTATAAAATCTATTAATTGCATAATAGTGTAACGTGAAACAAAAGAAAACAAAAACACATCATTATAAATAGTTCTTGACTTGCTGGAACAGACTGTTGTAGTAAAGGTTTGTGACTACTAGTACTATCTGCGCTGGCCTAGAACCTTCCAGGCAGTTCTTCTTCATACTAAGAATAAGATGCGATGGACTGGAGAGTTAGTCTTCTTCTGAAGCTCAAGCTGTTACAAAGCGATAATTCTTTTAACATGTTCAATTTTTTGTGTTTTCATTGTTTGTGTGACATTGTAAAATATTATTTCCGTTTAACAAAAATTGTTTAACCAACATAATTATTGCTGTACTAAACGAAAAGTGTTTTCGCATATCAAATGTAACAGTTATGTTCGCATGAATGTTATGAAATATCAATAAAATAAAATATGTTTGTCTAAATACTTGCGTGATCTATATCTTAACTACAAACAACTTTCCCCTCAATTATTACAATTCAATCATTCGTTTGAGAAATTCTACATGTGCACAAGTTTGATTTTCATTGATTTTTGGGCTCTATATACATAATGCAACGTCTCTTTCAACGTTTAAATTAACTTAGTATTTAATAATGCATACTCACCCATACCATGGGAGTGAGTTTATTTCTGCTAAATTGACCAGTTATTACGTAATTCGCTAATATTTAGAAAAATAAATGTTAAAATATAGGTATCAACTGGTAACTATTGTTATTTTGTACGAAACGAATAACGTATAACTGAACAATAATTTTTTTACGATCTCAACATCTCACAATATTTTAGCTCATTTCTCAAACCAAACGACAAAAAAAAAAACCTGTAACCACCTTTGTCTCATCTTCATTATTTCTCACATGATCTCATATCATTACGAAACACTATTGGGTCATTATCTGAAAATGTGTAAATCATACGTCCGGTTCATTTTCAACCACTAAAATGAGAGCAAGTTACTAGAAACAAATATGGACTATTTCACTCCTTCTTTTCTTCTATGGAGGCTATGGTATAGCTCCAAACTAAATTTATAATTGGTTAAAATAAATTAAAAGTAATTGTTTTTTCACTCCCTCACCTTGTCCGATTCCCAGGCAAGCCTCTTAAAAAAAAATAAAAATAAAAACACTCTTTCAATAATTGAGTGTTTGATTAAAATGATTAATCGGTTAAGTGAGTTATAACTTCAAGATTCCATGAAAAAATAAGCGGTTTCATTTATTGTCACCAATAAAAATAAATAAAATAAAAAAGGTATGTCCTGACGTTTTTCCTTCAATCCCTCACATAAAGTGTTGGATGGTCTGAGCGTTGACAGGAACATGGCTCAAAGCCCGTTGTGGAAAGAATCGGTTCAGGGAAGACCCCAGGATCGGTTTGCCTGCCGTCCAGGGGATGCGATGGCTTGCCTCCGCTGTCAGATTTAGTTTATTACCGAAAATCTACGCTGTGGTCAATAGCTACTTCACTCCCTCACTCCAAAAAACTGTGTTTGTTTCCAAGCAATTTTTTCGATAGAAAATGGTCATATTTGGTCATAGTTTTCGATTCTGCAGTCTTTTTCAATTTTAACCTGCTTACATCGATTAAAAAATAATAAATACTTTGAAAATTTCACTCCCTCATTTTTTCCGAAAAATTTCTTAAATGAGGGAGCTTTCTTTGTATTCTCAAAAGAATTTGAGAATGCTTTTGAATGTTAAGGTGACGATTCCTAAACTATGACCAAAGTATGTAACTGTAACCTAACCTAATTTTAAAATCAAGCTTACTTTTGGCTATTTTTGAATTTGAAATTGTTTTTATTGTATTTCTATTGTTTTTTAAGATTGTATTTCTTTAAAGAATACGCGTTTTTGCTTTCACTTCTCAAAGTTTTCTACTTACCTCAACACATTTTTCACTACCTCACTCACCCTTCACTCCCTCACTTTGAAATTGTTATCGTAATATTTTAAAAGAACAATTAAAGGTTCATTCATGACATTTCAATAATGAAATTTTAGGAAGTGAAATCAACACATCTTCAGATAATGACCCTATTGTCTATCGTACTATCGTCTCAATTACATATACAAACTGTATTATTTATTTTATGTTTTACGATAGATGTAAAATTTAAAGGAGGTAATTCTGTGTTGTATCTTGCGAAGATAAAGTTTTATAAAACCTAGAGAGCGACATATTCCGGATCATTTCCAGCTGGGACACTGCTATCCTATAGCACCCTTCGCGGGAATGAGCAATAAGGAACAAGTGCTGACGGGAAGATATCTCAAGTCATTGCCATCGATTGGGAGTTAGCTCAGCTGAGCGCCACAGATAACGAGTCTTTGTTAAAATAACTGCCCAAGGGGGGCTCTACTAAACCGAACCAATAGTATATGATTATGTAAAATAGATATGTATTATGTAGCAAACATGTAAAATATACATGCAATGTGGATATTATGCATTTTTTTATATAATTAAAAACAGTATGAATTGGCGAAACATCGAAAAGAAAGATTGATAGCACTTAGTGGACTTACTACCGACTCATAAATAACTAATTAACTAGAATAGCTGACCTGTGAGAATCATTCGCACTCTAACCTACTTATGTCCCCTTAATTAAAATACCTAAACATTATACTACACTTATATTTAGTATCTATCGTCTAGTGGGTCATGACCATAGGTGAGGGTTGAAGTAAAGAACAGATGTGCTTAAATTGTAGATTATTTATTTTTACTTTCACTTACCTATATATGAAATATATAGTAAGTGAAAGTATTGCGATCGTGAAAAATTTCGACTTCCGGTTTTCAACGGAAATACACGTTTTGGGGTCCCCTGAGTCGAAATGACCAAGTCCCGCGAAATGGTCTGTGTGTGTGTGTGTGTGTGTGTGTGTGTGTGTGTGTGTGTGTGTGTGTGTGTGTGTGTGTGTGTGTGTGTGTGTGTGTGTGTGTGTGTGTGTGTGTGTGTGTGTGAACAGACTAGCTCAAAAACTATAAACCGTGCGATCCTGAAATTGGGTATTTAGTGTAAGTATATGCCCGCGATGTGACAGCATAAATTTCATCAAAATTACTTAAAGGGAGGGGGTAATTTACTTAATAACTTTTTAGGTTTTTTTCGATTTTCTCAAAAACGGCTCTAACGATTTTGATTAAACTGAGTATTTGATCTATGTATATGCCCGAGATATGACTGTAAAAATTTCATCAAAATTGATTAACCGGAGGGGGGACTTTACTTAATAAATTTTGTAACATTTTCACGTGTTTTTTTTATTTACTCAAAAAAGGCTTTAACGATTTTGATCAAACTGGGTATTTGATGTATGCATAAGCCAAAGATGTGATAGCCAACATTTCATCAAAATAGATTAACCGGAGGGGGGACTTTACTTAATAAATTTTGTAACATTTTCAAGTGTTTTTTTTATTTACTCAAAGAAGGCTTTCACGATTTTGATCAAACTGGGTATTTGATGTATGCATTAGCCAAAGATGTGATAGCCAGCATTTCACCAAAATTGACCAACCGGAGGGGGGACTTTACTTAATAAATTTTGTATCATTTTCACGTGTTTTTTTTTTTATTCAAAAACGGCTTTTAACTATTTTGATCAAACTGGGTATTTGATGTATTTATATGCCAAAGATGTGATAGCTAACATTTCATCAAAATTGGTCTAACGAAGGGGACCACAACAACGCATTAATTTCTAATCTAAGTAAGTTGGTAAGTGAAAGTTGTGTGTTGCGCGCACGCACCAGATTTTTATAACATAAGTTTAAGGTATTTACATAGTAGTTACGTGTTTACAGGACCTCTTTGAACACTGTGTTTGAAGTTACGACATGGCCATATGTGATTGTTGGTGGGTTTATTTTACACGGACATTGATGTCACTGAAAGAGGGCACCCTGGAAAACGCCACATACTTAAGTAAATACACATTGGTTTCGCGGAAAGCGAGTGCGCTGATTCTATTGACTGAAATCGCATGTTTTTGCTTGTACCTTGCAAAGGACGGCAACAATCGAAAAAGTATATATAACCAAAATTTTTCGTCTTGATAAACTAAAAAAAAAATGACACCTTAGAAAAATCCGTGCGACCATTTTCGCTGAGAATTGCAGTTTTTCGCTTACAACTCTCAAACAAAGGGGTCAATCGAAAAATTGTATATGGCCGAAAATTTTCTCCTTTAAAACCTGAAAAGATTGACTCCATTTAGAAACCTCTACGACCATTTTGATGTTCTCATAAAAACCGCGGTTTATAACTCGCGATAAAATTTCCTGTGTAGCGGTTAAGGAAAGCTTTAAAATGATGCCTCATTCACGAAATTTGATGAAGTTTTAAGGAATTTATGGCGTACCGACAAAAAAAGGTTTTGAGAAATAATATATTATATGATGATTATAAAAAATATTGAGGGAACAAAATGTTCCTTATTGACTACAAAAAAATCAAAGTGAAGCTAATTAATTTTAGTGCATATTTCCATTACAATACTGCCTACAGTTTGTGGCTATCACACCTATTATCAAAGAAACTTGTAATCTGAACATTTACTATCTAATCACTAGAACCCAATGATATCAAAGCATAAAGGGACTTTTTCAATACTGTGGTAAATAACATTTTTTGGTTACACCGCAACACTTGGGTCCTTGGTCACACTTGGGAAGGGGAAAAGTTTTATACAGCTCTGTAACTCAGAAGCCAATAAGAAGTATATCTTAGGGAAAAGTTAGGTCCACAAAAGAGGAATTCATGCGATGATAGTAAAATGTTGAATAACTCGGTTTATTGTTCTCTCATTTATTTACTTCTTTGTTGTACCATTATTTACTATTCTAATACTGTGATCATTGATTCATTACATGTCACTTATTCTATATTGCATATCGTATGTTTGTCAGTTACATATAATATATTTTTCTGATAACAAAAATAAAAATATAACGTTATTTATCGATAACATTGATCACTTTCTAAAAATATGTTTAGATATATTTAAAAAAAAATTCAAATTCATTACACAGATGAAGCTGCAACATAACATAAGATGAAAGATGAAACTGTAACATAAATATAAAAACATTTATTTTTATATAGTTTAGTCATAGGTCAAAATTATAATTAATGTCATTTAAAAATCTCTGTATTTTATACATTATGTGTACTAAGGGACACAAAAGGTTTTATGATTCTCAGGATGATTCGCTGCTTAACTGACTATATAAATTTTCGTTGATATATATTTAAGTTTTTGATAATTAAAATTTCGCTATCAGCTGTAGGTAATGATTTATGAAAATATATGGTGGTAAGAAAAAACCTTGGATATCCCTTAGCTTGTATACAAATGTGAATACAATTTGTAAACATACCTGCCTGTAATAGTCAATTTTTTGTTTGAATTAAATGTCATATTTTAATTTCATTGGTTATTCATAGATCTGGTGCAACAACAATTTCAACCATAACTGACAATTAGTAATTTCATTGCGAGTATAATATTAGCCTAACGATGAGTATTGTTCATAGTTGTAAAATTATTACTTTTGGACTTACTATGCATTTTCTACTTTCCTCCTTGTTGATTGAATGTTGTACGTTAATTAATAAATGTATAATAATTTATTAATTATCCTTAAGAAGGTGTGTTGCTTTTTCGTAAGGATTTCTCAATCTTACTTTTATAATTTCGCAAATTACTTACTAGTGATTTTAAACTTATTATATCCTTAAACGGCACTGATAACGCCGTTTGATCAGTTGAAATTATTAATTTATACATATACTTCATCTTTTAATGCAGTCATTAAGAAAATATTAAACTTAGCAATTACCGGACGGAACTAAGGACGTGGTTTTTATCTGAAGAAACGATAGTGCCATTTCCTGGAAGTTCAGCCTCCAGAAAATATTCTTAGCCTCTGAATTTTCTTATCTTAAATTAAGGAGAACATCGTTAGAGTTATCAAAAGAAAAAAAAAATGCAATAGCCTTGCATTTTATGGAATCAACTTATCACATGAGCGTATTTACTTTTTACAAATGTTACCATTATTTTGTAATTATTAGTCATTTGTAATAACTAATTAGTATTAAATATGTATGTTTATTGAAAACCCCTAAAAAATTAACATTTTTTTTTTTTTTACTTGTGCATCTTTACTTTATTTAGATATAGCACAATGAACATAGAAAGGAAAAGAGTTACATGTTGTAAATGTAGCTTAGAGTTATTGGGAATTTCTTCATTATGTGATTATTGCCTAAATTACTATTCAATTAATTATTAACTAACTTATTCAAAATTTACTAAATCTTAAGTAATTTTGTTAATATACCTACATAACTGTATCATAACATAATACATTTAGTAAATCTGAAGAAAAAGAAAAAAAAAAATCACATGAATAAACTTGTGAAGAAACTATTCATCGGTAGGTCTCTACTAATAACTATAAATTAGAAGGTCCCCAGGCCATCTCCATTAAATATCAATGAAAAAAAATTAAATTCTTAAGAATTAACAACTTTTAACCCTTCAGCATCTGAGCAGTGCGAGTGTATTGCCGGCCATGTGGCCTGAGACCTTAGCCCGGCTGCCGTGCCCTGTGGCCTGAATACTTTTTAAAGCTAGAAAACAGACCAAAGAATTCGCCCTATTTGACTAAGGAATAGGGTGAAGGTAAATTTGATTTGGAAAAACCCGAAAAGAACCCCATGTGAATTAGTTTACAACCCTCAGAAATTTTTGAGGAAACCATAAACCTCGTCACTGGGAAATATCGGACGGTATTCACTGGGAAACAGGGTCGGAGAAACGGGAATGCCAATCATTTAAAAATAATTTTCACATGTCCTGCACTTGTCCTAAATATGAATAAGAAAATGATGACTATTTTTTCTGTTCGCCATGCACCGCTAATATTCATGAAATTAAAAAAAATACGTGTAGGAAGGTATTTACGATATTAACTGTTTTATGTATCTGTTTTTTTTATAAACATTTTAAATTATATACCTCATGTTTTTTGTGAGTTGTTACCTACGATTTATGAATGTTGCATTCCTAAATAATGATACGATGAATCCGAAAGCGAAGAGTAAAAATTCAATTTTCGTTTTAAAAGAAGCCACAAAATCATCTCTTAAGGTGTTGACTACTGGGAATTTTATCCTAGTGCAATAATAAAATGGAAAGATTTAAGAGATCAATTAAAATAAGGTCCGCAGTTTAAGTCTTCTAACGCTGAAGCGGGCGGAACTGATATATCAGTCTACAGGCCCCAGGAACTGCAGCTCTCGAACTGATATATCGGTCTACAGCCGTTAAAGGGTTATAAAAAAATTTAAAGCATTATAAATTATAGTTTAGTGTTTCCTTTATAATATACTTTAACACTTCTGTGGGTAAAACAATATTTATTCAAAGAAAAATGGCAATTTTCAATGCCACACAAATAATCAATACACAACTAATTGAACAGGTTACAAAAATTATCACTTTATAACACAGAAATAATCATATTATTTGAGCTTCACAACCAAGACCAAGACTAACTCTTCAGTCCCATCGCTCCTTAAGGGAGAACAGTGTAGAGCATTCTGGGCCTATCTAGATGGTACTCGAACATCCTAGTCACAAACACGTACTATGACAGTTTGTTCCAGCTGGTAGTTGCAACAATTAGTGTAGAACCATTCTAAAACATATGTTTTGTCTCTTGTAATTGTTTAACGTTACAATACGTTCATATAAAATATTATAAATAATCACAATCAATTTTCTATATCAATAGTGATTTTGGAACACTAGGTGTTTAGAGATCCTTTCTTTTTTGTGTTTCAAGGTGTTTCAAGAGCATTTTCGATTTCCCAAGTAATGGATTGAATTTGAATATAACAATTATTCGCGGTATGATTTCAATTGTTAAACATATTCAGAATTACCAAACATAAGTTATACATTTTAGGATTCAATTTTTTCGGAGAGAAAAGTAAAGCCAGGGTGAGGCTGGAGGTACTGGTCAATCCACCTTTCTTTTGTTTACATTTTATATTTTAAATTTTGATCGAGTAAAGAAGCGAGACATCTTAGAAGCCTTAAGAGAGAAAGGGATCGATCAAGGTCATATCCAGGCGGTTGAAAGTCTTTCTTTACAAGAAAACACGAAATGTGGTCAGATTTGCCAACTGCACTTTCTCGAGAAATTGAAACAACGATAGTGATCCGACAGGGTTGTAGTCTTAGTCCACTCCTGTTTCTTTTAGTTATGTACTCAGCTATCCGGAGGGCGAAGGAGAAAATGAGGAAATTCCACCTTGGGTATGTTAACCTAAAACCAGTGGGCCTTTCGCTGTTTGCATTCGCTGATGACATCGTTATTTTTTCGGACAATGACAAGAATCTGCAATACAATGTTAACCAATTGAAAGAAGAACTCATGAAGATAAGCATGGTTATAAACCCCACGAAAACAAAGGTAATGAGAGTTGGGAAGAAACCAAGGAGAATAATGCGTGTGATCAGAGTTGAAGGAAAAGCCCTGGAGCAGGTGGAAAACTTCAAATACCTGGGTGCACACCTCAACGAAAATGGTTACATTGATTCAGAAGTAAATGAGCGAATCACAGCGGCGGGCAGATGTTTGAAGCAGTTAAAAGAGGCTTCCTTAATAGAAGAGAGGTGGAAAAGAAAACGAAATTGGCTGTATTCCGATCTACATTTCTCCCCATTCTGACGTACTCTTCGGAATCATGGACGCTAACAAAAAAGCATCAATCAAAAATACAAGCAGCTGAAATGAGATTTCTCCGAAAGATATAGGGGAGAACAAGAAGAGATCGAGTACGGAATACCACGATCAGATTGAACCTCGATGTTAACCCTGCCAACGATTTAATAGAGGAAAATCGGTTGAGGTGGCTGGGACACCTTCTGCGGATGGAGCAGAGTAGAGTTGCTAGTGAGGTCTATCGAGCCAAAGTGGATGGGAAGCGAGGAAGAGGCCGTCCTAGAATAAAATGGGATGACGAAGTTAAGAAGGACTTCCAGAAAAGAGGACTCCAATGGAAGGACAGAAGGCAGCTTGTAGATGACCGACAGAGCTGGAGAAGGCTATATAGACTTCCTCCTCACACTGCGTAAAAGCGGTTCATAGAGGAATGACTATGAATGAATCAAAATTACATTTACATTTAAATTAAAAGTAAAAAACATTTCATGCGTTGTCATTTTGTTTATCGAATTCGTATTTTTATAAATGATTTATAAAATACGAACATTTCTAAAATTTTCAGTTATTGTATTATATAAATTCAGTCTTCGAATGGTTCATGGTCTAATTTTAAAATAAATTTACCACCATCTGAAATTTGTGAGTTGTAAAGGTTGTGATACTTTTCGAATAATATTAAATATTTAAGAGCTGAAGAAAAAATCCTCCCGTCATATTGATAATGACAGAATGACATTCATGTGGCTTTAAATGCTGTGAAAAGTTGGACGTATCTGATCCAGATAATCTATTCGTTTCTTCAGCCGACAGTTACGAATTTATCAACTGAAAACTGCTCTCCTTTTTTAAACGACCCTTATATCGCACAGTGCTTTCAACTGCGTCATATCTAAAAAAATATGAATTTTCAGGAAATTGAATATAAAGTTCAAAAATAAAGAAAAATGTGTTCAGAAAATAAATCAAGCCTCCGGTTGAACATTTACTGTTCATCAGACCGTTTTAGATACTAAAATACTTTTTTTTTTTTTTTTTTTAAGAAAAACTAAGTAGGGTAAGCCATACAATTATATAAACCTCAGTTTGGCACTCAGTACAGTTAATGGCACCACAATTTTAACTTAAAGAAATAGGTAAACAAGTCATAATTTTATTACAAGATATACATGAGTCTAATGTTTGATGGGTCCTTTAAGTCATCTATGAAGTAAGACTTTAACAAACTAACCATAGGAAAGATTTCACAATTAAATTCACAGGGTGCCAATAACTAGATTTGGCACTTTTAACAATAAATATTGCCATATTGTAAAACTATTGAGCTTTTGACCCAAAAAAACCTCTTGAGTCTTCATAAGGTTAGATAAGGAGGAGCTATAGGAAGTTTCAATTAGATACCTTCATAAGAAGTATTTTTTTTAATGTAACCACTGAAATTTAAGGGTACCAATAACTTTATGGTTTACTCTATTTGATGTATAAATTTTCTTCAGCCCCTTTGGATTTCTAAAGTTAAAAGTTTCATAGATGATGAACATTAAAGTACAACATTTTGCAACAATGCAATATCCTGTCAGCGCAATAAGAACACAGTCATTAATAAAAATAGCCGATTTTTGAGACATGACGTTGTTTGAATATCTTTAATACGAGCACCCAGAGTGTCCACTTTCAATTTGTATACTTAGGTAAGTCAGCATTAAATGAATAGTTTTTGGTTTGTTGGATTTGTCGCAGAGGTCCAATTAGTTCTCCCCCAAGATCACCAGACCTCGCATATTAGTATTATTTGTTGAAATATACAAATATGTAATGATGTTCAAAGTGTACTAGGTAAAATCAAACATTTTCTCTATATACTCACTAAATATACTCGCAAATGTAATATCAGGCCTAAATATTCTCGTATACCTTTAAACCTTTCTGCTCAACCATTCGGACAATATTATTAGCAAACAAGTAAACGTACTACTGCTTTAGGCTTCGTTAAAGTGATACACGATGAAATCAGAAGGCGAAGCCAATGGATGTGTTGGAAGTCAATGGTGGTATTTTCTAACCACCACTTTATTGAAATAAACCCTTCAATAACCTAAATTTTAATACGTGTATGAATATTTTTATATTTAGTATTAGAGAATAAAATTTAACCAAATGCAATTCATAAGAGAACATATTACTATAGTAAATTATTTACCTGCGTGCGATCCATTTACTCGTTGACCATTCCTCCGGACTGTGCATTTGTTGTATGTAGATTTGATTAGCATTATTACCTGTTACACTATTAAGTTGACCTTGATATTAATATTGATCAACTTTAAAGATTGATTTTTTCTACGTTTTCCATGCGTTAAAAAAAAAAAAAAAAAAAAAAAAAAATCTTGCAGATATAAATACAATGTCCAAAAATAATGTAAATTGAGAAATATATAAATGTTAGAAAAATGGGCATAAAACCTTTATAAAGCGTACTTTTATTACTATTCAAGCAGTCAAACTATCACTGTAAACACAGCACTTGAAATGCCGAGTGTAAAATATATGGGGAAAACTTTTGTTCAAACCTTATACAGGTGTGCTTCTTTTCAATGATTTTCACCTAGTAATTGAAAATATTTGCTAGGGAGAAAATCATAAGGAGTTGGCTATTGAGCCGTGCTACAAATGTCTCTTACGGCCAGTAGCTTCTTATGCCAGTGAGACGTCGACTCACTACAAGTACATTGCGCAGAAAGTGGACCGATTTGAAAGAAAGATCCTTAGGCGGATAATGGGCCCTATAAAAAAAAAATGGTTCATGGCGACTGCGTAAGAATAAGCAGCTGTATAAAGAATACCAGGACCTCAGTCTCTCTAATTTTGCCAGAATACAACGAATTAAATAGCTTGGCCATGTTATTAGGTTGGAAAATGGTAGGTGCCCCTCGGAGGTCTGCAAAAATACCCCAGCCGGGACCAGGCCTAAGGGAAAACCTAGATGTATCTAGATGGAAGGAAAAAGTATTTGCAGATGTAAGAGGAGCTGGAATAAACACGGGACAAGCTAAAGACAGACAATACTGGGGCAGAATGATTGAGCTGGCCAAGAACCGCTTTAGGCGTCTGTCGTGCCAATAGAAGAAGAAGAATTAAAAATATTTATTAGGAATAATACGTTTCATAAAAAATCATAAAAGCTTATATGATATTAGGTTTTCTAGAAAGAAATGTATGAAGGTTGACATGGGATTTGTGAGGAAACCCTTTGAGAGGGCTCAACACAAGGGCTGAAATGGGATATCTTAATAGCCGGAAAGACGTGTGAAGAACCTTTGGAAGCTGTATTATATTTCCTCGGAACCAGTTCGTCGCGTTGGTGGATTTGTCAGGGCTAAATATACTCTTATATCTGAGCAACCCTAACATGTATACCTGCCTGTCCTGGTCAAATTTTCGGAGAATGTCAGGGCAACAATATTGTATTCAATATGAAGTACAGTAGAACCTCGTTAACCCTGATCAGTTATTCCAAAAATCTTATGTTATTTAGGGCTTATTACCTCTAATAGAGTTCATAGAACACTGCTATTTCTGTTGGTGTATTATAAGTTGGAAGAGAAAATGTTATAGTTTTACCCTGGTTTGTGTGAGGCCAGAAGATCAAAATGGAATTACGAAGAGAATAGGTATTAGAACATGAAGTTTGTAAACTTGTTTTCTTAAAATTGAGGTTACAGCTGTAAGAATTTTCTTATCTAGTGGTACCGAGATATTTACACCCCGTTAACCCGGAGTTTCGAATAACCCGGATCAGTTTTTCCTAAAATCTTAAGTTATTTAGGGCTTATTACCTATAGTAGAGTTCAAAGAACAATGCTATTTTTGTTTGTGCATTACAAATTGGAAGAGAAAATGTTATTGTTTTACCCTGGTTTGTGTGAGGCCAGAAGAAAAAAAAAATGGAGGAACATTTTATTGACATTTTTAGAAATATCGATTGCTGTTTGGATGTTACAGAAGAAGACATTGACAACTAGTTGCAATACGATGAAATATATGTGTATGAGAATATTCCAAAACTACAAAATAGTATTAAACTAGTTTATTGCAGCCAACGTTTCGGCCCGACGATGCAGGTCTTCGTCAGGGCTAAATGAACAAGACACAGACAAAAAAAATTATAAATACATAGGACAAAGAATATATGATATGATGATGATGATGATGAAATATATGATAATGTAATATGATCTATATAAAAATAATTATAATATATCGCCATTGAAACATAGACTTATACATCAAATGAATTTTTTATTAAAATGCGTAGTCCTAAGGTTCTTGAAGACGATGTATGTAACTAGCCAATATAAAAGGAGAATCAACAATAGCAATGAGTCGCATATAAGCATCTCTTATCTCAATTAATGATATTTTTCACAAGTTGAGAAACCAAATTTTGCCCAGTATCAACAATGATGTATGCATTAGCAGGAATAAATAAAGATTAAATAAATAAGGATAAATGAAGAAAAGGATATCCTGACAGACATCAGAACCTAACTGTTGATTATTATAATGACTGTATTAATATAAGGTATCAGTATTATGAATGGGTGGAGAAATGAATGAATGGGCAAACGCGTTAGGAAATACGCGTTGCCACTGAAAATCGACAGATGTTTGGGAACCCGAAGACAGCCAGTACGAATCGAGGAGTTCACATTATTATTACAATATCATACCACTTTAAATATATTTGTCGGTCATTCATCTTTATCTTCAAAATTCCCCCCTTATATATATATACATATATATATATATATATATATTTTTTTTTTTTTTTTTTTTTTTAGTTTACGCACTTCTCATAATTATTTCTTGCGTATATTTTTTTCTTATTGTAGCTGTTATGAAAGATCGGTACACAAATATTTTTATCGGTTATTATACCAAAGAACTCTTCTCTAACTAACGGGATAACTAATCCTAATAATAATGGGATAACTAAACTTCACCCTCTACCAAATGAGGTTGAATCTTCCGAACGCATATTTCAATTTACTGTCATAAGTGATCCAGTAAATGTTATTTATGGTGATATAATAACCATAAATTCTTCTTATCTAATACCAAAAACTTTCAAAATGTGAAATATTGTTTAGTAATATTTTTCATAAATAAAATCAAAATAATTTAGATCATCATAAATTAATTTAAAATCCTGAAATAAGACCAATTTCGTTTTAACTCCTCTTCGTAAACATAAATCGCAGAAAGGCAGAAGCTCCCCTACGGCTTCTACGTCAATAAATTGATATAAATAACAAGTAAAGAGGCTGAAGAAAAGTTCCTTTCCCTCTTTGACGATACAGCAAATATCGGATATGTTATGAGAGAACTGCGCAAATAAACGGTTAACTTGCGATAAATACATATGGCGTATATAATACGTATGTCGCCTTTTTTAATAATTTCATGATGCGATTCGATAAATCATATTGAGTTTTACATGCAATTAGAACGAATCCCAGGAAGCTGAAGTGTGCCTATCCATATTTAATTATTTATTATTAGGTGATAACAAGGTCATTTTCTTTGTTTCACAAGAATATAAAAGAAAATCATGCAAATATAAGAATTTCAGTGCTTTCGGAAACCCATCAACGTTAGGTACTCCTGAAATTGATAAATATCCACTTGGAATTACGAAGAGGTCTTGGTCTTTTCCATACAAAAGCTTCAAATTCAAATATGAAAGCTCGCCCATAAGTTTGAAAAGGTATTAGAACATGAAGTTTGCAAACTCGTTTTCAAAAAATTGAGGTTAGAGAAGTAAGAACTTTCATAACTAGTGGTACCGAGCTATCTGCAGCTTAGGTGTTCTTTGCCGCTGTAAAAGGTACATTTTTATGTTTTACTAATGACGTAACTAGAAAAAATTAACAAAAAAATTCTTAATCATCAGCGAACTTCGCTGTTACCGATTCCTTAATAATCAAAACTGTTATATAACTCAAATTACGGAAAAAAACCCGGTCACTCGTTTAAACAAGCAAACCTTATGAAAATCAGTAAAGCTGAACTTGGGTATAAGTCAATATGAGGGTTGTCAGAGCATTCTGGCCTTGCAATGAATTTTTTCGATAATTTGACACTTACGGTAGCTGTCATGGAATCTAGACAAATTAAACTAAAATATTTGCTATTTTTAGCATGAAAGTCACATAATTTGTTATTTGACGCTTGAAAGCCGGGCAAAATAGGATAGTGATATGTAGTTTTTTTTTTTTTTGGATCCCCCAGTCCTCACATTTTTGGCTATAAGGGGTTTCCCCGGGTCAGATGGTGGTGGATTCATGCCAAGTATTATTAAATGTATCCTGGCTCCGGGTTTTGAACTGACTATCTTTGGGTTATTACTCATATCATATCAAGAGCAACGCCTATTTCCTAACGCGTTTGCCCACTCGGCCATCCCGCCACTTGATGTATAGTGAGTTATGCAAACATTACTAATGAGCTCACAATGGTAGCACACGTATCGATGGTGGTTATTTTTATTTTTCCCAAGTGACCCTGAGAGGAGGAAACATTGAGCGAAGGGTGGCTAACGAAGGGCCCTGCATTAGTGATGGAGAGCATCAGGTGCGGTTGGCACTGACACCTAAATGACTATAAAGCCCCGCTCGTTGGAAACGACGATTACAGCCTACTAAGTTGATTAGCTGTACTGCTATCCTCGCTATCTACATACCTAATGCTTGACAAGGGGTTTGATAGAAGTCAAAGAAAAGCCTCTCTATACTATTGAATGAAAACCTTTTGGTGTATTGTGCTTTCAACGGAAAAAAAAGAAGATATTTGAGATGAATATGGAAATATTTATCAACCAGACCTTATATTGTTTTATTTTTTTGGGGTATTTTATTTATCTTATTAGACCCATTTGGATATACGGGATAGAGTTATGGGGCACTGCAAGCTCTCTAATATTCAGAGAATCCAATCCTTTCAATCGAAAGTATTGTGGAGGATAGCTGATGCACCTTACTACGTCAATAATGACTTACTACACAAGGACCTCAACATCAAAACAGTAATTGATACAGCCACACTATACTACAAAAGCGTTCATTAAAGACTAACTTTCAACATGAACCCACAGGCAGAAACACTTAAATCCACCCACACAATCCACTCCGACTGCCGGTTTAGGCGGTGGCCTTGAAATTTCTTTGAGAGTGAATATTTATGCCAAATTGGGGAGGTAATAGATATATTTGAAGATTTCCTTATAAGAGTCATCATGGGAGTGATAATAGACAAATGCTCTCCTCGAACGAAACTAGTTTAAATCGTTTATTTAGGAGCCTGATCTCGCCCGAATATGGAATACTAATGTTTTTACTAAAAAAATTCAAAGAATTGCCTTCTAAAAACCGAGGGCTGTTTTCAAGCTTGTAAATGGATTGTTATTTTTTTTTCTTTTACCTTTTAATAGATTGTCCGTTATGAGGTTTGGGGTTTAAATATTTTATTAGTTAGTTAATAAAATTTAATTGATTAATTTTTATCCTAAAGAAAGTAAATACATTTTTTTAAACGCTTCTGCATCTCAGTTTCGGCCATTTGAAACAAAATATTTCAGTTTATAACACCACTTGTTTTAAAGCCCGTTATATTGTTTACATGGTTAGTTTTCGGAACAAAGTTTGGGACAAATCGTAGCTTCGCTTTTTGACTGGCCGCCCGATACAAAACACCAAATAGACCAGTTTACACGGTCAAGGTTTTTGATCAATGTTGGAATAAAAATGTTTTAATTCACTTATAACCGGTTAACAGTACTTAAAAGCATGATTGTGTTTGCTTATTGTAATATTTATATATTTTTTTAATTTATTGAAAATACCAGCTGAACCCGACCAAGCTTTACTGCCGCTTGGTCTAGTACTAAATTTTAGGAAAGTAACATGGGCACATAAAATAAGCCTACTTTAAATTGTCGAATAGCAAGGGTTATATATGATCCAAGACTTTTTTAATTTTTATAGGTATATATAAAATTGTTACACTCTCCTACCTTATGTACAATGAAAATTTCAAATCAACCCATTTACTACTTTATGAATATCACTTTGTTATAAAGTTATAACATTTTTTCCAGTATGTATATCAAAATAAAAGTAGGTACCGACACTATTTGAGCAAACGTTGTTTAAACACTAATGATATTTGGTTATTATAAGGATATTCTTGTTGGAGAAAAAATATATTAAATTAAATGGCAACTAAAATAATAAATAAAAAAATGAACTAATTTCATTGAAGTAGTGTCGAAGATTTTTTTTTTTTGACCAATGGTGGTATAAAATTATTTTTAAACATGAACAACATTAAGAAAGGTGAAACGTTTCAAAATAAGAAATTATGTAATAAAATAAATATAGATATAATTTTTATTTTATTTCTTTAAGATAAAAAATGTGTCTATGTTATTAATCAATGACTTATAAAATAGAATTAGAAAACAAGAAATTGGAAAATAGGTATATAGCCGATTCAGCAAAATTTTAAAAATATATATTAACTACTTTATTGAGTTAAAGAGGATAAACTATTGGTCAAGTCGTTATACTTTTGGATATCTGGCTGCTATAATTTATATTATTTTATTTTTGACATCCCCTATTGCTTGTAAATCAGATGGTATCCCCTCCCCTTTCACAACTTCTGCAATCTCATTCAAGTCCTCCGAGATAAGAATCACAACATCTGCGACTGCCTCTAGAACTAGTTCCTACAGCAGTAACTCATCAACAAGATTCCAGAGGGTTGGGAAACCAACCCGACACAGTACTCCCACTGGTAACAATACATCATCAATCTACAAAAGCTTTTCAAGTCAGTGACTATAAATATCTAGCCTCCTTAAACTGCTATTACAGGTTACCCAAGCCTAAAGCATATGGCCGAAAACGCGAGTATAAGACGGAAAGGGAGCTGGATGAGGGATCTCTCTGCCTAACTTAAAATATCCTGTCATCACTTATATTATTAATTACCAATAATACCTACTTATATTTACTTTTATTTATTTAGGTGTCGGGCATGTGTGAGCGGGTACTATCTCTCCTTCGTAAATGAATCAGATCCAATACAAGCCCGGGGTGCGGTGCGGTTATATGTCACAAGACCTTTACAGTTAAAAATTAAAAAATAAAGTAATGAAATGAAAAGGTAGGACATTAAACAGTTTTTGCAATTATTGTTAAACTAACTTCTAGAATTGGTGATTCATTGTATAAATATTAATAATGCAACTCTTGAACAACTCGTCCCAACTCTATTTGTGAAAGTTAGAAGACAAGTTATCTAAAAGGCATTTTACAAAAAATCGCGTTAGATATTAGACATTGGAAAGTTTAAATAAATAAGTGTACTAAAAACCAATCTGTGTCGAAATCTGATAAGCCGGTAAAAACCAATCCATGATAATATTTATGTTGTATTAACCTTATTATAAACTTAAAACACTCGAGGGCAAAATTTGTTTTTTAATTTTTACGAAAAAGGACAAAATGGTAAAAAGTTAATAATAATCCCTCAACTGTGCTTATCAATGATTAAGATTTTAGAATATAGGATATATTTTTTTTATTTATCAACAACAAATTAATAGAACACAATTTAAAATTTGTAATTGTTTAACAATATGCAAAGCATAAAATATAAATAGAATATATAAAAAGGAAAAGAATGGTCAAATCTGCATAAAAATATATTTCGCTCAGATTTACTAAAAAAAAAAAAATAATATTTTTTTTTCAATGTTCACATCTGTAAGATAAATAACAGCTATATATATTTTTTTTTTTTTTTCTCTTCATACATAGATTCGCACCTGTCAGCGATCGGCGACAATCAGCGAATTCGTGGTCCGCAGCAACGCATTGAAACGTATGGCATTAAGACATGAGGGAAGGAAGCAGCACCTCTTTCCGGGCTTGAAACTAATTCAGGTGAGGAGGTCTCTCATCCAGCTTCTCTTTAGCCGCCTTCTAACAGGCATGTCAGCTGTGGCCATGCGGTTAATCAATCTGTTGTTGTGTCCTTCCAATTTAACAAAAAAGCGTGAGTAAAGCGTTCGTATGTGTTGTTGGATAGTCGGTTGTTGTAAGTCTGTATGTAGAGTTTGGTTACTTACGTATCTGGGAGCGTCCGTAATTAGTCTCAAAATTTTTGATTGGAAAGTTTGCAATTTTTGTAAGTGCGTCTTTTTAGCTGAGCCGAAAATTTGTGAGGCGTATTGCGCCTACTCCTACCCCTATTTTTGGCCTCATCCAATTTCCATCACCGATAATTAGCTTCGACCCTTAGAGCCGTGGCTACGCTCCTTTTTTTTCTTTTTTTCTTTTTTTTTTTTTATTAAGATTCAAGTAGTCCTTCATCCTCTTTCGATCTAATTGGCAATTTTTATACTGTCTAACACTCCGCTCTCGTTCAATTTGTATGCTTTCGAGGTATGATAACCCAAGTCATAAATTAGGGTTAAGGGGGTGGGTAAGAGCGGTTACACCGATGTACCGTTAAATAATAGTTTTCAGTCTCTAGAAAATACAATTGAAGAATCCTCAACTTCTAATGCACCAAGTCAAGTGAAAACTAGTAATCCTCAACCTAACTTGAAACCACCGCCGATATTTATTAGTAATGTAGCAAATTATGGGGCTTTGGTCTCATACTTACATGTACATTCCAGCCCTAATTCGTTTACCCTCAAAAGCACATCAAAGGGAGTAACTGTTTATCCCCACACCCCTAAAGATTACAGAAAGCTAGTCACCTGCCTCAGGAACTGTGGAGCTGAATTTCACACTTACCAGCTTCCAGAGGACAAAAATCCACGCGTAGTAATTAAGGATTTACATCACAGTACGCCCATCGAAGAAATTAGGCACGATCTACAAAAATATGGGTATGAAGCAGTGAATATCACAAACGCAATCTCACGGTTCAAACGACCTCTCCCAATGTTTTTTGTTGATATTAGTAAAGCTACGTTTAATGAAAAAATATTCGATATAAATACTTTATTTTATACTAAAATTAAAATTGAGGAACCTCGAAGGAAGAGAAATATACCACAATGTTTAAGGTGCCAACAATACGGTCACACTCGGTCCTATTGCAACTATTCACCACGCTGTGTAAGATGTGGGCAAGGGCACGAAACCGCCTCTTGTAATAAACCAAGAGAAACCCACAGCTATATTGATTTGAATTTCAGAATATTTATGCATGAAATTAACAGACCTCTTTATAATTATTTTACAATTTTGGCTAAAAAAAAAAAGTGGAAACATATCATTATATATCATTTATGTTTTGGCAAAAGGGCTTAAGTCATAAAAATTAATTTTTGTTTCGTTTCTTGAAATTCATAATCGACTATAATTTATTCGTTATTCATAATTTATTACAGTCTCTGTTGAAAGAATATAGTTTTATTTATTATTCTGGAATAAAGAAATACATTCAGAAAGAATTTATAATGATTTTTAATATCTTGGTAAATCGTTGTTAAGGCTTCACATTCGATGGTTTAACCCCTTTTGACCAAACACCAGTGCTATAAAATAGCACACTTTCATCTTATTGTATTTTTTTTTTTCGAATCCCTTACCTTTTGCCAGTTGGGAATATTATTTTTATAATTTCGATTTTAATTCTTCTTTGATTAAATAATTAGATATGTTCCAATCTAAAATTTATTTCAGCATATGTTCTTTATTTTATTTTTGATATTTTTTTCTGGTTGAACTTTTTCTTTGGTAATGCATGGACACCAAAGATGCTTGAATATTGTCTAAGGAAAGGAACTACTTTTATGTGGTTAATGCCTCTATGTTTTTTCAACAGCTCTTTGCCAGTGAGGTTTGTAGTTCGGAGCAAACACATTCAGCAAATAAGTGGAGAAACCTGTGCTACTGTTCTCTTCTAGTTTCTTCTTTTTGTGTTTTTAGTTGAACAGTCTACCCTCCCTCTCACGCCAACTAATTGCAACTAAAACTCTTTCCAATAACACATTTTTAAATTTAAATTAAGAATCATTTAGAAATTGTATTTACTTTTTGTGAAGATTTTAATAGCATATCATATTGTGACAATTATGTGGGTTTAAATAATTGTTAATAACGAAAATTACAATTTAAATGCCACACGAACAATATAAACTCAAATAATCGAAAGGATTACAAAAAGTATCAACTGGTAACAACGCATTAACACACGCGTAACCATATGATCGATGTTCAGAGCAAAAACTAACTCCTCAGTCCATCGCTCCTTATATTTAGTCTGAAATAGAACTGTCTGGAAGGTTCCAGGCAAGCCTAGAAGGCACTCGAATAATCACGAACATGTACTAGAACATTCAAAAACACATACTGGAATAATTTGTTCTACCAATAGTCTAGATCTAAACTAAATCATATGTATTGTGTTTTGTTTCACTTTACTATTTGTTGATGTATATAACATATGTCACCAATCTCACATCGACAGGAAGATGGTAACAACTCAAAATATATCAATTTTGAGTTATGTATACTGTTGGAATCAGAATAACAAAACCTTCATTGCCAGAATATAGTCAAATAGTATTATTGGTTACGTTGGGGTAAGGCGCAATTTACCATATCTTTTTTGGAGGGTACGATTGATTGTGTTAATGTATGTAGAGGGCTACTTTTGAGTTACGGTTTCAGTTGTGTTACTATTTTCCGCAGTCGCTGTTTTTAGATACATAGTAAAATTGGAAATGCAGTTGAAACTTCACGTGTGATTATATATTTATATATAAAAAAAAAAAAAAAAAACAGTTTTTGAATTATAACCATCTTCCTGCCGACGTGCGATGTGATATCACTGGTGTTTGGTCAAAAGGGGTTAAGTCATCGATGTGATGCTTAAACGATTTGCCAAACTATTAAAAAAACATTATAAATTCTTTCTGTTTGTATTTCTTTATTCCAGAATAATAAACGAAACTATATTTTATCAACTGAGACTTTAATAAATTATGAATAACAAATAAATTATAGTCGATTATGAATTTTAAGAAGACGAAACCAAAATTAATTTTTATGACTTAAGCCCTTTTGCCCAAACATGAATGATATATACTCGTATATTTATATATGGCAATCTCTCTCTATATAAGAGGCTTTGTCCTGACTGACAGAATCAAAGCAGAGCAAAAACTACTAATGATAGAAACTTGAAGTTCGGAATTTAGATTTTAAACGCGATGTAGGTAACCACTAAGAAAGGAATTTCAAAAATTTAATCCCTAAGGGGTTTAAATGGCGAAATTGTCGTTTAACTCTAACGGAATCCTATTTTTGCACTTCGAGAAAAAATGTCTAATTTGGACTCATTTTAAAGAGTTTAACTTGAAGGCCTAAAGGGACGTCGAAAACCATGTTTTAAAGCCGAAAAATGAAGTGTTCAAGACGAGTAAGGAATTATTTGTTTCGGCGGTTTTAGTGAACTCTCTCCATTGCGCGTCTCCCTCTCTTCTACAGAGCCGGCAGCTTCCCCCTCCAACATTCCACCTACCGGACGCTCCGATTCTACTAAATCTCCTTAACGTCAGTTAACATATTATATTAAATCAATACCAAGATAATGATCACAGAATTGATTTTAAAGGCTCGCGGGCGAAGCCGCGACGGGGAATGCTATTGTGATATATTGATAAAGTCTGGTATCAGTATTTTTGGTTTCATCACTCTGCTAAGAGATAATTTTAATAATGGCCTGTTTTGGCTTAGAGAAGAGGCTTCGATAATCAATCAGAGCTTTAATTTAAAGCAAAGATGATCGCAGTGAAAAACAACATAAAACATTTGTAATGTACTTAAAAGTCCCCCTGTAAGTTAACAAAAACTAACAAAAACAGATTTGATGTGAATAAAAAAATCGTCTTCAATAAGTCTTTTCCTGATATATTTTAAGAGGGTGATCATATTCCGTGATCCAACTCAATAGATAGATTGAAAACTTTATATTTTTTAATATGCGACTGTGGGAATAACCAACGAAAAAAACTACAATTGTAAATTTGGTAAAAAATATATATTCTCATATCTTCCTTTAAAATTGTAAAAGTCTTTGTGAAAAATGAATTAATCTCTATTTTTTTTCTGGATTTTAGATTTGTTCAAATGAAACAGAGGTTCTAATTAGAAATAGAATATCTTACTTTTTATCAGAAATATATCCACAACCTTTTAAACAGTAATGCTTGTTAATTTTCTCGTAGTCTTTGTGATTATTTAATGAAATATTCATCATATTTAGCTAAATGTGTTTAGAAATATACTTAGATACAAACATTTATATTTGCCCCTTGCTCTACATAAAAATCTGATTTCTTATTACTGATTTTATATGTACTCACATAATCATTCTATTAGCTGCGATATCTTTTCGCCACAAAATCTGAAAATATTGACCTATGATCTGCATCAACTTTTAAACGATTGACTGTACAGTTATGGGAATGGCCTCACTGGAGTCAGAAACATATAATCTATTACGCGCAATACATTACTCAATCTATTCGTAAAAAAATAAATGTGTACACCTCCCCTGCATTTCACCCCCCAACCCTAAACGGTCGTTACCCACCTTTAATTTGACGAGACTCTACTGATCCCTAATCCTACTACTAACACGATTTTAGGAGCAATATTTTTACTAAACATATCCTGTCAGGGGGAAAGAGAGGTCTATAAAATATTCATAACGTTCATAATTAGCGATCATTTAAGATCAAGTATATATGTTTAAGGATAAAATGCGTATTTCCAATAAATATAATTGTGATTGTTTCTCATAAGTTTCTTTAATGATTGTTATTTATCTTAATTGATAGCTTTGGAACTTACATTTAATTTGAATTAGTACATATTTTGAATATTTATTAGATTTAATAAATGGACTCAGAGGCATTTAGCACTTCCGAAATTCCATTTCCACTCCGGGCCTATTCGCATCAGTGATCTTTGATAACTTTAGAAGTCCAGGGAGGTAATTAATATTGAATTAAAAACATTTTAGTCTCCCTATCTTTACAGTCCAAAACCTTTGTTCTCTGACTTCATTATCGTATTACCAGTGAATTTTATTTTATTTTTATGACGCGTTTATATATGTACACATTTTCTCAATATATTGGTATATAAATCTAATACCACATCTAAGACCTATTTATTATAAATTTATCCAATTACTTGGCGACTTCATAATGGTTACAACCTAATTAAGACTAATTTGCCCCATTAAAGCACTCAGAGTAACTTATAATTCCTCAATTTAATTTGACAATGTCTTTAAGAGATATAATTATTGATAAATTAACAATTATTAATTATTTATAATTAATTAATTATAATTATGACCCGTGCGAAACACTCGCATTCTAACCTACTTAAATTCCATTAGTGTCGTGTAGAGCGTATTTTGTGCGTCATGGGCATAGGTGAGGGTTAAAGTAAAGAATGTGTTTAAATTGTAGATTATTTATTTTTTAAAACATAAGTTTAAGGTATTAACACATTTAAGTGTTTTGCAGGACCTCTTTGAAGTTACGATACGGTCTTCTGTGAGTGTTTGTTGGTGGGTTTATTTTACACGGACTTCTTCACTGAAAGATCATAGATGTCACTGAAAGAGCGCACCCTGGAAAACGCCACATACTTTAATACACGTTTCGCGGAAAGAAAGTGCGCTGATTCTATTGACTGAAATCGCACGTTTTTGCCTGTAACTAAAACGACGGCGACAATTGGAAAAGTGTATACAACCAAAAATTTTCATCTCAACAAACTGAAAAAAATGACACCTTCGAAAAAGTCCTGCGACCATTTTCGCTGAGAATCGCAGTTTTTCGCTAACAACTCGCAAACGAATGGGTTAATCGAAAAAATGTATATATCCGAAAATGTTCTCCTTGAAAACCTGAAAAGGTTGACACCATTTAGAAACCTCTACTACCAAACCTCTATTACCAAAACCGCGGTTTTGCGCTTATCACTCTCAATCGGAGTCGAAATTAGTGATTTGTATATTTTTCCGGTGTAGTGGTTAAGAAAAGCTTTAAAATGATGCCTCCTTCATGAAATTTGATGAAGCATTAAGGAAATTATGGCGTAAAGAAAAAAAAAAAAAAAAAAGATGCTTTGAGAAATAATATATATGATTTGTATTAAACTATTATCCAATACTAGAAGAAAACGACCCTTATGTTGTATAGTGTGGTTGTATTGATGACTGGGATGTTTAGGTCCTTGTACACTAAGTAATTTGTCACATAGTTTGGTCCCTCAACTAAATACTTATGGGACTCGAATGACTGAATTCTTAGGAGGTTGGTCGACTTTGCAGAACACCATAATTATATCAGATGTGAGCCTAACGGTATCATTAGTACTTTTTAGGAGGTATTACGGCTCGTAGGGTTAATAATTGAAATCCAAACCCAAAATATTCTTTTCACTCCTATGTGGGCTATCCATTCTCCATTCTTTCCTAGTAACAGCAAATCCCAAATTATCGTTCTACTCTGTATTCAGGTACTGAAATGTTGTTGATGGCAAGAAGCATGATCGAAAATGAAGGTCATAAATTCATTTTTCATTCCATTTATGTTTACTCTCTTCCTGGTACCTCAGCTAAATATATATATGCGGCGTAAGTAGTGACGTGTCGTCAGGGAATAGGTACTGTATTATTGCATTAAAATGAAATATATCTATGTTGAAAATATTTCTAAGTTCACTATTATAGGTATAAAATTGAAAAAATATATAGATTTAGTGAACCTTATAAGTTTCAAAATTCAAAATTAGAATGAAAAAAAATCTAATTTTCATTTGGTTCCTTCTAGATAACTAAAGTTCACTTTCTTAGTATGGGGTCATCTGTGGTATGGTGATGGTAGGTTGGCATGGCAACCTACAATACTAAAGGTCGCATGTTCGCGTCCAGCGGTGGCCATAGGATTTTTTAATGGTAGCAAAAAATCCTTAACTATGCCGTCCCTCGGATAGGACGTAAAATGGAGGTCCCTGGTCTGTACGATGTCAGGTACTCGTTAAAAATCCCTATCCTAACTATACCTGGATTGGCAAAATTTAGGACTCCCCCTGTAGCATCGTCCGATTAGCCTTAGTAGCATAAAGTGACGTTAAACAAACAAACAATGTTTCTTAGTATAAAATACTGCAATATGGACCTACTTTTTTTTTCGTAAAAGAATAAAATAGAGTATTACTGGGACAAGTAAAGGATTTATATTAGCTCCCCTCCCCCCCCCCCTGTGCTCGGGTCTAGATGCTAGCAGAAGGCACACCCTACTTTCCCAGGCAAGTCAGGTCCGGAGACAGTGCTCACAATATCTTTTTGATTGTATTTATTGATTTTATGCACTTGGTACTTCCTTATATGATTCCTTATAAAAAAAAATATTTCCAAGTTTTTAATTTTTTATTTTTATTTTTAATGATTATTTCAGACTCAAATTTGCTTGTTTCTAACATAATAATCTCCAGACATGATTTTTTATAAAAACTGTAGGTATTTTATTGTTGCGTCGTGACTTTTATTTTCACTTTTGGGTTAATAGAGTTTATGTACTAAAAAGGAATTATTTTTATAGTTTAGGATTATTCATGTCTAATATTAACGTATACAGTAAAATTATTAAAGGAAAATATTGCTTTGGATAGGAAAGGGTAAACCTATGTTATTTAATTTCAAATATTAGGTTTAAATTTTAATGAATAGTAACCGACTCTGGCTGACGGTCACAGTGACCAATGCCACAAAAATGTTTTTATTAATAAAAACTTGTAAATGATAATGAGGAAAATAAAACATTTATTATTATTATTATATATTACTAGCGGACCCGGCCACGTTTTGTTGTGGCTCGTAGCAATAATGCGTTGAATTAATTATATCCTATTATTTTTATTAAAGACAAATAAAAATTCACTGATAAAGATGAAAAAGTTTCAGTCACTCTAAAAACCAACATGTTTTACCTCTCATATTTCACTCTAGTAAGTATTAATGATCCGTGAGATTAAATATAAATAACACACAGGTAAAAGGAACAAATAAAGAATATAATTGGAACAGGGTTTAATACAATCACAATAGGCAATTAGCAAAAATGTACCAAATTAATCTTTTGCCATAATACATATTAATTAAATTTGGAATATAACACTTTATGATATGAGATTAGATATAGCGGTTGGTTCTATCTGAAAGAGGTTATCAAAATGTATTGTGCTAAAACCAATAGATTCGATCTTTTCCCCATACAAGAAAAGGCGACACATAATTGACTATGGGAAAAACACGGATTTTCCTAGTCCAAGCCTGAAAAAAATACATTTGGCTACTGCTTACCCTCCCTAAATATCGAAAGAGAATGAAGTGTTGCGTTACAACGCCATCTGTTGGAAATTTATAGAACTTACAAATAATCACACTCAATTGTAGTGTAATAAGCACTTAATTTGCAATATAAGAAATATTCAGGCCAATAATCGAGATAAAAACTATGCTATCTTTTAAATGGAACAAAACTACACACAATGAGCCGAATTTTTTTAAGATCGGTTGTGTAGTTTCTGATTTTACCTCCGACAAACATCGGGACACGATATATAAAGATATACACAAATATATAAAGATATATTTATATATTTTAACACAGACATAAATTTACATAATTTTATTCAAGTAAAATTATAACACCACAAAATCAAACATTATTTATATCATTACACAATTAAAACTCAAACAATAACAACGCTACAAAACAGTAACTACAAGTTAACTTAACGAGGAACAGTGACTCAAAAGTAACCGTATCTTCGCTGTACAGGCTCACTTAGCCAGTAATCGATCGCTTCTTATTGTCTTCCTTGGAACCACGTAGAAAAGCCTAAAACAAGCCAAACATGTGATCACGAAGCTGTTACAGTCACTATTCCTGACTGTAACCGTTCCATTGAGTTACATTTTTTTCTACTGTAAAACGTCACAATGTTTTACAGTAGAAAAAAATAAATAAATAAATAAACACATCACGGCAATCGTTTTAACTGACTTCATAAAAATGCAGCGGTTTGAAAGTATTCTTTCAGCTGGTCATATAGATGATTATAGTATCTTAAAGCCTTTAAAAAATAAATTTTTATCAGAAGTCATTTAGGACACTCGTATGTGAAACAAAGTAGCCAAGTTCCAATTATTGAAGTTTTTTCTGCTTATAACTAACGAAATTGAGCATTGTAGCCTTTTCTTTCCTCCGGAATTATTTTTATTTTATTTTTTTTTTTTTTTTTATCGAATACTGAAGATAGTTAAAGTATCAACAAAGAAAGTTTCCGAAACTTCTAAACTTCGACATTTTGATTAAATACTCATGCAAAAGTACCAACACCAGCGTTGAAGTAAAGCGGGTTGTTGACTGTTATTTCACTTTTATTCTAGTCAGTCCCTTAAAGTAAAAACTTGGTAAAAGAAACTCTTGGAAGCACTTCGATCGGAAAGCCTATTTGCTATTCAATGGCGCAGGAAATCCTCTTCTTCTAACCATCCTTAAGGAATCTTTTTTGGGTCCCTCTATTTGGTTTGGATTTTGATATCAATCTGAACTAAAACGGAAAATTATCAAAGGAAAAATTATGGTTCTATCCTCTTTCTCGATTTTCGAATTATTATAGAAATAGAACAAATATACCATTAGATGAATTGTGTGGTGATAATATTCATAAAAAAAATCTTTGATTAATATTTTTTTTTTTTCGTAAAACACATCTTGATGATATTTTTATAAAAAACGAAAACATGTCTATTTATCTACTCCGTGACACAAATATTTTTAATATAGAGTAGGTACTGTTTCTTGGTCAGCGGTCGTGCAATGAGTGATTTGACCTTGATCACGCTCAACCAAGAGGGTCTTATTCCCTCAATTTTGCAATTATTGGTACCCACTGTGCATAGGCTGGGTTTGCCACAGGAGGCTCCCTATGTACACATCATCGTATTTATATATATTTATTCTATATGTATGATTACTGTTTAACATTCAACAATGTTATGTGTAAAACTATTAATATTTCATATTGCCACGTATATCATTAGTCCCATTTAGCATGCAGATTCATATTGATTTCAATCTAGCACAATTTTGCATGTGCTGATCACAGATCTAGTAATTAAACTAGATTCCACGAATCATTATCGAATTTTAATACAGCTGTGCACTTCTGATAACACTTCTAGCTAGAAATACATGAAGGAATCACAAGTTCTCACAAATCCTGAAATAGATAATAGAAAAAAAAACTTAAAATTAAAAAATTGGAAATTTAAAATTACCAATATCCGCTATTTGAGCAGTAAATTATAATCACTTTTATTTTATTTAATCAGTGAATTAACTTTAAAAACTAACGATTTTCTTTTTCTTTTTTATCTAGACCGATTTTTTTTTCCGGCCCCGTTGCGAGGGCTGGGAATTAATGTCGAATTTTGAAAAAAAAAAATCTGCTCATGGGATTTGATCTCACTAACTTCGGGTTATTCCGGATATTTGAGTTGTTTCAGGGCCCCCTCGCCCCTATGGAACTTCATCTATATCTTTTATATTTTGACTTGCACCTGTCAGGAATCAATGGCAACCAGAAAATGTGATGAGTTAAGTATTGATCCTTTAGGTACTCCTGCAAAAAGTGGTCAGACCTAAGAAATTTCTGAGTCCTGCCGGACAGAGAAACGTCTGTTGATAAATAACAATCGAATGATGAGATAGATTGGTGAAAGTAAAAATTATAAATTACAAAGTATGCTATCCCTCGTGCATTGATCTAAATGCAAGTATAAGAAGTTTGTTTTAACACCCTTTTAAGATACTAAGGCTAATCGGACGATGCTACAGTGGGAGTCCTAAATTTTGCCTATCCAGGTATAATTAGAATAGGGATCTTTAATGCAAGTATAAGAAAGGTTCACAAATTGTAAGCTATTCGGGTCTAGAAAATATTTTCCTTTATTGACCTTTATATAATCATAGTCACAGTTTTAAAGGCTGACGTTTCGCTCATGTTTGAGCATTTTCAAAGCACATTCATCATCTATTCGTAAAAATCACAAATTAAAAAATTGTGTCATTTATTCATACAATAAAAAATTATATATATATATATATATATAGGAAGAAACATCTAAGTAGCAAGTATAAGAATAATTTGTTACTTTTTTTTGTTATGCTCAAATAAGTTATAATGTAATTATGATTAAGTTATAATTAGTAGTTGTACTTGCTCAAATTATAAAATTATAATTACTGTTAATTTCTCCTATTCCTTGAAAAATTTAAAATTTGGGCACTATAGATTTAGTTCGTCGCCACAGAATCCGTCTTATCTCCTGTAAGTCCTGTCCTTTTCTTATAACTGGTCTCTTCTTAGTTATTCATGTGCTCGTTATTGAAATGTTAGTTTATTGATTATTTGTGTTGAAATGAATAGCATCAGGTTGGAATGTACTCTGTTATGTAATTACATAATTAACAGTTAAAGTAAAAGTGGTATAAAAACTGCACAACGATAAAAGTGCAAACAGATTACAGATGAATCATATAGGGTGGTTAGATTGATTATCCGTGCACCTCCCTACCCGTCATTACCCCGGAAAATCGACGTTATACTGTATCTTATTTTAAATTATCCATCACTGCTTGCTATAAGAAATTTCATTGGATTTTTTATTTATAAATTTTATAAGAATTTTCATGACTAACTCTATTTAAAAAGTAATTCCATTGGTAATGATAAATACGTAATATATCGTCGTTGATGCTGCAAAATGTCGTACCTATATCATAAATTTTCGATGTTCGGATTTTTTTGAATTTTTAATCAAAACGATTAGCTCTAGGATAGTAAAAGACGAAGCATGCTATCAGTAAATAGAAACGAAGAATCAGGCCCAGTTAAAAAATATTCGAATTTAAGGATTCGCTTGGTCATTATTCCAAAGTGACAACAGCCAATAAGGAAAATTGAAACTCTAACAGAAAAATCTGGTGCTGCGCACAACTTTCACTTACCGACTTACTTTGATTAGAATTTAGTTAAAATTAAGCAAATAAGTTCCATTGAATGAACAGAACATCTTTATTTATAAAGCATTGGTCTGTCATTAAAGGCGTACTGCGCATGCATGAGCTCAACGTATTTTATGAGTTGGCGGAATATTTTGCTTTTTTTCTTCTGTATATGTTTTCATATTTTTTTTTCATATTTAGCCAGTTCTTATTTTTGGGCGAAACGAGAGACACTTTCTCCATAAAAACAAAAACAAAGGAGATTATAGGTAAACCAGAAAGACCCCTTCCCCATTTTTGCCCCCTTAGAACATTTTAATAATGAAAAAACTTTCCTAATATTAAAGAATACTTGTTCCTCATTAAAAATGACGAGTTAATCAAAATCTCCAAAGCTATATATAAGCTTTATCTCGAGCATATACATGCATCAAATACTCAGTTTTATCAAAATCATTAGAGCCGTTTTTGAGAAAATCGAAAAAAAACGTAAAAAGTTATAAATAAAGTACCCCCTCAGTTTACCAGTTTTGATTAAATTTTTGCTGTCACATCACGGGCCTATACATACTTAAGGCCCAATTTCAGGTTCGTAAGGTTTATAATTTTGGAGCTAGTCTATTCTCACACACAGACCATTTCGCGGGACATGGTTATTTGGACTCAGGGGACCCCAAAAAGTCGCATTTTTCACGATCGCAATACTTTCTCCTTTACTATATATTTCATAAATAGGTAAGTGAAAGTAAAAAAAGAAAATTACAAAATATGAATTAATTTCTTTCGATAATCAAACACAAAAACCAAAGAATGATATTTTTTTAAAAATAAAATGTTTTTTTTTCCTCCTTCAAAATCAGCTGTTAATTGAGATACGACCTTTTGTTGTATCAACGACGATATTTTGGAGGCGAATCTCCTGAATAGAATGTTTACTTTCTTTGCATTGTTTACTGTAATAGCTATAAAGTTTTTTTTTTTTTCCTAGTCATAAAAACAATGTAGGTATATTGATCATAGTTTTACACTCGATCGAATCTTACATGTGAAGTAACATGGTGGTGCTGACGTTGAGGCCCTCTTTCTCTCTTACGACATGACATTGGCAGCAAGATTATAAAAGAGAGAATAGAATGAACATAAATTTCTGATCCGGTGATCTCTATTTTCACACCGGGCCGTAGGTTAGGCTCTAAAATTAGGACAGGACAAACCGTGTTGCTCTTTCCTATGGGAGCCGACCTCGCTGTGGTCCATGAATATTCCGTTTCGTCTGTCCGTCGTGTTGTCTTCGGTGCCGCGTGCTACAACACGATAACTGTGCCTAATCTGGATTAAGTTGAAGTTTCTCAAAGCCGATAACAACAATATGCCAACGAACTTCGTGGAATTCTATTACTTCTGACTTGGGAGTGTAAGTTTGTGGCAATATTTAATTATTACCATGCACGTTTTTTTTTTTTTTCATAAATCTTAAGGAAGGAGTTTTAATTTTTTTTTTAAAAATGTGTCTTATAAAATATACATTTCTCTTACAAATTTAAAATCAGTTCCAAAATTTAATAACAGATTTTTCGAGAATCCTGTTTTTTAAGGGTTTCAGAGTCCATTTTAATAAGCTGCATTTTGTAATCTTTCTAAAAAAACAAAAAAAAACGCTAAAATATGCTTGAATATAGTTTTAGATAAAAATATCACTTTCAGGTTTTATTCCTTTAAAAATATATACAAAATCCGCGTCATCCGCCTAGTTTCCTAATACTAAATTCATTAAATCTGTTATTATCTACAGGTTTCTATGTGAACATTTCATAACGATATTTGGTTTGGATTTTGATATCAATCTGAACTAAAACGGAAAATTATCAAAGGAGAAATTATGGTTCTATCCTCTTTCTCGATTTTCGAATTATTATAGAAATAGAACAAATATACCATTAGTTGAATTGTGTGGTGATAATATGAGACAAGATAATTTTTTCGAAAATTTATCCAATGAGGACGGAAAAATTACTTGTTTCTTAATACCCAAACTTTTTCATCTTAAATGCAATTAATTTGTTTGTGTATGTATAATGATTTCACAATTTCTTTCCTTGCACATATACACAGAAAGACAAACATTATATTTTGTTTTATATTATTTCATATCATTAATTTGTTTATTTATTTATTTCTTTACATATCACATTGATTTTATTACAATAAATACACATGTTTTCTACCTTTAATTTATGGCGTTCTTTATTCAACTACCAGATAAATAATTATTTAAATTATTATTCTTACTAAATATTATTTATCTACCTCTCTTGTTATTGAATTAAATTTGGTTAAGCCACTTTTATTATCAACAAAAGAATGATGGTATCTTTTTTATACGAATTCACTTAAAACAGTTTATACCAGTAGTGTATAAAAAAAGTTTTTTTTTTTTTTTTTTTTTTTTTTTTTTTACGTATCAGGGTTGATGACGTATGATTAATGCCGAAGTTCATTCCCCTGGCACCAGGACTTAGGATCCCTAATCTTCAGGTAATCAGGTTGCTAGGCAAATATAATCATACAAATAAAAAAGAAGAGAGCAAAATATACTATATTTTTTAATAACTTATCCTTTCTAATTTTTAAAATATTATATGTTTAAAGTAAATGTGCATATTAAATATACTAGCTAGGTATTTGTTTGTATACTTGATTTGAAACAGTATTTTTCTGAGAATCTTTGACATTAACTCAATGCCGGATTTTCATTTCTGGAACGAACTTGAAGGAAAATTGGCTCTAATTTAAATTCAACCCCTGATTTCTCTAGTTTTCCGGGAATCGTCCTTAGCGAGTTTCCTAACTCCAATTCCTTCCTTTATTAATTAATTAATCTATAAGTTTCGGGGAAGAGGAAATGGCAGTCAATTCCTCTCTCGCCTAAGGCAAACAAACCTTTCGGTTTTCATTATTATCCGAATAAAATTTAAAAAAAAAATCATAATTTGTTGTTTTGTTATATGTTTATCTTTCTATTATTTTCTATTGTGAAATTAATACAGACAGATATTTAAATTCACTATCAATACTGTTATTAAAGGGATACTACAAGGATCTATCCCTATTCCTGTCTTTCTTCAAACATACACCTCAGCTAATATATATGTCATGGTTTTCATAATTATCAATACTTAAAAAAAACCTTGAAATATAAACTGTCAGTTAAAATGAAACTGTGAATGGGTTGGGCCTTTTAGACATCAAAGCATGCATGGGTAGTTCCTATCATAGTGACAAAGCTATTAGTTGAAACCTGAACAGGTCTGGTTTAAAATATCAATATATGTTTCATAACAGCAAAAATTTTGAAAAAAATCTCCAAGTGGTTTCAAACGTATTGTTTAAGCGGTATTATTTTGTTTAAGCGGTTGTCATACCTGCAATTACTACTTTGATAGAAATCTCGTTAAGTCACACCAAATATACCAGAATTAGGGAGCCTGACATTTACGGATACAGTTTTTCATAATGGTTTCCGTAACAAAATGAAAAAAAAATTGAAAACTTTTTATATTCAACTCGAAAACTACCCTGATTGCTAAAAAAAAAAAAGTGTAAGAAGTCATTTAATATGTTTGAAAAAATAAAAAATCTGGTTTTAAGGTTTTTCGTTCTGTCTGCATATGGGACATTCTTTTACAAACCGAACAGATTTGGACAAAAATTGACCGACACATTTTAGATTTAACTGAAACTTTTTTTACGGGTTCTATATCGAAAAAAAAAGAGATACGTGTAAGAGGATTTTTTTTTATTTTCGATATTTTGAAAAATAAACAAGATCGAAAATTCGTGAATTTGATGATTTATTGGTAATAGCCTATTTTTCAAAAATTCATAACTCCGGTTCTGTTTAAGCTAAAAAATCTAATTTTTTTTTATTTTGAAGGTAAAAAGACAAGCTTTAAGAAAAAAATACTTTTAAAAGAGATTGTCGAAAAATTCAAATTGTTATTAACAATTTCAATGTTTAAATCGGTTTTTAACAGTGGCCCCACCCATGAATCAACTTTTTACTATTTTTATCGTATTCTGCGTCAAATTTTCTATCGAAAACGCTTTTAAAAACGATGGAGAAGTTATTTTTACTGTAAGAAAAAAATTAATTAATTTAGCGCGGTACGGTAAAAATCCTCTTACACGTATCTCTTTTTCTTCGATATAGAACCCGTTAAAAAAGTTTCAGTTAAATCTAAAATGTGTCGGTCAGAAAGGTGTTCGGTTTGTAAAAGAACGTCCCATATGCAAAGTACCAGCATGCTAAAACAGAAAAATTGATATTACATGGAAATAAAACCAGAATATCATTACTTGAATGTTGATTAGTCCTTTTTTAATAATACTTTATAAAAATTACTTTCCGTCCATCAATAAATAAAGTTTGCTACAAACATGTTGCATGTTTTCAAAGATCATTGCATGTTACTTCATCTGTATTTAGTAATGGTATTAGCAGTGGTAATCTAATAATTTATTCAATGCTTTACTGTGTGCACTAGCTGAACCATGAAAGTTTTCAATTTTTCCTTTTATTTATTTTTTTCCTCGTTTACACTATAAACTAAATATTGAAAGGATATATCCCCATGGAAAAATTATATGAAAAATAACACTGAAGGATTCGAAGAACCGGATTAAAATACAAGAGTTGATTCTATTTTATTAAAACTTTGGTCGGTTAAAATTTTTGCAGTTTGGGATAAAAAAACATAAGAATGTTGAACTTTAAAGAAAAAATAATGAATTAAAATTCGATTCAGGTGTTCAAATATTTCTGCCAATTAACTGATCCGATTGAGGTTATCTGCTTCCATCAACGAAGGCCTGGAGTCACATGTTGAACCCATTCGTATACTAAATAAATCTAAGGTATAAAAAAAAACTTTTGAAATAAAAAATCGATGAAAGTGAAAATGTTGCTGTTTTGGCATATTTAAGCAAATGTGAAGCTTATTTTATTTATGAATATAGGTAGTGGTGGAATTACATAAAAAGGCCCTATTGAAAATCTGAAAGTAATAAGACAGGTGCTGCGTCTAAATACTGTTATTTATTAGACTAAATTATTTTTTAGGTCTGAATAATGTAATTTTGTTACAATTATATCTCACTTCGGCAATAAGATTGTTAGAAATCATAAAACAGTTTTTTGTTTTTTTTGGATGATTAGATGTGAAGTTTCAACTGCATTGTCGATTTTACTATGTACCTACAAACAGCGAATAGGGAATAGTCTTTGATAATAAATAATCTACCATTAGAGCAATTAGTACTGTTACTAAAGTGGTTAATTGCACTTACGCGGACGGAACTATTTAAACTGTGTGTTACTATAGTCTGGCATTGTAGATTTTGTCATTTAGATTTCAACGGTATGAATAACTCAAAATCGATATGTTTTAAGTTGTAACTATCTTCTTGTGAACGTCTGATATATTTTTAATATAAGTACCTACGTTTTCTTAGAAAGATTTCAAAACGATGCCTCGAATCTCACAAATAATAATAATCAACAAATAATTAAGTATTTAATAAACGTGGTGTTATAGATTACCAGCTATCCTCCTTTTCTCGGGGAATTTCTAAATTTTTTAAAATAAATTTTAAGAGTTAATATCAGGAAGTTTACTTCCTCACCTCTTCCAGTTTTTTCTCCAGGGCTCTGCAATTTCTGGACATTCAATGATTGTGTTTCTAACCATCAATATGATAGGAAAGTCGGTTTGATATTTGTATTTTAAACTTTGCTGTAATCTGTGATTATATTAGAAAAATAAAATTTATCAAGAATCAAAAAATGAAACATTAAAAAGAGATCGGAACTTATAAAAACAGTCATCAAGATAGAAAATATTATTGACTAATTGTTCAACTCGAATACTTCAAAACAAAAAAAATGGAACTCATATGAAACTCGTAGACATACGAGAATGCGTATAATTAAAAAATCCATTACATTTAATTTTTATATTTAATAAGGCTGAAAAATAAATATTCAGTTAAATAAGCAACTCATCCTGAAAAACACAAAGCTACAAAAAATACTAAATGATATCTCAGAAAATTTAGTATATCAATAAAAACATTTTAAAGAGTTTTTATATTTGTTTTTTGCAAAATTTTAAAAGTAAGATTTTAAGAAGGCCTATACCCTTGAGATTACATTTAATTTTTTTTTTTTTTATTCATCCTGACAGGATAGTTTGGATGAAACAAAAAAAGGTATATGGAGTCCTGTTTAAATTAATTTTTAATTTGTACTATGGATATTATATTCACTCACCGTTTGGTCCTTTATTAAAGGGGAAACTATTATTATTTTAAAATAATTTATTTTTTGAAGAGAAAAGATTTGGCTCCGCCGGGAGTCGAACCCGGGTCTCCTGCGTTACATGCGAGGATGCTAACAGCTATACTTTTATAGGAGACCCGGTTTCGACTCCCGGCGGAGCCAAATCTTTTCTCTTCAAAAAATAAATTATTTAAAGGAGACCCGGGTTCGACTCCCGGCGTAGCCAAATCTTTTCTCTTCAAAAAATATATTATTTAAAAATAATTTAAAATTGGTGGTCAGCCACAATATAAGATTGGATTTATTATTATTTTATTATAAAACAACTAAATAAATTATTAAAAAATAACCCGTTATAACTAACGTCTTAAGTTCGACCAGGAAATCTAAATTCTAAGTTCCTGCACCCTAAGCCAAATTGATGATCCAGTTTCCCCGCTATAAACACTATCGGCTATGAGCCAATCATCTAGGCCACCACTTACCCATTTCAGAACTTTAAGCCTTATTCAAAGTTTGTGCCGGTATAATAACATAATAAACTTATTTGCTTTTCTAATGTTTAATAATAAATACTAAACGTAATTTCGGCTCCAGAAATTTAGTTGGTGTAACCGCCAACAATAAATGCCTGTAAACTTCCTCCAGAAAATCTTATAAAAAATGTATACTCCTATCTACGTCGTAGAAGGTTTAAGATAAGTTACGGGTTCGATAACATCAACATTCAGTTATAAATCTATTATGGATATATGTAATACAGTAGGTTATTAATGTTTAGTTTTAGAAAGAAGATTAATTTACGTCTAGGGGGTGAGGTTGGTCAAATTATTATGACCGGGTTAGGGGGATCGAGGTATTCTGACTATTTAAGGGTCAATTAATGGTTCGAATAAAACAACTGTTATTTAAAAATTAAAATATTTGTTTGTATAATAATTAATAAATATATCAAATGAATAAGAATTAATTGTATTTGTAGTTTTTGTTTCTCATATTTTCTAGAGGGGGGGGGGGGTAGCAGCTACTTTTCCCCCTTCAAATGCTCATCCTAGTTATATAGAACGTTTTTTCTAATTAAAGATTTCTTCGAGCTAAGTTTATATTGTAGGTTTGGAATGATTTTGAAACAATTAATTTTTAAATACTCCTTTTAATTGTATTTAATATAATAATAATATGGCATTTTAGATCTATTTACCTTATCTTGAAAAGTAAAATGTAAAATTAAAATAAATGCCTCAAAAGTAAGCTATGTTCTACCCTGGCAGCAAGGCAAATGAAAGGAGATTAATGGGATTATTGTTTTTGAAATTTCTAGGAAATCTTCTGAAATAATTCAATTATTATTTAAGTAACAAGGTCCAACTCCAAATAATATTTCTGTTGGATTAGAGTCAGAGAATAAACAAAAAATATTATTCCTAACAGGTTAACAGATTCAGTCGTTTGTTGTGATGGACAACCTAGTGGCGTCCCAACAAAGATTCACTTTACTGATTACAATAATTGCGGATATCAAGGTTGATATCCAGTATATTAGTCCATGCTTAATCTATAGATGTGTATCGTCAAACGCCGGGCACAGAAGGAAGACCTATGCAATATTTGCTTAACACTTGAGCTTCAGCACTGAGTTTGCTTTGCCATCCAACCTTACCGTTTGCTCCGGACTACAAAGACTGATGGATTTCCTTGCAGCCCTGAATGTTATGATTAATATCCTTTACGAAGAAGTTACAGTTTCATTTATGTGACTTTTCACGAAACATCCCAATTCAAATACCTTACGATTTGTATTAAATTCTTAAGAAGAATGCACAACTATTTTGTGAATTTATTAATTTAATAATTCACGAAGGTAAATCTCTATATATATATAAGAGGCTTTGTCCTGACTGACAGAAACAACGCAGAGCAAAAACTACTAATGATAGAAACTTGAAGTTCGGAATTTAGATTTTAAATGCGATGTATGTAACCACTAAGAAAGGAATTTCAAAAATGTAACCCCTAAGGGGCTTAGATGGCGAAATTGTCGTTTAACTCTAACGGGAATCTATTTTTGAGATTTTAAACCATATGTTTTATATTTGAATATCGATTTAACGTTACAATATTACTAAAATAGACATTCACATAAAATATGGCTACTGATTATTTAAATATTAGTGGTAATCAAATTATACTGTGATTCCCATGATTGGCGATGGTGCGTGTTTATTTCGATCTCTTCTCCATATATATAAGAGGCTTTGTCCTGACTGATAGAATCAATGCAGAGCAAAAACTACTAATGATAGAAACTTGAAGTTCGGAATTTAGATTTTAGGTAACCGCTAAGAAAGGAATTTAAAAAATGTAACCCCTAAGGGGTTTAAATGGCGAAATTGTCGTTTAACTCTAACGGAAATCTATTTTTGCATTTCGAGAAAAAATATCTAATTTTGACTCATTTTAAAGATCTTGATACGACGAGTTTAACTCGAAAGCCCCTACGGGCCGTCCAAAACCATGTTTTAAAGCCGAAAAATGAAGCGTTCACGACGAGTAAGCAATTTTTTGTTTCGGCGGTTTTAGTGAACTCTCCATTGCGCGTCTCCCTCTCTTCTACCGAGCCGGCAGCTTCACCGTCCAACATTCCACCTACCGGAAGCTCCGATTCTACTAAATCTCCTCACCATCAGTTATCATATTATATTAAATGAATACCAAGATAATGATGACATAATTGATTTTAAAGGCTCGCGGGCAAAGCCGCGACGGGGAATGCTAGTATTTTAATAAGTTAATTGATTTTTGAGGATTTTAAATATTAATAGAGTTAGTTCTACATAGAATCTTCGTAATAAATATAAATAATAAGAAGTTAATACTAGTTTGAGTTATATTGTACATACTTCTATATATATATAACTATGTTCAAATAATTATTTCATTCTGTTATAAAAAAAAAAAAAAAAAAAAAAAATTGAATTTGGGTTTTTCCTCCCATTTTCTCCCGAGCTATAGGGGGGGGGGGGAGCGAATAACGCAGAGATGTTAAAAATGCAACGTGTTAGTCATATCAGCCACTTCTCTCCCTCTCCCCCATTTTTTATGATAAAGTGGAGGCATTTGGAAATTGATGACGGAACTTCTGAAACAACAACTTGGTTCTTCCTTACCCTAACAAATGAACTATTACCACTATTTTCGATTCCTAACAATGAATCACAACACTCTCCAAGCTAGTAGTTCCTCGTTACTCCCTCCCGACTCCCACATTTGAATCCATCACTTTCCAGGGTAGAATTGAGATATACATGCCGAACTTAAACGACTTGATTTTTTAAACACAATTTGTTGTTAATAGGCCTTTATTAAATATACTTCAATAAAATGTTTATTATTTTCCTGTCGGATTCTATCACAAAACCACGATTTCTTTTTCCGGAAGTTGTTCTTAATCTTTCTGTCTGTATATAAACACTAGTTAGTATGCTTTAATTTTTCTTTCATATGGAGTATTGAATGTTTTTTTTTCTTTACTTTTCTGTTTTTTTTTTCCTTGTTTAGCTTCTAGTTTATTTAGGTTCACTTGGGTTAATGTTGAAACTGAGTAAATTGCAAAATTAATTTCTACACTTTTAATTTAAGGCTCGTTCTCGTCTGAGCCCTGAGATACCGGGAAAATGTCATTAAGGCCCATAAGGTGGAGTTGTAGAAGGGGGTTGGAGGTGGTGCTGAATGCTGTGATATTAATTACCGCCTTTTCATCAAATCTCCTGCTCCAAAATGAATGCTATAATTCTGGAGAAGATGTCTTCTGCTGCTTATCATAATAAATCATCAGGCCGAGGAAATTTCCGGAGGTGCGAAAAAGACATTCCTTCTTCTAAATATGAACCCTTATCTAAATCGTTTATCCAATTCATTTATTTATTTAATACATTAATATTATATTATTTAGTATTTATTTGTTATTGTTTATTTATTATTATACGTTGACAACGAGATAATGTGATAGTCTTTGAACTCATACATCCATACATAAATTTATAAATATACAGTCATAAATTTTTATAAAACATACTTTACCTAGTATTCTTGCAATCATTATCCCATGTTTTCCAATTTAAGAGACAAAAGGTTAAATAAAAACGAATGGAAACGAAATTTTTTATTATAACATAAGTACGAGTGCTCTTCCCTATATAATGAACTTGGGACTTCATAATATACTTTACTGTACATACTTTTTTTTTTTTTTTAGATAGCAATTTTAGGTAGATATAAAAAAAAAGCAAAAACAGTGCGTTTTAGAAATAATTTTGAAGCTATATCTCAAAAATTATTTGTGCTAATTGTAATTTTTTTCAGCATTTTCTGCTATCCCTTTTGATATACAACACAGTGATATTATAAAAATGTTTCATCTTAATAATCTTATTAAAACCTTCTTTTTCGACTTACAAAAAAAAACTCTTTTAATTAAAATTTTTTTTTAATATTTAGATTGTTAAATAGGTGGTTAAAGATGTGCTAAATTTTAAAGTGGATAAAAGATGGGTCTACAAGATAAAAAATGTTGACATACAGTAAATGCTTTTTAGAAATAATATTTGGGCGATAAACTAAGATAAACAGATTTCATCTTTTTCTGTGCTCTTTCTTTGCTCCACTACACAGCCATATTGTGAAAATATAACATATTTCAAAAATAAACTAAAACGTTCTTTATTGAATTAAGAAAAGGTACCTTTTTTAAAAAATAAATAAATGGTGAATTATATGTCAATATTTTAAAATTTATCCCCCATATTCTATAATAGCATTTATTTGGAAATATATCAAAAAGGTTACTTTAAGACAGAAGGTTTTAGTTTTTTCAAATATATTGTATTTAGAATATAGTCACGATGGGTATTAAAAGAAAAATCACAGAATGCTGATAAAGATGACACTTTTTTTAGCTTCCTAGCTCAAATATATTTTTAGATAAATTATTTACACACGCAACGTTTTCTTTATGAAACTTAATGTATAATTTGGTTTGATATGGAATAACCCAGTAGGGATACTTTTGATTATTGAATTTATATAAATAAATTCGTTATTCCCCCAACAAAGAAGCTCATAGCCCATTTAATATTCTGGAAGATGATTAAAAATTCCTAGCCGTTCTTTGCATTGATTGAGTGCATTGACTTTTTTTATTGAATGAAAAATATATTAAATATTGAAGGAAATTAAATATTCAAACAATATACTGGAAAATAATCGTATCCCTTCTTGTTATCTCCTTAAATATTATCAAGGGTGTAATAACATCTTCCTGTAGGGCAACGCCCGACCTCCTAGGTACCTAGGTGCCCAACACAACTGTTTTATGTCGAATGACAATATTACAATTATATTTTACAAGATCATCCGCAGTATTTTGTCAAGGGGGGGTTGGCTTGTAAAATTTGTATGATCCAGTAGGGGGGGGGGGGCTTAACTTTTCTAATAAAAGTTATAGATACATGAATTTTTTTTAATATTATTTAATTAATGAGTAAGTGTATAGGAATCTATTTCATCACTAGTTTTTTTCTCTAATATTTTCAAGGTGGGGGGGATCAGCAGCTACCTGCAAACACCCTGAAATATAATATATATCCAGTGATATTTTTTAATAGTAAAATTTTAAAAAAACGAATTGGAGAATATATATCTTAATTAATTCGTATTTTTACCTTAATAAAAACCAAGTTTTTTTTTTTTTTTTGACATTAATGTGTAGAATACAAAATAATATTTACGTAAAAAAATTCAGTCATCTTAAAAAGTAATTCAAACAGTTCTTTTCATAGTTTGTCGAATAGATTTAATTAATATGATACAAACTTCAATATTTAATAAACTCGTTCAGACCATATATAGGTTCAGACCAGCAGAGTTGGGCAAAAAGAAGTTGAACTACAAATTACAAAACTACTGACACAGTAGTTGAGAAGTTGTTGAAACTACAACTACTTTTATAATTTGTAGTTGATGGACCACAACTACAACTACTGTAGTTTCAAAAAAGTAGTTGCATTTTTACAACTACAACTAGTAGTTGCAACTGTAATTATGGGCCTGAAACTACAACTACTTTTAGGGTCTGGCCACACACGTCCGCACCGGATCCGCACCGTAGCAATAATACAGGTTATGTTCAGAATATTTTTAATTTAACTTACATATTACCTTTAGTTATGCCTAAAGTGGCTTGTGTCTGACATGTGTGGCTTGCACTTAAGGCATAACTAAAGGTAATATGTAAGTTAAATTAAAAATATTCTGAACATAACCTGTATTATTGCTACGGTGCGGATCCGGTGCGGACATGTGTGGCCAGACCTTTATTGATAACGAGTAATTATCGATATCTAGTATTATCGATAAGGAGTATAACAAATGCAATTCAGCTAATATATAAAACATGGGATTGATCGATTGACTGCCGGAAATCATGGAAAAATTTTGTATTACGTATATGTATTGTACTATTTTTAAAACAGATTATCAACCATAATGGAGCCCATTTATCTATGGAGTATTTATCTAAACACAAAATAAAAATAGCAAAAACATGTGATTTAATTAGACGTTGCTTAGCAAATGTAGTTGCCGCTCTAAACTACATTTACAACTACTTGTATTTGCCATTCCCAACTACTTTTTCCCAACTACTGTAGTTGTAGTTTTAAATTAAAACTACTTAACTGGTAGTTGAAAAATAGTAGTTGCGCGCTTCCAACTACAAACTACATGTAGTTGTCTGTGTAGTTAATTACAAATGTAGTTAACTACTGCCCAACACTGCAGACCAGTATAGATAACCCATAATAATATATTTTTGTGAATAGAAACAATTATAAATAATGATAACAAAAAAAAGAAAAATTATCAAATCAAACATTCATTTAACATAGACAACTTTTTAAAGAAATTTATAATAAATATTTATGTAACAACTTGATTCGTTTGACTATATTTATGTATATAAAATATACATATAACTTTTGAACAGAATTTTAGTCGGTATTTCTTTTTGAATTTTGAGGAATTCAAGACGAAGTTATGTTTTTTTTTTTTTTTTTTTAATATCTTTATATAAGTTTTATTTTTCCAATATAGTCGATAAAATATTCCAAAAAGTCCAACCTTTGCCTCCACAACCTTTTAGTAATTAACCTTGAAAGGTCTGAGAAAAAGTTGTGTTTACTTCCTCGGCTAAAGTAGAGGAAAAAGAAAAGAAATAAAAAATATTACTAGAACGTTAATAATTCGCCCCATTAAAGGTCACTTGAGAGCTTTTTTTTATAATTTTATACTAAAAGTTTTTTGGTGTGGACCTTTTTAAAGGCGTTTTTTAAACAGGTGTACACCGATTGGCTTTTAAAGGTATACACCGTTTCCGAAAAATCTTAATTGGAAAAGATCCTGGAATCGAAGCTTTGATTCCGAAAGATTTATGATTGGAACATGGGCATAGGTTTTGAGGTGTTTTTTTGTTTTGTTTTTTTCTGTTCTGTCAAAACTTAATGTTTATCAAATAACGAAACACTAATTACTAAACTAGATACAAATTCTAAAATAATCAACTTAGTGATTGGAATAATTAGAATTGAAACACTTCATTTATCCTCTTCAAAACAACTACAAGTTTCAAACATTCTTAAACTAGTGTAAAAAGTAACGGTTATTTAGACATGCAATCAATATGCTTCCATCTGTATTATGTAAGGAATTATTAATAAATACTTCCAACGAATGATTCATCCATAAAAATTATATTTTGATTTTATTTTTCGTTAGGAATTTAAACATATTGCTTGTCCAATGCAGGACTATTCAAACCCAAAATCTCTTTTATTTTTTATATTTTTTTTATTTTAATCACGAATTCTCTTCCAAATTTCATCTAATAACACAATGCTAAATAATAATGTACTAAATAATATAAAAATGGTAATAATAATCTAAAATTAAAAAAAAAAATCCTACATTAAAAAATGTTAAATATAAGCCTGCATCTATAGTAATGGAGGAAATGTTGAACACGAGCTGCAATAATCCATTTTAATATGGTTCTACAATAAAAATATTATTTTTTATCTTCAACATTTTTTATGTAGGATTCTTCAAATTTTAGTAGAAGAGAAGAAAAAAGTTTAATTTATTTTAAAGAAAGTATTTTTTTAATTATTACCCTTTTTATATTATTTAGAATTCATACATTGTTCTTTCTAGTCTTAAAAAAGTAAAACTAACTCTAACTCATGGGAAGTTCGGCATCCATTACTTTGGATGCAGGCTCTAGCGCGCTTCCTCATTGCCCCAGCAGTGACATTCTCTAGCGCGCTTTTCATCAGAAAAACTTCTTTTAGACTCAAAAGGTGAAGTACAATTGTATCATGGGTTACACCACTAAAAAGCTAACTGAATTCCGCAGTTTTTAGGAAATTTGACAGCTTCTAGGGTGCTCCAGTGGGGAGTGAGGAATTTTCAAAATCTATTAAAAATTTAAGTTTTAATAAATATTTTGTGTTTAGAGAGTTAAAAGGCCCACTGAACGTGGATTTAAAATAACTAGACCCATTTCATCTTTTAGAAAATTTAATCCTGATTAAGAAAATATCATCGTTTTTGTTTCTTCGCTAAACCGAAGTATAGAAAACTGTCATTTTTGAGAAAAAAAAGTAAGATTTTAAAAATAAAAACAAAAAAAATTCTATCTCCTCAACAGATTGAGATGGGAAACTCGTTTCTGCGCCATTCTACCCCGTTTAACATGCAGTGTTACCCATTTTTTTTTTACATTAGGTCTGGGACACCCAGTATAGGACGGCAGGTTTTCAAATTTTTCCCTGTTTCCCATAAAATTTGTTTCCAATTTAAACATTTTTTTAATAATCTGAATCTATTCAGCTATTACATGTCTTTTTTTTCCGACTGCATAGACCGTGACAGTGATGACATGTGAAACATTTTGACAATCGGATGAAACAAGCGATATCAAAAAAAGAATCATTTTTGAGTTATCGCTTTGAGTTAAGCCAGTATTAGGGAGAGCGGTACATTTAAACAATCAGGTATGTTCAAGGAAATCAAAATAGCATCATTAGATCAATTGAGAAGGCACGTGCGTAGGTTTTTATTAAAAATTATTGCACATTGACCTTCCACAATCGATTAGTTATAACTCAATTAATGTGCTGCTCGGCCCTCAGTAAGGGCAATAACTCAGTTAATAACATAACTCAGGCAATAACAGTGTCAAAGACCTCTGTCGTATTAATTATTGTCAATAAATCATCAATAAAACGGCAATTCGATATATCTATAAATCGGATTCGAGAATAGCTACTCATCATAGCAACACCAGATAAATCAACACGAATTTATTGAATAAACCCTAAATACTAAATATTTTTCAAAACCAATTTTGCTGGCAAAGTGTTTTGGCTAGGATTCAGCGAGAAACTTATGGAGGGCATTGCCTGACGACCTAGATTAAAGTAGGGTATTCTACTTTTAATTTTCACTATTTATTCAAGTATAACCAATACAATATAACTGAAATATCTTTCTCGGCAGTAAAAATTAAAATAACTTTTATTGCCTAAGGTAAGAAAGGATTTTATTTTTAAATATTTGTAAAACAGATTTGTATTTATGTAAAATTTTAAATATAGATATCTGGCCAACATAACTACATTGAATATGTATATTTGATATTAATTAAAAATTAATAAAAAAAAGAGAACATACTTATATAAAAGAAGAAAAGAAACAATGAAAAAAATGAAAGAGAAAAGTATAGATATTATGAATAGGAAATCTACTTAGAAACTTGAAGGCTAAAACTAGTATGTACTTCTTATACACTATAATCGGGAAAAGTTGTGTTGAACTATTTAAGCTTATAAAACATCTCCTTGGGAAATATGCAGACGCTGAAAAAGATGAAATTTGAATGAGGAATGGGGAACACGGCGGGCTTCAGATGGGAAGGTATTTCAAAGTGTTTCCGTATGAGCGAGGAAGGTTCGTTAAATTTTTTTGCTTCTGTAAGTAGAAATAGAGACGTCGGAAAAGCGTTTTTACTTTCACTTACCTATATATGAAATATATAGTAAGTGGAAGTATTGCGATCGTGAAAAAATTCGACTTCCGGTTTTCAACGGAAATACACGTTTTGGGGTCCCCTGAGTCGAAATGACCAAGTCCCGCGAAATGGTCTGTGTGTGTGTGTGTCTGTGTGTGTGTGTGTGTGTGTGTGTGTGTGTGTGTGTGTATGTGAACAGACTAGCTCAAAAACTATAAACCGTGCGATCCTGAAATTGGGTATTTAGTGTAGGTATATGCCCGCGATGTGACAGCATAAATTTCATCAAAATTACTTAAAGGGAGGGGGTACTTTACTTAATAACTTTTTAGGTTTTTTTCGATTTTCTCAAAAACGGCTCTAACGATTTTGATTAAACTGAGTACTTCATCTATTTATATGCCCGAGATATGACTGTAAAAATTTCATCAAAATTGATTAACCGGAGGGGGGACTTTACTTAATAAATTTTGTATCATTTTCACGTGTTTTTTTTATTTACTCAAAATCGGCTTTAACGATTTTGATCAAACTGGGTATTTGATGTATGTATATGCCAAAGATATGACTGTAAAAATTTCATCAAAATTGATCAACCGGAAGCGGGACTTCACTTAATACATTTTGTATCATTCTTACGTGTTTATTTATTTACTCAAAAACGGCTTTAACGATTTTGATCAAACAAGGTATTTGATGTATGTCTATGCCAAAGATTTGATAGCCAACATTTCATCAAAATTGGTCAAACGGAGGGGACCGTTTTTTACTTTCACTTACCTATATATGAAATATATAGTAAGTGGAAGTATTGCGATCGTGAAAAAATTCGACTTCCGGTTTTCAACGGAAATACACGTTTTGGGGTCCCCTGAGTCGAAATGACCAAGTCCCGCGAAATGGTCTGTGTGTGTGTGTGTCTGTGTGTGTGTGTGTGTATGTGAACAGACTAGCTCAAAAACTATAAACCGTGCGATCCTGAAATTGGGTATTTAGTGTAGGTATATGCCCGCGATGTGACAGCATAAATTTCATTAAAATTACTTAAAGGGAGGGGGTACTTTACTTAATAACTTTTTAGGTTTTTTTCGATTTTCTCAAAAACGGCTCTAACGATTTTGATTAAACTGAGTATTTCATCTATTTATATGCCCGAGATATGACTGTAAAAATTTCATCAAAATTGATTAACCGGAGGGGGGACTTTACTTAATAAATTTTGTAACATTTTCACGTGTTTTTTTGATTTTCTCAAAAACGTCTCTAACGATTTTGATTAAACTTAGTATTTGATCTATTTATATGCCCGAGATATGTCTGTAAAAATTTCATCAAAATTGATCAACCGCAGGGGGAACTTTACTTAATAAATTTTGTATCTTCTTTACGTGCTTTTTTTATTTACTCAATAACGGCTTTCACGATTGTGACCAAACTGGGTATTTGATGTATGTATATGCCAAATATGTGATAGCCAACATTTCATCATAATTGATCAACCGAAGGGGGGACTTTACTTAATAAATTTTGTATCATTTTCACGGGTTTTTTTATTTACTCAAAAACGGCTTTAACGATTAATAAAAATAAGATATGAATGTAGAAAAATGTGTGACTTTGGAAATGATATTTAACAAAACACGTCAATTTCTTATCTAAGTAAGTTGGTAAGTGAAAGTTGTGTGTTGCGCGCACGCACCAGATTTTTTTTTTCCTGTTGGTGAACTAAGGATTTGAATTGTTAGGGGCTGTTATTGAGGGAGGGTGTTGGGTGTAGATGGTTTGGTATAGGAAAGAGCCGAGGAAATATCGACAACGCGTTGATGGGAAAAGCCATGTATGTTCGCCATAAAGGTGGGACACGTGAGACCGCCTCGAAGTACTAAAGGTATACCTTAAACCCTAATTAAAGATTTTCTTCAATCCGTCCTGAAGAGGCCACTAAAACAAACACTAATATAGTCTAAGCGGAATATGGAAGGAAAATAGGCGGGGATACAGGAACTTGCGAATAGGTTGTGGGGAGGGGGATTAAATAAGCGGAAAAGTGGGTAAAACGGTTAAATAATTTAAGGGAACCTGTAAGGAAACCAGAGAAACTGTCGGATAATTCTATGGGGTTTCTAATAGATTGTTTGTTCCTAGCCCTCTGATTGGTTGTTGGTTATCGCCCATTGGCTATCTTTTGTAAATGTATATCCCTTTCAAGCTTGCATTTACCGAGTGTAAACAATGTGTTATGAGGTTAACTTTTAAGTGTTATATTTTTCTTAACAGTTGGATTTCAATAAAAAAAAAAAAGTCAACTACTTAAAACATCGATGTTAACATCGACACACAACCATCGACGTTCACAAAACATCGGCTGCATAACATCGATGTTTCAGAAACATCGAGATATATGTCGCATCCAGAGTTTCTAGCAGGGTTCTATATATGGTGGGGTAAGGGGGACAATTTCGTTAAGAGTGGATTGAGTCGAAAGGCCGGAGTCAGGAAACCTGATTGATGGGAGTAGTTCGGATGTTCCTAGTGTTTTGGAGATATTAGAAATAACTGAGTTTGGTGATATTAGAAATAAATGAGTTTGGAGAGATTAGAAAGGATGGAGATTGGGCACAAGTCAGGGGAAGTAGAGTTGAATGCTTTTTTTTTTCTAAGGTGTAAGAAGTACTGAACTTTTATTGGGTCAATTATATATGAATGGAAGAACAGGTTGGATATCAGAAAGACATAATTTCTTTAGTTACTTAGACCTAGTTATTGCGTCATTTTCAGGAGTCTTTGATTTGAGATAATCTTTTTATTGTATGTTTGTTGTTTGTTTGTTTTAACGTCACTTTATGCCACTAAAGCTAATCGGACGAGTCCTAAATTTTCCAGGTATATTAAGGATAGCGATCATTAACGAGTACCTGACATCGTACACCTTTGGGACCTCTATTTTATGTCCTATCCGAGGGACGGCATAGACAACGATATTTTACTCACATTGAAAAATCCGAGGGCCTCCTCAGGACGCGAACTCGCGTCCTTTAGTATTGTAGGTTTCTATGCTAACCACTACACCACACGTGACCCCGCTTTTTTTGTTATAAAACATTTTTGTTAAATTATCATGAATGGAACTGAAATACAATTCTGTTATCATATACACTCCTCTGCGGGCTAAATGTTTTTTGTCAAGCGTCCAGACGTCTGATTAATGCGTAAATAACAGCGAGAGTGAAGAGAAAAAAGACACCATCTGATCTCATTTAATTAAATAAATATCACTTTGGCATGGTTCCTCGATAAGACCAATCTTTCAAACGGCTACTATCTTTACAAACAGTATCACCGAACATAAGCTGCCAGATATATAAATAACGTGACTTGCTGAAATTTATCGCTGGGCTCTGCGAATTTAAAAATCTAGTAAACATATTTATGACAACAAAAGAATTCGCATGAATATTTAATTTCAAAATATGGAAATAACTAACAACGTCTGCCCAAAACAACTGCCGGTAAAAAAAATATAAATAAATAAAAGACTGCAAGTGCTTGATTGGAAAGATTTTTTTTTTTAATCAATCAGTCATTAGTCAGTCGACATAACCGTTTTCGCAAAAAAGAAAGACTCTATTTAAGTAGGGCTCCAAGTGTGGTCAAGGTAAAAGTTTAATTTCAGAATAAATAAATCATTGACAGTGTTATTAGCGTTAAACTTTTATTTTCAAGCGTCATTAATTTCCTTACTGCAATATGTATATACAATAACTCTCTAAAATATTTTTTGTAATGAGATTCTGTATTATTTTTTGAAAATGTTCTGGCTTTAATTTTAAGGTTTCTTATTAATATGCCTATAAATGAATGAATAAGGCCCCTATGTTTTGGACAAACGATTAGACACCTCGTCTAATTTGGAATCCTCTTTTAAGACTGGAACGATATGAAACTGCTCCAAATTACTGGCCTCATACCTTGACAAACGCTCGAGCTTTACTATACTATTTAACAATAAGATTGGGGTTCATTGGTTGCCTGGACATCTGGAATAGAATATTCAATGTGAGGAGGGATAACTTCTCAAGATAGAGGATTGTTCAACTACCATCAACACCAGAGACCATGTGTTGTATTGAGACCACGCAAAAAGGCTGATCAAGAAGGCTGAAAGCAACAATAATGGATTATAATGAAGAAATACAGCGAACAGTATCAATCCAAGTTGTTTATAGTTGAACTTAGCAAATAATTGAGTAGAAACCTTCTCTCCTTCAATCAATGAACATGCTAACCCTTGGAGAATGAATATGTACGCGTCACTCTCAGCTTAACAAGCACCTCCATAACTATTGAAACAATTTTCGGATTCTTCGGATTGGAAATCGAAACTGCCATAATGTGATATGCAACCGTGATGTGGTTAGGATAATATTCTTCCACTTTGGCTTTTGTTGACAACATAGAATCTAACCTTTGATCACTGGATTGGACCTCAGAGCATTATCAGTTTTGCTTACCCCATTCACCTCCATTGAAAGATTACTGGACGGAGTAGGCCTGGGTGCAGGAAAAAATCATGTTCATTTAAAAACAGTGATTTGGCCTATGTATTTGAACTTGCGGAGTTTAAATTCGTGGCTTGCTTCCTCCCTATTTCGTAACAATTAACATAATCTATATGGCCTTAATATACCAAGTTCGCTGATTTGGTCCGATCCTTTTAAGATAAACTCCAGACCCATCTGATGCCACTGAAAAGAGGAAATAGGTGACAAAAAAGAATATGGCCTCGGAACCTTCTACGATACTGTTAATAACGTTAATAGATAAACAAAGCCATTGATGACCTTAGGGTTTTATGCCTTCTAAACCCCTATAAGCAAACAAATTGTTAATAACATTACTAATTTTTAGTTATCTTTTTGTCTCTTAATTCTATCAGTTCTGTTTAGTTTTTAGATTAACCTTTTACTTGATAAATAGAGCAAGAATAAAAATATTTTTTGTTTCAGATAACTGAAATCTCGATCTATGAACAGGAATCCTGTTGCGTAACAGGAATTTCAAACTGCGATGTATAGTCCAGTTTGGTATTGCTGTGAGAGGATGAAAGGGAATTCGAAATTAAAAGTTGTTGCTAACTAAAACAGAATGCGGTCATTCTAACTTTCCTCTCTAGGCTTTCATCGGCTCAACAGCAAACATGCGGCTCAAAATTAGCAACTTGTGTACAGCGGAAGGGTTAATGACTGTCGCAGTGTTGTTTGACAACAAATGGCTTAGTAATGAATGATGTTTAGAGAATAGTCAAGTACTGAAGTATCCTTAAAAGCTTTTCTAATTCTTCGTATAATGACTTTAGGTAATCATATTGGTAGAAGTTTGGTTGCTATGTTCTAGTACTATATTTGCAAAGTGCAACCAATAGGTAATTGTTTGTAAAACAAAAGAAAATCTTAAATTAAATTCAAGATTTTTATAGGATTGCGAATTTTTATCGGAACACAGTTTCCTGGGTTATACATTTTGTGACATAATCAAAAGAAATCAGTTTTTTTTTTTTTCATTTGCGGGGCTTTGTTTGTTTCTGAGCTAATGTTAATTTCATATGATTCAAATTTGGGAGAAATTTCAAACCGAGGACAAAGAAAAATCATGGAGCAAACCACCGCTAATGAAACGTTTATAAATTAAAAAAAAAATTATTTCTAGTAAGAGTTGAATATAAATTAAAAATTCTACTTTTTTAAGAATATAGAGGAATTAAAAAAAATTAAAATTATGGAAAATGGTTGACCGTAGAATACAATGTAGTGAAAATAGTTGTGTTTATGTGCTCTCAGAAAAAATGTACAAAAATAAATGCATTGTGACAAATATATAGGAAATATGGCACAATGATTATATTCCCATCCATAAGCGTTCTTTTAATGAAAAAAAAATTAAAATTACACAATTAATTTTCAGGATGTTGTGAGGGGAGTGGGGGCGGGAGGGGGGGGGGTGCACCATCGCCCATGGAGCCATCCAATAATTGACAATGGTTTGATCACCCCTCCCGTTGGGACTCAGACCTTTTCAAGATCTTTTTGCTTTGACCAGAATAAGTTGTTAACCGGTAGAATCACCCGTTATTTTAATATCATCAGTTTGTAACAGGAGCTTATTTCGAATTATAAATTGGTAATAATTTCGTTTTCTTGGTATCAATGAAAAATATTTTACCCACCCTGATTCAACAAAATACTAGATGTGCCATCCTTCCAAAATAATTGACCGGGGAAAAAAACATTAGTCGGATGGCGCTAAGCCAATGTTATATGTAGCCGACGGCAACACTGTTAGTTTTTCGATTTCTGCGAATTTCTTCTGTGCTAAACTTCTACACTCTGCAGGTGATAGGTATATAAAAACATTACTTCGTTTACATTTGGGTGAGATTTTTGAAGGGTATTTGTTTATGTACTAATAGATTCAAATATGGATAGTCAACTTGAAAGTCTTGAGTAATCAAAGAGGTAATAATTACTTATCATATTTATTTATTTGTATTCCATAATGAGAAATCTTTAATATTTGATCGGCTGGAATTTTTTTAGGAATATTTAGGCGGGTTGTTTTCGATTAGGATACAATCAAATATGGTCTTTGTGATGTGCTTATCTCTATGAGGTCACCTGTGGTGAAGTGGTTAGCATAGAAACTTACAATACTAAAGGTCACGGGTTCGCGAGGTGGCCCTAGGATTTTTTTAATTGGAATAAAAATCCTTGCCTAAGCCGTCCCTCGCATAGGACGTAAAATGGAGGTCCCGAGCCTGTACGATGGCAGGTACTCGTTAAAGACCCCTATCCTAACTATACCTGGAAACGCAAAATTTAGGACTCCCACTGTAGCATCGTCCAATTAGCCTTAGTGGCACAAAGTGGCGTTAAACAAACAAACGTACCACTATATTTTATTTTTCTATATTTTTCAAAAATATTGTTAGTGAATATTTTAATTATTTTTATAAACCGCCTCCTACATTGCCTATTAATTGACCTCAATGTTAAGGATATTCTAAAAGTAATAATAAATCTATTTCAAATATTTTTTAATTTAAAAAATAAAATTTATAATATTATTTTATTTATTTGAAATTCGAATGCTCTGATTTCCGCTAATTTAGAGAGAAAAATAAGATTTAATTTTCATTATTTGATTTTACTTTTGATAAGACTGATATTTCACGTATTTTTTTTTTTTTTCATTATTTTTCTTTGAACATATACTTAAATATTTTTTCTGATATTAAATCATGCGTGTTTGCGCAACATGGCAAAATTCATAAAAAGGTTTCTTGTCTTGTCTTCTTAAAATTCATAATTTAATACAAATCCCCGTCTCTGTTGAAGTAATATCGTTTCATTTATTATTCAGGAATAAAGAAATGCAATCAGACAGAATTTATAATGACTTTTTTAAGCTTGATAAATCATTGTTTAAGCTTCACATTCGACGACTTACCTCCTTTTGCCCAAACACCACTGATATGAAAACCACTAAGAAATCTTTAGATATTTCGTTTTTAGAGCTTATAATGTTCAAGATATTTCAGTAATGAAGATATTTATATTGCTTTCCTTAACAATCACTTTCAGGCCATGAATAGTGGGTGGGTAAAGGCTTTCAGATATTTCTCTCCGACCCAATTTCAACGGCTTTAATGAAATATCAAAGCGTTTCTTATGATATATCATTTTTTTTCTGTCCATACCAGATATGAAAGGTAATGTTGCCCTTTTGCATACATTATGCTTTATGCTTTATGTACATACTTATAGACGCGCTTCGCTTTTATAACGAGTTGCTTTCTCATAAATATCTTCTCCGCACAATATTCCAGTTTCAGTATCGTTATCAGGAATCATGTTTAGGAGAAGGGGCAAGGATTTCTTTTTTCAATACGAAAAATCTCTAGCATTCTTACAATATCGTTACTTGAAGGAAATAAATGTTTCAATTTCTTTTTTTTTTTAATTTATTGCTATTAAGGAAACAGAAAATATTTCTTAATAGTTGGAGAACATTTAAATTGTTAAAGAATGGTATACCAGTTAAAGAATCTTTAAATTTTTTGGATCAGAAATGGTTCAGACCATTTTCCCTGAATCCGTGAATTGTATTCCACTTCATGTTTTAATCCGTGAAGTGGATGTATAAAGGTTTCATATTGGGATGCATGACAAGGAAAAAAAAATATCGATCTGACAAACAACTGATCTGAAGTTTATATTTGTTGTCTATGAAATGAGCACTTCCAGCTTATTAGATAAACAACGTTCTTCAAATCATACATTTTTTATCCCTCAACTCCTGGACCAACGCAATATATAAATTAATCGTATTCACATACAATATAATTATGAATAAAAATAAATTGTATTTATATTTATGTTTTTAATTGGACTTTTTTGGGAGCCTGCGTTTCATCACAGTTGACAGACTCGTATTCTTTTTCGTTAATCGTTCAAGACGTCTATTGTTTTGCGCGAGATTTCGGACTAGGAGGTCTTTCCTTTCAAATCCTTCAATAATTCTTTCTCGGGCACTGATAGAGGTCCAGGTCACGCAGCCGTCTATTAGAACTTGATTTAGCCTTAGAATTTGATATCCTTAATGTATAATGTTTCTAAAATATGTCAGAAGTGTTAACTTACAATAGATTTAGTTTATGAACAGATATTTTGCAATACCCAAAATAAATCAGGGTTCACAATACTTTACTCAAATTCTTTGCAAAAATTTGAAATAACATTAAAAATGACGCAAAAATCTTGCCTACTCACCTATACGTAAGTTGCCCATAGTCTCATATTTTGTCCCATGAAAATATGTATAAATTCATATGTATGTAATAATTTCTTGATTACTGTGAAAAACAAAAAACTTTTGCTCATTTTAAACGTCCTCATTCAATCGTAGGTATATCATAATTATATTTTGTAATTATGTGGCACTGTATATTACCATAATTATTGTTTCATATTATACTTTATACTTTCTAACTAATAAAGGCATATTGTATAGCTTTCTGTGGCATATAGTTTATATACATTTTTTTTTCTAATAATTTTTCTTTGGATGATTCTTGACATCCTTCTATTTGTCTTTTGTTTTTGGTGATAAACATCCAACTATATTTCTATTATAATATTTTTACTATCTAATGTGCGACGTATGTACGAAGGCATAAGCAGATTTCTTAAACGGTCGGGGCCGGTTACAAGTGGACCGATCCGGTCATCTTAAGTCGGCTTAAGAATTATTTCGATTGTATTTTAAATACGGAAAATAATATTCTATCTTCTTCTTCCGAATACCAGAGTGCTGAACCGTTAATAGTAGAATCGAGTAAATAGAAAGTTGAAATAACCATTGGAAAATTAAAGTCTCATAAAGCAGCGGGAACAGATAATATTCCTATTTAACTAATCAAGGCATGCGGGGATTTCAAAAATGTTTCCTTTGGTTAAAAAGATCTGGTAACAAAAAAAGATGCCTGAAGAGTGGAAAGTATCTATTCTCATTCCGATTCACAAAAAGGGATCAAAAACGGATTGCAATAACTATCGTGGAATCTCACTACTTTCGGTTTGCTATAAAATCTTTACGTTAATGCTAACTAGCCGAATCACTGAATACACCGAGGAATTATGGGAGAATATCAATGCGGTTTCAGGCAAAACCGATCAACCGTAGACCAAATTCTCTCTCGGTAAATTATTAGAGAAAAAATTAGAATATAACGGAATAGAACATCAGGTTTTTATCGATTTCAAAAAAGCAATATGGTACGACTCAATCTCAAAACTTAGTAGTGAACTAATTGTGAAAAGATTAATATTAATCTTCAATTAAGCGCGATGCCGAATGGGAAACGTCCGAGGGACAGGCCAAGACGGAGGTGGGATGATTGCGTTAAGGCGGATCTGTCGAAGTTGGGTCCGGTAGACGGTCGGTGGATGGAGGTGTGCAGGGAGTGAGTTGTGGTGTCGGCATCGAACCTTAGGGTTCGTTAGGCCTTCATTATTATTATAATGTGCGACGTATCGGATCCTCTGTCCATTATCAAGTATCTTAAAATTTCTAAATTGATTATTGTATAAAATGTTGTCTTACTTTCCTTACCGATTGTGTCCAAAAATCATATTATCATACACTTCTGTGGACTAAAATTATGTGGGTTGCATTAGCATGATTACTCAGAGCAGTTAATACCTACTTGAATGTTAACTAACAAGACACTTGTTTCCCGGTGCTGATGCCACGTGTGTTGATCTCTTGGGTGGATGAAAAGGTATTCGGAGAGCGTAATACATGTCCTCGTGATCCTGCACCTGTCAAGCCCTCCCTAATGAACTAGCCTAGAGCTGGGTGTCCCTTCTAATTTAGTCGGCATTGATGCTGGGACCTAGTTATGGCTGAGTGATGGACACCCGAATCGTTGCGTTTATCCATGACGGCTTTCGTCATCCATTCGGGGGCAGATATTTGATGGAGATTTAGGTCTATCAGTGATTCTGATTGATCCTAATTTATTCATTGCTAATTTACAATTAACACTCCATTGCTCGCACTCTCGAAGCAACAAAAATGTTCGCGTAGTATCTTCGAGGAACATGGTCTTGGAAACACATGGTTTCACATTTAGGGAGTTTTTTTACTGGTGCCACAAAAAATAAATTTAAGAAAGAAAAAAATACAAACTGTCTTCAAACAATTATTCATGTACTTTGGTTAAGTATTCTATATTAAGACTTATAAATAATATCATAGTGTAATTTGAAACAAAATACATATCATATGATTTTAAAGAGTTCTAGACAATTGTTGGAACAGTTGGAATGAACTATTCTAGTACATGTTTCTGACTGTTCGAGTTCCTTCTATGATTGCCTATAACCTTCTAGATACTTCTATTTCAGACTAAATATAAGGAGCTATGGACTGAAGAGTTAGTCTTGGTTTGAAGATCTATCATATGGTTACGCGTGTGTTAAAGTGTCTTTACAATTTAATACGTTTTGATTATTTGAGTTTATATAGTTTGTGCGGCATTGTAAATAATTATTTTTTTTTAATAAAAATTATTTTAACCCACATAAGTGTTACAATAGATTGACAAAAGTGCTCACGTTGTAGACCTAAGATACAAAAATGATCTCTTTACTAGAACCTTGATATAAATTATTATAACTAATTGTAATTTCAGTATTTATTACATGATAAAATCTACCATAAGAAAAAACTGAGTAATATTAAAAGAAAAAAAAAACTACTAATAAATCTAGTTGCGTTTTAACTCTTAGATACCAAAAGGTTCTTGAGCGAAATACGTGTCTGTATGCGAAGTCCAAAACTAATCCTAATTCATGCACTCAAAAAATGGAGGTTACTAGGCTGGATCGAAATCGAACTTCAACAAGCGTCACTAAGCAGTTAATGAAACTAATTAGAGATTCAAAATAAGCAAAGCTTAGGACCGACAATGCTGCCGACAGGCATCCAGGGAAATACCTAAGAAAATTGTTAGAGAAATTTGTGACCATAAACCCTGGTTTTGCCCCGGCAAAGAGGCCGCTGGGAAAAACGTTAAATATAGAAAGGAAGGGAAATTTTAGGCAGCCAGCCAATCAGAAGTCTGCCATTAACCAACCAATTAGGAGAAGTCTGCAGCCAGCTAATCAGAGGAAGTCGGAAGAGAGTGGGGAAAAGAAGACTTATACGGAGGTCGAGAGGAGAGTTGGTGGGAAAGTCGAGTGGAGAGTTCGGTGGAGAGAGAGAGTTCGGAGGTAGACAGAGGTCGGGGGGTGTGCCAAGAGAGCAAGAATGGAAGGAGAAGGGCAGAGGACCAGATAGATAGGAGCGGCAGAGTCGAGAGAGCCAGACAGGTCGAGATGGGATGCTGTGCTGAATCTGAGAGAGCGTCAGAGACTGCAGGGCTTGATCCAGCAGATGGGCCAGAGACAACACCATAGAGTGCCCACCAGATAAGGTTAATACATATACAGTACTAGTTGTAATATTGTGTGGTCAGTATTTATTAAATAATGTTAAATTGCCAGTCAGCATCCATAAACTAATTTGTGTCAGTAAAATATCTTTATATGATATATTAAAGGGGGTATTAATGATTTACATTATTGGTCAATAAAATTAAAGATATGGTTCAATTTAGATTTGTTTATTTATTATCATTTACCCTATGCCACAGGTTTATTAAAATAAAATAGAATTGGTAAACCCGTCACCTCTGGAAAAGTATCCAATTTACATTAAGGCGTATTAACTACATTAATTACATATATTAATTAGATATATGCCGTTTCAGGTAACCCCCACCCGCCTTAGAAAAGTGGGAGACCAGGAACGTAGCAGTATATATGAATAAACGAAAGCAAAAAGCCAAAATAATTATTTAATATCCAAAAACACGTAAGCAGCAATAACTACTTTGGTTAAAATAAAAATTGAATGGTTTAGTTTTGATAGGGCGCATCTTCACTTTTCCTAATTTTATATGAGAGTACAATAACTATTTCACATCCCAAAGTTTCTTTTTTTTTTCAATGTTTCTTTAAATTTAAAACTACACTAAATTTAAAGTTACTTTTAAAATATGGACTAAAAAAAGAATGGAATCTCTCTATATATAAGAGGCTTTGTCCTGACTGACAGAATCAACGCAGAGAGAAACTACTAATGATAGAAACTTGAAGTTCTGAATTTAGATTTTAAACGCGATGTGGGTAACCGCTAAGAAAGGAATTTCAAAAATGTAACCCCTAAGAAGTTTAAATGGCGAAATTGTCGTTTAACTCTAACGGACACCTATTTTTGCACTTCTAGAAACATATCTAATTTGCACTCATTTTAAAGATCTTGATACGACGAGTTTTACTTGAAAGCCCCTACGGGGCGTCGAAAACAATTTTTTAAAGCCCAAAAATGAAGCGTTCACGACGAGTAAGCAATTTTTTGTTTCGGCGGTTTTAGTGAACTCTCTCCATTGCGCGTCTCCCTGTCTTCTACCGAGCCGGCAGTTTCCCCCTCCAACATTCCACCTACCGGAAGCTCCGAACCCCTTTTATGTTGTCAATATATAACATAGTGTATTAAATCAATACTAAGATAATAATCACAGAATTGATTTTAAAGGCTCGCAGGCAAAGCAGGGACGGGGAATGCTAGTAAATAATATGGAAATTATCAAGAGGATGTATAACACCTTTCCTTCTTCAGATATGTATTGAAGAACTTTATTTATGTTATATATATTACAGATATTGATTGAATTTATTTTGTAACTTTGCAAAGAAGAAGATTGAAGATGTACCGTTTCAGTAATTGAAACTTACAGTAGTAGTAAACAAATGCCGTGAAAATCTCAGTATAAAAAAATATTAGGCATTTGCCTTTTCAAAGCTTAACGATTCATTCAGTGACAAAGTTAGCTACATTCCGACATGGCGAGCTCTGTTCTTTTTTTTTTTTAATTATTCCAGTTAGATATAATTATTTATATTCTTTAAAAATTGATTTTTTGAATCAAATTTTAAGTTAGTCCTTTTAATATACCTACCTATAGTTTGATAAAGTCGATTGGAAGAAAATTGTCTCGATCTCATAAAAATTCTGTTCTAACAGAAGAAATACAGGGTTGAGGTAATATGAGAAAAGGAGAGAAATAAGTGGGCAGTGGAAAGTTAGGAGGCACTAAGTTTCAAAACCCGTTCCATTATTTGGACCAGTTATATCATGGAAACTTTACCCTACTTGGGTTTTTTTTTCTTTATCCTCAGCTTTTCTTCACCCCTCACTATGACATCAAAGATTAATGGTTTGGCTTGTAAGATATAAGAAGCTGACATATCTGAAAAATTCAAATAATTTATATTCACATATTAGGGCCGTGTATTACGGTTAATAATTGTGTCATGATCACCGTTTCTTATAAAGGAAATGGTTTTAAGATAGAAAGATAAATTATTACCAATTTCAGTCAAAAGATTTTGTTTATTTTTTTGTATGGAAGGCCTACGTTTCGACCTAAACATGTTGATCTTCATCAGGCCTAAAATGAAGACAAATATATAAGCAACGTGTGAAGTAGGCAAACTAACCCCTACCACCTCTCACCTTATGATTTTTCCCTCAGTCTCTGTATTACTTATTTACAGTATTTATTACTTATTACAGTACTGTATTTGGACACAACAAGTAAAGATCAGGTGTTATTTTATCAATTAAACCAGCTGCTTATTCAAATGTTCATATTTATTTTTCCTATGTCCTTATCCTTATATATATATATATATATATATATATATATATATATATATATATATATATATATATATAAATCTCGTGTCCCGAATTTTGTCGGAGGTAAACTCAGAAACCACTCAACCGATTTTTATGAAATTTGGCTCAATCTGTGTAGTTTTGTCCAACTTAAAAGATAGGATAGTTTTTATCTTGATTATTGACCACAATATTTCTTCTATTGCGAATTATTGCAAATACAGTAGGTCGTGTTTCGATTTATTAACATGGCGTCATTTGTCGATTTCATAACCTTTTTGTTGTTTGTAGGGGGTAAAATCAGAAACTACTCAAACGATTTTTATAAACTTTTACTCATTGTCTATAGTTTTGTCCAACTTAAAAAATAGGAGAGTTAAGTACCTCGATTATTAGCTGCAATATTTCTTTTATTGCAAATTAAATGCTTATTATTCTACAGTTGAGTGTGATTGCTTGTAAGTTCTATAAAAGTCCAACAGATGGCGGTGTAAGTTTATTTATTGACACAACATTTCATTTTCTTTCGATATTTAGAATGGTTAAGCAGAAATTATTTTTTCCGGCTTGGATCAGGAAAAAAAGCGTTTTTCCCATGGTTTTAGCAAAACACAGGTTAAACAAAATCATTGTGCACCTATTAGCTTTACAGTAAATAGAAATAGAATAGAAATTAAATAGAAATTGTGAATTCTAATAATAAAACAATGTACATCATTGTTGTAAAGAGTTACAAATTAACGTTATCTATCTAATTTATAAAATTAAGTTTTTATGTTTTGATAAGTAGCATGTAAAACACTCAGCATGGTTTGAAGTTGCTCGCTTTTCATAACCTGTTTCTGGTAGAACCTCAACAAGTAGACGATATCTCATTTCACCATGTGTTATATTCTGAATTTAATTAATATGTATCAGGACAAAAGATTAATTTGGTACATTTCGGCTAATTGTCTACTGTTTTTGTACTAAACCCTATTCCAATTATATTCTTTATTAGTTCCTTTTACATGCGTATTATTATCTTATCTCACCTCTTCTGAAAAAAAATCTAAGTAGTAAAATAAAATAAAAATCTAAATTCTTTACCGAAAATTTTAAATTTGGCGTAAAGTTCTATTTTAAATCCCCCGTTGATTTTTAGATTAGCTGAAACGTTATCTTTATCAACGCGTGGCCGGGACTGCTCGTTTTACATAGATTTCATAAGTACCCATGTCATGTAAACGTACATGGAACATAGCTGGATTTTGTTACTTCTTATTGTTACTATCTGTAATAATCTCAACTTTTAGCATTGATGCGTAACATGTTATATGCTCTGATGAAGATCCGCATGTTTGGATCGAAACTTAGGCTCTCCAAATAAAAAAAAACTTTTGAATGAAAATCCTGATAATTTATCATCCTGTCTTAAAGTAAACAGTTGATCATTCTACACCTCGAAATGGTTTTAAATAATTTATGGATGTAGAAATTTAAATATATTAGTCTTTTTTGTAGTATCCTCTATTTTTACTGTAAGTCATTAGCATACCACAACGTAGCAGATAATTATTTTCTGCATCAACTGAATAAGATCTGTATTTCTTCATTATCTTACATTTAGAGCTGAAAATAGCTCTAGAATTATAAGGATTGCCCCTTATCTCGCATTTCAGTCTAATCTCAAGAATTCATGGTACGAGTTTTTAGTCAAGATGATCTGTTCTACAATCTAGATCTAGGCGTTAATGATGTCAATAACTGGGAGGCGACGACGAAGGCATTGATGAAAAATAAATATTCGGTCTGTATAATCAATCTCCAGCAACTGGTTGTTGTTTCATTATAATCTTGGTTCAGCATAATAATTAAAACATTATGTTTGTAGGATAATTGTAATTGAGTAGCAATATTTTTTTATATATTTTATTTTTTTACTTTTCCAGACCCCCCTACAGATGCGGGATGGCTGACTCCTCAGAGACTGCCTCCGACGACCAGACCTACATCCTGCTCCTCCTCACCAGCCTCTACTCCTTGATCTTCGTGACCGGGCTCATCGGCAATGTCAGCACCTGCATCGTTATCGCCAGGAACAGGCACATGCACACAGCCACCAACTACTACCTGTTTTCCTTAGCTGTGTCCGATCTTCTACTGCTTGTTTGGGGGCTACCTCAAGACGTCTACCTCCTATGGGCAAAGTGAGTATTCTCATGATGTATTTATTGATAAAATAACCCTGTTTTATATTATTTTGTTTGTTTGGTTAACGTCCTATTATGCTACTAAGGCTAATCGGACGATGCTACAGTGGGAGTTTTAAATTTTGCCAATCCTGGTTTAATTGGGATAGGGATCTCCATTTTACGTCCTATCCGAGGCACGGCATAGACAAGGATTTTTTACTCCCATTAAAAAATCCTAGGGCCACCTCGGGACGCACACCCGCGACCTTCAGTATTGTAGGTTTCAATGCTAACCACTACACCAGAGGTGAACCCCCTATTTTATAATGGCGTCTACTCTAATCTTCTATGTTTGCCAAGTCAAGTATAAAGTCAAGCCTGGATTTAAGGCGTGTACATTCTCAATCAAGTATTTGAGTATGTAGGTATTCAAACCAACCCTGCAGGAGGGAATGTTAGAATTTAAAAAAAATCTCACGTATCAATACAACGAAATTAAAATTACAAAACAAAAAATAAAATGCTTGCACGAATTTATTTTGGAACCTTCAAATTATATATTTTTTTTAAATTAGGGAAATAAGTTTACTTCGAAATTTTTATAGTAGGGGAGAGCGGGGTTGGTTGGCAACAGTTTTCACATTATTGATTGTTGATTCGTTCCTGTTAATATAATCCCAATAGGGCTGATACCACTGTGAACTCCAAGTATTAGAGTTCTACAAGTATTTTTTTCACCATATAATATTGAAAACTAAGATCATAGAAAATTGAAGAATTCGTCAATCCAGGGTATGCCAATTAACCCCTATGTGGGGCATGTTGGCCTAGAAGGTGGGGTCGGTTAGCCATCTCATTCAAGTACTGCCTGACAAATATTATTGTTATTAAAAGCTGCACTATAATGGTATAATAGTTTTGAATCGGTTTTTAACAGCTTTTAAAGGAAAATAGAATGGCAACAGAAGAAGATAGAAGTTTAGACTGTCGTCACTTTCTGCATAACAAAAATTGCTCTCATCTTCCTCGCTGGAACTAAAGACAATTGGTAGTTTCACCTTTGATTATGTTTACGTTGCTATTGCAACAAAAAAAAAGTTGAATATAGCCAACTAACCCCACAGAAGAGATCATATGAAAGATGAATGCCAGGACAGGGGAGTACAATGAAACAAGAAACTAGTTAGTCGAAAGTTTAGGTTTTTCAAAGGAGTTTGGGGCTATGTGAACAGAATCGGAGTCAAATGTTTTTCCATGTCTTTAAACCAACTTTACTGAAAATATAAAAATTTACTTACACGTTGTAAAATCAATCAATGAAGGACACTCTTATCTACACTGTTAGCATCGGATTGAAAACACAGGACAAGACTCCCGAGGTCGAGCGGGTCACATGGTACAATGGCGGGGCCTTCACAACAGGTGTGACGGAAACTTTAAGCGAATTGCCAACCTACCCCCTATGCCAACCAACCCCGCTCTCCCCTAATAAATATTAGTATTAGTAAGGAATTTTTTACAGAAATGATGTGAATTATACCCTATAGGGTATAATTGAACTACGTTAAGTGCTTACACACATGCCATCTTTCATAAGTTTAATGAACTCTTTTCAAACAACAAAAAAAAAAAAAATACGTAAACCCATTTCTGAAGAATGGCTTTGGCACACGTAACAATTTGGCAAAACAAATAATAGACCCTTATGCATTTCCACGCTTCAATTCGCCTCAGTAATTATTTTTATAAGTAAATTGATTTTTGAGGATTTTAAACATTAATCTAGTTAGTTCTAGTTAGTATCTTTGTGATAAATAAAAATAATAAGAAATATACTTGTTACTTATGTTCAAATAATTTATTCATTCTGTAAAAAAACATTTTGATTTTTTTTTCTTCCTCCCTTTCGGCTATATAGAATTTTCTCCCGAGCTTTGGGGAGGAGTGGAGGGATTAATACAGAGATTTTAGGCCTCTCACCGCAGAGATATTGAAAGCTCTCAGCCAAGACCCTCGATCTCATAATCCTTAGGTTATCGCATCAGATCGTAGCATATATAGCCACTGCATCATAGCATAACGTCACCTCGACCTAAAAGGAATACTAACTTCGCTGTGATCTCCCTCACGCTTGTGTTCTTCATGCAAACTTGCAAAAATTTTCATTCTTCTGTTACATAAGTATCTCATTTGGGTGAGATTCTGTCTGATATTGTCTCTCATAATAATACTTGGTTCCATTCATTAAATACATTATATGCATAAATGAAAAGAATCAAAGGAGTAGCCGGTTACAAACAGAAGGTGGAATATTATTTTAAAAGGGTATGCAGTTTTAGGTCGGGGGCCATTATTTTTGAGGGGATTTGTATTCAATTCGTAATAGGAGTTTTTAACAATGTCTAATTTTAACTGCTAACATCTGACCAGTCACAGTTGATGAACCTTGCGGCTCTCTGTTCAAGTATGTTTCTATTGCAATGTATGATTTGATTCTTAATGATTTTTAACATTATTTTCCTCTCTTCCTCGCCAGTTTGGCTAAACGGGGTTTCCCGGACCAAGTATGAGGGATTGATGCCGAGTTTTTTGTTTTTTTTAAATTAAATTTTTCCTGCTCCAGGTTTTGAATTTGCTATCTTCAAGTTCCAAATCTTCGCTATCATCGCGTTAGGAGATACGCAAATACCACTCGGCCATCCCGCCAACCAACATATGATATAATTTTGATGATACGTAAACATTATTTACACCATCTCTCAACAACATAAAAACTTGGTTAATGAATGTCCTTGGATTTTGGCCCGAGCTTGGTTTTTATCTTAGTCTTGCCCACCCTCTTGGAATACGGCTCCAGCAGGCACCTAGCCAGGATTTCTTCTCAGTTGGTTGATAGTTTTATAATCCTAATAATTTTTCTTATAAGTTTGATTTAACTCTCCTATTATTATTCAAAAGGAGTCATACAGTTTTTAAAACCAGTGGTTAATTTATATATCATACATAAATACTTATTTACTCCTATAAGTAAAAAAAAAAAAAAAAAATTCCAGAAAGGTTATTCTGAGAATAGGAAAATATCAATTTGTTAAAGTTTTGATATTCGATTATAATTAATATTTGTACATGCATTAATATATTTTTGTCTCTGATTTAAAATATAAATACTAAAATTAAACAATGAAAAATTTATATTCCCTTCGCCTTCAATAACAAAAATTATAATAATAAAAAAATTAAAATTGTCTATATGGAAAGCAACAAACTGGTGAGAACATGGCAATGACAATAGTTTTTTATTCACACTCTCCGAGAACTAATGATAAAATTATGTACTTAATTTTATTAATATTTATTTAATTTTACTGTATTACTATAATTTCCCTATATTTATTGATTTTATATTATGTATTAAACAACAATCGATGCTACGCACAGTTATATTTTTTTCAGGAAGTTTATTTTACCAATATCAGATAATAAAACAATTTTATATTTTATTTTTATCTAAACCGTATACTGACATATATAAATGGAAAATCGATCGAATAATGTCAAAATGCATTATATGATAAGCTAATGGCAGACTAAAATGTTTTCCACTTCATTTGCAATGACCCTTTATCGCCATCTCCATGTGATGCCACATTAAATCCGGCACCAAAACGCAGTGAAACGATAAACAATTTTCTCACGTTCTTATCTCAGGTGATCTAGAAAGCAGCTTTCAGAAAATATTCAGATAGCATACATGTAATGCGTTGTATTGATGATTCGAAATCCATTTGCCAGCTCTGAGTAGAAAATTACTATTTGTCATGAAGTCTAAAGATGAAGATACCAACTCTATATTGCTATAGTAGTACATAATAGTTTACCCAACATTATTTATCACTATGTTGGAAATAAATTTCATGACTGCTATTTTGTAATATTTGATTTCTACATCCTCAGTGTTCAACATGGCATGATATAGGTATTAATAAGGAGACAACACTTTTGAAACTACTCATTTTTGTTTTGAACCCTCGAACGAAGAAGAAAACTTGATGCCACTCCTAGATTTCGAAGAAACTTTTTTTAGTTAAATCCTTAACCTCAAGCATATTGGTATATTGCAAAAATTAGGTGGCCAACGATCATGGATTAGGATGTGCAAATATATATTTTTCGTTATATTTCTCTGGCTCGAAAGTATAGAACATCCTTCTTGCCGAAAGAAAAAAAAAGAGCCATAAAATTCAAATCACTGTTCGAGTCTATGCTTAAAATTATCAATATCAGGCAATATTATGAATAATATGGCAGTTCTTTTTAACAAGTAGTGAGTTAATAATTCTTTATTTGGGTTAATACTTACTTATTTATTAATTTTAATGCATGTTAATTTAGTACTAAATATGTTTCGTATACATACTATTTATTCATACATTCATATATAGATATATACCTAATACTTATTAAGTATAGACTTAATAAATATTAGGAATATATCTAGCATTAAGGAGACATCACCTCTCTCCAGGCTTCATTAAGTCCCAAATTAGGAGATCCCTTATCCAGCTCCTATTCACCTTCCTCCCCTTACATACTTTATCTTGTATCTAAGTAGGGTAATAATTTCGTATAATTTATTGAAGCATTATTATCCATTTGAGACCGAATCTTGAGACCAAAACATTAAATTTCGTTTAAAATTTATTTATTTACATTTTAATGTAATTAATGTCATTAGCGATTGTCCTTTCATATTTCCTCGGAAGGTTTTTAATCCAGTTTATTTCCAAAAATCGCTCCTTTATGCCCTTCAACAGAATTTCAAATTCAGCAGAATTTCCCCAGATAATCTAAATATGCAATACCTAATAAGATGTATAATAATTATTTATAGTATGTTCATTAAACTATATGGTATAGTTCATATTAGAACAAGCAATTTCCATGTCCCGAGCTTTGTGATGTTGGAATATTGTACCTTTCCCAAGTACCAACTCTACCTGTTCTAATTCAATCGCCGCCTTCAGTCGATTTAATTGGGCACAGTAAACGTCAGTATTGATGTTTTGGTTTAGTGGAAGAAGCTCAAAGCGGATTGGTCCTTAATAACTTAATAACATCAAGTACAAATCATAGGACAAAAGCGGTCTGTTTGCGAGAATCTCTGCACAACATCTGTGATATCCTCGATATGCATGGTCAAACACCGGTCATGAAATTGGAATCTCTAGAACTAAACCGCGAAACCCACTTGTGAACGGTGCAGTCAGCATTTGAGTATAAACAGCGTGGACTGAGAGTCTGTGCACTCATCCCTGAAAAGGAAAAGAAAAGTATCATACGGAAAAATGGACTTGATCGGCGCTAATGTTTATAATATGTTCGATCAGAATGACGGAAGGGTAGTAGGCAAAAAGCAATGGGTTGCGGAAGTGGAGCATCAAATGATAGAGGGCTGCGAGCTTAAGATTGGACCGATTGAAAACAATGGCTATTATATTATTGGGAATAAAAAGTTAGGAACGAACTTCAGAATTCCGTATGAATACACTTTAGCTTAAGAATATAAATCATTAACGATCCTTTCTAGATTGGTATTATTGATAAGGCCGTGCGAAGATTACTTATTGATTGAAAGTCATTACTTGTTAGTAAGAATCGATCTGTTACAAAAATAAATAGCACCCACTTTAATTTACTCGTGGCGAATTCGAACCGGATTTGAAATTGACGACGCCTGTAAATCATCACGTCTAAGAATAAATTCTAGAGAGGTTTAGAAGTAGGCGGGTATATTGTTGGAGGCGGTGTGATAGCAAAAAAAAAAAAAAAATAGACGATACGTCAATTAGTTGCAAAAGGAAGACTCGCTTTCAAAAATACTAAGAAGTGGGCCTGCAAGCTTTGCTAGTCGTGTCAATCAACCGACTAAAAATATTTGCAGATTTATTGGAACTCACGGCTTTATTTATAGTCGCATCTATATTTATAGTCTCAAAAACTTTGCTAGAAAAGTAAAAGAAAAAAGGATTTAATATCAATATGTTTTTTTTTGGACACTGGTACATACTTTAAAGGTACATATTTTACATCGGCGCACAACGTTGAATTGTAATTAGAGCATTCTTAATTTTTTTATTTTAATGGATAAAATTATACATTAATGTTAAGAAAGCCGCAGGTATGAAGGTAATACCAACATTTTTGGGTGGAAAAAAATAAGATATTTTTGCTTAATATCAAATATTTTATTATAAAACATTGAACTTACTTTATATCATTTTTTCACACAGCTAATTTTTAAATTTATAAAATTGTTTATTGATAAATATATTTTTGTTCCCTCAACTTTTCATTTATTTTTTTCTAAGAAGATTTTATTTTATTTAAAGAAGAGCTTTTTTCAACAACTCATTCAAATGCATTCAATTCATAAAAAATAATTTCCACAACGTCTTCAAACGGTTGACTACTGTATCCATCTTACTAAAGCTGTCAGTATTATTTGAATAATACTATTCAATTCAGTGTCTTTGTTGAACCAAAAATTGTGAAATATAGTCGGTATTTTAAGTATGTTTTATTGAGTTTTTAAACTTACAAGGCTATAAATTTTTGAAAGTTAGCTAAACTTTACATTCATAAAAATTTTTCATTATAATTATTAATTTAACTTTTTACTTATCTTTTCTGAGACAAAAGCTTAAAGAAGTACTTTTTTCAGCAACTCATTAAAATGCATACGATTCATAAAAAATAATTTGTACTACGTTTTGAAATGGTTGACTACTACTAGGTGAACTAAATGGTTGACTACTAAAAGGGGGTATCCTGAATTGAACGGTATCGGTCCCAGGGGTCCTACTGCTGGGATGAGCCACAAACGATATCGGGCGTGAAGGTCCGATGGGAATGCTCTGACGAAAGTGTTATCTTTTTATTGAAAAGTGAATTAAATAAGCGTCTCAAGGGCATTATCTCTCGGTAAAGATTGGAACTAGACATAACAGACGCAGGACAGGCCCACGGGGTCCGATACAGGATTTATGCCATACTTTATCAAAAATAGCATTTAACTACTTGAATTTTGAATTACCATCCATATTGATAATTTTTTAACCGACTTCGAAAGAGGAGGTTACCCATTCGATACGTATGTGCCTTTTTTTTGCAATCTTAAAACGATTTTTGGAGCATTTTACTGCTTTACAACCACTCACTCTATGATAAAAAAAAAATTTCTTTCTAATGAAATGAATTTATACAAAGCAAATATCAGTAAGTTTTATTTACAATAATAGACTTAGTAAGAAGTATTAAAAAAAAAAAAAAAAATTGTTTTCTTTCTCATATTTATGATAGAATTAAAGAATGTCAAAGAAATTAAATAGAACTGCATAGTATAAAATCAAACACAGAAAACACGCACTGTTATCGGTCGCAGAAGGGTGATGCCGTCCAGTAGCCTTGTTTTATTACTCATGGCCGGTATCGGACCTTGGAGTCCGATTCTAAAAAACAACAGAATTTCAGCTGTTAGCAACATTTTCTGCACTAAAATGCAATAATTTCATTAAAAATTGACTAAATTGAGTGTTCGTACTTACGGACATTTTCATGTGAAAATCGGCTGTTATGAGGGGAATGTAAGACAATGGACCCCGGGGACCGATGCCGCACCTAACGAGTTAAATAATAGCATTTATTCAATGTCTTTGTCCCAACAAGAATTATGAAATATATTCCGTTCGTTAAGTATGTTTTTTGCACTATAGCAATTAAAATTTCAAAAATAAATAAACTTATCCCGTTCCCAGAAACATCCCGAATCCAAATTTTTCATTTGTTTCAAACAGCAATAAGTTTCAAACAGCATAAATGCTATAAAGCTTAACATTAAAATACAAAGTGGTTATTACGAGTGCAACACTCTTAGTTCAAAATGCTTCCATTACCTTAGATATAGAGATTATAAATTTTGACGTGAAAAAATTGTACTACTTAACTACTCATAAGTTTTGAGTAATTTACTTTTTTTAGGGTATGTTAAACCTCTCTTGTTCGCTTGAAAAATAAAAAAAATGAACCGGTGGCAATGATTGATGAAAACACCTGTATGGAATAAACAACCTTTCAACGGAGGTCTTTAACTCTGCGCTTAGCTGATCGATTTCAAGAAGAGATGGGTTCATTTAAACTTGGACATAATATCATTTTCTCTCCGCTCCGGGCTGAAAATCCACTTCCAACCTTTTCACACGCCTTGCCATCTTCTCCGACTGTAGTAAACTCCGAAAAGCAAAAATTAGAAAAAGTTAGAAGCAAAATTTAGAAAAAAAACAAAAATTCCGAAAAGCAGCCAATATTTTGTTAATTTTGAAATCAAGCATAACATGAAATGGTCTGTTGATATGTGAATTTATTAAATATTATATATTATATATAGGCCTTATTTATTAAATACATTACAAATATCCAACAGTTATTTGGTTTTACATTAGTATGAGGATAAACTTTATATGAAACTCCTACAGAAAATTTTCACTCATTTAAAAACTTTTTACTGATTTTTATATTTTCATTTTTGCTCAGTTCGAATCTGAAGCCAAAAATTTTTTATGGACCATTTTCGAGAGAACGAAGTTGTTTTAAAAAACAAAAACATTGAAGAACTTAAACCCAACCCCACTTAGTTAACGTACACACCGTATATTTAGTATCGTATAGTGCGTATTTAGTGCGTCATAGTTGAGGGTTGAAGTAAAGAATAGATGTGCTTAAATTGTAGATTATTTATTTTTTGAAACATACGTTTAAAGTATTTACATAGTATTTAGGTATTTGCAGGACCTCTTTGAACACCATGTTTGAAGTTATGATATGGTCATCTGTGATTGTTTGTTGGTGGTTTAGATTTACACAGACACAGATTTCACTGAAAGAGCGCACCATGGTAAAGGCATCATACAACTTACCATGTGAAAAAACAGTGTCAGGCAAGTCTTAAATACACATACCGGTTTGGCGGAAAGCGAGTGCGTTGATTCTATTGCCTGAAATCGCATTTTTTCGCTTGCGACTCGCAAACGAAGGGATTCATCGAAAAAATTTATATGTCCGAAAATATTTTCCTTGATTGAGACCATTTAGAAACCTCTACGGCCATTTTGATTTTCTCGAAAAAAACAGCGGTTGCTTATAACTCACAATCGAAGGGGAAATGAGTGATTTGTATATTTTTCCGGTGTAGCGGGCTTTAAAATGATGCCTCATTCATGAAAATTTATGAAGTAATAAGGAATTCATGGCGTACTGACAAAAAAATGGAAATTCAATACGAATCATGCTTTGGAATACGTATTGCTGGATAATATTTCATGGAAATAAGGAAGGAAAAAATATAACATTTATGTTCCTTTTTAACTCAAAGTGTTTTACTTTTAATAAGGAAGTCCAAACATTTTAGTCTCTTTTATCTTCAGTAGATTATGTCAATTTTGATAATATTTTATTTCCTTTGAATCTTATACGAAAGAAGTATATTAAAGAATTTATATATTTAGAGCGCTTTTATGATAAATTCATTTTCTTTTTATTCTGAAAAGCTTATTGAAAACCATCAATGGCGGGCAGCAGCTAAATTAAAATCGAAAAGGGCCAAGGACAAAGTCTATCGTGAATATTCATGTTTATGAATGGCACATCGAATTTAAAAACCATATAAACATAAAATATGGTTCAACCATATAAACTTAGCATTTCAACCATTTCAAAACCCTATAAACTTACCATAAAACCATATAAACTATACTTTGTTATTTACATAAAGTTTATATTATTCCGAAAACCTTTGATTTGTCTATCGGCACGACTTTCTGTTCCATTGGGTATGATTTCAATATACCATACAGATAGTATGCGATATAATTTTCAAATTAAGATTTTATAGTGAAAATTATCAATGAAATGAGTATCTCATATGTTTCTGGAAATTCAAGTTATCATAATAACAACTATAAGGCCGCATATTTAAAATGAATGTTTGTTCGCTGGGATTGTTTGTCTGAGTTATGTTCAGATGGCATGATCTTCTGGTACCAATATATATCAATTCCTCATTCAGTCATATCGTGCTCACCAAATTTATTTTTACTTTCACTTACCTAAATATGAAATATAAAATAGGAAAATTATTGCGATCGTGAAATATTTCGACTTCCTGATTTCAACGAAAATACACGCTTTGGGGTCCCCTGAAGTCCGAATAACCTAGTCCCGCGAAATGGTCTGTGTGTGAAAAGATTAGCACAAAAACTATAATCCGTATGAACCTAAAATTGGGTATATAGTATATAGTATGTATGTTTCCCGCGATGTCACAGTAAAAATTTCATCAAAGTTGGTCAAACGGAGGTAGTACTTTATTTCATAACTTTTTACATTTTTCTTCGATTTTATCAAAAATAGCTCAAATGATTTTGATAAAACTGGGCATTTGATGTATGTATATGCCCGCGATATGACACTGATATTTCGTCGAAATTGATCAAATGGAGGGGACACTTTACTTCATAATTTTTTTTCCCATTTTTTCGATTTTCTCAAAAATAGCTTTAACGATTTTGATTAAACTCGTCATGCTTAGTGAGAATCAAGTATTCTTTAATATCAGATAAGCTTCGTCATTATTAAAATGTTCTGAGGGGGCTTACAAGAAGAAAGGGCCTTTTTAGTTTTCCTTTAAAGTACTTTTGTTTTTGTTTATATGGATAAATTATCTGTCTCTCGTTTCGACTAAATCTAAGATATGGCTAAACACGAAATATTAAAAAATAAAGTAAAAAGAATCCGAAAAATATTCCGTCAACTCATAAAACACTCTGAGCCCACGCAAGCGCAGTACGCCTTTAATGACAGTCCATTGTTTATACAATAATTAAAGATGTTCTGTTCATCTGTTCAACTAATGAAAATACACGAAAAAAAATAATTCAAAAACTCCAATACCTTCCTTATATGCTACTTAAGTTATGAGTAATTCAATGTTTTAGTGACCGCATTCATATAAAGATAAAGTTTATCATTAAAATAATAGGAGGGATCTATATTGAATGCGATGCACGTAGGTAGGGATGTGTAGCAATATAGGTGCAAATGGCATCCCAGTTATATCACTGAAATTCTTGGGAACAGAACCAGGCCGAAATTGACATACATGAATCCTTGAAGCTGTTTCTACTATTGAAATGTCATGATTGTTTTCCAATATTGGACACCATAACGGATTTGGTAAAAAAATAAAGGAAAATATCTCAGATTAATAAAGTGAATGCGTAAAGTAAATAAAGGATTCAAATAGCGAATGAAAAATACCTGAATGTGCTCCTGTGTGCCGCTGGTATCATTATTGTTAAAAAAAAATGAAGATAACGTTCAAATATCAATATGCTCAACGAAATAAGCAACAAAAAAAAAAATAAATAAAAATAAAAATCTTTAATGATGGTTGGTTAATGATTGGTTGACTGTAGGTATAATGAAGAGGAAATGGATAGGGATGCGGTCAAAATAAATGTCACTAATATGTAAGAAAAAATAAAATATGTGATTATTACATATTAGGGCTACTTATTTTGACCGAACCCTCAATCCTCTTCGAAAATCTTTAAATTTAATTTTTAAAGCCCAATTAATTATTGGGAGAACAGATATTGTAAGACACCGGAAAAGATGTTTTTTTTATGTCAAGACACAGTCAAATCTCTTTTTACTAAATCGATTACTAAATATTAAACAAAAAATTATATTATAATTTATATAACAGTGTTCAACATCTAATTCAACAATAGATCGACCAAGTATCTCCTTGTAATATTTTATTCATTACAGAAATCTCTTTCATTTCTCAATATTCTTCAATATCGAATAGTGAAAATACATACAACGATGTTATATTTACCAGGTATATTTATAGAAAGTCTGGAAAGGGTTGGAAATAAATACAAATACAGACCTAACTTGGTTTACTGATTTTTCCTCTCTATTTTTTACGAATTTTTCCTCAATTATTCTCTGTGAATGGCGTTTATACATCATCTGCTTTTCTTATTCACACACGTTATGTTCCATCGATGTTTTTGAGCCATGATAAAATATCCTCAATGAAACGATAATAAAATTGCTATAACTGTTAAGGTACAATTGGTACTTCTGATAAGTATAAATACATGTAGTCAATATATCTGAAAAGAAATATCTCGATTATTTCTGATAAGTTGTTAAAAAAACAAGTTAAAAATGGTTGTGTCAATGTTTTCAATTTATTTAACTCAAACCTCTTATCTGTGTTATCAAATTATATTTAATTATTTGAAAGAATTATTTAAAATTTATTTAAATTTGAATTTATATATATGTTTATTTCTGTTACATCTTACAAGTTCTGGAATTGCCTGGAACGGATACATTCATGTGTTAGTAGGTGAACATGTTTGGAATGTTCTACGCCTTTCTGGGTGGGTCCATAGCGGGCTAAATATAAGAAGCGATCAACCTGTCTCACGTTAAACCGCGAAGCAAGTACATTTGAGTCAATGTTCTGTCACTGGAAGTCACTGTTTTGTATTGTTAATACTAATTTGAGTTTTAATTTTTTTATATATACTTTTTAATAATATTAGGTCAGTGAAATTATTTAAATTTCCATTGGTGTTACAATATTTATATACCTACATACGACGTTATTATCCATCTATGTTCATTATTTTTTTATAATTATTTATAAAATTCATGTAGGAGAAGATGAAAAAAGGTTTAAAGCGAAGGACCTACGTCGACACCTCCCACCTCCACTCCACTCCCACCTCCACTCCACTCCCACCTCCACTCCACTCCCAGCTCCACTCCACTCCCAGCTCCACTCCACTCCCACCTCCACTCCACTCCCACCTCCACTCCACTCCCACCTCCCCCACCACCAATCCCAACTCCACGAGTCCAGCCCTCACCAAATCCTCCTACCTACACCTAGGACGTTTTCTAGTCGGCGTTTATCGATCTTTCAGGCATTCGTTCCGCTACAAAGAAGCGAAACTTTTCACTCCCACTTAAACCGACGCATAGCTATAATGTCGATTACATTAGCCGGTTAAAGTTCACGCAATTCTGCGGTCTAAAGTCTCCTATTAAATCATCCTTCTTCGGCCCAAATAATCTAAGTATTACTTTATTTTCAAAGACCTTAAGGCTAAAATCTACATAACTTATTATATTTATAAATAGCTTATTTTTCTTGTGAGACAGAGTATAATTTTTCACAAAGTGAATGTAACCTTTATTAGAAAGTTAGTTCTTAGATTATTGGAAATAACACATATTTTTACTTTCACTTACTGTACTATACTATACTATATATATGAAATAATTTATTTTTGAAGAGAAAAGATTTGGCTCCGCCGGGAATCGAACCCGGGTCTTCCGCGTGACATGCGCGGTATGCTTATCCATTACACCACGGAGTCGCTTCCAAACGGTGCCAAATCCTTCCTCTTCACTGACACCTCTCCCACGATCTCGCAAGTTTTGCGAGTATTTACGGGAGATGGACAATTTTTGTCCAATTTTGGGCATCTTCTTGACGTTCGTCAATTTTTTATATTACTTTATATTAATTTAACCATCATTCTGGGTGACCACCTATTCAACCTATTCAACGATAAATTATTTAAAATAATTTAAAAAATAGGTGGTCACCCACAATGATGGTTAAATTAATATATATATGAAATACTTATATAGTAAGGGAAAGTATTGTGATCGTAAAAAATTTCGACTTCCGGTTTTCAGCGGAAATAAACGTTTTGGGGTCCCCTGAGTATAAATAACCAAATCCCCGAAATGGTCTGTGTTGAGCCCACGCATGCGCATCGCGCCTTTATTTGTAATAGTTTATAATTAAAGATGTTCCGTTCATTTAATGAAAATTATTTGTTTCATAGTAACTATATGAAGTTTTCAACAACTACATAGAGAATTATAAAATCATACAACTTGGGGAATACTCGTAATGCTTTCATTGCTGAAATATCACAAGTAAAATCTTTTATTCGATAAAAAAAAAAAAAAAAAGAATAGTTTACTTTGAAGTGCATATACAAACGAAATAAGTAAATACATCAATTTCTAATCAAACTAAGCTGCTAATTGAAAGTTGTGTGTTGCGTGCATCGCACCAGATTTTTTATAGAAAGTACACTCCACAGAAAATTATAAGTAAAATAGGGGAAAATCCAAGCTTAGAGCTGTCTGTGCCGTCACGAACATACAACAAATTTCGAATTATTTTAAGTGTTCGTCCAGTCAATGAAGTCTCCAACCAGCCCGAGAAAATAGCCGATTGTATTAAAGTTACCGAGAACTAATCGGCTCCGATCCTCACATGATGAAGTAGCCGAACAAAGTGACCAGATTCGAGGGCTAACCATATTGACGAGTTGGAGAGGACTTTAACTGGTCCCTCAAAGAGGTCCCTTCTCTTCAAAGTTAACATCCACCACTTCACAAGCCCTAACTGACTGCCCTTTAGGGGCATCATTGAGAGAGCTTTAAAATCTATTTAAGCCTCACCAAATCTATTCTTACGCAACCTTTGCGGGACCAGGAAAAAGAAAATATTAAATACCGACCTGTTCGCAAGATTAATTCAGTTGTAATCAATCTATGAAATAATTTTGGAACGTTTTTAATCCTGAGGTAAACACCATCATATCCATTTTCTTATTTAACTAGCTATATATACCGGTTTCACCCAGAGAATTTCATTTTTTAAATCTATAAAGTAAGACTTTTATCGACTCAAACGGTCGATTTCGTAAAAACAAATGTAAAGCGAGATCAAAACGATTTTTATAACAATGAAGAATGTACCCAGAGACTGGCTGAAATTATGCAATTTTAATATGGATAGTTGTTCGAACCTGGTATCAAGGAACCACTGAACGAAATTTGGAGAATTTATGGCAAACAGTATGAATTTGTATGAATATGAATGAACGGTATGAATTAAAGAACAAACAAACAAACAGAATTTCATGTTTATTTATATAGATTAATTAATTAATATTTGACGTATTGACGTCAAAAACTGTGTAAAAAACGATTCACTATAATCTCCGTAATGTTAAATTTATTTATTTGTTTTTTCTTGTTGCCTCTGCCCTCCAGGTTCATTGGCAACATTTATATTTTATACTTTTTGATAATACTTTGTTAGCTTTAAATATTGTATTTTTACTTTAACTTGCCTATATATGAAATATATAGTAAGGGAAAGTATTGCGATCTTCAAAAATTTCGACTTCCGGTTTTCAACGGAAATACACGTTTTGGGGTTCTCTGAGTCCAAATAATCAAGTCCCGCGAAATTGTCTGTGTGTTTGTGACTAGCTTAAAAATTCCATCAAAATTGGTCAAACGGAGGGGGTATTTTATCTAATGAATTTTGTTTATTTATTTTTTACAGTTATATCGTCACATTCATGATTTTTCTCTGAAGATGATAATTTTCTTTTCAGGTTTTCAATCAAAAAGACTTTGCAATCTTGTAGTAGGTGTTGCACTGTTATTTCTACTTTCCATATATCGCATGTAGGGGGTTCAAAACCTTTTAGCAAGTGTGCATGTGAGAACATACAGTGCCCTATTCTTAGCCGACAAAGAGCTGTTTCCTCTCTACGTGATTTTCTGTTGGAAGTGGTCCATTTACTCGGGTTCTTCATTGTGTCCTTCAGTTTGGCTTCTTGTTGGTCCCATCACTGTCGCAAGGATGTTATCAAAAGACATTTTGTTTATTATTGTCACCGCGAAGGTTTCTGGAAATCTCGCTAGAGGTGCCGTTTGATCTGCTAGTTCATTTCCAGTAATTCTGCAGAGTGATAAAAATTATATCTATTCCTTTCTCTCTTAATTGCCACTAAATTTATCAACATCACTATCAAATTTATCATTGTTTTTAAATCCATATTATTAAATTTAAAAAAATGGATAGACTGTTGTATGTTTTACACATGTTGTATAATTGATACATATATACCCACACGTGGAAAGGCTATATAGACCTTAGAATAATGATTAATGGATGACCAAGAGTTAAGTTTTCTTCCTCGGAGTGGTGTTAGTTGAGTGGATTCAGTCTCGTTTAAATTGCAAATTTATCGGATTCAGTATCTTAATTTATGAGTCGTGTTTTACATTCTTGTCTTGCATTACGTTCTTTGTGTCGTGCGCCGAATGTATTGAGCACTAAGAATAAAGGGCATATTTAAGGGGTGCCTAGGGGCAGCCCCCCGAAATTAGTTACATAAAAAAAATTATGATCCGTCATCTGAATCATTGTAATGAATCGTGCTAAGCCGGAAATAAATGTTAAAATGGATAATAAAGTTATTAATTCGTCATGTATTCAGTCACCAGTTCCACAACCCCAGTATCAGTACCCAAGGTTATCTCTAAGTGAACAAATGAACAAGTATAGTATAATAAAGTATAAATGTTAAGTATAAATAAGCTTCCGAATTACAAGAAATATACTTCAATTTCATAATAGTTATTTTCATCACTAGTGCCAAAAGTGGTTTTCGGTGCGCGGTTGAGTTTAACGCTCGAGGCCTAGCCGAGCGCGGAAATTAGACCATGCACCGAAAACACACTTCTGGTACGTGTTATGAACAATACTTTTCATCATACTGCTCATATTTGAGTACACTAAAACACTTTTATATTTCATTAATAACTAACATTATAAGTCATTAAATTGACACCTTTTTTTTTTTTTTTTGAACATCTGTTTATTAACCTATAAAAGAAGGAAAGTGCTTATATATTTACATTAATATTTAAAGTTCAATTCTGATAACTCATTATATTAAAACCTTTGTTTGGCATTGCCTTTTGTAATATGTACCGATAACTTTTGATTAAAGGAATTATTTTCAAGTTCTGGTTCATCTCTAAAAAGGTCGTAGACAGAGTAACCTCCTTCAAACACATGTTTATTGATATAAATTAGTAGCAGGTAAGGTTAGCACAACAAAAAGATTTTTCAGGCCTAGGCCCGAAAAGTACTATGTACTTTACAGACTCAAAACGAGTATTGAAAACATATGATTTTGATGAAAAAATTTATAATATGCCGGAACGGTATATAATTAATTAGAAATTGAATAAATTAATTCAACAAATTCAGAAAAAAAAATCCAAAATTTATAAATACATAAAAACCAACAAAATGTCGCGGGTTTGCGTCCCGCAGTGGTCCTATGCCGTCCCTCGTATAGTACATACAATGGAGGTCCAAAGCATGTACGATGTCAGACACTCGTCAAAGAGTCCTATCATAATTATACCTGGATAGGTGAAATTTAAGACTCCCTCTGTAACATTATCCGATTAGCATTAGTAGCCTTAAGGGACGTTAAACAAACAAAGCCAACAAAAAGCCTATAATTATACAACTCAGCGACCCGAAAATCTAGACTTGTACTAGAGGCTTTTCACCATTAACCGGGAGTTAAGTAACGATTCCCTCACTTGACTCTGAATCAAAAAGTGCTGAGGGGTTTTACGTGAGGTTAATCCCTCTGACTTCAGTCAAAAGCAGTGAAAGTCGGAGCTTTTCCAGTCCTTTTACTGATCCTGTGTGTCAAGTCTCTACTCCTTTACCCAGAGGAGTGTTTGGACCTAAATAACTATAATCTGATTAATTTCTTTTTTATTTCCTTCCATTGGTATCAGAGAGTTATGTAATAAAAATAAAATCTGTTCATTCATAGATGAAAAAGCCTGGTACGAGAAAATCGGGCATAATCAGTAGATCCATGAAACCAATCGCTAACATGAATACCGGAAGTGAGGCATGGAAATTCCTTTAAAATATATCAGTCAATTAGTTTGTGTAATGACCCCTTCGAAACTAAAAGTTATGCATTAAGAGGTATCCCAAACCTCTCACCTTGCTCCTGTCCCCGTGGCCCTATGCCGTATTTCTTTCCTTCAAACCCACATTCAAGTAAAAAAAAAAAAAATCAGGATTCTTGAATGGATATAGGCACTGTTGTTGTGAGTTTCCTCCAGTAGGCTGACGGACTCACATGGTGGCCTTCGTCAGCGGGCGGTCCCCCTTCCCACTACAAACAACGCTCGACGTTGCAGAACTATGATAACCTATTGCAAGCGTTGTAGTACGTGGGCCAGACCCCCCTACCGTGCACCCCTCCCCACATCCCTATAAATTGCATATCGTTGTGTTCCTTGTGATAAAAGATTAAGAAAAAGCCAATGTTCCCTGAAAAAAAAGTGGCCGCACTAACCGAAAATGGCGTTCAAACATGGCGGAATGACGATTTTGATTTTAGTTAGTTTTTTGATTACTGACATTCACCATTACGCTTAATTTCGCCATAACTGGTATTTTATTAAAGGTAGATAGTTCTAGATTCAGAATAAATAAACAAACGTTCTAAAATAATTAGTCTTGACAACATAAAATACATTTAAAGTCAATTTTTTCAAGCCACTCGCGTAAAAGTTAAAATTCCAAGTTAATTTGTGATTAAACGGCCATCGTTAACGAAAAACACCCTGAAATAAACCATCTGAAGCAATTATTCTTCTTTAGAAATCAGTGGTCAAATTTCAAAATATATCAACTAGTTTCATAGAAAACGGACCTACAAGGCAAAAAGGCGCCGGTGACTCGGGCGCATCCAGTCCTCTGCCACATCGTTCAGTTCTCATACATGATATATTACAGCGGGTTTAGGATATTATTTTGAATGTGTAATCGAGCCTATGTAACTGCAAGTTTTTAATTTACTGAAATAATTAATATACCCTTTTTATTTTTTTTTATTTTTTTTATTTTATTTTATTTTTTTTTTAATTTTTTTTTTTATTTTTTTTTTATAAATCTGATTAATAAAAGATATAAATCTGCTAAATAATAATGAATTAGTCGCAGATTGCACATTATCTAAACCTCACTTATATTGACATAAACTGGTTATCTTGAAATTAAATAATAATATTCTCATAGTAGTAGTTGGGTTACAGACACTGGCTTCTGATCATTCATGAAATTTGAAATAAATGCATTATTGCAAAGTATTGATTATTTACAGATTTAAAAACAATCAAAATAAAAAAGATAAATAAATAAAAAGTTCCGTTTGTTCGTTGATATGTACAAATAATTCGTAATACAATTTAGGAAGCATAACACCATTTAATAGCTCACAACAATTAAGAATAATAAGTACATATATATATACATATTATGATTAATTAAAAATTAAACCACTACTGGAGAGGAAAACCAATTAAAACATGTAAGTATTCGTGCATCTAATGATCTATAATCCACGAAGTTGTGGCCTTTTTCGGTTTCTGGCATATAACTACAAATCAAAAAGTTTACTTTCTCTTTTTTTCTAAAAAAGAGTATACAAATACAAATAAAATGAAATATTTGAAGTTGAAATCGGATTAGGTATTTAGCCAAACTCGAACATAAAAGATCGGTAATTTTTATCATTTTGGTAAAAACTCATATTCCAACGCCTGTAACTCGACAATATGTACTTTAAATGAAAAATGTCACAGATAAAAGTTTCAGGACATTATGTTTAGCATAAAATTACCGATCTTTGATGTCCGAATTTGGCTAAATAACTAATCCGATTTCCGCTCCAAATATTTCATTATATTTGTTTTAGTATACCCTTTTTTCGAAAAAAGAAGAAAGTAAACTTTTTGACATGTAGATATTTGGTGGAATGAAGATGTAGTTAAAATAATGAAGTAAGCACTAAAAATACTTTCACTTTTTCATTTGTATCTCTACGCAGGAATAAGTTAATTATAAGATAAATGGGCTTATTTTATGCTAAACTTAATGTCCTGAAACCTGTGACATTTTTCATTTAAAGTACATTTTGTCGAGTTATAGGCGTTGGAATATGAGTTTTCACCAAAATGATAAAAATTACCGATCTTTTATGTTCGAGTTTGGCTAAATACCTAATCCGATTTCAACTTCAAATATTTCATTTTATTTGTATTTGTATACTCTTTTTTAGAAAAAAAGAGAAAGTAAACTTTTTGATTTGTAGTTATATGCCAGAAACCGAAAAAGGCCACAACTTCGTGGATTATAGATCATTAGATGCATGAATACTTACATTTTTTAGGGGGGTCTGGCCCACCGTGTATTATCTTCAGTGGCTTTACCTGCACCAACTTTGGTAATTTGGTAGCATCGCCCAGAATTTATATGGCTTTTTTTTCCCTTAACGAAACATAAGATTTCAAAGTATAAAAATGGGTTTCTAATATTCTAATAATCGATTTCTAATTTAATTTCTAATAATTGGTTTAATAATAAGTATTTAATTTTTAAGGCTCGCAGGTAATCCGTTCGTGGAAGGTAAGTCCTTATTAAGGGCTAATTTTGTACCATTCTCCATATATTGCACAACGAAGGTACAAGGAACAATTGGCCATTACAGCAATTAAACAAAACTTGCCACTATAAATATGCCAGAAAACTCCCGAAGATGGTTAATAAGGAGATGGTTCGGGGAATTTTCGAAGTGCTTTCTGTTTAATTCTTATTGGGGAAATGAGTAGGTGGGCATCGACTTCGCGCATGACATGACTACTAGCTACTATTAAAATAACTATTTTAATCAAACTTAGGAATCACCTCTGCTAATACTATACCACAGGTGAACCCTAAGCCTAGCCACTGCTAGTAAAGCATCCTATGATACTTCTCAAAGAAGCTAATCGAAATCAGGCTCACCGAGATAACGCCAGGATCCCATTATCGGACATTACCAGAGTAGTGAGAGGAACAATATTAAAAGACTGGCAGCAATTTTACGAGTGGCAATGTTCCTCGAAAGGTAAGGACCACTACGACGTGCACCAGAAGGGAGCTCTGCTTCCATGGTTCTCGGCTCTTAAACGTCATGTCAACCGTCCAAATTTAGTTAAGCTGACGAGATTAAGAATAAATCATGGCAGAACGAATAAATTCTTAAAGTTAATGGGTCTAGTTAAGAGCGGTGATTGCCTAACATGCCTATGCCCTGAAGGTCCATGAAACATTGTGTTCCAATGTAAAATGTTTGAGAAACAGAGAAGAATTAGCCTGGGATCGTGGATCATAGATGATGGTGAGGAAATGCTGCGATCAATAAATAATGACACAGCCCACAAATTGTATAGCTTTCTTAACGAAATAAACTTCCCGTTATAAAGATGTGTGGTCATTAAGTCATTATCCCTTTTTTCATTTTTATTATTTAAAAAAGAAATACTAATTATTCAGTAATACTTTTGATATAGGCTATTTTAATCAGTTTTCTAAAGTCTATAGGAACAGTTTGGCGAAATAGGATTTGAGAACAAATCATAATGCCAAAAAAAAAAAAAAAAAAAAAAATGTTACTTAAGATCACGGAAGAGTAACCCGCGGTGGCCAGAGGATTTTTTAATGGAAGTAAAAAATATAATGTAAAATGGAGGCCCCGAGCCAGTACGGTATAAGGTATTCGTTAAAGATCCATATCCTATCTTAATAATACCTGGATAGAGAAAACTTAGAACTCCCACTGCTTCACCGTCCGATTAGCCCTTACACTTTGTGGCTTAAAGTGCCGTTCATTAAACAAACGAATTAACCTTAGAGTTGCTTATCGTAGGCTGAGCAACAAAGGCTTATATAAATGTAATATTAAATCAAAATTATAATTCATTAAAATTAAGGGTCTTTGATTCTGTTGTGACCGTTTAGTCGCAAACCTCAGCTGTTCCTCGGAAGGAGAAGAGGTCGATGATCTTAAGGTGTGGATTAAGGAGACAATCAGTATTAAAATATTCTCAAAGGTTCTGGGTCAGGCAAGGCAAGCTGCTCGATGGAATGAGGCAGGTATGCATATCGTAAATCTAGCCTGTCCCCATCTCCACCTCGGGCCTCTCGTTTAGTTTCGTAATATGTCGTGTCAATTCTTATGGGACGATGTTTGGCAATTTGGTGGACTTTCCGATTAGCATAAACAAAACTAATAATGAGTTGATAGAGTCGGATCGGATTCAGTGATTAGGTCAGCCTTAAAGGAACCCTTTAAACATGTCAAAATTAATAAGTCAGTTGTCATTATAATATAATAGTCCTGTAGAAATTTTTAAATGATTAAGCAGAAAATAGCCGTTGATTCCTATTACAGCAGAACCTTGTCAGCCCGGATCAACTGTGACCAAGGCCGGTCCAAGTTATCGAAAATGCAGGTTATCCGAACAACGAGGGAAAAACATAAAAAAGAACATCTACTTACCAAAAATATTTTTATTGGTGTTTACATATTATTATCAGCCCAATTGCAGCTAAAAACACTTACTGGCAATAAAAAAGGCAGTGATCTCTTCCAACTTAGTTTTCTATATTGTTTCCGAGTATCCAATTTTACATCAGAAGTTCGTTTTATTTCGCGAAATTTCCATTTGATTGTAAAATAAGACATTAATTTATCTTTTTTCCTACTGCTTCTGCGAAAGTCATAACCACATCAACACAGCCCACATTGTTTCTCTCAAAGTGACTCGGGTTATTCGGACGTCCGGGTTCACAAGGTTCTACTGTATTCAAATTTCGTTCTCATTTATTCTTCAAAGCTTGTTTTTAGTAAATTAATGGAGGATTCGCCTTCCAGTGGCCGCCTTCATCGTTAGTACAATTTTAACAAGCGTTGAGGGACTATCCTTTAACCACTTATGTTTTAGTGGGGGTTAACCATTTATTTTATGTCTTAACGGCTTTTTTTTTTTTTATATATTATTTTTCATTTGTTTATACAATGAAATGTGAACGTATTTATTTTGGGTTGCCCAAAAGTAAGAAGGTTTTTCTGTATTTATCATTCCCAGCTTACAGAATTTATCATTAGTTAATCAACAAAAGAGTTTTAATTTTTACCAATAACAAATGCCTATTTTATTCTATGTTATCGTCTATACTTTATGGGTGACTTTTTTAAGGTGACTATTTTCGTATCGTTGCCTTTTAACAATTCTGTTAGCGTTTTTTCCATATTATGTTTGTTCCAGAGATCAATGAACTGAGGACAATCTAATAAAATGTACATTACCTTCAGTGCAACATTGTCACATTTTTGGCATGTGGAAGGTAGCCATCCCATAGGTTAACTGGCAGCGCCCGATCCGAAGGCGGCACAATATCATTTCTTCTCTTCTTCAGGTTTTTAAGCTTGTCGTCCATTTCCTGTAGTCTTGTTTTATCTTGGCTAATTTTGACAGTTTGTTCCTCCATTGTGATTCCCAGTTTTGTAACCCAGAGTTTTCTTTAATTTATTTAGCCAATCTTCTGTTGTGATCTCTTTTAATAATATTACATGTTCCGAATCTTCTTTTCTGGCCAAATTGGCAGCATGGTCTGCGTTTTCGTTGCCTCTGATTCCACTGTGGGATGGGACCCAGGCTAAATTTACTGTTTTCGCTCTTAAAGCTCCCACCACATTTTTATTATATCGCTTATAATAGGTTGACTTTTATAGCAGGGTTTAAAAACTATAATTATTGTTTTCTTTATTGAAACGTTACATTATTAAACTTAGCCTAACACCCACGTTTAGGACTTTACACGTCCATCCTCAGGGTATATTTCTATTATTTCATACATTCCTCTCGTTTTTTGGTGGTAAAATATATCTATGTAAGGTATATCCAATATAAGTGGCAATAGTTTTAATGTTTTAAAAAAATAGAAAAATAGGTGGAAAAAAATGTGACCTATTACGGACGTAATCGACAAATGTTTTGAAGTATAGAATAATAAGCTACCATTACCACCAAAAAACGAGAGGAATGTATGGAATAATAGAAGTATACCCTGAGGATGGACTTGTAATGTCCTAAACGTTGGAGTTAGGCTAATTTTAATAATGTAATGTTTCAATAAAGAAATCAACGGAAGATTTTTATTAACCAATCATTGTATAAGAAACATCATTATCTTCATTTAAAACAAATATATACTTTTACATGTATAGTGTAAGTATTGTGAATAGGAACTATGTATGTATGAATAAGTTCATCATGAAATGTAAGCGATAGTGTGTGGAATTGCAGAAGGGCGAAACTTTAGTACAAGCAGCCCGCAGATGTTTTCGTTGATTACAGCCATTGCAGTAGATGACTTTATGGATTAGTGTGGATTCAGTAGTTTCCTCCTCTATCTGGTGTTTATGGAGAGGCATAAATGGAAATAGGACATCCTCTGTAGTTTGCTTTTCTAGGTATTATAGGACTGTTCTCTTTTACCTCTGGTCTTAAATAATTAGGTGTTAAAAATAAAATTAGTTATGTTAATAAAACATATAAAAGGCAGCAGCATGGCAATTTAATCATTTCCCATTATATAATAATAGGTTCATTATATAGCCATCCAACATGCTATTTTTTAATTTATTTTTTCAAGTAAGAGAAATGATTTTTTCTATTGATACTTTGTATTATCTTACGGTTTTCTATCATATTTGTATATTTTGTAGTGTCAATTTAATATGAAAACCATCTAGCCGATAAAATTTCTATATTTATTTTTATAGAAAGACACAAATACATTTTCTAACCCTTCTGTCAGTATATGGTAGTAATGGGCTTAGGCACTAGCCTGCTAATGTTTTATTTATTATTATTATACATATATATATTTTTTTTTTTTTGCTCAAACAAAATGCAGTTAGGGAGATTAGAGTGATACAAAGGAAACAATTTTGATAATGAAGATAGGACATGGAATTTGATACGACTCGTAAATCAATCAAATACCAAAAAAAATGCAAACCGGACCAGAAAGTTTCCTGTTAAATCAATTTGAGAATGAGAGATACAATTTTGTGGGCATGCAACACATTACAATTAGTGTATGTACTTTGAATCACAGATAAATTCAAATCACTCAATTTATATTATGGTGCCATATTCGTATATGTATTACTAACTTTCAGGCCTAATATACTTCTCATGGCTTTTGTTTCCCGTAGGAAGTTAGACCTTATTATAGACCATACCATCTCATTAGGAAAATCTTCAAGCTGAAATCTGCATTGAAAAAAAAAAAAAAAAAAAAAAAAAAAAAAAAAAAAAAAAAAACTGTCTTTGTTAATCACCGAATCTCAACTCAAATTTCCCCCTTATAATTTACAGCTAAATTTTTTAATTCTAATCTTCTTCTATCGCCACTCCCTTTAGTGCCTTACTGCGTAGGGGAGTGCCTAGCCATGAATTTCACTCTCTTTCTTACCAAATTTTTTGCCTAACTGCAATCTCTTCATCTGCAAAGTTTTTTAATATATTCCAGATAAGAAATTCTTTGGCGTCCTGTTGGTCTGCTGCCCTCTGGTGTATCGTTTTCAGTGGTCCATAATCAGTACTCCTCATGGAATTCAGCTTTCGGCCGTACAAAAGTATAGGCAGGAGCACTGATTTAAAAACATGGAACTTGACTTCGTTAGAGTTGACCTCACGCTTTTCGACAATAGCGTTCAATTTTGGTAGTATATCTACTGCATTTGTCTTGCTTATTTTATTGGTTATTTCTGAATCTATATGAATATGATTTTCCCAGATATATGATTGTTCGAAAGTAGGTAAATTATATGACCATAACCAACTCTTTTTCATTGCAGTGTACATGTACATCAATTTGACTACCAACTTTGTAACCCCTTGCTTTCTTACTTTAATGTTATAGGTATACGTATTAAAAACGTATTCTCATACCTAATTATATATTCTACGACATTACAAATATTTATTTCTTCTAGGTCGTACGTGTTCGGGGAGACGTTCTGCATCCTGACGGGGATCGCCTCCGAGACTTCTGCGAACGCGACAGTGCTAACAATCACGGCCTTCACCATGGAGCGTTACATCGCGATATGCCACCCCTTCCTCACCCACACTGTGTCCAAGCTGTCAAGGGCTGTCAAGTTCGTTATAGTCATCTGGCTGGTGGCACTATTCTTGGCGGTACCTCAGGTAAGGTTCATTATTTCACTACACAGGTATAAGGGAAAGTTCCCTCTTAAGGGATACTTTTTTTCAAGCATTTGGTTGGCTCTAAATTGCTTAGAAGATTCAAAAAATGTTGTTATGCATTTAGCAGTAGACCACATAAAAAATGAAAAACATCCCATATCTCCTTTTTGAAATTTGTAATGATGGTTAATGTGAGATAAGTCAAAAATGTACTTTTTGAAAATAGGCTCTTGTGATGGGATAGGGGTGTCCTTACATGGGGTACATATCCCGTATTGGGTATAAAACCCATGGTATAAAATGAAACATATAAAGAAAAATTTGTTTATTATATAGAAGATATTCACAAAAATATATGTTGTAAATGCCCATGGCAAAGTATTATCGGAACCCCGAAGGTAACAAGTTCAAACTTCTTTTCTTTTTTTCATAATATTCAACAAATAATCAAAATTTGATAAGACCTTTATTTGACAGATTTTTTCACAAATTACAAAGAAAGCACAGTAATATAAAAAAGTAAGCAGTTTATCAAATATTGTAATGAATAGTCCAACATTTAAAATAAAACAATGATTAAGGGAATTCGACTTACCTCGAGGCCTGAAATATCAGGTCAAAATAATCAAGAAAAAAGTTTTTGAATACTAAAACAACTGAAAATAATCCAACAGGATGAGAATGTATAACAATGTGACAAGGTTATGTGCCAATGCTACATTAATCTTCAATTTTATAGAATAAAAGCGAGGTTAAGGTACAAACTATATCCAGAAACCACATATCTCATATTAGGCAACCATCCCATAATGGGGGACTTTCCCCTATTTGTCCCAAATAAATAGAAATTATTGCCAGCATTAAAAATATATATATATATTTTTTTTTTCATTTCATTCCATTACATATCTTCAAAAACGTATAATTGGACCTCAAGGAGACAAGGGGTTTAAGATTTTTGAAAAATTAAGTCGGATGAAGAAGATACGGTTGGAAAAATGCCACATTTTTATTGGTGATGAGATCGAAATTGTTGTTTTAATAGCGGAGATAATTTTTAACGAATAAGTGTGTAAAATTCGTTAAAAGAGTATAAACCCTTTAAAAAATAAATAACTATCCCTTACCAGTTGTTCTTAGTATATATATGGTGTTTCTCATCCGATTTTTTTTTTTAATATCTTCAAAAGATTAAAGAATGTCTTACAAAATACTAAAAATAATATTGAAAGTCAAGGACCTGATTGAAATTGTAGATTGAAATTTTTTAAAAAATAATTATTAGTTCAAAACCAAATAAAAATATTTTTCAAACTTAAACTTTGATTTATTCAAAGTAGAAACATCTCACTTAGACTCCTGATCCGCTAAGATCCAAATAAATTATGCTTAGTATTACTATATGTAATATATGTACAACGGTTTGAGACGATTAATTGGTACTATATGAGACGATTAATAGCCTTATTTTCATACTATTTGAAGATTTTTGAGGATGAACTCAACGATGTAACGATATCTCTTCATAACAAATATTTTTGATGCCTAGATGCTCTTTTATTCTTGCCATGTTTTAAAGTGCGAACAACGGGGTAAGGAAACAGTTCAATTTTTTTTAATGGGTCGGGAAGAAGAATGAGAGGTGCATTGCGGTCGTTCTGAGATAAGCACGTGTGTTATTATTTACAAGCAGCAGATGTTCTTTCACTCGTTGTGTTAATCAATTCTAAACTTATTCTATTATAAAATTAACTGATACTTATAAAATCAATAAGTTTAATGAGCATTCATAAAACTATTTTTCGAATAATAATAAATCAAACTAGGATTTCTAAAAATTTGAAAGATAACAAGCATTATTCTAAAACCTGAACACTGCAGTCATTTTTAATTGATCTTCACATACCTGTAAGTGAACTTCCATCAGTGAGTGAAGTTGTGGCCATGAGCGTCTCCGCAGGGGCAAGTTAAATTAGTGGGGTAATATAATACACGTGGAAGTCTGGCTCCAAGCTCCCAATATTCGTATTACCATTTAAAAGGACAGCACAGGCATATCCACGTATAGAAATCCAATAACTCATATTGTAGATAAAAAAAAAAATCTTGTGTCTGCAATCCTTACAATATATAACGTGGATAAATAGATTCTCATTATAAATGTATATTATTTTATGATAACCGCAGATGTATTGATCGATTGCATGAGGAAAATGCGGTGTTTATTAGTTAGAAACTGTTTTCAGATAGATCTTGAGAACTCATTATAAGTTCTTGAATTAGATACTTTACTTGATAATCTACTGATACCTAGTAATCTAGGCCACTCCACTTATCATGTTATTCATTCCCGGCTAAATTAAACGCTATCGAATTCACAAAACAGAACTTACTAAGAGGGGAACATTATGAAACTGGAACATAATTAAACAAAAAAATCAATTCAACTCAATTCATGGAACATTATTATGAAACTGTCGGCCCATATTTATAGTATAGTGAGTCAGAACTAAATCATACAGACTTCAACACCTCCAAGCATCACCGACTCTGTCGCTCAGACTGAAGCTGATGATTTACAAAATCATCCTACGCCCTTCCCTAATGTATGGAGGTCCTCTCTTCACGCATCTCACCGAGGGCACATTGAAACACCTGCAGCGATTCCAGAATAACATGTTGAAGAAAATCACGCAATCGACTTCAATGAAGAAAATCAAAGCTGAACAATTGAATGATATCCTTCAGCTAGAAAAGACAGCTGATTTCATCAAGAAAAGACATATCAAATTTCTGGACTCTTTGCATGCCATTTCAAACCCTCTCTTCAATACACTGACTCCGGCACCGGCTCCAGTTCGCTGGCAAAGTAGTTTTGTTTATGACCTAATAAGTTAGTTGGTAAGCTATTTTTAGTTAGTAAAACACCAAAAAATGGGTGAGCCTCATCACTCCAAGATAATCAACACTAAGAAACATGTAACAACAAAACATTATCACAAACACAACATAGCCTTACAATGTAACATATTATATAATAATAAAATTAAAAAAAAAAAAAAAAAAAAAAAAAAAAAAAAAAAAAAAAACTGAAACATTATCATAATATTACATATCTATTTCAGTGTTTTGGGCTTGGCTAGGCTAAGGCAAACTTATCAGATAAGAAGGTACCTGTCTTTAACAATCTAGATTCCGTGTATAAGCTTCTCTATAATCATGATATGTGACTCTAGGATCTTCCATATGAATATTCAAATCCAACTCTCCCTTCAGATCGTTTCCTTTAGTAAATCATGTATTATTCATGTTATATCTTTTGCTCGCCAAACTCTATTCAAATTTATGATCCCTGTTTAAATACCATTGATGTTTGTGTTTGTTAATTAAAATTTAGCATTTAATCATTTTTTTTATTTTATTTTTTATCCCATTCGTAAATCTCCGCAAATCAACAAAATTTTGACAATCAGCAATATCTGATATGAATGTATTTTCACTAATCGTATGATGGAACGTCAGACATAGGAAAGGATGGCACCCTGCAATATCTACTTTCTGCCTTGTTTCTTTGGCCTGTTAAAGAAACAAATATCTCAACCAACGCCTTTTAAATCTCCTCCTATTGTTGTTTAACGTCTCTTCATGCTACTAATGGTAAATCGGACGATGCTACAGTGGGAGTCCTAAATTTTGTTTATCGAGGTATAATTAGGATAGGGATCTTTCACGAGTACCTTACATCTTTCACGAGTACAGACTCTTGATCTCCATTTAATTCCTCCCCTAGGAGCCGCATAGCCAAGGTATTTTAATAATTAGCGTGCCACTTATTAGAAAACTAAGCGTTAATCACGAAATGCGCGTGCGGAGGAGTCGCGAGCATAGTTAAGGTTAAACTGCTTGTTGGAACAAATCTTTACAGTGTTATGATTTCATTGAGAGAAATTTATCGTATTTATTTTAATTACTTTTTAATAGAATTTATTTATTCTCAGAAATAAAGTGAAAATATGGTTTATTTATAATTATACAGTAAATTCATCTCATTTTACATTTTTACTTTCACTTACCTATATATGAAATATATAGTAAGTGGAAGTATTGCGATCGTGAAAAATTTCGACTTCCGGTTTTCAACGGAAATACACGTTTTGGGGTCCCCTGAGTCCAATTAACCAAGTCCCGCGAAATGGTCTGTGTGTGTGTGTGTGTGAACAGACTAGCTCAAAAACTATAAACCGTGTGAACCTGAGATTGTGTATTTAGTGTATGTATATGCCCGCGATGTGACACCAAAATTTCATCAAAATTGCTCAAAGGGAGGGGGTACTTTATTTAATAACTTTTTAAGTTTTTTTCGATTTTCTCAAAAACGGCTCTAACGATTTTGATTAAACTGAGTATTTGATCTATTTATATGCCCGAGATATGACTGTATAAATTTCATTAAAATTGATCAACCGGAGGGGGGACTTTACTTAATAAATTTTGTATCATTTTCACGTGTCTTTTTTATTTACTCAAAAACGGTTTTCACGATTTTGATCAAACTAGGTATTTGATGTATGTATATGCCAAAGATGTGATAGCCAACATTTCATCAAAATTGATCAACCGGAGGGGGGACTTTACTTAATAAATGTTGTATCAATTTCACGTGTTTTTTTAATTTACTCAAAAACGGCATCCACGATTTTGATCAAACTGGGTATTTATGTATGTATATGCCAAAGATGTGATAGCCAACATTTCATCAAGATTGATCAACCGGAGGGGACACTTTATTTCATAACTTTTTTTCTAATTTTTAGATTATCTCAAAAACGGCTTTAACAATTTTCTTCATATTCGTCATGTTTAATGAAAATTGAGTGTTATTTAATATCAGGTAAGCGTTATCATTATTAAAATGTTCTGAGGGGTTTATAGAGCAAATGAAAACAAAAATAAGAAATGAATGAAGAAAATCTGTAACTTTGAGAAGGGGCATTAACAAAACGCATTAATTTCTTATCTAAGTAAGTTGGTAAGTGAAAGTTGTGTGTAGCGCGCACGCACCAGATTTTTTAACATGTTCCTCTGAGTCGTGCTACTTATCCGAAAGAAAGGCACTTTGCGTTTTGTAGAGTTTAGTTAAGTCGAGTGGCTAAGTTACCTCAAGGTTCTCCAATAAACTCAACAGTGTCAGGGCAGACCCAACCCAACTGGATAATGCTCAACCGGTCGTAAAATAATTTATGTGAATAGGTTAGGGCAGGTACTCGATTATGAATTCAGTTCACTGGCCTCCGAAATATCCTGTTATATCTATTAGATAATATTCCGCACAGCTAGTTTTCCTATAATTATACATTCACTGCCTGTGTTAATCCGTATAGATTTTTATATTATATACAAAAGAAACAAAAGTTAAAGTTAAAAAGTATTTTATCGTTATTTATTTTTAACTTGTAATGTAATTATAGTGGTAATGAGATTTCCAAAAATAATATATACTCGTATCATCTGATAAGAAAGATATTGAATTAGTTCCGGTACGCAATTAATTACACACCTTTCAAGGCCAACTGAACTAGATTCGGCAAACGGGTTTTTTAATGCTCAATCAATGGATAATTAATGCGATAACCGACCAACTACTGAATCGCATACCGAAGTGGTCATTGACTCCGGAAAATAATTCTTGTTGTATTTTAAAGATAATCCCTGAGGTGTTGTAGATGTGACATAATTGCCTTGACACACCTTGCTGCAGCCATATTGCCAAGTATTTTCTTACCTAATCCATCATAGTATAACCTTAATCTCACTAGTGGGCACGTTCATTTCACTAATATTTTTATTATTTTCTTATATGTAAAAGAATAAACTGTGGATTGAATAAGAACAAGTAAAAAATTACCGAAACATTCTAATGGCTATAACTCGTAATTAATTAGTAATTAGTAAAGTGGGGGAATAAGAAAAGAATAGAATATAAAGGATGGATGTCAGCCATTAATTTACAGCCGAAATAGATAATGTTTGGTGAAATAATAAAGTATTAAAAAGTTTTTTTTCTCGTAGAATTATGATTTTTTGGCACCAGAAATTTTAATTTATATGTCTTACCTGATCTTACTTCAATTTGATATATTTTAAGAAAATAAAAACTGGAATTATTTATTTTTTTTTTTTTTGCTCGGTACCCCTACCTGGCCATGTGTGGCATACGGGGGTTACTCTACAGGTCTAACCAACCTATTCTAACCATGGTGGGAGGGTCGAGATTTATTCCGTGGGGCCTCCACGAAATAAAAGTCAACCCTCCCAGGGCGGATTCGAACCGTTCGGCTCGAGCGTGCAACAACGGGTCGCGCTCCTACACGCTCGGCTATCCCGGCCCAAAAACTGGAATTAAATATGGCTATTTGAACTCAGCTGTTTCTGTTTATAATGAGTGCCCCATCTTCTTATCAAATTTAAATAAATCTTAAAAAAATTTCTTACAGTTGTTTCGCACCACTCATATGTTTCTTATTTTTATTTTTTATTATCTGACTCTGAATGACTGTCTCAATTTAATATTCCAAAATCCATTCCCATGTTGAAGTGTGACCCTAAGGAATGTTTGTATCAACAAAGTTGTTAGGCGATATAAAGTAGTTCATCAGATGTGTACATTTAGGCATTGAGGCACTAGCTTTGGGATCACTTAATGCAGTTTTGAGACGTTTTATTGCCTATTGTTGGAATTATTTCCATTTCACTTAGCGATGCGATAAGAACTTATATTCAAACTTTATCCTGGAGTATTTTTCGTCGCGTTCTTCTAATTAATTCCTTCTTTTTCCAGTTTCAAAATATTGTAGTTTGAAGTGCGCCTCCTTTGGAATACTTTGTTATATTAATTATAATTTACTTTTTTTCAACTTCTAATCTTTTGATTTAATTATTTACAGTGTATTAGTAACCAGCATTATTCTCAGGTGGCCTAAATCATTTTAGAAAAAAATAACCCCAATTTCCGTCAAGTGCAAAATATATTATTATTCATTTGACAATGAAGTGAATGCAAAAGTTTAGCTTAAAATTTAAATTTAATACAGTATGCGATTTTAGTGAGGAAAGTTTCTTTCTGTCGACTGGGGGAGGGGGGAGGTTTTCTTCCTTCTTTTTGCGCCAGAAAGAATCTATTATTTATTATCAAGAGGAAAGGATAAAGAATGTGGAAGAAAAGCTTTAAAATGTAATTACTTTTATCACGGACGTCACCGCCAGGGGGAACAGGGGGACGCGTCCCCCCCCAATATATTGACAGGAGGGGACTGCCCTCCCCCCCAAAATATTGGGGGGGGAGGACCCAATGTAAAAAATTAAATAAAAATGCGATTTTACGGATTTATCCGAGTTTAACCAATAAAATATAAATATAAAATATTAGTTAATTTCAGCACACTTTATTGTTAAAAACATAGTCAGACGTATTGTAAATGTGATGAATTATATATTTTTTATTTCAGCTCGAACTGTTTTGTTTTATTGCTCTCCATTTCTTTTCGAAACGGGAAGAAGTTGATGGAAAACAATGAAATTAGTTGAAATCAGGTTCAGAAGAAAAACTTCGATAAAATTCAATCTAGAAGTTTTGGCCCACATCCTTGAGCCTTAACAATTCCCTATTTTAATATATAACTGAGGCATAAAATGTCAAGTTTTAAAAGACTATAAATACCTTTAAAATACAGCGTTGGAGGATGATTTAAATGTTGTTTTTAGGGGTTATTATTTCAACTTTTTGCCCCTCGAATTTCTACCTACCCTATCTAAAAAAATATTGAGCCGTCCCCCTCAATATTTGGGTGCTAGTGACGCCCATGACTTTTATTAGCTTTTAAGGAATAGCAAAGCACAAAAATTTAATTTTTCTTAGTCAAAAATACTTTTTAAAAATCGTATCTTGAATACTTATTAAATTATTCATAAAATATAATGTTTTCTATAATGTTATTTCTAAAATGTTATTGATATAACAATGAATGCTATAATAAATGTAAACATTATATGAGCATACATTTATAAATTAATGTTCACCTTTCAAATATGGTTGTGCAGCAGTTTCCCAGACTATAAGGGTATCATTTGCAATCGTAAACACTTCTATCCCCCCCTTTATCTTTTTCTTTTCTTTTTTGTAAATATTTATTGTGGCAGCTAATTGTACCTAAAACCCAAAACACTTCCAGATGTCGCCCGCAGATGATACATTCCATGCGGAGCCTCGATCATCGCGGGGAATTGTTTACGTCGTCAGGAACACCTGCTGGCCAAAATAGCTCCTCGTAACGACCCATGGAAGCGTGTCTGTGTTTATCTGAATTTTTCCTTGGATTGTTTGCATTTCTTTGTAACCTGAGCGAATATCAAAGGAATGGAAATTTCAAAGCTGAATCATTCGTAGTGCATCGTTGGCGATACTTCCGAAATACCTAACAGAACTGATTTAACAGCCATACAGAAAAAACAAATTTTTTGTTGCCTAGAATTTTATAGCTGATTTTAACTATGTTTAGGGCGCTGATTTCAATAATGCAATCAGATTTTTTCTGTCAGCTCTACTTTTTTAGCTCCAGCATACCTTAACAGTAGTTTTATTTAAACTTAAATACCTACGATAAAGGTAACACAATCCGAAATAGATGTGTAAATGAATTATTTTAGCACAATTTTCTTCTTATTTTAGAATATTAAACTAAAAAATAATAACATCTAGTAATAACTGGTAACAGCGCGTTTAAGTATGATTTTACCAGGCGGCAAGTCATTTTAATTAATTTTTGTTACGGTGTACTTTTGAAATGCTCAACTAATTTTATCATCAGTGCTGTTAACCTGCATATGGATTCCAGTAATTATTTTTTAAGATGTAAGTCACGCTATTTATATATCTCAACAAATAGAGCTGATGGAGGAAAAGTAATGGAAAATTTTGATTTAGCGCACCTATTGTACTCAGAATCAGCTATAAAACTCTCGGCACCAAGACCACTGTATACCTGTGTTATATATTTTACAAGCAACTATTTCTGACTCTGAATGACTGGTTCAACTTATTTTTACAAAATACACCGCTCTTTATCCATCTTTATGTCCGTAATGTAGTTGGGTTCTATAGTTATGTTCATTAAATTTTGAATCAGTACACATAATATTTAACAGCGATACGAGCCATGAGGCACCCGCCTTGTGGATCATATAATTGAGTTTTGGGGACTTTTTGTGGTCTGTTTAAATATCTTTCCTAGTCCCCCCCCCCCTCTTGGATAATATCCGGATTCGCTATAGGCTAGAGATCAATGTATTTCTAGCAAGTTCTTTTGAACAACCCAATTAAATTCAATTGCATATCCTACTGAAAAAATCGTGTAAGGGGCCCCCTTTTTTTTTTTTTTTTCAAATTTTGAAACCCTGTCAATCCGCCTAAAGTTAGTCACATTATTTTTGTTATTATTTGTTGCTCATTTAATTTTATATTTTATAAGGAGGAAGGAAGTAGGCTAAGAAATTGTAACCACTACCTTTATTGGCCCCTGGCCTGTTATAAAGGCTGATAGCCCCAATTCATTTCGCGAGACCTGTATCAAATAAATATTAACTGACCCAGATGGAATCATGTTCTCATCTGAGACATACCTCCAAAAATTACTTTATCTAATTATTATTTCCAAAAGGTGTTTACTTATTGATACTTGGTCATATTCGATGATTGAGGTATCATTTTAAAGATTTTCTTCCCTTCTTAGAGGGAAAAATAGTCAGATCCCGAAGAAAACGGCAGGTGAATAGCTATCAATAGGGGGATACTTTATTAGCGCATAACTAAAACTATGTAACTATTTTTGTTGTCTACTTGCAAAAGTGAAAGGTCTCTCTACAGAATAAAAAAAAAAAATAACGAAAATCAGGCCATTAGTTACTAAGTTAAAAGCTTTTTGAAGCCTGTCCATGATATAGTTTTCATAGCAAAACAATTCTCTTTGCACTATTGTTTGTTTACCTAATCTCATATTGAGACTATAATGTCATTGTAGTATGTTATGCGAATTATTCAAACGGGCCAACTAATTTATATTTATATATATATATATATATATATATATATATATATATATATATGTATGTATATATAGAAATCTCTTACCGATGCTTGTCGGAGGTAAAATCAGGAACTACTCAATCGATTTTGATGAAATCGGTTGTGTGTAGTTTCGTCCAACTTAAAAGATAGGATAGTTTTTTTATCTCGATATTGGCCTCAATATTTCTTTTTTTGCAAATTAAATGCGTATTGTACTACTATTGAGTGTGATTATTTGTAAGCTCTATAAATTTCCTACAGAAGGTGGTGTAAGTTGATTTATTAACACAACACTTCGTTTTCTTTCGATATTTAGGGAGGGTAAGCATAAATCTATTTTTTCCGGCTTGGACTAGGAAAATCCGTGTTTTTCCCATGGCAAATTATGTGTAGCCTTTTCACATGTGGGGAAAACATCGAAAAAGACAGGTTTACCAAAATCATTGTGCACCTATTAGTACAATCTCCTGATACGATATCTCATATCATCATGTGTTATATTCTGAATTTAATTAATATGTATTATGGCAAAAGATTAATTTGGTACATTTTTCCCAACAGTCTATTGTGATTGTACTAAACCCTGTTCCAATTACATTCTTTATTAGTTCCTTTTACATGTGTCATTCGTTAACACATTATAGTCAAATATAAGATGTTGACAATAAGAACTTTAACCCATCTAAATTCTTAACCAAACAATTTTAAATTTGGCGTAAAGTTTTATTTTAAACCCGTTGGTTTTTAGATTAGCTAAAACATTTTTTATCTTTATTAATGATTTTCTTTTTGACTATAAAAAAGAATAGGATATAACTAATTCAACGCTTTATAGCTATTGATCCACAGCAACGCGTGGTAGGTACTGCTCGTTAATAATGACATATTATATTCTAATATTTAGTGGAAATGGTCAAGCAACGAATGTATGCTCGTTATAAAAAAAAAAAAAAAAAAAAAAAAAAAAAAAAAAAAAAAAATTATGTTAGTCTAGTTTTCAAGAACGTCAATGAAAAAGTGAAAAAGACCTGATATTTTCATTTAACCATATCTATGTAGGTACTGTATATTAAGGGAACGTTTTTTTCTCCAAAATAAATATTTCAACCTCTTGGTAAATTAATCATGTACTTATATGTCTGAATACATATAAATCTATATACATTAATACACTCGTACATATTTTGTACGATTGGCCCCAGTGATTTTTATTTGCTGTGAAGGATTTGTTTTTTCTAGAGTATTCAATGGAGTCGGGAAGTCCGAGAGTAGTGCGAAATTATCGGAGTCGGGCGTTCACATAAAACTTTTAACTCTTATTTTAATTTTATAATACCGCTGTTAACACTCAAAATTTTGTTAGTGATATGCTAAAACAACTTACCTTTTTTTTTCATTTGTACAGAACTAGCGAAACACTGTGGACTAGTCCTTTATAAATATTTACATTTTTTCTGATACATATAAATCTGTACGTATTAATGCACGCGATGTATATGTATTAATTTTTTTTCACACATTATGTACGATTGGCCCCAGTGGGTTTTATTCATAAAATATCCGATCCGCCCTAAAAGGTTTTTTCGATAGTATTCATTTGTTATTATTGGAGTCGGGGGCTCAGCTAAAACTTTAAACTTTTATTTTAATTTCATAATAACGAGGGTATCACTTAAAATTTATTTAGTGAAATGCTGAAACAACTTACCTTTTTTTTTTGTTTTTTTTTTCTTTTTATATTTAAGAAATTTTTCATTGTAGAGAACTGGTGAAAAACAATGCACAAGTACTTTATACATATTTACATTTTTCTGATATCTTACTTAATATATAATAACCTATATCAGAATATGTAATAATATATAAACAGAATATATAAGCAGCTTACGTTTAGGGATGAACAGCTTTCGTACGTTGAGAACTACAAGGACATTCACTTTGTGGGGACAATTATGAGGGCGAGGACTGAAGGGCTAATGCTCAACAAGAAACCTTGGAGTAAAGCTGATGGTACCGAATGTTGTTTGTGCAACTTACGCGAAGAGGAAAACATTTTTCATTTCTTTGCAGTTTGTCCTGTATTGAAAGAAATCAGGATAGGTAAATGTATTTGGAAAAAAGAATCTAAAGGAAGAGGAATTCCTTTAGCCGTCTAACGGTCCTAATTAAGGTCAGATGTAAACATTTGAAAAAGTAGCGAGTGCATATATATTTGACTATTCGTTGTTTGTTCAGTGAGTTTAGACTAAGAATTCGTTTATTTTGTTGTTCGTTTAATTTTATATTGATAGTTATATGTTTATTTTAATTATTTATGGATATGTATATTTCATAAGTAGTTTGTATTTTAACACTTACGTGGGTTAAACAATTTTTGTGGAACGAAATAACAATTTTCAATGTCACACAAATTATAAAAACTACACAAATATTTAAACAACAATTATCACTTTGTAACACAGAAACAACCATATGACTTGAACTTCAGAACACGACTAACTCTGCAGTCCATCGCTCATTATATTCAGTCGTAAGAGGACGAGCCTCGAAGGTTCGAGACCAGCATGAAAGGTACTCGAACATCGTAGTCACAAACATGTACTACGATAGTTTGTTCCACCTGTTCGTTCTAGCAGTAGTTCTAAAACTATTCTAAACCATATCTTTTGTGTTTCGTTTCACGTTACAGTATTATACCTTATATGACAGTTAATACTGAATGTTATAGTCCGGGAGCTGAGTGTGCCACACAAATGTGAACGTCTGCCACCTCAGATCGATTGCCATCAAATTTTATAGGCGAACAAAATCTACATTTTCGAACTTTTTTCAATTTTTCGCTAATAACTCGAAAACGATTTATTGCAGAAGAAATTGTGTTCTTTCTAAAATAGAAGAACATTAAATTTCGCGTCGACTGAGGTCCTCACAGTTAAAATCGGGTTAGTCTTTTCTCCAATCGATTGTCAATTTAGCCACTACTACTTACTCCAAATAAAAAAAATTACGTATAATAGTTGTAGAATATTAAATTCTGTGTAAAACGATCACATTAATTTAAAAACTAGCCCACTCCTGTGAAGACAAAGTAATTAAAATGTGAACGTATTTAGCGCCGTGTGGTCTAAACTCCGTGAAATGTTTCGGGATTTTTTTTTCAGTTTCTCCCATATAATTCGGCAAATACAGATCAAAAAGTATTGCTTTCTTCTTACTATAAGAGGCTAAACTATTGCAAATAGAATGATATATTTGAATATTAAATCGGTTTAGTGGTTTAGCCGGGTTTGGTACATCAAATATCTGTAACTTTTACAATTGTGGTGGAAACCGTGTTCCAACGCCTCTAACTCAAAAACACCTAGTTTAAATGAAAAATGTTTTAGATAAAAGTTGCTGAGCATCAAATTTATTAGGAAATAAGCTCTGTACACACAACATTAGCTAAATCCTGGGGGAAATACTAATCAAAACGTGAAATTATTCGTAGTGCTTACTTCCTGCTAAGACTTAGCGTTAGAAAATACGCGTTGCCACTGACAACCGGACAGATGATTTGAGAACCAGAAGATAGCAAGTTCAAAACCCGGAGCCAGGGGAAATTTAATCATACTCGGCATTAATCCCCCACCCTCTCCCCTGGCCCGGGAAACCCCGTATAGCCTAAACGGCGAGGAAGACAAAAATCAAAACAAAAAAAAACAGTATTAATAATAATTATTAATTAATAATTGAAACATGGAAATGTATAAGGGTATAAGTGCCTTTGAGAAAATTTTCCAGAAATGATATGGCTTATACCCACTAGGTGAACTACGTTCGGCGCTTACACCCATGCTATCTTTCAGACGTTCAATGAACTACTTATTAAAAACTAAAAATTAATTATATCCATTCCTGAAGAATGGTTTTGACACATATAAAAAATTGGCAAACAAACATCTTTATATATTATTTTGGCACTTATACCCTTATGCATTTCCACGCTTCAATTATTAATAACTAGTACATACTAACAATAAAAATAATAATAATCTATATACCAAACTCTACCACGCGTTGCTGTGGCTCAGTAGCTATAATGCGTGGGATTAGTTGTATCCTATTATTTTTCATATTCAAATCGAAATTCACTGATAAGAATGAAAATGTTTCAGCTAATCTAAAAACCAAATGGATTTCAAATAAAACTTTACACCAAATTTAAAATTGTTTGGTAAAGAATTTACGTCTTACTATTTTCATATACCTATATACATTTTTCTTTATTAAGTAAATATCTTTTTTTTTTTATATATTGGCGTTATTTCTATCTAGTAGTTTCTACATTTATCCAGACTTATCATAACCATCCAAGAGAAAGACGGAACGATACAAGAGATTGGACGGAGAAGCGCGCTATTGGCTGCGGCTAGTGGTCACTTCCTGCCCGCGATTGGAGGATAAGCAGATCGTACCCAGTCAACGGCCCCCTCCGCGGAACTTCTTGTTATTTCTACCACGAGCAGATTATGATAACTGGAGGGGGATGTTAGCTCTATAGTTGCCATATGATAGTCTCCACGATTCCAATGGAGGAACTAGTTATTTAGAACAGCACAAATATACCAGAATTTACCATGTTTATATTGTAATTCCACCCTTTTTAATTTCGGCGGACGGATCTTCTATCTACATTGGTCGCCACTTAATCCGTCGCCGGATAATCCGTTTTTTTTTTTTTTTTTTGGACATTTCGTTGAAAAATTATAGGACCGAATCAAATGGTCCTTTAAAGTATATTTTTTATACCATAAGCCGTTGTTTCCTTCTGGTTAATCCATTGTTAGTGAGGAATTTTTTTTTTCGTGAAATGCGAAGATAAATCTTTATTACACAACACAAGAAATTCACCTGGTAATCGCATGTGCAAACTGCGAAGTCAATTCGGTGGACAATAGAAAGGCTTTATAACAGTTGACGCGCCTTACTTTGTTTTTACTTTATACTTTGTTTTCATTTCAAAGTGTTCGTTCGTTTTTCTTAATTTGTCAAAAAACATTTATTTGGCTTAAACAGCGTAAATGGCACCTTCGTGCAGTTACGAGACTCCAACGAAGAAAGTGCTCGGAAAAACGGGTGAACGGTTACAATGTAACCTGCTCGGTAATACATTCAAAATAATATCCTAAAATCGCTGTAATTAAATCATGTATGAGAATTGAACGATGTGGCGTAGGACTAGATGCGCCCGAGTCACTGGTGCCTTTTTCTATGAATCTAGTTGACACATTTCCAAATTTGACCAATGACTTTTAAAGAATAATAGTTGCTCCATATATTTTATTTCATGATGTTTTTCGGTAATGATGGACGTTTAATCGCAAATTAACTTGGAATTTTTACTATTACGCGAGTGACTTGAAAAATTGACTTTAAAGGCATTTGATAATGTCTAGACTAATTTATTTGTACGTTTGTTTATTTATTTTGAATCTAGAACTATCTAGCTTCAATAAAAGACCAGTTCTGGCGAAATTAAGCATATTGGTGAATGTTAGTGATAAAAAAACGAACGAAAATCAAATTCGTCATTCCCCTATGAACGCCATTTTGGGATACCGTGCCGGTTGTTTTTTTTCGAGGGAAAGGGGGTTTTTCTTTAACTTTTATCACAAGGAACACAACGATATGCAATTCATATGGATCTGGGGGGGGGGGGGAGGAGGGGGTCTGGCCCACGTACTATATATTGTTGAGCTGTAGGTACAAACTGGACGATTTTTTCTTACTTCCTGAAATCCAGTTTTTAGTTTGTCTAGTAATACTATAAAAGAAATGATCCTGTTTACACATTTCATCGTATTCTATTAATCAATCAGGTACCAATACCATTCGTACTTGAAATTTGATTGCATAGCTTAGATTAGATAGGGGACTTGTTTGGTGTTCATTTCATATAAGTTAGTGTCGTTTATCTATCTCAATTCCTGTCGTAAAAGAGAAGATAGGTCGGTAACTCGGAAGGGAGAACTTTTAACTCGGTACGATAAATTACCGGAAATGACACAAAAAAAGACACTGCATTAAAATTAAGAATACCGGTTTCAAAATATTCCGATCAACTCAAATCTGGATCAAATATAGAGATGACCGGCACAGAAACTTTGCTAATGTGTTTCAGCGGCAGGTATCGGAATGTTCCCATAAATCGCAGCATCTTTTTCCAGAAAGCGGTGCTAGGTGCGGTATGTGTCTTGAGGAGAGCTGTCGATGAAATTGTGATGAGCGAATCACATTTCACTTGTGCCTTGAATTGGATATAATTAGAGTTGACGACTGTTCCAAAGCAAGCAGTACCTTGTTTGAAGTTTAAAAGACTTGCAGACTTTACCTTACTATGGATTTTACATTACAGCTTCATGAGCAGATGCTAAAAAAAAAAAATTAATTTTAACATATATATTTGTATGTATAAATATATATTTGCTTTGTATTCTCCCGATATCTATATATGACGAATTAAATATGCTCGAAAAAACTAGTGAATGTTCATTTAAAAATTTACCCTCCGTTTCTCATTTTTCGTTTAATCCGTTTTTCGGTTGATCTGTTGAATTATGTCATGACCCGATTGCAACCACGGTGGTATGAAAATAAGAGGGGAAAAGGACATATTAGATTTTTGTATGTGGCAGAAATTTTAATGAGATATGATTGAAAAATATTCTTTTATAAAAAAAAAAATGTGACCTATTACATTGTAATAGAAAAGTGTAAGAAATACAGAAAATTTGATGTGACCAAGCCATCAAAATATGAAAAGAAAATATACAACAAAAGAAGATTGCCCTGAAGATGGATTAATAATCCGAAACGCAGGCGTTTTACCATATTTATAAATTGTTAATGTGTAATGTTTTAAATAAATGATATTGGTAAGATTACTTTCACCTATCTATCTAACATATAAAAAAAATTGATTTTAACATATACATTTTTTGTATAAATATGTATGTGCTTTGTATTCTCTCGATATCTACTTATGACGAATAAAATATGTTCGAAAAAATATGAAAAAATATAATAGATACAATAGAAACGAAAAAAACTAATAGAAACGAAACGAAACTAACAGAAAGGAACGAAAAAATATAATAGAAACGAAAAAATATAATGTTAATTTAAAAATTTACCCTCAGTATCTCATTTTTCGTTTAATCCGTTTTTCGGTTGATCTGTTGAATTATATCATGACCCAATTGCAACGGATTAAGCGGCAACCACTATAGTACGAAAATATGACGAACAGTTGATTCGAATTATAATTGCAAATTTATAATATGTTACCTTGAGTTCCAGGATACAATATACAGTTTAAGGCTAAGCTTAAATTTGTTAAAATTAATTCGACCATAAATATATATCTCTCTCTCCTTCAATATCAGCCCCGATTCCAGGTAGAGAGATCCAACGAGCGCCCAGGGCTACAGCCACAAATACTCGTGTTTATATGCGGGCTGTCTTTCAACAAACATTACGTGACTACATCAAGTACTTACAACACCTACACGTGGTTTAAACCCTTTCCTCTAAATTGTAACTCTGACCTATATATCAATTATAAGCTGCTGAAATATAATATCTACGAAGGACTAGAGCAAAATAGACTAATGTTTAACACTCGCCGATTATTTTAAACATAACAACTTACACCTCTGAAATCATATTTTGTAGTATTTCCGGGAATTATATAAAACCCTTTTCAGGATATATTATTAACACATTATGAGCGGGACAGGTATTAGTACCCGTTTAAAATAAGTAATTTCAAGTGAAATAAGGGAAGAATAAAGTTTTATCAAATATATGGATCAGTGTATTTTTACCAGGTACACTACACATAACATACAAAGTCATCATAAATAACAAAATTTGTTTGCTTCTCTTTCAAATTTCACTTATGCTAGGTTTTTATTTCCATACTCATTTTGAGTTTGACGAAGTATTTGTCGTCTCAAGTCTCCCTAAATCTTTCCCTTTAATAAATGATCCCTTTAATAATAAATTTAATAAATATGCCAGAAAGTCTGTTTTTTATTTACACAGGTCTCATAGTATTTTTCTGAAACATCATTTTAAATGATTGCTATAATATTTATCAAATATAAAAATAAAATAAATGTATGTAAGATATAGTTGCAGATAAGACCAAATTTAGCAAAAATCTAACCATTACTTTTACGTCTATCAAGTTTATTTTCACACGCATATATTTTGCTTAGCTGGCAAATTGGCCCGCTACGCAGCACTGTCCTATATCCTAAGCTAGCCGCTCATAATGTGCTAATAATATTTTTATTACTCAATATGTTACCCCCTCAAATTTAATATTGTTCAAATCGTGAGCAATAACAGCATTTATAAAGGAATTTTTTGTCCCTTAGGAGGCAGGGGATTAATGGTGATTCTTCAACTCCCCCCCCCCCCCATCAACTCAAGCATGTAAACCTTAGGTTTTCCATGGTTATGTGAAAATTGTGAAAAGTTGTGAAAATAGTGAGAAAATTTCTTCAATAGTAATCTCATTGAATAAGGTGGGTGAAAAATTAGCTTGTCAGCGATGAGAAAGAAGGGCACTCAGCGGCTTCTCCTTCCTGCATTGGATCATTTTTTCAGGATTACGAAGGCGATCCTTCATTCACCTTCTTTTATGCCTTCTGGAGATGGATTACGAAATGAGAACTGTCAAGTCTTTAAAATTTATCTATTCAGTGGAGTGTCGATTAGATTAAGAACATTCAATTATCGGAAGTGTATTTTGAAAAAAAAACGGTGTTTTTTTATTTAATTTCAATTAAACTGCTCATCTAATTACTCATTTATGTTGTTATTAATTAGTTTTAAACATACATTTTTGTTTGAAGAGGTCAAAAGTGATCAGTAATATTTATCGCGTTTTGAGAAAATTGAAGTTAAAGTTTGGCATTGGGAGTTTTCTCGGATGAAATCGGTGAATTTATTTATAACATTTCAATGGTAAATAGAGAATAATTTTGATGGAAAAAATATATAATTTGCCGTTTTTATTTTTACTCTATTTCAATGCCCATATATTGGTTTAGGTGTTTCTGAGGAAAAAATGTTCTTTTATGATATATTTATAGAACCAACTGTACTATCCTTTTAAAATTTGTCAGGCTGCTGTTATGTTGTTTTTCTCGATGTATTTATATAGCAAGTCTCCACTAAGATTGAGAAAAATTGTAAATTTTTTTTTATAAGAGCTGATAAATACTATCATATATTTAAGTAACCTTTACTATTTTCAAACATCATGTTTTTAGTACGTTAAGTGGTTAAGTTTTGAAAAGGAAATTAAATACTAATTTTTCAGGTTTTATAAATTTATGTTGTAAGACCCTCATGAAAATTTTAAAATTACGCTTTGAACCTCAGAAAGTCTTGTCGACTTTAAACACGGCGCTGTGCATATACAGTTCCGCATGACCCAGTCTTCAGCTGGATGAATACAGAACTTCAGTTATAATAGGTTCCCAACTTTTAGTTGCGCATATACACACATACAATATATATAAATATTGCATATCTCAATTAATTTTTATAAAGTGGTTCTTGTTATTTTGGTTTGATTAACGTTTTTTTAAAAAACAAAATATTTCGCATTTACAACATAGTGTTAATTAATTATGTGCTACTAATTATTTGATCGATTAATAGACGTTGGATCTGACTATATAAAAAACCTTCATATTGAGTTACCGCCAACAGTGTAATATATGGTGTCCGATAACCTACAACACGTTAGTAGTCGTGGTTTTATTATTATTTTTGTTATTTTTATTTTATATTCATCTTTTTTTTCTTTCTTTTTTTCAAAGGCTCTATTCTTATCTTTAGTTCTGAAAAATTACATGTTTATTCATATCCAAGCCCCTTTTATCACTAATACATATTTCCAAGAATCCATTAATATTACGAAAGTAATTTTTGGTAGAATCGATTTACTGATAAATTCATAACTATAAATTATTTTCTGATTTTCCTTTTTTATTTATAAAAATATTAGAAATAGAAGCATATCTAAAGACATAATATTTCCATTCTCTTACTTTGAAAAAAAAACTTACGATAGGCTCCCTGAATTTGGGCCGGTAATGGTAAAGGACCGGAAATGAAAAGGGGAAAATGTAACTGTAAAAAAGATATGTCTCGTGTTATCTGATATTATTATTACCTTTTAAAACATGCATCAAATGTGTGTTATTCGTTCCTCATCGCTGTTATATCGTTACCAAATGTAACGATTTTATCTAGTACTTTCGATGCGAGAGATCCCCTTCTTGTTAGCGTGTATTCGGTTCGACCCAGAAAATCGACCAAACCACTCACTCTTCATATTTCGTCATTTCTCCTTTGGCTTATTGGATTCCATTCCTCCTCTCTACCCGAACTAAATTTTCCAGAATGCAGATGATATTTATACTTTTCTTCTATATTTGTGAATACCTACATGCATATATAATGTAATAATATATATATATATATATGTATATATATATATATATATATATATATATATATATATATATATATATATATATATGTATATAACTTAACAGTTACCGAGAAGAAACTTATAAAAAAAAGGAAAAAGGTAGACAATAAGACACGCATGAAGTTAGAAACAAGACTGATTTATTCTTCCTATAATTCCCTATTTATACATTCTGCTAATGTTTACAAGCAATGTTTGGTATTAAGGCTAATACTGTGCCTTCTCTATCCTTATCTTATATATATATATATATATATATATATATATATATATATATATATATATATATATATATGTATATATATATATATATATATATATATATATGTATATATATATATATATATGTATATATATATATATATATATATATGTATATATATATATATATATATATATATAAATTTTTATTAACTACTAAAATGAATAAATTAATTCTGAGATCATATGGTGCTATATTGCTATAAAACGTAATATTTTGTATCAAAAAATTAAATCGAGTTTTTTGAGTGAACTAGCACAACTTGGTCCCTAAAACTTTAATATTTTGGGTGCTAAAGCTGTGAGAAGCAATAGGAAGTGAAACCAACCGGAGAGATGGAACCCGCTCCAGCTCCGCCGAGTGGAGAGGGAAGTGGGGAAAGTGCTATGGACTTTAAAGAAGCAAATAACACTGAAGAATTAACTTGGTCCTTGGTAACAGGGAGGAAAAGAAACGGTCCTGCGGAATCAAGGGATCCAAGAAAGGTTAAAAGAACAGGGAATGAGATAACCGCTATACCTGTAAGTAATTCGTTTGAACCACTTAGAAATGTAAATGATACGAATCAAGATAACACTAATAAATCAACCCCAATTCATGATAAGCCACCTACTATCCATATAAATGACATTCAAAACTATCAGGCATTAGTCTCATTCTTGGAGCATCACTCACCACCAAACTCATTTTCTTTAAAGACTACAATTAAAGGAGTAACCGTATACCCCAGCTCATCCGAAGTGTACCGAAAACTGGTTAGTGACCTTCGAAATGCAGGTGCTGATTTCCACACCTACCAACTCCCCGAAGATAAAAATAGACGAATAGTGGTAAAAAATCTGCACCATTCCACCCCTCTTAGTGAAATAAAGAATGAGTTATTACGATATGGCTATGAAGTAGTAAATATTTCAAATGCACTATCACGATATAAGACACCATTGCCCATGTTTTTTATTGACATTCCCAAATCAACTTTCAACGAGAAAATTTACGATATACAGTCAATTTACTACACTCGTGTCATTATGGAAGAGCCTCGGAAAAAAAGACTGATACCTCAGTGTATAAGATGCCAACAATATGGCCACACAAAGTCTTATTGTAACCACCCCCCTCGTTGCGTTAGATGTGGCCAAGGCCACGAGAGTGCAACCTGCGGGAAGACAAGAGAAACAGCTGCGACCTGCGCCAACTGTAGGGGTAGCCACCCAGCCAACTACCGTGGCTGCCAAGTTCTGAAGCTCCTGAGGGCTCAAAGAAACAAAAGGCAATCCACCCGCCTTGAGCAATCTCCTCCTCCTCCTCCACCGCCAGGTCCCGAAGATTTCCCCGCTCTTCCGCAGCCATCGAAGACTCAAAGAACATCAGAGAAGAATCCAATACCGGTGCCAGCACAGCAGCAGCGACAGCCACCGCAACAGAGGAGAATGCGCAACCCGTCCGAAATCTGACCTTCATGTTCAGGCATGAGGCAGGAAAGCACACAGCTTCCACCTTCAGCTGATACAGCCCCCAAAACTTGTTTCAGCTAATCAATGGTCTCAATTCCCTCATCCAGCCCCTTTTTAGCCTCCTCCAACAGCTCGCACAGGTGACTCAAGTCATGTGCCCATCCAATGGCCCCTAATCGGCTGACTGCGGGCTCTTTGTCCATTCTTCTATGGAACGCAAACGGACTGACACAGCACAAGACTGAATTAGACTTATACCTTCACGATAAACGAGTTGACGTCGCACTAATAACGGAAACACACCTTACTCCACGATCTAAATTTGTTATTTCTGGTTACATGACTTACAGGACTGATCACCCTGACAACACAGCACACGGAGGTACAGCAATTCTTATTAGATCAACACTATCACACAGTTATTTACACTTACCTAGTACACCTGAAATACAGTGCACAGGCATAACATTATACTTGAAACACCATGCAATGACACTGGCCTCTGTGTACGGCCCGCCAAGATACGTGCTGACATCTTCGATGTTTTCCAACCTTTTCCAAAGCTTGGGTCGATGCTTTATAACCGGAGGTGACTTCAACGCAAAGCATCAAAGTTGGGGGTCACGACTAAGCACACCCAGAGGGAGAAATTTGAAGGCTGCTATCCACGAGCTCTCATTAGACACTATCTCTCCCCACACACCGACTTACTGGCCTGTTTCGAGACGAAAATCCCCGGACCTTTTGGACTTTTTTATTACGAAAGGACTTAGAACTGTAACTCACACCATAAATGCAACCTCTGATCTTTGCTCTGATCATTCCGCGGTACACTTAATTATGTTTGAGGAGACAGTAAATGTTCAAAGAAAGCCAACACTTTTTACAGGATCAATCGATTGGGATGCATATAAGGAGCATCTGGACTCATCTTTAAAGATCCCCGTCTCAATCAAGGATGAAACTGAATTAAAAGAGGCAGCGAACATCTTTACAAAAAGTGTACAAGAGGCTGCATGGTTCTCATCAGTACCAAAGCCTTACCAAGCAGGATCTGAACATCTCCCAAAATATCCTCAATACATAAGGGATTTAATCAGGGCAAAGAGAATAGCGCGTAAAATATGGCAGACTGACAGACGCCCCTCAGACAGACAGATTTTTAACAGACTGAACAATCAGCTCAAAAGAGAAATCAGAAAATTCAACAGAACAAACTATGACTCGTACATTACTGGCCTCTCGACAGACGATGGAAGCTTGTGGAAGCATACCAAAAACTTGTTAAAGCATCGAGAGGTGTCAGCACCCCTTCGAAGAGATGATGGTTCTTGGGCCGTGTCGGACGAGGAAAAATCCGAACTCTTCGCCAATCATCTTTCTTCTGTATTTCAACCATTTACTGACTTCATAAACACAGCTCATGAGAAACTAGTACTTAACACCCTAGACATTCCACTCCAACTAACACTTCCACCACCTTCATTCACACCTTCTCAGGTTGCACTACAAATAAAACAATTACCTAAAAGAAAAGCCCCTGGCTATGACTTAATTACAGCCCAGGCTCTCCAGCAAATGCCCAGAAAAGCTCTAGTGTTTCTAACAACAATTTACAACTGCATACTGAGAACATCGAAATTCCCGTTACAATGGAAATACTCAATCATTAAAATGATCCACAAACCAAATAAAGACATATACAATCCATCGTCCTACAGACCAATCAGCCTTCTTTCTATATGCTCAAAACTATTTGAAAAATTGATGTACAGAAGACTTGTTGACATTTTGACAGACCAAAACTTAATACCTGATCATCAATTCGGTTTTCGCACATTCCATTCAACAACACATCAATTACACAGAGTTACTGACTTCATTGCTGAAGCACTAGAGCAAAAACTATATGCATCTGGTGTATTTTTGGATGTAGCTCAGGCATTCGACAAAGTCTGGCACCAGGGTCTTCTCTTTAAACTCAAGACCATATTACCGCACACTTACTACCTCATTCTTCAATCCTATCTTTTCGACAGATTTTTCTCCGTTCGGCAGGGGTCGGGAGCTTCATCAATTCGTCCAGTCCTAGCGGGAGTACCTCAGGGTTCAATACTGGCTCCTCTTCTCTACATTATATACACACACGACATACCCGTAAGCAATGAAACACTGACCGCTACTTATGCTGACGATACTACAATTCTCACTAAACATCAAGATCCTACTCATGCCTCACTAACTTTACAACAACATCTACATAGAGTAAACTACTGGTGTAAATTATGGAAAATTCGGCTAAATCATGAAAAATCTAAACACATAACGTTCACTCTTCGAAAAAATACCTGCCCTCCAATTTATATCGACAATGTCCAAATTTCTCAAACTGACACCGTACATTACCTTGGTCTTACTCTTGACAGAAGGATGACCTGGGGCCCGCATGTTAAGATGAAAAGAAAAACACTTAACAAACGACTCACCCTACTTTACTCCCTTTTTTCTAAAACCTCAAAACTAGGACTACGACAAAAATTAAATACATATTTATACTTACTGAAACCAATATGGACTTACTCTTCACAGATATACGGTACAGCCAAAAAGACCCACTTACAAAGAATTCAGACCTTTCAATCAAAAATATTAAGACTCATAGTTAAAGCACCATGGTACGTGAACAACATTACAATACATACTGACTTACAAATGCAAACAGTAGACCAACATATAAAGACACTCTACAAACGTTTCCATACACACTTACACGGTCATTTCAATCAACTGATTGGAGGCATGGCAACAGCTGATATGCCCATACCTAGGAGATTAAAAAGGCGCTGGATGAGAGATCTCCTTCGTTAAAAATCCAGGTTACCTGAAACAAGCCAGGGAAGAGGTACCGCTGGGTGCTATCCTTCCCTATGCCTAACATGCCCTTATTAAAATTAGCACACCTCACATTTGCTGATTGTTGATGTTTATTGACAGGCGCAAATTAAAGTTATGAAGCCAAAAAAAAAAAAAAAAAAATTCTGAGTTTCGTGAAATAAGGTTATAAATCAGTTAAACATATATTAATTAATCAAATTATCATCTAGTGAAATACGGATCAATGATTTGTTCAAGTTGGGGAAAACCATACAGTTATTGGCACCCCAAATTTAACTTAAAGAAATAGGTAAACAAGTCCTAATTTTATTACAAGATATACATGAGTCAAATGTTTGAAGAGTCCTCTACGTCATGCATGAAGTAAGACTTTAACAAACTAACCATAGGGAAGATATCACAATTGAATCCACAGGGTGCCAATAACTAGATTTGGCACTTTTAACAATAAATATTGTCATATTGTAAAACTATTGAACTTTTGACCCAAAAAAACCTCCTGAGCTTTATAAGGATAGATAAAGAGGGGTTTCAGGAAGTTTCAATTAGATCCCTTCATAAGAAGTATTTTTTTTTAATGTTACCACTGAAATTTAGTCTTAAGGGTGCCAATAACTGTACGGTTTTCCCTATCCTATAGGTTTAGGGTTATATATTTGTTTGGAAATTTTAATTCTTTTTTTATATTACTTGTAATTTTTTTGTAAAGTCTTGATGCGAATCAGTCCAAATGATCAAGATTTACTCGTAATATTTTTCAAGCACTAAGGGAAAGATCTCTTTATTCATACTAATAAATCTGGAAAAATGCGCTGTAAATGTTTCCAATAGGTATATCAAAGTTGTTGTATTTGCAAATTAACAAAATATTTGTCGAAACCATTACGCGTGAACGTATTTTTTATACTAAACATCGTTTATTCATAATCCCTTATATAATTTTAGGAACTCTAACTCTGTGACACTACAATTCTATGAGAACTTTTCGTCTCTAAATTACCATTACAATTTGCAATGGTTTCAAAAGTGACCGAAATATGAAGTAATGGAAAATAATAAAAAAGAAAATTAATAACATCCCAAACATAAGCTTTTAATAAAAGAATATTCTATGGCTCATGTGGAAGATGCTAAAGTTTTATAAACCCTTGGACTCTCAAAGTAATTTAAATTCTTTTAGAATTCTGGAAGGTCATCAATTCCTTTCATATTTTTTATCTTTCACTTCTAACATTTATATAACAAAGTAAAATGAAAAAGTTGCTTAAAAGCATCTTTTTTTTTTTTTTAATATACACATGAGTGAACACACAGAGCTTTCACGTAAAACATATCCATTGTGCTGATTTATTAAAACATCAAGCCCCTTCGAGAGTCCAGTTTTGATTTTTTACTACTTTGGTGGACCATTACCTATTTATTTTATTTTTTGGATAATTTTTATTATCCTATTTATTCTTTATCCGTTTTATGGTTGATATCTACGTCTGCCACCCTTTTCTAAACTCACATGGTACCTTTTTCTCTTTTTTTTCCGTACCCCTACCTGGCCATATGTGGCATACGGGGGGGTTACCCTACAGCTGTAACCAACCTATTCTAACCTTGGTGGGTAGGTCAAGATTTATTCCGTGGAGGATCCATGAAATAAACGTCACCGCTCCCAGGGCGGATTCGTACCTCCGCCGTCGGGACACTCATGGTACTTGGAACTACTTCTTCTGCCACACAGAAATCCGCCACTCAGGGGATGAACTCGAACCCTGAAAACATGCCCCATTGTTATCAATAAAACCTAAAAATATTCTCAAAATCATTTTTTTTTTAAATTATTGGTGGTGGACCCACGGAATAAATTTCGACCACCCCACCATGGTTAGAACTAGTTGGCCATATGTCCAAGAAGGAATGCGGAACGAAAAATATTAATGCATCACGCAGATCCTGCTATGATTCGGTAAGGTTTCGCTAATGCACAGCGACTTATACTGACCCCAAGAACGAATGATATGCAGAAACTGGCAAAAATTGTTGTAGAAAAATTTCAGTAAAAAAAATGTTTTTAGGATGCATTATCAATTAATACAAAGTCAACATAGATGAATTATTGTTAGCCCATATTCAATTCTAATTTAATAAATAATTTATGGATTTTACAGATATCTCAAAAAATATTCCTTATTAGTATTTTTTTCTTGTCAATACTACTGGAAGAAATAATTTGGTCTGTAAAGGATTCCAGCCCCAAACGGTCAAAATTTCGCTCACTAAAGGCAACAAGATGTTTTTCTTGTTTTCATCTTTCCACGTGGACACAGTAATCAGTAAGGGTCTGGTTCCATTCTGTTGGAATGGCGTTGGACCTTCTCCTCTCCCAATAATATTGAACAAAAAATATTTACTACTTTATTTTCACGAAACTAAATTCTCTAAATTAATATGTTAAAATTATATTTTAAATTATTAAATTATTAATAAAGTTAGCAAACCATAAATATAAAAAAATACAGTTACTTTTTATTTTGCCTTAACTTCATCCAATTCCTTCACTAACACCTCATTTAATTACTACCATCAATCATATTCCCAACAGAAATGCTAATTAATTTTTAATTTAAATTACTTTTATCTTTTCCTATACTTGCTTATTATTTGACTTCTTCCCCTTAATAATATCATCTAATATAAATAATAATATAAATTCTATGATCTGAGTTTTGTAACGGTGGTCAGAAAAATCTCTAGTGGGACTCTAGCTACTATAAAGTAAGGCTTTATATTAACTCACAAACGTTCTACTAGAGCATTTTAACAAACTGCTGAACCGAAGACGCTTAAGGTTTTAAAGCTAATATTATTTAATAATAGTGCAACCACCAGGACGATCTCATAAATATATTTCGATATTATAACATGGAGCTTTCGGCGTCCAGCGCCATATTCATCTAAAAATACAATGAATAAAAAATATGTAGATAATATGAAAATTTATAAAGGTAACACTTTTATATAATATTGTCAATATTGTCAATTTTATAATATTATTGTCATACTATATACTATTGACAATCTCATGCTTACCTGTTCATTCTCCTATATTCTCCTCCAAAGTAGGATTGTTAGTGCATGTGAAATTTAAATTTAAACAAAACAAACAAAGAATAATAGAATCCGTTTACATCGCAATTAATCAAGACAGCATATTAAATTAAAAAAACAGGAAGAAGTCTATATCCCAAAACACTACTCACACATAATAAATTATAATAGATCGCGCTTGCTGTCGACCTTAAGCCAGTAGGACGACAACAGTGTTTTACATTTAAATTTCACATGCACTAACGATCCTACTTTAAGGAGAATGAACAGGTAAGCATGAGATTGTCAATATTAAGTAGAATGACAACTGTATTATATAAATTGCTGTACTACAATTAAATATTTTAAACGATCTACCTACTACAAAGATGCATATATTATTTTTATTTTTTAAATTATCCTCCAAGGCGTCTGAAAAGAAGATGGCCTCGAGATCTTTTAAGTTAGACACTACTTGAGTGCTATCAGTGGATAGTTTCTCTACATGATTATTCAAGACATTATTTTCTTTTATTTTAGCACATTTACTTAATGTATTATATGTAAATACAGATGTAAATTTCAATAAATATTTATTTAAAAAAAAAAAAAAAATTAAATTATTCTAAATTTTCGAATTGATTCATTACTTGTGCGACAGAAGCATATTGCGGTCCTTGACCTGCTCAATTGCCCTTGCCCAGTCGTCCCTGTTGGCAGCGCACCTTAACCATGGATATTTCGTTCTTCTTTGAATTTCTTTTACGTTATCCATCTATCTACACTTCGGGCTTCCTCTAGACCTCTCTCTATAGGAAGTATCCTGTAGGTCCTATGGGTTCTACTGGCCTCCCATGTATTTTCGCAGTTCTCGCTTCATCCATTCTCAGGACTTGCCCCAACCATTTCTTACGTTGAACTCGATGGGAACGGAGTTATGAGCGAATGTAGATATAGATAAGTTGCCGTACAATACGTAAATTTGTTTGTTGGTTCTTAAGCGCGGCAACTCTTCAAATTTAGTCCTTTATATTCGTTTTTGGAATTTTTTTTTTCGAAACGGCCTACTCGTTATGAAAATGCCTTCGTGAGCGTCCTACTCTCGCACGCATACGCTGCAACTGGCCTAATAAGAATTTTCTGGAGTCTAAATTTTGTTGCTCGGCTAAAACATTTCAGAAGGCTCTCTAGAGAATAATAATAATAATAGTGGCTGTGTTGACAGTCATTATTCTAGTCGATATCTTCCCATCTTCGTTATGGGTATCAGATATTATTGACCCAAGATATTTACTGATACTGCTTGGAACCCATGGTTTTCTACAATATAGTGCTGAGGTGGATGGGGGAGCTTCTTCTTTCTCAACACTAGTACTTTGGTTTTTCCTTCGTTGAAACCAAGCCCCATTTTCTAAACCAACCTACATAACGATTCCTTCACAGCTTGAAGTGGTTTCCCTGCATTCCCTGCACGTTCTCTGCTTAGTTAAGTGGCTCGGTCATTCTGTAAATATTTCTTTAGATGACTATTCTTTTATATATTTTTTTTTTTTTTTTACTTTATTACTATACCCTCGCCTGTCTTAACTGAAAGACAATCAGTGAATTTGATGATATTAGGAGATAATAGTTATGGGGAAGAATTGTGCCCAGCGGCACCTCTTCCTGTCGTGATTTGTACTCACCAGCTCCCTTTCAGTCTTCTATTGCTGTTATCGTGCAAGTGGGTATGCCAGTACATTATGCTTGTGTGACCTTTGATAATTGCTGAAGGAGGCTAAAAAGAGGCTGGACTAGGTTATTCAAGCCACTAACCAAGTTGGTAAGTTGATCTGATAATGCGTTATTTTCAGAGAGCTGTACCGGCTTCTCGTTTTTATTTCTCTATTCTGTTGTTGTTGATTTTTACTTACTCTGTTCGGTGTTGTTGATGCGGTATTCTTTTAGTATTATGGTCTTGCAGGGTGCTGCTAATAGTGTGATTCCGGTTTTGGGATCTCAATGAGGTTGCTGCTGTTGTAGGAGAGGCAGAAACTCATCTATCGACCAAAATTTGCACACTTTGCTGCGGTTTCTCTTGATTTGGTGCATTCAGTGCTCTAATGGGCTCGACCACATTTTACGCATTTTCGTGATTGCAATAACTTATGTGTTTCCATCATAAGTAATTTTTTTCTTACTATTTTATTTTTAGGATTAAGAAAGATGTTGTAATTGTCGTGATTTGTTCTTTTTTGATTTAAGTAAAAAATAACTAGATTGAGAAACCCAACAAATTCAAATGTATGGAAATGAAAGTTTCTACTCTTGCTAACTAATAGATTCCTTAAGTTACATTTTTATCTGCGGCACATATTCCTTATTAGAAGTAATAATTATAAATGCAATTCTCTTGAATTAGCTTGTCGGCAAGCAAAGCACACAAATAAATAAAATGGGAAATTTTCTTGATTCCATTTAATTTTATTTTGGTTTGAAGGTGTTCAATTCCTTTTTATTTGATTTTCAGGCAAAGAACCTCCTACGTTTTGGAGTGTCTCTCAAACGACTATTGAATTGTTCATCCGGCCAATTGTTATTCTTATTCTTACTGTGTTTTGTTCTGCAATCAGCTTTAGAATTTTTCGTAAAAAGCGGCATTTTGAATTTTAAATTTTACTATCTTTTGATTAGTAAGGAAGATATATTATTTTATTTAAAATATAGAAAAGTGCCACGGTAAATAAGAATAAAACTTATTACATTTTTTTCATTTTTTTTTTTTTTTTGCAGTATGTATGGCAACAAATATGCTTGCACACAACTAAAAGTGTCTTTGATTTCATTTTTAATTGGAAATACGGGCAAAAAGAGAAAAATGATGAAATTCTTTGAAATATTAAATTAAATATAAATTGTGAAGCTCCCAGCATGTAGTATGAGGACGCTTCTACATTTTAATATTCAAATGTAAAAGAACTTGGTCTTTCACTTCCTCACTCAAGATTCATATAGTCCCTTTAGATATATCAAAACCCTTAGAAACTCGACATTTTTAAAAAAAGTTTTCGCGAAACTTTTCTTAGTGGAACCATATTCTTTACGTTCAATTCCTTTATGATTCAAATCTTTATGGAGCTTATATGTTTAAAGGAATACTGTTGAAAATATTTACATTTTTATTTATTTATTATATCTACTGAAATTTATAACTGTATACAAGTACGTATGACATAAAAGAAGAAATCATGATTTGAACATGGTTCTAGGGAAATTACCCAGTGATAAGCACTCCTATTTAAAACTATTAATAGTTTTATATCTGGTCATACTATTGCTAATTGTATTATTGAAATTCTGAAGTAAAATTAAATTATAATTTTATTTAATCTTTTTTATTATTTTTCGTAGTACCCTTCTAAGAGAAATCGTCCACAATTTTCTTTTCACTTTTTACTTAGTATATCAGCAAATACTTTAATATCAATAAATACTTTACTAATTAATTTACATTTAAAAAATGTAAGTGTTTATTTAAATTATTTTAGGTGTTCAATAGGGCGTTAATATTAAAAATAATGATGAAGGAGAATAATAAAAAAAGAAAAGCGGTGAAATTACAGAGAGAGAAAAACAAAACTTTTATTCTTAAGAAAAATTACAATTAATAAACAGCTCGAGCATTAGATAAAATGAAATAAAATAAAGCTGAACCATATGACACTTCTAATAACAACAATAACTTAAAAGGTTATGAATGAATAAAGATGAAGAAAAAAAAAAAAAAAAAAAGAGAGACTGGAACTCTTGAAATTAAATGAAACTTAGCACTAACAATTTTACAATGAATTAAGGCCTTAGAGCATGTTAAAATATGATCATGAAACATTTAAGAAAATTAAACAGAGATAAAGAAAACCAGACTAATTGACAGAGCTCTGTACTCTAATCCACTCCTGGTGATTAAAATAATTAGCTATTGAATACGGCGAACAAACCCACTAGTGTTTCTGAAGGCGAACTTCCGGTGAACTGAAATTCATAGAGATATGCTTGGGTTGCACAATCTCCAACGTTGACCTCTCTTCTGCTCTGAGTCAATTCTTTGAAGAAAAATGGCAATTGCATATAGTAAGATCTTACTTACGTGGTCGACTAGCAATCTGACCAAAGATAGTACCTGCGTCGTGATGGCGGCCGGTGGCAGGATGGTTGAGAGATGGAGATCTTAACGTGATGGCAGTCGAAAGCAGAGTGAGACGGAGTGGGGATGACGCACGTGGCGGTAGACATCCGACAGCTGAGTTTCATAGCCTTCTTAATTTGCACTTAAGCTACGCACTTACAATAAGTTAGGAGGCATTGGATGGCGGGAAACATTGTTTTTTTAAATTCAAACAGTCTGAGACTGAACATCCCCCCCCCCCATGGCGCGGATGCGGCATTATTGAGAGGGTAAGGGGCATAGGCGGTTAACGGGACGTTTAAGCAAGCCTGAAGGGGTTAAGATGCTGGCCACTCGGGCTACATTGTCAGTACCTGGAAACAGCTCGACGACACGGGCGAGAGGCCAGTTAAGGGGAGGTTGATTGTCGGTTTTGACCAGAACGAGAGAACCCGGAGCTAATTCAGGAGAGGAGTCCGTCCAGCGGGAACGCTGTTGAAGAGTGTGCAGATACTCTACCGTCCACCGTTTCCAGAATGATTGGTGAAGTTTATCGACTAGTTTCCATCTTGTTAACCGATTAACCGGGGTGTTGGAAACATCGCGACTAGGTGGGGCGTTAAGAGGTCGGTGAATGAGAAAATGGCCAGGGGTTAAGGCTTCTAAGTCTTGAGGATCCGGAGAGAGAGCGCACAAGGGGCGACTATTGAGAACGGCCTCTATTTGAGTCAAGAGAGTAGAAAATTCCTCGAAAGACAGAATCTGGGAACCCATAACAGTACGGAGATGTCGCTTGGTGGATTTGACCGCAGCCTCCCAAAGACCTCCGAAATGGGGAGCACTAGGCGGGATAAAATGCCATTGAATTCCCAGGGCGGATGAGCGTTGTGATATTGCCTCGCGGGTATCAGCGTGTCGCAGGAAACGCCCAATTTCGTTCAGCTGGCGACTAGCCCCTACAAAATTAGTACCGTTGTCACTATAGATGTCAGAGGGAACGCCGCGGCGACTGCAGAACCGCGCGAAAGCGGCAAGGAATGCGGGGATGGAGAGTTCGGAGGCGAGTTCTAGATGCACCGCTTTGGTGGAAAAGCAGACAAAGGCGCAGATATAGGCTTTGGTAACGCGGCATCCCCGAATGCGGGCAGAAGAAACCGAAAAGGGACCGGCGTAATCGACTCCTACTTTAAGAAAAGCATACGTGGATGAAACACGGTCTTTAGGGAGCGAACCCATGGTTGGAATGAGTGGTTGGGGGTTGACTTGAAAACATCGGTTACACTTTGCTAGGCGATGGCGAACAACGTTCTTTCCGTCTAAAATCCAAAATCTCTGGCGAATGAATGAATGAGTAGCAGATGGACCGGCGTGTAGGTTGGTAAGATGAGCATTATCGATTATTAAGTGAGTGAGGGGGTGATCCTTAGGAAGTAATGCCGGGTGTTTAGCATCAAACGGGCGAGGAGCAAGATGAAGACGACCGCCTACGCGCAAAAGGCCGTGGGAATCGATGAACAATTGTAAAATGCGTTTAATGCGCAACTTGGAGGCGGGTTCTGACGCGGCTTTATATTCATCTGCTAGCGCGACTTGTTGGACTCCGCGGACTAGGGTATCAAGTGCCATGTTTAGTTCAACGGCGGAAAGAAACCCGGTGTATCGGCGATCAGGATTCCTACAGTTGTGGGCGAAGCGGAGGCACCAGGCGGTGATTCTCTGGAGTTGAGTCAGGGAAGAATATCGACTTTCCAAGTCGAGGGAAGTTAGGGCGACACAAGTGATGATATCTTTGGAGATTCGACGCTCCTTGTTAACGGCGTCAGGCGGGGAATCTATGTGCGATTTTGGCCATTGACTAGGCGGTTTTGATAACCAGGAGGGACCTGTCCACCACAGAGGATGACGGGTGAATTCATTGGGGAATAGCCCCCGAGAGGCACAATCGGCGGGGTTTTCCTTACCGTCAATGTGACGCCATTGAGAAGGGGAGATAACTTCCTGTATTTCAGTGACGCGATTGGCCACGAAAGTTTTCCATCGGTGCGGCTCGCCGCGAATCCAGGTGAGGGCTACCGCGGAATCCGAGAAGGCAACGATATCTTCAAATGGCTGAGGGAACATACCGAGAATTTTAGCGGTTAATTTTGCTAAAAGGTGAGCTCCGCATAATTCTAACCTAGGAAGGGATACCTTTTTGAGGGGAGCTACGCGGGACTTAGCTATGAGTAGATGAACCGCGATTTCACCGGCGGATGAGGTAGAGTGGAGGTAAATGGTGGCCGCGTATCCTAATTCTGAAGCGTCGCAGAAGGCGACCAGTCGTTGACTGCTGCGGGATTCCTGATAGAAGGGGAAACGGCGAGGGATGGATATCTTTGATACAGATTCAAGTTCGTTTTGAAAAATGTCCCAGTCGCGGGTAACATCGGCGGGGGCAGGTTCATCCCAATCGGAGTGTCCAATCCACAGGCGTTGAATCAACAGCTTGGCGGTGAATGTAACAGGAACTAACCATCCAGGCGGGTCATAAATGCGAGCCAGTTTAGATAATATCAACCGCTTGGTAGCCGGTAATTTATTGGAACAGAACCGGTATGAGAAGGCATCGGTATCGGCAGACCATATTAACCCTAGAATTTTAATGGTGGGCTCATCAGTCGTGTCAAAATCAAAGGCGTGGGGTCCGATACGACAATGGTCAGCGGGTAAATTGGCGAGGATATCGGGATGATTGGCGGCCCATTTTCTTAGTTCAAATCCCCCGGCATGCAAAAGAGCTATTAAATTATCCCTTAACTGAATGGTTTCGGCGAGTGAGGAGGATCCGGTGATTATATCGTCCACATAGGTGTCATCGCGTAGCACCGGGGCGGCACTAGGGAAACGGTCCCCTTCATCTTGAGCTAATTGGTGAAGTGTCCGAATGGCTAGGTATGGAGAAGAACTAACCCCGTAAGTGACCGTGCGGAGGCGGTAAGAGCGTACAGGCTCTTCGGGTGAAAAACGCCATATGATTCTTTGAAGGTCTTGGTGTTCCGGGGGAACTAAAATTTGGCGATACATTTGCCTAATGTCCGCGGTGAATATATATCGGTGAGTACGTGAGCGGGTGATAAGGGTAACAATGTCCGTTTGTAGCTTGGGCCCGGTGTAAGAAATGTCATTGAGGGATTTTCCATTAGATGATTGTGAGGAAGCGTTGAATACCACCCTAATTTTAGACGGGGGGTCATCAGGTCGGTGAACAGGGTGATGAGGAAGATAATAGGTGGCACCGCGGGCGTCATCAGGATCCGGAACTAAGGACATATGGCCGAGGTCAAGATATTCGCGCATAAAGGCGACATAGGCCTCCCGGAGAATAGGTTCGCGTTGGAGGCGGGCTTCGAGACGGTGAAATTGTTTTAGAGCTCGGTAATAGGATTCTCCTAAATCAACAGATTTTAGTGGTAGAGGAATGATGTAGCGACCCTCAGGGTTCCGGGAGACGGATCTTAGAAATAGATCCTCACACAACTGTTCTTCAGCAGAGAACTTGGGGGAAATGGCGGACACTTCTTCGAGATCCCAGAATTTTTTCAGATCCTTGTTAAGTTGGAGGTTGGTGAGCGCGTTAAAAGCTATTAGTGTTTCTGGAGGACTGGGAACCACAGGAGAGAGATCTTTGGCAAGTGAAGTAGTCAGGCTATCAGCCTTGGGTGCAGGCGGAAAATGATGAGAACGGCGGCGAGGAGGTGGGCGATAGGTCTTACCTTCGTTGTCGATCACGTCTTTCGACCATGTAATACGGCGCTGATTGGCTGGGGGGCGACAGTTCCCCATGATACACCAGCCAAATACAGTTTCAAGGGCGATGGGTCCGCCCTGAGATACGGGAGCGATCCCCAGAATGATGAGGGGAAGGACGTCTATACCTAACAGGAGATCAATCTCCCCTGGTTGACACAAGAAAGGGTCGGCGAGTGGCAACTGAGTAATATGCGGCCAAGGGGACAAATCTACATGGGAAGTAGGAAGAGTGTCGGTTATTTTCTTAATAACAAAGAGCCGTACCCTAAGTGACGAGGAGTTCGGGACTTCTAGAGAGGCGGTAGTATACCCTGGGCAAGAAATGTTTGAAGGGCCCCCAAGAACATTAACTCCGACGGGCGAGGGTGTGACAGGCAGCCCTAGGCGAGAGGCGGAATCGGCGGTGATGAAGCTTACCTGGCTTCCGGAGTCAAGAAGGGCGCGGAGAAGCTTGGGAGGATAAATAGGACGTCGAACCGCAATCTGCGCAGTTGGAAGGAGAGCAGGCGAAAAATTCCCAAAGGAACCTAATAACGTTAACGGCGGAAAGGATTTGGTGCTTACATCAGGAGACGGCGAGCGGCACTGGCGAATAGGACAGCGGCTGGGGGACGGCGAAGAAGCATGGTGGTTGAATGGCGCGTCACTCCTACTCGATGAGCGGTGGACAGGGTTAGCAATGGTTATCGGCGAGGGTTGATCATCAAGGCGAGTAGGAGCGGGAGCGGGAGTGTCGGCGGCGGTAGGTAGTCAATTATCGTGACCGGCGGCCCCTAATGTTGGTGATCGGCGAGCAGGTGAGGTTCCATGCGGTGGAGAAGGCCCCCGCGAAGATTCATTGTGATAGGGGCGGAAGGACCCCCCCGGATGGTGATAAGAAACGGGGGCAGCGAACGGCGAAGACGGCGAATTTTCATAGGACCTTCGGGCATGATCATGGGAATTAGGCGAACGTCTTTGTGAGCCCCGTGGAGGAGATGGCGGTGCCGCGTGGAACACCGGTAGAGGCGGCGAGGAGCGAGGTCCTTGCGAACGGACCGGGGGGCGTTGGGCCGAATAGCGGCGCGGCTGAGAAGTTCGGACGGTGGGAGAAGCTGGCCGGGGTGAACTAGGCGGAGAGCGCGGACCCGCCTCTGGGCGCGAGGGTTCCGAAAACCCCCTATGTAACAAGGTATGATGGAATTCCTGACAGTTATGACAACGCTGGCTAGACTGACATTGATGTTGTGAATGGGCCCCCAAACAGTTATAACATAGCCCTGATCGGCGAATAAATTGTAATCGGTCCCGGCCGGAGAGTTCCTTGAATTCACGACAGTGATATATGTTATGGGCCTCTCGACAGTAAGGACATTGAATACTGGAGGCGAAGGCACGCGCTGCGCGATTGACAGGGCGCGGTGGTTGGCGAATAGGCGAAGCTTCCCGTTTCCTAGGGGGAGGTGATCCGGAAACGGAAGTGGACGCTATTTGGAGACGGTTGATGTAACCCAACAAATCGGTGAGGGTAGGAAAGTCTTCGGGATGGTGAAATTTGAATTCCTTCTGCGTGACCGGATCTAGACTGCGGAACGCCATGAAATATAATAAATAATCGCTTAGATTCGGAATAGCCATTGATTTTAATTGTTGCCCCAATTCAGAATAGATCTTTAAATATTTCTCAAGAGCTTCGGGAGATGGGCGTGAAATCGGCGGGAAATTCAACATATCCGTCAGGATACGGGCGGCGAGAGTCGATGCGTTATCGTAACGCTTGGTCAATGCGTCCCAGGCAATAGCATAATTGGAATCTAAATTGTCTAAATGACCTATGACGGATAGAGCCTCGCCCGATAGACAACTCTTTAAATAAGTCAGTTTCATCCCATCACTTAAACTCTCATTGTGGTGAACAATAGGGATGTAAGTAGTTTTAAAAATTTGAAATTGAGAAATATCCCCGCTGAAAGTGGGCAGATTAAGCAAGGGAAGTCGCATTTCCGGGAACCGGTGAGCTGAGGGAGGAACTGGTGACGCGGATGCCGATCGGTCAGGCACTCTAGACTCTAATTCTATGATATCTAATTGCGCTTGTATGAATTGTTCCTCCACATCTTCGGGAACCCCTCGATTTAAATTGAAACATTCCTCGACAAGGGAGTTGAAAGTTACTCGCATCTCTTCTATTAATTGATTTAATTTTTTAATGAAAACCTTTGATACTTGGAAATCCCGGCGATCCAATGCCTCATTACATTTTTCGGAAAAGGTACAAAATTGTTCTAATGATTTTATCAGAATGGCCTTATGGGCACTCGCCCCTAAATTATTTGATTTACGGCGATTTCCCATGATTACAATTACAATATACAAAAGAAAACGGGGCGCTGAAAAGAATTACAATGTTAGAGATAATATAAGAATTAAAGTAATAAAAATGATAATAATAGTAACAATAGAAAATAATAGAGCTAAGAAGAATGAGAACTTATCTTAATACTCAGAACACAATGACTCACTAAAGAAAGAGAACAACAATGATGATTCAGCTTCTAAGAAATGTGAGCAAGTTTATCAGTTGTTGAATGCAATATTTGTTTTATATATATTTATTTATTCCCGGGTTTCGGCACCAAAATGTTCAATAGGGCGTTAATATTAAAAATAATGATGAAGGAGAATAATAAAAAAAGAAAAGCGGTGAAATTACAGAGAGAGAAAAACAAAACTTTTATTCTTAAGAAAAATTACAATTAATAAACAGCTCGAGCATTAGATAAAATGAAATAAAATAAAGCTGAACCATATGACACTTCTAATAACAACAATAACTTAAAAGGTTATGAATGAATAAAGATGAAGAAAAAAAAAAAAAAAAAAAGAGAGACTGGAACTCTTGAAATTAAATGAAACTTAGCACTAACAATTTTACAATGAATTAAGGCCTTAGAGCATGTTAAAATATGATCATGAAACATTTAAGAAAATTAAACAGAGATAAAGAAAACCAGACTAATTGACAGAGCTCTGTACTCTAATCCACTCCTGGTGATTAAAATAATTAGCTATTGAATACGGCGAACAAACCCACTAGTGTTTCTGAAGGCGAACTTCCGGTGAACTGAAATTCATAGAGATATGCTTGGGTTGCACAATCTCCAACGTTGACCTCTCTTCTGCTCTGAGTCAATTCCTTGAAGAAAAATGGCAATTGCATATAGTAAGATCTTACTTACGTGGTCGACTAGCAATCTGACCAAAGATAGTACCTGCGTCGTGATGGCGGCCGGTGGCAGGATGGTTGAGAGATGGAGATCTTAACGTGATGGCAGTCGAAAGCAGAGTGAGACGGAGTGGGGATGACGCACGTGGCGGTAGACATCCGACAGCTGAGTTTCATAGCCTTCTTAATTTGCACTTAAGCTACGCACTTACAATAAGTTAGGAGGCATTGGATGGCGGGAAACATTGTTTTTTTAAATTCAAACAGTCTGAGACTGAACATTAGGATCTACATAGACATTTGTTAATTCATTTATGGAGACTGATGCAAATTAAGGTTAGAATTTATTAAAAAAATGAAAAAAAAATTAACATTTTCTACTAATCAGCAAGTCGTTATTCAATTTTAAGATGGATAAACAATTATAAACTAGTAAAAAGATATGCGTAGATATCTATATATGTATATCGAAATATCTGTAATAATTTAACCAGAGCGTTAAATGAATAAGTTAAAATTTAATACCTAATTATCAAGAACATCATTTATTTCAGGCCAACTAACCTCAGAAGTTAAAATGAACTCTATTTTTTTTGAAGCCAAAACCACCGCATTAAAAATAATGCATCTAAGACCGTTTCCCTGCTCCCTCGGGCTTCTATTCAAGTTCTCTACAAATTAGCTACTTCTCTCAACCTGCTTGGTTGATTGTTTTATTTTTTTTTTTTTTATAATTCTTTTTTATTGACTATCTGGGCAGTAGAGATCTCGGCTAAGGAAGAAAAATAAAAAGTCTACTTGGTAAATTTGATTTAATGTAGACTATTTGGTATAAAACAGCATGTTTATATTTAAACCTTATATTATAAAATTAACTATGAAAAATAAACTGCCTTCTGTTCCTTTTCCTATGCAAATTCCCTGTTTTTTTTTTTGTTTTTTTTATCTTTCTGTACGATGATAAAATTATTTGGATGCGAAAATTCTTTTTAATTTATTCAAGTTAGATATTTCCGAAAATTAATTCATATGTAATGATTTAATAAACAGGCATTGATAATGAAAATGAGATAAGTTGCGAAACCAAAAGTTTCTCGAGAGAAACGAAATACGTATTTGATGTATGAATAAATATCACAGATATACCTTTTAGAGTAGAAAATGTATAAATTACATTGCTCAATGCAAATATTGTTTTATTTTTGAAGAGAAAAGATTTTACTAAAAAAAAATCGAACACGGGTCTTCCACGTGACATGCGCGGTATGCTAACCATTACACCACGGAGTCGCTTCCAAACGGTGTCAAATCCTCTTCACTGACACCTCTCCCACAATCTCGCAGGTTTTGCGAGTACCTACGGCATTTGAGGCGACACTTGCTATATAAATAAAAAGTACTAAGGCTCCTCTTAATATAATGATTATTACAATATATGAGAATAGAAATGGTGATAGTATGTATCCTATTATTATAACTATAATTATAATTTGTGTAATTTCAAAAATAAATTATTTAAAATAGTTTAAAAAATAGGTGGTTACCCACAATGATGGTTAAATTAATACAAATATTGTTAGATTTTGATACAAAAAGTTATTATTTATAAATATCTTTACAAAATGCAATGATATTTTTCACCCATAAAATAATAAATATGAAGATTTTACGTTAATTGCCGTAACTTTTGTTCAACCTCGCACCCATCCATCTTTAATCATGAATTAAATTTGGATATTAAATAATCTAAATAATATTGGAATATTAAATAATCATAATATCCCTTCCAAAGACCAGTAGCGGATCCAGGGGAGGGGCGCGGGGTGCGCCCCCCCCCCCCTGAAAGGTAAGAACACTCATAAAGTATTTCTATTTCTATGTAAAATGGGCTATATTAAGTCATTTTTCAAGTCCACTAATTGAAAATGAATTGTATTTAAACACTTACAGTAATTTACAACGTCATTATGTACTAATATGTATTTTAAATTAGGGCTTTCATTACTCATGAAATGTAAAAAAAAAAAGTGCGTCCCCCCTCAGAAAATTTCTGGATCTGCCACTGCTAAAGACTTATTTTCTGTCCTATTCTTCTTGTTTTATTGAAGAGAAATTTTAACTTGTGAAGATCCGTCTGTGTAATTCGTATCAATGATTTCTTAATGTACTTATATTGTATTAGATAAATGTATTTTATTTATAATAAAGTGACAAAGTAAACTCAGTGGAAGGGAGAGACGAAGGTTTTGGAAAGTTTGAAGCGTTGAACTATAACTGCTGCAGTTGTCTTCTTTCCAAAGCTGTCATTCTGTTACGACCAGCGGACTTCTATGATATCGCTCAAAACTCAACAAGAGGAGGTAGGAACTTGCATCCTTTCCAACGCTATTGACTTTGAAACAAAATCTTTTCAATGGGGAAAAAAACAAAACAATGTTTCGCAATTTCGTCACTTACCACCTTTTCAATTTTGTAATTACATGTGTAGGTGTGTGTTTCCTCTGCTATGCAGAATGCGAGAATTCACAATTACCTAATCTTAACCGGCAGATGACAATTTCTTCTTTCCTCACTTAAAGTAGTGTTTTTTTTTTGTTTTTTTTTTCTCTTCAATTCATTTTGTTTCTCTCACTCTTTACAAGATTTAAGAGATAAAACGATTTTTTCTGGGGCTTTATTAATTGTTTAAACTGGAGTCGTTCTAAAAAATGTGGAATAAGATAGAAGTGAATGTTTTGTTTTAGATCATCGATAACGGACGCTTCTTTCTCTCTCATATGAGTTACTCTTCCCAGATTGCCGACCTAGCTTTTGCTCTAGAGAGAGAAATATCGAAATAGTATTTTTCCGAACAATCGAACACTGCAGAGCGCTGCTCGCGTAAATTCTCCGATGAAGCCAAGGAACAATAGATAGCATAAAATCTAAAGATCATAAAGGAAGTAGACAGAGGTTGGCGGACTTAAACGACTTTTTATTTTTCTAAACAATTTTCCAAAATTTAACCAAAAATTTGATCAACAACATATTAATCTCATATGTTCGTTTTTCGTATGTGATCAACAAGTCTTAAGTAAATAAAAAATGTGCTTAATTATTTCCGAAGTTTATTGGTCCTCTAATTTCCTGGGATTACGTTTTATTGCATTTCAGTTGTTCTAATCAACTTAATGGTACATAACTGTAAAGGAAAAAATATGTCCTGCTCGATATAAACAACTTTTAAACACGATTTAGAATTGAATGCTAGAAGAAACTCGGTCCTAATTTACCTCGAATTTTAAATTAGGGTAAAAATTAATTACTTAATTTAATTAAACTAAAGATAGAACCATGGAAGTGAAATTCCAATTTTAAAATTGTCCTAGAGCTCTAGGATAACCTTAAAATGGAAATTTAATACTAATTCTTTGAAAACGTTTCGGTCACCCGGTACTACTTATCTAGTCTCAATTTGACTTGTTTATATGTTAACATCCTCAAGTAATCACTTGATTTTTAGACATTGAGCCCTTCATTCTAATTAAGTTGAAACGGTAATAATATTTTTAAATATTAATGACTTAAGTGCAAAATCATTTGTAATATTGCTGATACAGACAAGTCAGCATAAGAATGGATAATGGTCTTATTTGGCGGGTTGCGTCGTATGAATTAACAAATGGAATTTAAGGTGGTCATGGAGAATTCAAGCTACGTTGCTAAGCACAACTGAATACAATAATACCTTACCTTACAATTCTCACATATTTTAGTTAAATCTGTCAAACTTTAAGTCCATTTTAATATATCGTTTTTTACGATTACTTACTGATTGTACAATTTTTCAGGTTAAAGGTTTGATAACTGATAAGTATTTTGTTAAGTATTTTCAAAAAAGTGTGAATGAAAAATTATAAAAAAGAATTATTTTTAATATTATGGTGTTGTATTTTTTTTTATTTATTTTTTTTTTTACCTTGTTTCATTTTAATAAGTAATAATGTTAGTTTTTAATCATTTCACCTGCATTTTATTTAACTTACCATTGGTAAATAATTTTTAAAAATTTTAATAATAATGATTTCTTGGATTATTGCCTATTTTTTCGAGTTAAGACTCTTCTTTTTTTTCTTCCTTTTAATATTTATACCCAATTCACAAGGTTTCTCAAAGATGAATAATGTTATTATTATATTCAAAAAGTTTCAATGTATACATTAAACTGACTATTAGGAGGTATGTGTAATATTCTTTAAATTTGGAGAAACTAGGGTAATAATGCTGCATTAAACCTATTTTAAACAAATGAGTTTATTGAAAAAAAAAAAAAAACACAAACCGTAACACTTCAAGTTTTTCAAGCTAACGAGAATTGCATATTTAGCAACGTGAATCGACGGTATTCAAATAACTCGAAAAAAAACGGATTTAATCATATTCTTAAATATAGTAACAAAGACTGTTTAAGTTTTATCAAAATCTGCTCTTTGAAATTTTGGAAACGGGCACCACCATCACAGAAATTTTCTCCATTTCTGAAAACCTAGATGGAATTAAAGAAAAAAAAGTCAAAATGGTTATCCCTATTTACCATACACAGCTTAAGGATGACTAAAATTCTCTTAGACTAATTGACTCAATCTCGACACAAATTATAAAAAAAAAAAAAAAAAAAAAAAAAAAAAAATCCTTTGTAATACTTATAAAATGAACAAAAATATTATTTGTATATTCTTCATTGCAGTTGCTATAATTACATGTATATTTATTATTTTTACTAATTTTACTAACAATGTAGTACTCTCTAATTATTATTTTTTTTCACAGTTATTTTTATTACAGGATTATGTTCATTTGTAATAATTACTTTTTAAATATGTAATATGTGACTTGCTAACTTCTTGCTAAAATAATTCTTAGAAGCAATAAAAATATTCATTCATTCAGTTCTGGAAACGTTGAAACCATCCTATTCAACCAGCTAGCTCGTTTTTAGTGAAATATTGGATATTATGTTCTATAGACCGAACATATTGTTATTATAGTGTTTCCAATTCCCACAGGCCATCCAGTTCGGAGTAATCAAGGTGCCTACCCGAGTGACCCCGAACGGTACTGTCCTGGAGGAGAGCTTCCACTGCTCTCTGAAGAGTGACCGCCAGTGGCTGCAGTACTCCTTCCAGATCTCCACGGTGGTCTTCTTCGTGGCTCCGATGTCCCTCATCAGCGGCCTCTACCTGCTGATAGGGGTCAAGCTCAGGAGGTCCAGGCTCATCAAGCGTCCCAACTCCGAGCCGCTACGGGCACAGAAGCACGTCATAAGGATGCTTGGTGAGTCCAAAAGTTTTATAATTGGAATTAATATTTTTAGTTAAATGAGTCGTTTGAGAAACCCGGAATGTTTAAAAAAGTTTTAATTTTTCTGTGGAACATTCTTCTTATGTCCTATGGCTGCCATAGTAGGAGCAAAGGGCCGGAGTAAAAACTCGCCATCCGTCTCTATCCCCGCTTAGGGCCCTGACCTCTCTCCATGTTTTTCCAGTTCTAATGACCTCTTTCTCTACTGTTCTTCGCCAGGTCAGCTTGGGTCTCCCTCGACTTCTTGATCCTTGGGGATTCCAATCAAGAGCCGTCTTCTCAATGGCTCCATCCCTTTTACGAAGGGTATGTCCAATCCACTCCACCTTCTCGTCTGGACAATTGGCCAGCCTCTCATTAGAGATTTTATCGTCCCACCTGATCGAGAGAATCCTCTTAAGGCAGTGATTCGCAAAAACTTGGAGCTCGCTCAGAACCTTTTTGGAGATTTTCCAAGTTTCACAGCCATAAAGGAGAACGGACTTTACGTTGGAGCTGTACAGTTTTAACTTAGTATTTCGGGTTATAGTCTTGTTACGCCATACAGGATGTAGCTGGACAAAGGCTACGTTTGCTTTGCGGATCAGGCAAACTATTTCTTGGTCAGTGCATCCATCTCTCCCTACAGTGCTCAGGTAAGTGAAAGCATCGACCCGTTTAAGAACCTCATCATTTAGTTGTAGGGTCTCCTCATTATCCACATTTAGCCGCATCTCTTTCGCCTTGGAAGCGTTTACCTTTAACCCCGCAGCTTTGCAAACGGTTTCTAGTTTCCTCAACTTTGCCTGCATATCAGAAAACCGTTGTGCTAGAAGGCAGACGTCATCGGCAATGTCAAGATCCTCGAGCCTTTCATGTTACGACCATTGGATCCCTCTTTTCCTCCAACCTACAACTTGCCTCATTAGCCTGTGGAACATTGCTAGTCAATAAATATAATTCAAGACAGAATTATATTTGTATTCTTAATAGAGGATATAAAAAAAAAAAAGTATTTTCCCATAACTCAAAAAAGTATTAAATTATTTTTATTAAGTAAATGCGAATCTGGATTCCCCACAAAAAAAAATTCCAAAAAATATCTGTTTTCTTCTTATTAACAAAACCTCCAAGTTATTTTATTTATATGCTTCCACTATAAAACTAAATAGATAGTAACTATGATTCTTTTAGAAACGATTATAAAATTAAATAAAACAATTTAAAATTTCCTCCATTATTTTCTCCACTACGATGGCAATATTCTTCTTATACCATTTTTAACTTAATGGCTCCATTTTTTAATATTAAAGAATTGAAATTTGGAAATTAATTAAGGGAAAAATATTTCCTGCTCGATATAAACATCTTCTAAACAAGATTGTAGAATTGAATGCTGGAAGAAACTCGGTGACATTCGTTCCTAGTTTACCTTGAATTTTAAAGTAGGGTAGAGAGTAATTTTATTAAAATAAAGATTGAACCATGGAATTGAAATTCCCAACTGGCCCGGAGTAATTTTGTTTAACTCCCTAAGCGCAATACTTGCTCTCTTAGGAAGACGTATAAGCCTAATTTAAAAGTATTAAGACTTATTAGTTCTTGAAGAGGGGCGATTTATTTTTTCTCCTTTTAGGCGCAAAGGTCACTGGAAAATTGAAAATTCCTGAGAATAAACAAATTGCGATTATTTATTTTATTTTTTTACTTTAATAATTGACGTGCATTGCCATCGCAGAATCCGTAGACGTAGACTCTGTCCGCGTATTCAGCGTTGGTAAATCTAGCTATTTTTGTTGACTTCACTGAACACTACTAGCAACACCACTAATGTGAGAATGCGAGGCTGGATTCCCCCCAAAAAGGATTAAAATGATTGTATAATGGCTAATATTTTAATCCTTTCTTTTTAAGTTTAAACACTCAACGTAGATGTTTTATTGATAACGAAAGCGTGAGAATATTCATCGTTTCTAAATTTACTCCTCGTAGAAATTAAGAAATTAAGCTTACGCAAAAAGCCAGTATTTTTTTGTAATTTAAATACATTATTGGGAAAAAAAATTAAAATACACTTTTTGCACAACTATTTTTAATTTTTTGTGATTTTCTCGAAAACGAGGCATATGTCAGAGGACTTTTTTCTTAGTTTTTCGATCCTCTATCGATCCCTGAAGTTTGGTTTGGGGACACCCTGTATATACCTACCGGTAATAAAATAAATAAACCGGAAATAAATCTAACCCGGGCCCAAATGATCCAGGGACGCCTCTGAATAGTCGAGTTTGGAACGTTTTCGAGGCTATATTATGAATAGTGTTGTTTTTTGTAATACTTAACTATCGGAAGAATAATGCACAAGCATAGAAATACAAACGTTTCTTGTTACAATTTTTTTAAATATTACTGCATATCATCTCAATCTTTTTTAGCTGCACGTAAATTTATTCTTAACCACTGAGAAGAATTGTCATACCATTAGCGGATAAAGAAATGGTCCTAAGAAGGTGGACGTACTTTTTTATATTTTAATTTCAAGAATCATGAAGGACCTAAGGCATAAAAACCGGTTATTGCTTTTTCACATCCATACTGAAACTTACATAGCATTGTTCTAATTAAACGTCATTGTTTAATAACAGTTTCATCCATTAACCACTTAAGATAGTTAGGCTTTAAAGTGTTTTATTAGTAACATAACATTAGTGGAATTGAATGCTTTTCTAACTTGTAGCATTGCATTTAGAATGAAACCTGACGATGTTTGATTAAAACAGCAAGAACTTAAAATTATCCTAAACAGTCTATGAGTCTAGTTCACGAAGAAAAATAATCAGTATCTTGTGGATTTGAATGTTATCGTTTTTATTTTTACACATGTGTATAGAACTATAGTGTTGTACTTCAAAGGCGATAGTAGTAAACACACCCATATTTCGCGAAATTCAACTTAAACATAATTTTTTTTCAAGATATGGGGTTTGGTGCTTAGTTCACTATTACACATGGCGTTTCACTAGCCATATTTCTATGATGGAAAATTTTCAAACTTATAAATCCCGATTTTTATTTGTATTTATTTATTTATTTTTTATTCAAGTTTGATATTAAATTATATGTGGGGTATAAAACCGGAGTGAACTGTGCGTCAAACCAACTTATATATTTTTTTTGTATATATAGCTAATATGGCGTTACACCGACCATTTTTCAATGAAGGAAAATTTTCAAACTTATAAATCCCGATTTTTTTTTTTTTTTAATTTACTTAATTTTTTTGATACTATCACTCACATTTATAAATGGGCATTATAAATAGCAGAGTGACTGATCTTGCCTTCCTATGAAATTAGAACAACGCACGTGTATGATGTGGACTTAAAGTAGATAAGTACTTGAGAGCCTGTTTGAGAGAAGTTGCTAATGAGCATCACCGCTGTTGAAGGGCTTAGCCTTACTGAGCTGTCGTCAGCGATGGTCCCTCATACTTAGCTAATACCTCAGAGCTTATCTATAGTCTAGCACATGTTTAGTAATAGTATCTAATGTATGTAGTAAAGCCCTTCCAGCTTTACTCAACGCATTCTTTTTTCTATTATAAACATATTTAGGTTTATAATAAATGTTTTGTTAAAAGTCGTTAAAACAATACAAAAAAAGGTTATGAATTATTGTCTTAATTTTATATTATTATAAGTTTAAATTAAGCCAATTATTAATAATGTCAACTATGTTCAGTTATATATTACTTGAATCGGATGATGTCAGTTTAATGTTTTAGAAACAATATTCAAAAATCTGGTGCGATGCATGCAACACACAACTTTCTCTTATCAACTTAATTAAAATAGAAATTGACATGTTTTGTTTAGTGCCATTTCACAAAGTAAAACATTTTTCCACATTCATTTACTTTTTACTTTCACTTACCTATATGAAATATATAGTAAGTGGAAGTATGGCGATCGTGAAAAATTTCGACTTCCGGTTTTCAACGGAAATACACGTTTTGGGGTCCCCTGAGTCCAATTAACAAAGTCCCGCGAAATGTTCTGTGTGTGTGTGTGTGTGTGTGTGTGTGTGTGTGTGTGTGTGTGTGTGTGTGTGTGTGTGTGTGTGTGTGCGTGTTTTTTTTATTTACTAAAAAACGGCTTTAACGATTTTGATCAAACTCGTTATTTGATGTATGTATATGCCAAAGATGTGATAGCCAACATTTCATCAAAATTGATCAACCGGAGGGGGGACTTTATTTAATAAATTTTGTATCATTTTCACGTATTTTTCTTATTTACTCAAAAATAGCTTTCACGATTTTGATCAAACTGGGTATTTGATGTATGTATATGCCAAAGACGTAATAGCAAACATTTCATCAAAATTGGTCAAACGGAGGGGGCACTTTATTTCATAATTTTTTTCCAATTTTTACCTTTTTTTCGATGATCTCAAAAACGGCTTTAACTGTTTTTATCAAATTCGTCATGTCTAATGAAAATTAGGTGTTCTTTAATATTAGGTAAGCTTTATCATTTATTAAAATGTTCTGAGAGGGCTTTTTTTGGGGGGGGGTTGGGGCCTTTTCTGTTTGTTTGTTTCCTTAAAGTACCTTTGTTTTTGTTTATATGGAGAAATTAACTGTCTCTCGTTACGCCTAAAAATAAGAAATGGCTAAATATGAGATATGATAAAAATAAAGAAAACACAAAGAGGAGAAAAAAAGAAAAGTATTTAGTCAACTCATAAAACTCGTTGAGCCCACGCATGCGGAGTACGCCTTTAAGGACATACCATTGTACATAATTAAAGCCGTTCTGTTCATTTGAGAAGTGGCAATTAACAAAACGCATTAATTTCTAATCTAAGTAAGTTGGTAAGTGAAAGTTGTGTGTTGCGCGCACGCACCAGATTTTTTTTGTTTGTATTTGCTCTTTAAAGTACACTACATTTCTTATTATTAAATAAAATTATTTACTTGCAATAATTCGACAAAGCAAGCATAATACTCCAAGTCGTCTGATATTATAATTCTCTATTTAGTTGTTGAAAAATTCATATAGTTACCATGAAACAAATAATTTCCATCAAATCAACAGAGCATATTTATTAATTATAAACTATCGTCTGTTATTAACGGCTTACTGTAGAAATGTTGTGGTTTATGAGTTGCCAGAATATTTTTCTTTTTTTGTCTCCTGTATATGTTTACTTGATTTTTTCATATTTCATATTTAGCCATATCTAATTTTTAGGCGTAACGAGAGACAGCTAATTTCTCCAATCAAACAAAATCAAAGATACTTTATAGGAAAACAAAAAAGGTCCCTTCCCCATTTAAACCCCCTCAGAACATTTTAATAATGATAAAGCGTACCTGATATTAAAGAAGACTTAATTTTCATAAAACATGACGAATTTGATCAAAATCATTAAAGCCGTTTTTGAGAAAATGGAAAAGCCATAAAAGTTGGAAAAAAGGTTTTGAAGTAAAGTGCCCCCTCCGTTTGACCAATTTTTATGAAATTGTCGCTGTCACATCGCAGGTATATACATACACCAAATACCCAATGTCACGTTCGTACGGTTTATAGTTTAGGAGCTAGTCTGTTCACACACACAGACACAGACCATTTCGCGAGACTTGGCTATTTGGACTCAGGGTACTAAAATTTAATTGTCTGTATTTTTAAATAATTTTATTTAAAGATAAAAAAATTAACATGGCCGGGATTCAAACCTGGGTATCCGCATCATTTCGTTACACTTAACGACTACGCTTCCAGAACCCGTATCCCCAACTATGTCAACCTTCTCTCTTCACTGATCCTAAGTAGACGATATCAGCGTGTCTTGACATGGGGATAAGGGATCTGGTAGAGAAGTAGGTTAACGCACCGGAACGTTTAGGCAAAGACGCGGGTTCGAATCCAGGCCATAGACAATCTTTTCTCATCGGGTAAAAAATTTAAGAATTTATTAAACGTTCTTTCTTTTTGTAAATAAATAAGTAACTAAATGAGTACCCTTTTTTTCTAGCAACCTATTCCCCTTTACATAAACATTTTATAAGGTATTGCTGGATTTTTAATTTGTTAATGCCACTTTTAAACAACTTAACAAAAAAGTAATATATTTAGAAATTGTTCTGCAAGATGGTGCTTACAATCATCGCTATGTACATGTGTACAATGAACAAGTGATTAATATAGTTTAATATTAGATTAAATAGATAAAAAAAAGTTTCTCTTATATTGGGTATACATCGAATTTTTCGGGAAAAAAGAAACTATGGGTCTAATGTGAACATTTTTGGTACGGTATAATGCTTGTATCGTATATTTCAGTAGTTTTAGAGTAAAAAATATGAATGGAGTGAAGCCACAATGAGATACGGAAGCGCAATGCTACGTAAACGAATGACGTTGGAACTCAGACTAAGACTGAATACTTATATGCCTATGCCTTTTAAAAACTTTATGGCCGCACGCAATACAATGCGTGACTTCAATGCAAAACTCCAAGGGCTCTCTTGGCATATAATTTATCACTAAAAGCTCCAATGATTGGATAAAAACAACCTGTTATGTCATAACTGGCAAAAATTTTATTAAATTTTATTAATTTTAACAAAATTATGCTTTCTCAAAAAAGCTGATTGTGTGGTTTCAATACCAAAAATGAATTAAATTTTATTAATTTAAAAAAAATTATGCTTTCTCAAAAAAGCTGATTGTGTGGTTTCAATACCAAAAATGACATTTTTTAAATTTTCTTCCGAATGGATTATAACCGCTGTCAATGCGAAAAGTTAACTGATCGCAGGCAAAACTATCTCTGCAACTTTCAGCCTCCTGTGATAATAAAAAGATTGAAGATCTTTTGAACCTCGGTGATATAGAAAAACTAAATAATATTTATATCTTCATAGGGTTTCCATTCGACAGATTAATGCTATATAGGCGGTCAAGAAAAATTAAATCAATTCTATAACCTCATCGTGTTTTCATGCCCTGCCGATTTATAGTCAATATACATATGTAGATGTTCTAAATATGATTACCCTTGTTTAAATAAAAGATTGGAATTAATATTACTGTATTTATTTGCTCTATTATTTATTTATTCATTATTTATTATTTATTCACTTATTAAAGTATTTATAGTGTAAATACTAAGTAAAAATGCAATTATATAGCATTTATCATTTTTTGAAATTACTATTTTTTTTATTATTTTTGATAATATAAACTTCATGTTATTCTTTTTAACGATTGATATGTTTATTATTATTCTTGTTTTAGATTATTTTCTAAATCCCACTATTCTCAAATATATGAAAATTCTTGTGCCATTGGTATAAGTAATATTTTTACCGGACTATTGTATTAAAAAAAAAAGTAATAAATAAAAACATCATCAAATGCAGAGAGGAAACATGACATAGTACGTTTTTATTAAATAAAATTTCCATGATTTTTTTTAAGGAAGATAATATGTCAAAATTCTTGCGTTGAATATGTTGTAATATATATTATTTTAATTTTTAAATAATTTATTTTTTTTTTTTTGAAGAGAAAAGATTTGGCTCCGCCGGGAGTCGAACCCGGGTCTCCTGCGGTACGCAGGATATAATAATAATCTAAAACAAGAATAATAATAAACATATCAATCGTTAAAAAGAATAACATGAAGTTTATATTATCAATAATAATAAAAAAAATAGTAATTTCAAAAAATGATAAATGCTATATAATTGCATTTTTACTTAGTATTTACACTATAAATACTTTAATAAGTGAATAAATAATAAATAATGAATAAATAAATAATAGAGCAAATAAATACAGTAATATTAATTCCAATCTTTTATTTAAACAAGGGTAATCATATTTAGAACATCTACATATGTATATTGACTATAAATCGGCAGGGCATGAAAACACGATGAGGTTATAGAATTGATTTAATTTTTCTTGACCGCCTATATAGCATTAATCTGTCGAATGGAAACCCTATGAAGATATAAATATTATTTAGTTTTTCTATATCACCGAGGTTCAAAAGATCTTCAATCTTTTTATTATCACAGGAGGCTGAAAGTCGCAGAGATAGTTTTGCCTGCGATGAGTTAACTTTTCGCATTGACAGTGGTTATAATCCATTCGGAAGAAAATTTAAAAAATGTCATTTTTGGTATTGAAACCACACAATCAGCTTTTTTGAGAAAGCATAATTTTTTTTAAATTAATAAAATTTAATTCATTTTTGGTATTGAAACCACACAATCAGCTTTTTTGAGAAAGCATAATTTTGTTAAAATTAATAAAATTTAATAAAATTTTTGCCAGTTATGACATAACAGGTTGTTTTTATCCAATCATTGGAGCTTTTAGTGATAAATTATATGCCAAGAGAGCCCTTGGAGTTTTGCATTGAAGTCACGCATTGTATTGCGTGCGGCCATAAAGTTTTTAAAAGGCATAGGCATATAAGTATTCAGTCTTAGTCTGAGTTCCAACGTCATTCGTTTACGTAGCATTGCGCTTCCGTATCTCATTGTGGCTTCACTCCATTCATATTTTTTACTCTAAAACTACTGAAATATACGATACAAGCATTATACCGTACCAAAAATGTTCACATTAGACCCATAGTTTCTTTTTTCCCGAAAAATTCGATGTATACCCAATATAAGAGAAACTTTTTTTTATCTATTTAATCTAATATTAAACTATATTAATCACTTGTTCATTGTACACATGTACATAGCGATGATTGTAAGCACCATCTTGCAGAACAATTTCTAAATATATTACTTTTTTGTTAAGTTGTTTAAAAGTGGCATTAACAAATTAAAAATCCAGCAATACCTTATAAAATGTTTATGTAAAGGGGAATAGGTTGCTAGAAAAAAAGGGTACTCATTTAGTTACTTATTTATTTACAAAAAGAAAGAACGTTTAATAAATTCTTAAATTTTTTACCCGATGAGAAAAGATTGTCTATGGCCTGGATTCGAACCCGCGTCTTTGCCTAAACGTTCCGGTGCGTTAACCTACTTCTCTACCAGATCCCTTATCCCCATGTCAAGACACGCTGATATCGTCTACTTAGGATCAGTGAAGAGAGAAGGTTGACATAGTTGGGGATACGGGTTCTGGAAGCGTAGTCGTTAAGTGTAACGAAATGATGCGGATACCCAGGTTTGAATCCCGGCCATGTTAATTTTTTTATCTTTAAATAAAATTATTTAAAAATACAGACAATTAAATTTTAGTACCCTGAGTCCAAATAGCCAAGTCTCGCGAAATGGTCTGTGTCTGTGTGTGTGAACAGACTAGCTCCTAAACTATAAACCGTACGAACGTGACATTGGGTATTTGGTGTATGTATATACCTGCGATGTGACAGCGACAATTTCATAAAAATTGGTCAAACGGAGGGGGCACTTTACTTCAAAACCTTTTTTCCAACTTTTATGGCTTTTCCATTTTCTCAAAAACGGCTTTAATGATTTTGATCAAATTCGTCATGTTTTATGAAAATTAAGTCTTCTTTAATATCAGGTACGCTTTATCATTATTAAAATGTTCTGAGGGGGTTTAAATGGGGAAGGGACCTTTTTTGTTTTCCTATAAAGTATCTTTGATTTTGTTTGATTGGAGAAATTAGCTGTCTCTCGTTACGCCTAAAAATTAGATATGGCTAAATATGAAATATGAAAAAATCAAGTAAACATATACAGGAGACAAAAAAAGAAAAATATTCTGGCAACTCATAAACCACAACATTTCTACAGTAAGCCGTTAATAACAGACGATAGTTTATAATTAATAAATATGCTCTGTTGATTTGATGGAAATTATTTGTTTCATGGTAACTATATGAATTTTTCAACAACTAAATAGAGAATTATAATATCAGACGACTTGGAGTATTATGCTTGCTTTGTCGAATTATTGCAAGTAAATAATTTTATTTAATAATAAGAAATGTAGTGTACTTTAAAGAGCAAATACAAACAAAAAAAATCTGGTGCGTGCGCGCAACACACAACTTTCACTTACCAACTTACTTAGATTAGAAATTAATGCGTTTTGTTAATTGCCACTTCTCAAATGAACAGAACGGCTTTAATTATGTACAATGGTATGTCCTTAAAGGCGTACTCCGCATGCGTGGGCTCAACGAGTTTTATGAGTTGACTAAATACTTTTCTTTTTTTCTCCTCTTTGTGTTTTCTTTATTTTTATCATATCTCATATTTAGCCATTTTTTATTTTTATTTCTTCAAAAAATAAATTATTTAAAAATAATTTAAAAATGGTGGTCAGCCACAAATTAAGATTAGATTAATTATATTATTTTAACAATAAAAAAATAAATACATTTCAAAATTTTGTCGAATGGGTTAGATTCGATTGGAAAATTGCCAAATTGCCATGAGAGCTGCATACCTATAGTTGTCAAATCTCATATTCGGCATTTGCCTTACACCTTTTTATCAGTATAAAAAAAAAAAAAAAAAAAAAAAAAAAAAAAAAAAAAAAATTGTAGACAGTCACACTCGAAGGGAAGTCATTACGATTCTATTTGCAAAACATTTATCTTGTCGAGTGGACTCATCAACGTGTACGTTAAATTTAGGAATTAGCGATCATTAATTTCCTTTTCGGGGCGATAGACTCTAATCCAAACCATTGATGTAAATCAGCCTTATTTGTGAATGGTGCTTTGTCATTGATCTATACCGACACGCACAAACATTAATTCTCCTTGATTTATCATACTCCTTTATGTTTGTTTGTTTGTTTGTTTAACGTCCATTTTTATGCCACTAAGGCTAATCGGACGTGGGACGGATGTGGGAGTCCTAAATTTTGCCTATCCAGGTATAATTAGAATAGGGATCTTTAACGAGTACCTGACATCGTACAGCCTCGGAACCTCCATTTTACGTCCTCCCCGAGGGACGGCATAGCTTAGGATTTTTTACTCCCTTTAAAAAGACAGCTTCGAAACCTAATCCATTAACGTTTTATTTTAAATCTTTAATTGAGTGTTACAATATCTGTCGCGATGAAGGACAATAGTAATATTATATCACAAAATATTAATACAGTATTTACCAAAAGAATTTCAATTATAAATACGAGGGTGAATCAAATATAAACGAGACTTTTCGCCCTTCAGGCACAATAGTGGAGGGAGAACGTTCCCGCTTTGTTTGTTGTTGGGTAAGTTTGTCAGGAGTAGGGGAAGCACGTGGGCTCGCCTCCTCGACCCTCTCAGTGTCCACCGTGACGATGTTGGAGCAAGAGGTACCTCCGTCAATTGCGCAACGTGTTTTAATCAAGTTTCTCGCCGTAGACGGCGTAAAACCGGCCGAAATCTTGAGGAGATTGGCTGCCCAGTGCGGGGAAGAGACACTCTCGCGAGTCAGAGTGTTTGCATGGCATAAACAGTTCGTGGAGGGTCGCGATCGTGTTGAAAATGAGAGCCATGACCGCAGACCTCACACCAGCATTACAGCGAACAGCATCAGCAGTGTTCGACGGCTTATTTTTTGCACGAGCGCAGGACAATTAATGCGGCCTACTACTGTGACGTTTTGAGTGAGGTCCAACTTGCATATCGCCGCAAAAGACGAGACCTATCGATCAGGGAAGTGGTTCTTCTCCATGAAAATGCTCGCCCCCATACAGCAGCCTTGACTAGGGAAAAATTTGGATCAACTGGGGTGGGGAACATTGGAACACCCTCCTTACAATCCAGACCTGTCACCCTGTGACTTTCATGTGTTTGGTCCTCTCAAGGAAGCATTGGGAGGCCAAAGATTCAGTCAGGCCAGACACGACCTGCGTCTTTCTACGTGGAAGGAATTGGAAAGCTGCCTATCCGCTGGGGAAAATGTGTTTTCAAATCAGGATATTATGTAGAAAAATAAACTATATTCTTTTTTGTGTTTAAAATACAAAAAAATCAAAAAAAAAATCTGGTGCGTGCGCGCAACACACAACTTTCACTTACCAACTTACTTAGATTAGAAATTAATGCGTTTTGTTAATTGATACTTCTCAAATGAACAGAACGGCTTTAATTATGAACAATGGTCTGTCATTAAAGGCGTACTCCGCATGCGTGGGCTCAACGAGTTTTATGAGTTGACTGAATATTTTTCTTTTTTTCTCGTCTCTATGTTTTCTTTATTTCTATCATATCTCATATTTAGCCATTTCTTATTTTTAGGCGTAACTAGAGACAGTTAATTTCTCCATAAAAACAAAGGTACTATTTAGGAAACAAACAAACAAAAAAGGCCCCAAACCCCTTCAAAAGAAAGCCCCCTCAGAACATTTTAATAATGATAAAGCTTACCTGATATTAAAGAACACCTAATTTTCATTAAACATGACGAATTTGATAAAAATCGTTAAAGCCGTTTTTGAGATAATCGAAAAAAAGGTAAAAAATTGGTAAAAAAATTATGAAATAAAGTGCCCGCTCCGTTTGACCAATTTTGATGAAATGTTGGCTACCACATCTTTGCCATATACATACATCAAATACCCAGTTTGATCAAAATCGTTAAAGCCTTTTTTGAGTAAATAAAAAAAACACGTGAAAAAGATACAAAATTTATTAAGTAAAGTCCCCCCTCCGGTTGATCAATTTTGATGAAATTTTTACAGTCATATCTCGGGTATATAAAGAGATCAAATACTCAGTTTAATCAAAATCGTTAGAGCCGTTTTTGAGAAAATCGAAAACAACTTAAAAAGTTATTAAATAAAGTACCCCCTCCCTTTGAGCAATTTTGATGAAATTCTTGCTGTCACATCGCGGGCATATACATACACTAAATACCCAATTTCAAGTTCGCACGGTTTATAGTTTTTGAGCTAGTCTGTTCACACACACACACACAGACCATTTCGCGGGACTTGGTTAATTGGACTCAGGGGACCCCAAAACGTGTATTTCCGTTGAAAACCGGAAGTCGAAATTTTTCACGATCGCAATACTTCCACTTACTATATATTTCATATATAGGTAAGTGAAAGTAAAAAGTCTCGATTTTTGATTCACCCTCGTAATAAAAAGAGATTTTAAAAAAAATATATTTATTATTAAATTTGGGGGCTGGTCATATGTAAAAATGAAATATTTTACCTCTCTCTGTATTATATAAAAACATTCACAGTGAGACCTGTGATTTATTATTTCCGAAGCATGCTGCTGTCTGGTTGTCAAGTGCAGTATCAGGGGAACTTTTTTAATGGATTTTTTAATAGAATATAGAATTTAGAATAGAAATAATTGAATACACAATTAAAAACTTTCTTCCAGAAAAATGAAATGTTAAAAAAACTTAACATTAAAACACGAAAAAAATTAATATGAAATTTAATATTACGCCTGAAAGAACATAACTTTTCATTCTGAATAAATGGGAACTCAGTTTTTAAAAAGTAAGAAATGGAACATTTATTTTTCCCAATACCCTTTATTTCTTGTAATACGAGTACATATAGTCTCTTCATTGTCCCCTCAGCCTATATCCAGCAAATATTGAATTTCAAATAATGATTATAACCATTGATGATTATGAGCTGGTCTACACCTAAAAAAAAAAAAAGATTTTTCATTTTCATTTTCTTATAGATATTTGCTTGCTAAAACCTTAAAATTCTAGTAAGAAAAACATTCTATTACGTCTATTTTATTTTAGGTATGGTTTTTATATATGTAATTGATATTTATGTTTAATACGTATTTATTATTGAATTGGACTCTACGTTTTTTTTTTTTTTTTTTTTTTTTTTTTTTTTTTTTTTTTTTTTTTTTTTTTTTTTGAGGGCCAAAAAGGTGCCTGATTTGAAGAATTTTTTTTCATAGACAACAAATGTGAACGTCTGCCACCTCAGATCGGTTGCCATCAAATTTTATAGGCGAACAAAATCAACATTTTCGAGCTTTTTTCAATTTTTCGCTAATAACTTAAAAACCATTAATCGCAGAAGAAATTGTGAACTTTCTAATATATAAGTGCGTCGACTGAGTCGACTAATATATAAATTTCGCGTCGACTGAGGTCCTCACATTTAAAATCGGGTATGTCTTTTCGCCAATCGCCAAAACAGATTGTCAATTAAGCCACTTTAGCGGAAAAATGAATTACGCTCATGTTCCAAAGCCTTCAATTTTAAGAGGGTTACTCCAAATAAAAAATGTTACATATGATAGTTGTAGAATATAGAATCCTGTGTAAAACGATCTCATTAATTTTAAAATTAGGCCACTCCTGTGAAGACAAAGTAATTAAAACGTGAACGTATTTAGAGCCTAGTGATATAAAATCCGTGAAATTTTTTGGGATTTTTTTTTCAGTTTCTCGCATACAATTCGGCAAATACAGATAACAAAGTATTGCTTTCTTCTTACTATAAGAGGCTAAACTATTGCAAATAGAATGATACATTTGAAGTTTAAATCGGTTTAGTGGTTTAGCCGGGTTCGGTACCTCAAAAATCTGTAACTTTACGATAGTGGTGGAAATCGTGTTCCAATGCCTCTAACTCAAGAAACCTAGTTTAAATGAAAAATGTTTTAGATAAAAGTTGCTGAGCATCAAATTTATCATGAAATAAGCTCAGAAGAAAAACCGATTTGAACTTCAAATATATCATTCTATTTGAAATAGTTTAGCCTCTTATAGTATGAAGAAAGCAATACTTTGTGATCTGTATTTTCCGAATTATTTGCGAGAAAGTGAAAAAAAATTTCATGGATTTTAGACCGCAAGGCGCTAAATACGTTCACGTTTTAATTACTTTGTCTTCACAGAAGTGGGCTAATTTTAAAATTAATGAGAATATTTTACACAGAATTCTATATCCTACAACTATCAGAGATAACATTTTTTATTTGGAGTAACCCTCTTTAAATTGTAGGCTTTGGAACATGAGCGTAATTCATTTTTCTGCTAAAGTGGCTAAATTGTCAGTCGGTTTTGGCGAAAAGACTTAACCGATTTCAACTGTGAGGATCTCAGTCGACGCGAAATTTAATGCCCTTTTATTTTAGAAAAAACACAATTTCTTCTGCGATTTTTTTTAACCTCTCCCAGAAATGGTTAAAATGGCGATCCAAATACTATTATAATCACGATCCAAATACTTTTAAGTCATGCTTCGAAGACGGATGATTGGACAATACTTTTTCCGAACGGCTAGAGGCCACTGCTCAGTTGATTTTAAGCTCGACAAATATTTGATCCTCCCCTACCTCAGGTATATTAAATCTAGCCCATGTAGCTCTATTCCCAACCAGGTTCGACCTTTCCAGGGCGCTCATTCCCGTTCAGGAATAGCCCTCATGTTTCCAAAGAAGATGGGAAGTTTCGTTCATACTTTAAGACAAGAAAACAAAAAAGTATAACACTAAGAAATTAGGTTAATTTTTTAAAACATTTGAAAATGTCTTGGAATGTTCCGAAGAAGTTATTTACATTTCTCAGCACACAATATCAAAAATGTATGATGAACTGCCTGCATCAGCGACAGCTGCTGATAAATGAAAAGCATATTCGACCCCTTCGACCTCAAAAGGGTTGGGAAGACTACGCATGTTTCTTGGCAGCCCCTAAATATTAATAAACTTAGCTTAATACCTCATCCTACACGTATCGACCACAACCCTATTAAGGGGCTGTCAATCTAACACAGTGTAGCAGCTGTGCAACTTACATCAATTTGGAGTTTTCTACTCAAAGCGAGATCCCTCTTACCAAAATATAATGATATTGATTTGTCTAGGTTCGCTATGCTTTCGTAGACTGTTCATTACATTTCCTTTTTATTTAAAAGTCTCTGTATATTTATATAAGAGTTGTTTATAACTGTGTCATATATCATATGGTTATTACATTAAACTGATGAAGTTCAAATTCTACTTGTACATACTAATTTTAAACTAACCTAGATAAATATTTTTTTTTTTTTTTTGGCTTCAAGACTTGCCAGTGCAAATAAAATTTTGCCAAAGTACAATTATATTAGTCATTAGTTAAAGAAAAAGTTATTGAAATAATGAAAATCTATTGTGAATATAAATTTTTATTGAAAACTAAGAATAAATGATGAAATAAAAATGGAAAATTTGAGAATATAAGCAAATAAATAGAATTAGTTCCGTCCATTTTTGAAGAATATTTTTTTTTCTTAAAATCTCGGCACACGTTTTTCCAATTTTAAATTTTGGCGCAAGATTAAGAACACTCAGTTTTTTTTTTTCGCGTGTATTATTTCTATTTTGTCTTTAATCGTGAGAACTTTTCTTTTCGAAAACATGTTGACAGTTTCAAACGAGAACCTAAACTGAATAAAAAATAATAATTCGAAGTGAACAGAGCTCACATATTCCTGGAACTTATATTCTGAAAACTGTTTACACTTTGAATGGGATTTACTAATCAATCTAGCTAACTTGCGTTCGCAGAAACGGCTCGAGTTTGCCCTACTGCCCGCGTGTTAGAAGTTTTTACGTAAAATTATTGGTAAAATCCCTTTCCGTGTCCGCTTATGAGAGTGTCCATTTATTAGAAGTAATAAACTAAAGAAAAGTTAGAAATTATGAAGGGGAATTTAAAATCGTCCGCTTATGAGAAATGTCCGCATGTTAGAAGTGTCCGTTTAGGGAAGTTTTACAGTATAGATATATATAAATTTACTTTTTACAAAACTCAAGCTTTGCATAAAACTTTCATTAATTATAAAATTCAACTTTGATCCATATATAATTTCAGGTCTATTACAAATACAGCACCAAGACAAGTTACATTTCCTTTCTTTGTTTTGTTAAAAAGAAATTTCGCGCTCCTGCTAGACCTGACTTTCAGTTTGAAATGGTCAGGATGAGAAAACTTTTCTCTGTGAAAGCTCCTGTTGTCTTTGAATTATGAATCTCTCCTGACCTTTACTTTTTTCTTCCTTCTCTCCTACCAGTCTATTTTTTACGTTGAGGAATTGCAGTAATAAAAAAAACAAAACAAAAAAAAACAGCCTTAGTAGCAGCAAATAAAAACCGGACACATCCCGAAATTACAATCATTATTTTTACTAAATATTTAAAGAAAATCGTGATTTATCTGATGACAAATAAACCTACCTGGGAATTCAAAAATAATTTTTTATCATTGTTCTTGAAAAAAAAATTATAATACAAAAAAAAGAGCTTAAACCTCAATATTTGAGGGACGGATAAGTATCGAAAAGATCTCGGGAATTTATTTTCCATTTTTACTAAACGCGCAATGAATATTTATGTCAGCTTCAACGTGATAATTTTGTAATCCAGCATCGTCAAAGGACTTTTTAGATATTATTCGTCTATTTTTAATTTTAAAAAAATATATTTATGTATTATATGAGAGAGATAGGGAGAAATTGTGAACGAATTTAGTAGACTTTATATAAAACTAAATATCTACTATACTTGTGGTATTTATTATTTATAAGAATGGAAAATAATCTTAGCAGTAATAATAATGAAAAATAAGTTTATAAATCTTCATTTCGATTTTTTTTTAAATGTTTCTACATTTTATTGAATAGAGTTTCATCTGTGTCTATAAAATATTTCCTGCAAGGCTAGGCTGCTAGGGCAAAACCCATCGTCTTGAACATACTCAAAAGGATCAACTCTTGTGAAGAAATGACCTATGTTGGAGTAAGGTTCGGAAAAAGATTAATGTTACACCTCCTTTGGATTATTTGAGAAAAAGCCCCAGCCCAAAATGGATTAAGCGCCCCCCCCCCCCCGCGCCCTTCCCCTGGATCCGCCACTGGTCTATTATTCATTATAATCATATATAATTACTGTGTAAACTAATATAATATTAAGTATTCCCTGAAGGTCTAAGCTGGAGGGAGGGGTATGATTTCTGAACCTTCTCCTGGAAGATGATAACACGAAACATGTTAGGTAGGAAAGAAGGCACAGTAGGTCCTTGTGGGTATCTGCAAGGAAGGATTGCAGAAACGCTAATTAAATGGGAAAAAAATAAATATTGGAGGACACCATCGATATGTGGATTAAACGCAGGAAAACTACCCAAAAAGTTATACGTAGAGGAAATATTTTCCCAACGTTTGTTCACGATTAGTCCTACGAAATGGGTTCTCCCTGATCATTGGACCTCGCAAACCTTCAGGGCATGGAGGATTCAGCGCTAAACCCCATTCCTTAGGGAAGGACATCAACCACCTATATATTCCGCAAGCTGCTGCGTACGTTTTCATTACCTGCTCCACACTCGTGGCAATAAGGGCCAAGCTATTAAAGGAAACCGTACTCTCTGTCATCATGAGGGCGACTTTAGTCAGCTAGTTAAAAGAAATAATTTCCCGGACTTCATATCTATTTTGCACGGGTGGAAAGAAGAAGTGGGATGCAAACATTTTAATTTACTCAAAAGATATACCGGAAGTGATGAAAAGATAAACAAGCAGATGTGGCAGGTGCTTCTTCAACCTTTCCGGAAAAAGCGAAATAAATAAATATTTATAATAAGTCTACAAATATAATGTGAAATATAAGTCTACAAAATATTTACTACAAATAATATATTTGATTTTGTATTAAAATTTAAAATATAGATCTGCCCTTGGGAAAATATGTAAAAATTGCTAGAAAATTAGGAAGGGCCAAAAAAATATACAATTTGGTTAAAAAATGTTACTCTTATAATCATTCATTATTTATTTTTTTCATCTTCATAGATGCATTTACACCTAACAGCAAATCGCAACAAACAGATGTGAGGGGTAGGAAAAATTAATATGGCATGCATTTTGGGTAGGAGGAAAGGAAAATGCCCAGCAGCAGGTCATTGCGTGGTTGATACTTCAGAAGAGGAAATCTATAATCCAACTTCTTTTTAGCCGTCATCCAATGTCATTTGTGGCAATATCGCTAAATATTCTATCGTTATGTCTTTGCAATTTAATGAGAAACCGTGATTAAAGAGAACTTAGGTGTTTGTCGATGTTTATATGTTGTTTAAGTCTGTATGTAGAGTTTTGTTACTTACGTACTTACATACCTGGGAGCGTCCATTATTAGTCTTCAAATTTTTTTTGTAAAATGCGAGGCGTATGCCCAAATTTGTTGAAGTAGGTGTATGTACTCAGTTTCTGTTTGTTCAGTCGTTTGTTGAAAGTTCTTTTTATTTTGAAGGATTAAACTCATAACTAACTTTTTCAATCGATGACTTCATTCATAATCTCTTTGATATTTTATTTTAAAGGTAAAGGTAAGTAATAGATTTCTGCCAATTTATCTTAATATGAATAGATTTCGATTACAATAGTCTGCTAAATTAAAAACATCTTGAGCATTTTAGACTTCTCGAATTTTTTTTAAAACAGCTGAATTCTTTAGGCTTGTGCTGTTTGTGTCGCCTTAAAGTCCTGTCAAAGAGACAATATGTTGTATTGCACTGAAGCACGGTCATTGGCCCTTAAGCTGTCAAGTACATTACCCTTTAGGACAGCTACCTAATTACATTCCGCTGTGTTTGTTTTTTGTCTACTCCTCCATCTTCAGAAGAGCGCGTGTCCTAATACCTCGTTGACATTTTGTAAGTCTAGAATTCTTCGGGTGGGAGGCATGAACGTTGGGCCGCGAGGAATGCATACCAGAGTGAGCCTTTTGCAACGAGACGAATATCTCTGCATAGGGCCTAGATGTCTCAGGATTAGTAAATGAGCATAACAGCCGTCTCATTTCGGCAATCAAGAGGCACCAAAATGACATACGTATTTAAGTAATTTAAGAACCTACTCTGAAGCATCTTTAGTGTTGTTATCTTAAAGATTCATGAAACGAAATAATAGTTGGAAGTAGAAATTTTTGTTTTGTTTAAGTGTGGTTCACCATGTAAACAGATCATGTCTTAGCTAAAAACAAACAGTATGTGAAGAGAGTAAAACCCATTTATATATAAAAATAGCTATACAGTGTAATAATAACAATGAGAATAATAAGTGGTTGAACCCGAGTCAAACGACCTCTTCCCACCTCTTTCTAGGGTTACCCCTAGAATGGTTTCCATTCGGCACCGCACTTACTAATCTTTTTGGGATTTGGTCACTTTTTTTTTTAAGTTTCGCAATTTAACAAGTCCATTTTATTCGTCTCGCTGCTATCACCTCAATTATATTCCTTGAGTATAGTTCACTCAGTTTGGCGTTCTGTAAGTGTCTGAATTCTCCTGTTGATTCATTCCTCTTCTGTTTACAGTTTACGAAAAAATGGATAATAACTAAAGTGTGTGAGTTTTTTATATAAACATATATTCTTCGGCTACACGTGTCTTAATTAGCAACTATTAAGGAATATTTTTTTTATTCTTTAATTATTAATGATCTTAATTTAACAAGTCCATTTTATTCGTCTCGCTGCTATCACCTCAATTATATTTCTCGGGTATAGTTCACTCAGTTTGGCGTTCTGTAACTGTCTGAATTCTCTTGTTGATTCCTTCCTCTTCTGTTTACAGTTTACGAAAAAATGGATAATAAACTAAAGTGTGTGAGCTTTTTATATAAACATATATACTTCGGCTACACGTGTCTTAATAGCTACTATTAAGGAATATTTTTTTATTCATTAATTATTAATGATCTTAATGATATAGTACGTAATATATTTAGATTTAGTTTTGCTGAGTATTATATATATTTCATACTGTTGGAAAGTAGGATATTGTAATATTGTTGACACGTGGCATTTAGTGATTTCTGAGGAAGGAGGAAGTAGGGCATACTATAATTAAATGATAAAGGGTTTCTAATGTGTTCAGGAACGGAATCTCAGGTTGTGGAATTAATGTTAGAGACATGGTTTTTGAACATGAATTTAATGTGATATTTTCCCGAGAGGCGACGTGAGATATTCATCTAACAAACAGCATTAAGTGAACTATAAAAAATAATTCTAATAATGTTGATTTTGTCACGTAATTAAGAAAACCTATCAAATAAATAGTTATAAGTATTGGATTTCTTTTTAGAACATCTAAATATATATTTTAATTCCCATTTAAAATGTGACGAAGGTCGGTTATAATCGCAAACAATTACCTAGTCATCGAAATATTTTAAAGATAAGCAGTAGCTGTACAATTTTTTGTACTATTAAATAAATTAACTCCTTTAGAAACTTCATATATTTTTCTATATTCATATAATCAATGAAATTCCTCCACACTAAATAAATCAAATTAAATTTATAATAATTTTTATTCTTGAACATATATCCCTCTAAAGAAATAATGAGGTTACGCAAATTAAAATTGTTGCCCATTTATTTGGTTGCCGACCCAAATCCTTTCCCCATCAAATATCGTTTTGAAGTGTTTCATATTTTCCTTATCTCATCCTTCTTTCCTTGTTTCATTTCCTAAACCGTTATCATCTTCAATAAATCTCCTTCCTCTACCGCTTCCATTAAAACGAGATATTCCTTAGGGGGCTTTATTTATCTTTATCTCTTTAATCTATTTACGTTAACGCTCTTCATAATAGCTTTCACCAATCGCATTAGCTAGGTCATTACTGCTTTTCGAAAGTAAAAACAAATATTAATAGTTTCAATAGATTAGGTTATGATTGAACTAATGAATTGACACCGAACTCTATTTAGAATACTAATTTCACAAATCTTACTGCTTCTAAAACCTAAATTCATCAACATTGGTTCCAGGAAACGTCTTAATTTTCTCCTTTGATATATGCCCTTTACCTCAATGGAACCATTAATTTTCTCTCGATCAAAAAAAAAAGAAAAAAAACTCAGAAATACCCTCGATCAGTACCTCTCCTTTCAGCCATTTTTTCTGCATAGCCTAAAAACCAATATTCCGTGATGTGACTTCATTTTATGAACACCCGACGTCAAGTACCCATTTTCCAGTTTTCCATGACTTTACTTATGATTGCCAGGTGTACGAAGGGCTCTCCGCAATTAAGTGCATTACGAATTGTTTTATAGGATTCATCTACGGTCTTCAAAACGAATGTCATGTTATCTGTAGGTACTTGGAGATATAGGGGGCAAAACTTCCTTAATGTCTTTTTTATCCATGCCCTATAGGCCAAAAGAAGGCCTTACATTCCGAAATTCTCTTCGCATTCAAATCGATTCCATCATCTAACAAAATATCAGTAAAAACGCGCTAAACAGGGAAAAACAGGTTCAAGAAACCAGATAAAAAATAAAATTTATATTTACACTTTTTTTACCCTTTCGGTTGCTTCCCAGTTTTTTAAGTTGAGATAGAAGCCCTAAAACGCTATCCGCTTTATCTGCCCCTGATTTTCATTCATTGCTGAATTCGATAAACCGAGGAATTTCAATCCCAACCACGGTAGTGATATTAAAATTCTACGGAGGGTTTGAAAGGCTTTCAATTGCAGATATGATTTTAATTTAGGCATTTGTAATTTTGGTAGAATTATTTCAAATTGCCATTTAAATTAAAACGTTTTTGTATGGGTAATATTCATTACTAATGGGTCTTTTGCTCACTATAAAAAATTCTAGGAACAAGCATTAGGAAATAATACAGTCATGAGTCTTACATAAGTGTATCTAATCTAATTATCAAAAGTAAAACATTAACACATTTACAACAAAAGTGTTATTTCGTTTACACGATAAAAGTAATATTTGTTATCTTTCAATTTGATAATGTAAAGATAACAAATATGCTGCTTTAGGGTTAGTGCACGGGCCAAGTCTAGTTACATTAATTACGTCTCATTGACATGGGTCATGTTTGTGGTGAATTCAAAATAAATTGTGGAAGTAAACATGGAGAACAACCTCCAAAAAATCTAGAAGTTCTAACCAAGGTTTGAATTACATATTCCATATTCCAAAAGTGAAAGAACCACAAAGCAAGGAAAGTACCGGGGGTTAGGTAAAGGGTAAGGGTTAACTTTACACTTCATACATTAGCATATTTTCCAGTGCGGCGACAGTACCGGGTACAGGGGAAGGACGCGTGTGCGCCTTAATAAACTATTGCTAATTCAGTATAAAAATGGCTATCTTTAGTATTTTTACTTTCACCTACCTATATATGAAATATATAGTAAGTGGAAGTATTGCGATCGTGAAAATTTTCGACTTCCGGTTTTCAACGGAAATACACGTTTTAGGGTCCCCTGAGTCAAAATAACCAAGTCCCGCGAAATGGTCTGTGTGTGTGTGTGTGTGTGTGTGTGAACAGACTAGCTCAAAAACTATAAACCGTGAGAACCTGAAATTGGGTATTTAGAGTATGTATATGCCCGCAATGTGACAGCGAAAATTTCATCAAATTTGCTCAAAGGGAGGGGGTACTTTATTTAATAACTTTTTAAGTTTTCTTCGATTTTCTCAAAAACGGCTCTAACGATTTTTATTAAACTGAGTATTTAATCTACTGATATGCCCGAGATATGACTGTAAAAATTTCGTCAAAATTGATCAACCGGAGGGGGGACTTTACTTAATAAATTTTGTATCATTTTCACGTGTTTTTTTTATTTACTCAATAACGGTTTTAACGATTTTGATCAAACTTGGTATTTGATGTATTTATATGCCCGAGATATGACTGTAAAAATTTCATCAAAATTGATCAAAAGGAGGGGGGACTTTACTTTATAAATTTTGTCCAATTTTTACCTTTTTGATCGATTATCTCAAAAACGGCTTTAACGATTTTTATCAAATTCGTTATGTTTAATGAAAATTAGTTGTTATTTAATATCAGGTAAGCTTTATCATTATTAAAATGTTCTGAGGGGGCTTAAATGGGGAAGGGGCTTTTTTTGTTTTTCTATAAAGTACCTTTGTTTTAGTTTATATTGGGAAATTAACTGTCTCTCATCACGCTTAAAAATAAGAAATGGCTAAATATCATATATGAAGAAAATCAAGTAAATATATACAGGAGAAAAAAAGAAAAATATTCCGTCAACTCATAAGACATAAGACACATACATACATACATAAGACACCTTGAGCTCACGCATGCGCCGTACGCCTTTAATGACAAACCAATGCGTTATAATTAAAATGTTCTGTTCATTTGAGAAGTGGCAATTAACAAAACACATTAATTTCTAATCTAAGTATATTAGTAAGTGAAAGTTGTGTGTTGCGCGCACGCACCAGATTTTTTTTTTTTACAATCCTTACATAAAAAATGGATTGTATTTGAGCATATAATAGAGATTTAAAACTTAACCAGATACTAATATTTTAAATTACGCCCTTCATGAAACATAAAAATAAAAAGGTTCCCCACCCCCTCAGACTATTTCTGGATCGGCAAATGGGCGTCGAGGGCTGTTAGCATAAAGTGTTATTTTAACATAGTCTTTAATATCAATTCACATTTCCTCACAATCAAGTTCGTTGAATAGTTGAGCTGACCCTCAATTCCCTTAATTCAGTGGAGGATGTCTCACATCCAGCTTCTTTTTTGGGCTTAGCCGAGCAATTTATATCTTGTTGAGTCCCTTTCACATGTTATGAATACAAAAATATAAATTACGTTTGCGTTGTTCGATGATTGTTTGACGTAAGTTGGCACATGGAATTTTATTTTACAATATTTAAGCTCCATGGAGCCGCGCTGATAAACACTAATTTTTAACAGATTAGCTGCGGCATCGGTCCTCGGGGTCCGATGTCTTACATTCTCCTCTTTTCAGTCGTTTTTCACATGAAAATGTCCGAAAGGCCGAACACTTCAAACACTCAATTTAGTCGATTTATAATGAGATTATTGCATTTTAGAGCAGAAAATGTTGTTTTTTAGAATCGGACTCCGAGGCCCGATTTTCGGTAAAGTATGGCGAAAATCGACTTTTTGCGAAAAAATTGGCAAGAAAAAACCTGTATCGGCCTGTTCTCCGCCTAGTATGTCAAGTTCCAATCCTAACTAAGTGATAATGCCCTTGAGACGCTCATTTAGTTCATTTTTAGTCAAAAGATAACGCTTTCGTGAAAGCATTCCCATCGGACTCCGACGCCCGATATAGTCTGTGGCTCATCCCAGCAGTCGGACCCCAGGGACCGATACCGTTCAATTCAGGACACCCCTTAAATACGCCGCCGCACTTAACGTGTTTTCTTAAAATCAAAAGGTTGATTTTGAGAAACAAGAATGTAAATTATTTTATTTGATCGCTACCAAGCCTTTCTATAGATTCTCAATCTCAATCGCTCAAACTTGGAACATATGTGTCAGATATAGAATAGATGTTTAACATGGAAGTTCTCGCAGCAAAATACTGGTCTAAGTATTATTTTTCCTTGTATTAAATGTGACATTAATTTCGATTTAACTAAAAAATGACGAAAGGAACCTTAAGCTTTGCTGAACTGGTTATAAATATACCCTAACGGCTGAGGTTGAGGCTGCCCAAGCAATTCAAACAACTGAAAACCCGTCACGTGCTGTTCAGGAACAATTTGGAATAGGAAAGCAAACAATAGAGAGAGGATAACTGTCAACATCCAAACAGTGGAGAATCTTTAATCCTCTTAGGGCTTCCTTGTAGCCAGGACGGTGGACAATGTACCGTCAGGACGAGCATCGATTTGAATGGTTTAACAACCATGAAGGTTGGACAGGTCATTGCTACTTATATTGAAACAGATTTTTAAGTTACACCACCATATTATTTAAAATATTTTTTAAATTTATATTATTAACTTAATTATATTAATTATTATCCGGACACTCTATAATTATTAATATTATTATCCGGTAATATTAACTTTTAGGGAAGTAAATAAATGTATTTCGGTAAAATTTACTGAAAAAGATCATTATACATAATAGGCTACTTTAAATTATTTTCGAATAAGAATTAAATTTTTAAAGCTATTTCAATTATTATGTGACATGATGAACCAAATTTAAAGATATTACTGCATAGTTTCATTGTGAGTTTCTGTCAAATGTTGAAGTACAATCCATTTTTACTTTCACTTACCTATATATGAAATATATAGTAAGTGGAAGTATTGCGATCGTGAAAATTTTCGACTTCCGGTTTTCAACGGAAATACACGTTTTGGGGTCCCCTGAGTCGAAATAACCAAGTCCCGTGAAATGGTCTGTGTGTGTGTGTGTCTGTGTGTGTGTGTGTGTGTATGTGAACAGACTAGCTCAAAAACTATAAACCGTGGGAACCTGAAATTGGGTATTTAGTGTAGGTATATGCCCGCGATGTGACAGCAAAAATTTCATCAAAATTGCTCAAAGGGAGGGGGTACTTTATTTAATAACTTTTTACGTTTTTTTCGATTTTCTCAAAAACGGCTCTAACGATTTTGATTAAACTGAGTATTTGATCGATTTATATGCCCGAAATATGACTGTAAAAATTTCATCAAAATTGATTAACCGGAGGGGGGACTTTACTTAATAAATTTTGTATCATTTTCACGTGTTTTTTTTTATTTACTCAAAAACGGTTTTAACGATTTTGATCAAACTTGGTATTTGATGTATTTATATGCCAGAGATGTGATAACCAAAATTTCATCACAATTGATCAACCGGAGGGGGGACTTTACTTAATAAATTTTGTAACATTTTCACGTGTTTTTTTTATTTTCTCTAAATCGGTTTTAACGATTTTGATCAAACTCGGTATTTGATGTATGTATATGCCCGAGATATGACTGTTAAAATTTTATCAAAATTGATTAACCGGAGGGGGGACTTTACTTAATAAATTTTGTAACATTTTCACGTGTTTTTTTTATTTTCTCTAAATCGGCTTTAACGATTTTGATCAAACTGGGTATTTGATGTATGTATATGCTCGAGATATGACTGTTAAAATTTCATCAAAATTGATTAACCGGAGGGGGGACTTTACTTATTAAATTTTGTATCATTTTCACGTGTTTTTTTTATTTACTCAAAAACGGCTGTCAAGATTTTGATCAAACTGGGTATTTGATGTATGTATATGCTCGAGATATGACTGTTAAAATTTCATCAAAATTGATTAACCGGAGGGGGGACTTTACTTAATAAATTTTATATCAATTTCACGTGTTTTTTTTTATTTACTCAAAAACGGCTTTAACGAATAACAAAAATAAGATATGAATGTAGAAAAATGTGTGACTTTGGGAAATGATATTTAGCAAAACACGTCAATTTCTAATCTGAGTAAGTTGGTAAGTGAAAGTTGTGTGTTGCGCGCACGCACCAGATTTTTCTTCTTTACGATGCCACTTACTCGTTACAGATCCCTATACTAATTATACCCGGATAAGCAGAACTTAGGATTCCCAAAGTAGCATCATCTAATTAGCCATGGTAGCATAAAAGGGATGTTTAATAAACAAACTTCTTTGTTTCTGAAATGAAACTGTTATAAAGTGTTGCAGGTCAAAAGTTACAAATTAGAATGCACGTACGAATAAACATCAAAGGGCTCATTTATTTAGTTTTTATTCATTTTTATGTAGCAGAGTTTATAAAAATAATAAATACTTAATGAAGTTTTCATCTAGAAAATGTATTGTACTATTATTTTTATTTCAGTTCAGTTTCTTGGAGCTTTGAGAAAATAAAATAGTTAGTAGCTTAAATAACTAGCAGAGCCAAGCTTGGAAATTATTAAAACGAAAGTGAAACATCATTTTGGTTTAAAGTACATTTGATTATAGCTCTAGGATATCGAAATTCATATTTAAATTGAAAATTAATTAATTATGATTAATTAATTATTAATCATGAATAGTTTATTAATAAATATTTGTTTAAATTCAACTGGTATAAATTTCCGCATTCTGATAATCCAGTTATATAAATTATTTTCTGCTCTTCTTCTTTTTAACGGCATAGATTCTTAAAAATGACAATGCATTGCATGTAACTCAGTTATTTCAATGCATATAAAAGTTATTTCATGTCAATAATCATTACCTTTGTCATGGAGTTTTGTAACACCACTGCACAATGTTCGAAAATTTTCTTTTTGCCATAAAAGTATTTAGGTATCCCCTCCTGCAATTTCTTCCTGTTTTAAACATGAAAAAATAAATTTGATGAGCACAGTAATACTGAATGAGGAGGTGATATATGTTGGTACCGGAAGAGGCCGATGCCATCTGAACATAACTCTAACAAACAATCCCAGCGAACAAACAGGCGGTGTACAGTGGATCATTACAGCCTGTTCTATATTCAGGACTAGCCTGAAATATTGCAGCACGGCTTCTGCATGGCCGGTGAAAGATACGGTCATCTTTCCCTTTATCATTTCTAACAATTTGATATCTTTATCCAAAGGAAAATTTACAGCATCATTCTCTGATTCATATGGCATCTGCAGTACTTCTTAACATTCTTTAGTCTTAACTTATGAACCTCTCCAATTGCTTCTCAATGACTTTTTTTTTTAAGCTTAACGGGCAATAACAATTTGTACAGCTCATATTTATCATATTTCAATACTATTCGTTAGTAATTAGAACTAAACATTAGAATCTATCAAATGATTCACAAAATTTTACTCATATATTATTTTCCTTAGAGGTTATTTTAAAAAATATTGTAATGTGAAACAAGAACTCAAAACATGTGGTTTAGAATATTTCTAGTAATAGACTTGTTGTTGGAACGAACAAACAGTTCGAACAAACTGTCATAGTACTGTCATGTTTGAGTACCATCTAAGCTGGCCTCGAACCTTCGAGGCTGTTCTCTTTACGACTAAATATAAGGAACGAAGGACTGGAGAGTTAGTCTTGTTCTGGAGCTGTAGTCATATGGTTATTTCTGTATTACAAAGTCATAATTTTTGTAACCTGTTTAAAAAATATTTGTGTTTTCATAATTTGTGTGGCATTGAAAATTCTTTTATTTCTTTAAATAAAAATGGTTTAACACACGTAAGTGTTGCATTACTTTTTATAACATTGATATTTCAGTTATCCTTCACTCAAATTCCTTAGATTTTATAAATTTTAAATTCCTTAACTATTCCTGATAACAAAAGCATCTTGGATTTATCTAACTGAACTGAACTTACACAGAGAGCCTATGGTTTGTTATTCATCTGTTGAATTTCTTTTCGAATTTAGTTCATGTCCAGTACCAATGCAGAATGGCAAAGATGGGCTGACCTGATTAAAAACACAAAAAAAATCTTTTTAATCTAATTAATAGTATCTTTTCAAACTTTAACTTCGATTTCCTCGGAATGCGAAAAATATTAAGCGTACCCCTTTTCTTCACGGTCCACTTGCATATATCGTAGGTCGATTACAAAAAGTTACCTAACATTTTTGATGCGGCAATAACTTGGAAATTTTAGTGTATTTAGACTTTATTTATATAATTATAATACATTCTTTAAAAAAAGAGAGAGAGCATTTCTACATTGTGGATGTTCACAATGATCTGATTCTACGACAAGTTTTTGTTGTTTCGTTGACTTTTTATAATTTTTCTACCCTCAAAACCAACTCCAACTACTAATTTAGGACAGGACTTCCAAGTTAAATTAACTAAAACTACAGTAAGTGATAACTTGGGTTGTGAACAAGACGGGATCCTTCGGAGACATCTTTGGTTTAAGTTTGCGGCTGCTGCTGTTAAATTACATACTGCATCTAATCAGCTTTCTAACTTATTCTAAGTTATTTAACCTATCTACATGCCTTTACCTTAATCTGAGGAATCATCATAGTTTCCTACACCTCACCTTATTTTGGAATAGCATATCCTAATTCTTAGTATTACCTTGATAAAGTTTATTACCAAATTTACACATTAATGTTGGCTTAATTTCATATTTCTTTTTTTTTTCATACCTACCTCAGTTAATACTCCAACAAAAGTTGCCCTTAGCATTCGCATAAATAAAATTTTGCTTTAAGGAAAGTTTGCTTCAAGAAGCTTTTCAAACTGAAGAGAAAGAAAAATAATCCTACTTTTTGAAACTCATGACTCAAAAGGGGAAATAAGAATTAATAGTTTTCTGGGTTTATTGACTCTCGATTCTATATTTATTTGTTAAATTCATTCAGAATTTATTTTCTCTAACTGAAATAGAAATACAGTGAAACCTCCCTTCGGACGGACACCATTAGGGAGTGACCAAATATCGGCTTATTAAAAGTGTCCGCTTATGAGAAGAACATTTTAAATTTGAACCTTACTAAAATGTATACACACGTATTTAAAAAATCTAGTTTGGAAAAATCTAGAACTTCAAAAACCATAAAATAATCGCTCTCATCATAAAAAAGCTTACTGTCCACTCTAAAGACGTCATCAATTAAGTCAAAGAACAAAGTTAAAAGTACCGTCTAAGTTAGTTATTAATCGGGCTGATAGTGAGCTCATGTTAACTAGGGCAAACTCTATCTTGCAGGCAGTGAAAAGTGTAAGTAGTTAAGTCTGTTCATACTTTGATGCTTCGTGGATGTGCCTTGATTATGAAACCCGCGGACTTTTCAGATATTTCAAGACTAACTTTGCATCATGTTCTCTGCCAAGACGCCCACGTTCTTTTTTTCAAGTTTTACTTTTATTCAATTTTTGGTACAGAAGGTTTTTGCATTCGTTTTGGGTCCATTGGTTAATCCAAACACTTCCAAATCTGCCTCACGTCTTCGATTTGCTGAATGCAAGGTCTACTAACAAGGTACCTTCGGTTTTTTGTACTCTTTGGCACTTTTTTTTTTGTTTAATCTTATCTGCATAACCTAAAGTGGACCTAGGAAACATGAAAATCTTTTTTTATAAATCGAAATCGAAGTTTTATTCTATATAGAAAATATATGTCACTCGGTTTGGGCCCCCAGGGATTGCTATAAATAACAGCGGTTGTTGATTATAACCTCGTACTCGCTTAGAACAAGAAAAGCCATTAAGTTAGGTCCGGATCTCATGTCGTATGTTGAGACGCGTTGTGGGTTCATTCATCTCTTTGAGCGAGCGTAGCGAGCGGAAGTCGAAAGATTAGATCTAATAAAGATAATCAAGTGCATAATTTTAACTGAAATAGAGTTATAATAGACTTAGGGAGTTCAGCATATTCGTAAATATTCAAATTAATGGAGGTTACACTCATTAACGTAAAGAATAAAAAAGAATACATCACAATTAGTGCAAGTATTACGATCAGTTGGGCAGAGACCGAGTAAGCGGGTAGGCTATGAAAGTTCGATAATCATGTGTAAAGAAATGATTTTCATTTTCATAATAATGGATCTTCTTTCATAACAGATGATGTCTCAAAAAACAGTACAATTAAGTAAAACAGTAAAAACAGTCGTTTATCCGGACTAACAGGGACCAAAGGCAATCGGAACAATTGAAAATCCGGTTAATTCTGAAATAAAACCAAATTACCGGAAAAACAAAGAATTTGTATTGATTGTGATGAATAAGAAATGTTTATATCAAAAGTACTTAGCACTGTTTTTAAAAAAAGTATATTCTTTGGAAAGAATAAAATAGCTATTCATTTAAAAGAATCTGTTAAAAGTCATTTAAAAGATGCAGGGCATCTCACTTTATTCAGTTCCGTTTGTCAATATAATTTTTTTTTTAACTAAAATTTAATTTTTGGTGAAATAATTAATTCATTCTTGAAATTCTGTGATGCATGTGAAGTTTTAATAAAATATGAAAGCCAAAAAATCTGATCTGGAAAAACCTGGGATCCGAACAAGCGAGGATTTACTGAACTTTTTGTTTTTTCAAGAGTTCTCGTGGGAAGCTTTATATTAAAAGTAATATAAGAACATTGTTTTTTTGGAAACTTAATTTTTTTTTTTTTATCCCCTTTCGTAAAATAAATTTCAGATCTGAAAATTTTCTTGGAAAAATGCTTCATCCTGGGGGCTTGGAGGGAATTTATAAGCACAAAGCCTCCGAAGCACATCCCTATAATCGCCATCCGCCATTGGAAAATATCACAACCTTTCAAATCTAGCTTGCCCAAGTTCATTGTACCCTAAATTCTATTGACCTTTGACAGCTTCTTTTAACGCAGAAATTCTTAATTAGGTTTTGACAAAGTTAAATCTTGCTCAAGCTTCTTTAACTAGGGAAAAGTTTAAGTCCGCCCTTCTTAAGTCTGTTCTTACGCCATTGTATCTGATAAAGAGCAGGCAAAAGATCATTTGATTTGTTTTGCCGATTTACTCCATAATTTTTTGTTTGTTTTGTTTTCCGAAAATTTTACATGTATGTAACATTTATCGATATAAATAAAGATGAAATTCTGTTTGTTTGTTTGTTCTTTATACAAATCTATACCGTTTGTCCTAAATTTTCTTAATTTCGCTCAGTGGTTCTTTCATACCAGGTGCGAACACCTATCCATATTAAAATTGCATAACTTCAGCCGATCTCTGGGTAAATTCTTTATTGTTATAAAAATCGTTATGATATCGCTTACATTTGTTTTTACGAATTCGACCGTTTGAGTCGAATAAAGTCTCATTTTATAGATTTGAAAAATGAAAATCATCGGGTGAAACCGGTATATACAGCTAGTCTGTTATAATTGTGGATTTTTAAATCTTCAATATTTTCTTTTTGTATAAACAATGAACCATTAAGAAGGCACTATTAATTAAAAACATAAACCTATTAGCATAATATGCTTAAAGCATTGATGTTTGTTTGTTTAAAGTCACTTTATGCCAGTAAGGCTAATCGGACGATGCTACAGTGTCCTAAATTTTGCCTATCCACGTATAATTAGGATAGGGATTTTTAACAAGTACAGGCTCGGGACCTCCATTTTACGTCCTATCCGAGGGACGGCATAGACAAGGGTTTTTTACACCCATTAAAAAATCCTAGGGCTGCCTCAGGACGCGAACCCGCGACCTTTAGTAATATAGACCCCTAGAAATCATTGATAACTGGATTTTTATGTTTAGTTGAAGATTTGAACTTTTTATCCCATATGACTTTGCACTAACCCCACTTCACCTTACCTACTATATATATATATTGAAACTTCATGGGCTTGCTTGTCCATGGGGACAGGTTCAGTTCCGTACTGTTCATAACAGGTAGCGAGTAAATAACCATATTGTTGACTTTTCGTTTTTTTCAAATTTTTAAATCCATCTCTATTCCATTCTCAAGAGCTGCTGGGATAAGATTTCTCCCAATTTCCATTTTGATGGCCATCCTTTTAGCTACTATTTATTTGTCAACAAGCGTAAATGACAAGTTGAAAAATGTGTCCTTTCTCAATATTCTAAAAGGTTCGGCCTGGGTGATTTCCATAGAAAAATCGTAGAAGTGTCTCAAATAATGAGGAAGGCGGAGAAAGTCGGGCCAGAACTAGGCAACCTTGGATCCTGAACATCATGGATCTTGACTTTAGGATAAGAATGGAAACGCTAGATAGGTGGCTAAAAAACAAAACAAAAAAAAAAACTAAAATAAACAAGCTCAAACTTTTTGTACAAACATGTTAGAAAAGAATTATTTTCATTTCTATGAAAAGTATTGCATTAAAACCAAATTAATTTATTTTACTTTGTGTATCTACACCAAAAACAAAAAAAACAACAACATAAAAATACTCTAGAAAAAATCTCTAAACCTGATTTTGGGGGTCACCTGTGGTATAATGGTTAGCATGGCAACCTACAATACTAAAGGTCGCAGGTTCGCGACCATCGGTGGCCCTAGGATTTTTTAATGGGAGTAAAATATCCTTAGCCATGCCATCCCTCGGATAGGAAATAAAATGGAGGTCACCAGCCTGTACGATCTTAGGTACTCGTTAAAGATCCCTATCCTAATTATATCTGGATAGGCAAAATTTAGGACTCCCACTGTAGCATCGTCCGGCTTAGCCTTAGAAGCATAACTGGACGTGAAACAAACAAACAAACAAGCAATATAATTCATCAAACATCCAATACGCCTGACAATTATACCACTAAGTATAACGTGACGTTAAACAAACAAAAACCTGATTTAAAAAAATTAATAAAATATTACATAGTGAAATGATATACTGATTTTTATGTAAGAATGTTGTTACTATTTTGACATTTCGGTGGTGGTTCTTAAGTGATTAAGAATGAGTGGGTTAATCTTATGTGCCCTATTCTCAGTCCTGTCAAAACGACCTCCTCTTTACGACACTTCTGGCTGGAAGTACTCCAGGGCTTAACTTCTTTTTATATAAGTTTTATCTTACTTGGAGGGCTTTCGTCACATTTTCCAAAAATGTCCCTTTCACATGCCGCATATCAATACTTTATCACTAAAATCCAATTTGACTCAAATTTTAAAAAAACGACACAAACAAGGTAAAATTAGTCCTAGCTTATCCAATAATGATATTGGTATTTATCAACGGAAAATTTGATTATTGAGTTTTTCAGTTTTGAACAGAGCCAATGTTTAATGAATGTGCGAATTATGTGGTGTTTTAAATTTGTATGTGGAGGTGTAAATTACATAGTGTCATATACAAAAAAATTCTATCACATTCTTCTCCGTTCTTTTGTTGTTGTTTTTTTTTGTTTTGCCCTCATTTACTGCTGTTAAGTTTGAGAGATCATTTTATAGAGCCCGAACCTGTATCAGTTGGCTGCGTTTCTCTATTTTTTTTTTTTTTTTTAATTCATTCTATTAAATTTTCCAATAATTGTTGTGAAGCAAGCTCAAGGAATAATGTTTGAAATTGAAGCCAGGGAAAACAATAAACACTACTGGAAGAAGTTTACTTGTATTGCTAGATCCATAGCAGACACCTTGATAAACAACAACAGGAAAGAGGTAACAATAATATCAGACTAGACCAATCAATATGAACATATAGGTGTCATCGAGCAGGAAACGTCAGCAGCAGGATCGTTCATAGAGGCAATTATATTCTACTGCCTTGGAAGCATTGCAATAGATAGATAATACCTTAAATCCGAACCTTGTAAAAACTAAACTGTATATTATACTTTAATGTATACAGTAATGTTGAACGAAGAAGAAGAATAAAGGCCATATTATGGGCCATATTTTATAGAATAAAATACTGAAATCATTATGGTAACCTGATTATACATAGATAAAACTATATTCAAAATAGAAAATAGATTGATAGGTTCATAAATTTTCTTCAAAATACCTAAACTTAAAAGGGGAGGACGTCAGTCTCTCACAGATCTTGATTTTTTTTGTTTTTTTTTATGTTCCCACTTAAAAAATATTAGACACGTATTTTGCCGTTCGCGCCAAGAGGGCCTCCAGGCTGAGAACTACTTTATTTCACATCGTTAAATAAAAATCTTTTGTTGGGACGATCTAGCGGTTGGAACAAACCGCCATAGCACGTGTTAGGGACATCGGTGTTCGAGAACCATCCACGCCGTTCCACCAGGTTCTATGAGGTTCTAGAGTTCTACGCGATTGACTGGACAGTCTTGGATTAGTCTTAATCTTGATTGTGAAGCTCTGGCCATATGATTATTTGTGTTATAAAGTGATAATTTTAGTAACATGCTCTAATATTTGTGTTGTTATAATTCGTGTGGCATTGAAAATTGTTATTCTTCTTTGAATAAATATTGTTCTACCCACAAAAGTTTTACAATATACCAGTAGCGGATCCAGGGGAGGGACCCCCCCCCCTCTGAGAGGTTAGGGCACTCATAAATTATTACTATTTCAATATAAAATGAGCTATATTTAGTCATTTTTCATGTCCAATAATTGAAAATGAATTGTATTTAAACATTTACAGTAATTTACAACGTCATTATGTAATAATATGTATTTTGAATTAGGGCCTTCATTACTCATGAAATGTAAAAAAAAAAAAAAAAATGCGCCCCCCCCCCTCAAACATTTTCTGGATCCGCCACTGCAATATGCTACATTTATTTATTAAATTAAGTTTATGTTATGAACTAGATGTTACTTGTTTATTATAATATAAGACTAATTTTACCCACATATAATTAACTTTGGTATAACTTAATAAACCAAAGTTAATTAAATTGGTTTATAAATATACCAAATTAATTATATTTAATTAATTATAAATATTTATATTTAATTATATTAATTAATTATAAATATCTGAGGCTTAGTTAACACGCTGACGCTGTTACAGTTGCCGTCGTCGTCGGTTTCTTCATCTGTTGGGCCCCATTCCACGCCCAGCGGCTCCTGGTCATCTACTCGCCCACCGTGGACCGCAGCAGTCTCCTGGTAACAGTCTACACGGCGCTGACACACATCTCCGGAGTCCTCTACTACCTTTCCACCACCATCAACCCTCTCCTCTACAACATCATGTCCCTCAAGTTCAGGGAAGCTTTCAAGGTATCTATTGGTTTTATTGTGTATCCGTATTTATTTTTTTAAAGAGATCTTTTCCAATAAGAAGAAGTATAGACCAGAATACAGTACATAAGAAGGTAGCCCTGATCCTCTGGTACATGTCAGTTCTCATCTTGACCGCCCTAGTTTAGTTAAGCTGGGCAGGCTAAGAATAAATGCAGCAAGAAATATTGGGGGAGGGTCATGACCCCCTGTCACATAATCACGTGCCTGACAGCACCGTTTTTTAATGATATTATAACCTTGTATTAAGAAGGACTGCGGTCCAAACCACCTAAAGTATTATATTTAGGGCATAGTAACCACCTAATTGCATTATTCGCTTAAAAATACAAAAAAAATGAAAAGCCAAAATATTTGCGGAGGTTATGACCCCTGTGGGGTGTCCTGGATCCGCCCTTGTAAATGGCTGCACAAAGAAATTCTTAAATATAATGGGTCTGGCAAAGGTCGGAAACTGCCAACTGCCAGTGTCCCGAAAAACTAAGGCACATTGCTTTCCACTGTAAGAAGTTGAGAAACAGAGACAAAACACATTAGGAAGAGGCGTTTTTTTCAAATCAATAAATAAGTTTAGGCCTTATGACTGGAGAAAAATTTTGAAGGATATGTCTGTCATCCCACTAAACAGTGGTTAAGTCGAAATTTGCCAAAATGGGTTAAGTTCTAAAAAAAAGGATGGAGGCGGTTTCTTTACAGTGGAATAAGTTTATCAGTTAGATGTTAATGTAATGTAATTATTTTAATTTGCGTCTAATCTGTTGTAATCATTCGGTGAAAACCAGTCAACCCTAATATCTCAATACTGATAAGATCTATACAGTTGGTTTAATGGCCGTAATCAATAACCACTATTTTGGTATTTTTGGCGATTTTTCAACGCTGAATAATGAAAGCCTGATTATTTACCAATACTGTTCAAACTTCAAAAACCTTGCCCTGAAAAGTAAGAAAATTTGATTTATCCACTTATTCACTGGGAGGACAGATATAAGTTGTTATTATTCGAAATCATACTCTTTCGGTAACACATCAATGTACGTATTTAATTATAGTAACAATTATCACACATATTTTTTCAATAAACAGTAGTATTTACCTGCATGTATGTGTATATATTGATGTATGTGTTTGTAAGATATATGTTTGCATAATATATATCTATAATACTATAATGCATAATATGTTTGCAAAATATTCATTATTTCAATGATATTATTTTTACCAAGGACTAAGTGTTGATTACTTTGGCAAAATAGGATTTTCTATGGCGTCTTAAAGCCAAAAAATAAAATAAAACAAGGTGAAGTATTCCTCAACTAAATTCTTCCCTAATACACAACCCCCTTAAGTTCTACAAGTTTGTTGTCAATCCATGTCCAGCCATGGTTTCTTCTACTTCATTTGAAAACTGTAATATTCTTGAAATAACCAAATACAGTGTTCGATTTTAATTCATCACTGAACAAACCAGCCAAATTGAAAAAAGATGGTCCAACACAAAAAAAAAAATAATAAAAAAAATGCTGTCTTTGGCATTAGACTCATTGTAAGTTAATTCATGTCACACAAAAGTAACTTCATTAATCAAAGAGTTTAATATTGCGTTATCCGTTAAGCACGCCTGTAGGTTAGCTTCCGTACTTTTGGTAAGCTGCTTGATCGAGGTTGGTAAGTTATCCGAGACGTCAACGGCCGGCGATGGTATAGCATTGATGATGATTGCACACCCCCCAAAGGTTCAATCACCAACCAATAGAACAAAGAATGGCGCAGTATATTCACATCATCTGGCCATTCAATACCCTGTCGGTCATTCTGTCCCGTGTCCGTTATAATCTCGGTTTCTCTTGTCTAAGCCTTGATGGAACCTGGATGACTGATAACTAACAACCAACACCGAAGTATGACAATCAAAAGGTACTGAGAGTAATATTGATGTTGATCCCTTGCAAAAGATCCAGATCGATTTCATCGTTCTGTAATTATTGGAAGGGAATATCAATAAATTAAAATCAACAAAGCTGATGGTCGTAGATGTTGTGACCCAGGTGAGTCGTTAAAATGGGAAATAACTTTTGTTCAAAATAAATACTTAGAGAATGATGTAGAATGAAGGCTAGCGACCAAAAATAATTTGAACGAAGTTTAATGCATTGATTGTCATAAGTACCACTATACTAGAAAATAAGATGCGCAAATTTAATCCACTTATGTTTTTTTCCGAAATTGGGAACGGGATCTATACCGAATATTTACCGAGAAAAGCCCCCATATGCGATTGCCTGTCAGTCTATACCCTTAAGGCTGTTGATCTTTGTGCTTTCTAAATCTTATTTAAAGGAACTGTATCAAGAGTTTTATTTGTTCAATCAAGTTTAGTAAGTGTGTTGTAATCTTAGTTGTATTTGGCATATTTCTATTCTCAAAACACATGAGCATGGAAGCACGTTTTTTTTCTTCTAATACCCATTATCAAGTTTTCTTGTCAGCCAATGCCATAGTCTGCTTTGGTTCAGTTCACTATTATTTCACCGCGATTAAAAACATTCTTTAGCCTTTCTTTTACACTGAGAAAACATAAACAGTCAACTATATTTACGATACTAATCTTTGTTTCAAACCTTTTTTTTTTTTTTTTTTTTTTTTTTCTTTTTTTTTTTTTCTTGGGACTTTAAGGCTTCCACTTGAAGCCCTATACTGCCCATACTTGATTAGATAGATTAAAATAAAACATCTGGTGCGATGCGCGCAACACTCGACTTTCACTTACCAACCTACTTAGATTAGAAATCGACAAGTTTTGATAAATAAGTAAATGCCGTTCCCTAACTCCATACATTTATTTACTTATTTTTTTTTATTCATAACTTAAATTAACTTACATATACCTAATTCCATTAATAATCGAGTTTTTTTTCTTTTACTGCTTGCTTGTTTTTTACTGCTAGTTGTTTTTTGTAAATATATCGTGAAGGTGAATTTAAGGCTCATAGTAAATTAAAAGTTAATTTTAAAATTATCTCGTAAGTCTTTCCGGAAACCGAGAGCGATTACTGTTCCTCTAAAACCACTTTATTGTATTCAGAAATCTGAATCTGAAAATATGGAACTTAAGTTTGCAAACTAAAATATATTATTTATTTATGAAATAAAGTGCCCCCTCCGTTTGATAAATTTTAATGAAATTTTTGCTGTCACATCGCGGGCATATACATGCATTAAATACCCAATTTCAGGTTCCTACGGTTTATAGTTTTGGAGCTAGTCTGTTCACACACACACACGGACTCATGGGACCTCAAGACGTGTATTTCCATTGAAAATCTGAAGCCTGAATTTTTCACGATTTAAAGGAAAAATTTATTATATAAAACATGAATTTTCTTCTTTTATCCATATCTTGCATAGAGGAACCTCAATCCGGACATAACATTATATTTTTTAGTGGTGGGTTATTTATTTAGCCTTCATAAACTCATCACAGGGTTCCAGAGTACTACTAAGCAGAAATCTTATTTTATTTTTAAACATTTGTTGTTTTAATATTTGTGGATTGTTAGACTATTACTATAGTTTTAAGTTTATATTTGTTTATGTTAAATAGCAAATATAAATCCTCATTTATATTTAATATAAAAATAAGTACTAATCTATTCAATGCTCTGTTCAACAGAACACTCTGGCACAAAAATGCGGTAGAAGAGGAAAGGGATTGGAAAATCGTGGAAGGACATACAGCGTATTATCCAGGGGAAACACTCAAGTGGTAAGAGCCATTGACTCAAGGAGACTTAAGCAAACAGCTCCACCACCAGCAACAATATCTAATAGCAGCCTACAAGACGCAGGGGTGGAGTACAGTGGAGCCGAACTGGCTTCTTACATGGGTCAGCTCAACAACTCAAGGTGATCCAAGAAAAACAACTACCGGCATGTCACCATAGGGGTCATTACAGTCTGAGCTGTAGAGTCATGTCATTGGCTCCTGTCAATCGAGCCTGATCGATTAGTGAGAAAGTTAGGTATTGATTTTCAACTGTTTATCTGACTAAAAGCAAGTTTGGCCACTATATTTCATAAATTTAGAAGTTACTTCTAGTATTTATCAGCATGATTGGATCTAAATCCCCCTTTGTAAGATACCTTTAATATTTCTTTATTCGAGTACCGTGAAAATATGGAATTTTTTAATAATTTTTTGTTCTCGCACTACTAAACAATCTCTATATGTTTAATTCTATTAAAAAATAAGATTTCATCAAATGAAATGTGCTACATCATTGTACATTTTATATTTGTAAATTATTGGGCTCTAACCAGTGACTTTGACAATATTTATATATAAAAGGTTATTTAATTAACTAAATAAATCATTTTACCGTGCAGGATATGGGGAAGAAAACTTTCTTTGATAATCATCACTTTTTTCAAACTTAATATGTATCATAAATTGCTAACATTTTCTTCTCCCATTTACAAGGTATCTCGTCCTTATTCCATTCAAACAACTCATAGATAGCTAACGTATAGGAATCACTAATAGAATTTATCTCAAAGGCCTATTTCATCATTCCTAGCTCCATTATTCAGGGATATTGAGCTTGATGTACCCTTATTTCTGCTAAGTAACTAACATTTTTTTCTAGTCTAAATAAATTATAGCTATTTAGTGATACATCATATTTGATGAAAGGTCGATGTGTATCTATCAACTATAACATGGTAGACATATTTATATAATGATTAGCTTTCAGTTTTTAAAATGGTTTATAGCATGACCACTTTTATTATTTATGAGTATTTTAGAATTTTTAATTTTCCTCTTACCATAATCTATGCTCTAGATTTCAAGTGTTTTAGTCAAACTTAAATATATTCTACATGGTCAATATCAAAATATTAATGAAGCAATATCAATAATGACTATAACATTAACTGTCTCAGGAGTTATATTGAAACAATGTCATTTAAAACCAATTACCTTACACTTTTTCAATTAAATTTACTGTGTAATCTAGGCTTCAACGAAGATGAGCATGGTTCATTAATCATTAGAATAAAAACATCGTCCAAATATAAACAGATTTGTTGTGGACAATCATCAATTTTCTTAAAAAATTATATCTTTATTGGAACTAATGATCACAACTATTATAAATTTTTAATTCATATAATTTAATCAGCTAAAAACTAAAGTTAAATTTTCAAAGTAAATATCATTTTTATTGTTTTATTTGGTTTTCTATCAATCCTGGATTATTGGAATACTTTATTACCTGAAAAGACCAGAAACCTTAAAGATCTGAATCCCTTTGTAATGCATTAATAATTTATTGAATTTCACGTCATAGGAACTCCAAGTGTGTAGAACTGGGGGAGCTCCTACGGTCTCCCAATCTCGCCTCCTATACCTTGACCTAATACTTTGGGGGGGGGGGGGGGAAATTTGGCCAGTTCTGTCGTGGCTGCCTAATTATTTTTATTGCTTAAGTTGGAGGACGCAGGAGGTGCCTGTCAAACGTTTGTGCATTCATAGTTTCATAAAAGATGGGTAATATTTATTATTAAACATGATTTTCCAATGAAAAATAAAATTAACTATATTCATTTAAATTTGCATTATATTTTTTTTTTATTCTGTATTCATAGTTACTAAAAACAAACAACAGTTTATTTTTTCATTAATAATTGTGAAATAAGGAGATTCTTAGCATAATTAGGAATCAAATACACGATTATTGAAACTTGACAATTTAACACAGTAAAATAATGGTTTAAAGAATAAAAAAATGTTTGAAAAGTTTCTTAATTCTTGCTGATTTGAAAAAATTAAAAACAATGGAGTGCATAAAAAGTTAAATTCTCAGTGCCGCTTGTTAATAACCACCATATTTCAATGGATCTAGTACTTTAGTGTTTAATGTGTGCTATATGTCTTTAAATGAACCATCTTATTCATATCAGATGTTAATAATAAAAAGTTTTAATAAAATGTTTATTCTTGTAGTAAATAATGTAATTTTAGTAACATATGTATTTTAATATTTGTGCAGTAAAATTTATTCTATATGATGTTATATATATTATTTTTATGTGATGTTGTATATAAGTAGCTTATTTTTGAAAAGTACATTTTAAATGTTGTAAAATTCTGTGTGTTGAATATTTGATCTCACCGCTCATTCTATCCTATTAAATTGGGATTTTTCTCTTATATAAACATATATAAGTATATATGTAAATGTGTTAAATGTGCTTATGAATATTTAATGTGATATTGATAGTTATTACTTATTTTTTATTATCTATCTTAAGTATCACAGTCATTGTACAAAATACCTTATTTAGACTAAAACGAAATTAAATATAATTTTTTGTATTATATGAAAAATTGTTATTTTCATTGATTTTCTCAATAGTTATTGGTGTGATAAATTCTTTGTGCATATCTTTTTGTACAAATTTTTGAATCTTAATAAATGTTATATAATATAAATTATATGAACTTGATAGACTACTATTTTTTCTTCTCCTTTTTTAATTTTTAAATGCAATAAGTTAGATCACAAATGACCTTACAATGTTCAGAAATCAGTTTTGATATGTGTAAATACAGTTGTCATTATCCGCTTACATTTATTGAGACATAAACAGTAGCATGCAAATACAAAGTAAAAATCACTAATCTCAGATCAATAAAAATTTATACATTTTTATCTGGAACATTTTTAAAATAAAGGAAAATTATATTTATCTTTTCCCATTTTAGGTATTTTCCTTTCTTGAAGAGTATAATGGTATAATCTGTTCACAATCAGAACGTTAATCATAATTTCCAATATTGTTTTCTAAAGAAATAGCAATTGGTATTAAGAAATTAATCGTAATTGTAATATTAAACAATATTTTATCTCAAAACAGTCGATTTTCATATTTATTATGTTAGCTAAAAATATCTATAATATCACATTGAATGAATTTTATCATCATTAAAGAATCAAAATTTTTTTATTCAGGTTATATAAATATTCTGGCTATGAGTTGCTATGCTTAATGTTTCCGAATTCGAATCTGGCTTGGCGTGGTATCTTTAATATTCTATCACAGAGCATCTCGTGGGCCGAGAGACCCTCCTGGGGCAAACCCAGTCTCTATAAAGTGGGTACCCGTACTTGAAAAATTAAGAGGGAAAAACCTGTTGGTTGAGCGTGATCACGGTCAAATCACCTCCTTGTACAACCGCCAAGAAACAATACTTCCTTACATAGTACTGAACCCAAGATTCTTCATGGGCTATGTGAAAATATTTCTCAAGTTTGCGAAATTAGTTAGTGAAGGCTATAAATTATTATAAAGCACTGTAATAAATTTTTCACATCAATTGATTCTTTCTGAGATTTGTCTATCTTTTAAGATTAGTTCAATTTCGATGTTATTGGGTATGGTGGTTGACAAAAAAAGTGTCAACAAATCATGAATTAATGAAAATGAAAAAATGATGCTGGAGAACGTGATATTATGGTCTTGGGGTTAATGAGAGCAAAAGGAATAGGTATGTTTAATATTATTGATGTTATTATATTTCCTTGCTCTCAAGATGATTTAGAGTCTTTGGCTTTTTGGAAGGCAAAGATGCTAAATAAGGGTTCCCAAACTTTTTTGGACCAAGCCCCCCCCCCCTTGTTGAAATAAAAGCCTCTCACACTCCCCTTACATAACAAATTGGCCCTTTGAAAAACAAGTATTACATGTTGGAAACATTGTTTTAATTTTCTAAATACTAATGGTTATTTTAAAAAAATTACAGAGTAAATTTAGTTTTAATTAATTTGCACTAAAATTTTAACTAAGTGAGAATTTATTTCATTTCCAGATACCCCCCCCCCCCCCTCTGACTCCTTAAGAACCCATTTTTTATTCCTCTTTCTCTGATACATCTTCTTATTCATTCATTATTACACTATTTAGTTAAATATATTGATTCTATCCCTATCTACTAGATGGTAATAAAAAGAATAAATGTATGGTCACATTGAAAAATTTGCCTTCAACATCTTTTTAATAACTACTGGGTTGTCCGGAAAATAAGGCAGGTTTTCAAGTTTTCTTTTAAAACGTTCCATATATAGTAATCTGTTTACTTTTAGGGGATTATTTATTTGTACGAGTGTCAACAGTTGCTAATCCTCTTCTAAACGACAATGTTTGTTTATCTCTATAGCATCTCGCTACTTGGAAATAATCCAGTCTTTCCTATGATGTCACGTCGTGAATTTCGTACGATTTTCTTTTACGAGTTTAAACTCGGCCGCAGTGGAGCCCAGACGGTTAGAAACATCAACCAAGTGTGGGGCGAGGGAATTGTTACTGAGTGCACTGTTCAAAGGTGGTTTAAAAATTTTCGGGAGGGAGACTTCAGCCTCGAAGATAAAGAAGGTCGTGGAAGGCCTTCCTCTCTTGATGACGATATTCTCCGATCATCGGTGGAAGAAAACCCCAGAATAACTGTTCGAGAACTTGCGGAAAAACTTCAAGAGGTTGTCCGGAAAATAATGCAGGATTTGGGTTTTAAAAGAAAGAACTTCAACTTCAAACGGTCGATTTGCTTATTTGAAGTTTTTCCGCAAGTTCTCGAACAGTTAACAGGGGTTTTCTTCAACCGGAGAATATCGTAATCAAGAGAGGAAGGACTTCCACGACCTTCTTTATCTTCGAGGCTGAAGTCTCCCTCCCGAAATTTTGTAAACCACCTTTGAACAGTGCACTCAGTAACAATTCCCTCGCCCCACACTTGGTTGATGTTTCTAGCCGTCTGGGCTCCACTGCGGCCGAGTTTAAACTCGTAAAAGAAAATCGTACGAAATTCACGACGTGACATCGTAGGAAAGACTGGATTATTTCCAAGTAGCGAGATGCTACAGAGATAAACAAACATTGTCGTTTAGAAGAGGATTAGCAACTGTTGACACTCGTACAAATAAATAATCCCCTAAAAGTAAATAGATTACTATTTATAGAATGTTTTAAAAGAAAACTTGAAAACCTGCATTATTTTTTGGACAACCCAATATATTACACTATATCTTTGGAAAATAAATTTATAAGAAAAACTACCTTGGTAAAATATTTTTTTTTTGCATTTCCTTATTACAAATTGGAGATTATTATGAGATGAAAATTCAGCCTATAATATCAAAGCCTTTATTCAGTTCAGAAACTTTTGCCCTCAAGCTTCAGGATAATCAACCTAGCACAAGATGATGGAAACCTAATGTATGCAGAGGAATGGAGGAGGCCTATCTATGTTTATCAGGAGGCAGAAGGTTCAATCGCTTGTAGTTTGAAATCTGTGTTAAGGTGGCCAATGGGCAATAATTGAGGTATGCATATGGAAAAGGTATGCATGGAAAATGCCAAAAATCGAAAAAGAAAAAAAAAAAGTATTTGGAAAATTAAGGTAAGTCCATCGCCAATGCAATGGAATAAATAGTAAGTGGTATGAAGATTTTAGTATCGGGAGACGTCAACAGATAGCAAAAGCCCTGTATTACTCACGGTTGTCCTCAAGATAACTCTGCCACTTGTTCGAAAAAAAAAAAATACCTGTTAGGCACTTTACGGTACCGCTTGAATTTCGATAGCATACTTTCCTAAAGTATCTATACTCAATATTATTCGACCCGAAGCAAGCATTGCTGCGTCGATACCGACAAGTGAAGAAAAAACAGTGTAATCAGCCAACAGAGACGGAAAAAACTAATATTTTTTATTTAGCAGAAACGTATTGATCTCACGGTTGAGCAGAGTTCTTAATATGTTTTCTTAATTTGAGAACAAAATCAAATCTGAGATCCCAATTGTTTTTGTTTTTCTATAAATCAGTAATTTGACACATAGCCTTTTCCATTTACTCTATTATCGGAGTTCCAGCGGTAACCTATTGCCGTTATCCCTTGAAAAAATTTAAAAATATAAAATATAAATATAAAATATTAGATAATTACACCATTGCTATTGATTAATTATACCCAATTTTTCCATCTGATACTTTATTTTCTCGAATTGGCACCTTGTCACTTTTTTAAAATCATTGTCAGGCGTATTGGATGTTTGATGAATTATATTGCTTGTTTGTTTGTTTGTTTAACGTCCTGTTATGCTTCTAAGGCTAAGCCGGACGATGCTACAGTGGGAGTCCTAAATTTTGCCTACCCAGGTATAATTAGGATAGGAATCTTTAACGAGTGAGTACCTGACATCGCACAGGCTCGGGACCTCCATTTTACGTTCTATCCGAGGGACGGCATAACCAAAGATTTTTTACTGCCATTAAAAAATCCTAGGGCCACCACGGGAAGCGAACCCGCGACCTTTTGTATTGTAGGTTGCCATTCTATCCACTACAATGCTGACCCCGATGAATTATGTTATTTTTATTTCAGCTTGAACTTTATTGTGTTATAAATTCTTTAACAGGGTTGGGTCTTCGCTTCTTTTTTAAACCATGCAGCTTGATCCTACTTTCCCTCAGCTCGATGAAGCTTACAGAACTTGATAAAAAGCAATCAAATAAGTAGGATCAGGATGAGAAGGAGAACTTGGATACAATTCAACCAAGAAATTTCCGCCTACATCCTTCGATGTACACGAAGCTTTAGCAACTAACAGTATTCTGAGTGAGATATAAATTGACAAGTTTTAAGAGACTATAGATATCTTTAACATACATCGTTGTAAGAGGAATTAAATGTCCCAACTTAGGCGTTATTATAGAATCTTTTAGCCTCTCGAATTTCTACCTTCCCGATCTAGGATAATGTTGAGCCGTCCCTCCCAATAATTTGGTGCTGGTGACGCCTATGGTATCAAGGGGCGACTAATATACTGTTTCAAGGGGCGAACTGAGCCATTAAAATTGAAAAAAAATAATTTTTAGAGTGAAATAATAATTAATGTAGTTTCAAACTTGGATATAGGTACGTTTTTAACAATAATAATTTCTTGGGTGGGGAACATATGCCGAAATACCTTTATAGAGCGCCAATGATATCTGTTCATTTAACTAATGTTATATAAAATTTCTAATGTATGTATACTATGATCATTTACAATTTTTAAACTTTACAGGTGTGGAAAAATAAGTTGTAAATTTTACAGTATTGCTTTCTTTGCAACTTATCAATTCTCATGCTTGAAGTGTTATAATAAGTATTTTGTAACTATTTTTTGTAAAATTCTTGTTTACGATGATACAATCTCAAATTTAGCCCAAAACTTTCAATGCATTTCTGAAAGTTTTCTTAAACCACACTAGGAATAGAATTCTTTTCGCAACTTAAAGTCACAATATTTAGTACAGACAGACAAAACATTATCGAAAGTTTTTTTTTTTTTTTTTTTTTGTCATCAATAGATCTTTTTAATTCGTCTATTATTTCAGTTCAGGTGTATGCAATATGTTTAAAATATTTCATTTGAAAAATAAAAAGAATAAAATGAAAGTTTTGATTTTGAAAGGTTTTTTGGGGGGGGTTCGTGATATATATGGAGTATCGTCCAATCAAAAAAAATTCTCACCCATTTTAAAAATGACTTTTATTCAACACATTCGGAAAGACGAGATGAATGTTTTGAATTAAAGTTAATTGTTTTAATAATCTTTAAAATCTAAAATATGAGTTTAACAGTTATATAATAAACTAGCATTCCCCGTCGCGGCTTCGCCCGCGAGCCTTTAAAATCAATTCTGTGACCATTATCTTGGTATTGATCTAATATAATATGTTAACTGATGTTAAGGAGATTTAGTAGAATTTGAGCTTTCGGTAGGTGGAATGTTGGAGGGGGGAAGCTGCCGGCTCGGTAGAAGAGACGGAGACGCGCAATGGAGAGAGTTCACTAAAACCGCCGAAACAAAAAATGATTTACTCGTCGTGAACGCTTCATTTTTCGGCTGTAAAACATGGTTTTCGAGTTAAACTCGTCGTATCAAATTCTTTAAAATGAGTCCTAATTAGATATATTTTCTCGAAGTTCGAAAATAGATGTCCGTTAGAGTTAAACGACAATTTCGCCATTTACATTTTAGATATTCTTAGGGGTTACATTTTTGATATTCCTTTCTTAGTGGTTACCTACATCGCTTTTAAAATCTAAATTCCGAAGTTTCTAATCATAAGTAGTTTTTGCTCTGCGTTGATTCTATTAGTCAGGACAAAGCCTCTTATATATATGGAGTAGTATATAGAAAAGAGATCGAAATAAACACGCACCATCCCCAATCATGGGAATCACAGTGTGCATAATTTGATTACCACTAATATTTAAATAATCAGTAGCCATATTTTATGTGAATGTCTATTTTAATACTATTGTAACGTTAAATCGATATTCAAATAAAAAACATATGGTTTAAAATCTCAACAATAGATTTCCGTTAGAGTTAAACGACAATTTCGCCATTTAGGCCCTTTAGGGGTTACATTTTTGAAATTCCTTTCTTTGTGGTTACCTACATCGCGTTTAAAGTCTAAATTCCGAACTTCAAGTTTCTATCATTAGTAGTTTTTGCTCTGCGTTGATTCTGTCAGTCAGGACAAAGCCTCTTATATATATAGAGATTTATTATCAAAACATGTGTGGATTCAAAACTTAGTTTCTCACTTTTTATTCATTCATTCAAAAATGAAACATCTTCAAATTCAAATCTAGATTAGCATAAAATTTTGAAGATTATGTGTGCATAAATAAGAACAAATGGAAATTAGACTTCCCCATTCGCAAATTTCAAATTTCTTTTAATAGTCCAGAGGAAAAGCATGTGTAAACGACGGAAGAAGCACATATGTACGGGGGAAACGATACTGATATGCGATTGCAACCCTGCTATGCTACCCGATAAATCGTTTTCCCATCCTCCAATGCAACCTCACCACTATAACTACTGCAATGGGGATCCAGCGGCGGAACATCAATGTTATGTATGTCCCGCCAATAAAGCTGTAAGGCAGAACAATGAAAATGGTGGACAATTTTGTAAACTTCACTCAAAAGCACGGAGGGCAGCACCACATCCATTACAAATCGATTATGAAAATGAACCATCCTACGAATTTGAAGACTACAGAAGGCCGAGAAAACGCATTTTCCCATCTTGCAGAAGATCTCAAGCCAGAAAGCCAGGGTACCAACCAAATCAGAACTACCCTGCACCAATTATCAACTATGATCTCATTTTTGACAGAATAGATATGTGGGGAGAATTCACGAGCGCTTTAATAGAAGGCCTCACGAAGGAATTAACAGAATATAAATATAGTGAGAGCAATAGGAAAAAGGGTTACCAGGAACCACGCGATGGGTTGAACAACCCGTGCCTGAATGAAAATAGAAAAATAGTGAAGGAGAAACTTCGGGATTTAATCGCAAAGAATATATGATCATTCTATGTCAGGATATATGCTATCCAATTAATCGAATGGATGGGATGTTGAAAAATATGAACAACAGAATAATGCCAAAAATAATGTGCACTCAAATGAATCATTGAATGGAAAATGGATAATCCCCAAAAAAATATTAAATAAAAAACATAGTACAGCATTAATATAATTTTTCTGTTTAGTAATGATTTCATTAATAAGCGCAACGACATACATATTATGGAAAAGTAAGCATTAAATAGTTAATTGGTATTTGTTTATAGTAGAATAGCACCACCGCCCGACAGCTATCCGGCATGATTTATGTAACCCGAACACAACACACACTGGTAAGCCGCTATCCTAGTTTGATATTGATTGCAATTAAAATAAATATGAATATGAACATTTTTACTAAAAACAAACAACACTTTTATTATTTTAATTAATGAAAATTTCTCGAGAACTAAGAGTCGCTTTCCGGAATTTCAAGCTGTTTAGTTTGACCTCAATCTTTACTAAAAAGGATCCAACTTATCCCTTTTGGGCGAGCGGAATTCGAATACTGAGATCTAAAAAAATAATTTAAGGCACTTTTAACAGAAAAAAGACGCGTTGGGGATTCGGTAAAGTAGTATATGCCCATTAATGTGTATACAATTTGGAAGAAGGTTATTTCCAAATCAAGACCATCAATTCAATAAAGTTACTAAAGCGAGTATTTTTATTATAAGTTAAATACTCCTTCATTCAAGACAAGCACTAATAATATATTATTTTAAAATTTAGTTTATTATTAAATCGATATTTCGGGATTATTAGAGTCCTTAATTAGGAAAGGATTCCATTACTCTTTCTTTGTTAGCTGATTAATTAAGTAGAACACACAGTTCCGAGCATATGTCTCTTGCCACCTTAAACAGAATACACTCAAATACAAAAGTTTTTATCTCCTTCAAAAAGTACAAACCAATGCTTTAGTTGATTTTTTTTTTTTTAATAAATAATGTAACTTGTAACGGCTCAATGAAGATAGATCCTGTTCCTATATTTCACTTATTTTTTTTTTAATCCTATGAAAATCGTAGGCAATTTTACTAAAAAAACATAACATAACATAACATAAATATTTTTTTTTAGTTTTTTCAATGTAAAAACACATTTTTTAAAGTTTTTTTGGGATAGCAAGTAGGAATAAAAAGGTTTGCATTTGAAAACGGCATTTATACCACTAAGTCTAATCGGACGATGCTACAGTGGGTATCCTAAATTCTGCCTATCCTGGTATAATTTGGATAGGGATCTTTAACGAGTACCTGACATAGTACAGGCTCGGGACCCCCATTTTACGTCCTATCCAAGGAACGGCATAGCCAAGGGTTTTTATTCCCATTAAAAAATCCTAGGGCCACCTCAGGACGCGAACCCGCGATCTTAGGTATTGCAGGCTGCTATGTTAACCACAACACCGCAGGTAAACCCTAAGAAATCCTTATTACATAGTTTGGAAATCTCAATTCAGCAGTAAGTCGGCATTCACATAAAAGTAACAATGTCTGATTAGCGAATCGTTTTTTCTTAACGATGAAAAAAAAGTTTATCCATCACATTATAACCAAATAAGCTATTGTATTAATAATTTATTACACTTGATAATAATTTCGGGTAAATATTTTTTATTAAAATTAAATAAACAATAGTCGTTAGGTAAGGTGCAAATTGAGAAGTAGGCTACGCAGAGCAGAACAGCAGTTGCGATACGTGTATTATTAGGTAGGGACAGCGCACATTGGGAAGCAGGGCGTTCTCAACTACCAAAAGATGAGCCAAAACCCCTCTGCCTTGTGAGTAGGAGAACGGACTCCAAAAATTAAAGGGAACAAACCAGTGGAAAAGTCAGCAGAGGTTGGAGATGTTTCACCGATAGGTCCAAAAGGTCCTGGTTACACCGGAAAAGAATTGAGTTCTTTCCGCTCCACCTACTATTATGATTGTACACCGACAAAGCATTTGGTCATAACCGATGTCGCTTGAGAGAAAGTTGTGGGGAAGCTTGGAGAATCTCAATAAAAGTACTGAATTCCTGGTTTTGTTGCCTGGCATTGAGTCATCTAACTGAGGAATGAAGTAGGATGCAAGGCAGGGCAAAGCAGGGCAGGGCAAAGCAGCTCCTTAACCTTAACACTCTCACATTACAAAAACTGCTCTGCATCACATTTGTATTTGTGGTCTATGAAATTACTTTTGAAAGTACTTTCAACCTATAAAATCACATCCTGTAATCTTGTTTAAAAGGGCATAAAATAGTTTTTTTACCGAAAATGTGCTTCAACCTGATCAAAACGGAAAAAAGGTTTTGGAATGTTATTAGTGATCCGAGGGAGGTGGGTGCCAAGGTCGAAAAATTAGTTTAGACGGGTTTCTCCAACGAATAATTTGAATATTTGAATTTAAGTAGAAAGCAGATACATTCATATTTAGTGCTTCTCTTATTTTTTAAAAATCTAATTTTATTATTAATAAGGAGGTAATTAAATGTACAAAAAGGTTCTTAACGCACAGTTAATTGTTGTATTTATGCGATAATCGTTGTAATGTAATAATTTTTCGCCTTATAATACCAAAAATTCAGCCGCGAGTAATTATCTTGACAGTGCTAAAAAAATGTAAAACCTTTACACCAGGATTAGTTAATTTTAAACTTCTTCAATCTTTTACCGGATTTTACTACATCTATAAACTCTCAAATGTTTTACATTTTAGCTCTCAGTTCGTAACCTGTATGGTATACGAGTATATTTCTACCTTACCAGGTAACGGCGTTATCCCAGCGACCAATAAAATTACATACCATCGCCCTGCCGATTTCAATTCAGTAAATTTCAATATTGTCTATAAAATTAAATTAAATGACTATCAAATATAATTTTTAGATTTTGAAAATAATTCGATATAATAAATTGCGAACGGTCGAAGTTGGCGAAATTTTTCTTAGGCTATGTCAGGAAACAGTAAGTCTTAGTCAAAACGTGAGGTACATGAGAACAGTGGTGGTCTAAAATTCTTTGAGCCTCGAAAACTTCTTGAACGAAAACATCTTTACGACGTTCGCAAATACATTTTAGAAAATATCAAACCTAAATACGAGATAAAAACCTTCGTTTCTGCATCCAAAACAAGCAGCACATTTTCAAATAATCTCTATAAAAAATTTAAGATATAATAATTCAAAAAAATAACTTTTCAATAGGATATTCGAACAGTAAAAGTTGTACCAACTATAAGAGAACTTGTAGTTTATATTTTAAACAGTTGACATCATTAATATATTTAATCACATGTCATTGTATAATTATAGGTATTAAATAAAATATTTTAATAATTCCAACTTGTAAATTAAATTCTACTTTGAAATGAAGTTTATTACAGGTAATCCATGCTTCACGCAGATTCAATTTGCTTATGATATACAGAATGTTGATCTACGCTTTTCCGTGTGGATATTATTTTGTAAATCCTGATTAAGGATTGCATGTTTTATAAAGCTCAATGAGTTGATCATAATGAAACATGAAAAAAAAAGTCTGTTTGGAGGAGAAATCTGGAAGAAATTCAGGAAAAAAAAATAATACGCATTGTGAGAAATAAGGTAATACAATGAATTATTATTCCTTGCATTTTCACTAACAATGTTTTTAGTAATAATATATATATATTTTGAAATAATTTATTTTTTGAAGAGAAAAGATTTGGCTCCGCCGGGAGTCGAACCCGGGTCGACTCCCGGCGGAGCCAAATCTTTTCTCTTCAAAAAATAAATTATTTAAAAATAATTTAAAAAATGGTGGTCAGCCACAAATTAAGATTAGATTAATTATATATATTTTGATTTGATTTTAATATTCGTAAAGAAAATTATGATAATTTTCATAATATTTCAAGGTTAATTTTTTTAACCACATCTGATTATTGTTTATCTTCTTGTGTTCTGTTCACACATAAATGAAATATATGTACCTCTCAAAAAATAAAAAATAAAATGAAAAAACGACAACAAAGCACTAATTTTGATTATTTCATTTTCTTTTTTTTTTTCTTTTTAATCTGAAAATATTATATACTGCGTTGACTTGTTCTTCATTCAGCCCTGAAGACATACAGGGATTTACAGCATTTCATACATGATATTCGCTCATCAATCGCTCGGCAATTAACAGCAATGTTACATGGTCAAACTCGAACACCAAGTGAATGTCCATTTTCTTGAGAAGGATTTGAATCAGGCCAAAACCTTCTATTTCACACTGAACGAGATACGTTGATAACCAGTTGAACATCTCAGACTTCCTCTCCTAGGTCTAAAATGTAAATACCTCACAAATTAAAATTTAAAAATATATCTTATAATAATTTTTTAAAGGTTTTATATTCAATCGAACTACTTTTTCGCGATTGTGATAAGGCTTTAATATAACTTTTTGTAATTATAATCATTTGTTTTATTTTAATAAATAAGATATTAATTAATATATTAAACATTCCGATAAACTCCAAGTCATTTTTTTTTTTTTCATATTAAAATGTTCATATTAATTTCTTAGTATTTCATTGTAAGTTCATAGTATTTCTTTAGTAGTAGATTATTTAGCTTAAGTTTATAATAATTTGCATATTTTTCATTTTAACATATGTAAATAAAGAACATGAAAATTACTTAGCTTTTTATTTTTTTTCCTTCTCCAATATGCATATCTTTTTTCAACATTCAAACTGAGCTACTATGGTCTTGAATATATGGAAATAAAATTTCGAAGCGTAACTCTAAATTAAAACATGTTCTCCGATATACCACCAGCGTTGCAATATACTTTTATGGATTGTTGTCGATATCGGGAAAACGAGCATCCACTAGGATGGAGAATGAATCAAATCGGGGACTGCTACCGCAACTTCAATGTCACTCAGCGAAGCCACCAACAATCCATGAGCAATTGGCAATTTGGGGATTTGTCAGCGACGCAGCAAAGGTATGTGAGTGACACTCTCGTCATATCTGGCTGCAATCCTCTGATACCCAACGCCGTTTGTCTTCAAAATCCCAATAACCCAAACATGTTTCATAGCTACAATGTAGGCAAAGATCAGTGTGCATCAAACCTGCTTCAGAATTCCTTGACTGCAAAGAAAAAAGAGGCAATAGAAACAGAGGCAAAGGGAAATGAAGAATTGTACAGACATCACATAGAAAAAGCGATACAAGAGATATCCAAGGCAATGCAAGTTAATCGAAAAATGTATTCATATGAACAACATAAAACAACAGATCGTCGAATTTTTCCGAAATGGAGAAAAGGAAGTCGGAAGAAGCATTCAACGGACAAGGGACAAGCAAATGGCTCGCAGACTAAAAACGGTGAGAATATGTCATTAGCAGATGCGAACTACCGATTACTTGTAGAAAAGATTGATGTTTGGTCCAAAATTAACTGCCGTATGATCCGAGATCTTTCCGAGAAAATATCAGAGAGCCGATGTTGTCAATGCAAAAAGCTTGAGGATAAGTCAAACGAACTTTTACCTAAAAGAGATTCAGATAGTGCCGATGCAAAATCATCTGAATGTTATAACAGGGAATACGTAGTTTGCCGATATGAGGAAACGTCAAAGGCCATCCAGGTCAGTGGAGTAAAAAGTAAACCTAAAAGATTCTGTTTTCTTTTTTGGAAAAGAAATCAAGCAAGGTATGAACTAAAAGATTCACCGAAGTAATGCTTAATACTCATAACAATAATAAATGTGAATGATAATCAAGTGCCTATGTAGCGTAATAAAATAAAAAATACTTATTGAAAACTAACTAGAGAATTTTCTTAAAGCAAAATATTTATAAGACACAGTAAATGTTTGCATAATTAAATTGAACTAATTTAAACCTAATCTATGATTTCTACTAAGCTAATTATGACAATGTCATAATTTATATGTCATATAAAAACATTTTTTAAATGGTTATTATAAAAGCCCTAATGAATTATTTTTTAATTTTAATAAACCCTACCAACAAGTTTATGATTGAACATTTATCGTTAATAAGTGGACTGCAACGAGATACATATCCAGGGTCGGATACAGCAAAATATTTGAGGGAGGCCACGACCCCCCCCCCCGTCTCAGACTCACGTGTAGCCTTTCGCCTGACCAAACTTTTGTTTTCAAATAATTATTTCCTTGCAGCACAGTAAGAAGGACTGCAGTCTAAAGTGTTACCTTTATGGTTTAGCAGCTATGTAACTGCATTATTCCTTTAAAAAAACAAAAATATACTTAATTACTTAATCGAGTCCTCTTTTACCGCATAGCAGTGTGAGGCACCTTCTTATAGAGCCTGATCCATCTATCCTGAGCCAACTGCTTTCTCCTCCTCTAGTCCATTTCTCTCTTGCTAAAGGCTTCGGCCATTCGCAATACATGCCCATACCACCTGAGTTGATTTTCTTCGATTTTTTTCTTCTGCTGGCCTCAGGTCCAGGTTTGCTCGTATTCCTTATTTGATATCGTCTGGTTTTCCCCTCCATTTTTCTTAGATAGCGCATTTCCATAGCTTGGATTGGCTGGCTTGGATTAGCTGGCTCTTATGCTTGGTCGTAAGGGTCCAGGACTCACTTGCATGGGTTAAAATCGGTAGGAATGTGTTCTCAATTACTGATCTAGGGAATTCCTAACGAACAAAGGGATAAAGCAGAGATGTTGCCTCAGTCCCCTCCTGTTTATTCTGGTGCTGAATGTTGCCCTTAACCGAGCTGATCAGAAAATGAGACCATACCATCTTGAATATAGAAATCTAAAGAGCGCACAGTACACGCTTGCTTTCGCTGATGACATAGTAATGTTCGGAAGCAGCTGTCGTAACGTACAGTTTAACCTTAAGGTCCTGCAAAGCAAGTTAAAGACCAAAAATATGGAGATAAACATTACAAAGACAAATTATATGAGGATCGGAAGAAGGAGCGAACGTGGGGATCGAATCGACGGGATGAATGGAACACGGTTAGAACAAGTACCAGATTTGAAGTACCTGGCGGCTCATTTAAACCAGTATGGCTGGGTCGACAAATACATCAAAGAGAGGATCAAGATGGCTGGAAGATGCTTTAATCCCTAAAGAAAGGATTCCTAGATAAAAAGGAAGTCTCCAAGGAAACCAATAAAGTAGTCTTCAAGAACACAAAAAAATATAAATATCTAAAATGTTTGTGGAGGGGTCCTACCCCTGTGACCCCCCACCCTTTGGATCCGGCCTTGTACATATCTGTATGTCTAGGTGTATTTATCTCAATCAGAAAAAAATAACAGTGCGAGAAAAAATTGGTAATTGAGAAGGTGAGGTGCAAAACTCATTCGTTCCATAGGAACACGTTTTTCAGGAAACTGAAAAAACTTACCACGTTTTGTAGAGTGGCTAGGTAAAAATATTTTTGTTTTGCCTTCGAAAGGTAAAGCTACCCTGTGGAAGTGAGCTTGGAATGAAAAAAATTACTGATTTAAGGGTAACAAAAAGAAAGTAACAAAGTATGAAATGAGAAAGTTTTGCAACAAAATGTTTAAAGGAAAGCCTTGCTGCACACAACATAGGAACGAAAGTTCCTACACACAGCGTAAGTTCATCTTCCAATAAGGATAATAATAAGAGGTGTATAAAAAAAAAAAAAATGCTAAGTTTTTTTTAATAAGTAACATTTATTTAGGTTCACAACCATTATATTAATTAATTCGGGATCATTTTACAAAATAATATCACACACTGGGTTAAAACATTTTTTTTTTATGTATTTTTCAAAAATATCAGCGTATTAATATAAAACATCTGACTACAAAAAGACTAGATCCTAAGGCCGTCGTCTTCTTCAGTAATAGCAACTTCATCATCCTGTTCGTTGTTTCCCTCGTCTGTGGCAGATATATTGAGAACTCGTGTGTAATACTTTAATGAATCAATGGCCCTCCACTCGTCCCTTGAATGCTTTTTCAGATGATTATCAACGTCTTTCAGCTTGTTGGAGCCATTGGAAAATCAATTATTAATATAGCTAGGTAAGAAGAATTGAGTATATACTGGAATAAAACACGCGAGTTTAAGAAGCTTTCGATATTTTGTTCAGTTAGAGTAACAGAAACTGCTGAAGTGAACGAATGGGATGGGTGCAAAGTGAGAAGTTATTATTGTAACCAAAGAGTTTTGCTTCACAAAGAGTAAGGAACCGGTTTCGAAACACAATGGGCAATGGTACGAATCAGTTCGGCAACAAACTGCTATTTTGTACTGCAAAAATCCATATGAAATATAACAAGGTTTGCTGCAATCTGATAAGATATGTTGAAAGAGCATTAAAATATCTTTCAGAATCTACTGCCATCTCAATTTTTCAAAAAAATGGAATGGACGAGTTTTGCATCTCACCTCCTTAATTATGTTATTATATATATTATGGAATATATAAAAAAAATCATTTTCTCAATGCGCTTTTAATTTTACCATAATGTTTGACAGTAAAATTCAAACCTTATTCACCCTAATTCGCAAATGACAGATAGTTTTGCAATGATAAATTTTAGAAGGTGAATTCGCATTTGGTAGTATAATGATGTCCGTCCTCCGTTAGAAAAGAACGTTGAAAATGCCATCAGCTCTGATGATATCTTCATCGAGTCGAACTTTTTATGAGAGATGGCTTCCAAAGAAGAATGCTTGACTGGGCTTAAGTCAGAATGTGAGGATTGTAGAAGACTTGAATAATCCGGGCGAATCCAATTGAGGAATCAAGCCACCAATGAGTGAAGGCACCGGAAAAGTGAACCTAGAAGAAATACTTTCCCACTATCCTGCTATAAGACAAAATTTCCTAATTCAGAATTTTCCACAAAAATGTTTAAATTATTTATTTATTAGTGATGATAAATCAGAATGTGTTACTGTAACCTTCTACTATTCAGAAGACAACGAAATCAATGGAGATCATAGTTCCCCTTGTACCCCTTGAACTATGTAGCCTAGTATACATTTCCTGTTTATCTTGACCACGGCGTGTTCCTGCAGTATCATAGTATTGTATGATAAAAACTGCGTTGAGAGTCTTTTTTTAAATTTTTGTAACATAATCCAATTAATACTCTCTCTCTCTCTCTCTCTCTCTATATATATATATATATATATATATATATATATATATATATATATATATATATATATATATATATATATATATATATATATATATATATATATATATATATACTAGCTGTATATCCCAGTTTCACCCGGAAAATTTCAATTTTTAAATCTACAAAATCTATAAACTGAGACTTTTATCGACTCAAACGGTCGATTTTGTAAAAATCAATGTAAAGCGAGATCAAAACGATTATTATAACAATAAAGAATATACCTACAGATCGGCTGAAGTTATGCAATTTTAATATGGACAGGTGTTCGCACCTGGTCTGAAAGAGCCACTGAGCGAAATTTGGAGAATTTAGGACAAACGGTATGGATTTCTATAAAGAACAAACAGAATTTCACCTTTATATGCACAGATTATAGCTGTATATCCCGGTTCCACACGGGGAATTTCATTTTTCTAAAGAAACGGTTGATTTCGTAAAAAAAAACATTGTAAAGGGAGATTATTATGATTTTTATAACAATAAAGAATATCGGCTGAAGTTATGCAATTTAATATGGGCAGGTTTTCGCACCTAATATATATATATATATATATATATAAATAATTTATTTTTTGAAGAGAAAAGATTTGGCTCCGCCGGGAGTCGAACCCGGGTCTCCTGCGTTACATGCGAGGATGCTAACCGCTACACCACAGAGCTCGGCTCAAGGCAGAGCAAATCCTTCCTCTTCACTGATACCTACTCACCCCTATCTCACAAGTTTTGCGAGTAGTAGCGGGAGGTGGACAAATTTTGTCCAATTTATGGTATTTTATTGACTAATTTATAATTATAATTTATTTTTAATAATTTATAATTTAAAAATGGTGGTCCGCCACAAATTAAGATTAGATTAATTAAAATATATATATATATATATATATATATATATATATATATATATATATATATATAGAGAGAGAGAGAGAGAGAGAAAGGGAGAGAGGGAGACACATAGAGAAATATATACTATATTCACCCTCAGAATGTTTTCGAGGAGAAAAAAAGGATGCTGATGAATTTTCGAGGATGAATTACTCTATTACGAATTATTAATCATAAATTATTCTAATTAATCATGGTAGAACTTTTCAGCGATAATAATGGTAAGGGGGGTGGGAAGATGGAAAGGTACCATTTTTTTGGTTTTTCGCATAAAAAACCTGTACCACTACAACCCATGAAGGGTCTTAGGTGCAGCACTGTGTAAGGAAGCAGTTTCTTGGTCAGCGTTATTGGTATTTCCTATATATTTCGAAAATGGTGCATTCCAGAAAAAATGCTAAATCAGTTTTGTCTAATCTTTGTCAAATTCCAGCAGTATTATAGAAAGACCATTCTTGCATTGGACAAGCGATATGTACATTGTATTATTGTAATTTTGTTTTTTAAAGGGGCTCTCAAAAGTTAACTCATCCTAGGCTCCAAAGGCCGAAGTTAGAAGCCACTGTATTCAATGTGATTAAGAGCTATAAATAGCAGCTATGGATATTCTTTCATGTGTGAGGATAACCTTAGCTATACTCAGATAAACTAGTTTGAGGGTGAGCGCACTTGAAAAAATCCTTTTTCATGAACTGCACTAAACTGAGGTAATATCCTGTCATATATTAAATTATTAATTTTTTTCTTTTTTTTTTTTTTTTTTTTTACTTTAAGGCTTCCACTGAAGCCCTATACTGCCCATATTAATTTTATCCTATACTAAAGCAAAAAATAAAAATCCATTTTTATTTTTAAGCAAACAAATTCTTAGATTACTGATAGCCATTATCATTATAAACTGTTATGGGCTATATAATAAATTTCAGCAAAACTACTTAAAAATAATATTGGGAGACTCATACTCATAGATGGATAGGAAAAGTAGATATATACATCATATGCAGAAAGTGTGGGTAAGAAAGTTTGTATAATAATATTAGGTATAAATATTAAAATCTCAAAAAAAATTTTTATATGTAATGACTGTATTTTAAAAATGATTATATGCCGTTCCCAAAAAGAAATATCTTCCGTAGACTTCCATCCTCCCAATGTTCCACTCTGGAACCTTGTTAACTGCCATTCCCTCACTAACTCCCTCTATCAACTGCTTCTCTGGTTGGTCTCTATATCTTCCTCCGTACTATTATACCTGTTGGCCGACTCTCGCCTCCAATTCGCATGACTTACCCAAACAAAATCAGCTGAAAATACATCCCTAATCAGTTATACTTACGCCGATGGTTTGGTACTGCTTGTTGCAAGGCATGGCAACTGTAAACTGAATACAACTACGTTGATGAAAGCCGGTAAAAGAACTTGAGCTATGGATAATACAAAATATATATTTAGCACCAGAAATGGCGACGACTTTAGTAAAATTTATGTAGGAGGGAATATCAGAAAAATTTAGATATTTGAATTCATGATAAAGTGAAGAAGAGAATTTATACTAGATTAAAGACGGGACTTGCTTGTTTTTTGTTTTAGTCGCAATAGTTTGTAAGTCACTCTTTTTATGCCAAAACTTCGACAGCTGATCGCTATAGATATCACTTTTTATACAATTGAAAGAAAGGATATTAACCTATAATTTGTACACTCAGAGGGATTCACCTTTGCCAGATACATTGGTGATACAAGTCCACACATCAATTATAATCTGGTACACATCCTCCCATATTTTTTTTTTTTTTTTTTTTAGTATGATTAAGCATTTCAGTGTGCATGATACAATAATACCCCCTTTAGAGGTCTTATTGTTGCTAAGGTCTGACAATATCTCCATTACCTCCTCTGTTTCAGGAAGAGTATCGTCTTCTCCCAAGTTTTCCCGTAAATGCCCCCTGTGCATATCAAGTGATTTCCCTATTCTTCCACTCATAATACTTCTTCAAAGTACCTTTCACTTCCTCTTACTCATGAAGTAGTTTTATCCCATGAAAAAATATTTGATAAAGGTATGATACCATCCCCATCATTAACTCCAATCTTTTTTTCACTTGGCTTGGGCTAGCTAAGGCAGAGTTGGTTTTACACAGTTAATTTTATTGAAGTAGTTAATTGCATTGCAGGGAATAAAATTTGTGGTGCATTGTTGGGCTAAGAAATGAAGAACTCCTTAACGATTAAATGGTTAATAGCAACCTGTAAATGTATATGGGGTAGCAATACAAAGATGAGAAATTTGCATTAAGGCTGATCAGAGCATGGTTTGGATGAATGTATAAATTAAGGGGAGTGCCAGTGTAAAAAAACTTGTTGAAAAATACGGATCTAAAAGCACAAACAATAAAAGAAGAAAAAGTAGATTTGCTCACAAGGGTCTCGGATTATAAAGATAATGATAATAACATCAATGTACAAGGATTTTTTTTTTTAACGATTATCTTTTATCTTTTATGCACAGTTTTATAATATTTAGCATCGTGTGCCCATGTTTAAATTAAATTTATGGTAAAATCACAAAAAAAAAAAAAAAAAAAGTAAAAGAAAAAGAAAGTAAAAATGGATACCAGCAAATATTATTAATAAGATCACATTTAAGGTGAAAAAGAAGCATGCTAGAGATCACATATATTCTCTGAATGCATTATTTTTTCATTTTTTGTTCAGAAGAATCCTAATTCTACACAAGTACCATAAAAGAAATAGTAAATTTCCATCGCCTTTTAGCAGATACACGCTTTAAGCTATAATTCTGCATTGTTTTTTTGTTTTTTTTAAATATTCCTATTATAATAATCGGAATTTTTTTATAATTTTTTTTTTAACCCAAAAAAATCAAAAATAACCCCTAAAATTAGTTTTTTATTTGATTCACATGACTTGTTAAGTATCATTTTTTAACAATATTTCTGTACAGATTCCAAAATTATTAAATTTAATTTGTCAAAAATCAAAACAAAGTTGGATCACTTTATAGATAATGCTATTGAAAACATTGACAAAACTGACAGATGAATGACATTTTACAATCTTATTTACTTTTTTTAGAATCACAAATAAGGCTTAATCTTTTTTTTTTTTTTTTTTTTTTTTTTTATAACCATGACCACATCTTTGATGCTAATAACACTAGCAATCGATTCGTTAACTTCTTTCTTCATCAAATTCCAAATCCACACTGATAGCTTTACCCATTAAGGATCAACTTATCCAACCACAAATTATTGGTCATTTACACATCTCTCAAGTAACTCTCACTAATTAAATAACAGTTTATATATTCATTCATTCAGCTCCCCACCCTAGAAATTTTGAGAAACAAAAACTACAAATAATATAATTTTTTATTTATTCAATATATTTATTAGCATTAAATAAACACATATTTTAACTCCCAAATATCAATAGGTCTCATTTGAACAATTAATTGAGCCTTACAAGGTCCGAATACCTCGAACTCTTCCCCCAAGCATAAGAAATCCTGCAGACGCCCTTGGTAGCAAGGACACTGTGACTTTGGTCCCAAGAGATCAGTCATATAGTTCCATAGTAGAGTAGCCCACCAGATGAAAAACATGATTTGTAGTAGTTTGAGGTGGTCTGAACACTATGTCAGTCAACAACCTATCTGTTAAGTCTCAAGTTATGCATACCTGCTGCTAGGATCTATGTCACATGTATCTTGAGTTCGTTTTGTTGATCAGGTGTCTAACTAAAATTTATAATGTTAAATACAATTTTTTATTTGCGACAATATGGGAACGCTAGCATAATACTCTGTCACGTCTGATTTTATAATTCACTATTTAGTTATTGAAAACTTCATTTAGTTACCATGGAAACAAATAATGTCCATTATGTTAACAACTCTTTTCCATTAGGAGAATGCTTTAACTTAGAACCAATGGTCTATGCTAATGATGTACATTGCCAACTCAGTTTGATAAATTTTTGTTGTCACATCAGGACCTCTGGTTTATCATTTTTGAGCTAGTCAGTTTACACAAACGCGCGCGCGCGCATACACGCACACGCACACGCACACACACACAAACACACACACACACACACGAACGCACGCACAAACACAGACACACACACACACACACACACACACACACACACACACACACACAGTCCCATATTTTTTATCAACTTAACCATACTTTTTATCAATCAACAGTATAAAAATTTAAAAAGTATTTCCAAAGATTCCTCTAAGACTAAGCCAGAACAGATTGTACTGTGCATAGTATCCAGAACTTAAAATAAAAGCATTATGATTATAAAAGTTGGCATATAATTCACTAAAAGGCTAGGGCTTAATTTAAACAAATGCTATTGACAAAATGAAATAGATCGACTGTCTGACAAATACAAACTTATACATTAGGATGAAGGATTTTGGACTGTTCCAGAAATTAATTTTTATTTAATTGGAAATGTAATAGTCTTTTGGTTATTTTTTTCAAAAAGAGATATTGTCCAGCATAAAAAATAACTAAATAAAAGATCCTAAGAGGACATATCTGACTTTGTTTTATTTTTTTAAACTTTTTGTTCTATCTAATTCCTTCATTTTTGACACAATGGATCCAGCAATGATTTCAAAGAAGGAAAACATTTTCATAAAACTATTTTACCATCTATTAACATAAGCTCATGTCATGTGTTCACCAACTCAAAACATCCATTTCATATCGCACTTATTATTATGGTCTTGTTGATATATTAAAAAAAAAAAAAAATGCTGATTTTGAAAAATATTGTGTTTTGAAAGTTTTTTTCTTCCTTCGTTAATTTTATGATTCATTTATATGTTTGTTTGTCTCAAATGTTCTTCACTTTCAGACTCTTTTGTAACATTTTAAAATAACCCACTATATTCAGGAATTGGAGTATATGGAAGTGCGTATTTTTCCCCATTATCAATTTGAGAATCATTAGAATGTACTGTTCCACTATCAATTGGAGAATCATAAGGGGGTGTTTTTCTATCATCAAATGGAGAATGTTTAGGAGGTAAATGTTCTTCAATTTCGGCCTCTTCTGAATTATTTTTTAATAATACACTACATACAGGAATAGTAGTATATGGAAGTGTGTATTTTTTTCCTTTATCAATTGGAGAATCATTAGGTGGTGTTTTTCTACCGGCAAATGGAGGATGCGTAGGAGGTAAGTTTTTATTGTCTGATTCATCCATCTCTGACAATAATTCCTTTATTTCATGAAGTACTTTATAGCAGCAATACCATGATTTTTCCATGTTTTTAATATAATCATCATACTGCTCTCTCGCTGCACAGCATTTCTCGCTTGCTTTTTGAATTCCAATATCTTTTTTATTATTGTGCTCTTTAAGAATATCATCCATACTTTTATGATATATGTGCGGCTTAGAACGTATGCATTGGCATGTAAAGCTTAAATATGAATCAGAAGACTTACGTTCATAAGATACAGTAGATACTTCTCCACTAGAACTCTCAAGCTTGTATCTTTTAGAAGGATAAAATTGTATTTTTGGTTTTGGCATAATAATAGCAGGTTGCGTTTCTTCGCTTTCTTCATCAGTACTGGTGCATTCATGATTTTCAATGCATTTTACTGAATCGAATGTTTGATATCCAGTTCCCAAACAACCACATTGACAGGAATCGTTAAAATTTAGGTTCCTATAGAGATCTTTCTGTATTCCTGATTGATTGTAATAAGGTTTATTTAAGAACTCATTCATTGTAGGGTATTTCGGAATACATTTCAAAAGTTTAAGGGTGTAAATGTTATGATCCTGAGGGTTAAAATTGTCACACACATAACAGCAATCATCGTTAATGTGTGCCTTTCTTTTAGCACTGCAACAACCCATTTTCAGCAGAGATAGTGTGGTCAACAGTAGCTGCATGCAATGCACTCCTAGGAATCAATTAGTTGCCTTCAAACGGCTTTGTTAAATGTTGTAATTTATCTCGAAACATTTCTTTGCTATTTAACCAATTTTGTTTATCATGTTTCATGATATTTCTGGTGTTGTTTATTATGTATCCAAACAAAAATAATTTTTTTTTTTTTTTTTTTTTTTTATTTCTTACATATTAATTTTGAATGTTCCTCTTAATACTGATATAGAATTGTTGTGGTAAATACACAACAAAAAAGAACATGTGAACAACATTAATATTTATATACTTAAATTCATCTAACACATGGTTTTATTATATTTTTGAGGTGAAATATTCCTTTTTACTGTTTTTAAGTGTTTGCTTCTTTTTTTTTTTTTTTTTGTAATTTAACTACAAGTTGTGGAAGATAAGTAAGAAGCTCATTGTGTCATCATTGAATTGTGCTACATGAATAAGTATGAATAACAAAATCAATTATGAAAATGTTTATTAAATTCTTTATTTTGAACTTAGAGAACTATTAAAAGGTAGTTATCTCTATATTAGCCCTGAAAGAACCAAGGATATCAGTTAACTTTTGTTTTTTGTATGGATAATAAAAAAAAAAAAAGTGTGGGAAAGCTGGTTACATACCAGTTAAATATTTGTGAAAAATAAAACTGCATAGAAATGACCAAACCATCCAACAAAAATATCAGATAGATTGGCAGGATTTAAAAAACAAGGTTTGATGTTCAAAATTTAAAAATCTCACATTGATAGCAACTTTATTGGAATTCATTTTTCTTTTTTTCCATAACCAAATATATATATACGGGGCTATCAATGGCTAAAAAAGGGTATTTTTATGAAACAGTTTCTTAATTCTTCTGAATAACCTCATAGCTAAAAGGAGGTTTCTAAAAAGTGTTTTAAAACGCATCACCAGTTTTGATCCAAATATTTTATGGTCTTTAAAAGAAGTAGCCAGCTGAGCACAATATTAATTAATAACACCAATATTTAGACTAATATAACGGTATTGTCATATATATTTTATAAACTAATAATCATTAATCAACTTCTAAATTAAACATTTTTTTATTGAATCCCCTTATCCCACACCTGTAACTGCCACTGAATCATACACTTACTTACAAAAGTCTCTGCAGACCCTCAAGCTTTTTTTTTATTGTACCTAAAGATACCTTATGAGCCAGATATGGGCAACGAAACTCACATATTTTTTACATAATTTAATCTATTTTCATTAACAACAATTACATTTAATATAATTTATTTAACTTATAATTTATGAGGAAAATTACATAAAATGTCAAAATATTGATGCGCCAAAAGTCTCTGCACAGGTTGGAATTAGCCAAGATATTGATATGTATAAAGTTTACACATTATCCCATTCATCTCCGGCTAATCCAAACTTTTCAGTGTTAATTTGGGCCCAAACAGTTAAGAGTGTGATAAAAAATGGAGGTTCCAACACCGATTTCTGACCAAATTGTGAATTTGAGGAAACTCATACGACTCATACCGGTAAATAGGACAAATCGTCAACAGTGGCCATAATACGGTAAGGTATGTCCTAAAACGGTATGAAGAACTGGGTACAACGGAAAGTAGATACCTCTGGCCGCCCCCGGTACTCCAAGCTATCATTATTATCTATACAAGAGGGCTATCATAAGGATAGTGCCCAAAGAACCCCACACAAGTGCTCTAAATTTAGCAGGTATGATGTTAGAAATTTACAAGATTGGGCTATCTGCACAAACGATTAGAAGAACTCTAAAGAAAGATGGCTATAATGTGCGTAAGCCTAGGTGTAAGGCATTCATTAGTAAATAAACTGGCAATTAAAACTGCAGTTCTTGTGAACATGTAACAAGCCCTTATAGTTCTGGGAACATGTTTTATTTACTGACGAGAGTAAATTTAACATTCATGGATCAGATGGAAGGAGGAAACTTTTGAGAAAACCAAACAAAGAGCCACTGGAAAAAAACATAGTTGGTACTGTGAAACATGGTGGAGGGAGTGTTTTGGTTTGGGGGTGTATGTGTGCTACTGAAGTTGGTAATTTGAAATTTATCGATGGAATAATGGACTAACACGTTTATATAAATATTTTGGGGAGTAATTTACCGGAAAGTTTAATGAAGTTTGATCTCCAGGAAAAATTCATTTTTCAACAAGGTAAAGACACCGCGGAAAGTTCAAGAATAGTTGCTCTACAATGCTCCACAGCAACTTAAAACACCTCCCCAATCTCCTAATCTTAATCCAATACAACATCTGTGGGATCAACTAGGCCGTCAGAAAGTAAAACTTAAAATAAAGAACAAAGACCACTTCAAAGAGTACTAAAGGAATTGTGGGGTAAAATTACTCCAGAAACTACAAAAAACTAGTTCACACTATGCCAAATAGAATATGAGAAGTGATAAGAAATAAGGTAGGAACGACTACCAATTAAAGTTGATTTGGCATCAATAATTAAGCTTCAAGTTCAAGAAAAATGATGTGTGGAAGGACTTTTGGCGCATCAATATTCTGACATTTTATGTAAATTTCCTGATAAATTATAAGTTAAATAAATTTTATTAAATTTAATTATTGTTAATTAAAATGGATTAAATTATGTAAAAAATGTGTTTCATTGCCTACATCTGGCTCATAACCTATCTTTAGGTAAAATAAAAAAAAAGCTGGAGGGTGTGCAGAGACTTTTGTTAGTAAGTGTATATAAGATAAATAAATGAATTGAACTTGCAAGAGGTCCTTAGGCATATCTTATTGTTTATAAAATTAATGTTGTGTTTATTTCAATTAATTGTGCATGCATTTATTGATACAGCCCTTACTTCCAACATCCAAAGGTGCTTGGACTCTTTCGAAATGCTAAGACAATTATTAACACTCATAAGACAATTATCAGTGTTGTGGAAATTCCGTCGGAGATTTTCAAAGAATGTGACAAGAAAAAAAATGCATAGATAGAATTGCTATTTATTACTTAAACCTAAGAACTAACTAAAAATGTATGAATACAAAACAAAATATACGAAAATATATTCACACACCTCAACACATCAGAGCTTTTCCCACTCAACCATCCTTCTCCTTTTTTTCTGAGACCGATTCCAGTGGTACCAGTGGCACTGGAGGTCCTTCATTGCAAATCCAGTTCTACTTGGATGGAACTATGAATACAAGCTACTAGATAGAAAATAACCATTCTTTAATAGTCATAAATATTCATGATATTACAATTAAATATTTACTTCTAGAATGAAAGTTGAGTTATTGAAAGTAAAAAAAGACAAACTCAAAGAAGTGAAAAAGATAATACGGAAAAGAAAGTGCCCAACCAAGAAAAATTTGAAGAATTTACTTCTTAATAAAGAAGAAAATAATCGCGAAGATGATATTCTCTATCAATCTATCAATGCTATATTTCAAGTATATTTTATTTTAATTGTGTACTCATATCCAAGGACTTTTAGATATGTTTTATGTTAAAAAACTTTATTCTAGGGCATTAGATTGGAAAATTTATAGATAATAAAGTAACTTTCAAGAAGGTAATTTATTACTTAAATAATTATTCTGTTAATGATGAAAGATTGGTTGTAGATTTTACTGTATAGGAAATGTTTGTGGTTACAGTCATAAAAGCAGAAACACTATTATGTAAGACATGTGAGATCTAAGAAGTGTTTATGATTTTGTGAATGCTCCTATTTTATCCAAAGTTATTCTGTATCTATATCAGTACCGCTCATGGAGTTTGCAGCCTCAGATTACTAATCTGCTCTATTAAGTTTGATGAGTAGATTCTTTAATGTAAATCTCAGGAAATTTAAGGAGCCATGTAGTAACTTTCACAAATTGTTCCCACTCAAAAATATTTTAATATATAATACTTTAATATTATAATATATTTTAATATATATTATAATATTTTATAAATTTATATATATATTATATATTATTATGATATTATAAATATTTTAATATGTAATTATATATTATTGTATAATTGTATTGAATTATTATAAATAATTATATATTATATATTAAAGATCTAATAATGTAATATAATGAAATATATTGTTAGCATACACTAAGTCAAAGATTGAAATTTTTAGATATTTGAATAAAAACAATTTTCTTTTTCTAATGTTATGGAAATTATTCTGGCTTTTTATTAAACAGAACATAATGATTTTGATGAAATCTTCAAAGTTTGATCTTTTGGCTTTAATCTTTCTTAATAATAAATATCTGAACCAAAAAGTTTTGACGTGTTTCACTTAAAAGCCGACTTTTTGTATATTTACCTATGCAAGAGGTAAAATTAGCTAGGAAAAAAACCCCATAATAATTGAAGGGGTCGGGGCAAAATAGTGCCAAGCAACATTTTTAACAAAAATAAACTGTAGCTGAAGTCTGCTGTATATTACGTAGGACTATATGTCTATGAAGGAAATGTCACCTAAATATGTCCATCAAGGCTCTATATAGTCTTATTTGGGTGGCATTTCCATCATAGATATATAGACCTACGTAATATACAGCAGACTGCAGCTAAAGTTTATTTTTGTTAAAAATGTTGCTTGGCACTATTTTGCCCCGACCCCTTCAATTATGGTTTGAAAATTTACGTGTGCGAGAGCTAACTAGAGCTTGCGGGGACACAGTTGGGGAACTGCTAGTCCCGGGTGGGGTCGGGGAATCCAATTTTTCATCAATATCAATATAATTTGGCAGCAGTATCTATCTATAACATCGTTATGGGTCCTTACCATCCAGACCAAGGGACATTTCATGCCCCCCCAAAGCAATTCCTCATCTCGTGGAGTATTGAAGTATTTTGTAATTTAAATAATCATTAGAGTTCAAAAAAGTAACTGGCTAACTTCTAGTGAATAAGATCCTATAATTAATATTTTATGCAAGAATGTCATTAGACAAAACTATAGAGTGTAATACTGACTTATAATTTCTTTAGAAAATATAATAAGACAAAAAATAATTGCCTCTATGGAAATGAATTCTTTATAAATAGTTTTTAAAAATGAAATTAAATTACCATGAATGTATTATAACACATCTTGTGTATTTTTATATTTACAGAATTACATAAGTCGAATTAATGTTTTTACCATTATTTTGAACTTTGTAAGGAATAGTGACTCTATATCATTAATACTCACTTGCCCAACCTATTTTAAGATTTATAACAAATAATAAGGATTATAATTTAATTCACTTACAGGATGAAAAAAATAATAATGAAGCTGTATATTCCTCAAGCTATCCTGAGAATTTTACATCAGATTACCATATTGATTTAGATGATTTATTGGACTCATTGGATGCTTACAAAAGCAATCATTTACAAGAGGGCACATCTGAAAGTTACTTCAGAGCAGAACCAAATACTTATGCTGCAGAGGGAAATGAAGAAAATATAAAATTAACATTTAACAATATAAGCATGAGTAGTTTTAGTTGTTTAATAAATGAGGACAGCAGTAATGGCGAACAAGCCAGTGAAATATACCTCTGCAGTGATATTGAGGCAGAATCTTTTTCAAATTCCGATAGCGATAAAGAAAATTTGGAGCACAACATAAATGGGATACAGTTAGAACCAGACATGGTAGAATTGGGAAACTATTACATTCCTGATAGAGTATCTGAAACAATGAATGATAATGTTATAGATATTGATGATGTTTGCAATGAAATAGAAATTTCAGTTACCGAAGACCCAAACAAAGAGAATATTGATGAGCAGGTAAAAATTCATATAGAACTTTTTATTTTTAATTGTTAAACCTATTGCAATATACAAACACAGCAACAGTTACAAATATGGCCAGGGAAGGCCAAGGGTGCTAAAACACGACCCACTAAACTGGTTCCTATTCGCCTTGGTGTTGTGATTTTGTCGAGGTGATAAAAATAACAAACATAGTTTTTTTATTAGTAATTATATATTTAGCAAACTAATGAATATTATTTTCTCAAAACATATATCTAATGAAACATAAATGGTGAAACTATTGAACATCAATTATAAAAAAATCTGGTGCGATGCGTGCAACACACAACTTTCACTTACCAACTTATAGATTAGAAATTGACTAGTTTTGATAAATTTGAAAACGCCATTCCTCAAATTCACACACTTTTCATTTACATATTTTTGTTTGTACTTGCTCCCTAAAGTAGAAATATAAAATAATATAAAATATAAATATAATATAAAATCTTATTGTTAAATAAAAGTTTTTACTTTGATAATTTGGCAATGCAAGCATAATACTCCATCGCGTCTGATTTTATTATTCTCTATTTAGTTGTTGCAAACTACATTTAGTTACCATTGAAACGAATAATTTCCATTAAATATCTATGTTCCAATTTTTTTTTTTTCTCCTGTATCCTGGATTTTTTTTTATATTTCATATTTAGCCATTCCTTGTTTTTAGGCATAACGAGAGACAGTTAATTTCTTCATCAATACAAAAACAAAGGTACTTCAGAGGAAAACAAAAAACTCCCCTTCCCCCTTAAGTCCCCTAAGAACATTTTAATGATCATAAAACTTACATGATATTAAACAATACTTGATTCTCATTTAATATAACCAGTTTGATCCAAATCGTTGAAGCCGTTTTTGAGAAAAACGTAAAAATGAGACAAAATTTATGGTATGAAATGCCCACTCCATTTGATAAATTTTGATGAAATTTTAGTTGTCACATCAGGGGCATGTACATACTTCAAATACCCAATTTTAGGTTGTACGATGTAATGCTTTCCCTTACTGTAGATTTTAATTGTTTATATTAAGTCTATATTTAATGCTTTTTTGTCAAGTATATATTTTAATAATGTATTTAATGTGTAATAATATTTTTAAATTGCTAGGTGGAGATGATGTTGCCACATCTTGTTATGTTCTATATTATCGCTTAAATATTATTGTTGTTCAATATTGTTGTTAGCTCTAATACGTCTTGCTTGGCCAACTCTATTTGTATGGGGTATTCCCCAAAAACAAATAAAGGAAATATCTATCTAATATCTAATATCTACTGTAGATTTTATATATAGGTAAGTGAAAGTGAATTGGCATGAGATGAGGTAAGATCAAATAAGTAGCAATAAAATACTTTTTGCACCATATATATATATATATATATATATATATATATATATATATATATATATATATATATATATATATATATATATATATATATATTATTTAATGTTTATACTGAACAATAGGAATAACTCCAAAACAAACTATTGCAAAGAAAGAAGTTACAATAAATTTCTGACACCTCCATCACCCTTCTTCATAGTTTTTTCTCCATTTTTTAGCAGAGGATGACAAATATTGTGAACTCTCCTCAATATAAGAATACTTTCTGCTTTTCAAAAACATACAATGTAACACCAAATCTCACCATATTTACCCATTACTTACCTTTTTATGTGTGTATATATATATATATATATATATATATATATATATATATATATATATATATATATATATATATGGGGGCCGGGATGGCCGAGTGGACAAAGATGCCTGCCATAGATAATCAAAATTAAGCAACGTCGAGCGTGTTTAGCACTTGGATGGGTGACCGCTTGGGTTATGGTTATGGAGCTATGGGCTGTCTGCCGCTGCACCATGGTGACCAAAGCTTGCAGCAACGTGAGGTTTGGCTACCCCCTCCAGGCTGTCTGTGCTCCCGCAAGCAACACAAATGTCTATAAGAAGACCACACCGGTCGGCCAAAGGTCTCATAAGGCCTACTGCGCCAACCAAAAAAATAAAATAAAAAAGAATATATATTTATATTATATATAAATATATATAATATATATATATTTATAAATAATATAAATTTATATTAAATTAATTTTAAAAAAAATTAAAGACATGTATGTATGGGTTTTATATTTTCAAAAATATGGATTTAATACAGGTAGAACTCAGTGAAATAGAAAATACTCAAGTGCCTAATTTGAACAACAATCAGCTTGACAAAGAAACAAATAATCAAGTGAAAACCATTTCCACAGAAAATGCAGTTATAGATAAAAATGTATTTACAGGAGTTGTAATGGTAAATCCACTCTTAGTTAATATCCCAGAAGCTGATTTACAGGTAACAATTTTTTTTTTTTCTTTTTTGCATTTACTTTCATTAAATTAAAAATTATATAATGCAAGTTTTTTTACAGACAATGGCATTATACCAACTTCAACAAAAAGATGATTCACAGGAACTTAATAACTTGGGAGAAACTGAAATATTGGTAAATCTTGAAATGTAAATAAATTAGTAACTGATATGATACATAATACATTGTCAGCTTCAGGTCAATATTAGGTTTGGTAGGTTTTGTTATTTCCTTCAACTCAGCAGAAAAAATTGAATCTTAATAGCCTATAAAATAGCTATTGGTTGTTGAACCTGAGTTTAGTCTATTTTGTTCAATTAAAACTTAAAATATTTATACAATTTAATAGTCTTTAATTGTAATTGATATTATCGGAAGAGCAAATATTGGCCTTGGCTGGGATTCGCTGCGATGTGCTCACAAATTACGCTGCCAGAGGCTGCATCCCCAGCCATGTTAACCTTCACCCATCACTGATACCAAGACCCACCAGTATATCAAGTAATTAGAGGCTGGACATTGTCCAAGGGTCGGATCTAATTGATAAATTGTCATTGTTAAACATTTATTTATAAAATTTAATAGCCTATAATTAATTAAAAATGATTTTATTTAAAGAGAAAAGATTGACCTTGGCCAGTATTCGACTTGGGTCTCCCCCATGACCGTTATGGTGTGCTGACCAACTATGGCTACCAGAGCCCTTAATCCCTGCCATAACAACCTTCTCTCTTTACCAATCTAAAGACCCCCCCCCTCAATATCAATGTGGCGATATTGTCAACATTTAAAACTTAAAATGGCATTGCTAATAGAAGATTGCATTTTTTAATGAAATGATTAATGTTCTTTTTATTTATCTTTATGATGTAAAAACAGATTATTATAATTTTTATAGAGACTGAAATTTTAATATAATACTCATATTTTCTTATTTTAGAAGAACTATAGCTGGGAACAAAAGGCAAACATCATTGCAGCAGCAAAAATGTTGTACATTAAAAGAAATAGGATACTCTTACATTGGTTGGATCCAAACCTTTCTTTAGCAAACCTAAGGGCTACATTAGAACTATCTTGGCAAAATCTTCCACAATGGCAGAAGCAAGTTTATATTAGTCAAGTAAGGAAACTTAAAATTTTAAGTTAAACAGGTAGTGATGTTAAGAATCTTTATTAAATATGTTAAAAAATCAAATGTTTTCTTTTACCTTTAGAATAAAGTGTCAAAAGTGTATTGATTTTCATAACTAAATATAATTAAAAAGTTATAAATGGCATTCCATCATTGTATTACCTTAAATTTAGATAAATTATATAATTTACTAGCATTCCCCGTCGCGGCTTCGCCCGCGAGCCTTTAAAATCAATTCTGTGACCATTATCTTGGTATTGATCTACTATAATATGTTAACTGATGTTAAGGAGATTTAGTAGAATTTGAGCTTCTGGTAGTTGGAATGTTGGGGGGGGGAAGCTGCCGGCTCGGTAGAAGAGACGCGGACGCCCAACTAAAACCGCCAAAACAAAAAATGACTTACTCGTCGTGAACGCTTCATTTTTCGGCTGTAAAACATGGTTTTCGACGCCCAATAGGACCTTTCGAGTTAAACTCGTCGTATCAAATTCTTTAAAATGAGTCCTAATTAGATATATTTTCTCGAAGTTCGAAAATAGGTGTCCGTTAGAGTTAAACGACAATTTCGCCATTTACATTTTAGATATTCTTAGGGGTTACAATTTTGATATTCCTTTCTTAGTGGTTACCAACATCGCTTTTAAAATCTAAATTCCGAAGTTTCTAATCATAAGTAGTTTTTGCTCTGCGTTTTGATAATTATAATAATTTGAACGGAGTCTTGGGCAGTATAAAAATTTCTAATTAAATCGAAATAGTAAAAAGAAGTAATTAAATCGAAATATTAATAAAATTTAAAAAAAATAAATTAAAATCGAGCGTAGTCCTCGGCTCCAAGGGTAGAGGCTAATTATCGGTGATGGAAATTGGATGAGGCCAAAAATAGGGGGGTAGGTGCGGGAATAATATTAAAAATCGGTGTAACCGCTCTTACCCACCCCCTAAACCCTAATTTATGACTTGGGTTATCATACCTCGAAAGCATACAAATTGAACGAGAGCGGAGTGTTAGGCAGTATAAAAATTGCCAATTAGATCGAAAGAGGATGAAGGACTACTTGAATCTTAATAATAAAAAAAAAAAAAAAAAAAAAAATCAAAAAAAATAAAAAGGGTAGAAGCTAATTATCGGTGATGGAAATTGGATGAGGCCAAAAATAGGGGGTAGGTGCAGGACCCACCCACCACCCACCGTCCTCCGCCCCTCGGCTAGACAGCAATTTCGTACCTCGAAAGCATACAAATTGCACGGGAACGGAGTCTTAGGCAGTATAAAAATTTCTAATTAAATCGAAATAGTAAAAAGGAGTAATTAAATCGAAATATTAATAAAATTAAAAAAAAAAAGAAGTTAAAATCGAGCGTAGTCCTCGGCTCAAAAGGTAGAGGCTAAATATCGGTGATGGAAATTGGATGAGGCCAAAAATAGGGGGGTAGTTGCGGGAATAATATTAAAAATCGGTGTAACCGCTCTTACCCACCCCCTTAACCCTAATTTATGACTTGGGTTATCATACCTCGAAAGCATACAAATTGAACGAGAGCGGAGTGTTAGGCAGTATAAAAATTGCCAATTAGATCGAAAGAGGATGAAGGACTACTTGAATCTTAATAATAAAAAAAAAAAAAAAAAAAAATCGAAAAAAATAAAAAGGGTAGAAGCTAATTATCGGTGATGGAAATTGGATGAGGCCAAAAATAGGGGGTAGGTGCAGGGGTCCTGCACCTACCCCCTATTTTTGGCCTCATCCAATTTCCATCACCGATAATTAGCTTCTACCCTTAGAGCCGTGGCTACGCTCGATTTTTTTTTTTTTTTTTTTTATTATTAAGATTCAAGTAGTCCTTCATCCTCTTTCGATCTAATTGGCAATTTTTATACTGCCTAACACTCCGCTCTCGTTCAATTTGTATGCTTTCGAGGTATGATAACCCAAGTCATAAATTAGGGTTAAGGGGGTGGGTAAGAGCGGTTACACCGATTTTTAATATTATTCCCGCACCTACCCCCTATTTTTGGCCTCATCCAATTTCCATCACCGATAATTAGCTTCTACCCTAAGAGCCGAGGACTACGCTCGATTTTAATTTATTTTTTTTAAATTTTATTAATATTTCGATTTAATTACTCCTTTTTACTATTTCGATTTAATTAGAAATTTTTATACTGCCTAAGACTCCGTTCCCGTGCAATTTGTATGCTTTCGAGGTACGAAATTGCTGTCTAGCCGAGGGGCGGAGGACGGTGGGTGGTGGGTGGGTCCTGCACCTACCCCCTATTTTTGGCCTCATCCAATTTCCATCACCGATAATTAGCTTCTACCCTTAGAGCCACGTCTACGCTCGATTTTTTTTTTTTGTTTTTTTTTTTTATTAAGATTTAAGTAGTCCTTCTTACTCATTCGATCTAATTGGCAATTTTTATACTGCCTAACACTCCGCTCTCGTTCAATTTGTATGCTTTCGAGGTATGATAACCCAAGTCATAAATTAGGGTTTAGGGGGTGGGTAAGAGCGGTTACACCGATTTTTAATATTATTCCCGCACCTACCCCTCTATTTTTGGCCTCATCCAATTTCCATCACCGATAATTAGCTTCTACCCTTAGAGCCGTGTCTACGCTCGATTTTTTTTTTTTTATTATTAAGATTCAAGTAGTCCTTCATCCTCTTTCGATCTAATTGGCAATTTTTATACTGCCTAACACTCCGCTCTCGTTCAATTTGTATGCTTTCGAGGTATGATAACCCAAGTCATAAATTAGGGTTTAGGGGGTGGGTTCGAGCGGTTACACCGATTTTTAATATTATTCCCGAACCTACCCCCTATTTTTGGCCTCATCCAATTTCCATCAATGATATTTAGCCTCTACCCTTGGAGCCGAGGACTACGCTCGATTTTAATTTTTTTTTTTTAAATTTTATTAATATTTCGATTTAATTACTCCTTTTTACTATTTCGATTTAATTAGAAATTTTTATACTGCCTAAGAGTCCGTTCCCGTGCAATTTGTATGCTTTCGAGGTACGAAATTGCTGTCTAGCCGAGGGGCGGAGGACGGTGGGTGGTGGGTGGGTCCTGCACCTACCCCCTATTTTTGGCCTCATCCAATTTCCATCACCGATAATTAGCTTCTACCCTTAGAGCCGTGGCTACGCTCGATTTTTTTTTTTTTTTTTTTTTTATTATTAAGATTCAAGTAGTCCTTCATCCTCTTTCGATCTAATTGGCAATTTTTATACTGCCTAACACTCCGCTCTCGTTCAATTTGTATGCTTTCGAGGTCTGATAACTCAAGCCATAAATTAGGGTTTAGGGGGTGGGTAAGAGCGGTTACACCGATTTTTAATATTATTCCCGCACCTACCCCCCTATTTTTGGCCTCATCCAATTTCCATCACCGATAATTAGCTTCTACCCTTAGAGCCGTGTCTACGCTCGATTTTTTTTTTTTTATTATTAAGATTCAAGTAGTCCTTCATCCTCTTTCGATCTAATTGGCAATTTTTATACTGCCTAACACTCCGCTCTCGTTCAATTTGTATGCTTTCGAGGTATGATAACCCAAGTCATAAATTAGGGTTTAGGGGGTGGGTTCGAGCGGTTACACCGATTTTTAATATTATTCCCGCACCTACCCCCTATTTTTGGCCTCATCCAATTTCCATCAATGATATTTAGCCTCTACCCTTGGAGCCGAGGACTACGCTCGATTTTAATTTTTTTTTTTTAAATTTTATTAATATTTCGATTTAATTACTCCTTTTTACTATTTCGATTTAATTAGAAATTTTTATACTGCCTAACACTCCGCTCTCGTTCAATTTGTATGCTTTCGAGGTACGAAATTGCTGTCTAGCCGAGGGGCGGAGGACGGTGGGTGGTGGGTGGGTCCTGCACCTACCCCCTATTTTTGGCCTCATCCAATTTCCATCACCGATAATTAGCTTCTACCCTTAGAGCCGTGGCTACGCTCGATTTTTTTTTTTTTTTTTTTTATTATTAAGATTCAAGTAGTCCTTCATCCTCTTTCGATCTAATTGGCAATTTTTATACTGCCTAACACTCCGCTCTCGTTCAATTTGTATGCTTTCGAGGTATGATAACCCAAGTCATAAATTAGGGTTAAGGGGGTGGGTAAGAGCGGTTACACCGATTTTTAATATTATTCCCGCACCTACCCCTCTATTTTTGGCCTCATCCAATTTCCATCACCGATAATTAGTTTCGACCCTTAGAGCCGTGGCTACGCTCCTTTATTTATTTTTTTTTTTTTATTATTAAGATTCAAGTAGTCCTTTTTACTCTTTCGATCTAATTGGCAATTTTTATATTGCCTAACACTCCGCTCTCGTTCAATTTGTATGCCTTCGAGGTATGATAACTCAAGCCATAATTTAGGGTTTAGGGGGTGGGTAAGAGCGGTTACACCGATTTTTAATATTATTCCCGCACCTACCCCCCTATTTTTGGCCTCATCCAATTTCCATCACCGATCTTTAGCCTCTACCATTGGAGCCGAGGACTACGCTCGATTTTAATTTATTTTTTTTAAATTTTATTAATATTTCGATTTGATTACTCCTTTTTACTATTTCGATTTAATTAGAAATTTTTATACTTCCTAAGACTCCGTTCCCGTGTAATTTGTATGCTTTCGAGGTACGAAATTGCTGTCTAGCCGAGGGGCGGAGGACGGTGGGTGGTGGGTGGGTCCTGCACCTACCCCCTATTTTTGGCCTCATCCAATTTCCATCACCGATAATTAGTTTCGACCCTTAGAGCCGTGGCTACGCTCCTTGCGTAATTGATTCTGTCAGTCAGGACAAAGCCTCTTATACATATGGAGAAGTATATATATATGTAGTAGTATATATATATGGAGAAGTATATATATAAGGAGAAATATATGGAGAAGAGATCGAAATAAACACGCACCATCCCCAATCATGGGAATCACAGTGTGATGATAATTTGATTACCACTAATATTTAAATAATCAGTAGCCATATTTTATGTGAATGTCTATTATAATACTAGTGTAACGTTAAATCGATATTCAAATAAAAAACATATGGTTTAAAATCTCAACAATAGATTTCCGTTAGAGTTAAACGACAATTTCGCCATTTAAGCCCCTTAGGGGTTACATTTTTGAAATTCCTTTCTAAGTTGTTACCTACATCGCGTTTAAAGTCTAAATTCCGAACTTCAAGTTTCTATCATTAGTAGTTTTTGTTCTGCCTTGATTCTGTCAGTCAGGACAAAGCCTCTTATATATATAGAGATTAGAAAATAATATCCCTTTAGAATTACTGCATTTTTTACAACAATAACCAACATGTTTGACTGCAATAATTTAAATTAAAATATAAAACAATGAACATTTATAAAATTAATAATTGGATTAATGTAATATGTTTAATTATGGAGTTGGGAAACCAAATTTTACTACCCAGCTTATATCAGCCATTTAACTTTATTAACATTAAATGCACCAGCTTTAAAGTATTTCATGATTTAAAGAAACTGAAGTTCAATTAAATGTATAGGTGATGGGCCCACTAGTAGTGGAAGCGCCCACCAGCCCAATGTTAAACCCACAGCTGGAATCTGTAGATTTCAAAATGTCAACACCACCTCCAGAGAAGCCTCAGTATGAAAGAAAAAGATTTGCTGATTTTATAGAAAATCTATGAACCTAGAGGAATGGATCACCATCTGTTTCGGGTATGGATGTTAAATTTTATGAAAAGAAATGCTGTTTCCTATTTAATTATAAATTCTACAGAAGATTACAAATAATTCCAGATGTTCTCTTTGAAATGTAATTCACATAATGTCAGTTTAACTGGGAGACATAGCATTGAGAAGCAGTATGGTTGGTAAAATATAATAAATAATAAGGTAAATATAGATCATTATATGAGACAATGACTATCAAATAACAATCCATCCATACATTTCAGATTATTAGAATTTAAAACTAGATATTGTCATAAAAAGAAACAACTAATATTGTGATAAAATGAAACAACAATATTGTTTTACTTAATTGCTTGGCCAGATCTAGGGCTATGTATAGGGGGAGGGGGCACTTGACATCAGTGGCAGAATTTAGGAGGTGGCAAACCCAGGATAGGAATACTTATTTATACTTTTCGATTGTTGACCGGGTGGGGGGCATTGGCGGATCCAGGGGGGGGGGGGCTGTGGGGCCTGGAAAATTTTTCGTCATTTAAAGATAGAATTTGACTTTCCTTAATGTAAGGGAGCAATTTAAAAAACAAATAATGTGCAGCACAAGTAGAATTTTAGTTGTGGGAAAGGAACAGAAAGGTAAAAAAGCTGATTAGCAGATCCAAAGGAAGGTCTGTGGGGCTGCAGCCCCCCCTTTAGGACTGCAGTCCCCCCCTTTACGATCGGCTGGATCCGCCCATGGTGTGGGGCAAGTGCGGCTGGTTACTATCTATCCTTCCTATTTGGATCAGATCCGAAACACACCCGTGCTGCGTGTCGGTCATGTGTGACCAGACCTTAAGAATGGGAAATTATCGGCCACGTTAGACGAACGGCTATGGAAACGGTTATATTAATGGAAAACGGTTATATTAATTTCGGTTAACTGATTTCAGTTATTTAACTAAATGCCAGTATTGAATGGGTAATGTGGTTTACAACTGGGAATGAATAGTCGGAAAAGCATGCTTCTGGTCTCATTAAATGGAAAATTTAATGGTCTATAATCCTAAATGGGAACATTGATATTTTAGGTACTGTAATATATATCCAACCACAAAAACACGCATTTATGGGGTACATTTACCCCCTTTACACGTTAGCCAAGGTAATTCCTCAACTATACCGATTGGGAAACGGTCATATTGGGATACAATTAAGCAATTAAAAGTATACCACTTAAGTAATTAAGCCAATGAGTAAATGTAGATAAACTTTGTAATTAACTTGTAGTCTATGATAATAAGAAATAAATAAAAATTAGATTGTTTTAATTATCGTTCTTAGATCAATTAAATCTTAAGGAACCGGCGCATTTGTCTTACCTTTGTTAACATCATACTTGGTATCATATAAGGGGGATATACATAAAAAGTTAATTTATATGATACAATTATACTATTAATTTCATTTATAAACATGAATTAAAAATATATTTCATTTTTAACAAATAAAAATTATTTTTTTTTCAGAGTTTCTTAAACCATGTTATGAAGGAGCAGTTCATGAAGTGAAATAAACATTTTATAAAAAAGTCTTTTATTATATCTTCCTGTAGCCTGTATAAATATAGTCAAACAGATTGTGCCATTTTGAAACAAAAGTATAACCAGTAACAAAACAAAATCCCATGCCTTATTTTATGAGCGATATGGAATATCTGTCTTTATAGACATTTGCTGTCGTTAGGAGATGGGTTCACATTTATGTGGGAAGATATTTATTGCAGAGACATTAACGATACAATTTTTATCCCTTTCCCTATACATACAGATTGACACACGTAAGCCACCCAGCATGAGACATAAGACAGGGATAAAATGATCGAGGATTTTAGTCCATTGGTAATCGTGAGTTGTATTGAGTGATAATGAAGCTGTTGTAAACTAATATAACTGGACAAGAATAAGAGCAGATAATGGTGGGTATATGAATACAATTTAATAAGCGAGAAACACTGCTGAGAATTCTTCTGAATATCATGAGATGAGTACAGAAAGTTTTTAGTTCTTATGTTAACGCATATAAAGTCATCTATATTAACTCATATGAAGTCATCATATGGGTCATAGAATATCTAGACCACTCAATTCAGACAGGCTATTTCACCAGTAGAAAAAATTCTCACCGCTTAAAAGTAAGCAAAAACATTGTTGAATCAACCCATGCAAACTTACCTACATATGAAATCTATTGTAAGGAAAAGTATTGCGATCATGAAAAATTTCGACTTCTTGTTTTCAACGGATAAACACGTTTTGGGATCCCCTGAGTCCAAATAACAAGAGTTTCGCTATTAGCTACTATTAACTAGCTCAAAAAGGATAAACCATACGAACCTAAAATTGGGTATTTGATGGATGTATATACCTATGATTGTATATTATTTCATGAATATAGTCCCATTTTTATGTTTTTTCAATTTTCTCAAACGGCTACAGCGATTTTGAGAAAATCTAGCGGCTTTGAGACAGTCGAAAAATTTAAATATTTAGGTACAGTTATAACCGCAGACAAAAAATAAAGGAGGAAATTAATCCAAGGATTGAGAGCGGAAACAATTGCTATTGGTCGCTCAGAATTTTTTTTCAAAACCGATATATACCGCGAAAACTAAAAATAGAGTATACAAGTCGGTGATGCGTACAGTTGTAATAATGCACGACAGTGAAGCATAGACCCTAACCAAATCGCAAGAGAGCTTATTGAGTACATAAAAAACAAAGATCCATAAAAGGTCCAACAAAAGAAGGAAACCAATACTGTATAAAGCCTAATGCAGAACTTAGGGACCTGCACGAGGAATCAGATATAGTAAAAATCCCTGTATTAAAAAGGGAGTGAGATCTATAAGTAAGATTTTTGAAATCACATAGATCCTGGAATGCAGGGCCGGGATAGCCGAGCGTGTAGGAGCGCGACCCGCTGTTGCACGCTCGAGCCGAACGGCGGCGGTTCGAATCCGCCCTGGGAGGGATGACTTTTATTTCGTGGAGGCCCCACATCCTGGAATGCCACTTATCCGCTTTTAAAATAGACAAAATTTTGATTCAGGAACCCTCGACCATTGGAAATAAATCAGCTGGATTCCCAGGCAAGAATAGAGTGTTTGATTGCACTGATAATAGACCTCGAGCAGCCATTGTTCATAATTGTCCAAACAATATATACTTGTGCATACAGGATTTTCTTAAGGGAAGAAAATCTATATTAAGCACAGGACACTCGCACGATCAAAGTGTAAACCATAGAAACGCCATAGGGTTCTTCGATCACCCCCTTCTAAGGAATCATACTTGACAGCCTCTTACGAATTGAACTACCTGAGGACTCTGAGCTTATAGCCTTTGTAGATGATATCCTTAAAATTAAAAGTAAGTATTTCTATCAAACGCAAGAAACAGCTAATCGTATTTGTGCTGCAATGTTCGATTGGGCAACATAGAATAAACTGATCTTTAACGAACAAAAAAACTGAATATATCAACTGAATAGCATCTTAATTGCTGAAGTAACAGAACATAAATACTTAGGGCTTCTGGTCGACAATAAACTGAACTGGACATAAATTACAAGTAAAATTGTTACGGACCGTACATTTTACTTACGAAATTCGCCGAAGAAACTGTTGACTACAGCATGACGCTATGCAGACCATATATAACGGGGCCCTGTTACCAATGATGACTTATTGTATTCAAATATGGCATAATGCTTTTTCAGTAAAAAGAAATTCAGCAAAGTTAGAAATGGTCCAACGCCTTTTTGTGCTATTAAAGGTTACAGAACCATTTCATACGAAGCTGCTTGTGTCATGGCTGATTTCATTGCAATCTCATTATTGGCGGCAGAACTGATTAGGATCTACCAGAGACTTAAAAATAAAGACACAAAGGACCTTGAAACAAAGGATATTGGACATCACGTACACTACTCAAAGTCAGTCAGTCAAACTTGTCCAGTCACTCGCTCCTTACATATAGTCGTAAAAGGACTGGTCTGGAAGGTTCCAGACCTGCGTCGAATCATTCAGGCCTTGAATTCGAACAGTCCAGTGCCAAACACGTGCACTGACGGTTCGCTCCAATCGCTGGTTCGTTCCAACAAAAGGTTTCGGATTTTAAACCATATATTTTTTTTTTATTTAATGATTTAATGTTACACTAAATTAAACTTTCTTATCCAAAAAAGTCTTGTTAAAATGGTCACAATTTTAGTTTTTAGTTATATGCATGAGACCTACTCATCATTCATTTGTTTTTCTAGGCGATAATGTATGTCAGGTACTCACCAACATAAAAAATGTGGTCCCTCCCTACTGTACAGAACAAACTGAATATAGACAAACATACCACATCTATACAGACGGAAGTAAGCAAGATGACAAAGTAGGGTGTGCATCTTAATGTATGATGGTGACCGATTTGATGTCACGAAACAGTACAGATGAAATACACACTGTTCGAATAATCAGGCAGAACAACTGGCTATTCTCATGGCACTGGAACATATAACAGAATACCAAGTAACAGAAAGACGTACTTATGTTATACATATTGACTGTAGTAGCCTTACAAAAAATCAATAACAGAACGATACATGACCAACTTACTGGCGACATTAGGAAATCTCTTCTCAAATGTAAAGAAAAACGAATAATCATTGAGTTACAGTGGATAAAAGGACATGGAGGATGGATAGGTAACGAAGAGGCAGATGCGAAGGCCAAAACTGCAATACTGGAGGAGGCACTCCCTATTTCATACAATAAAGCCCCTCAGACTAAAGTCAAAAGTATATTAAGGCAAATGACGTGCAGGCTAAGAAATAACAGATGACACACAACAACGAAGGGTAGACATTTATACCGGTACATCAATAAATTAGAAAAAATGCAACAGCTACGTACAATCAACAGTAGTCTTACACAGGCATTGACTGGCCAAGGACAAGAAGTTACTTACATCGATTTAATGTAATAGATGAATACAAATACTTGTGCGACGGTCAGGCAGAACAAACTTATGGCCATCTTATATTTGACTGCAACTTAGGGTAAACCATACAGTTATTGGCACTCAGTACATTTATTGGCACCCCAACTTTAACTTAAAGAAATAGGTAAACAAGTCCTAATTTTATTAGAAGATATACATGAGTCTAATGTTTGATGGGTCCTTTAAGTCATCTATGAAGTAAGACTTTAACAAACTAACCAGAGGGAAGATTTCACAATTAAATCCACAGGGTGCCAATAACTAGATTTGGCAGTTTTAACAATAAATATGGCCATATTGTAAAACTAATCAACTTTTGACCCGAAAAACCTCTTGAATCTTTACAAGGATAGATAAAGAGGTGTTATAGGAAGTTTCAATTAGATCCCTTCATATGAAGTATTTTTTTTAATGTCACCACTGAAATTTAGTCTTAAGGGTGCCAATAACTGTACGGTTTACCCTACTTGACGCACAGAGGTATAAATTTTTAAGAAAAGTTATGGTCCGTAGGCACACTTTTTAGTTTTGGACGAGAATTTCTAGGTGGAATGGACTACAGTAAATTATGAGAAATAGATTGGACAGGTGAAACCACACAAAAAATTACGATTAACCGCATATTTTTTATTTATTACTAGTTTTTTTTTCTTTTTAATTTTTAATCATTCTATACGTTACATTTTCTATTTTGGTATTATTTTTATTTATTTTATTGTATATATTCACTTATACTTAAAGTAATCTCTTATTTTGTAAAAGTTTTATGAAAAGTAGTATTTAAATTATTTTCCTGCGGGCAGTACCATCCGATGGAACGTGCAGGATTAAATGTAACAATAAATTCCCCATGTTCAGGGTTACTGGAATGGGAAAGACATGAAAGAAAACAAAATTGAACAGTTGTCCTGGCTCTCTTTTCTAACCTGTATCCAGTCCATCAACAAAATGAAAGTATTTAACAATTACAAATACTTTTAATTATTCAGCCCAGCTCTACCACCAAGTCTAGTTGCCTAGTTTGCGAGGTCCTTATTTCGTTCTCTGACCTGCATATGGTGGTTGCACAGCCTAGTCGCATAGTGCACAGGGAACCGTGCTCTGAAGCAGAGTTGGGCCAAATAAACAAAATTATTTGTGGTTTAATTGTTTCATTCATTTGGTACAGCTCTGATTTTACCTAACTCTCCATAGGCCTTTTCTACCATTTGTTAATTGTTAGTTCAATTACCCTTACTTTGAAGGGCACCTTAGTGAACGGCGCATAAGCCGCACTTCGGTACTTGTACCGTATAAATTTCATACAACCTAAAATATCTGCCGTTGAATGAAATTTATACATAATATGTCTATGACCTTTGGGCATTAATGAATATCTAAGACTATGGGACATGAATAAAAGTAAATTGTTTAGAGGAGCTAGATAGACCTCTTTGGAAATCTTAAAGACCCTTATCAATTACCTTTACATTGTGTTTTTCAATAGCCTTTTAGCATGTAGATTTCCTATTGGGAAAATAAATATTTACAATTCATAAATGTGTACATGATATCTGTTACTTAGGTTTACTTGAAATATTTAAAAACAATGTTGAAAATCATGCTGAGGAGGCTACCTTCAACATTAAGAGTGCTAGGTAATAATTTTTAACTGTGAAATTAACTAATCACTGCTCTGATAACATCTATCATTGTTAATAATTCTTTTTTTTTTTTTTTTTAAAGGTGGATCCATAAGATATTTATCCCATGGACCTGTATATAGTACTCCTTCTATTCCTCCTTCATCACTTAGCCCTCCTTTCAATCCAATATTTACTGATCCAACTCTAATTACCAACAAGAGCATCCTCGATGTTCCGTTTATTCCTAAAAACATTATAGAGTGTCCAATCAAAATAACTCCTCTTGAAGATAAAGTACCTGCAACTGTTGTTGAAGAACCAAACAAAATGATTAAAAAAGAAGCAGCCCGCCTAATTGTTATCAGACGCCGAAAAATGAAAAGGCACAAACTCAAAAAACTAAGAATTAAAATGAAATTTCTTTGGGCCAAAATTCGTCTAAGAAGAGAATTTAAAAAGGAAAAAGCTTTTCAGGCGGAATTGATGTGCAAAATTAAAGATGCAGAAAAGTTTGATGCTAGGCAATATGTTCGAGAAAAGTTGGACAAAGCTAATGCAGAACTAATGCCCAAACTATGGAAAGGCAAACGACTGCCTGAGTTTGTCATTAAAGATTTGCTTGCTAAAAAACAAAGGAAAGAAGCTCAAAGACTTCAAGATCTTGAGAGAAGAAAAAAAATGAACCTTGATGTCTCAGCCTACAAGTTTTAAAGTTGTAATAACATTTTTTTATCAAATATTTTGTTGAAAATATTTAGTTTCTTTAATATCTTTTGTGTACATAATTTATAAATAATTTTGAATTTACTTTCACTTATTTATTTTTGTGACCCACTGTTCCTTTATTTGTTTTTTATAGCAAAGTTCGTAACTTCATTTGCTATTATTCATTGGTATACATTTTGAATAGTAGTTTATTATCTTAGTTTCTACCTTGATTCATTTAAAGAATCGTAAAGAAATAATTGCACTTTTTCAGTTAAAATTACACAAAATTTGACTAATCTTGTGATTGTACAGGGTATCTATTGGAGCTAGTTGAGTCTATGACTTACGAGGATGGAACTATAGGTTACAGTTAATTTATATATTACTTTTAAATTCGAAAATATTACATTTTTTCAATTTTTTATGATAAAGAATGTAACTTGGTTGTAATTACTTTTCTTATTATTGCTTCTTAATAATTTTGTGCCATTCAAAAAGGTGCTACAATCCTTATATTATTATAGAGCTACTTGCACTTTGTGTTCAAATTTTTTTTTTTTTTTTTTATATGGGATCATAACTTGTTAACTTGTTGAATCAACGTATGGTTTTAAGACTGACAAAACTGGAGTCATCAATAAGCTTTAAACTGACAAATATTTTTTTCTTAATATGGAGTTTCAAAAAATTGAGGAAAAGTACGGTTCTAAAAATAACCTGTTTTAAATATGGCAATTTCAAATTTTTTTAATGAACCTTTTATGAATGTCTTGAATTTCTAAAACTAAACGATTGTTTAAAAAATTAATTGGTAAAATTTAAAAAGTTATAAATAAATTTAAATTTAGAAATATAGTAATTTGGAACCAGGGGTCGAAAATATAAGTTAACTTTTATTATTAAAAAGTTTAAGTTAAACTTAAATTTCTTTTTTTACTCTATTTGAAGTTTTTATTGAACATTAACTTTTTCATAACGAAAACTTTTTGATTTTATGAAGTTGTTTTAAAACTTTTATCCAAATAACTTTTTGCATAAAAGTTCATTTCAAAAAGTTATTCTGAAACTTAGTCATAAAAAGATTTTAGCCAAAGAAAACATTTTAATTTACACCTATAATCATCAAGAATAAATTTCAAAGTAGCCCCCATTTAAAACAGGTATCTAATAACATTTCTTTGCTTATTTTTACTGATATGGGTTTTAATTTGTACTTGCTACACTTCAAGTCATTATTACAGTCATATAATCCATCTAAAGCACTTTTATGGAATCTAAATAAACTTTTTCAAATTTGTTGAAAAATTATCTTTAATTCTTTCACAACAGTTGTTGAGATGTATTTGAAAAGAACTCCTAATCACTCGGTCTTTTTTGAGCACCTTCGTAATTTGTGAACTGCTTACTTACAAGTAATAACTTGTAAACTAAAATGAACCAGTCCAGTGGGATGAGATGATGAATGAACACTAGACTTGTTTTGATTCGAGAAGAATGAAATCATAGGATAGGAATAAATAAACCTTTAACTAATCCTATCATAGGATATTTCATCAAAATAAACTGCAGTATAAGTAAACAATCTCTTTTCGTATGATAAAAACTTTTATGATCACAACCAAGGACGAAAAAGTTATTGTTAAACTCGCACCTTAATTTTAATTGCTCAAAAGGTTTAAGTGAACCTTAAACTTTTTGAAGAAAATTTTTTATCATAAAGTTATTTGAAAACTTTTACTGAGCAAACTTTTTCGTAATAAGTTTTTCAAATACTTTTAAAATTTAACTTATTTAAAAAGGTTAAAGACTATTCGACCCCTGTTTGGAACTGAATGAATATAATGGATGGTTTTATTCAAATAACTTTTTATTGGCAATTTCATTTACAATGTTTTTCTGCCACTAAAAAGTTATTTGAATAAAACAACGGAAAAATAATTAAAAAATCCGTTAAATTCATTCAGTTCCAAATTATTATACTACTAAATTTAAATTTATTTATCATTGCAAAATTGTAATGTCTCTTTAAGAAGAAGGAATTTGTTTACTACTCAGTTTTATTATTTGGTACTGTTGTTTCTACTTTCCAATCTCTTTTTATTAAGACAATTATTTCCATCCTGCAGAAAAAACTCTTTAAAAACTAATTATTTGCATTATAGTGGATATAGTTGCTAGTTCGGTGGAAGGTTTGTATTCCTGTGTAAAATACTTTTCATTGTTTATCTTGAAGGGCTAGCTCCTACTGGTAGGTGCATTTTAAAGTAGTAATGTTAAGCTATTAAACGTGGCTCTTAAAATCTAGACAATCAGGCAATACAAAGGCTCGTTCAATGCAAAAACTGTAGGACACTATTGGCTAATCTTCAATGATCATTAAGTTAAGTTTTATTATATAAATTTTTTCATAATATATCCTATTAAGTGGTGCTGTGTACTAAATAATTATAAGTTAAAATTAAACAGAAATATTTCTATGTTAATTTAATCTTTTATCGCCGGTAACGAGCTAATTCAATTTTATATTAACATTCTCTTAAAAAATAAAATATTTAAAAAGAAATAGTGAGGGAAATGCTCAAGGGGACACCTCTCCCGGGGTAAAAAAAAAGTTAGGTTAAAGCTAGTCCTCTTACTAAGTTTAAATAAATCAGGAGTTAAAAGATCTTGGATAAAGATTAAGTACCAAATATTTCTTTCAAGATTAAAATTATTCTTTATAGAAATATTTGCAACTTAGGTTTATTTTTGGGAATTAACTAAAGTTGTGAAAATAACATTGCAATATTGATGCTTATATCTGGTCGGTATATCCCCAAAGTGAACTAAGCTCCAAACACCATATTTTCAGAAAATTGAAGTTAAAGTTAAATTTTGTGAAATACGGTAGTGTTTACTTATATCACTTTTGAAGTACATATATTTCACTTTATCTTCTAAATTATTCAAAAATAAAGCATGATTAAAAAAATAATGGGTAATTTAAAAAAAAAGAACATAACAAAAAGAAAATTATTAAAAAGGTTTGGTGCCTAGTTCACAACTGTTTTACACCGAACACTTGTAGAAAATAATGCACAGTGAATGACAAAGTTAAACTAAAATTATAGCTTCCCTTAAAATGTTAGGAAAATTTTTAACACATCAAGTAAATAGTTCTAATATTTAAGTAAGAAATATGGTTACATTTATGGTACGTTAATAACACAATAAAAAAACAGAAGAGAAATTTAATTATTTATACGAAAGGTAGATAATTACACAACAGTGAAATATAATTACAGCAAATATTTAACAATAAAATTTCAGAAAGATACAAGAAAAATTGATTCAATTTATGATATTGAAATCAACATTATAAATATTGTTTTGGATAGAAATTATCTAACAAGAATTTAAATTAATATAAATAACAATAGTACTATATTAACTTAATAGTCAGTTCTTAAGCTTATCTTCATTATGATTAGCTAAAAGATCACTATCAGCATCAGCCAAAAGCCAGTGATGCTCATTAATTTCAAGAGCTTCCCATTCTGACTTGAATGCCGCTTTAGGATCGTGAGGCATTGCCATAGCAGCACCAGACATATGGTCCTGAAACTGTCTTGCCTGATCAGCTGCATTATTTTCACCTAGAACAAGGGCATATATACTGCGTAGTCCAAAAACATTAAGGAAATACCATGATGCAGAAGACACCCATGAAGCATCCAGTGAAGCAAGTTCTATTCCTCTCTGCAGCATTGGTTTGAATCTCAATGTTAGAGGAAATGGAACCTTGGTGGTAACAAAGCCAGAAAACATCCAGTTGATCCAACCACCAATTATTATCATGGGAAGAACAGTGGTGATATTGCCTTTCAGCATATCAGTCATCATATTTGGGTCTGTCATGGGATTTTGACTAGTAGCTTGTCGTTTCTGGGTTTTAAAATATCCAGTATCTTCATTGTTGAAAAAATTTCTGCGAGTATGATATGATGAGCTTACTAGGTACCCGCCATTTTCACGAAGGATCCTGGATCTGATTAGTACTTGACTGTCTTGAACTTGTAAGATATCAGCCTCTTTTGGGGTAGTAGTTAAAACTGCAATGTAATGTCTCACAATACCCACCAAAAAGGTAATCAAAACTATTGGGAGAAACACATATCCTCTAATATTGGCATCTAAAAGTAATTCAGCCATTTGGTAATACTCAATTAAAGAGTTAAAAAATATCCTATCAAAAAACGAGTGAAGTAAAAGTTATTTCTTAATAACATCAACTTAATAATGTAATATAGATCTAATAAAGAAAACTATAATGCATCTCCTCATTTAAATAGGCACTTGGTTACAGCAATTAACTTAAAACTTGATATTAACTATAACAGTGACAAGTTGAAACCTACTTGACTAAAGATCGATTGATTTACATTGAGCTTTTCTTTTCAGTTGAAATGAACTTAGATAGTGAAATATGCATAGGTAAAATTTACCTACATACGTGAATTTGACAACACTTTATGAGCAACACGTTTTCAAATAATGTTTTCTTACTAAATAAAGTAAAACATTCTCAAGCGATCTAGTTGGACATAAATGGCACGATATAAATATAACATGCATTACAATACATCATGAAGTGATAAACCGGCTCCTACAACTATATAACGAAAATTGGAGTCTTATTCAAATACGATGGATAGATAGTAACGGGTCGGTTGACCCAGTGTCAGGCATGTGTGACCAGACCTTAATCCTGAAGAATAAGCCTATAAATCAAAATATTTTCGAGCATTTTTTCCTGCTAGGATAAGAATGATTGCTGTTTATAAATCGATACATTTATTTAATACAGATTTTTCGAAATCAATTATTTTTATAAATTGAAATCGATTTCAATTACCATCACCCTTATATTTGTAGTGCAGTTCTGAACAATCTTCTTGGGATATTACTTCCCATCCACTAGGTTTGATATGATATACTAAACAAAAAACAAAGATTTGCTTTATTAAAAAACAAGCATATCTATATATATATATATTTATACTTTATATATATATATATATATATATATATATATATATATATATATATATATATTATAAGAATGTCTGACGACTTAAATGAAAATAATTATAAAAAAAAAAGTTTGTACATTTCACTTGTAATAACAACGTAAAAAATAGCTTTTGAATAGATGTTAAATGTTTAGAAAATTAAAAAAAGAAAAAACTAATTTCATTAAATATCTAAAGTTATAATTTGTAGTGAATTTAAAATTTTGAAAAACAATATACCTCGGATAATTCCTCCTGAAAAGGAGTCTCTATATGTGGCATAATAAATCGATCTTCTGGCCAATTCATAAGCCTCTTCATCTTGAAGATCAAATACATACCCAGAATCTAATACACCAAAAGCGTAAATGGATCCAGAGCCAACACTAAATACAGTACTTCTAGTTCTTTGACCTTCAGAATCGACGTAATAAAGACTAGGTCCCTTAAAAAAAAATAATTAATTGTAATAATTAATATTACATAAATGATTAATTTTAAAAATAGAATAAATATTGAGAACCTACATTTTTATCCCAACCAGCAATCATCATCCCCATCGAAAGGCCTGTACCTTTATAAGAAAAAGCCATATTTGCCATCAGCTTAGATGCGGCCGCTGTGGAGATTGGATTCTTATTGCGGAGTTCAAAGAGCCGACATTGTTTAGATAAGACCCTATCCCAATAAACACAATCCGCAGCACCACCAGCCATTGTACCAACCAAAAATTTATTTATTTCTATTATTTTCTTCATAGATTGTGAACCTAAACAATGCAGTTAATCAAACAAATTAAATAGCACAACTAATAATTGATCTATGAATCATTTCGAGTAGCTGACAATTTTCAATAAAATCTTGTTACAGAATTTAATTCTCTCTTTTTTTAAATAATTTATTTTTTGAAGAGAAAAGATTTGGCTCCGCCGGGAGTCGAACCAAGGTCTCCCGCGTGACATGCGCGGATGCCATTTTGCGCAATGGATGCCGCAAATTTTGCGAGTAACGGGAGGTGGACAAAGTTTGTAGCCGAGCTCTGTGTTGTACTGGTTGGCATCCGCGCATGTCACGCGGGAGACCCGGGTTCGACTCCCGGCGGAGCCAAATCTTTTCTCTTCAAAAAATAAATTATTTAAAAAAGGTGGTCACCCACTGATTAAGATTAGATTAATATAAAATAATTTAAAATTGACGTACGTCAATAAATACCATAAATTGGACAAACTTTGTCCACCTCCCGTTACTCGCAAAATTTGCGTGATCGGGTAGTAGGTATCAGTGAAGAGGAAGGATTGGCTCTACTTGGAGCCGAGCTCTGTGGTGTAGTGGTTAGCATCCGCGCATGTCACGCGGGAGACTCGGGTTCGACCCCCGGCGGAGCCAAATCTTTTCTCTTCAAAAAATAAATTATTTAAAAATAATTTAAAAAAGGTGGTCACCCACAGATTAAGATTAGATTAATATAAAATTTAATTCTCGTTTTAAATCAATATAAATTTATTTTCAAGCGCAGATTTTTTAATCAATATATCAATATAAATTTAAACTATGCAAGCATTACACAGGAACGGCGAAACTGGTTGAATCTTTAAATCATGCTGAATACTGACTCTATTTTAGTATCATGCAGTTTACCCTATTACATATATGATATGCTTATCATACCTATATATTTTCCTCCAGTAGCTCTGGAATCGACAGCCAGTATAACCCCGTTTTTGAATATAAAGCCCAAAGTTGTCGTACCATGATCGAAATAGAGTTTTGTACTCTTCCCGTTTTCATCAGAGTCAAAATTCACTTTGCTTGACAATGGCTGGAAACACTAAAGATTACATACTACAAAAGTTAACTACAACAAAATACAATTCCAATTCTAGATACATTTGCCATAGGTGGTAGGGAAAGCTGCATCGGGTTATTGAAATTTTTTATATGAAAAGGTTCCTCTTCTTCAAACTCAGCTAAACCAGGGTGAATAAAGTTCCTTTTAACACCTAATAAACTTTCCAGAGCCATTTTTTTTTTAAGTTATGGCTTCTTTTTTTTTGTTTCAACCACAAAGAAATAAATGTTATTTTAATAGCGCTTGAGTATTGGTTGTAACCAAGCTAATGAGAGGAAAGATCTTCCCATATGATTATTATCACGTGAAACTATAGATACAACCATGTAAACTGAATATGATAAGAAGAATGTTATCAATACATATCTTTTCAAACTAATAACTCCATTAGGCGTCAACTATCAAATTCCGTTTGGAAATAAATTGCTTGTATATAAATAAATACTCCAAGTATCTATTGTCGAAATATTGGCTCTGATTTAGTGTGTACAATTGATACAGCTAAATGTGACATTTCGTTCCATATAATACTCTTATATTATAAAATATTGAATTAAATATTCAATATTGAATTAAAATAAAGATAAAATATTGATTAAATGAACAGTGTGTAATATCTGACACTTAAGTTTGAAACATTTAGCATATCCGGAATATTGAAACAACTTTGATTTCTGCATTATTTTTAGATTACAATTAAAAAAACAAAACAACTTTTACAAAAAAAGGTCCATTGGTAAACAAAAAATAGATTCCATGTTCCCTGGGTTCCGATTTTCCGGTTGTATGTGATTTTGTTGAAATCCTCTGCACAATCTTTGATCCAGAAGGGAAAATACTTGCTTGCAAAGAACTGAATCCATTCTTGGGTTATAGTGTTACAGAATTTATATGCATTTTAATGGCCATATTTTTCAAGAGTAAATTTTTATTAATGTACCACTACTATCCATGAAGGGTCTTGGGTGCAGTACCGTGTAAGGAACTACAGTTTCTTGGTCAGCGGTTGTGCAAGGAGGTGATTTTTTAAATTTAATATAAAGTACAAATTATGTGCCGTTCTCTGAATTATTGTAATGTATCATGCGAAGTCGAAAATAAATAGTAAAATGCCTAACAAGGTTATTAATTTGTATTTGTAGCAGTACCAGAACCCTTCAAACATCCTCTGTCATCAGGAGTTATGATAAGCCTATGATACCTTCCTACCGGTAAATAGATACCCTCTCAAAAGTATTCAATATACGCAGCTGTGTAAATTTAATACATTATGAAGAAAGATTTTATGGATTCCTAGTGCAAATTTTCCAGTTATTGGTTGTTATGGGAGAGTACTTAATTCGTTTTTTAAGTTAAAAAAATTCGTGATGATTTAGGGTCGATCACGATCATCGATAAATGATTTAAAGTACCTCTAGATCATAGTCTTGTAGTGTTGGTATTGCTGGGCAGCTTACCCGTCAATGTGGTAGGCTTCAAAGAGGTTTCCTAGTTACCTCTTAAACTGTGATGTCTGTGTTAAGAGTTCCTGTGTTTTACGGTATTTACTGAATAATTTATCGGTTTTATGTCATATAACCGTGTAAAGCACATGACTTCGTTTATTAGATTAAAAAAATTAACATGACATTCATTGGAATTGGAAAGAGAAGACTTTTTTTTAAAGGCTTACTTCTTTTCTTTATTGTATTTTTGTTTTGGGTATGTTTCGTACCTAAGGACAGAAAGTTACGTCTGGATGAAAGAAATGAGATATCTGATTTTGGTAAGATTTTTGTTTTAATTTGCATATTTTTATACTATTTTTTATACTTTATACTATTTCTACACAATTCTAAAATGTGTATCAGAATGAAATCTGATTGAAAACATATATATGCATAATCTAATGAAAGTAGTGTTTTTTAAAAGTAAGAGATATTTTATTTTTTTTATTGAATATTTAGTTTTATTAGGTATGGACTGAAAATGATCCAGCTTATTACTCTATATTTTCTTTGACTCAGTATTCTTATGAAAATACAAAAAAACCACTGTCAGTTCTCTGGTTTTTTCTTTTAATAACCTATTTTCATGAGTTGATCTTGGTTATATTTGAAGATGATATAGAATAACTAAATCATTATTTAGAATCTTGTTTGTGTTCTTTTCCCTGGTGTAGTGTTTTGTTTTTATGTCGATGACTGACAAACTGTCAGTTTTGCTTCTGTATGCCTAAAAAAAAAAAACAAGTATCGTAATTGCCTCAGAAGAAATCTTAAAAATATTGTTATTTTTCAATAGCAGGCATCCCCCGATTTTTTTTGCATTTATTTCCTATATTTGCATTCCGGATAATCAACTTTGATCAACAAAATAAGTGTTACTGTCTCTAAAAACAATTGGTTTCATTAGAAATCTTGTATGCTCTAATTCTACAATTCTTGATATACAAATGTTTTTCTATTCTAGAATTTTTGACTTAATGTTTATTAATAATAGAAGATATATTTTGATATAGCTTTTTTTAAAAATTTAGTAGCATTAATACAGTCAATTTTAAAAACTTAATATCACAACAATTAGCTGATACAGTCAATTGTTTTTATTTTTGTTTATTTCACAAAAAATTCATATGTTTTTTTGCCAAGAAGGGTTCCAAAAATCTTAATTGTTTGTTTCCTTATTTAACTTGCCTTTATGCTAAGAGAGCTAATTAGATGATGCTATTGTGGGAGTCCTAATTGTGCCTGTCCAGGTATAATTTAATTATCTTTAACAAGTACCTGACATTATAGAGGCACCTCCATTTTACATCCCCTCTGAAGAATGGCATTGCCAAAGATTTTTTAATCTCATTTAAAAATCCTTGGTTCATCTGTTGGGCTAGGAACTTGTGACTTTGTTTGTAGTAGTTAGCTATTCCTACCTTTTTTGATTTATTTTTAATTCAAATCAAAATTTTATCTGTTTTACACTATCTTTAGTAGATTTTTAAAATAAGCTTACCAAGTACTCAGTAATAAAAATATAAAGGGTGAATATTGATGGGGCAATTTTATTGTAATATGTTGAATAAATACATTTTAGCATTTAAACTTGAGATCCGGCGTCACCTGTGGTGTAGTGGTTAGCATGGCAACCTACAATACTGAAGGTCGCGGGTTCGCGTCCCATGGTGGCCCTACGATTTTTTAAAGGGAGTAAAAAATCCTTGGCTACGCCGTCCCTCGGATTAAAGATTCCTATACTAATAACACCTGGAGAGGCCAAATTTAGGACTCCCACTATAGCATCGTCTGATTAGCCTTAGTAGCATAAAATGGACATTAAACAAACAAACAACAAACTTGAGATCCACTTGGCCTGTATATCAATTTTTCACAGTTAATCATGAATCAGTTTACACATTCGGCGCGGACCCAGTAGACCTACTGGGTGCCTGTCTACTCACCTTACACACAGCGCAGTTTATGACTTCACTAGAAACGCTCGTGAAGGGGGATTTTTGACAATTCTTCGGCAAAAGTTACGTAACTGATGCGAAATATGCCGGATCTGTCGAAGAATTGTCAAAAATCCCCCTTCACGAGCGTTTCTAGTGAAGTCATAAACTGCGCTGTGTGTAAGGTGAGTAGACAGGCACCCAGTAGTAGTTTCTAGTGAAGTATTAAACTACGCAGCATGGCCAGTAGATCTACTGGGTCCGTAGGGTGAGTAGACAGGCACCTAGTAGATCCGCACCGAATGTGTTTATCATTATTAATCTAAAAGCTGAATAATAAACATTATTTCTTTTGTCTAATTATTGTTATTATTCATTATTAGAATACTTATTAGTAATAAGTATAAGAATATATATTTATTATCTAATTTATATATTCTTCTCCTGAGAATATATCATGACAAATAAATCCAAAATAAAATTAATCAGACCTATATACCTATAAAATGTTATAAACATTATTTATATTTGCTAAATTTTTTTTTTTTTCCCCTTCTAACAGTAACCCTGCTAAATATTTAAGCCATTATTCTTTTTTCTTTCAATTTATAAACTTTACTAAATCATTCATATATTTTTTCATGAAATTTGGTGTGGGAAACTTGTGCATTACCGATCAGTGAAATTGAAGTTAAAAGAAGAAAATATGTTTGGATTTGTTTTTTTTTTAAATTTCATTTATTTGTCAATAAAATAAATTTATGGTATTTTTGAAGCGAACTTAGGTCCCTTGAGTTTATATAAGCAACTCTTGCAAAATGATTTGGGTACTTAGCTACTGCCTTAAAACTAAATCAAAACTTAATATAATTACAAACATTTTTTTAAATTTCGTTTTAAAGTGAAAAACACTGTTATAATGTTATTTATCGAAAAAAAAACAAAAAAAAACATATGGCAATGAAAGTCCCAACGGAACCAACGTCGTTCTTGGTACTTGTATAAAATACTGGTCCCACTTGCCAATAAAAAACAAAACAATGTTCATTAAAGTTTAATGTTCCCTCTCCGGTAGTACTCAAGTATGCTATTTTAAAAAGATTGTCTATTTTCACTGAATGGAAGAAGGGTGGTAAATGAAAGGTGTGATGCGCGCAACGCACCAGATTTTTTGTGCATGCGTTCAGGAAATTTTACTTTCACTTACCTATATATGAAATATATACGCGTTCGTCCTTCTGGTGACGGATCGATGTTCAATGAAAGATCTCACAGGTGGAAGGATGGCCTACGGCACGAAATCGTATTCGCGAGTCTTAAATATTAAAAGCGAAGATTTAAACTGGATTAATGCACATAAATCACGCCATAATCGAATACTATAATTTATATTTTGTCCTAGGCGATGTTCTGGGATTTGATTAGCGTCTAATAAACCGAATTAGTTTGAGGTATTGTTATATTATGGATAAAGGAATCCAGCCAGGAGGACCAAATAGACGTAAGAATTTCAAAATGCATAAGATTAAAGAAAGTGACAAATAAAGTGGTATTTCTGGCAAATATCAAGTTTCGCCCACGGTACCTTAAAAGTAATGCTGCAATAACCAATAATGGATATTATCATTCATAAAGGATCTGAAAATTGTGGCATTAAATTAAAAATTATTTTTATATGAAAGTCACAGTTGTTTATTGTAAAGATACAACATATCCATTATTGAAACTTACAAAAAATAAAAATAAAATAAATAAACTACAAATATCAGGCATTAATTTTCTGTCTATCATGCATTTTTTCATGTTTTAATAATGCATAAATTGCATTTTTGTAAAGAATTATGAATAGGATGGAGAAAACTCTGTAACGTCGGGATAATATAATAACTGGTATTTAAATAAACATGAAAAAAGTTGTTCTTTTTTACTTTCACTTACCTATACATGAAATATAGAGTGAGGGAAAGTATTGCGATCGTGAAAAATTTCGACTTCCGGTTTTCAACGGAAATATGTATACGTTTTGTGGTCCCCTGAGTCCAAATAACCAAGTTCCGCGTAATGGTCTGTGTGTGTGTGTAAACAGACTAGCTCGAAAACCGTACGAACCTGAAATTGATTATTTAGTGTATGTATTAGCCCGCGATGTGACAGCGAAAATTTCATCAAAATTGGTCAAACGAAGAGAATACTTTATTCAATACAATTTTTTCCCATGTTTACGTTTTTTTCGATCGATTTTCTCAAAAACGGCTTTAACGATTTTGATCAAACTCGTCATGTTAAAAGAGAATCAAGTATTCTTTAATATCAGGTAACTTTATTATTATTAAAATGTTCTGAGGGGGCTTAAATGGGGAACGCGCCTTTTTTGTTTTCCTAAAAAGTACCTTTGTTTTTGTTTTTATTGAGAAATTAACTGTCTCTCGTTACGCTAAATGGCTAAATATGAAATATGAAAAAACCAAGTAAGCATACAGGAGAAAAAAAGAAAAATATTCCATCAACACATAAAACACGCTTAGCCCAACATTGCCTTTAATGATCCAAGATGAAGTATGATGCTTGCATTGCCGAATTATCATAAGTAAAAACTTTTATTTGATAATAAAAACAAAATGAGTGTACTTTAGAGAGCAAATACAAACAAAAATAAGTAAATGAATGTGGAAAAATGTGTGACTTTTAGGAATGGCATTTAACAAAACACGTCAATTTCTACTCTAAAAAAGTTGGTAAGTGGAAGTTGTGTGTTGTGGGCATCGCACCAGATTTGTTAGGTATACTCATCACGGAGGATCTTTAAAAACCTAACCACCCAAAAATATTGTACTTATTTATCTAAAACGGTTGCATTAATTTTAGGCCGGATCATCAAGTGTAGGACCCCTTTAAATATATGCATATACCTGACAAGTTATCGTACCTTTAAGTTAGTTGTAATTCCTATTTTAGTTTTATGCAGAGAAGATAAAAGGCTCTGATAATGAACTACATTATATAGTAAGAGGTATTGGTACCTCACTGTCTATACGTTCATTTTATAGAATTAGTGGCGAAAATCTTTGGTAATGACAGAACATTCAATGCGGAATATAAAATTTTTTTCGTAAAGCGATTATTTCAATTAGGTGACAATTATTCCTTTAAATGAAAAGTTGAAATAAGGTTGAATATTTTATTAAATATTCAGCATGTAAACCACCACCATTGCACTTTGTAGTTTGTGATTCTTGAGATCTGTCGAAAAACACCCTAGGCATATTAAGAAAAATGGGAAAATAATTTTTAAGGTTTTGAAACTTTTATATATTTCTAAAATAGTAATATTTGCCATGAGAGTTGCAATATTAAGAAAAAGTTCCGACTACCAGAGGGTGAGGCGCGTACCTCATTTCCGCCCCCTTAAGTCCCATTTTTGTTTTGTTAAAAAAAAAACACCTTATTTTTTCATTTTTAGACAAAACGTTTAACACTTTTCAACATTTCTTTTAAAATTTAATAATACTGTGAGAAAATTTGTTGAAAATTAGACCGAACAAGCAGACTAAGGGATATTTAATTTACTTCCAACTGGATTATCTCAAGTACGGGTCGTCTCTCTTTAATTAATGGATAGGTTTATTTTTTATTCGAATTTTACAAGGAATATTTTTCATAAAACACATTTCTTTAAAATATAAATCGTGTTGTCTAAAAAATGAAAAAAAAAAAAAAAATATATGGGAATACAGTGGGTGAAAACGGGGAACGCCGTCCCCTTACGGATGGCAAATTTTCAGTTTCTTATTACTACACCCGTTACTAGTATTTTCCCAATGTTTCTATACTTTATGAAATATTACCCACATTTGCTGATTTTTCGACTAATTTGCCTGCACTGATTTTCTTACAACTATGTAAATTCTAAAACGGGTTGTCTCACTTAAATCATGTATAGGATCATTTATGAGCTGAATTTTAGCAGGAATATTTTTTATCTAAAAGATTACTTTAAAAAAAAAAGCGTGTTATCTATAAAATGAAAAAAGTTGAAAATTAGGAATATAGGAGGCATTATCCTGGAGCGCGCTCCCCATATGGGTGAAAATTTTTTAGTTTATTACTGCTACGTCCCTAATGTGCATCTTCCCTAAGTTTCAAAACTTTATAAATTATTTCCTCTGCTTGCTGACTTTTCCTGGATTAGCAGTGTAAATTCATTCCCTCAGGTCTTTCACCCATTCGTAGTCGTGGCTCTTTATCTTCTCTTACCAGTGCTTACAGACGTCATGCCTTACGTAATAATAACAAAATATCAATTTTTCTTTTTCTGTAATGGATATTAACCGTAGCCCGCTTTCCGCTCACCGACCGCTCCTCCTGAAAAAGTTAACTAGCGGAAAGTTTCCTGTAATAGAGCTTCTTGTTAGGCGTATCAGAACCAAGTTTTTCTCCAAACATCTTTGCTTTTTATCCTCTACCTATTTTACGGGATGCATCGTATTATCTATCCGAAATAGCTCTTCTTTGTTAACAACTCTTTTATTATTATTCTCGTTGTTCACATTTTATAGTGAGCTTATTTGTTCTTTTAAAGTGCATAGTATTAAATGTGGTGAAGATGTCTGAGGGTAGTGTTTAAAATTTGTTTTCTTAAAATAAAGTGTTTTATTGTATAAACAGTGCTTATGAAATAAAACTATTAAACCCACATCAATCCTATTTGTTAAAAACCCTGTAATTAATGAGTTTTTCATCAAATAATAAAATGTGAAACATTGCACGATAAGTAACTCTTACTAAAATTTTTTCAAACCAAAATAATAGCATAATAGTTTTTTTTCAAGTATATTTCTATTTGAGGCTAGATTTAGTAATCATTAAAAAACTTATTTACTTGACACTATTGTCAAGTAAATTGTAAGAGTTGGGGTTGTACCATCAAATTCCTCCTATCTTTATCCCTAAAAACCTTAATGTTCCAAATATCACTAATTTGGCCCGATCCAATTATCAAACATTTCTTAATGAACTCTTTTCCTTTCGGAACACACTTCTTTCCAACCTCGCTTCCACTTGTAATCCACCGAGGCGTCTGAAAATCAGATTGTCTCGTGACCTTCTAGTTTAGAAAAAATTATTCAATGTCACCACTGGGTAGTTTTTCTATACCTTTTTCATGCTATTTCTCTTGTTTTATGTCACATTTGTTGTTTTGCACGTTGTTTTGTTTGTTTGTTTTACACCACTTTTATGCCACTAAGGCTAATCGGACGATGCTACTACAGTGGGAGTCTTAAATTTGGCCTATCCTGGTATACTTACGATATGAATCTTTAACGAGTATCTGATATCGCACAGGCTCGGGACTTCTATTTCACGTCCTATCCAAGGGACAGCATAGCTAAGGATTTTTTACTTCCCTTAAAAAATCCTAGTGCCACTCGAGGGGGGCTCGAACCCGCGCATTTAGTGTAGGTTGCCATGCTAAACACTACATCACAGGTGACCCCCTCTAAAACACATGTTTAGGAATAATATTTTTTTTTTTTTTTGTGAATAGTATTCTTACCAGCGTGTAATGTCATGATGTTTTCCCTGAGTAATAATAAATAAATAGAACCTACACCTAACTGATCCATCTTTATGTAACATCACAATTATATTTCGTGACAAGATAGCATTTGAAATTGTTTAATCTGCAAATATAAAATAAAGTCTGTAATGTCTAAATATATATTTTTTTTTTTAAATAACAATACAAGCTGTTGGTAGAATATAAATTTATAGGTTAGGCATATTTATATTTGTCCGAGGAACGGCATAGCCGACATTTTTTACTCTCCCTTGAAAATCCCAGGGCCATGATGGGTGGGTGAAAATCCTGGAGTCCACCATGGGGCTCGAACCCGCGACCTTTGGTATTGTAGATTGCTATGCTTGCAACTATAAGTGACCGCAGGTGAACCTTGCATGTTGTTTAGTTAACACATTTCTGTGCTTGCTGTGTAAAGTGTCGTAAGTCCAAACATAAAAAGTATTTGTATTTATTTATATACTGGATACTTTCCCTACAATTAACACTTTTTAGGCGTGATCTTGATGAATAAATTAAAACATTGAGGTATTTGCTAATCTTGATAAAGTAAAAAAAAAAAAAAACAGATTTGAAAAAAGCCCAATGTTTTGATTCGCATTTTTCTCAAACCTATGATTTTGGACTTAACACCGCAATAACAGATTTTTAAATGTCAGTAAATATAAATAAGTAAATATTAAATAAGTGAATCTAAAATAATGCTCCATGTTAAATGAGTAAGTTAAACTAATGGCGAAGTACCGTTTGATAGTAGGCGACTTTAAATGCCAGGTGTGTAAGCTACTCGATAAGGCCAACTGGATTCATGTGATACTTGACTGGCTCAGGTAACTGTTAGGCCGAGCGCACATTGAGACACTCGCGACGCAGAGCAGAGCAGAGCAGAGCAGAGCAGTTTTTGTGGTAACTGAAATATATAGGAACCGCGCACATTGGGACGCAGAGCAGAGCAGGCCGATGTGGCACTCGTGGATCTGCCACAGAAAACTGTGCCGATGCGACGCAGTTTTCGATATTTGATTATTTTAATACCTATTATTATCATTTAACATTAGTGTTTGAGAAGTTCTACTTTTCTCTTAAGCAAGTTAATGAAACTAAGTAGGTCTTCTGTATATATAGGGTGTTCTAGATAAGTTCTAGAAAAAAAAGTTTTAAAAATATAATAATTTAAAAGATATATATATATGTTCTGTTATTTTAGATTCCAAAATCATAATATTATTTTGAAATTTCTCGCTATTCCAAAAGCGCATGATACGAGTGTTTTGAATTTTTAAAACTAAACAATTTCAGGATGAAAATGTAGCTGTAAAATTAGTTTTAAAAAAATATATAGAAATATTAAAATTTAGATGAGGGCCTTTCTGAAGTTCTAAAAGCAGATACTTTTGTTTAAATATTTTTAATATTGCTATTTCATTTGTAATCACTTATTTCGGTTTTCGTTAGTTTTTATTCGTCTTACTGTGACACATTTAAAAATTAGAAAAACAAGTTTTCTTCTCATAGATACTAGAAGTTCATTAAACGATTCAACAAGTTATGATCTTAGGAAAATTTGACTGATATTATTTCACTGAAAAAAACATCGGCTTTATGGACATTTAGTTAATGGAAATGCTGATTACAACCAATAATGTATATGTTTGGATTGCAATAAATCAAATCGATTTATCCTTCACCAAACTTCGTTAATTTTGTTGAGTTCACCAAGCTCAAATTTTTAAGATACAAAATAAAACAAACTTGAAGTGCTTATTATTTTAATTAAACAAGTCAATTAAATAATTTAAAATTAACAAAAAACACAAATCATTTAACCTAACACGTTCAAGAGGACAAATTTAAGCTATATAAAAATCGAGTTTTTGGTTTAATTATATTTTTTGATTCACATGGCCATCTCGATTTCTAACAGTATATTTCTTCTTTTATTAAATATATTTGAGTAAAAAGAAAACTGCTATTTAAAAATCAACCATTTGTTGATTGGAACTTTTTTAATAAGAAATTTTATGTGAATATAACTCTTCTCTGTTATATTATCTTCTTAATTTTATTATATCCTCATACAGAATAGAAAAGAAGAGAAAATAAATTTTGTTCTGGGACAAGGTCCCTCAAGAATAACAGACTGGAACAAAAAATAAAACTACAACTGGTCAAATAATTAAAGTAAGTAAGTAATGGTGGATAATTAAAGATAATATTTTCATAAAAAACCCATAAAAAATAGTTATAAAAAATAAAAGTATACAAAGTAGTGAATAATATATTGATTTATCAAATGAATAATAACGGTAATAAATTACAATAAATGTCCAAGGAAAAAAAAAGAAGAAATTAATGAAAAAAAAAATTATTCCATAATGATATAAGTAATGCTGTTAAAATCGTATCCAAGGATTTTAAGAGATTTTGCCTAATATAATTCTACAAACTTAGAGCATAACCAGATCTCTCATTACCTGATTTTATAACATCACGATAAGTAATGGTTTTAAGCTTTGGATCCCTCAGACTAAATAGTAACTTCAATGTAATTATGTAATTCACCAGACTCAGACGGAAATATTTAATAGATTGTTAAAAATAATCTGTTTCCAAATTCTTTCGTGAGCTGGTCTTTTCTACATTTCCTCATTTTATCACAACCTTTTTTACGTTGACTTTGGATAATGCAATTTTTTTTTTTGTTCAACTCTATATACGAATCAGATTCTGATCTTAAATCGAAGAAATCTAACATACTTTAACTAAAACTGCGGCACAGAAACTGCTCTCCAATGTGCGCGGGTACCTGTGCGACGCAGTTTTTTTTTCGTGCCGCCTGCTCTGCTCTGCTCTGCGTCGCCTGCGTGGCACAGTTCGATGTGCGCCTTACCTTAGCCTCTAAGAACCGTAATTCTTAACTTTTTTTTCACTCTTTCCCTTAATATATATAACACGTTAATGCCAATTTCAAGCTCTAAATTATTCGAAATTATTGATAAAGATAGGCTAATGTTTAAAAAACCGGCTCATAAGCGGTTTTTGGCGAAAATAATCTAGCTGCTTTTCTAAAAAGTCTTGAAGTGAACCCCCACGAAAACCTTTGAAGTAACATCGCACGCTCGGTGCAAAAGTGGGACATGTAGGTTTTTTTTACCTTTTGGTTTTACCATTTTTTTAGACTGGATTAATTAAGGAAATGTACATTATGAGTATTTATTCAGTATACGTCCTTAGAGACCTATGAAATAAGAATGGTTGATATTTTTAGCTGAAACAGAGCATCAAATAGGATTTTTTAAGGTTCAAAGAAAGTTGAAAACTGTGTTGTTTTTTCGAGATGTCCCAACTATTGAAATAATTGTACGATATATTAATTGTAATATGACGTGGATATCAAATCACGAAAAGTTTTATACACAGATATGAAATAATACTGGTTTTTGTATATTTTATCTTAGCTCATTGATATTATTTTGTGTTTTTCTTCATTTTGGGTGTAAGAGATATAGTAGGACTAGGAGATATAGCAACTACATGATCTGAAAGTATTTTATGCATTATTTAATGACTGTTGAATGTAGTTTAGTGGCGATATTTGTATTTCTAGTATTGTTAATTTTTACCAATTTTTTTTTCCTTCTTGATGAAAATTTTGAATTTATAAGCTTAAAAACTGGACTTAATAACTGATTTTGATATTATATGGTCCAGGCTCTTAATTTATAGTTATGTAGTCCAAGGACGCCTCCTTCGACATTTTATTTTTGTGGAGCCCGTCACTCTAATTACTAGCTAAGTTGATAAGGGGTTAAGTTGCCACCATTTCGAAAGACTTAATCGTTAGAAAAAAAAAAAAAAATGAGATATCGAAGTTAAAGTGAAAAGTTGTAAGTACATTTCATGCTTATTTTTCGCGGACTTCCCGGAAACATAGCAAGCCAAAAATCATCTATGAGATGGACGTTTTAAGAATTTATTGCCCATATATACACACACAAATGCAAATTACTATATTACAGCGAAAGGTCATATCTCGTTGCCTAATAATGACTGCAAGCCTTGCAATCATTTCTATTTATCATTGCGATCTCCCTCGCGGAGTCCTATGGCTGCCATCGCCTTCTATCAATTTCTTTTCCGGTCAACCTCTCTTTTTGCCAATGGCGCATGCTTCAGCATCTTTGTGGGCCATCGTTCATCCACCATTATCATGACGTGGCAAAGTCTGCTCACCTTTCTTGTCTTATTAATGGAGCATAGGATATTGAAGGTTTCTTAAATTTCTTCATCTAGGCCTCCAAAAATCCATTTCTACCGAGAGAAGTTGTTTTGCTACAAAACGTCAATATCCAAACGTAAAACAGAATTTTTCATTAATTTGTTGAGAGTATAGTGCTGTATACCTCGGAAACCTGGACTATCTCAACCGATCCAGCAAGCAAATATACATTATGTATTTTAATTAGTGTTTGTGTGTATTGTTTTTATTACCTTTATCGAATCCTGTTTTCTCCATTTGATTTGAAGATTAAATAAAATCTTGGAATTTATCGATGGTCATCAGAGGGATGGGTTTAAGGATGCGTTTCGTACCTTTTTAAAACTCCTAGAAGCCTGATTAAAGTTTTTCCGAGGGGAGGGGTTGTTATATATATCACTGGTTTGGAAAAAGACTGCCACAATAGAAAAATTTTCGTTTTTCCTTTTTTTTTTTTTTCTTTCTTTTTTTTTTTTTTTAAACTTTCACATTACATTATCTTTCTTTGAGAAAACTTCCAATATTTTATCCTAGAGAACAGTCGAGACAGTCTTCCGTAAAGTTGAGATATAGCAATAATGACCACAACATATGCTTCTGTAAAAGTATTTTGTGGATTGTGGCAGTATTCTTCAAAACCAGTGACATATTCTTTCACCGCTACATTTTGGCACCTCTAGTACCTTGTCTACTTTAGGCATCTGAACTGTTGGGGATTTCGGGTCGTTTTCTAGGCTTAATGGAGAAAAACCTTTTCTAAAGTACATATATAGAAATCATTTATCCCTGCTTTTTAAGTTTCTCCTACTTCTAATAACTTGTAAAGACAGCAAGTTGAACTGTTGTTGGTTTGTTTAACGTCACTTTATGCCACTAAGGCTAATCGGACGATGCAACAGTGGGAATTTTGTTCGATCTTAGTTATGCTCATACTAACTATAAAAAAAACTTACCACTACAGCCCATGAAGGGTTTTGGGTTTGCTTAGCTCGCTATGTAAGGAAGCACTGTTTCTTGGTTAACGGTCGTGCACGGAGGTTATTCGACAATGATCACGCTCAATCGCCAAGTTTTCCCCCTTAATTAAGTGTACCCACTAGACAGAGGCTGGGTTTGCCCCAGGAGGGTCTCTCGACCCATGAGACAAACCGTGGCAGAATAATAAAGATATCCTGAGCCAAGCCAGATTCGAACTCGGGACCTTGAGGTCAGCAATTCACTGCCTTACCAGTGGGCTACCCCGCTCCCTCATACCGACTATACTAATGTTATAATTGCATAGCCTGCTGGTTTTGTCTTTCTATTGAGCGCGTAATGTAACGTATATGTCATATATGTATAATCTTTTGACTTCTCTTGTATTATCAATCATGACCAATCAATCAATCAAGACATGACCAGCCGTTTTAGAAACTTTTATACATAGATGCTGTCGATTCCTATGTAATGTACTTTCTTGATAAACTTGCGAAAAAATACTATGAAAATTGAAGGCTGTGTATGATGTACATAAGTAGGAGTGCCCCAGAGCAATTAATGGCTGCCGACTTAGATATATGTACTCCATCCAAACAAACCCCTATCCCCCAACTTTCAGATCTCTAGCAACACCCTGTTCCCCATAATTAGCTAAATTATCTTAACGCGCTACTGATTTATCTCTCTATTTCTTCTTTTTTTGCCACTGTACTTCAGAAATATTTCTCATTAGTTTCTTAAGGAACAGGGTTTTATGAACTATCCTCACGAATTTTATTATCGCTGAAAATTCGTTTAAAATTCAGAACACAGAATTTGGTTCTTAAAAATTGTTGTTTTTTTTTTATAGAAAATTTCAATGATGTCATTGTTACGGTAAAGATACTTCGATTTGAAATAGTTGTTATTGCCGAATTTCTCAAAATTTACTTCAATACTGAAAACAGCGTTGAAATTCCGTTGTCCTGTAATTACAATTCTGTAAAAATGTGTACATAGGTAATCCTTTAAGCAATAACTTAATACTTAAATTCTATCCTGTTCTCTCATCTAATCATTCATGAAAGAATTAAAAACTTTCGACTTGCTTTAAAAAAAAAATAAGGAGGGAAATACGATCTATGGACGTGAAAGAACTATGCTGCTTACTCCTCACACCCCACCTGTTTTGTTAGTAATAAGTGCAACTGCGTTCAATGATAATATCACTGGGTGGCCTAAATGTAGAACCAGTTTGTGATCTTGCCAAATTACAAACTTGTCTGCCGGTCAAACCCATTCCCCGCCTCTTTAATATTCATTAAGTACTTCTACGACCATAAGTTTTTTATTGAATGAAATTTATATCCACCTGTTGCGGCATCTCTTATTTGTATTATTTTGTTTACTTTCACTTACCTATATATGAAATATATAGTAAGTGGAAATATTGCGATCGTGAAAAATTTCGACTTCCGGTTTTCAACGGAAATACACGTTTTGGGGTCCCCTGAGTCTAAATAACCAAGTCCCGCGAAATGGTCTGTGTGTCTGTGAGTGTGTGTGTGTGTGTGTGAACAGACTAGCTCAAAAACTATAGGCCGTACAAAACTGAAATTGGGTATTTGGTGTATGTATATGCCCGCGATGTGACAGCAAAAATTTCATCAAAATTGGTCAAACGGAGGGGGTACTTTATTTAATAACATTTTAAGATTTATCGATTTTCTCAAAAACGGCTCTAACGATTTTGATTAAACTCGGTATTTGGTGTATGTATATGCCCACGATACGACAGTCAAAATTTCATCAAAATTGATTAATTAGAGGGGGCACTTTACTTAATAAATGTTGTCCCATTTTCACGTGTTTTTTTTTTTTTATTTACTCAAAAATGGCTCTAACGATTTTGATTAAACTCGGTATTTGGTGTATGTATATGCCCGCGATGTGGCAGTCAAAATTTCATCAAAATTGGTTAAACGGAGGGGGCACTTTACTTAATAAATGTTGTCTCATTATCATGTGTTTTTTTCGTTTACTCAAAAAGGGCTTTAAGGATTTTGATCAAACTTGGTATTTGATGTATATATATATGACCGCGATGCGACAGCCGAAATTTCATTAAAATTGGTTAAACGGAGGGGGCACTTTACTTAATAAATGTTGTCCCATTTTCACTTGTTTTATTTAATCAAAAAGGGCTTTAACGATTTTGATCAAACTTGGTATTTGATGTATGTATATGTGACAGCCAAAATTTTATTAACCGTAGTACGAAAATAAAAACTTTTATTTATTAATAAAAAGAATTATTTTACTTAAGAGAGTAAATAAGTAATGCTCAAATTTTTGAAGCATCGCCGATGTGTAAAAATATGGTATAAGATAATACTTAGTATATAATTAATATAGGTATATTTTAGTCTAGAAACTTTTGTTCTTCAAAAATAATAAATTTTTGAAAACAATATAAAGCGATTTTAGAGGAACAGTAATCGTTCTTGATTTCCAGAAAGGCATAAGAGACGTAAATACTCCTATCGATTCACCTTCACGATATATTTACAAAAGCAACTCGCAATATAAAACAAGGAACCAGTAAAAAAAACTCAACTATTGATGAAATTAGGTCCCTCAAATAAAGAAATAAGCAATAATAAATCGAAAAGTACTGAGAACTTTCAATTTTTGCAATACAAATCCTCTGTAACTTATGGAGATATACAAATATTAGTGTATGCTTAAATGTGGAAAAATGTGTGAAGTTGAGGAATGGCGTTTACTTATTATCGAAACACGTCGATTTCTAATCTAAGTAAGTTCGTAAGTGAAAGTTGTGTGTTGTGCACATCGCACCAGATTTCTTTTATATAATATTGATCGATAGATAATTTAGTGTCCATACCTTGTTGCAGTTCTTTGGATTTGGAATTTTATCTGAGTGGAATATGCGATTGGATCTTTTTTAACTTTTATGCCAACGGGGATCGTTTCGATTGGCCTTTTGTAAATTTTTATCCATCTAATGTGAATTATAGTAATCCCTTATCAAACCCGGGAAGAGCTACGGTACATCTCCATGTCTTGGATGACGTACCTTATCACCATAATTGCTAACGTTTTCTTATGATATTATCGCATCAAAAAGAAAAATATACTCTTATCTCTTTTGTACTAATTGTGAACAAAGCATTTGTATGTTTGAACGTACGGAATAAAATAAGAAAAACTCTTTAAACGTTGTTATTTTTATTTTCTTATGTTTCTGATTGATTTTCGAAGATAGGTTTGTACAATTTGGTTAGTTTAGAAATACCTAAATCTCTATCGAGTTACATGTGGATCGGTGGACCCTTGCCCTTGCCTCGTTGGATATAACAATACAATTTCATTTGCATCTTTTATCTTTGCAGTAATCGTAAAAGTGTTATTCACAAGCGCGACAGGGGAAACCTGATCAGAAAATCTATTTGTCATGTTTAAAAATTGATAACGTCCTTATCGAATTCGTTCGTATTAAGTTGTCTCTAATGCCACTAAATGACTATTCAGCTGCTAAATCGAGTTGTGTTGTCGTATCTCAAGAACTCGTCATGGCCCATTATCCCGAATTAGTTCTCAAACAACATAAAACGATCTTTTATTTGCTGTTTATAGTTCTGTTGCAGTCGCATCGTTTGTAGAAAGAAAGTATGGTTTGGTTGCATTCCTAAAGTATTTTAACACTAAATGATTTATTTCACTTTACTTGGTTTCACTATCCGAGGAGCATCGCTTTTATAAATTTATTAATACATCCTTAAATAAAATTAATTTTATTCCCGTTGATCAACATCCAATAATTGTTTTAAAAAAAAATATTGGGGATTTCCGCATATTCTTTGTGGAAACTAGTCTATATTCTCGGCTTTATTTGTTGATTCCTTGTTTTTCATTTACCTAGTTCTCATTTCTAATAACACCCGTGGGCTATTTATTTGTTCTATCCATGAACACTGTTTGAATCAAACACCGAGTTGTTGCCTAATTGAACCAATAATATATATACGAGGGGAAGTCCATTGCTGTATAGTTTCGGATGTTCACATAGTGGCCAGGAAGTAATATTTCATAGAAATGTTGTTGCTGACGAGGCCACATTCAGAAAATGAGATATGGCCAGAATTTATGAAGTTCTGTTCCTATAATAAATTTTATTGAAGACAAGACAAGATTGAAATATTGTAATTGTAGACAGCAATAAACTGTATGTTTTTTAGAAGAAAAAACACTTGTTATTTTATTAGTTACTTAGTTAGACAAACACAGGACCACATATTTTCTCTTAGATGTCTAATGGAAAAAACCTGGGATAGAAACGGAGATATGTACATGGCGTTTCTGGATATAAAAGCTGCATTCGACTCAGTCCCAAGGTATGAACTATGGAGATCGCTAGAGGCTAAGAATATTCCCGTAGACCTCATAAATGCCGTCAAATCAGTATACCAAAACCCAAAAGGTATTGTAAGAATAAATGGCATGGAATCCAGATCTTTTGACATGGAACAGAGAGTGAAGCAGGGAGACAGCTTAATTCCTTTGCTGTTTATAAATTTTATGGACGAAATACATACAATCTGTAAAAGGAGAACAGCCAGAAGTATAGTGGGACTATGGAATCTGAGACATGTCCAAGTCCAAGCTTTGTTGTATGCGGATGACATTGTCTTAGCAGCTGACTCTCAGGACAAATTACAGCAAGCTGTACTTGAATGGCAATAGGAATTAGGAAGAAAAGGCCTATCTATTAATACAGATAAAAGTAAAATATTACATCTGGGGAGAGAGCCTCAGGCAACCAATGTAATATGTAATGGCCATTCACTGGAACAGACCGATGATTATACATACCTGGGTGTAATAATTAGCAGGAATGGGAATATTGACGATGAGGTCAACAATAGAATTAGAAAAGCCAACAATATTTACTTCCATATCTGCAATTCCATCATAGGAAAGAGAGAAGTTGGAAGAGATGTTAAATTAAGAATATACAAAGCAGTGTACCTTCCAACATTGCTCTACGGTAGTGAAAGCTGGGTAACTCTAAACAAACATAAAAATAGAATAACCACAGCTAAAATGAGGTATCTCCGAAGAGTGGCAGGAAAAACCAGACGAGATTGCGTACGAAATGAAAGAATTCGTGAAGAATTAAACGTCGAGCCACTGGGACAAATACTCGAGAAAAGACAACTAAGGTGGTATGGTCATATGTGCAGAATGGGCGAATATAGAGAACCCAGAAGCTTCTATGAAGCCCGACCAAGAGGAAAAAGACCTAGGGGTGGACCTCAACTGTCTTACGAAGACCACATTGCCAGGTTGGGACGATCAAGAAGGAAGTCCTTAGGAGAGATGAAGATGCTGGCGAGAGACCGGGATGCCTGGCTGCGATGGCTAGATACAATACCTCCACGCTGAAAGGCATAAAGGAGGAAGGGAAAGAAGAAGAAGTTACCTAGTTAAAAATAAATCTTGATATAACTAATAATGATAATAATAAAACGTACAAATTGGTCCTAAAAGTTGGCATTTATCTCTCACTAGTTGACCCAATAGATATCTTTTTACTAGTCACCGACCGAAGTTGCGGTTTCGGCCGAAAAACCTGGTTTCCGCAGCAGTTTCGGAAAATCGGCCCAATCTTCGACCAAGACGAAACTAGCTTCTGTGTCTGATATATCCGAGAAGGAAGTAGGACTACATGATTTCAGTTTGTTAGCTGGATCTCTTTCATGGCCTTTAATACACCTGGATGTTTGCTATTATATTATTATAAATTTTTTGTTATTATATGCCTGTTATTTCAAGATTATTTAAACTTTTAGGGAAGTATGGGTTATGGGAAGTTAAGGGGGTATGGTCTACTATCCCGCGGGGACCAGTCGTACTAGGAAGTAGGGGCCGGGATTCGATCCTATAACCTAAGAAGCACACCTGTCTTACCACTTTTCTATACCAAGCCTGCTTATTGTATAAATATTTGAGTTAAATTACTGTAATTTTATTAGCTTTCATTGATATATTTGCTAAACTATATTTATTACAAACTTACATGAATTATATATAAACACGTAAATAAGTTTCGCTTTCGGTTTCGGCTAAAATTTTGGTTTCGGTCGGACACTGCTTTTTACTAAATCTTTGTGATTCGGTTCTACGTTGCAAAAACACTGAGAAAAACGTGTAGCTCAGTAATCATTTCATGTATTAATATTTATGGCACCAGTGCCAATGCCTTTGACTTAAAGGTCCTCGAACATTTTACTTCGAGCCCTTTCTATTGTAGGATTTTAATGTAATCCTTACTCTCCTCTTTAAAAATTGCCTTGGAAACCAAATTTAGATTATTTTATATTTTGTTTCATAACTTTTTTCTAATTTTTCCCTTTTTTTCGATTATCTCAAAAACGGCTTTAATGATTTTGATCGAATTCTTCATGTTTAATGAAAGTTAGGTGTTCTAAAGAATCTGATATTAAAATATCAGGTAAGCTTTATCATTATTAAAGTGTTCTGGGGGGGCTTAAATGGGGAAGGGGCTTTTTTGTTTTCCTATAAAGTACTTTTTTTTTTGTTTATATGCAGAAATTAACTGTCTCTCGTTACGACTAACAATAAGAAATGGCTAATTATGAAATATGAAAAAAATCAAGTAAACCTATCCGTCAACTCATAAAACACGTTGAGCACACCCATGCGGAGTACGCCTATAATGACTGACCATTGTTTATAATTAAAGCCGTTCTTTTCATTTAAGGGAAATTATTTGTTTAATGGGAACTAAATGAAGTCTTCAACAGCTACATAGAGAATAGTAAAATCAAACGACTTGGAGTATTATTCTTGCATTGCCGAATTATCACAAGTAAAAACTTTTATTCATGAATAAAAAAAGTTAGTGGTTTTTATTGAGCAAATAAAAACAAAAAAAATAAATGAATGTTGAAAAATTTGTGACTTTGAGAGTGACAATTAACAAACACATCAATTTCTAATCTAAGTAAGTAGGTAAGTGAAAGTTGTGTGTTGAGCGCACGCACCAGATTTTTATTGTAATTTTTGGGGTACGTAGTTTACATCATTTTTGTATATATATATATATATATATATATATATATATATATATATATATATATATATTTATATTTATTATCATTATTAACTATTATTATCTATCTTATAATTCGTTTCATCATCAGCTTTGTCATATCTATGTAACTCTGAAAATGGAAGGAATTCTACTCTTTAGAAAGTCTAGGAATGTTTAAAGCCTTTAACTAAGGAAAGGAAATAGTGTTTTTCCCTAACCTTTCTGTGAATGATGCTTTCTACTCGCCCGAAACTAATTGTAGCCGAGGTCTATACTCTTCACAATAGGATAACTGTTTTTCAATTAGCCTTTTGCTCCATTTCTGTTTTGTTTCTTCCGTACCCTTTGTTCTAGATTATCTTGTTGTTCCCTGAAGGTAATAATTGCCTTGCCACATTAGGCCTCGTGTCCATTATAGACATGAAATGTTTCACTAACATCGAACAGTTTCGGCAAAAGTTGGAAATATTAATGCGAAAAAGCATGACAGGGATCTGATTCCGTAGTTAACTATTGTTTTCTGAATAATGAATCATAGCTTTTCTAAATGATGGAGAAGACCAATCTGGTCCATTAATATGTATATATTATTTTATGTTAGGAACCCCGATTATCACATAAAAACGAAACCTGATTTCTGTTTACCTATCGTAGAAACCCTGAATACAGACTACAGACTGGCACAATAGGCTGTTTGATGAGTATCCTTTCCGTTCTAGCTTTTTTACATGCCTATTGCTCTTGAAGTAGCTTCACTGAAAAGATTTCCGGCCTCGTAAAACAAACTATCTAAGGGCGGAACCAGCGGGGGGGGGGGGGGGGGTCAAAGGGTCTTGAATCCCCAAATATGTTGGCTTTTCGATTTTATTTTTATTTTTAAACGAATGATGAAATTAGGTAGTTACTATGCCCTAAACATTGTACTTTTGGATGTTTAGATCTTAGTCCTTCTTAATGAAAGGAAGGATAAGTAAATTTTATAGTTTATATAAGTTAGTTTTATTTTATACTAACTGTATATACCGGTTTTACCGGGGAATTTCATTTTTTAAATCTATAAAATCTTAGAGACTTTTTTCGTCTCAAACGGTCGAATTCGTAAAAAACCAATGCAAAGCGAGGTCTTAACGATTTTTATAACAATAAAGAATACAACCAGAGATTGGCTGAAGTTATGCAATTTTAATATGGACAGGTGTTTTATAATAAACCATAATTGTATCATAAAAACAAACAAAGACAATCTGTACACACAATATTTATCAATATTTTTATTACATTTTCATTGCAAATTTGCACCTGCGCTATGACGCAACAAGCATACGACGTCTCCGTTTTGCTCCGTTACATTCATTCGTAATACTAAACATTATCAATGTAATTAATTCAGAATTTCGAAAAGAAAAAAATAATAAATAATCCTTACTAATCCACACAACCTTTCAAAATTTGATTTTCGTTCTGTATAAGGTTACTCATTCTACTAGGTGATAGATTTCATTTCCTGGCATGTCCACTTCCTTCATAAAAGTTTTTAGTATTTACATCGTTAATTCAACAATAAATTAATGATGCAAAGGAATGACTAACTTCGACATTTCTTCAAGAAATGAAATTAATATGAATCCATACATGCATTATCTATTATCTGGCCCGCAGATGTTTAAATTTTAAAATAAATATTTTAGTATCAATCCATGACATTAAGGAAATGGTATATAAATTTATGTTCTGTATTAATTTATAAATTTTTATTTTTTATTTAGTAGATGTATATTGACAGATTTTTTAAAACATATTATTTAGGTTCTTTTATCAATTGACAAATCTGTTAATTTACAAAGCTCATTAATTCTAAAAATAATATCTTAGATTAAATAGATGAGTGATAAATGACTTATTTAATGATTTTATAGATGTTTACAGATTTTTTCTTTCAATAATTTATAACTACCACTATAAGTACCTGGCTGTTGTAATGTTAATTCTTTTCATTCATCTGAATTGCTAAATAAGCACAGTATATTCCTTCTTTGTCAAACATGCACTGTTTTCCTCTGTAAAATGAGATTAAGAATCTTTTTTCTTTGTCTCTATAATAATTATAATTTCTAATTACAGTTTTCTCTCTAATTAAATAATGCTAATTCTGACTTACATGATTTTTTTTTTGTTAAATTACAAAACTGTGAATTAGTCGAAAATATATAAGAAGCAGAGCTAATCATAGAATTAGAATGATTTATGATACCTGAATATAAATTCTAAGCTATTATAATCAAATTACAACTTGTTCATAAAATTATAATTTTTAACACATTCTCTCTTCTACATGAACTTACAGTTTTCAAATGAATTAAAATAAAAAAAGTTTCCTACTTTTAAAACATTGATATACATGACGAAAATTAATTTTACTTATTTATATTGACGACAAATATTGGTTTTTTAGTGTTTAACTACCTGGGAATCATTTTGAATTTATTGAAAATATTTAAGATTATCTGATTTTACATATAATAAATAAGTTTACATAAAGTTACTGTAGCTTTCAACAATACTGCTTGTCTCTTAATAACTTTGAATTTTATCCTTATTAACATTAACATTACTGTTTTTTTGTTAATTGGTTATTTTAATATTTTAGAAAACTTCTCAGGTCATTAGAACCCGATCGAAATAAAAAATATATAAATGTAAATTTGTAGCAATTTACAATGTTTCTTTTATAAAATCATATTTCTGTTGTTAAAAATTATTATATTACCTTGAACCTGAAGAAATTCTTTAGAAATAAACTATTGTAATTGCTTTACACTATCCATGCAGATGGGGTACATTTACCTTTTCCAGGCCAACGTTGTATATTTACTTCCTATTAAGAGGCTCCCTTATTTTATTTTGGTGGCCCATAGGATGCAATAATGTTCTAGACCCTCTGACAATTGCTCTTGCCTTCAGTAAAGATTCAACTGTGCTAGCTGTTATGAAATCCCACTTATCTGACCTGATTGATCTACATGTAAAAAACTTCAATTTTTACGTTTTCGTCAATAATGGTCCCATAAATGGGGGTCAGGCACATATGAAAAGTGGTATTTAAAGTGTTAAGGCTATCAAAATATTTTGGGAAGTTTCGACTGTAGAATGGGCATTCATCAAAGATGTGGTCTTTGTGTTTAGATTGCTATTACAATGTAGCCTCTTTGTGGAGAGTCTTAAGTGGTGAGAGCCTGTTATCTTAGTTATCATAATAAGATCTGTTTAAAATTCAGTTAAGTATTATACTTCACCAAATCCATTAAATTCCTCTTACCTCCAATGTATTCCGTAAAACCATAGTAACTTAATTTTGTCATAAATGGAGTTTAAAGTTTAAAAAACTCATCCTAATGTATATATTTACTGAATTAATTTATTTATGACTATTGTATTGTATTAGGAAAGAATCACGAATTGAAATAAAGCATCTTATTCTTTGTGTTAAATCAAACTTATTTATTTATTTTTTTTTTTCAGATGATGACGAAGCGATAACATCAGTTCGATGGAATGAGGAAATGGAGGCGGCATTGTTGTTCGATGCCCAAAAACAAGTACCTGGTCTCGGTGACAGGGGAGAGGCTGTCACGTTGCCTCCTTTAGAGGAAGAGAAAGCTGATGCTGTGATGAAGAAAGAAGGTTTCAATCTAATCCTTAGTGACAAGATTATGTACAATAGGACAATATTAGACGCAAGGCATCCAGAGTAAATATTTTATTAATACTTTCTAACTTTTATATATTTATTTACTTGGTTTGTTTATTTATATTTTTTCTTCAGCATTTACATTAAAATTTAAAAATAAATGTTAAAAATGATAGTTCTTTTTCATGATAACTTTTAAAAGGAATAGTTTACATTGAACAACTTTTTAACTTTTTTTATCATAATTTTTTTTTTCTCCTACCAAGCCCCTAAGGCCGGCTCTACGGGTTTTTTCCTGGGCCAGGGTTGATATCAAGTCATATTATAATGCTTATCATAATTATCATCTCTTTCATGTTTCTTTTTCTGCTTTATGTTTATTGTTTTATATTAATCGTGTTCACCGTTTATTTAGTTAGACATTTAATAATTTAATTTTATAATTAAATAACATTAAATGGACTTCTTTATAACATTGCAGGTCCATAAATAATGACCCATCTGCAAAAATATTTTATTTAATTTTAAATTTGATTGTAATACTTTGAGAACTTGATTTTATTGTATTAGTGCGCCTAAAAATGCATTTTGTAGATGTTTTTTATTCTCCACTAGTGTACTTACCAAATTCACAAATGAATTTATGGGCCTTTCATTTAAGGCAGATTGGAATTAATTTTATTTTGCTTTTTCTCTATATTTTCATTAAATGCAAATACTATATACTTATGTATAGTTTGTTTTTTGTCATAATAAAGTTTTTGAATTCAGTTACAAAAAATATTCAAGCTTTATCGTCTGGTTTCCTTACGGTTTACATTTTTTTATATTTTCCTCTCCATTTAAATTTTAAAAAAATAATAATGATACTAAAAGAAGAAAAATTATATTTGGGTTTCGTTAAAATGTTTAATGTTGTTTATTTCCATTCTTTAGATGCTTGAAAATTAAATATCCTAAAAATCTTCCATCAGCTAGTGTAGTCATAGTATTCACCAACGAAAGGTGGTCATCCCTTGTGAGAACAATCCACAGTGTCTTCAATAGATCTCCCAAGTATTTGCTGAAGGAAGTAATTCTTGTTGACGATGCAAGTGACCATGGTATGTAAACTTTCATGTTTACTAATGATTTTTATACTTGAAAAAAATGTTCTTTTTTTTTTTTTTAATTTTGATTATTCACATCAATTAATTTATTATTGTATTTTAATTTAAATAGGTGTTCTTGATTCTGAATAATTTTTATTGAATAAAATTATTTCTTATGTAAACATCATAATCCTATTTTTAATTTAAGTTTATGTCTATGAAGTAAAAGGTTAAATTTTATTGTTATTTATTGATATGTTTGTATTTTATGACCTTCTTTATTATTTTGTTGTTTTATTTAGAGGAGTTGCAAGAAAAGTTGGAGTATTATATAGCAACAAGGCTTCCTAAAAAAATTACTCTTGTCAGGTTACCCAAAAGGTCGGGTTTGATAAAAGCGAGGCTTGAAGGAGCAAAACAAGCCAAGGGTGATGTTCTAGTTTTTTTGGATGCTCACTGTGAAGTAGGAATTGATTGGCAAGTACACCTTTATGTTTTGTTTCAATATTCATTTTGAGTAAGCTAAAGTAATTAAATTTAAAAATATACATATGTATCAACCTGATTGGACGTTTATTCAGAAATAAAATGTTCTGTGATAGTTAAAGATGTAAATATAATAGTTAAAGATGTTTTAGCCTAAGCTGGGAGCTATCATCAGCATTGATTCGATGACTGTAAAGTTATGAATTAATGTGATAAGGTTTATTGGTACTTGTCTTTTAGCTGCACTGCAGCGACTGTTATACATAACCTCACACTCGCTGATAACATGAATAGCGAAAACTGTGAGCTAATAAAGGTAATCAAGTGAAAAAACTTGGCAAATACCAGAGGTAAGGGTTGATTATAAGGAGGGCAGCTAATACACTAGTACTGATTAATTCATTTTGTTAATTAAACGTTTTACTCAATTCTAACTTTACTCTAGACGCCCTCTACTTCATTCAGTCTCTGGTCTTCTACTATTCTACTATCTCCATCATTAATAATATATTTACATGTAACACTTAAAAAAAAAATTGTTCTGCCTAGGCGAAAAATGGAAATTAATGAAGGAATGTGGGGGAAAAAACTTAAGAGTGAAGGACAGGATATAATTTTTTTTCTGCTGCAATGTTATTGATAATTATCCACTTATAGTTAAAACATTTTTCATCTTATTTATTTAATATCTTTTTTAAAATTACTTCAATTATAAAAATTCTTTTTAATCATTTATGTAAATATTAACATTAAGGCAGTGATAACTATTAACAATATAATTTTTTTTGCTAAGGATCTTTTTCCTCACTTAGAGGGGAAGAGTGCTGTAAATTGTAGGATTTTCTTTAATGAAGGAGCTCTTCCGTGTTTAATATTTTTTTATTTATTATTTTTGTCCCGACGTTTCGAGCTTGTGGCTCATCTTCTGGGGTTATCTTAACTTTAGTTGTTACATTTCATTCAAGCCATTTGTCAAAACTTCTCTTTTTTTAACAGTATAAAAATACTTTTGTCATGCATTTTATGGCCTGTTACACTGTCTTATATTTCCATTGTCACATTATAGTTATTCCATCCTACTTCATTCAGTCTCTGGTCTTCTACTATTCTACTATCTCCATCATTAATAATATATTTACATGTAACACTTAAAAAAAAAATTGTTCTGCCTAGGCGAAAAATGGAAATTAATGAAGGAATGTGGGGGAAAAAACTTAAGAGTGAAGGACAGGATATAATTTTTTTTCTGCTGCAATGTTATTGATAATTATCCACTTATAGTTAAAACATTTTTCATCTTATTTATTTAATATCTTTTTTAAAATTACTTCAATTATAAAAATTCTTTTTAATCATTTATGTAAATATTAACATTAAGGCAGTGATAACTATTAACAATATAATTTTTTTTGCTAAGGATCTTTTTCCTCACTTAGAGGGGAAGAGTGCTGTAAATTGTAGGATTTTCTTTAATGAAGGAGCTCTTCCGTGTTTAATATTTTTTTATTTATTATTTTTGTCCCGACGTTTCGAGCTTGTGGCTCATCTTCTGGGGTTATCTTAACTTTAGTTGTTACATTTCATTCAAGCCATTTGTCAAAACTTCTCTTTTTTTAACAGTATAAAAATACTTTTGTCATGCATTTTATGGCCTGTTACACTGTCTTATATTTCCATTGTCACATTATAGTTATTCCATCCTACTTCATTCAGTCTCTGGTCTTCTACTATTCTACTATCTCCATCATTAATAATATATTTACATGTAACACTTAAAAAAAAAATTGTTCTGCCTAGGCGAAAAATGGAAATTAATGAAGGAATGTGGGGGAAAAAACTTAAGAGTGAAGGACAGGATATAATTTTTTTTCTGCTGCAATGTTATTGATAATTATCCACTTATAGTTAAAACATTTTTCATCTTATTTATTTAATATCTTTTTTAAAATTACTTCAATTATAAAAATTCTTTTTAATCATTTATGTAAATATTAACATTAAGGCAGTGATAACTATTAACAATATAATTTTTTTCTTTTCCAGGCTACAACCACTCCTTGCTAGGATCAAAGAATTAAGGAATGCAGTTGTTGTTCCGATTATAGATGTGATCCATGATAAAACTTTTGAATATCAAAATAATGGTGGCTCGTATGACTTTGAACTTGGTGGATTCACTTGGAGCGGGCATTTCACTTGGATATCAATATCACCAGAAGAGGAACGCAGGCGTGGCAACCCCTATTCCCCTACTAGGTAACTTGTTTTTAAAGTTAATGAATCTGCTATTTTCAATTTCATGCTATTGGGTTAGATAAAGAGCATTGGCTCATCTCTTCGACTAACCCAATTTCGTCAGTATTTCAAAGCCAAACTGAATTTTGTTAATGTGGAACTTATCATCAGTACTAATATATTTATTTTAACAAAGTTTATGCTTTGATAATTTCCAAAAAAGGCAAACAAGATACAATAATTCCAACTCAATTCAATTTAATAAAAAGCTTACATTAAATATTGTCGTATTGATCATAAAACCTCTTAACTCCAACTATTGTGGTTTTCAGTATATATATATATATGTGTGTGTGTATTCTAGAAGAAACATTGTGCAAGTGACATTTTTACTATTTTGAGTAAACAAAAATTAAAGTTTGAAAAAATATTTTATCTGGATCAGAAAGATTAATTTTATTTTTTTATTCGAAAATCTCTATTAGGAAGTTCTAACTTTTTTAGTTTTAGTAATTATATAATCTATTGTAGATAATAGCTGTGGTCAAAAGTGGCTTTGATTAATCTTCCTAAGTCCCACCCCTCTCTTGTTTAGTGGGAGTGCTCTCGATGAAATAATCGACAAAAGATAAAATAATTTTGTCGTTGAGTATATTCTCGGTTAAATTTTTTTCATCAAATTTTGACCAATAAACAGCACATGCTATCTATTACGCTCATAAATTCTTAAATTAATAATAATAAAGGCTTAATGAACCCCCAACACCAACAATTCTTACTTCCTACTTGCGTCATGATTCCCCTAAAGCAGTCCCTACCTGGAGACCCTAGTTTGTTATGAACTAGTTTAACTAGTTTAGGAGCAACCATGACTTATTGTATGTTTTGGTGAACTAAAAGATATGAGTAGGGCGTTCAAACCTACATCACACCCTCGAACAAGCCTGGACCAACCTCTCATTGTTGGTAAGCGAATCCTTCGGACTTAGCCAGGGGGAATTTCCTAGGAATTTCCACTGACCAACCCTATATTCGCCACCTATGGGACGCTCTTTGCGGTTATGAGACTCGCTCGAGGAAATTCTTGAATTAAGGCTATAATATTTATTAATATAGGTATGTTCAATTTTTAATGATAAATTCATTCATTTTAGAATATGTTTGTGATTAACTACTAATATGGATGATGAACTACATGAAGTTGAGGACTTTTTGTATAAACAACCTTTTTTGTTTTTTATTAATTGTTATAACAACATTTTCTTTTTAAAAAGTCTTCCTTTTTATATTTAATTTTTAATGTTTAGAACTCCGACAATGGCTGGTGGTTTGTTGGCAATAGACAGGAATTACTTTTGGGAAATTGGGTCTTACGACCCTGATATGGACATCTGGGGAGGAGAAAATTTGGAAATGTCTTTCAGAGTAAGATCATCATTAATTTGTTTTCGTTTTTATTAGTGAAAGTTATATTCCTGTTTATATATGTATATATATTAGAATATGTATAGTAAATGGTAAAGTGCTGTATGAAATAACAATATAAACCCTGCTTTTCTTAACTCTGAACTGTCATGTAAATAAAATATAATAACTGTAGTTGTGTGAAAGTAACTATTTTCATATTAAGTAGGGTAAACCATATAGTTATTGGCACCCTTAAGACTAAAGTTCAGTGGTGACATTTAAAAATACTTCTTATGAAGTGATCTAATTGATAGTAATAATCCTATAACTCCTCTTTATCTATCCTTATAAAGACTCAAGAGGTTTTTTTGTGTCAAAAGTTCAATAGTTTTACAGTATGGCAATATTTATTGTTAAAAGTGCCAAATCTAGGTATTGGCACCTTGTGGATTTAATTGTGAAATCTTCCCTATGGTTAGTTTGTTAAAGTCTCACTTCATAGATGACTTAGAGGACCCTTCAAACATTAGACTCATGTATATCTTGTAATGAAATTAGGACTTGTTTACCTATTTCTTTAAGTTAAAGTTGGGGTGCCAATAACTGTTTGGTTTACCCTATGTGCTGTAAATGGTGGTGACTTAGGTAGATTAAGGTTGACTATGGTACATTAGTATTTTTGAAATCAAAATGTTCTTGATGGGCTGATTTTACATGCCACCAAGATAGTGTGGCTTTAGTTTGAGCAGTTGATTTACAGCTAACAAAAAATATCTGCTGTGCAATATCTTCATGATTTTCTAGTAACATTAGATGCGAATCAGTATCCGATGTTGATAACACTCTCTAAAAAGTTGCTTGTCGTTCTCAGACTTTATCACTGATGAATATTTTGTGCAGTAAATTAAGTAAATTTTTAATTTTATAATCTTTCTTAATTTTATTCCCTTTTAAACTATATTCATAACTAGCTGTATATACCGGTTTCACCCGGAGAATTTCATTTTTTAAATCTATAAAGTGAGACTTTTATCGACTCAAACGGTCGATTTCGTAAAAACCATTGTAAAGCGAGATCAAAACGATTTTTATAACAATAAAGAATATACCCAGAGATTGGCTAAAGTTATTTTAATATGGACAGGTGTTCACACCTGGTATGAAAGAACCACTGAGCGAAATTTAGAGAATTTAGGACAAACGGTATTGATTTCTTTATAGAAACAACAAACAAACAAACAGAATTTCATCTTTATTTATATAGATTTATTTAGGTTTATTTTTATTTTATATCTGATAAAATAAGTTTTGGTGTCAACTTTGGTACAAACATTTTTCTGGTTCAGATTCTCTTCCTTAGAACACTTTAGAAAACTTGGCTGTCATTCTTATTCTGAAATTCTTATAATTATGGCGAAACCAATTTGCATTATGGTCCTACTTGTTAAATAAGTGTTAGTCATACGAAGTAAAACAAAAAACTGTTACTCATGAATGTATAGTGTTTATTAAATAGAAAATAGAGCTGTACCTAAGTCACCTACATCAGTTGGTTAGAATGGTACAAATTTTTTTATGTTCTTGATCCTGTCACATTTAGCAAACAATGGTGTACCTCATTTTAAGCCTGAAAATTTTACCTTCCAATTTAAATATATCCAAGATTTTTATGATACATTCAATTGGGGAAACATTAAAAAGAGTAATAGAAATTGTATCAAAGTCACCACCATTTACGGTTGTAAAAGTGTATTGTAAAAGTATAAAGAGTGAGTAGGATTGCTGAGTGATCATACTAGAGTCCTGTCCCCATGGCCTAGAGCTGCCTATCAATCGTAGTAGCCCCTGGGCTTTGGCTATTTAAAAGTGTTTGCCTGTATGATTTGATTTTATTATGCCTTTATTTATAGTTACTTCAAACTATTTTCGATTATTCCAGGTATGGCAGTGTGGCGGATATCTCGAAACAATACCTTGCTCACGTGTTGGACATATTTTTAGAAATTTTCATCCATATTCATTCCCTGGTAATAAAGATACACATGGCATCAATACAGCTAGAATGGCCAAGGTTTGGATGGATGATTATAAAAGGCTTTTCTTTAAACATCGGCCAGAGTTAGAGGTTTGTAAGTTGTTATTGAAATATTGTTTAAGTTGAATTTTTAAATGTAATTGGATCTCTTTAAAACTTGAAAACAGATGAAGAATAAAGCTCAATCCGAATCTTATATCATTCTATTTATATTGTTTCTAATCAAGTTCAAAGTGGTTTGACTATAAAGATCTACTCATTACCTTTTTGCTATGGATGAGTGTTTTATTCATCCAAAAATGTAGAATACTTCCATCTAAAATTTCATTTTCATTCTTCATTTCCGGGTACTATTTTTTAAATATATATAAAAATTATAAGTATGAATAATATGCAAAGTTTTTTTACCTTGAGCCAGTCAACATAAATCTCTGAATCATTCAGCATGTCTGTTGTTTATACATTGTGTGTTTAGTATTTTTCACCAAAATCAAAGGATGATTATAACAAATGTAAAATATTAGGAAAAGGGTAATTAATGAAATTGCAAATATGAATGTGGATATTGAATAAAATTTAAATGTAATGTTATTTTGAAATTAATGTCTTAAATTAGCTAATTGTCCTTTTGTAAATCTCGAACTATAGTTAGTGAACAATCAAGTTTTGCTTTACCAAATACAGTACCCAAATTCATTATGTTTTTCAAATAAATTTTTTTTATATTACTTTATATTATTATTTTATGAATTTTACCAATTATTTAAATTTATAAGGTTGGCTTCTATTTCCTGTAGGATATAGATATTGGAAATATTACTGGAAGAATTGAACTAAGAAAGAAATTGAAGTGTAAAGATTTTAAATGGTACTTGACTCATATTTACAAGACTAAGTTTGTTCTTGATGAGAATGTTCAGGCATATGGCAGGGTAAGTATAATATACATGAGAGGATTTTTTTGAATTTTTTATCATTTTTATTTACAAAGTATTAAATTTTCAGGTTATGACACACACAAATCGGTTGTGCCTTGACAATTTACAAAACTCTGAAGAAGATAAGCATCCCTTAGGTGTCTATTCTTGTCACAATGAACTTTATATGAGTCAGGTTTGCATCTCATAATTTTATGAAGCTATATTTTCATCTAACCTTTTTCAACACCACTATTTTTAGTTTTAATAAAATTGTATGTATTGTATATTGACTTTTGAGGATGTTTGGCTGCATGATTTGTTATCATTGTAGACATTGATTAGGGAAGAATAGAGGTTCAAATGAAGGAGAGTCTGCCCTCATGTTTGTCTCATTATCAATTTAAATACTTCTTAGGTTTATATTTTATAGCACTATTAAGAAAGGTACATCTAAACTATTCTGTGGGTCCATTATCAAATATATTTCAAAACACACTGGACTAGAGAATGCTAAAACAGGCATGCTCGGCCGTCACGCCCTTCACAATTATATGATCAGCTTTAATAGCCGTGACCGGCGTCAGCTCTTTCGGTTTCAAGGACAGTACAAAACTGGTGTAGATCGATGGATTATGGCTGCTCAGAGTCAGCAGGGCTCGAGGACCTATATTCCTTTCCCCAAAGCAGACCATTCTTGTACCAGACCTCTGGATGGTTGACATCCTTGAATCTCTGGTTGACTGACATCCTTGAAAACCACGTCGTAATTCTTGAGAGGTAGGGTTATAACTTTTATGCCTTTATTTGTATACATAATACTATGGATTATGGATTATGGCTGCTCAGAGTCAGCAGGGCTCGAGGACCTATATTCCTTTCTCCAAAGCAGACCATTCTTGTACCAGACCTCTGGATGGTTGACATCTTTGAATCTCTGGTTGACTGACATCCTTGAAAACCATGTCGTAATTCTTGAGAGGTAGGGTTATAACTCTTATGCCTTTATTTGTATACATAACACTATCAAATTCCAAATTTTTATGATGGACCTGGAAAAATAGTTAAAATGACTCAAACATTGATTAATTTAATTTATTTATTTTATTCAAAGTATAAAAATAATAATTAATCCTTTTTTATTTATATATTTTTAAATTATGCTACCTAAAGTGTGTCTCGCTGTTTTTGTCATAAAACCAGGCCTGGTTTTTGCTTTTGGGACTCATGACCGATTGAGTATAATGAAATTTTAATTTGTTATGAATTTTTGATAAAATAGAAAATATATACACATGAATCATCGTATATAAATATAATTCATTGGTGTTAATATTGTCTCTCATTTTTTTAAAATTTGAAATCATTAAAATATTTATTTTTAATTTCAGTTTTTTTCGTTAAGTAATGCTGGTGAATTGAGAAGGGAATTTGTTTGTGCTGAAGTCAGTACTGCCAAGATGGAAGTCGAAATGTATAAATGTCATGGAGGCCATAACCAAAGATGGACTTACACATCAGTAAGCAATAATTCTTACTAAAATAATGCCTCTCAGAGTGCTAATGGTTTTTGATTAATTTATTATATATATATATATATATATATATATATATATATATATATATATATATATATTCCAATTTTTAGAAATAGTTGATTTAGTTTAATGGAGGTCTTAACAAGAGTAGAGGTATGTGCATATATCAAATGTTATAAACCTTTTTGATGAACTTTTCCACTTTCCTGTGCTATTTGGAGGTGGCCCTAGGTAAATGGCCCTTATAGCCTCCCTTTGGAATGTAATAAAAAAAAACTGATCGGCCCTTCTGGTGCAACACGATTAATATGTTAGTTCCTTTTTTTTTTTTTTTTTTTTTTTGAAATTCTAATTATTTATCATGTTTGCACTGTTGACCTGGAAACTTTTCCATATAGGAAAGTAAAGTACCGTCAACTGGGTAACTTTGGCCTTTTTGGGTTCACATTGCCCTATTCCTAAATAGAACTTCCAATAAATGTTTAAATTATATTATGTATTATATAGGTGTACAATTGTACGAATGTATAGTAATACTAACTTTGTTTTTTCTAGAACCATGCTCTAATGCATATCGACTCAAGGCTTTGCTTAGATTCAGAAGGCACTTGGTCTGGGAAGTATGTGAAAGTTTCACCCTGCAACAATTCAAAAACTCAGAAATGGTCATGGGAGTTCCTGACGTAGTATAAAATCTTCTCTTCTTATTATTTTGTGTTGTGATCTTTGATGATGTAATGAATTGTGATACTATTTAATGAAATGATGTCCAGGACTCTATTTTCTTGAGGGAAATATTTATATTTTTTAATAAGTCAACCGGCCTAGAAATTTTCCATTTGTTAGTTTTATGAAGAACTTAACTGTAGTAAATCTTTGGACAATAGAATAAAAGGGAGACTTTTTGGATAAATATATTTTTATACATATTAGAAGGAATAAAAAAAAAGAAAAAATGCATAGATTAAATTGTAGACATTCGAAAGCTGATTTTGATATTTGAAAAAAAAAAAAGATTTGAGAAGAAAGAAAAATTCGTTTTTTATTTTTATAACTAGAAGAATAACTGTTATGTTCCTGAAATTAAACTGTGTCATATCCTAAAAGTAATTGATTCCATGATTATATTTTATTCTAATTAAGTTAGTTACTATTTCTTAATGAATAAAAGGACGTAGTTACATTGTATTGATTATTTAATATATTTTTAATAAATATTGCCGGATTGTATCACATGAAACGCGTACTTTTCTGCTTTTACTTTTTATAAAACATTGATGGATGGATAGTACTTTTATTAATTTATCAAAGGATTCTTGTGTTATACTCTATCTTGTAAAAGCTGAGCTTTTAAGAAAATGTTCCATGTCTGGGATAGTATCATTCAACCCTTAAATGAATTAGCTAATGAAGAAGTTAAATTGTTTATAATAATTTATATTACCTTAAATTGTAATAAAATATTAAATTAAAATTGTTAAAATATTATATTAAATTGTTTATAATATTTAATCTTACAATTGATAAGTTATAAACGCAGGAGATGAAAGGCCCATGCTTACATTTCAAAACTAAATAATGCTCTAATTAGTTATGTGCTATTTAATGGTTGGTTCTTAAGTCCATTCATTTTTAATTAATATCACCTCCGAAACTCACATTTTGTGTGATACAATTTTAATATGAATATAAAAGAAACATTCCATTAAAATATATATTTCAGCTTAAGGTTGTGTATAATAGTGATAATGAATTTAGATATTTTCTTTTTGAAAAAAAAAAAAAAACAACAAAAAGCTGTTGATCTGTAATTAGCATTTATGAAATTATTAAAAAGAATAATAATATTTTTTTTATGTTGTTGTATTTTTATATAGTTTGTTGTATTGTATAGTTTACTTGAATTTTAATATTTATTTGAAATACATACATTGTAAAATGTGTGTCCTTTTTAGCATTTTATTATACTATTGTATAAATAGATGTGTTATGATTTTTTGTTTATCAATAGCCTTGAGAATGTAACTTTCTTGCTTTTTAAAACATTTCAGCATGATTGTAATTTTAAAATTATTTAAAACAGAAATGTGAACCATGCTGCAAAATAAGTAAATTCCATTTGATGGAAATTGAGGAAGGGTGCAGTCTTTTAATATTAAACATTTTAATGTGTTTGATTGTTTTAACTTTATAATTTTTAGGACTTTTTTCTATTTGAATTAAGAAATTTTAATCATTTGATAATACATAAATAGTCAAATATACAAATTTATTGAGAGAAGGGTTAAAATATAGCTCATCCTTCTACTAGAGAAGTGTTTGTGAAATAAATCAGAAATATAATTTTTGATTGCAATCTGTGTGGCCAAAATGCTTAATTACCAAAAGGTTTTTTCCTTCCTTTTTTAATTTTTTCGTAGATTAGTATGACACAACTGAATTATAAAATTAGCAAATTATATTTTCCTCAGTTTTAATTATTGTTTAGTATATTAAAAGGTTATCAGACATTTTTCAGAACCAAGAAAAAATGGAAATGGATGACAGTCATAGATGAAAATCGCGGATGTACTTAACCGAAATGTTTATACTGCAGGTGATTAAAGGTTTATCACTCTTAAATTTGATGATGATACTAACAGAACATCAATCTAAAATTATTAAAAAGTGTGCCTATTTACAAATAACTTTTTTTATTTTTGACTTAGTTTTGAAAAGTTTATTATAAGGCTCAAATAAATTTTATTTAATAGTTAATTGTCTCTCCAAAGCAAATGGCTAAATATTCTAGTATCGTAGAATTCAGAGTAGCCTCTTTTTAGCAGACCACCCATTTCTTTTGTTGAGGAATAACCCTATTGTTTTTCATTCTGTTGTAACTTTCTAAATTGTGAATTTCTAATCACTTCATTTATCATTTAAGTAATCTATGTTGAAAACTATTATTCATTTTTAATTTTATGTGTTTGTATTGTGCTGTTTTTTATAATATTGCTCTATATTAAAAAAAAGTTTAAAAATTGAATAAAGATCTGCATTCAGTGTCTAAAACCATTCAATTATTTTTCTATAAATGATTGTTACTTGTATATTTTGTATTATTGTTTCATTTTTATTTTGTATAATTTTTGTATATAATATGAACTTGGTTGATGGTTCGGTTAAAAAAAATAACTATCTATAGAATTGAAAATGAAGGCTGGGAGATAATATTAATATATTTCCCTTTTCCATATAAATGACGTCTTAGTATGTCCCCTTTCGAAATTATCATTGATTTCTTAAATATTGAATCTGCTGAATTTATATTAATGTTATTGGCTGACTGTTAAACTGATGGATTTGTAGACCCCTAAAAATAATAGATCATTGATTAATGTAATGAATTTCTACTGTATTTGGATAACTTTTTTCAGGTTAAAGTAACAGTTCCATTTTTAGGTCTGATACCTTTCATTATATATTTATTCTCTATTAAATAATAAAAACAAAATATTTTCCTTAAAGCCCGAAGTTTACTTACTAGCTGACCGACTTAAGATTATTAGATATTTGTGGCTAGAGGCAGGCACATAGTGGGAAAACATGTGTTTATTTTTACTTGAGATAAAGTGTTTTTCTCATTAATCCTGTTTTTTTTATAATAGGAAATAAAAATCATATCAATTAAATAAAAAATGACTAATTATGATAATAATGAATGATCTGACCAAAAATATTTAAGATGTTTAAATTTTAATTATAAATACAATGTTAGTTTTTTTTTCCGAATATTAAATAATATTTAATACCTTCACTGATGTCATAGCTTATTATATAATCAGTTTGAATATTAATTATTGGTATCTCTTCTACTTGAAATGATTATTGCACAAAATTGTACTTAGAACTTTAAGATCACTTAATCCTTTTAATGAAGATAATTTTATTTAAGTATCATGTTCCTTGTTAACTTAGTCTTCCATAAGCAGGGAATTTATATTTATATTTTATATTTTATTATATAACATTATGTTAATTGGACATTATATATGAAAAAAGACTGTTAAAATTTCTATAATTTTATTCTCCAAAATGATGTTTCCACCCGGATTTCTGATATTAATTAGATTCTTTTCTAAAAACCTAATACTAAAAATTTTTGTATTTCAATTTTTTTTTGTGTCAAGTGTTTTTATGTATGACATTTTAAAAAAAAAATATCAATAATTCTTTTTTGTGGACTGTTGGAAAGCAAATTTATATTTATTTATTTACATTTTGGAAATGTAAATGATTTACAATGATGTTTTGAATGTTCAAATTTATGTAATATATTTTTTAATTTGTTTGCTCAGAACTTGCTTTTTCTCTATAGTTTTTCTATACCTTATGACAACCTGTGTCCGTTTTATGCCATGGTATAATTTTAAGCTACCTACCCTACATTAAATTTATGTTGTAGGCTGCTCAGATCATAGTTAATTTATATTATAGGTATTATGTTGACCTTAATCCTATCATGGATAATTGGCAAAGGTGGATTTTTACTTTCACTTACCTATATATGAAATATATAGTAAGGGAAAGTATTGCGATCGGGAAAAATTTCGACTTCCAGTTTTCAACGGAAATACATGTTTTGGGGTCCCCTGAGTACAAATAACCAAGTCCCACGAAATGGTCTGTGTTTGTGTATGTGTTTGTGTATGTGTGTGTGTGTGTGTGTGTGTGTGTGTGTGTGTGTGTATGTGTGTGTGTGTGTGTGTGTGTGTGAACAGACTAGCTCAAAAACTATAAACCGTACGAACCTGAAATTGGGTATTTGGTGTATGTATATGCCCACGATGTGACAGCAAAAATTTCATCAAAATTGATCAAACGGAGGGGTACTTTATTTAAAGAATTTTGTCTAAATTTTACGTTTTTTTCGATTTTCTCAAAAACGGCTCTAACGATTTTGATCGAATTTGTCATGGTTAATGAGAATCAAGTATTCTTTAATATCAGGTAAGCTTTATCATTATTAAAATGTTCTGAGGGGCCTTCAATGGGGAACGTGCCTTTTTTGTTTTCCTATTGAGTACCTTTGGTTTTGTTTATATGGAGAAATTATCTGTCTCTCGTTTCGCTTAAAAATAAGAAATGGCAAAATATGAAAAAAATCAAGTAAACATGTATAGGAGAAAAAAAGAAAAATATTCCGTCAACTCATAAAACACGTTGAGCCTACACATGCACAGTACACCTTTAATGACACAAATGTTTATAATTAAAGATGTTCTGTTCATTTAATAGAAATTATTTGTTTCATGGCAACTATATGAAGTTTTAAACAACTGCATGAAGAATTATAAAATCAGACCCGATGGAGTATTATGCTTGCATTGCCGAATTATCACAAATAAAAACTTTTATTTAATAATAAAAAAAATAATGTACTTTAGAGAGCAAATACAAACAAAAATAAGTAAATGAATGTGGAAAAATGTGTGACTTTGAGAAATGGCATTTAACAAAACACTAATTTCCAATTAAAGTAAGTTGGTAAGTGAAAGTTGTGTATTGCGCGCATTGCACTAGATTTTTAAAAGTGAATATAAAAACAAGCTGTCAACACTAATGAAGCTTGATTTTTATATAATTGAATTTTAAAATAAGCTGTCAAAATGCAAAAAATAAAGCTTATTCTGAATCTCTTCGAAGGTACAAGTTCTAATGCAAAAATTTGATCACATAATGAAAATGCTTATGTCACAGTGTCTGAACTTTTCTTACTACTGACTTCTTTTTTCCCCTTTTTAAATTAAGTCCCTGCCATTTTTTAATTGTTAGGGCATTCTTCGCCAATGGTTAGTGTTACAGTTCAATTATCTGGACCATTTTGAACTAAACTTTTAAACTTAAACAGAATGGCATGAAAGCATTTGGAGAAGGCAAAAATCTTATCAGAGAGAGAAACACTTTATTTATCATGAAAGAGGTGCTGCCCAACTACATTGGGTTGCTAAGACACAGCATACTATATGTCCATATGAGACTATTTGTAATATCTTATTGTAATCTCTCTATATATAAGAGGCTTTGTCCTGACTGACAGAATCAAAGCAGAGCAAAAACTACTTATGATAGAAACTTGAAGTTCGGAATTTAGATTTTAAACGCGATGTAGGTAACCACTAAGATAGGAATTTCGAAAATGAAACCCCTAAGGGACTTAAATGGCGAAAATGTCGTTTAACTCTAATGGAAATCTATTGTTGAGATTTTAAACCATATGTTTTTTATTTGAATATCGATTTAACGTTACAATAGTATTAAAATAGACATTCACATAAAATATGGCTACTGATTATTTAAATATTAGTGATAATCAAATTATGCACACTGTGATTCCCATGATTGGGGATGGGTCGTGTTTATTCCGATCTCTTCTCTATATATATAAGAGGTTTTGTCCTTACTGACAGAATCAACGCAGAGCAAAAACTACTTATGATAGACACTTGAAGTTCGGAATTTATAGATTTTAAAAGCGATGTAGGTAATCACTAAGAAAGGAATATCAAAAATGTAACCCACCCCTAAGGGGTTTAAATCTATTTTCGAACTTCGAGAAAATATATCTAATTTGGACTCATTTTAAAGATCTTGATACGACGAGTTTAACTCTAAAGACCTTATTGGGCGTCGAAAACCATGTTTTACAGCCGAAAAATGAAGCGTTCACGACGAGTAAGTCATTTTTTGTTTCGGCGGTTTTAGTGAACTCTCTCCATTGCGCGTCTCCCTCTCTTCTACCGAGCCGGCAGCTTCCCCCTCCAACATTCCACCTACCGGAAGCTCAGATTCTACTAAATCTCCTTAACATCAGTTAACATATTATATTAGATCAATACCAAGATAATGGTCACAGAATTGATTTTATAGGCTCGCGGGCGAAGCCGCGACGGGGAATGCTAGTAATATATAATAAATAAATAAAATAAATCCGAATGATGCTTTGCAGGTATGTTGTGTTTTTCAATGATAATAAGGAATTCATAACTACAGAAATAATTTTGTGTATTTTTGGAAAATTCCTAAAAACGAATCCTTTTGACAAGTAAAATGACAAGGTGTAAATACTTAAAAATAGATTTTTCTTTTAGCACATAACTTTATTTAAAATTAATATTTTTATTTTTTTTATTTTGTGTTTTCGCCTCTACCCTAAAGTCATTGGCGTCTACCGGTGGTCTATATCCATTTATGGAATCCCGAGTATTTTAGGAACTTAAATAGAGTGGTGACTCTCTCTTCACTGTCTTTCATTATTTCTTTTAGAGAAGAAGAAAGTCCAACTTTTTTCCTGAGCTTTTCAAATTGTGGGCACTCTAACAGCAGGTGTTTTACTGATAAAGGAACATTGTCACATTTTTCACAGGTTGGAGCTTCTAGCTTCCTGAGTAGGTAACTATGTGTGAAATGACAATGCCCAATCCTTAGACGGCACAGCATTACTTCTTCTTTCCTTGATGTTCTGTAGCTTGTATTCCATCTCCTACAGTCAGTTTTTACCTTTGTTAATTCTCGAGTTTCTCTCGCCCAGCTCTTCTCCCAATTTGCTAATTGCATTTTCTTTATTTGAAGCGACCAGTCTTCTAGTGTAATCTTATTTAGTTTAATAATTCCTGTTCCTTCTTCTAGTCTTGCGAAATGTGCTGCCTGGTCAGCTCTTTCGTTACCAGGAATGCCACAGTGGGCAGGAACCCAGACGAAGATAATGGTCATGCATTTGCTTTTTATATTCCACCATTCATTGAGGATTTCTATAATTAGCGAATTTCGTGGGCATGGACTATCTATGGACTATCTATTTTTAATGATATCTTTAATCGTAATATAATATAAAATTACTCATTTAATACAGTATAGCATTTTAGCTTACAAAATACACTTTAAAAAAAAATTTGCTTGAAGAGATTATTTTTATTTATTTTTGGTCTTAACCTTCTCACTCAATTGTCTAAAAAGTATTTGATTACTGTTGATAAAATTAATAAAGGTATTAAAAAAAAAATCAGAAAGTGAACCAAAAAAAAATATTATTAACATAAGTTAAAACGAAATTATGTTGAAATGCATTAATGCCACTAATGTTGATTTAAGATATTGACTGAGTGTATGTATTTTACAAATGTTCGATAAGATCTTCATTCCTTCCTAGTTGAACAAAATATTTCTTTTTCGAATAAATATACATTTTTGGTAATTTTCCAGGGTATTAAAAACTGTGACATTATTAGGACTATTTCCAATTGATTCCTCACCAAAAAATCGTATAAAATAATATCTAAAAATCCCGATGGAAGGTGCTGAAGTACACAGAGAGCTGTTTTTGAGACTCCCTAGTTCACCGTGCACCCGACGAAACGAACTAAAATTCTTCGAAGAATTCTGAAGAAAGATCTTTTTTCCCGGATTTACACTTTCACTTTTCAAAACTATCACTACGGATCTGTACTGGATTTAAATGGCCTTAAAAATTCATTCGCGAAGTGCGGATAATCCGCGTGGAGGACAAACCACTCATGGATAAACTGGAGTTTACTCTTTAATTACTTTAAGTTATATAAATATATAATTTTTCGAATCTTATCCGTCTGAAAAGTTCTGGACACTTAAAGAGTACCATCAAGAGTCGAGTGGGGGATGTTAGGTCGATATGTCTGTGGGGAGGAAGGACCAGTTCTGCCGGTGACTTCGTCCTATCAATTCCCCAACTTTTGCTCGTCTTTGTTCGTCCAAATACGAACTTCGGGAAATGAATGAATTAAAGTTAAGGTACTTTTGATTTGATTTTAACTAGATCAATTTATCTTATGTATTGGTGTCTAATAAATAGAATGTGCTCTTTAATCATATGGTTTATATGTACATATTTAAATTTTACGGTATTTTCATGGTATTTTAAACCTCTGCCGTTATTAATGCTCGTGATAGTTGAAAATTTTTATTTGTTAAATAAGGGTTTAATCTGTTTGTGATTCGGAAATTTATCGAAGACTAAACCTATTCGTATTCCTGTTTAAAATATTTATATTTTCTATAAACAGTATTATCCCTTGTAAGAGTTCAAGAAAAAGTTAATTTGCAATAATTATATTATAAAATGCTCTCTAGTAATTCGGCATACCTGTTATCTGTAATGAGGTGCAGAATTTCAATAGTTTAATGTCCAAAACCGTTCTAGTTAAAGCCAATTACTATTTGGTTCTACCTGTATTATGTAATAAAAAATACAAACATATGTGGTTAGAAAAATAAAGCTACATTACATTGAGAAATATTCAAAGTACATGATGTGATGTTAGACATAAATCTGGACATTCAGGAAGTGTAGTGCAAGCTTGATCGGTATGTAATTTATTTGGAGTATTTCACTTCGGAATTCACATAACATTCTGTTAGAACAATGTTATTGAGTATTGAAACTGTTGAGTAAAGAAAAATTCATACTCCTCTAGATTCACTCAATTCGAGGATAATAAGAATCTTAACCTGACCACCATTCTATTCTTTGCACAGCTTTCGGTAATTGCTATGTAACTTCTGGGCCTGGCTTGTTTTATCCGTGATTTTTTAAAATAACGACACATTTTTTTGGAACTAGTTATTTTAGTATGTCAGATGTTATTTTTGATAATATCATATACTATAACAAGGGCATCCGCAGGATTTCGTCTAAAGGGGGCAGGCAGGTAAAATTTTGATGCCTGGGGGAAGGGTTCGAGGTGTTTAGACCTTTAAGGCTCAATTAATTTTCCAAACAAAACTTATTGATATTTAAAAGATAAAATATTTCTTTATATAGATAATGCTTAATAAGTGCCACACAAACAATACAGACTTAAATAATCAAGAAGGTTACAAAATGTATCAACTTGTAGCGATACTTTTAACATAAACTTAACCATATGATAGATCTTCAGAGCAAGACTAAATCTTCAGTCCACCGCTCCTTAAATTTAGTCTGAAATAGAACTGTCTGGAATCTTCTGGACGAGCGTAGACGGTATTCGAACAGTCACAACCATGTGCTAGAACAGTTTGTTCCAACAACAAGTTAAGAAGTATTTTAAATCATTTTTTTTTGTTTCAAAAAATTTCTGGAAGGGGTAGCTGCACTTTCACTGAAAAGTGGATACTTTTTAACTGAAAATGGGCCCACACGAGTCCTTTTCAGCGGAAAGCGGTCCAAATTCAATTATCAAAAATAAATAAACTGTTAACCCAAATCAACCATATGTTTGGATTTAGAAAAGTAACAGGTTGCATTTAAAATTCAATAACCAATATTATATAACTATTATATGAGGTAATAAAGGGGCAGGGATGGCCGAGTGGACAAAGGCGCTTGCTATAGGTGATCAAAAGTTAAGCAACGTCGAGCGTTTTTAGTACTTGGATGGGTGACCGCTCTATTCGGGTGACCACCCGCCAACGAACGCCACGGAGTCCAAGCCTAACCCCGCCCCCGGGTATGTGAGACCCGTCAGTCTACTGGAGGCGACTCAACACCGACCGGGTGTAGGAGTGACGTACCTTCCCCTTGTATCCCATCAAGAACCGTGTTGTGGTTTTCCAGTATATCAGTAACCACCCGGAGGTTTGGTACAAGGACGGTATGCTTCAGGGAAAGAAATATAGGTCTTCGGGGCCTGCTGACTCTGGGCTGCCATAATCATTGGACCTAGACCAGTATGTTACTGTCCTTGAACCCGAGAGAGCTGACGCCATCGGTGGGTAGGACACTGCCAAATTGGCCCCAGTGGGATTGGTTATGGAGCATTCTGGCGCAGCACCATGGTGACCATGGCTTGCTGAAACGTGAGGTTTTGGCTACCCCCTCCAGGCTGTCTTTGCTCCCGCAAGCAACACAAATGTCTGTAAGAAGACCACACTGCGCGGCCAAAAGTCTCATTATGCCTAACGCGCCCATGGATGGCAACGTATGATTGAGAACCGAAACATAGCAAGTTCAAAACCCGGAGCCAGGGGAAATTTAATAATGCTCGGCGTCAATTCCCCACCCTCTCCCCTGGCCCGGGAAACCCCGTATAGCCTAACAGGCGAGAAAGGGGAGGACCAATAAAAAAAAAAAATAATAAAAAAAAATGAGGTAATGACCAACACTTGCCAAGGTATTATTAAATTTCCTTATATTATAAAAGTTCTATAAAATACTTATTTAAAGGAAAAAAATTGGCGTTTGTGCGTGATCACTTTCGAATTACGTTCTAAAAACTATTATTTTGTTTTTAATAGAAGATGCAAATTCAATTTAAATCTGGTTTTAATTCGATCCATAGAGTGAACTACCTACATTTCTTATATGAAAATGGTTTGGTGGGATTATTATTTTTTCAAATAATTATCTGCACCATAACATTGATAATTCGTGCAGAGGAGAAGAAAGGTGAAACAGTCCTAGGCAAAAAATATATTTTATTAGTATGTCAAATTTTAGCCTATTCAGGCATCATCAGGATTGATCATGGGTCAGCTTTGTTTTTCCTTATCCTCTATTATAATATTTTTAAATAATTTTTTTTTGAAGAGAAAAGATTTAGCTCCGCCGGGAATCGAGTCCGGGTCTTCCGCGTGATATGCGCGGTATGCTATCGATTCCCGGCGGAACTTCTGATATAGTTATGTGAGTTGAGTCAAAAGTTTACACAACTAATGACATTTCTGTTGCGAACAGACGAATAAGACAGGTTCAAGAAGCACCTGAAGAGTGGATATTTTGGATGCTATGGATATCTGATATTTTGACAGTTAAAAAAACGAAAATCGTGCGTGATTTCTGCATCAGAGACTACGTTGGACAATCAGATTCCTTTTTCAAGTGCTTCTAACCGTGAAAACTACTACAAATCCAATGAATACAGCATTTGTGTATACTTAACTGTTGATAACATTTTATATTGTGACTGTGAGACATTATGAGATATATCGTACCAATGTCTAAATCCTATCATTATCATTATATCCAGCCGGCTTCTCTATACTATGAGAGATAATGAACTAAACGAACAAGGACCGGTTATGACGTACCTGAATCGCTCTGGATCACGCACGGGAATCGATCTCGAAGAACCATCAGCTGCCGGAGACTACCTGAAAGACGACCTTCAGCAGTCTTCCATTCATTGGAGATTTCAGTCAAAGAGGCTGGTCGATCGTTGTCAGTCTATATCCGAACACAAAAACCGGGTCATATCTCATCCTTGCTCAATGTTATCATGTTCTCCCTTGTAGCATTGTTTATTGTGCCATTCATGATCGATAACTTATAGTGCACAAACTGCGACTTAGTTATTTGTTTGTAAAAATTTGCGCAATTCTAAATAATATATCTGTTCCAACTATACTTATATTGAAAAACCTTTAATACAATTTATTTTCCTTTCACACCATTAAAACCTATTAACAAGATGGTATATACGTTTCGTTTGATCAGTGTCTTGCACCATTTTCGTTTCGTAGCTGTCAAAACATCATGTATCGGCAAAGCTACCACCAGTCCAAAATAACTGTCTTATTTATTATTTTCTTATTTTCTATAATTTACTCCTGTCTTATTTTCTAAAATTATTTCATTATTTTATAATTTAATCTATATAAATAAAGATGAAATTCCGTTTGTTCTTTATAGAAAGCCATACCGTTTGTCGTCGATTCTCCAAATTTCGCTCAGTCGATTCTCCAAATTTCGCTTTCATTCCAGGTGCGAACACCTATCCATATTATCCAGCTAGTTTAAAATAAAATAACTATTTTTTTAACATAATTTAAAAAAATAAAAATTATAATCTTATCCTGTACTCTGCCCACCCTCTTATTTTTATGTAACTAGAGTTATTTAAAGTTCATATGATATACTTCCACTTGCTTGTAAATGCATATTTATATAATATATATAAATATATAAACGTTTATCACTCAAACATCACCTTATATAGGTGATGTCATGGGTTCCGCAGGGTGGGGGGCAAGGGAAGGCAGCTGCTACCCTTCTAGAAATTTTGTAAAACAAAAACTACAAATAAAATAAATTCTTATTCATCTTATCTACTATATTTATTAAGCACTAGCTGTATATACCGGTTTCACCCGGAGAACTTCATTTTTTAAATCTATAAACTGAGACTTTTATCAACTCAAACGGTCGATTTTGTAAAAACCAATGTAAAGTGAGATCAAAACGATTATTATAACAATAAAGAATATACTCAGAGATCGGCTGAAGTTATGCAATTTTTATAAGGACAGGTGTTCGCACCTAGTCTGAAAGAACCACTGAGCGAAATTTGGAGAATTTAGGACAAACGGTATGGATTTCTATAAAGAACAAACAGAAGTTCATCTTTATATGCATAGATTATAGCTGTATATCCCGGTTTCACACGGGGAATTTCATTTTCTAAAGAAACGGTCGATTTCGTAAAAAAACAAAAACATTTTAAATGTCATTATGATTTTTATAACAATAAAGAATATCAGCTGAAGATCGGCTGAAGTTATGCAATTTTAATATGGACAGATGTTTGCACCTGGTCTGAAAGAACCACTGAGCGAAATTTGGAGCATAAAGAATATCAGCTGAAGATCGGCTGAAGTTAGGCAATTTTAATATGTACCGGTGTTCGCACCTGGTATCAAAGAACCACTGGGCGAAATTTGGAGAATTTAGGACAAACGGTATGGATTTCTATAAAGAACAAATAAACAAACAAACAAACAGAATTTCATCTTTATTTATATAGATTATATTGTAAGGTGAAACAATTCACAAAACATATGATTTAAAATAGTTCTAGACTAACTGTTGGAACAAACTGTTCTAGCACATGTTTGTGAATGTTCGAATACATTCTACGCTCGCCCAGAACATTCCAGACAGTCCTAATTCAGACTAAGTTCTAATAAGGAGCGAAGGACTGAAGAGGTAGTCTTGCTCTGAAGATCCATCAAATGGTTACGTTTATGTTAAAAGTGTCGCTACAAGTTGATACATTTTGTAACCTTCTTGATTATTTAAGTTTATATTTTTCGTGTGGCAGTGTTAATTATTATTTTGCGTTCAATAAAAATACTTTAAACCACATAAGTGTTAAAATATAAACAAATATTTTAATTTTTTAATATCAATAAGTTTCATTTGAACAGCCTGCCTCCCTCAGACGAATTCCTACGGGCTCCCTTGGGTGATGTCTAACAAATGCCTGGAATGGTAGATACCCATTTTATTTTTTGTTCCCTCCTACTTATAAAAATATTGTAACTAATATGGCTAAAATAAATTTTTACTAAAAACCTGATTCACTCTTTAAAACGCAAGGCTAAAAAGAAGGCTGACACTAAAATATGTATTATATTTAATGAAGAAATTATTACAGAGCTTTTGAATTGTCTTTTGTTTCAAATTTTTAGAGCTATTAGTTATACCAATTTGAATGCACTAATAGAATGAATGATATGATTTCGTATTTATTACTTACTCATTTGAAAGTAGAGGCCCCATGTGCTAACTACGTATTAATTAATGGAAACCTGTTGTCTAAATCGCACGTATCTAGCTATTTCCCCAGTTTTCAGAACTCAAATGGAACAGAACTTAAAAAAAAAAAAAAAAGATGTCATCTATAGATATGTATCTGAAGCTTTGAGATATTCCTAACATTTTAGGGAAGATAATATATTGTTAGATGAAGAATGACGTTAGGTTTACTGCTTGGTAATAAGTCATTCATTACCAAGCAATATACCCAATTAATAATTTATTTATTTCTCATGGAAACAACTCAACACTTTTACATTAAATCCATGATAATTATTTTTAACGAATCAATTTTTTTTTAGATAAACTACTTAAAATTGTAGAATTTCAAAGTTCTTAAACTTCTTAAACTGTCTTGTAATCATGTTTCGTAAACACAATTATAATCTTAGTATAAAAGATCATTTTATGGCGACATTTAATACAAACGCTGTGTTCGGACTATTAGCTACAATATTTTAGCTTATTTTTTAGTTTGACCATTCTCCCCATTTCCATTTCATGCTCTAGCTTGGACAATGTCCGAACTAATCTGAATAAATCGATAAGGTTACTGACCGCTAAAGAAACGAGGAAGTTGTAGAGGGTAGAATTCCTCTTATTGTTATGAATAATTAATAATTTCAGTAGGATATATTACTTCTGTGATCGGTTATATTATTTTAATTTTAGTATGTCATTATTACTTTTAAATTATTTGCATATTTTTTTATTGTCAGAATGGCCAAATGACAAAAATTAAGATTTTTAATTTCATTTATTAATCAAGATTAGATTAAGATTTTTAAAAAAAAAAAAAAATGTTTCCACAACATACTTAATTTATTATATATCTTATTAAATAGGAAATAATTTTTTACTTAAGTGCATAACGTTCTCTGCTTATTACTCATTTGAAAAAAAAAGTCCAAAAGAACTGTTGAAAATCTTAAAATACCGCAGGATGGTTGGTTTAAATTTAAAAGAATAAATTAAAGATCTTACCAGTATAATACTCTAACGTCAAACACAAATCATATGATTTAAAAGAGTTCCAACCTTTTTTTGGAAGAACTACTAACTGTTATATTACAACTTGCAGTAACTATTCTAATACATGTTCGTGACTGTTTACGAACCTTCTACGCTTGTCGGGAACCATCTGGAATGTTCTAATTCAGACTAAATATAAGGAGCGATGTACTGGAGTGTTGGTCTCGCTCCAAAAATCGAATCATATGGTTACGATACTTTTTCTAACGTTCTCAATAATTTGAGATGATATTGTTTGTCTGCCATCGTGAGTTATAATTTTTCGTTACTAAAAATTATTTAAACCTAAACTAGTGTTACAATGCGTTAAAACAACTCATAAAATTATTGGACTTCAGGTGTTAATTTTGTGTCGTTAGCTTGACTTTGTGAGTTTGGTGTATCATTTAACCCTAGGATTACTAAAGATCATCGAACTTCATAGTTTAACCAACGGCTTAGTTTTATCTACGAAACCGTTGCTCTATTTTGTTAACTGTAAATAATTTTTTATTAAATTTCTTTCATAAGGTTGCAATATTTACATACCTATTGTAACGTTAAATCGTTTTAAAAAAACAAACATATGATCTCAAATCCCAGACCGTTAATTGGAACAAAATAAGCGGATGGAAGGAACTGTTTGGGTCTAGATCTTTCGAGCGTATTCCACGCAGACGTGGGACTATCCACGTTGTTCTGGAACATTCCAGACCTGACCATTTACGATTATATATAAGGAGCGAGTGACTGAACGAGTTAATCTAAGTCTGTGAAGCTGAAGTCATATGATTGTGTGTTATAGCGTTATCATTTTTGTAACCTGCTCGATATTTATGTTGTGATAATTCGTGTGGCTTTTGATAATCGTATTATTTTGTCAAATAAATATTTGTTTACCCACATAAGTGTTCTAATATTTATAAAACAGTGGATGAATTATAGAGAGAAATGAAAGTCATTTTTCTAGATAATTAGAAATGTCATTTCAAAGTTTTCTAAAATTTATCATTCATGATATATAAGATATTTAACTGGCAAAATAGGATTTGGTAACCAATCTTGGGGCCAAAAAAAAAAAAAAAAAAAAGATATTTAACTAATTTACACTTTTGATAATGGTGTTTTCAGGTACAATAAAAAAATAAATAATTGTTTGGAACTTATTATCAATGCATTTATAAAATTATAAGCGGTTTTTCTTTTCACTAATCTATTTCTTCTGGATATAAAATGTTACAGAGAAATTTCTATACACGTTTAAATTAATCTTGAATGTTTTTCTGACAACTACTGTTTTTTTAAAAAAATTTATTTAGTAAATAATGTGCAAATCAGGGTGGGGAAATATTAATGGGCTTCAAGACCCCCCCCCCCCCTTGGTAATCCTTGGGTTAATTGTTAACGCAACAGTTGATTTTATTAAATATTCTTCATGAATATTGGTATTTTGTTTGTTAAACTTTCTATAAATTTATGATTTAAATGAGCTATATATTCATTGCTTAAGGCTTTCTGTTCGACGACACAGGAAGAGATGTTTGATAACTAACTGATGAATTCTGTTATCCTGCTTTAGATGAATTCCGGCGATATAGAAGTATAGTGTAATCGACGTGATCGGGGAGGGCTCCTACGGCAAGGTGTTGAGATGCCGCCACAACGAGAGCGGCTCCCTCGTGGCCATCAAGAAGTTCATCGAGACGGAGGAAGACTTCGCAGTGAGGAAGGTAGCCTTCAGGGAGATTCGAATGTTAAAGGTAACAGCGCGATTTTTTTGTCTCTTTTGGTTCACATTTAGGATTTCAAAATTAATAAGGATTAAAAGGCAATTTTTAAAATAAGATAATTTATTAATATAGCAGAGTAAAGCTTAAAATAGACACAATCAATGTACTAGTATAAACTGAAAAAATAGTTGTAATATCGAATTATTTCATTAAAGCAAAGGAATGAGATGATAAACCTCATGTTCGAAGGATCAGTATCATAAGGGTGTTCAAGGTGGTCGCTCTGGACCCTCGAAGGACGGCGCTGGGTTACAACAGTACCCGCAATACACAACCACAGTTGTTTGTTTAACGTCCATTTTTATGCTAAGGTTATCGGACGATGCTACATTTGGAACATTTAGTACATAGTACATACAGTAGTGGGTACATTTGCTACAATACATTTAGTGACGTTGCTATTAAATTTTGCCTATCCGGGAATAATTAGGATAGGGATCTTTAACGAGTGCCTGACATTGTACAGGCTCGGGACCTCCATTTTACGTCCCATCCTAGAGACGTCATAACTAAGGATTTTTTACTCCTTTTAAAAAATCCTAGGGCCATCACGGGGCGCGAACCGCGATATTTAGTAACCACAGTTGTAATTTACATCAATACAATATTACATAAATATCCAAAATTATATCTTTTAAATCCTCATGTCTTTCTCGACAATATACCGATTCCATACAGACAGACACAGTCAACTACCTAGGACTAACATTTGACCGAAGAATGACGCGGGGTCAACATATTAAAAAAAAAAAAAAACCTTGAACCAAAAGCTGAAACTTTATATTCACTCCTCTCAAAACTCTCGAAACTAAAACTGAGACAGAAATTGGACACATGCACATACTTACTGAAACCTATTTGGACCTAAGCATCACAGATATACCATATCACCCAAAAGACCCTCATTAACAAACTTCAAATCTTTGAGGCGAAATTATTTAAAACAATTACAAAAGCACCCTGGTATGTCAGCAACATGACTTTACACAATGACCTCCACACGCCGATTGTCAGCGAACACATATGAACCCACTACAAAAGATTCTATGACAAATTACAAGGACACCCTAACGCATTCATAAACGATATGGCCACAACACTCATGCCAGGTAACAACCGTAGAAGGCTGAGGAGGAGCTGGATGAGAGACCTCCTCGTCTAGTGATCAGCCCTAGTAGCTATCAAGCCAAGATATGCCGCTGGGTACTACTCCTCCTCATGCCATTGTATGTAGAAAGCCATCTAATTCACTGCTTGTTGCTGTTATTATTAGCAGGCGTGAATTAAAGTTATCAGTAAAAAAAATATATATATCTTTTAAATAAGATAAACTTGATATAGGCCGGCACAAGCGACGGTGCTGCTTCTTTACAGGAACTAGAGAAACGGAGATAGAAGCCGAGCCATTACCTGGGATTCATAGGGTTTTTTGGCGTTTTTAATTTATTTTTCCATAATTAAAACCCAATTGAGCAAAAAATTATTTGAAAAATGTCTATTAGGTATTGCTCGGTCCCTCAGAGTTCAATTAGAAAATCAAAAGACGTGTCATTCCATTTATTTCCAAAAAATAAAAAGCTTCTTAAAGAGTGGATTGTAAAATTAAGAATAGATAAGCCTGTTTCGAAACAAAAGACGATATGTAGTCTTTATTTTAAAGAAAGTGACTATATTTATCCAGGTAAATATTAGTATCTGACATTTTATTATTCCAAAGCTAGTTTTATGCAAATAACATTGAGACCATAGTATCATAGATTTGTTTTTATTTTTTAATTTTCCCCATTTTTGTATTACCTCCGTTGTGCTTAATTGTTCCAAGTTTTCAATGCGATGCCTGAAAGTTTTGACAAATAAATAAATAATATAACAAAGAAACTAAGCTGTCATGAAAATCACAGTTGCCATAACAATGATTGTATGAATAGGTAATTAATGTTATTACTAACCGAAAAACGTAGAGTAAAGTTACAATGATGTGTTTGCATTTACCAGAACTACCAGCTTTACGAAAATTGCTTATTATTATGAATAAATTTGATTTCCACTTTTATTTGATGGGGCAGTCCTTTAAGATCGCTTGTTTGAAGGCACAAGGCTTGTAAAATAATTGTGTTTTTACTTCTAGATATTATTCCACATGTAATTATGTGGTTTGCATCAAGGATAGCCTGTCCTTCAATTAATGGTCTTTTAAAATTACCAATTATCTCTATCATCACATCAACTGTGTCTATCCCCGTTCCTTCCGACATTTTGCAACACTCCTAGCGCAACCTGTAGTCGATTGCGCCCGCGAATAAGAAATGAGAAAACAAAAAATCATTAGGTATAATTTTTTTTTTATTTCGTAGGAAAATTAAAAATAAAAATAAAATATTAACATGAGTCTGTCAATTAGATTTTACCTTTATAAAAAGCAAGAAAGAGAGTAAAAACATCAAGGTTTGTTGATACTACAACTGTTTAATATTGACGGGTTTCCCAATATAGTTTCATCCTTCTTGACAACTATCTGAGGTTGTTTTTACATATATGATCTGTTGATGAGCGCGAATCCTCGATTATTATTATTAATATTATTATTGTTAATTATCGACCCTTAGCAGAGATATTTTGTGTCAGTTAGCGGCAAGCGATGTGACGTAATGGATCAGTGGAAGCAAGGCCCACGCGATCCGAGTTCTTTTAATAAATATCGCCGCGTGTCAACCTCGCTGTCTTCTGTCTTCGTGTTCTCAACCCTTTCTTCGAGGCAATGTTTTATAAATATTTGTATCGATTCAACTAAATATAAAATACGACTCATGCTTCTGGACATATCAATTAAATAATCTCATTTATATAATTTCTTACTGAGTGCAAACCTTATTTTGCTATTTAAATATGAAATTAGCGGAAGCCACTAGGAGGGGGGGGGGCACCCTTGTGATCATCAAGAGTCACCCACAGCAAGGCAAAAAACAAAACAATTTTTTCTTTGGTCAGATGAAAACTTTTTTCTGTTTTAGTGGAAATTTCTTTTAGTCGACCGAAAAAATTAATTAATCTCTAATAAGCTTTAACTACTGCTATGTAATGGGGGTTAATTTATTATTGTTTTTAATTAAGAAGTGATTAATGATTTAATGGGATGCCAGAGCATTTTCTAGGAAATGCCAAAACTAATAAAATATTTACTTCCCCTGATAACATACAATACCTTCCCCTTTTGATAATAAAATAAAAATATGATTCCTTTTTTTTGAATCAAAAGATAATAGAATTTGAAGAATTGGATTCCTCTCTCAAAGGCATATGTGGGGCAATATAATGTTGCATGTTTATAATATAAATAGGTATATATATGATTAAAATAGATAAAAAAATGCATATGTATTTATGATTATATTACTATTAATAATAAATAAAAATGTATTAACTATTTGTTTATTAATATCAAAACAAAGTAACAAACATTTTGTATTATGCATCTTTAAAAGAATTAAATGAGATTTTAATTAAATTGATGATTAACACTGTCATAGCTTACAACCATTACAAATAATATATAATGGACAAATAAAACAAATATGATTAAACCAAATAAAACAATATACTAAAACTTCCATATTACAAAATAATCAAACATATATACATATTGGGTACTCATCTAGATACTCCCAGGATCTATGACAGCTCTCTCCACTATCTCAACCTTTGATAGATTAATTAGCCAATAGCACCACATGAAAAAAGCTTGGAGTCTTGTCAGCCTGACTACCATCTTTATAACACTAAATTGATACGCTATTTAAAAATTCTCAAATACTCTTTTAAGCTTACCATGGATTACCATGTTAATTAAAAAGTCACTAACTATACTTTCTATGTCCTGAAGGGACACTCTAGCACTCCACATCAGGACTGTCCAAAATTATAACCAAAAAGTACATGTTGACCGTACGAAGTCACATTCAAGAGTAACTCCCTGGGACATCCCTTACCTCACCTAAAAAATGGAGGGAGAAATATTCCTTGACTGACAACTTTATTAAAAAGACGTTAAAATAAATAAAAAAATGATATATTTGTAGGTTGGTTCTCTACCAGAGAAAACTTTAAGAGAGAGAACTTTGATTTGCATGGTTCTAGTTATTAAGATAGTACCTTTATTTCAATGGTCGTAACGATCCTATCTGGTAAACAAAAACAGGATATCTTGAATTTAGCAAAGAAGAACTCTGAGAGGAAATGAAGTTTCCGCATTAAATCAGCACCCTAGTCCTTCTACTAATTTAATTATTAATTAAAATATTGATTAGCTGACTTTAAATTTAGACTCCTTATTAAAAATGAAAAATTTTGATATCCAACAAGATATGTTTTATTTAACTATTTATTAACTTTTCTAGTTGGTAAGTGATGTTATCATCAGTTATGACAATTATATATGGATATTTTGGCTACCTCTTAACCTGATACATAGCACTACATTACATTTTATTGACTAGGCCCAGCATAAAACTTGAAATGAACATGTAGGTAGACATTTATATATATTTTTTTAAAGTCATATTGTATTTACACTATTAAATGTAATCAGTGGCTTCATATGGAGGGCTGGAGGTGTCTTAATTATACAGAGCACCATACAGCAGGTTATTAAAGCAAAAAATAATTACCTATGAATAAAATAAAATAAAATAAAAAAATTGGTATGGTGTGCACAGAAAACATTAAATTGATTTAAAGATCCATTATAATGTTACAGAAACTGAATCACCCGCATTTGATATGTCTGTTAGAAGTCTTCCGCAGAAAGAAGAGATTCCACTTGGTTTTCGAATACTTGCCAGCCAATCTTTTAGAGAAACTTGAAGAAGAAGGTCCGTTGCATTCCGAGTTGGTGCGAAGATACTTTTATCAAATTGTGAAGGGTGTGGAATATTGTCATGCTCATAATGTAAGCCTAACTTCTTAATTCATTTTTGTAATCGTTACTTTGAATATTTTTTTACATATATATTAAATATTTATTTGCGACTGTTAAAAATTAAAAAAAAATTTCAGCAATTAACCCATGGTTACTATCAAGCCTATTTTTGCACCTTTGAACTCGGAATATTTACAATTATTTTATTAACACGATGAGAAATATATTCATTCATTTATATCTAATTGAGTTTTTAGGAAATGTACTAGAAGCTAGAATATTGAACTTCTAATATTCTTAATATTCCGAAATTCTTAAATTACTGGATTCACAAAACTCGTTATTTTTATTTTAGTCATAATTGCTTCAATGTGTCCAGAACTGAGTTTTATAAAGTTCTCACTTAATTCAGTGAATCAAAAAGATATATTCTGAAATGAAGGGAATTTAAATGGACCCATTACAGGCCCATACATAGGAATTTATTCTAGATTCTTGTTTTCGAAATATATAATTTAAAAGCTATATGTCTCCTGAACACTCCAGATGCTCCTTTGAAAAGTAATATAATTGTTCGCTGAACTATATTTCAGTAATTTCCATTGTGCAAGCCAGTCATTTCTACTTGACAACACTTTATTTGTATTTCTCGGTGATTTCGTATCACATGTGGTAACGTCTGTGATCAAAGTCTCCGGATAATTAATTTCAGAAAACTGGCATTTGATCACCAAATCCATTGTTTTATAGAATTAAGTTATCTTTCAATATTTCATTGGAACATCTACCATAGATGGGAAGATAAGATTATGGGGAGCAAGTAACAGTAATGAAGCAATATAATCTATGTGCTCTTAATTAAAATTAGTTATACTTTTCAAAATATAATATTTAATAGTAGTGAACCCAAAATGTGTTAATTACAGTCCTTAAATTTAATGCTTTGTGAATGCCTCCTAAGTGTCTATTATTTTTTAGATCATTCACCGTGATATAAAACCAGAGAACATTCTAATTTCTGAATCAGGTATTGTGAAACTGTGTGATTTTGGATTTGCAAGGTTTGCTACCATGAGCACGGAACCATTGACAGATTATGTGGCCACAAGGTGGTACAGAGCCCCGGAACTTTTGGTCGGGGATATTAATTATGGCAGGTAAATTACCTAAATGCTGCACATAAAATGATGATATTTTCAAAAAAGTAATGAAACTTTAATGTATACAATCGGGCATTCAAATCACAGGTTAGCCCTGATAAGCTAAAGTTTTAAGAGTTAGTGCCCCAAGTAGCAGGTTGCTTATAAAATTCAGCAATAATCTGTTATTTTCTGTACTGTTATAAAGCGTAATGCGCTTATGTTTCTCGTCAAGTACAAGACTGGTCAAACACAAAAAATAGATTTTTCAATAGAAGCTGTCAAAGTTTATTCTTTTCCTTTCCTTTGTATCCGTTGCCTTCCTTATCCGATTTTTAAAATTTTTCACGAATTTTTTTTTTTTAGATTGACCAGTCCTGTAGAGGAAGAGCGAAATATAATACTTTCTTGTCATTTACTTCTATTTTTTTTTTTTTTTACTATTATTTTGTTGTTGAAGAAATATGAATTGTTTTTTATTAAAAAATAATACAAATGAAAAATCTTTTTATTCTAATTCTAATTAAAATTAATAATATGTTTTTTATTGTAAATTTAAATTATTAATTCTCATTTAACAAAAACATTGCTAAATTTGCTTATGTTTTAGGGGTGTGGATATATGGGCTCTTGGGTGTATAATGATAGAAATGTTGACAGCTAGACCCCTTTTTGCCGGTTATTCTGACATCGATCAACTATTTCAAATAACCGTTTTGGTTGGTAAGGATTTATAGATATCTATTTTGTTAACTTATTCGATACATTTTACTTTTCTAGACTCAAACAAACTATAGCAAACTAAATATCCTCGATTATGAACTGATAAACACTGATGAGACCTATGTTATTGTTTACATTTGTCAAAATTGAAATATACTTGTTATAATCAATTAGTGAGGAGTCAATCTCCTCATCTCTTCCTTAATTGAAAAAAACAAGTCCAAACTTATAACCTTTCAACCAACATTTCGGAATTTTTACCATATTCAGGTTTCATACATAGATTATGTCTCTTATTTTTCTATTACCCAACTCAAACGACATGTTATATAGTCAAATACTTTTTTTCATTATTAAACAAAATAAGTCATTCTATATTATTAAAACAATATTTTTTATTGCACAAGGGAACCTGATGCAAAATCCACATATCTCTTACACATGTTCTTTTGTCTAAACATAGTTTCGGGCTTGTTTTTTTCATATACATGTTATTAAAGAAGAGATGAGATTCACTGCTCAATTACTGATTATAATATACAATTGAAGGGGTCAGGGCAAAATAGTGCCACATTGAAAAAAAAAATAAACTGTAGATACAGTCTGCTGTATATTACGTAGGACTATATGTCTATCATAGAAATTTCACCTATATATGACTATATAGAGCCTCTATAATCATATTTAGGTGGCATTTCCATCATAGACATATAGTACTACGTAATATACAGCCGAATGCAGCTACAGTTTATTTTTGTTAAAAATGTTGCTTGGCACTATTTTGCCCTAACCTCTTCAATTCTTCTTCCTACTAACAATATAAATACATTTAGAAACCAGGGTCAGTAGAAATCGGGGTCACACAAAATAGTCAAAGACCAGAAGCTCCTTTTCCAAAGTCCTACCAAAATAATAACAACAGAATATTATGTGAATTAAGAAGATTACCAAAATTAAGAGCATTTAATAAACAAAACAAACATAGTAGAAAGAAATGACAACATAAGACTAGATAATAGAGTGTAGATTACAGTAACAGTTTGTTTGTGTCCAGAAAGTCAAAAGTACCTCTTATTTTTCTCAATAAATATGCTATGGATGCAATTCATGTTTTTTCTTCAGGAGGTTTGAGCTCTAACCAGCACTCATTAATGTGCAAAATGACTGAAGATATGAAGAGTTCCACTGAATCTTGGGAAACTATTGAGCTGATTGAAAATATAAAGGGGAGAGACACTGACGATACAGTTTTCAATTTACAAACAAAATACCCTAACTTGGATAAGAAAACTTTGGATTTAGTCGCTGCATGCTTAATGTATGAGATTTATCTGATAACATATTTATTTGATAATACATGAGCTGAGGGCAAAAAGTGCCTGATTTGAGGACATTATTGATCATGTAGGCTTAAAGTAGGGGAGAGCGGGGATGGTTGGCATAGGTAGGTTGGCCATCGGCTTATAGCTTCTGTCACACCTGTTGTGAAGGCCCCACCATTGTACTATATCACCCGCTAGACCTCGGGAATCTTGTCCTGAGTTTTCAATCCATGGCTAACAGTAGAGAAGAGTTTGCTTCATTGATTGATTTTACAACATGTAAGTAAATTTTTATATTGTCAGTAAATTTGGTTTAAAGGCATGGTAAAACATTTGACTCCGATTCTGTTCACATAGCCCTAAACTCCTTTGAAAAACCTAACCTTTCGATTAACCAATTTCTTGTTTGATTGTTCTCCCCCGTCCTGGCAGCCATCTTTCATATGATCTCTCCTGTGGGGTTAGTTGGCTCTCTTCAACTGTGGTTTGTTGGAGCAGGAGCAATTCACAAAGCAAGGTAAACATAAACAAAGGTGAAACTACCAATTGTCTTTAGTTCCAGCAAGGAGGATGAGAGCAATTTTTCTTATGCAGAAAATGAACACAGTCTAAACTTCTATCTCCTTCTATTGTCATTCTATTTTCCCTTAAAAGCTGTTAAAAACCGATTCAAAATTGTTATACCATTATAATGCAGCTTTTAATAACAATAACATGTGTCAGGCAGTACTTGAATGAGATGGCTAAATAACCCCACCTTCTATGCCAACCTGACCCACCTTGGGGGTTAATTGGCATACTCTGGATTGATGAATTCTTCAATTTTCTGTGATCTTAAATTAAATATTATGTGATGAAAAAAATAGTTTAAGTACATTAATACTTGGAGTTTACAGTGGTATCAGCCCTATTGGGATTACATTAACAGGAACGACTCAACAATCAAAAAAGTGAAAACAGTTGCCAACCAACCCTGCTCTCCCCTACTAATTCAATAGACAACAACCTGTCTGCCACCTGGATTTCCGTTTTGGAGTGTCACTTTTTGAGGTTAAATTTGTGAGCTTAATTCATTTTCTGACTAAAATGATGAAAATTGACGAATTTCGATAGGCAGTTTTGGCGAAGTGACTTCAACTTAAATTAATTCATTAGATGCAAAATATTAACTCCTTTAAAATTAAAGAGAATAGGACTTCCTTGAATGCACCATTTTTAATGATAAGCAAAAAGCTTGAAAATTTGTATGTCCATTCCTTTTAAAATTTTATAGTAACCGATGAGAGGTGGCAGATGGTTGTATTAGTGGTCTATGAAATGAGGTCCTACTTTATCCGTACAAAAACTTTCTACAAATCATAAACTTTTTTCTCCTCATCTCTGGACTAATCATTTTTTATATTAGTTTTTAAATATATATAAAAAAAAATAATATTTTATATTCTTGATAGTGTTCATGGTTGGACCTAAGAAGGAGGCACTTACTCTATTATTTACTACTTAATAATTCTTACTTTAATTTTCCTTATTTTAACAGCATGGACCCAGATGAAAGGATCAGTTGTGAGCAGATATTACAGCATCGCTATTTTACTTGGGATAGATTTCTTCTATGGTTCCTGCCTGAGTTAGAAAATAAAATACTTGCGGAAGCTGCAAGAAAAGTACAAGTTTCAGAAGTCCCTCACCCACCGCTTGACGCATCAGACCTTGCTAGTAAGTTTTAAAATAATTAAAACTTGATTAATACATAATTAAAACAGATAAAATACGGTGCTGTGCGGACATCACACAATCTTTACTAACTAACCTCGTTTTTAAAAATAAAAATGGTTTTTTGAAAGTGATGTATATTAGGGAACAAAAAACTTATTATTCATAGTATTAATTTCATAAGATACTAGGAGGCTAGGAAGGAAGGTGTGTCTGGATACACACTGGTTTATGGAATAATAGCAAGGGTAAGTATAACTCAATGCTTTAAATTATGCTCGACTTCATTACTACAGCCCGATGATTGTATCCTTCTAATTTTTTAACTGTCATCACTACCAGAAACCATATAAAGTCATGTAATGAAAGAATTTAGACATCATAATTAGATAACAGTAAATGATTTACCAATGTGACAAGATTTATAATAAATAAATTATTTTCTTTATATAGTTGTTATTTAAATAATTAGTTTTAAAGAGCGTTACCCTTTTTTATGAATATTGCATCTTATGTCTGTATATTTGTTTTAATTTATGTATTTAATTGTAAAAATTTAAACAATATGAACTTAATATTACCACCTGTTTTAAATTTAAAAAAAATAAAATGTAAACACCGGAGAATTACACACATTGACACATATATATATTTTTTCATTTTAGGTATTGTGGGACCTCGCAGGCCAACAAAATTAAAAGGTGAATGGTCTTTGGAACTCATAGAGGATTCTTCACTAAAAGATTGCCCATTATTCGTAAGCGACTTATATATTAGACAGTTAAACCTATCAATATTGAACATGGAGGTCCATGGTAAAATTTGATATCTAGAAATATTGAAGTTTTTATTGCATAGTGTCAATGAATCGTCTCATGTTTAAATAGTAATTTCTATGATACAAAAGTCAACAAGAATTTTCAGAGTAAATTGAGGCCAATTTTCAAGGAGCTCATTTGTTCATCTCACTGAGCAGCTAAGTAGTTTAAATCCTGCCTGGTGCCTGGGTTGTTTGCAATATTATTTATTACTGAAGATCTCTGGCTGGAATAAGATAAGAATAGGATTGTCCACTTTTCTTATTCTATTAGAAAGAACATTGTTTCAAATAAATGAAAATATTTATTATACAATGCAACTATTTTTATAATCATATTCAGATTCCTGTCCATGTAGATTAAATTTAGATGTTACATTGTGATGGTTTTGCAGAATAAACTCTCCTTCACTTATGGTGTTGATGTTAACATGGTTTTTCCTTCTTTAGAGATATAGACAAAGTATCCTTATTAATTTTTTTTCTATACTAATTAAAAAGTCATGGTATAAAAAGGTGTCAATATTCATATACTGATTAGATAAAATTTCAATATTATAAACTAAATTCTGAATTAAAAAAAAAAATCTATAAAAATGGTACTATTTAGCCATAACATTGTTCCGCTAGTAGGTCACAATAGCCCTGAAAAAAGTAGACATGTCCTTGAATGAATTACTGAGCTCAATAGGAAGAATATGGAGTTGAACTTGTAAGTTTCCACAAGTCTCTTGCCTCCTTAATGTGCATCCTTCAGTGAGTAACTAACTATAATCCTCCTCTCTCTATTTTCTTGTGCTCATCCCAAATTGAAAAAAAAAAAAAAAAAAAAAAGGAAAAAGGGACAAAAGAAAGAAAATAAATCAAGTTGTAACTTTGGGCCCCCGCTCCTTTGCTCTTCTATTCTTTTCTTATTTCCCCATTCACCTCAGCTCAACACTCAGCTATTGGTAAAGGTATAGTTTTAGAAAGTTGGAAACTTGTGCATCCTTGACCAGCGTGGCTGACTAGAACATTCAGCAGATCGGTGATTACTTCTTTTAAAAACCAAGTTCTTTTATTTTCCTCAGGTTCTTAATTGAAGGGGTCGAGTACAGATAGTGCTAACCCCAAAAGTATACTTAGTATTTAATATATATGTATATATATCCTCACACGGTCTCATACCGCACATGGGGGGCGTCCCGCAGGTGGCGAGTTTGGGGATGGTTGGTGGAAATTCCTAGGAAGCTCCTCCCAGCTATGTAAGTCCGTAGGTCTCTGGACCGACAATGAGAGTGGCCCCCAGGCTTGCTGGAGGGAGTGGTGTAGGGTTTCAACTCCCTACTCACATATTTTTTAGTCCATCGGAACATCACAAACAGTCATCTCCCTAAGGTAACGATCATTATCCGGAGGTAACCTAGTCACCTGTTTTATTTAATTTAGCGCTAGAATATGCCATTACGGAGGTGACTTATACCAGAAAGGGTTTGATTTGAATCTGAGTTGAAAAATATCAGTGCTCGGTTATGCCGATGATTTGGTTTTTGATTGGTGAGGACGCGGAAACTATAGAACTAAATACAAACACATTTAGAAAAGGCTTAAAAATTATTTAATACCAGGTAAGCTTTATCACTATTAAAATGTTCTGAGGGGGTTTTAATGGGGAAGGGGCCTTTTTTGTTTTCTTATAAAGTACCTTTGTTTTTGTTTATATGGAGACATTATGTCTCTCGTTTCGCCTAAAAATAAGTAATGGCTAAATATGAAGTATGAAAAAAATCAAGTAAACATATGCAGGAGGAAAAAAGAAAAATATTCCTTCAACTCATAAACACGTTGAGCTCACGCATGCGCAGAATGCCTTTAATGACAGAACAATGCTTTATAATTAAAGATGTTCTGTTCATGTAATGGAAATTATTTGTTTCATGGGAACTATATGAAGTTTTCAACAACTACATAGAGAATTATAAAATCAGATGACTTGGAGTATTATGCCTGCATTGCCGAATCATCACAATAAAAACTTTTATTTAAAAAAAAAAAAAAAATTAGTGTACTATAAAAAGGACGTACAAACAAAATAAGTAAATGAATGTGGACAATTGTGAGACTTTGAGAAATGGCATTTAACAAAACAAATTAAATTGTAATCAAAGTAAGTTGGTAAATGAAAGTTGTGTGTTGCGGGCATCGCATCAGATTTTGTGTGTTCCTCCCCTTCCTCGTCTTTCAGGCTATGTGGGGTTTCCCAGGCCAGAGGAGAGGGTGGGGATTGAGCAGAATATTATTAAATATCCCCTGGCTCCGGGTTTCGTATCACCATTTCAATCATAAGCTAAGTGGTGAGTTTAAAATGAAATCCGAGAAAGTTTTGAATGAGTTCAAAATGGTGAAATAGAATACTTATATGTGTAAAAAGTTTTGAAAATACCAAATTTTCATTGTTTAGCACTACATAAAAATCTATGGCAGACACCTTCAATTCTTAACTAATGTTTTTTAAAAACAGACAGTATATTATATGCTTAAATTAGTGAAAAAATTATTTTGTTCTAGGCCGATGCTAAGAAATTGAGGTTTAAGCATACACTGCAAGGAGATTCAGACAAACTAGAGATTAATAAATCTTATGGTCAAATCAGCTACAGATCTATCACAGATTCATTGTATAGGTAAAATATAATACATTTACTTTATTTATTTAAATAAATGTCAACTTTTTTTCAGCAAATTAATTTGTTAAATATTACAGTAGGTTTAGTTCTGAGAAGGTGATGGATGAGCATCAACATTCTGAAGAGAAGTGTGAAATCAAGGAAGATGAATATGATATGCCAAAGATAAACATGGAATATAAGCGCAATATGATGCCAGAATCCTTTTATATCAAGCCAAATCGGGGACGACTTCAATTCAGCAGGGAACATTGCAATACTCTGGGGCTTCAAAAATCACATGATGAAGTCTGTTTACCTCAAATCAGAGGTAAAGAAAAATAGTGTACTTGTGTAATATATATATATTATAGCGGTTTCACCTCTCCAGTGATAATTAAACTAAATTTTATAACAATATAAAATAATAGGATGATTAAAAAACATAATTAATTTTTATAATATAATAATTAATTGTTTAACCACTATCAAGAAATGATTAATATCACATTAACACTACTGCTGTGTTAGTTCTTTATACGGCCTATTGCATAATTTTTAATTCTTAGCCTGTACGTACAGGGATTCTTTTTTCGGACTCTATGTTGCAGATCCATAGATTCATCCATCTCTGGATTCATGTTTCAGACCCTTTACCCCGCAACATTTTTGCTCTGGAAAAATCATTTTATTGAATTTTAGAAAAAATTGAATATCTGCCACATACAATGTGTACTTTTATTTATTTGAGAATGAGGTGAATGGAAAATTACTGCTTGAAATTTAAACTTAATTCAGTATATTATTTTAGTAAGAAAAAAAGTTTCTTTCTGTCATCTGGGGGGGCTTCAGCCTTGAACCCCCCCCCCTTGGTTGTGCCTTTGCAAAGTTTTCATTCATTACATATTATTTAATAAATAAGATGTAATTGATTAATTACTAAATTCAATTGTTCTCTTGATTATAAATGGCATTTTGTTGGGAACTCCAATCAATTGAAAACAAGTTGTTTTGTTATTAGTATTATATTTCCTTGATGAAATATAATTAATTATATTCAATTTATTGGTTATCACAGTAAACCAAGAGCAAATCTGACAATATATATTCATATTTACCATTCAGTGATTAAACTGTTATATTAAATTATTTCCCTTTTCTTTCACATAAAGTTAAGAGTTATATTCTCAAGACATATTTTAACATAACATAATGTTTATAGATTTAAATAGATTTGCACGAAAAGACTTAACTGGAATGACCATATCTCAAGAAATAATAAATGAAGATGATGCCTTGGAAATCCAAAAAGATCAAGGTGGTTATTTTTGATATTTAATTTCCTGTTTTCTTTTTCACAGTAACCTTGAGTAAGGGACCAATATTTCTACAATGTTGTCATATTAATTGTTTTGGCATTCCTAGACAATTCAACAGATAAGGCAAATGTAACTTTAATCAAAATGACGGTTGGCGATGAGATAAAATTTTTGTTGGCACATATATTTGATTAGTGTTTAAGATAGATAGGCATGCTTATATAATTAAAAGTTTATGTTGGAATCGGAAGGCAAATAGTAGGTAATGTATAAAGAAGTATAAAATTTGTATCTTATCCAAACGGAAGAGGTTATTTGTGAGTAATTTAAGAAAGAATGTTAAGATTACCAGGGTCAACTGATTTTTCTGGAATATGGTAGATATTGAATCATTTTTAGTAGACACTATGTTTTATATAGTTTATAGTTACAGTATAAAGGAAGTATTTTCCAACCGTCACCTCAAGGCTAGATGCCTCTTGGGTTATACCGGACTACTGGGTCTCTCAATTCCTCACGGGGCATGGGGGTTTGCATGCGAAACTGGTAGAATATGGTAAGAACATTGATCCCCTATGCCAAAGTTGTAAGGTACCAGAGACAGCAGAACACATTTTACTCGCTTGCACCGCTTATGAGGCACTGAGAGCAAAATTACTGAGGGAGACCGGGCTCTATGTTCTGACAGAGAGCGATCTTCCTCTGCTGATTGAGGAGAACCACCCGTACTTTAAATCTTTTGTGTACGGGTGGAAGGATATCATCGGTCGCTCCCACTTTGCCTTGGGAAGAAGAACTTGAGCAGTCACAGGAAGACCACCTGTCTAAATAAGATGAGTGGAAGAAAAAATGAGAAGTCGAAGCTGAACAGAACAGAAAACTACTTGGAATAGAAAAACAGTCAAATTTGTATATAATTGTTAACATGCGGCAGTGAGTTGTTTTGTGCATGCAAAACATCTCATTGCTGCAAAATCCATATTGCCTCAAAGGCAAGGGAGGATGTATAATAATAAATAAATAAAATGTTGTATATAGTTTATATTTTTGTAATTGTAACCCTATAGGAAATCAAGAAAGTAAGGAAAAGTTATAAATGAGAAAGGAAGGGCATCGCTCCTTTCACGTTTATAAACCAATTGATTTTGGGATGATAGAAATTGTAGACAGTTGGAATATTAGGGATGGATAAAGAGAAGAAAGAAAAGGAATGCAAGGGTGGAACTGGCTTCGAGAGTGGGAAAAAATGCAAAAAATAAATTAAAGCTTATTCATCGGGTTCTCAAAGTAATACGTAATCCATGAGGATAAAGATAATCATATAGGAGAAGAAGAGCTAAAATATGCCTTAGAACACAGTAGATTAAGAAAATATGTTCATGATGAAATAAGACGAGAAATGAGGTTTATGAGAGCTGAAGTTGAAAAAAATGATGCTACAACTACTTAACTTAATATGAAATAAACCTTGAGACTAGAAATTGGCTGTGATTGTGCAAACATTCACAAGCAGTGGCAGCAGGATAGGTGGGAACCATGGATGAGTTTCTCTCTTCAGAATTTAATGAGAGATACTAAAGAGATTGCGTATTCTGATACCTTATTCAAAGGTATTAGAACAATGAATAAGGAATGGTAGAAGGATAATATAAACTTTGGCTGTCGAGAAAAAACCCATGAATGAAATCATATTAACAATTAAGCTGATGGGGGGACTAAAAGAACTGTTTACTTGTTCATGTCAAACTCAAAAATGTATTTCTCTGGATCAGAAAAAGACAAACCTGAAGAGAACGGTGCAGGAAAAAGAAAAAGAGAAAAGCCTGATTACGATAGTAATTAGCCCACGTAGCACAACCAGAAACATTTTGTGGTTGTGTACCCTACGTTATTGGCTAAAAGAAATTTGTAACATATGCTGGAATACGGACATTTTTATTTGTTTTCCTCCAGGATGTGGCTGTAACAGTAGTAGTAGTAGTAGTAATAATGTTTATTGAAAGAATAATGTAATACAATTTGTAAATAACAAAACATTTTATATGCATAGCGAACTGTCTGCCAGATAATTTTAAACAGTACATTACTTGTACAGGCACTAACAGTATCACTAAAAGAATTGCATGTTAGATTAAGGAATTCGATTAAAGTTAAATTTTCTTCGCTTGCATTCGCCGATGATGTGTTGGTCATTGCAAACCAAAGTTTCGACCTGCAATATTATGTTACAGTTCTAGAGCAGGAGCTCGATAAAATAAATGTGGAGGTAAACCCAGAAGAAACAAAGGTTATGAGCAATAGGGTCAAAAATTGTAGGTTTTTTCAAGTGGACTGCTTCAAGTATTTAGGGGCCCAACTTGACGAATGGTGATGGAAGTGATGGAGAGAATCGGCGATTCGGCTAAACTATTGACTTGGGCACAGGTTAAGATTGTTTGGCTATCTTGAGAGTATGGTTTGGCCTGTCAAGCAAAGAACACTAAGTTGATGGTAGTGCCGGCCATGAAAGACGACTTGGGAGGAAGGTGTAGAGAGGTGTGGCATCGACTGGAACAAGTAAACTGGATTGACAGAGGGAAATAGGAAGGAGCCTCAGACTGCTTAGTTATAGAGAGGGCCAGAGTATGATGATGATGATAGAATTTTATAAGGATAATAACTATAGAGAGGATTATAAATGAAGTGGAAACCATCAACCCACAGAATTAAGGAGATCAGTGGAAGAAATTTAAATTGCTTTATTGAAGTAGAGCAATTAAGAAAGAGTAATAAAAATTTACTCCAAGCCAAAATATAAAAATTAAAAAGAAACTGCAAATTATCACTCTGAGGTTTATTATTTTCAAATAGTTATTTGGTTTTAAAGAAGTTATTAAAGTCTTATGTTATTTAAAAGGACTGTTATCTTAATAAAAAATAAAAATTATTTCATAAATGGTTAAAATTGGAGTAATGTAATCCCTCCCTAATCATCTTCCTGCAGAGATGTGTTACATTGTTGCCTAGTACGAAAAAAAAAAAAAAACGGTATAGTACTTCATGAGAATTTTTGTCTCATTTTTAGATTCTAAAAAAGGTTTTCAACCTTAGTAAAACATCAAATGTCTAAATGTAGTTAATTTTGTTTTCAAAAAAAGGTCCATTATAAACATAAAATGTTTATGAAAATAAATAAACTATGCCAAACTGTACAAAGCATACGTAGTTTGTCCGGAAAGTAATGAGAATGATTAAAAAAAAATACTTTTATTCAAAAAATTTACAATTAATGTTGTCACCTTCAAAATAGCAGCCTTGAGAAATGATACACCGGTTCCAACGATTTTTCCACTCGTCATAGCAGTGCAGGAAATCATCTTCCGTAAGGCTGACTAGTACCCTCGTCACGGCCTGTTGGATGTTTGCAACACTACCAAAATGAGTCCCCTTTTGGTGTGTTTTAGCTTGGGAAATAGAAAAAATTCACAGGGAGCTAGGTCGGGGCTGTAGGGTGGTTGTGGAAGCGTTGCAATATTTTTTTCTGCCAAAAATTCACGAACTGCCAAAGCCGTGTGACAGGGGGCGTTGTCGTGGAGGATCCATGATCTGGCGATCTCCGGACGAACCCTGAAAACACGTTTTCTCAAATTTTTATTGCAATTAAAAAAAATAAACGCAAAATTTTATTGCATAACATTGCTCCAGAGAACTCTGCATTTTGTCTCGTAACGAGGTGTCAAAACAAGACTGCACGTTTATTGCAGGCACTTTCCCTAGAAGCTGGGATGTGAGACTGGCAAGGGTCAGAATCACTACCTGGCATCTCCCTCCCCCCACTCCTCCAACACCACGCCTCCTTGAGATCAGTAAGGACTGGAAAAAAATTCATTCTCATTACTTTCCGGACAAACCACTTATGTTCCAAAGTTATCCTTGGAACAGAAGTTTCAATCTATTTTATTCTTAATTAAATCTTTAATCACTTTTTCTTTTTTTTATCACAGACTTTTCTGAGAAGAAGAATCAGGGTTATTCTCAGCTGAAAAGGAAAAAAATATCTATACTGGATGCTGTCACACAAAAAGCACAGGCATGTATAAAGTCCAATGAAATCTATCATATAGATCTGTTGTACATAATATCAGAGAATCTTTGTTGTTATAATTTTAATTTTTGTTTTAATAGAAGACTTATCATTTCAAATAAATGGCAATCTATCTGTCAAACGATTATTTCCTTTTTTATCCAAAACTAATAGATGCATATTGTGGTTAATCCTTTTGGGTATTGATTCCCATTTTCAAAATTGGAGCTGCTATTTAAAAGAAGATGTAGTCTATTGCTCCTATTTAAAATTGCTAACATTATATTTCAAGTTTTATAAAATTTAACAAAATAGAATGTATATTCCACTGCCAAAGTAATGTTCTTATATGTATTGCGAAGTGCCAAGAAAATCAAAATAAACTTGTATTCGTTCTATACACAATTCACATCAATTTTACAAATTCTTTTCTCAATTTATGTTATTTCCATTTGATGGATATGTTGCCCAATTTCAGGAAAGGTGGAACTTACACAATTTGAAACAAAGACGGTGTTTCCCAAAGCAATAGGTACATAACATGCTTTGCAATTCTGATTTTATATTTTGAAAAATAAATTCATCATTCAATTGGTTCGAATAAAAAAAAATTTTTTTTTATAGAGGCACTTAAATGCATGTATTGGCACAGTAGCAGATTTATTAAACAATTTAAAGGTTTTTTTTTTTGTTATACATTTTGATTTTTTGTTACATTATGTTACTAATTATACATAAAATATGTTGATACAAACCAATTAAAAATTAATGGTTATGGGAGGTTTTATGGGACCTCAAAAAAAGCCTAGATCCCCTAAAATAATTACAGCAGTCAGAAATGCTGCTATTTAAATTACAGCACACTAATGTAGAGCCTACATTGAATATAAATGATGTTCATATTTTCTTTTAGTTCAGAAGGACTGTTTTTTTTAGGGAATATAGCTTAGTCATATTGGCAAAGTATTAGTCATTTTAGTCACACTTAAATGATTTCATATGTTTATTTTCTTTCAGCCGATGAGGAACAAAAATCTGTGCCAATGTGAAGAAGAAAGGTTGCTAATGGCTGAGCGTTTTCATCTCCATTAAACATAAAAAAATTAATAATTAAATGTAATAATAAAAAGTATATTAATTAAAAATATATAGATCATGAAGTGTAAACAGAATATGATGTAGAGCAAAACTTGTTAAATATTGAAGATTGTTTTAATAATTTAATTATAAATTACAATAAGGATATTATTGTTAGTTTATTGAATTGTAAAATCATTTTTAAATACTATAAGATTACTAAACATTTGTTAACGATGATTCAGCTGTACAGTAAATGAAGATTTGCTTATTACATTCAAGTAGTTGTAAAGGGAAAGTTATTTGATCTAGAGAAAAATGACCAAAGCATAGAAAAAATGTGATAAGTAAAAAAGTGTGGGTGTAAAAACTTTATTATTGCAAACATTTTAAAATCCCTTATTTGGTGACTTATAAAAAAAAACAAAAAAAAAACTAAAGTTTATTTTGTATTTGTAAATTATTAATCACAAATGGAAATAAATGGAAAATACCAGTTTAAATTAATTATTTAGATTATTTAAATTATCGATTCTATAGTGGTTATCAAGATTGTGAGAGCCAAAGTGTCCTATCCTAATAATAATAATTTTAGCTCAGATTAAAAATACGGCACCTTGAAACAAAATTCACAGATGAGCTAAAGGTATAAGAATATGGCGCGTTGTAAGACAAGTAGATGGGAATCTCAAGAGCACTTAAGACCGCCACAGAGAAACTGCCCGGGCTGCTGTCAAGCAGTGTCAGGTGACAGACCATGGTTCTATGATGAATGCATAGACCCTTGCTTAAACTTGACAAAAGAAGGGTCGTTTCAGTGGATGCATTGGGTCTACTTCTTGTTCAAAACTGGAAAGAAATGACCAAACCAACAGGCAAAAACCCAGGGTGTAAATTGGGTGTTAAAGGCCAAATAGTCAGGATCTGCTCCTTTTTAAATAAATATAATACATGAATTTGATTGGATCAAATGCTAAAGGAAAAGATTCAATCTTAGATTGATGCGTTAACCTAATAATCACTATTTATGTTTGAAGAACTAGTACTGTCTTTCCAACTGTGATATATGACACTAATTGCACATCAGCCTCAGACAATTATAAGATAGTTAGGAAACTTCTAACAAAAACAAAAATCATTAAGAATAATAAAGAATATTTTATTAAAAACAGTATACAGTAAATATCATTAAGTCAAATAATATAGATATTGCTATCCTACAGCCAAAGATAGCTATTTAACTACAAAATATTTCAATGTACATTTTTTAAAATTAATTTCTAGCACATAGAATATTTTGAGTTTAATTAATAAATTAACTTAAATTTAAGAAAAATAAATTGCTATAATACATCAAAATACGTAACTATACCAAGCCACTTATAAAACAAAAGCGAGTTGGTGATAATTTTAAATCAAAGTCATCTTTTTTGGCAATTTTTTAAAAATAAATACAATATCTGGCATTGCAGACTCATTACCAAACTATAACTTAATGGCCAAGACATAATTTTATAGAATTAGCCTTTGCTTTATTTTATTCTAAATAAAGAATCTAACAAAATGGAAAAACACTAAAACATTCTAATGAATGATAATCCCAAATTCAGGGGGAAAAACATTCAATAATATCACAAAGCATTGGGCCCTTTAAAAATAATAGTTTCATTATAATCATACCATGAAAGAAATACTAGTAATTTGAGTGACAAGCATTCTTTAATCAAACTTATAATCACACTTCTTAAATATATCAATACATAAATATGGCCAAGAAAAAAAATATATAAATGCCCAAAATAGAGAAAATCAATTTCTAACTATTCAACAAAATATCTTCAAAAGTTGATGTGTTTTTAGTATTAAAACATAATCAATTGGTAATGATTAGATCATATTCGTGTCAATTTTATAAGTGAAGACAATCTACCTCAAAATAACTAGACATTTGAAAATGATGTAGCCAATGAAAAATGGCACGACCTCATTAATAACTTATTTATTAAAGCAACTTAGTTTGTAAATGATGGTATTGTATGTAAGTAAATGGACCTCAGCTTTTTATTTTATTAAATATTAAAACCTAGATTTATTAAATGAATTCTTAATTTTGAAGAAGGCATGACAAAATATAAGTTAATGACCATAAAAATTTATTTATCAAAATTAAAACTTGAAGTTCTAATTGTAACTGAAGGTTAATTCCTAATAAGAAAAAACCAAGCCAAGCATCTGAGGTTTGAAAATTAGGTTCATCAATTACCATCTAACCAATCAGCAGTTGACTATTATAATTTAAGGCCTTGTAATAATAACATAGATGTGTTCAAAACTGAAAATTGTGTATAAAATGTTTTCCAGGAATAGATATCCTTTCAGTGGAAGTTTTTTTTTCATTTAAATTCATGTTTAATTAATGTAATCTTAAAGATCTAAAATCACAATATTTGCATTCAAATTATAAGATATCAAAAAGTTTTGAGAGGAATAGTTGAAAGGTTGTGACATCTCTTTAGGTCTGAAGATGGTACTATAATGAGTACTACCATTTTATAAGAAACATCATCTTACAACACTTGTAAAATTATGATAAAATAGCCAAACATAACATAATATAAATACTATTTTCTCTCATCCCAAAGGAACTAAAATTATTATAATTCTAAGTTAAAAAGTTATAATATACTAGGTGGATAGATCCAATTTAAAAGTTCATAGTTACAATTATTTTTTGTAAAATATTATTATTAAATCGATATTAGTTTATTATACAATTTAATAGAAGGATATTTATACAGGATTCCTGAGCAAAAGAACTATGTTTAAGCCTAATTTATTACTAAAATATATAGCTGAGGAACAACTACTTACTTGTCAAACTCAAAAACAAATTTACTACTTGATTTAATGCAAGGCCTTAAATTTATAATGCAAATGTCTAAAAATCAAATCAATAAAGTACAGATAAAATTGTTTTAAATAATATATGGGCTTTTCCAATGAGATGGTTCTTAAGTCTGTTAAATATTAAAGCTGATATTGAGAGTGCAGGTGCACCAGAGAGCTCGTTCACCTTGCTCTGATAGACATTGGCTGGAAGGCCGGCGGCAAGGGCTTGGACCTGTGGCAGGGCCTGTCAAGCAATTCCCCACCATCAGCGGTGATTGGTTTCAGGCCGTGGTATCTGATTAAATCTCCTAATGACAAATTTTAGAACAAATAAATAGTTTTTGTCATGAAATATATAAAAAGATTTAAATTAAAATACAAACAATTTAGTTGAAAATGAAATAATTATTTTTTTTACTAGATGCATGTTCATTATTTAAAATTAAATAAAACATACCTAAAGTGTTGTGTGATTTCTGATTATTCCCGAGGAACTGGTAAGTCCCATTACTGGCATCTATGAGGTAGTGCTTACATCGATCAGTATCCCTATAACTGATGGCATAGCCCCAAATTCTCTCAGAGACCCTCACAAGGAAGCTACCTGCAGGTTGCATCTGGAGGAGACTTTCAGCTTCCTGTCTTGTTATCAATCCTGCAAATTGAGCAATTATTGTACAATCGGAGCGAGCACATTTTTTGTTAACGATATTAAAATAAAATAATTAAATATTGCTTGAAGTCATACCGTGGAACCAAGGTGCAATGGCATTTGTATTAGGTTCTAAACCGGCCCTTCTGTTAGCTTGGCTAGACCTGAACCATTCTACAATAGCATCTTTATTAGGAGGTTTGGAAATACCTGTTCTTTCTTTACCGAGTCCTGGTAAGCTGTGAATTTCCAAAAATAATTTTTGTATTAATATAAGTGAATCAAAAGTAATAATAAAGAGGTGGGAATGTGAAAAAAGTTAAATTAAGGTCTAAGAATTACTTTTGATTTCCTTGTGGCATAGGCTCAGATTCTAGGATAGATCTCCGGTGTTCTTCCCTAGCCCTTCGGGCGATTTCCCTCATTTGCTGTTCTGCTTCTTTGGCTTTCCTTTCTGTGAAATAATAAAAAAGCGGATAATATTTATTTTAAAATATGGCCATTCCTACATAACAGGCCTACATTATGATATCGAAAACTAAAGTTATCAAGAAAGACCATAAAAAAAAAAATGTACGTATGTGTAAAAACACACCCACATAAATATATGATAAAAGAATAAAGTCAAGAATATCCTACATAATCACCAATCACCAATTTTAGAACTAAGAGAAATTTCCAAAAAGATGAATGTATTTCGCTCAAATAAAAAATGTATTGATGAAACCAAAACAAAAATATTTTTTGGAAGGAATTCAGAAAGAAAAAAAAAAAAAACCTAGTATGAAAATAACATTTTTGAGGTTAACTTTTTGCTACAATATATTATATTTTCTGTAGCTTATTTAAAGCGCTTAGCTCATAAAAGTCTAGTCAGCTAAAGATGATCTAAAGAAATAACAATAAAGCCTTTAAGACAGAATAATACAATAGTTTAATCGGATATTATTTTTATACTCACGTTGCTCTTTCCAGAATTGTTCATGTTTATTTTCTGCTTCTTCTGCTTCCTTGACCGCTTCTTGCTTTTTCCTTTGAATTCTTTTGAAATGTTCCGAAGTTCTTTCATCCATTAACCTCTTTTCCCATTGAGCGACTCTTTGAGATACATTTTGTTGCTACAAAAATTAAAATTAAATTTAAAATAAACTTCATCTTGTCATAAGAAAAGACACATTATATGACTAATTATCGATATAAATAATTTTCAATATGCTCAATAATACTATAAATCAAATTATTCCGTCTAAATTAACGCTATATTATTATTTATTTATAATAAATAATATTATTATGATAATAATATTTTATTATTATCATAGGCTCTGCGACCCTTTATGGATCTTTGCCGCACCAAGACATCGCTTTCATTCATCTCTGGCTTGCACTAAGGTTTCTGATGCATATGTCAACATGGGTCTAATTAAAGTTTGTACAGACCAATATTGGTATTCTATGCCAGCAAATCACTTCTTAATATCTTAGTTAGCCCAAAATTACACCTGATAAAAAAAACAACCAAGAATTGAACTTTGGGATTGTAATATTGGGTTTAATTGGATTGTGATATTGGGAATGTAACTTCGAACTGGGTTAAATATATGGTTAGTAAACTTGGTCATTCAATGATATTTGAAGTTTCAGTAGCCTTTTGGAATAAGCTGGCACTACCACTACTAAAGGAAATCCAAAAATAATATTGAGAAGAAATTAAGTTAAATGAATAAATAATTACTTTGTTGAAAGTTATTTCTTGGAGTGCATCCCTCTTTGTAAAGAATGAAGTTTCAGCAGCTATTCTTAATTCATCAGCAGAACAGTAGATATCTTCGGCTGAGTCCAGCATCTGTTTCCTAGTCTCTATTTCCTCTAGTTGCTTCTTGTTAAGTTCCAATAGTTCTGTTAGTTCTGCCTCGACAACACTCAACCTCAACGATTGCGTCTCTTTTTCTGCCAGCTTCCTAGCAGCTTCCCGAGCCTCCTCCTCCAGGATCTGCTCGATACTCTTGTCATTAGGATGCTCTCCCATTACCCATGTCCATGGCTCTCCATCCTCTCCCATCAGGAAGTCGACCTTCCTTTTATTTTTTTTATTATTGCCATTTCCTGAAAAGAACACAATTGTCAGAATGCTCATGATTACTCTTTATTTTGAAATAAAATAAATAATTTAAAGATTAAAAAATACTGAGAAGTACGAGAATTAATGATATTATATATACTTAGTTTAGTATTAATTTAATATACATATTATTACCTTTGAATATTTGATTGGGATGGTTTCTACATATCTCAGTAATTGACTCTAAGAAGTAAAAACCATTATTGTTGTAAGTGAATGTATTTTAAACTATAAAAATTAGTTTTCTAAAGTTGTTAGCAAAACAATTTAATATTAACATTAATTGTACCTGAAGGTGGAGGAGGATTGGTTGAGTCCCATATTTTCCATCGCCTGACCTGTTCTTCGCGCATCTTGCAGAACAGAGTTTGTTTCTGTGTTTCATCAAGCTCCGCCAGTAAATCGGGGTCTATCCACATCTCGTCTAGTATTTGTTGCAACATCTTTTCTGTAAAAAAAATAGAGTCCTTGTTAAAATTAAAGAGGGAGATAACATAAAAAAAAAAATACCTTGGACTGTATTGAGTATCAGTATATTTATTTAAAATAAATAGAAATCGGACTGTATTTTCGATAAGGTAATATCTTTTTTGAAAATCTAAATGTTCCATTAAGCATTAGAAGCTTAGCTATAAGCTGGGGGGGGAGGGCTAATGAATAAAATTATTTTTTTATAAACTCAAGCACCTAATTTAAAAACCGAACCTACTATCGCTTCAAGTAAAGTAGGTGTAAAGTTTTAGTTTGGAATGAAAAATTATTTTTTAGGGAACATTTTCCTATCATATTGATAATAATTTTTTCCAGCAATCATGAGGAAACTCAACTAACCAACTGTTCCTTGTATCAAAAGGACATTAAAATATACCAAATGGAACAGAATCTGATAGATAATTTATTAATTTTTTTTTTGGGGGGGGGAGGTTTCATATAATTATTTCCCTAAAATTTATTATACATTGTCTTAAGAAAGAGAAGAAACGCATTTATTTATAAAGGATATAAAAAAACAAAATTTGTCCAAAGTATACACGATTCAGGTTAAATAATTTGGAATAAATGTTAATAAACGAAAAATGTCTCACAAATATACATCATATACCTATATACAGTTATACATATCCATAGATGATACATGGTACATGATAGCTTACGAAGTTGAAAAAAACAAATGATAGGACAGGATAGTGATTAGGCAACGAAGTTGAGACACTTAAAACAAAAAAATAAAAAAAAAACCGTTTACATTCCTTAAACTTTTTTTATTCATAAAAAGAAATTACTAATATTTTGTATTTTAAATTTTTATTATTTTTGGTTGAAGTGCATTTAAGATTTATTAATCCTAGTATCCTTTCGATCAGCAAGGAGGAAAACCTCTGCATGTGTTGCCCCCTGATATCTTTCATTTTTTTTCTTCAAAATATTAAAATACTAACCTGTCGATGTTAATCAATGTTTCAAAAAATATTTTTAGAAAATTATTTTTAAACTAACCCCATTTTCCATGCCCTAACAATGACGATTGTGTGAAACTTCATGTTTATAATTTCAATTTTCCATACATAAATATTTGAATTCCCAGCTTAAGAAAAGTTGTCATTGATCCTGGCAACGACTTTCAGAGAATATGTTCAGGATTGGAAAACTCTGTTCCTTTTTCATCATCCTCTTTTTCAATATGCCGTGATTCGTTCGGGAACGGCCCATTTTCCCCGTGACCAGCGAAGTCACAATGTGTGCCCGCGTAGGGAAATCTCTTTGTCAAGGCCTGTCCTCCCACTTCAGCTTTCCCTGGAACTGTCCCAAGATCCGTACCCTCCAGGTGGCTCCCTCCAGAACCCCGCTGCGCCGCTGGAGTCCCTCTCACCGTGACCTCAAAGACCAAGAACGAATCATACCTGCAACGTGCTGGGTACAAACATTGGGAATGATACTCGACAACCAAAAAATTAACGAACGAGCCAAAATATCTACCGGAGTGATAAAGATGATAATCATCAGAACAGGAGCAGTCCAACGGTAGTGAATAAATATTTCACCAAAATCTCAACAAAAAAAGAAGGTTATTGGAATAAATTTACACATCTAATATATAAAACTTTACTGGGTTAGTAAATAATTAGTACCTAATGAAGTTCTTATTCTTTTTGCAAATCAATAATTATGGTGTTTTTTCGCTTTATGTATGCTCATGGGCGGATCCAGCTGATCGTAAAGGGGGGGCTGCAGACCTAAAGGGAGGGGCTGCAGCCACATTTTGATCTGCTAATCAGCTTTTTTACCTTTAAGTTCCATTCCCACAACTAAAATTCTACTTGTTCTGCACATTATTTGTTATTTAACTTGCTTCCTTACATTAAGGAAAGTCAAATTCTATCTTTAAATGACGAAACATTTTCCAAAGGGAGGGGCTGCAGCCCCCACAGCCCCCCCCCCTGTATCCGCCAATGTGTATGCTTACCTTAAACCAACCAATTCCCCCCCCTCCCCCCCACCAGAAAATGTTTTGTTGGGTCCGCCACTGCTTCAGAATATAGAGAAAGATTTAAAGTTTCTTAAACAAAAACAATTAATTATTTTTTATGCTAAAAAACTCGCGGAGTAAATTGTAAACATTATTTGAGGCAACGATTAAGCTGAAACTCACGAGTGTCTGAGTATATTGTAGTTCACCTTCATTACCAACTTGATATCGCACGCTCGGAAAAATACAATTATAACTCGAAAAAGACAGAAATGTTTGGTAACTGGAGTTTAAAGATTTTTTTAATTTTCATCTATTGCGTTCGCACTAATTTTCTTTTCATTTATCTCTTTGATCTATTAAAAATGAATACTATATCTCGAATATTATCTCCATCTAGAGCTCTCCGAACTTAAATTAACTGAGTAGATAAATCTAAAACACACTGCTTGTTTGTTTGTTGAACGTGCCTTTATGCTACTAAGGCTAATCAGACGATGCTTCAGTGGAGTTCCTAAATTTTGCCTATCCAGTTATAATTAGGATAGGTATCTTTAACGAGTATTATTGACATCGCACAGGCTCGGGACCCCCATTTTACGCCCTTTACTCCCTTTAAAAAATCCTAGGGCCACCGCGGGACGCGAACCCGCGACCTTTAATATTGTAGGTTGCCATGCTAACCACTACACCACGGGTGACCACCTCTAAAAGACATGTTTCGGAATTATAACAGTATTCTTACCAGCCTTCAATGCCATGATGTTTTCCCTGAGTAATAATAAATTAATAGAACTGATCCATCTTTATGTAACATCAAAAATATATTTCATGACAAGATAGCATTTGAAATTGTTTAATCTACAAATACAAAATAAAGTCTGGAATGTCTAAATGTAATTGTTTTTTTAAATAAAAATTCAAGTAATTGTTAGAGTATATATTTATAATTTAGGTATATTTATAGTTGATTAAGCATTCAAATTTTTCAGCAAGAAGAGAACACCAGTACGACCCTGCAAAACAAGCCCACCCAAAGACCCAACACCAATGCCACACCCAATATCCTATCTTGGCGGCTAACGGACAGCAAATTACTCGACCTACACGCCGCAGTTCAATCCCCTGTCGTTAAAGATAACATTTGATCAATGCAGTCATCTTTATAAATGAACAGCTAAAGTCCATACGCGAAGCATTTATTTTATAAAAATGCATTTTATAAAATGCGCATAAAGACGCTAAAGCGCAGTTATTTGTATAAAATATCACGATAAAAGGATATACGATATACAATAAATATAATTATACAAATTAATGAATTCGAAATGTTTAAATCAGCAACTTGAAACCCTCAGAACCACCTGGAAAATATTGCTGACAGGGCCGCTAGGAGGAAAATTAAAATTAATGAAAGAAGAGTGAAAATGTAGCGTTCACACTTAATCATGGTCTTTTTCCTTCAAAATACTTCAATGAAATACCTATTTTGGCACCTGATGAAATTGGATATAATGTTTTTATCTGGAAAAGAAACTGCAAACTCACTTTATACTTAAACGAAAAGAAATAAAAGCTGGTAGGATTTTTATCTAGATTAAGCTAACTTTGTATAAAGTTCTAATAGAAACGATATGGACTTACGATGTAGAACTGTGTGGTTCTGATAAAACCTCCAACGTTCTAAAGATTCTGTTCTTTCAGTCGAAAGAGTTACGAAAATTAGTAAACGTACCATTATATGTCAGTGAAAAAATTATTATAAGGTATCAAATGTACCAAAAGTTTTCGAGAAGCCCACCCCGACGACTACGTAGGCGGTGGCCAAAAGACCAACTAAGTTAATTAATCCTGTAAACGCTTTCGAAGCAGCCCATACAATTTGCTCATTGCATAGTAATTTGTAGATTGCAAATTTTAAATAGTGCTATATTCCTTTATTGAGAATAAAAATAAAATAATATCGCACTGAGTCGTGCACTTTGCTTTTTCAATTAAGCTACTGCCCATAACACTATTAGCGCTCTATAGCCCATATCCTAAATACGGCAAGTAATAGAATCGTGTTTAAATAAATAATAATTAACCGATAAGCCTAATTTATTCATATGATAAATGAAATAACCAACGATTAGTGACGACGTTTTTGAATTGAGATATTTTAAACCTTCGCCAATGACATTTTAATATTATACTAGACCAACGCCTCGATTACATTGACAATAGCAGATGCGCATCGTTTCCGCATTCCCCCTCGGACACTTGTACACCAGGGCGAGTCCGCTAGATCTGACCGAGGATTGTATTTTTATTTATTGTACGCTATCGAAGGACAATGGCGGACCGAGTCATTGTCTGAGCCCGCCCGGCTGTGAAAGGTCAGTCAACCATGGCGCTCACTCGATGCTCATCCCAGCTCTGCCACAGCGGCGGTGGTAGCGGGACACCTCCTCTTCTTGGGAGGCCGTCCTCGTCGAAGAACAGGAGGATCAACCGGACCATTTCCCTGCCACTTAAACAAAAAACGACATAGCCAACAAATACATTTATTTATTACCTGTTCGTTATGGTGTGTATACTATCGTCCAATACAAATCAAAAGTATTAAAAAAAATATTGTTAAATAAAAATTCCTGGATAAATTGACTAATAATGTAAAATTTATGTTATTTTTTAAAAATTTCCTAGGTCTTTTCCTCTACCTTTGAGGGTCATTGGCGTTATGCTGTATTATACTCTGTTTTCATATGATGCTTCTTTCAGGTACTGAAATAGGGTAACTATTTTTGTTGCATTGTCTTTTGAAAATTCAAACAAGTGTTTGAACAAGAGGACAACACAGTTAAACGTACTTTACTTTCTCGGACACATTGTTACATTAGTGTCATGTATATACATTGGCGGATCCAGGGGCCCCCTTTGGAAAAATTTTCGTCATTTAAAGATAGAATTTGACTTTCCTTAATGTAAGGAGGCAAGTTAAAGAACCAATAATGAGCAGAACAATTAGAATTTTAGTTGTTGGAAAGGAACATAAAGGTAAAAAAGCTGATCCAAATGAAGTGCTATGGGACTGAGGCCCCGTCCTTAAAATCAGCTGGACCCGCCCATGTGTCTGTACCTACCACCAGACCCTGAGAAGGTAACACTGGGTGAACTGGCTATGTCCGATGCTTATGGCGGCACGGCCCGATTTCTTCCCTTCTCGAGGTTCTTAAACTTGTGTCCCATTTCATACATCCCTCTTAATCTTTTTAAGAAATAGGATGGGACATAGACTAAGAGATACCTTTTCTAGTATTAAAGTAAAATAATAAACTTGTTTACCAATCATTTATAAAGGACATATGACAATTGAATTTATGAATGGAAGGGAAAAGAAGTAGATATGTCTAGATTTGTTCGAAAAGAGATTTTAAAGCATGAAAAAAATAATACGGTTAAGTGCACAATCGATATGGTTGAATATGTATTTTAAATTAATATAAGATAATATAAGTAGCGATATTATGTAGCATCTTGATATCCGTAGAGCAAAATATCAGCAACAATTCGAAGTCTATAATACAGGCTCCCACGGGATTTTAGCATCCCTAATGAATATTTTTTTTTCCTATCGTATTTGCATTAGAGTAATGACCCCAAGAAAAATTGCATTTCCTTTCGAGACCACTCGGCTTTCAAGATATATGAATGGGAAAGTCTTAACTGAGGAAATGGTATACATGTAAAGCTCTTTGGGTGGGAAAATATCTCGGTGGCGGGAAGAATGCTGAGGATACTGAAATATCAGAAGGGCACCGAGGTCAGAGGATGTTAAAAAGTTGTAAAGCACATTCACTTTCACAACTCGTTTATAGATATAAATTTAAATAAAAGAATACATCACGGTTTATAAAATATTTTTATATTTGAATAACTTAAGCATCTAATTTAATTCCCGCACACCTATCAATACTAAGAGGTCAGGAAAAACCCAATTGCCCTTAACCACTCAACTTCCCTATTCCTTTAGGGCCTATTCACACTAGAGTTGCGACATCGAAGGCAAAACATCGATGTTTTGAACATCGATGTTTTTGCAATCAAAACATCGATGTCGATTAAACATCGACCACAAAATATCGATGTTCAAGAACATCGATGTTTTTTGACATCGATGTTTTTTAATTTATACAGTCTTTAAACATTAACATATTAATGCCCAAACGTAATTAAATCAATGTTAAAGTGTAAAGCATTTTATAATTCATATTTAACGTATAAAAAATTCGATTTTTTCGACATGTTTTGACAATTACATCATATATGTTGTTTTAAACATCGATGCTTTTACCATAACAAATTGGTTTTGAACAAAAATAAATATTTTAAAACATCGATGTTTTGGAGAAAAACAAAGCTGTTAATAACATCGATGTTATGGACTAAAACTAATTTTTTTTAACATCGATGTTTTTATCAAAAACAAGTATACTTTAACATCTATGTTTTGACAATAACATCGGTTTTGGATAAATGTGTATTAACATCGATGTTATGGACAAAAACAAAGCTGTTCATAACATCGATGTTATGGACTAAAACAAATTTTTTTTAACATCGATGTTTTTATCAAAAGAAGTATACTTTAACATCTATGTTTTGACAATAACATCGATGTTTTGGATAAATATTTATTAACATCGATGTTATGGACAAAAACAAATTTTTTTTAACATCGATGTTTTAAACAAAAACAAGTATCATTTAACATCGATGTTTTGTATGACAAAATTGATGTATGACAATAACATCGATGTTTTTAACAAAAACAAAGCTGTTAATAACATCGATGTTTTTAACAAAAACTAGTATCATCTAACATCGATGTTTTGACAATAACATCGATGTTTTTAACAAAAACAAAGCTGTTAATAACATCGATGTTTTTAACAAAAACAAAGCTGTTAATAACATCGATGTTTTTAACAAAAACAAGTATCATTTAACATCGATGTTTTTAACAAAAACAAAGCTGTTAATAACATCGATGTTTTTACGAAAAACCAGTATACTTTAATATACAATAACATCGATGTTGTGGATAAATATATATTAAACTCTATGTTATGGACAAAAACAAATTTGTTTTAACATCGATGTTTTAACAATAACATAGATGCTTTAGATAAAAACAACAATATATATATATATATATATATATATATATATATATATATATATATTCTTAACATCGATGTTTTAGTTAATACAAAGATGCTCTAACATTAACAAACTTCCATGTTATGGACAAAAACAAAGCTGTTAATAACATCGAAGTTTTGGATAAATATTTATTAACATCGATGTTATGGACAAAAACAAATTTTTTTTAACATCGATGTTTTAAACAAAAACAAGTATCATTTAACATCGATGTTTTCACAATAACATGGATGTTTTTAACAAAAACAAAGCTGTTAATAACAGCGATGTTTTTAACAAAAACAAGTATCATTTAACATCGATGTTTTGACAATAACATCGATGTTTTTAACAAAAACAAAGCTGTTAATAACATCGATGTTTTTAAGAAAAACAAGTATACTTTAATATACAATAACATCGATTGTTATGTTATGGACAAAAACAAATTTGTTTTAACATCGATGTTTTTATCGAAAACAAGTATACTTTAAAATCTATGTTTTGACAATAACATCGATGTTTTGGATAAATGTGTATTAACATCGATGTTTTTAACAAAAACAAAGTTGTTAATAACATTGATGTTTTTAACAAAAACAAAGCTGTTAATAAAATCGATGTTTTTAACAAAAACAAGTATACTTTAACATCTATGTTTTGACAATAACATTGATGTTTTGGATAAATGTGTATTAACATCGATGTTATGGCAAAAACAAAGCTGTTTTTGCCATAACATCGATGTTTTTTAACAAAAACAAGCATACTTTAACATCTTTGTTTTGACAATAACATCGATGTTTTAGATAAATATGTATTAACATCGATGTTATGGACAAAAACAAATTATACTTTAACATCTATGTTTTGACAATAACATTGATGTTTTGGATAAATGTGTATTAACATCGATGTTATGGACAAAAACAAAGCTGTTAATAACATCGATGTTATTAACAGCTTTGTTTTTGTTAAAAACATCGATGTTAATACACATTTATCCAAAACATCGATGTTATTGTCAAAACAAAGATGTTAAAGTATACTTGTTTTTGTTAAAAACATTGATGTTATTAACAGCTTTATTTCTCTTAAAAACATCGATGTTAATGTCAAAACAAAGATGTTAAAGTATACTTGTTTTTGTCTATAACATCGATGTTAATACATATTTATCCAAAACATCGATGTCGAAAACAAGTTTGTTAATGTTAAAGCATCTTTGTTTTAACTAAAACATCGATGTTAAGAATATATATATATATATTGTTGTTTTTTTGTCTAAAGCATCGATGTTATTGTCAAAACATCGATGTTAAAACAAATTTATTTTGTCCATAACATCGAGTTTAATTTATATTTATCCACAACATCGATGTTAAAGTATCCAAAACATAGATGGTAAAGTATCCTTGTTTTTGCTAAAACATGTTAAAAAAAATTTGTATTTGTCCATAATAACGATGTTATTGATAGATTTGTTTTTGTTAAAAACATCGATGTTATGAACAGCTTTATTTTTTCTTAAAAACATCGATGTTAAATGATACTTGTTTTTGTTGACAACATCGATGTTAAAAAAAAATTGTTTTTGTCCATAACATCGATGTTAATAAATATTTATCCAAAACAAATCGATGTTATTGTCAAAACATAGATGTTAAAGTATACTTCTTTTGATAAAAACATCAATGTTAAAAAAAATTTGTTTTAGTCTATAACATCGATGTTCTTAACAGCTTTGTTTTTGTTAAAAACATCGATGTTGAAAACAAGTTTGTTAATGATAAGTATCGAAGTATAGTTTAATATATATTTATCCACAACATCGATGTTATTGTATATTAAAGTATACTTGTTTTTCGTAAAAACATCGATGTTATTAACAGCTTTATTTCTCTTAAAAACATCGATGTTAATGTCAAAACATTGATGTTAAGAATATATATATATATATATTGTTGTTTTTTGTCTAAAGCATCGATGTTATTGTTAAAACATGGATGTTAAAATAAATTTGTTTTTGTCCATAACATCGAGTTTAATATATATTTATCCACAACAGCGATGTTATTGTCAAAACATAGATGTTAAAGTACACTTGTTTTTGTTAAAAAAAACTATGTTAATGTCAAAACATCGATGTTATTGTCAAAACATAGATGTTAAAGTATAATTTGTTTTTGTCCATAACATCGATGTTAATACATATTTATCTAAAACATCGATGTTATTGTCAAAACAAAGATGTTAAAGTATGCTTGTTTTCGTTAAAAAACATCGATGTTAAAAAAAATTTGTTTTTGTCCATAACATCGATGTTAATACATATTTATGCAAAACAACGATGTTATTGTCAAAACATAGATGTTAAAGTATACTTGTTTTTGTTAAAAACATCGATGTTAAAATAAATTTGTTTTAGTCTATAACATCGATGTTCTTAACAGCTTTGTTTTTGTCCATAACATCGATGTTAATACACATTTATCCAAAACATCAATGTTATTGTCAAAACATAGATGTTAAAGTATAATTTGTTTTTGTCCATAACATCGATGTTAATACATATTTATATAAAACATCGATGTTATTGTCAAAACAAAGATGTTAAAGTATGCTTGTTTTTGTTAAAAAACATCGATGTTAAAAAAAATTTGTTTTTGTCCATAACATCGATGTTAATACATATTCATCCAAAACAACGATGTTATTGTCAAAACATAGATGTTAAAGTATACTTGTTTTTGTTAAAAACATCGATGTTAAAATAAATTTGTTTTAGTCTATAACATCGATGTTCTTAACAGCTTTGTTTTTGTCCATAACATCGATGTTAATACACATTTATCCAAAACATCAATGTTATTGTCAAAACATAGATGTTAAAGTATAATTTGTTTTTGTCCATAACATCGATGTTAATACATATTTATCCAAAACAACGATGTTATTGTCAAAACATAGATGTTAAAGTATACTTGTTTTTGTTAAAAACATCGATGTTAAAATAAATTTGTTTTAGTCTATAACATCGATGTTCTTAACAGCTTTGTTTTTGTCCATAACATCGATGTTAATACACATTTATCCAAAACATCAATGTTATTGTCAAAACATAGATGTTAAAGTATAATTTGTTTTTGTCCATAACATCGATGTTAATACATATTTATATAAAACATCGATGTTATTGTCAAAACAAAGATGTTAAAGTATGCTTGTTTTTGTTAAAAAACATCGATGTTAAAAAAAATTTGTTTTTGTCCATAACATCGATGTTAATACATATTCATCCAAAACAACGATGTTATTGTCAAAACATAGATGTTAAAGTATACTTGTTTTTGTTAAAAACATCGATGTTAAAATAAATTTGTTTTAGTCTATAACATCGATGTTCTTAACAGCTTTGTTTTTGTCCATAACATCGATGTTAATACACATTTATCCAAAACATCAATGTTATTGTCAAAACATAGATGTTAAAGTATAATTTGTTTTTGTCCATAACATCGATGTTAATACATATTTATCTAAAACATCGATGTTATTGTCAAAACAAAGATGTTAAAGTATGCTTGTTTTTGTTAAAAAACATCGATGTTAAAAAAAATTTGTTTTTGTCCATAACATCGATGTTAATACATATTTATCCAAAACAACGATGTTATTGTCAAAACATAGATGTTAAAGTATACTTGTTTTTGTTAAAAACATCGATGTTAAAATAAATTTGTTTTAGTCTATAACATCGATGTTCTTAACAGCTTTGTTTTTGTCCATAACATCGATGTTAATACACATTTATCCAAAACATCAATGTTATTGTCAAAACATAGATGTTAAAGTATAATTTGTTTTTGTCCATAACATCGATGTTAATACATATTTATCTAAAACATCGATGTTATTGTCAAAACAAAGATGTTAAAGTATGCTTGTTTTTGTTAAAAAACATCGATGTTAAAAAAAATTTGTTTTTGTCCATAACATCGATGTTAATACATATTTATCCAAAACAACGATGTTATTGTCAAAACATAGATGTTAAAGTATACTTGTTTTTGTTAAAAACATCGATGTTAAAATAAATTTGTTTTAGTCTATAACATCGATGTTCTTAACAGCTTTGTTTTTGTTAAAAACATCGATGTTGAAAACAAGTTTGTTAATGATAAAGTATCGATCTTAAAAGATATTAGTTTTTCTCAAAAACTTCGATGTTATTGTCAAAGCATCGATGTTAAAACATATTTTTATTTGTCGAATAAATCTATGTTAAAAACATCATTTTTATACCTAAACCATCGATGTTAAAACATATTTATTTTTATACCTTAAAAAAAAAAAAAAAAAAAAAAAAAAAAAAAAAAAAAAAAAAAAATGTTTTGCGCAAAACATCGATGTTTCAAAAACATCGACATCGATGTCGCATCCCTAATTCACACTATCGGTTTCGCGCCCGCTCCACTCTCGCTCCGCTCCCGGTCCGCTCTCGCTCTACCCCATTCACACTAGCGCTCCGCTCCCGCTCCACTCCCGGTCCGCTCTAGTAATGTCTTACCATATTCACACTATATAATTTTACACCGTTCAATTTTGAAAGGTTTAAGCTATTAAAGCCATTAATAATCGAAGTTGTCTGTATTCGGATTTTAATTAATGATTAACTTTCAGTTATTTAAGTATTCATTTATTCTTCAATTTTACGGCCAAAAAAAAAAAAAATCAATTTTTCGTTTGTAGAAATAGCTGGTAAGTGTACTTTTCTTGATGAAGAAGATAATAGTATCAAAAAATATAATAAGAAGAATATATTGCAACACAATGATAATTATTAATAATAATTATAAATTAATTTAATTAATGGTGAAGAAATAATTCAATTTTTTTTCGGAATGTATTCCAATACGCTTGAAAATTTCAAGTTGAAATCGGTAAATGCTACAAATTTACCGATTGTGTTCTCTTCTTTTCCTGATTAATATTTTAATTATTTTTTGCTTTAATATATTTTTTTGTAAATGATCTGACATTTTTCATAATATACTGCATTTTTATTCGTTTCAAATTAAACGTTATTTTATAAAAGCAATGAGTATGTAGTCAATAAATAAGTCGGTGGCCATTTTTTACGAGTACATTAATTCATAGCAAAATATATCTCAAACATAACATGAATTTTTCACGTCGAAAAACCGCGTTTATCGTTAGTGATTTTTTTTTATCATTTTAAGCGTATCCGAATACATTCGGAAAAAAAAATTAATTATATATATATATATATATATATATATATATATATATATATGTATATATGTATTATAAATATATAAATTTAATTATATTATATATTTAATTAATTATATATATATTTTAAAGTTGAACTTTTTTGGCCATATAATTGATGAATAAATAAATACTTTAATAACTGAAAGTTAATTATTAATTAAAATCCAAATTCAGACGGTTTCGATTATTAATGGCTTCAATCGTGAACGGTGTAAAATTATATAATGTGAATATGAAAAGACTTTAGGAGAGTGGAGCGGGAGTGGAGCGAGAGTGGAGCGGGAGTGGAGCGAGAGTGGAGCGGGAGCGGAGCGAGGCCGGACCTGGGCCAATATTGTGATTAACCTCTCTCTATTCCTCTTTAGAATATTTTGCTAGTGAGAGCGGACCGGGAGTGGAGCGAGACCGGAGCGGTACCGATAGTGGAATTCTCTGTCTATTTCTCTTTAGAATATTTGAGCGGACCGGGAGTGGAGCGGGAGCGGAGCGATAGTGTGAATCCGCCCTTACAGTCCTGAACATGCCGTTGTACATTAGAATAATATGGTTCATATCTATACATCTATGAAGTTTACATAGCAATATCCATAACCAACATTGTATATACACTTTTATCATTTACATTATATAAAACCCATGTATTTTATATTTATATTAGTTACTGTTAGCTTTAGTATAAATTTTACCTATGTAACTCACATAATGGTATTCCAACCTGTTTTTTCATAATAGGGTATGATTATGAGGACAATATAGTCTCGAAACGTCTGCGTAATAAACTTGTTTATTATGGATTTAACACCAAGGACCCTATTATAACACACACACACACATATATAATATATGTGGGTGTGAGTATTTTCCCCTCGTAAAAACGCAAAGTGATTCAATGTTTTACAACAAGTGCACTCTCCTCCGTTTATTCAATTTTGATGAAACAATTGGAAGGATAATCGAGGTAATACTGTAATCAGTTTTGTTTTGTCTACCATAGAAGAATGATTCAACATCGTCGATCCAACGCCTAAGTCACTTCTTCCATATTAGCCCAAAGAAAAACAAACAAGATCATCATGGTCGCCGACATTCTAAAAGGGGAAGGTACCGTGAGAAAAAAAATTAATGTAGTCACCCTCACTGAATCTGTTGTTCGAAAAAAAAAAGAAGAAAAGTTTTTACCTCGTTGCTGAAAAACTAAAAAACACGAATTTAAACCGTAGATCGCAGGTAAGCATACATATTTCTTAAACTGAAACTCATAGGTTTTTTTTTGTCTCATATAAATATTCCAATATGATTTTGATGGTTTATTGGAATAATTTATTGGTTAAGGTGGTGACTTTTAAATATATACTCCTTTTTTAAATATATACACTTCCCGTTAATCAAGGAGTTAGCAATAGTTCTCATAGAGGAAATAAAATCCATTTATGTCAGTTGTGCAATACAGTTCCGTAAAGTCAACAGTGACCGACTTGAAATCAATTTCATGTTTTATGCTCACTACCGCTTTCTCCTACTAGGACTGGAGTTATCTCAACGGACGAATCAGAAAAACTTTTTATAGTAAATATTTAATAATGGTTATCGCAAAGAAAACGAAAATTTTTTCGTTAAAAAAAAAAGTTCCGTTAAATTTATTTATAAATATTTACTTCCAATTAAACAATTTGGAACAACTTATCCGAAATCGTTTTATAATACATATGTTCATGATTACCTTAATTAGGGGGCCTATTTCGGATAAGAGATAGATACAAATTTAATCAGTAAATAAATTTTTTTTTTTTATTAATTTCTTGTGAAATTTATTGTTATTGAACATAAAATTCAGCTAAGTGTTAAGGGCATGAAAATCAAGAAAATTTAAAAAAACTAAAAGGTATATTCTTTTTTTTAATATAGTTGGTTTCTTCAAGGTGAGCTCTTGACATCAATAGATTTTTTAATTACTTTTTAGAAAAAGAAAAAAAAAATAGTAGATAAATTTTGAAAAGGTGTTAGACATTGTACGGGAAATTAAATAATGTGAATTTATAGTCTTTGATATTTATGTATAATCTTTTCATTCAATATATAAATTTATTTTGAAAATAATGTTAAAGAGATACTTAAAACACCTGTAGTCATACAAAATAATGAACTAATTTAATATACATATCAAATAACTACAGTTGTAATAATTCAAGCGTTAGTTAAATATGCTGAAGGCATGACCTTTTTTTTTTCAAAAATTTTATCTTGAGGGAGCATAAAAGTACCTCTTAAGTTGACGTAAGGGTAATACAAGCTTGGGAAACTCTAAAGGGATTTTTCTAAGATTTATGTTCATGGTTAAATTATGTCACTTTATGCTTCTAGGGCTAATGGAAAGATGATTTGGGGGCCCTAAATTTGATCTATCCGCGCGTACATTTAGGATAGGGATCTCTAACGAGTACCTCACATCGCACAGGCTTGGGACCTCCATTTTATGTCCCGTCTAATGGATGGCATACGATCAGATAGAATAGTTATACCTATGAAAAATTATATTCCTTTAAAAAGGAATATTTCATCTCATATTTCACGATAAATTATACCTATATATTACTGATGTTAGGATACCTTAATTTAGCGTTTTTCTAAGATTCAATAGCTTACAAATATTAGGTTAATCATATCTCGTCTCCCACAATCAACCTTCCCTTAATCCTGTAAAGAAAACAAAAAATCAAATCTGCTAGAGGAGTATTCCGAAAGTCTTAAGAATTTTTTAACTGATTAAAAGTTCTAATAATATTAACATTAAGAGGAAGGTAAACCATACGGGAGTTTTCTCCTGAAACTTGCTTAGAAGTAAAGAAAACTAAAAATAGTAGAGTAAAATCCGAAATAGCTGCTGTCCCCTGAGGTAATTATAGAACCCCTCTGAGGTTTATTCGGACCTGCCACAAATAATGAGCCTTCTTCCCTTCTGGGCTCTGCGACAAGGGTTCCTTAGGCCAGCGATCCGAGGGGAGGATTGCTATCAAAGTAGAGGGGAAAAGGGTCTTTGAACTGGGGAGAAATGTCTAGAGCTATAATTATAAACCTTATTAACTAAAAAAAATACTAAGTATTTACAATACCTACTTAAACTATAAATCTCATATAAGAGATTCATCGACCTATAAAAAAAGACGTACTTACAAAAACTATAATATTTTTAACTGAAAACATGCGACTTATTCAACTGCTTATTGGTAAGTACATGAAATAATTCTACATACCGACTAACATCAACCAACTATCCACGAACACATGAGACCTCTTATAATTATCCTCATTATTATCCACTTCTTTAAAAAATACACCGAAAATACAACACTTAAATACGATATAGCCACTGCGGCAGACCAATAACATATTGACAAAAAAGAAAAAGGTTGCGAGACCTCTTCTGAACTAAGAGATAAGGGCAAAGTCCGGTAAGACCATGTTGCAAGCTATTATTGTGGAGTCTAAAATTATTACATTGATTTGTAAAATTTGCCTATTTTCATCATAATTTACTCGCATGTGCGAACATAAGAATGGGAAACAATTTAATAAACTTAAAAAGCACTGATATGTACTGACAAAACTGATATATAATTTTAAAGCTAAAATATTCGTAATCGATAAATGAGCCTTTCAGTTGACAGAATGACTATCTCCAATTTCAGCATTTTGCAGAAAAACAAATTAAATTAAATATTTCTATTTAAAAAATTCGTACCTTTTGAATTTGTATGTATAGTTTAGAAAACAGTGGTGTTTTAACATTTCCATAATACTATTAAAAAATAAAAAGCTACGTATTTCCCAAAGAGATATATTGTTAGAAGTGCTTTCCTGAAGAATGCAAAAATTGGAGTTAGTCATTTTGTTGGCTTAAAGGCTCAAATAATAAGCTAAACTAAAATTAATAATATACAGATCATTAATAGATACTATTTAATATTATTCAAATTTAAATAATATAATGCGGCAAATATTTTCTATTCATAGCATGCATATTAAATGAGGAAAACATGTGAATCGGATAGTGAAAAGGGATGTATCCAATAAAAGAAAAAAAAGATAGGAAGAATGAAAAAAAAAAAAATAATGCTAAGGAATTAAAGGGCAATGAAAGACCCACAATCAAAGCAAACTAAATCCATTTAATCTTAATAGAACTATCTCAAAGTACAATCTTAGATTACAATTACAATTAAAATTCAATGAAGCAAATAAAAAAAAAAAACGTTAGCCAGACTAAGAAGAGGCTTTTAAGAAGTAAAAAAAAGAAGAAAAAAGCCTAATTAACCTTTATCATTTTTTTTTTTTTTTTTTATTCAATCAATTATTTCTTTTGAAATATTAAAATGAATTGAATACTAGGACAGTAGAACTAGTTTTAATCGCCGATTAGCGGTTACTCCACCATAAAATATAGAATCTAATGTGGTTTTATTAGCATTTCGGTTTATCAAAAGGGAATAAATTAAAATATATATATATATATATATATATATCTGATTTTATTCATCTCTAAGAGTGTATGTATGTAAATAATTCTGTAGCTCGCGTACCTCGTTTAGATTTTTTTTTTTTTTTTGCGCCCTATCTTTGCTCCATATGCATTTCAAATCGATTTTGTGAATAAATTTCTGACTAATTAAAACCTTATTAATTTAACAAATAAATTTTTGTTTCAAAAAACCAAACCATTTTTTCATGGATCAATATTTAAAAGTTTTATACAATATTTATTTTCATTTCATATAAAACATTTTTAAAAAAATAATACAGCTAGTTTAAAGTAAATTAAAAATAAAACAAGCAAAAGCAATAGAGAAGATTTGTAGAGAAACTACCCATTAGTAGCACTCAGATATTGTTTCTAAATTTAGACGTCCGGAGATAATTACTTTAATAATTCTTCAAACGCCTTGGAAGAAAATTAGGAGCAGAGGATGGAGAAAGAAATTTGTAAAAAAAAAGTACCATAAAATGTTTATCATTCATATGAAAAATTTCTGAAATGTGAGAGTAAGTTAATTTTTACTGAATCTTTATTTTAGACATTTTATAAGCATTTTAAAAATGGAACTTAAAAAAAAATCTCCTTCTGCTAGTCTCATTGGCGGAACCAGGGGGGGGGGGGGCTGTGGGGGCTGCAGCCCCTCCCTTTGGAAAATTTTTCGTCATTAAAAGATAGAATTTGACTTTCCTTAATGCAAGGAAGCAAGTTAAAGAACGAACCAAATTGGTTAGATCTAATCGAATCAGAAAGTTGGTACGCTCCAGGACTGGATGCTATTGACGCGGCGATTTTGAAGAATAGTATCCCCTTAATAGAAGATCGACTATTAACGATTTTCAATGATTGCCTGGACAGGGGATGCTTTCCGAAGAAATGGAAAATCGCCGATCTGAGACTCCTCTACAAGGGAGGGGGAAGGGATAAGCAGCTTCCTAAGTCATATCGACCTATATGTCTCCTCCCTGTGATAAGCAAAGTTCTGGAGCATCTTATTTTAGCCAGTTTACAGCCGGTTCTAAGAACAGCAAGCCATCCACGGCAATACGGATCAACAAAAGGTAAAGGAACCGCTGATGCGCTGCTTCGAGTTCGCTCAGACGTTGAACAGAGGGCGGAGCGATATGTCATTTTACTGCTTTTCGATATATCCTCCGCTTTTGACAGCGTCTGGTGGCCTCTGATACTCCAGCAGCTGCAGAAGTATGACGCCCCTAGCGACTTATATGCCCTCGTCAAAAGCTACCTCCAGGACAGGTTCGTGAGGATTCGAGGTAGCTCCTTTGAGGTAGAAGCTCCCATAGAGAGGGGATGCCCTCAAGGATCGGTTCTTGGGTCAGCTCTATGGAAGCTGGTATTTGACGAGTTGCTAGGGGTGCTTGAGGAAGAGCGGTTCCTTGCAACAGCCTACGTCGATGACCTGGCGGCTGTAGTGGCATCCAAAAGCACAGCCGGTTTAAAAGCTGAAGCAGAACGATGCGCCAACCTTGTAGGAAGATGATGTGAGGCGAAGAAGTTAAAAATGGCAGCTGAGAAAACTTAGGCCATTCTTCTAAGAGGGAAAACTGACAGGGCACACCCTATAACTCTCGTGATTGAGGGTTCAAGAATACGTCCAAGCGAGGTAGTCAACTACCTTGGTGTGAGATTCGGTAGGGGATTTAACATAACCCCTCACTTGGACTACCTCAGGAATAGGGTGGCCCTAGTCTTAAACGGGCTGAGTCGTCTAGGGGGCGCCTTCTGGGGTCTCAGATTCCCAGCGACGATGACCATTTACAACGGATTAATACTGGGTATTCTGAGATACGCGTCCCCCGGATGGTTCAAGAATCCCTCACAGCGGCAGATACGCAGGTTGGCGTCGCTTTAGCGTACTGCTCTGCTACGAGTCACAAAATCGTACCGAAGTGTTTCTCATGAGGCGGTGCAGGTCCTAGCAGGAGGGGTACCTCTCGACCTTCTCCTGCGTGAAGATTCCTTAAAGGATGTCCTTTAAGTCCTTAAAAGGGAAGGCTCAGCAGCTCTACCGGAAAATATCCGCACGAGAATTGCTGAAAACCCAAGAGAATGGAAAAGAACAATGCGAGAAGTCACAATTGATGAATTGAACCGGAGGTGGGTGACTACAACGAAAGGAGCTACGTTGAGGAAATATTTCCCCACCGTCTGATCACGGTTATTGGCGACTTGGGTTATTCCGGATTATTGGGTTTCGCAATTTCTCACGGGGCATGGGGGTTTCCGCGCCAAACTGCACAGTCTTGGAAAGGACATAGATCCCCTATGCCCTAAATGCAGGGTTCCGGAGACGGCTGAGCACATCATTGTGGACTGCACACTCTTTGAGGCACTTAGGGCCAAACTGTTGAGGGAAACTGGACTCTACGTAGTGGCAGAAAACGATTTCCCTCAGCTGGTAACTGAGGCAAACTACCCGTACTACAAGTCCTTTGTGTACGGGTGGAAAACTGCAGTTGGCTTTGCCCATTTCAATTTGACAAGGCAGGGACCTTTGCCTGGGAGACCGCCTGAAGGAGGAGATGAAGAAGAAGGCCAGGGAGAAGGTGATTTGGGGAGCTGAAAAACTTAAGTAAGAAGAAGAAGAAGAAGGAACAGAAAAAACAAAACAACATCAAATGAAGTATACCTCCAACGATTCCCAATAGCAACATTTGAAATGTTGCCAACACCCGTGTTGCTGAAAGGCAAGGAAGGGCGAAATAAATAAATAAATAAAGTTAAAGAACAAATAATGTACAGAACAAGTAGAATTTTAGTTGTGGGAAAGGAACATAAAGGTAATAAAGCTGATTAGCGGATCCAAATGAAGGGCTGTGGGGCTGCAGCCCCCCCCTTTAGGACTGCAGCCCCCCCTTTACGATCGGCTGGATTCGCCCATGGCTAGTCTACGCTTTAAATATATCGGAAAAAACAAGTCGGCCGTCAGTTCTGTAACTTCAAAGTTGGTGTTAATTTAATCGATGTATTTTTCTTCTTGTTATAATAATTACAGTTGGGCCCACAAAAGAAAAGTCTTTCAAATTTGTTCGGAATGAATAAAAAGTGACGAATTATCCCTACCGCCCTACACTGAAACCTAAATCTTTCAATATTTATACGGTATAAGGATCCATTTACTTCTTTTGACCTATTGAAACCAATTGATTCAAATATGGTCAATTACTGATAAGCAGATAAAAATTTCATAATTATATTCTCTCAGTGGATATCCTAATTTATGTATTGGTAATTTGACCCCCCCCTTACTTTTATTTGAAATATATGTGACAAGTATTTAAAATTTTATTTGTATTTAAACCACAAATACCTATCCCTAATAATATTTATGATGAATTAATCTCTTTATACAATTATTTGACCCATCTAAGATGAATTTTCAAATATGGTAAAAAATCGGATGAACAGGTAACAATTTAATAATTAACATACTTCCCAATGTCTCTCCCTATCTCTTATGAATAATAAACCTTCTTATACACAATTTTTGGAAAGCAAAAGTTGGATCACGCAAGCGTCGACAGTTTGCTGGTCGTAATAAATCGTTTTGAAAGAGACATTCAGAAAATCCATTAAGGTGCGTTAATAGATGTACAATAAAAAAATAAAAAATAATAACTACTGTTTATCGATATAGAAAGTTGAGTACTAAACAGATGCAAGGGAGCAAAATACTAATTAGCCCGTTGCACTTTTTGAATATGTAACTGAAACAAGTTATTGCGAAAATACATTGCTACATTACTTTCTCAAAGTTGATACCTGCACACCCACTCGGTAGCCACGCCTGCAACATTTCTTTAGAGATATCAGCTTACATGACAGCATAACGTATTGTCAAGCAAGGACAAGTCAAACAGGGACGCAGAAGTAACTGGTATCCTTGGCTCTGTTTTGGGATGCAATTGAACGTTTCATTAGGGTAGCATCGCCAACGCACAACTGACAGATTAGAATCCAAGGTCCGACCTTTACCTAAAAAGTTTGGTTCATTCAGCTGCCCGATTGTTCCGTTGAATCAAATGCACTGCAATAGATAGTCACTTCCTTAGTAGTTAGCAGCCAAAAAAGTAACGTCAGGTCCTATAATTTAAATAATAAAAACTTCACCATCATTTTACCATGTTCATGTTATTATTTATCTTAAAAAATAACAATATTTATGAATAATACCAAAATCACCCGGTGTAAAATGCAAAAACTGTAAATCAATAAATTAAATCGTCAGATGCGTTAAAAATTACTCTCCTCAAAGATTTAAGGTTTTGACATAAAAATTTGCGAAAAATCGCATTGATTTACTGGTGATGTCAAAATTAATAGACAAAAATTAAGATCATTTCAAACTAAAATAAAACAGGAGGAAAGACATTGCAAATATAAAAAACGTCTTCACAAGGTAAATTGGAAAATGTAATGCAAAATGAAAAATTAAAATTATTAAACATATATTTGAAGAATGTCCTCATTACATATTAAGTATGAATAAAATAGGATTGATCCCAAAATTATTATAGCTCTATCCAACAACGAAACTTCTATAACATTAATATTTAAATTTCTGAAAAAACACAACCTTCTGAATACATTTTAGTACTTTTTCTAGTGCTATGAACACATACAGAGTAATTTTGTTTTTATAATATTTTATTGTATATTAAAGTGTACTGTTACTCATACTTTTCATTTCTATAAGGATACGTTAAAATAAAAATTATTAGGCGTTGATGACTTTAAATGTTTTACGCCTTAAAGCAAAAACAAACAAAATTAAAAGTTAATTTTGTTGGCCACACGTTTTTGGTTATATGTGCGCCACCTTTCTCGGTGCTTATTTTTAAGTGTTATGCCTTATTTTCTTTATAACTGCAACAAAAAATAATAATTCCACAATAAATAAACACTAGTGTCGATTAGGGATAGCATTTTAACTTAGAAAAAAAAATCTCTTGGGTATGACATGGACAAATTCTGAATATTAACAAAGCATCGCTGAACTCTTAAACAATACATAACAGAATAATTAGCGTCTTGAATATTCTGCAAAGTGTTTCCGAAAAAATATGACTATTTCCCTTGTTTTTCGAGATCTCATTATACAGAAATGTGACATTGACTGATTCCGACAACGAGCACCCATTATCCCAACTACACAAAAGAATGACCCTTTTTCCGTCTTTGTGACTAATATAGATTACGTAGTAGCTGCCTCTAAGTGAGTTATGGAGCTAAAGTCACGAACACTACAGTTACTAGAAAGGCTCAGAGTGAGAATAAGTAAGAAAAAAGATGAAAAAGACAATCCCATCAAAAAAGAGTTGAAGGGAACTGGAGAGTGACTCAAAAGTAGAAAGAAAAAACGAGTTGAGAAAGGATGAGATTGGAAGCCTGACACTCGGAAAAAGACTAACTAGGTACTTTACTGTGATAAATGGAGGACGGACAAAATGAAAAAAAAATAAAAAAAATATGTGAGGAAACGCACCTCAACATCCGTGACATGGCCTATTGTGACGAAACTAGTTACGTCAGAGGCTGTGATCGAGCAATGATTATAACCATGCTATCGATTAACTTAACAATCCGCCACGGTGCAATCCAATATTATCGCTGAGTTTTGAAAGGACTTGGAAAGGCATGGATTAATCCACAAAATGCCAGTTTCGTCTCAACATGAGACATAATATATTTTTTTCTAATGCATTTTAAACGATCATAATCACCAATATTTATAATGAAATGACAAAAAAATAAACAAAATGTAATAACTAACATGGACAAGCGCATCCAGAAATAAGTAGTTATATAGGCACAGTTTTAGGTTCGATGTAATACAAAGAAAAGACTTTAAAGTTAGAAAAAACAATATCATCAATCAATCACTTTATTATAATAAAAAAATGTAATTATTATAATAATTACAAATACAATATATTTTTACATACTTTTATTAAAAATTATATATGTTTATATACTAAATTGGTGACGAAGAAGCTATGATACCGCAGCTACTGAAGCTGTTTGTGTATATATATATTGTTTTATTAGGTTATATTATTCTAAATGTATTTCATTTATAAGTGCGCCAATTTTTTTTATATTTTTTAATGTTTAAGTATGGTAGATATTTTCATGAATAAGGGATATTTTCTAGAAGGAATTCGAATAATAGGTTCAGAGCTTTGACTTGTTTTCTTTTTCTTTTGTCTTTTGTTTTTTCTTTATGATTTATTATGTAAACACTAAGTTGTTCGCATTATCACCTGTAATTGGGCATATGCCTGTTGGTGGGATTATGTAAAATAAATAAATACAGAATACCCAAAGGAGATGTAAAAATCACTAAAATTTCAAATCGATATATGTCACAGTATCCGGGCATTCGCGGCAGAAAAAAAAAAAAAAAAAGCTTTGTCATTAGTTGGTATTTCAATTCTTTTTACTAATATGGCTGGCCAAGCTGCTACACAATGTTTCAATTATTACGTTTACAATAACTAAACCATGTCATACAATTGCATGATGTAGTATTTATGAAAACCAATAAGTAGTTTTCATTTTGTTTTTTTTTTCGAAAAGGGAAGCCCAGAATCGAATCCCGACCCCTGACATTATGACTTGCAATGATTAGTTATGATGGATATAAAATTGCTCGGAAGTAAAAAGAACTAGACAAGGCTGACACACAATACGTGGGAGAGCGAGGTCAACCAGCAGGGTCAGTACCCGAGTGCTAAACAAAATATTGTTCAACGTTCTATTCGTTAAGTTCCGAGATTTCAACTTTAATTTTTATGGAAATTCGGCAGATTGAAACTGAGCGACGACAGGGTTAAAACATATGGATTTTTAAAATAGCAGTAGATGAAAGGTATAAAAAAATCCTTCAAGTAGTAAATCATATCAATAGAACATCATATTAATAGTAACGTTAGTTATAAATCTATTTTATAGTTGAAAAAAAAATTTAATTTTGGGCAATTGCTACAAACACAGAACTAAACAATGAAAGCAACAATTTTTTATTTCTTTTTTAATTTTTCTTTTATGAGCTCATGTGAAAACACGAAAATTTCGGATTAAATAAAAAACTTATTTTGCTAATTTTCATGTCATATGTTAGAATGAAATAATTTTGAAAATTATTCAATGCGTACGGTTCCGAATATGATGATTCCAAATTCGCTTAGTGCAATTTGATTTCGATATTATAATTCCACGAACACTTTTTACTTTCTCTTATTTACTTTGATTCTGCGTACATAACCATTATTCTACTTCCCCTTACTTGGATTTTTATCCCTATTTTGCTTCCATTCAAATCCTCTTGTAGGTCATTTCTCTTCGTCCACTCGCCTTATAAGAAGAGAGCGACTCATTATTCTTATCTTGATGGAATAATGAGTATGTAGTTATGGTTTTTTTAAACGGTTTTTCCCTTATTTTTGTACCTGCTATGCAGTCTTTAAAAGGCTCAGCTTCTCCATAAGCTTTCAATATAAAAAAAATTAGCGCTTTATTTTTTGTTGACTGCCTTTACGAACCTGAAGAGATTACCAGACCAAAATATGGTATGTTTATCTGAAAATGTTTTCACCCGAAATATAATTATTTTTAACATACCTAAAAGTCGATTAAATTATTTTTTTTCTTCAATTATTGTACAGTTTAATATTTACCAACGTCGCATCTTTTTATTTTTAATTCAATATATGTAGGTGCATTTTTAAGACCCGAAATCTATTGTTTTTCTTGTCTTGATTAACTGAAAATTATTTTTCCAATTTTTAAATCTAAATAAATAAAAATGAAATTCTGTTTGTTTGTTCTTTATAGAAATCCATACCGATTGTCCTAAATTCTTCAAATTTCGCTCAGTGGTTCTTTGATACCAGGTGCGAACACCTGTCCATATTAAAATTGCATAACTTCAGCCAATCTCGGTGAATACTTTATTGTTATAAAAATCGTTTTGATCTCGCTTTACATAGGTTTTTACGAAATCGACCGTTTGAGGCGATAAAAGTCTCACTTTATAGATTTTACAGATGAAATTATCCGGGTGAAACCGGTATATACAGCTAGTATTTTTATAAAAAGAGAAAAACTTCCCCAGTCATATTTTTTAGATTAGAAAATTAGAAAATTATTCCAATCCCTCGAATAATTCGCAAAATTTGCGAGATCGTTTGGAAAGGGGTTCAGTAAAGAGAATGGATTGACTTGACCGGAATATGTGCTTGGTGGCTCAAGTGGCCATAGTATTGTTTTTTATTTAAACCACTAGATATAATATTGCCTTTCTTTGAGAAATTTTATTTATACAGTCTGAGATTAGTGAAAAACATTATTATATTTTAATTTTTATTTGATAGCCTTGAAAAGTATACAATTTTTTTTCTCTATACTTAATACTACATTGTACTATTCCTGAGTTCAAGTCACCATTCAACATTCACTATTCGGGACATGAAGCGGAAAAGCCTCAAATCAAACTCTGTCATATTTCGAACATCTTGTTTACTGACAGAATTGGATATGCAAATGGCAGCCGATTTCCGTCATAGCTAAGAAACGTGAAATTTCTTGTTGGCTTTTCAGCTTTGTTCTGCCAAATCTGAATCGGGATTTCTTGCCTCACTCGGAGACTATTCGCTTAAACACTTTCTTTTATAACTAACTACACAAAATTTCATAAGGGGACGAAAGCATGCTAACCAATTTACACGACTATTAGATACAACCTAAGTGTCATAGCAGGCGGAGAACAATGTATCGATTTTACTCCTTCTAAAAAAATAAAAAAAATAAAAATTAAGTCTGACGTTCTGTATTTGAGAATATTGTTTAAAGTATGAACACTTATTCGTTAAAAAAAAAAATATATTATTGATACAATGAATTCGGAATTATAAGTTAAATATTGTATAACTATTAAGCCAAAGTTTGTTGGAAGGGGTTTTTTGTTCTGGGACAACGGTTGCGGTTTCCCGTAGAACTGTTATACTAAAAGATTGCCTCACGTTGAAGACCTTCCGTCTAGAATTTATTTTTCTTGCGAAGGTTAAGGGAAACATGATGTAATATACTATGAAATTTAATTAGCTAGTTCAATCATAAAAATAAATAAAAAATATATATATTTAGCACAACGTATCTTCAATAACCACAGTGTGTTGGTTCGCTCATTCAATTATATTTTAATTGTATAAGAAGTTCAAAAACACTGGTATGACAAATGTGTATTTTTAGATAGTTTTGTTAGTGCCATTGGCAGAGAAATTTCTAGATTGCTAAGATTTTTTTTGACATATGGAAATAATATTTCTAGCGTTATTGAAAAAAAGATTCATTCAACGGAAAATGTTTTAAAATCAAAAGTACCCTTTATGAATCGAAATCTAAAATAAAATAACTGGTATGATATTCAATTTTTTTTGCATTAATTAAATTTATGTATTATGACATTGTGACCCAACACCTAGTTTCATTAAAAAAAAAAAAAAAAAAATTAAAAATTTCGGAATCGGTTTAAAGTTTAAAGTTTAAACTTTGTTTGAAATAATTATTTCCTCGTATTTCTGGGCAATAATAAAATTTACAATGATTAAGAACGATTAAAAAGCACAAGTTAAATGATAGAGGATCAAAGGAAGTCGGCTAAACAACAACTACTAGAGGATTAATTACGTCATAATTTCGCCATCGCATGTCAGTTCTGGGTGTAATTTATGGTAAATGACACGTCATCATTCAGTGTATAACCAAGTCATCCAACTGACGCATCTTCAAAAACGGCAATTTCGGACGGTTTCACTCTTCGCCAAACCATGCGTAGTTTCGTCAGCACCAAATTTATAAATGAGCCAAAGATAACTAAAACCGAAGAGCCAAATCAACGACTGAGTAAAACATAAATTAAAAAGAACTACGTTTCATGTACTTAACATTCAGGAAATAAAACGACGCAACATTAAATAAGGTAAATAGTATAACTGAACAGAGCACCTTGCAATGGTGGAGAGTATGAACAAAGTAAGACACAAATACCCAGAAGTACTTGTGTCTAATGATTGCCATGACAGCCAAAATATTAGCGAGAGTTTCGAAAAATATTGCTTTTTATCTGATGAATAACTAAATTTGAATTCCTTTAGAAAACATTTTCGGATCAGCTACAAAAAAATCTTATTAAAATTATAAAAATAATTTTTAATATTTATTATCGAATCACTACCCGCTAAAATGGATGGACAATATCCATAGATTTTAACTGAATAGCCATGTAGTTCCCATTTACAGACTTCAACATTGTATGTAGGAATGAATCTGATTCGTTATAAATATTCTCAACGTTCAACGTTCAAGAATAAGAAGATAAAAGTTATTCCTTCCTAAATTTGATCGTTTTTCTCAATAAGAAATAAAAAAAAATATTATGGTTTTATAGCGGATCCTTAAAACACGGTGTATGATTTGGGTGACATGGTATGACATGGTTATTTAAAAGAAGATATCTACATAAAATGGTCTTATATTTAAAACTTATTTATTAATTTACTATTCCAGTAAATTAAGCAGACAAAATTCGGTATTAATCCCAAAAACTGTTAAATATTAGATTATGATGCAAAACTACTATGTATTTGATAGAGATAAAGAGATTCCGATGCAATCCTCTTTTTGAAAAAACGAAATGTTTGTTAAGCTACTCTTGTGTATACGAAGCAGCGACGAGCAGATACCTAACATGTTATTATTGTCTTGAGCGTTTTTTAAAGATATTTTTTTTTTAAATATGCAAATTAAGATCATGACTGATAGAAAACAAATATCATATTACACTTCATACACACAGAGCTATTTACGAGTGCTTGCTGTGTGCTGCACGTACAAGGAAGACACTCGTACGTTCCTAGAACGCCGCCAAAGAGATGTGAATCAGAAGACACAGTTAAATATGGAACAGAATGCGAAAGCTTCAGGTGACGTCACTGTCTGCGACAATGACCCTTGCTTCTAGAGTTTTCTGTAACGTCTCATGTCTGACAATTTACTTGAAAAGCTGTTGTATATAAGTAGTTTGAGTTAAGTTACACTCTTTAATCAATGTATTACTATAATAATAATACATTCCTCTCGGAATTAGCTCAAAACTTCCTTAATCCATACTGTTTCCATTTTACTTATACTTTGCTTTCCCTTTAGGTCTATCGTTTAATTATTATAAAATATTAGAAAGCTATATTGGCTCTAAAACAAGAAAAAAATACGGAATTAAAAAACTTACGTAAATGGACGTGTTATATCAAGCAGATTAAAACTAATGGCAAATAATTCACAGAACACTATCCAATCTAATTACACTACTGAACTTTACAGAAAGACCTGTGGAACACTGGGAGCACAACACCACCACCCTCAAGAAGGCAGTTTGGTGACTATTTTTCTTTAAAACGTGTATCACACAGATAACGCGCTCGACGGAGGGTTAATAGTAGTTTAGTATCTAAGTAATAGCAGTTTAATATAGTAGTTAATTCAGCTAGTTTAGTATATCGATTCCATATATGGCATAACCGTTTTTCATCATTTTTGTACGATGAGTTCAATGAAATACAACTCAGGAAAAATATTTGGTGGAAAATGTAACATGTCAGATTATCCATTTCTCGATTTCCGGAAAATATGAAGTGACAAGACGTCTTTCAAATATAAAAATAAATATACATATAAATGCATTTATATATTAGATGATATAGATAACAGAAAATCATCCATGGTTACGTCATATATTTCATATTTATAAAATATATGTTTATAAAATGATAAATATTTGAAATACGTCGTCATTAAGTAAGGTTTCTTCCACGAAATCCTGTAATCATTAATAAAACTGCATAAACGTTTTCATTTTTATCGTGCCTCCGAAAAGATAACGTTTTGGTATCAAAAAGCCTTCAACTGTAATTGAGACTTCATCTAACGTTTACTATTCTTATATACTATTCAAGGAACACAGGTACCCGATTGCTTACTATTCGATACTCGACAACGGAAGTTGCTTAGCTCGTAAAGGTTGATTCCCGATAAGCAATAAAAAGTGGTTTCACAACACGATAATTATTGATTGAAATGCGTGGCACTGCCATTCTTCCCTTGGAATAATTGATAAACTTTGAGCACATAAAGATTGTTGGAGTACTACAGCTATGATTCATATTGGGAAAGTTTTCTTTGTACCATATTAACCAAAAGAAAAAAGTAGATTAAAGAAAATTAAAATCTAGAAATAGATTTCAAACTAGAATACTGCTCTGGTTATATAACTCCTATATTAGCTTAAAATTTTGATACGTAATAGTATTTTAAAAGATCTATAGTAGGATTGAATTTTATTTCATTTTGTTTTTAATAATACTTTGGATGGCGTCGCCGTACGTTGGATGGGAGGTAAAATTGGGCCCTTTATTCTCTCGAACCAGTGCCATATAAGGTTTCGTTAAAAATCCCAATCCTTATTATACCTAGATAAGCAAAATTTAGGACTACCACTGTAGCATCGTCCGAATAGTTTTAGTGGCATAAAGAGACGTTAAAAAACAAACAATATTTAAGGTTAATTTTTATTATTACAATTCTTTTTTATACATATTATTATTATATATTTATAAGTGTAATATAGTCTTTATTATAAAGTATATTTTAACCAATACCAGCTAGACTACTTTCGCCCAAGCGCGATTTACAGTACTTCAATATAGAAATATAGGGGGTAGGACTTAAATACATTTATTAGTTTATATTAGTTACATTTATCAGTGGTCTACTTTCCCAAAACAAAAATTATAAAATTATTATAATAATTTATTTCAGATAAACAGGTAGATAAAAAACAGTATATACATATACATATATACCAATAGTCACAGGGAGCTCTGATATGAAAAAGTAACCACTAAGACATTACATTTGAAGCAAAGAAACAAAAATGTTTTCCATGATACTCCATTATAAGAAACAACTTAATTTCTACAAAAAAAAAAAAAAAAAAATATCGGGTGCGATGCGCGGAACACACAACTTTCACTTATGAACTTACTTATGCTGACGTACTTCGATAATATGTAAAAGGTACTCCTCAGCTTTACACATTTTTCCACGTTTAAGTACATCATGCTTATATTGGTATAGCTCCAAGAGATATGGAGTATTTGTACTGCAAAACTTAAAAGTTCTCAGTACTTTTCGATTCATTATTGCTTAACCATTTTTTTTAAGGGACCGAATTTATCAGTGATAATACGGGATATGAAATTATGGCTGTCACATGGTGGGCATATAGATACGTCAAATAGCGCGTTTGATCAAAATCTTTAAAGCAGTTTTTGTGTAAATAAAAAAAAAACACGTGAAAATGAAACAAACTTTATTAAGCAAAGTGCCCCTTTCAATTAAACAATTTTGACTCAATTGATTTGATCAAATATTGAGCTTCATCAAAACCGTTGGAGCCGTTTTTGAGAAAATCGGAAAAAAAAGCACAAAAATTAGACAAAATTCATTAAATAGAGTACCCCATTAGTTTGACCAATTTTGATGAAATTTTAGCTGTCATGTCGCGGGCATATGCATGCAGCAAAAACCAAATTTCAGGCTCGTACGGTTTATAGTTTTTTGTGCTACTCTGTTTACACACACACACCCAGACCATTTCGCGAGACTTGGTTATTTGGACTAAGGGGAACACAAAACGTGTATTTCCGTTGAAAACCGGTGGTCGAAATTTTTCACGATTGCAATACTTGCCCTTACAATATATTTCATATGAGATAAGTGAAAGTAAAAAATTAATATTTTATAATACGATTAAAAGTGATCCATATATTAATAATCTATTATAAAATTTAAAGCAACCAATACATACCATGAAACGGGAAGAGAAATGATATATAAATCTAATATTCTCCATGTCCGTTCGACACTTCATCAAAATGATAAGTCCAAAAATAATATTTTTGCTCATTTTTACTAAAAAACTAGTGTTAAAGGCTTCGAATGTCTAACAAATTATATTATTAGGTTTATAGATTGAGGCTATGTGAGGAAGAACTGTTAAGTGGTTGTTTAAAAATATTTTAATGCTCCGATTTGGGAATTTCTACATCTTTAAAAAAACAACGGATAAAAATATTGAATAAAATTGGGACAAGAAAAGCCCAGTTTACAACAGATAAAAATTAATGGAGAATAGGTTAACATTTATGTGGGTTTAAATTATTCGAAGAACATTATAATTAAAATGCCACAAAAACAATATAAACCCAAACAATGAACTAGGTTACAAAAAATATCAACTTGTAACGACACTGTAACACAATAGTAACCGTAGGATCCAATCTTCGGTGCAAGACTAACTCTCCAATCTATCGCTTCTTATATTCAGTCTGAATTGGAACATTCCAGATGGTTTCCGAAAGGCGTAGATAGTTCTAGAACAATCAAGAACTGGTACTAGAACAGTTTGTTCCAACAAAAAGTCTAGAAATCTTTAAAATTATATGTTTTGTGTTTCACGTTACAATAGTATAATAAATGTATTAAAATATTTTTACTCTATAAACCACAAGGTCTTTTACTTATTATTGGCTTCTTCCTCTTAGTCACAACAAAGAGGGTTGAAGGTGTCCCCTTCAACAGATGGGAGACTCCATTAAGTTCTTTTGAAACATTAAACAAAAACCAAACGACGATTGTTTTTCCAGATCCCATCTCTTGGGGCCATTACGACTTCACTTTGATAAGTACATAGTTTTCAGCTGTCCTATAATTAGTCATATTTCTCTATTGTATATTTAAAAACCTTGATGAACCAGGCAGTGGCGGATCCAGAAATTTTCTGAGGGGGGCGCACTTTTTTTTTTACATACCATGAGTAATGAAGACCCTAATTTAAAATACATATTAGTACATAATGAGGTAAATTACTGTAAATGTTTAAATACAATTCATTTTCAATTAATGGACTTGAAAAATGACTAAATATAGTTCATTTTATATAGAAATAGTAATACTTTATGAGTATCCCCACCTCTCATTGGGGGGGCGCCCCCCACGCCCCTCCCCTGGATCCGCTACTGGAACCAGGAATAAGGACTAAGATTAATAACAGGAGTAAGGATTCGAAGAAGTTGGAGAGAGACTCAAGAAATTTTTCTTCTTAAGTTTTATTTATTACAAATTTTTCAATCTTTCTTCTTTTCTTCCTTTGTCCCAAGGCTAGAAATTAGTGTTTTTGACGTTTCTTTTTGATTCTATTTTAATATAAAACATTATATTAAAATAAAATATCCCTCTTTTTAGGAAACGCATTTCAAGATTTTAACGGGTAAAAAGTGAAAACATAAATCAACCCTATTTTTTTAAAAATATTATTACATTCACTTAATACGTTAGGTACGGCAACAGTCCCCTGCGTCCGATGTCTTTTATTACATTCCCCCTCTTTTGACAGCCGATGAAAATGTTCGAAAGTCCGAACACTTCAAACACTCAATTTAGTCGATGTTTAATGAGATTATTGCATTTTAGTGCAGGCAATTCTTCTAACAGCTGAAACTCTGTTGTTTATTAGAATCGAACTCCGAGGTCCGATACCGGCCCTGAGTAATAAAGCAAGACTACTGGACAGCATCACCATTCCGCGTCCGACAAAGTTGCAATGACTACCTTTATGGTTATCTTTAATTCTATGTGTTTTATTTTATACGATGTAGTTTTATTTAATTTCTTTGACATTCTTTAATTATTGCGTAAATATGAGAAAGAAAACAATATATTTTTTTTTTTTTATTCTTACTAAGTCTGCATTTATAAATAAAGCTTACTGATATTTACTTTATTTATTTTATATATCAGAAGTACCACATTTAAAAAAAAAAAATTCAAGCTCACAACTAATAGGTATAAAAACGTTTAAAATATATTGGTATTTGTAAAAATAATTTAGAACCTATCATTCGTTAAATATACCTACGTTTAAATGCTTGGAAATAAAAATTCTATAATGAAGTATCTATTGCAAAAATATTAAAAATAATTATCCGTAAGAAAATAGGTTAAGTGTTGAGTTAACTGTAATCTATAAATTTGAAGATCTATTCTTAACCTGCTTTAAAATTTTTGTAGCGAAAATCCGATCATATAAGAAAATGACTTTTCAAATTTTCGTTAAAAAAAAAAAAAATAAAATAAATACGAGGCCTTCAGATTTTTCATTCGAAGTCACACGTCCGTGATGTAAGTTATTGTATAAAATTATTTTTAGCGAAAGTGATCATAATATGAAGAAAGTGATAAAGCTTCCCCTAGGTTACTTCTGGGCGAGGTCTTAATCGAGTGACCATAATATAGGTCCCATAATTTCCATCGCCTCCTTTTCAGTAAAAAAGTCTCTCGGTCAGCTTTATTGGATACCAACATCAAGCTCCCGCTCGCTACGCTTGGTTGATCATTAATCATTAATTAGTAGTATTCATGAATGATTATCATTTTTTTTTAAATAATTCTTTTTGTTCATAAATGGTAAATATATAATGATACGTTTACGCTGGCGTATAAAACTAAACAGAAAAAAAATTTAACTGATTTCCCCATTAATGGAGATTACCGATGCACTATTACAGAATAGCAAGATCGTGAAATGACGATAGGTGAAAGTTGATAAAGTAGGTTGTGTAAGAAGTACATCTTCTGCTCATCTCTGGGCTCCAATTATTAGTTCAAGACCTAAGTACTCGCAACATTACACAGATAAGTGGAGTACATATATGATTCAACGTGTTATGTATAAAGTAAATAATTTAATATTTCCTAATACTAAAAGCAATTCATAGGATTCTTCCAATACATTAGAATATCATGCTTATATAATAATACGGATAATAGCGGGATCCTCAACGAGTATAATGGAAAAACAGATTTTGAAGAAATCATTAAGAATTATGTGGAAAATATTTTGCAACATATAAATAAAGAGAAAAAACGTTTTTATTGCCAAATATCAACAATTTAGTTCATGTAAAAGATTCACAATGAACCTTTAGAACTCCGAAATAAATTATTACTTTTGGTTGTGGAGTGGAAAGGAGAACTCGATCTCTTTAAGTTCTCAGGGCTTCTCTCTTTAATTTTAACTGAAGTTGAGCCACAGACCCGTACTAAAGTGAATAATGTGGCCCTTGTCAGAAATATACAGAAAGCCGATTACCCATGATACCTAAGAAAATAATACAATTCTGATAACTACATAGTTACTTTAATAATATTTTCAATTACATTTTAAGAATGTGGGGCCGACGTAGGAGCCTTTTCTGAATTTTCTGAACTCTGGAAATCGGAATCTCTTCTTGTTGTGTGTTTGATCTAGGTCTAGTTTAATCTTCTGGACATTTATGAAGCTCGAGAAAACACGATTGACTTTTTAAAGCAAAAAAAAAAAAAAGATATAGGGTAAACCTTACAGTTATTGACACTCCAACCTAAACTTAAAGAAATAAGTAAACAAGTCCTAATTTTATTTCAAGATATACATGAATCTAATGTTTGAAGGGCCATATAAGTCATCTATGAAGTATGGGTGTCAATAACTAGTTTTTGCACTTTTAACTATAAATGTTGCCATATGGTAAAACTATTGACCTTTTGACCCAAAAAAACCTCTTGAGTGTTTATAAGGATAGATAAAGAAGAGCTATAGGAAGTTTCAATTAGATCCCTTCTTAAAAAATATTTAAAAATATTTTTTTCACCACAGAAATGTAGTCTTAAGGGTGTCAATAACTGTAAGGTTTACCCTAAGTACTACTAATTTTTCTAATTATTTTTCGAGATCCTAGAGATTAGACCAATTAAATGAGAAATAGATAAGAGTCAGAGAAGGAAAAAGATTCTTGAACTTTAGAACACCTTTATTTATTTTTATTTTATCTTTTTTTTTTTTTGTAGTAGGTAGTTGTTTTTGTAATGTATTGGAGAATGATCTATGAGAGCAACAGTTGTGTAAACATATAATTTTCTCATTCAATGTCTCTTTTAATTATTACCAATATTAAAAGACTGAAACAATGAATTTCTAACTAGACAGACAACTAACAATCTAACAAAATTTCCGCGTCAGCAAGAATTCAAATCACCGCGACAGGCCTATCATCTGAAGTTTAGTTTATGGATGATCCCATATTAATTTTATTTTATCCATAATCTTCTGTTCTGGCCTAAGTATGCGTTATTGCACTCGTATCAAAATCCTCTTTGATACAAAGGAAAAATGGATTTGTATCAAATACAAATCTTATATATTATGTTAGCCTGCTTAAAGGTATTTCGCATAACCAGGCGAGTTGTCATATGCTTGAAGTTGAAGATGAACTCCAACTGAGCTCAAAAATCCAATCAAACCTAGGTTAATTTTTTTTTTTATGGATTTTATATTATATTGATTAATCGATGGAGGAATCCTAGGAATCGATGGAAGAAAAATGATTGATTTCAAATCCGATTCGTCCTACCGGTAGGTGCATAAACCACATCTGAAAGCCGTCACAGAAAAATATTTATAATAAGCGCAAAGTTAAGAACTCCAATTAATTATTTTTCTCCTTAAATGACGGAAAACTTATTTACAGAAGATATGAGCTTTTATATTATTTAACTGCTAAAACTTTGCACCAATTCTAAGTCAACGCGGGTTGTTTTCCTTACTCTGAAGAGTCCTAGTGGTTTTAAAACTTGCAATAGTCAGACAGTAAACGAAAATTACAAGGTATTAAATCCCAAGTTTTGTTTTTGACCACGAGTTGTTTGTTTTTTTACTTGTTAAACGTCCCTGTATGCTTCTACGGCTTACAGTGGAAGTCTTAAATTTTGCCTATCGAGGTTTTATTAGAGTAGAAATCTTCAACGAGTACCTTACATCGCACCTTGAGACCTCTATTTTACATCTCATCCGAAAGACTGTAGAACCTAGGATTTTTTACTTTCTTCAAAAAATTCTAGAGCCATCTGTCGGGCTACGATCATTAGTATTGTAAGCTGCTATGCTGCCCGCTACACCACAGATGAAACCCGTTATTTTAGTTTTTATTTTATTTTTTGATTTTACATAGAGCGTAATGCTACCTTACTGACATCATTTTAGTTTGGTTTTAATAAACGCAGTGATGCACAATTCCTTAAGAAAGTAAAATGATATTTTAAATTACCTGTACCTTTTCCCTTCCAGCGCAAATCTTATCTAAAATTAACACGTCCATAATGGGATGTTTCCTCAACACCCGAACGAGAAGATTCTTTATTTCGAAATTTCGATCTCCATAAATTTCTTTTTATTTATCTTCTAAATACGCTATGGCCTTACGATAAAAACACTATCTTTCATATTGAATTACGAATGTTTCATACCTAATTATGGGATAAATTTTTATAAAAGATCGAGCCTATTTTTGGTGAACTCTCATTAATGAACAAAATTCTTATTAATAAACATTTAAAAATGGCTGACCCCAACCAAGACGGATTACGTGGTTACCTTCAATCTTCAAGAGTACCTATTTCGCCTAGCGCCATACAATTACAAATTAATTTGCACTTGCACATGAGGGCAGGCATCAATGCGCCAATAAATAAACAAAGCGTAGAGTGAGCGTGAGAGGTGCAACAACCTCGGAGTGATGTTCTCAGGGGGACCATGTCAGATGGCAGTTAATTGACTGGGCTTTGTCCGTCTCCTCATCGGACATCATCACGTAGTCCTTTGTGTACTCCACCACGCCCGGTTAGTGTCTTCCCAGAACTTCCTTCTGCTTCCTTCAGTCATCTCGTAGGCCCGGGGTCCTTTCAGCCGCGCAGGGGAGGATGTCCAATACGGTGGGATGAACTTATCTCATCACGGTCGTAGGACAAAGGCACTCGGTAGTAAAGTGTGGGAACACTTTTATAGGAAAATTAAGATGCCAAATACTGCATAGTCAAAAACAGCAGTGAATCATTTATAACAGCATTCTACTTGAACCGATTACCATCGAAATAACCAATTCTTAATCCAATACTAAATATCTAATGAAAATTTTTGAAAAATATACTTGCAGACTATTCAAGATCCCGGTTCTTAAATCCATTATTAAATATCATATATCCATTATCTTAAATATTTTGAAAAATATAACTTTAGACTCTTAAGTAATTTTAGGGGAGACCAAGGGGAGTTGAAACAGAGGTGAGCTGAAACAGTGGCGATTTCTCGGAACTTAAAATCGCTAGCGATTTGGCAACTTCGCTTATAAATCACTTTCCTCCGCCCGCTGAAATGTCATTTCGCGTCAGGGGCGTAAGCAGCGCGGTTATGGAGTCCTGCGTGCCAGGTGACAAAAATCGTGAAAAGTAGATTATGATACGTGTTTTTAAGATGCCTATATTTTCATAAGGGTTTTGTATTTTGGCTTAAGTTATATATGTTTCGAAAGCTCATTAACTAAAGGTTTATTATGTATGTTTAGTACAATTGATTTATGTGTAGTTGCTTCTTGATTGTGGATTGATTATAAATTGGGAGGTTTTTTCGTACCGAGGAGATTTGAAAAAGGCTGTTTCAACTCACCTCGTTTTGCCCGACGAGGACAAAAACAAGTGAATGGCATGACTTCCGCAGAGAGGGAAACATCGGTTACTATAGCACCTATTCTGCAGAAGAAGAAGAATCATTTTGCCTTTGTTTTAGAGCCATTTTCAAATAGCAGAGCCAAATAAAAATGGGTGCAATGTCTGGAATACAACAACGGGGCTCATAAAACTTGCACTGGTAAGGAACTTTATGTTTGCCACTACTGCTTGTCAGATTGACCCTTTTTATTTTCATAATATTTTTATTTTTGACATTTGTGAGGTTATTGTAACATAAATATTTGAAGAAATATTGATCAAAACTGATTTTAATACTTAAAAAACGGCTAAAAGTTGATAATTACTTTATTTCATAGATTTATAATTTAAAACCATTTGTTTATCTCAGTGTTATTTTAATTAATGTAAAGAATAGGTTGTTTTAATTACTTTAGGAGTTGGTTAATTGTATTAGACCTGTAGGTACCTACTTAACTGATATATCTGCACAAAATATTAATAAAAAAGTTCGTTTTGTACTTCAAAAGTTTAATTTTAATTAATCCTTTAAATTATATCATCATTTTTATTTTACAGATCTTAATACTTCTCAAAAATCACATGTTTCAACTCTCCTCGACCCCTGTTTCATCTCACCTCGGTATGAGGGGAGTCAAAACAAATTGACTTGTTACGGTTAAGTGGGTTTTTAACTACAATATTTAACGCTTACAATTGCTTTATGTTGGCCAATCGCAAGTGTAAAGAATGCCCAATCGATTGGTGCTAATATCATACGATTTCTATCAATAGGATTTGGGGTATGAAACAAAATGTGAAAATTGTTTCAACTCCCCTCGGTCTCCCCTATATCAATTATGAAGCTGCTATGCTCAAGATCTCGAGCTCGAATCTGGCTTGGCAGGATAACTTTAATATCCTGTCACAGATCGTATCGGTGGCCGAGAGACCCTTCTGAGGTGAAGCAAACCCATTCCTCTATAAACTGGGGACCCTCCCTCAATTAAAAAGTTTAAGGAAAAAAACCTAGCGGTTGAGCGTGATCACGGTCAAATCACCTCCTTGCACGACTGCGGGTAAGGAAACAGTACTTACTCCCTTACGCAGTACTGAACCCAAGACCCTTCATAGGTTGTAGTCGCACAGTTTTTTTTTTTTTTTTTTTTTTTTTTTTTTTTTTTTTTTTTTTTTTTTTTTTTTTTTTTTTTTTTTAGTTTTTATGTCATTGTAAGACAGAGAGAAACACTTTATTCATCATAAAAGTGATGCTGCCAACACAATACACAGCATACTATACATCCTTAGACTATTTGTTAAATCTTCTTGTAATAATATATAATAATAATAATAACATCCATGCATATATATATACCTACATATGTATACATAAAGGGTTATATAGATATATTTTTTTCTTAATGGTTGCTGGTAATGAAGTAAAAATTCTACATAAATATATAAGTGACTGAGTAAATACAACTCTATATTAGTAAGCTACTACAGACTCTTCACATCAATAAATCTGGCGGTACGTGTCACATATTAGCTTCTTTAATTCGGAATTTCAATCTCCATATATCTCCCTGCATTTATCTTGTAAATGTGCTAATATTGAATTAGATATTAAATTAAATTGTGAATTACATACAGATTGAATTAGGAGCTCTTGATACCGATCATTTGTTTCATACCTAATTGTGGGATCAATTATTATTAAAACATTTCCAAATAGCTGACCCCAACCAAGGTGGATTATATCGTTATCATTAGTCTTCAAGTGTATTCCACCTAACACCATAAAATTAAAAATAATTTGCTCTTGCACATGAGTGCAGGAGTCAATGCGCCAATAAATAAACGAATAAAGAACGCCAATTATATTTTAGTTATATCCTAGTCTAAAGTTTGTAATATGCCTTATTCGTTCCTAATAGATATTTAAATTTAATTTGAAATAGTCAACTTACTGTGGCCAACCCAGTAACACTCTTAGGTCCTTACCTGAAAAAAAAAAATTTACATATATAAAAATTGAAACGAAGATACATAATACAAAATTTTCATTTACATCTCTTTCCCCATAAAATAAGAACCGTTTCAATAAATAATTATTATTTTTAATGAATCATATTTAAGATTCTATGTATAATATTTCGATACTAAAATAATTATGAGTATTTATCGCTGGATAAAAACACTCAAATGCGAGCGAGCCATAAAATATGTAACAAAATTAAATATTTGACTCAATAAAAGTTACGATGTAATTAAAAAACTAGATCCGAAGTCAAAATGTTGACAATATTACAATTAACCTAAAGAAAAATAATTTATTTCGTTTTATTATCAAAAAAAAAAAAAAAAAAAATGTACTACTACAACCCATGAAGGGTCTTGGGTTCAGTACTGTGTAAGGAAGTTACGTTTCTTGGTCAGCGGTCGTGCGAGGAGGGATTTGACCGCGATCACTTTATAAAGGCTGGGTTTGCCTCGGGAGGGTCTCTCGGCACCAGAGATGATCAGTGGCAAATTATCGTTGCAACTAATGGTCATTCCAATGACTAATGTTATGCTTTATTTTAAATTAGGCAGAAAGCTACGCCTCGGTATCTTAGTTTGACTGAAGATAAGATATTTAGCGCTTCTGGCTCTCCTTTAAAATTACATTATTTAAAAGTTTATTTCTATAAAACCAGTTGTAACTTCACTTAAATCTCTGCCAATGTCATTTTTAATAATTTACCTTTAGCACTACTTATAATTATTATAAATATACATATTTTTCTTAAATTTCGTTCACATATAAAAACAACGCATTATAGAAAAATGGCCCGAAGAGCCGAAGATAATAAAATCAAGGTACTGATATTATTTTTTTTAACGTGTCAAAATATAGCTCACTCCTTTCAACGACCTCATATCTCAAAAATAAGTAATTTTGTTTTTCGAATGCGCTGAAAGAAGTAGTATACCAAAACATGCAAGATTTCATATTTTTAACTCAATCCCAACAAGGTTTACGAGATACTTTTAACAAGAACGTTATAAATCAAAAGAGACAGTTTACAATTTAACAATTCTATATTATTTTCTTCTACGAACGAGAAACAAAGTAAATTAAAATCTAAAATGATCTGTTGCATAGTAAATAGTTAAATCAGAGATTTAATATCTATTCTGAACGCATTTTATTCTTCTTTTGAACTCAATTCAATCACCTGAAAAATCATTTTTGATTGATATCATGAGATATGACGTTGTTGAAATGAAGGAACGATAAGTTTAGTCCATGAAAGGAACCAAACATGACCAGTATTTGGCAAAACACTGCAGTTGTTTAGTTGAAACATTAAAACAGACGTATTGCCAGATTAGAAAGGCAACACTGAGGAATTTTTTATAGAAATGATAGTTTTACCAAGCCGCGTATAATCGCCCAACCTTTGGGTATTTTGAAATGAAACATGCATAACTTCTTATGAAACAAATCGTCAAAGTAGGTTTCTTTTAAATATCTTTCAACCTACAAACTTAGTACCTACTTTCATTAAAAGGCACGTTAAAAGTAAATAGAGCCTTACGGATTCTATGATCGGGTAAAATGAACAAATACATCTTTTTTTTTTAATGATTTATGACTATTTTTTCTTTCAGTGATCTCTGTAAGTAATACTTAGTAATTTCAAATTACAAAGGATAGTAATGGTTTCGAATTTACACTGATAAAAACAAACTTCATTCAAAAATTGAGCTATTACTCATGACTCTGCGATATGTAACTGGAGCGGAAAATCAAATTCACATTGCTCAAGAACGGGCGTGGAAAATTAGCATGTTCGTACTCGTGAATGCCAAACGACGTACTGTGGGAAAAATACGCGATTTAGTGGCCGAAATTCTATAACTCTTGATTGTATTGCGAATGCTCCTTTTATCACCTAAACCCTTGGAGTTTTTTTTTTTTTATTAGTGAAAGTGATAAAAATAAAAAAAGAACGCTCTGGGAATTTAAAATTATGTTTTATCTTCACTTTCTATCCTTAATTTTTATATTCTTTCTTAACTTTAATAATAATAATAATAATAATAATAAAGGCTTAACGAATCCAAAGGTTCTATCCCGACACCACAACTCACTCGTTGCATTCCATTCACGCAATCCTCCCTCCTACGTCTCGGCCTACCCCTCTGACGTTTCCTATTCGGCACCGCGCTTATTAATCTTTTCGGAATCCGTTCACTACTAAGTTTCGCACTTTTATTCGTGTCGCTGCTAATATGTCAATTATATTTACCGGGTTCTTAACTTTATTTTAAATAAATTACAAACTTTGATAAAGTGTGATCAAATGTTTCTTTTAAAATGAATGCAAGCATTAGTTTAAATTGACATCAATCTGATATAAATTCATTGAATTAAATGTTTGTTTATTAAATCAATATTTATTGTAATCGCATTAAAATGAACGGTATGTAAGTGCCTAAAACCAGATAAGAACCTTTTTTTTTTTCCTTTACGCGTGTGATTAAATATTTCTGATCATTCAATATAGGTGTTAACACATGTTCAAGTGGGTGGAGGCTAAAGACCAGTAATTTAGTCTTTAGAAAACCCTAAAAAAAAAAAAAAAATCGAGAATGATTGCTAAAAAACCGAAACCTAATAAATCAAAACCAAATTGCCGACTCGTGGGTTGTGAGCTCACCGTTAAGTGTATCGAGCCCACATTATTCAAATATTGCGAAATTCTTTTTCTAAACTGTTTATTAGTTTACAGTAAAGGGCAATGATCTCTTTTAGTGTCGTGACCAACGCATTAAATAATGCCATCTATCGAAGTAAGGCACGTAAAATTACGGACAAAGATATAACAAATACAATTGATATAACAAATTTTGTAATCCGAATTACGTGTAATTGAAACAATCCTAATTATTCAATGTTGTTATTGATACAGAGAGGTTAGGTATGGTTAATACAAATGATATTCAAGAACGAACATAATCAGTAACATTAATCGAAAGCTAAGAAAGTGTGTAGCTATGTCCGGACTCACAGCGTTATCAGCTACGGGGCTTTAACATTACGTTACGAAATTTCGTTGTTATGAAATCGTATTTTCAAACATCTTACCTAATAAGCAAGAAGTGTTAAATATTTAATAAGACTTTTTTTTGTGTTTGATATTCATTGGATCTTCGATAACATAGAATTGTACTTAGTTTTTTTAAAGAATAAAAATTTCCTTAGTAACAAAGTTTGCAATATTTAAAAAAAAAAATTATATGATAGAAGAGACCAACTAGAAGCTGTTACATCATCACAATTGTGCCAATTGCTCCCTTGTTAACAGAAGTGTTTAGACGGTCTATTAACGCCTATGTTTTGGCACGCATTGAGCTATACAAAGACTTGAAAATTTATTTTAGTTGCCCCATGGCTATTTACCATAAAATTTAATTGAAAAAATCCTTATGTTATCTTAGCAGTGTGTGTTGCTGATTGATAAGATTCGTATTTTTTTTTAACACTCAACTCATAAGACGTAGCAGGTACGCACAAAAGGCGTAGGTATGTTAGGTATGGGATATAAGATATAAGATAAAATTATAAATTATAGGATATATAAAATATACAGGATATAGGATATATAAAATTATAGGATATAGGATATAAGATAAAATTATAAATTTTCAAGAAAAAAAATCTCCGGCTGTCAAGTTCAAAATTAAATTCAACTATTACCCGAATGGTTCCAATTTAATTATCTTTAGACATTAACATTACATTACATGCATTAGACATGGATTTTTCGAAGGTGTTTTATTTTATTTTTGTCTGTATGGCATTTTTGAATAATACTTATAATGATTATTTTCTTATTCAGTGACTAAAAACATATTTAAAAAAACATGGTAAAAGATTATTAAAAAAAAAAAAAAAAAAAGTTTTCATACCACAAAACTTATCGACTTCATATCAAGGTTCATTATGATAAAGGTATCTTTTAAAATCGCTTAGAAACATTATCAATACGTGGAGACTATTAATAAATATGTTGCATAACTTGAATTATTATTTCCAATGATAAATGATTGTAAATCGACCGAGTTAAAAAAAAATTAATTTAAAAAAGATCCTTCTTTCATCATATTTATACACTTTACATAATTCCACATTGTATTACCACTAAGTCGTAAGTTTTTTTTAATCTGTTACAATTTTATTTTGATGTTCGAAAATAATTTCAGATATTTTTTATGGCGAGGGAGTTTTTTTATCAAGAATTTATCAAGAAGATAAATATTTTAAAGGAATATTATTTTCACCCCATCCAAAACTATGTATTATTGAATCCAATGATAGGAAACGCGGTTGCTGGACAGAAGGTTGAACAGCGAGCGGGGAAGTGTACGAAGCACAAGGACCTCTTGCAAGGAGCGAAGAAAATGGATTATCTCTTCAGCTGTCCATCTGTCAGGAAGGTCCTGCCACTACACGGCTTCGTTTCCCTAACATCAGCTGCAATGATAGACTTGATGATGATGTTCCAGATGAAATGCAGCTGTGCATATGACTCAGTTAGATCAAATCGGATCGATTTTGAATAATGTAGAAGTAAAAACGCTTGCCGTATTATCGTATTAGTCCAGTTTCCTCAATACTTTTTATATTAAGATTTTTCAATAGCAGGAAGGAGACTAATCAATTTTATAGAAAAAAAAGGGCCTCAAATAGTCTCAAATTCAAATATATTTATATATATTTTAGACAAATTTTCGCCCCTTCGGGCATCATCAGGGCTGTAAAATTATGTATTAAGGTATAATTATAAATATTCTAAAATTATTTCACTAAGCACCAAGCAAGATATATAAATAAATAAATATTCAAAATCTAAGTAAAAATGTCATATTACATAAAAACCATTAAAAAGTTACAACAATTTTTTAACAAAATATTAAAAACAGTTTTGTCCACAAATAAAACATAAAAATATAAACAGAATATCTATTTTAAAAAAATTTATAGAATCACGATGATTTGGAGTCAGGTTTCTCACATCATTTATTTAGAATTCCAATAGTTTCAGAGAAAAAATTATTAAAATATCTAGCATCAGTTTTAAAGTTTACTACACTATCTAAATTCTCTGAGATTCTCCAAACATTTCAACCTGCGCTCCGCAACATCGCGATGTAAAATGATAGTATTATAAAAGTCAAAAGCATGCTTATTTTCAAAACAATGCTTTGAAAGGTCAGTTTTGAATGTTTTTTTTCGGATACAAAAGAAAAGACGTTTTTTTTTTAAATATTTATTTTATTATATACCTACACCTTTTTATATAAAAAAAAAAATATAAAAGACAATCAGCGAATCCGATGCCCAGCGGAACCTCTTCCTGTTTTGATTTGCACTTAGGCAGAGAGATCTCCTAATAACTTCCTTTCAGCCTTCTATTGGTGTTATCGGACATGTTTAAATGTCATGACCTGCTTGGACAACCAGTGACAGCTACTGAATGATACTAAACAGAGAATGGATTACAGTTTTATTTTTAACTTTTGGTCCATGTGTCCACATGAATAAGGTTTACAAACACGATTAGAGTTTTAATTTCCAAATCTTCTACATTGAAAATTAGACAGGTACTGAATATATATACCTGCTTTTCGACTTAGCTAAAGAAGACGCACTTTCAAAAATTACAAACTTTTCAAACCAAAATTTTAAGACTAATTACGGACTCACCTAGGTACGTAAGTAACCAAACTCTGCTTACACACTTACAACAACCAACTATCCAACAACACATAAAAACTCTTTATTCAAACTTTTTTGTTAAATGCACGGGCATAACAACAGACTAATTAACGACATGGCCATGGCTGACATGCCCGTTAGAAGGCGACTAAAAAGAAGCCGAATGAAAGACATCCTCTCCTGAATCAGTCAAGCCCGGAAAGAAGTGCTGTTGGGCACTTTCCTCCGTCCCAAAATGACTTACATATCAATGCGTGGCATCAAGTTTGATCAATCAAGCGTTCAATAAAAGTTTGAAGAGAAAAAAAAATTCAAATTTTTAAATTAGTATATATTTCCTTTTAATATAATCTGCCTTGGGTTCATTTTAATTAATTTTTTGTCTCTATGTAAAAGGAATAAAAACTCCAAAATTCATTGTTGCGGCAAACAAATAAAATAAATAAAAATTATATATTTTTTATGATGAAATATTAAATTGAGCTTTGTAAAACATGAATCTAAATGAGCTAATGAAACAAATGAGCTTTTTAAACATTTTTGAGTTAGACTCATTCCAATCAAAATAAAAATGCTAATTTTGTATGCCATTACTCTTCGAAAAATTAATAAAAAGGGTGCACGGTGCAATGATAAAACCAGTTCTTTTTTACGGGTGCGAGATCTGGAAAATAAATATCACCCTTGAAAAAAATATTGAAAGATTCGAAAGAGGAGTCTTCCTAAGATAACCAACCAGAGGGTTCTATGATCATAATAACCCCAGGCAGGAACTGATCTGTCCATATCTCTTCATAAGAAGGATTTGAGGTTAAAATGGGAGGGACATTTAGCTCGAAGCAATCCCCATGCATTCTTATGCAAGACGAACAAACGCCTGAAAAGCCAACAGGAAAAAAATATATTATACTCGACTATCTATCTGTACATGATTCTTTAACTGATTCACGAAATGATTTAGCCAATTGAATGAGCCGTTTTTGAAATATGGTCTTACCAAGGAAAATAAGTTCTAGAATATCTTTGAAATTCGATCGAATTTTTGATTTAAAATACAATACAAGCAAAAAATTGGAAGGAAGTCTATTTGATATCGGTCCACATGGACAACAACCCACATCAATCATGCGAATGAATTGAATGCGACAAAATCGAATTATTGGAAGGTGTTTAAAACTTTAGATGAATTTAACTACAGACACAAAATAGGAACCAAAATTGTTCTTTCGTGTTTAAAACAGTACCGAGTGGAAATTTATGATTTTTAGGACACGCTTGCATGCAAGTTTACATGCTTCTACCATGAATAAAAAGTCTCCCTACTTTCATTACTAGTACTTTGGCAACGAGCAAGTAATGAACAAAAATGGTTTACAAATTCATAGTTTACGGTATTACATCGATGTCTTCATAAAAACAAGGACACACTATAACATGTTATTTGTAGTGGAATAATTTTTGTTTTAGAGGAAAATCAGTATTGTATGATGAAAAAATAATAATAATAGGAATTTTAACAATAGACATTAATGATAACTAGCCTCCTTGAACAATCTATACAATCTAATGATGATGAATGCAAAAAAATTATAACAAAAGATTTTGTTCCGGTTTACTATACGTAATAGACAAAGCTTTGCCGGTCGGAATATGTCATTACAAACTGATCTTATAGAAGTTAATCATTCATTGCATAACTCAACACTCAAACAATTAATGGTTGACATTTCCATTGTCGCAATCATCTCGCAATATAAATGATCACGGATATTTTTATTCAATTATGATCCTGATAATTAACTTTAAATTTCAAGAAATTAATAACTTTAATACCTTCATTATTTTTCAGGTGATTAAATATATAAAATATATGCCTGATAAATTCTTTAAAACTGTAGGCAGGCTAACGTTAAAGTATTTCTATAAACTAAATTGTGAATAAAAAATACTGTGGGGTCACCAGTGGTGTTGTGGTTAGCATAGAAACTTACTATACTAAAGATAGCGGGTTCGCGTCCCGAGGTGGCCCTAGGATTTTTTAATGGGAGTAGAAAATCCTTGTCTATGCCGTCCCTCGGATAAGACGTAAAATGGACGTCCCTAGCCTGTACGATGTAAGGTACTCGTTAAAGATCCCTATCCTATTTATACCTGGATAGGCAAAATTTAGGACTCCCACTGTAGTATCGTCCGATTACAATCCGATTATTGGCATAAAGTGGCGTTAAAACAAACAAACAGTAAACATTAAGAATACTGAAATTAAAAATTAAATAAAAATCTATTGTAATGCCTGAATTTTTCGATATGTCGGTTATATTCTAAAATTATTTTCAACGAATAATACCAATCAATAAATTTACATATTACACATATGCAGGCAGAGTTTCAACATATTTTTCTGCATCCTTCCTGCCATTAGTCGAAGTGACTTTAAATCTAATTATTTTTAATATAAATAGTCTCAAGTTTAAAATGTTGTCTCGATTGTCCACCATTCTAAATAATACGTAAAATAAAACTGGAAAATAATCAAAAATTCATAAAGTTTTGAGATAAAAAAAAATCCTTAAAATTGCTTAAACATATTTCTTGTAATTAAGGATAGTTGGTTCATAAGGTCGTATGAACTTACTGCGTCTCATTGTTATCAGATGCTACGATAACGAAATCTGATGTTTATAATTAATGAATCATCATATCTAACTTTTAAACCAAAAAAAAATGTTATCAAAAAAATTATCTACCTTGAATGTTATCGGTGAGTTGCAAGCACATTTTACGGCCGGTCCAAGACTTTTTCAAGATGGTCCAACACCTCTTAATGGCAACTCGATACAGTAACTGCGAAGTTTAAATGAACGCGCTTTCCCTAGTAAAGTTCATGACGTCCGATCTTATCTCCTGCGAATTAAGGAAATTCAATATAAATAATAATAGCAGTTAGTCAACGGAAAGTACTGCTGTCGCTATTACAAACGTCTGCATCAGGAAACCGGTTATTTCCACCAACCGCAATTCACTGAAATCGCATACAAATTGAAAAAGGATCGGACGTAAAATGGAGGTCCCGAGCCTGTATGATGTCAGGTACTCGTTAAAGATCCCTATCGTAATTACACCTGGATAGGCAAAGTTTACGATTCCCACTGTAGCATCCAACGATTAGCCTTAGTGGTACAAAGTGACGTTAAAACAAACAAACAAAACAATGTGAATAAGCTACAAATTTTTGAAAAACCCACATTACCTACCCATAAAACCATTTCTGAGAAATTAACATTCTGATAATTTTATTTTTTCCTATGAACAACCAGTATGTCAAATATCACTGAAATGGGATAAATTGGTAAAAACTTAATGATTAACCCCCATACACACACAAAAAAGGGTACACATTATCACATTTACATGGAATTAGCCTTCTTATACTGCTACGACACCCGAAAACTAAATCCGTTTCAATTTTTGTCGAAAATGTATAAACTGGAAAAAGTTAATAATCAAACTAAAAAAAAAATCCTATCAATAGTAAAATATTTGTCAAATTGAACTCCTTATACTTATATTTGATATATAAACAATCAGTGTGTCGAAATTCGTTGGCATCGGATAAACTAGTAAAAAGTTAATAAATAACGCCACACCCCCTAAGAAAAAAGAAAAACATTTATGCACAATGCCGTACTCAACGACTTCCAAATGTTTCATGGCGATCGAATGAATGGTGTAGTAAATGCAGGTGGAACAAACAAACTTACATTCATTTTTATAAATTGCTCGTTTGGTGGAATAATGCAATAATCCAAAAAACAGAAATTTTTCAGCAGAAGCATCTGTTGCGATCATTATTCCTATTGCTCAACTCTGTGGAAGACTACTCTCTACTATTAAATATTGGATTCAATAATTAAACTTATTACTCAAATTGAATAAAATTATAGAGGCGTTTTATCATTTACCACAATTATTTGAATTAAAACAAAAATTATTCTAGTCGCATGTACTTTTTATTTCTTCTGGCGTGAGCAGTTGCCCCCTCTTTTTTCGTAATGTATCTAATGACTCTTCTTCCAAAGCAACGATATATGGATAGATATAGAAATATATCGATAGGTCTCTATTTAGAGATATATAGAAATAGCGCAAATACTTTCTTGGGTGAATTAAACCATATGAAAAAACTTCGTCTACAACCCGGAAATATCAAACCAGACAAAAACCTTGGCCCAACATTAGGACTGTACAGCCCGGAAGTGGTCGGCCGGTACGCCTCCAGTTTTCACCCCGAAGTACGTTCACAGAAGACCAAGCAGGGGGACCTAGAGAAAGTACGGCTGGACATAGGTCATTATCTCCCTGGGAGCTCTTCCACGTCATGCCCCTCATGTGAACCTTTTATTACTCGAATTATACTCCTTCTTTACGTTATTTACATTCGGTTACGACTTTTGGCTCACCAGACCTTTGAGATAACAAGTCATCAGGCAGATTAATTAGCGAAAATACATGATGTATCGACAGGCTTAGCCTTGTACTCTAAAATATTATTATTAAATTACAGGTTATATCACGAATTGCCGGGGAGTTACTACAACCGCAAATGCCGTAAAGGTCGGACTTACTAGACTTCGACTCAAGGACACACAAGACTTAATCTTTAATATTTAAAGCTCTTGCAACAAGCTATACCTACTAGTTTCTTTCAGGAATGCTTTTATATACTAAACAATAAAATATTTTTGGGTTAAAACCTGATATAGACAAAAATTCTAAAAGACCAAAAAAAAAAAAAAATCTAAATATTCTAAACGGAAATCAAATGTTAGGGAAAAAATTCTTATTATGGAGATAATGACCATCCCAGTTTTACTCATAGAAAAAATAAAAAATCTATTAAGAATTATTTTAAAAGATAGTACAAACAGCAAATATTATTTCTTCCGATTAATATCCTTTCCTGTTGATAAATGAACAGCGCAATAGTTTGAACAGGAAAAAAATAGGAAATAAAGTATTAAACTAATATAATAACGTAATATTTTACACAGAAAATAATATTTACATTACTAAAAAAGAAAGAAAATCGACTTTAGTTACTCAAAAACTTCCTCCCTCCCACACAGAAAGATTTGTTGTAAACGAAATGTAACTGATTCAAGATACATACATTTTATCCGAGATAAAAATATACGACTGATGACCTTAGAACAGTATTAGTAATAAAAAATAAAATGTTGTTTAACACTTTCACGCCGGGACTGTAATTCCAGTGTGTAAGCCCATTGGCGGAGCTTAATTATTTTCGGTCTATAGGACAGGAGTTATTCAAGGATATTATGCAGTGTTAACAATCCAACTATAATAAAATAAACAACACAATCCCACCTCGTTATACATCCTCGTGGAAAGTTTTGCGATTGACTAAGGTGTTCGATGCGGCTGTCTAGTGCGGGCCACCAGTGGTACACGCTGGCGTAAGCGTTTAATCTTTAGTGATGTCCTCATACAACGATCCAATGTTTCATTGGAAGAGCTATAAACCGATATAAGATAATAAAGTTATAAAAATAATTTTATGTGAAGAGAATAGATTAGCCCAAGTTGGGACTAGAAGCCGGGCCACCCGCATTAATTTTGCGGGGTCTTTCCAAGTAGGCCCTTACCCGCGACTATAAACCGTAAAGTTATTGGCACGCTTAAGACTACATTTCTGTGGTAAATTTTAAAAAAATACTCTTTATAAAGGGATCAAATAGAAACTTCCTATAGCTCCTCATTATCTACCCTCATCAAGGTCAAAAGTTCAATAGTTTTACAATATGGCAATATTTGTTGTTAAAAGTGCCAAATCTATTTATTGGCACCCTGTGGATTTAATTTTGAAATCCTCACTATGGTTAGTTTGTTAAAGTCTTACTTCATAGATGACTTAGGGGACCCTTAAAACATTAGACTCATGTATATCCTGTAATAAAATTAGGATTTGTTTACCTATTTCTTTAAGTTGAAGTTGGGATACCAATAACTGTAATGAGTGCCAAGAACTGAATGGTTTACTCTAATAAGTTATATTTACTTTCAATAGATATATATATTTTTTTATTAATTAGATAATTAACGAAAAAAAAGTTATTAAAACAAATCTGCGGTGGAACCTCTCCCAGCATCAGTCATAAAATTTGGGTAATTGAACAGATTTTTTCGGTAGCAAGAAATAGAAGAGTTAAGAATAAGTAATTTTTAAAATTGGTAGAGACAAAAATGACGATCCGAGAAAGTGATGCTCAATTATTCTACATTATACACCTTTGCTCCGTAAATAAATTTATTTAGTGTAATATACATAATCACACAAATATTCTTTTAGTATTTATTGTTGTGTTATTTTTATTCGTCGGAGAAGGAATGTAAGAAATTGATTTTTTGTTTGTTAATTCGCAATTAGATTCCCAGTCTTCATCAAATTAAATAGGGGAATGTCAAAAGGTGAATTTCTTCATATTATTATACGAGCTGTTACTTTAACCATATTTCACTCCTTATCGTGCATCGAAGTTTCAGTGAAATTTCAATCAATAAAAATCATTCTTCTTTTATTTTGATCCGAAACGGACAGTGGTGTGCACGAAATTGTCAACACTACTAACATAATAATACATGCTATAGTTACTATACAATAAATACTACAGTTAACATTACGAAAAGCTAATTACTTTTTGAGAAAGGGTTCTGTTTTGTTTTGGGTTTTATTCCTACAAATAAACAAAACAAAAAACACTAGGAGGGACGCAGAAAATACCTGAACCATAAAGACGTTACATAAACGGTTGCTTATTCCTTATTGTCCTTTGTTTCGCCACTTTCTTTTCCTTATAATCTGCTAATTATTACGTCCGGCAAGATTGCCGATTGACATATCTATCTCTTTCCGGAGGAGATAGCCGAAAATACGCAGAAATAAGTTGTGAATCAGATTTAAAGTAAATTTAATTTAATTTACAATTTAGCGTACGAGTACTACTTTAAATTGCGATGATTAAAATCAGAATAACTAATTGAATAATTAGTTTCGCTATTATTTAGATTTACTCTGGCTGAGTTTCGGCCTTTGTCCTTTGTGCCTATATCTTATTTTGTAAGATATCTAACAGGATGTTCCGGAACTACACGGAACAAATTGTCGGTTTAACGCCTAAGTGAACTAACGCCAAACATCATATTTTGAGGAAACTGAAGTTAACTGACTGAACTGAAGATGTTTATGAATTAGGGTTTTCTGTCTCTTCCGAAGTACAATTCATTTCACTTTGCCTTTTACATTATTCAAATATAAAGAAGCAGCATGAAAAAAAAAAAATAACTGTAGGTAATTTAAATAAAAAATAAAAAAAATATTAAATTGGTTTGGTGCTTAGTTCACTATGGTTTTACACAGAAAAAATAATAAAAAAAAAAAGTTGTATAAACATACATCATAAATCATTTATTTCATGGATAACGCCTGTTTAATAATTATTCGCTATACATTAAAAAAAAAATTAATATATGTTTAAAAGGATAGCTTTTGTTATAATAAAGCAGCTGTTTTGTATTGATAATTCTGAGAAATTTATGTTTAAATATACTTATTAATAGTTTGCTTAGTGTAATTTAAATAGTTCAAAACTTTTTTTTGGAAGCCGGCGATTCATTCAGAATACCTTCTAACTGATGCTGACAAGTTTTTTTTTATGAATTGGGCCATAAACTAAAATCAAATCAGTCATTTCTGCACAACTTAACGCAGATAGATATGCCACCTATTACTAAATATACAAACAATTTTTAAATATTTTAAAATATTCTTAGCCATCTAATCAGTAACTTAAATTGCACAGAAATAGAAAATCAAAAGGTACCAATTTAAAAAAAATGTTAAATGCTATTTTTTATTATTTTTTAATATCTAGGGAATAATCTGTTAATTCTCTAGTTTCGTTATCCATGCAGTAAATGCTGTTCCCTCATATGTTTATATAAATGTTATTATCTTTTTAAAAAGAATCAGTGCAGTTCTGAAACACTTTGCGTAAGAAAGCGACAACTATTTCAGCGTTACAAATGTTTGCTTGCTGAACTATAAAATACAATTTAGCCAAGTTGATGTTCCTTTTGCTCACCAGTGTTCGAAAGATTAACACACAGTTCGACTAAGCGTAAATCCACTTTAAGATAATGTGGGTTAAAAACGTGAAATAATTTAAAGAAAAACATGGTAAAAGTTGGTGTATTTTTCTTTATTACAGGAAGCCGGTTTAAACTCTATAATATTATCAGGTTTCTTGAACGTTCTCTGTAACTGATAATTGGAATTATTACGAGTAAAGTTATTTTATATATCACACTATACAATCATTAAATTTTTGGCCAAGAATCATAACATCTTAGCCATCGATATCAATTTTAGTTAATCCAAAATATGAGCTTCTTATGTAGAATAAAACAGATTCTCACGGTTTATTTATCCAAGTTGAAGTAAAATAGTCATTTATTAACAAGTTAAAAAAGAGATATAAGGAATGTACTGGATTGATTCCAAGACCATTTTAGTCACTTAATACAATTGAAAAAAAAAGTACAATTGTTAAATAAAAAACAATAAAGTTCATGCCGCAGTTGAAAAAAAAGAAGAAAAAAAGAAAGAGATTTTCAGCTGTAAATGTTATCTGATTTTCATTAGAAATTTTAAGCCCACCACCCAATAAGTTAGTTCAGCTAAGGGGTAGAATAGGAGTCACCTATTACTGAGATTAAAAATCGGTACACTTAGACCAGAACCAGATAAATTTCCATTTAAAAATATCACAGCATCTAAAATGTCCTAAATCGTGATTTCCAAACCGTTCATGAGTCATGAACAAGTTTCGAAACCTTTAATGCACGACAACTAGTAACACAATTTTTTTATGTGATATACGATATCGTTTATCGAATAATATGCTGACAAAGTCCCTTTATTATTCAAAATTAAATCACTTTCAAAACCTATTAGAATGAGGATATTAATTATTAAAATGACAAAAAGTAACCTATCCACATATTTTTTTCTCTCATAGCTTTATTTTTTATTTTGATAATTTTAACAAGCTAGTTATTGTAGTTAGTTATTATTATAGTTGGTTAGTTAGATAATTTGTGTGGGGATCAATAGTTCATTACCCCAACACCATGTGTTTACTTTCAATATGACACTGTTAGGTTTCTTCGGAACAATTTGTGTCCTTAATGAGTGGCTGTGTGATTCCTCACTCCAGTGACAAAGAGCGTAGCGGTATTTATTCCATCCATGAAAAGAGCTTCTTAAAAAACCTCTAAAAATAAGTCTTTAGATTTACATAAACACTAAACAAACTACTCATAAGTAATGAAAAATAAATTCAAGGAATCCAGCAGCCAAGATGTCAAGGGGGGGGGGGGGGAATTATCATAAGTATAGAATCATACAGACATTTTTAAAATTTAATCGACAGATCAATTAATTTATATATAAAAAAATTAATTTCACTAGAATATTGTCAACCGACGTCGCAACTAGTTGTTTCAATGTTTAAAATTAGCTTCTTATGATTCTCCCCTACTTAAATTTCATTGACTTGTCTTAACAAGTAGTATATTTTTCATATAACTTTCTGACCTGGGCATGTTAATTTTTGAAATAATTTTCAATACGTGGAAATAAAATTTATATCCCCGACATATAATTCAATAAAATACCTATTTCGGGATCTGATCAAATCAGCTATTTAGGATTTTCTCTTGAGAAGAAACTGACTTGGCAAATTCAATTTAATTTGCAATTAAAAAATTGACAGATGTTAAAAATTATCCTTAACTAAGAAAATAACTTTGTATTAAGCTCTATTGAAACCGATAGAGATTTAACTGTGGAGTTAAGAAATGTAAAATGTTAACAAATCCAACGTTAAAAAATCAATCCTTTCAACCGAAAGTGTCACGGAAATAATAGACGCATCGTTTTATGCCAGAAACTTCACTTCAAAATACACCCCTACGGTTTTTGTTACAGCTAAAAAAAAGTACATTAACTTTTTCCAAAGACTGGATTGTAACATTAACCCACTGACAGAAAATTTGAAAAGTTTAAACAATTATTCCCATATTACATTATTATTTGATGTATCTAAAATTAAATATAATTGAATAATTAATTTAAATAAATTATTGATGATTTTTCTTGTTTCATTTTGGTCCTTCTAGAAACATATCGAGTAACCTTTAAATTAATTATTTAAATTTTCGGAAAATTAAAACAAAATTGTGTTTTTAACGATATAGTAGATTTTTGCCTTAAGAAAATAGAACATTCTCAATATCTCTGAAAAAAACAAATAATACATGTAATTTTTACTTTCACTTACTTATATATGAAATATATAGTAAGTGGAAGTATTGCGATCGTGAAAAATTTCGACTTCCGGTTTTCAACGGAAATACACGTTTTGGGAACCCCTGAGTCGAAATAACCAAGTCCCGCGAAATGGTCTGTGTGTGTGTGTGTGTGTGTGTGTGTGTGTGTGTGTGTGAACAGACTAGCTCAAAAACTATAAACCGTGGGAACCTGAAATTGGGTATTTAGTGTATGTATATACCCGCGATGTGACAGCGAAAATTTCATCAAAATTGCTCAAAGGGAGGGGGTACTTTGTATATTAACTTTTTAAGTTTTTTTCGATTTTCTCAAAAACGGCTCTAACGATTTTTATTAAACTGAGTATTTGATCTATTGATATGCCCGAGACATGACTGTAAAAATTTCATCAAAATTGATCAACCGAAGGGGGGCCTTTACATAATAAATTTTGTATCATTTTCAGGTGTTCTTTTTATTTACTCAAAAACGGTTTTAACGATTTTGATCAAACTTGGTATTTGATGTATTTATATGCCCGAGATATGACTGTAAAAATTTCATCAAAATTGATCAACAGGAGGGGGGACTTTACTTAATAAATTTTGTCCAATTTTTACCTTTTTGATCGATTATCTAAAAAACGGCTTTAACGATTTTTATCAAATTCGTTATGTTTAATGAAAATTAGTTGTTATTTAATATCAGGTAAGCTTTATCATTATTAAAATATTCTGAGGGGGCTTAAATTGGGGAAGGGGCCTTTTTTGTTTTTCTATAAAGTACCTTTGTTTTAGTTTCTATTGAGAAATTAACTGTCTCTCATCACGCCTAAAAATAAGAAATGGCTAAATAAGATATATGAAGAAAATCAAGTAAACATATACAGGAGAAAAAAAGAAAAATATTCCGTCAACTCATAAAACACCTTGAGCTCACGCATGCGCCGTACGCCTTTAATGACAAACCAATGCGTTATAATTAAAGCTGTACTGTTCATTTGAGAAGTGGCAATTAACAAAACACATTAATTTCTAATCTAAGTATGTTGGTAAGTGAAAGTTGTGTGTTGCGAGCACGCACCAGATTTTTTTAAATTAGAATCTATTGAAAAAATGTTGATAGCTGCTTTAATGAAATATAAATTAATTTATATTTTGGTTGGTCATTCATTATATTTTAGGTTATTATTAATTTATTTTTCGGTTTGTTATGCTTAGGTATCTTTTTTGGGCAAGTAGGGCCTGTTTTTTAGACATAGCAATGTCTACTTTGAGAAATATTCCCGGAGTATGGAAAATGTTATTGTTGGTTGGACAACCATGCAGGATTCCTTATTTGCATGATTTAGTATCATGTGGTTAAGCGTGATTATTTAATAGAACATTTTTATCAATTTTGTCTAAAAATACATAGACCTTATCAAATCGAACTTCCAGTATTTTGTAAGGAGCTAAGTTTGTAAGAGGCCGAGTTTTGCCTCAACAAACACGGGTGTGACAAATTTAACAGTTTTCAAGATTTTTTACTTTCACTTACCTATACATGAAATATATAGTACGGGAAAGTATTGCGATCGTAAAAAATTTCGACTTCCGGTTTTTCAACGGAAATACACGTTTTGTGGTCCCCTGAGTCCAAATAACTAAGTCCCGCGAAGTGGCCTGTGTGTGAACAGACTAGCTCAAAAACTATAAACCGTACGAACCTGAAATTAAGTATTCATGTGTGTATATGCCCGCGATGTGACTCCAAAAATTTCATCAAAATTGGTCAACCGGAGGGGGCACTTTATTTAGTAAATTTTGTCTCATTTTCAGGGATTTTTTTTTTTTTTATTTACTCAAAAACGGATGTAACTATGTTGATCAAACTGGGTATTTGATGTATTTATATGCCAAAGATGCGACAGCTACAATTTCATAAAAATTGGTCAAACGGAGAGGGCACATCATTATGTGTTGTTGATGAAATTAGGTCCCTTGAAAAAACGAATAAGCGATAATGTATCGAAAAGTTCTGAGAACATCCAAGTTTTGCAATACACATACTTTAAAACTTATGGAGATATACAAATATAAGCATGTAAATGTTTAATAATGTGTGAGGTTGAGGAATGGGGTTTAAGAACTATGAAAACCCGTCGATTTCTATTCTAAATAAGTTCGTGAGTGAAAGTTGTGAGTTGCGGACATCGCACTAGATTTTTAATTTTAGTTATATTTTTTAAGGACTTAAGCATTGCAGAGGGGATGAACAAATCTGATGTAAATATGTTATGTTCTTTTTGTAATAAAAATGGATCAGACAGTGTTTTAAATTCATAATTTATTCATTAGCTACAAATTTAAGATTTATGCGATTCGGAATATTCAGTAGAGATAAAATTGTATATAAGTATCATAAATATTTGATGAAGCAAACAAACGAGTTTTGGAATGAAAGTACCAGTAGAGAATAATTGTGAATATCGAGACAACCAACGGGCGTGATGCTATCCGGGCCATGTGATGTTATGGGAGCATGTCAACCGTTGTCCCCCAATCGTTACGTTGTTGTTCCGCCTTGTTCGAGCATTGCGTAAATTGTGCGTGACTGGTCCTTCTGCCGCATCCGAGGGGAAATGGTGAAAGTGTAATCACCAATACTACGTATGATAGGGGCATGTGGCAATATGGTGCGACTCAAATCGAGGGCGAAATGGTTTGGTAATAATGCCCAAATACTCTAAACAGAACTTATTTGAAAGAAGGTATAGTGAGCTCAGTGACATTGAAATAGTCCAGAGCCATGAATAATTTTTAATAAAAAGAGGATCATGTACAATGAAGAAATGACAGATATATATTTTTATATATATATATATAGCTATAGAAAATGGCGATGGAGTTAAAAAATGTACAATTGACAACCCCAGAAGATGGGCCAATGGGATAATTAAATACAAGATAACCCGTTGGAAGAGATTCCTTGATTAAAGAAAATCCTTATTTTTTTATGTTCTTTGGAATAAATTTTCTTAAGTAAAAGAACAACGGTAATCGGGCATAGATGAACGATGTAATTATTCTTGAATTAATTGCAAAAAAGAGCATATTCTAGACTCACCAAAACGAGGGGGTAAATTGAAAGCTAATAAATACGTTTATCAATAATCTAAAAAATAATCATGGAACATTAGTGTTTAGAGAACAAAAAAACGCACTCCCTAAAAATTATAAAGAATAGCAGAAAAGAATATTAGAAGAAATATATATTAAAATACGATACAAAAGTTTAAAGAGTCGTCCCCATTCCCAGGTGAATTTTCTTTACTTTATAGAGTGCTTTAAAATAGTCAAATGTACCTACTAAATAACTGATCATTATATTCAGTAATTAGTTAATAATTAATATAATTAGTTAATAATTGATAAACACATAATATTAGGGACCTAGGTATACCCAAGGACCTGGTGAAAACATTCGTTGGAATGTTTCACATCAAGAAATAGCTTTTTGGCGGGCTGCTTAAAAATATTAAAAAACAAAATTGCCGAAAACTCTCATTTAGCGACATCGTGGTTACTCGAATTTTTCACATTAAGAAATTAAGAAAGATTATTAAACAATAAATAAAGAAAAATTTTTTTGGCCTACAAAAAATCAGAAAATTTGAATATGCTAAAGACGCTTTATGTTAATACGGTGGATAATGTTAGCATCAAAATGTCCCTGTGCCACGTAAGGTGAGGTGTAATACTAAGATTAAATAAAAAAAAAAAAAAATTCTCCGGCCAAAACTCATTTAGCAACAACTTGCTAATTTGTATTTTTTACATCAAGATAGTTTTTTGGCAGAATGTTTATAAATATTAAAAAACAAAAATTTTTAGCTTAGGAAAAATCCGAAAATTTGAATATGCTAAAAACATTTTATTTTAATTTATGGACAAAGTTACCATCAAAACGTCCCTGTAGGGGACGTTCACTAATTGAAAACTCAATTAGTGACATCGTGATTTCTCGAATTTTTTACATCAAGACAGTTTTTTGGCAGAATGTTTATGAATAATAAATTTTTTTTTGGCCTGCAAATTTAGCAATATCTTAAAAAATTTCAAATTTCTCAACATATTTCTTCTTCCTTTAGAATTGTTTTCCCCGCGGCTCCAATGCAATGTTCGTTCCTAACACTTGTATTATGCTAATATTTAAAGATTAGCTTTACCCAATAAAAATTTCATCAAAACGTATGAGACAAATTTGGGATCTTTTTCATTTGAACTCATGCCATTCGTTTCATCATAGTCAATAACCACTTTAAACATAGCATGCATGACGCTATACTTCTTTAAGAATAGTGCTTTAGTCTGAATTAACCATCCAGAGTAAACTATTACATGACAACACGTATTGGAAGCGAAATTGGCTATCTTGAAGAAGATATGATCGTAGACACAATTATTGCAGCAACCCCGCCACAAAAATGCGGGGAAAGAAGCAAGTAGCGAACGCAGGACCTATTAGGAGATGTAGGTTAAGGAAGGATGAAAGACTATGTGCGGAAATGATAGAGGAGATAAAGAAGTCCATCTTGGCCTGGTTACATAGTCCTTGTATAACTCTTCCGCTAGCAACATCTCCAAGTCCGTGTTTCCTTTCGAGATCAGCAGTTATTGATTGCGTCTTCAGATCACCTCTAAACTGGTTTCTGATCAATCAAAAACTTATCACTAATTTAAAAAAAAAGAAAAGAAAATTATTACATCATGCATCTCCATACAAAAAAGATTAAACGTTATCTAAAGTTGAACTAGGAAAGTATAAAAAACTCTCTCAATCGACTAGGTAAAAAATAAATAAAATTCATGGTCGGAAGCGTACGACGTCCTACCCTACGTTTTCCTTTAATAATTATCCACTTATCCATCCTGTTAATAGATCAGCTATTGAGGATTCCACCTGTACATTATTATCCTCACACAAGATTAAAACAAGAAGATTAATTGAAATATACACATCTAGATTTTAAAACTATTACTAAGTTAATTATATTATTTATTTTTATTTAAGTAATCGTTATTTACAGATTGTTATTTTAGCCGTTCATAGACAAACTCCCATTATCAACTGATATATGTTTCGTTAGGTATTTCTTTCGCCACAAGTAGAATATATTGCCTCTTCTAAAATTTAGAGTAAAAAATAATCTGAGGATTGGGTGATGAAAAACAATTAAGCGCAGAAGTAAAATTAAACAATTAATATATATTAATTTGACCATTATTGTGTATAACCACCTATTTTTTAAATTATTTTAAACAATTATTATTTATGTAGTAGTAGACGAAGACAAGATGGCCAACGGTTCATATCAAAATGGGCTAATAAAATGTTATCACATGATAGCGGTTTGCCTTACACTTGAAGATATGGGACAGTTCCAGATATAATCGGATAAACAACATAGTGTGATGTGAAAAAAAAAAAAACATATGGTTGAAAATAGTTCTACTAGTTTCAAAATGACTTGTCTTGGCTGTTCGAGAATAATCTAAGCTTGTCTGGAACCTTCTAGACTGTTCTAATTCAGGGACTGGAGGGTTAGTCTTGGTCTAAAAATCGAGTCATATGGTTACGTTTGTGTTACTATGTCGTAACAAGTTGATGCTTTTTGAAAAATTTTTGATTATTCGAGTTGTTATTGTTTTTCTGCCATTGTGAGTTATAATTTTTCGTTAATAAAAATTATTAAAACGCTCATACATGCTATAATATTTATAATTATAGAAATATTAAAAATTGATTCTAAATACAGACTTAAAATAAGGGCGATTATGCATAGACATCCACTTATTTTATGTAAGAACTACCAACTGTAAATCAATTATATACTGATTTAGGAATATTCATAATTCTTTCAAATTTTTATCTATAATTCATATAGCGGGAATTTTTAGAAAATACCAAGACCAATCACCGTCAGTAGTAGCCCTTTAAGGATGGTTTTGGAAAAATATACTTATCATAAACTCTGCTTCCGTTATGATAAAATATTTTTTTTAAATCATGCTACTTCATAATAAATTATTAATTAAATTTCAAGGAAAACTAGTTTTTTTTTTTTAAATTTCATTGAGCACCATTTATGAATTAGGAACAATTTTGTCGTTGATTGCACTTTTGCAAATTTTTTGTAATATAGAGGTCCCATACAAAGCAACAGATAATAATAATAAATAATAATGAAATTTTGAAATAATATTGAAATGAAAATTACCATTGATTTTTCTTCATATATTGTATCAATATAAACTTTAGATATCCTTTAAAATAAATCATTTAAACAAATTAATATCTGTTTAAACTTTAATAAATATTCACCACGTGTAGTCTAAACGGTTTGGACCGCTCAAAAAGGATTTTTTTTTTTTCAATTTGTAAAAATAAAGCTTAAACCACCTGTAAATCAATTATATACTGATTTAGTAATATTCCAAATTCTTTTACATTTTTTATCTATAATTCATATAGCGGGAATTTTTAGAAAATACCAAGACTAATCACCACCAGTAGTAGCCCCTTAAGGATGGTTTTGGAAAAATATACTTATCATAAATTCTGCTTTCGTTATGATAAAATATTTTTTTAAATCATGCTACTTCATAATAAATTTGCAAAAGTGTAATTTTTTTATCAGAATTAAAATTAAATTATCGATGAACATAAGGTCCATGTAAACTTCATGTACATGTAACTAAATTATTAATTAAATTTAAAGGAAAAATAGTTTTTTTTTTTTTTAATTTCATTGAGCACCATTTATGAATTAGGAACAATTTTGCCGTTGATTGCACTTTTTCAACTTTTTTGTAATATAGAGGTCCCACATAAAGCAACAGATAATAATAATAAATAATAATGAAATTTTGAAACTTTGAGTTCGCAAGAAAAAACAAACACATTATTTGATCAAAATCACGCCAAATTCGCACTTTTTTTTAACAAATAATTTATCATTTAATACTTGGGCAACAAATTCACGATTTAATGCAGTGAAAGATGTTTACCTTTAAAAAAATGTGTTATTTATAATTTCTTGTTTTTAATAAAAGATTGAAGAAAGAAAAAGCAATTGATCTTACAAAATATGTCACTCAGAGTGAATTAAAACTTATTAAGAAAGATAGAATTAGTTGTAAGAAATAAAGTGTAAAAATACAAATATCAATAAACAGATCAAAGTGGGGAAGGATAGCCCGCCCCTTGCGAAATAATGCCTACTGTATAGCTTATACTGTAATCAATTTATATAAAAATAATTTATGTAACTACAGCAAGGTATTCGGTAGGAGGATTATTGATGAAATGTCATCCCATTGACCAATCGTAAGGACAATGGCAAATATCGATTTCACTAATGTCCTTGTGACAGCGTTGATAATGTCGATAACAAAATATTTAAATGATAAAAATATCACACTCTACTGTCTTCCATTTAACACATTTAAATACATAATACTGTGTTTTCCTCTATATCTGGATAGTGTAGTACTATCGTCTAGGAGATAATTTTAACTAAAAAAACAAAAAAAAACAATTTCCTTGTGATATAAAAATATGATAAATTATATTTTTATCACCCAGTTTAAGGATAGTTTTGGAAAAATATATCATAAACTCTGCTTCCGTTGTGATAAAATATTTATTAAAAGTTTTAAATCTTATGTAAAAGTCAATAATACATTTGCAAAAATATAATTTTTTTATCAGATTTTTTTTTTTTTTTTGTCTTTCAAACATTTATTATTCGCACCTGTCAGCCGTCTGCGACAATCAGCGAATCCGATGGCTGCAGCATCGCAATACTATTGAAGGCATGTATGGCTTGAAGGAAGGAAAGTGCCCAGCAACACCTCTTTCCGGGCTTGACAATAAATTCAGGAGAGGAGGTCTCTCATCCAGCCTCTTTTTAGCCGCCTTCGAACGGGCAAGTCAACCGTGAATTTAAATTAAATTATCGATGAAAATAAGGTTGATATTCATGAAAACTTTATGTACCGGAACTCAATTATTAATTAAATTAAAAGGAAAACTATCTAGTTTTTTTTTTGTTTTTTATAATTTCATTGAGGACCATTTATCAATTAGGAACAATTTTTTCGTTGATTGCACTTTTTCTACTTTTTTGTAATATAGCGGTCCAACACAAAGCAACAGATAATGATAATAATAAATAATAATGAAATTTTTGAAAATTTTAATTTTAAAATAAAACACTTTGACTAAAAAACATTGAACTTATGCTTGTAAATAATTTCTAGCAGTATCCAATAAATCGCATAATGTATATAATTTTTTTAAAAAAATAGCCCAAATTGAATTTTAACAATGGACATATGCTTAATTTAAAATTTTCTTTTAAAGTTAATTTGAAAGAGAAAACAATATAAATATTTTTAAATATATTAAAATGAAACAGAGAAACAAATATTAATGCTTTCAACAAATAAATTAAAAGGTAGTATAATTGATTAGACCGGGAGATGAGCCTGAAGGCTCAAGAGGCGAGGGCGCCTTACTAGTGATAAGGAAATACGGGTTCGAATCCCGGCATAGGCCAATCTTTTATCTTCTTATAAAAAATATTTAAACATTATATTAAGAATTTTCATGTTATCACGACTTGAAAAATAAATGAATTTATATAAAAAGTAATAGTAATCTAGCGAGAAAAAAAATATATAAAATATTTTATGTTTACATCCATACATGTGGAAAAATAAAAACTTAAGTAAGGGTTGTGTTATTATTTGAATGTTTAACAGTGGGGGAGATAAAAAAATTAACAGAAGCGAGACTTGATATTCGTGAGATTATAAATACGTATGAAACAAATATCGTTGCTGCACTAATGTCACAACCTAAAATATTCATACATCAGAATATTTAAATTTGTGTTGAATTTTTCCCTGGTTTTATAAATTATTCTGACCATATTTATATTTCATATATTTCATGAATGACAAAACGGTATAAGGCAATCCATATCATGCATGGTCTTCAATAGACTTATGAATTTAGCTTGCCTTGCTATTAAAACAAGTGTCTCACTACTAAAAAAATTATGTTCTAACTAAGAATTGTATTTATTTAATATTCATGATACCTGGTAAAGACAATCCCAGAACAAACAAATAAAAGCACCTCACTGCATCACTATCACTTTACAACCATAGAATAACAGAAAAGAACTACTGTTGACAGATGCCGATGTCAACTGAAGAACCGAAGCGCGCGATAAGAGGGGCTCTCGACTGATAGGCTAACAGGTGTGGCGGCAATATGAGCTGAGCCTGAATTCTTCATATTATCTCCGACCACATTATCTATGTCATTCACGATATTCTTTTATTTCATCCATCGTAACTATTGATATCGATGGCGAAGCCTTTTGGGCGAGAAGATGGAGCGAGTCAGTTTGGCGTGCAATCGACCGTGTGACGGAGCATTAGCAATCGGATTTGGAGGAGTTTGTCAACCATTTTTCGTAAGGCAGGCGGTCCTCGTCAGAGTTCATAGTTGATTGAGGGGAACGAAAAAAAAAAAATGTCTGTTCTTTCGATCGGAAAATAAGATTAAATAGCATTCTATAAAAGAAACAAGAATAGTATCATACCTAAATCAACAGAGAGAATTCAGCCTTAGTTAAAAGGTGATTCGGTAAAGCTATCGCGTCCTTTACAGTTAAAAAGTGCTTTGATCAGCTTCATTAGATCCAAACTTTGAACTCAAACCGTTCTTTAGAGATAAATAAACCCTCAAACGGGTCATTCCAAGCGATTGGGCGCCACATTGGCCTGACAAAGACTGCGTAGCGATACTTTTTTTTATTTATTATTTTTATTTTTTTAGAATACAAATCTTTATTAGTATTATTGTATTCTGTCTTATTTCGAGACACTGGTAATAAGCGATACTAATACCAGTGATGTAAAATTATCGATATTTTGAGACATAAAACTATCGATATTTTCAGACATAAAACTATCGATAGTATCGGACATAATTATAATAATGACATAATTGCATGCTGTGATTATTTTATTTTTGTATTCATTTTATTTTATTGTAATTATTAATTTATTATATAAATTTTCAAAATTTTTAATACTTATGTATGTCAAAAATAATTATATATTGGAAGAATTATATTAGTATTTATGTATTGTAATTTATATACGTAAGAAACATGATTGAATTTGCATAATTGTATTCATTGTTTTTTTTGTTTTTTTTGGATAGACCCTATTTGTATGAGGTGCTTCCCTGAAAACAAATTATGACTAAATGAATAAATGTATAATGTATAGTATCGGACATAAAACTATAGATATTAAATTATTTTATTAGAAGATAAAAGATTCGACCACGGCCGGGAATCGAACCCAGGTCCTCCGCATCTACGTTGCGGCGCTCTTACCACTGAGCTAACCGTGGGGCCGTCCTAGATGTGATCGAATCTTTTACCTCTGCGATCGCCGATAAGAGCGCCGCAACGTAGATGCGGAGGACCTGGGTTCGATTCCCGGCCGTGGTCGAATCTTTTATCTTCTAATAAAATAATTTAATAATTATTAAAACAAAAGACCATAAATAAATACATCATTAAAACTATAGATAGTATATGATCATGACCGGGGGGCGGGGGGGGGGGGTGAGGAGAGGGCGTTGAATAAATTCATTTGTAACGATAGGAGCTATAATGCTCATTTTCAATTGCACTTTTTTCTTTTCTTTTTATTGGGGACTTTGATTTTTTTTTTTCTGTTTTTTAAGTGAAGGAACTGGCATGCAATCAGTTGTTTTGTTTGTATATTATTCCATTAAGTTGGAAGTCTAAGCAAGAATTTTCATCAAACACCCCATGTTTTTAGCCTAGACAAATTTATATGTATTTACCTTAAGAATGAGTTTCCTATCGTGATTTTTAATTATTTAATTAAGAATCCCGTGGCGCGGTATATTTTTTAAATTCAATCAGAATAGTATAAGGATAACTCAGGGCAGTAAATTTGAGTTTATATTTTTTTCTATAGAGTAGCATTTTTTTAGAAAAATAAATAAAATTACACTGCCACAATTTCTTTATTTTCCATTTAAATGAAATTTACATAAATTATATAGCACAAGGATGCTTATAGGCAGAGGGTATCACTTTTCTTCTTTAAATTTTTTTTTCGATAGTACTCTCGATAGTCTAAAACTATCCATAGTTTTACATCACTAACTAGTACTGGAAGTACGATTCATTTCTCTATTTCTATTACCTATAAATAGACAATAAGTATAAACAAAAAAAATATTATAAAATTCATCAATTATAATCGTAATGTAACTAGTTATAGGTATATCATAACATATAAACTATCATTTTTGAGTTAGGCATACCGTTGGAATCTGAATGACAAAACCTACATTATCATAATATAGTAACAATAGTATAATAGGAAATGATCGTGTTAACGTAGGTAGTGGGCTACTTTTTAGTAACAGTTAGCCCCAATGATTGACTATTTGTGAGCAAAGACTATTTTTCCTAGTCGCTGGTGGTAGTAGGTACGCAGGGAAAATGAGAATGCAGTTAAAACTTCACAAGTGAGATTATAAGAAACAGTTTTTTTTAGTTGAATCCACCTTCTTGCTGACGTATGATATATAGAAGATTTAATTTCATTTTAACGTTTTGAACTTTTAATATTTTGTTTATAACTTAAATGAAACAGAAAAAAATCGTTTATTCCGAAAATATAAGAATTAAATTTAAAGACTGAGTTGGTACATTTTAGGGAATTTTATTTAATATACGCTAAATTATTTAATATTCGCAAAGGCGAAGGGAATCGTAAGATAACTAAGACTATTATTTCTAGAAAAAGTCTTGTAAAATTGAATAATCAGCAGTTCAAGACCCAAAAAACTTTACAGAATGTAGAGTAAAAAATTTAAACCTCGGTTAAGAAGTGTTTAATAAACATTTTTGTGAGATCGCTTTAAAGGCGTAGATTCATTAAAAATAATTATCTCTTGGTACGTGCAATTCATTTATATTAATTTATTAATGTTTCTTTTATGAGCTTAATGATTAGTAGGAAATCTGATCGTTGACGTTGTATTCAGAAAAATCTTAGAATGAATAAAGGAAAAATTATTTAGGATATTCCAACGATTAGAAAGAAGAGTTTAAAAAAGTTCTGTAAGGAGTCACTCAGTCAGTAATTTGATATTCATACAGATGTGCTGCATCAGTTTCAGATTCATTACAAATCAAAGGCAAAAGCTGATCAAGGTAGAGTCGAGTTTCCTATTGTGTCCACTAAACTAACTCTATACTAATGGAAACGGTAAGAATATATAAAAAATTTAACAAATCTACGATTCTAGTGTTTTTCCTAGTACCATTTAATTGTTGTTAAAAAACTAAATAAAAAAACTTGATTAGATTATGTTCACCTTTCACTAGTGACCCGCCCTTGAACTATCATGACTGCATTGGATCATTGAACAGCCTTCAGCCATGTTCTTGTACCGCAGAAAATGATCAAGTAAGTTTATGTAAGATGCAGGATTTTAAAACACGTTGTACTAATGTTAATAAAGTTATGAATTCGATATTATATGGTTAACAGCCAATATTAATATGTAAGTCACGTATTCTACGATATTCAATTTTAATGGCCTTGCATAAGGAAATCAGAGTGGATTTTTTTTTTTCAAAAGGACCTTTTAATCATACTTATTATCCTAGCTTAACTCGGCTTTGTTATAAATAAAGCAACTTATTTTTTACAACTAATTATTTTATCTGATGAAATGCATTAAACTCGAGTAGCGTTCAACATGAGCTAACGTAAGAAGAGAGCAGAAATTATATCTTAAAACAAAAAAAATCTGGTGCGTGCGCGCAACACACAACTTTCACTTACCAACTTACTTGGGTTAGAAATTAATGCGTTTTGTTAATTGCCACTTCTTAAATTAATAGAACGGCTTTAATTATGAACAATGGTCTGTCATTACAAGCGTACTCCGCATGCGTGGGCTCAACGTGTTTTATGAGTTGACGGAATATTTTTCTTTTTTTCTCCTCTTTATGTTTTCTTTATTTTTATCATATCTCATATCTAGCCGTATCTTATTTTTAGGTAAAACGAGAGACAGTTAATTTCTCCGTATAATCAAAAACAAAGGTACTTTATAGGAAAACAAAAAAGACCCCTTACCCATTTAAACCCCTCAAAAAATTTTAATAATGATAAATCTTACCTGATATTAAAGAACCCCTTACTTTCATTAAACATGACCGTTAAAGCCGTTTTTGAGATCATCGAAAAAAAAGTAAAAATTGGAAAATAATTATGAAATGAAGTCCCCCCTTTACAGTCATATCTCGGGCATATAAATACATCAAATACCAAGTTTGATCAAAATCGTTAAAACCGTTTTTGAGTAAATAAAAAAAACATTTGAAGATGGTACAAAATTTATTAAGTAAAGTCCCCCCTCCCGTAGATCAATTTTGATGTAATGTTGGCTATCGCATTTTTGGCATATACATACATCAAACACCCAGTTTGATCAAAATCTTTAAAACCGTTTTTGAGTCAATAAAAAAAAACATGTGAAAATGAAACGAAATTTATTAAGTAAAGTCCCCCCTCCGGTTGATCAATTTTGAAGAAATTTTGACAGTCATATCTCGGGCATATAAATAGATCAAATACTCAGTTTAATCAAAATCGTTAGAGCCGTTTTTGAGAAAATCGAAAAAAACTTAAAAAGTTATTAAATAAAGTACCCCCTCCCTTTGAGCAATTTCGATGAAATTTTTGCTGTCACATCGCGGGCTTATACATACTTTAAATACCCAATTTCAGGTTCGCACGGTTTAAGTTTTTGAGCTAGTCTGTTCACACACACACACACACACACACACACACACACACACACACACACACACACACACACACACACACACAGAGACCATTTCGCGGGACTTGGTTAATTGGACTTAGGGGACCCCAAAATGTATATTTCCGTTGAAAACCGGAAGTCGAAATTTTTCACGATCGCAATACTTCCACTTACTATATATTTCATATAGGTAAGTGAAAGTAAAAAAATATTACACTAATAAATTAATAAACATTAAAAAAATAATATTATCATTATGATAACAATAATGATATTAAAAAATATTTTGTTTATCTGACTGTGAACAGATAAGATAGTCTATTAGGACAAATTAAACAGTAAAAAAAGAAAATAACAATTACCTTGGACCCAAGGAGAAACAATCATAATCATAACACAATAAATAACTAGTAATAACTTAAAATAATTGTTTTAATAATCTTAAGTTATTAAATAATATTATCTATTTAATAGTAAATATAATTATTAAAACACATCTGGAAAAATGGTATGAAAAACAATGAACATAATGATGCTTTCCGGCATTTAATATTTTGTAAAGTTGTCAATTTTCATAAACATGCTTTTATTTTAAATATTTAAATTTAATCTTTGCGATAGATTATTACTGAGAAAGAACAAAATTTAAATGGCGACGGATACTGAATTTACTTTACCATTAAATCAATAAATTCGATAGATCTAAGATTGACAGTTAATGTTATCTGCATATATATTAAATGCTTCGAAATATTGATACCACGAAAGAAAAATATTTCGCTACTTATTACATTTATCTATATAAAATCTAATGTCATAAAGAAAAAACGTAATGAAGAGTGTTTTATGTGTACACGTAAATTACAGGAAATCCTGTTTTGAATTAAAAAAAATAACAAAAAAAGATCAGAATCATAAAAGCAGGTTAAATATATCTCATTACTTAATCTGAATTTCGTATTATTCTGATCTTTTAATTTAATACGACGTATTCAAATTTTAAAAAATAAGCAAATATTACAGGGCCGGGATAGCCGAGCATGTTAGAGCGCGACCCGTTTTTGCATGCTCGAGCCGAACATCCAAATCCGCCCTGGGATGGTTTACTTTTATTTTTTTACTTTTTCTTTCAAGATAAATTGTTGTATAAACAATGATTGTGATAATTACAGTGATAAGTGCAGCAGCAATGATTCCACAAAGTATAGGAATTCCTATTTGTAAAATTTAATATGTATGAAAACAAAAAGCTGTCAAATATTATAAATACATGATATAATATAAAACGAATATACGATACGATCCTTTTAATTTTTACCAAATTATTCATTTTTACTAACTAATGAAGTGATAATGACTTATTAACGAAAATGATCCTACCTAATGAAACTAAAAACAAAATAAGAGCTACAGAGGACTCAAATGAACCCTCAGTGAGAAAATAATCTTTGCTTGATTGATATTAACGACTTGGGAATTGTGGGGGTCATCCCAACCGTTCAGCAAGACAGCAGGGACATAAATTACTTTTTTGTTGGAAGAAGATGATGATAATCATCAGATAGCATTGCGTCAATGCGATAACATTATTGCTTCGTTAGTGAATATAAAACTAAAGACCTTTAAATGCTGTTTATTGATGTTGATCCGATCTGCAACTGACAGTAGAGAAAGATAGAGATATAGAGTAACCGTTCGTTAAAATATAACTGATAAAAAAAAGTAAGAATCCGTGATGGTCAAGAGTATTTGAGCGAGGACCGCAGTGTGATTTATATTCCCGTATGAGTGAGCTAGTATTTTGGTTGGAAAGAATCCTGATATGGCACTCTATACAAGAGAGGCTGCCTCAACAATCTCTCTTCCGATCTTACCCGAAGTTAAGGAGTCATTACTAATAATTTTAAAAACTTGAAAGTATAAACTAAAACTGCAGCAAATGATAGAACACTATAATACTATATAAGGATAGAAAATGCTGGAATAAAAGGTTCAATTGAGATAGAAATTCTCACACATCAGTTAAAGCACATCAGTGGGACGACGTGGGAGGAGCGCGCAGAAATTAGTTATTTTTGTGGAAAGAGTTGCCTAAACTTAAAACTAAGGAAAGGAAAACTCTGACTAATTCTCAAAGTGATAATGACTAAAAGACAAATGGAAGGGATGTTATTTAATGATTACCAGTAAATATAAAACTTTGTTTAAACAAATGCACAGTTATATATGTGCAATAGGCTGTGGATTGCAGTTAAACCATATAAGAGGCTAGAAATATAAAGTTTGACAACCACTGAAGTAAAGGAAATACATTCTGCATGATTCATTTTCATTGCAAACCTAATAGACTATTATGGGACTAATGAAGGATGATTTATGCTTGTTTTAAATTTTTATAATATATACTTAAAGCGAATAATAATCTTCTTAGTCATCATAAAAACATTTTTCAAGGAAAAAAATACTGATGATTAAACTTTTTTTTTTTTTACTGGAGCCTGGAGGAACGAGGAAGGGAAAGGCGAGAACAGAGGCGGAGGAAGACCGCACCTGTGATGGTCACGGACGATGACCACAGAGGAAGCTGCTTCTAGGTCAGAGCTGATGGCGAAATGGGAGGATAACATAAACCCAAGGTCCCATCAATCCAGATGTGACAAAAAAAGAAGAAAAAATATGACTAAAAATAGTGATTATATAACGAATTATCGAAATTTTAGTATCGCTCAAATTTGAACAACAGTGACGAAAATGCCTCACAATCGTTCTATTTTAAAGTATGATGTGACCTATCAACATCCCAATTTCCATCTATCGGACGTAAAAAGGTTTATTAGCGTTAGAGGTAATGAACTGGGAAGATAAGATAAAGTTTATAATTAATACTCTGTTTTAAGCTGTAACGCGCTACGATGTTTATAAAAAAAATTGCCATTGTTTATAAATACACATTTTTTGGGGCCTTGGTGGCAGATTACCTCAAGGCAATGACTTGGATACTGCTAATTGATACTAATTAGCTGACTTAAGCGGCACCGCAAAGTGGGACGAACCGACATATCATTAGGCATCGGTTAAATGATAAAACATTATATAGTATAATATTTAAGTATATAAAAAATTATGGTTTTCCGTTAATTTTTCTAATCAAATAATCCGACTTAAATTAGAAAAGTTTAAATTCATGTCTGTCGGTTTTCCATATCTAAGGCCACAACACTTTATTCAGAGTAGAAAGTCTTATCACCTGTCGGCAAGAATAGTTCGACAAGAACCGAAATTTATTTGTTATTTAACACAAATAACAATTTAACACAAACAACAACAACGAGTAAATTTAAAGGTAAAAAGTGTCTTGTTAATATTACAAAAACGGTTCACTATATATTAATGTAAATATATGTAGTAAAGAAGAAAACGTTTAACTTTTTTTGATAATTTAATATGTTGACAGTTTCGGCTTGTGACAATTGGAGGCGATATGTTTATGATATATCATAAAACACAAAAATCATGAATTCGTTAATATGAAATTTTCTTAATTACGGATATATATTATTTTAAAAAGTTATATTTGCTTACATACAGTTTCAAGTATTTGCTGTCAAGAGCATTATTATCAACTCCGATACCCAATATACATTCAGATACATACCTGAAAAACAAAATATATATATATATATATATATATAAATTTGAGAAAAATATAAATAATATATATTGATATAGATAAGATAACTTTAATGTAATAATTAGGTGTATACTAATTAAAAGAAGCACACCTGGCAAAAGCAACATTAAAAAAATAAATAATTACTAAATAAATTCTGTAATCCCAGTGAAGCCGAATTTAAACCAACATGTGGGCCTCATTACCGATAAGATCTATTCTTTATGTTACGTATTTTTGACGAAATTTTTAACGCTTGATAATGAAAACCTGATTTTTATATCAAGACTTTACAAACTTTAACTTAACTTAAAGGTTTAACTTAAACTAAGAATATAAATAAATCTGATAAATAATAAAATAAATATAATTATACAATATATTAATATTAAAATATGAATACTTACTATGGTTGAAGTTATAGGGGGAAAAAAATAGTATTTTCGGCCAAATGACCTCAAATCTAAATTTCATGGATTTCCTTTTACTATTGCATAACAACAGTAATCAATTTTTTATAACGAAAATAAGTCAAATAAAATTTGAAGGACTGCCGTTACGTGTCTACGGTGATATAAGAAAATAGACCACAGTTGAATAGTCGATAGCAAGGTTAGGTAAAGGCGTTACTGCACGAGGCAGTCGCGAAGGTGGCGTACTTCCTAATGGAAAGTGTGCATAATAGTTTGGTATTGGAGTAGTTCGATCTTGGCAGTGACACACATTTGAATTTCATCTGATAGTAGCTTTGTTAAGTGTAAAGAGTAGGTAGTAACTTAAATAAGTATTATGAAATTTGAACTTTAACTCCAACCTTTCATCATTTTTAAAGAAAGTTATGATAATTAATTTTATCATTCAACGTCTAATACTTAAAGTTTAAACCTTAAAGTCCTCTTGATCCCTTTAATACACCGTTTGTGCAGCAGAACCAACAACCATTCTGTTACCATTCTAACCGATGACTTTTATTTTTGTGGTTTATGAAATGACTGTAGCATTCCAAACCAGTCACAACATTGCAACGATTAAAGGTTTAAATTCAATCCATAGGTTCATATTAGCCTTACAATGTTCCCTCTCGCAATCCTTCCCATCTCGAAGCTCGAAACTTGTGGCGCATTTTTGGCATTCCTGTTTTATTCCTGGCTAATTTGGATATTTTGTTTTTCCACCGTGATTTCCATTTGTTTAGCAGAGTTTTCTTTAATTAATAGGAAATTATAAAATGTTGATATTCAAAAATATTTGCCACCGAGCATTACAAAAACGAGGAGTCTAAATGTTTTAAATGAAGAAGGTTGAGAGATGAATCGCAAGGAACATCTAAATAAGAACGAAAGATGAACTTTTTCACTTTGTTGATTTGGATATCTTTAAAGCAGTAATTATTTTGTTGCCTCGTGTAGTGATGGGAACTCTCGGATCGATATTCTTCATTATTGAACATTTATTAATACAATTATTCGAAGGTGTAAGATAAAGGATATCTTTTTCAAAGAGTATGATACGAAGTCTTTGAATAATCACCTGATTAAATAAAATTAATAAATACAAAAAACAAAAAAAAAAAAATTATATAAATCTAATCTTAATCTGTGGGTGACCACCTTTTTTAAATTATTTTTTAAATACTTTATTTTTTTGAAGAGATAAGATTTGGCTCCGCCGGGAGTCGAACCTTAATCTGTGGGTGACCACCCTTGTCCTTTGTCTTTGTCCACCTCCCGTTACTCGTAAAATTTGCGTGATCGGGTAGTAGGTATCAGTGAAGAGGAAGGATTGGCTCTACTTGGAGCCGAGCTCTGCGGTGTAGTGGTTAGCATCCGCGCATGTCACGCAAAGACCCGGGTTCGACTCCCGGCGGAGCCAAATCTTATCTCTTCAAAAAAATAAATTATTTAAAAAAAACTTTACTTATTGATAAATGAACAAAACTTATTACACTGAATTATTAGTTTTATCCTCTTTTTTGCAGTTTTATTGGATATATAGGATCCATATGCTTTGTTTTGTATTATACAGAGCCATCAGTAAATAATAAGGAAGGGCAGCAGATTTTAATGGACTAACACTCATATATATTATTAGATATAAATATCTAACCTGCAGGATAAAATATTGATTTAATTATAGCGTGTGCTAGAGAAATGAATATACGATTCTGAGAACACTGAACTAAAGATTTTATTTTATTTTTATTAGAAATTTATCACCTTGTGGTAGCAACAAAATTTGAAGAAAATGTTTTCTGTTATGGACAGCATCGCTAGAAAGAGAAATCTGATATCTTCAAATGTTATAAATGCGCACTTACACGAACAGATCAAATAAAACCTTTAACAGTTGAAGATAGATTCTCTTTTTTCTCAATATTTTTTGCTTAAGGTCAGATTTAGAAATTGCAGGTGGATCGCACTTTTCCCATTTAAGTCACATTCACATTTTAAAGCTGTTTGATTTAAGTCCCCTGAGTAAAAATAACCAAGTTCCAGAACATTTTGTGCGTACACAAACACATAAACAACGGACTAACACAAAAACTTTACGAAACTAAAATTAGATATAAATATCTAGCCTAAGATTGAAAGTGTCATTAATGTGACTAAGATTTCGCCGAAATGGAATAGCCAGAGGTGTAGCTTCATAAGAATGAATACATTTTTACTAGTTTTTTTTTTTTTCTAGTTTTCCCACCAACAAAGTAAAACAGCAGTAAGTATATCAGTTTATTGAATAATTCTTTTTCTTTTCTTTTTTTGGGACTAGATTTTTACTTTTGTATTTTTATCAACCTCAGTTCTCAATTATTTTTAAAAGAAAAAAACCGTTTCTAACTAACAGAATACTTGTGCTACTACATCGCTGTGTTGTATGTTGTTCAGTCGCTAACGGCGGTCATCATTCAGTGTCTGTCTTCCAAGGAGGTGTATTGCCTACTAATGAAACATCTCTTTGTCCAAACAATAAACGTTTCCACGGAGAGCAAAGGATTTCAAAACATTTAGATGTAGCTATCTTTATAATTCTTTTCGATATTTATAGTTTTAAAGCAATAGTATTTGATTTGATAGTTAATACGTTTTTATTTTTAGAAATCAATTAACTTGGGGTCTCCTGTGGTGTAGTGGTTAGCATGGCAACCTATAATACTAAAGGTCGAGGCTGCGCGCCCCGTAGTGGCCCTAGGATTTTATAATGGGAGTAAAAAATCCTTAGATATGCCATCCCTCGGATAAGACGTAAAATAGAGGTCCCGAGCCTGTACTATGTTGGTCATACTCGTTAAAAATCCCTATCCTAATTATCCCTGGATAGGCACAATTTAGGACTCCCACAGTAGCATCGTCCGATTAGCCTTGGTAGCATAAATGGACGTTAAACAAACAAACATCAAATCACTTATGTCATTTGTACAACATCAACAAATCAATTAACTATAAAAATGTGATCAAACACCTCCGCATGAAGTCATGGTCGGTATTTTTTGGAGCCTTCGCGTTGTTTTATGATGAAAAACAGCTGTGTATATATTAAAACGAAGATAACCTTTTTGAGTAATTCTACTTTATAATAAATCACAGAAAAATAAACAAAACAACAATAAAATAAAACAAATTTCCAGCTATCAAAAACGTTTTGATACATTTATATCTGTTTTTACAGTGTTATTTAAATAGTAATATTCCTAGAAATAAAAGTAATTGCAGTGACTCTGGCTCCCCACACTTTCCTGGTAACAAATAAAATTATTTTATCTTTATGTTAAATTCAAGCATATTTAAAAGTAAAAGATTGTTTATCTTTATGGCCTCTAAAGGTACAAATATTGATTATGAGTACTAAGAAAAAATTGTAACGACGGACTATTTCCGCCTAAGGTTTTTTTTTTTTTGTTTAAAAACAAACACAGTAAAACAAACAGATATTTTCCGGTAAAAACATTTTTTTTTTTCATTAATCAAACAGGAAATCAAGATTAATCGAAGACCAATAATTTACCGAAATTTATCGGTTTAAGAGAGGAATTATTTCATTTTTCAAATATATGTTTTCCAACCAAACTGAGAAAAATGCAAATAAACATGAAAGAAAAAATACCAGCTAGAAGATTAAAGAAAGGTGCGCTGTATACATACAGTTACAAGGTGGCTTATGAAACCAGAAACAAACAGGGAAATCCTTTATTACTCGAGATATCTCAACTATAATTAGGTACCAAGTGAGCGGGAAGTTGAGCAAACTGACGCACTCGGCTTGAATTATGTCCATGATCTAATTATAGTTCTTTAGGAATTCAATGCGATTTATTATAGTTATTTAAGGCTTAAAGTAAATAAATAGTTCCACAGAGAAAACGAATATGTCCCCATTATAGCTAATTTAGTTTCAAAGAGATAGACGATAGTTGGTTTTTAAAGGAAGTCGGTTCTTAATTATTTTTTAGTAAAAATTATATTGAAAAACGCATTATTCAAGATTTAAGAAGGTTTAAAAGTTGATCATTGTTATAGTTTAAGACTCAATTCTCTCTTATTACAGTTTATTGATAATTTCCAATATTTCTCCTGCTTCAGGCCATTTTATGGAAAATGTACGACTTCCTATTCTACTTCGACTCCCAATTTTTCATCCGGATGGGGTATAGCGAAGCTTCGGAAAGAAAGACGGTCTCAGAAGTTCTTAGTATACAAAGTACAGCTGATTCAAATTGCTTTCGATTATACCAAGAGAAACTGTGATATCGTATTAATTATATATTCCATATTATCTATTAATAGAAAACCATCAAAGAATTTAACCTTGCGATCAACGTTACAGCTTCATGGACTTATTAAAAATTAACCAAATTATTGAAAATGTAATTCATAATGAAAACATGAACAGCTTTCATTTTTTTTTTCTTCAGTTTTATCCTGAATTTTATACCCTATACTATACAAGGGCAGTTTATTTAGCTGTACATACTCCAAGTGAATTCGCACAATATACGTGTAAAGTGTAAATTTACTACCGTCCTCACACTTATATTTACTGCTCCATTATACAATGTGGAGGATAAAAGAGATAAACAATTTTTTAACATCGGTAATCGTGAGTTTGGAATCAGTATTTTTGGTCTTGTTTTAGTTTAGAGCTTGATATGACTGTTTGTGATGTTTGGTGACTGAAAATATGTGATTAGGGCGTTTAAATCTACGTCAAACCCTCGAACAAAAATTTTAAAATGGCGAAACTTAGTAGTAAGCGAATTCCGAAAAGATTAATATGCGCGGTGCCGAATGAGATACGTACGAGGGGTAGGCCAAGACGGATGTGGGAGGATTGCGTTAAGGCTTTAAGATCTTTCTAATTTGGATCTAGATGGCGGTCGGTGAATTGAGGTGTGCAGGCAGCGAGTTGCGGTCTCGGCATCTTCATGTGCTTTTTATTTGTTATAAATTAAAGAATATGTTTAATTATTTAATGTTTCATAAAAATGAAATAAAATCAAGCCGCTCAGTTTTATATTTTTATCAAAATTCTAAGCAATTTCAATGCAATAATAAATATTTCTTCGTGGATTATTTGTGGCCCAGATAAAAATTATATGGTTTGATTCCAGCATTACTTAACATTATTGTTTTTTTTTTATATATATAACTTTTATTTAGCGCGTTCCCCTTTTTTTCAATTAATATTTTTTTATATATAATATTAATATATTTTAATATCACATTTCATATGCAACGGTTTGTTAGCATGGTACTAAAAATTAAACAAAAGGCCCTAAAAATAAAGTTAAGATGTTCCGAGCAGGAGCGGAGCCGTTGTAACAATACTCACTACTCTAGTAAATCACGGCAGAGCTAACTTATCGTCCTGCATCTCTTATCTGAAAAAAAAATATCACGTTACAATTATCTTGTCGCGTGTTTTACATTTTAAGAGAAACTCTATATTTTGGGGGCTCTTGTTATGGTTTCGTAATAGCTATTTTACTTTTGATTTCTATTTTATTTTTTTCTAAACTTATTATGATCAAGGCAAAATAAAAACATTTTAACATAATCTCAAAGATTGATTCACAATTTAAAGACACTAGTTGTTTTTGTGTGTTTGTTAACGTCCATTTTTATGCTACTAAGGCTAATCAGACGATGCTACAGTGGGGGTCCTAAATTTTGCCTATTAGGATATGCATATAATGTATAATTAGGATAGGTATCTTTAACGAGTACATGACATCCTACAGGCTCGGGACCTCCATTTTACGTCCTAACCGAGGGACGGCATAACTAAGGATTTTTTACTCCCTTTAAAAAATCCCAGGGCTAACGCTGGTCTCGAACCCGCGTCCGTTACTATTGTGGGTTGCCATGCACTACGCCACAGGTGACCCCAAAGACACTAGTTTTTAACAGTTTAATTTCCTTTAACAGCTGGAAACATGAACAGCTGCGTTTTCATAACTTAAATCTATATTTTTTTTAACTTCAATTCATTCATGTTTGGGCAAAAGGGCTTAAGTCATAAAATTTTCTTTTTGACTTTTGACTCGTCTTCTTAAAATTCATAATTGACTATAATTTATTACAGTCTCTGCTGAAAGAATATAGTTTCATTTATTATGCTGGAATAAAGAAATACAATCAGAAAGAATTTATTATGATTTTCAATAGCTTAGTAAATCGTTGCTTAAGCTTCACATTTGATGACTTAACCCCTTTTGACCAAACACCAGTGAATTATAAGTAACACTTTGTTTTAGATCATAGGAAAAATGTTCTCGAAGTCATTCCTCCGTAATATCTCGTCCATTGGGACAGCGTTTTCTCGTCACATTTTTTATTCTGAACATTGCTGATGTTAAAGCTTGGACAAAAATCATTGCCTATGGACTTTCCAGCAACTAATATAATTGGTTGAGTATACAAATAAAACTATAAAAATTTTGCAGTGGTTTAACATAAATGGCTGAATATTGAGTTTTTCTCTCGGAGTTTTCACTCTGAGGTTATTTCTTTCTGAAGGGCTGGAGATGTATGTATACATCCCAAAAAAAATCTAAAGTCTTGTTGTTGTATCTGTAATATAATTCGCACAATTAATAAAATATTTCTGCTGGCTAACGAGGTTTTGTATAAATATGATATACTATTCTAAAAGTTTTCTTCAGCAACCGTTATTCCATTTCCTTAAAAAAAAAATGACTGACAGGTTTTTAACCTGTCATGCATTATTTAATGAAAACTGAAAAGAAAACTCGTTCAAATGCAATTTACTAAAAATATATCAATATTTCATAATGCTGCTTATAGCAAAATCATTTTATTTAATAGTAGAAACAAACGAACAATAAACACTAAAACGAAAGACAATAAATTAGGCGGTGGATAGCAAACAGGGCAGGTATGGACGCAATATAAATTAAAATGAAGCCATTAAGGACGAACGCCCACGTGGGCCCAATCAGTTCCCTCGCAATTGCCCATTTAGCTTGGCCCAACATGTGTGCCCAATAGATGGGGATCACTTTCTACCGCAATTATCGAAAATACGGGCTTTTCGGAGATTTTAGTAGATTTTTACTAGGTATATACACTTAAAATTAATTTATTAAATTATTTTTCAACTAAAAAAAAAATGGTTTAATAAATTTCAATTTAAAACAATTAAAATTGTTCATTTTGTTCTTATCAATTAGGATATACATGAGCCATGTTTTAAAAAGAATCTGTAAATAAAATAATAATGGAGGTGAAGAAAAATAGTAAAGAAAAAAAATAAAAAAATCTGGTGCGTGCTCGCAACATACAACTTTCACTTACCAACTTACTTAGATTAGAAATTAATGCGTTTTGTTAATTGCCACTTCTCAAATGAACAGAACGGCTTTAATTATGAACAATGGTCTGTCATTAAAGGCCTACTACGCATGCGTGGGCTCAAAAAGTTTTATGAGTTGACTTTATATTATTAATATTTTTCTTTTTTTCTCCTCTATATGTTTTCTTTATTTTTATCATAGCTCATATTCAGCCATTTCTCATTTTTAGGCGTAACGAGAGACAGTTAATTTCTCCATATAAACAAAAACAAAGGTACATTGTAGGAAACAAAAAAGGCCCCTACCCCATTTAAGCCCTCTCAGAACATTTTAATAATGATAAAGCTTACCTGATATTAAAGAACACCTAATTTTCATTAAACTCGACGAATTTGATAAAGAAAACCATTAAAGCAGTTTTTGAGATCATCGAAAAAAGGTAAAAATTGGAAAAAAAATTATAACATAAAGTCCCCCCTCCGTTTGACCAACTTTGATGAAATGTTGGGTGTCACATCTTTAGCATATACATACATCAAATACCCAGTTTGATCAAAATCGTTAAAACCGTTTTTGAGGAAATAAAAAAAAACAAGTAAAAATGATACAAAATTTATTCAGTAAAGTCCCCCCACCGGTTGATCAATTTTGATGAAATGTTGGGTATCACATCTTTAGCATATACATACATCAAATACCCAGTTTGATCAAAATCGTTAAAACCGTTTTTGAGGAAATAAAAAAAAACACGTAAAAATGATACAAAATTTATTCAGTAAAGTCCCCCTTCCGGTTGATCAATTTTGATGAAATTTTTACAGTCATATCTAAGGCATATTAATGCATCAAATACTCAGTTTAATCAAAATCGTTGGAGCCGTTTTTGAGAAAATAAAAAAAACATGTGAAAATGGTACAAAATTTATTAAGTAAAGTCCCCCCTCTCGTAGATCAATTTTGATGAAATTTTTACAGTCACATCTCGGGCATATAAATACATTAAATACCAAGTTTGATCAAAATCGTTAAAACCGTTTTTGAGTAAATAAAAAAAAACACGTGAAAATGATACAAAATTTATTAAGTAAAGTCCCCCCTCCGGTTAATCAATTTTGATGAAATTTTTGCTGTCACATCGTGGGCATATACATACACTAAATACCCAATTTCAGGTTCGCACGGTTTATAGTTTTTGAGCTAGTCTGTTCACACACACACACACACACACACACACACACAGACCATTTCGCGGGACTTGGTTATTTGGACTCAGGGGACCCCAAAACGTGTATTTCAGTTGAAAACCGGAAGTCGAAATTTTTCACGATCGCAATACTTCCACTTACTATATATTTCATATATAGGTAAGTGAAAGTAAAAAGAAAGAAAAATCATAAATCTTGTTCCACCTTAGACTATCCAGTAAATAATATAGAGAATAAAAAAAAAAAAGAAATAGAATAATATAAAATTAATAAATACAATTGATTGAATAAATCAGATACTAACAGTAATGAAGAAATAGACAATCAGATATATTAAAAACTAATAATTATTACTTTCACTTACCTATATATGAAATATATAGTAAGTGGAAGTATTGCGATCGTGAAAAAATTCGACTTCCGGTTTTCAACGGAAATACACGTTTTGGGGTCCCCTGAGTCGAAATGACCAAGTCCCGCGAAATGGTCTGTGTGTGTGTCTGTGTGTGTGTGTGTGTGTGTGTGTGTGTATGTGAACAGACTAGCTCAAAAACTATAAAGCGTGCGATCCTGAAATTAGGTATTTAGTGTAGGTATATGCCCGCGATGTGACAGCATAAATTTCATCAAAATTACTCAAAGGGAGGGGGTACTTTACTTAATAACTTTTAGGTTTTTTTCGATTTTCTCAAAAACGGCTCTAACGATTTTGATTAAACTGAGTATTTCATCTACTTATATGCCCGAGATATGACTGTAAAAATTTCATCAAAATTGATTAACCGGAGGGGGGACTTTACTTAATAAATTTTGTATCATTTTCACATGTTTTTTTTATTTACTCAAAAACGGCTCTAACGATTTTGATTAAACTGAGTATTTAATCTATTTATATGCCTGAAATATGACTGTAAAAATTTCATCAAAATTGATCAACCGGAGGGGGGACTTTACTTAATAAATTTTGTATCATTTTCACATGTTTTTTTTATTTACTCAAAAACGGTTTTAACGATTTTGATCAAACTTGGTATTTGATGTATTTATATGCCCGAGATATGACTGTAAAAATTTCATCAAAATTGATCAACCGGAGAGGGGACTTTACTTAATAAATTTTGTATCATTTTCACATGTTTTTTTTATTTACTCAAAAACGGTTTTAACGATTTTGATCAAACTTGGTATTTGATGTATTTATATGCCAAAGATATGATAACCAAAATTTCATCACAATTGATCTACCGGAGGGGGGACTTTACTTATTAAATTTTGTATCATTTTCACGTGTTTTTGTTATTTACTCAAAAATGGCTTTAACGATTAATAAAAATAAGATATGAATGTAGAAAAATGTGTGACTTTGGGAAATGATGTTTAGCAAAACACGTCAATTTCTATTCTAAGTAAGTTGGTAAGTGAAAGTTGTGTGTTGCGCGCACGCACCAGATTTTTTTTTTCTTCTACTCATAAATAGTTTTACTCTTTTGTATTTATTTTTTAGTATATGTAAATTTTTTTTCAAAGCTCTTTCTCTATTCCACGTAATTGGATATTTAACTTTTACCTTTCATTTCCGATTTTCTCAAGAAAGGCACAAACGATTTTGATCAATCTCGTCGTGTTTAATGAGTTTAATATCCTATTCGCTTAATTATACATATCCTAATCGTTAATATCAGGTTTATCATCATTCAAATTTTCTGAGGGGGCTTAAATAGAGAACGGGACTTTTTTTCCCCTATAACTTTGTTTTTGTTTATATGGAAACATTAACTCGTGCTGCCTAAAAATAAGAAACCGCTAAATATGAAACGTGAAAAAATCGAGTAAACATATACATGAGAAAAAACAAAAAACAATATATATAGAATAGAAAATTACTGAGGAATGGCGTTTAAATATTTATCAAAATTTCTAATGTAAGTTTGTAAGCAAAAGTTGTGCGTTGCGGGCATCGCACCAGTTTTTTTTTATTATAATGATTACCTCTGTTATTATATTTTTGATTTTCATCACTGTATTATGTCATTCTTGGTATTGCAAAAGATAGTATAGAAAGAGAGATGAAGACTTGAGATTCGAACAAGATTTTTAAATAAATGTTTGACAGTGTATATATATATATATATATATATATATATATATATATATATATATATATATATATATATATATAAATTGTTTTTAAGAATATTTTAGTGATATTGTACTCATATTTTGTTGGAGCTGGTCTATTCCGTTCCACTGGTCTATTCCACATTTAAAAATAGTAATTCAATAGATCTATCTATATCATATAGATTACTTTTTGTTTTTTAATTCTTTAAACTTTGAATCAGAATCTGCGAAATCACTCTTTAGTTCTTAAATAAAATAATGAACGAATAACATAACGAAAATTATAGTCACAGATCTTTATAAATAATAAAATACAATCTCTGATATTCCAGCATTAAAAAGAAGAATTATGTACAAATCATTAATGAGGAATTCGAATGATAAACACGGCTGTTGATTGATAGCGAATCAACAACTATGATTAATGATGCCTCATTAGGTAAATGATTTGAGATAATATTAAGCTATCAGATCACACTTGAGTCAGTGAGCAAAAGTGAGTAAGGTATCACCGGGCCTATGATATGCCTGACGTTTATTTTTTAAATCATTGTCAAATCTTGCTAATATTAATAATTAATACAATATTGTTTTTATAAAATGAGTTGTTTAAGGTTAATGCAACATCAATAGATAGTTTATTTTAATCTAAAACAAATCATGGAGGAAAACCTAAGAAGTACTCTAGAAAATTGATAAACACGTAAACTATTGAATACGTGAACTTTAAGGAGAAAACATTCAATTTCTCAATTGATGGCAGACAAAAATGTGGGTCAACTGCTGTTAAACTAGAAGAAGATACTTTTTTTATTAATTTTCATTGACCTAGATTATTTTCTTATCTTTTAAAGGAAAAAAAACTGAACAAATTAACTGATGTACAAAGAAATCTCAATATAAATCATTTCATACCTTTCCTTGACACAGTCGCGTGACGGAAATATACCTTAGGTACGTTCTTTTTTTCAAATCATACGAGTAAAAACAAATGATCTCATTTAAGTATGTATAAATAATACTTATAACGAAATAAGGTTTAATAATGAAAATATCAATGTAACACGTGACCATTGCTTCGGATGCAGTAAAATAACACTCAACCTCTTTCATTTTAAAATTTAAAAAGAGATTCTCTTTGCAGAACTCATCGCAGAGGAAAATACATAAGACTTGATCTACAAGATATGTGGACATTTTCATTTGATTTCCTCACATTTCGATCAAAGGTGGAATTCCTCAAGGAAAAACATTCAGACCATTTTTATCAAAGCTATAAGCAACTTTATTTTATAAAATCACTATAATTTTAAGTATATCATTATCGAAAAAGTACTTTGAGATGAACTGAGAAACAAATTCGAATTATGGATAATGACTAGACATGTCTATGTCACCACTAGACACACTCATTGATAACAAGACGTTTACCACAAATACCAAACTTCCATATCAATAATCATGACCAAAAACTGGAATGAATTAATATGTAATAATTATTAATTATTATGTAATAAAGAAAATAAACAATATAAACTATATTTATATTGTGCAGCCAACACATTATTAGTTTCTTGAAGTATCAATAGTTCTATTAAATATAGTAACATGCAAACTGACACATTGACTTTATTTGTACTGTCATAGAGGAAGTTCAGATATCCAAATAAGCATTCTTAATATTTATGAAAAATCAATTCGAATTGCATAAGAGATTGTTATACACCAAGCCAAATCAGGGGACAATTGAACGAAGATAAGTAAAATATTTTCCCTTAATGTGCTACACAAGATTTAACATTAACGCTATCAATAAATTTCAGGCTATTCTAAAATAACCACCCCCTTATTCAAAACCAACTTCTGACACTATGCAAACGAAACTACTACAATCCCATAAATATATATACAACTGATAAGAATGCAGGGCCATAAATTATCTGCCATTCCCCGACAATGCAACTGAGATCAGTGACCTACAATTTCCAAACCTGTTATGCAAGAAGCCAGAATCTTCGGTCGTGCAGGAGTTCTGCAAGCGGTTCCCCTGTGACCCAGTCCTGTCTTCCAGTGAGAGTGTCCGTCATGCGTCCTTTTATAGTGCTTTTTACCTATTTTATACTCTCTTCTGATTCGCAAAATACAACTAGTGCAAAGACCTATCCCCCCACGAAAAAAAATAAAAATAAAAATAACATTAAATAAATAATACAACAAAACAATTAGCAACTGCCTTTAAAATAAATTTGAACAGGTTAATCAAATGAAAGTTGAAATGATTTTGTCGGCTAAAAAAAATTTGGAAAAGCCAAGCAATGAAATTTCTGAGAAATAAATACTGTATACGAAAATACTGTAAAAGAGTCCAGAAATTATAACATAAATATCAGTCACTTTTTAGATGAATTATTAATCTAGTTATTTTAACTTTCACATTGTTTAAATATATAGAACATGTGAAATCTTTTGCCAGGAAAATCCTAACTGTAACTAGCTACGCATTAATCTGTCTCTTGAAGGTAGAATAATTCGGGACTGAACAGAATGGTTTTCCCTTAAACCTCCAATTTCACTTACAAATACGTAAAAGACTTACTAGAAGATTGTATTTTAATCTTATAGTGTATGAATATATGTAATCATTGAATGAAAACTGAAACATTAATTCTTAATCAGTATGGAATGAGAAAGCCTTCAGGCTGCCATGAAATATTTTACGTTAGTGCGAATTTCGAATAGATTTTTTTTTTTTTACTTTTATTAATTTTTTTTTGTAGAATATGAATTTTTTTATTCCTCAATATAAATATTGTACCAACTAAGACAGAAAGTAATAATATCAAATAAAGAGTTGTAATCTAAAAAAAAATTACTAGTAGCCATTTATTAAAACCGTACAAAAAATAGGTAATTAAAAAAAAAAAACAATCTTGGGAATGTGAAGACATTTTTTTCACCGAATTAGTATAATTTTATCATATAATAGTAACCAAAAAACGTTTCGGGGTTCTGCCGATAACCACTAAAAATAACATATCATTATAAAATTTTAAAAAAACAACCGAAACAACACATTTTTGCACTGTCATAATCACTTTTTCTTTTCTTTTCTTTTTTTTTTTTTTTTGTCCTTCCTTTCCTCTTTTTTAGGCTATACAGGGGTTTTCAGGGCCAGGGAAGTGAGTGCCAAGTATTATTAAATGTCCCCTGGCTATGAGTTTTAACTGACTATCTAATGATCGAGTAATCATCATGTGTTGTCGGGGGCAACGCATATTTGCGAACGCTTCACTCCACCCTCATTGTCACTTACTTTTTGAGCATTATATTTCTTTGAAAATACAATATCGCCTATATTTTTAAAATAAATATCACGAAAAACATTTACCCAAAATCTATCACTTTTCTTCTAATTTCTATTTGTCTAGTATCTATAAGCTTATCACAAAGTGGTATTACAATTTTTTTTATGTGTCTCAACCTCTCTCCAAAAACAGCAAAAAATATAGAAGGGAAAAAATATTATTATAAACATTAATTTTTTCTTGTTTTCATTTTACTCCCGTTTTATTATGTTGGTTAAGTTCCCATTTAAAAGTAATGTTATTTTTTATATATAATAATATTGAGGAATATCATAGTCCTGATGAAGGCCGGAGGTGAAACGATTTTTTTTCAGGATTGCTTAGATTCAGAGGTCCATAATTTCTCCACCTACGACAAAGCGTGTTCTAGCGGATTGCTCCACCCACACTGGCTGAGACCTTCCTCAAGAATCCATATGGTTCCTTTCTTGAGAACTAAAACAATCTTTCAATTTCTTAAAAAAATAAATACTTTTTCTATGAACATAAACTATACCTTTTAAAATATATCCACAATTTTATTCTTTTTTTTTGTTTTATAAATCCTCATAACTTTCATTTTAAGATGAAAACAACAACATTTTTTAAATATTAAAGTGTGGTTGTCTTGGTTATGAAACAGGCGTGCAATATGAGGCAACGGTTTAAATGCATAGGAAACTAACAAAACTTTCTACGTCTGCAATGTTTCGTGAGCAGTTCGTAAATAGTCGCACAATTCTTACCATATATGATCAATCCCTTTCTCTCTCAGACCTTATGTGGCTTTCAAGCAAACTAGTTCCAGAAAGTGAATTAACATTTTCACAGATAACTAATAAATCACTATGGGCCATTGGAATAATTTATGGCTCATGGTCGAAATTTATTGGTTGATGGTGCACTTTTTATGCAAGTTTATGAAAAAAAAATAAAAACAATGTTGTGAGTTTAAAGCTGTACTTTACTGATTTTTTTAATGGTTTATTTGTTATTATTGATGGAATGCAAACATTTAAGTAATATTAATAATTAGTAGAATATCAACTAAAAAAAAATGCTTATGACACTATGCTAATTACTTTTTGAATTACCTCTTACTCAAAGTAACGCGGCTAAACGGTTCCTCATTTTAGGATATTCTCAGAAAAAAAAAAAAAAAAAATGAGCATTCAAGATTTCATGGCGGAAGAATCCATTATTATGAGATTTTCTAAAAGTCGTTTTTCATTATGAATTAAAACCTCGGAAAAAAATTGGTTTTGAAATGTTTTGGGAGGATTATGCAAGAAAAGAATAGATTATCGATGAGTAATTGAAGGGTTGGGTACTGATTCATGGCTGACAACTTGGATTGACAAATCCTCGTGCTCCACTTCTTTCATCTAGTACTTCCATGTATCCTAAAGACTTGCGTCAGTGATTAAGAAAATATACAAAAATATTCTTGTCACCAGATCTCTTCTCTAAGAAGCTGGTGGAACCAAAACATTTATTTTATTTTTGCTTAGTCTTAGTCTCTATGCTAGGTTCTGTCAATGGCGTTGTTATGTTATGTTCTATAGCAGAATGCTATTTCTTATATTTTTTCATTATTTTAGAAACAAATATTATGTAAAAATAGCTTTATTTTTTTATTTTTTCAAACTTTTCTGAAAATTGTCTCCTCCTCAAATTTTAGAACCAGTCAACAAAAGAAAATTCAAAATAGCATGATACTGAAATTGCAACCAACTAAATATCTCCATAAATGTTAGACGATATCTTAAGATAAAGACCACACACTTTATAAATATAAAATGGTTTTGATGAAATAATAATACTTTTCTTTTTAAGATAAAGACCACGTACTTCTTAAATATATCAATCATAAAATGGTTTTGATGAAATAATATTTTTCGGTTGGCGTCCATTTAAAGTTTTCTTTAAACTTTAAATGGACGCCAAGAAAATCTATTGCTTCCATTCTGTTTAGGTCTTCAATAGAGATTTCATCCTATGAGTAACAGTAATTATGAAATAAACATTTCTGAATTACAAATACATAACCATAAGTTAGAACCATACGTTAGAGAAATAATCGCAAGGAGTATAACTTATTGTAAATGTTTATGTTGTAAGGTGGAGAGAAAATTTTCTCCTCCTCAAATTTTAAAACCAGTCAACAAAAGAAAATTCAAAATAGCATAATAATGAAATTGCAACCAACTAAATATCTCCATAAATGTTAGACGATATTTTAAGATAAAGACCACGTACTTCTTAAATATATTAATCATAAAATGGTTTTGATGAAATAATATTTTTCGGTTGGCATCCATTTAAAGTTTTCTTTAAAAAAACAACTATATTTTATATTTTGTAAAATAATAGCATCCTTCATAAAGTTATAATTACAGCTCGTGAATTAACTGAATATTGCGAGGCTACGTGTGGGAGAAGCTTTAGGGTACTGAACACCCACACTGGACTAGCAGGTACAATTATTGTCATGGGAAAATACCTCGTCTGTTAACTTAATGAAAGTTTCAAAGCATGTATCATCATGTGGAATGTCGTAATGAGTTGAGGTTACTATTTTCAAATTTTTTTTTTACGTAATGCTGCTTCGATAGTAATGTTTAAAAACTATCTTAGTTAACATAAATGATATGTACTTATTTAATTCCGACTTAAGTTAGTACCCATATAAGTTAAAGTAAACATACAGCCACCATTACCTACTACTACATTAATTGTTTTTGATTGTAAAGGTTTTTAAAATAAAGTACTGCATAGAATATTTGAACCGAAGAAGGACGAATCAACCGAAGAATTTTGACTATCATTTATGATAGCCTTCATGCACTCCAGTTCTTCTATTTTCTTTTTTATTAGGTCACAAACGAGAGTGTGGTGCAGATTCCGATTAACTACTCACACGGAATGATCCTCAGGCTTCTTTTCTGTATGTGTCCGAACCACTTGACATCAATATGACTTTATTGACTCCTGCTTTGATTATTGGCCACTATTTTTACCAATTCATCACAAAAAAGCTTACAATCAGAAATGGATTTGATGTCAATTGACATCAAATTATTTAGTGTTAAATTTCCGGCACGTTGTACTGTATTTGCGGTTCTTGATCTTTTTCCTCATGAATGAGCACTGCAAACGGATTCAGAGTTTCAAAACTGACCTGCCTTGTTGGCTCTGAAGGTGTAACGGCCCTCTGGGACTTGCATGCTACTTGCTGCAACTCGCCTTCATTAGTCTGTCAAGCATTACTAACAACTTGTTATTCGTAATTTCTTTGACTGTTTGAGGTGCATTCCTTACCTTAAGTTGTCTGGTTAATAGGAAACTGTAGGATCTCATTAATTAATTCTTCCAGTAGCCATTAAGCTGTCGTTATTCGTGTGCGTTTACCAAGAAAGACCGGTGAAATCACTGCTGAATACGGCAAAGAAAATTTAAACAAAGCATATAAATCCTCACTTACGCTGTTTTGTTTCGATATAATAGATTACTTTATATTTCTCATAAAGTACGCATATGCTGCATGTAAAATTGAAAGTTTCAAAGTAGCTTCGCCAAAAGAGTTTGCACCCCATTAGCTTACCATACTTTCTAAAAACCCTCAGCCCTTCCAAGATACAAAAACAAAATGTCATAGGATGGAAAGTGGTTTATGAGATGCGGGATGTAAACCCTACTAAAGCTTATATCGCATAATGGATATTAGTATGCGGGGCCTTGAGGGGGCTGACTGCATCAGTTCCGGTCCGGCGATCGAGGAAGCAGGGAAAGTGCTTACAGCTTAGCTCCTTGTCTTCCGTTGTATCTCGGCTAAACGATGAGATCTCCGTGAGCAGATCATAGTGGCTCTGACGTAACAAAAAGCATTACGTGCTTTTGTTGATATATAAAACATTTATTAATAAACTCATGTGTAAAGACAGGGGTGTGGAAAAGCGGAAGAAACTTACCGTAGAATTCCAGATTCAAAAACATTTTTACTTTCACTGACCTACATATGAAATATATAGTGAGGGAAAGTATTTCGATCGTGAAAACGTTTTGGGATCCCCAGAGTCCAAATAACTAAGTCCCGCAGAATGATCTGTGAGTGTGTGGACAGACTAGCTCAAAAACTATACCCCGTATGAAACTGAAATTGGGTATTTGGTGTATGTATATACCCGCGATGTTACAGCAAAAATTTCAACAAATTTGGTCAAACGGAGGGGGTACTTTATTTCATAACTATTTGCCCATTTTTACTGTGTTTTTTTTCAATTTTCTCAAAAAACGGCTCTAACGATTTTGATAAAACTGGGTATTTGTTGTATTTATATCCCCGAGATACGGCAGCAAACATTTCATAAAAATTGATCAAACGGTGGGAACTCTTTATTTAGTAACTGTTTTTCCCATTTTTACGTTGTTTTTTTTTTCGATTTTCTCAAAAATGGCTTTAACGATTTTGATCAAACTCGTCATGTTTAATGAGAATCGAGTATTCTTTAATATCAGGTAATAATAAGCTTTTTCAAACCAACAATAAGCTTTATCATTATTGAAATGTCGTGAGGGGGCTTAAATGGAGAAGGGGCCTTTTTTGTTTTCCTATAAAGCACATTTGATTTTGTTTATATGGAGAAATAAACTGTCTCGCGTTACGCCTAAAAAAAAGAAACGTTTAATCAAGTAAACATATACAGAAGAAAAAAAAAATATTCCGTCAACTCATAAAACACATGAGCCCACGCACGGTAACTAGAACAAGACGGTAGCACTCACGGGGTGGATGCGCAGTAGATTGCCGGCCAGATGACGTCACGTGCCCCAACCAGTCTTATAGAAAAAGGCGCTCTAATTGTAGTTAGCTATTTGTATTTCGCTCTCTCACCACGACGGTTGTGTTTACAGTGTTCGGAACGTTTTTTATTGATTTTTTAATTTTATTGATCGTTATTATTAACTTTTATTAGTATTTATTTAGTATTTTAACTTCAATTAGTATTTATTTCGCTTTAAAATGCCGTGTTGTGCCGTTGCCGGTTGTACAAACCATTCGGATAACGCTAAAAAACTGAACTTGTCATTTCACATTTTTCCAAAAGAAAAAACTCTTCACAGACAATGGCAACATTTTTGCAAACGCAAAGACGAGTTCAACACAAAGACAGCCCGAATTTGTTCGGAACATTTCTTACAAAGCGATTACGAAAGAGATTTAAAATCGGAATTATTAGGCATACCACCCAGACGTAAATTAAAAGAATCAACTATACCATCACAAAAAAGTCCAACAATTTCATCTTCAACCAACACTTTGGGCTCTATTGAAAGAGAAATTCGTGTGGATAAACGTAATTGTAAGAAAATTGTAAATTCTTTAATACAAAATTCGGGGGAAGAAAGAATCAGCGAAATTTTAGAAACCTCAGACCAACTCGATTTTAATCAAGATCAAAATTTATTTAATGATGACGTGCAGAACATCCAATTAATTAACGAAAATAAAGAACTAAAAGAAAAAATCATTTCATTAACAGATGAACTAAAGTGTGCTCATCAGGTAATAACTAAATTAAAACATGATTTGATGAAATACGAACAGCTATTTTCTAAAAGTCAACAAAAACAACTTTTAAAAGCAAAATGCACAAATTGGTCCAGTGAAGATGTAGCAAAAGCTGTCACAATTAGGAGTATTTCAAAAAAAGCATTTGTGTATGTTAGAGATACATTAAAATAGCCCTTACCAAGCGAAGCCACAATAGGAAGACGGTTGTCGCAGTTCTCTACTCCTGGATTTTTAGATATAAGCTTTAATTTACTCAAAGGACAATCGAAAGTTTTAAGCGATGATTTTCATAAAGACATCGTTATGTGCTTTGACGAGATGAAGGTGAAATCCGATATATGCTATGACGCCGCTCAAGATGTCTTTAGAGGACCACATGTAAGTGCTCAAGTTATTACCATTAGAAGCCTAACTGGTAATTGGAAACAGCCGATCTTTTATCAATTCGACCAAAGCGTGACAGTTGAATTATTTTTTGAATGATTCAAGTTAATTGAAGAGTCAGGGTTTCGCATGCGTGCTTTTGTAAGTGATATGGGAGGACCTAATAGAAAACTAGGAGCAGCCTTAAATTTAAGTCCTCAGACTTCTTGCATAGCTAACCCAAGCACAGAAGATCGTAAAATTTGGGCATTTTATGACGTTCCTCATCTGCTAAAACTAGCAAGAAACCACTTTTTAGATGAAGGATTTAGTGTTACGTTTGAGGAGCAAGTTAAGCAAGTATCTAAGGATATTTTGTTTGATTTAATAAACAAACAGAAACAAGGAGATTTGAAGTATGCCTATAAAATAACAGAACATCATTTATTAGTATCGGGAAGCGAAAGGCAAAATGTAAGAAAAGCAGCTGAACTATTGTCCAGAACTGTGGCTAAAGCAGTATCATTTAATTTCCCAGGTAATGACCATGTAGTTGATTTTATTAACACTATTAACGACGGTTTTGATGTTCTAAACTCGCGACTTCCTCACCATCCTACTAATAAATTAAAAAGTGCGTACGGTACTAGCTTACAAGACCAGAATGTTATTTTAAATAAGTTTTTTGATCTTTGTTCTTCTGCCAGAGTAATAGGTAAGAGAGAACTTTTGCCTTTCCAAATAGGCTTTATGATTTCGATTCGAAGTTTACAGGGCTTTTTCAAGGAGTTGAAAGCCGAAGGTTATTCATATGTATTAGCAGCGAGATGTAATCAAGATGTTTTGGAATCGTATTTTTCTCTAATTAGAGGATTTGGAAAATTTTATGACCACCCCCCTCCCCACAGCGGTAACACATCGAATAAAATACCTGTTATTCAGTAAAAGTGCATGTGACCTATTAAAGGCAGGGAATGATGTCTCCAATGAAGAATTTATTTCCGTTGCCGAATCACTGATTGATCAGCTGACTGAAATAAATAATAACAAACAAGTTTACCCGGAAGAGGATAGAGATTTACTGAAAATGTTAGCTGGTTATGTAGCATACCGCGTTAATAAAAAAGGCCTTAAGAGTGATTTTCAATATGGAGAAAAAACTGGAAATTCAAACAATTCTGACTGGGTTTCGGTTTTGTCAAGGGGTGCCCTAATAAATCCGTCATCAAAATGGTTGAACATTGTTTTACAATTCGAAAAAGACTTTCAACGATTTCACGGTGTTGGCTTGAATAACAGCCCTCAAGTGATGAAGAAGCTGATTGATATAATCAAAGAAAAGTTCAGTGAAGTGGACGATTTTGCTATAACCACATATGTTAGAACTCGATCCTTTATAAGAATGAAAGAACTGAACAAGAAGAAAGAACTTAAAAGAGCAATGAAGAAAGATGAAACTTCTGATACTGCACGAAAAAAATCAAAGAAGATGAACAAAATAAAGAATTAATTTACCGGTTTAATTATAATGTACCGGTTTAATTAGTTAAACATAAATAACTACTTATTAAACGTTTTAGTAATGTAACATTTTAAATGATTAACTTAAAAATATATTATGTTGACTTGTAAGTTGTAAGAATTCTTTTGAATATGTGTTTAAATTGGCTTATGCAAATGTTTTGACAATTTTTTAATATATTTTTTGTTAGAACTGAAGTTTTTTTCCATTAATAAAATACTAAATAATTTTAAAATACAGTTTCGATAAAAAATTTCACTATGAAGGCAATTTGAGTTCTATTCTACTTGTAAAGTTGCTTCCAGATATTAAAATCCCGTTTTAGCCGGTAGACCGGCTTGGTGCAGATGACGTCACAGCCTCACGAGGAGATGCGCGTGAGTACTACCGTCTTATTCTAGTTACCGTGAGCCCACGCATGGGCAGTACGCCTTTAATGACAGAACTTTGTTTATAATTAAAGCCGTTCTGTTCATTCAATGGAAATTATTTGTTTCATGGTAACTAAATGAAGTTTTCAACAACTACATAGAGAATTATAAAATCAACGTCTTGGAGTATTATGCTTGCATTTCCGAATATCGCAAGTAATGACTTTTATTTAATAAAAAAAAAAAAAAAAAATAGTGTATCTTAGGGAGCAAATACAAACAAAAGTAAGTAAATGAATGTGGAAAAACGTGCGACTTCGAGAAATGGCATTTAACAAAACGCGTCAATTTCTAATGTAACTAAGTTGGTAAGTGAAATTTGTGTGCTGATCGCATCGCACCAAATATTTTTAAGGATCGAAAATGCACTAAAAATAACAACGGTGCGCATTACGTTTACTTGTCTCCTAAGAACCTCCCTTTAGTAGAAGATGAGACCCGTGTTTTACTGTTTACGGAAACCCTAATATCATTTTTATGGATTCAATCAAATGTTCAATTTTTTTTTTCAGGACAAATATCTTTATTAATAATTTTACATTCTGTCTCAGTTGACACAATGGTAAAATTGATGATTGAAACATTTACATTCTGTGTAGAAAAAACATTAATAGATAAATAATAATAATAATATAAATAAATACTGTAGGAAATGGATCACAAGCTGCAGAATATCTGGGAAAGAGGAAGCGATGCGATGAAAGACAAAGAAGGAAGAGTCACCACTCTATTGAAGTTTCTTATATGCACAGAGTTCTACAAATGGATTTAATGCACCATTAGACTCCAATGACCCTTTAGGGTAGAGGTGATAACACCGATAAAAAATAAATAAATAATTTAATCAATTCGAGTGTATAAAAACTCTATTTAAAACCTGGCTGGAGAACCCCGAGGCAGGATTTCCCCAGCATTGGAGGAGGGAAAAGCATGACCACAAGAGGTTCCTGCACTTCTCTCTAGCAATCGCATTACTGGTATTAAACCCAATGGCGGCTGAGCGAGGTTGCTATAGCCAAAAGTACACCTGACTTGTGAGAGGAATCTGGCCATTACCAGAACTTCGTCATCTTACAAATGATAGCATGGCCTCAGCGCTTTAACCTAGGAGGAGGGTTGTGAGGGATGAGTTGAACAATTTGAGCCGCAGGATTAGGATGATGTGTAAGGTTGCGGCAAAATTTGGAGAATTTGCCTGGGATTAGTTGTTGAACGAACGGGATATTCAGAACATGGAGTAGAGTTATATTGGTTACTAAGGAAGTAGTAGGACTATTCGAAGGATTTTGCATTAGAAGGATTAGGTGGGATGTCAGAGGGTTCCAACAGTTCTAGTCCGTAGGTCCAGATAGGTTTCAGAGTTTTGTAAATAATTAAGTTGTTGTAGCTTGAAAGGTGTGATTTGATGTTCAACAGTTGATAAAGTTGCCAGAAATATTCCTTGCATTGTTTATACTCAGAAAGCCTCATCCCTCTCTCTTTTTCAAAAACTATTATTTTTTTTTTTACTCCTCAATCCTCACATCAACACATATCTATGCCCTCCAAGTACTCGAAAATCCAATCACTCTGATTTTTTTTTCTATTAGGTCACAAACGAGGGTACATACGGTGCAGATTCCGAATTACAACTCGCACGGGATGATCCTCTGGCAGTTGTATGTAACGTAATATGTAAGCTAATTGTATTTTATACTAATGTAACATGTGAAGTGCAAGAATATAGTGACAGCATGAACATAAGAACTCTTTTCATGCATTTTCATATTTCTTATTTTTAGGAGAGGTGTTCTTTTAATTATTCCGCTCATTCCAGTCATCATTATTATCGTCGCAAGTATTAACACATCACTTCTTTTTTATTTTTTCATGAATAGGATAGCATTTCTCAAACAATGAGCCTGAGGATCAATGTAAAAAAAAAATAATAGTGCACCGAACTTACTGCCATTTCACACTGATTTTTTTTAAAATTTCCGATGGACTTCGAACTATAAATAGAAAAATAAAATCACTCCTTAACACAAACATCGCTTAAAGCTGCATGCATGGCTTCGCCTCAGCTTTACGAGAGTGAAAACGAAGAAAGTGCACTCATGCTCAAGATTATCTCATAGCCATAAGCCTGTATTTTATGACTAGTTTCACTATATATAATTTATTTTTTATGGCTGATTATGATTGCGCTAGTTTCTCAAGTTATTTTTTTTTTTTATAATAATAATTTTACGCGATACATAAGTACAACATTTTAACTGACTATTAAAAGTCAGATATTTTTATCTTTCCTTTCATGTATGAAATGAAAACGATATTTTCTATTTGATTTTTTAGGTTTAATTAATCCATGGGGGTCCGAAGGGGAAGGCAGCTGCCTCTAGAAATTTTGAGAAACAAAATCTACAAATTAAATAAATAATTATTTATTTATTATGCATTATATAAACAAATATTATAACTTTTAAATACCAATAAGATTTATTTGAATGTTTGATTGAGCCTTAACAGTTGAGCCCTACCTTAAACCATTAATTGCAGGCATAAGAATTTTACCAGCTTCCCCCACCTTGGAAGAAATCCTACAGATACCCTTGATTGAATCTTCTTGAAGTGAATGAATGGTTTCCAAACCGCTTGGAAAAGTTTTAATAAATGATAGGCGCTTCTACTTTTACACGTACTAACGCAACAAATAATATTTCCAATAAACAAAAAATGTATACAATCCATTAGAATCACCAATTATAATTTTATTACCCAATGTAGAAAGATTTAGAGATAAATTAATATAAATATATGTAGTAGATAAAATATGAACTAAACTCATTATTTGATAAAGTAATATACTATATAAAAAAACAAACAAAAAAACAGTAATGATTATATCATTATTATCACTAGAATATCATAGAACTGCTAGTTCATTTTATGGAAAGTAATACTTAATTCTCTTCTAGGACATTCTAAGAAACAACTATTAACTTCTTATAACAATCTTATAATTTTATTTTCAATTCAACATTCAAAAGTTAGTGCAACGTGACGTAAATTTTTGATACGGAAACGTTGAATGGAACAAGTTCCACAGTGGGAGATAAAGTTGACATAAACGTTGACGTAGATGCTTTCACGAGTCAAACTGGACGAAGTTTCTATCTATGCAAGTATTCAATTCGCTATCCGTGGCCTTTTATCAGGCCTACATGTCAGAGAAGTTCCAAAGTTTAAAAAAAAATAATTTGAAGGCCTGAATTAATTAATTTATACAAATAAGGCATATACTTAAGTATTACTAAATTAAATTATAATATTTTTCAAAACATATTTTTAACAATAATTTTTTATTTAACAATATTTTTTATTATTTTTTTTCAGTTAACACATTTAACTGCGATTATGAAACTTTGAAAAAAGTGCAATAAATAAATTATTGAATTACTCGAACGCCGAAACAAGCCACATGATAAAAATTTAAATATATTAAGAAATAAAATGTATTTATAAATCGTATAAATATAGATAGTTTGTTTTAACGTCACTTTATGCCACTAAGCCTAATCGGACGTTGCTACTGTGGGAGTCATAAAATTTGCCTATCCAGGTACTGTTAGGATAGGGATCTTAAACGAGTACATGACATCGTATTGGCTCGGAACCTCTATTTTACGTCCTATCCGAGGGACGGCATATACAAAGATTTTTTACTCCCATTAAAAAATCCTAGGGCCACCTCGGGACGCTAATCCGCGACCTTTAGTATTGTAGGTTTCTATTCTAACCACTACACCACTGGTGACCCCCTCGTATAGATAGTTTTCAAGCATAGCTGCAGAAAAATTTATTTTTTAAACAAGAGGAAGGCGGATTTTTTGTATTTTATTTAAGTATTAGATTTGTACTAGCTTATACAGCGAAAATTAAATATGAACAAACATCTCATCACAAAATAAAATATTGATTTATAATCATTTCTTAAAATTTATACTTATTTATAACTGGAGAAAAATAAATTAATAGCCAACATTATCAGACGCATTTGATGTTGCTTAAGTATCATATTTAAATTATTTAGCAGGTCACATCACTTAAAGTATATTACTTTTTTCCGGGATAATATTCATTTTATACATTAATGGATATAGAGTCAATTAATACGTATATTGATATGCAAGTCAATTCCTGGAAGAAATTTCGTATCTGCATACAGTATTCCAGTATTCAGAAATTGGCACAAGGCCTTGAGAGAAAAAACCCAAATCGGTTGCTGATTTATCTGGTGATGACGAACTTCTATTTTTATGCTTCTAAGTTTTGCATCGCTAATGTCAAAATCGATGAGCACTATATGTGGGCTCTATAGAAATATTCATACCATAAATATAATACTCTTTGTAACTGTGAGCGATAACTTTATTTTTCCTTGATAATTAATAATTTAAATTAATGAATTAACTGATGTTTCATAAAATGCAACAGAATGCTTAACGTTGGATCCAAATTTTATTGCGAAATATTTATCTGAAAATGAGCTAGTATGGGAACGCATCGAATGTAATAAATAAATGAGAATGTTGTGTTTCACGGAATGAATTCTCACCTGTATATATAATCAGCCCATGTGCAATGCAATAAAACAATAATGGTTGTGAAATGTTGGGCATGAGTAAATGATGAAAGCACATAATTTTTATTTATTCATTTTTTACTTTTATGGTAAGTACTTGGTAATAGGTATTTGTATATTTTTTATATTTAACAGAAATATAAAAATATATCAAAGTAATAATAGTCAATTAATATATATTATTCTTTAATACTTTTTCCTAATGATATATCGTCAGACAGGACTCAATAGCATGTTTTTCCACTATTTAGAAAGACCGGTGATCAATTGGAAAAGCCTGAGACCCTTGTCTCAAACCCTTGCCCGAAAAAATTCGTCTAGTCTTTCAATTTTACAGAAACCATGTTCCATTTAGTTGCTGTTTTATTATAGATGTGCGATATCACGAATTTTAGTTTTGATTAATGCTATGTAGAAAGAAGGGCAATAATACAATATTATTATATTGTACCCATTCTGTAACATGCCATTAGAAAACATACAATCGTAAGCAAAACAAGAAACCGAACCAAATGAAACACCCTATTTACCTGTAGAAATAAGCATAAAAAATAAGAAATTCAAAATTTGAAACTTACTATGCAACGATAGATAGCGTTTTGTAACCGTGCAAAATATACCCTAACTGAAACAGTAGCCTCGAATCAGACCATTAACTACTTCGATACAGATGGAGCAATATCCAGCCTTACAGTTGGTTACCTGTCTCCGTCAAATCTCTATGTAAGAGTTCGTAACTGGACTGTATGTGCTTTCGCGAGGGACCTACACTTAGCCGTGGAGCTTTCGTTGCTCCTGACCTGGTTAGATTCAGGAAGCTGTCAGAGGATATGGCAGGACCTTCAGTACGGTAATATCCTTCATCATGTCCAGAATGGGTTATCCTTAAAAGCGTACAAGGAAACCACCTTGCAACATTAATATGGAATTGATTCGTCTCGCTGAAAAAGCTCATCCAAGGGTAGATGGTCAAGGGTTGAAGCTCCACTAAATCCATTAAATGTGTTCTTATTTGTACAATAAAAGTGATCTCAAAGCGATTGAAACTTAATAAAGCCAGAACGGATTGCGTGGTGAGGACAGTTCAGGGGTGTAGTTCAATCTTACCAGGGCCTGCTAAAGATACATTCGCGGCGGTCCGACCCGATTCGAAGCATTCTCATCCGGAATTGAAACCGGTAGCGACCTCAACTAGGCCTCCATTGGTAGCACAATTACTTTACATCTCAGGAAACGAATGAGAATTTTCAGATCATACTAAAATTTAAGGAAATGATATAAATAATGACGTTGTCCATTTATATTAAAAACCTTTTGAAAAGAAATACAGAATTACGTTTGAGCTTAAAACAATAATAAAGTCTACAGAGAAATTGAAATTTATTGGTCTTAACGAAGTATGCAAAATGAAATGAAAATATATTTATGTACCGGGTATTCAGAAAGATTTGGCAAAGCAATTTTTAATGCACACATTTTTAAGGAGTTATGTAGAGGAGGACCGCATTTTTAGGGATTTATGATTAAAAAAAAATATATGGTAAAGCGAGGAAATTTTTACATAAACTACAGTCACCAATGGGAATTGAGATGGGATTGAAATAAATTACTAGAATACCATAAAAACAAAAACTGATAGTTCTAATTCTGAATACATTTCCGGGTGAAATAAGAAAATCATGGACATATTTTTCTTATATTAGAGGGTTTATGTTAAATCGACGCATTTTTTACATTTATGGATCGATAAATAAGGTCGACATTTTAAGTGGGTTTAAGTTAAAAATAAAGCATATAAGTAAAAACTTAGCTGTTTCAAAAGGTAATCAATGAGATTTAAATCACTCAGGATTTCTTAGATCAAGAGTTCACGGAGAAACTGGCGAATCTGCAAAAACTTAAGGTGTCAAAAACAGATTCTTGCTTTTAGTACTATTCGGTCTCACCTTAGGGATTGTTAAATATAATTTTTGGAGTGGAATCAATGTGTAATAGTCGTAATAATTACAGGGTTTTCAATCGCCTGGAAGATTACCAAGATCGCAATTATAAAAAATGTGTACTTATTCGAAAATGATTTTTTCATTCAACTATGGAGAGATAAAAATCAAATCGTGGAAATGTGACAGATTTTAAGAAACGGAAAATGCATCTATGTACCAAACATCTCTGAAACCAGATTTTTTCAGATTCGTTAGTTTACTGTAAATCCGAGGATATGTTCTATATTCTATATTTTTTCTAGACATTCTAACAAAGATCGGAAAAAGTAACTATCTTTATATTAGAATAAACATTGTTTATTATGAACCGAAGAGGCCTCAAATTATTTCAACTTCTCTGGACAACATGTTGAAGCCGCTGAGCTGAGCACGCTACCAGTCGGGCAGCCGCGGCAGATGGAGGTATTGTTTCCTCTAATAACCTGCATCGACGACAACAAAAGGCGAGGAATGTCCAATCAGATGGAGCAAGAATGGCCAGAGACAAATGGACAAGGAGAGGAATTTATTCCGAGAAAGGTACAATAACCTTCTCCGTATTAACTAACTGTAGTACCCCAGGCAAAAGAAAACAAAAGCAAACTGTTTGGGGAGGAGGCACGACCGCATTACTACGCTTTACAAACACCGCGTGATATCCGATATTGGTGTCAATGCTCATGCTTTTATTGTCTAGACGAAGGGGAACACCGCAGATTTGTCAATGGTTCGTGTTATCAGGATTACAAAATGGCAGGACAAGGCCAAAGTATACTTTTTATATAAAAAGTTAGTTTTTTTCTTTTTTTCTAAGGGTACAAAAGCCAATCAAATCAACCTGTCGATGTAAATATAAGTTTCAAATATTCTTTTTCCACGTTTATAAATTAAGTAACATTTACGTAAAGACTATTTTAGCCTAAGCAATTCTCCTATAAAAGAAGTTATAGAATTAAAAGACAAACTACCCCCTATCGTTTGTTAAACTGAGAAACAGTTGTAATCACAAAAGATTCTGTGTTCGCATCCCTAGAAATTACCAATGATTTTGAGTGCACTTCCAACAAAAAGCCTAAAAAAGTTACAAAAGGTTTACAGAATAATGTTGAAAATACCTTTCAGCTACAATACCCATAACCAACCTTACCCAGTTATAATTTCAATTCGTTTTATTTTTTATTTAAGCAAATGTTGTTATTATATTCGAACTGATACGGTATATACAGTCACTATAATATTCACTATAATATTTACAATTGTTAATTTCTGGTCCAAACCCCTAGAGACCCATCCTAAAGGCAACCAGACAATATTGAAATCTGGATATAATTGTATTAATTTAATGTTCTCTCTTGCAACTCATACTCCAGCGGAGGAGTCTCACTCCCGACTAAAAAAGTAGTAAACTATCGATATGCTCCACTTTCTTTTATTTTTTATTAGGGGGTTGGATAAACATTTCTGTAAATCAAGTATGGGTTCCATTACAGCTTGAGGTAATTTTTGTCAATATCAAGCTTGCTAGTAACCGTGAAAAATAAAAACATAAAAAATTCAAGAAAACTTGATTTACAGAAAATTGAGAACAAACCTCTTGAAGTAACCATCAGTCAATTTTTTGTGTTTTTAGCCTAGGTAAGTTCATATGTCTGCCTATAAATGGGATTTCTTTCATAATTAGTAATTATTTAATTAAGTGTCCCATTGCGCGGTCTGCCTTTGAAATTCAATCATGAAGTCTAATGAACTTCATGGTTGTTATAAGGATGACTCTGATCAGTTACTTTGAATTTATATTTTTTTTTAAAGGGAAGTTTTTAAGCATTTTTGTTTAAACAATAAATGCAATAGCACGGTAACATTTTGTTTATGTTTCATTCAAATTGATTGTATAGCATATAGGTTCTTAGAGTTAGAGGTCCATTTATCTTAACCCCTCAGAGACTATAATGTAAACGACATTCGTGATCTCATGCTTGACCTTCCTTCCCTTTTCTTTTCTTTTTTCGTATTTGATACTAACTTATTTTTTATTTAGTCAAAATAGTCCCACATCAAAATTCTAATGAACTAACCCACTTATGACAAAAAAAATTCAAAGATTGTAGGTCATAGCAATAATACAGGTTATGTTCAGAATATTTTTAATTTAACTTACATATTACTTTTAGTTATGCCTAAAGTGGCCTGTGTCTGACATGTGTGGCTTGAACTTTAGGCATAACTAAAGGTAATATGTAAGTTAAATTAAAAATATTCTGAACATAACCTGTATTATTGCTACGGTGCGGATCCGGTGCGGAGATGTGTGGCCAGACCTTTATAGGTACTGCATACTAGAATGCATATTAGATTAGATAATTATTAGATAAAATATTTAAAGACTATATCACAATTGTGAAAATATAAAAATCAAGGTGATATAAGAAATAAGGAAAAAGTGCATTACATGACCTAAATTATGGGTGAAAGTAATCCTCCTCTTCATCGCAAACACACTTACTCCGATCAAGAACAGTTATCAATTTTGAATTTATAAAAATAAAATTTTTATAAGTTATTTTAATTCAAATTTCTAAACATAGTGACTTATTGAACAGTATAATGACTAATAATTATAAACAATAAACTTTCAGACCAGCAGTTATTAATATTCAAATAATTTTTACGTACTAAAAAAGTGATGAAGAAAATCTTTAAAAGGAACGAAAAAGAATCGATTAAAAATGACATATTTTCGGAAAGAAACAAATCTGCCTAAACACATACGACATATGGAAATAGCTTAAAAAATTAGAACCAAATATTTTTAAATATTAATATTTATTAAGACTTGATACATATTAAATTTTTTGTACCTGTTTTAAAACAAAAACAGGGAGATTAGTTCGAAAAAGTAATGGATTGGAATGATGAGTAGATTTACATTATTCAATAAAAATAAAAGACATATAAGAGTACCAGAATAACCTAATTACTTAAGTAAGAGAGGAAACTAATGGCATTTTTTAAAGGAAATTATATAGTATAAATATAATATATCATACTGTGTGCATATATGTATTTGTAGGGACCAACTGTACGGCTACAAAGATGAACTTTTCTTTTTAAATTTTGGTTTGAGGATTTGTAAGTATCAACATTTTATTTTCCTGTATTAAAAATGTCATATTTAAGATTGAAACAAAATTTAACGTGGGAATACTGTTATTCTCATTAATTCAGAACTGGTAACATCGTTCATAAAACGAGTGGAGAAAACAAAACAAAAACAAAAATGTATGCAATGAGAAGAAAAGTTGAATAATGGCTGAACTATTTTCACTTGAATAGAAACACTTTAAGTCAGTAACATGATTCACCCACACGTAGAGAAACTTTGCTACACAAGTCCCCAACACTTTTCTTCAACTATGACCGAACAGACCACGATTGAGCAGACAAAGGACACATCCAATGAAAACGGAGATAAACAGGAAAAAATACGAGAAAGAAAAGAAAATGCAACAAACAATAGATGTAGAGATAAGTAAAAGCCAGAATGGAGGGCACTAGGTGGCCGATTTAGAAGGCACTGTCCACCAGTAGAGAGTACGTGACCGTTCTCGTGGGAGGGATAAGTGCTTGCTTCATACCTCGTTGGAGTAATTTCTTTGTTGACAGATTACCAATCCAAAACTGATTATGGACAGATTTTCTATTGCCCAATCTGTGCCCATGACTGTTGACAGATTGGCCGTTTTCATAGTTCGGTTGAGGCATGGTTGAAGGCGGTAAATCGATTTTTTTTTCTAATGTAACATGTGAGAGCTAAACGATAATTTAAAAGAACAAGGCGGCTGAATGGACTCTTGGACACTTAACATGTTCCTAGAGGAGAGTTGTCGAGTTCGACTATCGTAGAAAATTTATTTCAACCATAGATTTCCGGATCTAGTCAGCCCCAATAAAGGGTTAAGGGTTAACAAATCCCAGGGGGTTTAGCGAAATTATGGAAATCTCGCAGCAACAATTTGTGTTTCTTTCTTTATTGTCAAGCAGAGGACCGAACATCCCTTATGAGTCACGAAAATGTAACATTTTAGATAGTACGCAGCTGAAAAAAAAATTTTATTCTTTCCATTATCCGAAAAATACTGTAACTTCAAATCGTTAAATAAAAAATAAAAATAAAAATCATATGATTTGAAATCCCAGACCGTTTAGAACAAACTAAGCGGTTGGAGCAAAATGTTTGGGTCTAGATCTTTCGAGCCCTATCTACGGAGAGTCTTAATTCGTTGGCATTGATATTGTTATATTTTCGATAAATAAATATTGTTGACCCACAGAAGTGTTACAATACTTTTGATTTAAGAAAATAAAAAAAACAATGAATCAAAAAACGTAAATTATGTTTACTATTAAATGTGGCGTAGATTTCCAAAACCCCTGGGCTGTAATAGGTTGGTTAACTGTCTCATATAAACAGAATATTTTGAGACACCTGAAACGTTAATAGGATATAAGGAAAATAATAAAATAGGCGTTGATGGTCGAACATGTTTCATGCAGTAATAGCAAAAAGAGAAACTTACCAGAAGCAATGTACAGTGCAGAAAATATTGACAAGTCTGTCAATTTTAAGACAGATACAAAAGGTCTCAATGTAAAATAATATAATTTTGAGGAAAATTAACGCTCAAGTTATATGAAAATGGTTGTATATATGTGCATATTATTTGTAGTAGTTGCTAGTTTTTTTTCTAATTGTTCATTATTATAGATAATAATATTAAATGATTTATTAATTTTAGTGAAAGTATATAGCTATTGTGCATATAGCATAATTTTTGTGTCTTCTGAATATTAGGCCATTGCTAGCCTACAGAGTGTTTTCGGTGTCTTGAAGTTGGGGGACTTAGTTGGCATTTTTTTCGAATGATTTATCAGAGCCCAATGGATTAATCTAATATAAAGTACTAGTCAAAAGTTTAGACTCACCCTTAGATTTAGTAAAATAAATAAATAACTACATTTTATTTATTGAACAACATAACAACTATAATTTTATTTTTAATTTATTTATGACTAGCTGTATATCCCGGTTTCACTCAGGGAACTTGGAAAACAATGAGAAAAGCCGTGGGTCAAGAAAAGTTCGTTAGGAAAGAAATGAGATTTTTTTCGACTCCAACGGTTGATTTCGTAAAAAATCTAATGTAAAGCGAGATCTTAACGATTTTTATAACAATAAAGAGTGTACCCAGAGATTCAATTTTAATATGGACAGGTACTCGCACCTGGTATGAAAGAACCACTGTGCGAAATTTGGAGAATTTAGGACAAACGGTATGGATTTCTATCAAGAACAAACAAACAGAATTTCATCTTTATTAATATAGATTGCATTCGAAACAATCATATACATTTTGAAATGTTATCTCTTGAGTTAAAATTATTTTTTTAAACTTGAAGATTGTAAATTAAATACAAGTGAGTCGTAAAGTTTTGGCTGGTACTGTATACCTTACATATAAATTTTAGTTGAAATTCTAGAAAGGAGAATGTTGTCCAGTAAGGTCCTACCAGTATTTTTAATTATAACATATTACCTATCTGTGTAGATAATTAGGTAAGAATCATGGACATGTTGGTATTATTTAATAATAATGTAATAATGAAATTTAAATAATCAACGTTTTCAATCAACTGAATAATCAACTGAAGATGGCTCATAAGAGCCGAAATGTTGGTGAGACTATTTTGGTCCCCTTCCTGGTATCCTGTTGAATGTTTCACGAATTTAAGTAAATAAATGTATGTATATATATATATATATATTGAACATCTGCAACATGTGATGATCTACTTGTTGCTCAAATGATGTATAATAAATGTAAGTTTATTTTTCTTTAATACATCATAATTTAAATCCAGACAGTAACAATTTTTTTAGGATAGAATATTGTTTTAAATAATAATAATAAAATAAAATTTCTTAAAGTTGGCCCTCTTTACATTTTTTGTACTAATTTTGAATTTAGATTCGATTCTAAAAATGATAACACACTAAAAATTACATTTAAATTGATATACTTGTATCAATTCTGATACTAAAGATTCAGTTTGGATTTAATCATCCGATGGCTTAGAAAACCCCGTCCAATTTCCGAAGTCCTTTGGAGTTAAAAACAAAAATAATAAAGGACACAAGGACGCTATAAATAAGGCTATGGTTACAGTAAATTATCCCAATTTAGGGCTGATAGCGTGCCCAAATAAGGGGAGCGAATCAAAAAGAGAAATAAGGCCTGAATACAGGTCTGCCACCCGAAGAAGAAAGGGCGGAAGTTTCCCAAACGTCCTTGGCTGGAAAGGAACGCCTGGCCATCGAGAAGACAAATAAGGTTGGTTGATTACAGCAATCTAAAGCCCCTCATTTCTGGCTCATTTCGTACCTTCTAGCTACTTGTATTACCATCCTCATCATAATTTCTTCCAGGTTAGATAGTCTTTTTGATACTTGTTTCCCCAAGATAAATACCGAAGAAGATAACTAATACATCATAAAGCATTGCTATGATAATATATTTCGTATTCACTTTGCATATTTATAAAAATATTTTCAGAAGGTATCTTATCCAAGCAAATGAACAATGACCTATGTTACAAAAACAATTATTCCGGACGTCATTAAATGTAGGTATACAATCGAAAAGGATAATATGATTGTTACAGGATAATTGCGATTGTTACCGCAACAGGAGGTAAATACGAGATAAGCATTTAATTAAAGTAAAAAATAGAACCTAAAATTTGACAAAAACCAATCTATATAAATAAGGATGAAATTCTGTTTGTTTGTTCTTTACAGGAATCCATACCGTTTGTCCTAAATTCTCCAGATTTCGCTCAATGGTTCTTTCATACCAGGTGCGAACACCTGTCCATATTAAAATTGCATGACTTCAGCAGATCTCTGGGTATATTGTTATAAAAATCATTATGATACCGCTTTAAGAAATCGACGGTTTCATTAGAAAAATTAAATTCCCCGGATGAAACCGGGATATACCTACAGCTAGTTAATAGGTAAAAACCAACTGAAATATTAAAAGAAATGCACTAAATTTTAAAACCATAATGATGTTTACAAATAAAAGTTTATTTCTGTCAATAAGTCTCCCTATAAGTATTAAACATTAGTTTTTAAATCCCATTCACATAAAAAAAAAAAAAAAAAAAAAAAAAAAAAAAAAAAAAGTTTTATAAATAAAATGTTTAGTCCTGTTTTGTTAGGGTCAACATTAAGAAGTAAGAAGTATTAGAAAGTAAGAAGGTGCATCTTCGTGGCACATTATGCATTTAGGTCATCCGACAGACATAAGTCAGTGGTGAGACATTGAGCAATATTCATTTTGCAAACGAATAGCAAAAGACTCTGAATGAACCAAAAATGGGCCTAATTATTACAAGAATGCCGTTTATTCTTTTCAAATAAAATCCATTATTATGTAAATGTAATTATGTTTCCCAAATTAACTTACTTAGTTAACTTTTAATAAAGTGAATAGTAAAACTAAAATACTATGCTTATACGTAAAAAGGTCGTTTTTCAAGTAAATAATGGGTTGTTTATTAGTTAGTTACAAACAAACAATAACTTATCTATAATAATTTTTATTTTATGATTAGAATACATTTTTAACATAAGTATTCATGGTATATGACATTTTTTCGTTAAAACTTTGATTAGGTATCAATAATGATACGAAGGGATATAATTGAAATGAATGATGATATTAGATGAATTATAATTCTCTTTATACAGATCACACGAAAATTAGGATTTAATTCCAAAAAAGTGTAACTATATTCTGGTTTCAAATCGATTTAGAACGCCGATAAACTAGACTAAACTAGAAACTAGACACATAGAAAATAATTTAAAATAAATTTGGAAATATGCACCCAATTAAAACCGGAATGCCACAAGGGTCAATATTCGTACCTCTACTGTACATAATATACAGCCATGATGTACCAACATGCCCAAACACTTTAATAGCAACATACGCAGACGACACAGCCATTTTCACTAGAAACATTGATATCACTCGAGCTTCACAGATACTCCAACATTACCAAGGAAAGCTAGAGAAATATTTTAAACAATGGAAAATAAAACTCAACCACGAAAAATCTCAGCACATCAAATTTACTTAGTTATCGTTAGATAATTAATTTATAATTTTTAAACTATTTTATAAGAAGATAAAAGATTCGACCACGGCCGGGAATCTGCATCTACGTCGCAGCGCTCTTACCACTGAGCTAACCGTGAGTCCGTTCCGATCGTGATCGAATCTTTCTCTTCTGTGATCCCTCCCTCCAGGTCTCGCCACATCCAATCTTTTATCTTCTTATAAAATAGTTTAAAAATTATAAATTAATTATCTAACGATAACTAATTACTACATAACAAGATACAATGTATATATTTGACGTATGTCAACTAGATCCCGTCTGTCTGGACAATTGTTCAGCCCCCTCGGTACTTCGCTACAATGTGGCGAGACCTGGAGGGAGGGATCACAGAAGAGAAAGATTCGATCACGATCGGAACGGACTCACGGTTAGCTCAGTGGTAAGAGCGCTGCGACGTAGACGCAGAGGACCTGGGTTCGATTCCCGGCCGTGGTCGAATCTTTTATCTTCTTATAAAATTGTTTAAAAATTATAAATTAATTATCTAACGATAACTAATTACTACATAACAAGATACAATGTATATATTTGACGTATGTCAACTAGATCCCGTCTGTCTGGACAATTGTTCAGCCCCCTCGGTACTTCGCTACAATGTGGCGAGACCTGGAGGGAGGGATCACAGAAGAGAAAGATTCGATCACGGTCGGAACGGACTCACGGTTAGCTCAGTGGTAAGAGCGCTGCGACGTAGATGCAGATGACCTGGGTTCGATTCCCGGCCGTGGACGAATCTTTTATCTTCTTATAAAATAGTTTAAAAATTATAAATTAATTATCTAACGATAACTAATTACTACATAACAAGATACAATGTATATATTTGAAGTATGTCAACTAGATCCCGTCTGTCTGGACAATTGTTCAGCCCCCTCGGTACTTCGCTACAATGTGGCGAGACCTGGAGGGAGGGATCACAGAAGAGAAAGATTCGATCACGATCGGAACGGACTCACGGTTAGCTCAGTGGTAAGAGCGGTGCGACGTAGATGCAGAGGACCTGGGTTCGATTCCCGGCCGTGGTCGAATCTTATCTTCTTATAAAATAGTTTGAAGATCATGTGCATTGCAAATTTTCGGAACAGCGAAAAATACTCAGATAAATAAAACAAACAAAACAAGAAAACAAATTTTTCAATCAAAAACACTAAGACTAATTACACGTTTACCCTGGTAAGTCACCAACAAAACTACTCACACAGATTTACAAATACCTACTGTCCAAGCATATATTGAAACATCACACAAAATATTTCACGACAAACTCCAAGGACATTACAACAATCTTATACTCCATATAGCGACATCGGACATGCCCGAGAACACCAGAAGAAGGCTAAAAAGGAGCTGGCTAAGAGATCTCCTAGTCTTATAGAACTTCATGTCAGGAGAAGGTACCGACGGGTGCAGTACTTCCTCATGCCTGATATGCCTGTTTCTTTTTGTACTATATATCGATCACATCCGCTTATTGTCGCGTTTTTATTTATTGTGACAGGTGTGGATATTTAAATAAAGTTATTTTAAAAAAATTTGGGACACACCAAAATTTTACGTCACGGTCTTACATAAGCAAAAAGTAAAAGTACTTCAAAGAAATATGTAATATGTAATACCTAATACGACGGATATAAAATTAAAAATATATCCTATAGTTGTGTTAATATGCATGAACCCCAAAGTAATTTTCTCTTTAACAGAAGATAAAATAAGTCGTAACACCTTCAGCTGTGCACTTTGATATTTACTCGCCTTTCTCCAATGGATGTCGCAACGGCGGACGAAGAGGGGTACAATATACCGGCTTTGTCCAGCGGCCTGTGACCGGGTCCTGCTCCAAGTCGCAATTAGATCGAGCAGCGGTTAGTATCGATATAAGGGCCCGGGGGTAGCGGTAGGACAAAGATATCTCCGAAGAGCATTCCGGCGTAGATGGAGGGTAACGGCCTGTGTGCAATCCGACTTGCTACGACTGCATTAGTTAGGCTTTTAAGCAGCTGTTTGTCATAGGCTGCTAGTATTGTAATTTTTTTTTTTTGTCAAATTCCAATAAAAATTCCATGTCAAAAACAATAAATCCACCATCATTCCAAGTTTTGGATTTTTATGTGATGGAAATGGATGGAGGTGCGGTCAAATAAGAGAACACTAAGTATATGTGCAATAATGATATATAATAATAATAATTTGGGAAACATTTACATAATAATGGATTTGATTTGAGATTCAGGTCATCATCAGGGCTGTCGAGTCCACTGGTGTAGATCGACTGTAACCTGAATCAGTTGTTACTTTAAGAAATGTTTAATTACTTTGCTTTGAGAAAAAAAAATCTAATCGGGGGAAATTAATAAATGCTGTGAATTTAAAATTGGGAATTCAAACCTCGATTTATAAATTTTTTTTTATTTATAGTTATATTTAGGTGGCATTTCCATCATAGTCATATAGTACTACATAATTTACAACAGAATGCAGCTAGTTTATTTATTTTTTTTAAATGTTGCTTGGCACTGTTTTGCCCCGACCCCTTCAATTTATATCCCTAGAACTAAGTTTACTTCGCAGCTTTTTTAACATCCTAAGAAATCGTTGAATGAAAAAGTATAACATTTTTTTTCTGTAATTTTTTAAAAGTTCTAATGAGAAAAACAAAGCGGTTTCTTAAAATTGGAAATCTTAAAACAAATTAAGACTTAAGATTCATGTAATGTTTTTTACTTTTCTTCCGTTTAAATTGCGTGCCAACCAGGATCTCTATTCTAAGTTTCTTAATAACATATTTCCTATAAGTGTATTGTGCATAACCTCAAATGTTTAGTTTTTGATGCTTGAAATCCGTATTCAGTAAATCATTATCTGCAAGTGCAATTGGAGCATAAAACGAGATAATTATTTTTATTTCTATAAATAATTAATCTCTTTGTAATTTCTAATTTCCTTTTCTTTCTTTAATTTATTATTGTAATTTCTTTTTCCGAATTTTCTTTTTCTCTTATTAATGTCATTGAATTAGTAACCCTGTTTCTTGACATTTGCTGTGCAAGTTCAGTAGCGTACTAAGACAGGGTTGGGCAGCGACGTCCATACTGGGCCTTGATCTCCAGCTAGCAACCCCCGCCTCCCCGCCGTTTCCGGTTACCACCTTGTATTAGTTAATACTGCAAGACCCCCCCCCCCCCCCGCCCGATTTCTCATCATTGATAAGGGGGATCGCACTGTTATATTACAATGTTTGCAGCAGGTAACCCTACTTCGATATCCTTCAATGCTTTTCTTCTTATATAACATGCGAAATATGATGCTTGCTGTGCGGAACATTGAAGTCCCAACTTTCAAGACCATTTTATCAGAAACATTGAGGTTGCATTCGAAATGGTGATTAGCCGTTTTCTGTGCTAATTAGAGGCATTGTTCAACAATAGAGGTTCAAAAAAGTCAAGTTAAACATAAAAAGGGAGAAACGAGAGCGAGAACAAAGGCGACGCCCTTGACCCAGCGCGGACTGGTTGGGCCTGCTCCCGTGAAAGTGCTGTTCCTGCTGACTCATCCCGAGTCTCCTCATCATCGGGGTAATAGTGAACCTCCCCAGAACTGCCCTGTCACCGGAGGCTGAACTTATCAAAAGGACTTATCATTGCTGTATTCGCAAAGTCCTGCGTTGTTGTCGAGGGTTTTACTAGGAGCTTCATTAGTCAACTCTCTCCAGACAACCAACAGGATTGCGGGCAAAAAGCATTGTAAACAGAACATGTTAATGGGTATAGAAATAGAAGCGGTTGACATCAGTGAGTCGAAACGCTTGCTTCCTTGGAAATGTCAGCAGACGAAAAGGCGTCCCTTGAAATTTAAAAACAATCATGAATAGCCAGTGTCCCCAAAATGAGTTAGACAGTTGTTTTGTCAAACAGTTTTACCTTTTATAATGCAAAATATTTCATTTAAAAAAAAAAAAAAAAAAAAAAAAAAAGCTGGAAATGTGGTAAAAACGCATATCTACATAGAAGTCGTTCAGTAATGAATGCAATAAAATAAGTGGTTCCCCTGAGGTCCCCTAACTATTGATTATTGCTAAGAGCTCAATTAATAGTGCTTTACTTCGGCATGTTTTATATATTTTTTTTATTTTTAAAAAATAGCTTTAACGATGTTGATTAAACTCGTTATGTTTAATGAGAATCAATTATTCTTTAATATCAGGTAAGCTTTATCATTATTAAATATTCTGAGGAGGCGTAAATGAGGAAGGTGCCTTTTTTTTTTTTTTGCTCTGAATTACCTTTGTTTTTTTTTTTTTTATATGGAGAAATTATCTGTTTCTCGTTTCTCCAAAAAATAAGATGCTAGAATATGCCAAAGAAAATGGCTAAATACGAAATATGAAAGAATAAAGCAAACATATACAAGAGAAGAAAAGAAAAATATTCCGTCTACTCATACAACACATTGAGCTCACGCATGCGCAGTACTCCTTTAATGACAGATCAATGCTTTATAATTAAATATGTTCAGTTCATTTAATAGAAATTATTTGTTTTATGGAAACTATATGAAGTTTTCAACAACTACACAGAGAATTATAAAATCAGACGACTTGTATTGCCGTAAATCACAAGTAAAAACTTTTATTTAATAATAAAAAAAAATAGTGTACAGTAAAGAGCAAATACAAACAAAAATAAGTAAATGAATGTGAAAAATTGTGTGACTTTGAGAAATGGCATTTAACAAAACACGTCAATTTCTAATCAAAGTAAGTTGGTAAGTGAAGTTGTGTGTTGCGCGCAACGCACCAGATTTTTTTTTCATGTGGGATTGTGTTGAACCAAACTCTCAACCCACAGATTTGTATAACCTTTCCCATGAAATCGCCTCTTTCGAGAAATCCTCGCGCGATAAATTGTTTGCGCTACACAGTTCTGGAATCCCTAACCCAATTCTGTTCATCAAGCTTCCTTGCCATCCTTTATTTAAACACCATTTATTTTTCCATATTCTGAAATGTCTTTTTTCCATATTGATTTAAATAAACATTATTTATCTAGGTTTGTTATTATTTTACGTATTACTCCTATTTTTTAATAGGGAATATGTCATAAAAAGTATCTATTATAATTTCTTAGCTATCTATTATAATACAGTCAAACAAATATTGCGGATTTAATTGTTATATGTGTCAAATTAAGGAGACTAAATTCCCCAGAATAAGGAGTAAATTTTCATTCTTCTCGTTCCAAAGAATTATTTAAATAATTATAAGAGAAATTAATTTCATTTTTTACTGATGGTAATTGGGCGCTATGGGCTAATGTCACAGAAAATTCACTTCGGGGCGGCGATTAGGACCCCATTCATGACAATTAAAGATATTGCATCCAAGCATTATTATTTAAAACTGTGAGTATTCTCAGAAAACATATGAATACCAACCAATTTTCGAAAATAAATTAGAGTCAGTTTTGGTTGATTAAATATTTTTACATTAAATAGGTAGTATCACATGAGAAAATCAAATTAAGGGATCACCTGTGGAGTAGTGGTTAGCATAGCAGCCTACGAAGGTTGCGGTTTCGCGTCCCGCGTTAGCCCTAGGATTTTTTAAAGGGAATAAAAATCCTTGGATGTGCCGTCCCTGGGGTAAAATGGAGGTACCGAGCCTTTACGATGTCAGGTACTCGTTAAAGATCCCTGTCATTATTATACCTGGATAGGCCAAATTTAGGACTCCCAGTGTAGCATCGTCCGATTAGCCTTAGTAGCATTAAGCAACTTTAATCAAGCAAACAAAAACAAATAAAGAAAGTATTAATAAAAAGTAAAGTATACTGAGGATCCAGAACAAGTTTTTTTCGAGTTGTAATTCTCCTTTTCTTTAATTCTGAAATTTGTAACTAACGAAAAGGTTTGAAACCTAAAAACAACCGACTTGGGTACGAAATTTAAGAATGGGAAATATCTAATATGTTAAATGACTTAATATTTTTCATAAAAGTTGATTCATTCTTCATTCCGAAATGAAAGAAAAAATATAAAAAAATATTTTATAGTACAAAGACCAATAACGGAGAAATCCCAATACATCTGACTTATACTAATTATAAGAATGTTATAAGAGCCTGAATAGTATAAAAACTGTGGCTAAAGACATAATAGAATAGGTAGAAAAGGAGAAGCAAAGGAATATTCAATTGTTGACAGTCATATCCTATCATAAGCTTTTCGAGCACTCGCTCAAGACCAAATCATTATTCTAATGTAATCTGAATCCCCTGATGAACATTCTTCGCGCTGAATAGCAGAAACTACCTCGACAGTTTGCTAAGGGGTCTGAGAATAGCTGTAGCAAAGCCAGTTCTTTGTTCCTGATTCCTGCTCCTGACCAGAAGGTCGCCCGGGCTTCCTTTGGCGGCAGAACGAAGGCTTTGCAAGGCTACCCGGATCCTTCTGCACAAAGCCATAACATTGTTCGCTGGCTTCCCAGTTGAATCCTCTCCTGTCGAGCGATACGGTCATGCTTAAATCAAATTATGTACATGAAAAAAAAATTATAAGAAAACAGAACTATACTCTTCTTCATTACATAAGTTTTTATGGATTGTTTTTGTTTGTTTGTTTGTTTGTTTAACGTCCATTTTTATGCTACTAAGGCTAATCGGACGATGCTACAGTGGGAGTCCTAAATTTTGCCTATCCAGGTATTATAAGGATAGGGATCTTTAACGAGTACCTGACATCGTACAGGCTCGGGACCTCCATTTTACGTCCTATCCGAGGGACGGCATAGCTAAGGATTTTTTACTCCCATTAAAAAATCCTAAGGCCACCGCTGGAATTGAACCCGCGATCTTTAGTATTGTAGGTTGCCATGCTAACCACAACACCACAGGTGACCCCTGGATTGTTTTTTTTTTATGCTAAAAAAAAAATTATCTATTTATAAAAAACAATAGCTTAAGATTTGTGAATCAAACAGTTATGATAAATGATCGTTAAAACGAAAAAAGTGAAGTGAAACGAACGACTATTGCCATCCGATAATAAAATAAATCGATAAATTAAGTAGTTTTCATTAAATTCATTTGACTGCTTAGCTTTTGCTTAAAAACCATTTTCGTCTGTTGCTTAAGAGCCTTAAAATTTGCCTAGCCAGATATAATTAAGATAGGGATCTTCAACGAGTGCCAGACATCGCACAGGCTCGGGACTTCCATTTTACATCCTACCTATACATACCTAATACCTTTAAAAATCCTAGAGCCACCTCATGGGATACGTTAAGCTCGTGTACAATGATAAACATTTTTAACTTTGTGATTTCATAGCAACTAGAGTCTACTGTCATATTCTCAAAGCATATTTCAAGAATAAATAAAGAATGTACATAGTCTTATAGGGACCGTCAAATGTAATCAAACTGTCTCTTATATACGTTATCTTTGAAGCGCGGTCACAAGGTCTTATGTCAAAATTTTGAATTTTTCAGGAGAGCACCAGCGAAGTTCAAAACATTATGTAAAATCTGATTATTTATATTATTTATAATTGTTATTTTTACAGGGTCTTGGTTCAGTTCTGTTAAGAAAGTGGTTTTTCTTGGTCAGAGGTCGTGCAAGGAAATGATTTGACCACACTCAACCGTCAGGTTGTTCCCCATAATTTTTCAATTGAGACTACCCACTGTTTGGAGGCTGGGTTTGTCTCTCAGCCACCCAGACGATTTTTGACAGAATTTTAAAGACATCCTGCACCAAGCCAGATTCGAACTCAGGACCTTGAGCTCAACAACTCGATGTCTAACCAATGAGCTTACCAATGTCTTACTACTGACTTCTCGATGTCTTAACAATGACCCCGCTCCCACAAACAGCATAAGCCTCTAAAAGTAAAGCACAGAGGATAAAAATTATACCAAACGCAAAACCAAAAAAAAAATATAATTCTTCTATAATCAGTAATAACTTTTGACTTATCGCTTCGGGGATGGTCTCACTGGAGGTAAACCGTATAAAAACTACTAAGAATGATGCATCACTCGACATACTTGCAATCTTAATTTGGATAACCCCCTATTTCGGGGTCACCTGTGGTGTATTGGTTACACTAACCTACAATACTAAAGGTCGCGGGTTCGCGTCCCGAGGTGGCCCTAGGATTTTTTAATGGGAGTAAAAAAGCCTTGTCTATGTCGTCCCTCAGATAGGACGTAAAATGGAGGTCCCGAGCCTGTACGATGTCAGGTACTCGTTAAAGATACCTATCCTAATTTATACCTGGATAGGAAAAATTTAGGACTCCCACTGTAGCATCGTCCGATTAGCCTTAGTAGCATAAAGGGACGTTAAAACAAACCCCCCTATTTCAACCCCATAAAAGGAAAGTGCTCTACTGATCTCAAATATTACTACTTTACCTTTATGAAAATGAAAAAGAGTATTCTTGATTTTAGAAAACCCCGTTTTCATTTCGAACTCTAAAAGAGAAATTATTTTTTATGGAACCCCTTTATGAGAAGAAAAATAAATAGATGTTTGAATCAGGACCAATGCCTAAAAAAGAAATAAAAAATATATATTAACCAAACAACTTTGCACATTAACCAAAGCATTGATGATAAATAGTAGAACGGTGGTAACACCTTTCCAAATAACTGATTCAATAATAATATCGCATGAGAAAATAAAAATTAAGGTTACATTTGTTTTGTTTTTTTTATTTAATTTTCTGTCTTTTTTTTTATATAAAGTTATGAAATTTACTCCAAGTTCCTCAAAATTGATACTTGAAGATGTGGTTTGTCGGATGTGTTGCGGAGGATACCGCAGACAGCCACAGCGACACTGACCCATTTATTACTTACACACGCGGCTTCTGGACCATTCCATCCACCATATGCTTCTCGTTCCCACAGCACACTCACACCCGGGCTACCCATCTTACCATTATTGATATCTGCGGGAAATTTTCAGTAATTTCTCAAACTTTCACGATACGCAAAATATGTTTCTGAATTACCGCAAAATGAAAAGTGAACAAGGCCAAATAGATGAAAGCAGGATTTCTTTAAAAACCGTCGATGATTAAATTTAGAGAAAAAAAAAATAACAGTAGGTGAGTACAAATATACACGAATGATACATGAATTCACTTGAACGTTTTTTAAATCAACTCATCGGAATCCTTTTAACGCATTTCAACAAAAACGAACTCGTTTATTTTTGAAAATATGCAATCACAGATGAAAAGTAATTTTTGGTTTTTTGATAGAATTCCTCTTTAAAGGTTTGTTTTCTTTTACTTGAGTAATAATGATCAATGAATTAATTATTATTTCCTTTATTCATGTTCTTTTATTTCGCATAGCGCATATGTGCTTCATTTCATAGTCACAAACTAAAATTCAGCATTTTTATATACATTTCTTGTTAAAAAAGATATTTGGTTATAACAGAATTAATGTAATGACAATATACTACGGTATATGGAGAAAATGAGAATGTGATTAGTCCTGGGATTGGGGCAGAATACCCCCGAAATGCCAATTATAATGTGATAATGAATATAGAAACCAAAAATGAATTCCATGATTATTATTAGTCAAATGAATTAAAACTTTAAAAAAGAATTCCATTATCAATAAACTAAAAATCAAGGAAGGATAAAATAAATGAAAATAAAGATAAAAATTTGGTGCGATGCGCGCAACACACAACTTTCACTTACTTAGATTAGAAATTGACGTTTTTCGATAATATGTAAAAGCTATTCATGAACATATCACATTTTTCCATATTTATATGCTTATATTTGTATAGCTCCATGAGTTATGGAGTATTAGTATTGCAAAACTAGAAAGTTCTCAGTACTTTTCGTTTCATTATTGCTTATTTATTTTCTTAAGGGACCAAATTCATCAGTGAATATACGGTATTTGAAACTGTGGCTATCATATCGCGGACATATATGTACATACATCGAATACCCATATTTCAGGTTCGTACGGTTTAAAGTTGTTGAGCTAGTCTGTTCACTCACACACACACACTATTTCGAGGAACATGGTTATTTGGACTGAGGGGAACGTGTATTTCTGTCGAAAACCGGAAGTCGAAATTTTTCATGATCGCAATACTTTCCCTTACTATATATTTCATATATCAGTAAGTGAAAGTAAAAAAAATTTATAAAAAAATATTAAACCGACTTCGAAACCTAGGAACCAGTAAAAATAAATTCACTGAAAAGTATGAAATAATTACCTTCTGATTTTTATGAATACACAGGAAAATTGAAAATGGTATAAAAAGTGGGAAAATGCAATAAGACGAATAATTTTATTTTGGTTTGTACAAATACACACAAATTGTTAATAAAAATTATTGAATTTAAATATTAAATACTATGTTCAATACAACACGATCTTTTCGGAGGCGGCGCAAAATAGAAATGACATGTTTCTGATACAATTCCATTAGTAGGCATTGGAATCAATAGACGTGAAGAGAAGATCCATTTAGAAGATTTTCATAATGTCTAGTGTAAAAAATTTTAAATTTTGCGCCGCCTCCGAAAAGATCGTGTTGTATTGAACATAGTATTTAATATTTAAATTCAATAATTTTTATTAACAATTTGTGTGTATTTGTACAAATCAAAATAAAATTATTCGTCTTATTGCATTTTTCCACTTTTATACCATTTTCAATTTTCCTGTGTATTCATGAAAATCAGAAGGTAATTATTTCATACTTTTCAGTGAATTTATTTTTACTGGTTCCTAGGTTTCGAAGTCGGTTTAATATTTTTTTATAAAATGTTTTTTATTTCACAATTTTTAGTTGGAGAAAATAACGAATGTAAAAAACCGTACGTTGGTTTGAAAATTTCGTTAGTAATTGATCGTTGGAAAAATAAACGTTGGTTTAAAAATTTCGAAATCTTTTTACGCTCTACCACGTTTGTCTTTCCCAGGCTTTTTTAATATAAAATAATTGCATAAACAGTCACCTTTTCAATTTTATGAATAAACACAGAAAAGTGGGAAAGCGGTGCATGTATTATACAACTTTCAACACACTACGTTTTATCATTATAAATGGTTTTTTTTTTTAAAAGATCAATGTTCAATTTGGAAGGGAACAAATAAAATGTTTTTCCACAATGACAATATTTTTCCTTTGCTAAATATCGTCAGTACTTGTTATTTACGTAGAGCATCAGTGTTCCGAGATGTGTTGAGTTAAATATACATAAATACATAAATCCGGCCATTCCAAGATGAAGTAGATACGTCATTGAACAGTCGAGATTTTGGCCGGTTTTAGACAAGATATCGTTAATGGAGAATAGATGAGGATGGTAATATGACCTATAGTAAATTTGAAAGTAATTTTTAAATTTTGATTGCTTTAATATCCTTCTGAAAACTATGGCGATATTATACACGACTCCGGTAGGGACCTTTAATATTTCTTCATTAAAATCGATCGTTGGAAAAGTAGATTAAACATCAGTGGATAGGATGTCCCAGCAAAAAAGGGGCAACCATAAAATTTATCGATATCAAAAATACTGCCCCGCTAGGATAGAAGCAACAAGGTTTGGGACCCACATATGGTTAATTTATTATTAGGAAGGATATTATTATTCTCCGTATTAGACTACTGACTTAATTCCAAAGGTGGAGTCAATTATGTTCGTGATTCCTTTCGATGAATTTTTGACTAAATTTATTACCGAAGTACTATGAATTATATCCTTTGTAATAAAACATTATTCAGAAAATAAATTGCTGAACAATGTTGCTTCAATTCTAGTGGCGTAGCATTTATCATCATTTTTAACACGTTGAGCGCCAGGGAAAAGATGATGCACTTTTGCCTGGGGCCAAAGCAATTTTTCCTAATTTATAACTTTAATATGATTAGAATGATACAAAAATTGCAAAAGAAATAAATAAAAAATTTAATTTTGGCAATTAAACAATAATTTTGTGAGCGGTACGTATGTACCGCCCGGCCCCAGGGTAAAGCCCGCTACCTATAGTAGTACGGGGGCTGCCCGATTATGACCGCGACGTCAACCCTTGTCCCCTTAAAATACGTTATTTTAATAAATAAGATATTATGTTTTGTAAAAAAATAAATAAAATTAATTTATTTTATTTATTTATACCCCCCAAATTAAAAAAAAAAAAAAAAAAAAAAAACATTTGGGCCAATTGCATTGGCGAATTGTTCGGGGCCGGAGCGGTCCAATATGCCTTGAAATCACGCTCGGGAGGCGGTCCCCTGGCCCAGAACAATCTTTTAGCTGGCGGGAGCGGGCGGTACCTGGGGACCGCCTCGGCCCCAGCCAATAGTCCAACAGCGGTACGATCGTACCGCTTGGCGCTCAACGTGTTAACAATCATTTCCATGACTGCCAAATTTTTGCTGAGGGGATTGCTGGATGAACACCAGCAAAAGCCTCGATAGTTGTAGAAACAAATTTAAAAACCGATGATAGTAATCCGGATAACATAACAGAAGTGTCACCCATAGAGGATCGTCACAAGACCCCCGGCAAGATATTCAACAATGATCAAGTGTATCCGGAAGAAGACAGAGGCATTTGAATCCTTTGTTAAGTCAACTGAAAATGAGCTTTTCCAGGAATTATTGCATTCTTTTTTAATGTGCATAGTCAATAAAAGATAGAAATCAAAATCTAATTTAAATCAATTATAGCTACGATTTTAAGTTTAAACGATACTTCGGGAACTTGAAGAAGTTTTAAATTCTGCTTTAAAACGATTACCAATACTCAGTCTTTCTTGGAATTCCACGAATTTTGTTGTCTTATGATTATGGTGTCCAACCGTCGATTAGATCTAAATTAAGAAGGTTTATTGTTATTGGTGAATATATATCTATCTAATATTTATGCTAATATCGCTACAGAAAACGACAGCGATACTACATTCTGCTGATATTTATATCTTTATTTAAATCTAATGTTGAAAAATTAGTTAAGGTTATGTATAGGTTTGTTCCAACAAGCACGTAAAACAAATCGAATCAAATCCCACTCTTTTGATTCTGAATTTGATTGGTTGGTTTTCCCATTTGATTCATCCAGCAGTAATAAAATATTGGGATTTGTTAGTTATCAATTAGTTTTAATAGCTTGTTGGAGCATACCTTATGTTATATATGCCATATGTTTTTCCAATAAGTAAACAATTTGAGCGATAATTAAATAATTATTTTAATGTTTTTTCCCGATAACTTCTTAAATAAATTAGGAACCCCAAAAAGGTTTAAATGGGACCACCTTGGGAAAATACTCTACAAGATGCAAAAGGTTTCGTTCCAATTGGTCCACTCATCTCTGAGTAATCTGTGAACATACACAGGCCTTTTAATTTAATTTCAAAATTTACTTCCCTCCCCCTGACTACCGCGACCATCTATGTCAATGCGATCTCTTGTTAGTTCTCGTGAACTAAAATTTAGTAAACCGTAATTAATACGGCTTTTTTTCGTGACTAGTTACCTCTCGCATAGGTAATTAGTCCAAAAATCTTTATTAGGTAAGACTATAGATTAGGGCGGGATATGTGGGCCGGGATAGCCGAGCGTGTAGGAGCGCGACCCGTTGTTGCACGCTCGAGCCGAACGGCGGCGGTTCGAATCCGCCCTGGGAGGGTTAACTTTTATTTCGTGGAGGCCCCACGGAATAAATCTCGACCCTCCCACCATGGTTAGAATAGGTTGGTTACACCTGTAGAGTAACCCCCCGTATGCCACACATGGCCAGGTAGGGGTACCGAAAAAAAAAAAAAAAGTCCCATACGTATCGAATTGAGTAACCTCCTCTTTCGTTCGAAGTCGGTTAAAAAGTAAATAAAATGAGGCAAAGATGATTTTTCGCTATTTTTATATTATTAATGCTATAGTTTGAATCAAAAATATCGTACAAATCACAATAATACAAATGAAAATCTTTTACCTTATTTAAAAAAAAAAAAAAAAAAAAATGAACATAAATTAAGGAAAGGAACATAAATTAAATTTAGACTCTGAATTGAACGATTTAAATATACACGAACGTTTACACATAATTTTAATACCTGTATACCGTATTATTCAAAAAGGTGTCTAATTATATGTAACCGAAACCAAATAAAAGTTCTGAATCATCAATTATTAATATGACCCGGTATCATAGCAAGACGTCCTTGTAAGCTATTCCAACGCTGATTAATATAGCATGCTGGAGACCTAACTGAACCAATTAATGCATCCTTTCTGAAATATCCTCAACGCCGGATATGAGATATAGTCATCGGGGGTAAAAGCACACCAGCCCGATAATAGAAGCAAATATATTAAACAACTCTTGAAAAAAAGTGTCCTAATTGCCACATAGAAATATTTGCATAATTTTAAATGTTTTCGTTATTTTTTAACCTTCTATTATAACCACTCGTAAGCGCCACATTTACAATAGTGAGTCATTTTTAAATACCTTACCTTTGGTTTTTGTAGTTTTGTTCCATCATTTCATACTATCTTTAAAAAAACAGAATAAAACCCACTGAAATTTTAAAGTTTATTGATTTATACAGTTTTTCTATAAATAAAAACTATATATATATATATTGATTCAGATCATTAATAAGTTATGATCCCATGAAAATTTGACTGAATTTTTCCTTTTTTGCTAGCTAGTCAACATATTTTAGTATAGCCAGCCTAAAAAAATATTGTTCTTTTAATTGTAAAAAAGTTAACTTTTTTTATCAATAAGGATTTTTAATAAATAAAAAACTACGTAAAAAAAATATATTATACAAAAAGAGAGGGAAACATAATTATAGAACTGTATATGCAAATATATTAAAAAATGATAAATAGCATAAGTTATTAATTGAATGCCTTTGCTGTATGCTTTAATCGATTGCAATAGGAATATTATTTTTTTAAATAAATATAGAGAAAAAATAAAAACTAATTTATAGATATTAAAATAAAATGTCAAATAAATATAGAAACTTGTATTTAATATAACTGGGATAACTGTAACGGATTTTTTTGTTCTTCAACCCAAGCATTATCGGAAATTGACTGGGGAAGTGAGATAAATGATCTGACGGGTTAATGAACGGAATAATAGGATCTGTATAAAAATATAAATATAATAATGGATATTATCTCAATGAAAGCACTAATAATGTTTGCTAATAAACTATTAAGAATAAAGTAAAAAAAAATACACCATTGATAATGGATAATTAGATAATACCATAATCGCCTTGTTTGATGAAAGGCAACTGTTCAAGCATTGTTTACAATAAAAAGTAAATATTTAAAACTAAACATACTAAATTATTTATTTATGTAATATAACATAAAATTTAAGATACAGATACGTTTTAAACGATAAAACGAAATTTTTATCTTGATTTTTGAAAAAACATTTGATGATCATTTTTTTACTTTCACTTACCTATATATGAAATATATAGTAAGTGGAAGTATTACTTTTACTTACCTATATATGAAATATATAGTAAGTGGAAGTATTACTTTTACTTACCTATATATGAAATATATAGTAAGTGGAAGTATTGCGATCGTGAAAAATTTCGAATTCCGGTTTTCAGCGGAAATACACGTTTTGGGGTCCCCTGAGTCGAAATGACCAAGTCCCGCGAAATGGTCTGTGTGTGTGTGAAAAGACTAGCTCAAAAACTATAAACCGTGCGATCCTGAAATTGGGTATTTAGTGTAGGTATATGCCCGCGATGTGACAGCATAAATTTCATCAAAATTACTTAAAGGGAGGGGGTACTTTACTTAATAACTTTTTAGGTTTTTTTCGATTTTCTCAAAAACGGCTCTAACGATTTTGATTAAACTGAGTATTTCATCTATTTATATGCCGGAGATATGACTGTAAAAATTTCATCAAAATTGATGAACCGGACGGGGGACTTTACTTAATAAATTTTGTAACATTTTCACGTTTTTTTTTATTTACTCTAAATCGGCTTTAACGATTAACAAAAATAAGATATAAATGTAGAAAAATGTGTGACTTTGGGAAATGATATTTAGCAAAACACGTCAATTTCTAATCTAAGTAAGTTGTTAAGTGAAAGTTGTGTGTTGCGCGCACGCACCAGATTTTTTTTTAGTAAATATGTTTATATTATAAAGAATTTTTGAGAAATTCAGTTTTAAATCAGAAAAAGAAATTATTTTAATATTTTCCAGGATATTTTTGAGTCCTTGTATTTTTTTATTTTGATAAATTAATTAAAAGTCTTTTTGAATACTTGACGAATGCCCAACATAATATTTAAGCCTACAACCTCAGTTATGATAATATATTCCACATCTCAAGGTGCATTAAATGCCTTTTCTTCATGTTATTTTTTTTTTCCTTTTTTAAATTACATAATACTGTATATTTGCATTGCAGTCGGCTACAACCTGTACCGAGATCAATACGGAAGAACCTTACATCATAGGAATAATAACAAACAAATAAAGGAATCAATGATAATGGGCTGTGAGCTGCGGTATGTGACCAGGAGGCGAGACTCTAAGGCCAACTGTTGTTGGCAAGGCCGTTTTCTACGTACAACAGTTCCTGAATCCTGCTCTGTAGGGACTCGATAAATAAGGTTCATAAAAATAAAAATATTTAAAAAAAAAAAAAAACTCAGATCAATAGGAAAATTTTAACAAACTTAATAGTGACCATAGATTACCGTATAGTTAGTGCAGCCTAATAGGTCTTGTATAGCCATTAGTTAATAGATTAGAAGCTTAGAGTAGATTTTGTATAAGTGGAGTAGCCAGAAGAAAGAAAATTTATTTTCAAACTACTTTTTGAATAAAAAAACCCAAAACACAAATATTAAGTAATTTAGATAATTTTCGTCTTAATTATATTTTTTTCTACATTTGAAAAAAAAAGTGCGTAAAAAATAGTTAAAATAACTTGAATAAAAGTAACCCTGCTTAACCATGAGTAAACAACACTTACAGAAAAATTGGAGCAAAATATAATTATCTTCTCTTTAACAATACAAATTAACATGGATTATGAATGGTATATAAATAATAAATCTTTATATGAAAGTATTTAGTGCAATATGTAAATACATTATGGAAATGATAAAAAATGCGAGAGTTGACTTTTGAAGTAAGATTAAACAAAATGTGGGCCTTGAGTTTGGAGATGAAGGCAATTAATGTCAACAGTCTGGTCATTAACTAGCATCGTAGGCCTCATAGAGTCTTACCCATATTACATGATTTATTTATGTAATGCACAATTATATATATATATATATGTATATATAAAAAAGCGTTAACGCATAACATGGATTGATATTCGCAATAGGTGAACGTTAACGAAACTAATGTATTCAGACGGAGTTATATAATGTTAATTTATGGAAATATACTGCTGGAGTTTTTTTTTCTAATCATGTACCGTTCGAAGGTTTATTGGTTTATTGCAGAGTATTTTTATATCTTGCTTTCCGTAATTTATATTTAACCGCAACATAAATCATACTCATTCCCATATATGCATAATACATAATATTTTATCTATTTACTTTCCTTATTAATTTTTGTTCAACCTTTTGTGAAGGTAATAACTTCATTTTGTTACTAATGAAATAATTAACAATAATTTAATTAATAATTATAATTAACGGGAAAAAATAAACTAACGATTTATTCAAGGATAAAAATATTGTCCATTAATCACTTATGGCATTCAGCATTACTTTAAAATTATTATTTCTAAACCTTACTATTGTTAAGTTAGTTTCAGACCCTCAGCAAACAGGTCAGTATATTCGTACTCACCTGAAACAATAAAATAATATGTAAGTAATAATATTCATGTACATGAAAATAAAAATAGATAAAAAAAAATTAAATATATTTGCAGTCACGTTGATCTGCTTCCGACAGTTAATTTTTTAACTGAATTATTTCAATACCCCATTGTAATAAAACCTCATTTCTAGTTAATTATTTTTTCAAACAAAATTATTTAGAAAATAATGATTAATTACAAAAAACAAAAGTTACTACATATTTTTGATGAAATATGCTTTCAAATCAACTCATTTTTCAATATTTATTATCAAGTTTAATATGCTAACCATTTAAGAGGAAGGTATGGAATGTGTTTCTTTCAAAGGAATAAAGTTTTGAGCTTGAATCCTGAATAGAGGTTTACTTAAAGAAGTGACTTCTTTGGTTTCAAGATCGATTCTGGAGTAATGAAAACTTCGAAATTGCATATTCTATGTACCTAATGTGCGTTGCCTCAATATTCAACGGTTCATAAAATAAACTTGGTGTTGATACATGATAAAACTAGGTAAAAGTATTAGGCACGAAAGAATGTTCCCCTTACAATTAATTGGACAGAAAAAACTCCTCCTGCAAATGGAAGGAGAACATACAAGTATTTCAGAATTAGATAGGAAATAAAAAATAAATCATGTCAATCAATAGAAAATTAATATTTATTTTACAACTATAATGGTTTCAAGGGTTTATCATCGTTCTCCAATTCTTAGGAATTTAAAATTAAATAAAATGAAATTTTTTTTTATATCAACAGATATGGTTAATATGTTCAATGTGAAGTATTGACGCATAAGAGTGACTTTAAATTTGATAGTGGATTAAGACAATATTAGTACGAGAAAGCTTGCCCGCCAAGTTCTTTATCAGACTTAGATATGAATCGTCGTCTATGACGGAGCTATGCTAGAAGTCGGGTCTTTTTTACTTTACCCACACCAGTTACTTTTCGATATTATTAGTGATTTATCATACTGTTATTTAATAACATATGTCTATTTTAAAATAAAAAAAATTGGTGCGATGCTCGCAACACACAACTTTCACTTACCAACTTACTTAGATTGGAAATTGACATGTTTTTTTTAATTGCCATTTCTATAAATAATATAAAAAAGATGACTTGATTTTGATTAAAAATGATTAATTTAATCTAAATCATTAAAGCCGTTTTTGAGATATTCGAAAAATTGGAAAAAAAAGTTTTGAAATAAAGAGCGCCCTGCATTTGACCAATTTTGATGAAATTTTGGCTATCACATCGTGAGCATATACATACACCCAATATCCAGTCTGATCAAAATCATTACACCAAACGACTAAAATATATTTTTTAAATTACCAAATAGGGATTATAATCTATTTATTAAAGTCTAAAGTGTGCTAATTTCTCCTAAAATATTATAAATATTAAATTTAAATCTGTAAACCTGAAAAAAAAAACCTAAAAACTATTTCTACCATATCAACGTCTCCAATGAACTTCATGAATTGGATTAAACTTTCTTTACCTTTTTCTATCAATCTTCGGTATTATTGCTCAATTATTCTATATACATTAGGGATACTCATATTATAACTAGGAAGGAAGTTCGTAGTTTATTCAGTTAAGTCCTTCTTAAATTAAACTAGCACAGGATAGATTTGTACCGCCGGTGTATTTACTCGTACTATAGTACTACTACTAGTGTGGTGGGATGTTCAATTGGGCAAACGCGTTAGGAAATGCGCATTGTCCCTGACAACCAACATATGATTGATGACCCGAAGATAGCTACTTCAAAATCCGGAGTCAGGGGACACTTAATAATGCTCGGCATTAATCCCCTACCCTCTCTCCTAGCACGGAAAAACCCCGTATATCCTAAAAGGGGAGGACTAAAAAAAAATTTACTACTAGTATTATGTACAAGGAATAGGAATGTAGTACCACTGGATAATACCTATGAACATATATTAAAACTGAAGCACTAAGCCACCATGGAAACAGTGGAACAACGAGTAGCACCGCATTGGACAGGAATGCTCAGAGCAGTTTGCGATCCGGTAGTACCGGTGGAGAGGGAAAGTGTTCCGCTAGCCCCTTGCAGCAAACTGATCTAATCATTCCTCAGCGAGCCAAACAGATTAGAACAATGAGGCAACTGCTAATCTCACTAACCAGCTTATCAGGTGTCATTATTTGAGTAATGATCCAGGGAAAGGTGTCAATCGCGGTACTTAGGGACTTGACAGACGTCCAGAACTGTCTAACGTTGAACAAGCTGGTTAGTTCAGATGAGAAGGGTATGCGCCCATTCCGACTTCATGTCATGCATTCAGTTCGAAAAATGATGACATTTGAAAGTGAATGTCATGCCGTGATTAAAACCTCGTCAAAAACCATGAATCGTTTTTCAAGGATGTTTAGATAGTTAACGGGTTAGTATTTGAGCTGTATCTTATAGGATAAATAAAACGTAGAATTAACTTGACTAGACCAATTCAAATCGCCGTGATGTTAATTAAATAACTAAAAGTAGTGTTAAGTTAATTACAAAACACTTGTCGGCAGCTTTGATTGACAAGGTTCTCAACGACTTATTGAAAATGAGATTTTTAGTGTTTCTGAATCCTAATTTCAACATATTCCGCAGATAAAATCAAAGCTTAATTTTTTTTAAAACAATTTTCATATAAATCAGCTTTAATCCGTGTAAATAATAAGGAAAGAATTGATAAATTTGATAAACAATACAACAGCAACTCTCTGTTAATTTTTAAAGTCGTTTTTCATACAATTAAGTTTAAAGCAGTAGAGGTGTCAAAAGGTTTTTTACAGCATTTTATTTGTTGTAGAATGACAAACTTCTTTTTAAATTTTACTCGTATTCAAAGTTAATCAATAAACAATTCAAAGAACATCATCGCGTGTGTGTTTTAGTAAAGAATATGTTATATTTGATGAGATAGTAGATATATTTTATAAGATATATATTATACAATATAGGTACCTATTTTCCTCCTATGGTACCTATTTTACTTTTTAAAATCCATCAACAGCCATATTCCTGAATAACCTTTTTTTCAAATAATATTAAGAAATGAAGGAAAAAGTAATACTTACAATAAAAAATTAAAAAATCAATCGTAAAAAAAGTAATTACAATAACAGAAGAACATCGATAAATTGCCAGATATCTATGAGCTGACTATAAACTTATAAGACCTGCACCGAACAAATTAAAGTCAGGTATCCTCCTAAAGTTTTACAGGACCTAAATATCAAACCAAGAATCCAACCCTAACAAAGCCCTATAATGCTGTTTATTTAAAATGTTAAGTAACTTAAAGATTCGAACCAAGTAAATTAATTTTCAATATTTCCACCCCTTGGTTCCCCACAAAAAAATAAAATTTTATTACAATATACACGAACGTATATTGTATACGTACGAAATATACACCATCATTTCACAACATTAAATCATTTTATAGGCTGAATTAAGATAAAAACAAATATAAAAAATAAAGATTTTTTTACTTAAGATGAATTTTCTCTTGCAATTCCAACCCCCTTAACTCAACGCCAGTGGTAAGTGTCTCCTTTACTCTCTTTAGTTCCAGTCCACCCATTGAATATTTAAAACTAATTTATAGCATTAGAGTTAATATATAAATAAATACTTAAAAGTATTCCTACTCTTATACCATGGTAGCGGTATTATTCTAATCTACAGAAAAAAAAAATTAGCATATCAAATCAACAATAAATAAAATGTTATAGTTTCAACATATCTTATCGCGGATAATCACTCAACTGTGATTTATGTGCTATGGATGAACTATCGACGTTTAAAATCAACAACCTTCTATTTCCGCACCGTTGGTTTCGCACAGAAGCTGGGCCATTAAGATATGTATCTTTGTAACGAGGTGTTTCTTAAATAGTATGCTCATTACCACCTTAAGATCCACTTTTATAATCAAGGGTGTTATAAAAGCAAAGAGAAATAAATGATGCCAAAGAAATGTTTACAGTACTGACTGGCATATCTAACATTCAAAGGAACCATTTATCATGCAATCACCACAATTAAAAAAGTTTATTATAAAAGGATCACAATGTAGCGAGTTCACATAAACTTAATCATTAAAAATATGTATGAAGATATTTATGGGAAGGCTTATTCATTTTTAATAGAAAATTATACATAATAAAATCGATATGGTTAATAAATAATTAAATTATTTTTGAAAAAAAATATAAGTTCATCAAATGTTAAACACATTTCATTTTAAGGGGAATAATTAACAAGTTTTTATAATAAACAATATCGTTAATATCACCTATTGTTATATTTTTTATATTAACAAGAATAATACTAGTGTTATTAATAAGTATTAATAAGTATTAATAATCTATATAAATAAAGATGAAATTCTGTTTGTTTGTTTGTTCTTTATAGAAATCCATACCGTTTGTCTTAAATTCTCCAAATTTCGTTCAGTGGTTCTTTCATACAAGGTGCGTACACCTGTCCGTATTAAAATTGCATAACTTCGGCCAATCTCTGTTATATCCTTAAGCTTTAGAATAATAATCTATTAGTAGTATTTTTGTTATATTTTTTGTTTATAGAATTGTTCAGGTTCATTATAAAAATGAAATTCCCCGGGTGAAACCGGGATATAAAGCTAGTTCTTAATATACTACATAATGCTAATGCTAGCATGTATATTACATGTATCATGTTTAGTTTATGCAAAGTTCTGAAAATATAAATAATTATTTTCAGTACACTTTAACTATTGTACATCATGAAGGTTTTTTTTTTGTCAAATGAAAAACCAACACTTTTTTTTTAGATTTTTTCCGAAGTCGTTTTGTTCTTTTGTACTTTGCTTTCCTTTGGTCCAGTTGTCCTCTGAATTTTTTTACTGTTACCCCCCTCTTTTCCTTTCTCTTCTCTACTTCACATATGAATTTCTTTCTCGCAAACTTTCAAGAGTTTATTGAATCGAAGAGGGTCACTTTACTTTGATAAAAGTGAAGTGACAGTTGTCATTCATACTGATACATCACTCTATCGCAAATAACCTATAGGTACCACGAAGTTTATCTAATCCAGGGAAAAATAAAATATTTAAATATAATAATAATAGAATAGATAGCCATAAATAATAATTGAAATAAATATTTCAGATCACTCAAGTTGGTAGAAATAAGGCAAAACCAGTTTACCTGGAGTTGTTATTGACCTTTCAGTAGGCACCATAACACACACCAGGACCCTCAAAAGAAAGACAAATCGACTATTACCTATTCTCCTGCAATAGCCAAAATAAAAGAGAACTCTGAAGTGTCGGTCAAAGGAGGTTTCGTCAAGCAAGGTTTGTTGGGAAAGGAGGTGACAAGAATTTCCAGCGACAAAAGACGAGAAGCAACCCTGCCATCGCTTGCTTCAGCACAAGGCACGCAGTCACTTACGGAATACCCGCCATGCTTTTCAAAAGCCGATTATAAAAACTCATAATGCAAGCTCGGCTAATTCGACACGACTCAACATGTGGGACTTAAGATAAATCCTCAATATATAGACTTTTATCGAACTAAATTTAAAAACTGTTAAATCATAAGATAGTAGCAATTCTTAGGTACTTGTTTATAAACCCCATGAAGTAACCAAAGTATATGGCTTAAAGATATTTGATCTACTTTTTTTCCGAAATCAAAGCCAGCTTATAATAATAAAAGGAATAATAATAAAATTGTATACCATATGAATCTTTTCAGTTATTTGTTTGTTATCTTCGATGTTATCACTCCTTAATATTTTCCGGATGTGTAAATTCTACAGTTGGCTCATTTTTCTTGTTATTTTCCCGATCATTTAACGTAGTTCTCCCACACAAAAAAAAAAAACTCCGGTATTCATTTTCTCAAATTAATTGACCATTTAGTGTCCCCGGTCTTAACATTCGTTTTTGAGATATTTTTTCATATCCAAAAAATATTGTTGGATATTTATTTTATAGTTTGCTGTTATACCAATACGATGGTAACATTTAAATGAATCTAGGCCTCTTAAAAAACAAAATATCTCAACGTGAAGTTTGAAAATGTCACGAGTGTTACAGTCCCCAAGCTGGTTATGCTTAGTTCACCACTTCCAGAAATGAACCCCTGATAATTGATTAAATTTGAACAATGAGGTATTTCATTAATGAGGTGTTTCAAGGTGTGAGTGATATGTTTAGTTATCTGTAATACTTCGAATGTAAATCAGGAAAATGCATCTGTCCCCAAGGTTAGTAGAAAAATAGGCGAGTTTTACCGGCTGTTCTGGGCAAGACTGTTCTTTGAAAATGTTGGGAATTTCCATGATAACCTTTGTTGATGATACCGACTATCAGTCGACGTGCAAACTTCGTGAAGAAAGTATCTAATAGGCAGTTATTTGATATCCAATGCAAAATAATGTATATCATAAAAATTAGTTGTCACCAGTGTTACGTTAATTGTATGTATCAGCGTTCATTGAAAAATCCAAACGATACCGGCAAAAGATGTTGGTTAGGGACATTTATTCGAGTCCATCCTCTCATAAATGTCCGACACTTGGTTTAGCTAAGGATAGAGATTTTTGTGAAAATGTCACGAGTGTTACGTAACACTCGTGACGGAAAAAAAATTCTGGGGAAGTGTTGTTATTGTTATGTTTAAATGCCTACAAGATTCATTTCTTTTGTATAGCCATTTTAACAAGCTGTAGAAAAGAGCAATAGAGAAAAGAAAAAATAGACTTGGGACATAATGTAAAATATATTCTTAATAAAAAAGAGATGTTGGCCAAGAGAAAGAAAATAAGCAAATCGGCAGCTTGTAAAAATATTCAGTCTACTCAGCTTGTGAAAATACCTCTCAGTCTTTGAATTTGACCTACATGTAAAGCAGTAAACGAATTAATTATGGGTGAATCGTTGACACTGAACTGAGTAAAAACTGTGCAGCTTATATATTTCACAACGAGATGATCAATGAGCTGCAAATATCCGACGAAAAACCTAAGGCTTGACAGAACGACTTATTCATAGGTCAACTAGCGAGAAGGTACAGGCTACTAAGCTTGGCAAGTAAAGGAGTAGGAATAGACGCCAGGCTCGTAATTATTGTATAACAAAAGGAAAACAAGATTCGATGCCTTACAAATGAGTTTTTACGCCGTGGTATAGAGTGACGAGAGTGAGCGAGAATAAAAAAATAAAAAAAACATTACAAAAAATATGTAAATAAAAATACAGAAACGCTCCTACTAAACTCATTTTCGAGTTGAAAAAATACTTATACTGAACGAACTGACAAACTTTCTTCACTTTTGTTTCCTTGAACATCTTATTGATGATATTCAGATAAAATTTTATTCATAAGTTGAATTTTTTTAAACCCAAAATTCCATTTCTAAAAAAGTTAAATGGTCAAATTAAATGAGAATCACCCATATTATTAGCAGGCACGATTTGCACCCACCCATAAAGAACAGTAGGAAGATCGTAGTACTAAGATGTTAACTAGGTAATCCGAACTTCTTTAGTCCAAACACTCCAGTAAACCGAATTTAGGGGCGAGTCTAGCAACTGACGATATTTTTAATAAATAATTATGTATTTGTAAATACATAATAAAAATAAGCATATCTCTTATCTAAGAAATTGCAGTTTAAGCTCCATTATTTTAATTGTTAACGAGTACGATTCTTTTTAGCTCTAGAAAAAATTTTGATAGAGAACAGAGATTGAGTTTTCGAAACTGGGTGGAAAAAAATGTCTGAAAAACACACTGCTATGCCCTTATTAATTTAATAACAAATTTTCATATCCTACATTTTTATGTCAATCAAAATAGCCAAAACCATGTTTAAAAATTAGATGAATAAAAATGTTTTTTATGGGCATTTATATTGTTTACTCTTTGGATATTTTATATCTTACTTATACCATAACAAAATTGGAATAATTGTTTACTATGTTTTTACGGGATATTCCCCTGCAATTCTGAAACATTCTGTAATCTGTACTTTTCATTAATCCGAAAACCATAACAATTCTTTCAGATTACGGAACTATTCAATCTGTATAGTAAATTCTAACGTTTAATTCCCTGCAAAGAAAAAAAAAAAAACCTGCACTACTACCCTTGAAGGTATTAGGGTTCGGTGTTCAGTTAGGAAGAACTGTTTCCAGACCAGAGTTGGGCCAAGAAATATTCGGTTCGTATCATATTGTGACAACAGATCATCTCTTTTGTCAACTGTTGGTAAACAGTTAAAGTTTAGTAGTTTTTCTCTTGCTGATTATATCAATCTAAGAATATTAATAATTGTTAGTGTCATCAAATAATTATTGCCTTGGGAAAAAAATGCATGGAACTGGTGAAATACAGCCGCTCTAAGAAGAATACTAAGTGATAGCGCAATAGGATTTCGTTATGATGTATATGTAGAGCTATGATTCCTATAGCTACCAATTTTCATCATAAAAACAATTATTACCAAAAGGCTAATGAGACGAAATGGAAATAAATAAAAATTTAGAAAGTCTAACTCAGTGTCTTAAAATCGGGAGGTATAAAAACCCTTCGGAACTAACAATCAGACAGAACTTTCTTCAACCTGATACCAACGAATCGGATGCGTTCACGACCAATCGGAAATACAATATCGGTCGGGTAACGGCGGTAATCGTTACAGACAATCCGTCAGGCTTGTATAACACCCAACTTTTTTTTCAATAATAACATCGATCGGTAGAAGGTGTCAGTTCGAATTATGACTTCTCAGCGGTAACATTTGGAAGCTATGCTTTCTAGAGTATAGAACATGTTAGGAAGAACAATTACGAAGTTGATAAAAATAATTTTGGAAGATGAGAACTAAAACAAGAGCTGCAATATTATTTTTGGATAATATTTCTTAGTACTTTTGGATAAATTATACTGCAAAATATATCACCCCAAAAAACGTTAATCTGAAAATTACGTAGTACTAACCTTGACGTTGATGACCAGTTCGGTTTTACGCTACAAAGCTACAACAAACAGTATGTACTCCCTCAGCTGACTTTTACTCAAACGATTACTCTTTTTTTTTTTAATATAGAAAGATGTATGAAAGATTAAAAGATGAAATGTCTATTTTAGCATGATAAATTTTAAATAACGTTCTTAGCTTAGCTATATGGTCGTGTGTTATATATGAGCCTTTCAGTTGACAGAATAACTAATTTCGATTCCAACTTTTACAAAAACAAAATATAAACTCAAAGTAATATTTCTCTTAGGAAAATTGGTACCTTCTAACTTCATATGTATGTTAGTAAACTCTATTTTTACTTTCACTTACCTATATATGAAATATATAGTAAGTGGAAGTATTGCGATCGTGAAAAATTTCGACTTCCGGTTTTCAACGGAAATACACGTTTTGGGGTCCCCTGAGTCGAAATGACCAAGTCCCGCGAAATGGTCTGTGTGTGTGTGTGTGTGTGTGTGTGTCTGTGTGTGTGTGTGTGTGTGTGAACAGACTAGCTCAAAAACTATAAACCGTGCGATCCTGAAATTGTATATTTAGTGAAGGTATATGCCCGCGATGTGACAGCATAAATTTCATCAAAATTACTTAAAGGAAGGGGGTACTTTACTTAATAACTTTTTAGGTTTTTTTCGATTTTCTCAAAAACGGCTGTAACGATTTTGATCAAACTTGGTATTTGATGTATGTATATGCCAAAGATGTGATAGCCAAAATTTCATCAAAATTGGTCAAACGGAGGGGGCACTTTATTACATAATTTTTTTTTCAATTTTTACCTTTTTGATCGATTATCTCAAAAACGGCTTTAACGATTTTGGTCAAACTGGGTATTTGATGTATGTATATGCCCGAGATATGACTGTTAAAATTTCATCAAAATTGATTAACCGGAGGGGGGACTTTACTTAATAAATTTTGTATCATTTTCACGTGTTTTTTTTATTTACTCAAAAACGGCTTTAAAGATTTTGGTCAAACTGGGTATTTGATGTATGTATATGCCCGAGATATGACTGTTAAAATTTCATCAAAATTGATTAACCGGAGGGGGGACTTTACTTAATAAATTTTGTATCATTTTCACGTGTTTTTTTTATTTACTCAAAAACGGCTTTAAAGATTTTGATCAAACTGGGTATTTGATGTATTTATATGCCCGAGATATGATTGTTAAAATATCATCAAAATTGATTAACCGGATGGGGGACTTTACTTAATAAATTTTGTATCATTTTCACGGGTTTTTTTATTTACTCAAAACGGCTTTAACGATTAACAAAAATAAGATATGAATGTAGAAAAATGTGTGAATTTGGGATATGATATTTAGCAAAACACGTCAATTTCTAATCTAAGTAAGTTGGTAAGTGAAAGTTGTGTGTTGCGAGCACGCACCAGATTTTTTTAATTATTTCCATCACACTAATATAAAACAAAAGGGCACCTACCTACTTATTTTCCAAACAGAAATACAATTAAAAGTTCTGTAGTGTTAAAATAGCTGTAGATGTTTTCCAAATTTTTCTATGGGATTAGTGTCGTTTAACAGTGCATTCATATGATATACAACAATGTATAGGTTGATACCAAAGAAATTTTCTTAAACCTAAATGTAAAATTGTAATTTCAATTATCTCAAAAAGGGTATTTTTCAAAAAATTTATATTTATTTTTAAAAATAGGTTATTTTATATCTATTCATACAGCAAAATATAAAATAGGGATGAAAATTTCTTCATCACTAAAAAAATTGAAAACTAGTGATAAAATCCCATATATGTAGCGTTCTATGATTAAAAATAGCTGTAGATGTTTTCCGAATTTGATTAGGATTATGAGATTGGTTTCTTTTAACAGCACATTCCATGACGTTTCATATGATATAGAACAATATATTGGTTGGTACTACAGAAATTTGCTTAAAACTAAATGTACAATTTTAATTTCAATTTTCTTAAAAGGGGTATCTTCTAAAATTTGTATATTTTTTAAAAAATAGGCAGTATTATATTTATTCGTAGAACAAAATATAAAATAGGGATGAAAATTTCTTCATCACTAAAAAAATTGAAAACTAGTGATAAAATTCCATGTATCTAGCGTTTTATGATTCAAAATCTCTTGCAGATGTTTTCCAAATATGACTAGGATTATGAGATTGGTGTCTTTTAACAGCACATTCCATGCCGTTTCAAATATGTTAATATTTTTGCTATTGTTCTAGTACCAAATTTCAAGAATATCTGAGATGGTGAGGTTCAAAATGATATATTTTTGGGTTGATTTGACGTGGAACGGCCCTCATATGTTAACACAGTTCAGCTCGTCATTAATTTAACGAATAATTTATGTTTCATTATGTCCAGCACTGATGCATATATATATTTGGCTTTACAGATCTTTAGCCGCCTGAACCAGCATTCTCTATCTCTCCTTTTCTAATATTTAAGTAACGAGTAACTATCTATAGAACTATATTTATTATTTGGTTTTAATTTTTATCATTTTCCAGCGATTAGTGAAATACACATTTTCATTGTGAAACAAGACTTGCAAAAGCACATTCATAATAAGACTATTACCTACACATAAAACTACACCCATCACTCCCTCTTACAGATGGCTTGAGAGGCTGCTTTCCGGATTATTACATGTAGCTTTGCCGTATCTTTTTGATTCCATCTATCCACGTACCTTTCGGACTACCACTATATCTCTTGCTTTCTTTGAGGCATACATTTTCTTGTAGACGCTTCCTGATGGATCGCTCCATATCCAGCCCATCTCAAAAGCCTGATCTTCATACAATGAGATTTGGGCAGACCAGCTTTCATCAGCAATTGTTGGTCCTTCGTTCAAATGATTCTTCGGGAATCTAGCCGTTGTTATAAGATCTTTCCCAAACACGTTAAGGCAAGATTTCCTTTTACCCTTCTGCGTTAAAATGAAGTGATGCAAAGTGTATAGTGTTAATGAGAGCCACTTGTATTTTCTTCAGACGGCAGTGAACTGAATTCCTCATTTTTATTTATAGCAAAAAAAAGTTTTAGAGCCTTGCAGCCACAATAAGGATGTGGAACACGGACGTGAACGGAAGGATAACTACAGAAAGGCAGCAATGCCACGGCCATGTTGATCACCTGCTACGACGTTGTTGGTATCTTGCCAATGCACTCTCGAACTAGCGGGTGTAATGGTTCCTTGGCTGGAATGGATAATCCTCAAGTTGTCGCTGAAGCTTCCTTTCGACTGTCTTCCGTTTCCTTCTTTTTCATTAGTACACATAGTTTACAAGGATCATTGGCTGTAGTAATTCAATCACTAAACAAATTATTTTGTATTCAATAAATTGTAGTATATGGAGTCATTCTCCCAATACATACAAATTTATGTTTAAGAGATTATATTATTTGTGTGAAATTGCTAATAATTCAATTGCACCCACTGGTTAATAGAAAATCTCAGCTTGTTGTTCAAGGATTTTTATCTCAGTAAACATTTGTTCATAGGCCTAAATTTAAACTTAAAATGTCAATATCTATCTCCCTCACCTGTCCCATAGCTCAAGTTGCTGACTTTGATGGCGGAAAAAAGATATATATTCTTTTATTTATAACCTTTTTGTTTTGTCCATTGTGACTTGTTAGAAGGTCTTAATTATTTGGTTTTACGGTGTATTGCTATTTTCGTATTATAGAAAAAAAGTTATGATCCATAATCTACCTGTCCCCTGTGCATAGATGCAACCTATCTCCCTCAAAAAAATGTGAGGGAGATAGGTAGTGGCGGCCTCAACACTTTGGAAACCTTTATTTCATTACAATTCATTGCTGGCAACATTGTAACAGATTCTCGTCTCAACAAGGATAACCTTTTTCACACAAGATCTGCTCTAGTTTCCTTGTGAGGGTGTTTTTATCCGTTAAAACAGTGAGTGTCGTTTCATCTCCTATCTCCCTCGCCCACTGATATTTCCTAAAAGGTGAGTTTGATTCACGTTATATTACAGTTAAATTGTAGGTTTACAAGGGATTTCAATAACTCATAAAAGTTGTTGATAAGAGACTGACATGGAATGGTCTACTTTATTACAACCTCAAAAATCTCTTCAAAGATCTCCCTCACATCTATCTCCCTCACTCGTGTGGAATGAGGGAGATAGACTTTTAGTGAGGGTAATAGGGACAAGGTGATGTTTGAGTTTAGTAGAACCTGAACTCTAAACTTATTTAAATATTTAAGTGAAATTGATTTTCAGGTTTGTTTTGAGCACTTTTAAATAAGGTTTAGAGAATACAAAGACTTAATTAGTTGACACGTATTGGGTTTGTTTGTTTAACATGCCTTTTTGCAACTAAGGTTAACCGTACGTTGCTACAGTGGGAGTCCTAAATTTTGCATATCCAGTTATAATTACGCACAGGTTCCGGCCCTCTATTTAACGTACTTTCCGAGGGGCGCTTTTCGTTTACAACTGGCAAACGAAGGGATTAATCGAAAAAATGTATACGACCCAAAATGTTTTCCTTGAAAACCTGAAAAGATTGACACCGTTTAAGAACCTCCACGGCTATTTTTTTTTCGCAAAAAACGCGGTTTGGAGCTTATAACTCGCAATCGAAGGCGAAATGAGTGATTTGTATATTTTGCCGGTTTAGTGGTTAAGGAATGTTTTAAAATGGTGCCTTATTCATTAAGTTAAGGCGTACCGAAAAAAAAAGGCCTTGAGAAATAATCCTTATATATATAAAAATCTCGTGTCCCGATGTTTGTCTCTCTATTTGTCAGAAACTACTCAACCGATTTTAATGAATTTTGGCTCAATGTATATAGTTTTGGCCAACTTAACGGACCGGATAGTTTTTAACTTGATTAGTGATCAAAATAATTCTTATATAGCGAATTATTGCAAATACATAGTAGGTCGTGTTTCGATTTATTAACATGGCGTCATATGTCGATTTCATAATGTTTTTGTTTATAAGCATGCTATTGTAATACAGGTTATCATTATTATAATTTTGTATTGCGTTATGTGAGTGCAGTTATTTGTTCCTATATTATTATTTTCCACAGACAAATAGTAATACAAATTTGTAGTTATTGTTAATTTTCATTAAAGAATAAATAAATCAAGAAAAGGTTACAATAAATTCTCAAATGTGTAGGTACTTTTTCTTCCTTTTCCTTTTGTATTTGTATTTAAATTAAATTACTAGCTAAGCGCTGAAACGCTTTGCTGTGGCCCATCCTGATATCAACTTTTAGTAAAGTAAATACATTTTAATAATTTAAATTAGGCTATTATTTGAAATAATACTCTATAAATGTTGTAACAGCACCTACTGTCATAGGTGTAACCTAATAGAAACCTGACTTCGGGAGTCAGTGTTGCCAAAAATTAGTGAAAATTAGTAAGCTGGCTACACTGCGGATAACCAGTCGTAAAAACTCCCTCGCAAAAAGAGTGTGTTTTGATTAGGTGTTGTGGGATACTTTGTGATTTCCTAAAGAACTGCATAATTAAGAATTTAATATTATATTTTCAGTTGATTTATTTAACAGAAGTTTCTTTATTTTCATTATTCGTTTTGTTATTATTATTTAAATACAGTGTTTTTTTATTTTACCAAACCTTTTCATCATTTTTATCCCGAGATCTAAAATGTAAAATTTAAAAAATGTCAGTGAAGATTTGTAATTCCTCCTTTATCAACAATAATTTAAAGTTGAGAAAATTTAATCACAATCTAATAGAGGATGTTACTTCCTGTTCAGCAGAGTTGTAATTATTTTTAAATGTCAAATTTAAGAAATGTTAGCGAAGATTTTAATCCTTTCTTTAATTTAAAGTAGGCTATTATTGGTAATGATATTCCGTTGTTAATTTTACCAGAATAAAATTTTTTACTTATCTTTAAATAATTGTTGATTAAGAAAGGATTACAAATCGCGGCATTTTTTAAATTTTACATTTAATGATTATTACACCTCTACTGAACAGGAATAATTGTTATTTGGGTAACGTCAAGTTTTAGATTTATCCGCCATAAATATGAGAGTACTACTGCAAAATAATCCATCGGCAGATATATTTTTTAAACAATTGCTCTATATTGGAAACGGTGAAATAGAGCTGCATCGAAATTCAAAATTTATCAAATTACCAGAAAATTTCTGATCTGTTGTAGAGACGAAAAATGAACTGTCTACGAAATATAAAGTGTCTTTCCTGATATGTTGAACCATTATTTGGACTATGATTGGCTGGGTAGTCGTGCTATTTTGGCAGCAAAAAATGTTGATTTCGATGAAATAAACTTCCAAAATCAATTGACAATGTTCTAGATGTAAACGAAGCCGTAAATTTTCCATCTGAATTTTTTAATTCTCTGGATATACACCCAAACAATCTCCAGTTGAAGATTGGCTCACCGATCATTCTTCTTCGTAACTTAAATCCACCTCAATTGTGCAACGGTACACGTTTGGTCATTAAAATGATCACAGGAAATGTTATTGAAGGAAAAATGTTGCCTGGAAGGTTTACAGGAGATATCGCCCTGTTGCCACCTATTTCCCTGGAACCGACAGAATTTTCAATAAAATTTAAAAGGCTTCAATATCCTATTCGTTTGGATTTTGCCATGACCATAAACAAATCCCAAGGGCAAACAATGTCCACTTGGACTTTGAAAATCCGTGCTTTTCCCTTGGGCAATGGCATAACTCACGTGGGAATGGGTATCGCCTGCTCACGTGTGTGGAAACCATCAAATCTTTGGTTTGTGTTAAAAAAAAAAAACAGGCTAACCCAAAACATTTGAACTAATTAGTACTTGAATAAATAAAAATTCTTAATTGTATTATGTAAAAACCTCTTTAAGAAGAGATTTATTATCACTCAAATATATTGCTAAATTAAAAGCTTCAACACACCACCCTCCTACCGAACACTTATTAGCCGAAGGGTTGGGAAATCGAGGTCTCAAAGAAATTGAGAAAAACGCCTATCAAAAGGACATATATGACGCGTTAACCAAGATTGGCATGACCCTGAGCAAAATTAAACCCGTTGTTAAACTAACAATAACAAGTTGAAGTCGTATTAGGCCAATAATCAATAGATCAATGGCTGAGGTTACCAAACCTTACTTCAGTCATCCTTTTTAAAATTAGTGGAAAAATATAGCCATTTCGAGTTAGTTTATACCGATCCATAAAAAAAGGGCGATAGTGTTGGCAGCTCTGTGAGTCGTAAACACAATCAGCTCCTTTTTAATCAAACTACATTGAAATATGAGATGTAAAAAATAAAAACTTTAACTTTCCTATATTCTTTACAACATACTTTTAAATGGTGTAATGCTCTATTCTCAATCACATTGGATTTTGATTAGCTGAAAGGTTTTCATCTTTATCAATGAATATTGGTATTACTGTATTTGTTTAAAAATATTAGGATATAACTACTGAGCCACAGCAACGCGTAGCCGGGTCTGCTAGTAAAAATATATGTGTTTCTATGAAGGCACTTTTTGTAAACAACATTAGCGGCCTATCTTTTAACAATTTGTGGGAAAAAATCTTTGGAAAACGTAATTTTTTCGCATTCGGCCCATATACAAATGAGATCAATGTAACTTTATTTATTTTAGGCTGGTCAAAAAATTTATTGAGAGCTCCAAATGCGGAAATCGAAGACTACGCCAATTTTATCTACATACGGCAAGTACAAATGACATATGACACAGCCAAACAAGCATGCGATCTAAATATTTTAAAGAGCTTCCTATCTGACAAGAGTACAATGGCTGGGGACCCACTTTCCCCAACCATTAGCATGACTTCACCTAACATAAAGAAATAAATACTCACAAAAAATATATTTTCAGTCACATTACTTAGAAATAGTTAATAATTTTTAATGTATTACTTAAATCAAATATTTATCAATCTAATAATAATGTTTACAAAAGTAATTCGTAAAACCGCTACCAAAAACATCTTTTTTGGAACCTGATTTTTATTTTTTTAATTTATTAGTAATTAGTTTTTAGGGATTACCAACAAAATTAATACTTCACATAAGGCATTTTTTGTAATCGTTTGCTTGCCATTTATTTATGTTATACACTTACTTGACATTATTTTAAAAAATTTGTTTTAAATATGGAAAAAACTGTACTTTCTTCTCCTTCACTTACAATATCTAATTCATTCATAGTTAATATTTTGGCAAAATAGGACTTAGGTAGTAAGTCTTGAGGTAAAAAAAAAAAAATATGTTAATATTAGCCACTGATGGTTGAGATTAATAATGAGAAAGTATATACCATTTCTAATTAATAAAAGTAATTGAAGGAAATAATTTCGAAAAATTATTCGTGGTGGCACTCGAAGTAAATCTATTTCAGCGAAGAATGTTCTGTAACATCCCAAGCATAACACATATTTTTTGTTCATGATGACGTTTCGATTTTTAAAGGCCGCTTATGAACTCCTCTTAATGTTGGAAGACTTGGTAAATTGGACTCACTCGAATTCGGATTCGAAAGTCAATCTACAAAATTTTTCTGATTTTAAAATACAATTATGATCCTAATTAACAAAAAAAAAATAAGAATAAAATGATTATGAAAAAAATTGGAATTATATAATACTTAATATTATATAATTACTATCTGGAGATCCAGATATTTTATTTAAGTAATACGTTCTTAATGCTTAGAAAACTTGTTTGTTTGTTTAACGTCACTTTATGCCACTAAGGCTAATCGGACGATGCTACAGTGGGAATCCTAAATTTTGCCTATAGGTATAATTAGGATAGGGATCTTTAACGAGTGCCTGACATCATACAGGCTCGGGAACTCCATTTTACGTCCTATCCGAGGGACGGCATGGCTAACGATTTTTTACTTTCATTAAAATCATCCTAGGGCCACCGCTGGGCGCGAACCTGCGACCTTTAGTATTGTAGGTTGCCATGCCAACCACTATACCACAGGTGACCCCCTTTAAAAAAACATTAATTATTCGATAGGCTAACACTTTTGTAAAAAATCCTCTTTATAAAAGTGTTACCCTAGCGAATTATTAAGTATTTTAAAGATTAAAAAGAAACGCAGAACGTATCACTTAAATAAACTCACAATTGTTATTATGAAATAGTCGCTAATTTTTTCATTATCATCTTGAATTTTTTGTAAGGTATTATTTCTTTTTTAGTAAGCTTATCGGCTGTATTTGAAATTTAAATTTTTTCTTGGATAAAATGTCGAATCCAGGTTTATAACAGAATAAATAAATGTCTCGTGCGTCCAATTTATTCACAGGATTTTATATTCAGGATGACTAACGTACGTACTGCAGATGCTGGTTTTGAATTGAGAAAATGCAAAATAAAATTGAAATTTTGAGAATAAGTCAAAGAGGAGTATTGAACTTCGAAAAGTGGTATCTACGTCTCAGGCGGAAAATGTGCGTTGTGGTTTGAAGCTATACAGACACCCGGGCTGGGACAGATGACAGTGGGAATATATAAATAGTAGCTGGAGACAGGAGTGGCGTCAACGGGGTCTGCATACTTGCTCTTTTTGTCCAAGCTCCAGCTGCCCAAAGCAGTGGTTCAATCAACTCTCTTCTTCCTCAGGCTGTCCTATGGCTCAGAGTTTGCTCTCACAGAGGGATAATTTCCTCGGAAGGTTAATAATACCAAGATATGAACAAAATAAAACCTAAAAAGAATCCTAAATACCAAATAGAAAACATCTTACGGGATAAATACTCCAGTTAAAGATGATCCTATGGAGACACTTCAAGTTACAATCAACGTTAGCCTTAAAATATATGGCTATCGTGAATTCATTTCGAATTTAAGACTGATCTTATTGTCGAAACAGTCTAGGAAGGTCTAAGGGCGATCTACTGAATTAACACAACATGCGGATTTTCGAACTAACCATGTGTTCAACAACACCAACTTTTACTTAATTTTGATGAACCAATAAGTGTTTACCAAACTATACATTCTAAGTTTATTTAATATTAATGGGAAAGACTTCCATTAAATCTGGTCTTTTGTTTATAGCCGCAATTAATGCCGAAAGTCTATGACAGTTCATATGTATTTACCAAGTGAAAATTTAGAAATGAATAAGAAAGAATATATCAATTTATGACGTCTTAAGTTATAACAGAGTTTGACGCTCACTTCGAAGAAAAAAATCTAAACCTGTAACCGAACATAGAAAGTGGATATAGACGTATAATCTAAGTTTAATCACCCAAAATTTATAATCCTTAAATGTCCGTTTTAAATTTTAGATTTTTTTGGCCACGCCGTTCCTCGCCTTTTAGGCTGTACGCGGTTTCCCGTTGCCAGGTGAGAGGATGGTGGATTAATATCGAGTATTATTAAATTTCCCTAGGCTAGAAACGGATATTTTATCATTAGCCTACTCGACCAGCGTACCCCTACCGTTTTAATCAACCCATGAAACTTTACCACAAAAAAAATAAAATAAATGTAACAGTTGTTTACAGAGTGCAGAGATAAAAACCGGTTAACTAAACATTGAAAACATAACGGTAAAGTAAGAGGAAAAAAAGCTGTATAAATGTTACTGGTCTTTATGCTCTCAGGGATGGATTAAAATTGCACCCCTTTTAATGTCAAGCAATAATGTACCTATTCTACACGCAGCTACCAACGATTAGAATGTCAGCACTTCTGTTTTGATTGGATTTTTTTTTTCGTAAATATTCTGCGCATAGTAAATATTTTTACTTTCACTTACCTATATATGAAATATATGGTAAGGAAAGTATTGCGATCGTAAAAAATTTCCACTTCTGGTTTTCAACGGAAATACACGTTTTAGGGTCCCTTGAGTCCAAATAACCAAGTACCGCGAAATGGTGTGTGTGTGTGTGTGTGTGTGTGTGCGTGCGTGCGTGCGCGTGCGTGTGTGTGTGTGTGTGTGTGTGTGTGTGTGTGTGTGTGCGTGCGTGCGTGCGTGCGCGTGCGCGTGCGTGCGTGCGTGTGTGTGTGTGTGTGTGTGTGTGTGTGTGTGTGTGTGTGTGTGTGTGTGTGTGTGTGTGTGTGTGTGTGTGTGTGTGTGTGTGTGTGTGTGTGTGTGTGTGTGTGTGTGTGTGTGTGTGAACAGACTAGCTCAAAAACTATAAATCGTACGAACCTCAAATTGGGTATTTGGTGTATGAATACGCCCGCGATGTTACAGCAAAAATTTCATTAAAATTGGCCAAACGGAGGGGGTACTTAAATTAATAAATTTTGTCTCACTTTCACGATTTTTTTTTATTTACTCAAAAAGGCTTTAATGATTTTGATCAAACTGGGTATTTGATGTATGTATATGCCCGCGATGCGACAGCCCAAATTTCATCAAAATTGGTGAAACGGAGGGGGTACTTTAATTAATAAACTTTTTCTTATGTTCACTTGGTTTTTTTTATTTACTCAACAACAGCTGTAATGATTTTGATCAGACTGGATATTTGGTGTATGTATATGTTCACGATGTGACAGCCAAAATTTCATCGAAATTGGTCAAACGCAGGCGGCTCTTTATTTCATAATTTTTTTTTCGATTTTTTACATTTTTTTCGAATATCTCAAAAACGGCTTTAATGATTTTATTAAATTAATCATTTTTAATCAAAATCAAGTCATCTTTTTTATATTATTTATAGAAGTGGCAATTAAAAAAACATGTGGGCCATTCCACGTCAAATCATCCAGCCGAAATTCAAAATTTTACCTCACCCCCTCAGATTTTGATAAAAATTTGTAGGTATCAAGTTCATATATAAATCAGAAAAAATTCCAAATTTTACCCAATTCCATCAAGTAGTTTCAGAGTTATGGCCATTTGAACTTTTGAGATATTTGAAGTTCCGACGACGACTTGAGCTCAAAACCAACTTGTACATGTTAAGACTTTCCTCTGTAGAATGGTTACTAATTGAACTAGAGCTTTCAAAATTTATTCATTAATTCTGCCTTTCATGCAGAATCAGATGGTACCATATATATCAGAGAGATAATTTTCCTTCATGAAAAAAAAAATTCTTAAACATAAAAATTTATATTTTTTCCAAGTTGTAAAATGGTCATAGAAAAATGCCATGAGCAAAAATCTCTCTCCAACCGGCCTTACACACTATATATCAAAAGAAAGAGGAAGAAATTCTCTATCTAATGATGAAATAATATGAGTGGCTCTTTGACTTATAAGAGTTTTATCACGATTTGAATCTAACATATAAAACTTTAATTTCAAAGTGGCGCATACAAATTAATACAGCTGAAATCTCTCTTAGATATACTCCTTCAAAGGTATATTATTGAAAATGGCATCTAATTACCTTTTAAATGATATGATAATGTTTGTGAACTTTTGAGCTGAAATTGTTTTATTACAATGTAAATCTAATAAAATTAATTCAACTCGGTGTTATATGAAAATTTCTGTATGGCTAAAATCTCTCTCCAAGCTTATTAAAATATAATATACCACTGAAAAGAGGATGACATTTTCTACCTAATGATGAAATAATATTAGTGGGTTATTGAGTTATAAGAGTTATATTTCGATTTGAATGTAATGTAGTAAACCTAACTTTAAAAGTAGTGTATACAAATTATTATAGTAAAAAGTATAATTAAAAAAAGTAAAAAGAATAATTAGAAAGAAAAATCTACAAAGTTTATCAAATAATGATCAAATCGTAAATGCAAAGCAAATGCACGAATATTGTGGTGAGATTTTTTCCAAAGTAAATTTGATTTTTTTTTGAGCAAAGAAGAAATCGAAATCAATAGAAAAGCTTTAGGTATTCGATTTGAGTCTGGTATTCTACGAAGTCTGGTCTCTAAGAATTACCGGAACCAGGAGTTTCAATTATTTTCAGCCTGCATCAACTGTAGAAATAATAGCAAAAAGGGTAAGCTCAGACTCTATTATCTGTTTGCGACAAAATGTTTTTCGCTAAACAGGACCAACTGTATAACCTGAAGTCAATTCTTTCGTGGCCTGTGTACATGACAACTGGTGGATCGGAATAGTCCATAGTATAAATGAGACAGAAGGTGATTATGATTTGCTATTTATACACCCCTCTGGGCCAACAGAAACATTTTTTGGCCTAAAAATGAAGACCAATGTCCAGTTCCACCATCTCTTATACTATGTGTAATCAATCCGCCATCCAAATAATTTTCCCGTTCAGTGATACTCACAAGATTGATTGCGATTCTGCCAACAAAATTAACAAGGGATACAACACCTTTATGAACTCATTATAGCCTAATGCTAAGATTTTCACCATTATAATTTATTAGCTTAAATAAATAAAAATTGTGAGTTGATTTGATATTATTATTACATTTAATTTAAAAAAAAAAAAATCTTTAAACTTAAAAGCCTGCACATATTATTAAATTACATTAAAGTTAAGTACATGATCTTTTCAGCAATAAGTATATGGTGATTCGAGGATATTTGGAAATAGATTTCAGATGTATTAATTTGTATGCGCCACTTTGAAATTAAATTTTAATATGTTGATTCAAATCATGATAAAATCTTATAAGTCAATAAGCCACTAATATTATTTCATCATTAGATAGAAAATTTAATCCTCTTTTCAGTGATATATAATATTTTAATGGGCTTGGAGAGAGATTTTAGCCATACAGAAATTTTCATATAACACCGAGTTGAATTAATTTTATTAGATTTACATTGTAATAAAACACTTTCAGCTCAAAAGTTCACAAACATTATCATATCATTTTAAAGAAAATTAGATGCCCTTTTCAATAATATACCTTGATTGACATCTAAGAGAGATTTCAGCTGTATTAATTTGTATGCGCCACTTTGAAATTAAATTTTTATATGTTAGATTCAAATCGTGATAAAACTCTTATAAGTCAAAGAGCCACTCATATTATTTCATCATTAGATAGAGAATTTCTTCCTCTTTCTTTTGATATATAGTGTGTAAGGCCGGTTGGAGAGAGATTTTTGCTCATGGCATTTTTCTATGACCATTTTACAACTTGGAAAAAATATAAATTTTTATGTTTAAGAATTTTTTTTTTCATGAAGGAAAATTATCTCTCTGATATATATGGTACCATCTGATTCTGCATGAAAGGCAGAATTAATGAATAAATTTTGAAAGCTCTAGTTCAATTAGTAACCATTCTACAGAGGAAAGTTTTAACATGTACAAGTTGGTTTTGAGCTCAAGTCGTCGTCGGAACTTCAAATATCTCAAAAGTTCAAATGGCCATAACTCTGAAACTACTTGATGGAATTGGGTAAAATTTGGAATTTTTTCTGATTTATATATGTACTTGATACCTACAAATTTTTATCAAAATCTGAGGGGGTGAGGTAAAATTTTGAATTTCGGCTGGATGATTTGACGGGGAATGGCCCATGTAAATTTCTAATCTAAGTAAGTTGGTAAGTGAAAGTTGTTTGTCGCGCGCATCGCACAAGATTTTTTTTTTATAGAAAGGTAGACTTAACATTTATTAAAGAACATACATCATATAAGAAGTTTAAATGCAAGAAAGATATTTTATTTTAAAATTACGGTTCTGTTCAAGGCAGAAACATAATTGTATCAGCGTCGGCAGAATCTTTTCTTATTTAATTGATAAAAGTATTTAAAAAAATTATGTTGAAAATTTGGACTTCGAAATCATAAAAAAATATTTCATGTTTATTATGATCTGTGTGTAGTGTACGGGATAGTAACCTAACATACAGAAAGTTTATTATGAGAAAGAGGTATTTTTACGAGATTTAAATGACGAGGTATCATTACGAGCTTAATATGACTTTATGCTTTAGTGGAGTTATTTAAAGCAAGCGGTGCATCAAAACGGTATTCATATAACAGCGGTCATTTTCAGAATATGAGAATGATTCGCTCACGAGCTAATATAACGCTGTCAGCGAAGGTCTTTTTCAGAGAAATTTTCATTCATTAGTCTGCGGCGGAAACGGTGACGTAGCAGAGGTCCGCGATTTCACAGGATACGCTGCGAGGGCCCGACCGCTGACTGAAGAAGACCCCACGAAGATTCGCCGAGTCAGCCAGCCCAAGTTCATGGAACCCGGGACTGGCAACAGCAAGCCAGCTGGGAATGGTAATTGTTGACACGATAGCAACAACTGGTCAGCGTGTAATCACTAAGACCCATGTTATTATGCTTCCATATAATCTAGTTAAGGCTTTCTTTAGTGGGAATCTCTGTCAATTGCCAGCTTTCCAGCGGATGTCTTCGGGAATTAAGATAAACAAAAAAGTGGGCGATCCCCTTTTTATTTCCCACAGTTAATTTTAGTAGTAAGCGGACCAAACTAGCATGAATACAAAACTGCGGATCTAGTATCGCGCTGCGAGTGAGGCCACGATCTTAACTGAAAACGGCCATTTTCAGGGTTTATTTATTTCTGAAGAGCGAGCGTCGCCAGCGGAAGTCGAGAACTGGTATCTCATAGAGCTGATCACTTTTTAACTGAAAAGGACGCGAAGGGACTAAGCTTAAATTACGTCCACATAACCTCCCGAAATAGGCCACACCCAAAAGGGACAGCTTTACCAAAACTGCTTTAATTATTTCGTAAAAATAGAACTAACCTAACACCTATGCAATATTAATAAACTGGTGGTATTTTCAGATTTACCTAAATGTGAACCATAAAATTGTTACGGGCTGCGGGTTCGATAAATGAACAAGTAACACTAGAACTCTCATTAATTCAATACTTACAATGGTAATTACAGCCTTATTATTAGATGCAGAATAGGATTTGTATGTAGACTCTCATCACTTACAACAAAACTAGAGTCTTTTCTACGACATACACCCTTATCACGATTACTTGTTGTTAAGATTTACCACTATAGAACTTATCACTTATCACTATAGTACTTATCACCTATCACTGATTACTTCGAAGTGCACTCGACGGGCGTTGCCAAACAACTGCGCTGAGGCTTGTTAAAGCCGGTATTTATAAGTCTTAGGTAGATTCTAGAAGATTCTACGTTCGCGTAGAACATTGTCTCTGATCTAAGCCGGCCGCCAGTCCCGTGCCAAACAATGGACGGATCGTTCTGAATAGGCGCTTTGTCTACCCACGCTGGCCGCAACAATATAAAATAAATATGTGGTATTTTGATATTTACCTAAATATGCGTATTCATGGGCGTACCCTGCCCCCCCCCCCCTTCGAAGGCTGGGAGCAATAATTTTTTAGGCTTTTAAGACTGAAAGCAATAAAAGAATACATTTTTTTCAAGCAAATAATTGTAATAATTTAGTTGATAAAGCACTGCTATAATTACGAGTATACATAATTTTGGTTTCATTCACCTTTTCCGCAGTATAGTGTTACAATCTGAACGACCATAGCTGTCCCCCCCCCCCTAGTTTTGATCCTGGGTACGCCCTTGCGCGTATTCTTATATATTGTTCTATAACACTCAGATTTTTGTATGACTAGAATAACAGGATAATGTTTAAAATGTTAGAATTCAGGAAAAATAGAACAAAATTAAACATGTTAGGAAAAAAATCGTTCTTTTCTTCTTCTGTTTTATCTTTCCATTGGTCGCAAAATACGAGGACAGCAGAGCTCGCCCAAATAAATAGGAGCAACCTTCGTTTATGGGAGGGGGTTAAAAGAGGGAAGGCTGAAAGCTTAATTTGGCTGCTAACTTGTCGAGTTATGTATAGTTTCTGATAGTTTATCTGATTCAGAATCTAATGACCTTATTTTAAATTCCAAAACAATAAAATAAAATATTACAGTTATAGCTAATATACCATATTTAAAATAATATATGTATAAATGAAGACAATTGGATTTCGCTTATTCATCTGGATACCATCCCACAAAGGAGTTAAGGGAAACGAGGAAGCCGACCAGGCAGCAAATATAGCTAGAATAGAAGTAACCGGGAATTTAGAAGTAACAATACTAAAAGAAGTAACAAAAGAGGACTGGTTACACCAACTGAAAAAAAATCAGAACGAAATTTGGGAGTTGAGGTGGAAGACCGATCACTCCAAATTATCCGAAATAAAACTGGAGTGCAAAAAGTGGAATACAAGCTCGAGAATCTGGAGAAGAGAAGAAATCGTAATATTTCGAATCAGAATTGGCCACTGCGAGTTCACACACGGTTACCTTCTCCGAGGACTTGAAGCACCCACATGCCAAGAATGTAATAATGCACCCCAAACGGTGAAACACCTTTTACTTCATTGGTCACAATACAAAGAACTCAGTAAGAAGCTTAAAATGGAAAGAACATTGAATGAGCTGTTAAAAGACGAGGAAGACAAAATAGATATTCTGTTTAAATACCTTAAAGAAATATCATACTATAACAGAATATAACTGAATGCATCGCCAATGACCCTGTAGGTTAGAGGCGAAGATCAAGGAAAAAAAAAAGTTGGATTTCATTTAAGACAAATAAAAAATAAATAAACCAAACGGTAAGGATCATCAAGCCAGCAAAAAGAAATTCTGTTTCCTGCTGAACGTATATTTGATTTTAAATTTATTGTCAGAATAAGACCTGTTTCCCTAAACAGTTAATGATTTTCAATTCTAACAAATATAATTTAATATGAAATAAATAATGTGTTAGATAAAAACACACAAAATAATTTGTGATTTTTCTTTATTAGATTTCTTTATTATTTATTAGATACTTTATATTTAAGTTAATGCTAATATGTGTAAACAGTTATTTTAATTTTATTATATTATATTTATTTTTAATATATATTTAATTTTATTTTATTATATTTAATTCTAAAAAATATAATTTGATATGAATTATAATATGCGTAAGAAAGATAACACATAAAATGATTACAGATTTTTCTATGAGCAGTGTTTCAGCACTTTAGTGCAGGTTCAAAAACGAATGGAATAGAAAATATGAGGATTACCTACATCATTTAAGAAGTCGATAAAGTTCATAATTTCATACTAAAATATTTCATAGTTTCAATTCATAAAAAAATAATTATTTCATAAAAATTCATGCTCATTTTTTATGAAGTAGTTCATTTATTTGTTCTTCATCCATTGCCAAATATCTCCCAACTCTTTTTGCCATTTAAAAATATGTTAAGGCATTTAAAAATATTTTGTACCCATAATTGAAAAATAATATGAGCATAAATCCATCAATAAATGAAGCAGCTTGTACAACGACATTGTGCATAGCCCCATTTTACAAATGATAAAAAGAAAAAAAAAATCACAATACAGAAATTAAAAATAAAATTAATCTAATCCCTTGTAGTATGCAGTACAACTCATGTTATGCATTTTCCTTTTTTTACATTCAACAGTACAGAACTTTATAGCCAGGAATGTCTTGTGGTTTCTTTACAGTTGGCCCGGTCTAAATAGACTCCAATTTCATTTTAAATCCTACACCTCACCGAATATCTACTCCGATCGTAATTTTTGTATTATAAGATCATTTCACACCGAAGCCAAGCATAAAAAAAACAGTTTATAGTAAAAACAAATTTCATAATGTTTTCATAAGGTCTAGTTCATCTAACTGGTGCAACAATAAATTTAAATAAAAATCATATTTAATTGACAAAAACTTTTAAATCAGTTAAGTATGTACCCTTATCTCATTGAAATACAATTTGTTAAACGCTCAAGATTCTATTGTAATAGGTCTCTAGGTTGACCGCTTAGATTCACAAGACTTGTTTGTAAGTAAAGAATTTTTCTCATAAAATTTTAAATTTGAATATCTAGGAAATTTATCTTTTTTTTTTTTGTTTTAGATTTATCATTTCATCGTCACCATGCTAAAGTAACGAATGTGCAACTAAAACCTGTGCATATTCGTTACTTTAGCATGGTGATGACGATTTAGGGATTCAAGGAAATCAATAGCTCAAACAAAATAAAATTATATTATATTTAATAAAATTAGATTATATTTTTATAATATAATATAATTATAATACATATTAATATATTATTTTATTATAAAAAATACTATATAAAATTTATGAAATTTTATTAAAAATTATTAGTCCGTTCATTAGTAAAAGACAAGTAAAAACAGAACACAACGTACAATCTAACAACTACTAGCGAATTTTAGTTACTATTTTTATTTATATTGAAGGAAAAGAAAAGAATTTTTTAAGATTTTCAAATTCTTGGGAAACCAAAACTACTTACTGAATTTTGTAAAAATTCGTGTGTTCTATTTTTATAGTAACAGAAATAGCGAAATTGGTATCTTTTAAATTCTGGTGCGATGCGCGCAACACACAACTTTCACTTTCCAACTTACTTTGATTAGAAATTAACGTGTTTTGTTAAATGCCATTTCTCAAAGTCACACATTTTTCCACATCCATTTACTTATTTTTAAATTACTATATTTCATTTACTTATTTAAATCTTTCCTTACTTTAATTATTCGGAATTCTTTTATTATTATGAATTTATTCTGCGACTTTTATTAAAAAATAAATAACTATCTAAACTCCAAATGAAGGCCAGGCGGCATCCTTCGATATGTGTATGATGTAAATTGAAGATCGCGGTCAGCATCACCCTTCAACCCCGTTTAATTTACCTTGACAAGCAAAGAGGTCAGGAATTGGAACAAAGAGTTCAACCACCGACGAATAAACCGTTAAAGTAATCAACATTCATGGTCAATTCTTAGCTCATGTTCATTTCATTGTTTGGTCAACTGATCCATTTCCCTATGCTAAATTTCTGACAATGAGAGCATAAACAATAAAATATTGTTAAAAATTAGAGTTGAAAATTAAAATCAATATGAAAACAAAAAATCTTCCATTAATAATATTATTCCATTAACTTTTCTTTCCATACCAGAAATAGAATTATAAACGAGCACCAATAGCTCGGTGATAATTTTTGAAAAAATAATCGATAAGAAATAGAACATTACCTGTTCCTAAATTCAATAGAAGAGGAGATCCTTAGACCAATTTTTTTTTTTTTTTATTATTATTTTTATTATACCGTTACAAATGACCATAATATAATTTCAGATAATCACAAAAAAAAAAAAAATAAATAAATAAATAAAAGACAACGTAGATCCGATTTTTCATTGGTCTGAAAGAGCCAAATTCCAAATACAACTTTGCGGTTCCTGCAGAAAAGTTTGGAATTTTCAAAACTCAAAATCCATCTTCTATAATCTATATATTTGTAATATAATCTCCAAACTATAAAGTTTACGAATCAAATTTAAAAGGGATCCTTAAAATTCAAATGGATCGTATCAGGGTTTCAACAAGACCAAATACGCGCCAAGAAAACTACGGAAGATCGAAACGAAGGATAAAATTTTATTTAAAAATAAAATAAATGGTAAACAAATATAATTTATTCCATTTAAAACAGCTAAACTTTCTCTTTCCTAACTTTTTGAGAAATCAAGATTAAATTTGAGCGCTGATTCACTTATTTTCATATAAATATACGAAATAAAATTTGGACCGTTTCCATAGCTGATCGATAATTTTATATTTACACATAGATTAAAGTACTAAGAAATAGTATTACGATTTGACGAATCTCTCATGACTAATGCTGCGTCAGCATTTAGGAAATAGTTAAGATTTGAATAACTTCCAAGAAAATTGTTGACAAAAGGCAATTTGAGTTCGCTTTGGACCTTGAATTGATGAAGCGAGATATCGCCGGTACATAATACATGGAATAAATATTGAAAAATAAACTTGTGAATTTAGAACTATTAGTTTAGTTTCCATTTATAAGTGTATTTCATTCAAGAAATAAAAACAGCTTTCTAAATGAGCTGCTATCACCTCAAAAACTGTTTTTGAGAAACTGCATTTAAAGTTTCAACTTCTACAAATTGTTTTCACCATGACGATTACTAACCAATTCATATTAAAAAAATGATTATAAAATATAGGAAACGAATAAGTATAAAAGTATAGAATAAGCAAATAACAATTCTTGTTTTATATAAATTAAAACAATAAAAGAACTTATTTCGATTTATTTAAAAGAGGTGTTGTAATGTTTAAGAGTAGCAAGATAGAAAAGGCTTTAATACTGCGTAACGTCTCTCAAGATAAAATATTACATAAGTAATAGAAAGTAATATTAAGTATTCGTAAAGTTTAAGGCCAAGCTAGATCCTCTATTTTTAAACCAGTGAACCTTGTCATAATTCACCACAATTCAAGTTGCCATTTTGTAATTTTTATTTATTTACATTAATCCCATCAACATAAGCGAATCTAATATACCTATAAGCGTAAAACAGAATAATATCAAACTACCTACTGACGCAAATCGATTTTCAAATCAAAAATATATATATAATTAGGAATTTTTCACACCTCTGAAACTAACGCTGAATAAAACCAATATATAAAAACACTATATTTTTATTTGAAATTGACGGAACCTCCTAATAAATCAACTAATTATTCATGTTTATAGGCTCACAGGGTTCTTAAATTATTCTAACTAAGTTATCATATATATTATTTCTCAAATCCTTTTTTTTTTTTTTGTGGGTACGTCATAACTTCCTTAACGCTTCATCAAATTTCAACAATGAGGCATCATTTTAAAGCTATTCTAAACCGCTATACTGGAAAAATATACAAATCACTCATTTCGACTTCGAATGCGAAACCACCGTTTTGGTAATAGAGGTTTGGTAGTAGAGGTTTCTAAATAATTTCAATTTTTTCAGGTTTTCAAGGAAAGCATTTTCGGTCATACATATCTTTTAGATCAACCCCTTCTTTTGCGAGTTGTAAGCGAAAAACTGCAATTCGCAGCGGAAATGGTCGAAGGGCCTTTTCGAAGCTGTTAGTTTTTTCATTTGTCGAGACACACGTTTTTGGTGATATACATTTTTTCCATTATCGGCGTCGTTGGCAACTTACAAGTTAAAACATACAATTTCAGTCAATAGAATCAGCGAACTCGCTTTCCGCGAAACAGATTTGTGTATTTAAAATGTGGCGTTTTCCGAGTGCGCTCTTTCATTGACATCTATTTCTGTGTTAAACAAACTATCCAACAAACAATCACAGATGATCATATCGTAACTTCAAACATAGAGTTCAAAAAGGTCCTGTAAAAAAGTAATACTACGTAAACATGTAAATTCCTTAAAGTTATGTTTCAAAAAATAAATAATCTACAATTTAAACATGTCTATTCTTACATGCCTCACCTATGCTTATGATTAGAGCTCGGATTCCCGTGCAATTGCATCTTTTTTTTAGAAAGTCAGAATAGAACGAACTCAAGTTACTTATCCGAATCAAGCCTAATGGGATGTTTTAATGAAGTTTTATACTGCACGAAATTGCACGTTTTGGGGTTTACTGCACGAAATTGCACGTTTGAGGGTTTACTGCACGAAATTGCACGTTTTGAATTTTAATTGCTCCAAATTCCATCATTTGATATTTTGAAGAAAAAATATATTACAAATGTTAATTTTCTTTAATAAACATCAAAATAATAGTGGACAAATAAATGTAAATATCATAAAAAAAAAAAAAAAAAAAAAAAAAGGAACTTGTGAGATGTTAACCAACACAAACCTCCGATTTCCCAGAACTGAGGGTTCAGTGATTCCTGGGTGTTTACATTTTGCTTCTCGATTCCCATCGTTCTGTCAGTATCAAACTAGCTCCTGTCGAGAATATTGTTACTAAAAATGTCTAAAATATGAGCAAGTGTGTTTTCGAAAACTGCGGGATGGATTGAACAACATCCTGAACACAATAGGGATGGTTGTGTAGTGTTATGTAAATCTTGTTATAAAAAAATCTGGTGCGTGCGCGCAACACACAACTTTCACTTACCAACTTACTTAGATAAGAAATTGACGTGTTTTGTTAAATATCATTTCCCAAAGGCACACATTTTTCTACATTCATACCTTATTTTTATTAATCGTTAAAGCCGTTTTTGAGTAAATAAAAAACCCCGTGAAAATGATACAAAATTTATTAAGTAAAGTCCCCCCTTCGGTTGATCAATTTTGATGAAATGTTGGCTATCACATATTTGGCATATACATACATCAAATACCCAGTTTGGTCACAATCGAGAAAGCCGTTTTTGAGTAAATAAAAAAAACACGTAAAAATGTTACAAAATTTATTAAGTAAAGTGCCCCCTGCGGTTGATCAATTTTGATGAAATTTTTACAGACATATCTCGGACATATAAATAGATCAAATACTAAGTTTAATCAAAATCGTTAGAGCCGTTTTTGAGAAAATGAAAAAAACACCTGAAAATGTTACAAAATTTACTAAGTAAAGTCCCCCATCCGGTTAATCAATTTTGATGAAATTTTTACAGTCATATCTCGGGCATATAAATACATCAAATACCCAGTTTGATCAAAATCGTTAAAGCCGATTTAGAGTAAATAAAAAAAACACGTGAAAATGTTACAAAATTTATTAAGTAAAGTCCCCCCTCCGGTTAATCAATTTTGATGAAATTTTTACAGTCATATCTCGGGCATATAAATAGATGAAATACTCAGTTTAATCAAAATCGTTAGAGCCGTTTTTGAGAAAATCGAAAAAAACCTAAAAAGTTATTAAGTAAAGTACCCCCTCCCTTTAAGTAATTTTGATGAAATTTATGCTGTCACATCGCGGGCATATACCTACACTAAATACCCAATTTCAGGTTCCCACGGTTTATAGTTTTTGAGCTAGTCTGTTCACACACAGACACACAGACACACACACACACACACACACACACACACACAGACCATTTCGCGGGACTTGGTTATTTCGACTCAGGGGACCCCAAAACGTGTATTTCCGTTGAAAACCGGAAGTCGAAAATTTTCACGATCGCAATACTTCCACTTACTATATATTTCATATATAGGTAAGTGAAAGTAAAAATGGTTGTGAGAGAAAATCACAAATTGATACCCGCTGTAGCACAAGTAAGTACCTAATTTTTATTAACCCTAGAACGGTAACAGGGGTTTTGCGTATCACCAGAGGGATTTAAAAATAAGCCTACGCACCGGATATTGGATCGAGTGATTCCATAATTTGATTAGTATGTTCCCTTTTTTAAGACCTTCCTATTTCCAATATACGTAATCACAGCTCACATGCGAGTATTTAACTCTATATTCCACATCTTCCACATCATACTGATCCGATTAGTTTTCAAAAATATATCAATAGTATTATAAAAAAGATCCAAAATTCAATGATTATACCAAAACAACATATAAAAATAATCTGTAAAAATCTGGTGCGTGCGCGTAACACACAACTTTCACTTACCAACTTACTTAGATTAGAAATTAATATGTTTTGTTAATTGCCACTTCTCAAAGTTATACATTTTTCCACACTCATTTCTTATTATTATTTTTATCATTATCATTTCTTATTATTTTTGTTTTCATTTGCTCAAAAAAAAAAAAAAAATTTCTTTTATTATTAAATAAAAGTTTTTACTTGTGATAATTCGGCAATCCAAGCATAATACTCCAAGTCGTCTGATTTTATAATTCTCTATGTACTTGTAACAAATAATTTTCATTAAATGAACAGAACATCTTTAATTATAACGCATTGGTTTGTCATTAAACGCGTACGGCGCGTGCGTGAGCTCAAGGTGTTTTATGAGTTGACGGAATAGTTTTCTTTTTTTCTTCTGTATATGTTTACTTGATTTTCTTCATATATCATATTTAGCCATTTCGTATTTTCAGGCGTGATGAGAGACAGTTAATTTCTCAATATAAACTAAAACAAAGGTGCTTTATAGGAAAACAAAAAAGGCCCCTTCCCCATTTAAGCTCCCTCAGAAAATTTTAATACTGATAAAACTTACCTGATATTATTGAACACCTAATTTTCATTAAACATGACGAATTTGATCAAAATCATTAAAGCCGTTTTTGAGATAATCGAAAAAAAGGTAAAAATTGGAAAAAAGTTATGAAATAAAGTGCCCCCTCCGTTTGACCAATTTTGATGAAATGTTGGATGTCATATCTTTGGCATATACATACGTCAAATACCCAGTTTAATCAAAATCTTTAAAGCCGTTTTTGAGTAAATAAAAAAAACACATAAAAATGATACAAAATTTATTAAGTAAAGTCCCGCCTCCGGTTGATCAATTTTGATGAAATTTTTACAGTCATATCTCGGGCATATTAATACATCAAATACTTAGTTTAATCAAAATCGTTTGAGCCGTTTTTGGGAAAATCGAAAAAAACGTAAAAAGTTATTAGATAAAGTACCCCCACCCTTTGACCAATTTTGATGAAATTTTTGCTGTCACATCGCGGGCATATACATGCACTAAATACCCAATTTCAGATCTGTGTGGTTTATAGTTTTGGAGCTAGTCTGTTCACACACACACACACAGACACACACACAGACCATTTCGCGGGACTTGGTTATTTCGACTCAGGGGACCCCAAAACGTGTATTTCCGTTGGAAACCGGAAGTCGAAATTTTTCACGATCGCAATACTTCCACTTACTATATATTTCATATATAGGTAAGTAAAAGTAAAAATAAAAGAGTTTCTATTTCAATTTACTCTCCGCTACTTACTTTTTTCCAAAGTAGCTATAATTTGTTCACAAAAATAATTTAATGCCTGATTTTCAAGCAATACATTTTTATTGCATGTTTTTGCACGTTTTGAAGTTTTTATTGCACGTTTCTGCACGTTTTGAAGTTTTTATAGCACGTTTTCAAATTTTTACTGCACGGAATTCCGAGCTTTACTTATGATGCACTATATAGAGTGCGAATGCTTCGCAGGGTCAGCTAGTAATAAAAAACCATATGGATATAAAATTTAGTGGCAACGATATTTTAATAAATACGGAAGTATTTACCTTCCTTATATATTTATTTGATGAAAGAAAACACATTTACTAGCAACTATTTTGTTGAAAATTTCTTTTCGTTGTCTTTATTTATCATTGAAATCATCTTTTTTCTTTTATGAAGTCATTTATTATTATTATTACAATGATTAAAGAAAAATTATATTAAAAAAATCAACTTTTAGTCATGCTAAAATTTTTAACAATCAGTAGAATTATTTTATAATTATTAAGTTCTGTATTGAAATCTAAGATACCTGTTAGCTAAAGTAATTGAAATGCTACCAATATATTTTTATTGGTATAACAGAAGATCATAAATCAGTTATTATAAGATAATATAATAATAACAAACGAAGCCTTTAAAATAAGAAACATTAAATATTAGAACTGTTTTATGTTATTTATGTCATGTTAAACCTTTATATATTTATTGATTAGAACAACTCTTTCCCATTCGACTGTTTAAGCCATTCCAAAATTTATTAAAAATGTTTATATAACAAACATATATTCTTAGGGAGTGAAATCATAATAAAACACCTCATAAGTACAAATGAAAAGTCATTTCATTTACGAGTAAGTTGCCACTGATCCTCGCATGACAGGAATTCCATACAAGACAAGTGTGATCGGTTCGAGCTCTATCTTTCTAATTTATCTTAAATTAACATTAAAGAAACGCGCGATAGCTCTATTCAAGCTCAATTCCTCAATAGCTCAATTCCAAAGTTCCTTAAAGCCCAGGAATTTTTAGTTAAGACAAAATTCAGCATGCCAATCTAGGATTTGAATGAGTTTACTCGACTCACTTTTTTGGCTACATCACGTCCCTCCGAAGAATATGTAAAACAAAATTTCAATAATTAGTTACATATTACCTAAATCAAACACATACTCTGAATACATAGAGAGCGTAAAATTCAAGCGAGTGATAAGACTGGAATGTTGTGTCATGTCAACAACCTTTCATCATATCATCAAGGTTTAAGAGGTCATTAAAGAAGAGCATTCTATTGACATTTTATTATTAGTTGATTAATAAATGTATCATATGATACACAGCGATATAAATTTATGACACGAATAAATATTTTTGAATTCCAGAAAAAATGAAAAAAGGTTTTTGTATTCAATATCCATGTACTTTTATATTATTGATAACCATAAGAGATAAATAAAAATAATGTGTTAACTTGACCAAATATTTAATGGTTTTTAAATTAATTAAACAATTAATAAAGTTAGTTATCTCCGACCGACTCCCTTTACTTAGACAAAATAATACACACTTCCAGTGTGCTCTTGAACGTCAAATCACTTGTAAAAGCAAGGCTACCTCTCCCTATGAAGTTTACAGTTGTAAATTACAATATCCATACTTCCTTTTGCTGTAATATATTTGTCTTACTGACATATAGATGAATTATTGTATCTTAAAAACACTTAACCAACTTTTTGGTTTGTTTGTTTATTTTTGGTGTAGTGGTTAGCATAGAAACCTACTATACTAAAGGTCGCGGGTTCGCGTCCTGAGGTGGCCCTAGGATTTTTTAATGGGAGTAAAAATCCTTGTCTGTGCCGTTCCTCGTATAGGACGTAAAATGGAGGTCCCGAGCCTGTACGATGTCAGGTACTCGTTAAAGATCCCTATCCTAATTATACCTGGATAGGCAAATTTAGGACTCCCACTGTAGCATCGTCCGATTAGCCTTAGTGACATAAAGTGACGTTTAACAAACAAACAAACATACCAACTTTTTTGCTTAATTGATAGATAAGCTCGAATCCCACGAAACTTTATACTATGCATAATTTTCATTAGGCATAACAAGTATTGTTGGAAGCGATTTCCACCAAACAAAGCAAAAAAGTAAAGTTACTTTTCTATGATTTTTTTTAAGGTACAGGGGTTTCACTCTATGCCGTTTATATCGCCTGGCGGCATGAATAGTGAAAAAACTAAAAATTTAGGTTTTTTTTCGATTTATGCTCCAACATAATATCGTAAATGCTAAGCAAGGAAAATGTCATAGTTATATTAGCAGTATAGTTCACTACCTCCAAACAGTTTACTATCTATAAATAAATATTGTAGCAATAAAAATTTAAATTTAAGTTGACAATGTCAATTATGTCACTATCCTTTATTTTTTTTGTCGTTGTTGGTAAATCCCCGCTATAAAGATCCGCTACCTTGGTTTACCAATACAAGCCAATACAATACCAAGACAAGCGACTTGATAAAACAGGAACGAGAAGAAACTGCTCGTGGATTCAACTTACTACACTATTCCCTTGACAAGCGATCTTAACTTCCAGTAAGCATCCATTATCAGACCCATTTGGCCACACGAAACCCAGCTTTGGTGCTCCACAAAACCATCGAATTGTTCTCCTATACAATGCTTATTATCCGAAATCCTACGAAGAAATCTTGATACTTGTCATTACTTCCTGCTTCGATAAAGACGTCAATATTTCATTTGTTGCAGATTTGGTCCGAAATGGATTTTGCCTCTTTTAACTTACAACCCCCTGCATCATAATCTTTTATTCGAAAATTTTAAAGCCAACACTTCCCGGCGCCTTATAAGAATATGGCTAAAGGATCTCTTCAGTTAAAATAATCATGTAACTAAGTGCTGTGCTTGCAGGTATATTTATTATAACGGAAGTTGCTTCACTAGCATTCCTTTCATCTTTTTCTATTTACTATTGCTATTTATTTTTCCTTTTTTGTAGTTTTTTTTTCCTTTTGTTCGTTTTTTGAGGAATTATGATAATTTCTGAATCTTTTGATGATTTGCTTATATCTTATTATAACTGAAACCTTGGCCTACCTATCATTCATTGACGATTTTTTTTTTTTTTTTTTTTGTAAGTTTAATATAATATAAAAACACGATTTCCGTTTTCTTTTATTTTTGAACTCCTTGCATGCCGAGACATCTAATGATAGATATACCCGAGAAGCCAAGCTGATCTATCCGCTTTTACAGACCATTCAAATAATCCATGCAAGGATAAACTCGAAAAATCCAGTACATTGAAAAATATATTCCTGTAACCAAAGCGTAATGTACAGTGAGTTCGTTTTGGCGTAAGAGTTTTGTTTGTCACTGTCAAAGAACCTAAAGAGATTTTCCATTCATTAGACAATATATGTAAGCTTGTGTTTTGTATAGTATTTTCTAAAATATATGGTAACAATCGTTAGTCTTCCGGTAATCAGGAGAAACCCTACATGTTCAAAAAAACATTTATTTTTCAAATAAATCTATGGTATGAACATAAATTTATGAAATCATGAAAATGTATTCTAAGTAGGAATATGTGTCAGAGAAAATAATTTAAGTTAAGGAAATCTCTTAAAGCCAAAGTAGAATTGTTTTTTTTTTTCTTCACTTTTCCAATGATTTGAATTTGTGAACATGTCGGATTTCTCAAACGAACGATTCAATTATGCGTGAAAAATGGATATTTCAGCCTTCGAATTTCATTTCTTTTCAGAGTGCCTTTTTTTTCCGCTGAATTTTGACATTTCATTGTTTATGACACTTAGAACAAAGCAGAGTTTTTATTATTTAAATCAGCTGATATGAGACTTTTCATACAGGTAGGCCATCCTTTCGCCTTCAATTGCGATATCTTCATCAGTGAAGTGTTCTCCATAGATTTTCGCAAAGTATTTAAGAATGTTCAATATAGAAATTTAATTTCAAATAGTAAACGGTATACGCTCCATGCTGAATCCAACGTCACTTCTTATAATGCAATTCATTCTTAAAGAGAGTATTCATTTTTTTCAATTTCCACAAAAAGAGTTGCTAACACTTAATGCACAGATATAATGTACATGATAATTAAAGTCTTCATTTTCAAAAAATACTATCAAATCCTCAGTTTTAATTCACATAACTATTATTATTTTATTTATATATATATATATATATATATATATATATATATATATATATATATATATATATATATATATATATATATATATTTAAGATAGGTATTGAAGAATCAAAAATATATCTAATTAAATTTAAAAAGAAAATGATTTTATCTTGCGAAGATTGTCCTCACAAGAACCTAATAATAGGCACAACGATATTTTTTTTTTTTCTGATTATCTCTTAATCATTATTTTTTGAAAAATTATTTTCGTCAATATAATTTTTTTTAAACGTTTAAATGATAACTTACCAGTTCTGTGTAACACTTGATGACTCAGTGATAAAGATATTAATCGGCACACACTAACTTAAACGAGACGACGCTACAGACCCTGGAGAACTACGACGCACTACACTTGACGAGCGTACGGCAGCCACTGGAGCCGAGCCGGCCTTGTTTAGTTTACATCAGCTGCGACCGACTGGACACGAACGTAGTCGACACCTCCCGAACCTGAAATAAGTGTTTTGTATTAGTATGAAGCGTTAATTTAAGAATAGGCACAAAACTGTTTTTACGATAATTATTGGCATAGAAGAAACAGAAAATGTTCATTTTTCTGTGATATGTTTGGAAATAAATTTGGTCCGAAATATCTTAGGATTAAATCTTTTTAATGATAAGGGACTAGGAACGATTATGACCAAAAAGGGAGCTACCCAATACCCGAGTTTGTGAGGCCCGTCAGCCTACTTTTGGTGGCTCACACCGACCGGGCTTAGGAGTGATAATCCTGCCCCGTGTATTTTTAGGGTTTTTCACAAGATTACAGATTGTTAAAAAGCATGCACAAAAATATCTCACTGCCAATATTTAGTGGATTTCAGTGGCAAAAATTTATTGCACATTGTTGAACCCAACCCTGAGGTAGAAATGTGCCCCTAAAAAAAATACTTCCTTTACTCCCATGTAACGTAGGTTGAGTAAAATTTCTGCTCTTAATTGTAGCTAAGAAGCTTTACGTGAATATTGGTAGGAGCTATTAATCAAAACCTTCAAAAATTGGCTCTTTTTTGTACCATTTTACAATAGAGTAAAATTTAAAATTAACACAAAGTATTTTAATGTTATTAAACATTTTTGGTGTGTTTTTATTTATTAAAAACCAAAACCTGAGCATAGAAAACTCTATATGACGTAATTATGCTGGTAATGATTTTTTTTTATTTATTTGATAGGGAATTGAGGAATCTTCAAATTTTGATTGAACAGACAAAATTATTTATTTTAAAAATTATATTGTTTTATTATCTTCTTAGCTATTAATATGTTCCAATTTTTGTCACGGATATTTCATTTCAAAGTTCATTTTTCAGAAATGGAGGAGAAGAATCAAAATGATCATATAATGATTTGATTTGTTGAAGAATTAAGGAAGTCACGGCGTCACAACAAAAAAATGAAATAAAAAATAATTGAGACATGAAAGAAGGAAGAGCATAGATTTTGCAAAATTATTATAATAATTGTATATGTGAAGGGAAAAAGGAAGTTAACACATAAGTAAGACCAGGAATTATGTCCATTCGAAACTTGAATACCTTGGCAGGGAACACATACGACCAGAGCTCTTAAAAGATCACAAGAGGAGCAAGGTGACACCAAAGAGACCTTTAATCATTTCCATCTAAGTGGAATCGGGAAGGAAAGGGGAAACTGATAGGGGCGGAGATCTCTGTACCTGTAATTGGGCTGCGACAGTCCCCGGTATTTAGTAGAACAAAGAAAAAGTAAAAATGGGGGGGGGGGGGTCGTGAACACAATATCTAGGACTAGAAACTAGACTTTTGTCTATATTAATGCTGTACTAAATATAAAAGAAATCGTCTGCAGTCGAAAATCGGAAAAATTTAAACATAACTAGGTATCTATATACATACATTCCTCCAACAAAAAATATCTAGTGCTGTGCGCGAACCTTAACTGTCATTTACCATCCTTCCTTCTTTGAATAACTATAGAAAACTTTTTGAAAATGGTGTACTTAAGTGCTACGGGAGAGGGAACACTAAATTTTTTTCCTCAATGAATATGTTTTGTTTTTTATTAGAAAGTGGAAACTGTAGTCAGTAATTCATACAGTGGGTACCAAGAATAAAGTTACCTAATCATGAGACTCTGTACTTTCCGGGAATTCGTTTGATTTTTGTGTATGAATATTTTTTGACATGATTACAGAAATAACAATTGTGTTTTAGACTGAAAGATTGAGTTTTTTTTATTATATTTGGTAAACAGGAGTCATTAGAAATTCGTATTACATTCCGATAATAATTGGAACTAAATTTAGATTTTGAGCGCTTGAGTAGAATATTTTTCAGAAAACGGCGGCGATATTGTATTAATCTCAGGCAGTTAATAGTTGTTTTTTTAAGTTCTAAAACACGTTGACAACTCATTTAGCATGTGCAGTTCGCCTTTACATGTTAAAAATGAGTATTAAAGGTGTTTTAGTGCTAGGGGATCACAAGATAAAAAATGTTAACATATCATATATGCTATTTCTCAAGGCCTTTTTTTTTTGTCGGTACGCCATAACTTCCTTAATACTTCATCAAATTTCATCAATGAGGCATCATTTTAAAGCTTTCCTTAACTTCTACACAGGAAGAAAATATAAAAATCACTCATTTCTCATTTGATTGCGAGTTATAAGCGCAAAACCGGGGTTTTGGTAATCGTGGTTTGGTAGTAGAGGTTTTTTAAATGGTGTCAATCTTTTCAGGTTTTCAAGGAGAACATTTTCGGACATATACATTTTTTCGATTAACCCCTTCGTTTGCGAGTTGTAAGCAAAAAACTGCAATTCTCATCGATAATGGTCGCAGGACTTTTTCGAAGGTGTCATTTTTTGCAGTTTGTGGAGATGAATAATTTTGGTTACATAAACTTTTCCGATTATCGCCTTCGTTTGCGAATGGCAAGCTAAAACATGCGATGTCTGTGTAAAACAAACCTACCAACAATCACAAGATGACCATAACCTATCTTCAAACAATAGTGTTCAAAGAGGTCCTGTAAACACGTAGATACTATGTAAATATATAAATACCTTAAATTTAATGTTTAACTTATTTTTAGGTCAACAATTTACACACATCTATTCTTTACTTCAACCCTCACCTATGCCCATGACGCACTAAATACGCACTATACGATACTAAATATATGGTGTGTACTTTAATTAAGTGAGATTTAATTTGGTTGTAGTGCGAATGCTTCGCATGGGCCATCTAGTAATGACCTAAAAGAAATGACGTGCTACATGTAAACATTTTTTTTTATCTCATGAACCCATATGGTGGAATAATATATCTTTTTTTTTTATCAAAAAGGGTTTTTCAAAATTAAAAATAAAAGATTTTAAATAATAATAATTTATATAAAGCGGCCATGGTTTTTAAGAACGAGTAGAGAAAACTTGAAGAAGAGATTATAATTTTGTAAAAATGATGTTGATTGTAATATATCTTTGAGTTGGCAAATACTTTAGAACTTTACAAAAGAAGGTGGTTAAAATATGTAAAAAGAGCTTCTCCCATAAATTAGAACACTAAAGTTTACTCCAAATTTATTTACGTGAAAAATCAAGAAACCCTTGCAATGTTCAAAGGTACTGTAAAACCGAAACTGCAGAATAACTATAATAATTCGGAATAGGAAAACCAAAGAAATGTCCAACAGTTAGAATGAAGCTAAATAAAATATATTTCTTTTAATAAATTTACCACATGTTCACCCCTCAGGCGGTGCGCATGAATGGTTAGGATGTCTCAGTGATGAGTCACAGTTCTCGAGAACATAGAAGGAATCCCAAGCATGTATTAACTAGCTCAGTATGGTACGGGCCGAGATATGCAATGGGTCAAGTTGGCATGTTTTATGGAGTGGTCGTATTAAAGGGGTAGTAAAAAAAAAAAAAAAAATATGCATATACTTTGATAAACGCGTTTTAGCACACCAGTCAACATGGAATGTTCTAGATCGAGATCCTGCGAGTAAGAAAACACATTACCTGTTGAAAATTTTGATATTATTTAAAATACTTATTGAAATCATTTTACTTATTTATATATAGTATTAATTAATTAGAGTCTGCCAGTCAAATCACGCTACTTGTAGAAATGGTGGTCCACTCCTATGTAATGTGGATTTCGGACGCTTCACAGCACAAAATATTGTCTATATAAAAATACATTCAATATCTCATAGAATAAATTATTAAATTATAGAATAAATAAATTATTAAATTATAGAATAAATAAATTATTTGAATTTATAATTGGCCGAGTGGTTTATCAAGATTGGTAATTTTTAACGATCGCGACAACCCTAATGTTCTAAGGCCTGTAATTCGAAAGCGTCGGCATTATATTTCCGCTGTTGATAACAATGATTTATTAATTTTTACATTTATTCATCTAATCGACAATTTTTACTCCTTCTTCTCCGAAGAGACCGTGGCATCATAATGGTAAGGCACTGAACTGCTGTGCTCATGACACTGATTTAGAAATTAACTTTGCAGGATTTCTCAAATATTCTGTCACAGATCGTTTCTCGGCCCGAGAGACCCTTCTGGAGTCCAGCCTCAATCAGGGATATTCTTAATCGAAAAATTAAGGTCAAAGAATCTGGCGGTTGAGCGTGATCGCAGTCAAATCACCTCCCTGCACGACCGCTGAACAAGAAACAGTAATCCTTTCATATTACTATACCCAAGACCATTCAAGGGTTGTAGTGATACAGGTTTTTTCTTATTATGTAGCTTGGGCCTAAGCTTCTTTCACAATGAATCTCCAAACAGTTCAATCTGTATTTTTCTCTCTCAATCCTCATATGCCCATCATTCTCAGGATTCTTCTATGTCCTCCAGCCATCTTCATAGGGTCCCAACAATTTTAACATTTGATATTAAATATTGAAATAATGTATTGTTTGACAACTCCTAATATGAGTAAAGTCATGAATAGTCATTAGGCCTTATACAAAATATGTATATTTGGGTTTAAAACTCTTTTAAAAGTGTAATATATGTAACATATGATTTATTTTCGGAATTAATGAAGAAATATCAAACCTCAACTCACTCATCAGGTAAAAGGCTGGTCTGCCTGAAAAAAGTGATTTTTCAAGAGAGCCAATCAAATTTTCATCTTTTTCCTTCCTTTGATTTCTGTTGTCTGCTTTATTCCCTTTTTAATTTGTTTAAAAACCATCAGTATTGCAGTCTTGCAATGAGATAATAGAAAAAGCCTGGAATATAGTTAATTTTTTTTTTTATTATTAACAGTGATCTGAAAAATGAGAGGCAGCTAAAGATTATCTTCCTAAGCAAATGGAAAATATGGCTGGCCCAATTTATCTGGATCTTATTTACTACCGATACTAAGGGATATTCAAAAGTTGTCCCCGGGGTTGTTCCTGGGTGGATGTTTTAGAGAGAGCATTTATTGAAAAGAAACTTTATTTTAAAAAAATAAAAGTTTTTTCCACAGTTTGACCTCAATGTGATGAATCCTGTTTGGAGACGGAGATATTTATTTCGAATTGTAATACTTAAAATACTGTTGTTTTAATGAGACATTGACTTTGTCAATTGTAAGTGAAGGGGATGAATGAAAGAAGCCCTAGCCGAAAAGCCCTCCTCGAATAAATTTTAGTTGAATATTCTGTTTTATATTTAAAGAATTAGAGAAGTCAATTAGAATTAAAAGAATAAATAATTTTTGCAGTATTTCAACTATGATTTTTTTCCCCTTAGACTAAGTGTGATTTTTCATGAGATGCAGTTTTCTCTTTATGGTAAGCAAAAAAAAAAAAAAAAAAAATGTAATGGGTTTTCATTAAAAAAGATTAAATATTATTATTATTTTTAAATATTAAAAATTATTGCAAAAGACAATAAACACTTAAAAAACTTAGGTATAAAATTTCTTAGCAAATGAAAATAGCAATTATATTAAAACCTATGATTGAACATGGGAAGTAAATAATAAATGAATAATTTAAGAAATATTATAAAATGTATAAAGTAAATTTTAATTAAAAGAATCTTTTTCCATATCAGAAACATAACTTATAAGCATTATAGAGACTGCAGAGAAGAGATCACCAACAGCCAATGATTATCTTGCCATCATCCAACCAGCTAATTATCATGCGATCAGAATTCCAATGTTCATCCTGGTACGAGAAGCAAATATATAGTGAATGTTTTTATAGTAAATTCAGTTTTATTTTATTTATTTTTTTTTTTTATCAAAATGATTGAAATATAAATATTGCAATAGAGATATTTCGATTATTAAAGTAGTGGCAAAGCAAAAGTTTATAGGATCCAGAGCAAATGACTTTACATAAATTATGGCAATTGTTATAAACATAGAATTCATTCGAATAACGAAAACATTAAGAAACAGAGAGTTTGTTCACTAAAATTTAATAAAAAATTATCATTACTGTAATAAAATTTATTATTTATTTCTGATTATTATAGTATTATTATTATTATTATAGTATTCCTAAACTAAAGAAAATTCCAATATAAAATTTATTTATCTACAAGAAAATAATGTAAATATAATTATCTCTCTACCTAAACCATGTCAAGTTCATGTACAATATTGTCCTCATTTGTGCAATTCGACATGCATAACATCAGTGTGAGACTGTTCCCATTTTGTGCCGTAAGTTTTTGATGGATTGCAGCTCCTCATACACCTGAACACGAAAAATGAAATCATTGAAGTTGCTCTTCTTTCGTGCTAACAGGGAGCAAGGCAGTTGTGTGTTTAACAGCAACATAGCAAATGAAACCACCCTAGAAACATGAAATATGCTAATCAGTAATAATCAAAATAAAAACATTCATGAGCCTCCTTTACAAGACGGTAGTGGTACCAATTTATTTATAATGGTAAGAAATTTATTTATTTATCTACTAGAAAATATCATTTTTAACACCAACTTCCAAAATAAAATATAGTGTATTCAACATAATGTCAATATATACACATTTTCAGCAAATTTATCTGAAGCTGATTTTTACTATTATTATTTTATAATATTTGTATTTTAGTAAAACACCTCAACATTCCTGTTTAATAATAGCCATTTCATTTGTCTTTCAAACCCTACCTGAGAGAACCTCATATTAAACCATTTTATCCCAAGGGGGAAATAATATCAATTTTGGGTGTTTCTTTCTGTTCCTATGTGAAAAATTTATGATTGATAAAGTTTAAAAATTATTACCTTTCGGGAATCCTAATTTTCGGTAACATTAAGTGGCCAAAAATGAAAAAATATATCAACCCCAATTCTTTTTTTTTTTTTTTTTTTACATTTCTTTAATCATGATTAGACACACAAAACATTTTAAAAAATGTCAGAAGTAAATTTTTCATGATATTCTTGATACAATAATAATTTAATTTGAATTATCAGATACCACAATGCTGAAGTGTGTTTGATATTTTAAGTTTTCAAATTAGAAAAAACAAAATATACTTTAAAAGAATTAAAACTATCTTTGACTTTTTTAAAAATAATTTAGAATCTTTACATTAATTATTGTAATTAATTAAGTGATTTTATGGAGATCTCAACTCAGATTCAGAAATGTTAGAGAACGGAAAAATAATAATTGAGAGATTTGGAAATGTTTTATTATAAAAGAATCTCAACAGTAGGAACTAAAGACACTAACAAAACAAGGGAGCCAAGACAACATTGCAATTATAGTATATGTGTACTATATATCACATTCACTAGGTTACCAAATATAAATATCACATTCACTTGATCACTAAACAAAAATCGTTCTTGATATACATTCATTAATACAATTTAATTAAAACATGAAAAAAAAAGAAAATACTAAAATAAGAATTACAAAATGAAAAGTCAAAAACATAAACTAAAATGCCTCACTGACTACACCTCTTAAGAGCAACTCAATTCAAGCAAAACATTATTTGAAACACTTTTACCTACAAAATGCAGACACTTAGGGCTGTGATATACTAACACCCCAAGCATCCAAACATGTCCTTTAAGACTCACTAACTAGAACACATCAGACATTTAATTAGAATTATCCTGATGCAGAGGGACAGTTCAGTAACTCAAGAAAACATGTTTAACAAATACAAACCAGAACTTGACAAATTTTCAAAATTAACTAAACTAACATGTTAGAACCTATTGAAAAAGAATTTTTCAAGTAAAAAAAAACATTAAAAGAAAAAAAAAACAACCAAACAAACAAACATTACCAACTTTGACGTTTCACTTTGGAATTGAGGAGTTTTGTAAATGCCATTCCTCAAAGTCACACATTTTTCCACATTCATTCACTTATGTTATTTACTCTCTAAAGTACTCTACGAATTTTTATTATTAAATAAAAGTTTTTATTTGTGATAATCGGCAATGCCAGCTTAATGCTCCAAGTCGTCTGATTTTATAATTCTCTATATAGTTGTTGAAAACTTATTTTAGTTACCATGAAACAAATAATTTCCATTAAATTAATAGAATTTAATGGCTTTAATTATGCCGCATGCGTGAGCTCAACGTGTGTTATGAGTTGACGGAATATTTTTATTTTTTCTCCTCTATGAGTTTACTTTATTTTTATCTTATTTCAAATTTAGCCATTTCTTATTTTTAGGCGTAACGAGAGACAGTTAATTAACTGTCAATATAACCTGAAACAAAGGTAGTTAAGAGGAAAACAAAAAAGGCCCCTTCCCCATTTTAATAATGATAAAGCTTACCTGATATTAAAGAACACCTAATTTTCATTAACATGAGGAATTTGATCAAAATCATTAAAACCGTTTTTGAGATAATCGAAAAAAAGGTAAAAATCGGAAAAAAAGTTATGAAATAAAGTGCCCCCTCCGTTTGACCAATTTTGATGAAATGTTGGCTGTCACATGTTTGGAATATACATACATCAAATACCCAGTTTGATCAAAATCGTATAAGCCATTTTTGAGTAAATAAAAAAAACAGGTGGAAGTAAAGTGGCCCCTCCCTAATTTCAGGTTATTAGTAAAATCTTTGAAATAGCTTTTAAATAATTTCTTTATATATTTTGCATTTTGTTCTCTTTGTTTATTTTATTTTTATACTTTTTAAGCTTTTTTATTTTTATATTAGTATATCTCTACTAGAATATAAGGATCTTTACTAAAATATAATAATGCGTGAAAGGTGCTGTTTATCATGGTGCCAGTTAAAATGTTTGTAGTTTAAAAATAACATTAAAATGGCATGTTTTTTATTCAAATACATCATGTAACAAAGATGACATTTTTAATACTGAAATTTTAATGTTATATTTGACATTGATTGACAGTAATTGACACCTGAGGATAGTGCAATGGAGAGCGAAATGCTTTGATATTTTTTATTGTGTGGTTAAATAAAGATCTGATCAGATCCTTGACATTTGAAGAGAAAAAAAGGTTACCAGCAGCCCTCAGGAAACCTGTGATATGTCCAATCCAGAAAAAAGGGATCAGTTAGTTTGTGGAAACTATGGGGGATATCCCTTCTGCCTATGGCTTACAAGGTCATTTCCAGCATTCTACATCAGAGACTTCAACCATATGCTAGCGGGTCATAGGTTAATACCAGTGTGGCTTAAGGAGTGGAAAATCAACCACTGACCAAATCTTCACACTTCGTAGAATTTTCCAGTAGGACCAGGAACACGAGATATAAACCCACCATCTGTTTGTAGACTATAAATATGCCTATGATAGTATAGACAGAGAGGAACTTTACAATGCTCTCATAGAAATGGGTATACCCAAGAAATTAGTAAGACTGTTCCAAATGGCAAAGGGAGAAGTGAAATGTAAGGTCAAGATCTAGGCTGGCTGACCTGACTCAGGAGTTTGATTATCGAAAAGGTGTACTCCAAGGAGATCGACTTGCCTGCCTCCTTTTTATTCTGGCTTTGGAGAAATTAGTGAGGGACACTGGTATTGACAAATCTGGGGCAATATTTAATAGGTCCATTCAGAAACTAGGAAATGGGGATGATCTGGAACATAGTTGGGAGATCCCTCAGAGATGTCTCAGATGTTTTTATTGCTCTAGAGGGCCCAGCAAGAAGATAGGGACTTGTCAATGAAGAAAAAAAAAGTACATGGTACCAGGACAGAAGGCAATCCAAAATGAAATGATAATATTGAATTTAATACTAAAAAACCTCTACGTAAACAAATGATAAAAAAGAAAGAACCCTACTCTCATAAGGCTCTACACATTTAATAAGAAATGATTCAAAAAAGGGACTATTAAACACAAGGAATTGTTCATTTAAAAATTATTAGACATCATATTACATTTCTGTTACAAAAAATGAATTGTTACCTCATAAATTAAGGTAATTAATTAATTAAAGTTAACAATAAATTCAAATATTTCCATCAGATTATCATCAATTAATTATCAACAAATAATTATTACAACTAACATAATTATGTGTGTTAATTAAAACTAATCATTTAGGGTAATAATATAAATCTTGAGCTATAAATATTATATTTATATTATATAAAATGCCTAAAAATTGAAATATATATAAACTAGAATTAGCAAACTGTTCACAAAGAGAAATATATAAATAAATAGGAATGTAATAATTAATTTTATAATTTATAAAAAAAGTAATAAAATAATTGCATTTTTTACGTTATCTAACATTCATATGAAGTGTTTAAATCCAGAATGGAATTTAGAAAAATTGTAATTCTAAAATTAAAAAAAAAAATTAAAAACATCGCAAACAGTTTGTCAATGATATATTAAATTTCTGAAATACCACGCAGCCTTCATTGTAGCTTTTTGTTTCGCAGATAAAGTTAAGTTTTTACTGAATATTTATTTTAGTCATGCAAAACTTTTAAAAATAGATGTGTAATAAATTATCCCATATTAAAAATAAACTTTTCATATCTACTATTTGTTAATTTATAAGTAGGCAAAATATTGCTAGTTCAATGCCAGACTGCATTTTTTCTTTTTTTATAGTTTTCTTCACGAGTTCTCTTTCTATTTTCCTCCTCTATCCCTTTCCAAGACCGATTATAGACTACGATAGTAATGATTAATATCACATTTTAAACATTAGATAAAGAAGGCAACTGATATCAAAGGAAAAATAAAGAAGAAACTTTAATTGGCAACCATGAAAAATCGCTTATTTTGAGTTAGACCAGTCTTGCATTGGATGAGCAGCAATGTATAACACCTCAAATTTACAAGATTTATGCACTTAGCATTCAATATTCAAACGTTTAAGTTTTTTTTAAATTCTACTAGTTCTGGGAGCCTTCTACAAGCAGGTCCCTAAAGTTAACAGAGCCTGAAGCAGCTTTCCACCCACCCACAACACTTTAAAGGGAAGTTGACCCCTGATGAACGAATGATATAACATTTAGACGGGTTATCTGATCAATTAAACCACAGAGATTCAAATGTGGCGTGGTTAATGATAATATGCTAAGCAGTCTCTAGAATACCACAGCAAGGACTTGGAGGGCTTATCATCAGAGGAGTGTTTTGGGGTTTCAGATTCCCAGACAATACACTTTGGGAATATACAAAGAAGTGATTCTGTATCATAACATATGCGTCTCCAGTATAGAGTCAGCATCTCTAGCTCCAACAGAAGAAATAGGAGACGACGATTCAACGGAACTGTGAGTTGCTAAAACATATGTACAGGGCATGGTCAAATCAGGTGGTGCAGGTGGTACTGGACAATAATTCTTCTTTTCTTCAGTTTCTTGGTTTTGAATAAACTTATCCTCAATTTAGGGTTCTAATTAGTATTTAAATATATATATACAGTGGCTCACAGTCAAAATATAACAATTATCGGTTAAATGAGTTGATTAACCTTTTAATTCCTTTTCATTCTTTCAATGAAAACAAAAATAACCAATAAGAATACAAGAAATCAGTCTAGTTCGGCATTTTCTTAAAATGGGTGAGCACACAACTATTTATGAACGTGAGAAATAGTGATTAACAATTTTTAAATGGGCAAAACACAACAAAAAATCGCCTCTACTATCAATAGGAGTTATGCCACCATTCAAGATATTATTTATTATCATGAAAGTTTTAATAACGAAAATAGAATAATAAGAAAAGCTAGTTTGAGTGCAAAACATTTATATACTGGTAATGATGAACTTTGGATTTTGTGCCAAATAACAAATAATCCAAAATTAGGTGCTCAAAATTGACCACATTAGTTAAAAAACATTTAAATAAAATGATATGTGCTGAAACCATTCGAAGGGTCTTAAGAAAAACCAATACAACGTTAGAGTTGCATGGCAAAAACCTTATATAAGTGACAAAAATAAAAAGCTTCAAATCAATTTTGCTGACGATTGTTTAATAAAAGACATGAACTTCTGGAAAAGTGTTCTGTATTCAGATGGGTCAAAATTTAATTTGTTTGGCTCTGATGGAAGAGGTTTAGTCAGGAGAAAGTCAAATGAAGAGCGCCATGAAAAAAATCTTTGCCCGTCCATCAAACGTGGAGGTGGTCATGTCATGGTTTGGGGGTATATTATTGCCTCAGGGGTAGGAAATCTTCATTTTATTGAAGGAACAATGGATAGACATTTATATTGTCACATCCTGAAAGAAAAATTTTAAAGCAAGTGCAACCGAACTTGGAATTATAAATAATTTTGCTTTTTATAGTGACAACGATCCCAAGCATTCTTCTTGTCTTGCAAGAGAATGGTGTTTATATAATTGCCCTAAAACTATAAAAACATCTCCCCAATCACAAGACTTAAACGTCATAGAGAATTCATGGAGTAAATTAGAAACAGCATTGAGGAAACATGAGATATCAAATAGAGAAGATCTCAAAAAGGTGCTGCAATGGGACAAGATAAGCCCAAATTAAACAGAAAAGCTTCTCCAATTCAAGCCCAATGGTTTGAAAGAGGTAATAAAAAATAAAGGCTTATCTACATAGTACTCAAATTCAAAATATTTTTGATTTTTTGAATGTTTTTAATTTTGCATCCTTTTCACTGTGACCTTAGAAGTGTATATTTTTTCATGAAGTTTTAGTTTCATTTTAGGATTTGATCTCAAATAAACTTCTAAGTATTGTCAATTTTAGCCTAATGTTTGTACTTTATATTTGTATACAAAAATTGTTGAAAATAAATTTTGGCTTGGTATAAAATTTTTTTTTTTCAAAGTTGATTCCTTGTAGATCATTTTGACTGTGAGCCACTGTATGTATCAAGAATAGTAAAGAATCATAATGTTTCTTAGAAATATAAACACTAAAAGAATGAATAAGATAGAAGTATTGGGACAACATGGTTGGTTACCATTTTAAAACAGTTCGATGCTTTAACAACCTATATAGGAGAGAATTAGGTAGCATAATTGAAGTTTTTCTCTTATTTCTCATTATACTTATAATATTCTCAACATGTACAACTAAAATAAATTCTAATCAGATAGGGATAGATTTGTTTTTTATTGATCCCATTACTTTTTGATTATTCAAAATGTAAACATTAAAAAATTAATCATAGATAGAGGCATTCCGTGTAAGAGCAGACACATTTTACCTTGTTAATTTCACTTAGTCGCCATGAAAGTAAACATTAACACCAAAATATGACCCCATGAAAATCTTGACTGTTATGTATCTTGACATTGTTGGAACAGCTCTTAATTATAATGAAGTGGTTTAATACTAATTATAAAATAGTTAAACAGCACATTACCACATTCAGCGCCATCGGATTTTCTCATTGGTCCCAAGGATTTTCCCCCTTATATTATATTAAAATTACCTTTAAATATACTATAGATAATTTTTTTCAGTTTAACTTTGATATTTTATAACCAGCTGTGGGATTACATTGGTCCTTTGAGAAAGTTATTTTTTCAATTCATAAAAATGAACCTTAAAGCAACAGTAAAACACTCATTTACTCCTTTAAAAATATGACAGTGTTTTTAATTTCTTCAGTCAGTCTTTGAAAAACATGGGCAATGATCATGTTAGTCAGTTCCCTTCCCCAGCATCCTTCCCTTACCTAGGAATCACCATTTTGGCTCATATAGACATACAATATGTACAATATACTATTGAATAGAGTATTTCATAAGACAAAAAAATTACTAAAGCAATAACAAAAAAATATGTTATGGACCAAGGGAGTTTGCTATTCTTTAGGACTAGTGAGGTATTTTACTACTGAAATAACTTTAGGTATAAGTTTCACTACTCAAATATGACCCTGAGTTCTAATACCGCATAGCATGGTAACTTTAATATTCTGTTACAGATCATCTCTGGGGGTGAGAGACCCTCCTGTCGCCAACCTGGCCTCTATTAAATGGGTAACATTAATTTAAAAATTGTGAGGGAAAATCCTGGTGTTTGAGCAATTTCAGGTTCAAATAATCTCCTTGTTTGACCACTGATCAAGAATCAGTACTTCCTTACACTTTCAGTACTTCCAATGACCAATCATTTGTGGTAGTGGTGTAAGTTTTATTCTTGAAATATAGAATCTGAACCACAAAAAACCAATTGTTGTCACAACTTGACCCAGAACAATAAATAAAGAATTATTTACTTTTTTATTATTAAAATGGTCATGAAAACAAAATATAATTATATTAAATTCTTTCTGGAAGATAACACCCATTTATTCTCCTGAGTCATGGACAATCAAAGATAGCCTATCAAAAAGACCTGTAGCTATAGAGGGACTGAGCATATCTCATTTTCGAAAGGTGACTACTAATGTTAAATTGGTAACTGGATCTAATTTAACATCGGTATGAAGCAATACATAAACTGATTTTTGACATATGCAAGTAATATAAGATGTCGGTAAAGATAATATATATTTGTTTAAGTAGTTGTTTAAAGTGACTTTCAATGTGAAGTCAATCAATCTATAAATACTTTATGGAGTACTTTCTTACTACTTACTACTTTTTTACTTTAAAAGTTTAATGAGGATAAATAATTTTCTTTAATAACAATTCTATGTGAGTAGAATAAGTTTTCAGTTAGTGTAATTTAATTGGGATTCAGTTTCAAGAAGATCCTAATATAATAAAACTAACCTGATTATTATAACTTTTCATATTTTAAAGTAAATTAACAGATTGACCCTTACTTCTAGGTAGAAAAAGAAGTGATAGCTAAATATTTCTTTAAAATTTATTTTGCTTCTAAAACAATAGTTAATGCAGTATCGCTGTTGAGTACTTTTAAAAAAATCTTTTTAAATGTGTAATTCTCAAATGGTATAATAATATTGATATTTTTCCTTTCAATATGAAGGTGTGTAAACAAACAAAAAAGTAAGCATTTTTCTTTCATTTTACTGTTTATATATATATTTTTTTACAAATTTAAATTATTAAGCATCTAAAATTACTAACTAAAATAACAACTAATCAATTGTTAAAGTCTAAATTTCATGAACGACGTAGATATATGTATTCTTATTAAAAAAATATTTTGGTCGTAAATCTTAGATGGTCCAAAAATGGTCCTAAAAATAATAGAGTATTTATTGTATTTATTATTTTTGATTGGAAATTAACCTTTTTTATAAATTAAATTTATTCAATACATGCATGCACAGTTAAGAGAAAGACATTTTTTTTATCAAATCCTTTAATTTAATTTTTTAGTAAAGACATATTCTACGGATAAAAGCAAATATTTTTTCAATAGATTCTTTTATGCCATATTTTTTTATAGATTTTAAGATGATCAAACTTGTAATAAAAAAAATGTATAATTATACAAAACCATTTAAAAAACATTGTTGATGGCTTAATAAAAATGGCTCATGTTTATCTTACATTAAAGAAGAATGAAATATGCATCTATTCCATGTTTTATTTTTTTTAATCCTTCAAGTCCTTCACAAATCGGAGTGGAGTCATTTTACTTTGAAGAAAATATTGACATACAAATCTTATAGCTTTTTTTTTTTTTTTTTGTAAAGAAAACAACACAATTTTCAATTTTTTTTTTTATATGTGTAAATCTAGCATTAAGGTATTGATTAGAACCCAAACATATTTGGAATTTTTAAGATTCTCCATTTTCGAGGAAGATAGTGAGTGATTTTGGTAAAGGGTGGCAAGAAACTTATGCATGCCATATATAAATACTTATGTATGTTAATTAGGCTGACTCATCTAATCTACTCAGACTCAAAATCGTGGCATGATTTATTAAGTTTAAGAAAAAGTAATATGAAAAATTAAAGGATCTAAACATGTAAAGGCTAAGAATATAATAAATTTTAAGATAATATTAGCACTAACATGAATTCTACCCTAGGAGAACAAAAATAAAGAAATCCAAGAATATGATTAAGGGGGTTCACATTCCTATGTACAGTAGAAGAAGTACATACAACGACACTTTGGCACCTCCACCCTTTCAAACAAATGAACTCGAATCTCTAGATTTAGTTGTTTTCTAGGCAAAAAATACCATCTAAGTTTTTGTGAATTGCATCTGGTACCTCCAAACACTTTTAAAGCTATACCCCTTTGCCTTTATGGGATAGCTTTTGCAAAGAAATGAAACATTTTTTGAGGGGTGAGAAAACAGGTACCCCAGCATGGAATCTCAATATCTTCTCCCACTACAGATTTTTATAGATGTTTTTCGCACCAATACAACCCAAATCGATTCAAAAAGTTTTATCTGAATTCAGTTGATAGAGTCCAACCTCTTTTAATTTTAACTAATTAGCAGTATTAGAAAGGCCAACCAGGAAATGTCTAACAGAACTAAAAAGAGCAATGATATATTATGGTCCATACAAAATATAAAATTAACTTTGCAATAGACCGGGTAATGATTTTTTTTCTCTTAACTGGTATATAATTAGGTCTAGGTTTTTCCTAGCTGGCCTAGTTATCTACAAATTAATGAAATTAATATTTAACCCCACCTTTTTCATGTAAATTTGGCCTTGTACTACAGACTGAGGAATACCATAATTGGGAAAGTGGAGGAAGAGAAAAATTTTAAGATGCATATTTTTGAATTGATTTACTTTTCTTTTTCTTCACTCCATCACGCCTCTTCGACTATACTGGGTTTTCCTAGGCAAGAGTAGGGGACAAGAGATTAAGAGTTAGGGGCCAAGCGTATTTGTTAACAAGATCGCCCACTCCGCCCCATATAGCAATTCACCTACTTACCCTCCTAAACGAGGGTGAAATCTGTGTCGCTTTGGGCTAAACCAAAGCAAATTTCAAGTAGGATGAAATATTTTCCCCGAGTGGCGGTAAGATCTAGGACAGACTCGATCAGAAATCAAAAGATAAGAGAGGACTTAGACACGGCCCTCTGTACGTTCGGTCCAGCTCCGCTCCCGGCTCGATCTCGGTTCGATCTTGGTCTTGTAAAATAATCTAAAGAGAAATAGAAAGAGGGTAATCACAATATCGGCACAGGTCCGGTCTCGCTCCGCTCCCGGTTCGATCTCGATCTCACCCATTCATATTATCGGTCCGCTTCCGCTCCAGTCTCGCTCCATCGAGATCGGTATTGATGAAATTTTATTTGTGGAAGATTGAACTCGTTGCAGCATTTACCGATAGAGTACTCATTTTTTTCTGATTAATATTTTAATTTTTTTTTTTGCTTTAATATATTTTTTTAAATGAGCCGACATTTTTCATAACATAAAAGCAGCATTTTTATTCAAGTTTCAAATTGACCGTTATTTTATAATAGCTCTGGTAATGAGTATAATTGAGTATGTAGTCAATGAATCGGTGACTGTTTTTCACATTAATTCATTGCAAAATAAGATATCTCAAACATAAAATGAATTTTTCTCATGGACAACTGCTTCACGACAAGTTTTCGTGTTTTTATTTTCTTTTTGGTGATATTTTTTTAAAATAACTTCTTCACCATTAATTAAATTATTTTATAATTATTATTAATAATTATCATAATGCTGCAATATATTCTTCTTGGTTTGATAATATTTTCTTCTTCATCAAGAAAAATACACTTGACAGGTATGTCTACAAACGAAAAGTTGAACTTTTCGCACTTGGCCGCAAAACTTATTAACAAATAAATACTTTAATATCTGTACATTAATTATTAATTAAGATCCGAATACAGACGACTTCGATTATCAATTGCTTCAGTCGTGAATGTTGTAAAATTATACAATGTAAATATGAAAAGACTTTAGGAGATCGGACCGGGAGCGGACCGATAGTGTGAATGGGGTAGATCGAGGTAAAATCAGAAACTACTCAACCGATCTTTATAAAATTTAGCTCATTGTATGCAGTTTTGTCCAACTTAAAAGGTAGGATAGTTTTTATCTCGAATGTTGGTCTCCATATTTGTTCTATTGCAAATTAAATGCTTATCGTGCATAGTACAATTAAGTGTAATTATTTTTAAGTTCTATAAATTTCCAACAGATGACGGTGTAAGTTTATTTGTTGACACAACACTTCATTTTCCATCGATATTTAGGGTAGGTAAGCATCCAGTAGCTAAACATTGAATCTATTTGTTTTAGCAAAAGACAGGTTAACCAAAATTGCTTTTGATAACCTGTTTCAGGTAGAACCTACTGATAGGGTATCTCATATCATCACGTGTTATATTGGGTCATTCCATATCAAGTGGTCCAAAGTGGTTGCTCGATCATTTTAGAATTTTTTTTATAATTTTACCACCCATCACGTATGGAATCAGTAGTTCAAATCAATTTTTTAAAAAATTTTAGGATCAACCGTTTCAAAAGGGCAGCCATTTTTGTTTCTCATTTCAGGCCGATTTTTGAGTTTTTAATCTCTCACAGAAAACTCATTTTCTCAATACTGGTATAGACTAATAATTCAAACACAATTGTTTTCCTTAAAGTCTGTTCTATATTTCGTGTTCTCTTTATAATTTGAATATTTTGCAGTCCAATACTTGAAAAGTGCTATTAAAAACAACTGCTTTAAATTCTCAAAACACCGTTTTTGAGGGAAAGTTTTGGTTATAAGGGCATGTACGCCAAAGCTGATTTTTGGCATGATAATAAACCTAACTAAGTAGCTGTCATTAAAAGTACTCTTAACACGTATATTCTTTACCATATTTTTTTATGAATTTTTAAACTTCACATTTTTTAATTATTAGTTAACTTTAGGCTCTAATATCTCTGGTAGGCTTGTTGATAAAAATCTCATTTTTTTACATGTTATGCTTACATGCAACATAAATCAACTGCAAGAAATTTCAACCTGTATATTTGAGTAGATTAGTACCTACGAATTTATGAAAATGGTCATTTTCGTGCTCATTTAACAATGCGTAAACCTAACTAAGTAGCTTTCATTAAAAGCACTCTTAACCTGTATATTTTTTACTATATTTTTTTATGAATTTTTAAACTTCAAAATTTTAATGAAGTATGATCAAGTTAACTTAATCATACTTCATTAAAATTTTACTGTTTGTGAATTTTTTACTTTTATTACCCCTTATTAATTGTTTTTTTTTTTTTTTTTATCTATGTCTAATGCAAAAAAAAAAATATTGGGTGTAATTATAATTAAAATCTACTCTATGAAATTTTTATTATTTTTTTTTAACGAAAAATATTTTCCGTTGGACATAGATAACATTAAAAAAAACAAAAAACAATTAATAAGGGGTATTAAAAGTAAAAAATTCACAAACAGTAAAATTTTAATGAAGTATGATTAAGTTAACTCATTAAAATTTTGAAGTTTAAAAATTCATAAAAAAATATAGTAAAGAATATACGGGTTAAGAGTGCTTTTAATGAAAGCTACTTAGTTAGGTTTATTTTCATGCCAAAAATTAGCTTTGATGTACATGCCCTTATACCTAAAAGTTACCCTCAAAAACGGTATTTTGAGAATTTAAATCAGTTTTTTTAATAGCACTTTTCAAGTATTAGACTTCAAAATATTCAAATAATAAACACGAAATATAGAACAGACTTTAAGAAAAACAGGTCTGTTTGAATTATTAGTCTATGGCTTACCAGTTTTGAGAAAATGAGTTTTCTGTGAGAGATTAAAAACTCAAAAATCGGCCTGAAATGTGAAACAAAAATGGCTGCCCTTTTGAAACGGTTGATCCTAAATTTTTTTTAAAAATTGATTTAAACTACTGATTCCATACGTAATTGGTGGTAAAATTATAAAAAATTTCTAAAATGATCGAGCAACCACTTTGGACCACTTAAAATGGAATGACCCTATTATGAATTTAATTAATACGTAGTAAGGGAAAAGATTAATGTGGTAAATTTTCTGTCTATTGGGGATGTACTAAACCCTATTCCAAGTATATTCTTTACTAGTTCCTTTACATTTGTGTTATTTATATTCAATCTCACCTCAGCTGAAATAATCCAGTAAGTGCTAAATGAATGGATCATGAATACTTACTAATGAATTTAAAATTTAGGTTAAATTAAGTATTTAGATTAAACGTTTTTATCTTTAGCAGTGAATTTTGATTTGACTGTATTAAAAAGATTAGGATACAATTAATCCAACGCTTTACAGCTACAGAGCCACAGAAACGCGTGGCCGTGTCTGCTCGTTACTCTATAATTTTCTAGTCATCCCCATCGTTAATAAAAATAAAAATAAAAATTTAATACTTAATTCAAAACTATTGATCACATTTCTACTCTGTACTCATCTATATTTCTATTCTGTATTCATTTATCAATACTAATATTAATACTTTATTAATATTTTATTGATCTGTTATTATTCACTTTTTTTTTTCATATTTCTACAATGATCGTTATCTTGTTTCATGTTTAGTCCTGATGAAGACCTGAATCTCGAGTAGAAAAGTCGGTGCAAAATACATTAATACACCTATAGTGTTTATGTTTTATTTGACTGCTCCCCCTACCATTACATTCATTTCTATGGTCAAACATATACCTCCAATAAGAAAATTATTGATATAACCAATATATAAAATTATTGATATAATAATTTTAAATGGAAAACAGTACTTTGTATCTGTATGTACCTAGGTAGTATACAAAGTATCTATTGACATCCGGAAAAATCGTGTTAAACAATGATATTTCCATATAATGTGACACGAGAGGGTCTGTATTTTTGGCTTTCCCACAGCGCTGTAGCAAGTCGGCCGAACAATGCACTGCAATCGCTTGGGAACCCGATAATTAAACAGAAACGTTAAACGTTGCGTAAAGCATTCTCTGGGTCAGGCATATCTTCTATCTCTTTTATTTCTACACCTCCTTTATTTTCCTTCTATCTGTGTCAATTGTCCCTGGCTCCTTCGGGCCTTTATTGTCTGCTCATTGGCTTTCAGTTCTCCTGAGAAGAAGACATTGCTTCGCAATTACAATTTTTAAGCAAGGGATATCAAAAGAATATCATCCTTTCCCTGATAGTTTGATGCACATTACAGTATGTACGATCATTTTTTGCTCATTAAAATAAAAATGATGGATGATAAATAACCAGAAATTTCAGTCACGTTTTTATTATAAATGCCGACATAGCCAAGGCAACTGGATTGAGTAAAAGTAACCCGAAAACTATTTGATCAAGAATTTTCTCCTTTATCCCGTTAATGATCTCCGATGCTCTAAATTAAAGAATGAAATGAGTTAATTTCTGTTTTTAATATTGATCATTTACATATTTGGGGTTATAGAGGCTATAATTATTCACACAGAATCTGGTCGTTTTGAAAACTGACAAAACATGCCTCTTATAAGGATGATAAATCAAGAGGGCCAATCGCTCACTAAAAAAATATTAAAAAAAGCCTTCTATAAAATAACATTCGTCAACGTCATATGGTATATATTATACGAAAAATTTATGTTATCAGAACATAATTCAACAACGTGAAAGTTATTCAAGGAGCAGAAATAGGCAAAGATCGTGTATTAGTAGTGACCAGAGCAGAATTTTGAAAGAACGCTGCCTTCAACTCTTGAAGAACCTGAAAAGAAGAAGTAAAAAAAAAAAAGTTCTTAATCGATGAAAGTGCAAAAAAATGGTTTGGTCATTAATACAAAGTTATGGCATGCTTAAGTAAATGAGGAAGATTTGAAACTTAAAATCCGAAATCAAAGCTAAGTCATATAGAAAAATGATCCTGAATCAAACTATAAAGTGACTTCAATTTAAAAATGCTAGTGAACAAAAAGCAGAGAGGAAAATTACAAGAGTCTGTCTGGATGAGGTTGAGCGGGAGAATGCCAAGCGATCCTAGCGAACAATCAAGCTCCTAAGAGGTATACATAGGTCAAATACAAGGATGGTAAAATAATTTCAATGGGGAGAGGTTGTTGGCAAAGCGGGCTAACGCGTTGCCCCTGTCAATCTATGATAACCTGATATCACGGAGTCGATTCCCGGTGCCGGGTACTTGGAATAAGTGCCCCGCATACACCCCTGGTCAAGGAAAAAACAGTATAGCCTGAGAGGCGAAATATTGATCAGGAAAGAAATTTAACATTACTACAGGGACTAATTGAAGCATCAACAGATCCAGAGTCCATTTTACAAGTTATTTAGGAAAGGAGAGTAAATAACATCAGTGGTAATACAAGCCAGGAATCAATAGAAGGGGAGATGGCGATGTCTCTCCAGTGTCTTAAGTCAAAAATGTTGATAAAGAAAAAAACAATCGAATAATTAAACACGTATGAAGAAACAGTCGCCAAAGATCAAACATCATGTTCGGTGCTTATATCATCATGCCAGTCCGATCATAAATAAGGAACACTCCCGTTTGTTGAAACGGACCACCTCGATTAGAAAATCACCTAGAGAAGAAACCGTCCGTTATCAGTTAACAATAGGACACTTGAGTTCTCACCCTGATATTTAAGGTCAAATTCACCCTTATATAGTTAAGAGGTCTTGAACCTCAAACATGAAAATTATACTATGTACACACAATATTAGACTGCAAAGTCTTCAACAAACATCGAAAAAATATTCGCTTTGGGAAGCACATGGAGGAAACTGGGAAAAAGAGAAAATGTGAAAAATATTAGAATGTTTAAAATCCACATTTAGAAGTTTCCAAATAGAAGATTTTTGGGTGTTAGTACATTTCTAGGAGAACAATACACCTAAATTATGGTTATAGTTTGATGTTTCACGTTTAGTATTAAGTGGTTTGGATCTGTTAGACGTATGCGAGAGCTAATTAGCTCAAGGGGATGGGCTTCGGAATGAATCGGACTCGTATATCATCCTCACGCCAATTCATTTGAGATTTTCGATTATGAAGGTTATAATTCTAATATAAAATAATTTTCCCCTTTATTTTAAAAAAAATCTTCAGAAAACGTTACCTGAATATTGACGAATGAGTGGAGTTAATATTTTTACTTTCACTTACCTACGAGTATATATGAAATATTCAACAGAAATACACGTTTTAGGGTCCCCTAACTCCAAATAACCAAGTCCCGCGAAATGGTCTGTGTGTGTGTCTATGTGAACAGACTAGCTCAAAAACTATAAACCGTACGAACCTGAAATCGGGGATTTGGTGTAAGTATATGCCCGCGATGTGACAGCAAAAATTTCAACAAAATTGGTCAAACGGAGGTTGTACTTTATTTAATAACTTTTTACGTTTTTTTCGATTTTCTCAAAAACGGCTCTAACGATTTTGATAAAACTGGTATTTGATGTAGGTATATGCCTGCGATATGACAGCAAGAATTTCATCAAAATTTATCAAATGGAGGGGGCACTTTATTTCAAACTTTTTTTTTCCAATTTTTACATTTTTTTTTTCCATTTTCTTAAAAACGGCTTTATTGATTTTGATCAAATTCGTCAGGTTTAATGAAAATCAAGTCTTCTCTAAAATCAGGTAAGCTTTATCATTATTAAATGTTCTGAGGGGGCTTAAATTTTTTAAAATACACTTAGGTTGTTCTTTAGCTTTTCCATGAGGTCGGGTAATATTATTTTAATTTCTATATAACCAGACTAGCATGGAAAAACCTAGTTTTCCAACGAAACTTCCTTTGTATTATCTTTAAAGTTAGTCACTCCTATGTTAAGATAGAAGTTATTGAACGTTTTACTTCATTCTCAGCTTTGTTTAAAACTCGGATTTTTCATTCTGGTCTGATTATATTTTCTGTTTAATTTTTTTTTCCAAAAATGAGCAAAAAGAATTATGGGAAATAGTCTATAAGGTAAGAATCAAGACCACATAAACATCTTCCCTCAGGAAAACTGGGATATGCCTTCTTTTGTTTTAATTAACTCCCCTTATTCAGTGTAATTCCACTGTTAATATTCACCTAACTGTTTCTCAAATATATGTTATGTATATATAAGTACTAAACGGCAGAGAAACGGCAGAACATCAACTATCGACGACATTTGTTTGTACTTAATAATGATCTAGATATACCTATTCATAAGACATAGGCTGCCTATCCTTTTCACTGACTGTGCGTGTTGCATGGTTATTAAAGAACGCAATCACTGTTTTAAATAACTTAGGAGCAATTAGGGTGTAACATTCGCCAAAAAAAAAAGGATAATTAAAAACAATAGTTATGAATGGGAAATATGCTCCAAACTTGGCTTGAAATTGACAAATATAAATCGATTTCTCACAAATTGATAAGTTAAAGACATCCATGAGACAGCAATGCTAAAATTTGAAGTAATTAAACATATATAATTAATTTTCTAAGGACCTATTAAAACTCCTTTGACAATCTTTCGCATCTTCTAATTAGCGATTTTCCAACATTTAATAAACAAAAATGTCTAAATGAGCAACATGTAAGAAAAAATAATCAGTGAAATGAGAGCTGTATAATGGTATCATATTTTAACTAACATCAAAGAAAGAATTTTCCGAATCCGACCATTAATTTGTAAACTGTAGTATTTAAAAAAATGGAAATGACACCACTAATTTATTACTTAAAAGACTGAAAATACTGTACTTGTTTTTTTTTTCAAATTATCCAAATTTAAAATCAAACAGAGGATATATGCCTTAAAGATTTTTGGTATTGGATTGGTAAAAAAATAAAAATAAAATAAGCAACAACAAAAATAAATACATTTCAATCCACAATTTCAATATTAATTTTAAGACACTCCTTGTTACGCAAGTAATTAAAAAAAACTCAACATATCACCTATCGACCAACTCATGCGAGCCCTTTATTTCACGCTTTCATATTAAAATGCACTGCCATGAAAAAAGACCTAGCACTAGACATATTAACAAGAGGTCCAATGCTGATATGTTTTAAAGAAGGCGACCGAAAACGAACTGGATGAGAGACCTTTCCTAAATCAAGATGTGCAGCTGGGTACTGTCTTCGTACATTTCAATATTTCATTATTCAATCCACGATAAAATTTAATTAGTCCATAGAAAAAAATAATTGACGCTGATTATATTTAATGTACTAATATAATAGTACAACAAAAAAGCATTTATTAAAAAAAAAAAAAAAAAAAAAAATGTATTCACAGAAATAACACAATGGTCTGGAAAAACGGTCGAGTAGGAGTTGTGTAACGAAGTATTCCCAAGGTTTGAGAGCAGGAGTTTTTGTAATGGAAAAGGAAAAGTATGTGAAAACTTGGTGACACTCAAGTGATTATTCTTCCTTCCTCAGGTCAGAATGAGATGACCCGTGAAAATTTGAACTATTATTCCAGAGAAAGTCAGAAAAATAAATCAAGTTTACGACTAGTATAGAAGGTCAATGCAGGTGGTAATGGATTAGCACTTAATGTTGAAGATTATACACGATAATGGATTAATAATTGGGAGCATCAAATATTTTTTTTAATATTGTGTATTAAACTGATTTATTTTTCCTTTACTCGATGGATCTTCGCAATATGGGATAAAAAGAGGACTAAATTCTACAATCAATTTCGCTAGTTGGTGTAAAAATTCCGATTATTTTTAAGTGATTTCTAGTGAAATTTAAAATAAAATTTTATATATATACCTATATGTAATAAATGTTTTTTTTTTCATTAAATCCGTTATTAATGTGGAGTATTCATATGTAATAAAAAGTCCAGTCAGAGAATCGCTTTATTCAAATCGGTCAACATTTTGCTTATGTTTGTTTGTTTATCGTCACTCTATGCCACTAAGGCTAATCGGACGATGCTACAGTTAGAGTCCTAAATTTTGCCTATCAAGGTATAAATTAGGATAGGAATCTTTAACAAGTACCTGACATCGTACAGGCTCGGGACCTACATTCTTCGTCCTATCCGAGGGATGGCATAGCCTAGGAATTTTTACTTCCTTTAAAAAATCTTAGGGCCACAGCGGAACGCGAACCTGCGACCTTTAGTATTGTAGGTTGCCCTGCAAACCACTATACCACAGGTGACCCCAACATTTTGATTTTTAAAATAGTTTTTGATACTGATACTCAGTAAGTTAATCTTAATACTTTAATCATTTATCAACAGAAATATATCTCAGTTTTGTATGTACCTTAGTTGTAATTTTGTTAGTATTATTATCTTACATAATTTAATGCTTCTTGCCCGTTTTTAATTTTCTATCTGCAAAATATAGAAATATGCAAATGAGTAATCCATCCATCCTTGGATTATTTATGTAATAAGTCTCTTGGCTAATGCCTCAGATGTCCTCAATGTGAAAAGTATGGATTTGTGATGATTTTAAGAGCTAATGGGTTACTGCTGAAAATCAGTTTTTGGAGAAAGTTTTTGTAGTACTTTATGGTTGTACATTAAACAGTTGGAATGTTGGAATGTCCAGGACCTTGTGTAGTAAGTCGTTAGTCACGTATTATGGTGCATCTACTATATTCCTCAAAACTTTTGATTGAATGGATTGCATTCTTTCTCTGTAGTCATAACGTTATGTTAAAGGAATTTGCAGTGCCTCATACTTCTACCCCGTGTACCATTGAGCTCTAAGCAGTACGTTGCATATTGTAATTCTGTAACCAGGCTGGTAGGTAATATATAAGATCTGTCAAGTAATCTCGACAGAAATTTAAAAAAAAAATTCTTTAAACATCAAAAGTTTTTTTTCGAGGTATTCAAAAATATAGTTTTTGTTTTATCAAAGGTTATAACGTTATTCACTCTTGCATTAATGACTTATTAATTTTTGCAGAGTTTCAGATTTCAATGAGTTTTTACTTACTTATTTATTTAAACTCCTTATTGCCATTTCGCAACTAACTCAATTTTGTTTTCAAAAATTTCGCTTTTCCTTAGAAAATTTATATAAATAGCAAAACGTATGAAACAAAATTAAATATAGATATAATCTATTTTCTAATTAAGGACATTAATTGTTACCTAGAGAACTTTTTTCTTCCTTGTTTCAGGACAAGTCGACTATTAAGATCATTATCGTCCAACTCCTAAGGTACATAGTTGACAATTTAGATTATTAAGTGATAGTTGGAAATTAGAAAAGGATTTGGGTTTTATTGGAGATTTTTGTGATATAGAAATAATACTGGTTCCTAGATGTCATGGATGCTATAGAAATAATATTAGTTCGGTTTTCAATTTTAATTATCATATCTTTTTTCAGAAAATATTATTGCTATTGTTATAAGAAGATATTAATTTTAATTTGATAAAATTAAAATGAGGTTAATTAATGAAATCAAATTAAAATTAAAAGAGGTTTTATAGAACTTTGTTTCCGAATTATAGTTTTCTAGACCTTTTTTCACCTTTATCCTCCGGTGTTAATCAATTACCCGAGAGCCACTATGAATGAATCAGACTGTACCCAATATTTCATAAGTAATAGTACTAAACGGTTTATTTGTATCAGAATTCAAAACGCTTCTGTAATAAAAATAATGATGAAGTATAAAATGGAAGAGACGGAAACAAAAATCAGGACAGATATATTATTATGTGAAAAAATGTCGCGGAAATAAGTGACGTAAGTAGGGTATTATGCTTAATACAACGATTATCTTGCGATTCACTGCCGCGTTGATACACCGCGAGAATGTCATTGTTTTTTTATAAAAATCAATTTATAATTTTTATTTTTTTTTTGGTGGGGGGGGGGTGCTTCTAAAAAAATAAATCCCCTGGAGGCATAAATGATCTAGATAATACTAAAAATAATGACATATGTAATACATAATTGTTGTTATACGTAACCTTACCCCTTCTCATTGAGGGAAGGAAGTCAGCCAAAATTCCACCGCGGTCCACAACAACTTTTGCTCACTCCACTGATAAACACTAACATTATTATCTACATGTTTGAGACAAAACGTTTTGTTTAGTATTAATCGTTAAATTTGATTTTCTCGTTCTCCAAAAAAAAAAAATATATATATATTTATATGAATTATTAGCAATGTATCTTCCTTATTAAGGATAAGGAAATTACATTGCTAATAATTTACAATTAAAAAAAATAAAATCTTCCTACTAAAGTAGGAGATAAAGAAAAAAAATTTTACCTAATTCAAAAGAACAAAACTGAAGAAAAAAAAATCGGATGTTATACTCATACACGATAACAGCGGAACATCAGAAAATAAATACCGAAATTGAGTACGATTTCTAGTATTTTAGGAAAGAAGACTGGAATATCCATTTACTTGGTTAAAATTATTTAATGAAGATGAAAGCTTCTTAATCTGAATTATAAACCGTGAAAGGTTAAAAGAGGTCATTTTACTGGGAGATAACTATTATTTTGCGTTCCTTTGGCCAATATTAAGGGTATTAAAAATATTGTATTAGGAAAACAAAAAATAAACATATAATCAGTAAGATATAAACTAAAAAAAAATCTATAATTGTACCTGACAACAACAATTAACTTCATATATCAAATTATTTGAGAGTTAATTTAGAATAAATTGTTATATGTTAATCAGATTTACTTGTGGTAGGTGTATTACTTTTACTGCCCAGAAAGTTAATAATAGGTATTATAAAATATTACAGGTTTTGTAACAGTTATAGTATGACTAGATGTTATATAGATACTTTTGCCTCTTGCACTATTAATTTCGAAATAGTTAATTTTTAAATGCTAACAAGCCATAACGTAAATTAGTCAAACACCTCTACCTACAGGCGGAAAAAATTTTTTAGTCGACAATTCGTCGATTTTATTATAGTAATAAAAATTGTCTTCCGTACATGCAAAAAAAAAATAATAAAAAAATAATAATATTAATAGAACATGATGAACGAATCTATTAATCTATCTGATTACACTGATACTATTCATATGACTTGAGCTTCAAAGTCGACACAGACTAAGACTAATTTGCCCAGTCACTCGCTCCTTATATATAGTGGTAAATGAACCTTCTGGAAGGTTCGAGGTTTTGTGGAAGCTGTTGGAACGCCGTAGATGGAGCTCGAACAATTTAGAACCTAACAGTTCGTTCCAACCGCTTAGTTTGTTACAACAAACGGCCTGGGATATTAAACCATATGTTTTTATATTTGACGATTTAACGTTACAATATTTTCATATTAAACTTATCTAAAAATATTCAAATTTAGTGCCTTGGTGTAGAGGCTCGCTTTTGGACAGTTGCTATGAATGATTTCAGAAGATTCCTTAAATTTACAATTTACTTTGAAATTAATCATATTTAAAGTTTTTATGTAGAAGTTCCAAATTAAACTTCTTAGCTCTAACAACATTATAGTAATAAGCTGATAAGTTGTAGATTTATACACTGGCATCATAGATAAAGGAAGTGACTTGCTCGATGCTATAAATAGATCTTTAGGATTCATTATCATTAGTCTTGCGGGGACCGATTCCCTATAACTATCTTTCAAATCTGCTTGTCTCACGTTAGCTAACCGGCAGAATCCGAAATTTAATGCAGCAAAATGGAAAAATAATAATTAAATTTAAATTATTTACATGAGCGATGGAAAATAAATACATAAAAACAAACTATGTATGAAAAACGAGGATGAAACTTGGTTTTGGCCTGGAAAATGAACTTTTTGCTAGTTTACTCTAATTATTTTTACATTCATTCAATATGCTTACTAATCAAGTGCATTCAAAGAACTCTAATGATATATTCACATTTAATATTGAAGTACCTACGTTTATTTCTAAGATTAAAAAAAAAAAAAAAAAAAAAAAAAATGGAATCACCACTATTAAACAAACTCCTTCATATTACAAGATATCTTCATATATACTAATTTAGTTAAATTTAGTTGTTTTTTTTTTTGCTTTAGTTGCTTGTTTCGAATAAAATATTTTCTTTGAAATCTTCAGCGTTCTCATTTCACAAGCTTCTTTGGGTCGCAATTAATTTCTTTATTTTTTATTTATTTTAATATTCAAGGTACTGTTTATTTTCATAGCCGAGCACATTTTGTTAATTTCCTATCAGATAATAAATCACAGAAACAATAATGATAACAAAAAATCAACCATATCTCATTATTTCAAAGATAAAATTACGAGACCTCTTCAGAAGTCATCAATTAACGATTATAACGAAGGTAAGGTTACATAAAACCCTGATCCGCCCCGTCTTGCAATGGCTTCGAGACTTGGACCATCTCAAGGTCGGAATAGCGTCCTTGTTTTCGATAGAAAAATTCTTCGCTGAATCAACGGTCCCGTAAAAATAGTTGTGAACTGAAAATCAAGGAACAGGCTTCACAGACAGGGGTTCGTTGCGAGAGTCATCAACATTGGGGGCTAGATAGGATAGACACCTTGCCAGAATAACAGAACAGAGCTTTCCTAAAAACGTAATGAACAATAAACTTTCTGGACCAAGAAACAACCGAAAGACGAAACTGGGGGGTCATAAAAAGAGAGTGATTAAAAAAATTTGGATCATGAAAGTGCGAGATAAGTAGAAGAGATAAGTAGGAATCTTCTGGAGAAGTCTTTGATTCATTAATTGCATTGTTGTGCCGCTGATTTATTTAATTTTTTGGCAAGGGACCTCCATATCTTTACTACTATTTATTAAAATAATAAATAGTTGTTAATGTTACGGAATAGCTTCGTCCCAAACTTCAGGCAAACCTGATATAATCATTATTTTGGGATACACAAGTTGTTTTATTTGCTAAAACTTGAGTTATGATGACTTCATTGGTCACTTACATACATATTTTAATTTTCTTTTTCACTATTTTTTATTAATTGGATCAATTTTAAGGTCAGGAAAAAGTGCAATTGAAAAATAAAATTAAAATATGTTTATAAGTTACCAATTAAGTACCTCAAGTTTTCGCAAATAGGATGATTTGAGTATTGACGAAAGAATTATATGAATTTTGAAGAAAGGGACAAAGCTCACCCGAAAGGAAACACTACTAATGTTAAATAAATAAAGAGATTACTAAAGAATTGGAGGTTCCTTGCCTAAAAATCAAAGAAACCGAAATTTTAATACCTCAAAAAAAATAGAAAATAAAAAAAGGTAATATATGATACAATTATAACATTGTTATGACAATGAATATAGAAACTCCACATTTATATAGCCCTTATTTGACTGGTTGTTACATATGGAGGTAAATGATGGATGCTTAACAAGAACACACGTGACAAGTTGGACCGGTTTGAAAGAGGGGTATTGCAGGGAATGTTTGATGGTGTTAAAGAGAATGGAGTATGGCGAAATAGGAAGAATACAGAGGTGTATGTCTATGCAAAGATCTTCGCCTATCAAATTTAATAAGAATTAACATGCTGCTCTGGTATGGCCACCGAACTCTATGGCAGCAGATGTTGAGGCAGGCCAAGGACCACTTCAGTCCGTAATGCCAAGAGAAGAAGAAGAAGTTATGACAAATATGGAAAATATATAATATAAACTTTAATTAAGAATTGAGTAACAGAGTGGATGAACTAGCATACCTAATTATGAAAATTGATTATAAAATACAAAAAAAAATTATAAATTCTTTTTTTTCTATCTATAACTTGTACTTATAACTTTTTGTTTAATTCCCTCTCTTGCCAAGAAGGCAATAGGTTCCGCTAGACCAGTTAAGGAGGCAAGGTCCTAATTTCGAGTTGCTAATAGCCCCACCTAGAACTCAGGACTGTTTCTCGCGAATCTTAGTTTATCGCTTGGTTATCATGGGCAACGGCAATCTATTTTAATCCGTTAGCCAACTCGGCGGCCATCCTCCCAGGTTGAATTTTGCAGTGGCTTAGACAGACCACTTGAGGCTCGGGCGGATATATATTTTTATAAGGGGGTAGGGTAATGAGGTTCCTCTTATCAGAGGTCATGACGAAGAGGTGTGAGGTCCAATTCTCAGAGGTAAATATTACTTAATAAATCTTAAAAATTTCTTTAAAATAGTTTAAAACTTACTATGTTCGTAAAAACATAAATACATAGCTAAAAAACTTAAAATTCTTATGGCATAGCCTTTTCTTTTATTTTTAATAAAGTCTGATCGCTTGATCAGAATTATGTTTATTAGAAGCTCGGCACACTTGTGTAACCACTTTTATGACAGAAATAACAGAAACTGATTATTCAGTCAGTCAGCGGCATCGATGGATGGATGTAGGTAAGGTGTAATCCTAATTGGGGTGGATAAAATCGCAAGCGAATGAAGAAAATACAGATTTTGTACAAGCAAAGCTCATCTTGGTGCTGCTTCCCCTTCGCTGTTGTTTTCCCTTTCAACATTTAGTTCATGGTTGTTTCCAATTTTTTTTTCAATGATGCTGGATATCCATCAAACGTCAGTGGGATTGATATTATTCAGTTTGATCTTCATCATTCCACAGTTCTATTAATAGGTATTTATATCAGTATTTTATTTGTTAAAGTTTAGTACCTATCTTTTCTATTTATATAAGCTAATAAACTATAAACTCTTTTCCAACCCACTTGTTTCCAAGCCTGATTCCTCCTTCATTTTTGATACGCCTCCTTTTGATAAGAGCCTAAAGAGAAGATTGTTTTGAGATCTAAAAGCATTAAACCTTGATGATTTTTCAATAAATTGAACCATGAATATGTAAGATAATTTTAACCAGGGAATTCTATGTGATGAAAATAGTTGGGGGTGCGGTCCATTCAATAGAATTAGTCGGCGTTACACAGCCAGGCCTTCATCAGGTCTAAATGAGAAACAAAATAACAACCACTGAGAGAAGTTACATAAAAAAATATTAGCATGTTTACATCCTCTGACTTTTAGTTATCTTATTTCTTCAATAGCCCTGAAATTCGGATTGAAACGTGGATACAACATATGTACTTCTACTTCCACATTTTTTCTGACCGCACTCCCAACTATTTTCATTATATGAATTTTCTTTTTTTACCGGTACTACTTATTAAGTAACGATATTTTATGAAAAGCGGATTATCATTGATATGGACCCTTGTATGTTAGTCATGATTTCTGACAACAGAACAAGAAGTTTTCTAGAAAACATAGTTGAACGAGAGATTGGATTTTTCGATTAAAATGCAATATTAGACTCGCTGGGAATTGATGGTATGGGGTTATGTTTATTTAATATAGAACAACATATTTTTATTTTTTTAGAGCAGCAAGTGTGCCAATTTGTAAGGTAAATTTTAGTTTACTGGCAAGGAGGAGAAAGTAAAAAAAAAAAAAAAAAAAAGAAGGCGGCAGTATATTGCCGTGAAATGGTTAATGTTTGAGAAAAACATTGGCGGATCCCAAGGGCGGGTTGACTTTTATTTCTTGGAGGCCCCATAGTTAGAATAGGTTGGTTACACCTATAGAATAACCCCTCGTATGCCACACAAGGCCAGGTAGGGGTACCGAACAAAGAAAAAAAAAATAATGTGCAGAACAAGTAATATATTAGTTTAGTGGTAGGAAAGAAACATAATATTAGATTATTAGTGTAGGAAAGATACATAAAGGTAAAAAAGCTGTTAGAGAGTTCCAGAGAAGGTTTGTGGGGCTGCAATTCCTCCATCTACAACCGGCTTAATCCACCTATAGAGAAAAAGGAAGACAAATATTATACATAAATCAAAATTTAGATATTCTGAGCTTTAAAGCAAGTGTTTGGGCAGGACTGCTTATTGATAAAAATAAAATTTTCTCTCTCTCGCTCTTGAATCTTTTGACCTTCATATTTGGTAGTATTTTACTGAGCATAAAAAAAAACTTTAAAAATCGTTTTTTTCTTATAATTTTAGACCATTAAAGCAACGACACAAGGTCGGATGTCAGTTGAGGGATTGGCAGGGGCCTAACTAGGGGGTGGGAGGGGCTCAAGTCCCACGGTAAGTCTATAAAGGCAGCCACCGTACCAGAATACTGTCAGAGTACATCGCTCATGGCACTGCCTATTCTTGTAAAGGTAAGTGTTAATGTGTTTGTTTATTTCCATTTATAAAGTTTGTTGTGATCATCGATCGAAACAGGCCTGAAGACACGTTTTGAAGAGGATGCGTTGAAATAAAAATTACATCTGGTGGGGAGGTTGCTTGGTATAATTGTGTATAAACTGGTAGAATGGAGTACATTATTATTATAAATATTAATATAATTTAATAGACTAATTTGGTAGCCTGTAAAAACATTTGGACATGAAACTGACTTTTTATCTTAACATTACTCTTTAATTTTTTACATTGAATAAAAAAAAATAAAAAAATCATTGCTCTTACGACTATGAATATTTCCTACTAACATATGATTTTATTAACGCATAATTTTTATAAAATCCCAAATTTACAGTAATCCTTTGCTCGTGACTTAATAATATTGTTAGTTCGATTTTTCATGGATTTTTCATACTTTAAGCCTGAAGTACCATCTCAGAGATAAAGGATCATCATTGATTTTCTTTAGTATAACTGCCAGGTTTTCAGAGTTATTTTTCAATTTTTTTTTATATATATATTTTTTTTTCTTAGACATATTGCGATTTTCAGATTCTACAATATTCAATAAATTTCCTTACTCGATTCTAATCAGTATCCATATTCAGTCATTTTCGTCAAAATGAAATAGCTTAGGTATAAAATAATTGTAAATATTTATACCTCATTGCAAATTTAAGGTTTTCCAATATTTGATAGGTTCGGGAAAAAATATTTACCAGCAAAATGAAGTGAAGATGTCATAAACTTATTGATATAAAGTTTGTCACTAGTTTGTAATACAGACTAAAAAATTCTACCATAATAACTGTCATATGTGTTATTCTTAGGGGACTAAATGTCCCAAAATAAAGTATAAAAAAAATCAAAAAATAAAATAAACAAAAATAAGGACAAAATAAACCATTTTATCCAACCAAAAAACCACTCGAAGAGTCAACCAAAAATAATCAAGAACTGTTCCCCAAGAGTCATTTTCGCACATAATCATATTCTATTGTAATTAATCTGTTAAGAATAATATTTAAATAATACGTTCGACCTTGGTTGTTTGTTTAATACAGCTTGAGTATAGTAGACTCGTTCGGAGTTCCATCATGCTGATAGTAAATAGTGAACATAACTATAAATTATCTGAACTGTAACAGTAGCTTTTAATTTATATATTGCTATAATTTATATTTGCAATAAATATGTACTGGGTACTCTCATTTAATATGGACACTGATCCTGACTGTGAAGTCATTAATTATTATTCAGTAAAAAAAAAAAAATAATAAAAATGTTAAAAAAAAAATTGTTTCGACATCACTTACAGCGATTTTTTTTTTACCAAATATTTTACATATATTCAAACAGGAAGTTCGTTTGATGTTCAACTAAGTTTTATCTTTGTGAGGCCTGATTTTTTTGATAAAACAAGATTCAATTCAATCAGATTCAATACACCTGTGATTAAAACACTTTAAATGATGATAACGTGATACACTTCAAAACTGATACCTAGTTACCTAGTACCTAGTGATACCTAGCACGGCGATGCTAATCGCTTTTCCGTCTACGGCTGGGCTGGAAAATAGACGGAAGAAAAATAGAAACCACGGAGTGATAAAATATACGATATTTTCATAAATACTTTAACAATTTAATGACAATTGCAAGGACTGCTTAGAGGAGGAATACATACATAAAAGTAGAAGAAAAAATACGTTCTGTAATTAATCTAGAGAAGAAACCATGATCATGGGGTTGGATGTCACTGAAACCAGCATCGCTGCACAGTAGATAAACTAGACAACTCAGAAAAAAAAAAAGGTACCGACCTATACAAATTTTATCGTGATTAGTTTCACATAAAAAATTTCCCCGGATTTCGGGTTCCTAAGTTATTGAAATTACAGCTATAGTTTTCAGGATCAAGTATGCTTAACAGTAATGGATCTAAAAGCTTGGTTTTTCAGGATTCTCGTAATGAGAGAGTTTAATTAAAATTATTTATAATATTTGCTGGCAATGGGTAAAAATATATATTGTAATAAGTAAAAAGTAGATCAAACGATATTATCGTAACGTGTGTTAATTATTTCAATATTTTATGCACAAATTTATAAGAAATGTTTTCTTTATCATGAAATTGTGAAGAGCATTATACTTGAAATCATGGCCAAAACCCTCAGGTTTAGATATGCACATAAAACTTTGCGGTTTATGAATTTTTGATTGTTTAATAGAAATTCAAATATGAAGGTTGACTTTTCGAAAGTTTTGTTCAAATGTAATAAAATTTGATAAGCTGAGGCTTGGGAAATAACTGATAAATAATTCAGCATATTTTTACAAAATGGTGGATTCTATTTGGTGGAAGTCTTTTTCAAATGTTTCTTTCAATAAAATTAAATAAAACTAAGCCAGAACTATTTTCCAAAAATTTCATTTATATATAGTACTAAAATTATTTTAGTACTCCCATATGGGAGTTAATACGATTTTTTTTCTAAATTACCAGTTAAAAATAATTAATTATGAAAGTAGACGAAGAGTACTATATACTTGTACATTAAAAATTATTGAAATTAAATAACAACATAGATTTTTAGTGTACAAAACTTTTATTTATAAGTAATCATTGTTTTAATTAAAGCCATCTATCTGGCATTAATGTTTTTCTTCAGTGGTTTTTCACGAACAACACATAAAAGGTTCCGAACTCAATAGGATTCGACTTAATATATTCCTATTAAATATTTCTTTTGAATTTTTTCATGAAAGGTTTTGTCGATAATGGGGAATAAACCTATTTATTTTTTCCTTAGGCTACTTCTTCTTGGTTGAACTACTTGGAATGGTTGAATATTTAATTACTGTATAGGTATGCACTAAAATTAAATGAGCATTTAGGGACGTATGTATAATGTGACATCCTGGCTGGTATGAACAGACCTGAATCGAAGATTAGCAGACCTTTTTTTGGTCAGTAATTGTGTAAAATATATTTATATAGTTAATAAACTTAAATGGGCACAGTTTAAAAAAAAAAAAAATTACAAAGCACAATAAAGTCCAAAAATGTTTCGTATTTTTTTTTTTTTTCCCAGGGAAATTCTTTCTTTTTTTATGCAGGCCTACCTAGTTTTTATAACTACTTTAATCGATCTTTTACATGTCAACAAGAAATAACTGATTGTATTTAAAAACATTATCAATTAAACATGAGCAAAAACGTGCAAAAATGTTTTTCATATAAAATACATTACAAGTTTCTCTTGTTAATACTTGAGCAATTTCTAATTTCAATAAATCTAATTCAAGATATTAAAACGAGTCCGAATCAGAGAGAGCACTGCGGCAGTTATTCTTTAAGACTTGGTACATATTTGCACAATATGCAAATTTTGTCCATACGTGTAAAGAATTAAATGATGTAATTAATTTTAATACAAGGCGCCTCTGCAAAAGTTCCTTCAGTTTGATTTAATTTCACAGAATTAATTCCGAGGGGCTAAAGTAGTTGCCTCATAAACTGTTGTAACAATGTGGGAAGTCTTATTCTCAAGTTCCCAAGTCCCACTTCGTCCTTGCGATTCTTTTCCACACCTTCATCTACATGGATTTTCACTTTTACACTCCATGATCATACGAACACGCAGTTAAATAAAAAAATATGTATAAATGATATTTTTAACATTGGCCCTTAAAAAAAAAAGGCACCAATATTGAAATGCATAAACATCAGAAAAACAAAAGCAAATAGAACTATTGTTTATTCCTTTAAACCGTGTTTACCTGTAAAGTTTGTTGCGTATTTATTCTTTTATTACAGGAACGTATAATATTCCCCAAAACTAAGGTGGGGTTGGGAAATAATTTTAAAAATCTAATTTAGGATTATTAATATTAATTACTATCGTGATTGTAAATATTAATTTTAATTTAATGTGCTCTACATTTACGGATACTAGACAGTTAAATATTCGATTAGCTATTACGCATGGATGTACAGCTCACGATTCTCCATAGGATTGTCTGAATCAGTCCGCTAACCGTTAAACAATGATACAGATAGAGCAATTTTAGAAATTCTAACCGATCTAAATTCCATTTTAAAGGACAAAGTACTAACAATAGACCAATACAAAGAGTACAACACTGTATCATAAAATTTAGAGTAAAACTATAGCGGAAAATATTAATATTAATATAGAGTAAAACTTAGCAGAAGATGAGGTGATGATTATCCAAGCAGATGGCATCTACAAAAAAAAAATCATGAAAAAGGACAGTCCGGATTGTCATAGTGTAGATGATCATAGTGTGGTCCGGATTAGATGATTAAATTGTTTGTTTTATCAATTTATGAACAACGAATCTAGAAACTTTCAAATAGCTAATTATGTCATGGTGTGATGTATTTCATATTGATGTATATCATAGTGATGTATTTCTGTGATTTCTAGACTGCTCCGACTGAAGATTGTGTCGAAACATTTGCTTTAAATAATTCACTTTATTCATTTATCACCTAGAGTTAAAATTGCCCGGACTATTCTTTTACTTTTAAAATTTTTAATAATTCATTTCAACCCCTATTTTTTCAATGAATTTAGTTATTTAATATGAACTAGGTTTGTAAAAGTTAATTCTACTACAGATGGCAACGGTCAACCCTGACAAAAAGAAAAACTAGAGTTATTATAAGAACGGACTTGAATATCAACTTTCCAGATACTCCAAGTGAGATATCCCCTCTCCCCTATTTTCATATACTAAAAATACACCAAATAATGGGGAAATTTAAACTAAGGGGATGACTTTACTCCAAAACTGGATATTATTATTAGATGACGAAAAGAAAAAAATCTTAGAAATGTATCCAAGATAAAAAGGGAACTTATTATTGTATGAAACATAAAGTAATTTTTAAAAATTCGAAAACAAGAAGTGGTTCAAATTTTATACAAAGATGAAACATGGTTTTCCATGGCGTAAGTTTTTATTTTATGTTCATTAACTGCGCAAGTATAACAATTTTATATTAGCACTATAAGATAGAATATCTTATAGTGCTAATATAATTTATCTGATTATACTTAGATTGCTAACATACTTTATCTGATTGCATTAAGATGGTCTTTTTCTTTCTTCCTCTTTTTTCACCAAAAAAATTTTGATCAATACAATAGCGAATAGAAAAATATGCTCTTTAAATTTATTTCTTGGAAAGACACCTCAGGCTAACAAATATTATAAATTATTTAAAAGACAATTTACATCGATTAGATAGTCATTTGCGTTAGATGCATTATACATTTGTAAAAGTTTATACCTGTTGAGTAATAACTTAATAAGCAGATTCAGAGTAAAATAAAACTGCAACCTATTCTTACAGTATAAACTATATCATTTAATTATCTATTCGTTTTCCTTTAGGGTGTGCTGTGGACGCTCGTGGTGGCTTGCGCCTTCGCTGCAAGTCAGGAGGATCCAAGAGAAGTCCCAATAATCAAACAAATCAACAGGGTCAATGACGACGGTACTTATACCTTCGGTTATGAAGCAGCCGATGGGAGTTTCAAAATTGAGACCCGAGATGTTCTTGGTAATGTGAAAGGTATGTTTGGCTATATTGACGAGCATGGCCAACTAAAAAGAGTATCGTATACCGCTAACAACGGTACCGGCTTCCAAGCCAGTGGTAACATTCCAGGTATAACGGACGGAGCAGTCACTAGGCGTCCAGTCCTTGTATACAGAGGACTAAACAGGCCAGTGACCGAGCGAAGTGAGGAAGATGAAGGATCGACCACACCTTCTTACGGCGATTACGTTAACGGCAGAAGGGGCTACCTCACGTCGACCACAGAAGATCCAACCACCCGACCACCAGTCAGGGTTTTAGTTACAAAACGGCCTGTTATTGAAAATAGGAATCCAAACGTAATCAGAAGACAGCTTGATCGAGAGAGGGACGACTACACACCCAGAAGAATCCACTATCAGCCAGTTGGACCAGATCCAAGGGAAGTCTATAGGAACTTATTGCTCGAACAGAACAATCTGAAGCCAGACCCGCCGAGGACGAGGTACTACTCACCCATCGATCAGGAGTATCCCGAAACAACGATGCATGCGGCGCCGAGATACGCACCACCACCACCACCTCCGCCACAACCTCCAGTACCACGGTACAGAGTGTATGATGAGCAATATCCAGTACCCGATAGGCGATTCCCTCACCCGGCACAGAGACCCTACGACGAATACTTCCCGCCACCACCAGATTACGAAGCTTTCAGGGCAGCTATGAACTATTTATTGCAATACCTTCAGTACATGCGACGAATGGACCCGTACCCACCACCGTATCCGTACCCTGCAGACCCTTACAACCCAAGACCTAGATTACCCTTTTATCCACCACCAAGATTGCCTCCTGTTGCTCCTGGTCCTCCAATCCCTCCCGGACCTTTACCTATCCCTACCCCATATCCAACAGCTAATGTTCCTTACCTCAACCCTAACGTTCAATACTCAACAGGAAGGGAAAATGCACAGGAGGCTTTGGCAAGCTTGAAAGCTCGTATGGACCAATCAGACCAGTCTGACAGCGGCGACACTCGGCCTCCTTCTTCAGCTCTCATCAGAATGTTGTTAGCTAGGCCGAACGTTACCCAAAGACCAGCTATCAGGAGTGTCGAAATCCTAGGAACTGCTAAGTCTACTACATCAACTACAACTGAAAATCCGGACGTAATGGAAGCTTCTAGTTAAAATGAATCCTTAATTTTTATATGTTTACTATTTATTACTTTTTCAAGCTGATTAATTATTTATATTTTTTATACTTTAATTAGATATAACGAGCTGATTAATTATATAATATTGATTAGATATAACAAGCTGATTAATTATTTATATTTTTTATACTTTAATTAGATATAACGATTTTTTGTACATTTTTATACACGAATAAATATTTTTTCATATGTAGTTGTTGGATAGAACCTTTTCCCAACAAATTTATAGATATACCCATGCAATGCTCAAAAGCATTATTTTAGGTAATATTTAACTTCATGATTGATTATTTTAATATAATTAGCAAATCTTATTAAAGTTAAACTTGGGTTAACTGAGATCGGAAGACGATTTAGCTAATCTTAATTCGGATCCTTAAATAGCTAATATTCTAGATGTACTAATTCTAGAAGTATCTTCAGTGAGTAAGTGAATATAATTATTTTGTATTTGTAGATTAAGGTCAGTAAAAATATACGAACGTTCCTATGAGTTTATCACAACTCAGAAATATTAAGTAATTGGTGACAGCAGAATTAATCCCATTTATTGTCCTGTAACTCAAATAATTTGCCCAATACACAAGAGAATCGGTCTTGTAAAATGAATATATATATATTTTTTTTAACAAAAGCCAAAAACGAGTTGGTTCCGATAAAACATATTAATCAACGTTTCTTGGGAAGTTTGGTCTTCCAAATCATTATTTAATTCTGCTTCCAAAGTTTTTAATCGTTTTTTAATCCCTAAGGAGGATGTGGTTTTGTGGCAAATTATCCCCTCTACTCTGCACTAAAGACTCTTAGTAACGCTGATATTCTTAGCTCGGTCATCACCATACGTTTTCTACAATAATTTCACCTCACCCGCATGTTCTCATTATTTCAAACACATGCACATCTAATAATAATAATAATAATAATAATAATAATGCTTTATTATTTATAAAAAAGAAACTACAAAAAAATAAACCCAAAGCATTTGCGGCTTGGGACGTACCCTTCAGCCGGAGTGGTGTTGACATAGCAAGAGAAAAATAAAATAAAATAAAAATAGAATCTCAATTGCAAAATTAATTTCCTGAAAAAAAAAGGAAAAGTATAAAACTTAATTGCAAAATTAATTTCACTACTTATAAAAAATAATAGTATATAGTATTTACAACAGAAAAAATGCCTGTACAAAAACAAATTAATATTTTCTTTTAAATTTTACAAAAAAATAATGTATTAAAGAAAAAATAAGTGTAATAGTAAAAGATAGTTTGAAGTTGAAAAGAAAAAAAGAAAAAAAATACGAGATAGAAAAGAAGGTATACAATGACTAAATATAATTTGTTAATAATTAAAGTTAAACATAATAATGAAATACTTGTTATGAAAATAAATAGCATGCACATCTATAAAAGGAGCTATATAACTTTCTTGAACTTATAAATATATTAAACAAATGAAATTATTAAAAAAATGTTTAAGCCATGGAAATTAAATTTGAAAGGTACTAGATTGCAGTTAGATGGCACAAGCTATGATTATTCAATTTTTTTAAAAAAAACTTCTTTTCTTAAACCAATAGTTTTTACTTCTCCCCTATCCTAATATAAATAAACAAAAAAGATCATAATTTTCAATAATAGTAATATTTTTTTAAATAAACTAAAAAGTATGAAAAATTATGATCTGGTTATTGTACATTGTACAATGTACAGTGGGTGGATGATTGCAAAAGCATAAAATGAAATCTCTTCTAATGAGTTATCTTTATTTTTCTATCGTACCCTAACGATGGTCCCTAATGATTAATAACATGCAATTTTTTTTTCTTTCGATTTCTTGAAGTTAGGGGGAACAGTAAAATAGCAAAGTGGTGATTGCAGACACATTTTAAAATCGCATTCTGTTCATTTTTAGTTACTTTTATTAAGCCTCTAGTAAAGGATTTGTAAAGACGAATCTTGGAAAAGGTATATCAGATATATTACACATAATGATTTTTAGGGTTTCAAGTTTTTCTTTAATATCAAAAACATATGAGGAAAGAATTTTATAAGCATTACAAAAATGTTACTTCACCTCATATCACTTTGAGAGGTCCTTCGCGAATCCGACTATTACAGTCGGATTCGCGAAGGATTACGCGAGCCATTACGGCTGAGATCACAAGAATAAATGCGAGGGAGATAGAATAAACAACTATTCTTGAGTTCATTTACTACCAGAAGCCGAAAAATTTAGAGTATTAGTAAGAACAGCAAAAGCTTATCATAAATCTGTAGCACCATGACTATTTTCCCTCAAAAGTGCACAAAATCATTTTTTTTTTTTTTCAGAGCTGAAATATTTCGCTAAAGATAGGATGTCTCTGTGAAGAAGCTCAAGAGAGCAGAAACAAAGATTGAAAAAAAAAAAAAAAAAAAAAAAAAAACCAACTACATCATTCGAGGAAATTTTCGCAGGAAGCAACGAACACAGGCGTATTCAATTCTATCATCGTTTTTTATAAACCGTAATTACGAATTTAAGATCCCAGGCCAATAAGAAGTATCATTGGTTTCATTTCAATGTATTTTAAGTATGGCTGCTTAGGCATCGATTTTATAACTGTACACCACTTACTTATTTTTCAAATTCCTCTTTTATTTTTTTAATTCTAATGCGAATATTAAGATTTCTAGATTTAAGAAAATTGTTCCTTTTGATACTTATTGCTCATCATGTATACTGTTTGATCATGTATACCTCCTTTTCCTGGCTAAGAAATTCCATTATCTATAAAAGTAAGCAAATCCGTTTATGAAAATTTCAAACAAAACATTAAATGAAAATTTTCTCATTTTATGTTTTTATCACTCTACTTTCTGCGGCTAGAAACAGACTTTGCTTTATAGAAATGGCATACTAAATGTGTATTAAGTGCGCTTTATTTTACCCATCGAAAAGGGGAAACAAAACTATATTAGTTATTCTATTGGAAAATACTACTTATACTAGTTAGATCAACTTATCATATGAATCAAATAAGTAAAATTAGTGAAAATTGAATTATTAAAAAAATAATGAATTATATAAAACAGGCGTCAATGGTTTGTTGTCAGTTGTCATCAACTAGTTTTACTCGTTGTACGTTACAAAAATAAAATATTCAATCAATTTCTTAATAAATATATTATCTATTAATTATATTATAAAGTAAAAAAAGGATGATGAGTAAGAGGAAGGCAGAGGGTGTGAAGCGTGGTCCTTGCTGGCTGGCCATCTCGTGTTAAAAAAAAAAAAAAAAAGACATGAAATTAAGGTTTTGGTTTTATTTTATTAAATACAATAATAACTTTTAATTTAAATACAATACATTTTTTTTTAATCGTTAGCTGTAAGGTCAAGTTATTCTTGCAACATAATTTCAGCCATTTTTAATTTATGAATGTGTGGTTCCATGGCAAGCATTCATATTTGACTCTGCTTAACTCTATAGCAAATATACAATTTGTCTGTAAAGAATTACCATTTCCGTTGGAGATGGTTTATCTTTTTTTTTCAATAGACAACATATAATAAATGACATTATGTATTTTACTGCTCGAGAACGCATGATTATCTTGCATTTGTCTCAATTTCATATCTCAGGCATATGCTAGCAAGTCATTACTTGTTGATGTCCTAATGTTTTAAGTTTTCTAGCTTCTACAGTAGCCCTCCACTTTTACAACGGACTGAATCCACCAATGGACGAAATCTGGACTATTATTAAAAATCATATGATCGATAATATGGATAATAAATAAAGGTCTTGCCTTGAATTGTCCATAAATTAAAAATCCATTAGCTCAGCAAGATCACTAAAATTAATTTTTTAGCGAAGAGCAATATTTATCAGCACCAACAAGTGTGGGCGAGGGACATCCTGGCATTACCTGACAGATCCTCTACTTGGACTGGGAATATTGAAAATTCCAAACTTCATAAAATGGGTTTTTGCCAGCTTTTTAAGTCAAGTACCTACCCTGTGTGCGATGTACCTCCTAACAATACATGTAGGTACATATATTACTACAACTATCACCGGAAATTGATTGGAATTATGGAATCGTTTCATATTTTATATTTAGCCATTTCCTGTTACTAGGGATAATAATGGATTGTTATTTACACCAAATAAACAAAATTAAAGGTACTTAATAGAAAAAATTTCCCATTTGCCATTTAAGCCCTACCAGATCGTTCCTATGATGATAAAACCAACCTCATATTAAAGAATACTTCATTCCGATCAAACATGACAAGTTTGATCAAATTCGTTAGAGCCGTTATTGAGAAATCATTAAGAGGAGGAAAATCGCTACATTAACTCAATGTTGAAGGAACCTTTTCTTTATACTTATTTAAAAAAATAATTTCAGATCAAATGATTTATCTTTTTTCAGCTAGTCTTAGTTTACAACCGCAGACCATTTCGCGGGACTTGGTTGTTTGGAATCAGGGGACCAAAATAACATTTAATTTCCGTTGAAAAACGGATGTCGACATTTTTTACGATGTCAATACTTTCCCCTCATTTATAGTTAAGTAAAAGTGGAGAGCAAAAAATGCACGGTTAAGTAAACCATATTAAACAATAAAATATCTATAAAGGAGTTAATGAGTTCAACCGGATAACAGTTATATTCGATTAAGCATCTCAAAACATATAATACCTTTCAACATTCGGCCGTTTTTCTCCATTGGGTAGTTCATTTTTTTCACAAAACAGATCTTTTCCCAGTGGCAGATCCAGGGGAGAGGCGAGTACACCAATCAACTATGTATTATTATTTCAGTATAGGACTATCTTTAGTCATTTTTTAACTGCTTCAATGAAAAATGGATTTTATTCAAATAGGTAATAGATATTTAGGTAATACTTATTTTTTACTTTCACTTACCTATATATGAAATATATAGTAAGTGGAAGTATTGCGATCGTGAAAAATTTCGACTTCCGGTTTTCAACGGAAATACACGTTTTGGGGTCCCCTGAGTCGAAATGACCAAGTCCCGCGAAATGGTCTGTGTGTGTGTGTGTGTGTCTGTGTGTGTGTGTGTGTGTGTGTGTGTGTGTGTGTGTGTGTGTGTGCGTGTGAACAGACTAGCTCAAAAACTATAAACCGTGCGAACCTGAAATTGGGTATTTAGTGTATGTATATGCCCGCGATGTGACAGCATAAATTTCATCAAAATTACTTAAAGGGAGGGGGTACTTTACTTAATAACTTTTTAGGTTTTTTTCGATTTTCTCAAAAACGGCTCTAACGATTTTGATTAAACTGAGTATTTGATGTACTAATATGCCCGAGATATGACTGTAAAAATTTCATCAAAATTGATTAACCGGAGGGGGGACTTTACTTAATAAATTTTGTAACATTTTCACGTGTTTTTTTTTATTTACTCATAAACGGCTTTAAAGATTTTGATCAAACTGGGTATTTGATGTATGTATATGCCCGAGATATGACTGTTAAAATTTCATCAAAATTGATTAACCGGAGGGGGGACTTTACTTAATAAATTTTGTATCATTTTCACGTGTTTTTTTTATTTACTCAAAAATGGCTTTAACGATTAACAAAAATAAGAATGTAGAAAAATGTGTGAATTTGGGAAATGATATTTAGCAAAACACGTCAATTTCTAATCTAAGTAAGTTGGTAAGTGAAAGTTGTGTGTTGCGCGCACGCACCAGATTTTTTTATAATAGAATAAAAAATAAATAAATTATTCCTAGTTGATTAAAAATAATTTTATTGGCATTTTTTTCCACCCTGTAAATTTGCCCCTTTAATCTAATTCATTTTCTGAAATATTGAGAACCATGAAATCGGGATAAAATAGTTATTTATTTAACTTATAGTGTTCTAGTAAGTGAACCCTGCAGATCTATTTAAAGCAAATTCCTTTCATTTAACATTTCAATATTAAATCCTGAAATGGAAGATATGTACATATATTTAAGTTTCCATAAAGATAACTCTAAGAGTTAATAATATTGCTAGAGATGGGACAATAAAAAATTCTAATAATTAAGGTTTACGATTCAGGGTAAAATAAAATTAAATATTTAGCAAGTTCAAAATGTTTTGACAAAATTTTAGTCAGGAAATGGGTCTTTGACCGATAGTGGACAGAGTAAACAAGCATGAGTCGAAAGTGTTCCACCTGATATGGTTGGAGGTTCCTTGACTGCTACAACGACCTTCTGACCCACTTGTCATGGCTGTTCTTGTGGAAACTAGAAGAGGAGAGAAGTGCTGTTCCTCTCTATGTGCTCAGTTGTGGTTCAGGCTTCTCAAGAGATATGTGGTGGAATCGTGGTTTACTTAAGCATTTGCCCCTGCCATTAGGTAATTATAAATATCATATTTAGCAAGTTGCATAAGGTTCTGTTAAAGTTCTATGTGTAAAATTAGTATAGTTTGAAATTAAAGTTTAATTATTTGTGTAAGAACTCAACCAGGCAATCATGTCATTTTTCAATTTCAGTATCATAGAGCTTTTAATTAATTATTACTCTATTCAGTGATGAAACATAATGAGACTGAAAATTATGGTAACAGTATAGTCTTATGGTTTAATCTTCATTTTATTTCTACATTGACTCTGTAAATAAGAATTTATGCTGACCAGTCATCTGATATTCGAAAATTAAAGAATAAATACTTTTTAAATCAATGTTTGATTGTTTGATTTATATTTATTATATTGCCGTTAAATGTTAAAAATGTCATGACTACTCAATAGAAACAATTGTCTTTTTTGTTTTTCAATAAAGATTTTTACATTTCACAATGGATTATTAATCACTTTAATTAATTTGATGATTTTTAGTTATAAAACCAAATGCTTCCATTTACTTGAAGATGTAAACATTATTATTACCATTTTTTTTATTCAATTAAGATATTTTTTGATAAGCGTTATATAACTGTGATAAATAAGAATATGAACTTTTATATTTTACTCCTTGTATAGTAAACATAAACGTTTTAGTCAATTTATTTACATAATTTGTTGGCTTTCATTAGCCTAATGTAATGCATATTAGTGAATGGTTTTTCATTTGAATATATAGTTATTTTAACCAAAGGTTCCTGCCACTAGCCCTTCATTGTTTCTTTTTTTTTTTTTTTTTTTTTTTACTACCTGTGATCAATGTTCCCTTTTTTCACCTTTTCCAGAGCTGAAAGTAATATATAAAATGATTTCGTTAATCTGATGTGGCATAGAATCATTATGAAGAACATTTCCAATCTGTGTTGGAATCTCCATAAAATAGTATTCGGTTCAAAAACCAATTTTGCAAAATTTAATGTAATCTATAAGTTGTTTTAATCCAACTACCTTGTAAATTGTGATTTCCAACATTCTTTTTTCAGGCCAGCATGCTCCGGCGTTTATGGATATTATGAGTGACTTCTCCATCGATTCTACATTTATAAGGTTATATTATCCATCCTCAACCCCTAACACTCAGGTAATAATAATAAAATGTATTAATAAAATTATTGTCATAGATTTAATATTGTACATAAGTTGTTTTTTTTCTCATAAATTTTATAAACATACAGAACTCTGCTGGTGATAAATGATTTCTTGTTAATAAATGAAATAGTTTATTTAAATCAACATCGTGTTATTCTTTGTTTTTTTTTTTTAGAATGATACTTCAAAATGGATTAAGTGGTCGCCTAATGAATGCTATTTACAAAGAATGGCCGATCTCGTTAGTAGTTGGGGAACAGTCTTAAAAGCTGTTTTATGGCTTTATGGAGGTTAGTTATGTAAACTTTAATTGTTCTGTGCCTGGTCCACAATTGTTTTGCACTGATTTTATATTAGAAATAAGAATTGTATTAATATTTTCTTTTACTATTTTAGTAAATATTAAAAATAAATATTTCTATAGGAGAACCACATGTACCAGCAATGTGGGAGGCTGAACTAATGCAATCTAACAGTAAAATACCTGTCATCATGTTTTCTCATGGCTTTGGTGCTACCCGTTTTCTTTCTTCGACGGTTGCTGTAGAATTGGCCTCCAGGGGTTTTATAGTTGCATCAGTTGAGCATAAGTTAGTTGATTGATTTTTATAATATGTTATAATGTAAAAGTTCATTTTTCAACTACGGGCATATATTTTAGAGAATCTTCTGCTTGTGGTACTTACTACTATGAATCTGCTGAAAAACTGGAAAAGGACGTGAAAACATGGATTCCTCATGAGAAAATGAAGTTTGGTCCAGATCATTATAAAATTAGAAATGCACAGGTATTATATTTTTGGCTATTCTTTCTCTATATTCATCTTTTAAATACTAAATATATAAAATTACATATTTGATTTTTTGGTATGTATGGATTTACTTCTATTAGTTGATACCTTCTGTATTATAGTATACTACAGATACTATTTTGCTGTGCTTTTTAACAAACATATAAATGAACGAATAAATATTTATTAAATTAATAAGTGTATCTAACTACTAATAATTATATCACAAGAATCACATATATTATTTTTGCCAACGTTTCGATCCTAATTCCAGGTCCTGATCAGGGCTAAAGAGGAAGACAACAACCAATAAAAGAAACATCAATTTTATGTGTAACATTAAACTAAATTATATATAAATAACATTAAAGGTTATAGAATTTTAAAAATGTTAGGTTTTAGTTATTGAACTAAAACCATGATGAAAGTAATGTTAGTTGTTGTTTGGTTTTTCTCATTTAGCCCTGATGAGGACCTGAAATTCGGCTTGAAATGTTGGCAAAAATAAAATATATGATTCTTGCATATTAGTGCTATTTATTTTGACTGCATCCCCTACCGTTTCCTCTTCATTATATCTACGGTCAATTATCTTTCACTACTATTATATAAAAATACGTATGATCATCAGGATAATTAATTCTTGTAATTCCTTTGGTACCAGCTGGGTAGGAGAGCAAACGAGATCATTAAATTGATTGATTTTCTTTACAAAATGAACTCAGGTGAAGCATCCAACATATTGAAGTCATCTGTGGATTTGAGTTGTTTCAAGGTATGGTTAATTTTTATTATTTAACTAATATCAATCATACAGTATCAGCAATAGAATAGTGAACTGTAAAAAACAAAATGTTAAGCTGAAAATGAAATACTTAAATTTAAATTACAGTAGAACCCTGCTTATCTGACTTCCAATAATCCAATTTTTTGTAATATTTGGCCCTCTCTTTAGCCTGGTCGCTGAAACCAGAGGCATTTTGGTTAAGTCCTCGTAAATAATTTATCTAAAAATCCTTATTAAATGAAAATCTTATCCTTTCATTACTAATTCTCTCAATTAAGTTTTGATCTGAGGTGATATTAAAATGTCAAGGAATATAGAACTACATCTGGTTACATTTTGACACTTAAAAGATGGTAGATAACTCATTGCCTGCTATCAAAATATTTTCTATATATTTTTTGTTCCAAATTTTATTCCTATCAATTACAAAAATTAATGATATATCTAACTTTCTTTTATACACGCTTACTGAAAGGAATTTTATTTTGAATTATTAAATAACCGATAATATTCTTACTGCTCTTTCGTACATATAGCTGTCATAATCTTGTTATCCAATTATTTAGTTACTTAAAAATTATTGATTATGATCCGATAATTATCTGAAAATGTAAATATTGTATGTATTTTCTTTATATTATGGTGTATTTTTGTTTGAATTGTATTTGGACTATACAAATATTTATAATTTTTAAATTATTTTATTAGAAGATAAAAGATTCGACCACGGCCGGGAATCGAACCCAGGTCCTCCGCATCTACGTTGCGGCGCTCTTACCACTGAGCTAACCGTGGGGCCGTCCCAGACGTGATCGAATCTTTTACTTCTGCGATCCCTCCCACTAGGTCTCGCCACATTGTAGTGGAGTACCTGGGGGCTGAACAATTGTCCAGACGAACGGGATCTGATTGACATACGTCGAAGATATTCATTTAATGATGTATTTATTTATGGTCTTTGGTTGAATATTTTTAATTTATAATTTTTAAATTATTTTATTAGAAGATAAAAGATTCGACCACGGTCGGGAATCGAACCCAGGTCCTCCGCACCTACGTTGCGGCGCTCTTACCACTGAGCTAACCGTGGGGCCGTCCCAGACGTGATCGAATCTTTTACTTCTGCGATCCCTCCCACTAGGTCTCGCCACATTGTAGCGAAGTACCTGGGGGCTGAACAATTATCAAGACGAACGGGATCTGATTGACATACGTCAAAGATATTCATCGATTCCCGGTCGTGGTCGAATCTTTTATCTTCTAATAAAATAATTTAAAAAATATAAATTAAAAATATTCAACCAAAGACCTTAAATAAATACATTACAAATATTTATGTTTATATTCATGTCATGCAAAATATGTGCTAGCCAAACTCTATTTGGCCGGGGCAGTGTCCCCAAATACAAATAAAGATTTAATTTCAATTCAATTCAATTTCAATTCAATTTCAATTCCTATTGAAATTGTATAAAGAAGGCATGTAACCTGTAATAATTAGAAATATAAAACAGTCCAATAGGGTTACTATAGCATTGTGGGGGGGGGGGGGGGGAAAGAAGCCTACTTGTTATCATACAAAAACTAACATCTTTCTATATAAGTTATTTACACTTGTTGAACTTGATATTTTTTTCTATCCCCATAGAACATATTTATTGTTTCACAGCTATTTATGCTTTTATCAGTGATCACTTCCTTTTCGTTTCTGATTAAGTGTAACTTTTTGTATAAGAACATTATAGTAGTTCACATTGGGACTCTAATTCATGCTCCTTGCCCATTGGCTGGTGAACTTAATGATTTTTACTCTCTATCGGACGGAAGTTATTCAAGGACATTATGCAGTATTGGCAATCCAACAGTAATAAAATAAGCAATACAATCGTAGTATGTGGTCTATAATTCTTTTGAGAATATTATATACCACGAACCATCGGTGGTTCTGCTGGTAATTATGGTAATAAAATGGGGAATGATAGAAATGATTAAGCTATCAATTGAACAAAATATGATGTTATATTCATGACAATTTAGAAAATATTGCTGGAAAAAACATGGCCAAAATAGGTTACAATGGTTGTTACTTTGAAATTTTGAGTCTAATAATTTAATGTTGACTTCTGTTCATGGGTGGCGATGAATGATGAATTCAAGTTGTCTCCTACCTTGACTATTTGATGTAGTTGAATAAAATGGCTCTTATGGTATATTTAAATAAACTTAAAATTTTGCTGGCCATCACTCAACTTCTTTATCTTCTTTCTCAACAAGACCCACTAGGGTCTTCAAAAATTACTCACTCATGATGTGAACAATGAATGTATGCTCAAAGAAGGTTCACCATGCGGTCTTGCTGCCTGTCTCTGCACGCACGGTATGTCTCGTGAGACGTTAGTCAGTGCTACCAACCCATGAAACTTGTTTTTTAATTTATGATGATAATAATAAAAAACTACAAGATAAAAGCTCACATATTTTGAGCTACTGGCTCGAACACCTAGCTCGTGATACATCGTCGTGGAAAGTTTTGTGATTGACTATAGTGTCCGATGCGGCAGTCTAGTGAGGGCCACTGGTGGTACACGCTGGTGTGAACATGTGTAATGTATAGATCTTCGGCCTTCTCTCTGGTTTTAACTCGTAGTTATTTTCGAGCCTTTTCCTTTGGTAGTAGAATTGCTCTAAAAATATCTTCAGAACCCGACGTAATTTCAATAAACCAACTATTTATACAGGAACTTGTTTCTTTGGCTTGCCCTCTTTCAGAAGGTAACAGACTGCATTAATGTTATGACTGCTCTCATTATTGCATTATGAAGAGAGTGCCCAGTGGGGTTAAGCTACCCAGTGGGGCGGATATATTCTATTAGAGTCACTCAAGAAAACTAAGAGGTGGTGACTAACTCCCTGTTTATCTTGGTGAAAATAGGTTAATTTTCCTTATAAAGGAAAGCCATTTCCTTATAAAGGAAAGCCCCCTATAAAGGAAAGCCTCAGGGCGTGTAAATTGTCAGGCACTAATTGTGGGATTGATTTATTATAATGTTAAATGCAATATTAGAACCTCAAGCATACCTTTCTTGCTGCCTTGAAGATTCTACTTCATGATTATGATTGCTTAGATAATGAATGGTCATATAAATATTCATAAAAAAATAATACCCCTATTAGATTAAATTTGAGTTAATTTTATTATATATATATATATATATATATATATATATATATATATATATATATATATATATATATATATATATAATAAAATTCATTATTCATACAAAAATAATACCCCTATTAGATTAAATTTGAGTTAATTTTATTATATATATATATATATATATATATATATATATATATATATATATATACACACACACACACACACACAAAACTATAGGTAAAACTGTTTAATACTAATTTAATTTTTTATCATCATTATTATTTGTTTGATGCTGATAGAAATAATTCATTAAAATAACATTTATTGTAGACTTGGTGATTCTAGGATCGTCTAGATTTGTCATCTCTTTCGATGATGGGTCACTCTTTTGGAGGTGCGACTTCAATGTTAGCGATGTCTTTGGATGATAGAATTAAGTAAGTGACTTTGAATTTTATAAAGGTTTTTCTTTTTACTTCCAGCTGTAGCATATAAGATACTCTGGTTTGTCCCAGATCTCAACTGGAATGGGCCAGTCGGTGGTTTTTTATTTCTTGAAGAGTGAGTATTAAGCTGGGATCTAATAAATCTGATCGAGGCCCTCTTTAACTTAAACGGGCGTGATAGGAGTTTGCTAACACTACGGCCGTATCCTCTCGAAATGAGCCACACTAATTAATCAATTAACATATGGGGAAAATTTAGCAAATTTTGTTTTAAAATAAAGGGGATGTATCCTGGACCTTGTGAATACTTAATTTATTAATTTTAGTGTTTTTTTTTTTGTTTGTTTTTTAAATAAAGTTTATGTTGTGTTTCTTTGTAATTGAGTCATATGTTAGTTCTTTTAAGAAAGTTAGTGTTGTTACACTCTTTGGGCCGATTTGAAGCTAGACCTGACAGATAATTGTGGTACCTGTTTCCAGCTATTCTAGAATCACATATAATATATTTTGATGATGCATGAACAATATTATAATATATTGTTACTAGCATTCCCCGTCGCGGCTTCGCCCGCGAGCCTTTAAAATCAATTCTGTGACCATTATCTTGGTATTGATCTAATATAATATGTTAACTGATGTTAAGGAGATTTAGTAGAATTTGGGCTTCCGGTAGGTGGAATGTTGGAGGGGGAAGCTGCCGGCTCGGTAGAAGAGACGGAGACGCGCAATGGAGAGAGTTCACTAAAACCGCCGAAACAAAAAATTACTTACTCGTCGTGAACGCTTAATTTTTCGGCTGTAAAACATGGTTTTCGACGCCCAATGGGGCCTTTCGAGTTAAACTCGTCGTATGAAATTCTTTAAAATGAGTCCTAATTAGATATATTTTCTCGAAGTTCGAAAATAGATGTCCGTTAATGTTAAACGACAATTTCGCCATTTACATTTTAGATATTCTTAGGGGTTACATTTTTGATATTCATTTCTTAGTGGTTACCTACATCGCTTTTAAAATCTAAATTCCGAAGTTTCTATCATTAGTAGTTTTTGCTCTGCGTTGATTCTGTCAGTCAGGACAAAGCCTCTTATATATATATAGAGATTATATCATAATCTTAATAAAAGTTAATAAAAAGTAAATTCTGCTCCAACTCTTCAAAGTAATTTATTGTCAAAGGGATAAATATACATAAAAGTTGTGTTTTTCTATAATTTTAACAAGAGCGCATTTATTTCCAATTAAATTATTAGGTGTTTAAAATTTTATGAATCAAAATGAAATTTTAAAATGAATCAAAGAGCATTAAACTAATTTTTGCTTTCATTTGTTGTTTTTAAGTGGAATTTTTCATTACAGATATGGAATAATACTTGATGGCTGGATGTTCCCTCTAAAAGAAGAAGAACTTGTTATCAAGCAACCATTAATATTTATTAACACACAAACGTTTCACATTGAAAGCAATATTAAAGTTATTGAAAAATATTTAAACAGCAATCCTGATAGCGTCTCAAGAGATATATATACTATTAAGTAAGTTTATGTTAGTAACATATATATCTATATTAGTAACATATATATTACTTATAATTAAAATTACTCCATAAGGTGTGAAGACAGAAAAATGATGTATGTATGTAATGTAAAAATGTAAATGTAAATGATGCTTTAAGTATTATTTTTAAATCTTCACTTTGCTCAGTGATAAAAAGCAAGAATTATTATAATTTAACAATAAATTTAATTTTGCATCTTTGCTGTTATACTATTCCATAATTACTATAGATGTATTAATATTCAATAGCCTTTTAAATTCTGAAATAGATGGATATTATTTGGTTCAGTATGCATAGTATAAATTAATTTATTAAATAATAAATCAACTTGCTTAAAATGTTTTTATGTTGTATGAAGTTTAATTTGTTACTCACAAGCAGCATAAGGCATTTTAGGAATGATTGTAAACCTTACTTTAAATATTTTTTTTAATTTTGTATCAACATTCCTTGTGAAAACATAATGTTTGATTTTATTCCTAAGCAATTCAAACTTAGGTATTCTTGATATTAAATGAAGTAACAAGTTAGTAAGCAATAAGCCAGCAGACCAAAATAAATCGAACTTTGAGGAATATGTTTTCTGTTTTTTAATATTGTAACTTGTAATATGCATTGTGTTTTTGAATATAATTAATGGTACTATTTGTTTTGTTTCAGGCACACCACCCATGAATCTCAAACTGATACACCCCACATAATAGGTTATTGGCTTAATTGGTTCATGCCAAAGTTGGATCCTGCCGTTGGAACGAACATCAACAACCACTTGATCTTGCGTTTCCTCCATAAAAATCTTGGTTTGTTGAATCTTATTTCCTCATTGCATGCTTTTTCCTTTCAGTCATTGAAAGCTATATATAGTCATTTTTAACAAGTTTCATTCTTCTTTTATGGATAGAATAGTCCTAGAAACCCTTTTATGGTCTTTGATAGGTATACCATTATTATTTGCCTATTTTGATAGGTTTCTCTGATTCACTTCTATTTAGGATATGGTATTAATAACTTAAAAAATTTTTGTTTACCACGTATGTTTGTTTCAATCTGATGTTTTTTTAATAAGCAGGGACACGTTTAGTTACAATTCTTTGCAGGTCATGGGACAAAATTCTTTGCTAGTCATGGAAGGTGTATCAGTGTCCGTTAACTATGCTTACTCCTTTTAAGACCCGGTGGTGCATCCATATAAGTTCCATGGCCTAATTTAGATGAAGGTGTTTTATAAAATGTCCTATAAAAAAGGTTGTGCATATACTAAAATTGGAACAATCCATAGATAAGTGGTTGCCAAGTGGATACTAATGTGTTTTCTCATTATATGACTGGTTACTGCTCAAGTATACAGCACACAACATGATAAATTGATCCATATTTTATAGAGGACGTATTTGCCAAGTGGATACTAATGTGTTTTCTCATTATTTCATTAATCCCCAGCTAATGAAAAAATGCTAAGTAGCTGAAAATTTGGGTTGAGCACTAGATTGTTAAAGCAGATTTGGGTAGAGAACCCTTTAATTTAAAAAATAGTTTTCTTATTTTTCTATATTTGAGAGTATGGTTATTTAAATTATAATTAGATTAGCTCATTTCTTATTGCTATATTAGTTTTTTATATTTATATTGATACATTCCAGTAGTTTTAGTTCCAAGAACTACATTTCAAAGATATGCATAGAAGTATTGGATAAGTCCTGCTAATATTTTGTTCAATAAAACTAAATTTTTACTTTATTATTGAATTTTGGGTTATTCATTTTCAATTTTTTAGGTTTCCCAGCTGACATCACTGAAAGTGAAAATTATCTCAAAAAAGAAGCTGAAAATTTTGTTGAAGGAACAATAATTTACGCAAAAATGCCAAAAAGAAAACTGTGACCAAATTAGCTTTTATGCATATAATTATTTTTTTATTATGGTAAACACGGCATCCTTCAAATTTTTATTTATGGATTTCTTTAAGTTTTTAAGAAACTTACCATTAATAAGCTGTTATTTATTAGAGGAATCAAGGTTTTTACGCACATAAATTTAGTGTGAACACAACCTTTTGTTAAAAATTTTGTACCTGTGATTTTGTACATTGTACGTGTGATATGAAGCACATCATAAGGGTTTCAAAAATTCAAGTTTTTGGTGTATTATCCAAGCCTTATCTCGGCCCCCAAGATTTTTGCTTGCCTAAATCACATTATCATAAGGTATCCACAACTCTGATTAATTTTAATTATCTTGAATACTTGCCTTTTTACAATAAGTAAAATTAAGAAATTTCATTCTAAGGAATCGTAAAAACTTGATTTTAGCATGGCTCATGTAAAGCTAGTTAAGTTGTGACATGCTACTTAGCTTAATCATGAAATATTTAAAATAGATCTAATGACAATCTATAAATTTTTTAAGTAAAAATAATTGATGTTTGAGTATATACATCCGTGTTAAATAGATAATTTGTTGAAGCTTTGCAATTTTTTATTATTTTTAAATGATTATGCAATTATCAAACTTAAAGGATTACTGGTTGTAAAAGGAGAACAGTGAAACGATCAGTAACCAAGAGGAATGTTTCCAAGCTGACAATTACTTTGTTAGGTTTTATGTAATGCTGAAAATCTGTTATACCATATCTTGGTATTAAATATACATGCATATTTTTGTCATTAACCCTTTAACTGCGGATGTAGCGGGGCATGAGTAGTTAGTAGGCACACCAAGTGGTCCCGCTATGCGAAGACTTTTACTGCATTCAAGCTCTCGCATCTTACATCTTTTGTGAACTTAATTAATTCTAAAAAACTTTTCCATCCTCACTTTTCGATTCGGACTGTGGACCGGCACTGGTGTAGTTAAAAACTTTTTTTTTTTCCTTTCTTTTAATACCTTTTATCATTTAAAAATTTTCTTTTGTGTGGTAAATCTCAAAGCATGAGACAACACATCTTCCTCAGTATTTAATCTTTTTGCCATCACAACTCACAATTTCACTATACAAGTTAAGGCCACAGGAGATGCAAATGAACTGGATATTAGAAATACGCAGGTGTGAATTTAAGTTATGTTATTCACTGAAGCAAATGTGCATCAAGGCACAGTTAGTAAGGAAAAGAATAATCAAATGCCATCTAGCGGTACGGTTAAACATTATAGATTCCAATAAACGTCGAAAGAAAGCGCTAGTTACCCCGCGGGAAAAGGGTGGCTAATATGTCAGCCAACAGCACCCGGGGACCAGCGCCGCGCCGGCTGATATATTAGCCTACAGCACACGGAGACCAGCGCGCGGCTGGCTTATGTCAGCCACCAGCAGTTAAAGGGTTAAATTTATTGGAATGAATCTAATGTTATTTGTTTGTTACATTTAATATATATTTTTTAATATTTTGCATATTATAAATTCATTTTATATGCTTACGCCTTTTTTTAATCAAATAAAAATTGCTGTGATATATATTTTTACTCTTTGAAAAATATAAAAAAATATATATATATATATTAGTTTTATAGCTAAAATAAGTTTGATAAGTATTAGATTATATTTTCACTCTGAAATTAAATCAGAGTAGCTATTACTGGAAGAGTAATATAGTTAAGTAAGAGTTTTATTTACTGGAAATGTTCCGGTATTAGCCTTAAATGACTCATGGCATTGTTCTCTTGGGAACTGCTGGGTGTCAAAGACTACGTGCCTACTAGTGATGTAAAACTATCGACACTATCAACAGTATGAGGTGGTGACTGGGTGGGGGGGGTAGAATACTAGAACTTGTCATTTGGAACGATGGGAGCTATAATGCTCGTTTTGAATTGCACTTAATTCTTTTCTTATATATTTGTTCTTTGACATTAACCGAGTGATTTTCAAGGGAAGAAACTAGCAGGGAATCAGTTTTTTTGTTTCATTTTTACTTTCACTTACCTATATATGAAATATATAATAAGGAAAGTATTGTGATCGTGAAAAATTTTGACTTCCGGTTTTCAACGGAAATACACATTTTGGGGTCCCCTGAGTCCAATTAACCAGGTCCCGCGAAATGGTCTGTGTGTGTGTGTGTATGTGACTACTAGCTCAAAAACTATAAACCGTACAGACCTGAAATTAGGTATTTGGTGTATGTATATGCCCACGATGTGACAGCAAAAATTTCATCAAAATTGGTCAAACGGAGGGGGTACTTTATTTAAAGAATTTTGTCCAATTTTTAGGTTTTTTTTTACTTTCTCAAAAACGGCTCTAACGATTTTGATTAAATTTAGTATTTGATGTATTAATACTCCCAAGATATGACTGTAAAAATTTCATCGAAATTGATCAACCGCAGGGGGCACTTTACTTAATAAATTGTGTATCATTTTCACTTGCTTTTTTCATTTACTCAAAAACGGCTTTCACGATTGTGATCAAACTGGGTATGTAAATGCCAAAGATGTGACAGCCAACATTTCATCAAAATTGGTCAAACGGAGGGGGCACTTTATTTCATAACCTTTTTTCCAATTTATAGCTTTCTTTAAATTATCTCAAAAACGGCTTTAATGATTCTGATCAAATTCGCCATGTTTAATGAAAATAAGGTGTTCTTTAATATCAGGTAAGCTTTATCATTATTAAAATGTTCTGAAGGGGCATAAATGGGGAAGGGGCCTTTTTTGTTTTCCTGTAAAGTACCCTTGTTTTCGTTTATATGGAAAAATTAACTGTCTCTCATTACGCCTAAAAATAAGAAATGGCTAAATATGATATATGAAAAAAATCAAGTAAACATATACAGGAGAAAAAAAGAAAAATCTTCCGTCAACTCATAAAATACATAGAGCACACGCATGCATCGGAGTACGCCTTTAATGACAGACCATTGTTCATAATTAAAGCCGTTCTGTTCATTTAATGGAAATTATTTGTTTCCATGGTAACTAAATGAAGTTTTTAACAACTACATACAGAATTATAAAATCAGACGACTTGGAGTATTATGCTTACATGGCCGAATTATCGTAAGTAAAATCTTTTATCTAATAATAAAAAAAAATAGTGTTTTTTATAGAGCAAATAAAAACCAAATTAAGAAATGAATGTGGAAAAATGTGTCTTTGAGAAGTGGCAATTAACAAAACCCATCAATTTCTAATTTAAGGAAGTTCATAAGTGAAAGTTGTGTGTTGCGCACACGCACCAGATTTTTTTTGTATAGAGTAGTAAAGCATTTTTTATTTTCCATTTAAGTGAATTATGTAGTAGAAGGGTGCTTATAGGCACAGGGTATCACTATTCCCCTATTAAAAACAAATATTTCGATAGTACTATCTATAGTTTTACATCACTAGGGCCTACTCATCTACATATATGACTTCTACTGACAACTTCCCTAACTTAAATCACCTCATAAGTCAAGGGCCCGATAGGGATAAGTTGATTTCTCAAGTTGGTGTAACGATGAAGTAATAATGAAGCTGAAATGAGTTAAAATTTAAAGTGTCTATGAAATACTTTGTACATGCTTTGGATCACATTCCCTGTAATTTCTATTTAATTTTTAATGTAATTAACAATTTTTAAAAGTTCTACATAGTATTCAATTCAAAATTTAAAATATTTCAATTTAAATCAGAATTTATTTGTGATTAACAGAAAGAATTTGCTCATTGCATTTGATGATATCGGGGGGGGGGGGGGGGGGGTCATAATGAGTTTTCATTAGCCCTGCCTTACATGAATGTGATGAAAGGTAATAAAATCAGTTGTAACTGCTGGTTTATTTAAAAATATATGACTTTTTCTGGTCGTAATATGCATGTGATAACAGTTTATATTATTCAGTGCCAAGACTGACCTAGAATTATCTAGGTATCTATCAAATTAATACATAAGTACCTGAAAATCTCTCAAACATTTAATATATATTTACTTATAACTTAATTTACATAATTAAAACTTGATTAAGTGAAAAATTGCTATTAACTCAAAACATATAGAACAGCTTGGTTTACTGTTCTAGATAATATATTCATACTAATATTTTTATGTGTTATGTCTTAAGTTATGTATAGAAGGTTATTGCATATACTTTGTACAAATATTGTATTTTTTTTTTTTATTCATTTATAATTATATTGAGTTTATGAAAATCAGCATCTACCCAAACATGTAATTATTGGTGACAATTTTTTTTGCAATTATTTTTTATTTGTTTGAAAAGTTGTTTGTCTATTATATTGAAAATATATAAATTTATATTTTACTTTTGAATGATGTTCTATATAATTCCTTGCTTCAACATTCTTCAAACTGCATTATGCAGAACTGTCACTTAGTCATGTGAACATACCAATTCCAAACCTGAAATTAGGTATGTGAGGAAATGTGACAGCCAAGATTTCATTACGATTTAGTAAATGGGAGGGATGTTTTGGGGTCCCCTTAGTCCAAATAACCAAGTCCCATGAAATTGTCTGTGTGGGAACAGACTAGCTCAAAAACTATAAACCGTACAAACCTGAAATTGGGTATTTGGTGTATGTATATACCTGCGATGTGACTGCAAAAATTTCATCAAAATTGGTCAAATGGAGGGTTTTTTTTTTATTTTCTCAAAAACGGGTATAACTATTTTGATCAAACTGGGTATTTGATGTATATGTATGCCCTCGATGTGACAGCAAAAATTTCATCAAAATTGATCGATTGGAGGGGGCACTTTACTTAATAAATTTTGTCTCATTTTCATGTTTTTTTTTTTTTTTTTTATTTACTCAAAAACGGCTGTAACGAATTTGATAAAACTTGGTATTTGATGTATGTATATGTCCCCAATGTGACATCCAAAATTTCATAAACATTCGTCAAAGGGAGGGGGCACTTTATCAATTAAATGTTTTCTCATTTTCACGGTTTTTTTTTTTTTTTTTATTTTCTCAAAAATGGCTGTAACTATTTTGATCAAACTGGGCATTTGATGTATGTATATGTTACAGCCAAAATTTCATTTCCCATATTATCACTGATAAAAATAAAAACTTTTATTTAATAATATAATAAAAAACAGTTTATAAAAAAAATCAAACCGACTTTGAAACCTAGGAACCAGTAAAACTAAATTCACTGAAAAGTATGAAATAATTACCTTATGATTTTTGTGAATACACAGTAAAATTGAAAATGGTATAAAAATTGGAAAAATGCAAGAAGACGAATAATTTTCTTTTGATTTGTACAAATACACACTAATTGGTAATAAAAAATATTAAATACTATGTTCAATACAACACAATCTTTTCGGAGGCGGCGCAAAATTTAAAATTTATAACACTAGACATTATGAAAATCTTCTCGTGACGTCATGACATAACATGTCATTTCTATTTTGCGCCGCCTCCGAAAAGATTGTGTTGTATTGAACATAGTATTTAATATTTTTTATTACCAATTAGTGTGTATTTGTACAAATCAAAATAAAATTATTCGTCTTCTTGCATTTTTCCAATTTTTATACCATTTTCAATTTTGCTGTGTATTCATAAAAATCAGAAGGTAATTATTTCATACTTTTCAGTGAATTTAGTTTTACTGGTTCCTAGGTTTCGAAGTCGGTTTGATTTTTTTTATAAAATGTTTTTTATTTCATACTTTTTAGTTGGAGAAGATAACAAATGTTGAAAACCGTACGTTAGTTTAAAAAAAAATTTCGAAATCTTTTTATGCTCTACCACTTTCGTCTTCCCGGGCCTTTTTATTATTATATATTATTACAATAAGATGTTACAAATAGTCTAAGATAGACATATAGTATGTTGTGTATTAGCAATCCAATGTAGTTGGGCAGCATCTCTTTTATGATGAATAAAATGTTTCTCTCTATATATAAACAGTCACCTTTTCAATTTTATGAATACACACAGAAAAGTGGAAAAGAATGCGGTGCGTGTATTATACAACTTTCAACCTACTACGTTTTATAATTAAAAATGGTTTCTATTTTTTTAAAGATCAATGTTCCATTGGGAAGGGTGTTTCCTAAATATTGTCGTCAGTACTTGTCATTTACATACATCATCAGTGTTCTGAGATGTGTTGAGTTAAATACACATAAATACACAAATCCGGCCATTCCAAGATGAGGTCACTGAACAGTCGAGATTTTGGCCGGTTTTCGACGAGATATCGTTAATGGAGAATCGATGGTAATATGACCTATAATACTCGTAAATTGGAATTATGATTGCTTGAATATCCTTCTGAAAACTATGGCGATATTAGCCACTAGTCCAAGAGGGACCGTTAATATTGCTTTATTTAAATCGATCGCTGGAAAAGTAATGATTAAAAAACATCATTGGATAGAAGACTGAGTGTATCCGGAAGAAGACAGAGGTATATTATTAAGTCAACTGAAAATGAGCTTTTCCAGGCATTATTTTCTTTTTAATGTGGGCATAGCGAGTGGCTACGATTTTAAATTTAAACGAACCCTCGGAAACTTGAAGAAGTCTTAAATTCTGCATTAAAACGGTTATCAATACTCAGTCTTTCTTGGAATTCCACGAATTTTGTGGTCTTATGATTATGGTGTCCAACCGTCGATTAGATCTAAATTAATAAGGTTTACTGTTATCGGTGAATATATATATCTATCTAATATTCATGCTAATATCGTTCCAGAAAACGATTATTGTAAGCACAGATTATTTAAATATATTGTTGAAAAATTAGTTAAGGTTATGTATAGGTTTGTTCCAACAAGCACTTAAAACACATCGATAACCAACAGACTACTCATGTTCTCCCCCCATTCTTTTGATTCTAAATTTGATTGGTTGGTTTTCCCATTTGATTCATCCAGCAGTAAGACAATACTGAGATTTGTTATTTTACAATTAGTTTTAATAGCTTGTTAGAGCATACCTTATGTTACATATGCCACATGTTTTTCAAATAAGTAAACGTTTTGTGTGATAATTAAATAATTATTTTCATGTTTTTTACCGATAACTTCTTAAATAAATTAAGAACCCAAAAAAGGTTTCAATGGGACCACCTTGGGAAAATACTCTAAAAGATGCAAAAGGTTTCGTTCCAATTGGTTCATCCATCTCTGAGTAATCGGTGAACATACATAGAAAAAAAAAAAAGCACAAAAAAAAAGTCACATACGTATCGAATAGAGTAACCCCCTCTTTCGTTCGAAGTCGGTTAAAAAATGATTTTACTTAATGTGATGCTCAAATTATTGAAAGCATTGAAGATGTGAAAAAATGTGGTATAAGATAATCTTTCATTAATTATAATTTATTTTGGAAACTTTAGCTGCTTAATAGATTCCTGAATGCAATATAATGTGATTTTAAAGGAACAGTAATCGTTCTCGGTTTCCAGAAAGGCATAAAAGACCAACTTTACGACGAGACCTAGATACACCTTCTATTGTTTCATCATGACATATTTACAAAAGCAGTAAAATAAGCAACTCGCAGTAAAAATAACTCGACAGTTGATGAAATTAGGTCCCTTAAAAAATAAATAAGCAATAATGTATTGAAAAGTATTAGAACTTTCAAGTTTTGCAATACAGAAACTCGATCACTTATGGAGATATACAAACATAGGCATATAAACATGGAAAAATGTGTGAAGTTGAATAAGGGCATTTACATATAATAAAAAACACGACAATTTCTAATCTAAATAAATTCGTAAGTGAAAATTGTGTATTGCGCATCACACCAGATTTTAATTTATGTGATAGGGTTATATTTTTATTTACTTGATTTTATAATAAAGTTATTTTTCATTTCACTTCATTATTAATGGTTGGGCTGAGACCGATTTCCCGAACTGGCTTCCCCAAGCCAGGACAGCACATCAACCCTTAGGGACTACAGGTGTAAAGCATTTCACTTTTTGGTGTTTTGATTAAAGTGAATTATAATTTTGCATAGTTAATAATATAGGTTTAAATTAAGATAATGTAGTATTTAGTAAGACGATAATTATGGAAACTATTATATTCGTAATTAACATACTTCATTCTTGAGAACGTAGTTCATAAAATATTTTTAAGTCTTTTCTATACAATGATAATTCAATAACAAAAATCCCATCTCTTTTGTATGAAATTAGTTGTATAAATAGTCGTCTGAAGTGGTACGTACACCTACGAGACTGTCATGGTATGGGTAGCGATGCTGTTCCCCAGGGATATGGTCTCAGCGCACCGCTTGCTCCCATTTAAAAATTAATTAGTCCAGCTGTATGCGTCCCACAATAGTCGGACATAGCTTAAAATTAAATTTGAATTGTCCTTTTTATAAGGGTTATGCCAAAACATCATAAAATGCATAAGTGCGAAAATTACTCGCTGGCTACTTTTTAAAAATCGAAAATGTTTTTTATTTACATTTTGTCAAAAAAAAAAAAAAAAAAAAAGGAAGGAACAACATTAAAACCATTTTTTTTCTTTTTTACGAGTATAGGCAATGTCTGGTGTCTTTATAAAAGTTTCAAAGCAATTTCTCAAAAATAAGGACACAGGACGTGAGAAACAAAAATTTCCATTAAAAATTTTAAGTAAAAAAATTACCAAAAATAATATATTGCGATTGTAGATTTATCTTTTGTGTTTTATATTTAGGATAAGCTAATAGAATCAAATTCAGCACATTATAAAATTACATAAAAATAAAATGGAGTCTTTCAGAATTTTAACATGAAAATCGGGTAAATTTGAAGATTTGGCAATAGCGCATGAGATCTACTGCCATGTCAACGTGGAATAGACTATAGGAGTAACACAATAATGGAAACCAAATCCAGCTGTCATGTTTACATAAATAAATGTATGTTTACAGGTATAAAAATTATACATGAATATTTAAGTAAGTAGCTGGTTAGCAAGATAAATAAAATCTGATATTTACCTTCTGAGTCCAGAGTAATACAGAGACTGAGGGTAAAATAAGGTGAGAGGTGTAGTAGAGGTAAACTACTCGGTAGGGGGTGGTTCACCGACATTAAAGGTTTATTACGGGGAAACCTAACACATATGAAGTGAAAGGCTACATGATAACAAGTGAAAATAAAATTAAAAAGGAATTTTAAAAACTAACAAAATAGATAGTGCAATATACAAATTGTTATATCTGGACTCAATAATAAGATAAAAGTGAGAATTGCGGATATCAAAACTAGGATTTGAAGATGGAAGGTGTTAGTGTAAGTAGATGAAATTATCTCTTTATCTACTTAATGATTTACAGAGTTATTTTTTTCCAGATGAATAAATATGGGTTCTGAGATGAGCCTTCATCGTGGTTAGGTACAGTAGCTGATAAGGAAGGGTTCTCAAAGTCAAAGGAATGGTTTTGGGCAATAGCATATTCTGCTAATTTATGCGTTAACGAATTACGCGTGGAAATAACTGTATTTATGTTGGTAAATCCGTTTTTTAAAATAATTTGTGGTATCACCAAAATACTTAACAACTGTTTTAATTAATGGTGGAGCACTGGATAAGATAAACCACATTTTTTTAGGACCAGCTGCTCTCCTCTAACTCCCCCCCCCCCTGCGGATGCACTTATATATAAGGGCCTAATAGGCGGAGCTGGTAGGAAGTGCAACAGGTGTTTGACGTTGATTCAGGCCTTGATTATAAGAGGTCTTTTTATCATTTATTGCTTGAGGTAACACTTAACTTTAAAAGTTTAAACTTTTTTGTTTGTTTGTTTTAACGTCACTTTATGCCACGAAGGCTAATCGGACGATGCTAAAGTGAGAGTCGTAAATTTTGCCTATCCAGGTATAATTAGAATAGTGATCTTTAACGAGTACCCGACATCGTACAGGTTCGGGACCTCCATTTTACGTCCTATCCGAGGGACGGCATAGACAAGGATTTTTTACTCCCATTAAAACCTCCTAGGGCCACCTCGGGTCGCGAATGCGTGACCTTTAGTATTGTAGGTTTCTATGCTAACCAATAGACCACTTAATTCGACAAACATTACTGCATTTTTTTTTTTTTTTCAGAATTTCCTTGTGAAGAAGCACAGTTGAGCGTTCACAAGGGAAAGAAACGTTCACAAAAATATCCCAATTTGAAATAATAATTGTAAATAGGTTTAGTCTTAATAGTAATGTAAAATTAATAGATGTTATTGATACAATTTACAGGCGAATGCAAATGGTAATTTGAAAAGAATTTTTAAAATTAGTTGTTTTTGCTTTAGTTTGTCTGTTTTTTTTTTTGTTTTTGTTTTTTGTATGGATAACCATACTTGTAAACTTCCATTCCGTTTCAGACCAATCTCACTGGATCGATGAAGTGGTCGATTATTTCTTTCCCTCGCTCTGTAAATAACAAACTTGTTGATCGCTTTGCCTTTCTCTTGTCATGGATTGGGATAACTTTTTGTTTAGACAATTTTTGTGCTGATACATGCAGTTGAAGAAATGTCAATTTTATAGGAATTATGAAAACTTTGGTGAGTAATACCTTATAATTTGAAAGACAACTATTCCTACAAGAAAACTATTAAATGGATAAGATCATAACTAATGTAGATCTTAATGAAAAGATTAGTGCTCAAAGTAAACATAAGATGAATTCTGTTGAAAAAATTTCTTCTAGAATAAAGGAAATCAATGTCCAAATCATAAATGCTGTTGAGTTCTGTTCTAATATAATAAGCAGGAATGGGCTGGGCACATCTATTCACATTGACAAACTCCTATTATATAAAGACATTGCTGGAACTGATATTAAATTCATAGTGAATTCAAAACAGAAGCTAATGGAAGTCTTATGCACATTCCCTTTAGTATTCCATGTTGTTGGTAATGAAGTTTCATTGAGAAACTGGATCGTTTTTCATCTTAATCAGCAGAAATTGCTAGAGGAATTACTGCTGCATTCATTTCATTGTGTGCCTATTTTTATTAGTACAATCCAATTTTATTGCAATGAATTATTTAAGATTACACCTATATTTGAATTGCCCATTCGTCAATTGTTTAGTCGTAAAAGTAAAGCACCAGAAGCCATACAAGCAGTTACCAAAAATGTTAAGGAATTTGTATTATTTTTGAAATTGTATCCTGAGATATTTCATTTGAATTGTGATAAAGTATCACTTTCTAAATGTGCTCTATCCTTCAAAAGTTTAGAAACATGGATAAGACATATAATGGTCGGTGATTTTACCTTAACGAAACATATTAATGGAGGAGAAACTAATAGTTCCTTATCAGGAATTAGATCTTATGAGATTTTAAAAAATGAAGTTGTTGTTTATGAGGTAGTTGGATTTTATTACAAATGTATATTGTACAGTGGTTCTATGAAAGGCATTGCTTTGACAGAGCTATTAAATAAAAGTAATAAATCTGTATCTATATCAACATTTATTAAAAATTCTATGGATTTAGAATTATTTGTCACAAGTTACCCTGAAGTGTTTACATTAAATAATAAAAATGTTTATTTAACTCATTTATATTCAAGTATTACTCAAACTGAAAATATCTCTGCAAAAGAAGACAAAGTGAATTTTTCTCGATCAGCAGGGGAAATGAAAAGTAATGAGCACACAATAATTTCTTTTTACCTAGGTTTGTTAAGTAATATTGCCAATTTGCCTGGTAAAATTTCTGAGTTTCCTATTAATCATCTTGTTTATTACAATGCAATAGCCCCTTCTGAAGTTCGAAAAACTGCCAGAAATGCAGGAGAGTTAAAAAAGTTTATGTTGCAGTATCCTCGAATTTTCAAAATCAATAATGCTAATAATATTGTTATTGATAAAATAAATGTCTTATCAGGTGCTAGTGAAAAATTGACCTCGTCCAGTATTGATTCAAGCAGTACTGATGAAAGAATATTTGATGAAAAATGTAAAGAAGCTGTTGGGTTTTATACTAGATTAATTTATGAACTCGGAGGAACTGCTAAAATCGAACAACTTTTAGATCACAGCTGGAAAGCAAGTAAGGAAGTTCAGAGCATTGCTATTAGTTTTGATGAGTTAAAAAATTTTTTTTGTTCTCAACAAAATGATTTTTCTGTTGTGAATGATAGAGTCTGTCTGAAAGATAAGCATAAGGATGATAATTTTGAAAGTATTACCAAACCCAATGCAACAGAAAATGCAATTTCCTTCTACTCCAATGTCTTGCGGAATCATAAAAGCCAAACTCTAACTTTAATCAGAATGACTGGTCATAGAGGCTCAGCTCCAAGTGATGTTCAAAATGTAGCAAGAAATCCTAAGGAGCTGGAGACCTTTTTTTCTCATTTTCCAGAAGTGTTTACCTTGGTTGATGATAAAGTTACACTTTCAAAGCCCAGTAAAAATAATAGCACCAAACAGCAGCAGCAGTACACATTTCCACTCGAGAAGTTCCGCAATGGTTCTGAGCAGGACACTGTTGAATTCTTTTCTAAAATGTTAAATCATTATGGAATATGTGGTGTTTTAAATATAAACAAGTTGTTTGAATTAAAACTTAAAAGTTCTCCTGCTGTCCAAAAAATATCTGGTTCTAATATAAACCAATTTTCAGCTTTTTTAAAGAAATATCCCCAAGAGTTCTTAGTAACAAACGATAATGTGATTGCTCGAAAGAAAATACCAAAGTGGTCCTACAGTGGAAAGTATGAAAATAAAAAGTTTACCGATCCATTGCTATTGTTAATATTCAATTTTTTCAAGATGTATACTTTCAATAAATCAATATTTCATATTGATTATTTGTATAATAATGTTGGTAGATTTTTTCTATATACCGATGAAACACCTGTTTTTCCATCAAAGAGTGATTTATTATTATTTCTTGGACTTTATCCACACATATTTTTTGTTGATTACCATAGAATAGTGAATGTAATTGCCTCTGGTAGAAAAGCTTTTGTATCTGACATTAAGAAAAAACAATTCAGATTTAAAAATCAGAAGATTCCGAGGAGTAAAATATCAGAAACGTCAAAACCAAAGGTGCCAAACTCAAATTCACCTAAAGATGCTACTGTTACTCAAGCATATATTGAACCAAAAAAATTGAGTGATGGAATGGAGGAAAACTTGTCAAGTGAAACCAAAACCAATACCAAAGTCTCGGTGAAGTGTATTGCTCCATTCAAACCTAAAAAAGGTATTTCAAATAGACAAAGAAACAGAAGGATATCCAAGATTTCAACTCATGTTTCTCCAATTGTTGAACCTTCAGTTATTGAAGAATCCCTTGCTTCTGAACTGAATGATGAAATAGAAGTTGAATGTAATTCGTCTAATGGCTTAGAATTAGAAGACTATTTTTGGTGTAATCAATACAGTCCCTGTTGGAGAAATGAATTCATGGAAGATTTTAACCCTCCGAAAATCGAAGAAATTGAAAATAAAATTTTGTCACATTTCATGGTTGAGTTAAACAAAAACTGCCAATTTCCACAAAATAATGACTTCAGATCATCCTACACTTCTAAGATATTGAATCTTAGTTTTCCAAAAGATTTGAATGTAAGGGAAAATTTTGATGGGTTGAATGCGGAAGTATTGATTTTTCTGAACAATAAGTTATGGGAAGGAGGAAATCTTAACATTATAAAAATTGAAGATTTGTTTGACTCATATACTAAGTCTGGATTACAGACTAACTATTGCTGCAATTCTTTAAAAGAATTCCAGAATTTTTTGTGCAAGTTTCCCGATCATTTTATTGTTTCTCAGAAAAATGTTATGGCCAAAAAGAATAAAATACAGAGAGCAAGTTACTGTTTCAACAATGAAGAGGAATCATTGCCTGTAGTATTATTCCATTTTTTAAATTTATATACAAAACACTTTAATTTTATTCTCCTAAGATTACTATATAGCCAGGTAGGAAAACATTTTTGTAATATAAACCGGTCACCATTTTTTAAAAGTGTTAAAGATTTAGTGTTGTTTTTAGATATGTTCCCTAAAGTATTTTGCATTCATAATAACCAAATTAGAAATCTCACAAGTCCTAAAGGAAATTCCCTCCATACATTTAAGTTTAACAGTGGTGTGATAAAAATTGATTCATTTTTGGACAAAACTCTATATTCAACAATAGCTGATGAAAAGTACACAGCTGTTAATGAATCTACTGACAGTTGGAAAGATTATGTTTTACAAAGAACACAAGTAATTGAAGATTTAAGTCAGTGTAGAATTGTTACTACTGATATTTTGAATTCTCAAAAAGTTATTGCCCTTGATTGTGAAGGAGTTAATCTTGGCGCAGCTGGAATATTGACATTAGTGCAGATTGGGTTGGCAAATGGTCAGGTTTATATTTTTGATATAATCAAAGATACAGCTATGGTTAATGATGGCGGTTTAAAAGATATATTGGAATCTGAATCAATAATAAAGGTGATTCATGATAGTAGAAATGATGTAGCTAATCTTTATACAGAATATGGAGTAGAATCAACTCACATTTTTGATACTCGTGTTGCCCACCATCTGATTGTTACTCAAGGAGTAAGTTCCAAAAAAATCTCTAGTCCTCTAACTGCAATAGGATTTAATGAACTTTGTTCTAAATATGGTGCAAATTTAAATGTAGAAAAAGATGGGATGAAAAATGTTTATAAGATCAACCCAGGTTATTGGATGAAGAGACCATTAACAAAAGATATGTTAGCTTATGCAGCATTGGATGTTGCTTCTCTAGTTCCACAAATATTTTTTACTATGTTGAAACAATTAAAAGGGATTCCGGAAAAGTCTCTATGGGAACTGAGTGGCAAACATGCATTATCCGTTTTAAATAAAAAGGATTTGTTGTTTAATTAAGACTGATGTGTAATTGTATTGTGATATGTAAATAAATATTTTAATATTGTTAGGAAAGTAATAGTTGTTTTGATTTCAGTTGAAAATGTTAAAAAATTTAGTGTAGTGTTATGTAGATTTGATTAAGTTTATGCAAATATTGAAATGTTTATTTCATTTAATTTACTTTTGTTACTTGATATGTTATCAATTGATCAATTATTTTCTTCTGTTTTTTTTGTTTTTAATTGATAGTTACAGCTTAACCATATAAGTTAATGACCATTTATTTCATGTTCTGAGGGATTTTTTCTTCTTTTTTTTGTAGATGTATTAGCTAAAATTTAAATTCATCTCTCTCTCTCTCTCACTCTCTCTCACTCTCTCTCTCTCTCTCTCTCTCTCTCTATATATATATATATATATATTATATATATATATACTTGATTGATTTTTATCATTATCAGGATTTTCAGTTAAAACTTTTTTATTTTGAAAAGTAGTAATATTCAAAATATCGTTTCGATCCCACATGTGGATCTTCATCAGGGCAAAAAAAAATAAAAAAATATGAGTACCTATGTTAGAAGATGACAATTAATGAATACTTTACAAAACTGATAATTATGTAAAAGATGTTAAGCTCTTAAGATGAATATTTAAATATGTATCTGGTTAGCAAGATATAATAGTGGATAAATGATAAAAGCTACCCTACCACCACCTCTCACCTTATTTTACACTCAGTCTTTATATTACTCTGACTCAGAAGGTGTATATCAGATTTTATTTCATCTTGTTAATCATCTATTTATTTAAATATTTATCTATAATGATTACCATCTTTTATATAATCATCAGTTTTGTAAAGTATTCATTTTATTGTCATCTTCTAGCCTAGGTACTCATATATTTGTGTTCTTTAGCCCTAGTGAAAATCCACATGTGGGATTGAAATGACTTTTCAAAATAAAAAAGTTTTAACTGAAAATCTTGACAATCAATCAACCTACCGTAAAGGATAACAGTTGGTTATCTTCACACACACACACACACACACACACACACACACACACACACACACACACACACACACACACACACACACACACACACACACACACACAAAACACACACACATATTTATAAGTGAAATAATCTGATACAGAGGCTTCTGCTCATCCGTCCTAGTTGGGACCAAGATATTGTATTTTAAACTAAAGAGCTTGTTATATAGGAGTTTAAGTTTAATTTAATGGAACAGTTAATTGTAAATATACATAAGAATTATTTAGATTCATGATTATTTTTAGGTATGGGTTATACTTCAGTTTTTGTTATCTCAATCCAATTTCTTCTTTTATCTGACTGGTTTTCTTAGCTGTTATAATCTTCCATTTTGAAAAAAAAAATATATATCGTGCCTTAAACAAAAAATTTGTTTAAAACATCTTTTGTTATTTAGTTTGTAGAGTAAATCCTGCTAAACTAGTCAACTCGGATTACTAATTTATTTTATTTTCTTTCTTTTATATTTTTAGCTTTTAAAGGAGGAGCCTACAATAATATTTTTTTTTGCTATCAAATCTGCAGGTGATTTTAATAAAATAGGCACCTGTTAGCAACTGTTTTTATTATTCCAAAATAAAAAATCCTTCGTGAAATCAGGAGTCGTGTACTATTTATTTAGTTTACGCTATTTGTTATTGGAATATATAGTACTTTTTTACTAGCAGCTTCACAATTTTACTTTAACTTCTTGCTTCCTTCCATTTAGATCGTTATTTGATACAGAAATGCTCATAAAGTTTAAAAGTTGCTTAATTGTTGTTTTGATCTTACCAATCTGAACTAATTGCATAAGGTGCTCGGATTATTAGTGGTATTTGGGTAAAATTCTAAGGATTAAACCTCGATTAACTAACAAGCTTCCTAGCTTTATACATCGATATACAATCTCTCAAATTTTACCCATCGAACACTGATTAAACCTGAGATCTTTGTCATCATGCTTAAAGTTCATTCTAATTTTATTAAAGGGAATAATGTATTCCAAACGATAGTTTATAAATGGTGCATTTTGGAGCATTTGTGTATAATTAGAATTATACCATAGCCAGCTCTACCTTAGCCATGAAGCTCTGATTGAATAAATACCATAAATAATATTTTGATATTTTGGATAATAAAGATTTGTTCTATTGCATTAATGACATAATTATTTTTGCATTTTGCATTATTAATTGAAAAGTGTGTATTGCTATTTTTTTTTTTATGACTGATGATTTTCTTACTCATCAATATGTATTTATAAAGGAAATCATTTCTTTGATTTGTTAATTATAATTGTATATTTTTTTAATTTACAAAGTTTTGTTATTGCAATTAAGATATTTATATTTTTTTAAAAGAATATTTTTGTTAATGGATAAGTTTAGTAGTTGAATTTTTATTCTAAAATTATTATTGATTATCTATTATAAATTTATTAAATGAGTAGTTACAATTTTATCTGATATACATAATCCATGGTCATCAGCTTCAAGGTCTTTAATTTTCCATTTTTTTTTTAAGTGCTTTAAGTAATATCCATTAGAATATTCTGTAATAATAAAATATATTCATGTAGCATTGCATTCCTTGGATAAAAGTTCCTTGGTCTTGCCTGTATTTGATAGATTACAGTTCCTTATGTGAATGAAGTGGTTTGAAAAATATTTATTGTAACTAAATTTATTATTTTGTGAAGATTTTATAGAAAAATATATTTTAATCTAACTTTTTTTTTGTTTTACTCAACTCCTGTTAGGCTATTTCTGCTTGCCACCAGAAACTAACCAGAGAACCAATATGGGAATCAATTGCGCAATAATCCAAACCTTTGTCTGATGCTCTGCTATCATATCCTCAAATTTCCCCCCCCCCCCCTCAATTTTTATTACTGCCGAAATTTCTTTAATTTTATATACATTAATTTATAATTTTAGGAAGGTTAATCTTTTTTTTTTTAATTTTTAACCTTCACCTAAAAAAAAAAAATATAATGTAGTATATCAATTATTAATGGAGCAATGATTAGATGTACTCATATAAGATAAGAAAATAAGTAATTTGTTGTTTATGAATGAAATTTGTGATGTGAATGAATGAACATTAAATATCCTTAAAATTAAATAAAACTTCAAAGCAACAGTATATATTATCTAACACATTTCTTTCCGTTGAAAACAATGTTTACACAGTTTGTTTGTTGAACCTCCCTTTATGCTACCGAGGCCAATCAGATGATGCTACAGTGGGAGTCCTAAATTTTGCCTATCCTGGTATAATTAGGATATTGATCTTTAATGAGTACCTGACATCGTACAGGCTCTGAACCTCCATTGTATGGCCTACCCAGGGATGGCATAACCAAGGATTTGTTTTACTCCCATTAAAAAATCCCAGGGCTGTCGCAGGCGAACTCGCAACCTTCAGTATTGTAGGTTGCCATGCCAACCACTACACCCAGAGTGACCCCGTTTATACAGTTTTCTTTTTAATTTAAAGATTTCTCCATTAATTAGTCCGGTTTCATTTTTATTAATTTTCGTAATGGATTTCTCTCTAACCTGTTTTAATAAATTAATTTATGCAATATTGATAATGTGATAATGCAATTTATTGATTTGTCTTTTCATAGATTTTTCTGATTTATTATACAGTCTGATTACTTTGAAGATTCAATTCATCTAAAATCTTTTGATTTATCTAAAATTGATATGTCCTGATCCTTGTATAAGATTTGAAATGATAAAAGGGCATACAATTTCTTATTTAAATTAAATGCTTGTTAGATAGTAGTGATATTGTGCCACTTCTGTTTGGCAGGTGGTCTATGTAAAGTTGGGAAAAATTAACTTAATTAAAATTTCTTATTTTCTTGTATATGATTTTGTTTATTTTTATTTTTGACTATTTTAAAGATTCGTTATAATCATTAGTAAACGGAAGTAAGTCTATTATAATGTATTAATTATTTAAAAGAAATAATTCAATTTGAGCCTCTTTTAACTTAAGCTATATCCAACAGGTCTAAAAATATTTAAATAAGGAAAAGAATTGAAATAAATCTCATGATTTAAATAAAAATGATTTGATTTAACAGACTTTATTATTTATTTAATGAAGAGCCTACTAGGCATATGATACCACCAGCCCAAGAGCCCTGATAAGGACCAGTGATATACTTACATGTTAGTGTTATTTATTTTGACCGCACACCTCCCCCCTCTCCTACCATTTATATTCTCCTCTTCATTATATTTATGGTCGATTATTTTCCACGATTTTTATTTATGTAATATTTTCTAAAAGAAGTTATTTTTGACATCCTACTTAAGTAATACATTTTCATATTTTAAAATAGGAAGCTATGTTTTCAGTATATATTAAAAATGAAATTCTCTCATAATTTTAGATCCATAATATATGGCAATTTATAAAAATAAAGCCATATATTACTATAAATAACTTGATTATCCCCTACCTCTGGTAGGACATAAAATGGAGGTCCAGAGGCAGTAGGATGTCAGGTACCGCCTTTGAGATCCCTATCCAAATTATAACTGGATAGGCAAGATTTAGGACTCCCACCCTACATGATCCGACAAAAAATACTATTTCATTTTCAAAAATATTATTTTATTAAATTTAAATTTTTAAGTACTGGAATGTAATGTTTCACCTTGATGGCAAGTCTTCTTCTATAATATTTTTCTTTATAGCTTTATTTCTTATTATTTCTTTATAGCTCTTTATAGCTTATATTTATAGCTCCAGTACTATTTACGCTAATTGTATCTTGAGGAATAAGGCATCAGCATATGTTTAGGCAGATGGACTTTGATAATATTGATAGAGGATCATTTAAGCTATCATCCTCTCAAATACTGGAAATTAAATCATTCAGTGGAGATAAGGGCCAAGCTTAAGCAAGTAGTTCTTACAAATGCCTCAATTTGCTATTTTTATTAAGAGCAATAATTAAATTAATAAAACGTGTTTGTTTTTCAAGTAAAAATGGCCTAAGTCCTAGCTATCCATCAATACCAGCTGCAATCTGGGGCCTTACATGCAAATTGCAGTCTGTGTGTTGTGTCAGATGGTATACATCATGGCTGATACTATCAGGATATCTCTGAAATTTTACAAGTACATACTTACAAAGTTTCCCCAAACTTAGCATGGTGAGAGAGCAATAATCAACTATGCAACTTTTCCGATGGTTAATGATTGCTGTTTTATGCATATTTCATTGATATATGTTAATATCAATCCCTTTCCAAAATACATTAAAGTTTGTTTAAATTAATATATTCCAACGATTTTCTGGTATAAATTCGCCCCAGAATTTTTCAAGCAACAACAGAGAAATTAAATAATTCATTTAAAATGTAATACTTCTGTCGGTTAACAATATTATAGTTATATATAATCTTATATACATTCATAAGGATCATAAGTTGTTATATAATCTATATATAGTCATAAGGAGGGTCTAGAACGTTGTAGAATTTCGTGGAAGCTGTTGGCGAGCGTGGATAGAGTTCGAACAATCTAGCCCTAAACACGTGCTCTGACGGTTCGATCCAACAAAAGGTTTGGGATTTAAACCATATGATTTTATTTATCGATTTAACTTTACACTAAGATAGTGTATTAATCAAGCTTGAGTTAATTATTTTTCTTTTTAATTCTCATTTATCAATAATGCTTTTCAAGAATGTTTAAAAGCTGTCGACGGACCATTACAGGGAGACGCGCCAAGCTAACGAATATGATGCCTTCATGAAATTATTGGAACAAATTTCTCCTATCCCCAACTCCCCCCTATCAGTCTATTCTGCCGCAAGAAAAAAGTTTTATGGAGCAATTACGCTGTCAAACATAAGATATGTGAATGATAATTGATTAATATCAATAAAAAGAAAGAATGATTCTAAGCTCGAAGTCCCAGGCTATGTACATTATAAATTTTTTTTTTTCGGTATCCCTACCTGGCCATGTGTGGCATAGAGATGTAACTAACCTATTCTAACCATGGTGGGACGGTGGAGATAAATTCCGTGGGGCCTCCACGAAATAAAAGTCAATCCTCCCAGGGCGGATTCGAGTTCGGCTCGAGGGTGCTACAGCGGGTCGCGCTCCAACACGCTCAGCTATCCCCGGCCCATATACATTATAATTATCCTAACAATCGTCTATTATTATCAGATTTAAAAATCTGATTTTACGAAAACAAACAATAAAGCTTTAACTGAATACAGTGCCCATTTAGAAAGTTTTTAATTTTGAAACTAAGGTTCAATTGTACGTTTCGCTTCTGATGGCGAACCCTTATAAATTCATGGTGTGATTTAAACTTACTATTCTATTATATTAGTATCAAATGGGCTCAAACGTATCCCCCTCAATATAATCGTAATCATCTCAATTTCTGTGACATATATTTTGTCTTTTCCTTATTTAAGGCAGACAATTTTCTTTACTCGCTGTCAAAGTTGTATTTAGTTTTACAATTTCGGTGTTCTAACCGATGACACTAAATCATCACCATTATCTAGACTACTGTATTTCCATCCAGAATCAGAAGATTTTATTCTCTTATTTGGCATTGTGGGTCGCGCACTAAAACTGCAGTATTTTGCTATTAGTTTGTCATTAAAATAGTTTGCTATGGTGATGATTTTCTATCTAAACTTATTAAATTGATTAAACAAGAAAGATAAAAGGCAGTGGTGGCAAAGAAAATCCTACCGCGACAGAAGCAACGAATTAGTTTCGAAAATAATAGGGTTAGGAATCAGAGAAAATTTCAAAACCTTTACAAGGATGGCTGTAAAGGACTTCCAGTATATATTAAGTGGAGTTAAGAATGCTATTGTGAGAGATGATACATATATAACAAAAAATCGGTTTCATCTATTCTTTACTTCAACCCTTAAATATTCCCATGACGCCCTAAATACGCACTATGCGATTCTAAATATAAGGTGTGTACTTCAATTAAGCAGAATTTAAGTAGGTTAGAGTGCGAAGGCTTCGCACGGGTCAGCTAGTAATATAATAATAATCCTCTGTAAGCAAGCATCTAAGAATTGCATTGATGAAATTGCAATTAACTTATTATGATTTAATACTCATGTTTATTATAATTACCTACCTACCTAAAGACATTTTTTAGCTAGGGTAAAATGAATAATGTTCCTCAGTTATAAAAAAAGTGAAATAAATAAACTTGCAAAAAATTATTGGAAATAAATAACCAGAACAATTAAATAATAATAATCTCTATATATACGAGTATAAGAGGCTTTGTCCTGACTGACAGAATCAACGCAGAGCAAAAACTACTAATGATAGAAACTTGAAGTTCCGAATTTAGATTTTAAACGCGATGTAGATAACCACTAAGAAAGGAATTTAAAAAATGTAACCCCTAAGGGGCTTAAATGGCGAAATTGTCGTTTAACTCTAACGGAAATTTATTTTTGAGATTTTAAACCATATGTTTTTTATTTGAATATCGATTTAACGTTACAATAGTATTAAAATAGACATTTACATAAAATATGGCTACTGATTATTTAAATATTAGTGGTAATCAAATTATGCACACTGTGATTCCCATTGTCAAAAATAGAGCTAATAAAGTTCAAACCAACAAATCTCAAAGTCGACAAAATATATTTTAACAGTTTAACAATTCCAATTATACTGAATGTAAAATTAATAGCACGTATGTTCAAAACATATGGCCTATGCCAAACAAATCTTCTCTTCTTAATTTGCGAATATAAAGTATTTTTCTCACATCCTCCCACCTAAGTCAGCAAAAGAGAAAACGCTTGCTGACTTACACCATACTCGAACTAAGGCTTCAAGAGATGAAGCGATTCGGTATCTTCACTGCTCGTCTACTTCGAGTAGTCCTAAAAATCTCGACCAAGTCTTCTTTCTGTGTAGGCTCGGCAGATGACCCCGGTTCCGCCGTTTTGCTAGACCCGTTTGTTAAAAACTCATTGTCTCCAGATTTCATTTCTAAAGGAAACAATCTTTGCGCCGGTCGTAATAGCTGACCCTTCGCTGTTGACAGCCTGAACAATCTGGCCTCTCCATCTCTACCTGTCAAAACCTCTTCGACAATGGCTAATGGCCAATCTATTCGCCTCTTGTCATCACCGCCTACAAGTACTATATCTCCAACTGAGATAGGTACTCCTTCCCTCCCTTTATATGGACGAGTCAGCAGGCCTAGGTATTCAAGGCGAAATCTCCTTCTCAACTGTTTGCTCAGGGCTCGTCGATATCTTTCTTTTCTGTTCAAAGCGTCGGCCCCTACAGCATCACAATCAGGAACTCCGTTATCTCGCAAACCATGTAAGAACATAGCTGAAGTTAAAGGTACGAGATCTTTGGGACTTTCTGAGATGTAAGTCAATGGCCTGGCATTCAAAACCGCTTCACAATCACACATAACCGTGCTCAGTTCTTCATAATTGAGATTCGCCTTTCCCAAAACTTTCCTTAGCAATTTCTTCAACAGTCCTATAATCCTCTCCCACCAACCACCCCACCAGGCAGCCGATGGCGGATTGAAAATCCATTGCATTTGTTGCGTAGTACTGTATTCCTCTATCTTCTTCCAATCCAAGCTCTTGAAAAGATTCGCTGCCCCAACAAAATTACGCCCATTGTCGCTGTAAATTATCTTCGGCCTTCCTCTTCGAGCGATGAATCTCCTTAAACTCTGAAGAAAGCAATTAGTTGTCATTGAAGATAAAAATTCGACATGAACTGCGCGGTAAATAGCACAAGTGTATAGACAAATCCACACCATCTTTTAAGAATAACGGTCCAGCTAGATCAACTCCAGTCACTTCAAAAGCCTCAGCTCCTTTAAGCCTCTTAATCATCAACGGAGGACTTTCTAACTGGTTCATTTTACCATCATATCTCTTACATACAACACACCGGCTAATTACTTTCTTCACACTTCTTCGACCACCAACCACCCAATATCTTTCCCTTAAATTACAAAGTAATCCTTGGGTACCAACATGACACAATTCTTTATGCCTACAAAATATCAACCTTTCAACTACAGGTTGATTTCCAGGAATTAAAATTGGATGTCTATAATCTTCTACGTCCTCTCCTTGTGATACAGCTGTCCGAACCCTCAACAAACCATCGCTGTCTTCAAAAGGGAAAAGACACTTAATATGTTGCCGACTGACTCCCGAAAAACTTTCTCGCTGGACTATCCTCCAGAGGGTCTTCCCAGCACACAAAATTTCTTCTAAGTTGAGTTCACCCTGCCTCTTTTCTGCATCCTTCCGACAGTTGTAGATAAATCTTTTTATCCACGCTATCATTCTTACTATTTTATTGAACTTAGAGAAATAGGCGTAATACCAATCTTGATAATTCTCCTCAACCGCTGGCATTGCAACAATTCTTTTTCTTCTCTCCCCTTCTATTTCTTTTTCGTCATAAATTGTTGCAGCCTCAGGCCAATTTTCCATCGTTTGTCTGAGCCACAAAGGCCCCTCCCACCATCTCGATTCCAACAGTTTCTTCGCATTGCAACCTCTCGACGGCAAATCTGCTGGTTTCTCTTCTCCAGGTACATATCTCCAACAACTATTCTCCTCCATTAAGCTTCTGATTTCTTTGACCCTATTATTTACAAAGGTGTCCCAATTATCCTCTCTTTCAATCCATGCTAGCACTGTAGTAGAATCACTCCAAAATGTTGTTGGAACAGCTGCTATACCCAGATCTGCCTTCACCGTTTGCTGCAATCGCACTCCTATGCTAGCTGCTAACAGTTCTAAACGGGGTATGGAAATTTTGGGTTTATTAATACCCACGGGTGCTACTCTAGCTTTTGCCTGCAACAATCTCACTATGACCCCTGTTTTATTTTCGATTCTCACGAAAATAGCTGCTGCATACCCAGATTTACTAGCATCACAAAATACATGTAAAGTTCTCGACTGTTGTCCATCATCTTCTATACCTATTCAACGTGGTATCTGAATTTCGGAAATGCAAGCAAGAGTTTTCAACCACTTCCTAAAAGATGTGGCAATATCACTAGGAACGTCCTGGTCCCACCCTAATTTTAAAGACCAAATCCTTTGCAATAGAATCTTTGGTAGCAGAGAAACACAACAAGTTATACCCAATGGGTCAAACAGCAGATGAGTTATAGAGAGAATTCTCCTCTTAGTTATTCTAGCGAGGTCATTCAGCATTGATCCTAAATTACCTAAATTGATGGACAAAGTATCGTTGTATTTATTCCACAATAGCCCCAAAACATTCGTTATTTCATCCTCACCACTTTGCTCCCAACCTCTCAAATCAAACCCTCTTATGTTCATAACTCTAACAGCCTTTGATTTAAATTTGATAGCCTCCTCCTGTGAATTAAAACTACAAACACAATTATCAACATAGAAGGAACGAGATAATTTCAACAAATTTCTGTCCTTTTCCACCTCATATACGGATTCCAGATGCGTACGTATCACAGCTGCTAAAAGGAACATGCTGCACGCTACTCCAAAAACAACCCGGCAGTGCCTAAAATGTATTGTTTCACCTGAGTCCGCATCAATCCACAGAAATCTCGATCTTCTCGCTTCAAACCAATCTGCAAAAAAGCCTTTTTTATGTCTGCAATAACTCCCACCCTTCCAACTCTGATTGACTACTACTAGATTTTCTTTCATCTATCTCTAAGGCCCTTACCTTATGTAATACACTATTATACTGTACCATATACTCGTCAGTTACCGTAAACTCGGACTCTAAAATCTTGTCTATTTCCTCTTGAGTTTTATTCTCCACCGATATCAAGCCTTCCAATATCGCCTTATCCGCTTCTTGCAGCTGATCAAATCTCTTATTTAGAATGTCGAATTTATTAGAAACACCCAGTTTGTCAATCTGACCTGAAACATCTAATAAATTATTAATTTGGTTACAAAATTTCGTTACCAGCCTTCTTAAAGTTGGTCTGACAATTTTAGCTCTTTCCATATCCATTCCCAATCACTGTCCTGTCACGGTCGCCAGATTGTCAAAAATAGAGCTAATAAAGTTCAAACCAACAAATCTCAAAGTCGACAAAATATATTTTAAAAATTCCAATTATACTGAATGTAAAATTAATAGCACGTATGTTCAAAACATATGGCCTATGCCAAACAAATCTTCTCTTCTTAATTTGCGAATATAAAGTATTTTTCTCACACCCATGATTGGGGGTGGTGCGTGTTTATTTCGATCTCTTCCCATATATATAAGAGGGTTTGTCCTGACTGACAGAATCAACGCAGAGCAAAAACTACTTATGATAGAAACTTGAAGTTCGGAATTTAGATTTTAAAAGCGATGTAGGTAACCACTAAGAAAGGAATTTCAAAAATGTAATCCCTAAGGGGTTTAAATGGCGAAATAGTCGTTTAACTCTAACGGACATCTATTTTCTAACTTCGAGAAAATATAACTAATTTGGACTCATTTTAAAGAATTTAATACGACGAGTTTAACTCGAAAGTCCCTATTGGGCGACGAAAACCATGTTTTACAGCCGAAAAATGAAGCGTTCACGACAAGTAAGTCATCTTTTGTTTCGGCGGTTTTAGTGAACTCTCTAAATTGCGCATCTCCCTCTCTTCTACCGAGCCGGCAGCTTCCCCCTCCAACATTCCACCTACCGGAAGCTCCGATTCTACTAAATCTCCTTAACATCAGTTGACATATTATATTAGATCAATACTAAGATAATTATCACAGAATTGATTTTAAAGGCTCGCGGGCGAAGCCGCGACGGGGAATGCTGGTCGATATTTAAAATTTCAATTAACTCACAGAGTACAGTTTACTGGCTAAATATAAATCATTAAAAAACATCCCTCGCGAGAACTCTCTCATTAGATTCCTTCCTTTTTTCTCTATATTTTTTAATTATAAGATTTTTTTAAAAATAATAAACAAACTTCAATAAAACTAAACAAAGCCTAATGAAACATGACATTAAGAAGCAAATGATTAAGTGAAGAAAAAAAAGATTAGAAAAATAGTAGCGTTCAGCAACTACACAATAAATACCTTTTACAATCATATTGACGAACTTACGTACATACATTCATACTTACATATACTGAAATATATAAACACAAATAAACAACATATAAACACATATGTACATATTAAAACATAAAAACATCGATAAGCACTTAAATTCATAACTACATTTAAAGATATAACATAAACAGAACATTTAAACAGAACATATAATCAGATGCCTAACTTACAGTAACCACAAACTTGAAATAATAAATGAATGAAACTTGAAAACATAAAATAGAGAAATTATTATAACTTAGATTAATAGCGTTCAGCAGCAAAATAGAAGAAGAGCGTTGAGCCACCAAAAATACTGATGAAATTAAAATCGAGGTGTTTATGAAAACATTTATAAACATTATTCTACAATATCTCTCTTTTTTTTTAAATTAAACTATTATTAACTTAGGGAAACATTGATTTAAAATACCTTTGAACACAGTAAGAGTAAACATAATTAATAATTAGCTGAACCCAATCGAAAATTATGCCATCTTTCTGTTATCACTTGTAGATAACTGTCATAAACCTTATCATGTCATGCCGTTGAATTTCGAGGTTTAAAATGTGAATAAAGGCAGAATTCCTGCGATTTGTCACGTCTCCGTGAAATTCCCTTCCACCTCATTTATGAAAATAAATCGCGCCAGAGACCCGAAAATGGTTCTATATACTTCCATATTATATAGTATAATAAAAAATTTCAAAACTTATAAATGAAATTGAAATAAATAAAATTATTCGCAAGAGAGACACTTAAAAAATAGAGAGAGGATCCCAATTAATTTGGTTCTTCCAAAGTTTCCACCAGGGCTGTATTTTTTGTTATAAAGCAGGTTAAGTGATGCCTGTGTGGAACTTTCATATATGAGGTGTTTGAGGTACGTCATGTGCATACGTGTGTATGTGAGGCAGAGTAGTGAAGGAAGTATTGATCCTCGAGGTACACCGGCTAGAACTGGGCAAATAGAGGAAAGATCCGAGTCATTCTAAACTGAAAAAAAATCTGTCAGAAAGGAGGTTTTTGATAGTAAGTTTGCAGGAGTGCGGGAGTTCTATAGCTTGAAAAGAAATCCCTGGTGCCATACTTTGCCTGACGCTTGGGCGACATCCAGAAATACTTCAGTTGCATATAATTTACGCTATAGTGCCACGAATTAGGTTTGCGACATCGATGTCGATGTTTCTGGAAAATGTTTTTTATTTTTATGTTTTGACCAAAGCATCGATGTTATGCAACCGATGTTTTGTGAACATCGATGTTTTAAGTAGGTGATTTTTTTTATTTTATTTTATTGAAAGAGTACTGTAAAGAAAAATAGAAAACTTAAGATTTAACATCGATTTCATGCAGCCGATGTTTTGTGAGTATCGATGGTTTAATTAGTTATTTTTTATTTATTATTTTATTTTATTTTTTATTGAAAGATTTCTGTAAAGAAATATGGAAAACTTAAGATTTAACCTCATAACACAGTGTTTACACTCAGTAAATGCCTGCTTGAAAGGGATATACAAATACATGCACAAAACATAACGAATGTGCGATTACCAACAACCAATCAGAGCGCTTGGAATCTTGACGTACCTTAAAACTTTCTACGGTTGTCAGCTACAAGTAAAAAAGTGGCTGGTTGAACGTGAATTGCGTGAGAGTAATAGTTTTTATTTTGTTAGATACTATTGGTTCCTAAACGAAAAAAGTGCCAGTGCTGGTATTAGGTAGTTTGAACTTGTCCACTAACATTGGCGGATCCAGGGGGCGGGGGGGGTATCCGGTAGAAGAGTTAGATCGAAAGAAATCCGATAAATCACAAACATCCGCTGGAACATGAGAAAGTCTCTTTTTTGCTGAAACAACCGTTAAAAGAAATATAGTCCCCACACTATCTTATTTTTACTAATTACAAAGTTAATATTAAATTTGAAGCCCGGATAAGTTTTCAGGCGACATAACCTAATTCCGTTCTACAACCTTATCAATTTAGTTTTTCCAAAAAACTTATCTAAAGTTTGTTTCATCGTGGATGAATATCATCCCCCACTATGGTTCCTGCTATACGGATGGCTCGCTTACCAAGACAGAATCTGGAGCGGGAATCGGGAGAAACGATAAACCCAAAGAAGGAATATACATCTCACTGGGAAAATACTCTACAGTCTTCCAAACAGAAGTACCAGCAATCTACCAGTGCGCTTCAGAGCTGCTGAGGGAAAAGATAACCAACAAACAAATAACTATCTTTACTGACAGCCAAGCGGCCATTGGAGCAATAAAAAACCATACAATCAATTTATAGATTGTCAAAGCTTGTATCATTTCACTCAACAAATTAGATGAAAGCAACAAAGTTAGAGTGGAATGGGTACCTGGACACTCTGGTATCCAGGAAAATGAGAAGGCTGATGACCTAGCAAGGAAAGGCTCGGCCAAAAAACCCATAACCCCAGAACCAACAATTGGGATAAGCATAAGCTATGCTAAAAGAAGGATCGGGGAAATTTATGGTGCAATAAAGAATAAGAGTCCAATAACCAGAATTGGAATGATAAAGTACAATACCACTCCGAATTCTTCCTAAAAGGCTATTCTGTCAAAAGAAGTTATACCCAACTAAATCTAGACAGGTAAGCACTTAAAAAAATTACGTCGATCTATACGGAACACTGTAAGCTTAACAAACACATGTATAAACTCAAGCTTGCAGACTCACCCACTTGCAGATTCTGCGGCATTGAGGATGAAACAGCTTACCACGTTATAAGCCGGTGTGAACGACTTGCAAGACTCAGATTTAGAATCTTTGGACAGATTAACCTTCCTGACCCAAGTTCAAACGATCTAGTCAACCCAACAAGTCTGCTCAAATATACTGATGCTTAATTTAGAACTCAGGCAAAAAGAGGCGCAAAATAGACCCAAAGCGGTCGCGGTGCACAATGCATATATATATAAAAAAAAAAAAAAAAAAAGCCACTTTGTACAAAGTTATCATGTTCTATGTTGGATGAATGGAATCCGTGTGTGGTTTACAAACGGCAAGATAGTCAGTGAAAAGTTCAGATCTTCCTCTTCTAAAACAGTCCAGGCGATATCTTCTCTCCGAAGAGGTGCCGGGGCCTCATGATGCTTTAAGCGATTCTTGGTGTGCCTCCATAAACTTCCATTGTTCCTCGAAAGGTTGCTAATGTAATTATCATAACTGTTGCTTTTGACTTTGTCTCTTGATCTCTTAATCAATCTTAAAAAAGTGGTAAGATGCGCGCAACACACAACTTTCGCTTACGAACTTACTTAGATTAGAAATCGACGTGTTTCGATAATTTGTAAACGCCATTCACACATTTTTCCACATTAATATGCTTATATTTGTATATCTCCATAAGTTACACACACAAACACAAACACACACAAACACAAACACACACACACACATACACACACACACACACACACACACACACACACACGCACACACACACACACACGCACGACATGTAAACGCCATTTACACTTTTCCACATTTATATGCTTGTATTTGAATATCTCCATAAGTTATAGCATATCTGTATTGCAAAATTTGGAAGTTCTCAGTACTTTTTCGATTTATTATTGCTTATTTATTTTTTAAGGGACCTAATTGCCCAGAGTTAAATTGTTGCTCTGAAGCAGAACTCAAGGAAGAACTGCGGCAGGAGGGTGTGGTGGAAGTAAGGCGAATTTACCGACGGTCAGGAGAAACCAAGATCCCCACCTCATTGCTCATCCTAACCTTTGAGAAGCCCGAGTTACCAGGTAATCTCAAATTAGACTTTATAAATATTAAAGTAAGGCCGTATATACCCAACCCTCTTCAATGTTTCAATTGTTTTGCGTTTAATCACACATCCTCTAAATGTCAGCATAGTATCTGTGGTAAATGTAGTTTCAATAAACACGACGGTAACTGCAACAACCCAATAAAATGTATCAATTGTTCGGATTCGCATCCAGCATGGTCACGAGTATGTCCCATATTTCTTAAAGAAAGAGAAGTACAAACATTGAAAATAACCGATAGAATTCCTTACCCCTTAGCTAAAAAAATTGTAGAAAACAGAACACCAACAGTTCCCTCTACGGGAAGTTATTCTAAAATAGCATCTAGCCCGCCCACAAATACGGAATTAAATAAACAAATGGAAAAACTCGTATCATTAGTTGAATCCTTGGTACTGAAAGTTCAAGAATTAGAAACTGGAATCAATAGTCAAACAAACAATGCAAATAACCTCCCGGTTCCTAGCAATATAAATGATATAAAGATTAGTAATCTTACAAAATACGAACTCGAAAACACATGTAGTAGAAACCTCATACTAAATGATACCATTCTAGCGAACACAAGTAGGAATCAGTTTGAGACAAACCCAAATGAGTTACAACAATTATTTCCTGAAGCCCTTAAACAAGCTGAGTATATTCATGCCACATATAGTCCGAATGTTGATAAAAATAAAGAACCCTCTGCGATTAAACCGAATAATGATAATAATAAAGAATTCCCATTGATTAAATCGAAAATTAACCCTACTTCAAAAGGAATCCCTAAATCCGAACTCAATCCCTTGCCCCCACAACAACAGCGGAAAAAAGGAAAAACCAACCCAAAGAAGAATTAACCCAAATTCAATCCAAATAAACAACTAACTATATAAATAATCAAAATAAAAATCTATCTACACTATCTAACCGAATAAATTATAACCTTTCATCTTTCTTGAATTCTTTATTGGTTATATCATGCAACTCGATATTCATTCATATCTTGATCACAACTCGATTCGATTCATCTTCGAAAACCTTTCACCTCTCGTAAATTTTTATTGATTTCTATCCTGCAACCTAACACACTATTGTTCTCAGTAATATCTTTGACATTATGAACATACTTCAATGGAACATTAGAGGATTTCAGTATCATAAAAGTGAATTAGAGATATTGTTGCGGGACACCAAAGCAAATATTATTTGTCTACAGGAAACCCACTTATCGCCTAATTGTGAAGCGAAATTTCGAGATTTTTTAATATTTCGTAAAGACTACACAGATGGGCAGAGAGCCTGTGGTGGAGTAAGTATATTGGTCAGTCCTGAAGTTCCTTGCCTTAACGTCCCAATAAAATCATCTCTGCAAGCCGTGCTGTTAGGACGCTGTCTCCTTTTCCTCTAACCATTTGCTGTCTTTACATACCACCCACAAACAGTTTTCCGATTACGGCATTGAACGAACTATATAAAGAGCTCGCAGCCCCGATCTTACTGCTTGGTGACTTCAACTGTCACAGTCCTCTCTGGGGGTCTTCACAATCGGATAGTGGAGGGAAACTGATGGAAGACTTTATAGATACCTATAATCTAACCATCTTAAACGACTCATCCTACACTTACATTTGTCCAAGGTCGGGTAACTTGTCCAATATTGATTTATCGTTAACAACTCCTAATATATCCTCAAAATTGGAATGGCGTACCATTGATGACACGTACGGTAGCGACCATTACCCAATTTTAATCGAGTTTCACGGCAGGGTCCAAACAATTACAATTTCTAATAGATGGCTTGTCAAATGTGCTGATTGGGATCAGTATCGACTATTAGCAAATTTATCCGACCTCCAACTCGCCGAAAACAGTATAGCTGATCAATACGAGATGATAAAGCAAACAATCTGCACCGCTGCAGAGAGTTCAATACCGAGAAGCAGATCGAGTAGGAAACGGATTTCAGTTCCTTGGTGGACGAAGGATTGTTCTATCGTTATCAAAGACAGGAAAAAAGCATTGCGTAAATTTAAAAATAAACCGAATTCAGATAACTTTGCCAAATATATCGCAGCTAGGAAACATTCGCGTTTTGTGATAAAGCAAAGTAAAAAGTTATGCTGGCAGCAGTTTGTGTCGCGAATAAACAACAATACATCGGTCGCTGATGTATGGGACATAGTCAGGAAAATAATGGGGACAAAACAACCTGCCGACTTAAATATTCTTAAGACAGTCGATGGAATAATCACAGACCCAACGTCTTTAGCTAATACCATGGGAGAGCACTTTTATTTGACTTTTTCGGTTTCAACAGATAGCTTTCAAGCCTCATGGGCATCAGAAGATCAGCCTGCTCGGAAAGATGCTCAGCACACATAACCCATTTCGATCTTGAACCCTTCCCCTCAATTTTGGAATATCGAAAATTGCAGATAGCTCCCTGGTTGTTACCAATTCCTAAGATTCGCAAGGTAAAACATAATAAGGGCCTAGGACCAAAGCTGGGGATGTTGGAGTTCGCAGAATTTCAACAAAACCAACCCGACTGGGAATATTTATACACCGATGGTTCCAAAACAGAGGATGGAGTAGGCGCAGCCGTTGTCTCTAATGAAATATACACTTACTCATTACCCTCAATTTGCTCATCATACCACGCGGAACTTTTAGCAATTAATCGTGCAATAAACAAATTAAATACAGTAAACAAAAAGGTATACATATGCTCAGATTCGGAATCGGTTCTTAAGGCAATAAAAAATCCATTTTCGAAGAACACATTAGTAACTGATATCTTAATACACTTGAAATCATTGGAAACTGTTGGGTATAAGTTACAATTTTTGTGGTTACCAGGTCACTGTGGTATCAGAGGCAATGAGCTTGCTGATACTATGGCGAAAAAAGGGATTAAAGAAGGAGAGCCAGTAACATATGCACTCGCCACAGAAGTAATTGCCTTAGTAAAGCAAAAGGCGCGAGAGATATGGCAAGGCAATTGGTTCAGACTGAGAGACAACAAATTAAGAATGGTAGAACCCAGCGTAGTTCCAAATCGAAAAGAACTGCAGCTAAACAGAAGAGAGGAAGTACTTCTCAGCCGCCTACGGATAGGGCACACCAGGATCACTCACGAGTACCTCATGGCAAGGAAATCCCCGCCTCAATGCATCACCTGCGGTGTTCCTCTGACGGTGTCGCATATCCTCACAGAGTGTTATGCCTACGAAATAGAGCGGAGAGAAGTGGGTCTTGGAACCGACTTAGGCGAGATACTAAGTAACACCTCGAAGATGGCCGAAAAATTGTTCATGTTCTTACGAAAAATTAATCTTTATGTCAAACTTTAATGTATTTTTTTTAAAATTTATTATCTTCCATTGCCCTTTTGTTTTTCACTATAATTCATCTATAATATTATCCTTTATTCTCTTCCCAACTTATTCGTCTATCATATTATCCTTTATTTTCTTCACAACACCTAAATTCTTATAGCGATACTACCTTCTTTATTGTTTTCATTCCTTATTGCCACCCATAATTTTTTTTGTTACTATTGTATTTATAATTGTACTTCTCTTTTCTTTTGCAAATATTGTATGGGGGCTAAAATGACCCAAGTGGTTGAAAAGCCCATTTTGTTATAAATAAATAAATAAATAAGTGAAAAAAAAAAAAAATAAAGGGACCTAATGTCATCAACAGTCGAGTTTTTTTACTGCAGGCTTGTCTTTTACTACGAGTTGCTTTTTGTCAATATCTCGTGAAGGTGAATCGATAGGTGCATTTACGTCTCGTTGTAAAGTTGGTCTCTTATGCCTTTCTGAAAATCGAGAACGAATACTGTTCCTCTGAAATCGCTTATATTGCTTTCAGAAATTTATTATGGAACAAAAGTTACTAGACTAAAATATAATCAATTATAGACAATTATCTTATACACTATTTTTGCACACCTTCAATGCTTTAAAAAATTAAGCATCACGTATTTCCTCTCTAAAGTAAAATAAATGTTTTCATTAATAAATATAAGTCTTTATTTTAATTAATCCAATCTTAAATTGTGGCTAACCACCAATTTTAAATTATTTTTAAATAATTTATTTTTTGAAGAGAAAAGATTTGGCTCTGCCGGGAGTCGAACCCGGGTCTCCTGCGTTACATGCGAGGATGCTAACCGCTACACCACAGAGCTCGGCTCAAGGCAGAGCAAATCAATTCAAAAAATAAATTATTTAAAAATAATTTAAAATTGGTGGTTAGCCACAATTTAAGATTGGATTAATTAAAATAATTTAAAAAATTGACTTATGTCAATAAATTATCATAAATTGGACAAAATTTGTCCACCTCCCGCTACTACTCACAAAACTTGTGAGATAGGGGGAGTAGGTATCAGTGAAGAGGAAGGATTTGCTCTGCCTTGAGCCGAGCTCTGTGGTGTAGCGGTTAGCATCCTCGCATGTAACGCAGGAGACCCGGGTTCGACTCCCGGCAGAGCCAAATCTTTTCTCTTCAAAAAATAAATTATTTTAAAATATAAGTCTTTATCTTCATAATACGGTTAATAAAATTTTGGCTGTCACATCGCGGGCATATACATACATCAAATACCCAGTTTGATCAAAATAATTACAGCCGTTTTGGAGTAAATAAAAAGCATGCGCTTTCCCACAATATTTGCACGGGGCATGCTTGAATCGATTGCGTTCAAAGTCAATTTTATTGACTTCTTCTACTTTGTTACCACCCCTGATAAATTTTATCTGCTTATGGTCAATAGGTTCGCTCTACAAACACTAATCGCCTTCTCTAATGTTAATTGTGAATCGGCAATCAGCTGTTTTTTTTTTTTTGCTTCGTCTCTAATGCCGAGTACTAGCCTATCGTTATCGAATATCATTTCGGTCTTCAAAGACTGGTAGTTAAAGTTGGTGCTAAATTTGCGGAGTCGGTGGACATAGTCATCAATAGACTCGGATTCCTCTTGCATGGCTGTTATATCTTGAATAAGTAAATTAGTTAATCGTGCTTGTGAACACTTTATTCTTTTTTATAATACATGCAATTTAATATTAACACATGTGGACATATAAAAATCAAACCAATGCCTTTAATATATAACATTCTCCTCCGCATAACTTAAGCATAGATTTACAAGGGGAAATATTAATAAATAACACAAATTATATACATATTATATAGTACAACATTAATAAAAAAATGCAAATATATGATTACGAAAAAGTAAAGGTGAACCACTAAATACCCTAACAGTTAACGATACTGTTTATATATTAGAGGGGGAATATTTACATGGGGGTCTAATTACCCTTTTTGGACGGCTAGGGGTCTCTTCCAGTTTTTCTGGTATATTGGAGGTAAAGGGGGTGGCAGTTATGTCCTTATCTGGGGTTTCTTCTGTGTGGCTATCAAGATTGGGGTTGTCATTTTGCCCTAGAGACTTATCTTCACCTAAAAGACTTAAATCGCCCATTTCCTCAATTACATTATCCTTCTTAACCTCTTCTTCGCAGTTGCGTAGGGCAACATTTGATTTGCATGTCTCTTCCAGCTTAAATTCTCATTCGTCAAAATTTTATAAGTTTGACGCCCTAACTTTTCCTGTATTAGCCCTTTTGCCTATTTAGTTTTACCCCGATAATCTCTGACGATCACTGGATCCCCTCTTGAAAAGGAGACGCCACGGTGTCCTGGGAAATTTTTTACTTGACGCTGTTGATTGTTCTCTACTAGATCGGCTCTATTCGGCCTCAATTGATCAAAAACAGTTCGAATATCACGACCTAACAGCAGCTTAGCCGGAGTTTCTAATGTGGTAGAATGTACACTAGCCCTATATAAGAAAAGATAATCATTTATAGCTCTGACCAATGATTTGCTACAGCCAGTATCATGTTTTCTAATGCAATTTTTAATAATTTTAACAGCCGACTCAGCACTGCCATTCGTTTGTGGGTGATATGGAGCCCCTACAAGATGATTGATACCATAAAATAATAAAAAATCAGTAAAATTTTTGCTAGTGAAAGCAGTGGCTCCATCTGAAGTAATTGACCTTGGAACTCCAAATCTTGCAAAACATTCCCTAAGTTTTTCAATTACTACCTCTGTTGACGTAGTTGAAGTACGGAAACATTCTATCCATTTCGAATGTGCATCATTAACAATGAAAAAAAAGTTACCTCGGACTGGGCCTAAAAAATCAATGTGTAACCGTGTCCATGGAGATTGAGGCCATGGCCAAACATTTAATTTAGATTTTGCAGGTTCACTTCGAACTTCCATGCAAAAATTACAATTTTGGGTTATCAATTCTATTTTGGAATCCATATTTGGCCACCAAAAATATGAGCGGGCTAGACTTTTCATCTTTGTTATACCTAGGTGAGTACTATGAAGTATTTCCAGAACCCTTTTCCTTATAGACTCTGGAATAATAACTCTATAGCCCCACATAAGGCAGTTGGATTCAACTGTTAATTCATATCGACGGCTATAAAAGGGATATAAATCATCAAATTTAGACACCTTTGGAGGCCATAACCCTGATTTTAACATATTCATAACCTTTACCAGTAAGGGATCTCTCATGGGCTCTTGTCGGATATTTTTCCAATTAATCCTTTGGGGAAAACCTTCGTGAATATATTGTAGAAATTTACCCTAGAATAATGATCTATCGTGTCTTTACTAGGAATCTCAATCCGAGAGAGGAAATCGGCTATGTTATCTTCCGAACTAACACATTGGATGTTAAAATTAAACATAGATAACAGATAAGCCCAGCGTTGCAGGCGGTTAGCTGCATAGACCGGAATACCCTTTCTGCTCTCAAAAATGTACCTCAATGGTTTAGAGTCTGTAACTAAGGGGAATTTATTACCAAATAAAAAATCCTTAAAATGATTTATCCCTTCATATATGGCTTTGGCTTCTCTTTCGATCTGGGAATAATTAGCCTCGGAAGAATTCAGCTTCTTTGAAAAAAAAGCAATGGGGCGCTCTGAACCATCTGGATAGACATGGCCAAGAATTCCCGAAATAGCCACTTGGGAGGCATCCACCCATAGCTTAATTGGTAAAGAATTGTCATAATGTGCGAGAACTGGTTTACCTGAAATTATCCTTTTAACTTTACTAAAAGCCTCATCACATTGTTGTGACCATTTCCATGCTGACTCTTTTTTTAATAGGTCATATAAAGGACTAAGAAGATCCGCTGCCATAGGAATAAATTTATTGTAAAATGATATCATTCCCAAAAAAGATTTTAGCATGGTAATATTTTGAGGAGGGGGTGAATTTAATATATCCCTAACATGTTTGTCTGTGGGACGAATACCTGATTCATCCAATATATGCCCGAGGTATTCTATTGAACGAGTTCCAAATTTTTCATTTACTAGCCTTCAATTTTAACCCATGCTCTTTTAAAATATTTAAGACTTTTTCTAAAATACGCAGGTGATCTTCCCATGTCTCCGTGGCAACCACAATATCATCCAGTAAGCATCCAACCCCACTGATCCCAGCTAATGCATTTTCCATAACTTTTTGGAATTCTGCTGGAGCCGACATTACCCCAAAACATAGGCGAGTATAGGCAAATAAACCTTTTGTCGTATTTATCGCTACCAATTGCTGCGATTTATCGTCTAAAAGGAGCTGCTGGTAAGCATCTTTTAGGTCCAGCTTTGAAAAATACCTAGCCTTCCCAAATTTGGCATAGAGATGGTCAATTCGGGGTAATGGATAAGATGTACCCTCTAATACCGGATTAATTGTGATTTTATAATCTCCGCATATCCGGACTGACCCATCAGGCTTTAGGACTGGCACTATTGGAGTCGCCCACGGACTGTAATCAAGGGGTTTTAGAACACCCATAGACACCAAACGATCAATTTCTAACTCCACTTTATCTTTAAGAGCTGTGGGTAGGGACCTAGCTTTACAAAATACTGGTTTAGCGTCTTCCCTAACCCGTAGTGATATTTTTCCTTTGTTGTATGTCCCTAACTCAGAACTAAAAACAACAGAATACTTGTTCAATAAATCATCTAAGTTTTCTACTTGGGTTTGGTTTACAAAATTGAGTCCTTCTATACTAAGACCAAGCAATTTAAAACCAGTGCGACCTATCAAAGGTGGTCCACCATTTTTAACTACTAAAAAGGGAATATCAATAACCTTATTCATAAACATAACCTTTCCTACGATTTCACCAACAGGCCTAATTATATTTCCTATATAATCGGTTAGCACTCGTTTACAATAATTAATTTTACAATCATAAAAATGTTTTGTAAAAATTTAAAGAGATAATATTATTCCGTGACCCTGTATCAATTTCAAAATCCACTACGTAATTACTTACATTCAACTTCAATAAATAGGGACTGACATTTCTAGTTAATGAGTCCTTTAAATGAAAAAATGGGTCTTTGGAATCACACTTGTCAGCCTTGTTTTCCTCTAAAAATTTACTACTATTTTTCAAAGCCTTGGGACAAACTGTAGCAATATGGCCTGCTACACCACACTGGTGACAAGTGAGATTCTTATACCTACAAAATTCCGATTTGTGATTACGCTTTCCGCAGTGGTGACATGTTCCCTCCGTCCTGGGCTGCCTTCTGGTTTTCTGACGGTTGAAGAGTAGTTCTTCTGGCTCCTGTTTGATGGGCAGAGGTTCTCCTCTTGTAATTAACGCTTGCTCCCTTCCAACAGCTAGCTCCACCAGCTTGTCCAGTGTTAACTCAGTGTTGGAAGCATCTTCTTCCATCAGTCTATCTTGAATATCTCCTCTACCATAACCTACAACAAAGATGTCTCGAAGAACCACATTTACCTCCACTCCGAATTTACATTCAGCTGCCAAAGACCTCAAACGGGCAGCCCAGTCTCTGGCCGACTCTTCGGAAAGCTTAGCTGCTCCATAAAACCTTCTTCTTGCGGCAAAATAGGCTGATGCAGGGGTGAAATGTTGCTCTAATAATTTTATCAAAGCGTCATATTCATTATCTTCGATGGTTGCTGGCACGCATAAACTTTCCAACAACTTAAAAGTGTTTTCACTTAGAGCCACCATTAAAGTAGCTTTTTTAATTTTTACGTCTTTTATTCCTGAGAGTAAAAAATGGCTCTCTAATTTAGTTTTGAAAATTCGGAAGTCCATAGCAATATCGAAAATAAGGGCTGGCGGTAGGGGTTGGCCCCGCGCCTCTATTTTACCTTCTGTAGACATTTCTTCTTAGTTATTCTTCGTAAATAAGTAGATCCTCGTCGCCACTGTTATATCTTGAATAAGTAAATTAGTTAATCATGCTTGTGAACACTTTATTCTTTTTTATAATACATGCAATTTAATATTAACACATGTGGACATATAAAAATCAAACCAATGTCTTTAATATATAACAATGGCCGATCCAAAAACATAAAGTCAATAAAGTACATTTGATTTGAGAATAAAAAAAATATCTAGTTCCTTATCAACAGTATCCCTATTGGTTTCTGCCAGCTTCATATTTTCTAATACTTGCCAAGCATCGCGAGCCAAAATCACCATAAAGGTGGCCAATTGAATATCCGCCGGCTTATCTTTGAAATAATTCCAATTACCAGTAACATTACCTTTCAGGGTCATTTTGTCTGGCAAAGGGATGTGAGGGTTCGACAATATGAATCCTTACCATGCACAGTATGTGAAAAAGATACCTACGTAAATAAGTAATACTAGTTAATAGTGTGAAATTATAGTTTTGTCTTAACAATCCTTAATCTTCATACATTCATTCACATACATAAGCTTCGTTTTAGTTTAAAACACTTAACACCATGTTTCAAATGTGCCTTGTTCTTCTTTAAATATTAAAAGAATTAGAAATATAGATAAATAATTTAAGCTTGTTGACAACCATATGTAATTTAATATTCACAATCGATACGTTCATAATTATTTGAAGTAAATAAAAAAAGAGTATATAACAATTGTTATGGTTTTAAAAACAGGAAGCATTATTTGAAAAGTCATGTTGAATCAAAATTATAAAATGAAAGAGAACCTTTTTATATTATAACTTTTGAAAGTCATTCGGAAAATTACCTAGGTCTATTAAACAGGTTTAATTGAAATTTCAAAAGATGTTCCCATATGATGTCAACACAGGTTTCTGTTGGTTTCAGAAGTTCCTACAAGTTTTGGTATTAAATTGAAATGATCTCTTTGAATTCTTTTTTCCCATCGATCAAGGAAACAAGATTTATTTTCTTTATTTTTTTCATGTCAATACCCTTCTCCATTATAAATGTTTCAGTTTATCCACAGTTATAACCTTCATTAAGTCAATATCATTATGATTTAGGGTTTCTATTTTCTTGCCTTTTAATTTTTTCAAAACTTGCTGTGACAAGGACCTTATTTTTATGATATTCGTTCTAATACTTTGGCTGTGTCTTTACAGTGATTGGTGAAATTCTAAGTCTTGTTTCTAATGCATTATTATTGCTATGGCTAATGAGTCAATTTTAACTTTGAGTGTTGATCAACTGAATGCTATCCTTAAATTTGATGAAAGAAAATTAGAACTGTGTGGATTTGTTGATAAAATTCCTCTTGAAACCATTAAGTTCTTCTTGGACATTACATTAAAGAAAGGAAACCATGTAAATGTTACTAGTGACCAACTTTATAGTCATATTCAAAAAGCTGACCCTAAAGTACATCAGATTATTAGAAATCAAAATGACATAAAAGATTTCTTGTCCAAGTACCCCACTTTGTTTACAATTGAGGGTGAGAAAATTTGTTTGAATGGTTCGGCACAGTTAATTGAAGGTCAGATCAAGTGGATCAAAGCATTGTTGAATGATTATCCTGAAATCAATAGAACAGTTTTAAATGCAATTCAGTTTTATTCTGACATATTGTATGACAAAGAAGATAATTTTCCTATTGACAAGCTTGTTACGCACAGAAATAAAGCAAAACAGGATGTTCAGATAATAGCCACAAATCCTCTAGAATTAAAAGCATTTCTTATTGCCTATCCTCAAGTATTCATTGTAAATGAAGATAAAGTTAGTTTAACATGTTCAGCTGCCTGTGATAGAAGTGACTATTCATGGCTTGGGGAAATGTGTGGTACAGAATTGAGAATTCCTAGACTAAGGCTATTGGGAAAAGCTGTTACATATTATTTACTTATTTTATTTAAGCAAGAAGCTGCTCATCAGTTGTCACTTGCCAAATTATTTGATTTTCGGAACGTAGCCTCTAAAGACATTAAAGATCTCACAGAAGCCCTTTCAGATTTGAAGAAATTATTTATTAAATACCTTTGTGTGTTTCAGATCGATAAGAAAAATGTGAGGATTAAAGATTCATTGCTTATTAATTTGAAAAGAGATGAAGCAATGTTACGTGGTAAGAAGGGTAGTGGTCCTTCAGCTAAAGAAGTTATTTTTATGATACAAGAAAATTTTATTAAGACTGCACTGGATGTCTGCTTACGAACAATGAAAAATACTTTAGATTTAAAATGTTCAGTGGATGTTCCTCTTAAGCAATTGTTGTCTGAATTCGATTATTTGTTTGAAAATGAAGATGACCTCAAAAAATTTCTTTCTTATTATCGGAATGAGTTTATTGTTAGTGATGATAAAGTGTTTTTGAAAAATAGTGACATTTCTACTGATAATATATTAAAAAAAAATTCATCGGTTCTAAATAAGAGGGTGACATCTTGTCAGCAGGTTCTTACAAAGCAAGTGATAGAATTTTGTGTCAATTTGTTGTTACAAAATGTTGGAGTAAATGTTCAGTTTCCTTTAAAACAGTTTAAGCAATGTATCAGTTTGGCACCTGCTGAATTGCAGCCAATTCTAAGCAATGAAAAAGATTTCAGGTCAATAATTGGTCAATATTCTAATCATTTAAATTTAACTAACAATTATATTCTTCTTAAAAAACATTATGATGACCCAGGTATAAATTTTCCTAAAAATAAGGTTAATGAAAGCTTATTATTTTTTGTTTGGGTTTTGAAGGAAAAAGTGGGAGTGGATACAGAATTTCCTATTGCCCGTTTAAAAATTTATTTGGATCTAGCTCCTTCTGAGGTTACTATACAAGATGTTTTACAATTAAAAACATTTTTGAAAAATTATCCTGATATTTTTATAGTAAACAATAACAATGTAATTCTTAAAAATTTAGATGATGATAAATATTTGAATTACCCCAGATATGAAAAACTTTGCTATGTTGAAAGCTATTCGATAGCAGAAGCCATAGCATTTTATGCTCGAGTTTTAAACCGATTTTGTTCCAATTTAGATGTTCCCGTTGAACATTTGTTTGGCTATCGAAGTCTGGCCCCCGTTGAAGTTATTTCTATAGCTAAAAGTCCTACTGAATTGAAGAAGTTTTTATCTACTCATCCAGACATTTTTACTGTTCAGGAAAATAATGTCTGCTTAACAAAAAGTTTAGATCATATGGAATGTAGTTCAGAAGTTTATGAAGACCAAGATGCTTTAGCAGTCAAGTTTTATTCATACATTCTTGACAGAGTAAGTCATAATACTGAATTTCCAATTGTTAGATTGTTTGGATATCAATATTTGGCATCTCCTGATGTACGACAATTAATTAAAACTCCATTAGAATTAAAAGATTTTTTGAATAAATATCCTAATATATATTTTGTGAACAACAATGTTGTTCTTTTAAAAAAATCGATGCATAAAAATAATGAACATTTTGATCATCTAAGGCAATCTGATAGTTTTATAAAAGAAGTTGAAACTACCTTGAGTGATCTGAATCTATATTCTCAGCCTGCAAATAAAACTAAGACTTCTAATAATGCTCAAAATAAAACATCATCTGTAGACATTGTTAATAAAGGATTCATATCAAGGAAATCATCCATTATTAGGTCAATCCGGTTCTATTCGAATATCATGTTCAGAAAAGGACCTAATTCAGAACATCTAATTTCAAATCTCCTATGTTTTAGAACTGAAGCTACTAATGAGATTAAAGAAATTGCCAAGAAACCTAAGGAGCTATTAAAATTTCTCTCTAAATTCCCTCAGATATTTAGTGTTGACAATAGCAAGCAAACTGTGATGTTGACTGACATGGTATCATTTTACAAAAATGAGAGGAAGTGGATTAAAGAACTATTACCTAAATACCACCAATCAACAACTAACCACGAAACGGTAGTTAGTGGAATTCAATTTTACGCGAATATTATTTTTTATAGAAATTTAGATGTTTTACCAATTAAAAGTTTATTTAGGTATCGAAAAACAGCCATGGAAGATGTCCAGACATTAGCTAATAGTGCTAATGAATTAAAAGACTTTTTATCGATGTATCCAGAAATATTTAAAATTAGTGATAAAGGAGTTTCACTGACAGAAGTTGCTGTTTCAAATAAAACAGAACCAAAATGGATTGAAGAAATAATTGGTAGTAATAATTTGGTCGGTAAAAGTAGTAAGACTAATTCTAATGAAAATAAAGCACTGATTAAAAAGAATTTGAGTTCCAATAATCTTAAGACTCTTGAGAATAATGATGCTGCTCCTAAAGGTGTCAAGAGGATGCTGACAATAAACTTTTTAAAACCTATTTTAGATAAAGATGGAAATGGTAAGAATATGACTCTTAGCAAACTTTTTGAATACCTAAATGTTGCCCCCCAAGAAGTTAAAGATTCATTTAAAACTCATTCAGAATTAAATGATTTTTTAAAAAAGCATTCTGATATATTTACTGTCAAAGATAATTTTGTGAGTTTAGCTAGTTCTAAGACTGAAAGTAAAGTTAAAAAAAGAAAGAAACAGCGTTCAGTTACAAGCTTAGGTTCCTCTGACTCTCCTATAATGGTTGGTGATGATAATATTACTCACAATAATCCTGAAAGTATTTTAAAAATTAAGAATATTACTTTTCCAAATAGTAATTCTGCTCAGGATTCTGAGAAAAACATTTCAAAATACAATATAGTTAGTGCTATATTGTTTTATTCTAATGTAATTTGGCGGAAAGGACCTCACTTAGAGCATACTATCGGAAATATTTTTTCTCACACTTCCAAAGCACCTAGTAATGTTAGGGAAACTGTTAAGAATACTAAGGAGCTGAAAAAGTTTTTATTGAAATATCCACAGCTTTTTTCTGTTAACAATGATAAACAGACAGTCACTCTTTCAGATTTGCAAACCTATCACAAAAATCAGCGCAGTTGGATCAAAGAAATGTTACCTGAACATCATCAGTCTACCACCAATCATGAAATAATTGTCAGTACGATCCTATTCTATTCTAATATTTTATTTGAAAAAAGTCCGAAAAGCGGATTGCCATTATCCATTTTGTTTAGTCATAGAAATGCTGCAATGGAGGATGTTCAAATGATGGTTAAGAATATTAAAGAATTGACTAATTTTTTATCACTCTTCCCCAATATATTTTTAATTGATAAAGATAAAGTTTCTCTAACTGATTTTGTCATTTCTCAATTAAAGCAACCTAAGTGGATTGAACAATTAGTTAGGGGCCATCAATCATCTACTGGCGACAAAAAGCTTCAAGTGAAAGAGAATGCTGATGTGATGATTGAAGAATTGTTAAAAAAGAAGAAAATTACTGTGCGTAGAACAGTACAATTCTTTTATAAGATCATGCTAAGCAATGTTTCAAATACCGGATTTTCCCTTTCTCAGTTACTTGATCATTTGCATGAAGCACCCAGTGATGTCCAAGAGGTAGTAAAAACTACTGCTGAATTGAGGGATTTTTTTTCTATGTATCCTCATATATTTACCGTAGCTGATAATGTGGTTTTTCTTACAACATTTAATGATAAGTAATTCTTGTAATTGCTTATTTATTTATTTTTTCAGTTTGTACGGGAGTAATCAATTTATATTTAAAACAAAATTGGATAAGGGTTTAATCCATGTTTGGATTACTTGAGGGATGAGATATAACAATTTTAATGATTCTTATGAATATCGTTTTATAGCTTTTACTGTTTCAGAACTGTTAGGGGGCTTATACAGTTCTTGTTGTTCAAGTGCAAGTATGTGTTATTATTTATTTAAACATTTTTCTTAATTTAATAACGAGGAATAAATAATTGTTAATTATCATTTTAAGGGTTGTAAAAACTTAATTTAAGTTCTAAAATGTACTATGTACATTTGCCAAGCTGTGAATCATGTTTTATATAAGCATTTGTAATTATTTTGTACATATTGATCAGTATAGAATTTACTATAGAATTTGTTTTTTTTTAATCCTTTATCAAATGCTGTTATCTGTTGGTGGATTTTCACAGCATCAAATCCGTTAACCGAACAGCCTTTTGGCTTATAGAACAATCAAACAACGATAGAAAGATCCTGCACATTCGGCTGTTCGGGTATGTCGTTTGATGCGTCATGCAGGCAATTAGAAAATACATTAGCTTAATATGTTTTCATTTAAAGTTTGAAGCATTACTTTTATTTTGTAAGAAATGCTTTATGCATTATGAATATTTTACCTTGTCCAGTTTCAGGGTTAAATTAGAAATTTAAAAGTGATTTAACAAATATAAGAATAGTCCGGGGTAAGAATAGTATAAAACTATTTTATTTTGTTCTGTGTTTGGACCCAACAATGCAGGTGTTGAGGGTTAAATGAACTAAACACAGAATATACATTATAAATAAAGCAATGTGAATGGGCAGTGTATTTTATAATGTGTTTATAGATCTCTGTTATCAAGTTAGTTTTGATAACATTGTTTGTTTTTTCCACCATTACCTAGTCACATTACCGTATTTATAATATATATTCTGTGTCTAATTCATTAGCCATGTTTAGCACAATTAGCCCAGAAAAAATGTGGGTTTTTTGTTGGATCCAAACATAGGCTACAATAAAATAGTTTTATGCTATTTGTAGATTTTTCGACTGCCACATAGGACTATTCATAATTTATTAAAAATATGGTCAACCATCAATTATCTAATAAAAGTGATTTAACTTACTGAATACAGTAAAACCTTGGTGCGATCCGGATACTCTGGAAATAGGAGTAATAAAAACCTAACAAATATTCAAATGAACTTATTTCAGTTTACTAAGATATAAAAAACATTTTTAAATCGACAATACTTAAAACTGTCAGAAAAAATAAATACATAAAAAAACATAACAATTTTTCACATTATTTTATTTCAAAGAATTGGTTCACTGTCTTTTCTTTCTTATACATGGGGTATTTTGGGAATAAATGCATTTTCCCAAGTCAAAGGGAGAGTCGATCCGCTGAGCTCAATATAAAAGTGAGTTTTCAATGAGATTATAAGTACATTCTACCTGTCTATGCTAAAGATTCTTATTTGAATTTATCCTAAAGATTGTTGTTAAATGTGAACAATTAATAAATAAGAAATGTCTTGAAATCTGATCCACATAATCAGGGGTTTTAATAAAGGGGTCCTATTTCTAAATGATAACGACGAAAAGGTCTATTGTTTCCTTCAATCTTTAGGAACATTATTGTCATATGAAAGAAAATCCTTTGTTTTAGTTTGGTTGGGATTAAGCTCGGTTTGAAAAATTTGACATGGTGTTGATGTTCTTCTATAAGCTATTTAGGGTAACTGTACCATAAGTTGACAGTGCTCCAATAGTTGACATTTTTTATAAAAAGTGTAAATAATAAAATTTAGGGTTGATTATTTTGGTTCAAAATTTGGTGGTAATTTGCCAAGTTATACTAGTGAGCTGTGCTGCCATTGACATTAGTTTGATCAAAATTCAAGCTTATTTTTGAGAGGTTATAACGGCAAAGTTTCTAATGGCCTGAAAACTTTGTTTCTGCTAGCCTATTTCAATAAGGTGGAAGTCAAGTTAAATAAGCTTTTTAGTTGGTTTATTTAAGTTCAATTATGTTTTAATTACTTTTATGGTATTCATTAAGTTCATCAGAATCATTTGATATCCTTTTCAATATATTTATACAATGTTTTAGGGCTTAAATGTAGGTGCCAACTATTAGAACAGAAATTAATCCATAATTTCAATAGTTGACACTGATGTCAACAACTGCCAGACTTAGCAAATAGTATTCCATCTGGGGGTGGTTTATGGAAGTCTGAGTCTGGCTGGATGATAGGTGTCTTATTTTATGAATTTATAGCTAGTGTTTTATATCCATGGTTCATTGAGAGCAAAATTGCATTGCCAATAATCATATTCCTGAAGGGACACGCGTTTCATCTGACCCTCCTCGCTTCTTAATTCTGCAAAGAACATGTGATACTTGCTATTAGTCGCACTCTATCAAAATGCTTCACATTTCATCCAAGCAATGAATGTGGCAATCTTTAATTGTCTAAAAAAGCACTGGAAGAGTGAAGTTCATCATTGGAGAATCTAAAATTGTGCAAGCCCAACATTAAACAACCGAAACTTCTGGCCATTACTAAAATCTATTTATCATCCTTAATAAAATGATCTAATTTTTGTAAAAATGTGTTTTTTGTCTCATTTAAACTTTTTGTGTATAAAATAAATTGTGGAAATTTTATTTAGTTTCCATTGTGAATTTACTAGTTTATAAATATTAAATTTTATTGCAGTCCTTATTACCTATTAAAAATAATAATGTGTCAAATTTAAAATCATAAATGTCAACTTTCCAAACCTTACTTGTCTATCTTCCATAATTATTATTGATATACATATTTCTTGCTCCCTTTTTCTCACCATTTTGGATATCAATTTTATTTTCCTGGGCCAATGGTGAGTTCAGAGATTAATACAGAGTTGTTAAAAGCCCCTATCACCGGGACTGGAATTCAAAACCTTCAGGATATTATCACATCCAGTTGTGAGGGGAAACAACGTTTGGCTTAACTACCCCAGCCCCCATATGTATGGTCGAATATTAACCCCTTTTTGTCCCAATGGTAGAAATACTATTTCTTGTTCTAAGAAAGATTGTTTATTTATATTTCTATGTTAATAGAATATTTATTTGTTAATGAATGTACCAAAAATATATGGTAAATTCAAAAATTGTTGGCCATTGGAATAATAAAATTTGGGAATCAGGAACGCACCTCTTAGGACATTAGTGAAAAAACAAATCAACCCCAATCCTTTTTTCTTTTGTTATGTTTATTAATATATCCTCTTAATCAAGATTAGATATACAAAACATTGTTCAACCTCTCTTTGCCCATAGATATTGTTCCCCAGAAGATAGGAGATACTCTGCCATGGACAGTCCCATTAATTAATACAGAGCTCAAGCTAACCAAGCTTACAAAGAATACCTCACCAGAAATATTAAAATTTAGATACCATGAAATAATCGAAAACTTATATACTGACCATGAATTGATTTTCACCGACGGATCTAAGGATGAAAATGGTGTGGGATGTAGCAACCTTAAACCTTAAACAACACTAATTCCATTTTCACTAGCAAGTCAGTGGCAATACTAAAAGCGTTTGAATATGTTAATAATAAAGGTATTCCAAAATCAGTAATTGTGACTGATTCTCTTTCTGTGATTAAGGGACTACAAAATTTATGGAGCAAGAACGAAATACATAAAGAAATTCAGGAAGCAGACCAATTGGCAAAAGAAGCAACCAAGAGCTCTGACTCTCCTGATCTAAAATACACAGTTCCCTCCGAATGGGCAAAACAGGTCAAAAACAGAGTAAAGGGAAAAATGGAACGAAGAGTGGCAAAATACAGAATGTAATCACCTTCGCCTGGTTAGAGAAGAAAATCGTGCCTGGGTGCCACCAAAGAACCTAACTACAAAGGATAATAATAACTAGGCTAAGAATTGGTCACACGAAGCTGACTAACATCCACCTGTTTATTGGACTTCACCTGCCAACTTGTGAAACTTGTGATAATGCTCCTCTTAAAATGGAACACTTCTTCGAATGTCACAAATACTCAAAGGAAAGCCGCAACCTCAACATCATAACGCCGTATCCCTATAAAACAAACAATGGTATAGAAAAAACCCTAAGATACCTCAAGAGTACAAAATTAATGCCATACATACAAGAAGATCTGTCGTCACCAATGGCCAGAGCAGTCGAAGCGACGTTAAACAACATCAAATAAAAAAAAAAATTTAAAAGCCATCAAAAATTTATTTTTCATCAGTTTCTTGAAACCAATAATTTGTATGAATTTTTTACATTTCTGAAGTGTGCATATTTGAAATTATCAAGCTCACAAAAACCTAATTTAAAAAAAATTTAAACTTATATTATAATAATTTACCCATTTTATTTTTAAAACAGTCTCATCTTTTTTATTTTGTTCTTACATCAGAAGCTTTCGGTGCTTGGGACCATATTCATCTAAAAATATTTATCATGTTATAATTATATAAAAATATTTTTTTTTTTTGTACAATATTTTTTTATTATTGTCATTAGTTATTTTAGCATTTTCATACCTGTATTATATTATCCTAGTGGACATCGTCTGATTTCTAAAAAATTTTTTGATGAGATTCATCTTCGTCACACGTAGGGATTCTATTTAATATAATGTTAAAAAATTAAAATTTAAAGTCATAAGATATTTTTTTATATTATATTTTACTGAAATTTCCTATATAATACCTTTACTGGAAACATGGGAAAACATCCGTCTACTGCTTCTATAAATCAACCAATGGATTAAGTCCTTCTTTATTATAAACACCCTAGCCCTCACTGCTTTAAATTGACCGATCAAGTTGTACATTATTTTTTTATTTTATTGTAGAATGTGGTTGATAACTTGAGAATATTGTAAGGAAATGTTGGCCAATTCTAGTTTTGAATTCATTAATTCTTTCTGATTTGCTGCAATGTAGATAGCTTCTAAAATTTTTCTTTTTGGTCCCGAGTTTGATCTATGAAGTATTTTTGTATTTTCAAAGTCTATCTCATGCCTATTGTTTTTTGCATGGTTGGATAATGCTGTTTTTGTTTTTGATTTTGGTTTTAAATTATTGTTGTGATTATAAATACGCGTTTTTAAATCGGTCGAGGTAACTCCAATATATGATTTGTCACAGCTTTTACAAGGTATTTTATATATTAGGTTGCGTTGATTTAATATTGGTATTTGGTCTTTTTTTTAGTAATTATATTTCTGATGTGATGTTTTGGTTTTAAGGAAAATTTGAATTCATTTACATCCATATCTTTAAATGTTCTTATTACGTTATGGGTTAAGCCTTTTATGTATGTAAGCGATTTGTATTTCGGTAAATTATTATGTTGTTTTAGGGGAGTCTCGGTGGTGTTTTGAGGGTTGGAGTTTTCTGATTTTTGGTTTTGTTCTGTATTATTGTCTGTGAATTCAATGTTTTTGAAAAACTGTTTTATACTGGTTTGTGATTGTGGGTAGGTTAATTTCGGAGTGTTTATTTCTGTTATTTTTTCTTTATTATTTTGTTTTGTTATTGTTTTGTTGGTTTCTATGCGAATCTTACTATTTATTTCATGTTTTCCCTTTTCCTTAGTTTCGTTTAAGACATTGTACCAAATTTTGTTTATAATTTTTTTGGGGTAAAAACTGTTTTCTAAGATTTTGAATATTTTTATTTTTACATCGTTTAAGAAAACATCATCAGTTATTTTTACAGCTTTTTTAATTAAATTAGTGCTTACATTGATTATCTGGGACCGAGGGTGGTTTGAATAAAAGTTGAGGGTGTAATCTCCTGTTATTGATTTTTGGAACCATTTTGTTGAAAGTTTGTTTTTTTCCGGCTAATTGTCATATCAAGAAAGTTTATGGAATTATTTTCTCGATTTCTGATGTAAATTTAACACGGTTATGTACCTTGTTTAATGCATCTATGAATTTCGAATGGTGGTCATTTTTTATAATTATAAATAAGTCGTCTACATATTTTTTTATTAATCGTGGACTAACTTGTGATGCCAAAAGAGCTTTATCTATGATATGGTTCAGTACGATACCTGACAAATTAACGGATAAACTAGAACCCATCGGTAATCCGAAAATTTGTATATAAAGTTGTTTTTGAAACGAAAAATAACCGTTTTCCGTGCATAATTTAATACCTTCCAAAAATAAAATTTTACTTTTTATGGATGTATATGGTTCGATTTTTTCCCAATTTTCTGAAATTAGTTTATAAGCTAAATTAAGTGGCGTATTCGTAAAAAGGGAAACGACATCATAACTGAACATCGTATCTTCGTTGTCAGACGATGTCCACTAGGATAATATAATACAGGTATGAAAATGCTAAAATAACTAATGACAATAATAAAAAAATATTGTACAAAAAAAAAAATATTTTTATATAATTATAACATGATAAATATTTTTAGATGAATATGGTCCCAAGCACCGAAAGCTTCTAATGTAAGAACAAAATAAAAAAGATGAGACTGTTTTAAAAATAAAATGGGTAAATTATTATAATATAAGTTTAAATTTTTTTTAAATTAGGTTTTTGTGAGCTTGATAATTTCAAATATGCACACTTCAGAAATGTAAAAAATGCATACAAATTATTGGTTTCAAGAAACTGATGAAAAATAAATTTTTGATGGCTTTTAAATTTTTTTTTTTTATTTGATGTTGTTTAACGTCGCTTCGACTGCTCTGGCCATTGGTGACGACAGATCTTCTTGTATGTATGGCATTAATTTTGTACTCTTGAGGTATCTTAGGGTTTTTTCTATACCATTGTTTGTTTTATAGGGATACGGCGTTATGATGTTGAGGTTGCGGCTTTCCTTTGAGTATTTGTGACATTCGAAGAGGTGTTCCATTTTAAGAGGAGCATTATCACAAGTTTCACAAGTTGGCAGGTGAAGTCCAATAAGCAGGTGGATGTTAGTCAGCTTCGTGTGACCAATTCTTAGCCTAGTTATTATTATCCTTTGTAGTTAGGTTCTTTGGTGGCACCCAGGCACGATTTTCTTCTCTAACCAGGCGAAGGTGATTACATTCTGTATTTTGCCACTCTTCGTTCCATTTTTCCCTTTACTCTGTTTTTGACCTGTTTTGCCCATTCGGAGGGAACTGTGTATTTTAGATCAGGAGAGTCAGAGCTCTTGGTTGCTTCTTTTGCCAATTGGTCTGCTTCCTGAATTTCTTTATGTATTTCGTTCTTGCTCCATAAATTTTGTAGTCCCTTAATCACAGAAAGAGAATCAGTCACAATTACTGATTTTGGAATACCTTTATTATTAACATATTCAAACGCTTTTAGTATTGCCACTGACTTGCTAGTGAAAATGGAATTAGTGTTGTTTAAGGTTTAAGGTTGCTACATCCCACACCATTTTCATCCTTAGATCCGTCGGTGAAAATCAATTCATGGTCAGTATATAAGTTTTTGATTATTTCATGGTATCTAAATTTTAATATTTCTGGTGAGGTATTCTTGGTAAGCTTGGTTAGCTTGAGCTCTGTATTAATTAATGGGACTGTCCATGGCAGAGTATCTCCTATCTTCTGGGGAACAATATCTATGGGCAAGGAGAGGTTGAACAATGTTTTGTATATCTAATCTTGATTAAGAGGATATATTAATAAACATAACAAAAGAAAAAAGGATTGGGGTTGATTTGTTTTTTCACTAATGTCCTAAGAGGTGCGTTCCTGATTCCCAAATTTTATTATTCCAATGGCCAACAATTTTTGAATTTACCATATATTTTTGGTACATTCATTAACAAATAAATATTCTATTAACATAGAAATATAAATAAACAATCTTTCTTAGAACAAGAAATAGTATTTCTACCATTGGGACAAAAAGGGGTTAATATTCGACCATACATATGGGGGCTGGGGTAGTTAAGCCAAACGTTGTTTCCCCTCACAACTGGATGTGATAATATCCTGAAGGTTTTGAATTCCAGTCCCGGTGATAGGGGCTTTTAACAACTCTGTATTAATCTCTGAACTCACCATTGGCCCAGGAAAATAAAATTGATATCCAAAATGGTGAGAAAAAGGGAGCAAGAAATATGTATATCAATAATAATTATGGAAGAGATGTTCCTGTGATAGACAAGTAAGGTTTGGAAAGTTGACATTTATACACAGACATTAAATAGAATGCCTACGTGTGACGAAGATGAATCTCATCAAAAAATTTTTTAGAAATCAGACGATGTCCACTAGGATAATATAATACAGGTATGAAAATGCTAAAATAACTAATGACAATAATAAAAAAATATTGTACAAAAAAAAATATTTTTATATAATTATAACATGATAAATATTTTTAGATGAATATGGTCCCAAGCACCGAAAGCTTCTGATGTAAGAACAAAATAAAAAAGATGAGACTGTTTTAAAAATAAAATGGGTAAATTATTATAATATAAAATACATACAACAGTCTACTTATCCTATCAAAAATTTAAACTATCTTTGACACTATTAAAAATAATTTAGAATCTTGACCAAAACCTCACAATAATTCAGTCGAAAAATATTATTGATATGCAAGGAATTAAATATGGTGCACAAATGGGTTAAATATAAAATTTTCTTTGTGATATATTCAGTGTCTAATATTTATTTACTAAAACTTTTTTTTTTTAATCTATGTTTCTTGTATTCTCGTAAAAATGACAGAAAACATACAGAAATTTGTTATATTTTTATTTATTTTCATCAAGTATCTAGTCTAGTTATACCCTAAATTATTTCAAACCTCCTCTGTATGACCCCCCTGAAAGCTTCCCAAGCCCCCCCTATCTATTGAAATGAAAGCTTCCCTCTCCCAATTTATCTCTAAATTATATGCATATAAAAAACAAAAAAAGTCACATTAAAACATTGTTTCAATTTTCTAAACACTGCATCCAATACCCTTCATGATTTGTGCTCCTCATCATTTTATATTGGAAAGCCTATTGCTTGCTATAGCTGAGTGATTAACATTTAGTGAACCTCCAAAAAAAAATTATATATGTACCTTAAATTCCATTAATAAAAATAAACAAAGGGGTTTCCTCAGAAACTCGAGTTTCACATAATTTGGCAATGTTAAAAGTTCTTTGTTTAAATAATCAAAGGAGTCCCAAATATACCTTCTAAGAATTTTTAATGGTATATTAATAAAGTGATGAGGCATTTATTTATTTTCCAATGATATCATTGTTATTTTAAATGTTCTGTTAAGTATTATTTATTACCTTATTAGGTAAATAGGATCATATTTTTAAATTTGCTTAAGTTTCCTTTGTTTAAGAGGACGGAGGATGGTCACTCTTACAGAATCATTTCAGTTCATACTTCTACAAATAGATTATTTTAGGTGCACCATCCTTCAAGGATCTGGTTTAGTTAAGTTCTTTGGTTTTTTTTGTACTGATCCATGGAGAAAACAATAGACAAAACATTTGTTGACTTTTTCCCAGGTGTTGAAGTAAAAAAATTCTAATTTACTTTATTGAATGTTTACTTCTCTTTTGATTACTTTTCTTGAGGTCAATGAATATTAGAACTGCATTCACTAATTATTAATTAAAGATTAATAATCAACAATCTGTCAAATCGTCTTGACATGCGAATAGTCTTCAGATAACATTATCTAAACATCTGGTGCGATGCGTGCAACACAACTTTCACATACCAACGTTTTGATAAATGTGTAAAAGCTATTTCTCAAATTCACACATTTTTCCACATTCATTTCCTTATTTTTGGTTGTATTTGCTCTTTAAAATATACTAAATTTTTTTATTGTTAAATAAAAGTTTTTACTTGTGATAATTCAGCAATGCAAGCATAATACTCCATCGCGTCTGATTTTATAATTCTTGAAAACTTCATTTAGTTACCATGGAAAAATATAAATTGCCATTGAATATCTGCGTTCCAAAACACCTTGACAACTCTTTCACGTGGATAGAACACCTTTCCTTATCAATGGTGTACTGCGCCCGCGGGTGTTCAATATATTTTATCAGTTGTCAGAATATTTTTCTTCTTTTTTCCTGTATCTGTTTTCTCGATTTTTTTCATATTTAGCCATGTCTTATTTTTAGGCATAACCAGAGACAGTTAATTTCTCCATATGAACAAAAACAAAGGTACTTTATAGGAAAACAAACAAGTCCCCTTCCCCATTTAAGCCCCCTCAGAACATTTTAATGATGATAAAGCTGATATTAAACAATAATTGATTCTCATTAAACATGACGAGTTTAATCAAAATCGTTAAAGCCATTTTTGATAAAATAAAAAAAAAGGTAAAAATGATACAAAATTTTGTAAATAAAGTGCTCCCTCCGGTGAATCAATTTTGATGAAATTTATGGTGTCACATTAATACTTGATTCTCATTAAACATGACAATTTCGATCAAAATTGTTAGACCCGTTTTTGAGAAAATCGAAAAAAAACAACATAAAAATGAGACAAAATTTGTTAAACAAAGTGCTTCCTCCATTTGACCTATTTTGATGAAATTTTTGGGTCTCTTCTGGTATAGTGGTATAGCATAGACAACAACAAAAAATAAGGTCGTGGGTTTGTAGCCCGGCAGGTGTCCCAAGGATTTTTTAAAGGGAGTAAAATGCCGTCTTTAGATGCGACATAAAATGAAGGTCCCTAGCCTATGCGATATCAGATATTGGTTAAAGATCCCTATCATAATTATACCTGGATTGGCAAAATTTTGGACTCCCACTGTAGCATAAAATGATGTCAAATTAACAAACAACGTTCATTACTCAGTTTTATTTTATAAACAGTTTTTTCATCTGCTGATTTCTTTCGATAATTAATGTTGGCATGTTTGAAACTAACTGCATTTTAGTTAAATTTAGAATTCTTTCAAGATAGGAAATTTCCCCATCTATTTATGTATATTTTTTGTTCATGGGTAAATAATCTGCAATCCTGACACTTAAATGTTATATTTTAGATACATCATTAAAATATAAAACAATTATATACAAGTACATATTATATATGCAAATGATACAAACAATACATAAATACTATGTTTTACAATATCAATTTATTAATTGACTGATGGTAGTTTGGCATGATCCAATGTCATAATAAGTATTGCAGCATTATTTTTTATATTAAATTTTGATATTTTATAAAAAACAATAAAAAAATTATATTACAAAATTTTTGGTATTTTCTAATAGGATTTGGTAACTGTATATAAATCCAATGACATTATTCTTATATTTCATTCCAGTTTTTGTAAAACATATTGCTCTTTGTTAATGCTTGCCTAATTTAGTTGAAAAATAAATAATTATAAAATATTCTTATTAGTTTGGCAAGCTTAATTGAGCATTACAACATTAGTTGTATTTGAATTTATTTTTTAAATGGTAGAATTATTCATAATTGCATAAAAATATGTGTTGATTAAATAATGAAATTAATAATCTGGTAGTGCATAATACATGAGAAAAAACGTAATAGATTCTATTATCATATTTTGAGGTTTCATGTAGTATGGCAACAATATCTTTAACTCACCGGTTTTATTTTTTTTTATTTTTTAAATAGCAACATTTAAAATGAAGATATTTTCTATAACAAGTAAAAATATATTTTTTTTTCAAAAATAACTATCTAACCTATTTAGATAACAATTATACAAATGAAGCCCTGTGAAAAGTTTGATGTTTCTCTTAATTAAATGTTAAATTAATTTACTAACATAGTATTAGTGAAACAAAAAAAGGCAAGGTTCTCTAGAAAAACTATTAAAATGTAATAATTTTTAATATTATTCTGTTCCACTGTTTATTTATCTAGACTTAAATTAAAAACCTTGTGTCTTTTTGTATCACGAAAAGTTTTTGGTGGACTATAAAGATTTGATGGCAAATGATATAATGACAAAATATGGTTTCTGGCACAACGATATCTCAATAGTGAAGATGTTTTGCCTTCCTTAAAAAGTTAAAAACTTATTAAGAAATTGCGATTAAAACATCTGTTTATCAATTTTAATATCGTTTACCACCAAAATAGACCACCATAAATACTGAGGTTACGACCACATGTAACTGGAGGAGAAACACTTGATATCAGAAATGTTTCGCCTCCAACTGTCAAAGAGTGGTACTTTATTCCAATTCATAGCCTCAGGATGGTTGAATTCAATCTATTATGAATCATGTAGTGACACTGGTGGTAAGAAATCTCCACATCGTGGGAAGTTGTGAGGTATAGGTGGAAGATCACCTTGTGTTCCAACGTGAAGAATAGCGTTCATGCCTATGACAATGTGGAACAAGAAGTGGCAGTGGAATAACCAGTAACCTGAAATTTCAGAATTCATCATTGTTTAGCAGGAATGAATAAAATATTGAATTTACTTTTGAATCGAAAAATTATTTAAGTTTTAAAAAAAAGTTATGAAATTGTATGCTTTAAAAGTTTTATTTTTGTGGCAAAACTATTTTTCTACAATTTTGACTAAGTTTATAGCTGATAATAAAATAGAAATTTTGTAAAAAATAAATAAAAAAAATTATTCATACCAGGATTGTCTGCTCTAAATCTGAAAACAACATATCCGTTGTTGGGTACAGCAATTGTATCCTTGAGTGGAGGAAGATTAAACTGCCTGTTAAGGAGACCACGCCTGTCCAAATCCAAGGCATGCTTCAGGTTAATTTTCTTAACATTTCTGTCAGGAGAACGACCCATACCAATGACATTGAAAGAGTAACCATGTAAATGGAACGGGTGGCTAAGATTAGGCTGCTGAACTGTAACATTGATATTTATCATTAGTTATAGAAAAGTTTTTATAACTATTTAAATTAATTCTTAATATAGATTTTTTTTTAAAAAGAATTTATTTGTTTTTTATGTTTTTTTTTTAAATTAGATTGTCATTCAGAAGTAAATGTTTCACAGTACTTACCTTCATCTACAAGAACAACCTCAACTACAGCATTCAATGGTATGTCAACCTTGTGCGTACACATGCAATTTCTACCGCAGTTTGGTGGTTTGTTATCTCCATTACAGAATTGTTCTGGTGGGATTTCATCTATCTGAGATATTGGTGGAGCCGGAGGGAAAACAAATGAAATTTCGTCTATTAAACTGATGACATGATCGCTGGTTGGAGCAACTGAAAATAAAATCAAAAGTTTATGTAGATTAAAATGGTTTCAAACTGAAAAAAAGAAGAAAAAAAGGTCTGGCATAGCAAGTAGCAATTACATATTATCTGAGTATCTAAGAGGATGAGACCATATTTATATGATCTCTTTTTTTCCCCATTTAAATCTATCTCTTATCTGATATGGAAAGAGGTGATTTTGTTGTGTTTTTGATTTATTATTATATTTAGTAAAATTTACAATAGTATTAATCATATATTCAAGTTTATTTATTAAATTGACTGGTGGTGCAAACACTCATATAGGTCTCAGCGATATTCGTCTAATATTTAAACTAAGGGGAGAATTATTAAATTTGAACTGTAAGCCATTTAATAGCTCAGCACCCAGCACTCAGGATGAGTGTACCCTATGTAATTATAGAGTTAAAGAGGACATTTTTCATTTTCTAGCTGTATGCCCAATACTTGCCCCCTATCGCCTTACAGTTTTTGGAGAAAGGCTTTTATCATTTGAATTCATTATTGAACTACTTAATGGTAAAAATTGGTCTCTTCTTATTACATATACAAAAAATGCTCAGAATTATAGAAAACTAATCTGTAATGAGTTCGCCTAGGAGCTTAATTTAATTTTAATTTTTATTTAATTTCCTATTTATTAATAGTACAAATGTAATGTAGATGAATCTTATTTTGAATACTAATATGTTTCTTTTAACTACTCAAATTTTGTTTAATTTTAGTGTTTGTTTATAAATATCAATATTTTTTAACTAAACTCCGGCAGACGGTTCCCATGCTTGAATTGTTTATTTTATTTATGTATAAATTGTATAATTTTGTATATTTTGTCAAATAAACTTATTATTATTATATTATTATTATTATATATATTCAAGTTTGAGTGGTGAAAACAAGAGTAATGCCATGAAAAAAGAATACTGCTTTCAGAGAAAATTGTTAGCACTAAAAACAGTTCTAAATTAAATGTTCCTCAATTCATCTTATTTTCAGACCCCTAGGAGGATTATTGTTATTAAAGAATGAGCAAGGCTGGAGACAACTGGGTTATAGAAGGGAACGGAGTTTATTATGAAAGGTTAGGATTGGATGCTTCATGTATGACTGGAAGTGTTTATCTGGTAGTAACACTGAGCAATTTCTTGTTTCGATCTAATGTGAATAATAGTTGATATTTTAAGTTCTACATTACTTAATGTGTATATTTACTTGTTTATAAAAATAGATGTAGTCAGTTAAATCCCATATTCAAAACAAGTATAAACCATCTATTTTTTTTTTAAATTTAGGACCATCTGATTTGTTATTAGATCTGAAACATATTCTTACCGAGGTATCTGTTATATTGATGTGGCTGGAATAGTTCTTCTGGTCTGTAGAAAAGGAACCTAAATGGAAGGAAGATCTTGACATCTGGCCTTTCTTGAAGTAAGCCCTCATCAACTCCTCTAGCATTCTTAAGTTGATTTACACAGACAGCATCGTTCCTTGGTTGGTTACAGATGGCATCCAATGGGTTAAGGACCTAGAATATCAGAGTTATCGTCAGTATTTAAAATTAGAATTTATAAACAACAATGGAATGATGATGTTTCTTTTACAAAGATCAAAGATTTTTATTTAATAGTTTACTTACAACTCCTTGTGGGAGGCCAACGTCGTAGGTAGGGGCTTGTGTGGCTGGTTGGTAAGGTCCTCTGGCATATCTCAGCACTGCAAGTTGTTGGACTCTGTTGACACCACACTCTCCTAGTCCCCTAGCCTGGATCCAGTATGCTCCTACTGGCTGGTCAGCGGTAATTACGAAATCGTATCTTTCACCTATGGCATCATTGCTGGGATATAGTAATTATATAAAAAAAATATGTACATATTAATAAACATTTTTTTGGCCTTATGCGATTATGTTCTAATTTTTTTTTCTGTGTCATAATAGCGCTTAATCTACTGAAATTTCTTTACCTGAAAATGAGATGATAGTGTTGACAACAACAGGATGCACTGGTTCTCCATCAGTTGCTATTAAAACAAGAGGATGTCCTTGGATGGTAAGTTGTGCAGGACAAACTGTGGCCAGTGAGTTGATCATCCTAAACCTGTACCTTCTTCCAGGTGTAATGGTGAAAATTTCCAATGGAGTATTTGTTCTGTAGCCAGTGTTAGGGTCCTGTCAAAATGTAATGTCCAATCGGATAAAAATCAAAAGTCTTTTATATAAGCCTAATTTCAACGTAACTATGTATCATTATATTCTATATCATTATTACACTAAATGTGAATCTTGGAAGACAGGGGGTCAGAGTGGCATTTTTCTATTTTGAGTAAATCCAAGTTAAATTTTGAAAACATATTTTTATGTGGATTTGAAAGTTTTTTCCAAAATCTTAATCAGGTCTTTGATTTTCAATATACGTTCTAACTTTGTTAGTATTATTAGTTGTAGATTTTATTAGTTTAAGAACGGCTTGACAAGACTGTTACGATCTTTGATTTGTCTCCGCCCTTAATAGCAGAATAAGTATTAAAACATCAGACAAATGGGGAGGGAGGGAGGGGGTAATTTTTGTTACCATTTTATCCCTTTCAACGAAATTTGAAACATTTTATTCTCTGATGTCATGTATGTATACGAATTTTTCATTTTCACCGGTTTATGAGATTTTAACGAATTTTGTCACACTTGGTTTCAACACATTTATCTAAACACATTTTGATTTCTTTACTAATCAAAGGAATGCCATTTTTACTACCATAATCTAATATCTACCATCAAAATAGATTGTTTCAAAAATGTCACTTGATAAATAAATTTTCTTCCTAGGTCCACATATTTCAAACTTAAAAGTTTGAAAATAAATAAATATAAGAGAATTGTAAATTTTGTAATAGTTTATCAGTGAACTCATTACGAAGTCACTACCTTCTATTAAATTTTGTAAAATTTAAAAGTGAATATCTTTATTAAAATTTGCAGGGAAAGATGGTAATGAATCTTGAAAAGTCTATTTTTTCTCCTCTAATTGTTTGCTGATGGAAGTCATGGTTCTAAGTTTCGGTCTCGTTAAATCATTAAACTTTATGTATACAACTCCCGTTCCTTTATTCATAGAGTGACTGTACTTACAGTAAATTGTCCTTTTCCGTTGATGAGAAGTGTCTCCGGATCCTGGCCAACGTTGGCGGCAAGTCTTCCTGGGAATCTCTCCATGGCATCTTCATGCATCCAGTCAGAGAGGAGCATGACGTGGGTAGTCAAATCGTAGTCGTACAAGTGAGAGTTGGGGTCAAGTGAGGGAGCCTGTCGGACGGCAATACTGCCGTAGATACCATCCATTTTTTGAAGACCTGAAAATTGTTGGTAAATGCATTTTAAATCTCTGTGCAAACAGAATGGACATAATATGTTTAGTTATCGGTTTGAAAGAATAAAAGACACTCTACCTGTGTGGGCATGCCAGAAGTGAGTTCCTGCGTTTGCGACCCACTGGTACCTGAAGCTGTTTCCTTCAGAGATAGGGCACTGCGTCACGAATGGGACACCATCATATATTTGAGTTCCTCTCTGGTGGATACCGTGCCAGTGAATTGTAAGTTCTAATCCTTGCATAGCGTTATGGACGTCGATTACTACTTTGTCTCCTTCACAAACCTTTATCATAACAGTTATAATTATTTTGGGAGTTAGAAAAATTTTACCATGATTCTAATCAGATAGTTATATTTGTTATTTGCATGTAACTGTTGAATTATTGTGCATACCTGTATACTGGGACCTGGAAGCATCCTGTTGATGGTTAACAATCCTCTCTCGACACCGTCAGCGAGGACACATTGGCAGTGACTCCAGACAGTGTTTGTGGCGTTCGGTGTGCACACTTGGCAAGCTCTACAAGCAGTATTGTTTATTAATTTTAAGCACTTTAACTACTGAACTAGGCACTTGTTTATTAAATTTAATGATTTTACTTATGCAACCATTCAGAGTTTTCTAGAATTAAGGTGTGAGGTTGTATCTTATACTAATGAATAAACCTAATTACAGAATTATAATTAAATTCTGAAAAGGCAAAATTATATTTGATCTTGGAAGTTTACTATTTGCATATTGAGCCCAGTTTGGGTTTCCCCATTATAATGCTGATTTGCCTAATACAAAATTTATATACAGGGTAATATATCCAGCATAATTTGATCGTTGAAAGCATTTCCTGTCCTGATTCAGGAATTCTTCCTATAGGAAAAAGTGCCTATTGAATAATTTTGTTTGTTCAAATATTTAGCATTAATTTCATTTAATAATTGCGTAGAAGGAAGAAATAAAAACCACCAAATCAGATAAAAAAGTAAACCTTACACTCAGGTAAATAAGAGAGAGTGAATATTTTCCTTTATTCAGAAAAACATTAATTGTACAATGAACAATCCTTATTTACTATTTTTAATTATCGCACATATAAATCACAAGAATCGAAACGGGTCGTTCAAGATAGGAAATCAATATTGTGGATGGAACAGTCCTGTTTTTCTTTATAGTAAATCTAATGTTCGGAGATAATCAAAATATTAATTAAATGATCTTTTTGATTTTTTTTCCTCTTTATAATAGTTTATTTTAATAAATTTTAAAACTAATATAAAGAAATTTCGAATTAAATTCAATGCATTTTTAAGAAGTAGGTAAACTTGTAGTCCCTAGATATTAGGACTTGATATAACCAAATACATGTTTTATAAGATACACGATTATCATGAAATTCTCCCAGTAACATTTAATGTGTACACTATTTTTCTAATTAAATAATGTTAATTATTAAAGGTGGGAATAACAATGGTTTAATATGCTAGTCAAAGTTGATTCGATTTAGTCATACGTATAAATAAATCCGTTGTTGGAGCTATAAATAGTAATATAAATAATATTTATAAATAGGTTTTAACAGATATTTATATTTGAAAAATAAGAATTTCAATCAAACCCCAGTAAAGCGAACAGTTTTAATCTACTGTAAACGTATTTTACCTTGAAGTCGTTCTGTACTTTTGATGCTCTGATCTTCTCCCTAAGAATCTCATGTATGCATAACTAATTTTCATTCGATCTCGGAGTTTCATCTGTCCTAGAGCCTCAATCATGCAACATCCAAGCCTAATTAGAAATGCGTACGAGCTGTATATAACAGGCGAAAGTGGAACCTAGAAAGTGCTCTCATTTCTTCAGGGAAATCCTTGGGTTAGTAATATTTTATTTCGGCCACTTATTATCGTCATTCACTTCTCTTACGATCGTCTTTAGTGCAAGTTTTGCGATAAAATTGCATTATAATTTTAAAATATTACTTTGTAAAATATCTTTTTCTTAAGCTTGTCTTTCGTAGAATAAAGATAATCGGCTTATTTCGTCATATGGGACGTTCTTTTACAAACCGAACACCTTTCTGACCGACACATTTTAGATTTAACTGAAACTTTTTTTACGGGTTCTATATCGAAAAAAAAGAGATACGTGTAAGAGGATTTTTTTTTATTTTCGATATTTTGAAAAATAAACAAGATCGAAAATTCGTGAATTTGATGATTTATCGGTAATAGCCTATTTTTCAAAAATTCATAACTCCGGTTCTGTTTAAGCTAAAAAATCTAATTTTTTTTTATTTTGAAGGTAAAAAGACAAGCTTTAAGCAAAAAATACTTTCAAAAGAGATTGTCGAAAAATTCAAATTGTTATTAACAATTTCAATGTTTAAATCGGTTTTTAACAGTGGCCCCACCCATGAATCAACTTTTTACTATTTTTATCGTATTTTGCGTCAAATTTTCTATCGAAAACGCTTTTAAAAACGATGGAGAAGTTATTTTTACTGTAAGAAAAAAATTAATTAATTTAGCGCGGTACGTCACATCGACAAGTGGGTCACATTTTACGGCTCATATTCTTGTTTTACACCGTTTATCTCTTAAATACAAATAATTGTTTCATTGTTTTAATTAAAAAACATATTTTAGTAGCCAAGAAAATAGAAAAAAATAGAAAAAATACATAAATAAAAATAAATAAAAAACATTGTTGAAAATGAAATTTTTTTATTAAGATTTCGATAATGCATTAGTTAATAAGAACAATATTTGGAATATAAAAATAAATACAATATTTAAAAATAAGACAATGTTTACATTTTCTGTTTAAAATTTTTTACAATATCCTTTTTTTCGCAAGATGAAAACCGTTTTGCTTCCAATTGCTGTAAAGAAATCGGATTAATACAATGATATTTTAAAGTTTCTTTTATTGTTAAAGCTTTTTGGAAACGTTCGGACAATTGTTTTTTTTTTCTCATTTGTATTCTTATGCTAAATCAATTAATTTTTTACCGGAGTTATGAATTTTTGAAAAATAGGCTATTACCGATAAATCATCAAATTGTCCGAACGTTTCCAAAAAGCTTTAACAATAAAAGAAACTTTAAAATATCATTGTATTAATCCGATTTCTTTACAGCAATTGGAAGCAAAACGGTTTTCATCTTGCGAAAAAAAGGATATTGTAAAAAATTTTAAACAGAAAATGTAAACATTGTCTTATTTTTAAATATTGTATTTATTTTTATATTCCAAATATTGTTCTTATTAACTAATGCATTATCGAAATCTTAATAAAAAAATTTCATTTTCAACAATGTTTTTTATTTATTTTTATTTATGTATTTTTTCTATTTTTTCCCATCTTCTTGGCTACTAAAATATGTTTTTTAATTAAAACAATGAAACAATTATTTGTATTTAAGAGATAAACGGTGTAAAACAAGAATATGAGCCGTAAAATGTGACCCACTTGTCGATGTGACGTACCGCGCTAAATTAATTAATTTTTTTCTTACAGTAAAAATAACTTCTCCATCGTTTTTAAAAGCGTTTTCGATAGAAAATTTGACGCAAAATACGATAAAAATAGTAAAAAGTTGATTCATGGGTGGGGCCACTGTTAAAAACCGATTTAAACATTGAAATTGTTAATAACAATTTGAATTTTTCGACAATCTCTTTTGAAAGTATTTTTTGCTTAAAGCTTGTCTTTTTACCTTCAAAATAAAAAAAAATTAGACTTTTTAGCTTAAACAGAACCGGAGTTATGAATTTTTGAAAAATAGGCTATTACCGATAAATCATCAAATTCACGAATTTTCGATCTTGTTTATTTTTCAAAATATCGAAAATAAAAAAAAATCCTCTTACACGTATCTCTTTTTTTTCGATATAGAACCCGTAAAAAAAGTTTCAGTTAAATCTAAAATGTGTCGGTCAATTTTTGTCCAAATCTGTTCGGTTTGTAAAAGAATGTCCCATATGAACAATTCTATTCAATATGAACAATACAGACATTGGAACGGGACTGTCATTTGTTAAATCTATGAAACCAATATCTTGCTCCTTACTGGACAAAATGTTTTTTCAATAATTTCTAGACACAGTCATAGTCTTCAGTCGAGCATTATGTAAGCGATCTTGTGACAATTTTAATAGCTTACAAATGTCTTCAAATTGAAGCAGTTTTCGTTAAATTGACTTAGCAGATGATTTGATTAACGGTGTTGTCCAGTAGACATTCTTATTTTTAAAAGAAGAATGTCTACATCCAGATGAAGGATGCTTTCGATGTTGAGACTTTTATAATGGAAATTCCTTCAGAGACATTCATACTCTTGGCCGCACGTCTTACTCTTTTGCCAGCCAGGAAGTTTTGCCCTATCGTGGCCTCGATACGAGTATATCCATCTCATGTGCCTCCTGCACGTTTCCCAATAACTCCTCCACGTTCCCAAGTCGTGTGCAACGACAAAAAAACTGAGCCTTTGGCACAAAAAACCGGCATTTCCACCGTGCTCCTGTTGGCCAACATGTGATTGATTTCTGCTGCCACTTCGTCTAGATATCGTCGGGGGTTCTCCATTATACGGCTTCTTTTATCTGACCGTGTTACACCGAATGTGATTGATCAATTTCCTTGATTGGCAGAATTCGGTCAACCGACGTCTGTAATATTCGCAATCCTCATATAAAGTTTGGCTCTATAAATGAAAAAGACATGGGGGCAGTTTATGAAGTTCTTAGTAGGCTTGTAAAGTGCAATAAAATATGTTCTTAATTTTATCATTTATGGAGAAACAACTAATTTTTATTCATTTTTATCTCAACAAAAAAATATGTATTTTCTGCTTCTTGTTGATGAGAGAAAGTAAAAAAAATAAATATAAAGAAACATGGTACTTACGTTTTTTTATTATAAAAATTAGAAATAATTTTTTACGCATGAAACAGTAACTGATGATAAATGAAAGGTATGGTTACGATTGAATTCGTTCTAAGGAGGAATTCGCTGAGGATTTCAATAATAATTAATGAAATATACATAGGTGAATATTACGTATACATTTAATTAAAACGTTGATGCATTTACTTCCACGAGAAATATAATTATAGTTTAATTAAACCATTTGAATGATGGAATTCATTTATTATGAGTTACTTCTGCATCAGCTGCGTTACGGCCTTGTGTGAATTTATGTTACAGTTTCCAAGGGGTCCTCTTTTGCATATTATTTCCCAATTGAGCCTAGTTCACGGACTGGCTTCGTGTGCCAACCATTGCGTTTCACGAGTGGGTGAACCACTTAAGTAGCACCTGGTTTGTAAAAAAAATAAAAAAAATATTACTTAATGTCAATTTTAACTCTAATTTAAGCTATCAGAAAAAATAATATAGTCATATTGTTTCTGATGGTATTTTGTTTTAACATTTGCAATTATTTTACCAATTTAAGATCTGTTAAAAAATAAATAATAAAAAGAAAAGTTTTCTGCAAAGCATTTTTTCATATTGGTACTTGGCAAAGTAGTGTTCCTTATTTACCTTTTAATCCTTCCAAGAACAGGGTCACATCACATTAATAATCTGCTTCAACCTGATCCATATTAGGGGCCATTAGTCAGGAATCAAATTCTTTATCCACTTCTTTCTTTCCTAATGTAGTGAATTCATAGCCATGTTTGGGAGGTCAGTAATTTCATCTTTCTCTTTTTTTCATGAAAAATTAGAAGATTTTCAGGATGCCGTCTGATTCACACGAATTATCTTGATAATGACAATGCTATCAAGCGTTTCATCTCTAAATTCACCACATCAGGACGATGTTAAAAAGTGAATTAAAACTGTCTGGAAGCAAAACGCGTATCTTTTTTTAGCGAATCATCCAGACGCATTTCCTTGGATGTAGGCTGTTCCCATTTAGTCTTCATAGCATAATGAACTTTTGCTTATTAATGTATTCCATCATAAATTAATAATTTGACTCTGCTCCGATACATATTTTATCTTCGTAGCTCTGAGTCTAATGCAGTTCCTGGCCCAAAAAAGATCTATACAAGACTATTTTTATCTCGATTTTTATTCTTCAAGGTCTACTCCTACCATCACTCTGAACCTCATCTTCATGATAGTTGGATATAATTCGTGCTGAACCTGGTACAAGAATATGGGTCTGTATTTGTTTGCAATCACTTTAAATGAAAAAAACTATATAAAAACTTAATGATTATTATGCATTGTTTTCATTTGTTGCGGCATTTCTTGTGTTCAGGCTTAACGCCCTGTGTACTAGAAGAGAGCATTGCATACAGATTAACAAAATTACGAGTTAAAAACAAGTTATTAAACAATACACAATACTTCACCCACTTTAAAAAAAATAAAATAAAACGATCCTAAATTACACAACGTTGGTATTTTTCCTAAAGAGGCATTTGACCATATTCAGTCGCGTAAAGGCGCGCAAAAAGGTCTCTCGTAATTTATGAACTGTTATCCAATTACTTACCATCGATTTGCTGCAATGCACTGATAACTATAGGCCTTTCTCCTTCTTTGGAATATATCAGGGTATTCATCGATAATCGACCACTTACCGGTTAAAACATCTTTTAATGACGAAATTCGCCCGGTTAATATGTATTCCGTCATTATACTGTTATATAAACTTTTAAGGCTCTTTCGATAGTTTCGTTGACACGAAACAATTTTATCGCAATATAAAATGAATGTAGAAAGCGATTCTTAGCAAGATTTTGGAGGCATGGTAGACTTCTTCTCATTTTTTTTAATGGAAATTTTTTATCGTTTTATTAGATTTTTTTTTTTTTTTTTTGGCCTGGATATTGGATTGAGAAAATATAAAATATCAGTTGCTGTGATATGTTCACACATGAATGACTTGGCGTTCATATACGACTTCTTGCCAGAATATATTTTTTACTTGATAAACAACCGTTTTTTCTTACGTACTTTAAGTTTCTTGAATATTGTACTTTTTATTATTATTATATTAGAGTTTTTACACGATTTTTTTCATTTTGCCCTTTACAGTAAACCCTCGATATAGCGAAGTGGTAGGGGGTTTGATATTCATAGTTCGCTATAACGAGATCGTTATAACCGAGGATTCTTTTTTAAATATTTTTTTTAACCAATGGCCGCACTAATTTGATCATATTTAGAAGGAAATTCATTTATTAGAACTAGTTAAATTAAAACGCATGTATGTAATTTATTTTTAATTAAACTACATATTAATTAAACATTGATATTCATTAATTTACCTGCCAAGTTCACTTGAGAGTTCTTTAGCCTTAGCTTTAATAAAAGGGTCTGAGATTGGTATTTGAGATCTCATTTGTTTAAACCAATTTATCAATTTTTTTTCCAAATATTCATGGGCCGCAGAGCGCATTTGTTTATTTGATGCTGAAGTTAATCATTGGGCTTCGGTTGCATCTATTTTATCTTTGTTGTTTTTAATGGTTGACAATGGTGATTTTGGAATTCCATATTTTTCTACGATGGTTTTCTTACTTAGAATTCCCGATTCGATATAACCTGGAGAATTATCAATTTTTCCTCGATTGATAAGGATTTACGTTTGTGACACACGTTTACCAACGAACTCATTGCGTATTAAAAAAAAAACAGTATAAACGACTGCAGAACACTTATTCGAATAATACAGAGGTCAAAACAGAACTGAGCTAGTTTTGAGAAAAAAGTCAATGGAATCAGAGAGAGAGCAAAAGGAAATCGGATTAGTTAAGAGTAAAAAAACACCTCAATTCTAGAAACTGGAGCTACTTCGTCTTCCCACGCTCATTCTACGTAATAAAGTGTAAAAAAAATATATAAAAAATTCTTGCAGTTCGTTATAACAGAATATAATAATTCTCAGGTATCAAATTTAGTTCGTAGTTCGCACTAACCGAGGGATTTCGCTATAACGAGGGGTTCATCAGAAATATAATGGTATTTTGGGGGGATAGTATTTTGGTTCGCTATATCGAGGTGTTCGTTATATCCAAGTTCGTAATAATGAGGGTTTACTGTATTACCTTCTTTCTAATCCTCCATTTACCTCCCTTTTTGGCCCAGCCAGGGATGGTGTTGGATGCCAAGTTGTAAAAAGTCCCCCGGCAACCCGAGATTCCAACGTGTTAACTTTGGCTATCATAGGCAACGCGCCAGCCTTCTCGGCCACCGCTCCTACGCTTTTTAAACCTACTTAATACTCGCAAATACTCACGCTCCTAGGACCGTGTATAACTCAGCGGTGAAGTGGTAATAGCAGATCTTGGGTGGCTCTCCTTCGCGGCAGGCCCTTGCGCACTCCTCGGGGGAGGAGAGGAGTGGGTTCCTCTGCAGCTCCTCGAGTCCTCTCCTGTCGAAGTCGAGGGAGGAAGCGGGGGCGTACTTGCTGGGGTTCGTGTCGGCCACAGTGGGGCCGAAGCCAGGGCCGAGGGGGTGGGTCTGGACCAGGCCGTGGCTGGCGGAAAAGAAGTCGGTCTCGTCATCGGCGGGGAAGCTGCTCTGTCCGGGCGCGAGCTCCTGGCGCCACCAGGTCGCTGACGTCGACGGGTCTCCTGGCCTTAGGGAACCTGCAACAGAAAAATGGTGGAGATGTACCCTTGTGGATCTTTGAGAACTCAATGTATATTTCATGAAAAAAGTATAAAATTACAATGTAATAATATTTAAGTAGTAGGTAGATCGTTAAAATATTGTACAAAGTATATCCACCAAGACGATCTCTAATATAAAATTTTTTATTTTGTATAATACAAGGAGCTTTCGGCGTCCTGCGCCATATTCATCTAAAATATAATGAACAAACATTCATAAACAGGATTAAAAATTTATAAAAATAACATGTTTACATAATATAGTTTTGTCATTCTCCATAATATAAAATAAAACAATAGCATGCTTATCCTTTAATTCTCCTGAAATAGGGTCGTCAGTGCATACAGAAATTCAACAATTTTGAACACCATGTCGTCTGGCCCATCATCTTTGAAGGGTACTGCGGGCCTACTGGCTTAAGGTCGACGCGAGCGCGTTCTTTTGTAATGTATTACGTGCGAATAGTGCTTAGGGATGTGGGCTGCTTCCTGTTTGGTATTAAATATTCTGTCTTGATTTATTGCAATATATATGGATTCAATTATTTTTTGTTTTGGCCGGCAGGTGGATTTGTGTAGAATTTTTACGTTATCAAAATCTATTTCATGTCTGGTTTGTTTAGCGTGGTTAGATAATGATGTGGCTGTTTTTGAATTTTAATTGAATATGTTATTTTTATAAATTTTTAATACTGTTTATGAATGTTTCTTCATTATATTTTAGATGAATATGGCGCAGGACGCCGAAAGCTCCTTGTATTATACAAAATAAAAAAATTTATATTAGAGATCGTCTTGGTGGATATACTTTGTTGTAATAATATTTTTAAAAAGTTTTAGAATTATGTTGCATAATTATGGGTATTTGTTGGAACTCCGATGAGGTTGTTCGAGCGTCCCCCATATGGCTGAGAATCTTGTGACCGAAGCTTCTTACAACTTGAGGAAACACGAAAAAACCTAGTGAAACCAAGTTAAATATGCATAGATTTGAAGATGAGAAGTTTGTTAGTTGGGGAGCTAGGGGATTGGATCACGTTTTATAAGCACTCTGTTCTCAAGGTTTTTGCGCTACGAGGAAGTAATTTTCTCATTGTTTAATTTCGCTCCATTTAAATATATGAGTGTTTTTTTTTCTGATTAATTAATAGGCCGCATTGGGATAGCGTCTCATGTTCTTATTATCTGAGGTGTAGTTTCATGAATTTTCGTGCAAAGACAATATAAATTTTAACGCATTCATTATTTGCAAAGGTAACTGGTTATTTCATTATCTAAACAAACAAATCCGAACCTCCGAGCCCCGATTATCGGCAATGATTCATCGTTAGATCGTGCTTATCGATTTCAACAGAGTGGATTCGAAACAATTAATCGATATTTCAAAAGTGCTTCCCCTTGGAGGTCATGTGTCGGAATCGAATCAATGTGAACCATTGCCGAACCTTGCCCTTTCATATACTACTCGTTACGCTAATAAGTTTCTTAATGCTCGGAGAGGAAAAGATAAAAAGAAAACTGTAACTGTTTACCATTAACGAAGGAAATAACAATTAGCCTTGGAAAACGTTCTGAAAGGCGCGGGTCGGGCGTTGCACCACCTACCGCCTTTTGTAACGCATCTGATAATGGCTTCCAATTGTGGGAACAATAGTGGTAAAATTAAAAAAAAAAAAAAAAAAAAAATGTTCAATACACGTTGCGAAGTATTTAAACGATCCAGAAAGTCTTTCATCGTATGATATTCCGCTGACCACAATTCCCATAAAAATAATGTATTACAACGTTCTACTTGAACGACAAGGATCCTTAAATTTGATCGTCATTTATGAAACACAATGTTAAAACGTATGCTTCGTAAATATTGAAAATGATTATGCATTAATCAACCTAATAATTCGATCACTTATTTCTTCGACTTTTTGTTTCTATAAAGTAAATTAAACCATTAAACGTAAAATAATTAGTGATCAAATTAGACAATTAGCCTCCGATTTAACTTCTTACTTCGCAGCGCATAATTTTTTTTCTCAGTTTGAAGAAAAACAAAATATAACTTTTAATTATTTTGAACAGTCCCTTTTGATTTACGTTATGTTGAGTTAAACATTCGACGTCTGGCAATGACATAATACTCTTACTGCGCATTCAGAGAACATAAGGGAGTGTATTGTCATATTTTTACGTTGTATATTACTTTACTGCTAGCTTATTGATAAATATTTTTTAAACTCACTCTCATGTTTTTATTTATTTATTAAAAGTTTAATCATACGTATCAAACCTTGTTTAGCATGTTCAAAACTTCTCTGGTGTGCTAGGTTATACCCTTATTTAACATATCTTATTTATTTCAACATTTCTGATATAAATCTCAGCCAATATATACAATTCAAAATAAATTTATATGCTAAGTATTATTTCTTATCGTATCGTTTTAGTTACGGTATTTATACATAGGATAAGTGGAACATCTTATTATTATTATTTTCTTCTTAAAACTTTATATATCATTCTGTGACTTTCATCAAACTAGTGAGAAGTTATTCTATTCTTCGTATTATTCATGGGCATATCACCTGTAGCTAGCTATAGCTGCTACTTCTTATTAGGGCCTGGGAAGTTTATTGGATTATCTACTTAAAAAACAGCACTATTATACTCCTTTATTAATAGCATCAATCCGTTGATTGATTAGAACAGATCCTTTTTCAACGCTGAGAATAAGGTATAAACCACTCAACCCGCAATGCCCTTGATGCCCGCTCTTTCCAATGCATAGAGCAATTGGTCTCACGAATGAGAGCTGTATCATCGAGATCGATTAGAGAAGCATTGATGATAGGCGTTGGAGAAGACATCATTGCCCATTTAGCTTTCATCAGTCACAGTTCTTTCAATACCCCAATCGGTGACGACTTCATTGTCATATCTCCTTGGGAAACGTCAACCTTAATCCCTCCGGGAAAAAGGAGGTTTAATAGGTTTTGTAAGGAAATAGGAATTAGGATGGAAGAACGAAGGGTGAGGAGGTCAAGGATACCTTTTTTGGTTTTCAAGGATCCGAAAAAAAAAAAAGACTCCAAAAAGGTATTGTCAACGAAGATTTGGGTACAGTTAACCTTGCTGGGTTAACTTGAATGAACGTCTGGAAATTACGAAAATTATTTATTATTTTGAATAATTTAATAAACATTTCTGTCTTATTTCTTGCTCGCATTGAAACAGTATAAGAATATCCAAAATTTTGTGCTGCCTGCATTATAAGAGATAGATAAAAGGTGGATTATCATGTGGTTTGGGAATTTAAATAATTCCCAAAGTTTATTAATTCCAAAGTTTATTAAGTAAAATAATAATAAGTAAAAAGTTGATGATAATAAAAATTTTATAATAATAATAAAAAGTTTATAATAATAATAAAAAGTTTATAATAATAATAAAAAGTTTATAATAATAATAAAAAGTTTATAATAATAAAAAGTTTATAATAGTAAAAAGTTTATAATAATAATAAAAAGTTTATAATAATAATAAAAAGTTTATTAAGTAAATCCTTAGTAAAAAGTTTATAATAATAATAAAAAGTTTATTAAGTAAATCCAAAGTTTATTAATTTTTATTATTTTGAAATTTTATTGTATAATGTTGCGTTCCAGTGATATATTATTGGGATTAAAAATATAGTCTTAAATAATGAGAATTTACTTAGTTTTCAAGGGATATTGTTGATAAAATCAGCATATCCAAATAAAATTTGAGTTAGAAGTAACGCATTTACCCGTAATTATTATTTTTTTTTTTAAACTAAACATTAGCTTTAGGCACGCGTAGAATTTTCGATTTTAGAATTGTGTCGATTGAAAATATTAAATAGAACGACGTATATAAGGGAAGGAAATGAGATTTATTCATAATTTGAAATTTATTTTTAAATATCGCTTATATAATAAAATTGTTATAAATAACTTTAATCTCATCTTATTATGAATTAATATTATTTACGCTCAAACAGTGATAATTAAGATCATTTAATAATTATTTTTTATAAAATATATATTTAGAAAATTGAGGAATTTTTTTTTTTTTTTGCTTTATAGGATTTAAAAACCTTATAGTTTAGTTAAATAAATTTATTTTTGTGATAGCATACATGATTCTATGACATAGTAGTTTTTTTTACCACAAAGAAAAAGCCTAAGGTAGATATGCAACTAGTGCCTTCATTATAGATGGGTCATTTGTTGGCAATGCAGAACTGCTTTGCGTGTAAGTAGATGCCTCTCAATGAAGGGGCCACGTAGGGAGCTTCTAGAATCGTTCTTTAAGGTAAGTGTGTGTGTGTTTTTTTTTTTTTTTTTTGTTATATCTGCATTAATACCGATTGTATTGATACTTAATTATTTTTTACAAGACGGTATTCATCACCCTCAGTCCAAGATTGGGACATCTAGGAAAAACAGAAAAGCTTTCAACATTATTTGATCCTCAACAAATTCTATTTGCTGCCATATTTTGTGTGAAAATAAACCGTTACTTATTGCATGGAATTTTTTTAAAAAGTAACTGTTAAATAAATACTCATAACATATCATTCAGTAATTAATCCAATTTAATAAAGGGGAAAATTAAAAAGTGAAAAGCCGAGATATCCCAACCGTGTAATGAGGGTGGAATATCATTTTGTCTTATAAGACTGGACTGATAGGAGCTATGTATAATATAACTATTTTTACTTTCACTTACCTATATATGAAATATATAGTAAGTGGAAGTATTGCGATCGTGAAAAAATTCGACTTCCGGTTTTCAACGGAAATACACGTTTTGGGGTCCCCTGAGTCGAAATGACCAAGTCCCGCGAAATGGTGTGTGTGTGTGTGTCTTGTGTGTGTGTGTGTGTGTATGAACAGACTAGCTAAAAAACTATAAACCGTACGATCCTGAAATTGGGTATTTAGTGTAGGTATATGCCCGCGATGTGACAGCATAAATTTCATCAAAAGTACTTAAAGGGAGGGGGTACTTTACTTAATAACTTTTTAGGTTTTTTTCGATTTTCTCAAAAACGGCTCTAACGATTTTGATTAAACTGGGTATTTGATGTATTAATATGTCCGAGATATGACTGTTAAAATTTCATCAAAATTGATTAACCGGAGGGGGGACTTTACTTAATTAATTTTGTATCATTATCACGTGTTTTTTTTATTTACTCAAAAACGGCTTTAAAGATTTTGATCAAACTGGGTATTTGATGTATGTATATGCCGACTATGTGATAGCCAACATTTCATCAAAATTGATCAACCGAAGGGGGCACTTTACTTAATAAATTTTGTATCATTTTTACGGGTTTTTTATTTATTCAAAAACGGCTTTAACGATTAACAAAAATAAGATATGAATGTAAAAAAATGTGTGACTTTGGGAAATGATATTTAGCAAAACACATCAATTTCTAATCTAAGTAAGTTGGTAAGTGAAAGTTGTGGGTTGCGCGCACGCACCAGATTTTTTTTTGTCTAACTCTGAACTTGTATTAAAATAAAAACACTAAAAAGTAATAATAATATTAAATTGAGAGGGCTTATGTAGTTGGTTATGAGGAATCGGTCCTGCCATATCCTATATTTCCTGTGTCGCGGGTTTGAGTCTTCCCGTAGAAGCGGACATATTATTATATTTTATCTACATTGAATGGACTAGGGGATCGGTGAGTTCTACGGCATATCCTCAAATGTGGTGGGACTCTTAATGGTGTGATAATTCCACAGGTGAATGAACAATTTCACGTTTTCGTATATCCTTAGTTTAAGAAAAAATATTCTAACGGAAAATCAGTCAAAACAAAAATTAAATTATTTTTATTGTTATATAATAGATTCAGCCCAATCGAGGTACAAGTCAACCGAACCCACTTGTTTCTTACCTAGCTTTCCCTATATTCCTGACAATACTCCCAGGCGTATGAAAAGAAGATGGTTTCGGAAACTTCTAAGTTTGAAATTCTAGTTGAGCTCTACCAATGGGTAGTTTCTACATGCCTTTTCATGATATTAATTTTATCATTTTTCTTAGCTTTGACAATGACTTGATGTATTTTTGTCAATACAGTTGCAAATTTTAATAAAAAAAAAAAAAAAAATATTTTACTGTGTTTTGAAAGTTTATAACATAAGCTTGATAATTATCAATGATTATCCTAGGTAGCCTCCCTTCTTCCTTGGACACTGGTTTATTTTTTTCTTTTCGTCCTTCATTTCATAGACTACTGGACGGGTATCGCACGGTAGGAAGTGAACGGAGTCGATGAAACCGCGGTGTCGGTTGCCACGGGCAATGAGAGTATCGTATGACGCCAGGTGAGGTTGCCAAGAAGGCGGGATCTACCCCAAGGGCGCCCATTGTTACCAAATCTAGCTCTGATTGAGCCTCGACCTGAGGTCGGAGGTCTGTCCTTTCACTCCTAACTCGGCTCGGGCACGTGGGCACCAGGAACTGGAACTCGGCCTGGTACAGTTCACGACTGTGGCGCTACACGGTCCAGCTGCCGATATGGGCAATGTCGAAATTAAGTAAGTTCCTTATGCAATGGGAAGTGGCATATCCATAACAAAAATGGACCGACTGTAAAAACAACGCGGAAACATACTCAGTAGCTGCCGGAACATTATTCAAAATTTATTACTGATTAATTGCATAACGTCTTTTTATTTTATTTTCTTTTTTATCGAACTTTAGACTGGTATAGAAATAAAAAAATAATTAAAGCGAGCTGAGGTAGTTGGTTGTGAGGAACTGGTCCTGGTCATATCCTATACGTATATCCTCGGTCGCGGGTTGTCTTTCTGTGGAAGGTAATATATTTATTCTGTTTTATCTGCATTGAATAGACTCTGTGACCCGTTGAATCCTGTGGCATATCCACTATAATACGGTGGAGCATTAAGTGTGTAGTAGTTGTAGTAGTAAAGTAAATTCATTAATTTCAAACACAAATAAGTACAAATATTATTTACAATAAATTTACATATTACATGGACTTGGATAAATACTATCCGTCAGTCGAGTGACATCAATATACATTACATAATTATAATAGAAAATATAAAAGTGAAAAAATGGAAAAAAATCTGTGTAATCATATTTAAATAATAACGCTTGAGTTTTAAATTTATGTAGGTCATTATAGTTTTTTCCATTTAGGTTTTCTATGACTTCTTCTTCAGGAATCTTGCTTTTGTTGAATATCTCGGACAAGATGGGACAGATTCCAATGAAGTGAATAACAATTTCAGGTTGCAGAGAGGTTCCTGTTGAGATTCAGAGTTTATTCACGTTACTAATCATCTTAAGACTAATTTGGTCGCTTATATATGAGAGCTCTTTGCATTCGAATTTCAGTCTCTTGTAGGTTGAGTGATATTGCGCTTTTGTTTAGATAATTTATCTAAACATTTGTGTCTCTCTTTGCACTTCAAAGACTCAATTATCTCCCCAATCACAGTCTTGACTTTTTCTGGAGGAGTCACGAGCAAATCTTAGGGTTTTAAATCAACTGCTCTTAAGTGCGGTGATTATAACAGAGGCAGATGGACCATTTCACGGTTAAATTTAAGAAAAATCATTTACTCACGAAAAACTCGATCTTCTGTATTTTTATTGGTTATAGAAGTTTTTATAGGTTATAGAACTTAATATTTTTTTATTATTTAATCTTTGTTTTATTTTTTTAATCTTAATGAAAAACAAAAGAAGAGACAATATTGAATAATGATATCAAATTTTAGGATGGTACTCTAAGTCTATTTTTTTCTAGAAATCTACAGCTCGGAGGAAGGATACTGTATTAATGAAGGCAGCTGCCTGTGACGGGAATTTTTACGAAACGTTTTGGATTACTGGGACTGTTATGAAAAGACTTGATACACCGTCTCATTAGATACGGGCATTGAGCACTGTCGGTTTGATCTGTTATTTCTTATCCGCTGTCTACAAGCCGTAGTTAAACAGACAAGGTACCGGATCCAATACCGGCTGGTTCGGCTGAATTGGGGATTATTTTATGGTACAATTATGTGGTGTTACGAACTATCTCTCAAGAAACAAACATCCTTTTAATTCTTTTTTTTTTAATGAATTAAATTAAAACTTGTAATGTAAAATAAGGTTTTGTGGTAGAGGGCAGCTAAAAATGAGAGACCCCCTCTCCTGAATAAAGACCATGAAGATGTTCTACTGGGTAAAGTAAATGTTTTGTGGGGAGTAGAACAACGAAGATAAGAACTTGCTGGAAGTTTCGAGAAATAACTTGTAAAAAATTGTGGTAGCTATAAAAATCATTGATATCAAAATATAATAAGGCTGCCTCAGTAGGAAAGAAAGGACCGCGTTTTCTGTCACATTTTTAGAATGAGACACTCTATTTATGTTGGTATTTGTTGTTTAGGGGCAAAGAAACATCTTGGGTTATTTATGCCCGGTAGTACTGAGTAACAACATTTTTATTTTTTTATTGAAGTTATGTTTATTTTACTTGCCAATTTCAGACACTCTATTTAAAGAAATATATTGAATATTGACTAGAGTAAAGAATGGAAAAAAAAAAAAAGGAAATAAGGAAGAACTTAATACTTCAGTACCTTACTTATACTTCTCGAGGCACACGATGACAGATATGAGATTTTTAAAATGTTTCTGTTTGTCAACTTTAACCATTCATTACACGTGCCTCTAGGACTTTCATTCCTGCCCGCTACAGGCACTGCGCGCCGCATGGGTATTTTTCTTTGTTTTTCAACATTTACGTCTTCTTAAAGCTACTATTTTAATATTTTTACTCAACATTTTATCAAAAGAATAAGAAGAGGTATTTATGAGATAAATAATGTAATATAAACATTTTTATTTTAAAAAAATAAATAATTTTGAAGGAAAAGTAATCATCAAAATAGGAACAAAAACAGGAAACATAATAGTACCGAAGAAGACGAATCGCGTAGATTATGAACATCTACAGTTGTTTCTATGTTTTCCACATTCATGGCATGGACCTTTCCTAAGTTCATAAAAAGTCAGTAGTGAGATTTCGGTTCCAGTTTTTTATTGGGTCATGAGGCGTTTTACTATATATGTTAGCTTGTTTGATGATCTGAATGGCCCAAGTGGTTGAGCTCCACAATATATCTTAAAATTGTAGACGGAAAAAGTTTGCAAAATTCAAACAGTTCGTACACGCTAGCGGCACGGGATGCCGCAAAAGTGTACTTTTTCACTCTAACCAATTTCTAGACACTGCCTGTAAGTCACAGAAACTCGTCTCCACCTTTCTCCTATTTTACGCACATCCGATGATGAATACTGTGGCGCTCATCTATTTGAATTAAGAAATTACCGCAAAAATTCAAAATTACCAAAATTGCGGCACGGAGTGCCGCTTAGCATGTAACAAAGGGTTAAATAAATACTTGCGGAACCATTATTCGTAGCAAGACATACCTACCAAGGTTTGGTAAAAGGCGACCTGCTATACCGTAACTAAAATAGTTGAATTTGTAGATTTTTTAAAGGAAATTTTGATACATTTTGTGACTAGTTTCTGGATTGCGAAAATAATGATAAAAGTCTCACTGTTCTAAACAACATGTCGATTCCTGTATGTTTGTTTTTTAAATTCCATTGCTGGGTTCACCGACAGTTCGATGCGAACTGAATAGATATTGCTTCATTATGTTCCCGATAATGAGAGCCGAGATCCAATCAAAGGCCGTTTTACTTTCCATATAGACCTTTCAAACTATTTGACCTTGCTCCGAACCGCAGTACGACACGCATGCCGTTGAGGCGTTCCCAGCAGACCACCGTGTGTCCCTCCGCCCCGGAGTAATTGCAAGGTAACACTTGGAGCGACACTGAGCAAGTTTCCCACAACTGGGTGACATTGAAGAACTCTATCCGGGTCTAGTACCCAGAGCTCGACGAGGAATTCCAGGCGGCGCGACCGTAATGTCAGCTTAGGTGTCTTAATTCTATGGTTCGTGAAGGCTGCTGAGACAAAGAGGAACTTTTAAAAGTTATAATTATTTATCGATTTAATTGATTGCATGTCGCTGGTCCAAAATTGTTATGAAATATAATTAGTTGTAAATATGGAACATTGATGTAATATGGTGTTTACCATGTCACATTCAAAGATGGAACAATTGTATTTGTTTTGATAAAATTTAAAGTTAATTTTCCGAAAGTAACTTCTATTCTTAATAATACCTATCGTCTCCTTCTTTGGTTAGTCTTGATAACCACATGAAAAGGGACTCTGGACCTATTAATAATTAATGTATCTCAGATTTCTTTTTTGTAGTTCATTCAAATTCAAAATGGTTTAGACATTAACGTATGTCTTCCAAGGTACAAATATGCTTTGTAGCATTTTTAACCTTGAACATACACATTCTTGTCTTTTTCACGAGAATGTTTAGAAAGAAAGTCATTCCTTGGATCCACTAATGAATAATTTTCAACCTACTGGATTCAAAATGATACAACTACTAAGAAGGCAGTAGCTCTAGCTTTCTTTGCCGTCAGAGCTTCATGTTTATTATTTTTTTCTAGTATTAAATACAATTCGTAAATAAATATATTGCTTTCTGAATTATTCAATAGGATTCATTTCTCTTCTTCAGTTATTATAATATAATTAATTGTCTATCCATTAACGACGGCATGCCTGCCCTAGTGGCTTGAATGTTATTGATCCAATGCCTATATTATCCAGAGTTTTATGACTGCTATAAGATATTATTAATGCTAATTACTCAACGCTTAAAGGGGCCGGTATTCCACTTCCTACTTTCGCATTTATGCCTGCGACATTCCAAAGCCGCCATCTACTTCCCGTACAACTTCGGGCGGACGATTCCAAGCACATTTGAATAATCCCCTCCGACGACTAACAGATTACTCGAATGGCCGACACGGACTTTCCTGTTGTCGAGCAGCGTAGGATTGGATATAAGCTGTTTTTTTCTCTTCTCTATTTTGTATTCAGATCGACTATTAGAAAATTGTATTCACTGTTTGAACCTGTAATTTCTCAGTTGACCTTTCTAGGCCTGCTGATAATAGGAATCTTGCTGCCTTTAGCGTCTTCGTAATATTGTCGGGACGGAATTCATATTTAATAATTAAGCAGCTCTTACGTATGAATTAATTATAAGCTCGAATTATGTTTCATATTATTCTAGGTTATGTAACGATACCGGTAACGCACTTCGGGTGAATTATTCATTCATTTCCTTTTATGCTTTACGGTTTAGAGCATGTGACAGTTTCATTTCAGGCAGAGTGAAGGGTATCTTGTTCAAAAAAAGAGTCTGTTCCGCCTTCGGAAATGAAGAGATATTCGGTTCAACGACATCACGGTTTAACAGGATGTATGAAAACAGTTTGTTGTTTATCATCTTTTTGTTTCGATTTCAATCTTGACTAAAAAATAAAAACAAAAATATGTGATGATTGCAGTAAATGCAAGGAAGATTACAAATTTCTTTTAAGATATCCTCAACTGCTGAAGTTATTTTTTCAAGGCACATCGGCCTTGAAGCATGTCCTACCGATGTACCTAAAGCCTAGTGTTAAAACACGAGGAAAAACTTAATCGGTTAAACCGGTATAAATAAGAAAAAAAGGCTATGCGTTAAGATCTAACCGGTCCTTGACATCCCTAGCACGCTCAGTAATTTCCTGAAGCAGATTTATGATGTCTTTTTAGAAGTTAAGTGGAAAAACTCGCAACTGTTTTCTATTCGTCTATTGCGAGTTTAAAATCATAGCTTGCTAACAGAATTTATTTTTGGTATTATTTTTATATATATGGTATTATATATATGGTATTGTATATATGGTATTATTTTTATTGGGAGCGGGGCAGTGGATTGCTGTGCTCAAGGTCCCGAGTTCGAACCTGACATGGCTCATGATATCTTTATTATTCGCCACAGTTCGTCTCGTGGGCCGAGGGACCCTCCTGGGGCAAAGCCAGCCTCTATAAAATGGGTACCCTTAATTGAAAAATTAAAGGGAAAAAACCTGGCGGTTGGACGTGATCACGACCGCTGACCAAGAAACAGTGCTCTTCCTTACATAGTACTGAACCCAAGACCCTTCATGGGTGGTAGTGGTACAGGTTTTTTTATTTTATTTTTATTTTTATAATTCTGGGAATGAGGGACGACTCGAAAAGATCACTTACAGATTTCATGCTTTTTTTCTTTTTCCATTATTTTCTCTTGCGGAACCAGTGAAGTTCGTTTGATCACTAAATATATGGGACCAAATTATTATATTTATGTATAGCTTTTTTTGCCAGACTTTCATTGAATTGCAAAACTATAAAATGCTTTCATATTGGAACTGAAATAGCTCATTCCATATGGTTTATTGCAGGCCAACTCGATCCTAGCGGAATTGCGTATAATTTGCCAATCGTCAGATTTACTGCCTGGATTGAGATGTGAATCACATTCGCACGCATTACAATGTCCGAGGTTAGGCAATGGTCGGTGGGCGTACATCGCGGGAGGCATAAAGCAGAATTATAAATAATGTCCGACTCGATTCTAGACTTGCTCCCTTTTCTTGATGACGGTTCCCGAAGAAGGTCGTTGCGTAAGAAAGGGGTTAGCTAACTGACCGTTAATACGTTAAACATAACCGGTGAAAGAAGACATTTAATTTAGTTTGCGTTACTCTGGGTCACGTGAACGTGCGCCAGTAACGGTTCTTATGTTAATTTCACGTTTACGCTAATTATATGTTCCATCCAATTAAATTTTGAATACTAACTCATAACTCCTCGTGCACTGTAAAAAAAAAAAAAAAAAAAAAAATAACCTTTATTTTACTATCTGGTATGAAAAATGCAGAGAAAGTATTGCAATCAACAAACGTCGCTTTCTTATAATATTGTTTATAAATCTATATATTTCAAGCTCATT